>CM060910.1:620837302-625837302 GCA_030737875.1 Allium sativum
GACAGTCGTTGGGTTTAAAAAGGAGTCCGTTTGCAAAAACACTATTTAAAATTTCCTATAAAGCATGGACCAATAGGAATTTTTCATTAAAAAAAAATCCGAAACCCTAGCCGCCAGAGACGATTGGACGACGCACAGTGCTCGAATCTTCTCGTCCATTTAGTCGCCGCCTCAGGCCATTTCACCGCCGCGGCCAGTTGAGACTTCTGACCGCCTTCGCCTCCTCTCCACATCCGACCAACCCACGACCCCAGCCATCGACCATCGGCGTCGGAAATCGACGAGGAAGTCACGACCTTCAGGGCGCCGCCGCGACGAGCACAGGCCGCCGAACCCTTCGCCACCACCGCCGATCTGGAGGTGGTTCATAGCTCTTTGACGCAACAAGGTCTGATCGAAGCATCGAGGTACGGATTGGCTGAAAATTTGTGACCTAGTTTCGAAGGTTTTAAAAACTTTTCTGATGAAAATTCTGAAATGAAAATAACACTTTTAAGTGTTGCAAAACTTTGAAAAATAATATCTTTTTCGTTCTTTAACGAAATTTGATGAAACAGGAGACACCGTGACCGCAAGGAGGCTCTCTACATTCTAGAAGAAGCCGCGGATTTTTCTGACCTTCCTACGATTTTTAGCACTGCAATAACCAATGTGAGGAATCTAAACTATTTGTGTGAATGAAATCGCGTTGTATAAATTATATAAGCGAAGTGTAAATTATATACGCATTGTATACCTCATGTACATGTGTTGTATAAGTTATATTAGCGATGTATAAATTATACAAGCGTTGAATGAAACATATATGCTTTGAATTGTGATGATATGCAAGTGAATTATTATATTATATATATATATACACTCCCCTCGTCCACAGACTATGGACGATATTTGTTGCTTGTGATGGACGTGTTATTATATGGTATGACGAATGGTTGGAAATAATTGTTTGTGGTTGATATTGTGGTTGAAAAATACCCTCTTGTGGTTGAAACAAAATAGAATAGGATTGTGGAATTGAAAATAAAACATGTCGCCTGCGTGCGAACTAGATGCATGATCCCCATTGTGAAAAACCGCGAGGTTTTAAGGTAGAGCGAGGAGCCGTACTAGGGACGGTCCCGGTTTTAACTACCCTGCCGTTATGCTGCCGAAATTTTCTAAAATATTTATGTGTTAGAATAATTTTCATTCGTTGAAATAAATTACATATGCTATATAGAATATTCATGTGTTGAGTTGCAATTCATTCGTTGAGTTGAAATTCATGTGTTGAATATTATTTGAATTTAAACAAATGGCTTTAGCGATAAAAATCACATTTATATATATATACAAACTATATAGAATATTCATGTGTTGAGTTGCAATTCATTCGTTGAGTTGAAATTCATGTGTTGAATATTATTTGAATTTAAACAAATGGCTTTAGCGATGAAAATCACATTTTTATATATATACAAACTATATAGAATATTCATGTGTTGAGTTGCAATTCATTCGTTGAGTTGAAATTCATGTGTTGAATATTATCATCTTTTAAAAATGAAATGAATCGACAATGAAAACTATATTTTTATAATGAATATGAAGAGTTAAAAATACACATGTGTCGAATAAATATTTTTGATGATAAAAATATTCCTTTGATCATGTATACGCTTAGATAAAAATACACATGTGTCGAATAAATATTTTTGATGATAAAAATATTCCTTTTATCATGTATACGCTTAGTTAAAAATACACACGTGTTGAAATAAATAATAGTTTGCTAGAAATATTATAATTAGCTTTGTTCTGCATATATATACATGTGTTGAACATGAAAAATGGATTAGCTGTAGAGTAAAGAAATTATTTGCGTGCCCGACAAATAGGTAAACCTTGATGAGTTGGCTGCGCAATTTTATTTATATATCAACTCCAGTGAATGCCATTGGATGCGGAGTGCTGGTTATTCTGTGTGAAATAATAAATAACGCCATAGGATAGTAACAATTAATTTTGAACTACACTACATGGCATGCTTCTTGATGATAGGAATACTTCATCATATTCCACATAAGCAATTGGAGCTTGTGTGACGAGGTGGAAGATTTACCATACAAGCAAGAGGCTTGTATGGCGATGACTATGCACTACAGGTTGAACTGATGACTGATATGGACTATATAAATTATAACGATAAACTGCCAGATTAATAAAAACCCCACACGGGTCTGGAGTTGACAATAATCACGTCGCTCTAGTTATTAGATACGGCACACGGACTATTTATTTCCACACGGAAACGGGGTGACGGGAATTTATTCTCTGGAGTGATTATCAGTACATGCTCCCCCGTAAACACCAGAATATATCACTATAAATATGTGAATGCTTTTTAGGATTTATTGGGTACCTAATACGGCCCAATAAATTTCCAAACCCCTCCCCGTACAAAGGAGGTTATGGCGAAATTTTTCGAAATCTTAAGGCGTTAGTGAAATATTTGAAGTGAAAACGAAGTTGAAAATATAGAATGAACTATAGTTGAAATTATAAATTGAACTATATTTATATATAAATATAAATATAATTAAAAGGAATAGAGGCCATGCAGTTCGTGTTTCGGAATCGTAATTTGAAACGATTAGTGCGAGAAATCCGACCATCGGATTTTCCTGAAACCGCAACCGCTGGGTTCGCCTTAGAAATATCTTTTCAACGGCACCAACCTTGTAAAAATCCAATGGTTGGATTGTCCGGAATGTTTAATTCAAATATGAAGAAAAACAGTGCCAGAATCGTTTATATTTATATATAAATATAAATATAATTAAATTAAATCGAATAACGACGCTGCAGTTCGAATTTTAAAACCGTAACTTCAAACAAATAGTGTGGAAGATCCGACCGTCGGATTCTCACGAAACTGGAACCGTTGGGTTCGCTTTGGGAATATCTTCCCATTGATATAGACTTTGTAGAAATCCAACGGTTAGATTTTCCGATATGTGTAAAACAAATTAGGGGAAAAACAGCGCCAGTGCCACGGCACGACCTGAAAAGTCGTTTAATTGAATATGGCCATTTTTAAGTAAATAAAAATGGCGAAAAATCGTTATAAAATATTATAAGCAATATGGATTGAAAATAAACCAATTGGGCTTGAATTGTTTGATATTTGATGGTTGTATGTGTATGACATAAAAATAACCTTAAAGAACCGAAAGACGGATGTCGAATAATATAACCATAAAATGAATCGATTTAAATTCTAATGACGTGAATTATTTGAAAAGGCCGAGCTAACCCCCATTTCAAATAATTTATCGAGCGATTCGAATCGGAAAATGCAAAGATGATTCAAGACCGACGATCTTCGTATCGGTTGGATGGGCGCTACTGAGGTTCCTGACCGGAGTAGCTACCAGAAGGGGACGGAAGTAGTAGCCGTCTGAACGTATGTGTTGATTGGACGGATATACAAGGAATTTGACGCCTCTGGTTTCGTTCAGACCCAGGACGGACTTGTAAATGGACTGTGTGTCTGACATTGGATTTTGTTCTATACTGATTGATCTCTGTTAAATATATATCTGTTTGGCGGTGGAGAATTTATTCTTTTGCTTAACGCCCTTCTCTGAGACGTACGAACTCAGAGGTTATATATCGATGGAAATCAATCGTATGGAGTGGACTGCCTATGTGGCATGCCAAGATGCTGTGATCAAGGCTTCTGTTGCAAAACAAAGTCTTGTGGATGATGATCAAAGCAAGGTCTACGTGGCCTGGCTTTGTGTATTTCGTAGATTCGCGAGCCTCACACCCCGATATGAGTTAAAAACGGGATACGGACTACAGGGAGAGCACGACGTTTCTTTCTAGCTATGGTGGTGTCAGTGACTTACCAGCCCTGACATATATATCTACTTTTCACCTTTGTGGTTGTTGGAATGCGAGGCGCCTCGATTATAGGTCTGTAAGGACCGGGAAACGTGTGTTCAGGAATATTAATCCTCTAACGTATGTGAGGACCGGCCCTGAAGCATCCAGGGGTTACCCAGAGTGTGTAGTCCCGAGGCATTTGCTAGAGTGTCTCGAAGCGGAGAGGAGCTTGCCCCTTGCCTCGACTCATGAAGGAAATCCAATTTCCAATACGAAATAACGGACTTGATTGTAGAACTAGTATGGCGACATAGTGGTATGGGGCACTTATGCCGCCTATGATTGATATTTATGATGCTATTTGTTTTTGAAACATATATGCACTAGTAATAATATCAAATGATTTCGTTTATTACGTATCAAGCATATTTGGCTATTATAAGGTAAAACTCTATCCTCCGGCTTGCGTTGCATTGTGTGATGGGACCGGAGTCTTATAATGGCTTCATTCTTTCAAAAAGCATTGCGTTGTTTTAAAAAGAATTTACTTTGTTTTTAATGCACCAGCAATCACTAGAGTAAACCCGTTCCGCGAAAGTGGCGTGGTCCTATGATTTGCTATTTACTATTGTTTAACTGTTAAGTAGATTCCTCATACCAGTCCCCATGACTGACTCGTTGTTTGTTTCACTTTGCAAACGCGGGTGCCCTTATTTTCACACGGGCAGCCTAGTACACAGGTGACCGGTTGTTTTTGGCTCTGCACTGCTGCATATGGTGCATTTTTGGCTCATGGCGAGGCTGACTTCACAGAGATGGCTTTGACATTTTCCGCCATTACTATACTTACATTATGATTCCGCCACTGGCGATGCAGACTGATTTACTTTCCGTATTTCTTATTATATGTATATGTATTCCGCCTTCGGCGATGTAGACTGATACCCTTATTATGTCTCACTGCATGTATGTATTCCGCCTCTGGCGATGATGACTGATCACTTTCCTTTTTATTTACTAAGTTATATCCCACGTTATGCTATTCTGATATTCCTACATGTTGTGATTCCGCTGTCATATCCATGTAAAATTATTCTATTTATTGTTTCTGCTATTATCTATACTCTGCTATGATGATTAATGTGTTATTTCCCTATGATTATCCTTAATACCGCCCCTCGGATTTTGGGATCGTCACAGTTGGCATCAGAGCTTAGGTTAACCTTAGTTCCGGGATCTAACACATTAAACACCTCGTCAGAATAGAATCAGTAGTGTTCTAATGCGAGTAGCTCATTAGAGATAGGATTAGCAATGTCCTAGAATGAGCTAAGCAGATTAGCAAAACAATTTGATCAGTACATCATCATTATCTTTCCTTGTATTCCCTTGCTTTATCATTCATGAAAATTATCAAATCTGTGAGCTTGACTCTTTTCTTGCTTATACAGTACTCTTAGATGGATACACGAGCAATAGCAGCTAGAGGAGGCCGTGGAGGCCGAGGAGATGCAGCAGGAGGACGGGGGAATATCCCCGTAGTAGTGTAAGGCCCTATAGTTCAGCCACCAGCACCAGAAGACTTTGAGCTAGATAAAGTAGCAAAGAGATACAGAAATCTTGGGGGAAAACCTTTTACTGGCACTGGCACAGTGACCGAGGCTATAGCTTGGCTGAAAACCTGTGAGAAAATTTTCGAAGGCATGGGTATGGGAACTAACAATAAAGCTCGACTTGGCATTTGGCTCCTTCAGGAGGAAGCAGAGTTGTGGTGGGATGCCATTACCTCAGAGGATGCAGCTGGTACTGTCAGAACTTGGGAGCAGTTCAAAACTATGTTCAATGAGAAGTTTGTACCGGAACAGGCTCTAGAGAGGATGTGAGAGCAGTTTTCTAATCTCCAGCAAGGAGATCTCTCTATTCAGGATTATCTAAATAAGTTCACCTAGTTGTTGCGCTATGCTCCAGAGCTGATTTTGACCAACAAAGCAAAGAACAAGCGGTTCATATTTGGGCTAAAGCGCAAGTACCACGATAGAGCTATGAGCAACATCAAACTCTCCTTTCCAGAATTAGTAGAGATGGCTTGCAATTACGAAGACATGGATGAGAGGCATGCTAGCCAAGACCGCGCCAAAAGCCAAGCAGGAAATAAGCGTAAGGCTTCAACAGATCAACCCGAATCTAGCATTACCGCGGCCGCTACTCAGAAACCTGCAAAGATCCCGAAAGGAAATTGTTACAACTGTGGGAAGCCAGGTCACTTTTCTAATGTATGCAAAGCCCCGAGGAAGCCAAAGGCAAATGGCTCAGCCGAATGCTACAACTGCCATAAGAAGGGGCACTATAGCAGGAATTGTCCTATGAAGCAGAATGCTCAAGTGGCTCATGTCTATGACGGGAAGATCCCGCCAGCTACCACCGATGGATCAGGTAAACCCGATGTCTTGGGAGGTACCCTTACCATTAAAAATATTCCTGTTTCTGTACTTTTTGATACTGGTGCATCACGTAGCTTCATTTCTGGTAATATTGTTCATAAGTTAAAATTGAATCCAAGGAAGCTTAAAGAACCAAGTAAAGTTCAAAATCCGATAGGAGGGTCTACTATTCTCGGCTCATATTGTAATGTACCCGCCTCATATTCTTGTTATCGATTTCCTTTTAAAGTGATTGTCATGGACCTTTCCGAATTTGATATTATACTGGGATTTGATTGGTTGACAAAATATAAGGCCGAAGTTAGATGTGCCGAAAGAATCGTTAAAGTCGAAACGAAGCTTGGACCTATATATATACCATGTCATGGCTCAGAAATTAATAGAGTGGAATTTTGGTCTTCTTTTGAAGTTACTTCCCCTTCGATAGAAAAGATACCGGTCGTTAAAAACTATGCGGATGTGCTCGAAGAAGTAGAAAACTTACCGCCGCAAAGGGAAATTGCATTTAGAATAGATCTGATTCCTAACGCCCGACCAGTAGTACATCCAGTTAGAAGAATTGCCCCGAAAGAAAAAGAAGAGTTAAGTAGTCAAACCCGAGAATTGCTTTGGAAAGGTCTGATCAGACCGAGCTTTTTAGCGTGGGGAGCAACAGTAGTATTTGTCCCGAAATCAGACGGTACTCTAAGACTTTGTGTTAATTACCGAGATCTCAATAAACAGACACTGAAGAACAAATATCCCTTGCCCCGAATAGATGATCTGTTAGATCAATTAAATGGAGCAATAGTATTCTCCAGAATGGACCTAGCTACAGGTTTCCACCAATTACGTATAGCTGAGGACTGTGTTCCTTTGACAGCCTTCAGGGGTCCCGATTTATTCTACGAATGGTTAGTAATGCCATTCGGCTTGTGTAACGCTCCGGCATACTTCGTCGATCTTATGAACAGAGTGTTCCGAGGTGTGTTGAATAAATTTGTTCTAGTCTTCATCGATGACATTTTAATCTACTCCAAGTCGGAAGACGAGCATGCAAAACATTTAGAACAAGTGTTGAAAATTCTAAGGAGAAATGTCTTGAAAGCTAAATTTTCTAAGTGTGTCTTCTGGCAGAATGAAGTTAAATTCCTAGGCCATGTCGTATCAAAAGAAGGAATTGCTGTAGACCTAAGTAAAATTACAGCGATTAAGAACTGGAAACAACCTACTACTCCCACAGAAGTTCGAAGATTCCTTGGATTGGCTAGTTACTATCGGAAATTCGTTCAGGATTTTTCAAAGATATCTGGTGTATTGACAAAGCTTACAAAGAAGCATGAGAAATTCAAATGGACGCCCGAATGTGAAGAAGCTTTCCAAGAGCTAAAACTGAAATTGACAACCGCTCCAGTATTGACAATTATAGAAGGCAACCAAGACTTGACTGTATGGACAGATGCTTCTATTAGAGGGCTAGGCACAGTGTTAATGCAAAAAGGCCAAGTGATCGCTTACGCCAGCCGTCAACTAAAGCCGCATGAAAGAAATTATGCAACTCATGATCTTGAGTTATTAGCTATCGTGTTTGCTTTAAGGATCTGGAGGCATTATTTATTGGGTGAGAAGTTCAAATTATTTACCGATCACCAATCCTTGAAATATCTTTTCACCCAGAAAGATTTAAATTTGAGACAACAACGTTGGTTAGAATTCCTTGCAGCATACGATTTTGAAATTTTATACACTCCAGGGAAAGCCAATGTTGTAGCAGATGCGCTCAGCAGAAAGAATGAAATCATCGCCAGTTTTGTCATCACGTCTTCATTGATAGACATGATCTCAACCCTTCAAAAGGAGGATAATTTTGTAAAAGTAATGATCAAAAGGATCAAGGATGGCATAGACTCCAGCTTCCAAGTGGATAGTGAGGGGGTTTTGAGATTAAAAGGAAGAATTTGTGTTCCCGACATCTCCGAGCTAAAAAGAGAAATACTTGATGAATGCCACAAACCCAAATTAAGTATCCATCCCGGTGTGAGCAAAATGTATAACAATATCAAACGCACGTTCTGGTGGAAGGCAATGAAAAGAGATATCTCATTATATGTTAGCAGATGCCCCACTTGTGAGCTAGTTAAGAGTGATCAGCAGAAATTGGCTGGACTATTACAACCCTTGGAAATTCCAGGATGGAAGTGGGAACAAATCTCAATGGATTTCATCGATGTCTTGCCTCGAACTAAGAAGGGAAACGACAGTATATGGGTAATCGTAGATCGCTTCACGAAGACTGCCCATTTCATACCTGTCCGATCCAACAGAACGGCTCAAAGTCTAGCACAGATTTACTTTAAAGAAATAGTTAAACTTCATGGAGTGCCGCTCAATATAGTCAGTGATAGAGATCCCCTATTTACTAGTAAATTTTGGGAAGCATTCCAGGAAGAATTGGGAACCAAATTGAATCTAAGCACCGCTTATCACCCTCAGACAGATGGCCAAACTGAGCGGGTGAATAGAATTCTAGAAGATTTACTACGGGCTTGCATTATCGATTTTGGAGGCTCATGGGAAGATCACTTACATCTAGCCGAATTCTCTTACAACAATAGCTATCAAGCAAGTTTGGGAATGTCTCCATTTGAAGCATTATACGGTAGACCGTGCAGATCTCCCGCGTGTTGGGTAGAACCTGGCAATAGACTTGTGTAAGGGCCCGATATGATTCAAGAAGCATCGGATAAAGTCGATTTCATTAAGAAGAGATTGAAAACCGCACAGAGCCGACAGAAAAGTTATGCTGATGCGAAGAAGTGATATATCGTTTGCCGTTGGCGATTATGTTTATTTAAGAGTTTCTCCAATGCGAGGAGTAATCAGATTTGGCAAGACTGGGAAGTTGGCACCGAGATTTATTGGTCCCTTTCCTATACTTGAACGGATTGGAACTCTTGCATATAGGGTTTCATTACCTAATTGGTTGCCTGGTATACATGATGTGTTCCACGTATCTCAACTCAGAAAACATGTTCATGATCCCGATCTTGTTGTGGAAGAAGCAGCGCAACATGATATTGACATAACTCCAGAATTAGCACTCAGTAGAGAGCCATTAAAGATAGTTGGCAAAGAAACTAGAGAGCTGAGGAGGAAAAAGATTCATTTAGTCAAAGTGCAGTGGAGTAGTGATCCTAGAGACTGTACTTGGGAAACTGAGGAAAGCATTAAACAAGCCTATCCCAAATGCAGAGTGGACATCTCTGACTAACTCCGGTGCAAGGTACTTTTACAATACTTTGCATTTACATTTATTTCCTATTTAACTGTTATTTCCTTTTCGAGGACGAAAAGTTTTAAGTGGGGGAGATTGTAATAACCCGGAAAAAGTGAACCAGTTTAAAATTTTTAAATCAGGTTATTACCAAAGAATTTGAATAATTGAAATAGCATATTTCAATAAAATATAGAATTGGGTATAGTATTGCAGTTTGAAATTTGGAATACATACTTTGTCCGACTGTACCGGGTGGAAAATATAACGGATTTTAATGAAACTGAAAATAATTAAATCTGTTTATCAATACCTTTCTAACGAATCTGAAAAATCGAAATTTCATAACGGAAATCAAAAGTTATGGCCAAATGAATTTTCAAAAAGGTCGCTATATAATATATATAGCCCTTGAAAATTGAGATTTTGCATACGACCTCGAAATTCGACGAAACCAGTTTTGTTGGGTCCGGGATGTCAAATTATTGCAAAGTTTCAAATTTCATAATTTTTGAAGCTAGTATGTGAGCGGGGCAAAAGATAATGTGTTTGGCCAAATTCTGTTAAAATGGGTCAACCTAAAAATGGCCGTTTTTCAAACGAGCTCAGAATTCGACGAAACTGGTTTTGTTAGGACCGTATCGTCAAAACAAAGCTAGATTTATTTTTCTGGAATTTTTCGATTCAGTTTGTGGCCCTGGCAAATTGAAATGTACGTTTAAATTAAATATCAAATGTTTTATATTTTAATTTGAAAAATAACTGACTGTAACCATCGAAATGGCCAACGAAACATATCCCATTGTGTTCGGAATGGGGGTATTTAGCTAGGGGCGACAGTCGTTGGGTTTAAAAAGGAGTCCGTTTGCAAAAACACTATTTAAAATTTCCTATAAAGCATGGACCAATAGGAATTTTTCATTAAAAAAAAATCCGAAACCCTAGCCGCCAGAGATGATTGGACGACGCACAGTGCTCGAATCTTCTCGTCCATTTAGCCGCCGCCTCAGGCCATTTCACCGCCGCCGCCAGTTGAGACTTCTGACCGCCTTCGCCTCCTCTCCACATCCGACCAACCCACGACCCCAGCCATCGACCATCAGCGTCGGAAATCGACGAGGAAGTCACGACCTTCAGGGCGTCGCCGCGACGAGCACAGGCCGCCGAATCCTTCGCCACCACCGCCGATCTGGAGGTGGTTCGTAGCTGTTTGACGCAGCAAGGTCTGATCGAAGCATCGAGGTACGGATTGGCTGAAAATTTGTGACCTAGTTTCGAAAGTTTTAAAAACTTTTCTGATGAAAATTCTGAAATGAAAATAACACTTTTAAGTGTTGCAAAACTTTGAAAAATAATATCTTTTTCGTTCTTTAACGAAATTTGATGAAACAGGAGACACCGTGACCGCAAGGAGGCTCTCTACATTCTAGAAGAAGCCGCGGATTTTTCTGACCTTCCTACGATTTTTAGCACTGCAATAACCAATGTGAGGAATCTAAACTATTTGTGTGAATGAAATCGCGTTGTATAAATTATATAAGCGAAGTGTAAATTATATACGCATTGTATACCTCATGTACATGTGTTGTATAAGTTATATTAGCGATGTATAAATTATACAAGCGTTGAATGAAACATATATGCTTTGAATTGTGATGAAATGCAAGTGAATTATTATATATATATATATATATATAAATATATATATATATATACTCCCCTCGTCCATAGACCATGGACGATATTTATTGCTTGTGATGGACGTGTTATTATATGGTATGACGAATGGTTGGAAATAATTGTTTGTGGTTGATATTGTGGTTGAAAAATACCCTCTTGTGGTTGAAACAAAATAGAATAGGATTGAGGAATTGAAAATAAAACATGCCGCCTGCGTGCGAACTAGATGCATGATCCCCATTGTCAAAAACCGCGAGGTTTTAAGGTAGAGCGAGGAGCCGTACTAGGGACGGTCCCGGTTTTAACTACCCTGCCGTTGTGCTGCCGAAATTTTCTGAAATATTTATGTGTTAGAATAATTTTCATTCATTGAAATAAATTACATATGCTATATAGAATATTCATGTGTTGAGTTGCAATTCATTCGTTGAGTTGAAATTCATGTGTTGAATATTATTTGAATTTAAACAAATGGCTTTAGCGATAAAAATCACATTTTTATATATATACAAACTATATAGAATATTCATGTGTTGAGTTGAAATTCATTCGTTGAGTTGAAATTCATGTGTTGAATATTATTTGCATTTAAACAAATGGCTTTAGCGATAAAATTCACATTTTTATATATATACAAACTATATAGAATATTCATGTGTTGAGTTGCAATTCATTCGTTGAGTTGAAATTCATGTGTTGAATATTATCATCTTTTAAAAATGAAATGAATCGACAATGAAAACTATATTTTTATAATGAATATGAAGAGTTAAAAATACACATGTGTCGAATAAATATTTTTGATGATAAAAATATTCCTTTGATCATGTATACGCTTAGATAAAAATACACATGTGTCGAATAAATATTTTTGATGATAAAAATATTCCTTTTATCATGTATACGCTTAGTTAAAAATACACACGTGTTGAAATAAATAATAGTTTGCTAGAAATATTATTATTAGCTTTGTTCTGCATATATATACATGTGTTGAACAGGAAAAATGGATTAGCTGTAGAGTAAAGAAATTATTTGCGTGCCCGACAAATAGGTAAACCTTGATGAGTTGGCTACGCAATTTTATTTATATATCAACTCCTGTGAATGCCATTGGATGCGGAGTGCTGGTTATTCTGTGTGAAATAATAAATAACGCCATAGGATAGTAACAATTAATTTTGAACTACACTACATGGCATACTTCTTGACGATAGGCATACTTCATCATATTCCACATAAGCAATTGGAGCTTGTGTGACGAGGTGGAAGATTTACCATACAAGCAAGAGGCTTGTATGGCGATGACTATGTACTACAGGTTGAACTGATGACTGATATGGACTATATAAATTATAACGATAAATTGCCAGATTAATAAAAAACCCCACACGGGTCTGGAGTTGACAATAATCACGTCGCTCTAGTTATTAGATACGGCACACGGACTATTTATTTCCACACGGAAACGGGGTGACGGGAATTTATTCTCTGGAGTGATTATCAGTACATGCTCCCCCGTAAACACCAGAATATATCACTATAAATATGTGAATGCTTTTTAGGATTTATTGGGTACCTAATACGGCCCAATAAATTTCCAAACCCCTCCCCGTACAAAGGAGGTTATGGAGAAATTTTTCGAAATCTTAAGGCGTTAGTGAAATATTTGAAGTGAAAACGAAGTTGAAAATATAGAATGAACTATAGTTGAAATTATAAATTGAACTATATTTATATATATAAATATAAATATAATTAAAAGGAATAGAGGCCGTGCAGTTCGTGTTTCGGAATCGTAATTTGAAACGATTAGTGCGAGAAATCCGACCATCGGATTTTCCCGAAACCGCAACCGCTGGGTTCGCCTTGGAAATATCTTTTCAACGGCACCAACCTTGTAAAAATCCAACGGTTGGATTGTCCGGAATGTTTAATTCAAATATGAAGAAAACAGCGCCAGAATCGTTTATATTTATATATAAATATAAATATAATTAAATTAAATCGAATAATGACGCTGCAGTTCGAATTTTAAAACCGTAACTTCAAACGACTAGTGTGGAAGATTCGACCGCCGGATTCTCACGAAACTGGAACCGTTGGGTTCGCTTTGGGAATATCTTCCCACTGATATAGACTTTGTAGAAATCCAACGGTTAGATTTTTCGATATGTGTAAAACAAATTAGGGGAAAAACAGCGCCAGTGCCACGGCACGACCTGAAACGTTGTTTAATTGAATATGGCCATTTTTAAATAAATAAAAATGGCGAAAAATCGTTATAAAATATTATAAGCAATATGGATTGAAAATAAACTAATTGGGCTTGAATTGTTTGATATTTGATGGTTGTATGTGTATGACATAAAAATAACACTAAAGAACCGAAAGATGGATGTCGAATAATATAACCATAAAATGAATCGATTTAAATTCTAATGACGTGAATTATTTGAAAAGGCCGAGCTAACCCTCATTTCAAATAATTTATCGAGCGATTCGAATCGGAAAATGCAAAGACGATTCAAGACCGACGATCTTCGTATCGGTTGGATGGGCGCTACTGAGGTTCCTGACCGGAGTAGCTACCGGAAGGGGACGGAAGTAGTAGCCGTCTGAACGTATGTGTTGATTGGACGGATATACGAGGAATTTGACGCCTCCGGTTTCGTTCAGACCCAGGACGGACTTGTAAATGGACTGTGTGTCTGACATTGGATTTTATTCTATACTGATTGATCTCTGTTAAATATATATCTGTTTGGCGGCGGAGAATTTATTCTTTTGCTTAACGCCCTTCTCTGAGATGTTAGAGCTCAGAGGTTATATATCGAAGGAAATAAATCGTATGGAGTGGACTGCCTATGTGGCATGCCAAGATGCTGTGATCAAGGCTTCTGTTGCAAAGCAAAGTCTCGTGGATGATGATCAAAGCAAGGTCTACGTGGCCTAGCTTTGTGTATTTCGTAGATTCGCGAGCCTCACACCCCGATATGAGTTAAAAACGGGATACGGACTGCAGGGAGAGCACGACGTTTCTTTCTAGCTATGGTGGTGTCAGTGACTTACCAGCCCTGACATATATATCTACTTTTCACCTTTGTGGTTGTTGGAATGCGAGGCGCCTCGATTATAGGTCTGTAAGGACCGGGAAACGTGTGTTCAGGAATACTAATCCTCTAACATAAGTGAGGACCGGCCCTGAAGCATCCAGGTGTTACCCAGAGTGTGTAGTCCCGAGGCATTTGCTAGAGTGTCTCGAAGAGGAGAGGAGCTTGCCCCTTGCCTCGACTCATGACGGAAATCCAATTTCCAATACGAAATAACAGACTTGATTGTAGAACTAGTATGGCGACATAGTGGTATGGGGCACTTATGCCGCCTATGATTGATATTTATGATGTTATTCGTTTTTGAAACATATATGCACTAGTAATAATATCAACTGATTTCGTTTATTACGTATCAAGCATATTTGGCTATTATAAGGTAAAACTCTATCCTCCGGCTTGCGTTGCATTGTGTGATGGGACCTGAGTCTTATAATGGCTTCATTCTTTCAAAAAGCATTGCGTTGTTTTAAAAAGAATTTACTTCGTTTTAAATGCACTAGCAATCACTAGAGTAAACCCGTTCCGCGAAAGTGGCGTGGTCCTATGATTTGCTATTTACTGTTGTTTAACTGTTAAGTAGATTCCTCATACCAGTCCCCATGACTGACTCGTTGTTTGTTTCACTTTGCAAACGCGGGTGCCCTTATTTTCACACGGGCAGCCTAGTACACAGGTGACAGGTTGTTTTTGGCTCTGCACTGCTGCATAGGGTGCATTTTTGGCTCATGGCGAGGCTGACTTCATAGAGATAGCTTTGACATTTTCCTCCATTACTATACTTACATTATGATTCCGCCACTGGCGAAGCAGACTGATTTACTTTCCGTATTTCTTATTATATGTATATGTATTCCTCCTTCGGCGATGTAGACTGATACCCTTATTATGTCTCACTGCATGTATGTATTCCACCTCTGGCGATGATGACTGATCACTTTCCTTTTTATTTACTAAGTTACATCCCACGTTATGCTATTCTGATATTCCTACATGTTGTGATTCCGCTGTCATATCCATGTAAAATTATTCTATTTATTGTTTCTGCTATTATCTTTACTCTGCTATGATGATTAATGTGTTGTTTCCCTATGATTATCCTTAATACCGCCCCTCGGATTTTGGGATCGTCACAGTTGGTATCAGAGCTTAGGTTAACCTTAGTTCCGGGATCTAACACATTAAACACCTCGTCAGAATAGAATCAGTAGTGTTCTAATGCGAGTAGCTCATTAGAGATAGGATTAGCAATGTCCTAGAATGAGCTAAGCAGATTAGCAAAACAATTTGATCAGTACATCATCATTATCTTTCCTTGTATTCCCTTGCTTTATCATTCATGAAAATTATCAAATCTGTGAGCTTGACTCTTTTCTTGCTTATACAGTACTCTTAGATGGATACACGAGCAGTAGCAGCTAGAGGAGGCCGTGGAGGCCGAGGAGATGCAGCAGGAGGACGGGGGAATATCCCCGTAGTAGTGGAAGGCCCTATAGTTCAGCCACCAGCACCAGAAGACTTTGAGCTAGATAAAGTAGCAAAGAGATACAGAAATCTTGGGGGAAAACCTTTTACTGGCACTGGCACAGTGACCGAGGCTATAGCTTGGCTGAAAACCTGTGAGAAAATCTTCGAAGGAATGGGTATGGGAACAAACAATAAAGCTCAACTTGGCATTTGGCTCCTTCAGGAGGAAGCAGAGCTGTGGTGGGATGCCATTACCTCAGAGGATGCAGCTGGTACTGTCAGAACTTGGGAGCAGTTCAAAACTATGTTCAATGAGAAGTTTGTACCGGAACAGGCTCTAGAGAGGATGCGAGAGCAGTTTGCTAATCTCCAGCAAGGAGATCTCTCTATCCAGGATTATCTAAATAAGTTCACCCAGTTGTCGCGCTATGCTCCAGAGCTGATTTTGACCAACAAAGCAAAGAACAAGAGGTTCATATTTGGGCTGAAGCGCAAGTACCACGATAGAGCTATGAGCAACATCAAACTCTCCTTTTCAGAATTAGTAGAGATGGCTTGCAATTACGAAGACATGGATGAGAGGCATGCTAGCCAAGACCGCGCCAAAAGCCAAGCAGGAAATAAGCGCAAGGCTTCAACAGATCAACCCGAATCTAGCATTACCACGGCCGCTACTTAGAAACCTGCAAAGATCCCGAAAGGAAATTGTTACAACTGCGGGAAGCCAGGTCACTTTTCTAATGTATGCAAAGCCCAGAGGAAGCCAAAGGCAAATGGCTCAGCCAAATGCTACAACTGCCATAAGAAGGGGCACTATAGCAGGAATTGTCCTCTGAAGCAGAATGCTCAAGTGGCTCATGTCTATGACGGAAAGACCCCGCCAGCTACCACCGATGGATCAGGTAAACCCGATGTCTTGGGAGGTACCCTTACCATTAAAAATATTCCTGTTTCTGTACTTTTTGATACTGTTGCATCACGTAGCTTCATTTCTGGTAATATTGTTCATAAGTTAAAATTGAATCCAAGGAAGCTTAAAGAACCAATTAAAGTTCAAAATCCGATAGGAGGGTCTACTATTCTCGGCTCATATTGTAATGTACCCGCCTCATATTCTTGTTATCGATTTCCTTTTAAAGTGATTGTCATGGACCTTTCCGAATTTGATATTATACTGGGATTTGATTGGTTGACAAAATATAAGGCCGAAGTTAGATGTGCCGAAAGAATCGTTAAAGTCGAAACGAAGCTAGGACATATATATATATACCATGTCATGGCTCAGAAATTAATAGAGCGGAATTTTGGTCTTCTTTTGAAGTTACTCCCCCTTCGATAGAAAAGATACCGGTCATTAAAAACTATGCGGATGTGCTCGAAGAAGTAGAAAACTTACCGCCGCAAAGGGAAATTGAATTTAGAATAGATCTGATTCCTAACGCCCGACCAGTAGTACATCCAGTTAGAAGAATGGCCCCGAAAGAAAAAGAAGAGTTAAGTAGTCAAACCCGAGAATTGCTTTGGAAAGGTCTGATCAGACTGAGCTTCTTAGCGTGGGGAGCAGCAGTAGTATTTGTCCCGAAATCAGACGGTACTCTAAGACTTTGTGTTGATTACCGAGATCTCAATAAACAGACACTGAAGAACAAATATCCCTTGCCCCGAATAGATGATCTGTTAGATCAATTAAATGGAGCAACAGTATTCTCCAAATTGGACCTAGCTACAGGTTTCCACCAATTACGTATAGCTGAGGACTGTGTTCCTTTGACAGCCTTCAGGGGTCCCGATTTATTCTACGAATGGTTTGTAATGCCGTTCGGCTTGTGTAACGCTCCGGCATACTTCGTCGATCTTATGAACAGAGTGTTCCGAGGTGTGTTGAATAAATTTGTTCTAGTCTTCATCGATGACATTTTAATCTACTCCAAGTCGGAAGACGAGCATGCAAAACATTTAGAACAAGTGTTTAAAATTTTAAGGAGAAATGTCTTGAAAGCTAAATTTTCTAAGTGTGTCTTCTGGCAGAATGAAGTTAAATTCCTAGGCCATGTCGTATCAAAAGAAGGAATTGCTGTAGACCCAAGTAAAATTACAGCGATTCAGAACTGGAAACAACCTACTACTCCCACAGAAGTTCAAAGATTCCTTGGATTGGCTAGTTACTATCGGAAATTCGTTCAGGATTTTTCAAAGATATCTGGTGTATTGACAAAGCTTACAAAGAAGCATGAGAAATTCAAATGGACACCCGAATGTGAAGAAGCTTTCCAAGAGCTAAAACTGAAATTGACAACCGCTCCAGTATTGACAATTATAGAAGGCAACCAAGACTTGAATGTATGGACAGATGCTTCTATTAGAGGGCTAGGCGCAGTGTTAATGCAAAAAGGCCAAGTGATCGCTTACGCCCGCCGTCAACTAAAGCCGCATGAAAGAAACTAT
This sequence comes from Allium sativum, assembly GCA_030737875.1. Classification (NCBI taxonomy): domain Eukaryota; kingdom Viridiplantae; phylum Streptophyta; class Magnoliopsida; order Asparagales; family Amaryllidaceae; genus Allium; species Allium sativum. Next base: position 620,855,575 of record CM060910.1, read on the forward strand.
GCAACTCATGATCTTGAGTTATTAGCTATCGTGTTTGCTTTAAGGATCTAGAGGCATTATTTATTGGGTGAGAAGTTCGAATTATTTACCGATCACCAATCCTTGAAATATCTTTTCACCCAGAAAGATTTAAATTTGAGACAACAGCATTGGTTAGAATTCCTTGCAGCATACGATTTTGAAATTTTATACACTCCAGGGAAAGCCAATGTTGTAGCAGATGCGCTCAGCAGAAAGAATGAAATCATCGCCAGTTTTCTCATCACGTCTTCATTGATAGACAGGATCTCAACCCTTCAAAAGGAGGATAATTTTGTAAAAGTAATGATCAAAAGGATCAAGGATGGCATAGACTCCAGCTTCCAAGTGGATAGTGAGGGGGTTTTGAGATTAAAAGGAAGAATTTGTGTTCCCGACATCTCCGTGCTAAAAAGAGAAATACTTGATGAATGCCACAAATCCAAATTAAGTATCCATCCCGGTGTGAGCAAAATGTATAACGATATCAAACGCACGTTCTGGTGGAAGGCAATGAAAAGAGATATCTCATTATATGTTAGCAGATGCCCCACTTGTCAGCTAGTTAAGAGTGATCAGCAGAAATTGGCTGGACTATTACAACCCTTGGAAATTCCAGGATGGAAGTGGGAACAAATCTCGATGGATTTCATCGATGGCTTGCCTCGAACTAAGAAGGGAAATGACAGTGTATGGGTAATCGTAGATCGCTTCACGAAGACTGCCCATTTCATACCTGTCCGATCCAACAGAACGGCTCAAAGTCTAGCACAAATTTACTTCAAAGATATAGTTAAACTTCATGGAGTGCTGCTCAATATAGTTAGTGATAGAGATCCCCTATTTACTAGTAAATTCTGGGAAGCATTCCAGGAAGAATTGGGAACCAAATTGAATCTAAGCACCGCTTATCACCCTCAGACAGATGGCCAAACTGAGCGGGTGAATAGAATTCTAGAAGATTTACTACGGGCTTGCTTTATCGATTTTGGAGGCTCATGGGAAGATCACTTACATCTAGCCGAATTCTCTTACAACAATATCTATCAAGCAAGTTTGGGAATGTCTCCATTTGAAGCATTATACGGTAGACCGTGCAGATCTCCCGCGTGTTGGGTAGAACCTGGCAACAGACTTGTGTTAGGGCACGATATGATTCAAGAAGCATCAGATAAAGTCGATTTCATTAAGAAGAGATTGAAAACCGCACAGAGCCGACAGAAAAGTTATGCTAATGCAAGAAGAAGGGATATATCGTTTGCCGTTGGAGATTATGTTTATTTAAGAGTTTCTCCAATGCGAGGAGTAATCAGATTTGGCAAGACTGGGAAGTTGGCACCGAGATTTATTGGTCCCTTTCCTATACTTGAACGGATTGGAACTCTTGCATATAGGGTTTCATTACCTAATTGGTTGCCTGGTATACATGATGTGTTCCACGTATCTCAACTCAGAAAACATGTTCATGATCCCGATCTTGTTGTGGAAGAAGCAGCGCAACATGATATTGACATAACTCCAGAATTAGCACTCAGTAGATAGCCATTAAAGATAGTTGGCAAAGAAACTAGAGAGCTGAGGAGAAAAAAGATTCATTTAGTCAAAGTGCAGTGGAATTGTGATCCTAGAGACTGTACTTGGGAAACTGAGGAAAGCATTAAACAAGCCTATCCCAAATGCAGAGTGGACATCTCTGACTAACTCCGGTGCAAGGTACTTTTACAATACTTTGCATTTACATTTATTTCCTATTTAACTGTTATTTCCTTTTCGAGGACGAAAAGTTTTAAGTGGAGGAGATTGTAATAACCCGGAAAAAGTGAACCAGTTTAAAATTTTTAAATCAGGTTATTACCAAAGAATTTGAATAATTGAAATAGCATATTTCAATAAAATATAGAATTGGGTATAGTATTGCAGTTTGAAATTTTGAATACAAACTTTGTCCGACTGTACCGGGTGGAAAATATAACGGATTTTAACGAAACTGAAAATAATTAAATCTGTTTATCAATACCTTTCTAACGAATCTGAAAAATCGAAATTTCATAACGGAAATCAAAAGTTATGGCCAAATGAATTTTCAGAAAGGTCGCTATATAATATATATATCCCTTGAAAATTGAGATTTTGCATATGACCTCGGAATTCGACGAAACCACTTTTGTTGGGTCCGGGATGTCAAATTATTGCTAATTTTCAAATTTCATAATTTTTGAAGCTAGTATGCGAGCGGGGCAAAAGATAATGTGTTTGGTCAAATTCTGTTAAAATGGGTCGACCTAAAAATGGCCGTTTTTCAAACAAGCTCAAAATTCGACGAAACTGGTTTTGTTAGGACCGTATCGTCAAAACAAAGCTAGATTCATTTTTCTGGAATTTTTCGATTCAGTTTGTGGCCCTGGCAAATTGAAATGTACGTTTAAATTAAATATCGAATGTTTTATATTTTAATTTGAAAAATAACTGACTTTAACCGTCGAAATGGCCAACGAAACATATCCCATTATGTCCGGAATGGGGGTATTTAGCTAGGGGCGATAGTCGTTGGGTTTAAAAAGGAGTTCGTTTGCAAAAACACTATTTAAAATTTCCTATAAAGCATGGACCAATAGGAATTTTTCATTAAAAAAAAAATCCAAAACCCTAGCCGCTAGAGACGATTGGACGACGCACAGTGCTCGAATCTTCTCGTCCATTTAGCCGCCGCCTAAGGCCATTTCACCGCCACCGCCAGTTGAGACTTCTGACCGCCTTCGCCTCCTCTCCACATCCGACCAACCCACGACCCCAGCCATCGACCATCGGCGTCGGAAATCGACGAGGAAGTCACGACCTTCAGGGCGCCGCCGCGACGAGCACAGGCCGCCGTACCCTTCGCCACCACCGCCGATCTGGAGGTGGTTCGTAGCTCTTTGACGCAGCAAGGTCTGATCGAAGCATCGAGGTACGGATTGGCTGAAAATTTGTGACCTAGGTTCGAAGGTTTTAAAAACTTTTCTGATGAAAATTCTGAAATGAAAATAACAATTTTAAGTGTTGCTAAACTTTGAAAAATAATATCTTTTTCGTTCTTTAACGAAATTTGATGAAACAGGACACACCGTGACCGCAAGGAGGCTCTCTACATTCTAGAAGAAGCCGCGGATTTTTCTGACCTTCCTACGATTTTTAGCACTGCAATAACCAATGTGAGGAATCTAAACTATTTGTGTGAATGAAATCGCGTTGTATAAATTATATAAGCGAAGTGTAAATTATATACGCATTGTATACCTCATGTACATGTGTTGTATAAGTTATATTAGCGATGTATAAATTATACAAGCGTTGAATGAAACATATATGCTTTGAATTGTGATGAAATGCAAGTGAATTATATATATATATATATATATATATATATATATATATAAACACACACACACACACTCCCCTCGTCCACAGACCATGGACGATATTTATTGCTTGTGATGGACGTGTTATTATTGGTATGACGAATGGTTGGAAATAATTGTTTGTGGTTGATATTGTGGTTGAAAAATACCCTCTTGTGGTTGAAACAAAATAGAATAGGATTGTGGAATTGAAAATAAAACATGCCGCCTGCGTGCGAAATAGAAGCATGATCCCCATTGTCAAAAACCGCGAGGTTTTAAGGTAGAGCGAGGAGCCGTACTAGGGACGGTCCCGGTTTTAACTACCCTGCCGTTATGCTGCCGAAATTTTCTGAAATATTTATGTGTTAGAATAATTTTCATTCATTGAAATAAATTACATATGCTATATAGAATATTCATGTGTTAAGTTGCAATTCATTCGTTGAGTTGAAATTCATGTGTTGAATATTATTTGAATTTAAACAAATGGCTTTAGCGATAAAAATCACATTTTTATATATATACAAACTATATAGAATATTCATGTGTTGAGTTGCAATTCATTCGTTGAGTTGAAATTCATGTGTTGAATATTATTTGAATTTAAACAAATGGCTTTAGCGATAAAATTCACATTTTTATATATATACAAACTATATAGAATATTCATGTGTTGAGTTGCAATTCATTCGTTGAGTTGAAATTCATGTGTTGAATATTATCATCTTTTAAAAATGAAATGAATCGACAATGAAAACTAAATTTTTATAATGAATATGAAGAGTTAAAAATACACATGTGTCGAATAAATATTTTTGATGATAAAAATATTCCTTTGATCATGTATACGCTTAGATAAAAATACACATGTGTCGAATAAATATTTTTGATGATAAAAATATTCCTTTTATCATGTATATGCTTAGTTAAAAATACACACGTGTTGAAATAAATAATAGTTTGCTAGAAATATTATTATTAGCTTTGTTCTGCATATATATACATGTGTTGAACAGGAAAAATGGATTAGCTGTAGAGTAAAGAAATTATTTGCGTGCCCGACAAATAGGTAAACTTTGATGAGTTGGCTGCGCAATTTTATTTATATATCAACTCCTGTGAATGCCATTGGATGCGGAGTGCTGGTTATTCTGTGTGAAATAATAAATAACGCCATAGGATAGTAACAATTAATTTTGAACTACACTACATGACATACTTCATCATATTCCACATAAGCAATTGGAGCTTGTGTGACGAGGTGGAAGATGTACCATACAAGCAAGAGGCTTGTATGGCGATGACTATGTACTACAGGTTGAACTGATGACTGATATGGACTTTATAACTTATAACGATAAATTGCCAGATTAATAAAAAAACCCACACGGGTCTGGAGTTGACAATAATCACGTGTAACAATCCGTAAAATGCGAGCCAGTTTGAAATTTTATTTTGGCAATTTTAGCGAATTTTGATTATTTAAAATGAATTATTTTAAATAATATCGTCGAAAAATTTATTTGAATAGAATTCGAACGAACATATTTATATACGTCGTCGTTAGAATATAAATATTTATATATAATAATAAATAGAATTGAAAATGGCGCGGTAGTTCGATAATTCGATTTCAAACTTCAATTGAATGTACCGGGTGCAAAACAATCCGGATTTTAGTGAAACAAAAAATAATGGAATCTAATAGTGAATATCTTTCCAACGAATCCGAAAAATCAAGATTTATATTCACAGGATCCTGGTTTACAGCTGGAACGATATCCGGAAAGATTTGTATCCGTATATCTCTTCTAGTTGTGTATTGTATTATTTTCCGCTGCTATGTATTTAAATGTAATTTAAATCTCTGATATTTCTGTGTAATATTTATTCATTTATACTCTGTATATTCTTGTAATCTGATGCATTGTTGTAATATACAATGAAACGTTCTTCTGTATGTGTTCTGTTGTGGTTTGTTCTCGAACTATCCGACGCTTTCCTTTACGGGGAAGTTGCGGGTCTTTACACGTGGTATCAGAGCTTTGGTTTACGGAGCTCGAGAACAAGACACATTAGAACCATATGAAAGGATTCATCAGATATTGGACTAGTAATATCCAATGAGAATGACTCGTTAGAGATGGGATCAGTAGTATCCTAGAGCGAGTGTGAAGAGTATGTTTTTCAAATGAAAACCAATTTTGTTTTGAAAATATAAATCAACTATTCGTATTTGATTATTTATTTTAAATTGAATTGGGCAATCCAGTATATAAAGATTTTGCATATATGTCTTGCAAACGTGTGTTCGAAGTTTTAATATATTGGGTAGATATAGAATCCCCCTAGTGCCCGGGAATAATTCTGGTGATGGGGCACTGTCGCCAGTATTTATATTCAGGTGTGATATTTATAAATAACGTATTTGTGATTATATATATAATCTGATTTTAGAAAATATGACTTTAAATATATAAAATTATATATTTGAAAATATAATCAATTAATTGATTGATGTTTGTGTTGTTTGTTTAATTGTTTGATAATTTTGAACCATAATGCCTAATGGTATCAAATATTGACCGGTATTGAAAATTGGTCGCATTTGCTTGCATATACATATACTTACATTGAACAGGTCATAGCAAGGAGGCTAGAGCAGAGAATAAAATTTGTTTGCCCGACAAATAGGTACATGTTTACTACATAATTTCCTGTTTTGTTTGGGTGATGATGATTTTGTGAGCCTATTGGCTAGCCGCTTGGCTTTTTCTTTTTCTTTTTGAGATCTGAAGGACCGGGGAAGCTATTTAAAATTCCCCGATGCTCCCATTGCAGGGGAGGTTATGGCGAAATTTTTCGAAAATTTAGGGTGTTAGCCAAATTTTTGAAATTTTGAAAATTCTCAGAAACTAAAGAGTTGGAGAATGAAAGCCAGATCGAACGTAGTGTTGATTAATCAAACCACTTTCGACTTTGTTCCTTTTCGGGGACGAAAAGTTTTAAGTGGGGGAGATTGTAACAACCCGTAAAATGCGAGCCAGTTTGAAATTTTATTTTGGCAATTTTAGCGAATTTTGATTATTTAAAATGAATTATTTTAAATAATATCGTCGAAAAATTTATTTGAATAGAATTCGAACGAACATATTTATATACGTCGTCGTTAGAATATAAATATTTATATATAATAATAAATAGAATTGAAAATGGCGCGGTAGTTCGATAATTCGATTTCAAACTTCAATTGAATGTACCGGGTGCAAAACAATCCGGATTTTAGTGAAACCAAAAATAATGGAATCTAATAGTGAATATCTTTCCAACGAATCCGAAAAATCAAGATTTATATTCACAGGATCCTGGTTTACAGCTGGAACGATATCCGGAAAGCTTTGTATCCGTATATCTCTTCTAGTTGTGTATTGTATTATTTTCCGCTGCTATGTATTTAAATGTAATTTAAATCTCTGATATTTCTGTGTAATATTTATTCATTTATACTCTGTATATTCTTGTAATCTGATGCATTGTTGTAATATACAATGAAACGTTCTTCTGTATGTGTTCTGTTGTGGTTTGTTCTCGAACTATCCGACGCTTTCCTTTACGGGGAAGTTGCGGGTCTTTACATCACGTCGCTCTAGTTATTAGATACGGCACACGGACTATTTATTTCCACACGATAACGGGGTGACGGGAATTTATTCTCTGGAGTGATTATCAGTACATGCTCCCCCGTAAACACCAGAATATATCACTATAAATATGTGAATGCTTTTTAGGATTTATTGGGTACCTAATACGGCCCAATAAATTTCCAAACCCCTCCCCGTACAAAGGAGGTTATGGAGAAATTTTTCGAAATCTTAAGGCGTTAGTGAAATATTTGAAGTGAAAACGAAGTTGAAAATATAGAATGAACTATAGTTGAAATTATAATTTGAACTATATTTATATATATAAATATAAATATAATTAAAAGGAATAGAGGCCGTGCAGTTCGTGTTTCGGAATCGTAATTTGAAACGATTAGTGCGAGAAATCCGACTATCGGATTTTCCCGAAACCGCAACCGCTGGGTTCGCCTTGGAAATATCTTTCCAACGGCACCAACCTTGTAAAAATCCAACGGTTGGATTGTCCGGAATGTTTAATTCAAATATGAAGAAAAACAGCGCCAGAATCGTTTATATTTATGTATAAATATAAATATAATTAAATTAAATCGAATAACGACGCTGCAGTTCGAATTTTAAAACCGTAACTTCAAACGACTAGTGTGGAAGATCCGACCGCCGGATTCTCCCGAAACTGGAACCGTTGGGTTCGCTTTGGGAATATCTTCCCACTGATATAGACTTTGTAGAAATCCAACGGTTAGATTTTCTGATATGTGTAAAACATATTAGGGGAAAAACAGCGCCAGTGCCACGGCACGACCTGAAACGTCGTTTAATTGAATATGGACATTTTTAAATAAATAAAAATGGCAAAAAATCGTTATAAAATATTATAAGCAATATGGATTGAAAATAAACCAATTGGGCTTGAATTGTTTGATATTTGATGGTTGTATGTGTATGACATAAAAATAACACTAAAGAACCGAAAGATGGATGTCGAATAATATAACCATAAAATGAATCGATTTAAATTCTAATGACGTGAATTATTTGAAAAGGCCGAGCTAACCCTCATTTCAAATAATTTATCGAGCGATTCGAATCGGAAAGTGCAAAGACGATTCAAGACCGACGATCTTCGTATCGGTTGGATGGGCGCTACTGAGTTTCCTGACCGGAGTAGCTACCGGAAGGGGACGAAAGTAGTAGCCGTCTGAACGTATGTGTTGATTGGACGGATATACGAGGAATTTGACGCCTCCGGTTTCGTTCAGACCCAGGACGGACTTGTAAATGGACTGTGTGTCTGACATTGGATTTTGTTCTATACTGATTGATCTCTGTTAAATATATATCTGTTTGGCGGCGGAGAATTTATTCTTTTGCTTAACGCCCTTCTCTGAGACGTACGAGCTCAGAGGTTATATATCGAAGGAAATCAATCGTATGGAGTGGACTGCCTATATGGCATGCCAAGATCCTGTGATCAAGGCTTCTATTGCAAAGCAAAGTCTCGTGGATGATGATCAAAGCAAGGTCTACGTGGCCTGGCTTTGTGTATTTCGTAGATTCGCGAGCCTCACACACCGATATGAGTTAAAAACGGGATACGGACTACAGGGAGAGCACGACGTTTCTTTCTAGCTATGGTGGTGTCAGTGACTTACCAGCCCTGACATATATATCACTTTTCACCTTTGTGGTTGTTGGAATGCGAGGCGCCTCGATTATAGGTCTGTAAGGACCGGGAAACGTGTGTTCAGGAATACTAATCCTCTAACGTAAGTGAGGACTGGCCGTGAAGCATCTAGGGGTTACCCAGAGTGTGTAGTCCCGAGGCATTTGCTAGAGTGTCTCAAAGCGGGGAGGAGCTTGCCCCTTGCCTCGACTCATGACGGAAATCCAATTTCCAATACGAAATAACGGACTTGATTGTAGAACTAGTATGGCGACATAGTGGTATGGGGCACTTATGCCGCCTATGATTGATATTTATGATGCTATTCGTTTTTGAAACATATATGCACTAGTAATAATATAAAATGATTTCGTTTTATACGTATCAAGCATATTTGGCTATTATAAGGTAAAACTCTATCCTCCGGCTTGCGTTGCATTGTGTGATGGGACCTGAGTCTTATAATGGCTTCATTCTTTCAAAAAGCATTGCGTTGTTTTAAAAAGAATTTACTTTGTTTTAAATGCACTAGCAATCACTGGAGTAAACCCGTTCCGCGAAAGTGGCATAGTCCTATGATTTGCTATTTACTGTTGTTTAACTGTTAAGTAGATTCCTCATACCAGTCCCCATGACTGACTCGTTGTTTGTTTCACTTTGCAAACGCGGGTGCCCTTATTTTCACACGGGCAGCCTAGTACACAGGTGACAGGTTGTTTTTGGCTCTGCACTGCTGCATAGGGTGCATTTTTGGCTCATGGCGAGGCTGACTTCACAGAGATGGCTTTGACATTTTCCGCCATTACTATACTTACATTATGATTCCACCACTGGCGATGCAGACTGATTTACTTTCCGTATTTCTTATTATATGTATATGTATTCCGCCTTCGGCGATGTAGACTGATACCCTTATTATGTCTCACTGCATGTATGTATTCCGCCTCTGGCGATGATGACTGATCACTTTCCTTTTTATTTACTAAGTTATATCCCACGTTATGCTATTCTGATATTCCTACATGTTGTGATTCCGCTGTCATATCCATGTAAAATTATTCTATTTATTGTTTCTGCTATTATCTGTACTCTGCTATGATGATTAATGTGTTATTTCCCTATGATTTTCCTTAATACCGCTCCTCGGATTTTAGGATCGTCACAATATTCCTGTGGTTGATGATCAAAGCATGGCTTTAAATAGCATAGCTTTGTGTATAGCATTAATTCGCGAGCCTCACACCTCGGTATGAGTCAAAAACGGGATCCTGACTGCGTGGAATGCACGACGTTTCTTTCTAACTATGGGTGGTGTCAAGGTATGGAGCCTAGACATTTATATTTTTACCTATGTGGATGATGGATAAAGAGGTGTCTCGGATATATCGATCACTACGAAGGCGATGGATAGGTCCGATAGGACCGGGAAACGTGTGTTCAGGAATACTAATCCACTAATGTAAGTGTGGACCGACCCTGAAGTTCCAAGGGTTCACTGCGGGGGATTCTGAGGCATTTGTTAGAGTGTCTCGAATCGGTGAGGATCCATCCCTGGCCTCGACTCATAGATGGAACCCAATTTCAATAAGTGACATTTTGGTTTATTTGCAGAACAGCTATGGCGACATAGTAGTATAGGATATTATGCCATCTATGATTGATACATTTATATTTGAAGTGATTTTGACACTATATACTTATAGTAATATCAAAATGATTTATTTAACAAGTATGTTTGGCTATTATAAGGTAAAACTCTATCCTCTGGCTTGCGTTGCATTGTGTGATGGGACTTGAGTCTTATAATAACTTCATTTTCCAAAAAGCATTGCACTATTTGTTTTATGCACTGGTATTCTTGGGGGAAAACCTGTTCCGCATTATACGGCATGGTCCCTTGATTTATCAAATTTTATAGTAAAGTTTTAAATGACTATTTTAATTCCCACACCAGTCCCATGACTGACCTGGAGTTTATTGTTTTAACCTAAACTCTAAGTGCCCTATTTTCCACATGGGTTGCTAGAAAGATCCTAGATTTAAATCTGGAGTTATATTCGGAAAGCTTTGTATCCGTATATTTCTTTCAGTTGAGTTATGTATTGTTTTCCGCTGCTAATGTAATTTAATCTCTGATATTTTTCTGATGTGTAATATTTATTCATTCTATGATATTGTTCTGATGTGTTGTGCGCCCAAAGTTAGCGTATTCGCCTTTTTGTTTCGATTTAAGTCGATTTAACGATCGATTCGGATCGCACCAGGAGGGAGGGTCGTTACATTGAAATTGGAAGATATCTCAGCCCATAACCTTCTAAACACAGCTGAGCTACGATGAGGCAATAGTAATTTACCATTATTAATCATATCATCAATTATAGCAGAATCTGAAATACTACTGTTCCTCCTCAAATTATAATCCACAATATCACTTAATATCGACCCATTACCTGTCCAAGGAGAGTGCCAAAAAGATAATCCATGTAATCGACCAGCATTACATTGAACAAAAGGTAAGAAAAGACCTCTAAGCTTTGGTATTTTTCGCCAACTCCAACTTCAGGAACTTGGAATAGGCATAGTCCAGAAGTTTTTCTTACTAATCAGATTATTTTTCACATACTTGGTCCATAAGCATAAATCATCAGAGAAAAGCTTGTCAATATACACAGACACAACAGCTTTATTCCATTGAAAGAGGTTAATTATACCTAAACCACCATTCCTTCTATCTTCACATTATTTTGAAAAAGAAATAGGAATAATCTTGTTAACAAAAGGATCACTATGTCATAAAATTTTTGTAATGATTCGGATTTTGCCCGGACCTAATAGATCGCAAAATTGACCAAGACCGTTCAAAACCCGAATACGCTAACTTTGGGAATACAACACATCAGAACAAATAACAACAAACTTTTATTACATCACAATAACGTAACATAAGATTACAGAATATATCAGAGTATATCGTATATAATACAGTGGAGGATAAATTTACAATAGATTTAATACAGTGCAGCAGGACAAATAAACTAATCACAGCGGAAGACTATCAATGCTCTGGACACAGCTTTAAGCTTTGATCCAGAATCCTGCTTAATATATCTACAAAATAAACTACTCGACTGCTTGTGGAAAGAGGTCACCCGAGTTTGCAAAGTGAAACAAATTATGGTTCAGTTATGGGACTGGTATGAGAAATCATACATACCTTATCTAATAATAATAAGGCTAATCACAGGACCACGCTGCTAACGCGAAACGGGTTTGCTCTATTGGATTGCCAGTGCATAAATAAGTAAATCGTTAAACAACGCAATGATTTTTAGAAAAATGAAACCATTATAAGACTCAAGTCCCGTCACACAATGCAACGCAAATCAAAGGATAGAGTTTTAGCTTATAATGGTCAAAAATTCTTGATACGATAAAATGGATTTGATTTTATTATTAGTGTATATATGTTTCAAAAACAATTTCAATCATAATGTATCAATCATAGACGGCATAGCACCCCATCGTACTATGTCCCATACTAGTTCTACAATCAAAACCACATGATTTTGTATTGGAAGTTGGATTTCCATCATAAGTCAAGGCTAAGGACGATCTCCTTACTGATTCGAGACAATCTAGCTATGTCTTAGGATTCAGACACTGGTGAACCCTTGGATCTGGTAGGGACGGTCCACAAATACGTTAGTGTATTGGCAATTCCTGAACACACGCTTCCCGGTCCTATTGAACCTATAAATTGGTCACTATCGACCAATATAACCGAGGCCTCGTAATCCATCATCCACATAAGTAAAATGTCAGGGCTTGCAAAACCCTGATACCACTTCTAACTAGAAAGAAACATATGCACTCCCTGTGTTCCCTTGTCCCGTTTACGACTCTTATCGGGGTGTGAGGCTTGCGAAGTAATGCTGTACACAAAGCTACGCCTAAACAGGCTGTGCTTTGATCATCAACCACAAGGCTCTGCTTTTCAATAAAAGCCTTGATCATTTGCATCTTAGCATGCCACATTGTCAATCCATACCATACCATTGATTTCAGCCAATATATAACCTCTAAGCTCGTACGTCTCAGAGAAGTGTGTTATGCAAGAGAATAAATTCTCCGCCATTAAACATATATATATATATTTAGAAGAGATCAAGAAATACAGCATAAAGGAATACAACGTCAGACATACCATCCATTTACAAGTTCGTTCTGGGTCTGAATGAAACCGGAGACACCTTATTCCTCGTCCCATATGTCCAATACAGGAGAGAGGTTCTCGCATATCTGTCGATCTCCAAGTACGTCTGGAAGATCACCACGTATTACCTTGTTTTGGGATGCCTGCCAAACAAGACATCAGTAATCTTTCAAACGATGTGAAGACCTCTGGTCTTCAACCACCATCTTCATCTTCAACTTTTAATTGTCGTAGTAATTATTCAAAATGGGTTAATCCCGGTCTTTCCAAATAACTTGCGTATTTTATAATCAAAAGTTAAGTGTTATAAAAACACATCAAATGCCTCATTCCAATTCAGAATATTCTTTTAATGAAATATTCACATTATTAAGGAAAGTTTCCCATTAATTTTAACAAAGATAAATTCTTCTAAATTTATTATTTAATCCTCTTTTTAGAGATTCATTAAAACTCGAATTTGGTTTTAATATCAAAAATCATTACTTTATGATTATTCAACTTTAAGAGATAAATCTTGTCTTTAACTGGGTTAAATAACCAATGTCATTTAAAATACAGTTCACGATAAATCCAAAAATCATCTCCCATTTAATATGGAATTTTCGCAGAAATCAAATCAATATATAATCGATATAAATCTCTGTATCAGACTAATAATATAAATTGAATAATGGCAAAACCTTTTAAATTCCATATATAGTAATGGTCTTCTTTTACAGAAGCTAATCTCGATTATTATTAAATCGAGTCCTATTCAATTCCAATTAATATATTAAATTAGAAAACTTTACTTTGAAGAATTTCCATTAAATCTTAATAAAAGATTTATGACTTCCAAATTATATTTTCACTGTTAATTGGGTTAAAGAACAAATGTCGTTTAAAAAAACAGTTCACAATAAACCCAGCTCACATTTCGTTTTATTCTAATTACTAAATATAATTTGAAACTCTAATAATCTTAATTAAAAGATTTATTCTTTTCTCAACTGGGTTTAAGAACATTGTTATCGAAGAAACCATTCATAACAAACCCAAAAATCCAATTTATTTTAATTAATTCCAATTAGATATTTATCAATTGGTAAATTTCATTACATCTTAATTTAAAAGATTTATTCTAGTTAATAACTAGTTCAATTCGATAAAAATATATTTTTATCTTCTCAAATATAGATTTTTCACCCAAAATCTTTTTAAATCATTTATTATGATTTTACATAATTTTCCATATTTTTAATAATTTTATTAAGGCCTGTATAGTTGGTTTCCAATAACGGCCACTGAACTGCATCTATAGCGACCTTTTCTGAAAATTGACTTGCACATAATTCCAAATCCAACCGTTAGATTTCAAACCTCTTATATTCATTGGAAATTTCTTTTCAATACGAACCAAATGGTTCTGGTTTTAGGAGAATCCGACGGTCGGATCTCCCGTTACATCAATTGGAAGTTAATGGTCGAAATTCGCAAACGGTCGCTGTGCGGCGCGTTCTATTCAGGCCATTATATAAATATATAATATATTATATATATTTTGTCGGTTTCCATTTTAAAATTTATTTTATAAAATATTTATAATTTCATTTTAAAATGATTTTTACTTCATTTTTTAATATTAAATAAAAATATAATATTCTATATTTTTATCATATTATATTATTAATAATTTCAAAATATTAGATTTTGAAATCACTTATTTTGATGTTGATTATAAAGTAAATCAAATCGATCGATAAACCCGTACGGTTTAAAATAACGTTTGCTACTTAATTCGGCTTCACATTTTTGTATTTTTATATTCGTCTAAAAAGGGACATAGAAATCATAATTTTATTTTACATTGAATATTATTTTAAAATATTCTTTAATCTAAATATATTTTACATTAAAATATTCTCAATCGGAATGCGACTCAATCAATTACCATATAATTTCAATTATATGGATTTCATATATCGCATGTATATAACAATAATGAGAAATAATCAATAAACAATCCATTCACATCCAGAGTGAAATTTATAACTATGTTAGCATTAAAATAAATAAATAAATCTCATCATAGAATGCCAATCCATCGATTGATATGCTACTAAATATTGGGACTAGTGTATGACAAAGGTCATCCCAATACCCGTGTGGGGTTTTCAAACAACAACAATTTACATACTTAAATCATTGGTTAATAAATTTAACCAATTATAATTCAGTTTGAATTATTTCTAATGTCGCTAACATAATCATGATAATGTTTTAACAGTATACACTTTTCTACTTTTCTAACATGTAAATGTTGATATCAATCAATGCACAAATGACGACCTGCCCCGCACCAGCCGACATTTCCAATGAAAGTGCGTTGTGCTGATGTACAACCAGCACGGGACGGTCACCAAAGAAAGGAAAAGAAGGGAATTTGAACTAGCAAGGAACCTGTAGAATGTCTCAGAGCGCATGGAATAAAATATAATAATAACATACATGACATAAAACAGACGAGATAATGCATAAGCTGAAAACCAAACCATCACAGCAATCCAAAATACAGCTTATGATCCACATCATGGTTATTAAAACTTTTCAAACTGTCTCTAAAGCAAAATAAGAAAGGTATAATACTAATGCCCAAAGTAGTGACCAACAGCGACACAGGGAGAATATATATATATATATCTTACGTGGAAGCCTCCTGCTCGTCTCCGGCACAGCTACCCGTGCATAATCACCTGACCTGTCTCTAGTTTGCCCGTTCAAGAGCACCCAGAGTAATAAGAAGAGACATAAAACTATGGGTCAGACAAAAGTCTGGTATGAGCGATAAGCAACAAAACAGAACAATAACAGGTATACTAAACCATACCTGAACCTGGACATACAACCAAAGAGATAGCACAACAAGATGTACAACACTCTAAGGTGACACTAACATATGGTGTAAAGATACGGGGGTGGGGGTGTGCATGTCATATTGATGGCAAACAATCAAGCATAACAACCATCCTCACATCTCTCACTCAGTGCGTAAAGCATACGATATCCACCACTTTGATCACCCATATCCTTGCTATGATCACTCTGCACCATGGAGTCATGGCGACTCCACTGCACTGATCCATAGCTATTAGTCCTTGCTATACCCACTTTGTCCCCATGAAGTCATAACAACTCCATTGCACTGGCTCATAACCATGCTACGATCACTTTGCCCCATGGAGTAGTAACTACCCCACTACACTGATCTGTATCCTAACAATCGTCTCTTGGTGGTGAATCAAAGCTATGGACGTCAACAACTCCTTAGCACACGTCCCGCTTCACAGTCCAACCATGAAGTTAACTCATTGGTTCCCAACTGGATCCTGAGTACAAACTTCCCATTTGACTACCTTTGCATCTAAGGTTTTGGTCTTCTCCGGATCAGTTCGGAATAAGCTTCTATTCAGATCGACCCTTTTCTTCTCATTCAGTCCATGGTCGTCAACTCTGTTCGGGTCAGGTCATGCTCCCTCAATCGGGTCAGATAGTGGTGCTCCAAGTTGGGTCGTGGTGTCACACTGGTTCCGGTCGGGTCATGTAGGACTCCGGTTCGGGGTCAAACTCCCCTTGGCCTGTGTAAGCGGGTCGGCTCAGAGAATGATGATTCCATCAGGTTGGGTTGTGCCACCATTCATGAGAGGATTGGTTAGAGAGCTTTAGGTGCAAGCAGTCGGGTCGGTCTCCATCATCACGAGCGGGTCAGGTGGGAGAGGGGGCGATCCGATCCGGTCTGGCTCCGGCATATTTTCCCTGCAACTTCCAGCGACTGTTTTTACGCCATACGACGGCGTTTTCGACCATTGTATTCGTTCTAAACTATTACAAAAAATTCCAAATAGTCATCATGTATAGTCATCCACAAACACTAAAACAACAACAATCATGATAATATAGATCAAACATACCCAAAAACCCGTGTTTTCCCTTCAATCATGTTTAAGTATAACTAATGATAGGGTTAGCAAAACTTAACCAAACTAACCAAAATTTCTAACAGAGGCCTAAAACAATATTTCGAAATTTATAAATATTTTTCCAGAATTTAATCATGTATAAATTCACTAATTATCGCTAATTACTCTTAATTAACCTTAATTAGTGTAAAAACAATGCTTATCACTCACCTTGGCCACAAATAAATATCAAAACTGAAATTCTGCTGATTTGGGGCGATCTCCATCGTCTAACAACAGC
Source organism: Allium sativum (assembly GCA_030737875.1). NCBI lineage: Eukaryota > Viridiplantae > Streptophyta > Magnoliopsida > Asparagales > Amaryllidaceae > Allium > Allium sativum. Next base: position 620,872,732 of record CM060910.1, read on the forward strand.
TCTAACTCTGAAATGGAGCAATTTCTCCTTGATTTGATGTTGCTAAGCTTAATCCTTGATTAGAGAGCGATTTGGGATGAAATTAGAAGGTGGAGTCCATTGTTAGAGTTTCTAAGAGGTAAATGACGGCTAGAAAACTGAAATAGAATGAAAGCTAACTCATTTCAGCCTCCCTATAAACCTAATCTCGAAATGGGTTATGGGCCCATTCACTAATTACCTCATTTGGCCTGGTTAAGCGGTTTTTCACCTTCTAAACCTTATTTCAGCCATATATCCCAAACCGTAACTCCGTTTTTCACATGTGACCACTCTAGAGAAAGATAAACCATCATCATAATCTAATGGATGTGGTTTTAGGCCAAATCTCCTTACCAATCAAAAGTTATGGCCAAAACAAGATCAGCTAGGGGAAAAACAATTATTTAAAAATTGGCAACAATCATGAACATGGGAAATGACCCCAATAGTCGTCTCCCAAAGTTACATGGCTATACGACTTCGCATGAGAAAGAAATAAATATTCTATGATCCTTCGATGCATGGAATGCGAGTCGTTACATTCTTCCCCCCTTAAGAAATTTTGCCCCCGAAATTCCTTTACTAAGAAACAAGCAAAGGATCCTGCATGCCTACCAACCATTCAAAACAATCAAACATACAAACAAACAAACAAGTCTATCCTAGCATGCGGAAAACTAAATTGCAATTAAAATCTCACCAGGCAAAGAGTTATGGATACAACTTCCTAATGCTCTCCTCTGTATCCCAAGTACAGTCATTCTCATCCTCGCCCCACTGAACCTTGAATAGATCCACGCTTTCCTTCGAAGTTGCTTCGTATCGTGCTCGACAATATGAATTGGCCTGCGGTTCCCAGTCGCCTCAGGTTCTACTTCGGTATCATCCAACTGATCAGGTGAAATAGTCATATTGGGGTCGTGCACGAGTTTCCTTAACTGGGAAACATGAAATACGTTATGAACTCCTGCCGTCTTCTCTGGTAATTCAACTTTATATGCCAAATTCCCAACTTGCTCGAGAACTGGTAATGGATCAACAAATCTTTATACTAGCTTTCTCTCCTTCCAAATCGAATGACATTCTTTAATGGATAGATCTTGACGAATACTAGGCCACCAATGGAGAATTTCAAATCCTTTCGCCTCTTATCAGCATAACTCTTCTGCCTATCTTGGGCAGCCTTCATTCGCTATTGAATGATCTTAATCTTGTCTGAAGTTTCTCTTATCACATCTGGTCCAAGCACAAACTTCTCGCTAGTTTCTAACCAACATGACGGTGAGTTGCATGTTCTTTCGTACAAAGCTTCAAATGGAGCCATACCAATACTAGATTAATAACTATTATTATATGCAGAATCTACTAGATGTAAATGGTCATCCCATAATCCACCAAATTCTAATATGCAAGCTCTCAAGAGATCTTCTAATATACGATTTACCCTCTCTGTCTGACCATCAGTTTGAGGATGATACGCGGTACTGAGATATAATTCGTACCCTAGAGCCTCTTGTAAGCTCTTCCAAAACCCACTAGTAAACAATGGGTCTCGGTCACTCACAATGCTTTTATGTACTCCATGAAATCTCACTACCCACTTCATATATAGTTCCTCTAACTTAGCTGCCGTTCTATTCGACTTGACGGGTATAAACCTTGCACTCTTAGTCAATCGGTCCACAATCACCCAAATGCTATCATGGCCCGGTCTAGTTCTTGGTAACCCATCAATAGAATCCATTGAGACTTGTTCCCATTTCCATTCTGGAATTTCTTATGGTTGCAACAAACCACTAGGCTTCTTTTACTCAGCTTTAACTAGCTGGCAATTCATGCATTTGGATATAAACTTCCCAACATCTCTTTTCATCCTTTCCCAGTAGTAGGTCTGCTTCATGTCTCGATACATTTTGTTACCACCAGGATGTATAGTCAGTTTTGAGTGATGACATTCTCTAAGCACTTCATCTCTCAATCCATTGACATTGGGTACAACCAGTCTACCATTCTTTCTAAGCCATCCATCTGGATCAAGCCCATACTGGTCCATCTCTTCGTCGATTTTCATCTCTAACTTGGAGATGATTTCCAATAGGTTAGGATCGTCCCTTTGACTGGAACCAATCCTCTCAATCAAAGTGGGTATGATCGTCAAACTTGCTAATAATTCTGGATCCAATTTTAACTTCGTTGTGAAATCATACCCAGCGATATTCTCCAGTTGCTTCCAATCTAAAAACATAGCCCCAAAATTAGCATGTCTCCTACTCAATGCATCAGCTACCGCATTGCCCTTTCCTGGTGTATATGCGATATCAAAATCATAGGAAGCCAAGAATTCCAACCATCTTGCTGTTGGAGATTTAGATCCTTTTGAGAGAAAAGATACTTTAACGATTTATGATCGGTAAACAACTCGAATCTTTCTCCCAAAAGATAATGCCGCCACATCTTCAACGCGAATGAGATCGATGCCAATTCAAAATCATAGGTAGGATACCTCTTCTCATGCGGTTTCAGTTGCCGACTAGCATAAGCTACAACCCTACCTCCTTGCATCAATACAGCACCTAGTCCGGTACCACAGGCATCTGTGTATACTGTCATCTCTTTATTCCCTTTAGCAATGACTAACACTGGTGCACATGTCAACTTTTCCTTTAGACTCTTAAATGCATTCTCGCACTTTTCGTCCCAAATAAAAGTTTGATTTTTCTTGGTCAACTGAGTCAACGGTGCCGCTATCTTGGAGTAATCTTGGATAAACTTACGATAATATCCAGCTAATTCCAAGAAACTTCTTACGTCTGTTGCATTCTTGAGCGTAGACCAATCTTGTACCATAGCCACCTTCCCAGGGTCCATGGCAATATCATTCTCTGAAACAACATGGCCCAAGAATCTCACTTCCCTCCTGCAGAAGTGACACTTAGAAAAATTTGCTTTCAATTGGTGTTTTCTCAACACCTCCATCACTATCTTCAAATGTTCCTTGTGTTCTTCCTCTGTCCTCGAGTAGAGAAGTATGTCATCCACGAACACAAGAACAAACTTATTCAACTGATCTCGGAATACTCTCTTCATAAGATCCACAAAATATGATGGTGCATTGGTTAGCCCGAATGGCATGACCAACCACTCATAGAATCCAGATGGCGTTCGAAATGCCGTTTTAGCTATACTCTCAGGTTCCACCCTAAGTTGATGAAAACCAATCGCGAGAACCAACTGGGAGAACACTCTCCCGCCACTCAACTGATCAAACAGATCATCTATCCACGGTAGAGGATACTTATTCTTCCTCATCACCTTATTCAACTCGCGGTAGTCCACACACATTCGAAGGGAACCATCTGCCTTGGTAGCAAACACAACTGGTGCTCCCCACTCAGAAACACTTCTTCTGATAAATCCCTTCTTCAACAGTTCGCTTACTTGCACCCCGAGCTCTCGCTGCTCCCTTGGTGCCATACAATGAAGTGGCGTCACTATAGGCCTGGCATCTCTATAGGCCTGGCATCTTTCACTAAATCAATTCGAAACTCAATCTCTCGGTGTGGTGGAAGTCCGGTCACTTCCTTGAAGACGTCCGAATACTGGCCAGCCACAGGCACATCTGACAACTCATTATGCGTGATGTCGAGGGAATTTAGAAAAATAGCCATTACCCCATCACTAGGTAGACAACCAAACATTACCCTCGGCCCATCATTCGCTCTAACTGTCACAAAAAAGCCCTCACAGTCTACCACCACCTTGTACCTTTGGAGCCAGTCAACTCCCAAAATAATGCCAAACTCAGTAAAGCCCAAAACAAAGCAATTACAAACAAACATGCATCCATGACTCGATAAGACCACATTACGACAAATCATGCTAAGGCTAGTTGAACCACCAATCAGGTTTGTCACCGCTAAAGGTCTATCGACTATCTTGGGATCCAATCCCAACCTATCTACCAGGTCACTAGATATAAAGGAACGAGAAACTACGGTATCAAACAATACTTGAACAGGAACATCATAAACAGAAAGCATACGTTGAATGATGGCATTCTTTCCTTTCTCCGCCGTGGTTGGGGCATTCGACGAATAAGGAACAACATTAAGAGCATATGCTTTCGTAATCTGCTTCTGTTTAGGGGGTTGCGCGCTTTTATCCTTGAGATGTCCCACTTGGCCATAGTTGAAGCACTTCCTGTCCACTGACTTTGATCGAATTCTTTAGCATAATGGCCCTTCTTGCCACAACTAAAGCACTCAACATCTTTCTTACTCTTTTTCTGACCATCCTTAGCTTGGTTCTGCTTCCTCTTATTCTAAGAATTATTCTTGCCTCCACCGCTTATTTGCGGTTTTGTCTCCTCTGCAGACGCAACCTCAGTCTTCGACTTAGGGTATAGACTCTCCGATCTCAAAGCTTTCCCGACAATCGATTCAAATGTCTCATCGATATGGTTTATAAGCCTTTCCCCCAAGTACTTATCTAAGCCTGTTATGAACTTCTCATTCTTCTTCTCGGAAGTGTCAATAAGAGATAATCCATACTTCGATAAAGTATCGAATTCAGCAATATACTCCGAGACTGCCCTACCATTCTGCTTAAGCTCCAGCAATATAATCCAGAAATTCTGACTTCTGAGCAGCTGGGATGAACTTATCGCTAAAGCGGGTCCTGAACTGATCCCAAGTAACTTGGTCCTCAGGGATAGCTTCCTTAATAGCATTCCACCAATTCATTTCCCGTCCGTGCAGCTGACAGGATGCTAGCTTCCTCTTCATCGCATCCTCGATATCCAAGTCTTCGAAGATACTCTCACGGCTATCCAACCAATCCTGAACTTCTGTAACCGATTCCGTTCCGTGGAACGACTTTCCACCAAGACTAGTGTAATCCTTGTATAGCTTGGCGAAATCGGTCCTAGGCGCCTGCATCACTACACCACCACCATTTGCAGCATTAGGAGCTGCCCTCTGAACATCCCTAAACATCTCTCTCATGAGGTCAGTGAACATCGTCCTCATATCAGGAGCATTCCCATTATTAGCTCCTTTAGCAGTACTCCTAGTATATCGGCTCATCGTTTAATATGTAAGGAGAAAACAATTAACCATCTCTTCAGTGGTGCCAGTGCAATGCGACTTCATCCTTAAATATACTAATAATATATATATATATATATAACTTTTGAAAACCAAAATATAACAAATACGCGCTCTCATAGGCATACTATCTCTCTCTTTTGTCTTTCCTAGGTTGACTACGCAACCTAGAGCTCTAATACTAAATGTGACAGCCCGCCCCGCACCAGCCGACATTTCCAATGAAAGTGCGCTGTGCCAATGTCCAACCAGTATGGGACGGTTGCCAAAGAAAGGAAAAGAAGGAAATTTGAACTAGCAAGGAACCTGTAGAATGTCTCACAGTGCATGGAATAAAATATAACAATAACATACTTGACATAAAACAGGCGAGACAATGCATAAGATGAAAACTAAACCATCATAGCAGCGGAAAATCCAAAATACAGCTTATGTTCCACATCATTATTACAACTTTTCAAACTATCTCTAAAGAAAAATAAGAAAGGTACACTACTAGTGCCCAAAGTAGTGATCAACAGCAACACAGGGAGAATATATATATATATATCATACGTGGAAGCCTCCTGCTCGTCTCCGACATAGCTACCCGTGCATAATCATCTGACCTGTCTCTAGTCTGCCCGTTTAAGAGCACCCAGAGTAATAAGAAGAGAAATAAAACTCTAGGTCAGGTAATATTCTGGTATGAGCGATAAGCAGCAAAACAGAACAATAAAAGTTATACTAAACCATATTTGAACCTGGACCTGCAACCAAAGAGTTAGCACAACAAGATGTACAATAATCTAAGGTAACACTAACATATGGTGTAAAGATACGGGGGTGGGGGTGTGCATGTAATAATGATGGCAAACAATCAAGCATAGCAACCATCCTCACATCTCTCATTCAGTGCGTAAAGCATGCAATATCCACCGCTTTGATCACCCATATCCTTGCTATGACCACTCTGCCCCATAGAGTCATGGCGACTCCACTGCACTGATCCATAGACACTAGTCCTTGCTATTCCCACTCTCCCCTATGAAGTCATAACGACTCCATTGCACTAGCTCATAGCCATGCTACGATCACTATGCCCCCATGGAGTAATAACTACCCCACTGCATTGATCCGTAGCCTAACAGTCATCTCTCGGTGGTGAATCAAAGCTATGGACGTTAACAACTCCTCTGCACACGTCCCGCAGCAAAGTCCAACCATAAGTTAACTCATTGGTTCCCAACTGGATCCTGAGTACAAACTTCCCATTTGGACTACCTTTGCGTCTTGGGTTTTGGTCTTCTCCGGATCGGTTCAGAACAAGCTTCTATTCAGATCGACCCTCTTCTTCTCGTTCAATCCATGGTCATCAACTCTGTTTGGGTCGGGTCGTGCTCCCTCCATCAGGTCGGATCGTGGTGCTCCAAGCTAGGTCATGGTGTCACACTGGTTCGGATCGGGTCGGATAGGACTCCTCTTCGGGGTCAAACTCCCCTTGGCCTGTGCAGGCGGGTCTGCTCATAGAATGATGATTCCATCAGGTCGGGTCATGCCACCATTCACGAGGGCATCGGTTAGAGAGCTTCAGGAGCAAGTAGTCTGGTCGGTCTCCATCACCACAAGCAGGTCGGGTCGGAGAGGGGGCCGATCCGATCCGGTCTGGCTCCTGCATGTTTTTCCTACAACTTCCAGCGACTGTTTTTACGCCACATGACGGCGTTTTCGACCATTTTAATCGTTCTAAACAATTACAAAACATTCCAAATAGTCATTGCAACATGTATAGTCATCCACAAACACCAAAACAATAAAAATCATGATAATACAGATCAAACATACCCAAAAACCCATGTTTTCCCTTCAATCATGTTTAAGTATAACTAATGATAGGGTTAGCAAAACTTAACCAAATTAACCCAAATTTCTAACAGAGGCCTAAAATAATATTTTGAAATTTATAAATATTTTTCTAGAATTTAATCATGTATAAATTCACTAATTATCACTAATTACTCTTAATTAACCTTAATTAGTGTAAAAACAATGCTAATCACTCACCTTGGCCACAAATAAAATATCAAAATTGAAACTCCGCTGATTTGGGGCGATCTCCAGTGTCTAACAGCAGCTCTAACTCTGGAATGGTGCAATTTCTCCTTGATTTGATGTTGCCAAGCTTAGTCCTTGATTAGAGAACGATTTGAGATGAAATTAGAAGGTGGAGGCCATTGTTAGGGTTTCTAAGAGAGGTAAATGGTGACTAGAAAACTAAAATAGAATGAAAACCTAACTCATTTCAGCCTCCCCAAAACCCTAATCCCGAAATGGATTATGGGCCCATTCACTAATCACATCGTTTTGGCCCGGTTAAGCAGTTTTTCACCTTCTAAACATTATTTCAGCCATATCTCCCAAACGGTAAGTCCTAATTTCACATGTGACCACTCTACGGAAAGGTAAACCATCATCCGGATCTAATGGAATTGTTTTCAGGTCAAAACTCCTAACTGATCAAAAGTTATGGCCAAAACAAAATCAGCTAGGGGCAAAACGGTCATTTAAAAATTGGCAAAAATCATGAACATGGGAAATGAACCCAGTAGTCGTCTCCTAAAGTTACATGGCTATACGACTTCGCATGAGAAAGAAATAAATATTCTACGATCCTTCGATGCGTAGAATGTTGGTCGTTACATAACATTTCTACTTCTATAACATGCAAATGATAATATCAAACAATGCATATTTTAATTATTCCTACTTACATTACAAATGTAATTTTTAATATAAAAAGCATTTTTATCAAACAATGATCTTTTTATTAAATCCTTTTATACAGTAAAAATGAGCTTTTTAATGTAAACATATTATAATCAAACTTTGATCTTTTTATAAATCATTTGTACATTAAAAATATACTTTCCTATGTTAACACATTTTTACCAAAGTTTAATCTTTTTAATTAATCCTTTATTACATTAAATATGTAATTTTAATGTAAACATAATTTATTAAATAATGAAACCTTTTCTAATGATTTATTTACATAAAAAAAATGTAAATTTCAATGTCAAAATATATTTTTATCACACGATGAATCTTTTATTTTCATATGATTCATTTACATTAAAATGTAAATTTTAATGTAAAAACATTTTTCAAGCAATGAAACTTTTTCTAATGATTCATTTTTACATTAACAATGTAAATTTTAATGTGAAAACAAATTTTTAAAACAATGAATCTTTTAATATGAGTCATACATACATTAAAGTGTAAATTTTAATGTAAACAAAATTTATTAACTTGAATCTTTTTAAAACAAATGTTCATTTTTCATATACAATAAAAATGTAAAGTTTTTATTGTTAAACATTTTATATTTCAACCAGTGATCATTTTACATAAATCATGCTTTACATTAAAAATGTAAATTTTAATGTTTCAACCTTATTATCCATACAATGAATATTTTATCTTTACATTAAAAATGTGAATTTTGAAGTTTCAACATTTTTATCCCTAACATAAATGACATTTTTATCTAAAATGAAATTTTTATCTAACATGACATTTATATCTAAAATGATACTTTTATCTAACTTGACATTTATCTAAAATGACATTTTTATCTAAAATGACAATTTTATCCAACATGACATTTTTATCTAAAATGACATTTTTGTAACAAAATGTTATTTTTAATCTAATATAACATTTCTAACAAAAATGTTATTTTTATTCTCATGGAACATTTTATTTATTCTCATATATACAATAAAAATAATGGTTTTTATTGTATGCACCAATTTTGACGAACATGAATATTCTATTTATATATATATATATACACAATAAAAATATGGTTTTTATTGTATACACAAATTTTGACAAACATGAATATACACAATTCAATTCAGTTGTTCAACGTAATCACAAACAATTACAATTTAATACAACATCAACATGAATTTTATATAGTATAAATATATATTTCACATCACGACTAACAATTAAATTTATTTTAAAAATAGAGATCTCACATCGATTTTTGTCTGAATTTGCAATGTGCTCTGTTTCAGCTCTAGTCTGAAATCGTCTGATTTAATCGCTGTTTGAATGAGTTATAGGTTTTTAAGGATTTGATTACACAAACGAATTAATTAATTTATTAATTAACTAAAAGGAGAATTAACCCTTTATTAAACTTGGGCCGTCATCTTCCTCTTTCAAGATACTAGAACCGTCGTGTACTTGAACCCATTCGCTGACCCCTTCTCTCTCCTTGTGCCCTCCTCCACGGTGCACTATCACCAGATCAGAAACCACCCATGAGGAGCCCTTCGAACCACCTTCCATCTCCGGCAGTCGTGTCCCATTCGAAGCCCCCAATGTGCCTTAATTCCACCTTGACGCGGTGCATTTTGAGCGTGAAAATCGGCCACTACAGTTGACTATATCCGATCATAACCGTTAGGGATCACCATCATACCCCACCCCTTTGATTTCCTCTTTCTAACGATGGATTAATTCTAGATGGGTTCAGAGATTTTAAGGAATTATTTTCGGAAGTTCATAGCCATTAAAGTAGCTGATTACGGCGGTTGTACAATTTAGGTGTAATAACACGGAAATCTGAGCCAATTTAAAATTTTTATTTTGGCAAATTTGATGAATTTTGAATATTTAAAATCAATTATTTTATATAATAACAACGAGAAATTTATTTTAAATAGAATTATATCGTATATATTTGTATAGCTCGACGTTAGAATATAAATATTTTATTTCAATTATAAAAGGAATTGAAAATGGCGCGGTAGTTTGAAATTTCGATTTCAAAGTTCAAATGAATGTACAGGATTCAAAATAAACCGGATTTTAACAAAACCAAAAATACTAGAATCTATTTGAGAATATCTTTCCAACGAATCCGAAAAATCAGAATTTCATAGTGGGAATAAAAAGTTATGCCCAGTTGAAAATTCAGAATAGTCGCTATGGAATTCTGGCCCTTAAAAATGGAAATTTTGCAAACGACCTCGGTTTTCGATGAAACCACTTTTGTTGGATCCGGGATGTCAAATTATTGCTAGGATCCAAAATTCATAATTTTCTGAATCAATTTGTGAGCATGGTGAAGTTAAATGTGTTTTGATAGTTTCAGTCAATTTCGATCGACAAGAAAATGGCCATTTTTCAAACGATCTCTAAATTTGACGAAATTAGTTTTGTTAGGACCGTATCGTCAATACGAAGCTAGAAATATTTTTTCGAGAATTTTTAGAGTCTGTATGTGGTCTCGGTAAATTAAAATGTGCATTGAAATCAATTTCGAACGTTATATTAAATTATATTTTAATTTTAAGCAAAACTGATCGAAAAAATAGAATTGGTCTACGAGACATATCCTATTATGTTCGGAATCAGGCTAATTAGCTAGGGGCGACAGTCGTTGGGTCTCGTTTGGAGTTGGAAATAAAAGGTCACTTTATGGAATTAATTAAATAAATAATATAATTATATACTTCCTTTTCTCCCCATCCCTTATAATTGGTCAATGCCCCTTCTATTTATCTCACCCCGATTAAAATCAGAAAAGTAAAAGAGTAAAAAAAACAAAAAAATCGCCGCCGCCCTGTTCACAAGCCCTCCGTCGCCACCATCGCAGCCCCCACCTTGCGCCGCCGACCGGCTAAACTCCCTGACCCTCGACCGATCCTCCCCCCTATGCTTTAGCCCAAACTGCACCCCCTCCATAAACCCCTTAACCCGCGAGTCACCACTACATTGAGCCTCATTCCGACCCCAAAAGCCAGCGATCGTCTGCTCCTCCTCCTTGATGCCGGAAAACCCCTCGCCCCCTCCAGTCTCGCACAAATCTAAACGCCTCCCCCAGCCCCTGAAAACGACAGCCACTACCACCATTACGCCTACGACGATCGTTTGAGCCCCTCCCCTCTTCTCCAGACCCGCGCAACACCACCATCCCTCCTCCATCTTCGATTTACAGCGAGTATTTACTTTATTTTTATCTTTACTTAAAGTAATTAGTTTTAAAGTTTAAAAAATCGGTTTTAATATATATTACATTGCATAAAAGTTTTATTTTTATTATGAAAGGATTTTAAATGAAAATATAATTTTTATTATAAAGTTAACAATGTAAAAATGTGATTTTTACTTGTAAAAAGATTTGATTTTCGATAAGGTAAAAATACGATAATAAGATGACAAAGGTGAGATTTTTAATTAAATAAAGTTAAGATTTTTACTAAAGAAAAGGTAAGAATTTTGTTTAGATAAAGTTAAGATTTTTAATATAAAGAAAGTTTAGATTTTTATCATGAAGAAAGATGAGACTTTTATATATACAATAGCAATGTAAAAGTATGATTTTTATTTATACCATAGCATAATAAAAATATGATTTTTGTTATGAAAAGCGATATAAAAATATAATTTCTATACATGAAGTGATATTATAAAAATGTGATTTTTATATGAGTGGCGATATAAAAATATGATTTTTTGTATAATAGAGAATATAAAAATGTGATTTTTATATATGTAGCAAACTAAAAATATAATTTTTATATACTAGAGAATATAAAAATGTGATTTTTATACATGCAGCGAATACGAATGACGAAAGGGACAAAAGGCAAACACGACGAAGATTTTCTACAGTAGAAGTGTCGAGGAAATTGGTATAGCTTGAATAAGAAATCCTCACTAAAATTTTCTGTTTAGTTATTTTATTTTATAACTGCATATATAAACTGCTCCCCGTCGTCCACAAACCATGGACAACTTGTATGATTGTTTGGACCACAGACCATGGACAACTTATATATTCATGTGTTGAAATAAAATATATATTCATGTGTTGAAATAAAATAAATATTCATGTGTTGAATAAAATAAATATTCATGTGTTGAATAAAATAAAATATTCATGTGTTGAATAAAATAAATAATCATGTGTTGAATAAAATAAAATATTCATGTGTTGAATAAAATAAAATATTCATGTGTTGAATAGAATAAATATTCATGTATTGAATAAAATAAATATTCATGTGTTGAATAAAATATTCATGTGTTGAATAAAATAAAATATTCATGTGTTGAATAAAATAAATATTCATGTGTTGAATAAAATAAAATATTCATGTGTTGAATAAAATAAATATTCATGTGTTGAATAGAATAAACATTCATGTGTTGAATAAAAGCCGTGTCGGTTAGATTGACACCATTTTGACGTGAACGAAATCTATATCAATTTTATTCATTTATATAATGAATATTGAAAAGGAAGTGATTTCAAAATATAATGTTTTGAAAACACTATCATTTATATATCAATGGTATGGCATATTCAATTTTGATTCGAAATTGAATATGAAGTTAAAATCGTTTTGTAAACGAATTTAAGATGATTTATAAAATACGTTTTAAAAGGAAATCGAGAAAATATAAATATATATATATATATATATTCAATGGCCTGAATAGAATGCGCCGCGCCGCGGCAGTTTGCAAATTTCGACCATTGACTTCGAATGGATATTACGGGAGATCCGAACGTCGGATTCTCCAAAACCGGAACCGTTGGATTCGTATCGAAAAGATCTTTCTAACGAATATAAGTGATTTGAAATCTAATAGTTGGATTTGGAATTATTTCCAAATCAAATTTGTAAAAGGTCGCTGTAAGTACAGTTCGATGGCCGTTGATGGAAATCAACTGTACGGGCCTTGATAAAATTATTAAAAATAGTAATAATTTGTGTAAAATCATAAGAAATGATTTGTGAAGAATTGGGATGAAAAATTCCAAATTAAAAATTATAAAAATAGATTTTCAATAAATGAACTAGTTTTGAATTAGAATTATAAATCCATTTATTTTTAAAATAAATAAATTGGATTTGAAATGGTTTTAAAGGTAACCAAAATTTCCAATAATTGAACTGAAATGGATTTGAATCGAAATTGCCTTTGGAATATTTCGATGTTGGATTTCGTGAATATACAGATATTGTTATGGAAATTTAAATGATATATTTATATCGTTATTTCCAATACAATATTTGTTGGTCGTAGAATTTGATATTGAATATAAGCCGATATATTTTCTATTCAGAGCCTTGTATTTAATATCAAATGTGATTTTTGGGTTTATCATGAACGATGTTTTAAATAACACTTGTTCTTTAACCCGATAATTAATGGAATGTGATTTTGTGTTTATTGTTAACCGTGTTTTAGATGACATTGGTTCTTTAACCCAGTTAAAGACAGGATATTGATTTTTGGGAAGATTAAAACTAATTGGAGTTTTAATGAATCTTTAATTAGATTGAAGTGATCGAGAATGGAGTATCACCAGTTTTGTTCCAGGCGATAGTTAAATCTTTAATTAGATTTGAACGTGAAATGGTATTTAAATTTACCGATAACACCGTGGTGTTGAGTATGAACTATGACCAGTTTTACTTCATGGGATGAATAGGTTGGGATTGGGAAATAAAATAAATGATTACTGCGGTGTGGTTCGCTAATCCCGACTAATTTGAATGGATATTCAAAAGAAGATTAAAGAATAAATTTAAAGAATTTATCTTTGATAAATTCATGTGGTGTATGTTTTGTTTGTGTAACACTTGTTTATTATATACGCGAGTTATTCAGAAAGACCGGGTTTATCCCATTATGAATAACTGATTCGACGTGGTATCTAGGATGAAGACGGTGGTTGAAGACTGGAGGTCTTCACATCGTTTGGGTGATTATTGATGATCTTGATTGGGCTATACACCCAAGAGGAGGGAATCAGTTGGTGATCGTCCAGACATACTTGGAGATCGATGGATATGCAAGGTACAAGGTGCCTCCAGTTTCGTTTAGACCCAGAACGGACTTGTAAATGGACTATGTGTCTGACATTGAATTTTATTCTGTGTGATTGATTTCTATTAAATATATATCTGTTTGGCAGCGGAGAATTTATTATCTTGCTTAACGCCCTTCTCTGAGACGTACGAGCTCAGAGGTTATATATTGATGGATATCAAACATGTAACACCCCACGTCCATTAATGTCACTCACAAAGGGAATGCATTAACTTCCATGGAGGTTTTAAGTGAATATAGAACAGAAAAATTACAACAAGACAGATAATAAGTAGTACTTGGAAATCAAAAACTTTATTTCATTGCAGCGGAAATTAAACATGTTTGTTACATCATATAACCATAAATCAGAGTCAAGTACAATATCCATCTTGATAAAACAAAATACATAACCCCATTACATAAATAGCCATTAAAGAAGATAACAAGCTGGACTTTACTTCAGCGGTCCAAGCTTTCTAAAAGAGAGATAAAGCAATCCAATCAAACTCCGCTAGAGCTGGGCCCACCCTGAGGACCTGGAGGGGGGGGGGGGGGAGAAAGATAGAAATGGAGGGGGTCAGACATAAAGTCTGGCGAGTATGATAATTCTAACAATACTATTATCAAAATAATTAGACTGAGGCACAAGCTAGAAAATAAGGAAATATCTATGAACTATTGGGTATGGAAGAGCAGATAAAGATAACGTTAAAGGCACACCTAATACTAACGAATAATTACTACACTACACCACACCAGTCACCCTAAAGGTTGATCCCACTTGCTACACTTAGAAATTATATAAATAGCTTTATGTACCCCTAGCTGACTACATAGGTGTCGCCTGCCCCTATCTCCGCTAGGTGTACCCCACTACCGACTTGCGATCGGCTCCCTACTCGTAGATACCCATGCTGGCCCCACAGTGGGGTGTATCACTCCCCTAAAGTGGCAACCCGATACAACTTGAGGATGCACGGCTTATACCTACACGATGCAACAACGTATTACCTACCAGCTCGGGTCCACACACGCATATGAAACCCGTTGGACTTGCGTTGCCACCGCTAACCCATTTGGCCTCTTATAGTCAAGCCCAGTATGCGTGTCCCATCCTCGACTTGGGTCGAGCCCACAAAGATACGTTTGGGTTACTGGTTGAAATGGGCCCCCACAAGCTATCCACCTAAGCTTGTCCCCACTAGTACATCCCACTTAACCCTCTTAGTCATGTTCATTAACATGTGTGTTTGGTTAAGTCTTACTAATCGTATTTCAAATGCCACTAAAGGCACTCACTAGATTCCTCATGCCACCCATGGCACCTACTTAACCCCCATGTCCCACCTTACATGTTTATCTGGTTAAGTATTTCTTAATTCATTCAGGCCATAACCTTATAAAGACCTCTCACATTAGACTGGCATTTATGGCAGCTGGATTTGCCGGGCGGGTCCGGGCAGTCTTACACCATAAAAGAGTCTAACCTCGTGTCTTTACAACTGTTATGCTTTAGTTTGGGCCTAGGACCTCTCAAATTGGGCTGACATTTGTGACTACTGGATTTGCCGGGCGGGTCCGGGTAGTTTTACGTCACAAACGAGTCCAACCTCGTGTCCTAAGCATTGATTAACACTTATAATCTTTTACCCCAGTCTTAAATATATCCCTATTCAAATCATTAATTAATTCCAATTTTAATGATGTCCATAATTGACTCAATTATGGCCATCCACTTGCGGTATGCAAAATCTTATCAATTGCACCCCAATTTATTAATATTAAATCCTTAATATTACCCCTACCCCACGTTATACGTTCGCTTATTCAACGCAAAATATACGTTAGACTCGAATAGTCTAACTCATAGCACAAAGATAAATTATCACAACATATAGACAAATAAGATAGATCTAATCATAATAGGGGTGAAACTTGCATAAAACTACACATGTCATGGATCTAAATGTGTCAACTTGTTTGGTTAAATGTCACAACTTACATAATATGATCATAACCCAAGTTCATTTATAAACTTGCATATGTGGTTTATGCAACATAATGATGGTGTGAACTAGCATCTAACACATAGAACTCACACATGTCATAGCATAATTCTAGATCTAAATAGATGTCATAATTCTAGATCTAAATAGATGTCATACAATATGTGAGATTATACATACTAATAAATCTAAACTTGCATAGGTACATGTGATTTATCATGTGAATCATCATAGCCCAAATATATATAATCAACATCATGATTCATAAGCTAACTACAACATAATAACATCATGGCTTTGTAACATCGCAACTTAGCATAGAAACTTGCAACATATATAATATCATCATAGCATGATTTACAACATATAGTATATCATCATCACATAACATAGGATTTACAACATACATGATAACATAAGGTTTACAACAACATATATGACAATTCACATCACTTTCTTATGATCCATATCACATCTTAATCTAATTAGTTTGCTAATAATCTTATTAAGATCATCATACTCACAATTAGAAAAGAAAGAGAGTCTTGATTTGCTTTAGAGTTGAGTAGAATTAGAGTTTTGATTAGCTTTCTTCCTTCTTAGTTGGCGGCGGCTACACTGAGTTCCATGGCGATGGCATGACGGCGGCTATTCTATCTTTCATGTGAATTTAGAGTGAGAGACTACCTAGGTATATATAGAGTTTAGGATTTATTTAGACCGTCAGATCAACTCAGAACTAACCTGAACCGTTAGATTAGCCAACTCAGCCCTAAAGACACATCAGCAGCTCAAGATTGGGCTCTGCCAAAACCTGGCCGACTTGGCCAGGTCGACACCCAAGTCGACTGCGCAGTCTACCTGGTCCTGGGGTGTCGACTGCCCAGTCGACTCCCCAGTCGACCAGGGGTGCTGGGCAGGAAATTTCCCGCATGGCCTGTTTGACTTCGAATTTTGGATTTTGAATTTTCTGAAACTTCCGATGGCCATATCTCCTTCATACGAAGTCCAAATCACGCAAACTCGGACTCTATTTCAACCAGAATTACGAGACGAACACAATGGCGCAACCCATTTCCCACAATTCTCATGTCTGAGATTAGTTATTCTTTAATTTGTGAATATTTATATTAACAGAGTTACGGGGTGTTACATTCTCCCCTCCTTAAAGGATTTCGACCCCGAAATCTCCAAGTTAAGGAGAATGCATATCCTAACACCCAAACAACCATCTACTCAACCATCAAACACTGGCATCCATTGTCCTTATAAATTTTCTAATGCTGTATGAACATATGCAAGAAGCGTGTGTATATGTTCCTTATCCAATGCAAAATCAGGCGGTCCACTAATTCAGTTGACCTTCTTAATGCAAATCATGATAGTGCCATGTGTCCATTATGTATGCAAAAGTTCCTCAATTCTACATATTATCTTTATATGCGTGCACAATCATCATCTGAATGTAGCATCCATATGATAAAAAAAATCCTCATACATCCATTTTACTAAATACATCCATATATATGCAATATGCAATATGAAATGACTGAGCCAATCTAGTGCATAAAGTGTGTGTATATGCATCCACGAGCAACCACTAGCAAACACTTGCATCCACTTTGCATCCATCATACATAACATGTCTCAAACACATGTTTCAACCATAGGATTATCCTAACTAAAGGTCAAAGATACTAGCGAGAGGACAAACTAAAGATAAGATAAGTACAAGCTAAGCGATAAAGGAGAAATTAAAAGACATACCCTCAAAAAGGAAAGGGTACAACGAATGCATCTTCGCTTCTGTCTCCCAAGTAGCGTTGCTCTCATCATCTCCCCATTGCACTTTGACTAGTCTGACCTCTCGATTCCTCAACTTCTTGATCTCCGACCCAAGAATGCGCGTAGGAGCTCGTCGAATCGTCGCATCACGCTCTATCTCCACCTCTCTAAGCAAGCTCGGCTCTACCACTTCCGCGGTCTCGTGCAAGCACTTCCTCAAATGTGACACATGGAATACGTCGTGTACACCACTAAATCTCTCAAGCAACTCCACTCTATACGCCACCTGTCCAATCTTCTCCTTAATAGCAAACGACCCTAAAAACCTTAATGCTAATTTCCCAAAGGACCCAAAGCGAACAACATTCTGTAATGGAGACACTTTGATAAATACCATGTCCCCAACATCAAACTCAAGATCTGTCCTCCTTTTGTTTGCATAAGATTTCTGCCTATCTTGCCCCATCTTCATCCTTCTTCGAATCAAGTCTATCTTTTCCGATGTCTCTCTAATCATATCGGGCCCAAGTAAGATCTTATCCGTAGATTCCCACCAACATGTAGGTGAACGACAAGGTCATCCAAAAAGAGCTTTGAAAGGTGCCATGCCAATGCTAGATTGAAAGCTATTATTATATGCGAACTCTACCAATGGAAGATGCTCTTCCCATGTACCCCCAAAGTCTAGGATACATAGCCTCAAAATATCCTCTAGAATGCGATTCACCCTCTCAGTCTGGTCATCCTTCTGAGGATGATACGCGGTGCTTAAACATAAATGAGTCCCTACCGCCTCTTGTAAGCTCTTCCAAAATTCGCTAGTGAAGATACGGTCACGGTCGCTTACTATGTTGGAAGGAACACCATGCAAACGAACTATCTCTCGAACGTATACAGAAGCTAACCATGGAGCAGTCCTCTTACTCTTCACAGGAATGAAATGGGCGCTTTTAGTAAGTCTGTCTACTATAACCCAAATCCCCGTATTACCCTTCCTTGATCTTGGTAATCCATCCACAAAATCCATCGAGACACTATCCCACTTCCATTGCGGAACCTCCAATGGGTGAAGCAACCCACCGGGTTTCTTTTGCTCCGCTTTTACTTTTTGGCACACCAAGCATCTACCGACATACTCGGCTACATCCCTCTTCATACCGGCCCAAAAGAAAACTCGCTTCATGTTTTTGTACATCTTGTCCCCGCTGGGATGAATGGTCATCTTCGAACGATGTGCATCATCAAGAATAGTCTTCCTCAAGTCCTCGTCTAGTGGTACGCAAAGTCTACTATCCCTACGTAACCAACCCTTATCATCTAGGGTACACCTACAGAGACGGCTTGATGACTCCCCTCTTTTGAGCTTTTCTACTAACACAACCAACTGTTGGTCGTCTCGCTGTGCCTCACCAATTCGTCCCAAAAGTGTAGGTCTGACCTCCAAGGATGCTAGCAAACCGGGTACAAAGTCAATGGGAGGTCTAAAATCAAACATAGAGATGAATTCTAAGTTTCACCGCTCAACAAACAATGGACTCAAGGACAGCCTTTTCCTACTTAAGGCGTCTGCCACCACGTTACCCTTGCCAAGGGTATATGCTATTTCAAAGTCATAGGACGCTAAGAATTCCATCCACCTTTGCTGCCTTAAGTTCAAGTCCTTCTGAGAGAATAAGCATTTTAAAGATTTGTGGTCAGTGAGCAATTCGAATTTCTCGCCAAGAAGATAATGACGCCAAGACTTAAGCGCAAAAACAATTGCGGCTAACTCTAGGTCATGCGTAGGGTAATTTTTCTCATGCACCCTTAACTGCTTTCCACCATTGGCTATTACCCTTCCCTCTGGCATTAAGACTGCGCCTAGACCTGTCCCACAAGCATCGGTATAAACAGTAAATGGCTTACTCCCGTCTGGCAGCACTAAGACTAGGGCTGAAGTCAAAGCTCTCTTCAAACGTTGGAACGCATCATCACAATCTACATCCCACGCGAAGACTTGGTTCTTCTTCGTCAGGCATGTCAATGGAGCTGATATTTTGCGAAGTCTTTGATAAACTTCCTATAGTAGCCAGCCAACCCCAAGAAACTCCTTACTTCGGTAGCATTTTTAGGGACCTTCCAATCTTGGATGGCCACCACCTTCGCGGGATCCACAGCTATCCCTTCTTTGGAAACCACGTGCCCTAAGAATCACACTTCTTCTCTCCAGAAGTGACACTTAGTAAATTTATCTTTAAGGTTATGCGCTTGTAGAGTCTCAAACACTTCCCTAAGATGTAGGGCATGCTCTTCTTCATTCTTAGAAAAGATCAAGAAGTCGTCTACAAAGACCACCATGAATTTATTAAGGTACTCCCTAAACACCCTACTCATCAAATCAACGAAGTATGCGGGGGCATTTGTCAAACCGAAGGGCATCACTAGCCATTCATAGAAACCGTACGGAGTCCTAAAGGCAGTCTTGTCTATGCTATCCTCAGCCACTCTCAACTGATGGAAACCAGTGGCTAAGTCTAACTGCGAAACACTGAGGCGCCAAATAACTGATCGAAGAGATCATCAATCCTCGGCAGTGGGTGTCTGTTCTTCTTAGTAAGTTTATTAAGTTTTCTATAAACCACACAAATTCTAAGGGACCCATCTGCCTTCGTGGCAAATACTACTGGAGCACCCCACTCTTATGTACTTCGTCTTATGAACCCCTTCTCAAGCAACTCCACTTGCTTATTGAGTTTCCTCCTTTCACGAGGAGCCATGTGGCGTACCGGCAAAGATACTGGTTTTGCATTATCCACAAGATATTTTCGAAAATCTATCTCCCGCTTTGGAGGCAAGCCCTTCACCTCCTCAAACACATCCGAGTATCCTTGGACTACTTTAACAGATCGTAGATTTTCCACCGACGCGTCAAGCGATTCTAGATAACTTAGCATAACGGAATTTATGGGATTACAAAAGATTTCGAGAGTGTTACCAAGGCGAGTCATGAGCCTAACTACTCTCCCTTCACAATCAAGAATGACCCCATTTCTAGATAACCAATCCATTCCTAAAATTAGCCCATAGCCCGTGAAGCCCAAAACATAAGCATCACATCTAAACTCAACGCTAAGTATAGAAATTTTCAAATCCAAACACACCATGGACAAATAAGCTGAGCCCCCAATTGGATTCGAAACAACTAAGGGATCCTCTATTAAACTGGTGTTTAAGTGCAGTGATTCAACTAATGATGTAGAGATAAACGAATGCGATGCGCCCGAATCGAATAAGGTACGGACAGGATGATCAAATAGAAAAACTAATCTTTCAACATAAATGGTTCTACTTCGTTCTTGCAGCGGTGGGACCGCAAGAGCCTGAACTTGTCCCCTTGCCTGCCCTGATGCCGTAAGAGCCTGCACCTGTCCTCCCGAGGTAGACCAGGCCCTCTGCCCCATCTTTGGGCAGTCCTTCACTAGATGTCCCACTTCACCACAGTGAAAACAGCCAGTCTTCTTTTTCTTCCAGCAATCCTTGCTGAGATGGCCTGGTGTCCCACAGTTAAAGCATCTTTTCTTTCCTTTGCCATTACTGTCTTTACCACCCTTCTTGTTTTGCTGTTGAGGTTTATTCTGATCCCCTTTCTTCTTGGGTGCCTTATTAGCATTACCGCCTTTCTCCTCGTGCATGATTGCCATGTCTACTAGCTTCTCAAAGGTGGCCCCCATAGGGATGTGGGTCATAGCCAACCCCTGCAATGGCTCATTCAAGCCATTAACGAACCTCAGAGCCTTCTTCTCTGGCGTGTTCACTAAGTCCAAGCCAAACCTTGCTAACTGATTAAATTTGTTGACATATTCTTTCACTGATGAGCTTCCTTTCCTTAATCTCAAGAACCTTTCCATATATAGATTATCTTCTGCCCTTGAGAGAAACTTTGCCTCAAACCTACGTCTGAAATCCGCCCAAGAATCAACAGGACGATCCCCATTAGTGACCTCCCACCAAAACTAGGCATCTCCCTTCATTAACCAAGCTGCTAATTTGACTTTCCTCCCTTCTTCTACTTCAAAGATTTCTAGCAATTCTTCCACCTCCTTAAGCCAGTCTCTAGCTTCCACAAACGTTTCTGACCCTTGAAAAGGTTTTCCACCCATAGCCTTAAATTCCTTGCATGTCTTTGCAAAAGTATCAGCGCGAGGAGGGGGAGGAGGAGGAGCGGGTGCAACTGGTGGTGGAGGAACATTGGCTGGACCTGCAGCGGCCCTAGCCTCTATTAATCTCCTATACCATCTTGGTATCGTTACACCCTCCGGAAGATTAAGATCTTCAGCCATGCTGAAACGAAAAAGGAAAGATTCAAAATGGAGAATTCGAAAGATAAAGATATATGGCTATTGGGGATTATGTTTTTCATAAAAACTTTCCTCTTCAAATTACTCATCAAGACATGTTTTTGAAAACACTTCTTCCAAAAATACTTTAGAAAAATAGTTTTTCTAAAAAAATTATCTGTTCTGGTAACCTTAAGCTTTGATACCACGTGTAACAACCCACGTCCATTAATGTCACTCACAAAGGGAATGCATTAACTTCCATGGAGGTTTTAAGTGAATATAGAACAGAAAAATTACAACAAGACAGATAATAAGTAGTACTTGGAAATCTAAAACTTTATTTCATTGCAGCGGAAATTAAACATGTTTGTTACATCATAAAACCATAAATCAGAGCCAAGTACAATATCCATCTTGATAAAACAAAATACATAACCCCATTACATAAATAGCCATTAAAGAAGATAACAAGCTGGACTTTACTTCAACGGTCCAAGCTTTCCAAAAGAGAGATAAAGCAATCCAATCAAACTCTGCTAGAGCTGGGCCCACCCTGAGGACCTGGAGGGGGGAGAAAGATAGAAATGGAGGGGGTCAGACATAAAGTCTGGCGAGTATGATAATTCTAACAATACTATTATCAAAATAATTAGACTGAGGCACAAGCTGGAAAATAAGGAAATGTCTATGAACTATTGGGTATGGAAGAGCAGATAAAGATAACGTTAAAGGCACACCTAATACTAACGAATAATTACTACACTACACCATACCAATCACCCTAAAGGTTGATCCCACTTGCTTCACTTAGAAATTATATAAATAGCTTTGTGTACCCCTAGCTGACTACATAGGTGTCGCCTGCCCCTATCTCCGCTAGGTGTACCCCACTACCCACTTACGATCGGCTCCCTACTCGTAGATACCCATGCTGGCCCCACAGTGGGGTGTATCACTCCCCTAAAGTGGCAACCCGATACAACTTGAGGATGCACGGCTTATACCTACACGATGCAACAACGTATTACCTACCAGCTCGGGTCCACACACGCATATGAAACCCGTTGGACTTGCGTTGCCACCGCTAACCCGTTTGGCCTCTTATAGTCAAGCCCAGTATGCGTGTCCCGTCCTCGACTTGGGTCGAGCCCACAAAGATACGTTTGGGTTACTGGTTGAAATGGGCCCCCACAAGCTATCCACCTAAGCTTGTCCCCACTAGTACATCCCACTTAACCCTCTTAGTCATGTTCATTTACATGTGTGTTTGGTTAAGTCTTACTAATCGTATTTCAAATGCCACTAAAGGCACTCACTAGATTCCTCATGCCACCCATGGCACCTACTTAACCCCCATGTCCCACCTTACAGGTTTATCTGGTTAAGTATTTCTTAATTCATTCAGGCCATAACCTTATAAAGACCTCTCACATTAGACTGACATTTATGGCAGCTGGTTTTGCCGGGCGGGTCCGGGTAGTCTTACACCATAAAAGAGTCTAACCTCGTGTCTTTACAACTATTATGCTTTAGTTTGGGCCTAGGACCTCTCACATTGGGCTGACATTTGTGACTACTGGATTTGCTGGGCGGGTCCGGGCAGTTTTACGTCACAAACGAGTCCAACCTTGTGTCCTAAGCATTGATTAACACTTACAATCTTTTACCCCAGTTTTAAATATATCCCTATTCAAATCATTAATTAATTCCAATTTTAATGATGTCCATAATTGACTCAATTATGGCCATCCACTTACGGTATGCAAAATCATATCAATTGCACCCCAATTTCTTAATATTAAATCCTTAATATTACCCCTACCCCATGTTATACGTTCGCTTATTCAACGCAAAATATACGTTAGACTCGAATAGTCTAACTCATAGCACAAAGATAAATTATCACAACGTATAGACAAATAAAATAGATCTAATCATAATAGGGGTGAAACTTGCATAAAACTACACATGTCATGGATCTAAAGGTGTCAACTTGTTTGGTTAAATGTCACAACTTACATAATATGATCATAACCCAAGTTCATGTATAAACTTGCATATGTGGTTTATGCAACATAATAATGGTGTGAACTAGCAGCTAACACATAGAACTCACACATGTCATAACATAATTCTAGATCTAAATAGATGTCATAATTCTAGATCTAAATAGATGTCATACAATATGTGAGATTATACATACTAATAAATCTAAACTTGCATAGGTACATGTGATTTATCATGTGAATCATCATAGCCCAAATATATATAATCAACATCATGATTCATAAGCTAACTACAACATAATAACATCATGGCTTTGTAACATCGCAACTTAGCATAGAAACTTGCAACATATATAGTATCCTCATAGCATGATTTACAACATATAGGATATCATCATCACATAACATAGGATTTACAACATACATGATAGCATAAGGTTTACAACAACATATATGACAATTCACATCATTTTCTTATGATCCATATCACATCTTAATCTAATTAGTTTGCTAATAATCTTATTAAGATCATCATACTCACAATTAGAAAAGAAAGAGAGTCTTGATTTGCTTTAGAGTTGAGTAGAATTAGAGTTTTGATTAGCTTTCTTCCTTCTTAGTTAGCGGCGGCTACACTGAGTTCCATGGCGATGGCATGACGGCGGCTATTCTATCTTTCATGTGAATTTAGAGTGAGAGACTACCTAGGTATATATAGAGTTTAGGATTTATTTAGACCGTCAGATCAACTCAGAACTAACCTGAACCGTTAGATTAGCCAACTCAGCCCTAAAGACACATCAGCAGCTCAAGATTGGGCTCTGCCAAAACCTGGCCGACTTGACCAAGTCGACACCCAAGTCGACTGCACAGTCGACCAGGTCCTGGGGGTGTCGACTACCCAGTCGATTCCCCAGTCGACCTGGCGTGCTGGGCGGGAAATTTCCCGCCTGGCCTGTTTGAATTCGAATTTTGGATTTTGAATTTTCTGAAACTTCCGATGGCCATATCTCCTTCATACAAAGTCCAAATGATGCAAACTCGGACTCTATTTCAACCAGAATTCCGAGACGAACACAATGGCACAACCCGTTTCCCACAATTCTTACGTCTGAGATTAGTTAGTCTTTAATTTGTAAATATTTATATTAACAGAATTACGGGGTGTTACAAAACGCATGGAGTGAATTGCCTGTGTGGCATGCCTAAGTGGCAGTATGATCAAGGCTTCTGCTGAAAAGCAGAGTCTTGTGGTTGATGATCAAAGCACCGCCTGTGTGGCATAGCTTTGTGTAACGTTAATTCGCGAGCCTCACACCCCGGTTGTGAACCTAAAACGGGAGAGGACCTCAGGGAGGGCATGCGTTTCTTTCTAGCTAGGGTGGTGTCAGTGACCTACCAGCCCTGACATTTATATTATTTTCACCTGTGTGGTTGTTGGATTGCGAGGCGCCTCGGATATACCATGACTGTGTGGAGCCGATGGAGTCATTTGGCTCATTTACGCCCCAAAGGGCGGGGAAACGTAGTGTTCAGACATTTTAATCCACATCGGTGGACCGGCCCTGACGATCCAAAGGCTTGACTGAGTACTTGCCTGAGACATGGGCTAGATTGTCTCGAATTCGGTGAGGACTATCTTTTGCCTCGGTTCACAGATGGAAATCCAGCTTCCAATACGTGACTTTGCGGTTTTGATTGTAGAGCCTAGTATGGCGACATGATATATGGTACCCATGCCGTCCAGGATTGATACATTTATATTTGAAGTGGTTTTATACACTATGCACTTATAATTGTATCAAATGATTTGTTTTAAACATACCAAGCATGTTTGGATATTATAAGGGAAAACCCTATCCCCCGGCTTGCGTTGCTTTGTGTGATAGGACCTGGGTCTTATAATAGCTTCATTTTTCCAAAAAGCAATGCACTGTTTTGTTATATGCACTGGTATTCTTGGGAGGAAACCCGTTCCGTGTTGTACGGCGTGGTCCCTTGATATATCTGATTTAAATAAAGTTTTAAATAACTGTTTTAGTTCTTACACCAGTCACATGACTGACCTGGAGTTTATTGTTTTAACCTAAACTCTGGGTGCCCTTATTTTCGACACGGGCAGCTAGTAGTTTTGCTTTTGCAGATTTATATTCACAGAATCCTGTTTTACAGCTGGAACGATACTTGGAAAGCTCTGTAACCGTGTATTACTTTCAGTTGTGTTTTTGTATTATTTTTCCGCTGCTATGTAATGTAATTTAAATCTCTGATATTTTCTGTGTAATATTTTTTCATACTCTGTATATTCTTGTATTCTGATGAAATTGTTGTAATAAGCAATGAAATGTTCTTCTGTTTGCGTTCCGGTGTGGCTTGTTCTCAAAGACATTCGTTCCTTCCTTACCGGGGAAGTTACGGGTCTTCACAGCTGGTATCAGAGCTTTGGTTTACAAAGCTCAGAGAACAAGACACATTAGAACCATACGAAAGAATTCATCAGAGATTGGATTAGTAATATCCAACGAGAATGACTCGTTAGAGATAGGATCATTAGTATCCTAGAACGAGTGTGAAGAGTAGTGTTTTTGAAATTAAAGTTAAAACAAATTTTGTTTTGAAAATTAAATTCAATTATTCGTATTTGAATATTTATTTATATTGATTTGGACAAACCAGTATATAAAGATTTTGTGTATACATCTGATCCGCGTGTATTTGAAGTTTTAATATATTGGATAGATATATAATCGCACTGTAGTCGCCCGGGAATGATTCTGATGATGGGTACCCATCATCAGTGTTGTGTTCGAGTTTCGAAAGTGGGATAACTATATATCTCCAATTGAGTGGTGTGAGAACCAAAGCTAGATAGGGCTTATTGTTGTGATTTGGCATCAAAAATCTAATTTTTGGATATGTATTAAAGTTATGTGATTGAAAAGATAATCAACTAATTGATTGCTGGTCGTGTTGTCTGATTATTGTTTGATTAATTAAATGTTGAACCTTTAGCCAAATTGAACTAAATAGTGAATTGTATGGAAAATTAGTCGCATTTGCATGCATATACATGTCCATACATTGAACAGGTCATAGCAAGGAGGCTAGAGAAGAGGAATAAAATTGTTTGCCCGACAAATAGGTACATGTTTATTGTATTTCTTGGGTTTTGATGATTTTATGAGCCGACTAGCTGTTTCTTTTTCTTTTTGGATTGGTGAGGGCCATGGGAGGCTATTTGAAATATCCCGATGCTCTCGGTGCAGGGGAGGTTATGGCGAAATTTTTCGAAAATTTAGGGTGTTAGCCAAATTTTTGAAAAATTTGAAAAGTTCTTAGAAACTGAAAAGTAGAAGAACTTAAGCCACAATGAAAATAATGAAAGTTGAGTTGGTTTGTAAAACAACTTTTGGCTTCGTTCCTTTTCGGGGACGAAAAGTTTTAAGTGGGGGAGATTGTAATAACCCGGAAATCTGAGCCAATTTAAAATTTTTATTTTGGCAATTTTGATGAATTTTGAATATTTAAGATGAATTATTTTAAATAATAACGACGAGAAATTTATTTTGAATAGAATTAGAACGTATATATTTATATAGCTCGACGTTAGAATATAAATATTTTATTTTATTTATAAAAGGAATTGAAAATGGTGCGATAGTTTGAAATTTCGATTTCACAGTTCAAATGAATGTACAAGATTCAAAATAAACCGGATTTTAACGAAACCAAAAATATTAGAATCTATTTGAGAATATCTTTCCAACGAATCCGAAAAATCAAAATTTCATAGTGGGGATAAAAAGTTATGCCCAGTTGAAAATTCAGAATAGTCGCTATGGAAATCTGGCCCTTAAATATGGAAATTTTGCAAATGACCGCGGTTTTCGACGAAACCACTTTTGTTGGATCCAGGATGTCGAATTATTGCTAGTTTCCAAAATTCATAATTTTCTGAATCAATTTGAGAGCGTGGTGAAGTTAAACGTGTTTTGACAGCTTCAGTCAATTTCGATCGACCAGAAAATGGCCATTTTTCAAACGGTCTCGAAATTTGACGAAATTAGTTTTGTTAGGACCGTATCATCAATACGAAGCTAGAAATAATTTTTCTAGAATTTTTAGAGTCAGTATATGGGCTCGGTAAATTAAAATGTGCATTGAAATCAATTTCAAACATTATATTAAATTATATTTTAATTTTAAGCAAAACTGATCGAAATGATAGAATTGGCCTACGGGACATATCCCATTGTGTTTGGAATCGGGCTAATTAGCTAGGGGCGACAGTCGTTGGGTCTCGTTTAGAGTTGGAAATAAAAGGTCACTTTATGGAATTAATTAATTAAATAAATAATATACCTATATACTTCCTTTTCCCCCCATCCCTTATAATTAGTCAACGCCCCTTTTATTTCTCTCTCCCCGATTAAAATCAGAAAAGTAAAAGAGTAAAAACAATAGCCGGCGCCCTGTGCCCAAGCCCTACGTCTCCACCATCGCGGCCCCCACCTCACGCCGCCGATCGGGCAAATCCCCTGACCCTGGACCGATCCTCCCCCCTCCGCTTCAGCCCAAACTGCACCCCTTCCCTAAACCCCTTAACCCGCGAGTCCCCACTACATTGGGCCCCACTCCGACCCCAAAATCCAGCGACCGTCTGCTCCTCCTCCTTGACGCCGGAAAACCTCTCGCCCACTCTAGTCTCGCACAGATCGAAACGCCCCCACCCAGCCCATGAAAACGACAGCACCACCACCATTACGCCGTCGACGATCGTCTGAGCCCCTCCCCTCTTCTCTAGACCCGTGCAACACCACCAACCCTCCTCCAACTTCGATTTACAGTGAGTATTTAGTTTATTTTTATCTTCACTAAAAGTAATTCGTTTTAAATTTATAAAAATCAGTTTTAATGTATATTACATTGCATAAAAGTGTTAATTTTATTATGAAAGGGTTTTAAATGAAAATATAATTTTTATTATAAGACTAATAATGTAAATATGTGATTTTTACTTGTAAAAAGATTTGATTTTTGATAAGGTAAAAATACGATAATAAGATGACAAAGGTGAGATTTTAAATTAGATAAAGTTGAGATTTTTACTAAAGAAAAGATGAGATTTTTGTTTAGATAAAGTTAATATTTTTAATATAAAGAAAGTTTAGATTTTTATCATGAAGAAAGATGAGATTTTTATATATACAATAGCGATGTAAAGGTATGATTTTTATTTATACCATAGCATAATAAAAATATGATTTTTGTTATGAAAAGAGCGATATAAAAATATAATTTCTGTACATGAAGTGATATTGTAAAAATGTGATTTTTATATGAGTGGCAGTATAAAAATATGATTTTTTATATAATAGTGAATATAAATTTGTGATTTTTATATATGTAGCAAACTAAAAATATAATTTTTATATACTAGAGAATATAAAAATGTGATTTTTATATATGTAGCGAATACAGATGACGAAAGGGACAAAAGGCAAAAACGACGAAGATTTTCTATAGTAGAAGTGTCGAGGCGATTGGTATAGCTTGGGTGAGAACTCCTCACTAAAATTTTCTGTTCAGTTATTTTATTTTATAACTGCATATATAAACTGCTCCCCGTCGTCCACAGACCATGGACGACTTGTGTTGTGAAAATTGACTGTTGGATGTGAAATAAGATATATATTCATGTGTTGAAATAAAATAAATATTCATGTGTTGAATAAAATAAATATTCATGTGTTGAATAAAATAAAATATTCATGTGTTGAATAAAATAAAATATTCATGTGTTGAATAAAATAAAATAAACATGTGTTGAATAGAATAAATATTCATGTGTTGAATAGAATAAATATTCATGTGTTGAATAAAATAAAATATTCATGTGTTGAATAAAATAAAATATTCATGTGTTGAATAAAATAAATATTCATGTGTTGAATAAAATAAAATATTCATGTGTTGAACAAAATAAATATTTATGTGTTGAATAGAATAAACATTCATGTGTTAAATAAAAGACGTGTTGGTTAGATTGACGCCATTTTGACGTGAACGAAATCTATATCGATTTTATTCATTTATATAACGAATATCGAAAAGGAAGAGATTTAAAAATATAACGTTTTGAAAATACTATCATTTATATATCAATGATATGGCATATTCAATTTTGATTTGAAATTGAATATGAAGTTGAAATCGTTTTGAAAACGAATTTAAAACGTTTTATAAAATACGTTTTAAAAGGAAATCGACAAAATGTATATAATGTAAATATTATATATATTCAATAGCCTGAATAGAATGCGTTGCGCCGTGGCAGTTCGCGAATTTCGACTATTGACTTTGAATGGATATTACGAGAGATCCGACCGTCGGATTCTCCTAAAATCGGAACGTTGGGTTCGTATCGAAAATAGTTTTCTAATGAATATAAGTGATTTGAAATCTAATAGTTGGATTTGGAATTAAATCCAAATCAAATTTGGAAAAGGATGCTGTAAGTGCAGTTCGATGGCCGTTGATGGAAATCGACGGTACGGGCCTTGATAAAATTATTAAAAATAGTAATAATTTGTGTAAAATCATAAGAAATAATTTGTGAAGAATTGGGATGAAAAATTCCAAGTTTTAAAAGATAAATAGATTTTTATCGAAATGTACTAGTTTTAAACTAGAATTATAAATCCATTTATTTTTAAAATAAATAAATTGGATTTGAAATGGTTTTAGAAGTAACCAGAACTTCCAATAATTGAATTGGAATGGATTTGAATAGAAATTGTCTTTGGAATATTTCGATGTTGGATTTCGTGATTATACAGATATTTTTATGGAAATTTGAAAGATATATTTATATCGTTATTTCCAATATGATATTTGTTGGTCGTTGAATTTGATATTGAAATCCGATATATTTTCTATTCAGAGCCTTGTATTTAATATCAAATGTGATTTTTTGGTTTATCGTGAACGGTGTTTTAAATAACACTTGTTCTTTAACCCGATAATTAATGGAATGTGATTTTGGGTTTATCGTGAACCGTGTTTTAGATGACATTGGTTCTTTAACCCAGTTAAAGACAGGATATTGATTTTTAAAAAGATTAAAACTAAGTGGAGTTTTAATGAATCTGTAATTAGATTGAAGTGATCGAGAATGGAGTATCACCAGTTTTGCTCCAGGCGATAGTTAAATCTTTAATTAGATTTGAACGTGAAATGGTAATTAAATTTACCGATAACACCATGGTGTTAGGTATGAAGTATGAGCAGTTTTACTTCATGGGATGAATAGGTTGGGATTGGGAAATAAAATAAATGATTACTGCGGTGTGGTTCGGTAATGCCGACTAATTTGAATTGATATTCAAAAGAAGATTAAAGAATAAATTTAAAGAATTTATCTTTGATAAAATTAATGGGAACCTTTTCCAAAGTATGAGAATATTTGAATAAAGAAATATTCTGAATTGGTATGAGACGTATGTTGTGTTTGTGTAACACTTGTTTGTTATATACGCGAGTTATTCAGAAAGACCGAGTTTATCCCATTCTGAATAACTGATTCGACGTGGTGTCGAGGATGAAGATGGTGGTTGAAGACTGGAGGTCTTCACATCGTTTGGGTGATTTCTGATGATCTTTATTGGGCTGTACACCCAAGAGGAGGGAATCAGTTGGTGATCGTCCAGACTTACTTGGAGATCGATGGATATGCGAGGTACAAGGTGCCTCTGGTTTCGTTCAGACCCAGAACGGACTTGTAAGTGGAGTGTGTGTCTGACACTGTATTTTATTATGTGTGACTGATTTCTATTAAATATATATCTGTTGGGTGGTAGAGAATTTATTCTCTTGCTTAACGCCCTTCTCTGAGACGTACGAGCTTAGAGGTTATATATTGATGGATATCAAATGCATGGAGTGAATTGCATGTGTGGCATGCCTAAGTGGCAATATGATCAAGTCTTCAGTTGAAAAGCAGAGTCTTGTGGTTGATGATCATAGCACCGCCTGGTGGCATAGATTTGTGTAACGTTGATTTGCGAGCCTCATACCCCGGTTGTGAACCAGAAACAGGAGAGGACCTCAGGGAGGGCATGCGTTTCCTTCTAGCTAGGGTGGTGTCAGTAACCTACCAGTCCTGACATTTATATTTTTTTCACCTGTGTGGTTGTTGGATTGCGAGGTGCCTCGGATATATCGGTGACTGTGTGGAGCCGATGGAGTCATTTGGCTCATTTACGCCCCAAATGGCGGGGAAACGCAGTGTTCAGGCATTTTAATCCATATCAGTGGACCGGCCCTGACGATCCAAAGGCTTGACTGAGTACTTGCCTGAGACATGGGCTAGATTGTCTCGAATTCGATGAGGACTATCTTTTTCCTCGGTTCACAGATGGAAATCCAGCTTCCAATACATGACTTTGTGGTTTTGATTGTAGGGCCTAGTATGGAGACATGATATATGGTACCCATGTCGTCTAGGATTGATACATTTATATTTGAAGTGGTTTTATACACTGTGCACTTATAATAGTATCAAATGATTTGTTTTAAACGTACCAAGCATGTTTGGCTATTATAAGGGAAAACCTTATCCCCCGGCTTGCGTTGCATTGTGTGGTAGGACCTGGGTCTTATAATAGCTTCATTTTTCCAAAAAGCATTGCGCTGTTTTGTTATATGCACTGGTATTCTTGGGAGGAAACCCGTTCCGTGTTGTACGGCGTGGTCCCTTGATATATCTGATTTAAAGTAAAGTTTTAAATAACTGTTTTAGTTCTCACACCAGTCACATGATTGACCTGGAGTTTATTGTTTTAACCTAAACTCTGGGTGCCCTTATTTTCGACACGGGCAGCTAGTAGTTTTGGTTTTGCAGATTTATATTCAAAGGATCCTGGTTTACAGCTGGAACGATATTCGGAAAGCTATGTATCCATGTATTACTTTCAGTCGTGTTTTTGTATTATTTTTCCACTTCTATGTAATGTGATTTAAATCTCTGATATTTTCTATGTAATATTTATTCATACTCTGTATATTCTTGTATTCTGATGAAATTGTTGTAATAAGAAATGAAATGTTCTTCTGTTTACGTTCCGATGTGGCATGTCCTCAAAGACATTCGTTCTTTCCTTACCGGGGAAGTTACGGGTCTTCACATTAGGGCTAGGGTTTATTTTCCCATTAATAATAAAATATTATAAAATCCCTTAATTTTAAGAAATGGCCCGTTCATTTCTAATAGCTCCAAATTTAGCCCAACTAATGTTGTCCCTAGCCAAATACTCCCGTTCCAGACATAATGGGCTAGGTCTCGTATGCTGGTTTGATTGTCTCAGCCCACTTTTCTTTAATTCAATATATAAATCATTTAATTATTTAATTTGATCGTACATTTAAATTTACCGGAGCCACATACTGATTCTAAAAGTTACAAAAAATTTATTTCTAGTTATGTTTTGATGATACAGTCCTAACCAAATTAATTTCATCGAATTCGGAGACCGTTTGAAAAAATGTCCATTTTCTGGTCGATCCAAATTGATTGAAATTGACAAAACACGTTTTCGTTTGCCACGCTCACATATTAATTCCAAAAATTATGAAAATTAGAATCCTAATAATTTTACATTCCGGATCCAACCAAAGTTGTTTCGTCGAAAACGGAGGTCGTTTGCAAAATAGCTACTTATACGGGCTATATATTATATTAAATTCCACAGCGACTATTAGGAATATTCAACTGGCCATAACTTTTGATTCCCGCTATGAAATTTAAAATTTTCGGATTCGTTGGAAAGATATTTTTAAACAAATTTAAATATTTTTGGTTTCACTAAAATCTGATTTATTTTGCATCCTGTACACTCAATCAAAGTTCAAATTCAAATTTTCAAACTGTCACGCTATTTCTAACTCCTTTTAAAATTAAAATAAATATATTCGTTCAAACTTCGATTTTAAATAAATTTTAATTGTACAACCCAACCATCAATAAATTAGTTGATTAGCTTTTCAAAAATATATAAGTTTTATATATTCAAAAATCGTATTTTCTAAGATCGGGGTATATGTATAATCACAAATACGTTAATTACAAACTTGTCACTCTCAACTCATTCTAGGGCATTACTAACCCCATCTCTAATGAGTTTTCTCATTCTAGGATACTACTGATCCTATCTCTAATGAGTATTCTTATTGGATATTACTTTTCCAATCTTTGACGAGTCTTTTGTTCAGTTCTAATGAGTTGTACCCCAAAGATTTGAGCTAACCAGAGCTCTGATACCAACTGTAATGATTTAGATTTTGCTTGGACCTAATCGATCGCAAAATTGACCAAGATCGTTCAAAACCCGAATATGCTAACTCTGGGAATACAACACATCAGAACAAATAACATCAGACTTTTATTACATCATAAAAACATAACATCAAAGTACAAAATAAATCAGAGTATATCGAATATAATATAGTGGAAGATAAATTTACAATAGATTTAAAACAATTCAGCGGGACAAATAAACTAATCACAACGGAAGACTATCAATGCTCTGGACATAGCTTTAAGCTTCGATCTAGATCATGATCAATATATCTGCAAAATAAGCTACTCGACTGCCCATGTAGAAAGAGGGAACCCGAGTTTGCAAAGTGAAACAAACTACGGGTTAGTCAAGCGACTAGTATGAGAAATCTTACTTACCTTATCTAATAATAATAACGCTAATCACAAGACCACGCCGCTAACGCGGAACGGGTTTATTCCGTTGGATTTCCAGTGCATAATCAAGTAAATTGTTAAACAACGCAATGCTTTTTAGAAAAATGAAACCATTATAAGACTCAAGTCCCATCACACAATGCAACGCAAACCGGAGGATAGATTTTTACCTTATATTGGTCAAAATGCTTGATATGATAAAACGGATTTGATATTATTATTAGTGTATATATGTTTCAAAAACAATTTCAATCATAATGTATCAATCATAGATGGCATAACACCCCATCCTACTATGTCGCCATACTAGTTCTACAATCAAAACTGCATGATGTCATATTAGAAGTTGGATTACCATCATGAGCCAAGGTTAGGGACGTTCTCCTTACCAATTCGAGACACTCTAGCAATGTCTCCGGATTCGGATGCTGGGGAACCCTTGGATCCTGCAGCGATGGTCCACAAATACTTTAGTGGATTGGCGATTCCTAAACACATGCTTCTCGGTCCTATTGAACCTATTAATTGGTCACTATCGATAAATATAACTGATGCCTCGTAATTCATCATCCATATAAATAAAATGTCAGGGCTTGAAAAACCCTGATACCACTTCAAGCTAGAAAGAAACTTGTGCACTCCCTGCGTTCCCTTGTCCCTTTTCTTACTCTTATCGGGGTGTGAGGCTCGCGAAGTAACGCTATACACAAAGCTACGCCTAAACAGGCTGTGCTTTGATCATCAACGACAAGGCTCTTCTTTTAAACAAAAGCCTTGATCATTTGCATCTTAGCACGCCACATTGTCAATCCATACCATACCATTGATTTCTGCCAATATATAATCTCTAAGCTCGTATGTCTCAGAGAAGGGTGTTATGCAAGAGAATAAATTCTCCATAACCAAATAGATCAAACTAAAACGACCCGAACTTCCCCGGTAAGGAAATCATGGATTCTACTGAGGACAAGCCACATTGGAACAAAAACAGAAGAACATTTCATTGCTTATTACTACAATTCCATCAGAATACAAGAATATTACAGAGTATGAATAAATATTACACATCTGATAAATATCAGAGATTTAAATTACATTACTACAGCGGAAAATAATACAAAACACAACTTAAAGTAATACACGGATACAGAGCTTTCCGAATATCGCTTCAGTTGTAAATCAGGATCCTGTAAATATAAATCTGCAAAACCAAAACTACTAGATACGCGTGCAGAAAATAGGAGCACCCAGAGTTTAGGCTAAAATAATAAACTCCAGGTCAGTCATGTGACTGGTGTGAGAACTAAAACAGTTGTTAATCTTTATTTTCAAAGTTCGGTAAATCGAGGGACCACGCCATATAACACGGAACGGGTTCCCTCCCAAGAATACCAGTGCATAAAACAACAGTGCAATGCAAAATAAAGAACACTGAAGCTATTATAAGACCCAGGTCCCATCACACAATGCAACACAAGCCGGAGGATAGGGTTTTACCTTATAATAGCCAAAGAATGCTTGATACGCTAAATTTCATCTTTTATTATTACTATAAGTGTATAGTGTCAAAACATTTTCAATCATAAGTATCAATCATAGATAGAATAAGTGCCCCTTACCACTATGTCGCCATATATAGGTTTAAAATCAAAACATCAAAGTCACGTATCGAAAGTTGGATTTCCATCTGTGAACCGAGGAAAGGGATCGTCCTCACCGCTACGAGACGCTCTAGCCCGTGTCTCAGGACCCAGACTCAGGTGGGCCCTTGGATCATCAGGGCAGGTCCACTGATGTGGATTAAAATGCCTGAACGTTGCATTTCCATCCCTTTGGGGCGTCAATGAGCCAAATGACTCCATCAGCTCCATATAGTCACCGATATATCTGAGGCGTCTCGCAATACAACAAAAACATAGGTGAAAATAATATAAATGTCAGGGCTGGTAGGTCACTGATACCACCCAAGCTAGAAGGAAATGCATGCCCTCCATGATGTCCTCTCCCATTTCAAGTTCACAACCGGGGTGTGAGGCTCGCGACTTAATGCTACACAAAGCTATGCCACATAGGCGGTGCTTTGATCATCAACCACAAGACTTTGCTTTTCAGCAAAAGCCTTGATCATTTGCATCTTAGCATGCCACACAGACGAACTACTCCATGCAATCGATATCCATCAATCACACCAAATGATATCCAATGTCAGACACACAGTCCATTTACAAGTCCATTCTGGGTCTGAATGAGACCGGTGGCAGCTTGTACTTCGCATATCCATCGATCTCCAAGTACGTCTGGACAACCACCAATTGATTCCTTCCTCTTGGGTGTACAGTCCAATCAAGATCATCGGTAATTATCCGAATGATGTGAAGACCTCTGGTCTTCGACCACCGTCTTAATTCTTGACACATCATCGAATCAGTTATTCAGAATGGGATAAACCCGGTCTTTCTGAATAACTCGCATATATAATCAACAAGTGTTACACAATCACAACATACGCCTCATTCCAATTCAGAATTATCTTTTATTCAAATATTCTTATACTTCGGGAAAGGTTCCCATTAATTTTATCAATGATAAATTCTTTAAACTTATTCTATAATCTTCTTTAGAATATCAATTCAAACCAAATTATGGTTTATCCAAACTAATCGGGATTAGCGAACCTTACCGAAGTAATCACTGGTTAAATTTCCCAACCCCAACCTATTCATCCCATGAAATAAAACTGGTCATAATTCATATCTAACACCATGGTGTT
Organism: Allium sativum; assembly: GCA_030737875.1. NCBI lineage: Eukaryota > Viridiplantae > Streptophyta > Magnoliopsida > Asparagales > Amaryllidaceae > Allium > Allium sativum. The sequence continues at coordinate 620,910,386 of CM060910.1, forward strand.
ATCGGTAAATTCAATTACCATTTTACATTCAAATCTAATCAAAGATTTAACTACCACCTAGAGCAAAACTGGTGATACTCTATTCTCGATCATTTCAATCTAATTAAAGATTCATTAAAACTCCACTTTGTTTTAATCTTCCCAAAAAACACTATTAATGATTGCTTAACTTGGGAAATAATATTCTGTCTTTAACTGGGTTAAAGAACCAATGTCATTTAAAACAAGATTCACTATAAACCCAAAATCACATTCCATTCCATTTGACTTTATCTGTAAATTAGCAAGTAAACAATTCACTAAGTATTAACCCCGAAGGCCGAAACCAACATCAGATCAATAACCAGGAAACCATTCAACTTAACTAATTTTCAGTTAGTTTTTGATTTTCTTGACTCCGTTGGGTCTAAGAATAGTATTATTAAAGATACCGTTCACGACAACCCAAAATCACATTCTATTTACAATGGAATCTTCATGGAAAACAAATTGATATATATAATCGATAAAAACTTCCATATCTGACTAATAATATAAATGGAATAACGGCAAAGCCTTTTAAATTCCAGATATATTAGTTTTCTTCCTCCACAGAAACTCACTTCGATTATTACCAAATCGAATTCCATCCCATTCCAATTTATTTAATTAAATTGGAAAAATTTACTTTGGAAAATCTCTTTAAATCTTAACAAAAGATTTATAAATTCCAAATCATATCTCAATGTAAATCAGGTTAAAGAACGAATGTCATTAAAACACAGTTCACGATAAACCCAATTCACATTCCATTAATTATCGGGTTAAAGAACAAGTGTTATTTAAAACAACGTTCACGATAAACCCGAAAATCAATTCAAATTCAATTCAAATTAAATACCATTTAATTGGTATACTTCATTAAATTTAAATAAAAAATTTAATCTTTTTCTCAACCGGGTTTAAGAACAGTGTTAATGAAGACACCATTCACGACAAACCCAAATCCCACTTGATATGAAATACAAGGCTCTGAATAGAAAATATATCGTCTTATATTCAATATCAAATTCTACGACCAACAAATATTGTATTGGAAATAACGATATAAATATATCTTTCAAATTCCCACAACAATATCTGTAATCAAGAAATCCAACATCGAAATACTCCGAAGACAATTTCGATTCAAATCCATTCCAATTTATATATTGGAACTTCTGGTTATTTTTAAAACCATTTCAAATCTAATTTATTTATTTTAAAAATAAATGGATTATAATTCTAGTTCAAAACTAGTTCATTTCGATAACAAGGTATTTTTATCTTTTCAAATATGGAATTTTTCATCCCAATTCTTTCCGAATCATTTCTTATGATTTTACACAAATTATTGCTATTTATAATAATTTTATCAAGGCCCGTATAGTCGATTTCCATAAACGGCCATCGAACTGCACTTACAACGACCTTTTCCAAATTTGATTCGGACATAATTCCAAATCCAACCATTATATTTCAAATCTCAAATATTCGTTAGAAAGCTCTTTTCGATACGAACCCAACGGTTCTGGTTTTAGGAGAATCCGATGGTCGGTCTCTCGTAATGTCCATTCGAAGTCAATGGTCGAAATTCACGAACTCCGCAGTGCGGCGCGTTCTATTCAGGCCATTATATATATGTAATATATATATTATATATATATTTCATCGATTTCCATTTAAACCGTATTTTATAAATTGTTTCAAATTCGTCTTCAAAACGATTTCAACTACATATTCAATCTCAAATCAAAATTGAATATTCCATATCATCGATATGTAAATGATAATATTTTCAAAGCATTAGATTTTGAAATCAATTCCTTTTCGATATTCATTATAAAAATGAATAAAATTGATATAAATATAGTTCACGTCAAAATGGCGCAAATCTAATCAACACGGCTTTATATATTTCAATAACTTCGTTATTCTATTCAACAAATGAATATTTTCTTCAACACATGAATATATACTTTATTCAACACATGAATATTTATTAATTCTTACTTAAAATAAAAATGTGAATTTTATTGTATAAATATTTCGTTCACCACATGAATTTTCTTTTATTCAAAACATGAATATATATTTTATTCAACACATGAATTTTCATTTATTCAACACATGAATATTCTTTTTATTCAACACATGAATTTTCATTTTATAATATTATTTGTTTTCCAAATTAGAATGAGGCCCAATCAATTACCATGTAATGTTAATTATAGGGATTCCTTACAACACATGTATATAATAGCAACGATAAATAATTAACCATCGTCCAGAGTGCACCACACAACTGCATAAGCATTAAATATAAAAAAATAACGCTTACACAGTCTGTCAACCAATCGATCGACATACAACTAAATAATTAGGATTAGTGTAAGCCAAATATCATCCCAACACCCGTGTGGGGTTTCAAATCAAAAAACACAGATTTTTATTTGTGCAGTTGGGCAATGTGTAAAATTTATTGTCCCAATCAATATCAGTCAAATGGGTTTACATAAACAAACCGTCCGATTTGTTTATAAATATTCATTTTATATACGCGTTAAAAATTATATTTTTAACTATAAAATATTTTATTCCATTTATATTATTAGTCGGATATGGAAGTTTATATAGATTATATATATATCGATTTGTTTTCCATGAAGATTCCATTGTAAATGGAATGTGATTTTGGGTTGTCGTGAACAGTATCTTTAATAATACTGTTCTAAGATCCAACTGAGTTAAGAAAATCAGAAACTAACTGAAGATTAGTTAAGTTGAATGGTTTCCTGGGTATTGATCTGATGTTGGTTTCGGCCATCGGGGTTAATACTTAGGGAATTGTTCACTTGCTAATTTACGGTCAAAGGCTAATGGAATGAAATGTGATTTTGGGTTTATAGTGAACTGTGTTTTAAATGACATTGGTTCTTTAACCCTGTTAAAGATAGGATATGATTTCCCAAGTTAAACAATCATTAATATTGATTTTTGGAAAGACTAAAACCAAGTGGAGTTTTAATGAATCTTTAATTAGATTGAAATGATCGAGAATGGAGTATCACCAGTTTTTCTCCAGGCGATAGTTAAATATTTAATTAGATTTGAACGTGAAACGGTAGTTGAATTTATCGATAATGTAACACCCCACGTCCGTTAGTGTCACTCACAAAAGGGAATGCACTAAGTTCTGTGGAGCATTTAGGGTAAAAGATGCAGATAAATTACAAGATAGACAGAAATTAATCAGCGGAAAATAAAACTTTGCTTTATTGATAAAATAATTTGTACAATGGTTTCTTTACAATATCAGAGTATCATCTATCTTACAAAATAAAGAAGCATAAAAACAACATTTATATTCCCCGATTTTAGCAAGAGCCAGCCATAGCATCTGGAAAGAGAATCCAAGCAAAACTTCGACAAATCTTCAAGCTGGGAAAGAGTGGCAGTCCAACTTAACTTGAGCTAAACTATTCCCTCCTTTACTACCGGGGGGGGGGGGGGGGGGGAAACGAAAGAAAAGTAGAGTCGGACATAAAGCCTGAGTAAGTTCAGTAACTTCTAGCATGTGAACATGGAAAATCAAAACGACATGAATTAACTGAATACAAGATTACACCATGACGATAGGGTCAACAAGATTAGACAAAGTAGTCACAAGATATGCTAAGATAAGATAAACTGGATACGCTCTAATACTTTCCCCGCTTTGCTATTTCCTTGTTATACTGGTTTCTATATATCTGCACCGCCTATCTAGTGTCCCAACTAGTAATGATAACGTGATCCCAATCCCTTTATTTTCCATTGCCTTCCGGCATACATTCATTATTTATTACCTAGATCAGATCTAGGGTTTTCTATCAAGTGCTTTCTAGATTTAACTAGAGTTTACGCTATCTGCTGAACGCTTCTCGGATTCAGGATTTATGCCACCTAGCCCAACTAGGGATTATGCTACCTGTCGAACGATGCCCCCAAGTCTAGGATGCACTACCTAGAGTGGTACATGTTGCTATACTTCCCCACGCATGTATCGCGAATCGTCATCGCTTGTCTAGATGCACATGTCCTGTAATGTGCGGTCCGAGTCCTTTGACAGGGCAAATCAAGGAATACAGAACTCGGTCGGGAGCTTTCAGATATCTACCGATGCAGATGCTAAGGTCTGTTTTTATTCCAGTGGCTATGGTCCCACTTGACCCCTCCCTCAACTAATGAAAGGCACACCTTGTAAAATGAGAACTATACGCCGGCCCCCAGTGCCCCTCTATCCTATGGCCATCCTCCCATAACTAGATAGCAAGTATATGGTCTTTTGGAGTTCTCCGCCTTTCCACTTCACGTATCTCGATTGACTCAAGATGGATGGTAGACGACGAGTTGCTATCACAGGGCTACCGTTTTCTCGCCGAATCATGCCGGTCCATCCTAGTCTTTAGGTTGCCATATATTGCAACAAAGGCATACCCCTGGTTCTTCTACGCAGACCTTAACCTCTGTGAGCCCAGGAGGATCATCTGCAGCCTCACAGAGGGATACCAAGAGTACCCTCACATCCCCTCGAAGCCTCGGGCTTCGTAACCCAATTCGTTGGAGCCTTCTTTTACTCAGACAGACATTCGCTCCTTCTCGTGTTATACTAAGAATTACTACTTAGTTCTACTAAGGTTTACCACTTAGTTCTCTTTCCCGTCGATTTGGATTGGTTAAGTATCATTAGTTAATTCAAGCTAACTTAACCCCCTCCATTTATCCTGTTAAACTGGTTAAGGGTTATCAGTAATTCAATGTTGACTTAATCCCATCACAAACCAAGTTATATTGGTTAAGTATTTCTTATTACTTAACCCTACCCCTTCATTCTGTATTGGTTAAGTGTTCCTTTTTAACTTAACCCTGCCCGTCTGTTTCAACTAACATGTTATTAATGGTTAAGTATTTTCCCTTCACGTTTTAGACTTAACCCTATTTTTTTATCACAATCTGATGGCTAAGTGTTCAAGTTTACTTAACCCTACGGTCTAGCCCAGCTAACATATCAAATTGGCTAAGTGTGTTATCTTTACTTAACCCCAACCTCTAGTCTAGTTAACATGTTAATTTGGCTAAGTGTATTAACTTAACCCCACCTTCTAGTCTAGTTAACATGTTAATTTGGATAAGTGTTTTCTTAGTTACTTATCCCCTACAAATCTTGTCTTGTTACGATGTTAAGTTTGGTTAAGTGTCCCTATGGACTTAGCCCTCCCATTCTAGCTTAACTGTATTAAGTTGGTTAAGTGTTCCTATGGACTTAACCCTCCCATTCTAGCTTAACTGCGTTAACTGTCCGCATGGACCTAACCCCGCCCATTGGTTTGGTTATCATGTTGAATTGGTTAAGTGTCTTAGTTAACTTAACCCTACCATTCTTGCTTTAACTAAATTAAAGCCACGACCACTCACATTAGACAGATATTGTTGCGAATACTGGATGTGCCGGTCGGTTCCGGGCAGGTTTACATCGCAACTCAGTCTAACCTCGGGTTAGGCATATTCGTGTTTTCTAAGTTCAAAGGGTTTTCATTAATTTTCAAATCAGGTTTGAAAGCAACCATCTTGTCCGTCGGATCAGTTAGGGATAGCCAGGGAGAGCAGGAAACTTGTATTTTCCAAACTCAAGCCTAGACACTATCCTCTCTGTCACCCTAGAACTTTCTGGTGTGTTATTAAAAGAGATGTCATTAATAAACCTTTAATTTGTCTAAATTCACATTTCCTCATTTAGGCCAGATTCTATAGGTAAATTATTCCTAATTTACTTATTTCCCAATTACTCTTTTAATGTAAATTGTCTACATTTATTTCTATGTCCCATTTCCCTTCCTAAATCATATTTATGCTTTTTGGTATGTAAACTATACCAAATTAAGTGTCACTAACCATGAGTTTTCTAAACCTGACAGTTATTCCCTATTATGGCCAATTTCACATTTACGCCAGTATACTTACCATGCCAAATTAGCTAATCCAATTCTGATTCAACATTCTAATTCACGTCAAACTAGACTTATTACTCTAGTTCACAATTCATGTAAATGCTAGATTTACATGTCAATACTAGATTCAGGTTACACAATCTATAACTCATATCAAATTTACCCAATTTGCATTCCTATAATAAATGTTCCCAATTTATGCCAATTTCCTAGTTTATAGCTATGTTTTTAGTAAATTTCATATTTTGCCCAAATCGTATTCCCACCGTTCGTATAATCGTAATTCAATCTAGATTCTAGATTCATAGAAAATAGGGAATGAACCAAAGATGCTAGGCAAAAGATAGACATAATAACTGGCATAAAAAGGGTTGCATAACGACGTCGGTTCAAGAACATGGGTAGACCTAACTTAATAGGTAAATTCCCAAGGTCTAAAACCAAAAGAAAACCAAGAACAGACAGAATAGAGACGTATGTTCAAGAACATGGGTCGACCTAACTTAATAGGTAAATTCCCAAGGTCTAAAACCAAAAGAAAACCAAGAACAGACAGAATAGAGACGCAGGTTCAAGAACATGGGTAGATCTAACTTAATAGGTAAATTCTCAAGGTCTAAAACCATAGAAAATCAAGAATAGACAGAATAGAAAAATCAGGTTTAGACCCAATTTCTTAGTCACAAAACTTAAGCAACACTTTCCTAGTCAGAAATCATAGGTGTTTAGTCACAGTTGTCCTTGTTATGTCATAGGCAATAGTTTATGCTTTTCCTAATCAAAGGCATAGGTTGGTGTTCACAGTCAAGAAAATAATTCTCATAGTCACAGTCACAGTCATAGGCAATATTCATAGTCATAGGCAATGTCCATAGTCATAGGCAATGTTCATAGTCATAGGCATATGGTTCTAAGGTCCATAGTTTCATAGTCACGGTCTTATTTGTCCTCGAATCATAACAGTTCTTATTTAGGTTCAAGAGCATAGGCACTGATTCGGATAGAGAGAGAGAGATTTGGCATATTCTTTTATTCCTTTAATTTCATGTCACGAACAGAGAAAAACGTTCAAATCTAAAAATAACTGACTTACAGAGATTAGATTAGAACAGAAAGATGGCGTTGCTATGATTCGTAGAAAAACAGTCGTTGAAGTCGTTTGAACCTCCTCTTGAATCCTAGCTTGACGTGAACCTCTTCTTGAAAATATTTGAGCAACATCTCCTCGTCTTGATTTATTTTATATATATTATTCTATTTATTATTCTTTTAAGAGGAGGAGAAGAAGCCATATTCACTAAGAATCTTTGCAGCATAAGGGTAGAGAAGAATTGTGAATAGAGAAGGAGACTAGGGTTGTTTATATAGTGTTAGGCGGACGAACCTAGGCAGAGAACGTGACCAAATACATCAGAACGAACCAGGTGCAGAAAGCTGGAAAAAGCAGGGGGGTCGACCCCCAAGTCGACTACCCAGTCGACCTGGGTGACCCAGGTCGACTACCCAGTCGACCTGGGTGCCCCAGGTCGATTACCCAGTCGACCTGGGTGCCTTGGGCGGGAAAAATCCCGCCCAGCCTGCTTCTGAGTCTGTTTTGAAATTTGAACTTTGCTGAAACTTCCGGAGGCCATATCTTCCTCATACGGACTCCGATTTACGCAAACTCGGACTTGTTTTCATGCAGAATTCCGAGACGAACGCAATGGCGCAGCCCTCTTTCCCTTGATTTTGATTTTAACTTTTAATTATGCCTTGATTTGTGAATCCTAGCATTACAGAATTACGGGGTGTTACATATAACACCGTGGTGTTAGATATAAAATATGACTAGTTTTACTTCATGGGATGAATAGGTTGGGGTTGGGAAATTTTACAAGTGATTACTTCGACAAGGTTCGTTAATCCCGACTAGTTTGCATAAACCATAATTTGGTTTGAACTGATATTCGAAAGAAGATTAAAGAATAAATATAAAGAATTTATCTTTGATAAAATTAATGGGAACCTTTCCTAAAGTATAAGAATATTTGAATAAAAGAATATTTTGAATTGGAATGAGGCGTATGTTATGTTTGTGTAACACTTGTTGATTATATACGCGGGTTATTCAGAAAGACCGGGTTTATCCCATTCCGAATAACTGATTCGGCGATGTGTCGAGGATGAAGACGGTGGTCAAAGACCGGAGGTCTTCACATCGTTTGGATAATTACCAATGATCTTGATTGGGTTGTACACCCAAGAGGAGGGAATCAATTGGTGGTTGTCCAGACGTACTTTGTAGCGACCCGAACTTCCCCGATCTCCGAAGAGAAGAGAAAGAACGAATTACTGTGAGGACAAGACAAAACAGAATGCAGACGGAAGAACATTTCATTGATATTACAACAATTCCATCAGATACAAGAATATACAGAGTATAAATGAATAAATTACATTCGATAAATATCAGAGATTACAATAAATTACATAGCAGCGGAAAATAATATAAAGCACAACCGAAGGTGATATACGGATACAGAGCTTTCCGGATATCATTCCAGCTGTAAACCAGGATCCTGTGAATATAAATCTGCAAAACCAAAACTACTAGCTGCCCGTGCGGAAAATAGGGGCACCCAGAGTTTAGGTTAAAACAATAAACTCCAGGTCAGTCATGTGACTGGTGTGAGAACTAAAACGGTTATTTAAAACTTTACTTTAAAAGAGAGTAATTCAAGGGACCACGCCGTATAACACGGAACGGGTTTCCTCCCAAGAATACCAGTGCATAGAATAAATAACGCAATGCTTTTTCGAAAAATGAAGCTATTATAAGACCCAGGTCCCATCACACAATGCAACGCAAGCCGGAGGATAGGGTTTTCCCTTATAACAGCCAAACATGCTTGGTACATTTAAAACAAATCATTTGATAATATAATAAGTATATAGTGTCAAAACAATTTCAATCATAAATATAAATCATAGACGGCATGGGTACCATATATCATGTCGCCCTACTAGTTCTACAATTAAAACCACAATACACGTATTGGAAATTGGATTTCCGTCATGAGTCGAGGCAAGGGGAAAGCTCCTCTCCGCGTTCGAGACACTCTAGCAAATGTACCAGGGCTACTCACTCTGGGCAACCCCTGGATGCTTCAGGGCCGGTCCTCACTTACGTTAGAGGATTGGCAATTCCTGAACACACGTTTCCCGGTCCTTACAGACCTATAATCGAGGCGCCTCATCCAACAACCACAAAGGTGAATAGTATATATATGTCAGGGCTGGTAAGTCACTGACACCACCAAAGCTAGAAAGAAACGTCGTGCTCTCCGTGCAGTCCGTATCCCGTTTTTGACTCATACCGAGGTGTGAGGCTCGCGAATTCACGTTATACACAAAGCTGCCACGTAGGCGTGCTTTGATCATCAACCAAAAGACTTTGCTTTTCAACAAAAGCCTTGATCATTGGCAGTTCATGCCATGCGACTGATGTCCATCGATATACAACCTCTGAGCTCGTACGTCTCAGAGAAGGGCGTTAAGCAAAAGAATAAATTCTCCGCCGCCAAACAGATGTATATTTAATAGAAATCAATCAACACAGAATAAAATCCAATGTCAGACACACAATCCATTCACAATTCCGTTCTGGGTCTGAACGAAACCGGAGGCACTTTCCTCGCATATTCATCCATCTCCAGGTACGTCTGGACGACCACCAACTATTTCCATCCTCTTGGGTGTACAGCCCAATCAGGATCGTCAGTAATTACCCAAACGATGTGAAGACTTCCGGTCTTCGACCACCGTCTTCATCTTCGACTTATCGTCGAATCGGTTATTCAGAATGGGTGTAAACCCGGCCTTTCCGAACAACCCACGTATATTAAAAACAAATGTTACACAAACTCAACATACGCCTCATTCCAATTCAGAATATTCTTTTATTCACAAAATCACATTTTTATGGAAGGTTCCCATTAATTTTATCCAAGATAAATTCTTTCAAATTTATCCTTTAATCTTCCTTTGGATGTCATATCAAACCAAATTATGGTTTTTCAAACTAATCGAGATTAGCGAACCACACCGAAGTAAGTATTTATTTTATTTCCCAATCCCAACCTATTCATCCCATGAAGCAAAACTGGTAATACTCCATATCTAATACTATGGTGTTATCGGTAAATTTAATTACCATTTCACGTTCAAATCTAATTAAAGATTTAACTATCGCTTTGGAGCAAAACTGGTGATACTCCGTTCTCGCTCGTTTTTCTAAATTTGATAATTTAGATTCTAAATTCACATTTCAATCTAATTGCAGATTCATTAAAACTCCTTTTACTGGGTTAAAGAACTAGGTGTTATTTAAAACACAGTTCACGACAAACCCAAATCACATTCTATTTATTATCGGGTTAAAGAACTAGTGTTATTTAAAACACCGTTCACGATCAACCCATTTCAAATCCAATCAAATATATTAGAAATTCCGATTATTTAAAACCCCTTTTTAAATCTAATTTATTTATTTAAAAATAAAAATCGGGTTTTAAATTGAGTTCAAACTAGTTCATTTCGATAAAAATCTATTTTTATCTTGTCAAATATGGAGTTTTTCGTCCCATATTTTCCCAAATCATTTCTTATGATTTTACACAAATTATTACTATTTTTAATAATTTTATCAAGGTCCGTACAGTCGATTTCCAACAACGACCATCGAACTGCACCAATAGCGACCTTTTTCAAATTTGATTTGGACGTAACTCCAAATCCAACCGTTAGATTTCAAATTTCTAATATTCGTTAGAAATCTCTTTTCGATACGAACCCAACGGTTCCGGTTTTAGGAGAATCCGACGGTCGGATCTCCCGTAATGTCCGTTTGAAATAAATGGTCGAAATTCACGAACTGCCGCGGCGCGGCGCGTTCTATTCAGGCCATTATATTATATATATAAAAAATATATTTCGTCGATTTCTATTTAAAATGAATTTTATAAATCGTTTTAATTTCGTTTCAAAATTCATTTCAACTTCCATTTCAATTCAAAGCAAAATTGAATTCTTCTTTATAAATTCGTTTCTATTCAATTCAACTTCCATTTCATTTCATTTCTATTCAATTCAAGTTTCAATTCAATTTGAATTCATTTCAGTTCGCTTTCAATTCAATTGGATTCGTTTTCAATTCGCTTTCAATTCAATTTGAATTCGTTTTCAATTCAATTCGATTTCAAAGTCGTTTTCTATTCGATTCAATTCAAATTGGTTTTCTATTCGACTTAATTCAAATTCGTTTTCTATTCCATTTGAATTCAATTTGTTTTCTATTCAATTTAGTTCGAAATCGTTTTATATTCAATTCATTTCGAAATCGCTTTATATTCAATTCATTTCGAAATCGCTTTATATTCAATTTAGTTCGAAATCGTTTTATATTCAATTCATTTCGAAATCGCTTTATATTCAATTCATTTCGAAATCGCTTTATATTCAATTCATTTCGAAATCGCTTTATATTCCATTCATTTCGAAATCGCTTTATATTCCTTTCATTTCGAAATCGCTTTATATTCAATTCATTTCGAAATCGCTTTATATTCAATTCATTTCAAAATCGCTTTATATTCAATTCATTTCGAAATCGCTTTATATTCAATTCATTTCGAAATCGTTTTATATTCAATTCATTTCGAAATCGTTTTATATTCAATTCATTTCGAAATCGAATAAATCGATATAAATATCGTTCACGTCAAAATGGCGTCAATCTAATCAACACGGCTTCATATATTACTATTTTCAAATATTCTATTTCAAATATTTCTTATTATCAAAATATTTCTATTTCAAATATTTCTTATTATCAAAATATTTCTATTTCAAATATTTCGTTCAACACATGACTAATCTCAACGGATGAGTACAGTCAACACATGAACTTTAATATTATATTGATAAAGATGTAAATTTTATTATTAAAATATTCGTTCAACACATGACTAATCTCAACGGATGAGTACAGTCAACACATGAACTTTTATATTATAATATTCTTTATTTTTCAAATTGGAATGAGGCCCAATCAATCACCATATAAAATAAATTATATGGATTTTCATACAACACATGTATATAATAGCATTGAAAAATAATCAACCATCAACCAAAGTGCATTACACTGTATAAGCATCAAATATAGATATCTGACGCTTATAACAGCCTGTCAATCAATCGATTGACATATTTAATCAATCAGGATGAGTGAACTTCAAATTTCATCCCAACACCCGTGTGGGGTTTCAAACAATCAAACACATATTTTATTTGTGCAGTTGGGCGATGTGTAAAATTTATCGACCCAATCAATGTCCTTCAAATAAGTGTATATAAACAAACCGTCCGGTTTGTAAATGAATATTTATTTATTCACATTCACGTTAAAAATTATATTTTTAACGACAAAACATTTTATTTTAACTTATGAATTTCTATTCAGTTCATTCTTTGAATAAAATGATATTTTTATTTTAGAAAATTTCGGCGGCATAACGGCACGATACTAGAAACGGGACGAGGCCTAGCCTTATCCCCGGTCTAGTAAAGGCCCACGCCATTCACACATCAATCAAATTCACCAAACAACCAAATTCAAATCAAATCATCAAACTAATTTATGCAACCAAACAAACAAGTCCATGGTCTGTGGACGATTGTGTCGGGTGCTACTAAGCACCGTCTGCATCCTAGTATATATATATATATATATATATATATATAACTAGAAAATGAAATTGAAAGGTGAGAAATTCTCACCGATAGCTATCCAATCATCTTGACTCTTCTTTGATAGAAATCTTCATTGTTATCGCATTTTTGTCATCTTCGTTGCTGTAGCCACTACATATGTAAAAATCGAATTTTTTTTACTTCGCTATTCAATATATAAAAATCGAATTTTTACTTCGCTATTCAATATATAAAAATCGAATTTTTACTTCGCTATTAAATATATAAAAATCGAATTTTTACTTTGTTATTCAATAGATAAAAATTATATTTTTACAATGCTACTATATAGATAAAAATTATATTTTTACAACGCTACTATATAGATAAAAATTATATTTTTACAACGCTACTATATAGACAAAAATTATATTTTTACAAGGCTACTATATAGATAAAAATTATATTTTTACAACGCTACTATATAGATAAAAATTATATTTTTACAACGCTACTATATAGATAAAAATTATATTTTTACATCGATGTTCATATAGTAAAGATTATACTTTTATCACGCCATTCTTCATATAAAGATTTCGCCTTTTCAAAAATAAAGATTTCGCCTTTTCAAAAATAAATATTACGCCTTTTCAAAAATAAAGATTTCGCCTTTTCAAAAATAAAGATTTCATTACTATAAAAATCACCTCTTTATTTCAATGTATACATAATAAAAATCAGATTTTTATTTCGCCACATATACAAAGATGATATTTTTAATTCTCTACATAAACAAAAATCATATTTCTATATCATCTATATAGTAAAGACTATATTTTTAATACTTTAAAAATATAAAAATCATATTTTTATATCATCTACGTTTTCATATAAAAAGATCACATATTGATTTCACTTTCTTCATGATAAAATCCCATTTCATATTATGTATCGATGTAAAGATCACTTCTTTATATATCGATAAATATACTAAAAAGCCATTCTTTAAGCCAATTAAAAACCAGAACTTTATATGCTTAAAAAAAATATTTTTACATGAATAAAATTCTATATTCTCAGTTTTTTGCCTCTTTTTTTTTCCATGATAATTATATATATAAATTAAAAACTGAAAAGAAAACTAAAATTAAAATTAAAAGGGATAGAACTCACCTTTTCTTTCATCGTTGAAATCAGATTTTTAGAAGGAGGGAGGGGGTTTGCGTCTTCAGCAGAAAAGGGGGAGGAGTGGTCTTCCTTGGTCGAACTGGAGGGAGGGTTCGTCGATTTGGGCGCCGTCTATCTTCAGGTGATACGGGCGTGGGGGCTCGATCCTTGTGAGCAGGCGAAGGAGGGAGAAGATGGGGGGTTTGCGGCCTATCGCCGGAGGTGAGGTGCGATGGCGAGGACAGCGGTGGGGTGCGGTGCCCTGACGAGGCGGGCGGTGGCGATGCGGAGGCCACCAGTGGCGCCGTCGAGCAAGATTGGGGAGGGTCGCGATTCGTTGTTGTTTTTTTCTTTTTCATTTTCTGTTGAATGATGAATCGGTGGGGGGGGGGGCTAAGGTATAGGAGAAGATATTTTTATTTATTTAATTATTTATTTAAACCCAATAGGTTGACTATTACATACGACCTCTAAACGAGGCCCACCGCCTGTCGTCCATAGCGTTTCACCCCCATTCCGAACACAATGGGATATGTATCGTAAGCTGATTCGACTATTTCAATCAGTTTCCGTTGAATTTACATTTAAATCGCTATATTGAATTTTAAACGTGCATTTCAAATTACCGGGGTCACATACTAACTTTAAAAATTCCAGAAAAATATTTTCTAGCTTCGTATTGACGATACGGTCCTAACAAAACTAGTTTCGTCGAATTCTGAGACCGTTAGAAAAATGGCCATTTTCCAGTCGATTAAAATCAACAGAAACTGGTCAAACGCGTTTTTCTTTGCCACGCTCACATATTGATTCGAAAAATTATGAAATTTGGAATCTAGCAATAACTTGACATCACGGATCCAACAAAAGTGGTTTCGTCGAAATCCGAGGTCGTTTGCAAAATTTCCATTTTTAAGTGCCTGAATTCCATAGCGACTATTCAGAATTTTCAACTGGACATATCTTTTGATTCCCGCTATGAAATTTCGATTTCTCGGATTCGTTGGAAAGATATCATCAATTAGATCCTATTGTTTATGGTTTCACTAAAATCCGGATTGTTTTGCACCCGGTATATTCAATTGAAGTTTGAAATCGAATTATCGAACTACCGCGCCAATTTCAATTCTATTTATAATTATATATAAATATTATATATTCTAACGACGACGTATATAATATATACGTTCGAATTATATTCAAAATAAATTTTCGTTGATTTTTATTTAAAATATTTGATTTTAAATGTTCAAAATTCGCTAAAATTGCCAAAATAAAAATTTTAAACTGGCCCAGAATTTCCGGGTTATTACAATCTCCCTCACTTAAAACTTTTCGTCCCCGAAAAGGAACAAAGTCGAAAGTGGTTTGATTAATCAACTCTACGTTCGATCTGGCTTCCTTTCTCCAACTTTTCAGTTTCTGAGAATTTTCAAATTTTCAAAAATTTGGCTAACACCCAAAATGTTCGAAAAATTTCGCCATAACCTTCCCTGCACCGGGAGCCACGGGAAAATCCCGAAATTGCCATATAGGCCTTCTGATCTCAAAAAGAAAAAGAAAATGCCAAGCGGCTAGCCAATAGGCTCATAAAATCATCATCACCCAAACAAAATAGTAAATTATAGTAAACATGTACCTATTTGTCGGGCAAACAAATTTTATTCTCTGCTCTAGCCTCCTTGCTATGACCTTTTCAATGTAAGTACATGTATATGCAAGCAAATGCGACCAATTTTTAAAACAATTCAATATTTGATACAATTAGGCATAACGGTTCAAAATTATCAAACAAATAAACAACCAACACAAACATCAATCAATTAGTGGATTAGAGTTTCAAATTCATAATTTTGATACATAGCCAAAAAATCATGTTTTTGATGTCATTTCACAACAATGTGTCCTAGCTATATAAGTTTTGGTTCTCACACCAGTCTAATGGAAATATATAGATATCACACCTTCGTTACTCGAACATGAGTACTAATGACGACTAGTCAATCATCAGAATCATCTTCGGGCCACTAGAGTATGATTCTATATCTATCCAGTATATTAAAACTTCGAATATACGTTCATGACGCGTATATGCAAAATCTTTATATACTCGATTGTCCATATTCAAAATAAATAAATATTCAAATACGTATAAAATGGTTTAAATTTCAAAACAAAATTGTTTTCATTTGAAAAATATACTCTTCACACTCTTTCTAGGATACTACTGATCCTATCTCTAACGAGTCATTCTAATTGGATATTACTAATCCAATATCTGATGAATTCTTTCGTATGGTTCTAATGTGTCTTGTTCTCGAGCTCTGTAAACCAAAGCTCTGATACCAAATGTAGCGACCCGAACTTCCCCGATCTCCGAAGAGAAGAGAAAGAATGAATTATTGTGAGGACAAGACAAAACAGAACGCAGACGGAAGAACATTTCATTGTTATTACAACAATTCCATCAGATACAAGAATATATAGAGTATAAATAAATAAATTACATTCGATAAATATCAGAGATTACAATAAATTACATAGCAGCGGAAAATAATATAAAGCAAAACCGAAGGTGATATACGGATACAGAGCTTTCCGGATATCATTCCAGCTGTAAACCAGGATCCTGTGAATATAAATCTGCAAAACCAAAACTACTAGCTGCCCGTGCGGAAAATAGGGGCACCCAGAGTTTAGGTTAAAACAATAAACTCCAGGTCAGTCATGTGACTGGTGTGAGAACTAAAACGATTATTTAAAACTTTACTTTAAAAGAGAGTAATTCAAGGGACCACGCCGTATAACACGGAACGGGTTTCCACCCAAGAATACCAGTGCATAGAATAAATAACGCAATGCTTTTTCGAAAAATGAAGCTATTATAAGACCCAGGTCCCATCACACAATGCAACGCAAGCCGGAGGATAGGGTTTTCCCTTATAACAGCCAAACATGCTTGGTACGTTTAAAACAAATCATTTGATACTATAATAAGTGTATAGTGTCAAAACAATTTAAATCATAAATATAAATCATAGACGGCATGGGTACCATATATCATGTCGCCCTACTAGTTCTACAATTAAAACCGCAATACACGTATTGGAAATTGGATTTCCATCATGAGTCAAGGCAAGGGGCAAGCTCCTCTCCGCGTTCGAGACACTCTAGCAAATGTCCCAGGGCTACTCATTCTGGGCAACCCCTGGATGCTTCAGGGCCGGTCCTCACTTACGTTAGAGGATTGGTAATTCTTGAACACACGTTTCCCGGTCCTTACAGACCTATAATTGAAGCGCCTCATCCAACAACCACAAAGGTGAAAAGTATATATATGTCAGGGCTGGTAAGTCACTAACACCACCAAAGCTAGAAAGAAACGTCGTGCTCACCCTGCAGTCCGTATCCCGTTTTTGACTCATACCGAGGTGTGAGGCTCGCGAATTCACGTTATACACAAAGCTGCCACGTAGGCGTGCTTTGATCATCAACCACAAGACTTTGTTTTTCAACAAAAGATTTGATCATTGCATCTTAGCGTGCCACATAGGCAGTTCATGCCATGCGACTGATGTCCATCGATATACAACCTCTGAGCTCGTACGTCTCAGAGAAGGGCGTTAAGCAAAAGAATAAATTCTCCGCCGCCAAACAGATGTATATTTAATAGAAATCAATCAACACAGAATAAAATCCAATGTCAGACACACAATCCATTTACAAGTCCGTTCTGGGTCTGAACGAAACCGGAGGCACTTTCCTCGCATATCCATCCATCTCCAGGTACGTCTGGACGACCACCAACTATTTCCATCCTCTTGGGTGTACAGCCCAATCAGGATCGTCAGTAATTACCCAAACGATGTGAAGACTTCCGGTCTTCGACCACCGTCTTCATCTTCGACTTATCTTCGAATCGGTTATTCAGAATGAGTGTAAACCCGGCCTTTCCGAACAACCCGCGTATATTAAAAACAGATGTTACACAAACTCAACATACGCCTCATTCCAATTCAGAATATTCTTTTATTCACAAAATCACATTTTTAGGGAAGGTTCCCATTAATTTTATCTAAGATAAATTCTTTCAAATTTATCCTTTAATCTTCCTTTGGATGTCATATCAAACCAAATTATGGTTTTTCAAACTAGTCGAGATTAGCGAACCACACCGAAGTAAGTATTTATTTTATTTCCCAATCCCAACCTATTCATCCCATGAAGCAAAACTGGTAATACTCCATATCTAATACTATGGTGTTATCGGTAAATTTAATTACCATTTCACGTTCAAATCTAATTAAAGATTTAACTATCGCTTTGGAGCAAAACTGGTGATACTCCGTTCTCGCTCGTTTTTCTAAATTTGATAATTTAGATTGTAAATTCACATTTCAATCTAATTGCAGATTCATTAAAACTCCTTTTACTGGGTTAAAGAACTAGGTGTTATTTAAAACACAGTTCATGACAAACCCAAATCACATTCTATTTATTATCGGGTTAAAGAACTAGTGTTATTTAAAACACCGTTCACGATCAACCCATTTCAAATCCAATCAAATATATTAGAAATTCCGATTATTTAAAACCCCTTTTTAAATCTAATTTATTTATTTAAAAATAAAAATCGGGTTTTAAATTGAGTTCAAACTAGTTCATTTCGATAAAAATCTATTTTTATCTTGTCAAATATGGAGTTTTTCGTCCCATATTTTCCCAAATCATTTCTTATGATTTTACACAAATTATTACTATTTTTAATAATTTTATCAAGGTCCGTACAGTCGATTTCCAACAACGGCCATCGAACTGCACCTATAGCGACCTTTTTCGAATTTGATTTGGACGTAACTCCAAATCCAACCGTTAGATTTCAAATTTCTAATATTCGTTAGAAAGCTCTTTTCGATACGAACCCAACGGTTCCGGTTTTAGGAGAATCTGACGGTCGGATCTCCCGTAATGTCCGTTTGAAATAAATGGTCGAAATTCACGAACTGCCGCGGCGCGGTACGTTCTATTCAGGCCATTATATTATATATATAATATATATTTCGTCGATTTCTATTTAAAACGAATTTTATAAATCGTTTTAATTTCGTTTCAAAATTCATTTCAACTTCCGTTTCAATTCAAAGAAAAATTGAATTCTTCTTTATAAATTCGTTTTAAAGTTCATTTCTATTCAATTCAAGTTTCAATTCAATTTGAATTCATTTCAATTCGCTTTCAATTCAATCTGAATTCGTTTTCAATTCGCTTTCAATTCAATTTGAATTCGTTTTCAATTCAATTCGATTTCAAAGTCGTTTTCTATTCGATTAAATTCAAATTGGTTTTCTATTCGACTTAATTCAAATTCGTTTTCTATTCCATTCGAATTCAATTTGTTTTCTATTCAATTTAGTTCGAAATCGTTTTATATTCAATTCATTTCGAAATCGCTTTATATTCAATTCATTTCGAAATCGCTTTATATTCAATTCATTTCGAAATCGCTTTATATTCAATTCATTTCGAAATCGCTTTATATTCAATTCATTTCGAAATCGCTTTATATTCAATTCATTTCGAAATCGTTTTATATTCAATTCATTTCGAAATCGAATAAATCGATATAAATATCGTTCACGTCAAAACGGCGTCAATCTAATCAACACGGCTTTATATATTTCAATTTTCAAATATTCTATTTCAAATATTTCTTATTATCAAAATATTTCTATTTCAAATATTTCTTATTATCAAAATATTTCTATTTCAAATATTTCGTTCAACACATGACTAATCTCAACGGATGAGTACAGTCAACACATGAACTTTAATATTATATTGATAAATATGTAAATTTTATTATTAAAATATTCGTTCAACACATGACTAATCTCAACGGATGAGTACAGTCAACACATGAACTTTTATATTATAATATTCTTTATTTTTCAAATTGGAATGAGGCCCAATCAATCACCATATAAAATAAATTATATGGATTTTCATACAACACATGTATATAATAGCATTGAAAAATAATCAACCATCAACCAAAGTGCATTACACTGTATAAGCATCAAATATAGATATCTGACGCTTATAACAGCCTGTCAATCAATCGATTGACATATTTAATCAATCAGGATGAGTGAACTTCAAATTTCATCCCAACACCCGTGTGGGGTTTCAAACAATCAAACACATATTTTATTTGTGCAGTTGGGCGATGTGTAAAATTTATCGACCCAATCAATGTCCTTCAAATAAGTGTACATAAACAAACCGTCCGGTTTGTAAATGAATATTTATTTATTCACATTCACGTTAAAAATTATATTTTTAACGACAAAACATTTTATTTTAACTTATGAATTTCTATTCGGTTCATTCTTTGAATAAAATGATATTTTTATTTTAGAAAATTTCGGCGGCATAACGACACGATACTAGAAACGGGACGAGGCCTAGCCTTATCCCCGGTCTAGTGAAGGCCCACGCCATTCACACATCAATCAAATTCAAACAACCAAATTCAAATCAAATCATCAAACTAATTTATGCAACCAAACAAACAAGTCCATGGTCTGTGGACGATTGTGTCGGGTGCTACTAAGCACCGTCTGCATCTTAGTATATATATATATATAACTAGAAAATGAAATTGAAAGGTGAGAAATTCTCACCGATAGCTATCCAATCATCTTGACTCTTCTTTGATAGAAATCTTCATTGTTATCGCATTTTTGTCATCTTCGTTGCTGTAGCCACTACATATGTAAAAATCGAATTTTTTTTACTTCGCTATTCAATATATAAAAATCGAATTTTTACTTCGCTATTCAATATATAAAAATCGAATTTTTACTTCGCTATTCAATATATAAAAATCGAATTTTTACTTTGCTATTAAATATATAAAAATCGAATTTTTACTTCGTTATTCAATAGATAAAAAATATATTTTTACAACGCTACTATATAGATAAAAATTATATTTTTACAACGCTACTATATAGATAAAAATTATATTTTTACAACGCTACTATATAGATAAAAATTATATTTTTACAACGCTACTATATAGATAAAAATTATATTTTTACAATGCTACTATACAGAAAAAAATTATATTTTTACATCGATGTTCATATAGTAAAGATTGTACTTTTATCACGCCATTCTTCATATAAAGATTTCGCCTTTTCAAAAATAAAGATTTCGCCTTTTCAAAAATAAAGATTTCTCCTTTTCAAAAATAAAGATTTCGCCTTTTCAAAAATAAAGATTTCGCCTTTTCAAAAATAAGGATTTCGCCTTTTCAAAAATAAAGATTTCGTTACTATAAAAATCACCTCTTTATTTCAATGTATACATAATAAAAATCAGATTTTTATTTCGCCACATATATAAAGATGATATTTTTAATTCTCTACATAAACAAAAATCATATTTCTATATCATCTATATAGTAAAGACTATATATTTAATACTTTAAAAATATAAAAATCATATTTTTATATCATCTACGTTTTCATATAAAAAGATCACATATTGATTTCACTTTCTTCATGATAAAATCCCATTTCATATTATGTATCAATGTAAAGATCACTTCTTTATATATCGATAAATATACTAAAAAGCCATTCTTTAAGCCAATTAAAAACCAAAACTTTATATGCTTAAAAAAAAATATTTTTACATGAATAAAATTCTATATTCTCAGTTTTTTTCTCTTTTTTTTCCATGCTAATTATATATATAAATTAAAAACTGAAAAGAAAACTAAAATTAAAATTAAAAGGGATAGAACTCACCTTTTCTTTCATCGTTGAAATCAGATTTTTAGAAGGAGGGAGGGGGTTTGCGTCTTCAGCAGAAAAGGGGGAGGAGTGGTCTGCGTTGGTTGAATTGGAGGGAGGGCTCGTCGATTTGGGCGCCGTCTGTCTTCAGGTGATACGGGCGTGGGGGTTCGATCCTTGTGAGCAGGCGAAGGAGGGAGAAGATGGGGGGTTTGCGGCCTATCGCCGGAGGTGAGGTGCGATGGCGATGACAGCGGTGGGGTGCGGTGCCCTGGCGAGGCGGGCGGTGGCGATGCGGAGGCCACCAGTGGCGCCGTCGAGCAAGATTGGGGAGGGGCGCGATTTGTTGTTGTTTTTTTTTCTTTTTCATTTTCTGTTGAATGATGAATCGGTGGGGGGGGGCAAGGTATAGGAGAAGATATTTTTTTTTTAATTATTTATTTAATCCCAATAGGTTGACTTTTACATACGACCTCTAAACGAGGCCCACCGCCTGTCGTCCATAGCGTTTCACCCCCATTCTGAACACAATGGGATATGTATCGTAAGCTGATTCGACTATTTCGATCAGTTTCCGTTGAATTTACATTTAAATCGCCATATTGAATTTTAAACGTGCATTTCAAATAACCGGGGTCACATACTAACTTTAAAAATTCCAGAAAAATATTTTCTAGCTTCGTATTGACGATACGGTCCTAACAAAACTAGTTTCGTCGAATTCTGAGACCGTTAGAAAAATGGCCATTTTCCAGTCGATTAAAATCAACAGAAACTGGTCAAACGCGTTTTTCTTTGCCACGCTCACATATTGATTCGAAAAATTATGAAATTTGGAATCTAGCAATAACTTGACATCACGGATCCAACAAAAGTGGTTTCGTCGAAATCCAAGGTCGTTTGCAAAATTTCCATTTTTAAGGGCCTGAATTCCATAGCGAGTATTCAGAATTTTCAACTGGACATATCTTTTGATTCCCGCTATGAAATTTCGATTTCTCGGATTCGTTGGAAAGATATCATCAATTAGATCCTATTGTTTTTGGTTTCACTAAAATCCGGATTGTTTTGCACCCGGTACATTCAATTGAAGTTTGAAATCGAATTATCGAACTACCGCGCCAATTTCAATTCTATTTATAATTATATATAAATATTATATATTCTAACGACGACGTATTTAATATATACATTCGAATTATATTCAAAATAAATTTTCGTTGATTTTTATTTAAAATATTTGATTTTAAATGTTCAAAATTCGCTAAAATTGCCAAAATAAAAATTTTAAACTGGCCCAGAATTTCCGGGTTATTACATA
Source organism: Allium sativum (assembly GCA_030737875.1). Classification (NCBI taxonomy): domain Eukaryota; kingdom Viridiplantae; phylum Streptophyta; class Magnoliopsida; order Asparagales; family Amaryllidaceae; genus Allium; species Allium sativum. Next base: position 620,933,419 of record CM060910.1, read on the forward strand.
CTTGGAGATCGATGGATATGCGAGGTACAAGCTGCCTTCGGTCTCATTCAGACCCAGAACGGACTTGTAAATGGACTGTGTGTCTGACATTGGATATCATTATGTGTGATTGATGGATATCGGTTGCATGGAGTGGTTTGCATATGTGGCATGCTAAGATGCAAATGATCAAGGATTTTGTTGAAAAGTAAAGTCTTGTGGTTGATGATCAAAGCACCGCCTGTGTGGCATAGCTTTGTGTAGCATTAATTAGCGAGCCTCACACCCCAGTTGTGAACCAGAAACGGGAGAGGACATCAGGGAGGGCATGCGTTTCCTTCTAGCTAGGGTGGTGTCAGTGACCTACCATCCCTGACATTTATATTATTTTCACATGTGTGGTTGTTGGATTGCGAGGCGCCTCAGATATATTGGTGACTATGTGGAGCCGATGGAGTCTTTTGGCTCATTGACTCCCCAAAGGGAGGGGAAACGCAGTGTTCAGGCATTTTAATCCACATCGGTGGACCGACCCTAACGATCCAAGGGCCCACCTGAGTCTGGGTCCCGAGACACGGGCTAGAGCGTCTCGAAGCAGTGAGGACGATCCCTTTCCTCGGTTCACAGATGGAAATCCAACTTCTGATAGGTTTTGATTGTAAACCTATATATGGCGACATAGTGGTATAGGGCACTTATGCCGTCTATGATTGATTCTTATGATTGAAATTGTTTTGACACTATACACTTATAGTAATAATAAAAGATGAAATCTAGCGTATCAAGCATTCTTTGGCTATTATAAGGTAATACCCTATCCTCCGGCTTGTGTTTCATTGTGTGATGGGACCTGGGTCTTATAATAGCTTCGTTGTTCTTTATTTAGCATTGCGCTGTTGTTTTATGCACTGGTATTCTTGGGAGGGAACCCGTTCCGTGTTATATAGAGTTGTTCCTCAATTTACCAAACTTTAAAAATAAAGATTAATAACTGCTTTAGTTCTCACACCAGTCACATGACTGACCTGGAGTTTATTGTTTTAACCTAAACTATGGGTGCCTCTATTTTCTGCACGGGCAGCTAGTAGTTTTGGTCAAACTCCGTGTAATATTTAGTCATAATCTGATAATCTATACTCTGATGTAACATTATTATGATGTTCATAAAAGTCTTCTGTTATTTCTTCTGATGTGTTGTATGCCCAGAGTTAGCGTATGCGGGATTCTAACGGTCTTGGTCGATTTAACGATCGATTAGGTCTGAGCGAAATCCGTATCGTTACAGCTAAACTAAGGGGACACGAACTTCCCAGTGAAGGAAAGCCCAGATTGAATTGAGGACAAGATGAATCAGAACATAAACAAAAGAACATTTCATTGTTTATTACAACAATTCCATATGAATACAAGAATATATAGAGTATGAATAAATATTATACATCAAAAAATTATCAAAGATTCAATTTACATTACATAATAGTGGAAAAATAATACAAAACACAACTGAAAGTAATACACGGATACAGAGCTTTCAGAGTATCGTTCCAGCTGTAATTCAGGATCCTATGAATATAAATCTGTAAAACAAAAACTACTAGCTCCCCGTGCGGAAAATAGGGGCACCCAGAGTTTAGGTTAAAACAATAAACTCCAGGTCAGTCATGTGACTGGTGTTAGAACTAAAACAGTTATTAATTTTTATTTTAAAGTTAGATAAATCAAGGGATCACGCCGTATGACACGGAACGGGTTTCCTCCCAAGAATACCAGTGCATAAAACAACAGCGCAATGCTAAATAAAGAACAATGAAGTTATTATAAGACCCAGGTCCCATCACACAATGCAAAACAAGCCGGAGGATAGGGTATTACCTTATAATAGCCAAAGAATGCTTGATACGCTAAATTTCATCTTTTATTATCACTATAAGTGTATAGTGTCAAAACAATTTCAATCATAAGTATCAATCATAGACGGCATAAGTGCCCCATACCACTATGTCGCTATATATAGGTTCTACAATCAAAGCCGCAAAGTCACGTATTGGAAGTTGGATTTCCATCTGTGAACCGAGGGAAGGGATTGTCCTCACCTCTTCGAGACTCTCTAGCCCACCCCTCAGGTCAGACCTCGAGTGACCTTTGGATCGTCAGGGCCGGTTCACCGATGCGGATTAAAATGCATGAACATTGCGTTTCCATGCCCTTTGGGGCGTAAATGAGTCCTATGACTCCATCGGCTCCACATAGTCGCCGTTATATCCGAGGCGCCTCGCCATCCAACAACCACACAGGTGAAAATAATATAAAAGTCAGGGCTGGTAGGTCATTGACACCACCCTAGCTAGAAGGAAACGCATGCCATCCCTGATGTCCTCTCCCATTTCTGGTTCACAACCGGGATGTGAGGCTCGCAAATTAACGTTTATGCAAAGCTACACCACAAAGGCCGTGCGTTGATCATGAACCACAAGACTCTGCTTTTCAACAGAAGCCTTGATCATTTGCATCTCAACATGCCGCACAGGAAATTCACGCTATGCAACCGGTATCAATCACACAGAATGAAATCGGATGCCAGACACACATCCATTTACAACTCCGTTCTCGGTCTGAACGGAACCAGAGGAATTTTATTCCTCGCATATCCATCGATCTCCAAGTACATCTAGACGATCACCAACTGATTCCCTCCTCTTGGGTGTACAGCCCAATCAAGATCGTCAGTAATTATCCAAATGATGTAAAGACCTCCGGTCTTCAACCACCGTCTTCATCGTCGACTTATTGTCGAATCAGTAATTCAGAATGGATATAAACCCGGCCTTTCCAAATAACTCGCGTATATAATCAACAAGTGTTACACAAACACAACATATGCCTCATTCCAATTCAGAATATTCTTTTATTCAAATATTCATATCTATAGGGAAAAGTTCCCATTAATTTTATCAAAGTTAAATTCTTTTTAATTTATTCTTTAATCTTCCTTCAGGTTTCAATTTGCTAATATTCGTTACAAATCTCTTTTCGATACGTACTCAACGCTTCTGGTTTTAAGATAATCCAACGGTCGGATCTCCCGTAATGTCCAATCGAAGTCAGTGGTCGAAATTCGCGAACTACCGCAGCGTGGCGCGTTCTATTCAGGCCATTATATATAATATATATTATATATATTTCGTTGGTTTCTTTTCAAAATTTATTTTATAAATCGTTTTAAATTCGTTTTCAAAATGATTTCAACTTCTTAATCATTTTCAGATCAAAACTGAATATTCTATATTATTAATATATAAATGATAATATTTTCAAAACGTTATATTTTGAAATCACTTCCTTTTCTATATTCATTATAAAAACGAATATAATCTATATAAATATCGTTTGCGTCAAAATGGCGCATATCTAATCAACACTGCTTTATTTATTTCAATAAATTTGTTATTCTATTCAACAAATGAATATTTTCTTCAACACATGAATATATATTTTATACAACACATGAATATTTATTAATCCTTACTTACAATAAAAATGTTAACTTTATTGTATAAATATTTCGTTCAAGACATGAATTTCTTTTATTCAACACATGAATATATATTTTATTCAAGACATGAATTTTCTTTTATTCAACACATGAATATTCTTTTATTCAACAAATGAATTTTCATTTTATAATATTCTTTATTTTCCAATTTGGAATGAGGCCCAATCAATTACCATATAATGTTAATTATATGGATTCCCTACAACACATGTATATAGTAGCAACGATAAATAATCAACCATCATCCAGAGTGCACCAAACAACTACATAAGCATTAAATATAAATTTTTAACGTTTATAATAGCCTGTCAATCAATTGATCGACATACAGCTAATTATTGGGACTAGTGTATGTCCAGTTTCATCCCAACACCCATGTGGGGTTTTCAAACAATCAAACACAGGTTTTATTTGTGCAGTAGGGCAATGTGTAAAATTTATCGTCCCAATCCATATCTGTCAAATGTGAGTACATAAATAAATCATCCGATTTGATTATAAATATTTATTTTATATACATGTTAAAAATTATATTTTTAACCACAAAATAATTTATTCCATTCCACATCACACAATCAATATTCACACTACAAACAACAATCAAACAAGTCATCCAGGGTCTGTGGACAACGATTGTCGGGTGCTACTAAGCATCGTCTGCATCCTAGTATATATTTCAACTAGAAAACAAATTAAAAGTGAGAAGTTCTCATAGAGGGTTTCACTCCGCCATTCTTTATTTCTGAACAGTTCGGACTTCGTTTTGATCTCAGTCTGATCTATCGCCATCTGTTTCACGCAATTCATAATAAAAATCATATTTTTATTACAATTCTAAAAATTATATTTTTACTACTCTAAAAATTATATCTTTCGATGTAAACAATATAAAGATCGAATTTTTATCGCTACTTCATATATATAAAAATCAATTTTTCTACTTATAAAAAATCGGACCTTTCTACTTATAAAAATCTCACCTTTCTAGCTGTAAAAATCACTTCCTTTATAAGACAAAATTACTTCTTTTATATGATAAAAATTACTTCTTTTATATGATAAAAATTACTTCTTTTATATGATAAAAATTCAAACTTTTTATTATTAAAAATCAAATCTTCTTCTCTATAAAAATCTAAACTTTATTCAATTAAAGATCTAAACTTTTCCTATATAATTTTTTTTATCATATTAAAAATCGTATCTTTTCCTAATTAAAAAGCATATCTTTTCCCGAATAAAAATCCTTGCTCTACATGAATAAAAATCCTAACTTTAAGTGAATAAAAATCCTAACTTTAAGCATATAAAAGTCCTAGCTTTAAGTTGTTAAAAATCCTAGCTTCAAGGTGTTAAAAATTGGATTTTCAAAAATAATACATAAAAAACAGTAAAAGACTCACTGTGTTAATTCGAGAGGGGATGTGGAGGGGGTGTCAGCCAGTCCGAGGTCGAAGAGGGCCCACGGCGGTCTGCAAGAGGAGCGGCGATGGCTCAGGGGTCCACGGCAGTAGGCTGTTGGTAGGACAGGAGTGGCGGCTAGGGTTCGTCACTTAGGGGGGGTTCAAAGGAGCATGCGGTGGAATGGCCAGCACCTGAACGATTGTGGCAAGGAAGGAGGGCGCGGTCATGGGGGAGGAAGCGGTGGCGCGCAGCGCTTGCAGGAGGGAGGCGATGGTGAACGATGGGGCCTAGGAGGTTTTTTCTTTATTTCCCCAAATCGGGTTTGACTATTATGGGAAAGAAAAGGGGGTTTGACTCTATTTTATATTTAATTAATTCCTTAATTAATTTTCTAAAAAGTAAATTATTCGTTCGAACCCCAAACGAGACCCAACGACATCGCCCCTTTCTAATTACCCCCATTCCGAACACAATGGAATATGTTTCGTAAGCCGATTCGACCGTTTCAATTAGTTTTTGTCAAAATCAAAATATAACTCTATATATTGACTTTGAACGCACATTTCAATTTACTGGAGCCACATACGGACTCTAAAAATTCAAAATATTTTCTAGCTTCGTATTGACGATGCGGTCCTAACAAAACTAATTTCATCAAATTTGAAGACCGTTTGAAAAATGGCCATTTTCTGGTCGATCAAAATTGACTAAAACAGTCAAAACACGTTTTCTTTCGCCACGCTCACATATTGCTTTCAAAAATTATGAATTTTGAAACCTTGCAATAACTTGACATCCTGGATCCAACAAAAGTGGTTTTGTCAAAAACAAAGATCGTTTGCAAAATTTCCATTTTTAAGGGCCAGAAATCCATAATGACTATTCGGAATTTTCAACTGGGCACAACTTTTTATTCCCACTATGAAATTTTGATTTTTCAGATTCGTTGGAAAGATATTCTCAAATAGATTTAATATTTTTGGTTTCGCTAGAATCCGGGTTATTTTGAATCCTGTACATTCATTTGAAATTTGAAATCGAATTTTCAAACTACCGCGCCATTTTCAATTCCTTTTATAATTAAAAATAAATATTTATATTCTAACGACGATTCAATTAGATATATACATTTCTAATTCTATTCAAAATAAATTTCTCGTCGTTATTATTTAAAATAATTCATTTTACATATTCAAAATTCATCAAAATTGCCAAAATAAAAATATTAAATTGGCTCGGATTTCCGGGTTATTACAATCTCCCCCACTTAAAACTTTTCGTCCCTGAGAAGGAACGGAGCTGAAAGTTGTTTTACAAACCAACTCAACTTTCATTATTTTCATTATGGCTTAAGTTCTTCAACTTTCCAGTTTCTAAGAACTTTTCAAATTTTTCAAAAATTTGGCTAACACCCTAAATTTTCGAAAAATATCGCCATAATCTCCCTTGCACGGGAGCACCGGGAAAATACCAAAATTGCCATACAGGCCTCTCCAATCAAAAAAGAAAAAGAAACAGCCAAGCAGCTAGCCAATCGGCTCATAAAATCATCAAAAACCCAAGGAAATTAGTAAACATGTACCAATTTGTCATGCAAACAATTTTATTCCTCTTCTCTAGCCTCCTTGCTATGACCTGTTCACACATATATAAGTACATGCATGCATTTTCAAACAATTTTCAATACAGTTCAATATTTGATTCAATTTGGTCTAAATGGTTAAAAATATCAAAACAATAATCAAACAACACAACCATCAATCAATTAGTTGATTAGCTTTTCAAATTCATAACTTTGATGCATATATAGAAAATCATGTTTTTGATGCCAGTTCACAACAATAGACCCTATCTAGTTTTGGTTCCCACACTAGTCAATTGGAAATATATAAATATCACACCATCGAAACTCGAACATAAATACCGATGATGTCATGCCAATTATCAGTACCATCTCCGGGCGACTAGAATATGATTCTATATCTATCCAATATATTAAAACTTCGAATATACGTTTGCAAGGCCTATATGCAAAATCTTTATATGTTGGATTGTCCAAATTCAATACAAATAAATATTCAAATACGTTGAATAAGGTTTGAATTTTCAAAAAAAAAATTGTTTTCATTTTATTTTAAAAACATTACTCTTCACACTCGTTCTAGGATACTACTGATCCCATCTCTAACGAGTCATTCTTATTGGATATTACTAATCCAATCTCTGATGAATTATTTCGTGTGGTTCTAATGTGTCTTGTTCTTGATCTCTGTAAACTAGAGATCTGATACCAAACGGAGGCGACCCGAACTTCCCCGTGAAGGAAAGCCAGGATTGAATTGAGGACAAGACGAATTAGAACACAAACAGAAGAACATTTCATGGTTTATTACAACAATTCCATCAGAATACAAGAATATACAGAGTATGAACAAATATTATACATCAGAAAAATATCAAAGATTCAATTTACATTACATAACAACGGAAAAATAAAAAAAAACACAACTGAAAGTAGTACATGGATACAGAGCTTTCCGAGTATAGTTCCAGTTGTAAACCAGGATCCTATGAATATAAATCTGCAAAACCAAAACTACTAGCTGTCCGTGCAGAAAATAGGGGCACCCAGAGCTTAGGTTAAAACAATAAACTCCAGGTCAGTCATGTGACTGGTGTGAGAACTAAAACATTTATTAAGTTTTATTTTAAAGTTAGGTAAATCAGGAGACCACGCCGTATGACACGGAACGAGTTTTCTCCTAAGAATACCAGTGCATATGTAAGGACCCGTAACTTCCAGGGTAAGGAAAGAACAGATTGCCTTGAGGACAAGAGGAATCAGAACACAAACAGAAGAACATTTCATTGTTAATTACAACAATTCATCAGAATACAAGAATATACCGAATATAAATAAATATTACACATTCGATAAATATCAGAGATTTACAAATTACAATGCAGCGGAAAAATAATACAAAACACAACTGAAAGTAATACACGGATACAGAGCTTTCTGATAATCGCTTCAGCTGTAAATCAGGATCCTGTGAATATAAATCTGCAAAACCCAAATTGCTAGCTGCCCGTGCGGAAAATAGGGGCACCCAGAGTTTAGGTTAAACCAATAAACTCCAGGTCAGTCATGTGACTGGTGTGAGAATTAAAACAGTTATTTAAAGCTTTACTTTGAATCAGACATATGAAGGGACCACGCCGTATAACACGGAACGGGTTTTCTCCTAAGAATACTAGTGCGTATAACAAAACAGCGCAATGATTTTTGGAAAAATGAAGCTATTATAAGACCCAGGTCCTATCACAATGCAACGCAAGCCGGAGGATAGGTTTTTTACCTTATAATAGCCAAACATGCTTGGTACGTTAAAACAAATCATTTGATACTATTATAAGTGCATAGCGTATAAAACAACTTCAAATCATAAGTATCAATCATAGACGGCATAAGTGCCCTATACCACTATGTCGCCATATATAGGTTATACAATCAAAACCACAAAGTCACGTATTGGAAGTTGGATTTCCGTCTGTGAACCAAGGCAAAAGATAGTCCTCACCGATTTGAGAGCCTCTAGCCCGCCCCTAAGGAACAACCGCAACTGCCCCTTGGATCGTCTGGGCCGGTCCATCGATGTGGATTATAAAGCCTAAACACTGCGTTTCCCCGCCCTTTAGGGCGTAAATGTGTCCTATGACTCCATCGGCTCAACATAGTCACTGATATATCTGAGGCGCCTCGCAATAGCAACAACCACACTGGTGAAAATAATATAAATGTCAGGGCTGGTAGGTCAATGACACCACCCTAGCTAGAAAGAATCGCATTCCCTCCCTGATGTCCTCTCCCGTTTTTGGTTCACAACCGGGGTGTGAGGCTCACGAATTAACGCAACACAAAGCTATGCTACACAGGCGGTGCTTTGATCATCAACCACAAGACTTTGCTTTTGAGAAAAAGTCTTGGTCATTGGCTACTTAGGCATGCCACACTGGCAATTCACTCCATGTGATTGATATCCATCAATATATAACTTCTAAGCTCGCACGTCTCAGAGAAGGGTGTTAAGCAAGAGAATAAAGTCTCCGCCGCCAAACAGATATATATTTAATAGAAATCAATCACACAGAATAAAATCCATTGTCAGACACACAGTCCATTTACAAGTTCGTTCCGGGTCTGAACGAAACCGGAGGCATATTATACCTCGCATATCCATCGACCTCCAAGTACATTTGGACGATCACCAACTGATTCCCTCCTCTAGGGTGTACAGCCCAATCAAGATCATCAGTAATTATCCAAACGATGTGAAGACCTCCAGTCTTCGACCACCGTCTTCATCCTCGACACATCGTCGAATCAGTTATTCAGAATGGGATAAACCCGGTCTTTCTGAATAACTCGCGTATATAATAAACAAATGTTACACAAACACAACATACGCCTCATTCCAATTCAGAATATTCTTTTATTCAAATATTCTTATACTTTGGGAAAGGTTCTCGTTAATTTTATCAAAGATAAATTCCTTAAATTTATTCTTTAATCTTCCTTTAAATATCAGTTCAAACCAAATTATGGTTAATCCAAACTAGTCGGGATTAACGAACCATACCGAAGTAATCATTTGTTTTAAATTTCCCAATCCCAACCTATTCATACCATGAAGTAAAACTGGTGATAATTCATATCTAACACCACGGTGTTATCGGTAAATTCAATTACCATTTCACGTTCAAATGTAATTAAAGATTTAACTATCGCCTGGAGCAAAGCTGGTGATACTCCATTCTCGATCATTTCAATTTATTAAAGATTCATTAAAACTCCACTTGGTTTTAATCTTCCTAAAAATCAATATTAATGATTGTTAACTTGGGAAATCATATCCTGTCTTTAACTGGGTTAAAGAACCAATGTCATTTAAAACACGGTTCACTATAAACCCAAAATCACATTCTATTCCATCAGCCTTTAACCGTAAATTAGCAAGTGAACAATTCCCTAAGTAATAACCCCAAAGGCCGAAACCAACATCAGATCAATACCTAAGAAACCATTCAACTTAACTAATCTCCAGTTAGTTTCTAATTTTCTTAACTCCATTGGGTCTTAGAACAGTATTATTAAAGATACCATTCACGACAACCCAAAATCCATTTGATATTAAATACAAGGCTCTGAATAGAAAATATATCGACTTATATTCAATATCAAATTCTACGACCAACATATATCGTATTGGAAATAATGATATCAATATATCTTTCAAATTTCCATAACAATATCTGTATAATCACGATATCCAACATCGAAATATTCCAAAGAAAATTCGATTCAAATCCATTCCAATTCAATTATTGGAAATTCTGGTTTCTTTTAAAACCCTTTCAAATCCTATTTATTTATTAAAAAAAAAATGGATTATAATTCTAGTTCAAAACTAGTTCATTTCGATAAAAATCTATTTTTATCTTTTCAAATATGGAATTTCTCATCCCTATTCTTTCCAAATCATTTCTTATGATTTTACACAAATTAATGCTATTTTTAATAATTTTATCAAGGCTCGTACATTCAATTTCCATCAACGGCCATCGAACTGCACTTACGACGACCTTTTCCAAATTTGATTTGGACATGATTCCAAATCCAACCGTTAGATTTCAAATCTCTAATATTCATTAAAAAGCTCTTTTCGATACGAACCCAACGGTTTTGGTTTTAGGAGAATCCGACGGTCGGATCTCCCGTAATATCAATTCAGAGTTAATGGCCGAAATTCGCGAACTGCCGCAGCGCGCGCGTTCTATTCAGGCCATTATATATATATATATATATACATATAACATATTATATATATTTCATCGATTTCCTTTCAAAACGTATTTTATAAATTGTTTTAAATTCGTTTTCAAAACGATTTCAACTTCATATTCAATTTCTAATCAAAATTGAATATTCCAAATAATCTATATATATGATAATATTTTCAAAACGTTATATTTTGAAATCACTTCCGCCTCTATATTCATTATAAAAAAGAATATAATCGATATAAATATCGTTTGCGTCAAAATGGCGCATATCTAATCAACACGGCTTTATATATTTCAATAACTTCATTATTCTATTCAACAAATGAATATTTTCTTCAACACATGAATTTTCTTTTATTCAACACATGAATATTTATTTTATTCAACACATGAATTTTCTTTTATTCAACACATAAATTTTCTTTTATTCAACACATGAATATTTATTCTATTCAACACATGAATTTTCTTTTTATAATATTCTTTATTTTTAAAATTGGAATGAGGCCCAATCAATTACCATATAATGTTAATTACATGGATTCCATTCCATACAACACATGTATATAATAGCAATGGTAAATAATCAACCATCATCCAGAGTGCACCACACAATTGCATAAGCATTAAATATAAATAATTAATGCTTACACAGTCTGTCAACCCATCGATTGACATACAACTAAACAATCGGGATTAATGTACGTCAAATATCATCCCAATACCCGTGTGGGGTTTCAAATCAACAAACACAGATTTTTATTTGTGTAGTTGGGCGATGTGTAAAATTTATCGTCCCAATCAATATTAGTCAAATCAGTGTATATAAAAAAATCGTCCGATTTGTTTATAAATATTTGTTTTTTATACACGTTAAAAATTATATTTTTAACTATAAAATATTTATTCAATCCACATCACACAATCAATTTTCACAACACATCAATCAAACAAGTCATCCATGGTGTGTGGACGACGGGTGTCGGGTGCTGCTAAACACCATCTGCATCCTAGTATATATTTCAACTAGAAACTAAAATAAAAGTGAGGAGTTCTCGCCTAAAAGCTAAACCAAACGCCGCGACTCTTCATATGTAGAAAATCTTCGCCGTTCTTGCCTTTTGTCACTTTCGTTGTCCGTATCCACTACATATATAAAAACCGCATCTTTATATTGTTTCTATGTATATAAAAATCACATTTTTATAACTACGCTATATGGATAAAAATCACAATTTTATACCGCTACTATATAGATAAAAACTCTATTTTTATACCGTTGCTATATAGATAAAAACTCTATTTTTATACCGCTACGATATAGATAAAAACTCTATTTCTAACTTCGTACTTATATAAAAATATATTTTTATTATTCTGAAAAAAATTGAATCTTTAATTCGCTACTTACGTATGAAAGATCATATTTTTACATTGCTACTTCTATATTTATAAAAATCGAATTTTTATATCGTTATCACACATATATATAAAAATCGTATTTTTATTATCTCTATAATATAAAAATCATATTTTTATTCTTCCTATAATGTAAAAATCATATTTTTATTCTTCCTATAATATAAAAATCATATTTTTAATCTTTCTATAATATAAAAATCATATTCTTATAAACAATGTCGTATATAATTTGTGCTTTAAACAAACCATTTACTTTTGACCAAAATAAACGAGAAAGAAGAAAAGCTCACCTTTTAATTTGATTTCTTTCTACAGAGGGAGGGGTTTTTACTGTCGAGATGGCGTCGGAGGAGGCCATGGGAGGCGGAGGGGATGTCGGCTTGGCAGTGGTGGCGGAAGGGGGTCCCACGGCGGCGACTATCTCGATTTGGGGGTTTAGGGTTAGTGGAGGAACGGTTTTTAGCAGAAGAGAGAAGGGAGCGAGAGGGGGGTCGAGGTGGAGGCGTCGGTCTTGGGAGGACGGCGACGATGCCAGAGGAGGGCGGCGGTGGCGTAATCGAACGGGAGGGGCGGAATCGAAGAACTTCGGGTTGCTTTTTTTCCTTTTGCTCTTCTGAATTTAAAGAGATAAAGGGGGAGAAGGGTTTTATTTATTTTAATTTTATATTATATTTAATTCCAAAAGTTGACTTTTAATCCAAACACCAAAAGAGACCCAACGACTGTCGTCCCTAGCTAATTACCCCCATTCCGAACACAATGGGATATGTCCCGTAAGCTGATTCGACTGTTTCGATCAGTTTCCGTCAAAATCAAAATATAAATCTATATATTGAATTCGAACGCACATTTCAATTTATCGGGGCCACATACAGTTTCTAAAATTTTTGAAAAATAATTTCTAGCTTCGTATTGACGATACGGTCCTAATAAAACTAATTTCGTCAAATTCTGAGACCGTTTGAAAAATGGCCAATTACTGGTCGAACGAAATTGACTGAAACTGTTAAAACACGTTTTACTTCGCCACACTCACATATCGATTCAAAAAATTACGAATTTTGGAATCTGGCAATAATTTGACATCCCGGATTCAACAAAAGTGGTTTCGTCGAAAACGAAGGTCATTTGCAAAATTTCCATTTTTAAGGGCCAAAATTTCGTAGCGACTATTCTGAATTTTTAATTGGGCATAACTTTTTAATCCCGCTATGAAATTTCAATTTTTCGGATTCGTTGGAAAAATATTTTCAAATAGATTCTAATATTTTTTGTTTCACTAAAATCCGGTTTATTTCGAATCCTGTACATTCATTTGAAATTTGAAATCGAATATTCGAACTACCGTGCCATTTTCAGTTCCTTTTATAATTAAAATAAAATATTTATATTCTAACGTCGATCCATATAAATATATTCATTCTAATTCTATTCAAATTAAATTTCTCGTCGTTATTATTTAAAATAAATCATTTTAAATATTCAAAATTCACTAAAATTGCCAAAATAAAATTTTTAAATTGGCTCGGATTTCGGGGTTATTAGAGCATAAAACAACAGCACAATGCTAAATAAAGAACAACGATGCTATTATAAGACCCAGGTCCCATCACACAATGCAACACAAGCCGGAGTATAGGGTTTTACCTTATAATAGCTAAAGAATGCTTGATACACTAAATTTCATCTTATATTATTACTATAAGTGTATAGTGTCAAAAAAAATTCAATCATAAGTATCAATCATAGACGGCATAAGTGCCTCATACCACTATGTCACCATATATAGGTTCTACAATCAAAACCGCAAAGTCACGTATTGGAAGTTAGATTTCCATCTGTGAACCGAGGCAAGGGATCGTCCTCACCGCTTCGAGACGCTCTAGCCCGCCCCTTAGGTCATAGCTCGAGTGACCTTTGGATCGTCAGGGTCGATCCACCGATGTGGATTAAAATGCCTGAACACTGTGTTTCCCCACCCTTTAGGGCGTAAATGAGTCCTATGACTCCATCGTCTCCACATAGTCACCGATATTTCCGAGGTGCCTCGCAATCCAACAACCGTACAGGTAAAAATAATATAAATGTCAGGGCTGGTAGGTCACTGACACCACCCTAGATAGAAGGAAACGCATGCCCTCCCTGATGTCCTCTCCCGTTTATGGTTCAGAACCGGGGTGTGAGGCTCGCGAATTAACGTTTACAAAAAGCTACGCCACAAAGGCCATGCTTTGATCATCAACAAAAAGACTCTGCTTTTCAACAGAAGCCTTGATCATTTGCATCTCAACATGCCACACAGGCAATTCACGCTATGCAACCGATATCAATCACACACAGTGAAATCCGATGTCAGACACACATCCATTTACAAGTCCGTTCTGGGTCTGAACGAAACCGGAGGAACCTTATTCCATGCATATCCGTCGATCTCCAAGTACATCTGGATGATCACCAACTGATTCCTCCTCTCGGGTGTATAGCCCAATCAAGATCATCAGTAATTATCCAAACGATGTGAAGACCTCCGGTCTTCAACCACCGTCTTCATCGTCGACTTATCGTCGAATCAGTTATTCAGAATGGATATAAAGCCAACCTTTCCAAATAACTCGCGTATATAATAAACAAGTGTTACACAAACACAACATACGCCTCATTCTAATTCAGAATATTCTTTTATTCAAATATTCACATCTATAGGGAAAAGTTCCCATTAATTTTATCAAAGATAAATTCGTTTAAATTTATTCTTTAATCTTCCTTTGGATCTCAATTCTCTAATATTCGTTAGAAATCTCTTTTCTATACGAACCCAACGGTTCCAGTTTTAGGAGAATCCGACGGTCGGATCTCCCGTAATGTCCATTCGAAGTCAGTGGTCGAAATTCGCGAACTACCGCAGCGCAGCGCGTTCTATTCAGGCCATTATATATATAATATATATATATATTATATATATTTCGCTGATTTTCTTTCAAAACATATTTTATAAATTGTTTTTAAATTCGTTTTCAAAATGATTTCAACTTCATATTCAATTTCAGATCAAAATTGAATATTCATTAATATATAAATGATAATATTTTCAAAACATTATATTTTGAAATCATTTCCTTTTCTATATTCATTATAAAAACGAATATAATCGATATACATATCGTTCACATCAAAATGGCGCATATCTAATCAACACGGCTTTATATATTTCAATAACTTCGTTATTCTATTCAACAAATGAATATTTTCTTCAACACATGAATATATATTTTATTCAATACATGAATATTGATTAATTCTCACTTACAATAAAAATGTGAACTTTATTGTATAAATATTTCGTTCAACACATGAATTTCTTCTATTCAACACATGAATATATATTTTATTCAACACATGAATTTTCTTTTATTCAACACATGAATATTCTTTTATTCAACACATGAATTTTCATTTTATAATATTCTTTATTTTCCAATTTGGAATAAGGCCCAATCAATTACCATATAATGTTAATTATATGGATTCCCTACAACACATGTATATATTAGCAACGATAAATAATCAACCATCGTCCAGAGTGCACCACACAACTGCATAAGCATTAAATATAAATATTTAATGCTTATAATAGCCTGTCAATCAATCGATCGACATACAGCCAATTATTGGGACTAGTGTATGTCCAATTTCATCCCAACACCCGTGTGGGGTTTTCAAACAATCAAACACAGGTTTTATTTGTGCAGTTGGGCGATGTGTAAAATTTATCGTCCCAATCCATATCAGTCAAATGTGTGTACATAAACAAATCGTCCGATTTGTTTATAAATATTTATTTTATATACACGTTAAAAATTATATTTTTAACCATAAAATAATTTATTCTATTCCACATCACACAATCAATATTCACACCACAAACAACAAACAAACAAGTCGTCCAGGGTTTGTGGACAACGGGTGTAGGGTGCTACTAAGCACCGTTTGCATCCTAGTATATATTTCAACTTGAAAATAAATTAAAAGTGAGGAGTTCTCACCGAGGGTTCCACTCCGCCATTCTTTATTTCTGAACGGTTCGGACTTCGTTTTGATCTCAGTCTGATCCATCGCCATCTGTTTCACGCAGTTCATAATAAAAATCAGTTTTTTAATTCAATTCTAAAAATTATATTTTTACTTCCCTAAAGATTATATCTTTCTTTCGATGTGAACAATATAAAGATCGAATTTTTATCGCTACTTCATATATATAAAAATCGAATTTTCTACTTATAAAAAAACAGACCTTTCCACTTATAAAAATCTTACCTTTCTAACTATAAAAATCACTTCCTTTATAAGATAAAAATTATGTAACAACCAGAAAATCTGGGCCAGTTTAAAATTTTTATTTTGGCAATTTTAGCGAAATTTGATTATTTAAAATGAATTATTTTAAATAATATCGACGAGAAATTTATTTTGAACAGAAATCGAACGTATATATTATATACGTCGTCGTTAGAATATAAATATTTTATTTTAATTATAAATAGAATTGAAAATGGCGCGGTAGTTCGATAATTCGATTTCAAACTTCAATTGAACGTACCGAGTGCAAAACAAACCGGATTTTAGCAAAACCAAAAACATTAGGATCTATCTGAGAATATCTTTCCAATGAATCCGAAAAATCGAAATTTCACAGCGGGAATCAAAAGATATGTCCAGTTGAAAATTCTGAATAGTCGCTATGGAATTCAGGCCCATAAAAATGGAAATTTTGCAAACGACCTCGGATTTCGACGAAACCACTTTTGTTGGGTCCATGATGTAAAATTATTGCTAGGTTTCAAATTTCATAATTTTTCGAATCAATATGTGAGCGTGGCAAAGGAAAACGCGTTTGACCAATTTAAGTTGATTTTAATCGGCTAGAAAATGGCCATTTTTCCAACGGTCTCAGAATTCAATGAAATTAGTTTTGTTAGGACCGTATCGTCAATACGAAGCTAGAAAATATTTTTCGGGAATTTTTAGAGTTAGTATGTGACCCCAGTAAACTGATCGAAACGGTCGAATCGGCTTATGGTACATATCCCATTGTGTTCGGAATAGAGGTAATTAGCTATGGGCGACAGGCGGTGGGCCTCGTTTCGAGGCCGAATAAAAAAGTTGCTTTTTGAAATTAAATAAATAAATAAAAAATAAAACTTCCTCTCTCCTCTTCCTTTATTCATTCTGCCCCCCCCCCCCTTCGTTCATTCAGATCGATGAAGAAAGAATAAAAAAAATGGATCGCGCCTTAATCTCCATGCCGCCGCCAGTGGCAGCGCCCCCATCACCGTCGCCTGCTCCTCCGGCGTGGCCCCCAGCCACCATGCCCTTGTCTCCAACTCCCCTCCGCCCTCGTTGCTCCCTCCTCTGGAATGAAGACGCCGCCGATGCCCGACCTACGACCTCCGCCTAGAACTCCCCCTTCTCGCGCCCAACTCCGGCCAATGCGCCTCCCCCTCTAGCCTTCCCCCTGCTCGCGGATCCCTCCTCCTCCTAAGCCACCACTCCCGTTTCCTCTCAAACTCGGCCCTCCCCCAAACCTTTACAGCCCCTAACTCCACTAGAAACACCCATTTTCGATGTCCACGAGGATCGAGACCACTTGATATGATGCTCAAATCACCGACGATTGAAGAAACCCTAGGAAAAAATCAATGTAAGTTTTGTTTGTTGGTTTATTCAATTTGAAATTGTTTAATTTAGTTTTATATAAAGTGGTTTATGTTAAGAATGCGATTTACATTATAAAGGCAAAATCTTTATATGAAGAATAGCGATATAAAAATATAATTTTTATCTATATAGTAACGATGTAAAAATAGAATTTTTACCTATATAGTAACGATGTAAAAATATAATTTTTACCTATATAGTAACGATGTAAAAATATAATTTTTATCTATATAGTAACAATGTAAAAATAGAATTTTTATCTATATAGTAACGATATAAAAATAGAATTTTTATCTATATAGTAACGATGTAAAAATAGAATTTTTATCTATATAGTAGCGATATAAAAATATAATTTTTATCTATATAGTAGCGATGTAAAAATAGAATTTTTATCCATATGGAGTGATTATAAAAATATGATTTTTATATACATGATAGCAATATAAAAATGTGATTTTTATATATGTAGTGGTTACGGGCAACGAAAGTGACAAACGGCGAGAACGACAAGATTTTCTACAATAGAAGTGTCGTGGAGTTGGGATAGCTATTTGTGAGAATTTCTCGCTCTAAATTTCTTTTTCTAGTTATATATATATACTAGGATGCAGACGGTGCTTAGCAGCACCCGACACCCGTCATCCACAGACCATGGATGGCTTGTTTGTTTGATTGATGTGTTGTGAAAATTGTTTGTGATGTTGATGTGAAATCGATAATAAAATGTAGATGTGTTGAAATAAATTAATTATCGTTGAAAATATAATTTTTAACGTGAATGTGAATAAATAAATAATTATAAACAAATCGGCATTATATACACTGATTTGACTGATATTGATTGGGTCGATAAATTTTACACATCGCCCAACTGCACAAATAAAAATCTGTGTTGGTTGATTTGAAACTCCACACGGGTGTTGGGATGATATTTGAGTACACTAATCCCAATTATTTAGTTGTATGTCGATCGATTGGTCGACAGGCTGTGTAAGCGTGGATTATTCATATTTGTTGCTTATGCAGTTGTGTGATGCACTTTGGATGATGGTTGATTGGTTATCGTTGCTATTATATACATGTGTTGTATGGAATCCATATAATTATAATTATATGGTGATTGATTGGGCCTCATTCCAATCGGGAAAATAATGAATATTATAAAATAAGATTCATGTGTTGACAGTACTCATTTGTTGAGATTAGTCAAGTGTTGAAAGAAATATAGATTCATGTGTTGAATAGAATAAATATTCATTTGTTGAATAGAATAAAGAAGTTTTTGAAAAATATAAAGCCGTGTTGATTAGAGATGCGTTATTTTGACGCGAACGATATTTATATCGATTTTATTCGTTTTATAATGAATATTGAAAAGTGATTTCAAAATTTAATATTTTGAAATGAATTCAAATTAAATTAGATTAAAATTCAAATTGAAATTTTATTGAATCAATTTGAAATGAATTCGAATCGAATAGAAAATGAATTCGATTCGAATTGAATAGAAAGTGAATTTGAATTCGAATTGAATAGAAATGAATTCAAATTGAATTGAATTGAAACGAACTGAAATTGAATTGAAATCAATTTGAAATGAATTCGAATTGAATTAAATAGAAGGTAAATTCAAATTGAATTGAATTGAAACGAATTAGAATTAGAATTGAATTGAAACGAATTAGAATTGAATTGAAATGAATTAGAATTTGAATTGGATTGATACGAATTTAAATTCGAATTAAATAAAATTGAAATGAATTCAAATTGAATTGAAATCAAATCGATTTGAAATTGAAGATGAAGTTGAAATTGTTGTTGAAACGAATTTAGAACTATTTATAAAATTCGTTTTAAAAGGAAATCGACGAAATATATATAATATATATATATATTTTATATATATATAATGGCCTGAAAAGAACACGCCGCGCCGCGGCAGTTCGTGAGTTTCGACCATTGACTTCGAATTGACATTACGGGAGATCCGACCGTTGGATTCTCCTAAAACCAGGACCATTGGGTTCGTATCAAAAAGAGCTTTCCAATGAATATTAAAAATTTGAAAATATAATGGTTGGATTTGGAATTATGTCCAAATCAAATTTGAAAAAGGTCGTTGTAAGTGCAGTTCGATGGCCGTTGATGGAAATCGACTGTACGGGCCTTGACAAAATTATTAAAAATATTAATAATTTGTGTAAAATCATAATATGTGAATTGGAAAGAACTAGGATGAAAAACTCCACATTTGAAATGATAAAAATAGATTTTTATCGAAATGAACTAGTTTTGAACTAGAATTAAAATCAATTTATTTTTGAAATAAATAAATTGAATTTGAAAGTGATTTTAAAAATAATCAATATTCCCAATACGTGAATTGGACTGGAGTTGAATCGAAATTATCTTCGGAATATTTCGATGTTGGATTCGTGACTATGCAGATATTGTTATGGGAATTTGAAAGATATATTTTATATCATTATTTCCAATACGATATACGTTGGTTTCAGAATGTGATATTGAATATAAGCCGATATATTTTCTATTCAGAGCCTTGTATTTAATATCAAATATGATTTGGGTTTATTGTGGATCGTGTTTTAGATGACATTGGTTCTTTAACCCAGTTAAAGGCAGGATATTGATTTTTGAAAAGATTGAAACTAAGTGGAGTTTTAATGAATCTTTAATTAGATTAAAAAGTGAATTGATAATTTAAATTATCAAATCTGAAAGGTGATCGAGAATGGAGTACCACCAGTTTTGCTCCAAAGCGATAGTTAAATCTTTAATTAGATTTGAACGTGAAATGGTAATTAATTTTACCAATAACACCGTGGTGTTAGATGTGGAGTAATACCAGTTTTCTCCATGGGATA
Organism: Allium sativum; assembly: GCA_030737875.1. Lineage (NCBI taxonomy): Eukaryota > Viridiplantae > Streptophyta > Magnoliopsida > Asparagales > Amaryllidaceae > Allium > Allium sativum. The sequence continues at coordinate 620,954,224 of CM060910.1, forward strand.
TATAGGTTGGGATTGGGAAATAAAATAAATAATTACTTCGGTGTGGCTCGCTAATCCCGACTAGTTTGAAATGATATCCAAAGGAAGATTAAAGAATAAATTTAGAGGAATTTATCTTGGATAAAATTTATGGGAACCTTTCCCTAAGAATGTGATTTTGTGAATAAAAGAATATTCTGAATTGGAATGAGGTGTTTGTTGTGTTTTTGTAACATTTGTTTATCATATACGTGGGTTATTCAGAAAGGCCGGGTTTATACCCATTCTGAATAACCGATTCGACGATATGTCGAAGATGAAGACGGTGGTAGAAGACCGGAAGTCTTCACATCGTTTGGGTGATTACTGATGATCTTGATTGGGCTGTACACCCAAGATGAGGGAAACAGTTGGTGATCGTCCAGACGTACTTGGAGATGGATGGATATGCGAGGAAAGTGCCTACGGTTTCGTTCAGACCCAGAACGAACTTGTAAATGGATTGTGTGTCTGACATTGGATTTTATTCTGTGTTGATTGACCTTTATTAAATATACATCTGTTTGGTGGCAGAGAATTTATTCTCTTGCTTAACTCCCTTCTCTGAGACATACGAGCTCAGAGGTTGTATATCGATGGACATCAGTCGCATGGAGTGAATTGCCAGTGTGGCACGCGTAAGTGGCAATTGATTAGGGCTTCTGTTGAAAAGCAAAGTCTTGTGGTTGATGATCAAAGCACGGCCTGTGTGGCGTAGCTTTGTGTATAACGTGAATTCGCGAGCCTCACACCTCGGTATGAGTCAAAAACGGGAGACGGACCGCTGGGAGAGCACGACGTTTCTTTCTAGCTAGGGTGGTGTCAGTGAACTACTAGCCCTGACATTTATATACTTTTCACCTGTGTGGTTGTTGGAATGCGAGGCGCCTCGGATATAGCTCTGTAAGGACCGGGAAACGTGTGTTCTGGAATAACTAATCCTCAAAAGTAAGAGAGGACCGGCCCAGCCGATTCCAAGGATCAAAGTGGGGTCTTGGGACATTTGCTAGAGTGTCTCGAACGCGGAGAGGAGCTTGCCCCTTGCCTCGACTCATGATGGAAATCCAATTTCCAATACATGATATTGCAGTTTTAATTGTAGAACTAGTATGGCGACATGATAGATGGTACCCATGCCGCCTATGATTGATATTTATGATTGAAAATTGTTTTAACACTATACACTTATAATAGTATCAAATGATTTGTTTTGACGTACCAAGCATGTTTGGCTATTATTACGGAAAACCCTATCCTCCGGCTTGCGTTGCATTGTGTGATGGTACCTGGGTCTTACAATAGCTTCATTTTTCCAAAGAGCATTGCGCTGTTTTGTTATATGCACTAGTATTCTTGGGAGGAAATCCGTTCCGTGTTATACGGCGTGGTCCCTTGAATTACTATCTTTTAAAGTAAAGTTTTAAATAACTGTTTTAGTTCTCACACCAGTCACATGACTGACCTGGAGTTTATTGTTTTAACCTAAACTCTAGGTGCCCCTATTTTCGACACGGGCAGCTAGTAGTTTTGGTTTTGCAGATTTATATTCACAGGGTCCTGATTTACAGCTGGAACGATGCTCGGAAAGCTCTGTATCCGTGCATTATTTCTAGTTGTGCTTTTGTATTATTTTCTGCTGCGATGTATTTAAATGTAATTTAATCCTCTGATATTTGTTGAATGTAGTTTATTCATTCATACTCAGTATATTCTTCTATCTGATGGAATTGTTGTAATATACAATGAAATGTTCTTCTGTTTGCGTTCTATTTTGTCTTGTTCTCAAAGTATCCGCGCTTTCCTTCATGGGGAAGTTACGGGTTCTGTCATTTTGGTATCAGAGCTTTGGTTTACAGAGCTCGAGAACAAGACATATTAGAACCATACGAAAGAATTCTTCAGATATTGGATTAGTAATATCCAATTAGAATGACTCGTTAGAGATAGGATCAGTAGTATCCTAGAATGAGTGTGAAGAGTATATTTTTCAAATGAAAACAACTTTGTTTTGAAAATTAAATTCAAGTATACGTATTTGAATATTTATTTATTTTGAATTTGGACAATCGAGTATATAAAGATTTCGCGTATACGCGTCATGAACGTATATTCGAAGTTTTAATATACTGGATAGATATAGAATCACATTCTAGACACCCGGGGATAATTCTGGTAATGTGGCCACATCATCAGTATTTATATTCGAGTGATGAAGGTGTAATATCTATATATTTCCATTAGGTTGGTGTGAGAACCAAAACTAATATAGTTAGAATACATTGTTGTGAATTGGCATCAAAAACATGATTTTATTGTATGTATCAAAATTATGAATTTGAAACTCTAATCCACTAATTGATTGATGTTTGTGTTGGTTGTTTATTTGTTTGATAATTTTGAACTGTTATGCCTAATTGTATCAAATATTGAATTGTTTTAAAAATTGGTCGCATTTGCTTGCATATACATGGACTTACATTGAACAGGTCATAGCAAGGAGGATAGAGCAGAGAATAAAATTTGTTTGCCCGACAAACAGGTACATGTTTATCATAATTTACTGTTTTGTTTGGGTGATGATGATTTTATGAGCCGATTGGCTAGCCGCTTGGCTTTTTCTTTTTCTTTTTGAGATCAGAAGGCCTATATGGCAATTTCAGGATTTTCCCGTTGCTCCCGGTGCAGTGGAGGTTATGGCGAAATTTTTCGAAAATTTAGGGTGTTAGCCAAATTTTTGAAAATTTGAAAAGTTCTTAGAAACTGGAAAGTTGAAGAACTTAAGCCGTAGTCAAAATAATGGAAGTTGAGTTGATTTGTTAAACAACTTTCGGCTTCTTTCCTTTTCGGCCTTTGGTTTAGAGAAGATTAGAATATCATCAATAAAAAAACCAGAACAAATTTATTCAATTAAATCACACATTGAACTGATTAGAAAATAGTTAGAAATATATACTTATGCATTATATATGTTTGAACAGGAAATTGGATTGAGTAAAGATTTTATTTGCATGCCCGACAAATAGGTAAACCTTGATGAGTTGGATGCGAAATATTATTATATCAACTCCTGTGAATGCCATTGGACGCGGAGTGCTGGTTATTCTGTGTGAAATAATAAACATCGCCATAGGATAGCAACAATTAATTTTGAACTACATTACATAGCATACTTCTGGAAGATAGGCATACTTCATCATATACCACATAAGCATTTGGAGCTTGTGTGACGAGGTGGAAGATTTACCATACGAGCAAGAGGCTTGTATGGCGATGACTATATTTTACAGGTTGAACTGATGACTGATATGGACTATATAAAATTGTAACGGTAAAATTGCCAGATTAATAAACACCCCACACGGGTCTAGAGTTGACAATAATCACGTCTCTCTAGTTATTAGATACGACACATGGGCTATTTATTTCCCACACGGGACGAGGTGACGAGGATTTATCCTCTGGAGCATTTAAAATACACACTCCCTCAGGCTTTGACAGGGTGACGAGAATTTATTCTCTGGAGTTATTATCAATACACGCTCCCTTGTAAACACCAGAATATATCACTATAAATATGTGTATGCTTATTAGGATTTATTGGGTATCTAATACGGCCCAATAAATTTCAAAACCTCTCCCCGTACAAAGGAGGTTATGGCGAAATTTTTCGAAAATTCCGGGTGTTAGCCAAATTTTTGAAAAATTTGAAAATTCTGAGCAACTGAAAAGTTAGAGAATGGAAGCTAGATCGAATGTAGAGTTGATTAATCAAACCACTTTCGACTTTGTTCCTTTTCGGGGATGAAAAGTTTTAAGTGGGGGAGACTGTAACAACCCGAAAATCTGGGCCCATTTAAAATTTTTATTTTGGCAATTTTAGCGAATTTTGATTATTTAAAATGAATTATTTTAAATAATATCGACGAGAAATTTATTTTGAATAGAAATCGAACATATATATTATATACGTCGTCGTTAGAATATAAATATTTTATTTTAATTATAAATAGAATTGAAAATGGCGCGGTAGTTCGATAATTCGATTTCAAACTTCAATTGAACGTACCGGGTGCAAAACAAACCGGATTTTAGCGAACCCAAAAACATTAGGATCTATCTGAGAATATCTTTCCAATGAATCCGAAAAATCGAAATTTCATAGCGGGAATCAAAATATATGTCCAGTTGAAAATTCTGAATAGTCGCTATGGAATTCAGGCCCTTAAAAATGGAAATTTTGCAAACGACCTCGGATTTTGACGAAACCACTTTTGTTGGGTCCGTCATGTAAAATTATTGCTAGGTTTCAAATTTCATAATTTTCCGAATCAATATGTGAGCGTGGCAAAGGAAAACGCGTTTGACCAGTTTCTATTAATTTTAATCGACTGGAAAATGGCCATTTTTCCAACGGTATCAGAATTCAATGAAATTAGTTTTGTTAGGACCGTATCGTCAATACGAAGCTAGAAAATATTTTTTGGGAATTTTTAGAGTTAGTATGTGACCCCAGTAAATTGAAATGCGCGTTCAAATTCAATATATAGAGTTATATGTTGATTTTAATGGAAACTGATCGAAATGGTCGAATCAGCTTATGGTACATATCCCATTATGTTCGGAATAGGGGTAATCAGCTATGGGCGACAGGCAGTGGGCCTTGTTTCGAGGCCGAATAAAAAAGTTGCTTTTTGAAATTAAATAAAAAATAAAACTTCCTCTTTCGTCTTCCTTTATTCATTCTGGGCCCCCCCTTCGTTCATTCAGATCGACGAAGAAAGAATAAAAAAAAATGGACCGCGCCCTAGTCTCCATGCCGCCTCTAGTGGCAGCGCACCCATCACCGTCGCCTGCTCCTCCGGCGTGTCCCCCAGCCTCCACGCCCTCGTCTCCAACTCCCCTCCGCCCTCGTTGCTCCCTCCTCCTCTGGAATGAAGACGCCGCCGACGCCCGACCCACGACCTCCGCCCAGAACTCCCCCTGCTCGCGCCCAACTCCGGCCAACGCGCCTCCCCCTCTGGCCTTCCCCCTGCTCGTGGATCCCTCCTCCTCCTAAGCCGCCACTCCCTTTTCCTCTCAAACCCGGCCCTCCCCCAAACCTTTACAGCCCCTAACTCCACTAAAAACACCCATTTTCGACGTCCACGAGGATCGGGACCACTTGCTATGATGCTCAAATCACGGACGATTGAAGAAACCCTAGGAAAAAATCAATGTAAGTTTTGTTTGTTGGTTTATTCAATTTGAAATTGTTTAATTCAGTTTTATATAAAGTGGTTTATGTTAAGAATGCGATTTACATTATAAAGGCGAAATCTTTATATGAAGAATAGCGATATAAAAATATAATTTTTATCTATATAGTAATGATGTAAAAATAGAATTTTTACCTATATAGTAACGATGTAAAAATATAATTTTTACCTATGTAGTAACGATGTAAAAATATAATTTTTATCTATATAGTAACGATGTAAAAATAGAATTTTTATCTATATAGTAACGATATAAAAATAGAATTTTTATCTAAATAGTAACGATGTAAAAATAGAATTTTTATCTATATAGTAGCGATATAAAAATAGAATTTTTATCTATATAGTAGCGATGTAAAAATAGAATTTTTATCCATATGGAGTGATTATAAAAATATGATTTTTATATACATGATAGCAATATAAAAATGTGATTTTTATATATGTAGTAGCTACGGGCAACGAAAGTCACAAAAGGCGAGAACGACAAGATTTTCTACAATAGAAGTGTCGTGGAGTTGGGATAGCTTTTTGTGAGAATTTCTCACTCTAAATTTCCTTTTCTAGTTATATATATATACTAGGATGCAGACGGTGCTTAGCCGCACCCGACACCCGTCATCCACAGACCATGGATGGCTTGTTTGTTTGATTGATGTGTTGTGAAAATTGTTTGTGATGTTGATGTGAAATCGATAATAAAATGTAGTTTTGTTGAAATAAATTAATTATCGTTGAAAATATAATTTTTAACGTGAATGTGAATAAATAAATAATTATAAACAAATCGGCCGATTTGTTTATATACACTGATTTGACTGATATTGATTGGGTCGATAAATTTTACACATCGCCCAACTGCACAAATAAAAATCTGTGTTGATTGATTTGAAACCCCACACGGGTGCTGGGATGATATTTGAGTACACTAATCCCAATTATTTAATTGTATGTCGATCGATTGGTCGACAGGCTGTGTAATCGTGGATTATTCATATTTGTTGCTTATGCAGTTGTGTGATGCACTTTGGATGATGGTTGATTGGTTATCGTTGCTATTATATACATGTGTTGTATGGAATCCATATAATTAACATTATATGGTGATTGATTGGGCCTCATTCCAATCGGGAAAATAATGAATATTATAAAATAAGATTCATGTGTTGACAGTGCTCATTTGTTGAGATTAGTCAAGTGTTGAAAGAGATATAGATTCATTTGTTGAATAGAATAAATATTCATTTGTTGAATAGAATAAAGAAGTTTTCAAAAAATATAAAGCCGTGTTGATTAGAGATGCGTTATTTTGACGCGAACGATATTTATATCGATTTTATTCGTTTTATAATGAATATTGAAAAGTAATTTCAAAATTTAATATTTTGAAATGAATTCAAATTAAATTAGATTAAAATTCAAATTGAAATTTTATTGAATCAATTTGAAATGAATTCGAATCGAATAGAAAATGAATTCGATTCGAATTGAATAGAAAGTGAATTTGAATTCGAATTGAATAGAAATGAATTCAAATTGAATTGAATTGAAACGAACTGAAATTGAATTGAAATCAATTTGAAATGAATTCGAATTGAATTAACTAGAAGGTAAATTCAAATTGAATTGAATTGAAACGAATTAGAATTTGAATTGAAACGAATTAGAATTTGAATTGGATTGAAACGAATTTGAATTCGAATTAAATAAAATTGAAATGAATTCGAATTGAATTGAAATCAAATCGATTTGAAATTAAAGATGAAGTTAAAATTGTTTGTGAAACGAATTTAGAACTATTTATAAAATTCATTTTAGAAGGAAATTGACGAAATATATATATAATATATATATAATGGCCTGAATAGAACGCGCCGCGCCGCGGCAGTTCGTGAATTTCGACCATTGAATTCGAATTGACATTACGGAAGATCCGACCGTCGGATTCTCCTAAAACCGAAATCGTTGGGTTCGTATCGAAAAGAGCTTTCCAATGAATATTAGAAATTTGAAATCTAACAGTTGGATTTGGAATTATGTCCAAATCAAATTTGAAAAAGGTCGTTGTAAGTGTAGTTCGATGGCCGTTGATGGAAATCGACTGTACGGGCCTTGATAAAATTATTAAAAATATTAATAATTTGTGTAAAATCATAATATGTGAATTGGAAAGAACTGGGATGAAAAACTCAACATTTGAAATGATAAAAATAGATTTTTATTGAAATGAACTAGTTTTGAACTAGAATTAAAATCAATTTATTTTTGAAATAAATAAATTGAATTTGAAAGTGATTTTAAAAATAATCAATATTCCCAATATGTGAATTGGACTGGAGTTGAATCGAAATTATCTTCGGAATATTTCGATGTTGGATTCGTGACTATACAGATATTATTATGGGAATTTGAAAGATATATTTTATTTCGTAATTTCCAATACGATATATGTTGGTTTCAGAATTTGATATTGAATATAAGCCGATATATTTTCTATTCAGAGCCTTGTATTTAATATCAAATATGATTTGGGTTTATCGTGGATCGTGTTTTAGATGACATTGGTTCTTTAACCCAGTTAAATGCAGGATATTGATTTTTGAAAAGATTGAAACTAAGTGGAGTTTTAATGAATCTTTAATTAGATTAAAAAGTGAATTGATAATTTAAATTATCAAATCTGAAAGGTGATCGAGAATGGAGTACCACCAGTTTTGCTCCAAAGCGATAGTTAAATCTTTAATTAGATTTGAATGTGAAATGGTAATTAATTTTGCCGATAACACCGTGGTGTTAGATGTGGAGTATTACCAGTTTTCTCCATGGGATATATAGTTTGGGATTGGGAAATAAAATAAATAATTACTTCGGTGTGGCTCGCTAATCCCGACTAGTTTGAAATGATACCCAAAGGAAGATTAAAGAATAAATTTAGAGGAATTTATCTTAGATAAAATTAATGGGAACCTTTCCCTAAGAATGTGATTTTGTGAATAAAAGAATATTCTGAATTGGAATGAGGTGTTTGTTGTGTTTGTGTAACATTTGTTTAACATATACGTGGGTTATTCAAAAAGGCTGGGTTTATACCCATTCTGAATAACCGATTCGACGATATGTCGAAGATGAAGACGGTGGTAGAAGACCGGAAGTCTTCACATCGTTTGGGTGATTACTGATGATCTTGATTGAGCTGTACACCCAAGATGAGGGAAACAGTTGGTGATCGTCCAGACGTACTTGGAGATGGATGGATATGCGAAGAAAGTGCCTCCGGTTTCGTTCAGACCCAGAACGAACTTGTAAATGGATTGTGTGTCTGACATTGGATTTTATTCTGTGTCGATTGACCTCTATTAAATATACATCTGTTTGGCGGCAGAGAATTTATTCTCTTGCTTAATGCCCTTCTCTGAGACGTACGAGCTCAGAGGTTGTATATCGATGGTTATCAGTCGCATGGAGTGAATTGCCAGTGTGGCACGCGTAAGTGGCAATTGATCAGGGCTTCTGTTGAAAAGCAAAGTCTTGTGGTTGATGATCAAAGCACGGCCCGTGTGGCATAGCTTTGTGTATAACGTGAATTCGCGAGCCTCACACCTCGGTATAAGTCAAAAACGGGAGACGGACCGCTGGGAGAGCTCGACGTTTCTTTCTAGCTAGGGTGGTGTCAGTGACCTACCAGCCCTGACATTTCTATACTTTTCACCTGTGTGGTTGTTGGAATGCGAGGCGCCTCGGATATAGGTCTGTAAGGACCGGAAAACGTGTGTTCAGGAATAACTAATCCTCAAAAGTAAGAGAGGACCGGCCCAGCCGATTCCAAGGATCAAAGTGGGGTCCTGGGACATTTGCTAGAGTGTCTCGAACGCGGAGAGGAGCTTGCCCCTTGCCTCTCGACTCATGACAGAAATCCAATTTCCAATACGTGATATTGCAGTTTTAATTGTAGAACTAGTATGGTGACATGATAGATGGTACCCATGCCGCCTATGATTGATATTTATGATTGAAAATTGTTTTGACACTATACACTTATAATAGTATCAAATGATTTGTTTTGATGTACCAAGCATGTTTGGCTATTATAAGGGAAAACCCTATCCTCCGGCTTGCGTTGCATTGTGTGATGGGACCTGGGTCTTACAATAGCTTCATTTTTCCAAAGAGCATTGCGCTGTTTTGTTATATGCACTAGTATTCTTGGGAGGAAACCCGTTCCGTGTTATACGGCGTGGTCCCTTGAATTACTATCTTTTAAAGTAAAGTTTTAAATAACTGTTTTAGTTCTCACACCAGTCACATGACTGACCTGGAGTTTATTGTTTTAACCTAAACTCTGGGTGCCCCTATTTTCGACACGGGCAGCTAGTAGTTTTGGTTTTGCAGATTTATATTCACAGGGTCCTGATTTACAGCTGGAACGATGCTCGGAAAGCTCTGTATCCGTGCATTATTTCTAGTTGTGCTTTTGTATTATTTTCCGCTGCGATGTATTTAAATGTAATTTAAATATCTGATATTTGTTGAATGTAATTTATTCATTCATACTCTGTATATTCTTGTATCTGATGGAATTGTTGTAATATACAATGAAATGTTCTTCTGTTTGCGTTCTATTTTGTCCTGTTCTCAAAGTATCCGCGCTTTCCTTCACGGGGAAGTTACGGGTTCTATCAAATTACTTCTTTTATATGATAAAAATTTCTTCTTTTATATGATAAAAATTACTTCTTTTATATAATAAAAATTCAAACTTTTTATATAATAAAAATTCAAATTTTTATTATTAAAAATCAAATCTTCTTCTCTATAAAAATTTAAACTTTATTTAATTAAAGATCTAAACTTTTCCTATATAAAAATTATTTTTTTATCATATTAAAAATCGTATCTTTTCCTAATTAAAAATCATATCTTTTCCCCAATAAAATCCTAGTTCTACACGAATAAAAATCCTAACTTTAAGCGAATAAAAATCCTAACTTTAAGCGAATAAAAGTCCTAGCTTTAAGGTGTTAAAAATCCTAGCTCTAAGGTGTTAAAAATCGGATTTTCAAAAGCAATATATTAAAAAACAGTAAAAGACTCACTGTGTTAATTCGAGAGGGGATGTGGCAGGGGTGTCGGCCAGTCGGAGGTCGAAGGGGCCCACGGCAGTCAGCAAGAGGAGCGCCGATGGTTCAGGGGGTCCACGGCGGCAAGCTGTTGGCAGGATAGGAGTGGCGGCTAGGGTTCGTCACTTGGGGCGGTTTTCAGAGGAGCAAGCGGTGGAATGGCCAGCACCCGAGCGTCGGTGGCAGTGGAGGAGGGCGCGGTCATGGGGGAGGAAGCGGTGGCGCGCTGCGCTTAAAGGAGGGAGGCGATGGTGAAAGACGGGGCCTGGGAGGTTTTTTCTTTATTTCCCCAAATCGGGTTTGACTGTTATGGGAAAGAAAAGGGGGCCTGACTCTATTTTATATTTAATTAATTCCTTAATTAATTTTCTAAAAAGTAAATTATTCGTTCGAACTCCAAACGAGACCCAACGACTATCGCCCCTAGCTAATTACCTCCATTCCGAGCACAATGGAATATGTTACGTAAGCCGATTCGACCGTTCGATCAGTTTTCGTCAAAATCAAAATATAACTCTATATACTGAATTTGAACGCACATTTCAACTTACTAGGGCCACATATAGACTCTAAAAATTTCCAAAAAATATTTTCTAGCTTCGTATTGACGATGCGGCCCTAACAAAACTAATTTCGTCAAATTTGAGGACCGTTTGAAAAATGGCCATTTTTTGGTCGATCGAAATTGACTTATACTACCAAAACACGTTTTCTTTCGCCACACCCGAATATTATTTTCAAAAATTATGAATTTTGAAATCTAGTAATAACTTGACATCCCGGATCCAACAAAAGTGGTTTCGTCGAAAATAGAGATCGTTTGCAAAATTTCCATTTTTAAGGGCCAGAATTCCTTTGCGACTATTCTGAATTTTCAACTGGGCATAACTTTTTATTCCCGCTATGAAATTTTGATTTTTCAGATTCTTTGGAAAGAAGTCTCGAATAGATTCTAATATTTTTGGTTTCGCAAAAATCCGGATTATTTTGAATCCTGTACATTCATTTGAAATTTGAAATCGAAATTTCAAACTACCGCGCCATTTTCAGTTCCTTTTATAATTGAAAATAAATATTTATAATCTAATGATGATTCAAATAGATATATATGTTTCTAATTCTATTGAAAATAAATTTCTCGTCGTTATTATTTAAAATAATTCATTTTAAATATTAAAAATTCATCAAAATTGCCAAAATAAAATTTTTAAATTGGCTCGGATTTCCGAGTTATTACAATTCCATTCCAATTAAATATTATTTAATTGGTATACTTCATTAAATCTAAATAAAAAGATTTAATCTTTTTCTCAATTTGGTTTAAGAACAGTGTTAATGAAGACACCATTCATGACAAACCCAAATCCCACTTGATATTAAATACAAGGCTCTGAATAGAAAATATATCGGTTTATATTCAATGTCAAATTCTACGACCAACAAATATCGTATTGGAAATAACGATATAAATATATTTTTCAAATTCCCACAACAATATCTATAATCATGAAATCCAACATCGAAATACTCCAAAGACAATTTCAATTAAAATCCATTCCAATTAATATATTGGAACTTCTGGTTATTTTTAAAACCATTTCAAATCTATTTTATTTATTTTAAAAATAAATGGATTATAATTCTAGTTCAAAACTAGTTCATTTCAATAAAAATGTATTTTTATCTTTTCAAATAAGTAATTTTTCATCCCAATTCTTTCCAAATCATTTCTTATGATTCTACACAAATTATTGCTCTTTTAAATAATTTTATCAAGGCCCGTACAGTCGATTTCCATAAACGGCCAACGAACTGCACTTACAACGACATTTTCCAAATTTGATTCAGATCTAATTCCAAATCCAGCCGTTAGATTTCAAATCTCTAATATTCGTTAGAAAGCTCTTTATGATACGAACCCAACGGTTCTAGTTTTAGGAGAATCCGACGGTCAGATCTCCCGTAATGTCCATTCGAAGTCAATGGTCGAAATTCACGAACTACCGCAGCACGGCGCATTCTATTCAGGCCATTATATATATAATATATATATATTATATATTTCATCGATTTCCCTTCAAAACATATTTTATAAATCGTTTTAAATACGTTTTCAAAATGATTTCAACTTCATATTCAATTTCAGATCAAAATTGAATATTCCATATCATTAATATATTAATGATAATATTTTCAAAACGTTACATTTTGAAATCACTTCCTTTTCTATATTCATTATAAAAACGACTACAATCGATATAAATATCGTTCGCGTCAAAATGGCGCATATCTAATCAACACGGCTTTATATATTTCAATAACTTCGTAATTCTATTCAACAAATGAATTTTTTGTTCAACACATGAATATATATTTTATTCAACATAAGAATATTTATTAAATCTTACTTACAATAAAAATGCGAACTTGTTGTATAAATATTTCGTTCAACACATGAATTTCTTTTATTCAACACATGAATATATATTTTATTCAACACATGAATTTCCTTTTATTCAACACATGAATATTCTTTTATTCAACACATGAATTTTCATTTTATAATATTCTTTATTTTCCAATTTGGACTGAGGCCCAATCAATTACCACATAATGTTAATTATATGGATTCCCTACAACACATGTATATAATAGCAACGATAAATAATCAACCATCATCCAGATTGCACCACACAACTGCATAAGCATTAAATATAAATATTTAACGCTTATAATAGCCTGTCAATCAATCGATCGACATGCAGCAATTTATTGGGACAAGTGTATTTCCAATTTCATCCCAACACCCGTGTGGGGTTTTCAAACAATCAAACACTGGTTTTATTTGTGAGTTGGGCGATGTGTAAAATTTATCGTCCCAATCCATATCTGTCAAACGTGTGTACATAAAGTACGATTTGTTTATAAATATTCATTTTATATACACGTTAAAAATTATATTTTTAACCATAATTCCAATTGTTTCCATATTTGAACACAGTTATTAATCTTTATTTTTAAAGTTAGGTAAATCAAGGGACCACGCCGTATAACACGGAACGGGTTTCCTCCCAGGAATAACAATGCATAAAACAAATAGCGCAATGCTAAATAAAGAAAAATGAAGCTATTATGAGACCCAGGTCCCATCACACAATGCAACGCAAGCCGGTGGATAGGGTTTTACCTTATAATAGCCCAAGAATGTTTGATACGCTAAATTTCATCTTTTATTATTACTATAAGTGTATAGTGTCAAAACACTTTCAACCATAAGTATCAATCGTAGACGGCATAAGTGCCCCATACCACATGTCGCCGTACTAGTTCTACAATTAAAATCGCAATGGTCGTATTGGAAATTGGATTTCCGTCATGAGTCGAGGCAAGGGGCAAGCTCCTCTCCGTTCGAGACACTGTAGCAAATGTCTCAGGACCACACACAGCGATCCTGGATGCTTCAGGGCTGGCCCTCTCCTACTTTTGAGGATTAATTATTCCTGAACACACGTTTCCCGATCCTATAGGACCTATATCCGAGGTGCCTCGCATTCCAACAACCACACAGGTGAAAAATAATGTAAATGTCAGGGCTAGTAGGTCATTGACACCACCCATAGCTAGAAGGAAATGTCATGTTCTCCCTGCAGTTCGATCCCGTTTTTGACTCATACCGAGTTGTGAGGCCCACGAATTAACGTTATACAAAAAGCTGTGCCACATAGGCCGTGATTTGATCATCAACCACAAGACTTTGCTTTTCAACAAAAGCCTTGATCATCTGCCACATAGGCATGCCACATAGGCAATTCATGCCATGCAATCGATATCCATCGATATACAACCTCTAAGCTCGTACGTCTCAGAGAAGGGCGTTAAGCAAGAGAATAAATTCTCCGCCGCCAAACAGATATATATTTAATAGAAATCAATCACACAGAATAAAATCTAATGTCAAACACAGTCCATTTAAAAGTTCGTTCTGGGTCTACACGAAACCAGAGGAACCTTATTCCTCGCATATCCATCGATCTCCAACTACGTCTGGACGATCACAAACTGATTCCCTCCTCTTGGGTGTACAGCCCAATCACTATCATCAGTAATCATCTAAACGATGTAAAGAACAAGTGTTATTTAAAACACCATTCACGATAAACCAAAAAATCAATCCAAATTCAATTATTGGAAATTCTGGTTACTTTAAAAACCCTTTCAAATCCAATTTATTTATTTCAAAAATAAATGGATTATAATTCTAGTTCAAAACTAGTTTATTTCGATAAAAGTCTTTTTTTTTAATCTTTTCAAATATGGAATTTCTCATCCCTATTCTCTCCAAATCATTTCTTATGATTTTACACAAATTAATGCTATTTTTAATAATTTTATCAAAGCCGGTACAGTCGATTTCCATAAATGGCCATCGAACTACACTTGTAGCGACCTTTTCCAAATTTGATTTGGACATAATTCCAAATCCAGCCATTAGATTTCAAATCTTTAATATTAATTAGAAAGCTCTTTTCGATATGAACTCAACGGTTCCAGTTTTAGGAGAATACGATGGTCGGATCTCCCGTAATGTCCATTCGAAGTCAATGGTCGAAATTCGCGAACTACTGCAGTGCGGCGCATTCTTTTCAGGCCATTATATATATATATTATATATTTCGTCGATTTCCTTTTAAAACGTATTTTATAAATCATTTAAATTCGTTTTCAAAACGATTTCGACTTCGTATTCAATTTCTAATCAAAACTGAATATTCCATATCATCGATATATAAATGATAATATTTTCAAAACATTAGATTTTGAAATCTATTCCTTTTCGATATTCATTATAAAAATGAATAAAATCGATATAAATATCGTTCACATCAAAATGGCATCAATCTAATCAACACAGTTTTATATATTTAAACATATTCGTGTCTATCCCAAATCGGACATCAAAATCATATTTTGATTCTCTTTTGAATATTATTTGAAAAATATTCGTTATTTTAAAATATTCATTCTTTCTGAACTGGAATAAAAAACATTCAATTAACATACAATGATTTATATGGATTACATACACACACACACGTAAACTACAACAATCAAACACAGTCAACCATCACCCAAAGTGCATTCTACACTGCATAAGCATCAAATATAAATATTTAACGCTTATAACAGCCTGTCAATCAATCGATCGACATATATCTAATTATTGGGACTAGTGTATGGCCAATTTCATCCCAACACCCGTGTGGGGTTTTCAAACAATCAAATACAGGTTTTATTTGTGCAATTGGACGATGTGTAAAATTTATCGTCCCAATCCCTATCAGTCAAATGGGTGTACATAAACAAATCGTTTGACTTGTAAATGAATATTTATTTTATTCAGATACGTTAAAAATTATATTGTTAATGGTAAACTATTTATTCGGTTCATTTACACAATAAAAATGATATTTTTATTGTTCTAACATATTTTAGAAAATTTCAGCAGCATAACGGCGCAATACTAGAAATGGGATATGAAACGACCCGAAATCCCCCTTACGGAAAATCACGGATTGAGTTGAGGACAAGACGAATCAGAACGCAAACAGAAGGACATTTCATTGTTTATTACAACAATTCCATCAGAATACAAGAATATACAGAGTGTGAATAAATATTACATAGAAAATATCAGAGATGACAATACATTACATAGCACCGGAAAATAATACAATATACAACTAGAAGTAATACACGAATACAGAGCTTTCCGAATATCGCTTCAGCTATAAATCAGGATCCTGTGAATATAAATCTGCAAAACCAAAACTACTAGCTGCCCATGTCAAAATAAGGGCACCTAGAGTTTAGGTTAAAACAATAAACTCCAGGTCAGTCATGGGACTGGTGTGAGAACTAAAACAGTTATTAATATTTATTTTAAAGTTCGGTAAATCAAGGGACCACGCCGTATAACACGGAACGGGTTTTCTCCCAAGAACACCAGTGCATAAAACAACAGCGCAATGGTAAATAAAGAAAAATGAAGCTATTATAAGACCCTGGTCCCATCACATAATGCAACACAAGCCGGAGGATAGGGTTTTACCTTATAATAGCCAAAGCATGCTTGATACGTTAAAAACAAATCATTTGATACTATTATAAGTGTATAGTGTCAAAGCAATTTCAATCATAAATATCAATCATAGACAACATGGGTACAATATATCATGTCGCCATACTAGGCTCTACAATCAAAACCGCAAATGTCACGTATTGGAAGTTGGGTTTGCATCTGTGAACCGAGGCAAAAGATAGTCCTCTACCGATTCGAGACGCTCTAGCCCGTGTCTTAGGAATAGAGCTCGAGTGACCCTTAGGAGCCACAGGGCCGGTCCACCGATGTGGATTAAAATGCCTGAACACTGCGTTTCCCCACACTTTGGGGTGTCAATAACCACATAAGTCAAACTCATCAGGGCATGTAAAACCACTGACGCCACTTCTAGCTAGAAGAAAACGCATGCCCTCCCTAGATCCTTCTCCCGTTTTTGGTTCACAACTGGGGTGTGAGGCTCGCGAATCAACGCTACACAAAGCTATGCCACACAAACTGTGCTTTGATCATCAACCACAAGACTTTGTTGTTCAACAGAAGCCTCGATCAATTGCCACTTAGGGATGCCACACAGGCAATTAACTCCATGCGATTGATATCCATCAATATATAACCCTTGAGCTCGTACGTCTCAGAGAAGGGCATTAAGCAAGAGAATAAATTCTATGCCGCCAAACAGATATATATTTAATAGAAATCAATCACATAAAATAAAATACAATGTCAGACACACAGTCCATTTACAAGTTCGTTTTGGGTCTGAACAAAACCGGAGGCACCTAGTACTCCGCATATCCATCGATCTCCAAGTACGTCTGGACGACCACTAACTGATTCCCTCCTTTTGGGTGTATGACCCAATCAAGATCATCAGTAATCACCCAAACGACATGAAGACCTCCGGTCTTCGACCACCATCTTCATCCTCGACACCACGTCGAATCAGCTATTCAGAATGGGATAAACCTGGTCTTCCTGAATAACTCGCGTATATAATAAACAAGTGTTACACGAACACAACATACGCCTCATTCCAATTCAGGATATTCTTTTATTCAAACATTCTTATACTTTGGGAAGGGTTCCCATTAATTTTATCAAAGATAAATTCTTTAAATTTATTCTTTAATCTTCTTTGAATATCAATTCAAACTAGTCGGGATTAGCGAACCACACCGAAGCAATCATTTAGTCCCAATTCCAACCTATTCATCCCATGAAGTAAAAATGGTAATACTTCATATCTAACACCACGGTGTTATCGGTAAATTCAATTACCATTTCACGTTCAAATCTAATTAAATATTTAACTTTGCCTGGAGCAGAACTAGTGATACTCCATTCTCGATCATTTCAATCTAATTAAAGATTCATTAAAACTCCACTTAGTTTTAATCTTCCCAAAAACCAATATTCCGTCTTTGACTTGGTTAAAGAACCAATTTCATTTAAAAAACGGTTCACTATAAACCCAAAATCACATTCCATTAACTATCGGGTTAAAGAACCAGTGTTATTTAAAACACCGTTCACGAAAAACCCAGAAATCAATTCAAATTCAATTCCAATTAAATACCATTTAATTGGTACACTTCATTAAATCTAAACAAAAAGATTTAATCTTTTTCTCAACTGGGTTTAAGAACAGTGTTAATGAAGACACCATTCACGGCAAACCCAAATCACATTTGATATTAAATACAAGGCTCTGAATAGAAAATATATCGGCTTATATTCAATATCAAATTCTATGACCACAAACATCGTATTGGAAGTAACGATATTAATATATCTTTCAAATTCCGATAACAATATCTGTATCATCACGAAATCCAACATCAAAATACTCCAAAGACAATTTCGATTCAAATCCATTCCAATTCAATTATTGGAAATTCTGCTTATTTTCAAAACCATTCCAAATCCACTTTATTTATTTTAAAAATAAATAGAATTTTAATTCTAGTTTTAAACTAGTTCATTTCGATAAAAATCTATTTTTACCTTTTCAAATATGGAAATTTTCATCCCAATTCTTCACCAGTCGTTTCTTATGATTGTACATAAATTATTACTATTTTTAATAATTTTATCAAGGCTCGTACAGTCGATTTCCTCCAACGGCCATCGAAATGCACTTACAGTGACCTTTTCCAAATTTTATTTGGACATAATTCCAAATCCAACCGTTAGATTTCAAATCTCTAATATTCTTAGAAAGCTCTTTTCGATACGAACCCAACGGTTCTGGTTTTAGGAGAATCCGATGGTTGGATCTCCCGCAACGTCAATTCAAAGTCAATGGTCGAAAATCGCGAACTGTCGCAGCGCGGCGCGTTCTATTCAGGCCATTATATTATATATATAATATATACTTCGCCGATTTCCTTTTTAAAACGTATTTTATAAATCGTTTTAAATTCGTTTTCAAAACGATTTCAACTTCATATTCAATTTCGAATCAAAATTGAATATTCCACATCATCGATATACAAACGATAATATTTTCAAAACGTTAAATTTTGAAATCACTTTCTTTTCTATATTCATTATAAAAATGAATAAAATCGATATAAATATCGTTCACGTCAAAATGGCGTCGATCTAAACAACACGGCTTTTATTCAACACATGAATATATATATTTTTTCAATTCAACACATGAATTTATTTTCAATTCAACACATGAATTTATTTTCTATATTGGAATGAGGCCCAATCAATTACCATATAACGTTTATTATATGGATTTCCATACAACACATGTATATAATAGCAACGATAAATAATCAACCATCATCCAGGGTGCACCACACAACTGCATAAGCATTAAATATAAATAATTAACGCTTACACAGTCTGTCAACCCATCGATTGACATACAACTAAACAATCGGGATTAGTGTACGCCAAATATCATCCCAAAACCGTGTGGGGTTTCAAATCAACAAACATATATTTTATTTGTGCAGTTGGGCGATGTGTAAAATTTATCCTCCCAATCAATATCAGTCAAATCAGTGTATATAAACAAATCGTCTGATTTGTTTATAAATATTTACTTTGTATATATGTTAAAATTCATATTTTTAACTATAAAATATTTTCCATTATAAAATATTTTATTTCATTTCACATCACACAATCAAACTTCATAACACAACAATCAAACAAACAAGTCATCCATGGTCTCTGGACGACAGGTGTCGGGTGCTACTAAACACCGTCTGCATCATAGTATATATTTCTACAAGAAAATAAATTAAAAGTGAGGAGTTCTCACCGAGTAGCTAAACCAACGCCACGACTCTTCTTATGTAGAAATCTTCATCGTGCTCATCTTTTGTCAATTTCATTGTCCGTAGCCACTGCATATATAAAAATCACATTTTTATTTCAACATATATATAATAAAAATCAGATTTTTATTTCGCTACATATATAAAAATCAAATTTTTACTATCTATATAATATAAAAATCGTATTTTTATAATCTCTACTATGTAAAAATCATATCTTTTGATGTTTAAAAATCTAATCTTTCATATAGTAAAAATCATAGCTTTTCATCACTAAAGATCACAATTTTTTCTATGAATTAAAAATCATATTTCTCATATGAACAAGAATCATATATTTTCAAATCAGATTAAAACCTTATTAATTAAACTAAACAAATAAACAAACTATGTAATTTAGTTAGTTGATTACCTTAATTATTCTCCCTGCGGTACACAGCGTTGTTTGTCGTGATTAGGGGGGCTGACGCGTTTCACAGAGAGGAGGGAGCCCACGACGGACTGAGGTGGTCGGTGGAGGGTTGGAGCAGGCGTCAGGTGATGGCAGGGGGCGGCGCAGGCCAGGGCGTGGCGGTTTTTTGGCTATGGCTCGAGGTACAGGGTTTTCAAAACGGAGGAGGAGAGAAGAGGAGGAGGAGGGTGTGAAGAGTGGGGGTGCGGTGGCCCACCTGGGCGGCGGCGCTGAATCGAAGGGGGGCGGCGGTTCATCGTCGATTCCTCTTTTTTTTTCCTCGATTGGAACTGAAGAGAAGGGGGGGTCAACGGTGCATAGGAGAAGAGAGAGAGCGAGGTTTTATTATTATTATTTTTTTAATTTAATTTCAAAAAGCAACTTTTAATTTCGACCTCGAAATCGAACCCACCGCCTGTCGTCCATAGCTAATTACCCCCATTCCGAACACAATGGGATATGTATCGAAAGCCAATCGACCGTTTCGATCAGTTTTCATTTAAATAAAATTAAAATCTATATATTCTATTTTAAACGTACATTTCAGTTTACCAGAGCCACATACGAACTCTAAAAATTCCCTAAAAAATATTTGTTAGCTTCGTATTGACGATACGGTCCTAACAAAACTAATTTCGTCAAATTCCGAGATCGTTTGAAAAATGGCCATTTTCCAGTCGATTAAAATCAACTAAAACCGGTCAAACACGTTTTCCTTTGCTACGCTCACATATTGATTCGAAAAATTATGAAAATTGGAATCTAGCAATAATTTGACATCTCGGATCCAACAGAAGTGGTTTCGTTGAAAACCGAGGTCGCTTGCAAAATTTCCATTTTTAAGGGACAGAATTCCATAGCGACTATTCTGAATTTTCAACTGGGCGTAACTTTTGATTCCCGCTATGAAATTTCAAATTTTTGGGTTCTTTGGAAAGATATTCTCAAATAGATTCCATTGTTTTTGGTTTCGCTAAAATCCGGTTTGTTTTGATTCCTGTACATTCATTTGAATTTTGAAATCGAATTTTCGAACTACCGCACCATTTTCCATTCCTTTTATAATTATAAATAATTATTTATATTCTAACGACGACCTATATAAATATATACGTTCTAGTTCTGTTCAAAATAAATTTATATTCCTTTTTATTTAAAATAATTCATTTTAAATATTCAAAATTCACTAAAATTACCAAAATAAAAAATTTAAATGGGCTCAGATTTCCGGGTTATTACAGGATAAGGCCTAGCCTTATCCCCGATCTTGTAATGGCCCACGCCATACACATACCAATTCTATTCAATTCCATTTTATTTCCCCAAACCAATCCAAACAAACAAACCAATCAACAAAAACCACAACACAGTATAACCAAACAAACACACAAGTCGTCCATGGTCTATGGATGACGGGGAAACAGTTCATATGCAGTTACATAACAAATAACTGTATAAAGAAAATTACTGTGAGGATTTCTCACCTTGAGTTTCCACTCCACCGTTTCATTTCTTTCTGACTGGCATGGATTTTGTTTGAAATTCCAATGCAGTCCTTACCACTGTGTTCATAATAAAAATTATATTTTTATTGCTCCATTCCAATAAGTAAAAATCATATTTTTATTTCTACTTCATATATTTTTTCAACGCTTCTTTCTATATAAACATTATATTTTTATATTCCTACTTCTTATATAAAGATTGAATTTTTATTTCGCTACAACATATATAAAAATCGTATTTTTATATTCTCTATCTTATAAAAATCATATTTTTAATAATCTCTACTATATAAAAATCATATTTTGATAGCATCAACTTCATAGTTTCCATACGACTAAAAATCAGATTTTTATCTGACTGAAAATCAAATTTTATATAACTAAAAATCGAATTCTTATTATGAATAAAATCATATTTTTATTTAAATAAACCTCTTGACTTTGTTTAAATAAAAATCTATATTTTCTACTAAAAAAGCTAATCTTTATATTTTAAAAATCTAATCTTTACATTATAAAAATCGTATCTTTCCATGTTTATAATTCTTTTCTTTTCATATTTAAACATACAATCTTTTTATATGTAAAAATACAATCTTTTTATATATAAAAGTATAATCTTTGGGTTAAAAATCCTATGTTTTTCTCTAATAAACAAATTCCCTTATTTTATTTATAAAATAAACAACTAAAAATAAAAGGATAAAATAAAATATAAAAAAACTTACAATATTTAATCGAGAGGAAAAGGGGGGTTTCACGTTGAAGAAGATGAAGAGGGAGGCAGCGCACGGGGTCGGAATGGCTGCAGTAGGGGGGACGAGGTCCAACTGGGGGGGGGGGGGGGGGGCGTTCGATTTCAGGTGATTTGGAGGAGGGGTTCGGCGATGTTTGATTTCAGGGTGGAGGTCGAGTGGGGCGCAAGAGTGTGGGTGGGTGCGCTGATCACTTGAGGGACAGCGACGGCCAACGTTGGGGCACGACGGTCGATGGCGGAGGAGGATGGAAGAGCGCAGTTTTTTTTATTTAGAGAAAATAATTATGATCAAAGAAAATAACTGGGGTGGGGGGGTATATGTAAAGGGTTTTATATTTATTTATTATATATTTTTCTCCTTTAATTCCCACAAAAGTTGACTTTCCATTTGAACTCTAAACGAGACCCTCCGACTGTCGTTCCTAGCATATTAACCCTATTCTGAACACAATGGGATATGTTTCCTAAGCCAGTTCGGCTGTTATGATCAGTTTTCCTTTGAATTAAAATATAAATCAATATACTGAATTTTAAACGTACATTTCAATCCACTGGGGTCACATGTTGATTCAGAAAATTCCAGAAAAAATATTTCTAGCTTCGTATTGACGATACTGTCCTAAAAAACCTAATTTCGTCAAATTCTGAGACCGTTTGAAAAATGGCCATTTTCTGGTCGATCGAAATTTACTGAAACTGTCAAAGCACATTTTCTTTTGCCACGCTCGCATATTGATTCAGAAAATTATGAATTTTGGAATCTAGCAATAACTTGACATTACGGATCTAAGAAAAGTGGTTTCATCGAAAACGAAGGTCATTTGCAAAATTCCCATTTTAAAGGGCCAAAATTCCATAGCGACTATTCTAAATTTTCAATTATGTCTAACTTTTTATTCCTGCTATGAAATTTCAATTTTTCAGATTCGTTGGAAAGATATTCTCAAATAGATTCTAATATTTTTGGTCTCGCTAAAATCTGGTTTATTTTGAATCCTGTACATTCATTTGAAATTTGAAATCGAATTTTCAAACTACCGCGCCATTTCATCCCAATTCTTTCTAAATCATTTCTTATGATTTTACAAAAATTATTGCTAGGTTCCAAAATTAATAAATTTTGAAATCAATATGTCAGCGTGGCAGGAGAAAATATGGTTGACCAATTTCAGCTGAATTTAATCGAGTGGAAAATGGTCATTTTTCAAACGGTCTTCAAATTTGACGAAATTAGTTTTGTTATGACCGTATCGTCAATACGAAGCTAGAAATAATTTTCTTGGAATTTTTAGAATCAGTATGTGGCCTTGGTAAATTAAAATGTATGTTCAAATCTAAAATTAAATGTTTTATATTTTAATTTGAAGAATAACGGATCAAAATAGTAGAATTGGTTTACGAAACACATCCTATTGTGTTCGGAATGGGGATAATTAGCTAGGGATGATAGTCGGTGGGTTCGATTTGGGGGTGGAATGTGGAACTTATATAAAGATTTTACGGGGCCATTATTTCATTAATAAAAAAAAGGAAAACAAAACCCTCCCCCAAATCGTCGTTCACGAACCCTTGCCCTCATCACCCTTGGTTTCGCCGTCGCCCAATCCTCCAGGCCCCGCCGTGCCTCAGCCCCAGCCTCCCCCACCTCCGACGGCACCTCCCCTCCGACGGCCCATCTCTGTCCCCCTCTTTGAGAATTGAACCCCAATGCTCCAACACCCCCAAATCGAGCCGCCACAATCCATTTCCGGCCACCCACACTTGGCTGCACCTCCCAGCCTCCAACCCTGACCCCAGGCACTGCCCCTCCGACCACCAACCCTGACCAGTGGGCCCCTCTTATTAAAAATCTGATTTTTATTATTTTTTGAGCGTACATTCAGTCCCTGAGCTTCCAGACCCAATAACTCCCAAACCGTGCACTCATGGCTCAACCTCCACAAGACCAAAGTTGAAGAGCACTTTGTCCTCTTCGATTTGACTATATGGAGGTCACGATTTGGATTGCGTAGCCGCCCATAAAGCGCACGCGAAGTCTGTAGTCCAAATCGTGCACTTTCGCGAATTCTGGCGAATTGGAGCATTCTCGGCAAAAAGTCCATTAGGCGAAAGTTGTTCAGAATAGCGTGCTTATGCTAGAAAAAAGAATGGATTGAAGATTAGAGCTTATATACGAAGTTTGTAACGCGAGCAACAATTCAGAAGGTCAGAAAACGTGTTAGAATAAAATCAAGGTGAGAACTCCTCACTTTTATTTTAATTTCTAGTTTGAAATATATACTAGGATATAGACGGTGCTTAGTAGCACCCGACACTCGTCGTCCACAGACCATGGATGACTTGTTTTTTTTAATTGATGTGTTGTGAAAGTTGATTGTGCGATGTGGAATGGAATAAAATATTTTATAGTTAAAAAAATAATTTTTAACGTGTATATAAAATAAATATTTACAAAAAAGTCGGACGGTTTGTTTATGTACGCCCATTTTATGGATATTGATTGGGAGGATAAATTGTACACATCGCCCAACTGCACAGATAGAAATCTGTGTTTGTTGACTGAAACCCCGCACGGGTATTGGGAAGATATTTGACGCACACTAATCCCGATTGTTTAGTTGTATGTCAATCGATGGGTTGACAGACTGTGTAAGCATTAATTATTTATATTTAATGCTTATGCAGTTGTGTGGTGCACTTTGGATGATGGTTGATTATTTATCATTGCTATTATATACATGTGTTGAATAGAATCCATATAAATAACATTATATGGTAATTGAGTGGGTCTCACTCCAATTTAGAAAGTAAATTATATTCATGTGTTGAATAAAAAATAGTCATGTGTTGACAATACTCTTGTGTTGAGAATATTCATGTGTTGAAAATACTCATGTGTTGAGAATATTTATGTGTTGAAACTATTCATGTGTTGAATGAAATATTTATACAATAAAATTCACATTTTTTATTGTAAGAAAGAAATGATAAATATTCAGGTGTTGAATAGAAATATATATTCATGTGTTAAAGAAAATATTCATTTGTTGAATAGAATAACGAAGTTATTGAAATATATAAAGCCATGTTGATTAGATTTGCGCCATTTTGACGCGAACGATATTCATACCGATTATATTCATTTTTATAATAAATATAGAAAAGGATGTGATTTCAAAATATAACGTTTCTAAAATATTATCATTCATATATTAATGATATGGAATATTCAATTTTGATTTAAAATTGAATATGAAGTTGAAATCGTTTTGAAAATGAATTTAAACGATTTATAAAATATGTTTTGAATTGAAATCAAAGAAATATATATATATATATATATATATATATATATATATATTAAATGGCCTGAATAGAACGCGCCATGCCGCGGGAGTTCACGAATTTCGACTATTGACTTCGAATGGATATTACGAGAGATCCGACCGTCGGATTCTCATAAAACCAGAACCGTTGGGTTCGTATCGAAAAGATCTTTCTAACTAATATTAGTGATTTGAAATCTAACATTTGGATTTGTAATTATGTCCAAATCAATTTTGGAAATGGTCGCTGTAAGTGCAGTTCGATGGTCGTTGATGGAAATCGATTATAAGATCCTTGATAAAAATTTTAAAAATAGCAAAAATTTGAACTGGTGTTAAAAGTAACCAGAATTTCCAATAATTGAATTAGAATGGATTTGAATCGAAATTGTCTTTGGAATATTTTGATGTTGGATTTGATGATTATACAGAAATTGCTATGAAAATTTGAAAGATATATTTATATCGTTATTTCCAATACGATATTTGTTGGTCGTAGAATTTGATATTGAATATAAGCCAATATATTTTCTATTCAGATCCTTGTATTTAATATCAAATGGGATTTGGGTTTGTCATGAATGGTGTCTTCATTAACACTGTTCTTAAACGCAGTTGAGAAAAAGATTAAATCTTTTTATTTAGATTTAATGAAGTATACCAATTAAATGGTATTTAATTGGAATTGAATTTGAATTGATTTTTGGGTTTATCGTGAACGGTGTTTTAAATAACACTCGTTCTTTAACCCAATAATTAATGAAATGTGAATTGGGTTTGTTGTGAACTATGTTTTTAATGACATTCGTTCTTTAACCCGATTTGTGGTGAAATGTGATTTGGAGTTTATAAATCTTTTGTTAAAATTTAAAGGAGATTTTCCAAAGTAAAGTTTTCCAGTTTAATAAAATAAATTGGAATGGAATGGAATTCGATTTGGTAATAATCGAAGTGAATTTTTGTGGAGGAAGACAACTAATATACCTGGAATTTAAAAAGGCTTTGCCGTTATTCCAATTATATTATTAGTTGGATATGGAAGTTTATATCGATTATATATCGATTTGTTTTCCATGAAGATTCCATTGCTAATGGAATGTGATTTTGGGTTGTCGTGAATGGTATCTTTAATAATATTGTTCTTAGACCCAATGGAGTTAAAAAATCAGAAACTAACTGGAGATTAGTTAAGTTGAATGGTTTCTTGGGTATTGATCTGATGTTGGTTTCTGCCTTCGGGGTTAATACTTAGGGAATTGTTCACTTGCTAATTTACGGTTAAAGGCTGATTAAATGGAATGTTATTTTGGGTTTACAGTGAACCGTGTTTTAAATGACATTCGTTCTTTAACCGAGTTAAAGACAGGATATGATTTCCCAAGTTAAACAATCATTAACATTGATTTTTGGGAAGATTAAAACCAAGTTGAGTTTTAATGAATCTATAATTAGATTGAAATGATCGAGAATGGAGTATCACCAGTTTTGCTCCAGGCAATTGTTAAATCTTTAATTAGATTTGAACGTGAAATGGTAATTGAATTTACCGATAACACCGTGGTGTAAGATATGAAGTATGACCAATTTTACTTCATGGGATGAATAGATTGGAATTGGGAAATTTAACAAGTGATTACTTCTTTAAGGTTCGCCAATCTCGACTAGTTTGGATAAGCCATAATTTAGTTTGAATTGATATTCAAAAGAAGATAATAGAATTAATTTAAAGAATTTATCTTTGATAAAATTAACGGGAACCTTTCCCAAAGTATAGGAATATTTAAATAAAAGAATATTCTAAATTGGAATGAGGCGTATGTTGTGTTTGTGTAACAGTTGTTGATTATATACGTGAGTTATTCGGAAAGGCCGGGTTTATCCCATTCTGAATAACTAAATCGACGATGTGTCGAGGATGAAGTCAGTGGTCGAAGATCGGAGGTCTTCACATCGTTTGGATAATTACTGATGATCTTGATTGGGATGTACACCCAAGAGGAGGGAATTAGTTGGTGATCATCCAGACGTACTTGGAGATCGATGGATATGCGAGGAACAAGGTTCCTCCGGTTTCGTTCAAACCCAGAATGAACTTGTTAATGGATGTGTGTCTGACATCGGATTTAATTTTGATTTGATACCAAACAGAGACGACCAGAACTTCCCCGTGAAGGAAAGAATGGATTGCTTTGAGAATAAGCCACATCAGGACTCAAACAGAAGAATATTTCATTGCTTATTACAATAATTCCATCAGAATACAAGAATATAACAGAGTATAAATAAATAATATACTTCCAAAAATATCAGAGATTTAAATACATTACTGCAGCGGAAAAATAATACAAAACACAACTGAAGGAGATATGTGGATACAGAGCTTTCCGAATATCATTCCAGCTATAAATCAGGATGTCAGATCAAGAGGAGGGAATTAGTTGGTGATCGTCCAGTCGCACTTGGAGATCGATGGATATGCAAGGAATAAGGTTCCTCCAGTTTCGTTCAGACCCAGAATGAACTTGTAAATGGATATGTGTCTGACATCGGAATACCGTTAATTTTATCAAAGATAAATTCTTTAAATTTATTCTTTAATCTTCTTTTGAATATCAATTCAGACCAAATTATGGTCTATCCAAACTAGTCGAGATTAGCGAACCTTACTGAAGTAATCACTTGTTCAAATCTAATTAAAGATTTAACTATCGCCTGAAGCAAAACTGGTGATACTCCATTCTCGATCATTTCAATCTAATTAAAGATTCATTAAAAATCCACTTGGTTTTAATCTTCCCAAAAATCAATATTAATGATTGTTTAACTTGAGAAATCATATCTCATTTTTAACTGGGTTAAAGAACCAATGTCATTTAAAACACGGTTCATGATAAACCCAAAATCACATTCGATTCCATCAGCCTTTAACCGTAAATTATCAAGTGAACAATTCCCTAAGTAATAACCTCGAAGGCCGGAACCAACATCATATCAATACCCAAGAAACCATTCAACTTAACTATTCCCTAGTTAGTTTCTGATTTTCTTAACTCCGTTGGGTCTAAGAACAGTAATATTAAAGATACCATTCACGACAACCCAAAATCACATTCCATTAATGATGGAATCTTCATGGAAAACAAATCGATATATATAATCGATATAAACTTCCATATCCGACTAATAATATAAATGGAATAACGACAACGCATTTTAAATTCCAGATATATTAGCAGTCTTCCTCCACGGTAATTCACTTCAATTATTACCAAATCGAATTCTATTGCATTCCAATTTATTTTATTAAATTGGAAAACTTTACTTTGGAAAATCTCCTTTAAATCTTAACGAAAATTTTATAAATTCCAAATCACTTTTCACTGTAAATTGGGTTAAAGAACGAATGTCGTTAAAACACAGTTCACATCAAACCCAATTCACATTCCATTAATTATCAGGTTAAAGAACGAGTGTTATTTAAAACGCCGTTCACGATAAACCCAAAAATCATTTGCAATTCAATCCCAATTAAGTATCATTTAATTGGTACATTTCATTAAATCTAAATAAAAAGATTTTACCTTTTTCTCAACTGGGTTTAAGAACAGTGTTAATGAAGACACCATTCACGACAAACCCAAATCCCATTTGATATTAAATACAAGGCTCTAAATAGAAAATATATCTGCTTATATTCGGTATTAGATTCTACGAACAACAAATATCTTATTGGAAATAACGATATAAATATATCTTTCAAATCTCCATAACAATATCTGTATAACCACGATATCCAACATCGAAATATTCTAAAGACAATTTTGATTCAAATCCATTCCAATTCAATTATTGGAAATTCTGGTTACTTTTAAAACCCTTTCAAATCCAAATTATTTATTTTAAAAATAAATGGATTATAATTTTAGTTCAAAACTAGTTCATTTCGATAAAAATCTATTTTCTCTTTTCAAATATGGGATTTTTCATCCCAATTCTTTGCAAATCATTTGTTTTGATTTTACATAAATTATTGCTATTTTTAATAATTTTATCAAGGCCCATACAATCAATTTCCATCAACAGCCATCGAACTGCACTTACAACGACCTTTTCCAAATTTGATTTGGACATAATTCCAAATCCAACCGTTAGATTTATAATTTCTCATTTTCGCTAGAAATCTCTTTTCGATACGAACCCAATGGTTCCGGTTTTAGGAGAATCCGACGGTCGCCCTAATATCGATTCGAAGTCAATGGTCGAAATTCGCGAACTGCAGCAGCGCGGCGCGTTCTATTCAGGCCATTATATATATATTATTTATATTTCATCGATTTCCTTTTAAAATATTTTGTAAATCGTTTTAAATTCATTTTCAAAACGATTTCAACTTCATATTCAATTTCTAATCAAAATTGAATATTCCATATCATCGATATATAAATGATAGTATTTTCAAACCATTATATTTCAAAATCAATTCCTTTTTGATATTCTTTATAAAAATGAATAAAATCGATATAAATATCGTTCACGTCAAAATGGCATCAATCTAATCGACACGGCTTTATATATTTCTATTTCAAATATTTCTTTTCAAATATTTCATTTCAAATATTTCTATTCAAAACTGGAATGAGGCCCAATCAATTACCATAGATTTTATTTCTATGGATTTCCATACAACACATGTATATATCAATAGTGATAAATAATCATCCAGAGTGCACTACTCAACTGCATAAGCATTGAATATAAATAATCAATGCTTACAACAACCTGTCAACCAATCGATCGACATACAACTGAACAATTGGGATTAGTGTACGTCAATATCAGTCAAATATGTACACTTTTAAATGTATGATAAAAATACGATTTTTATCATATACGTAGCAAAGTAAAAATATGATTTTTTTATTATAGAGATATTAAAAATATGATTTTTTATATTATAGAGATATTAAAAATGTGATTTTTATGATGTTTTCATTAAGATAAAAATTCGATCTTTATATAAGAGGCAAAAACATAAAAATATTTTATAGTTAAAAATATAATTTTTAATGTATATATTTATTTGAATCATCGTTAGAACCTAACGAAAGAATTCATCAGAGATTGGATTAGTAATATCGAATAAGAATGACTCGTTAGAGATGGGATCAGTAGTATCCTAGAACGAGTGTGAAGAGTGATATTTTAAAATAAAATGAAGAGGAATTTTGTTTTGAAAATTTAAACCTTATTCAGCGTATTTGGATATATATTTGTATTGAATTTGGACAATCCAGTATATAAAGATTTTGCATATATGTCTGGTCCGCGTGCATTCGAAGTTTCAATATACATGATAGATATAGAATCATACTCTAGTGGCCCAAAGATGATTCTGATGATTGAGTACTCGTCATCAGAATTTATGTTCGAGAGACGAAAGTGGGATTTCTATACGATTCCAATTGACTAGCGTGAGAACCAAAATTAGATAGAGTCTATTATTGTGATTTGGCATCAAAAATGTGATTTTGACTATATATCAAAATTATGAATTTGAAACGTTAATCAACTAATTGATTGATGGTTGTGTTGTTTGATTATTGGTTGATTAATTGAAATTTGAACCAAATAGTGAATTGAATTGAAAATATATTGGATTTGCATACATGTACATGCATATACGTTGAACAGGTCATAGCAAGGAGGCTAGAGAAGAGGAATAAAATTGTATGCCCGACAAATAGGTACATATTTACTGTTTTGTTTGGGTATGATGATTTTATGAGCCGATTGGCTAGCCGCTTGGTTTTTCTTTTTCTTTTTGGATTGGAGAGGCCTGTATGACAATTTCGGGATTTCGCTGGTGCTCCCGTACAGGGGAGGTTATGGAGAAATTTTTCGAAAATTTATGGTGTTAGCCAAATTTTTGAAAAATTAGAAAGTTCTTAGAAACTGGAATGTTGAAGAACTTGAGCCAGAATATAAATTGAAATCGTTTTCAAACGATTTATAAAATACATTTTGAATTGAAATTGACGAAATATATCTTATATATATATATATTATATATATATATATATGGCCTGAATAAAACGCGTCGTGGAGCGACCGTTCGTGAATTTCGACCATTGACTTCAAATTGACGTTACGGGAGATCCGACCGTCGAATTCTCCTATACCGGAACCGTTGGGTTCGTATCGAAAAGAGCTTTCTAATGAATATGAGAAAATAGAAATCTAATGGTTGGATTTGGAATCATGTCCAAATCAAATTTGGAAAAGGTCGCTGTAAGTGCAGTTCGATGGCGTTTATGGAAATCGACTGTACGGGCCTTGATAAAATTATTAAAAGTATCAAAAAATTGTATAAAATCATAATAAATGATTTGGAAAGAATTGGGATGAAAAATTCCATATTTGAAAACATAAAAGTATATTTTTATCGAAATGAACTAGTTATGAACTAGAATTATAATCCGAATATTTTTAAATAAATAAAATGGATTAAGAAATGGTTTTAAATAACCAGAATTTTCCAATGAATAGATTGGAATGGTTTGGAATGGAAATAATCTTTGGAATATTTCGATATTGGATTCCGTGATTATATGGATATTGTAGAGGAATTTGAAAGATATATATATTGTTATTCCAATACGATATTTGTTGATTTCAGAATTTGATACTGAATATAAGCCGATATATTTTATATTCAGAGCCTTGTATTTAATATCAAATTGGATTTGGGGTTTGTCATGAACTGTGTTTAAATGACATCAATTCTTTGACCCCAGTAAAAGCAGGATTAATTTCCAAAAAGTAGAACAATCAATATGAAATGATTTTAGAGATGAAACCAATTGGACTTTCAGTAAATCTTTAATTAGATTTGAATGAATGAATGGTGATTAAATTTACCAAAACATGAGATGTGGTGTAAACCATATATAAATGGTTGTTGATATTGATTGTGACAGATTGATTGTTTGGATGGTGCTCGACCAGTTTATGAGTAGAATATGCTTTTAAATATAGCATTGGATTGGGTAGAAATACTGGTATGCTAATGCCTTGTGAAACACTTCACGATTTGACTATGAGGTGTTAGCGAAGTTGTTGAGTTCATTTCAAATTTAATGAATGATTTTGAAATGATATTTTTCTTAAGTGAAAAGAAATGTATTCCCAATTTTGGACACGGAGTGTTTTATAAAAATGTTTTATAAAATAGAAAGGATTTTGAGGGATTAAACTCGATGATTTCGAAACGATTTGGAAATATATTACGGTTTTACATTGTAGTTCATCACATATTTGATTAGTTGCTGTTAATGATGCATCTGTTTGGTGGCGGAGAATTTATTCTCTTGCTTAACACGCTTCTTTGAGACGTACGAACCAAAAGGCTATGTGATTAATAGTGACTGACCATGTGTGTGAATTGCTGACGTGAAATACTATATTTTGAAAGTACTTGTGATTATTATGTTGTGAAATTGTTTTTCCCACGTCGGGATATAAAAATGATTTAGTATGTGGCTAAAGATTCTAGTAATCCGAACGACTAAAAGTATGGGTGAGATGGGCGGTGTATGCTTCCATGCGTGGGAGGTGCATCGTCGGTGTGTCCTACTCCATAGTGGGAGGTGCACATATATATATCGAGTTGCTTAGGTGCATGCCCTTTTCCCTGTCTAGGGGGAGCCCGATATTTAGTTGCATACTTGTTTGTATTCATTGTTATGATTTGGAATTCATATTTCGAAACGATTTGATTTGAGATCCCGAAGGGAAATCTACTTTGGTATAGAAAGTTAGATATGTATTTCAAATGATTTGAAATAGGAAATTTGGAAATAAAGTCCAAAGGAATAATTTCTATAAATTGAATTGGATTTGGAAAACTAAGTGTGGTGATTAATCTAAATGGGTAGATTGGGATATTGCATGTTGATTGATGCATAGTAGATCCATAACTATTGATTGTTGTTTATACACTAGCATTCATGGGGGTAAACCCGTTCCGCGTTAGCGGCGTGGTCCTGTGATTTATCTTATCATTTATATAAGTTTATAACTGTTTAGAGTTTCTCACACCAGTCCCATCACTGACTCGTAGTTTGTTTCCCTTGCAAACTCGGGTGCCCATATTTTCCACACGGGCAATCGAGTAGTTTATGTTGTAGATACATGAGTAGGATTCTGGATTGAAGCTTAAAGCTATGTCAAGAGCATTGATAGTCTTCCGCTGTGTTATTTTATATTTCCGTTGTGCATTGTATTACATTTATTGTAAAATCATCTTCTGCTATATTGATTATATTTCGACGTACTCTGATATTCTGTACTCTAATGTGTTGTATGCCCAGAGTTAGCGTATACAGGATTCGAACACATCAATATTTTCAATACATGAATATTTTCAACACATGAATATTCTCAACACATGAGTATTGTCAACACATGACTATTTTGTTATTTTATATATTTGATGAAATTGTGATTTTATATCGTTTAATTCTTAATCAGACTCTAATCGTAAATTAGTAAGAAAACAATTCCCTATATATTAACCCCGAAGGCCGAAACCAACATCAGATCAATACCTAGGAAACCATTCATCTTAGCTCGTTTCCAGTTAGTTTCTAATTTTATATATGATAAAAATGTAAAATTCATTGTTTAAAGATTTTACTCAACACATGAATATTGTCAACACATGAATGGTTTCAACACATGAATGGTTTCAACGCATGAATATTCTCAACACATGAGTATTGTCAACACATGACTATTTTTGTTATTTATTATATTTGATAAAATTGTGTTTTATATCGTTTAATTCTTAATCAGACTCTAACCATAAATTAGTAAGAGAACGATTCCCTAAATATTAACCCCGAAGGCCGAAACCAACATCAAATCAATACCCAGGAAACTACTCATCTTAGCTCGTTTCCAATTAGTTTCTAATTTTATATATGATAAAGATGTGAATTTTATCATTTAGAGATTTTTTTCAACACATGAATCTTCTTTTATTCAACACATGAATATATATTTTATTCAACACATGAATATTTATTCTATTCAGCACATGAATCTATTTTTTATAATATTCTTTATTTTCCTAATTGGAATGAGGCCCAATCAATTACCATATAATGTTAATTATATGCATTTCCATACAACACATGTATATAATAGCAATGATAAATAATCAACCATCATCCAAAGTGCACTATACAACTGTCTGTCAACCTATCGATTGACATACAACTAAATAATTGGGATAAGTGTACGCCAAATATCATCCCAACACCCGTGTGGGGCTTCAAATCAACAAGCACAGATTTTTATTTGTGTAGTTGGGCGATGTGTAAAATTTATCGTCCCAATCAATATCAATCAAATGGGTGTACATAAACAAATCTTTCGATTTGTAAATGAATATTTATTTATTCACCTTCACGTTAAATTTATATTTTTAACGATAAATAATTTATTTCAACATATGAATATGTTTCCATTCATTCCAAATCACAATCAATTTTCAATACACAATAAAATCAAACAAGTCGTCCAAGGTCTGTGGATAACTGGTGTCGGGTGTTGCTAAGCACCTCTGCATCCTAGTATATATTTTTAACTAGAAAATAAGAATTAAAGTGAGAAGTTCTCACCGTGAATCTAAACCAAACGCCGCGACTCTTCATATGTAGAAAATCTTCGCCGTGCTTCTAACGAGATCTGTTTCACGCAGTTTATATTAAAAATCTCATTTTTATTTCATATCTACATGTATAAAAATCGCATTTTTATGATATCACTTCATGTATAAAAATCAAATTTTTATATCTCTACTTTAAAATAGGAATCACATTTTTATAAGTTCTCTTTCCATATAAAGATCATATTTTTATTGCCACTTCTAATATATAAAAATCATATTTTGATTATGC
This sequence comes from Allium sativum, assembly GCA_030737875.1. Classification (NCBI taxonomy): domain Eukaryota; kingdom Viridiplantae; phylum Streptophyta; class Magnoliopsida; order Asparagales; family Amaryllidaceae; genus Allium; species Allium sativum. Next base: position 620,990,035 of record CM060910.1, read on the forward strand.
TACTATGTAGATAAAAATCACATTTTTATCTACTAAAGATTATATTTTTTTCATAACGAAAAATCATAACTTTATATGAATAAAAATCATAGCTTTACTTAGCCAAAAATTAAATCTTTCTCTCATATCTATATATAGAAAAACCACTTCCTTACATATTGTTAAATACATTAAAAATCAAATTTTTAATTGCGGTATTATATTAAAACTGAGAATAACTTAAATTATAATAAAAAAATTAATTAAAAAACTCACATTTCATCATTCACGTGGTTGGAGGAGGCACTAGAGGGCTACTACCGGTCGGCGGTGGTGCCATATTGGCCTGAGCAGCGAAGAAGTGCGGTTTTGGGGATTTAACAATTTTAAAATCCGGTTTTTATAAGGAAGGAGGGTCCACATACTGACTGGGGTGATGGGTGGCGGCGCTAGGGCACGCTGGTGGTGGCGGAGGTAGCGCTGGCCGTAGCAGGGCCGGAGGTGGCGGGCACTGGCCTGAGCGACGGGTTTTGGTGGAGAAGGGGGCTAGGGCGACGATCCTAGGTGGAGCAGAGAGGAGAGAAGAAGGAGAGGGGGAGGCCGATCATTGATGGCGGAGATGGCCTGGGGCGGCGTGGTGGTGTCTAGGGGGGGGGGACGACGGGTCAACGGTGGATTAGGGGTATCGTGGTTTTTTTTTTGTAAATTTTGACTGTGAGGGGAGAGAGAATAGAGGGGTGAGGGCTTATATAAAAATTTATATATTTTATTATTTTTAAATTTCAAAAAGCAACTTTTTATTTCGTGCTCGAAATCGAATTCATCGACTGTCGTCCCTAGCTAATTATCCCCATTCCGAATACAATGGGATATGTATCATAATCTGATTCGATCGTTTTGATCAGTTTTCATCAAAATCAAAATATAAATCTATAAATTGAATTTGAACGCGCATTTAAATTTATCGAGGCCACATACGGACACTAAAAATTCCCGAAAAATATTTTCTAGATTCGTATTGACGATACGGTCCTAATAAAACTAATTTCGTCAAATTCTGAGATCGTTTGAAAAATGGCCATTTTTAAAGGCGAGAATTCCACAACGACTATTCTGAATTTTCAACTGGGCATAACTTTTTATTCCTGCAATGAAATTTCGATTTTTCGGATTCGTTGGAAAGATATTCTCAAATAGATTCAAATTTTTGGTTTTGCTAAAATCCGATTTATTTTGAATCCTGTACATTCATTTGGAATTTAAAATCGAATTTTCAAACTTCCGCTCTATTTTCAATTCCTTTTATAATTAAAATAAAATATTTATATTCTAAGGTCAATTCAAATAAATATATAAGTTCTAATTCTATTCAAAATAAATTTCTCGTCATCATTATTTAAAATCAATCATTTTAAATATTCAAATTTCACTAAAATTCCAATATTATATCACAAACAGTCCATTCTTTATATAATTATGGGGCTGTTATTTATTGCCTTGAGGACGAGCCACATCAGGACTCAAACAGAAGAACATTTCATTGCTTATTACAACAATTCCATCAGAATACAAGAATATAACAGAGTATAAATAAATATTATACATCAGAAAATATCAGAGATTTAAATACATTACTGTAGCGGAAAAATAATACAAAACACAACTGAAGGAGATATACGGATACAGAGCTTTCCGAATATCGTTCCATCTGTAAATCAGGATCATGTGAATATAAATCTGCCAAACCAAAACTATTAGCTGCCCGTGTCGAAAATAAGGGCACCCGGAGTTTAGGTTAAAACAATAAACTTCAGGTAAGAGAACTAAAACAGTTTTTAATCTTTATTTTAAAGTTAGATAAATCAAGGGACCATGCCGTATACACGGAACGGGTTTCCTCCCAAGAATATCGGTGCATAAAGCAACAGCGCAATGCTAAATAAAGAACAATGAAGCTATTATAAGACCCAGGTCCCATCACACAATGCTACGCAAGCCAAAGGATAGAGTTTTTACCTTATAATAGCCAAAAATGCTCGGTACATGAAATTTCATGTTTTATTATTACTATAAGTGTATAGTGTCAAAACAATTTCAATCATAAGTATCAATCATAGATGGCATAAATGCCCCATACCACTATGTCGCCATACATAGGATTACAACTAAAACCACAAAGTCGCGTATTGGAAGTTGGATTTCCATCTGTGAACCAAGGCAAGGGATTGTCCTCACCGAATTCGAGACGATCTAGCCCGCCCCTCAGGTCGGAGCTCGAGTGACCTTTGGATCGTTAGGGCCGGTCCACCAATGTGGATTAAAATGCCTGAACACTGCGTTTCCCTGCCCTTTAGGGCGTAAATGAGTCCTATGACTCCATCGGCTCCACATAGTCACTGATATATCCGAGGCGCCTCGCAATCCAACAACCACACAGGTGAAAATAATATAAATGTCCGGGCTGGTAGGTAACTGACACCACCCTAGCTTGAAGGAAACGCATGCCCTCCTTGATGTCCTCTCCCATTTCTGGTTCACAACCGGGGTGTGAGGCTCGCGAATTAACGCTACACAAAGCTACGCCACAAAGGCCGTGCTTTGATCATCAACCACAAGACTCCGCTTTTCAACAGAAGCCTTGATCATTTGCATCTCAGCATGCCACACTGGCAATTCACGCTATGCAACCGATATCAATCACACATAATGAAATCCGATGTCAGACACGCATCCATTTACAAGTTCATTCTGGGTCTGAATGAAACCGGAGGAACCTTATTCCTCGCATATCCATCGATCTCCAAGTACGTCTAGACGATCACCAGCGAATTCCCTCCTCTTAAATGTACAACCCAATCAAGATCATTAGTAATTATCCAAACGATGTGAAGACCTCCGGTCTTCGACCACCGTCTTCATCCTTGACACATCGTCGATTCAGTTATTCAGAATGGGATAAACCCGGCCTTTTCGAATAACTCGCGTATATAATAAACAAGTGTTACACAAACACAACATACGCCTCATTCCAATTCAGAATATTCTTTTACTCAAATATTCTTACACTTTGGGAAAGGTTCCCATTAGTTTAGTCAAATATAAATTCTTTAAATTTATTCTTTAATCTTCTTTTGAATATCAACTCACACCAAATTATGGTCTATCCAAACTGTCGGGATTAGCGAACTTTACCGAAGTAATCACTTGTTAAATTTCCCAACCCCAACCTATTCATCCCATGAAGTAAAACTGGTCATACTTCATATCTAACACCATGGTGTTATCGATAAATTCAATTACCATCTCACGTTCAAATCTAATTAAAGATTTAACTATCGCCTGAAGCAAAACTGGTGATACTCCATTCTCGATCATTTCAATTTAACTAAAGATTCATTAAAACTCCACTTGGTTTTAATCTTACAAAAAATCAATAGTAGTGATTGTTTAACTTGGAAAATCATATCCCGTCTTTAACTGGGTTAAAGAACTAATGTGATTTAAAACACGGTTCGGGATAAACCCAAAATCACATTCTATTGCATCAACCTTTAATCGTAAATTAGCAAGTGAATAATTTCCTAAGTGTTGACCCTGAAGGCCGAAACCAACATCAGATCAATACCCAGGAAACTATCCAACTTAACTAATCTCCAGTTAGTTTCTGATTTCCTTAACTCCGTTGGGTCTAAGAACGGTATCATTAAAGATACCATTCACGACAACCCAAAATCACATTCCATTAACCATGGAATCTTCATGGAAAAAAATCGATATATATAATCTATATAAAATTCCACATCCGACTAACCATATAAATGGAATAACGGCAAAGCCTTTTAAATTCCATATATATTAGCAGCCCTCTTCCACAGAAATTCACTTCGATTATTACCAAATCAAATTCCATTCCAATTTATTGGATTTAAACTGTAAAACTTTACTTTGTAAAATCTCCTTTAAATCTTAACAAAAGATTTATGAATTCCAAATCACATTTCACTGTAAATCGGGTTAAAGAACGAATGTCGTTAAAACACAGTTCACAATAAACCCAATTCACATTCCATTAGTTATCGGGTTAAAGAACAAGTGTTATTTAAGACACCGTTCACGTTAAACCCAAAAATCAATTCAAATTCAGTTATAGGAAATTATGGTTACTTTTAAAACCCTTTAAAATCCAATTTATTTATTTCAAAAATAAATGGATTATAATTCTAGTTTAAAACTAGTTCATTTCGATAAAAATCTATTTTTATCTTTTCAAATATGGAATTTCTCATCCCTATTCTTTCCAAATCAGTTCTTATGATTTTACACAAATTATTGCTATTTTTAATAATTTTATCAAGGTTTGTACAGTCGATTTCCATAAATGGCCATCGAACTGCACTTATAGCGACCTTTTCCAAATTGATTTGTACATAATTCCAAATCCAACCGTTAGATTTCAAATCTCTAATATTGTTAGAAAGATATTTTCGATATGAACCCAATGGTTCTGTTTTAGGAGAATCCGATGGTCGGATCTCCCGTAATGTCCATTCGAAGTCAATGGTCGAAATTCGTGAACTACCGCAGCGCGGTGCGTTCTATTCAGGCCATTATATCTATATATATAATATATTATATATTTCATCGATTTACTTTTAAAACGTATTTTAGAAATTGTTTAAATTCGTTTTCAAAATTATTTTGACTTCGTATTCAATTTCTAATCAAAACTGAATATTCCATATCATCGATATATAAATGATAATATTTTCAAAACATTAGATTTTGAAATCTATTCCATTTTGATATTCATTATAAAAAATGAATAAAATCGATATAAATATCGTTCACGTCAAAATGGCGTCAATCTAATCAACACGGCTTTATATTGTTAAATATATTCGTGTCCATCCCAAATCAGATATCAAAATCATATTTTGATTCTCTTCTAAATATTATTTGAATAATATTCGTTATTTTAAAATAACCAAACTGAGGCGACCCGAACTTCCCCGTGAAGGAAAGCCCAGATTGAATTGAGGACAAGACGAATCAGACACAAACAGAACAACATTTCATTGTTTATTACAACAATTCCATAAGAATACAAGAATATACAGAGTATGAATAAATATTATACATCAGAAAAATATCAGAGATTCAATTTACATTACATAGCAGTGGAAAAATAATACAAGACACAACTGAAAGTAATACATGGATATAGAGCTTTCCGAGTATCGTTCCAGCTGTAAACCAGGATCCTGTGAATATAAATCTGCAAAACCAAAACTACTAGCTGCCCGTGCAAAAAATAGGGGCACCCAGAGTTTGGGTTAAAACAATAAACTCCAGGTCAGTCATGTGACTGGTGTGGGAACTAAAACAGTTATTAATTTTTATTTTAAAGTTAGGTAAATCAAGGGACATGGCCATATGACACGGAACAGGTTTCCTCCCAAGAATACCAGTGCATAGAACAACAACGCAATGCTAAATAAAGAACAATGAAGCTATTATAAGACCCAGGTCCCATCACTTAATGCAACACAAGCCGGAGGATAGGGTTTTATCTTGTAATAGCCAAAGAATGCTTGATACACTAAATTTCGTCTTTTATTATTACTATAAGTGTATAGTGTCAAAACAATTTCAATCATAAGTATCAATCTTAGATGGCATAAGTGCCCCATACCACTATGTCGCCATATATAAGTTCTATAATCAAAACCGCAAAGTCACGTATTGGAAGTTATATTCCCATTTGTGAACCGAGGCAAAGGATCGTCCTCACCGCTTCGAGGCACTCTAGCCTGCCCCTCAGGTCAGAGCTCGAGTGACCTTTGGATCGTCAGGGCCTATCCACCGATGTGGATTAAAATGCCTGAACAATGCGTTTCCCCGCCCTTTGGGGTGTAAATGGGTCCTATGACTCCATCGGTTCCACATAGTCACCGATATATCCGAGGCACCTCGCAATCCAGCAACCACACAGGTGAAAATAACATAAATGTCAGGGCTGCTAGGTCACTGACACCACCCTAGCTAGAAGGAAACACATACCCTCCCTGATGTCCTCTCCCGTTCCTGGTTCACAACTGGAGTGTGAGGCTCGCGAATTAACGTTTAAACAAAGCTACGCCACAAAGGCAGTGCTTTGATCATCAACCACAAGACTCTGCTTTTCAACAGAAGCCTTGATTATTTGCATCTCAGCATGCCACACTGGAAATTCACACTACGCAACTGATATCAATCATACAGAATGAAATCCGATGTCAGACACACATCCATTTACAAGTTCGTTCTGGGTCTGAACGAAACCGGAGGAACCTTATTTCTTGCATATCCATCGATCTCCAAGTACGTCTGGATGATCACCAACTGATTCCCTCCTCTTGGGTGTACATCCCAATCAAGATCATCAGTAATTATCCAAACGATGTGAAGACCTCCGGTCTTCAACCGCCAATCAGAATGGGTATAAACCCGGCCTTTCCGAATAACTCGCATATATAATAAACAATTGTTACACAAACACAACATACGCCTCATTCCAATTCAGAATATTCTATTATTCAAATATTCACATCTATAGGGAAAAGTTCCCATTAGTTTTATCAAAGATAAATTCTTTTAAATTTATTCTTTAATCTTCCTTTGGATTTCAATTCAAACCAAATTATGGTTTATTAAAACTAGTCGGGATTTACGAACCTTACCGAAGTAATCATTTTTTTAAATTTCCCAAACCCAAATTATTCATCCCATGAAGTAAAACTAGTAATACTTCATATCTCACACCACGGTGTTATCGATAAATTCAATTACTATTTCACGTTCAAATCTAATTAAAGATTTAACTATCGCTAGGAGCAAAACTGGTGATACTCCATTCTCGATCATTTCAATCCAATTAAAGATTCATTAAAACTCCACTTGGTTTTAATCTTCCCAAAAATCAATATTAATGATTGTTTAACTTGGGAAACCATATCCTGTCTTTAGCTGGGTTAAAGAACCAATGTCGTTTAAAACACGATTCACTATAAACCCAAAATCACATTTTATTAACAAAGGAATCTTCATGGAAAACAAATCGATATATATAATTGATATAAACTTCAATATCCGACTAATAATATAAATGGAACAACGGAGGTCTTCAACATCGTTTGGATAATTACTGATGATCTTGATTGGGCTGTACACCCAAGAGGAGGGAATCATTTGGTGATCGTCCAGATGTACTTGGAGATCGACGGATATGCTAGGAATAAGGTTCCTCCGGTTTCGTGCAGACCTAGAACGGACTTGTAAATGGGTGTGTGTCTGACATCGGATTTCATTCTATGTGATTGATATCGGTTGCATAGCATAAATTGCCTTTGTGTCATGCTGAGATGCAAATGATCAAGACATTTGTTGAAAAGCAAAGTCTTGTGGTTGATGATCAAAGCACCGCCTGTGTGGCTTAGCCTTGTGTAGCGTTAATTCGGGAGCCTCACACCCCGGTTGTGAACTAGAAACGGGAGAGGACATCAGGGAGGGCATGCGTTTCTTTCTAGCTAGAGTGGTGTCAGTGACCTACCAGCCCTGACATTTATATTATTTTCACCTATGTGTCGTTGGATTGCGAGGCACCTCGGATATATCAGTGACTATGTGGAGCCGATGGAGTCACTTGGCTCATATTTTCTCTCCAAAGGGCGGGGAAACGCAGTTTTCAGGCATTATAATCCACATCGGTGGACCAGCCCTGACGATCCAAGGTGTAGTTGTGGCTGTTCCTGAGACACGGGCTAGAGCATCTCGAAGCGGTGAGGACGATTCCTTGCCTCGGTTCATAGATGGAAATCCAACTTCCAATACGTAACTTTGCGGTTTTGATTGTAGTGCTTAGTATGGTGACATAGTGGTATGGGGCACTTATGCCATCTATGATTGATACTTATGATTGAAATTGTTTTGACACTATACGCTTATAGTAATAATGAAAGATGAAATTTAGCGTATCAAGCATTCTTTGTCTATTATAAGGTAAAACCCTATCCTCCGGCTTATGTTGCATTGTGTGATGGACCTGGGTCTTATAATAGCTTCATTGTTCTTTATTCAGCATTGCGTTGTTGTTTTATGCACTGGTATTCTTAGGAGGAAACACGTTCCGTGTTGTACGACGTAGTCCCTTGATTTATCGAACTTTAAAATAAAGATTAATAACTTTTTTAGTTCTCACACCAGTCACATGACTGACCTGGAGTTTATTGTTTTAATCTAAACTCTGGGTGCCCTTATTTTTGACATGGGCAGCTAGTAGTTTTGGTTTTGTAGATTTATATTCACAGGATCCTGATTTACAGCTGAAGAGGTATTCGGAAAGCTCTGTATCCGCGTATCTGTTTTTAGTTGTGCTTTGTATTATTTTTGCACTACGATGTATTTAAATGTAATTTAAATCTCTGATATTTTCTGTGTAATATTTATTCATACTCTGTAAATTCTTGTATTCTGATGGAATTGTTGTAATAAGGAATGAAACGTTCTTCTGTCTAGGTTCTGATGTGGCTTGTCCTTAAAGCAATCCGCTCTTTCCTTCACGGGGAAGTTCGGGTCCTTGAAGCTGTTTTCTATACAGTTATTTATTTTATAACTGCGTATATGAACTGCTCCCCATCGTCCATAGACCATGAATGACTTGTTTGATTGTATTCTGTGTGAAAATTGATCGTGATGTGAAATTAAAATATATATATGATGTGTCATGAGTCGAGGCAAGGGGCAAGCTCCTCTCCATTCGAGACACTCTAGCAAATATCTCAGGACCACACACAACGATCATGGATCTTCATGGCTGGTCCACTCTTACTTTTGAGGATTAATTATTCCTAAACACACGTTTCCTGGTCCTATAGGACCTATATCCGAGGCGCCTTGCATCCAACAACCACACAGGTAAAAAGTATATAAATGTCCGGGCTGGTAGGTCACTGACACCACCTATAGCTAGAAAGAAACATCATGCTCTTCCTGTAGTTACTATCCCGTTTTTGACTCATACCGAGGTGTGAGGCTCCCGAATTAACGCTATACACAAAGCTGTGCCACATAGGCCGTTCTTTGATCATCAACGACAAGACTTTGCTTTTCAACAAAAGCCTTGATCATTTGCCACTTAGGCATGCCACACAGGCAATTCACTCCATGCGATTGATATCCATCAATATACAACCTCTGAGCTCATGCGTATCAGGGAAGGGTGTTAAGCAAGAGAATAAATTCTCCGCCGCCAAACAGATATATATTTAATAGAAATCAATCACATAGAATAAAATCCAGTGTCAGACACATAGTCCATTTACAAGTTCGTTCTGGGTCTGAATGAAACCGGAGGAACCTTATTCCTCGCATATCCATCGATCTCCAAATACGTCTGGATGATCACCAACTGATTCCCTCCTCTTGGGTGTACAGCCCAATCAAGATAATCAGTAATCATCCAAACTATGTGAAGACCTCCGGTCTTCAACCACCGTCATCATCTTCGACTTATCGTCGAATCAGTTATTTAGAATGGGTACAAACCCAACCGTCGATTTATTATGATTTTACACAAATTATTGATATTTTTAATAATTTTATCAAGGCCCGAATAATCGATTTCCAATAATGGTCGTCGAACTGCACTTACAGCGACCTTTTCCAAATTTGATTTGGACATAATTCCAAATCCAACCGTTAGATTTCAAATTTCTAATATTAAATGGAAAGTACTTTTCAATACGAATCCAACAGTTTCGGTTTTAGGAGAATCCGGCGGTCGGATCTCCCGTAACGTCAATTCGAAGTCAATGGTCGAAATTCGTGAACTGCCGCGGCGCATTCTATTCAGGCCATTTAATATATAAAATATATATATATATTATATATATTTCGTCGATTTCAATTCTAAACATATTTTATAGATCGTTTAAATTCGTTTTAAATAAAAAATGATTTCAACTTCATATTCAATTTTAAATTAACATTGAATATTCCATATCATCAATATATTTAAATGATAATATTTTCAAAACGTTATATTTCGAAATCACTTCCTTTTCTATATTCATTATAAAACTGAATATAATCGATATGAATATCGTTCGCGTTAAAATGGCGCAAATCTAATCAACACGGCTATATATATTCCAATAACTTTGTTATTCTATTCAACAAATGAATATTTTCTTCAACACATGAATATTTACTATTTCTTTCTTACAATAAAAATGTGAATTTTTTTGTATGAATATTTCGTTCAATACATGAATAGTTTCAACACATGAATATTCTCAACACATGAGTATTTTCAACACATGAATGGTTTCAACACATGAATATTATCAACACATGAGTATTGTCAACACATGACTATTTTGTTTATTCAACACATTAATATAATTTATTTTCTAAATTGGAATGAGACCCACTCAATTACCATATAATGTTATTTATATGAATTCTATACAACACATGTATGTAATAGCAATGATAAATAATCAACCATCATCCAGAGTGCACCACACAACTGCATAAGCATTAAATATAAATAATTAACGCTTACACAGTCTGTCAACCCATCGATTGACATACAACTAAACAATCGGGATTAGTGTACGTCAAATATCATCCCAATACCCGTGTGAGGTTTCAGTCAACAAACACAAATTTTTATTTGTGCAGTTAGGCGATGCGTAAAATTTATCGTCCCAATCAATATCCTTCAAATGGGTGTACATAAACAAATCGTTCGATTTGTAAATGAATATTTATTTATGCACATTCACGTTAAATTTATATTTTTAATGATAAATAATTTATTTCAACACATGAATAATTTTCCATCTATTCCACATCACAATCAATTTTCACCACACAACAAAATCAAACAAGTCGTCCATGGTCTGTGGACAACGGGTGTCGGGTGCTGCTAAGCACCATCTGCATCCTAGTATATATTTTTAACTAGAAAACAAGAATTAAAGTGAGAAGTTCTCACCGATTAGCTATACAAATTCGCCGCGACTCTTCATATGTAGGAAAACTTCGCCACTCGCCTTTTGTCACTTTCGTCGCCCGTATTCGTTACATATATAAAAATCACATTTTTATATTGTTGCCATGTATATAAAAAATAAATTTTTTATTTCAACGTTACATACATAAAAATCATATTTTTACCACGCTTCTTTCAATATAAAAATTATATTTTTATATGGCTACTTAAATAAAAATTGAATTTTTATTTCTCTACAATATATATAAAAATCGTACTTTTATATTCTCTATCTTATAAAAATCATATTTTTATTACCACTTCATATATATAAAAATCGATTTTTATCGCTACTTCATATATATAAAAATCGAATTTTTATCGCTACTTCATATACATAAAAATCGTAGCTTTTCAATTTAAAACCCTTAGCTTTTCAAAGTTAAAAATGCTACCTTTTCGTTACTAAAAATTATCTATGTAAAAAATCTAATCTTTATTTGTTATTATTCTAAATAAAAATCCTATTTTATACATTACAACATCACTAAAGATCATATTTTTTTTCTACATAAAACTGAAAAGAAATTAGTAAAAAGTAAAGCTCACATCGATTTTCCAGAAGGGGGTGGAGTTTCTAGTCAGAAATTGGACTGGAGAAGGGGCGGCAGGCTACTGGTGGACGCGGGGATGGTGCTCCTGTCGGCGGCAGGCGGAGACAGGCCCCACGGTGGCGGCTCCGTTCAGATTTGGGTGGATTCAGGTAGAAGAAAGAGGGAGGAGCGAGAGAGAGGTCGTGGACGAGAGGGGGGTGCCAGAGGCGGTGCGATGGCCGGAGATAGGCCGGGGGGTTGCGACGCGACAATCGGTGGCGGCGGCGGGCTGTGGAGCTCGTGCGATTCCTCTTTTTATTTTATTTTCCTTTTGTATAACGTCGGGGAGAGGGAGTATAAAGGGAGAGGGAAGTCAATGCCGAGAAGAGGGGGAAAGGGAAGGGTATATTTATTTTAATTTCTCCTTTAATTCTCAAAAAGCCACTTTTTATTTCGACCTCCAAACGAAACCCACCGACTGCCATCCATAACTAATTACCCCCATTCCGAACACAATGGGATATGTATCGTAAGCCAATTCGACCGTTTTGACCAGTTTTCGTCAAAATCAAAATATAAATCTATATATTGAATTTGAACGCACATTTCAATTTACTGAGGCCATATAAAGACTCTAAAAATTCCCGAAAAATATTTTCTAGCTTCGTATTGACGACACAGTTCTAACAAAACTAATTTCGTTAAATTCTGAGATCGTTTGAAAAATGGCCATTTTCCAGTCGATTAAAATCAACTGAAACTGGTCAAAACACGTTTAACTTCGCCATGCTCATATATTGATTCAGAAAATTATGCAAATTGGAATCTAGCAATAATTTGACATCTCGGATCCAACAAAAGTGGTTTCGTCGAAAACCGAGGACGTTTGCAAAATTTCCATTTCTAAGGGCCAGAATTCCATAGCGACTATTATGAATTTTCAATTGGGCATAACTTTTTATTCCCGCTATGAAATTTCAATTTTTCGGATTTGTTGGAAAGATATTTTCAAATAGTTTCTAATATTTTTGGTTTTGCTAAAATCCGGTTTATTTTGAATCCTGTACATTCATTTGAAATTTGAAATCGAATTCTCGAACTACCGCGCCATTTTCAATTCCTTTTATAATTGAAAACAAATATTTATATTCTAACGACGATTCAAATATATATATATATACGTTCTAATTCTATTCAAAACAAATTTCTCGTCGTTATTATTTAAATTAATTCGTTTTAAATATTCAAAATTCACTAAAATCGCCGAAATAAAAATTTTAAATTGGCTCGGATTTCCGGGTTATTACATATATTCAGCAGAGATCAACAAATACAGCGTAAAGGAATACAACGTTAGACATACCATCCATTTACAAGTTCATTCTGGGTCCGAACGAAACCGGAGACACTTTATTCCTCGTCCCATATGTCCAATACAAGAGAGAGGTTCTCGCTTATCCATCGATCTCCAAGTACGTCTCGAAGATCACTACTTATTACCTCGTCTTGGGATGCCTCCCAATCAAGACATCAGTAATCTTACAAATGATGTGAAGACCTCCGGTCTTCAACCACCGTCTTCATCTTCGACTTTTAATCATTGTAGTAATTATTCAGAATGGGTTAATCCTGGTCTTTCCGAATAACTCGCGCATTTTATAATCAAAAGTTAAGTGCTATAAAAACACATCAAACGCCTCAATCCAATTCAGAATATTCTTTTAATGAAATATTCACATTATTAGGGAAAGTTTCCCATTAATTTTATCAAAGATAAATTCTTTTAAATTTATTCTTTAATCCTCTTTTTAGAGATTCATTAAAACTCTAATTTGGTTTTAATATCAAAAATCATTACTTTATGATTATTCAACTTTAAGAGAGAAATATTGTCTTTAACTGGGGTAAAGAACCAATGTCATTTAAAACACAGTTCATGATAAACCCAAAAATCATCTCCCATTTATTATGCAATTTTCACAGAAATCAAATCAATATATGATCGATATAAATCTTTGTATCAAACTAATAATATAAATGGAATAACAGCAAAACCTTTTAAATTCCATATATAGTAATGGTCTTCGTTTACAGAAGCTCATCTCGATTATTATTAAATCGAATCCTATTCAATTCTAATTTAGTATATTAAATTGGAATACTTTACTTTGAAGAATTTCCATTAAATCTTAATAAAAGATTTATAACTTCCAAATTATATTTTCACAGTTAATTCGGTTGAAGAACAAATGTAGTTTAAAAACACAGTTCACAATAAACCCAACTCACATTTCATTTTATTCTAATTACTAAATATAATTGGAAACTCTAATAATCTTAATTAAAGATTTATTCTTTTCTCAACTGGGTTTAAGAATAGTGTTATTGAAGACACCATTCACGACAAACCCAAAAATCCAATTTAATTCCAATTAGATATTTATCAATTGGTAAATTTCATTAAATCTTAATTTAAAAGATTTATTCTAGTTAATAACTAGTACATTTCGATAAAAATATATTTTTATCTTTTCAAATATAGATTTTTCACCCAAAATCTTTTTAAATCATTTATTAAGATTTTGCATAACTTTTCCATATTTTTAATAATTTTATTAAGGCCTGTACAGTCGGTTTCCAACAATAGCCATCGAACTGCTTCTATAGCGACCTTTTCTAAAAATTGATTTGGACATAATTCCAAATCCAACCTTTAGATTTCAAACCTCTTATATTCATTGGAAATTCCTTTTCAATATGAACCAAACATTTCCGGTTTTAGGAGAATCCGACGGTCGGATCTTCCGTTACATCAATTTGAATTTAATGGCCGAAATTCACGAACGGTCGCGGTGCAATGCATTCTATTCAGGCCATTATATAAATATACAATATATTATATATATTTTGTCAGTTTCCTTTTTAAAACTTATTTTATACAATATTTATAATTTCATTTTAAAATGATTTTAACTTCATTTTTCAATATTAAATAAAAATTGAATATTCTATATCTTTATCATATTATATTATTAATCATTTCAAAATATTAGATTTTGAAATCATGTAATAACCCGGAAATCCGAGCCAATTTAAAATTTTTATTTTTGCAATTTTAGCGAATTTTGAGTATTTAAAATGAATTATTTTAAATAATAACGATGAGAAATTTATTTTGAATAGAATTAGAACATATATATTTATATAGATCGTCGTTAGAATATAAATATTTTATTTTAATTATAAAAGGAATTGAAAATGGCGCGATAGTTCGAAAATTCAATTTCAAAATTCAAATGAATGTACAAGATTCAAAATAAGCCGGATTTTAGCGAAACCAAAAATATTTGAATCTATTTGAAAATATCTTTCCAACAAATCTGAAAAATTGAAATTTCATAGTGGGAATAAAAAGTTATGTCCAATCGAAAATTCAAAATAGTTGCTATGGAATTTTGGCCCTTAAAAATAGTCATTTTGCAAACGACCTCTATTTTCGGCGAAACCACTTTTGTTGGATCCGGGATGTCAAGTTATTGCTAGGTTTCAAAATTCATAATTTTTGAAAGCAATATGTGAGCATGGCAAAAGAAAACGTGTTTTGACAGTTTCGGTCAATTTCTTCAACCAGAAAATGGCCATTTTTCTAACAATCTCAGAATAGGACGAAATTAGTTTTGTTAGGACCGTATCGTCAATACAAAACTAGAAATAATTTCTCTGTAATTTTTGGGATCCGTATGTGACTCCAGTAAATTGAAATGTACGTTTAAAATTCAATGTAATGATTTAAATGTTAATTTAAATGAAAATTGATTGAAACGATGGAACTAGCTTACGAAACATGTCCAATTGTGTTCGGAATGTGGGTAATTAGCTAGGGATGACAGTCGATGGGTCTCGTTTGGAGGTCAAAATAGAAAGTACCTTTATGGATTATTAAACAATTAAATAATTAAATATTATTTAACCTTCTCTTACCCCTTTTCTCTCTCTCTCTCTCTCTCAGACCACATTCATTTGGAAAAGGAAAAAAATATAAAATATAAACCCGTTGACCTTTAGCCCCTAACCAAATCGATCGTGCCCTAAATCCCCGTTGCCGCCACGCTCCAGCCCCCCCCCCCCCACCTTCTTCTTCGACGCGTAGAACCCCCTCCCCCTTGCTCCAGTCGCTGGCGCACAGCACACGCCCCCCCATCGCGAGCCACAACACCGCGACCCCCTCCGCTGCCCGGCCATCGCGACGCCGCCAGAGCTGGTGCACACCTCCTCCAACGCCTCCTCTCAACTCTCTCCCCCTTCTAATATCAAAAACCACCCTAAATCGATGCCACCGACCTGAAGAGCTTCCCCCGCCGACTCTCCCCCCTTAATTTTTTCTATTTTAAGTTCTATTTATTTTTAAGTGTTCATGAAAACAAAATTTTGATTTTTATAAATAGGAAAATTCGATTTTTATCCGTAGGAAGATTAGGTTTTTATTAGTATAAAAATTAGATTTTTATATTATAGAGATAATAAAAATATGATTTTTATATTATAGAGATAATACAAATATGATTTTTATAAGGTAGGGAATAAAAAATACGATATATATATATATATATTTATAATAGTGAAGGAAAAAATTTGATTTTTATATACGTGAAAGGTAGGATTTTTATAAGTGAAAAGGAATGATTTCTATTTATAGAAAGGTTATATCTTTACAAAACAAAAGACCATATTTTTATGAAAGGAAAAGATTATATTTTTGAAATAGAAAGATTAGATCTTTAATTTAGAAAAGGTTATATTTTTAAATATAAAAAGATTTGATTTTTAATCCAGCAAAGGTAAGATTTTTAAGCCATATAAAGATGTGATTTTTATTTATATGAATACCATACAAAAATTTGATTTTTATATATGTAGTGAATATGGACAATGAAAGTGACAAAAGGAAACACGGCGAAGATTTCTACATATGAAGAGTCGTGGCATTTGGTTTAGCTTATGAGTGAGAACTCCTCACTTTTATTTTATTTTTCTAGTTTGAAATATATACTAGGATGCAGACAGTGCTTAGCAGCACCCGACACCCGTCGTCCACAGACCATGGATGACTTGTTTGTTTGACTGATGTGTTGTGAAAATTGATTATGTGATGTGGAATGAATAAATATTTTATAGTTAAAAAATCTAATTTTTAACGTGTATATAAAATAAATATTTACAAACAAATCGAATGATTTGTTTATACACACACATTTGACTGGTGTTGATTGGGACGATAAATTTTACACATCGCCCAACGGCACAGATAAAACATGTGTTTGATTGTTTGAAACCCCACACGGGTATTGGGATAATATTGGACATACACTAATCCCAATAATTAGTTGTATGTCAATCGATTGATTGACCAGCTGTGTAAGCGTTAAATATTTGTATTTGATGCTTACATAGTGTAGAATGCAATCTGGATGATGGATTGCTATTTTCATTGTTGTTATACACATTTGTTGTATGAAGACCATATAATCAAATTATACGGTAATTGACTGTGTCTGATTCCAGTTCAGAAAGAAAGAATATTTTAAAATAATGATTATTTTAAAATAACGAATATTTTCAAACAATATTCTGAAAAGGATCAAAATCTGATTTTGATGTCCAATTTGGGATGGGCACGAATATATTTAAATATATATAGCCGTGTAGATTAGATTAAAGCCATCTTGACGTGAACGATATTTATATCGATTTTATTCATTTTTATAATGAATAAATGAATTGATTTCAAAATCTAATGTTTTGAAAATAATATCATTTATATATCGATGATATGGAATATTCAATTTTGATTAAAAATTGAATAGGAAGTTGGAATCATTTTGAGAACGAATTTAAAATGATTTATAAAATACGGTATAAAGGAAATCGATGAAATATATATAATATATATTATATATATATAACGGCCTGAACAGAATGCGCCGCGCCGCGGTAGTTCGCGAATTTCGACCATTGACTTCGAACGGACATTACGGGAGATCCGACCACCGGATTCTCCAAAAACCGGAACCGTTGGGTTCGTATCATAAAGAGCCTTCTAACGAATACAAGAGATTTGAAATCTAACAGATGGATTTGGAATTATGTCCAAATCAAATTTTGAAAAGGTCGCTGTAAGTGCAGTTCAATGGCCGTTTCTGGAAATCGACTATACGGGCGTTGGTAAAATTATTAAAAATATTAATAATTAGTGTAAAATCATAAGAAATGATTTGGAAAGAGTTGGGATGAAAAATACCATATTTGTAAAGATAAAAATAGATTTTTGTCGAAATGAACTAGTTTTGAACTAGAATTATAATCCATTAATTTTTAAGATAAAATAAATTGGATTTGAAATGGTTTTGAAAATAACCAGAATTTCCAATATATAAAGTGGAAATGGATTTGAATCGAAATTGCCTTCGGAATATTTCGATGTTGGATTTTGTGATTATACAAATATTGTTATGGAAATTGGAAAGATATATTTATATCATTATTTCCAACACGATATTTGTCGGTCGTAGAATTTGATATCGAATATAAGCTGATATATTTTCTACTCAGAGCCTTGTATTTAATATCAATTGGGATTTGGGTTTGTCGTGAATGGTGTCTTCATTAACACTGTTCTTAAACCCAATTGAGAAAAAGATTAAATCTTTTTATTTGGATTTAATGAAGTATACCAATTAAATAATATATAATTGGAATCAAATTAGAATTGATTTGTGGGTTTATCATGAACGATGTTTTAAATAACATTTGTTCTTTAACCCGATAATTTATGGAATGTGAATTGGGTTTGTTGTGAGCTGTGTTTTAACGACAACCCGATAATTTATGGAATGTGAATTGGGTTTGTTGTGAGCTGTGTTTTAACGACATTCATTCTTTAACTCGATTCACAGTGAAATGTGATTTGGAATTTATAAATCTTTTGTAAGATTTAAAGGAGAATTTCCAAAGTAAAGTTTTCCAATTTAAATAAAGTAAATTGGAATGGAATGGAATTCGATTTGGTAATAATCGAAGTGAATTTCTGAGGATGAGGACTGCTAATATATATGGAATTTAAAAGGGTTTGCCGTTATTCCATTTATATTGTTAGTTGGATATGGAAGTTGATATCAGTTATATATATATATATATATCGACTTGTTTTCCATGAAGATTCCATCGTTAATGGAATGTGATTTTAGGTTGTCGTGAATGGTATCTTTAATGATACTATTCTTAGACCCAACGGAGTTAAGAAAATTAGAAACTAAATGGAGATTAGTTAAGTTGAATGGTTTCTTGGGTATCGTCCTGATGTTGGTTTCGGCCTTTGGGGTTAATACTTAGTGAATTGTTCACTTGCTAATTTACGGTTAAAGGCTGATGGAATGGAATTTGATTTTGGGTTTATAGTGAACCATGTTTTAAATGACATTGGTTCTTCAACCCAGTTAAAGACAAGATATGATTTCCCAAGTTAAACAATCATTAATATTGATTTTTGGGAAGATTAAAACAAGTGGAGTTTTAATGAATCTTTAATTAGATTGAAATGATCGAGAATGGAGTATCACCAGTTTTGCTCTAGGCGATAGTTTAATCTTTAATTAGATTTGAATGTGAAATGGTAATTGAATTTACCGATAATACCGTGGTGTTAGATATGAAGTATGAACAGTTTTACTTCATGGGATGAATAGGTTGGGGTTGAGAAATTTAACAAGTGATTACTTCGGTAAGGTTCACTAATCCCGACTAGTTTAGATAAACCATAATTTGGTTTGAATTGATATTCAAAAGAAGATTAAAGAATAAATTTAAAGAATTTATCTTTGATAAAATTAATGGGAACCTTTCCCAAAGTATAAGAATAATTGAATAAAAGAATATTCTAAATTGGAATGAGGCATATGTTGTGTTTGTGTAACACTTGTTGATTATATACGCGAGTTATTCAGAAAGACCAGGTTTATCCCATTCTGAATAACTGATTCGACGATGTGTCGAGGATGAAGACGGTGGTCGAAGACCGGGGGTCTTCACATCATTTGGATAATTACTGATGATCTTGATTGGGCTGTACACCCAAGAGGAGGGAATCAGTTGGTGATCATCCAGACGTACTTGGAGATCGATGGATATGCGAGGTACAAGGTGCCCCCGGTTTCGTTCAGACCCAGAACGGACTTGTAAATGGAATGTGTGTCTGACATTGGATATCATTCTTTGTGATTGATGGATATCGGTTGCATGGAGTGGTTTGCCTGGGTGGCATGCTAAGATGAAAATGATCAAGGTTTTTGTTGAAAAGCAAAGTCTTGTGGTTGATGATCAAAGCACCGCCTGTGTGGCATAGCTTTGTGTAGCGTTAATTCGCGGGCCTCACACCCCGGTTGTGAACCAGAAACGGGAGAGGACCTCAGGGAGGGCATGCATCTCCTTCTAGCTCAGGTTGTGTCAGTGACCTACCAGCACTAACATTTATATTATTTTTACATGTGTGGTTGTTGGATTGCGAGGCTCCTTGGATATATCGGTGACTATGTGGAGCCGACAGAGTCATTTGGCTCATTTTTGCCCCAAAGGGCAGGGAAACGCAGTGTTCAGGCATTATAATATACATCGAGTGGACCGGCCCAGACGATCCAAGGGGCAGTTGCGGCTGTTCCTGAGGCTCGGGCTTGAGAGTCTCGAATTCGGTGAGGACGATCCCTTGCTTCGGTTCACAGATGGAAATCCAACTTCCAAATATGAAATTTGATGTTTTGATTGTAGATCCTAGTATTGGCGACATGATATATGGTACCCATGCCGTCTAGGATTGATACATTTACATTTGAAGTTGTTTTATACACTATGTACTTATAATAGTATCAAATTATTTGTTTTTAACGTACCAAGCATGTTTGGCTATTATAACGGAAAACCCTATCCTCCAGCTTGTGTTGCATTGTGTGATGGGACCTGGGTCTTATAATAGCTTCATTTTTTTGAAAAGCATTGCGCTGTTTTGTTATATGCACTGGTATTCTTGGGAGGAAACCCATTCCGTGTTATACGGCGTGGTCCATTGATATATCTGATTCAAAGTAAAGTTTTAAATAACTGTTTTAGTTCTCACACCAGTCACATGACTGACCTGGAGTTTATTGTTTTAACCTAAACTCTGGGTGCCCTTTTTTTGACATGGGCAGCTAGTAGTGTTGGTTTTGCAGATTTATATTCACAGGATCCTGATTTACAGCTGGAACGATATTCGGAAAGCTCTGTATCCGTATATCTCCTTCAATTGGGTTTTGTATTGTTTTTCCACTGCTACGTAATGTAATTTAAATCTCTGATATTTTCTGTGTAATATTTATTTATACTCTGTTATATTCTTGTATTCTGATGGAATTGTTTTAAAACACAATGAAATGTTCTTCTGTTTGTGTTCCGATGTGGCTTGTTCCTAAAGCAATCCGCTCTTTCCTTCATGGGGAAGTTACGGATTCTAATAGTGGTATCAGAGCTTTGGTTTACAAAGCTCGGATAACAAGACACGTTAGAACCGAACTAAAGAATTCATCAGAGATTGGATTAGTAATATCCAATGAGAATGACTCGTTAGAGATAGGATCGGTAGTATCCTAGAATGAGGGTGAAGAGTGATATTTTTAAAATAAAATTAAAAACCAATTTTGTTTTGAAAATTTAAACTTTGTTATTTGTATTTGAATATTTATTTTAAATTAATTTGGACTATCAAGTATATAAAGATTTTGCATATACGTCTAATCCACGTGTATTCAAAGTTTTAATATACTGGATAGATATAGAATCACGCACTAGTTGCCCGGAGATGGTTCTGATGATTGAAACTTCATCATTAGAATTTGTGTTCGTGTTTCCAAAAGTGAGATATTTATATATTTCCAATTGACTGGTGTGAGAATCGAAACTAGATAGGGCTTATTGTTGTGATTTAGCACCAAATTGTGATTTTTTTAGTATGTATCCAAGTTATGAATTTGAAAAGATAATCAAATAATTGATTGCTAGTTGTGTTGTTTGATTGATTATATTGAACCATTTAGGCCGAATTGATCCAAATAGTGAATTGTATTGAAATTTTATGGCATTTGCATTTTTTTAAAACATTTTAAATCAAATAACAAAAAGGAGAATCAAGCCATTCTCCAATGGCTCACAAAAACAGTTTCCGGATAGCGGAAACCATGAATACACATAATAAGATGTAAATACAAAAGGAAAACCCAAAAAACAACAAGGTAAACCACAAACTAGGGACGTGCTGTCCCACATATACCGAAGCCTCAACGCTAAACGAAGCCTCACAACATAGGGCACAGACAGAGAAGGTAGACAAGTCAAAGAAGGAAAGCCGCTAGCAGAAGTGTGGTCAAACAGCCAAACATCCCTCAACTGACAAGAACTCCCGCTCCTCAGGCTCCCACAAGATAAGGTGGGGAGCAAGTCCAAGGGAAGACCGATCAGCTACCTGCTCCGCAAAAAGCTCGGCTGCGCCTGCTGCATGCTCCAACCTCGAGATCTCCAGAAGCTCCAATCTTTGCAAATTCATCACCTAGAAAACATGATCTGCACAAATAGCAGCTAATGTAAAACCGGGGGAGGGGGGTTGGTGGTGAAAAAGGAATAAATAAACAATAGCAAAGAAAAAGAAAAAGAAATGCTGAGAACTAACAATCAACCAATACCTGCCCTTAGAGTCCCTGACTCGGACAAAATGTTAAATATAACCGCCAACCTCCTTGAGCGGGTACCATTGACACCACGGAAAGGCCTGCCCCGGAAAGAAAGGAATACATCGTTCTTGACTTTCCGGATAATAGAAGGCGGCTATCGCCACCTCGTCAAATACCGCCTTATTCCTGGCGCACCAAATGTGCCAGCATATAAGGCAAGGGATCAGGCGGTGGATAATTGAGCATAAAGATTTACTCGAGATACCGGACCACCAGAGTCCAAGCAAATCTTTCGTCGTGTTGGCATTAACTCCGCAACCCATAAGGTTCCCGAAGTAATTCCAGACTGCCCAGGCGCAAGAGCCAGAAACTAACAAGTGAAAGGAAGACTCAGAGCATCCAGGATTGTAGCACCTGCACCTAGACACCAAAGGGATGCCAATACGCTGAAGATTCTCATCTATCGAAAGACCTTCATGCAAGGTTTTCCACATAAAAAGAGAAACCTTTGGCGGAATTTGGACATTCCAAACAGAGCAGAAGACATGCAAACGAGGAGAGGGAGTCCTAATCGAATTCCATGCCGCCTTAAGCGAGAAGGGGTTACCGTCCCAACTGTGGCCTTCCCCCCCATGGGCATCCGTTAAACCTTTAACGGATTGCATCCTTTTCCAAGTCTCACTAGCATTGGATGGAATACCGGAGTAGTCAGCATTAGCAAGGCTACGACACTTGGCATGGAGGAACATCGCCCAAAGGGAGTTGTTCGATCCAAACCGTGCCCATAGCTTACAAGCAAACACCAAACAAACATCCTTGGGATTGCGGAGACCTAGGCCTTCCTCATTTTTCGGACGGAAAATGATGTTCCAAGAAATCCAGTGGTGAAGCGAAGAATTGTCCCTACTTCCCCAGAAGAAAGCAGAAACCAAAGACCGGTAAGAACGGAAGAAAGAAGCAGTGGGAGTCATAGCTGCAAAGATATGAGATCCCATCGAGTCTAGGACAGACTTAATCAAGACCACTTTCCCAGCCTGGGAAATGAGGGAAGCATTCCACCTAATTATCTTGCCCCTGACTTTGTCAGTTAGGGGGTCGAATATGGCGTTGAGCTTTCTCCCTCGGTATAGGACAATACCCAAGTAAGGCAGAGGCAGGGATGCCTTTGAAAAACCAGAAGTTGACTCGGTCCAAGAGGATCTTGAAGCCTCCAGATCTTTCGCAAGCACGAAACAACGTTTAAATGAGTTCATGAGTTGGCCCGAGCAACTCTCGTACTGCCTAATAAAACCAAGGAGAGACCGTATAGAACGGCGTGAGCCATTCGTGAAAATGATGATGTCGTCCGCAAAAGATAAAGAAGATATGAGTGGGCAACCCAAAGGGATTTCGAACCTACTAATATGGCCAACAATCATAAGAGCGTGCAGCCCACGAATGAATGCCTCGGCAGCAATAACGAACAAGGAGGGGGACAAGGGGTCACCTAGACGAAGTCCTCTTCCTGATCTGAAATAACCTGTAGCTGATCCGTTAATGAGAACGGAAAACCAATAGTTGGAGATAAGCCTCCAGACAACATCGATTAGGGCTTCTGGAAACCCAAAGGCTCTAAGAACCTTGATGATGAAGAACCAGGACATGCGATCGTAAGCCTTTGCCATGTCGAGCTTAACGACCACATTAGAGCCACGTACCTTCTTATCAATTTGAGAAATCAGCTCTTGGGCTAAAAGTACGTTGTCAGTGATCAAATGTCCTTTGACAAACCCAGTTTGCGAGGAAGAAATAAGACGCTCTAGAAACTGTGCTAGCCTGGTGGTTAGAATCTTAAATAAGACTTTGTTAGAGAAATTACACAGATTGATCGGTCTGAAGTCCCCACATTCAGAAGGGTGAGCACACTTAGGGATAAGGACCAAATTTGTCGAAGTCCATCCCGCTGGGAGATCAGCACCAGAAAAGAAGTACTGAATGGCAAGACAAAAATCCGCTTGAATAATCGGCCACACACTCCTGTAAAAAGCTCCATTGAAACCATCCGGCCCACATGCACTGTCCTTACTAAGAGAAAATACGGTGGCACGTATTTCTTACGAGAAATGGGGTGCGACCAGGTCATAGCCATCCGAAGGAAGGATCAGACGAGGGATGAAGGCCAACAAGGACGGATCGGGAGCAGGAACAGAAGGGGTGCTAAGGAAAGTCTGGAAATGGGAAAGAATAGTATCTTTGACTTCAACCGGTGTTGAAGCCAGAGTACGTTCTGGTCTACGGATCTGGCGAATGGACAGTAGGCTATTCTTCTTACGAATGGTCGAATGAAAGAACCTAGAGTTCGTATCTCCATCGATAACCCACTTGGTCCTTGCTTTTTGGCGTAAGTGATCGTGCTCGATACGAAGTTCCGACGAGAAGGCAGGCTGGGCCAAGGCCCATGCCTCCTTGTTGGCCGCGTTCGGGTTCTCATCAAAAGATGCTTCGGCTAGGATAAGAGATTCCTCAGCTGCCCTAACCCGATCGAAAATATTCTTGAAGTCGAGTTGATTCCACGCTTTAAGGCAGATCTTAAGGCGCTTCAGCTTATGGGAGAAAATAACGCAAGGTGGACCAAGCAAGGGGGACACCCAAGAATCTTCGACAACACTTAAGAAGGTGTGGTGAGACCGCTATATACTCTGAAACCTAAAGGACGATGGACCAGAGATGGAAAGCGGGGTGCAGCTAAGGAGTAAGGGAGCATGGTCGGAACAGGAACGGTGAAGGTGAGAGATGGAGAAGGAAAGGGGGAGGCTAAGCCATCCTTCAGATGCGAACACACAGTCCAGCCTAGACATAATATGGTTAGGGCCTTCTTGGTTTTTACTCCAAGTGTAGGCCGAACCAATGAAGGACACTTCAGAGAGGCCCGAAGTGATGATGAAGGAATTAAAGTCCGCGACCGCCAAATGGTTGACCGCATTCCCTCCCCGCTTTTCTGCCTGACTAGTGGCAACATTAAAGTCGCCTCCGAGAACAGATTCAGAAAATCCCAAATCGGACAGGGAAAGAATATCGGCCCAAAGGCCTAGTCTCTCAATCCGATCGCACTTAGCATAAACGGCAGAGAACAAAAAGGAATAAGCGAGCGACGGGAGCGAGCAAGCCACGGATAAAAGCTGGGGGGATTCTAAGATAGGACGGGCGACAACGTCTTTGGACCATAATATCCAAATCTTGTCGAACACGTTAGCTACTGCTCCCCCAAAGCCTAAAGAAAACACAAGAGAGGTGATCGCGTTCGGTCCCATAAAAGGTTCCAGAAGCGCAATCAGACAGATAGAGCGCTTCCTAACTAAGCGCTTAAGAAGAGCAACCGACTCATCATTCCCAATACACCTAATGTTCCAGAACATAAAATTCGCCATCAGAACTAACAACAAAGAACAAGAAAGCACAGAGGAAAAGAACCAAGAAAGAAAAGAAAACGGCTAGCTCAACTAAAGTATAGGGTATGTCGAGTAGATCAAATGATCTTCTCGGACGCCGCTATAGAGCGTGTGCGAATGGTACGAGGGTGCGAGGAGCCCCACTTCCACTATGGCGAAGAGAGCGAACAGACGAGTCGTTGGCGACTAGGCGACCATCAGAGGCACGCGACCGAGTGCGAGGAGGGTAAGTGTTCTTAGTAAGTCTAGCTAGCCGATCATTAATGATCACTATTTCAGCCTTACTAAGTAAAGGGGGCGGAGAAGCAGATGACACCGAGTCAACGTGAGGATCCGAACCGGCCAACGGGGGCACAACATCAGTAGAACACGACGACTGTGTAGAGTTGCTCAGTGGAGACAACACTAGTTGCTGTGAGAGATTTACTGGAGCCGATCTATCATCAAAATGATAAACCCGCACAAAAGGTAAAGATCGATCGACCAAACACGAAAAACCAACCGATGGCCAGGATGAGCATGGGAGGCCACCTCCCCAGTAACCCATATAGTGAACAACCGCAGTATCCACCATACGCCTACATAAGGGAATCCACCCATCCCATGGGGTCAAGGCAATGGATAGGAGCGAGGGTGGGATAGAACAATAGAAAGATCTAAGCCAGAACGAATGAGACACCAACGACTCTGAGACGGCCTCGTAGTGTCTTGTTTAGTAGACAAACCCCACATAGAAAGCAAAAGTCCATAAGAACCAGTCAAAGCTGAGAAGCTCCGACCAGTCGTATAGACCATAGAAAAAACCGATTCCCTCCCCAAAACAAACCAACCAGCTACAAAATAGTGGTCATCAGACCAACTAACAGTAAGACCCACATGCGCACCAGAGAAGAAGCCCAGAAAAGACCAAGACACGACTGGGTAAATATGTTCAGTCAAATCCACGCCACGGTACAACAACATAAAAGGATAACAAACCAAAAACACACCCCCAAAGCACGCGCACATGACAAGACACAGGCACAAACTCTGTTTGCACCACCATGCCAGAGAGCGAGCACGTTAAAGTGTTAATGCTCAAGACACACCACTCCAAACTAATCAGCTTACTATCAAGCAAAGAAGAGAACAAAGCCAATTCCTCAATGAAACGATTAACAAAGCCGTGCTCATGTTGTTCAAGAACTTGAACAAAATCCAGACACCAAAAAGGAACAGCAAATCCAACCAAAGAATCGACCATGAAAAAATTGCCAAAATCAGGCACGCAAGACAAAGGGGGCGGGGAAACCTCAGAACTGACAAAGAGGCCGATTGGATTAAACAAAAAAGAAGGAAAACATACCTGACTGATAATTGTTGCATCAAAACTGATGCATCTGTTACCAATTAACGCACAAGTCACCCCCAAAGAGCACATGCAAGCCATCTACAGAACCATTAGCACTAACCAAATTTTCAGATCCAACACCCAACCTATCCACTTCAATAACCTGAACCTCAAGCACATAATGAGCACCCGACCACCGACTTCTCTCACGACGCAGAAAATAGCCAGGTAACATCGTAGAGATGCCTTGGTCAATGCAAGAAAGCTAACCAGAATTGAGAGAGGGAGAAGGCTCCAAAATATGCTCCAACACCGAGAAAGAATTAACGTGATTCAGAGCAGGGGAGCCTTTGATCCGATGACAGGATGAGACCTTTTCCCTCGCCACGAACGATGGCCTCTATGTTTACGAAGTTTAGTGCTAGGCTGCGGACCGCCACCGACTTCAGTAACAACCTCCACAACACCTTCTAGAACGTATTTCATAGATGGGGTGGTCAAATCCCCATTGATAGCCACTTCAGCATTAACAATCGAGCCGAACCCTGGCCCGAAAACTCCCCCACATGCAATGGAACCAACAAGGAATCCTTGAACCGCTGCAATCGGGCTTCATCATTGGATCTGAAGCACAGTCTTGGAGAAAAGGGGGTGGTCACTTCCCGCCTTAAAATATTTGCCTCAGACAAGTGATTAGATTCTGATGCCACTTCAGCAACAGACAGGATGTTAGAACCACACGGGTTAAAGTGCTCACCAACGAGCTAAAGAAACAAGGCGATAGCTCAAGGAAGTACCCATCTACCACAATGAATCTATGGCGAAGAATTTTCTCAAACGCTAACAGTGAGAACAGTCCTATCTTAATGGAAGTTTCGCTAGAAAACACCACCGAAATAGGGCTGATCGCTATAGACAATAAAGATTTTGCTATAGACTTGAAGCTAGGGCAGCTTCTGAGAAAGGAGCCAGAAACCAAGAAAACATTGCCTGAGAGAGACGACTTCATGCCCATTGAGAGCGAGCACGAAGAAGACTAAGAGAACCACAGAAATTAAACAAAAAAGCAGAAGAGGAAGATCGAATGCTGAGAGAGAAAAAAAGTAGGGGAAACGAGAATGACAGTCAGTAGAGGGATGCCATTAATGTTACCGTTGTTTATGGTGTCAAATCATTTGATACTATTATATACATTTGCATGCATATACATGTACTTACACTGAACAGGTTATAGCAAAGAGGCTAGAGCAGAGGAATAAAATTGTTTGCCCGACAAATAGGTACATGTTTGTTGTATTTATTGGGGTTTTTGATGATTTTATGAGTCAATTGGCTAGCTGCTTTGCTGTTTCCTTTTCTTTTTGGATTGGAAAGGCCTGTATGGAAATTTTGAGATTTTCCCGGTGCTCCCGTGCAGGGGAGGTTATGGCGAAATTTTTCGAAAATTTAGGGTGTTAGCCAAAATTTTGAAAAGTTCTTAGAAACTGAAAAGGTGAAGAACTTAAGCCATAATGAAAAGAATGAAAGTTAAGTTGGTTTGTAAAACAACTTTCAAATCCGTTCATTTTCGGGGATGAAAAGTTTTAAGTGGGGGAGATTGTAATAACCCGGAAATCCGAGCCAATTTAAAATTTTTATTTTGGCAATTTTAGCGAATTTTGAGTATTTAAAATGAATTATTTTAAATAATATCGACGGGAAATTTATTTTGAATAGAATTAGAACGTATATTTATATAGACCGTTGTTAGAATATGAATATTTTATTTTAATTATAAAAGGAATTGAAAATGGCGCGGTAGTTCAAAAATTCAATTTCAAAATTCAAATGAATGTACAAGATTCAAAATAAGCCGGATTTTAGTGAAACCAAAAATATTTAAATCTATTTGAAAATATCTTTCCAAAGAATCCGAAAAATTGAAATTTCATAGCGGGAATAAAAAGTTATGTCCAATTGAAAATTCAGAATAGTCGCTATGGAATTTTGTCCCTTAAAAATAGCCATTTTGCAAACGACCTCTGTTTTCAGCGAAACCACTTTTGTTGGATCCGGGATGTCAAGTTATTGGTAGGTTTCAGAATTCATAATTTTTGAAAGCAATATGTGAGCGTGGCAAAAGAAAACGTGTTTTGACAGTTTCAATCAATTTCGATCAACCAGAAAATGGCCAATTTTCTAACGGTCTCAAAAGAGGACGAAATTAGTTTTGTTATGACCGTATCGTCAATACGAAGCTAGAAATAATTTCTCTATAAATTTTGGGATCCGTATGTGACCCCAGTAAATTGGAATGTATGTTTAAAATTCAATGTAATGATTGAAATGTTAATTTAAATGAAAACTGATCGAAACGATAGAACTAGCTTACGAAACATGTCCCATTATGTTCGGAATGTGGGTAATTAGCTAGAGACGACAATCGGTGGGTCTCATTTGGAGGTCGAAATAGAAAGTACCTTTATGAATTATTAAACAATTAAATAATTAAATATTATTTAACCTGCTCTTACCCCCCTTTTTTCTCTCTCTCTCTTAGACCTCGTTCATTTGGAAAAGGAGAAAAAATATAAAACAAAAAACCGTTGACCCTCAGCCCTTCCCCAAGTCGATCATGCCCTAAATCCCCGTCGCCGCCAAGCTCCTGCCTCCCCCACCTTCTTCTTCGACGCGTAGAACCCCGTCCCCTTGCTCCAGTTGCTGACGCGTAGAACATGCCCCCCCATCGCGAACCACAACACCGCGACCCCCTCCACTGCCCGGCCATCGTGACGCCGCCAGAGCTGGTACACACCTCCTCCAACGCCTCCTCTCAACTGTCTCCCCCTTCTAACATCAAAAAGCACCCCAAAATCGACGCCACAACAAACCCTAGCCCACCTCTGGTGATGACCGCGCTGCCACCGACCTGAAGAGCTTCCCCTGTCGACTCTACCCCTTTAATTTTTTTTTTTGCTATAAGTTCTATTTATTTTTAAGTGTTCATGGAAACAAAAATTTGATTTTTATAAATAGGAAAATTCAATTTTTTTCCGTAGGAGGATTAGGTTTTTATTAGTATAAAATTAGATTTTTATATTGTAGAGATAATAAAAAATATGATTTTTATATTGTAGAGATATTAAAAATATGATTTTATATGGTAGGGAATAAAAAAAATATGATTTATATATATAATAGCAAAGAAAAATTTTGATTTTTATATACGTGAAAGGTAGGATTTTTATAAGTGAAAAGGAATGATTTCTATTTATAGAAAGGTTATATCTTTACAAAAGAAAAGACCATATTTTTATGAAAGGAAAAGATTATATTTTTGAGATAGAAAGAATAGATCTTTAATTTAGAAAATGATATATTTTTAAATATAAAAAGATTTGATTTTTAATTAAGCAAAGGTAAGATTTATAAACTATATAAAGATGTGATTTTTATTTATATGAATACCATATAAAAATTTGATTTTTATATATGTAGTGAATACGGACAACGAAAGTGACAAAAGGAAACATGGCAAAGATATCTACATATGAAGAGTCGTGGCATTTGGTTTAGCTTATGAGTGAGAACTCCTCAATTTTATTTTATTTTTCTAGTTTGAAATATGTACTAGGATGCAGACGGTGCTTAGCAGCACCCGACACCTGTCGTCCACAGATCATGGATGACTTGTTTGTTTGATTGGTGTGTTCTGAAAATTGATTGCGTGATGTGGAATGAATAAATATTCTATAGTTAATAATATAATTTTTAACGTGTATATAAAATAAATATTTATAAACAAATCGAACGATTTGTTTATATATACACATTTGACTGATATTGATTGGGACGATAAATTTTACACGTCGCCCAACGGCACAGATAAAACAGTGTAGAATATTTGTATTTGATGCTTACACAGTGTAGAATGCACTATGGACGTTGGATTACTATTTTCATTGTTGTTATACACATTTGTTGTGTGAAAATCATATAATCAAATTATACGGTAATTGACTGTGTCTGATTCCAATTCAGAAAGAAAGGATATTTTAAAATAACGATTATTTTAAAATAACGATTATTTTAAAATAACGAATATTTTCAAACAATATTCAGAAAAGAATCAAAATCTGATTTTGATCTCCGATTTGGGATGGGCACGAATATATATAAATATATATAGCCATGTTGATTAGATTAACGCCATCTTGACATGAACGATATTTATATCGATTTTATTCATTTTTATAATGAATATCGAAAAGGAATTGATTTCAAAATCTAATGTTTTGAAAATATTATCATTTATATATAGATGATATGGAATATTCAATTTTGATTAAAAATTGAATAGGAAGTTGAAATCGTTTTGAAATCGAATTTAAAATGATTTATAAAATACGTTTTAAATTGAAATCGATGAAATATATAATATATATATATAATGGCCTGAATAGAACGCACCGCGCCGCGGTAGTTCACGAATTTCGACCACTGACTTCAAACGGACATTACGGGAGATCCGGCCGTCAGATTCTCCTAAAACTGGAACCGTTGGGTTCGTATCGAAAAGCGCTTTCTAACGAATACAAGAGATTTGAAATCTAATGTTTGGATTTGGAATTATGTCCAAATCAAATTCAGAAAAGGTCGTTGTAAGTGCAGTTCGATGGCGGTTTACAGAAATCGACTGTACGGACCTTGATAAAATTATTAAAAATATCAATAATTAGTGTAAAATCATAAGAAATGATTTGGAAAGAGTTGGGATGAAAAATCCCATATTTGAAAAGATAAAAATAGATTTTTATCGAAATGAACTAGTTTTGAACTAGAATTATAATCCATCTATTTTTAAGATAAAATAAATTGGATTTGAAATGGTTTTGAAAATAACCAGAATTTCCAATATATAATGTGGAAATGGATTTGAATCGAAATTGTCTTCGGAATATTTCAATGTTGGATTTCGTGATTATACAGATATTGTTATGGAAATTTGAAAGATATATTTATATCATTTTTTCCAACACGATATTTGTTGGTCGTAGAATATGATGTTGAATATAAGCCAAAATATTTTCTATTCAGAGCCTTGTATTTAATATCAAATGGGATTTGGGTTTGTCATGAATGGTATCTTCATTAACACTGTTCTAAAACCCAACTGAGGAAAAGATTAAATCTTTTTATTTGGATTTAATGCAGTATACCAATTAAATAATATTTAATTGGAATCGAATTGGAATAGATTTGTGGGTTTATCGTGAACGATGTTTTAAATAACATTTGTTCTTTAACCCGGTAATTTATGGAATGTGAATTGGGTTTGTTGTGAAATGTGTTTTAACGACATTCGTTCTTTAACCCGATTCACAGTAAAATGTGATTTGGAATTTATAAATCTTTTGTTAAGATTTAAAGTAGGTTTTCCAAAGTAAAGTTTTCCAATTTAAATAAAATAAATTGGAATGGAATGGAATTTGATTCGACAATATTCTAAGTGAATTTCTATGGATGAGGACTGCTAATATATATGGGATTTAAAAGGCTTTGCCGTTATTCCATTTATATTGTTAGTCGGATATGGAAGTTTATATCGATTATATATATCGATTTGTTTTCCATGAAGACTCCATCTTTAATGGAATGTGATTTTGGGTTGTCGTGGATGGTATCTTTAATGATACTGCTCTTAGACCCAACAGAGTTAAGAAAATCAGAAACTAACTGGAGATTTGTTAAGTTGAATGGTTTCTTGGGTATCAATCTGATGTTGGTTTTGGCCTTCGGGGTTAATACTTTGGGAATTGTTCACTTGCTAATTCACGGTTAAAGGCTAATGGAATGGAATGTGATTTTGGGTTTATACTGAGCCGTGTTTTAAATGACATTGGTTCTTTAACCCAGTTAAAGGCAGGATATGATTTCCCAAGTTAAACAATCATTAATATTGATTTTTGGGAAGATTAAAACCAAGTGGAGTTTTAATGAATCTTTAATTAGATTGAAATGATCGGGAATGGAGTATCACCAGTTTTGCTCCAGGCGATAGTTAAATCTTTAATTAGTTTTGAACGTGAAATGGTAATTGAATTTACCGATAACACCGTGGTGTTAGATATGAAGTATGACCAGTTTTACTTCATGGGATGAATTGGTTGGGGTTGGGAAATTTAACAAGTGATTACTTTGGTAAGGTTCGCTAATCCCGACTAGTTTGGATAAACCATAATTTGGTTTGAATTGATATTCAAAAGAAGATTAAAGAATAAATTTAAAGAATTTATCTTTGATAAAATTAGTGGGAACCTTTCCAAAAGTATAAGAATAATTGAATAAAAGAATATTCTGAATTGGAATGAGGCGTATGTTGTGTTTGTGTAACACTTGTTGATTATATACGCGAGTTATTCAGAAAGACCGGGTTTATCCCATTCTGAATAACTGATTCGAAGATCTGTCAAGGATGAAGACGTTGGTCGAAGACCGGAGGTCTTCACATCGTTTGGATAATTACTAATGATCTTGATTGGGCTGTACACCCAAGAGGAGGGAATCAGCTGGTGATCGTCCAGGCGTACTTGGAGATCGATGGATATGCCCGGTACAAGGTGCCTCCGATTTCGTTCAGACCCAGAACAGACTTGTAAATGGACTGTGTGTCTCACATTGGATAACATTCTGTGTGATTGATGAATATCGGTTGCATGGAGTGGTTTGCCTGTGTGGCATGCTAAGATGCAAATGATCAAGGCTTTTGTTGAAAAGGAAAGTCTTGTGGTTGATGATCAAAGCACTGCCTATGTGGCATAGCTTTGTGTAGCGTTAAATAGCGAGCCTCACACCCGGTTGTGAACCATAAACGGGAGAGGACCTCAGGGAGGGCATGTGTTTCCTTCTAGCTAGGGTGGTTTCAGTGACCTACCAGCCCTGACATTTATATTATTTTCACCTGTTGTTGTTGGATTGCGAGGTGCCTCAGATATATCAGTGACTATGTAGAGCCGATGGAGTCATTTGACTCGTTTACGCCCTAAAGGGCGGGGAAACGTAGTGTTCAGGCATTACAATCCACATCGAGTGGACCGGCCCTGATGATCCAAGGGGCAGTTGCGGCTGTTCCTGAGGCTCGGGCTAGAGAGTCTCAAACTCAGTGAGGACGATCCCTTGCCATGGTTCACAGATAGAAATCCAACTTCCAAATACGAAATATGCGGTTTTGATTGTAGAGCCTAGTATTGGTGACATGATATATGGTACCCATGCCGTCTAGGATTGATACATTTATATTTGAAGTTGTTTTATACACTATGCACTTATAATAGTATCAAATGATTTGTTTTTAGCGTACCAAGCATGTTTGTCTATTATAAGGGAAAACCCTATCCTCCGGCTTGTGTTTCAATGTGTGATGGGACCTGGGTCTTATAATAGCTTCATTTTTCCAAAAAGCATTGCGTTGTTTTGTTATATGCACTGGTATTCTTGGGAGGAAACCCGTTCCGTGTTATACGGCGTGGTCCCTTGATATATCTGATTCAAAGTAAAGTTTTAGATAACTGTTTTAGTTCTCACACCAGCCACATGACTGACCTGGAGTTTATTGTTTTAAACTAAACTCTGGGTGGCCTTATTTTGACACGGGCAGCTAGTAGTTTTGGTTTTGTAGATTTATATTCACAGGATCCTGATTTACAGCTGGAACGATATTCGGAAAGCTCTTTATCCGTATATCTCCTTAAGTTGTGTTTTCTATTATTTTTCCGCTGCTATGTAATGTAATTTAAATCTCTGATATTTTCTGTGTAATATTTATTTATACTATGTTATATTCTTGTATTCTGATGGAATTGTTGTAAAAAGGAATGAAATGTTCTTCTGTTATTATTCCGATGTGGCTTGTTCACAAAGCAATCCGTTCTTTCCTTCACGGGGAACTTACGGGTTCTTACAGTGGTATCAGAGCTTTGGTTTACAAAGCTGGGATAACAAGACACGTTAGAACCGAACTAAAGAATTCATCAGAGATTGGATTAGTAATATCCAATGAGAATGACTCATTAGAGATAGGATCGGTAGTATCCTAGAACGGGGGTGAAGAGTGATATTTTTAAAATAAAATTGAAAACCAATTTTGTTTTGAAATTTTAAACTTTGTTATTCGTATTTGAATATTTATTTTAAATTAATTTGGGCAATCAAGTATATAAAGATTTTGCATATACGTCTGATCCACATGTATTCAAAGTTTTAATATACTGGATAGATATAGAATCACGCTCTAGTTGCTTGGAGATGGTTCTGATGATTGAAGCTTCATCATCAGAATTTTTGTTCGTGTTTCGAAAAGTGAGATATTTATATATTTCCAATCGACTGGTGTGAGAACCGAAACTAAATAGGGCTTATTGTTGTGATTTGGCTCCAAAAATGTGATTTTTTGACTATGTATCCAAGTTATGAATTTGAAAAGATAATCAACTAATTAATTGCTGGTTGTGTTGTTTGATAAATTAAATATTGAACCGTTTAGGCCGAATTGAACCAAATAGTGAATTGTATTGAAAATTTATGGCATTTGCATGCATATACATGTACTTACATTGAACAGGTCATAACAAGGAGGCTAGAGCAGAGGGATAAAATTGTTTGCCCGACAAATAAGTACATGTTTATTGTATTTCTTGGGGTTTTTGATGATTTTATGAGTCGATTGGCTAGCTGCTTGGCTGTTTCTTTTTGGATTGGAAAGGCTTGTATGGCAATTTTGGGATTTTTCCGATACTCCCGTGCAGGGGAGGTTATGGCGAAATTTTTCGAAAATTTAGGGTGTTAGCCAAATTTTTGAAAAATTTGAAAAGTTCTTAGAAACTAAAAAGTTGAAGAACTTAAGCCATAATGAAAAGAATGAAAGTTGAGTTGGTTTGTAAAACAACTTTCAGCTCCGTTCATTTTCAGGGACGAAAAGTTTTAAGTGGGGGAGATTGTAATAACTCGGAAATCCGAGCCAATTTAAAAAAATTATTTTTCCAACTTTAGCGAATTTTAAGTATTTAAAATGAATTATTTTAAACAATAATGACGAGAAATTTATTTTGAATAGAAATAGAACGTATATATTTATATAGATCGTCGTTAGAATATAAATATTTTGTTTTAATTATAAAAGGAACTGAAAATGGCGTGGTAGTTCGAAAATTCGATTTCAAAATTCAAATGAATGTACAAGATTCAAAATAAGCCGGATTTTTGTGAAACCAAAAATATTGGAATCTATTTGAAAATATTTTCCAACAAATCCGAAAAATTGAAATTTCATAGCGGAAATAAAAAGTTATGTCGAATTGAAAATTCAGAATAGTCGCTATGGAATTTTGTCCCTTAAAAATAGCCATTTTGCAAACGACCTCTGATTTCGGCGAAACCACTTTGGTTGGATCCGGGATGTCATGTTACTGGTAGGTTTCATAATTCATAATTTTTGAAAGAAATATGTGAGCGTGGCAAAAGAAAACGTGTTTTGATAGTTTTAGTCAATTCGATTTACCAGAAAATGGCCAATTTTCTAAAGGTCTCAGAATAGGACGAAATTAGTTTTGTTAGGACCGTATCATCAATACGAAGCTAGAAATAATTTCTCTGTAATTTTTGGGATTCGTATGTAACCCCAGTAAATTGAAATGTACGTTTAAAATTCAATGTAATGATTTAAATGTTAATTTAAATGAAAACTGATCGAAACGATGGAACTAGCTTACGAAACATGTCCCATTATGTTCGGAATGTGGGTAATTAGCTAGGGATGACAGTTAGTGGGTCTCGTTTGGAGGTCGAAATAGAAAGTACCTTTATGGATTATTAAACAATTAAATAATTAAATATTATTTAATATGCTCTTACTCCCTTTTCTCTCTCTCTCTCAGATCACGTTCATTTGGAAAAGGAAAAAATATAAAACAAAAACCCATTGACCCTCAGCCCTTCCCCAAATCGATCGTGCCCTAAATCCCCGTCGCAGCCACGCTCTTGCCTCCCCCACCTTCTTCTTCGATGCGTAGAACCCCCTCCCCCTTGCTCCAGTTGTTGACGCGCAGCACACGCCCCCCATCGCGAGCCACAACACCGCGAACCCCTCCACTGCCCGGCCATCGCGACACCGCCATAGCTGGTGCACACCTCCTCCAACGCCTCCTCTCAACTTTCTCCCCCTTCTAACATCAAAAACCACCCCAAATCGACGCTACAATAAACCCTAGCCCACCTCCGGTGATGACCGCGCTGCCACCGACCTGAAGAGCTTCTCCCGTCGACTCTACCCCTTTATTTTTTTCGTTGTAAGTTCTATTTATTTTTAAGTGTTCATGAAAACAAAAAAATGGTTTTTATAAATAGGAAAATTCGATTTTTATCCGTAGGAAGATTAGGTTTTTATTAATATAAAATTAGATTTTTATATTGTAGATATAATAAAAATATGATTTTTATATTATAGAGATAATAAAAATATGATTTTTATAAGGTAGGGAATAAAAAAATACGATTTATATATATATAATAGCGAAGAAAAAATTGGATTTTTATATACGTGAAAGGTAGGATTTTTATAAGTGAAAAGGAATGATTTCTATTTATAGAAAGGTTATATCTTTACAAAAGAAAAGACCGTATTTTTATGAAAGGAAAAGATTATATTTTTGAAATAGAAAGATTAGATCTTTAATTTAGAAAAGGTTATATTTTTAAATATAAAAAGATTTGATTTTTAATTAAGCAAAGGTAAGATTTATAAACCATATAAAGATGTGATTTTTATTTATATGAATACCATATAAAAATTTGATTTTTATATACGTAGTGATTACAAACAACGAAAGTGACAAAAGGAAACACGATGAAGATTTCTACATATGAAGAGTCATGGCGTTTGGTTTAGATTATGAGTGAGAACTCCTCACTTTTATTTTATTTTTCTAGTTTGAAATATATACTAGGATGCAGACGGTGCTTAGCAGCACCCGACACCCGTCGTCCACAGACCATGGATGACTTGTTTGTTTGATTGATGTGTTGTGAAAATTGATTATGTGATGTGGAATGAATAGATATTTTATAGTTAAAAATATAATTTTTAACTTGTATATAAAATAAATATTTATAAACAAATCGAACGATTTGTTTATAAACACACATTTGACTGATATTGATTGGGACGATATTTTTACACATCGCCCAATGGCATAGATAAAACATGTGTTTGATTGTTTGAAACCCCACACGGGTATTGGGATGATATTGGACATACACTAATCCCAATAATTAGTTGTATGTCCATCGATTGGTTGACAAGCCGTGTAAGCGTTAAATATTTGTATTTGATGCTTACACAGTGTAGAATGCACTCTGGATGATGGATTGTTGTTTTCATTGTTGTTATACACATTTGCTGTGTGAAAACCATATATTCCAATTATATGGTAATTGACTGTGTCTGATTCTAGTTCAGAAAGAAAGAATATTTTAAAATAACGATTATTTTAAAATAACGAATATTTTCAAACAATATTTAGAATTTGGGATGGGCACGAATATTTAAATATATATATATAGCCGTGTTAATTAGATTAACGCCATCTTGACATGAACAATATTTATGTCGATTTTATTCATTTTTATAATGAATATCAAAAAGGAATTGATTTCCAAATCTAATGTTTTGAAAATATTATCATTTATATATCGATGATATGGAAAATTCAATTTTGATTAAAAATTGAATAGGAAGTTGAAATCGTTTTGAGAACGAATTTAAAACGATTTATAAAATACGTTTTAAATGGAAATTGACGAAATATAATAATTTATATATATTATATATATAACGGCCTGAATAGAACTCGCCGCGCCGCGGCAGTTCGCGAGTTTCGACCATTGACTTCAAACGAACATTATGGGAGATCCGACCGTCAAATTCTCCTAAAAACCGAACTGTTCGGTTCGTATCGAAAAGAGCTTTCTAACGAATACAAGAGATTTGAAATCTAACGGTTGGATTTGGATTTATGTCCAAATCAAATTTGGAAAAGGTCGTTGAAAGTGCAGTTCGATGGCCCGTTTACGGAAATCGACTATACGGGCCTTGATAAAATTATTAAAAATATCAATAATTAGTGTAGAATCATAAGAAATGATTTGGAAAGAGTTGGGATGAAAAATCCCATATTTGAAAAGATAAAAATAGATCTTTATCGAAATGAACTAGTTTTGAACTTGAATTATAATCTATTTATTTTTGAGATAAAATAAATTGGATTTGAAATGGTTTTGAAAATAACCATAATTTCCAATATATAAAGTGGAAATGGATTTGAATCGAAATTGTCTTTGGAATATTTCGATGTTGGATTTCGTGATTATACATATATTGTTATGGAAATTTGAAAGATATATTTATATTGTTATTTCGAACATGATATTTTTTGTTCAAAGAATTTGATATTGAATATAAGTCGATATATTTTCTATTTAGAGCCTTGTATTTAATATCAAATAGGATTTGGGTTTGTCATGAATGGTGTCTTCATTAACACTGTTCTTAAACCCAATTGAGAAAAAGATTAAATCTTTTTATTTGGATTTAATGTAATATACCAATTAAATAATATTTAATTGGAATCGAATTGGAATTGATTTGTGGGTTTATCGTGAACGGTGTTTTAAATAACATTTGTTCTTTAACCCGATAATTTATGGATTGTGAATTGGGTTTGTTGTGAACTGTGTTTTAATGACATTCGTTCTTTAACCCGATTCACAGTGAAATGTGATTTGGAATTTATAAATCTTTTGTTAAGATTTAAAGGGTATTTTCTAAAGTAAAGTTTTACAATTTAAATAAAATAAATTGGAATGGAAAGGAATTGGATTTGGTAATAATCAAAGTGAATTTCTGTGGATGAGGACTGCTAATATATATGGAATTTAAAAGGCTTTGCCGTTATTCCATTTGTATTGTTAGTCGGATATCGAAGTTTATATCGATTATATATATGGATTTGTTTTCCATGAAGATTCCATCGTTAATGGAATGTGATTTTGGGTTGTCGTGGATGGTATCTTTAATGATACTGTTCTTAGACCCAACGGAGTTAAGAAAATCAAAAACTAACTGGAGATTAGTTAAGTTGAATGGTTTCTTGGGTATCGATCTGATGTTGGTTTCAGCCTTCGGGGTTAATACTTTGGGAATTGTTCACTTGCTAATTCACGTTTAAAGGCTGATGGAATGGAATGTGATTTTGGGTTTTTAGTGTACCTTATTTTAAATGACATTGGTTCTTTAACCCAGTTAAAGACAGGATATAATTTCCCAAGTTAAACAATCATTAATATTGATTTTTGGGAAGATTAAAACCAAGTGGAGTCTTAATGAATCTTTAATTAGATTGAAATGATCGGAATGGAGTATCACCAGTTTTTCTCCAGGCGATAGTTAAATATTTAATTAGATTTGAACGTGAAATGGTAATTGAATTTACCGATAATATCGTGGTGTTAGATATGAAGTATGACCAGTTTTACTTCATGGGATGAATAGGTTGGGGTTGGGAAATTTAACAAGTGATTACTTCGGTAAGGTTCGCTAATCCCGACTAGTTACGATAAACCATAATTTGGTTTGAATTGATATTCAAAAGATGATTAAATAATAAATTTAAAGAATTTATCTTTGATAAAATTAGTCGGAACCTTTCCCAAAGTATAAGAATAATTGAATAAAAGAATATTCTGAATTGGAATGAGGCATATGTTGTGTTTGTGTAACACTTGTTGATTATATACGCGAGTTATTCAGAAAGACCGGGTTTATCCCATTCTGAATAACTGATTCGACGTCGTGTCGAGGATGAGGACGGTGGTCGAAGACCAGAGGTCTTCACATCGTTTGGATAATTACTGATGATCTTGATTGGGCTGTACACCCAAGAGGAGGGAATCAGCTGGTGATCGTCCAGACGTACTTGGAGATCAACGGATATGCGAGGTACAAGGTGCGTCCGATTTTGTTCAGACCCAGAATGAACTTGTAAATGGACTGTGTGTTTGACATTGGATATCATTCTGTGTGATTGACGGATATCGGTTGCATTGAGTGGTTTTTCTGTGTGGCATGCTAAAATGAAAATGATCAAGGCTTTTGTTGAAAAGCAAATTCTTGTGGTTGATGATCAAAGCACCGCCTGTATAGCATAGCTTTGTGTAGCGTTAATTCACGAGCCTCACACCCCGGTTGTGAACCAGAAACGGGAGAGGACCTCAGGGAGGGCATGCGTTTCCTTCTATCTAGGGTGGTGTCAGTGACGTACCAGCCCTAACATTTATATTATTTTCACCTATGTGGTTGTTGGATTGCGAGGCGCCTCGGATATATCAGTGACTATGTGGAGCCGATAGAGTAATTTGGCTCATTTACGCCCCAAAGGGCGGGGAAACGCAGTGCTCAGGCAATATAATCCACATCGAGTGGACCGCCCTGACGGTCCAAGGGGCAGTTGCGGCTGTTCCTGAGGCTCGGGATAGAGAGTATCGAATTCGGTGAGGGTGATCCCTTGCCTCGGTTCACAGATGGAAATCCAGCTTCCAAATAAGAAATTTGCAGTTTTGATTGTAGAGCCTAGTATTGGTGACATGATATATGGT
This sequence comes from Allium sativum, assembly GCA_030737875.1. NCBI lineage: Eukaryota > Viridiplantae > Streptophyta > Magnoliopsida > Asparagales > Amaryllidaceae > Allium > Allium sativum. The sequence continues at coordinate 621,031,833 of CM060910.1, forward strand.
ACCCATGCCGTCTAAGATTGATACATTTATATTTGAAGTTGTTTTATACACTATGCACTTATACTAGTATCAGATGATTTGTTTTTAACGTACCAAGCATGTTTGGCTATTATAAGGGAAAACCCTATCCTCCGACTTGTGTTGCATTGTGTGATGGGACCTGGGTCTTATAATAGCTTCATTTTTCTAAAAAGCATTGCGCTGTTTTGTTATATGCATTGGTATTCTTAGGAGGAAACCCGTTCCGTGTTATACGATGTGGTCCCTTGACATATCTGATTCAATGTAAAGTTTTAAATAACTGTTTTAATTCTCATACCAGTCACATGACTGACCTTAAGTTTATTATTTTAACCTAAACTCTTTGTGTCCTCATTTTGACAAGGGCAGCTAGTAGAATTGGTTTTGCAAATTTATATTCATAGGATCCTGATTTACAACTGGAATGATATTCGGAAGCTCTTTATCCGTACATCTCCTTAAGTTGTGTTTTGTATTGTTTTCCGCTGCTATGTAATGTAATTTAAATCTCTGATATTTTCTGTGTAATATTTATTTATACTCTGTTATTTTCTTATATTCTGATGGAATTGTTGTAAAATGCAATGAAATGTTCTTCTGTTTGTGTTCCGATGTGGCTTGTTCTCAAACCAATCCGTTCTTTCCTTCATGGGGAAGTTATGGGTTCTTAAAAATCGCTTCTTTTGATGTTCATTATAAAGTAAATCAAATCGATCGATAAACCCATTCGGGTTAAAATAACGTTTGCTACTTAATTCGGCTCCACATTTTTATATTTTTATGTTCGTCTGAAAAGGGACATTGAAATCATAATTTTATTTTACACTGAATATTATTTTAAAATATTCATAATTTTAAAATATTCTTTGTTTCAAAAGATTCTTTAATTAAAATATATTTTACATTAAAAATATTCTGAATCTGAATACGACTCAATCAATTACCATATAATTTCATTTATATGGATTTCATACATCGCATGTATATAACAATAATGAGAAATAATCAATAAACAATCCATTCACATCCAGAGTGAAATTTATAACTGTGAGAGCATTAAAATAAATAAACAAAGCACATCACAGATTGTCAATCCATCGATTGACATACAAGTAAATATTGGGACTGGTGTATGACAAATAGCATCCCAATACCCGTGTGGGGTTTTCAAACAACAACAGTTTACAAACATAAATCATTGGTTAATAAATTTAACCAACTATAATTCAGTTTGAATTATATCTGATGTCGCTAACATAATCATGATAATGATTTACCAGCGTACATTTTTCTACTTTTCTAACATGTAAATGTTGATATCAATCAAATGAATATTTCTGCTTCTATAACATGCAAATGATAATATCAAACAATGCATATTTTAATTATTCCTACTTACATTAAAAATGTAATTTTTGATGTAAAAAGCATTTTTTTATCAAATAATGATCTTTTTATTGAATCCTTTTTACAGTAAAAAATGAGCTTCTTAATGTAAGCATATTATAATTAAACTTTTATCTTTTTATATAAGCATTTGTACATTAAAAATGTACTTTCCTATGTTAACACACTTTTACCAAAGTTTAATCTTTTTAATTAATCCTTTATTACATTAAAGATGTAATTTTAATGTTAACATAATTTATTAAACAATAAAACCTTTTCTAATTATTTATTTACATTAAAAATGTAAATTTCAATGTCAAAATATATTTTTATCACACGATGAATCTTTTATTTTCATATGATTCGTTTACATCAACAATGTAAATTTTAGTGTAAAAACATTTTTCAAGCAATGAACCTTTTTCTTAGATTCATTTTTACATTAACAATGTAAATTTTAATGTAAAAACAAATTTTCAAAACAATGAATCTTTTAATATGACTCATACCTACATTAAAGTGTAAATTTTAATGTAAACAAAATTTATTAACTTGAATATTTAAAAAAAAATGTTCATTTTTCATATACAATAAAAAATGTAAACTTTTTATTGTTAAACATTTTATATTTCAACCAATGATCATTTTACATAAATCATGCTTTACATTGAAAATGTAAATTTTAATGTTTCAACATTATTATCCATACAATGAATATTTTATCTTTACATTAAAAATGTGAGTTTTGAAGTTTCAACATTTTTATCCCTAACATAAATGACATTTGTATCTAAAATGATATTTTTATCTAATATGACATTTATATCTAAAACGATATTTTTATCTAACATGACATTTATCTAAAATGACATTATTATCTAAAATGACAGTTTTATCCAACATGACATTTTTATCTAAAATGACATTTTTAGAACAAAATGTTAAATCTAATATAACATTTCTATCAAAATGTTATTTTTATTCTCATGCAACATTTTATTTATTCTCATATAATAAAAATAACGGCTTTTATTATATGCACCAATTTTGATGAACATGAATGTTCTATTTTGTATATATCTATATATATATATACAATAAAAATATGGTTTTTATTGTATACACAAATTTTGACAAACATGATTATACACGATTCAATTCAGTTGTTCAACGTAATCACAAACAAACAATTACAATTTAATACAACACCAACATGAATTTTATATGGTATAAATATATATTTCACATCACGATTAATAATTAAATTTATTTTAAAAATAGATATCTCACATCAATTTCTGTCTGAATTTCCAATGTGCTCTGTTTCAGCTCTGGTCAGCTCCACATTGTAGATATTGTTTCTGTGATTCCAACGCTTCTGAAATCGTCCGATTTCATCGCTGTTTGAATGAGTTACGGGTTTTTAAAGATTTGATTACATAAAAGAATTAATTAATTTATTAATTAATTAAAAGAAGAATAACCCTTCATTAAACTTGGGCCATCATCTTCCTTTTTTAAGATATTGGAACCGTCGTGTACTTGAAACCATTCTCTGACCCCTTTTCTCTCCTTGCGCCCTCCTCCACGGTGCATCATCACCATATTAGAAGCCACCCCTCAGAAGCCCTTCGAACCACCTTCCAACTCTGGAAGTCATGTCCCATTCAGAACCCCCAATGTGCCATAATTTCACCTCGACGCGGTGCCTTTTGAGCACGAAAATCAGCCACTACAGTTGACTATATCCGATCATACCCGTTGGGGATCACCATCATACCCCCTCTTCAATTTCCTCTTTGTAACGATGATTAATTCTAGATGGGTTCGGAGATTTTAAGGAATTATTTTAGGAAGTTCACAGCCATTAGAATAGCTGATGGCGGTGGCTGTACAATTTAGGGCTAGGGTTTATTGTCCCATTTGTAATAAAATATTATAAAATCCTTTAATTTTAAAAAAAGGCCCATCAATTTCTAATAGCTCCAAATTCAGCCCAACTAATTTTGTCTCTAGCTAAATACCTAGTTCCGGACACAATGGATTAGGTCTCGTCAGCCCATTTGATCGTCTCAGCCCACTTTTCTTTAATTTAATATATAAATCATTTAATTATTTAATTTGATCATACATTTAAATTTACCGGAGCCATATACTGATTTTAAAAATTACAGAAAAATTATTTCTAGTTATGTTTTAACGATACGGTCCTAACAAAATTAATTTCGTCGAATTCGGAGACCGTTTGAAAAAATGCCCATTTTCTGGTCGATCCAAATTGACTGAAATTGACAAAACACGTTTTCCTCTCCCGCGCTCACATATTAGTTCCAAAAATTATGAAAGTTAGAATTCTGCAATAATTTGACATTCCGGATCCAACCAAAGTGGTTTCGTCGAAAACGGAGGTCGTTTGCAAAATGGCTATTTATACGGGCTATATATTATATTAAATTCTACAGCGACTATTCTGAATATTCAACTTGCCATAACTTTTGATTCCCGCTATGAAATTTCAATTTTTTGGATTTGTTGGAATGATATTTTTAAACAGATTTAAATATTTTTGGTTTCACTAAAATCCGATTTATTTTGCATCCTGTACACTCAGTCAAAGTTCAAATTCAAAATTTCAAACTGTTGCGCTATTTCTAACTCATTTTAAAATTAAAATAAATATATTCATTCAAACTTTAATTTAAAATAAATTTTTAATCGTGATTATTTAAAATAAATTATTCTAAACATTTAAAATCCATTAAAACTTCTAAAATAAAAATTTTAAATCGGTTCCAAAATTCCGAGTTATTACAAATTTATTCATTGCACTGACTACCATGTTAATCAGCTTTAAAGAAATAATGTAGAGCCTAGTGTAATATGTGGTCATCGCCATAACAATAGATTGGATAATAGTTAGCCTTCAGTTTGAGATAATTGGCATGAAGGCCACTGCTTCATTTTATCAATGATTTTTTCATATAAGGGCATACATTTATCTTTAATGATCCTACCGATGAATAGAGGTAGTCCTAAATATTTAGAGTTATCAGGTAGGACATTCAAACCATACAAAGCAACTGGTTTATCCTTTTTATACTTACTTATCCCAGCAATTTTAATACGAGATTTATTCAAGTTGATTTCCAAACCAGTAATCTCATATAAAGACTACAGTATTGGAGTAAGCATTGAATGTTACTCAAAGTTGGCTTAGTAAAGATAATAAGATCATTAGCAAAACACAAATGAGTAATCAACAAATTTTTACAATGAGGATGTAACTGAAAATTTCCCAACTTCACTTGTTGAATGACCAAAAAATTGAGAAGCTCCATAGCAATTATGAACAAGTAAGAAGAAATGGGATTGTCCTGTCTATCCCCACACTTTCTTTTAAAATAAGCACGAAACATACCATGCCTAGAAATTGAAAACATTGGTGTAGAAATGTATGTATATATCTAGGCTAAAAAGGGTTTTGAAAAGTTCATTCTCGATAAAATGGCATGTAACGTCCCAAATATTTGAACATTAATTAAGAATATTAAAATCTATTTTAGTATTGATTTGGTGATATTAACGAATTATACATCGAATTTATTATCAAAAAAATGGATTCGAATTTATATATTTATAAATTAATTAAAACGAGCTCGAAATGGCGCGGTAATTCGTAATTTACGATCCGAACTTCAATTGAATATACAGGGTCCGTTATAAGTGGGATTTGTATGAAACAAGAATTGCTTGAATCAATTGATTATATTTTGCTAATAAAAGAGAAAAATCAAGATTTCGTCTTACAAATTGTAATATATGTCCAATTTAAATTTTCAAATAGTCGCTAATGGAATCGTTTATGGACCATAACGATTTATTTAATATAACTAAATATTGGTTTTGAATCTGGGCAAGATTTCTGAGATGTTGATATAATTTAATTTTTAGAATTTTACTGTAATATTTAATTTGGAAAATAATCAACTTTTTATTTGGATTATTTTAAACCCTATATCAGTAGTTTAGGGTTTCACAAAATTAGTCAACTTGTCTATTTTATTATATAGTTGTGACCGTGGCACACTGTTATGCGTGACAATATTTTCATTTTTGTCGATAAGGGTCTGTAAACGGACAAAATTTTACGTGACGAATACTCTGAATAAATATTTAATATAAAGACAAATTATATATATATATATGAATAATTATAACATGACTTGTCCCATTACCTATTGCGTTCAATAGAAGAAATAAACCATACTCTAAGCCTAATATAAAACAAAAATCTCTGTTAAAATTTCAGAAACCATGTTCTGAATCCATGGTATTATTTTGGAAGTAAACCAACCTTCTACCTCTATAAATATACATCCTATCTTCTCTCTAGCATAAAACCAAAACTCAGCAAACAAATACATCAGCTCTACGTTCTACCCAAACCGGAAACAATAGCTTTTCTTTCACAAGTGAAAACTAAAATTAAACTCCAACACTATGAGCTGGAGAGAGAATGATGGAAGTAGTTTTACTTGAAGAGCATTGAAACTTTGATGGGTTTTTAGGCCGTTGGTTTCAGTTATGGAGGCCGAGGAGCCAAGACATGCAGGAGGCGGAGAGGAAGTCAATATAGGAGTACGCTGCAGTGAACGACGGTGACATGGCGATGGTCAGAGATCGGGCCAGTTGCTGGTGAGGTCGCGAGATAGACAGGAGACATGCCGGGGGGGACGGAAATACATAGGCGAAACTATAGGAGGAGTTGGGTACTTCGGTGGCGTTAGTGCATTGTTCGGTGGAGGGCAAGTTCAAGTGATGTGATGTTATCATGCTGGGAGAATTCCTGTTAGAAACAAAGAATAGTGGTGGCGTGAGGCGCTAGGTCATGCGTGGCTTTGTGAGGAAGCTTCTATGTTGGGTTCATTTCTGAGAGGAGGGGAGATTACAGTTTGCATGAATGGTTTCACGTGGGAACAAAAGGGGTATACAACGAAATGGGAAGTACATTGGTGAGGTAAGGGTGGTGTTTGCGGTAGAAATAAGGTCAGTAGTACATGGAATAGAAAGGAGACGTAATATAATGGGTGATGACAATGTAAAGGGATGGTTTCTGTACCCAGGGTGAAATGCAACAAATGTATGAAACTTTTAATGGCCAGTGTGGCTAGGTGATGTAGCACGACCGTAAGGGAGGAGCGCGAGCTACAGACAATGGTGGTGGGTTGGCCGGAGTATAGGTGCGGTTGTGAGAAGGGGGCAGCTAACATGAATAGAAGAAATAAATGTGTGCTTGCAATTTTGACGTAGGGAGCTTTAGCAGGCGAGATATACATGTATTTAAAAAATAAAAGGAGAGTAATGGGAAGAAGGTGAAAGTGAAGAAGCTGCTGTGTAGGAATATAAACGAAGGAGAAGAAGTGTGCTAAGGATATGGCGGCTTTAGAAATATATACGGGCTTTGGGCCTTTGATCAAAATATATATAAAGAGGGAATAACGAATGGGCTACAACGAGTTCGCATAGCACGGGTATTCCTGGATTCAAGAAGTGCTGAAACATGGACATATTGGAAGAAAAAGGAAGAAGGCTAACCAAAGTTGCGAGATTACAGGAGGCTAACGCGTGTATTAAATTAAGGTAATGACGTGTTAAAATTTAATTAATTAATTTTATTAAGGTTAAAACCATTTTAATTCAACTAAAAATTATAAGTGCAATATCATGATTACGTATTAACAGAATCATGCAAAACTAAATGCGGTGGGATCGAAGACAAACTGCGGAGCAGTTTCGGAAAGGATCGGAAGGAGTCAGTTTTTCAATTAATTTTAAACGACTGTTTAAAATTAAACGGAATAACGCGATAACCGACAATCAAAAAGAGAGGTGAGTTAACTCTCACATCTTCTGAAATCCTATGATGTGATTAAATTCATATAATTAAATTTAATTGTTGATAATTAGATGTTTGGTTGCCTTGGATACCCATTATTGATTGAATGGTGGTCGTTAATTATATTTTGGTCATTTAAAATATTGAATTTAAATTATATGTTGTTATTTTAGTGATCTGTGATGCAGGGAAGAACAGGGTGGAGGAACCAAATCGGATTCCTCAAATATTTAATATGATGTTTCATATTATATATGAACTGACTGAACCCTCAATTACTTTAAAACCTGTTAGTTGTTAATTGTTGTTGTGACTTGAATCAATATGCAGTATTGATTAAGGAATTGGCAGCGGATGTCCTGGAATTCATATTTTCATTTTAAAACGTTGATCGATAGTAAAGCGGATTAATGGAGTTAAATTGTAAAAATAACCAAAGCAGGGTTTTAATGAAGTTTAAAAAAAATCGATATTTATAAATTGGTTTATAAAATATTATGAAATCTTTGTTTAGCGTTTACTTTATGATTATAAAGCGAAATAAGTTATAATTAACCTTTGGGTTAATATTTGAAATGATTATATTTAATTAAACATTTAAGTGAAATTATTAGATTAATTCTATTAGTCTAATGTGAAGGGATTGAATAATATAAGCAAGTTTATTAAAAGAGGATTGAGCTAATGCGATAAGTGTCGAGTTAAATATTTCATTTAAACTCGAATTGAGGTAAAAGGAAAGTTTGCTAGAAAATAAAGAAATTACTTATGAGTTTGGGTAAAGAAGTAAACATGATTTTTGATTATAAAGATTCAAGATGTAATTTTATTGTCCAAGAAAAAACTTTGGAAATATATAAATTCTAAATATAATTGAATACTGAAGTTTAAAACCAAAAGTGGATATTTAAAATGATCAAAATAGGGAAAGACTTTTGGAAGTAACGATATGGTTTATAAAACCATATTTTAACTAATAAGATTTGATTGAAATTATAATGACATTGGTTTTTTGAGTTACGAACTATTATCCATCTCGAGATAAGAACGTTGTCAACCTAGGTTTGAGAGGTAAATAAAATACCCCAACTTTGATGGCTTCACTATTATCTAGAAATGATATTAGTTCGTGACGATAAGAAATGTTGAGATTTAGTTAATTATTCCATAAAAAGAATACTACTATGGTATTTACAAGATCGTTAAAATATAATAAACATATTGGGTTTTAAAGTAATGATGTATACTTTAAATATTATCGGGCCGACCTTGAAGTATAATGATATCATCCAATTGCTTAGATAATGAAAAGAGTTTCTATTGAATGAGGTGATATTTGCAAAGTAAGGATAAATGGATAGGAGATTGGTAAATATAATATTTAAGGATTTGGAATATAGTTAATGTTTCAGAATTAACAGAGATAAATATGATTTACAGAGAATAATAAATGGAATTGATTTTAATTCGAGAAATGGGCTTTGAGAGTTAATGATTATTGAATAATAAGACCTGAGCTACCAAAATACTAGATCATACTGTTTTGAGATTGATAACTAAAACATCGAATATCAATAAAATATTATTAGATCCTTTTTACGTGTTGTTTCGAAGAGACCAGGATGGGAACTAGACCCAAAACAACTTCGAATCAGCATAGCATTCGAAACTAATCAATCTACTAGGATAAAGATGGAACATCGAAGACCATAGATCTTCATAAAACAGAAGAACTGCTTAAAATCTCTAGCTGATCCCTAGAGATATACTGTGATTCTATTATGGCTGAAATCTATGGGTTGTAAGGACTACTCGCTATTGATCTATTGGGTGATTCCTAGGATGCGGTAGGAGGGTGCCTTCGGTTCATCCTGTTCATGGATGACTTGAATGGGCAAATGCTGATAGAGTATTTCCCGAAAAACTCACGTACATTGATTTTTACAAATATACCAAGTTTGGTGGCGGAGAAATTCTCATGCTTAACACCCAGAGTATCTTTGTGGACGTCGATTAGTGATTTTACGAATCTGACGATGTGACATTCAAAGTGAATGATGACCAGATGTTCTAAAAAGATAAATGTAGCCTCAAGCCTCATCAACCAGGAAATGAACAAAATCGGGTGGGCATCATGGCTAGGTGGGTCATAACCAAGCAGGGTGTATTATCACTAATCTAGAGAAATTCCTTATTTGTTCTTCTTTCGATTCTATATCTCCGTGGATGGACAGTGGCCCCGTAAAACTGTCAGGCGTAATACATTCGCAACACTCAAGCTAAATGAGTGGGCGGTCATGTGTGGCCGGGTTGCAAGACATTCTTATTTAACTCCAGTGTATACCCTCTAGAGTACACTGATCGGAAGGTGGTCCCATTCCTTGTCTAGTTGGAATCCAATCTCCAATAAGCGCCTTGCGGTTTTTGATTTTATATTATATATGGAGCGTGAGGTGCAAGTGTTCCGCAAGATTATTATTTATTTGTGGTTTGATAGACACTATTATAATATCACCGGATTTTGATATATAAAATATTTTGGGTTATAGTAAGGTAAAAACCGTCCGTTTTTTTGTGTGGACTAGTCTTACTATTATCCTTTTCTTCCAAAGGATTTCTAAAGTTAAACATGTTGGTTGCTATATTAATTTATCACTGAAAGTATTCCAGACTAATCTAGGTGAATTTTTATTTGCTTCAAATGTGCTCGGGTCAGACCGAGTATATTTCCAGGTTAGGTTTACGCTTTGAGTTCCAAAGATGGAATTGAAGTCGAGAAGTATTCCATATATATATTGGTACTAGTTTATTTCCATTGTGTGTATTAATTGATATGAATGTATACCCTGATGTTGTAATTATATATATATATATATATATATATATATATATATATACACACACACACACACGTTCTCTTATTTTGATATGTTATATTTTGTTCATTCTGCTGTGAGAATCTAATCTCCTTATTCTTCTATTCTAATATTTCTTTCTTTCTCTTCTCATCCTCTAACTTCTTTCTATTAGCTTTCTGGGTTTTCAATACTTAGTTTTGGACACAGGATGTGTTAGTGTCGATATTCGAGCGTCGAAAATTTCCGGGATGCTACATGGCAATTGTAACAATCCGGAAAATCAGAACCAATTTAAAATTTTTATTTTGGCAATTTTAATGAATTTTGAATATTTAAAATGAATTATTTTAAATAATAACAATAATAAATTTATTTTGAAGAGAATTAGAACGTATATATTTATTGGAATCGATGTTGGAAAATAAATAATTTATTTTAATTATAAAACAAGGCCTGAAATGTATGAATATTTGAATTCGAACTATGACTGACTGTACAGGATGCAAAATAAAACGGATTTTAGTGAAGCCAAAAATATTTAAATCTGTTTAAGAATATCTTTCTAACGAATCTGAAAAATCGAAATTTCCCAGCGAGAATCAAAAGTTATAGCCAAATGAATTTTCAGAAAGGTCGCTATGGAATAAATATAGCCCGTAAAAATAGACATTTTGCAAATGACCTCCGTTTTCGAAGAAACCACTTTTGTTGGATTCAGAATGTCAAATTATTGCTGGATTCAAAATTCCATAATTTTTGGTGTTAATATGTGAGCGCGACAAAGGAAAACGTGTTTGGTTAATTTCAGTCAATTCAGATCGACCAGAAAGTGGCCATTTTTCAAACCATCTCCAAATTCGACGAAACTAGTTTTGTTGGGACCATATCTTCCAAACATAGCCAGATTTATTTTTCTAGAATTTTTAGAATTAGTATGTGGCCCTGGCAAACTAAAATGTACGTTCAAATCCATATTTGAATGTTTTATATTTTAATTTGAAGAAAAACTTACTGAAGCTGCAGAATAGGACTACGAAACATACTCCATTGTGTCCAAAATGGGGGTAATTAGCTAGGAACAACAATCGTTGGGTTTGGATTGGAATTCGTATGGAGTGAGGGGTATTTTTAAAATTAAATAAATTAAAAATTAAAATATAAAATCATGGGCCAATGAGATTCCCCCGTTCATTCCAACATTGACCTGGAAACCCGATTCCCTTTCAAACTCGACGGCAACAAAATCTTCTTAATTCTCTCCTCCTTATCTCCTTCCATACACAACGAAATCAAGAAATCCTTTAGAGGATTTTGTAGAGAATTCTTCAAGCTTTAAATCCATACCAATTTCAGATTTTTTTTTCATCGAGTATTCTGCTCGAATCACCACTCCAAAGGCCCGCAATTCTTTTCGCCGCCGCCCGTTCATCTCACCATCGATCCATGCCAAACCCCCACCAATCTGTGCGCGCCTCCGAACCCCTTGACGTAGTGAAACCCGATCGTGTCCAAGTTGCACAGATTGAGAATTAATTCGAACCCTAGTTCTGAATATCACGCTAAGAGGTACGGGTTAATTATTTGAAACTGATTTTAACACCTTAAAACATCACAAAATATGATTAACTTATAAACATCATATCTTTTTGCTATGTAGTCGGAATCCAGTGAAACAAGACCCGTTAGGACGTCTTCTGCATTCTAGAAGAGACTGGAGAATTTTTGGAGCTTCCTACAATTTTTAGAGGAGTGGAACCCAATGTGAGATTTCTGAATTCAAATTTGAATGGAATGACGATGTATAAATTATATGATTGATGTATAAGTTATATAAGCGTTACACCTCATGTATAAGCGTTGTATAAATTATACGTGCGATATATAAGTTATATACGCGTTGTAAATTTTATATGTGCATTGAATGGAATTGAAATGAAATTGAAATATATTTATATACATACATACATACATACATACATACATACATACATACATACATACATACATATATATATATATATATATATATATATACACACTCCCCTCGTTTACAGACCGTGGACGATATATATTGATTGTGATCGTTTGGATTTTGGTTGACGTGAAATTTGGCTGATAAATGTGAATGGTTGGTAATGATTGTTTGTGGTTGAAACAAAATTGGAATTGTTTGTGGAAAAATCCATTGTGATATGAAAATGATCGAAATATTTAGGTTATAAGGATAAGCCAGTTACAGAACGCCGTGAGGCGTAAGGTAGTGCAAGGAGCCGTACTCTAGACGGTGCCGTTTTTAAACCCCCTATCGTTATGCTGCCGAAATTTTCTGAAATTTTCATGTATTTGAATTTTATTCATGTGTTGAAATTTATTCATGTGTTGATAAAAGTATTCATCTTTGAAATAAATTGTTTGAATGATAAAAATAACATTTTTATTGTATGTACGAAGTATATAAAATATTCACATTTGAAATAAATTGTTTTAACAATAAAAATCACATTTTTATTATATATATGAATCGCTAAAATTATTCATGTTTGAAATAAATTGTTTTAACAATTAAAATCACATTTTATTATATATATGAAACGTTGAAAATAATCATGTGTTGAAATAAATATTTGTTGAGTAAAAATATTATTTTTATCACATATACAAAATGAAAATGGTTTGGAAATTGAAGAACGAATTATATTTTTGTATATATATAAATATATATAATTAAAATAAAAATAATAATGACTCTATTGTTCTTGTTTTGAAATCATGATTTTAAACGATTATTACGGGAGATCCGACCGTCGGATTCTCCCGAAATCGAAACCATTGGGTTTGCTTTGAAAATATCTTTCCAACGATACCAAATTTTAAAGATCCAACGGTTAGATTGTGTGAAATTTTTAATTCAAATCTGAATAAAAATAGCGATAGGGTGGATACCATATATATATATATATGATTAAAATAAAATGAATAACGATGCTGCAATTCGTATTTTGAAATTGTAACTTTAAACGATTGTACCGGGAGATCCGACCATCGGATTTTCCCGAAACTGGAACCGTTGGGTCCGCTTTGAAAAGATCTTTCCAATGATAGAAAATTTGTAAAGATCCAACGGACAGATTTTCAGATATGTGTAAATCAAATCTGGAGAAAAACAGCGCTATGGCCGCGTTATGGCCTAAAGCGTTGTTTGAATAAATGGGCTATTTTTAAATAAATAAAAAATAGCGATAAATTGTTATAAAATATTATAAATGATATGGAATGGAAATAAACTGAATTTAATCTGTTTATTAGATATTTGATGGTTGGTTGTGTTTGAAAGGAAAATTACATTAACGAACTGAATTATGGATGTCAAATAATTTAACCATGGAAATGAATTGATTTGAATTCTAAATAAATGTGAATTATTTGAAAAGGCCAAGCTAAATCTCATTTCAAATAATTGGTCTACGATTAGAAGTTGAAGATATGTAGACGATGGAAGGCCGATGATCTTCACATCGAATGGATGGCTACTGTAATAACCCGAAAATCTGGGCCAGTTTAAAATTTTTATTTTGGCTATTTTAGCGAATTTTGATTATTTAAAATGAATTATTTTAAATAATATCGACGAAAAATTTATTTTGAATATAAATCGAAACGTATATATTATATACGTCGTCGTTAGAATATAAATATTTATATATAATTATAAATCGAATTGAAAATGGCGCGGTAGTTCGATAATTCGATTTCAAATTTCAATTGAATGTACCGGGTGCAAAACAATCCGGATTTTAGTGAAACCAAAAATGGTAGGATCTATTTGATAATATCTTTCCAACGAATCCGAATTGTCAAGATTTCATAACGGAAATCAAAAGATATGTCCAGTTGAAAATTCTGAATAGTCGCTATGGAATTCAGGCCCTTAAAAATGGACATTTTGCAAATGACCTCGGAATTCGACGAAACCAGTTTTGTTGGGTCCGCAGTGTCAAGTTATTGCTAGATTCCAAATTTCATAATTTTCTGAATCAATATGTGAGCGTGGCAAAGGAAATCGTGTTTGACCAGTTTCAGTTGATTTTAATCGACTGGAAATTGGCCATTTTTCAAACGATCTCAGAATTCGACGAAACTAGTTTTGTTAGGACCGTATCGTCAATACGAAGCTAGAAAATATTTTTCGGGAATTTTTCTAGTTAGTATGTGGCCCCGGTAAATTGAAATGTACGTTTAAAATTCAATATAATGATTTAAATGTAAATGCAACGGAAACTGATTGTAACTATCAAATCAGCTTGCGATACATATCCCATTGTGTTCGGAATGGGGGTAAAACACTATGGACGACAGGCGGTGGGCCTCGTTTCGAGGTCGTATGAAAAAGTCAACTTTTAAGTAAATAAATAAATTATATAATAAAAAAAAATACCTCCCTCTCCTTATATCCGCTCAGCCCCCCCCCCCCCACGTTTAAATCAATTCAAAAAAAAAGGGGAAAAAGAAAAAAAAGAAAAATGGAGGGCGCGAGGCCGCCGCCGCCCCAGGCGGAACACCGCCGCAACCCCCCCTCTTTCCGCCGCCTCCTTCCTTCTCCTCCCCCTCCACTCCTTCTTCTCCGACTGCGACATCCCCCAGGCCACCGCGCCGTTCAACTCCTCCCGCCACCTCGCTCAAGACCCCCACCCCGCAGCGACGCCGCGAGCCACCCAGAAACCCCCCCTATCGCGAAGCAGCTTCCCCCCCCCCCCCCCCCCCCCGACCGGATTCGACACCCCCCCCTCTGTAAGTTTTTTTTAATTTTATTTATTGATTTTATTTTTATTTTTATTTTAATTCTGATTTTATTTTCTTAAGAAAAGAATGCTGTTTTTTTAGTTTAAATACTGTTTTTTTTAGGTTTTAAAACCGATTTTTAAAAGGGTTTAATTCTGATTTTTAAAAGCATTTAAAACTGAATTATATAAAGCATATAAAACTGATTTTAATTTTAAGTTAAAAGGAAAAGATTTAAACTTTAAAAAGATCAGATTTGTAGAAAAGAAAAGATCGTATTTTTAAATAGAAAGGCCGGGATTTTTATTGAGTAGAAGAAGTAAGGTATGATTTTTATATTTTTAAAGCAATAAAAATATAATTTTTACATCATAGGAATATTAAAAATATAATCTTTATAATAAAAATAGAATTTTTAAATATTGAACTTCGAAATAAAAATAGAATTTTTAAATATTGAACTTCGAAATAAAAATAGAATTTTTATATATTGAACTTCGAAATAAAAATATGATTTTTATATATGGAATAGCGAAGTAAAAATTCGATTTTTACATAGGTAGTGAAAGCGGACAACGAAGATGACGAAGATGCGATAGCAATGAAGATTTCTATCAATGAAGTGCCGTGGAGCTAGGATAGCTATATGTGAGAATTTCTCACCTTTCAATTTCTTTTTCTAGTTATATATATATACTAGGATGCAGACGGTGCTTAGTAGCACCCGACACAATCGTCCACAGACCATGGACTTGTTTGTTTGGTTGCATAAATTAATTTGATGACTTGATTTGAATTTGGTTGTTTGGTGAATTTGATTGATGTGTTAATGGCGTGGGCCTTCACTAGACCGGGGATAAGGCTAGGCCTTGTCCCGTTTCTAGTATCGTGCCGTTATGCCGCCGAAATTTTCTAAAATAAGTTAGAAAATAAAAATATCATTTTATTTAAAGAATGAACTGAATAGAAAATTCATAGGTTGAATAAAATAGTTTGATCGTTAAAAATATGATTTTTAACGCGAAGTGAATAAAATAAAATATTCATTTACAAACCGGACGGTTTGTTTATGTACACCTATTTGAATGACCATGATTGGGACGATAAATTTTACACATCGCCCAACTGCACACATAAAATCTGTGTTTGATTGTTTGAAACCCCACACGGGTGTTAGGATGAAATTTGAAGTTCACTCATCCTGATTGATTAAATATGTCGATCGATTGATTGACAGGCTGTTATAAGCGTTAGATATTTATATTTGATGCTTATACAGTGTAGTGCACTTTGGTTGATGGTTGATTATTTTTCATTGCTATTATATACATGTGTTGTAGAAAATCCATATAATTAACATTATATGGTAATTGATTGGGCCTTATTCCAGTTTTGAAAAAGAAATATTTGAAAAAGAAATATTTGAAATAGAATATTTGAAAATAGGAATATATGAAGCCGTGTTGATTAGATTGACGCCATTTTGACGTGAACGATATTTATATCAATTGAAAACGATTTCGAAATGAATTGAATTGAAAACGATTTCGAAATGAATTGAATTGAAAACGATTTCGAAATGAATTGAATTGAAAACGATTTCGAAATGAATTGAATTGAAAACGATTCGAAATGAATTGAATTGAAAACGATTTCGAAATGAATTGAATTGAAAACGATTTCGAAATGAATTGAATTGAAAACGATTTCGAAATGAATTGAATTGAAAACGATTTCGAAATGAATTGAATTGAAAACGATTTCGAAATGAATTGAATTGAAAACGATTTCGAAATGAATTGAATTGAAAACGATTTCGAAATGAATAGAATTGAAAACGATTTCGAAATGAATTGAATTGAAAACGATTTCGAAATGAATTGAATTGAAAACGATTTCGAAATGAATTGAATTGAAAACGATTTCGAAATGAATTGAATTGAAAAAGAATTCAAATTGAATTGAAAACGAAGTGAAATGAATTCAAATTGAATTGAAATTTGAATTGAATAGAAATGGATTTTAAAACGAATTTATAAAGAAGAATTCAATTTTGATTTGAATTGAAATGGAAGTTGAAAATGTTTTTGAAACGAATTCAAAACTATTTATATAATTCGTTTTAAATAGAAATCGACGATATATATATTATATATATAATATAATGGCCTGAATAGAACGCACCGCGCCGCAGCAGTTCGCGAATTTCGACCATTTATTTCAAACGGGCATTACGGGAGATCCGACGGTCGGATTCTCCTAAAACCGGAACCGTTGGGTTCGTATCGAAAAGAGCTTTCTAACGGATATTAGAAATTAGAAATCTAATGGTTGGATTTGGAATTATGTCCAAATCAAATTTGAAAAAGGTTGCTATAAGTGCAGTTCGATGGCCATTGATGGAAATCGACTGTACGGGCCTTGATAAAATTATTAAAAATAGTAATAATTTGTGTAAAATCATAAGAAATGATTTAGAAAGAATTGGGATGAAAAACTCCATATTTGAAAAGATAAAAATAGATTTTTATCGAAATGAACTAGTTTTGAACTAGAAATATAATTCTATTTATTTTTAAATAAATAAATTGAATTTGAAAAGGGTTTTAAAAATAACCAGAATTTCCAATGGTTGCATTGGAGTGGATTTGAATCGAAATTGTCTTCGGAATATTTCGATGTTGGAATTCGTGATTATACAGGTGTTGTTATGGAAATTTGAAAGATATATTTATATCGTTATTTCCAATACAACATTTGTTAGTCGTGGAATTTGATATTGAATATAAGCCGGTATATTTTCTATTCAGAGCCTTGTATTGAATATCAAATGTGATTTGGGGTTTGTCGTGAATGGTGTCTTCACTAACACTGTTCTTGAACCCAGTTGAGAAAAGATTAAATCTTTTTATTTAGATTTAATGAAGTGTACCAATTAAATAATATTTAATTGGAATTGAATTGATATTGATTTTTGGGTTTATCGTGGACAGTGTTTTAAATAACACTCGTTCTTTAACCTGATAATTAATGAAGGTGATTTTGGGTTTATTGTGAACTGTGTTTTTAAATGACACGGATTCTTTAACCCAGTTAACGATTAAAACTAAGTTGAGTTTTAATGAATCTTTAATTAGATTGAAATGGTCGAGGATGGAGTATCACCAGTTTTGCTCCAGGCGATAGTCAAATCTTTAATTAGATTTGAACGTGAAATGGTAATTGAATTTACTGATAACACCGTGGTGTTAGATATGAAGTATTACCAGTTTTACTTCATGGGATGAATAGGTTGGGATTGGGAAATTAAAACAAATGATTACTTCAGTAAGTTTCGTAAATCCCGACTAGTTGAATCGAAATTCAAAAGTAGATTAAAGAATAAATTCAAGGAATTTATCTTTGATAAAATTAATGGGAATCTTTCCCTATGAATGTGAAATTTAGAAACTAACTGTCGGTTAGCCAAGCAGAATGGTTTTCTGGATATTGATCTGATGTTGGTTTCGGCCTTCGGGGTTAATATTTGGGGAATTATTCTCTTGATTAATTTGCGATTAGTGACTGATGAATTGGAATGAGGCGTATGTTGTGTTTGTGTAGCACTTTTATAAAATATACGCGAGTTATTCGGAAAGACCGGGTTTATCCCATTCTGAATAACTGATACGACGATAAGTCGAAGATGAAGACGGTGGTCGAAGACCGGAAGTCTTCACGTCGTTTGGGTGATTACTGATGATCTTGATTGGGCTGTACACCCAAGAAGATGGAAACAGTTAGTGATCGTCCAGACGTACTTGGAGATCGATGGATATGCGGGGTACTAGGTGCCTCCGGTTTCATTCAGACCCAGAACGGACTTGTAAATGGACTGTGTGTCTGACATTGGATTTTAGTCTGTGTGATTGATTTCTATTAAATATATATCTGTTTGGCGGCGGAGAATTTATTCTCTTGCTTAACGCCCTTCTCTGAGACATACGAGCTCAGGGGTTATATACTGATGGATATCAAACACATAGAGTGAATTGCCTGTGTGGCATGCCTAAGTGGCAATAGATCGAGGCTTCTGTTGAAAAGCAAAGTCTTGTGGTGATGATCAAAGCACAGCCTGTGTGGCACAACTTTGTGTAACGTGAATTCGCGAGTTTCACACCCGGTATGAACCAGAAACGGGAGACGGACCTCAGGGAGGGCATGCGTTTCCTTCTAGCTAAAAAGTGGCGTCAATGGTTTTACACGCCCTGACGAGTTTGACTTATGTGGTTGTTGCTGTTGCGAGGCGCCTCGGTTTGATCGGACGATCTGGGTCCGATGGAGTCATTCGTTGGCTCACTTACACCCCATAGGGTGGGGAAACGTAGTGTTCAGGCATAATAATCCACATCGGTGGACCGGCCCTGACGATCTAAAGGCTTGCCTGCGCGCTTGCCTGTGGCTCGGGCTAGAGAGTCACGAATCGGTTGAGGACTATCTTTTACCTCGGTTCATAGACGGAAATCCCATTTCCAAATACGTGACATTTGCGGTTTTATTTGTAAACCTATATATGGTGACATAGTGGCATGGGACGCTCATGTCGCCTATGATTGATACTTATGATTTGAAGTTGTTTTATACACTATGCACTTATAATAGTATCAAACGATTTGTTTTAACCGTATCAAGCATTCTTTGGCTGTTATAAGGGAAAACCCTATCCTCGGCTGCGTTGCATTGTGTGATGGGACCTGGGTCTTATAACAGCTTCATTTTTCTTTATTTAGCATTGCGCTGTTTGTTTTATGCATTGGTATTCTTGGGAGGAAACCCGTTCCGTGTTATACGGCGTGGTCCCTTGATTTACCTAATGATTTAAAATAAAGATTAATAACTGTTTTAGTTCTCACACCAGTCACATGACTGACCTGGAGTTTATTGTTTTAACCTAAACTCTGGGTGCCCCTATTTTGACACGGGCAGCTAGTAGTTTTGGTTTTACAGATTTATATTCACAGGATCCTGGTTTACAGCTGGAACGATATCCGGAAAGCTTTGTATCCGTATATCTCCTTCTAGTTGTGTATTGTATTATTTTCCGCTGCCATGTATTTAAATGTAATTTAAATCTCTGATATTTCTGTGTAATATTCATTTATACTCTGTATATTCTTGTAATCTGATGCATTGTTGTAATATACAATGAAATGTTCTTCTGTATGCGTTCTGTTGTGGCTTGTCCTCGAACTATCCGACACTTTCCTTTACGGGGAAGTTACGTGTTTTTACACGTGGTATCAGAGCTTTGGTTTACAAAGCAGAGAACAAGGCACATTAGAACCATACGAAAGAATTCATCAGATATTGGATTAGCAATATCCAATCAGAATGACTCGTTAGAGATGGGATCAGTAGTATCCTAGAACGAGTGTGAAGAGTATATTTTTGAAAATAAAAACAAGTTTTATTTTGAAAATTTAAATCAATTATTCGTATTTGATTATTTATTTATATTGATTTGGACAATCCAATATATAAAGATTTTGCATATGCGTCTTGCAAACGTGTATTCGAAGTTTTAATATACTGGATGGTTATAGAATCATACTCTAGTTGCCCGGGGATAATTCTGGTGATGGGGCACTGTCGCCAGTATTTATTTTCGAGCGACGAAAGTGAGATTTCTATATATTTCCTATTGACTGGTGTGAGAACCAAAATTAGATAGGGCCTATTGTTGTGATTTGGCATCAAAAATCTGATTTTTGACTATGTATCAAAGTTATGAATTTGAAACTCTAATTCACTAATTGATTGATGTTTGTGTTGTTTGTTTATTTGTTTGCTAATTTTTAGCCATTTAGCCTAATAGCATCAAATATTGAATTATATTGAAAATTGGTCGCATATGCTTGCATATACATATACTTACATTGAACAGGTCATAGCAAGGAGGCTAGAGCAGAGAATAAAATTTGTTTGCCCGACAAATAGGTACATGTTTTATACATAATTTACTGTTTTGTTTGGGTGATGATGATTTTATGAGCCTATTGGCTAGCCGCTTGGCTTTTTCTTTTTCTTTTTGAGATCTGAAGGACCGGGGAAGCTATTTGAAATTCCCCGATGCTCCCGGTGCAGGGGAGGTTATGGCGAAATTTTTCGAAAATTTAGGGTGTTAGCCAAATTTTTGAAGAATTTGAAAATTCTCAGAAACTAAAGAGTTGGAGAATGGAAGTCAGATCGAGCGTAGAGTTGATTAATCAAACCACTTTCGACTTCGTTCCTTTTCGGGGACGAAAAGTTTTAAGTGGGGGAGATTGTAATAACCCGAAAATCTGGGCCAGTTTAAAATTTTTATTTTGGCTATTTTAGCGAATTTTGATTATTTAAAATGAATTATTTTAAATAATATCGATGAAAAATTTATTTTGAATATAAATCGAAACGTATATATTATATACGTCGTCGTTAGAATATAAATATTTATATATAATCATAAATCGAATTGAAAATGGCGCGGTAGTTCGATAATTCGATTTCAAATTTCAATTGAATGTACCGGGTGCAAAACAATCCGGATTTTAGTGAAACCAAAAATGGTAGGATCTATTTGATAATATCTTTCCAACGAATCCGAATTGTCAAGATTTCATAACGGGAATCAAAAGATATGTCCAGTTGAAAATTCTGAATAGTCGCTATGGAATTCAGGCCCTTAAAAATGGACATTTTGCAAATGACCTCGGAATTCGACGAAACCAGTTTTGTTGGCTCCGCAGTGTCAAGTTATTGCTAGATTCCAAATTTCATAATTTTCTGAATCAATATGTGAGCGTGGCAAAGGAAAACGTGTTTGACCAGTTTCAGTTGATTTTAATCGACTGGAAATTGGCCATTTTTCAAACGATCTCAGAATTCGACGAAACTAGTTTTGTTAGGACCGTATTGTCAATACGAAGCTAGAAAATATTTTTCGGGAATTTTTCTAGTTAGTATGTGGCCCCGGTAAATTGAAATGTACGTTTAAAATTCAATATAATGATTTAAATGTAAATGCAACGGAAACTGATTGTAACTATCAAATCAGCTTGCGATACATATCCCATTGTGTTCGGAATGGGGGTAAAACACTATGGACGACAGGCGGTGGGCCTCGTTTCGAGGTCGTATGAAAAAGTCAACTTTTAAGTAAATAAATAAATTATATAATAAAAAAAAATACCTCCCTCTCCTTATATCCGCTCAGGCCCCCCCCCCCCCCACGTTTAAATCAATTCAAAAAAAAAGGGGAAAAAAGAAAAAGAAAAATGGAGGGCGCGAGGCCGCCGCCGCCCCAGGCGGAACACCGCCGCAAACCCCTTCTTTCCGCCGCCTCCTTCCTTCTCCTCCCCCTCCACTCCTTCTTCTCCGACTGCGACATCCCCCAGGCCACCGCGCCGTTCAACTCCTCCCGCCACCTCGCTCAAGACCCCCACCCCGCAGCGACGCCGCGAGCCACCCAGAAACCCCCCCTATCAAGAAGCAGCTTCCCCCCCCCCCCCCAGACCCGATTCAACACCCCCCCCCTCTGTAAGTTTTTTTTATTTTATTTATTGATTTTATTTTTATTTTTATTTTAATTCTGATTTTATTTTCTTAAGAAAAGAATGCTGTTTTTTTAGTTTAAATACTGTTTTTTTTTTAGGTTTTAAAACCGATTTTTAAAAGGGTTTAATTCTGATTTTTAAAAGCATTTAAAACTGAATTATATAAAGCATATAAAACTGATTTTAATTTTAAGTTAAAAGGAAAAGATTTAAACTTTAAAAAGATCAGATTTGTAGAAAAGAAAAGATCGTATTTTTAAATAGAAAGGCCGGGATTTTTATTGAGTAGAAGAAGTAAGGTATGATTTTTATATTTTTAAAGCAATAAAAATATAATTTTTACATCATAGGAATATTAAAAATATAATCTTTATAATAAAAATAGAATTTTTAAATATTGAACTTCGAAATAAAAATAGAATTTTTAAATATTGAACTTCGAAATAAAAATAGAATTTTTATATATTGAACTTCGAAATAAAAATATGATTTTTATATATGGAATAGCGAAGTAAAAATTCGATTTTTACATAGGTAGTGAAAGCGGACAACGAAGATGACGAAGATGCGATAGCAATGAAGATTTCTATCAATGAAGTGCCGTGGAGCTAGGATAGCTATATGTGAGAATTTCTCACCTTTCAATTTCTTTTTCTAGTTATATATATATACTAGGATGCAGACGGTGCTTAGTAGCACCCGACACAATCGTCCACAGACCATGGACTTGTTTGTTTGGTTGCATAAATTAATTTGATGACTTGATTTGAATTTGGTTGTTTGGTGAATTCGATTGATGTGTGAATGGCGTGGGCCTTCACTAGACCGGGGATAAGGCTAGGCCTTGTCCCGTTTCTAGTATCGTGCCGTTATGCCGCCGAAATTTTCTAAAATAAGTTAGAAAATAAAAATATCATTTTATTTAAAGAATGAACTGAATAGAAAATTCATAGGTTGAATAAAATAGTTTGATCGTTAAAAATATGATTTTTAACGCGAAGTGAATAAAATAAAATATTCATTTACAAACCGGACGGTTTGTTTATGTACACCTATTTGAATGACCTTGATTGGGACGAAAAATTTTACACATCGCCCAACTGCACACATAAAATCTGTGTTTGATTGTTTGAAACCCCACACGGGTGTTAGGATGAAATTTGAAGTTCACTCATCCTGATTGATTAAATATGTCGATCGATTGATTGACAAGCTGTTATAAGCGTTAGATATTTATATTTGATGCTTATACAGTGTAGTGCACTTTGGTTGATGGTTGATTATTTTTCATTGCTATTATATACATGTGTTGTAGAAAATCCATATAATTAACATTATATGGTAATTGATTGGGCCTTATTCCAGTTTTGAAAAAGAAATATTTGAAAAAGAAATATTTGAAATAGAATATTTGAAAATAGGAATATATGAAGCCATGTTGATTAGATTGACGCCATTTTGACGTGAACGATATTTATATCAATTGAAAACGATTTCGAAATGAATTGAATTGAAAACGATTTCGAAATGAATTGAATTGAAAACGATTTCGAAATGAATTGAATTGAAAACGATTTCGAAATGAATTGAATTGAAAACGATTTCGAAATGAATTGAATTGAAAACGATTTCGAAATGAATTGAATTGAAAACGATTTCGAAATGCATTGAATTGAAAACGATTTCGAAATGAATTGAATTGAAAACGATTTCGAAATGAATTGAATTGAAAACGATTTCGAAATGAATTGAATTGAAAACGATTTCGAAATGAATTGAATTGAAAACGATTTCGAAATGAATTGAATTGAAAACGATTTCGAAATGAATTGAATTGAAAATGATTTCGAAATGAATTGAATTGAAAACGATTTCGAAATGAATTGAATTGAAAACGAATTCAAATTGAATTGAAAGCGAAGTGAAATGAATTCAAATTGAATTGAAATTTGAATTGAATAGAAATGGATTTTAAAACGAATTTATAAAGAAGAATTCAATTTTGATTTGAACTGAAATGGAAGTTGAAAATGTTTTTGAAACGAATTCAAAACTATTTATATAATTCGTTTTAAATAGAAATCGACGATATATATATTATATATATTATATATATAATATAATGGCCTGAATAGAACGCGCCGCGCCGCAGCAGTTCGCGAATTTCGACCGTTTATTTCAAACGGGCATTACGGGAGATCCGACCGTCGGATTCTCCTAAAACCGGAACCGTTGGGTTCGTATCGAAAAGAGCTTTCTAACGGATATTAGAAATTAGAAATCTAACGGTTGGATTTGGAATTATGTCCAAATCAAATTTGAAAAAGGTCGCTATAAGTGCAGTTCGATGGCCATTGATGGAAATCGACTGTACGGGCCTTGATAAAATTATTAAAAATAGTAATAATTTGTGTAAAATCATAAGAAATGATTTAGAAAGAATTGGGATGAAAAACTCCATATTTGAAAAGATAAAAATAGATTTTTATCGAAATGAACTAGTTTTGAACTAGAAATATAATTCTATTTATTTTTAAATAAATAAATTGAATTTGAAAAGGGTTTTAAAAATAACCAGAATTTCCAATGATTGCATTGGAGTGGATTTGAATCGAAATTGTCTTCGGAATATTTCGATGTTGGAATTCGTGATTATACAGGTGTTGTTATGGAAATTTGAAAGATATATTTATATCGTTATTTCCAATACAACATTTGTTAGTCGTGGAATTTGATATTGAATATAAGCCGGTATATTTTCTATTCAGAGCCTTGTATTGAATATCAAATGTGATTTGGGGTTTGTCGTGAATGGTGTCTTCACTAACACTGTTTTTGAACCCAGTTGAGAAAAGATTAAATCTTTTTATTTAGATTTAATGAAGTGTACCAATTAAATAATATTTAATTGGAATTGAATTGATATTGATTTTTGGGTTTATCGTGGACAGTGTTTTAAATAACACTCATTCTTTAACCCGATAATTAATGAAGGTGATTTTGGGTTTATTGTGAACTGTGTTTTTAAATGACACGGATTCTTTAACCCAGTTAACGATTAAAACTAAGTTGAGTTTTAATGAATCTTTAATTAGATTGAAATGGTCGAGGATGGAGTATCACCAGTTTTGCTCCAGGCAATAGTCAAATCTTTAATTAGACTTGAACGTGAAATGGTAATTGAATTTACCGATAACACCGTGGTGTTAGATATGAAGTATTACCAGTTTTACTTCATGGGATGAATAGGTTGGGATTGGGAAATTAAAACAAATGATTACTTCAGTAAGTTTCGTAAATCCCGACTAGTTGAATCGAAATTCAAAAGTAGATTAAAGAATAAATTCAAGGAATTTATCTTTGATAAAATTAATGGGAATCTTTCCCTATGAATGTGAAATTTAGAAACTAACTGTCGGTTAGCCAAGCAGAATGGTTTTCTGGATATTGATCTGATGTTGGTTTCGGCCTTCGGGGTTAATATTTGGGGAATTATTCTCTTGATTAATTTGCGATTAGTGACTGATGAATTGGAATGAGGCGTATGTTGTGTTTGTGTAGCACTTTTATAAAATATACGCGAGTTATTCGGAAAGACCGGGTTTATCCCATTCTGAATAACTGATACGACGATAAGTCGAAGATGAAGACGGTGGTCGAAGACCGGAAGTCTTCACGTCGTTTGGGTGATTACTGATGATCTTGATTGGGCTATACACCCAAGAAGATGGAAACAGTTAGTGATCGTCCAGACGTACTTGGAGATCGATGGATATGCGGGGTACTAGGTGCCTCCGGTTTCGTTCAGACCCAGAACGGACTTGTAAATGGACTGTGTGTCTGACATTGGATTTTAGTCTGTGTGATTGATTTCTATTAAATATATATCTGTTTGGCGGCGGAGAATTTATTCTCTTGCTTAACGCCCTTCTCTGAGACATACGAGCTCAGGGGTTATATACTGATGGATATCAAACACATAGAGTGAATTGCCTGTGTGGCATGCCTAAGTGGCAATAGATCGAGGCTTCTGTTGAAAAGCAAAGTCTTGTGGTGATGATCAAAGCACAGGCTGTGTGGCACAGCTTTGTGTAACGTGAATTCGCGAGTTTCACACCCGGTATGAACCAGAAACG
The DNA here is from genome assembly GCA_030737875.1 of Allium sativum. Taxonomy (NCBI): domain Eukaryota; kingdom Viridiplantae; phylum Streptophyta; class Magnoliopsida; order Asparagales; family Amaryllidaceae; genus Allium; species Allium sativum. The sequence continues at coordinate 621,058,483 of CM060910.1, forward strand.
GGAGACGGACCTCAGGGAGGGCATGCGTTTCCTTCTAGCTAAAAAGTGGCGTCATTGGTTTTACATGCCCTGACGAGTTTGACTTATGTGGTTGTTGCTGTTGCGAGGCGCCTCGGTTTGATCGGACGATCCGGGTCCGATGGAGTCATTCGTTGGCTCACTTACACCCCATAGGGTGGGGAAACGTAGTGTTCAGGCATAATAATCCACATCGGTGGACCGGCCCTGACGATCTAAAGGCTTGCCTGCGCGCTTGCCTGTGGCTCGGGCTAGAGAGTCACGAATCGGTTGAGGACTATCTTTTGCCTCGGTTCATAGACGGAAATCCCATTTCCAAATACGTGACATTTGCGGTTTTATTTGTAAACCTATATATGGTGACATAGTGGCATGGGACGCTCATGTCGCCTATGATTGATACTTATGATTTGAAGTTGTTTTATACACTATGCACTTATAATAGTATCTAACGATTTGTTTTAACCGTATCAAGCATTCTTTGGCTGTTATAAGGGAAAACCCTATCCACGGCTGCGTTGCATTGTGTGATGGGACCTGGGTCTTATAACAGCTTCATTTTTCTTTATTTAGCATTGCGCTGTTTGTTTTATGCACTGGTATTCTTGGGAGGAAACCCGTTCCGTGTTATACGGCGTGGTCCCTTGATTTACCTAATGATTTAAAATAAAGATTAATAACTGTTTTAGTTCTCACACCAGTCACATGACTGACCTGGAGTTTATTGTTTTAACCTAAACTCTGGGTGCCCCTATTTTGACACGGGCAGCTAGTAGTTTTGGTTTTGCAGAATTATATTCACAGGATCCTGGTTTACAGCTGGAACGATATCCGGAAAGCTTTGTATCCGTATATCTCCTTCTAGTTGTGTATTGTATTATTTTCCGCTGCCATGTATTTAAATGTAATTTAAATCTCTGATATTTCTGTGTAATATTCATTTATACTCTGTATATTCTTGTAATCTGATGCATTGTTGTAATATACAATGAAATGTTCTTCTGTATGCGTTCTGTTGTGGCTTGTCCTCGAACTATCCGACACTTTCCTTTACGGGGAAGTTACGGGTTTTTACAGCTACTAATGCCTTTGATGGGAGTTGCTGGCCTGAAAGGGTTACAGCGGTGGTTGTTCGGACGTACTTGTTGATCGTTCAGATGTGCAAGGACCTCTCTCCTGTATTGGACATATGGGACGAAGAATAAGGTGCCTCCGGTTTCGTTCAGACCCAGAACAGGCTTGTAAATGGACTGTGTGTCCGACATTGGATTCCGTTCTGTGTGATTGATATACGTCAGTTGCATGGCGTGAATTGCCTATGTGCCATGCTGAGATGCAGTGATCAAGGCTTTTGTTGAAAAGAAGAGCCTTGTGGTTGATGATCAAAGCACGACTTTAAATATCATAGCTTTGTGTATAGCGTTGATTCGCGGGCCTCACACCCCGGTATGAGCCGTAAATGGGAGAGGACATCAGGGAGGACACGCGTTTCCTTCTAGCTAGGAGTGGTGTTAGTATTTTGCAAGCCCTGACGTTTTACTTTTGTGGACGATGGATAGCAAGGCGTCTCGATTATTTTGGTCTCTGCTGAGCCGATTGTTTGGCTGGGATATGACCAGTTTACGCCCCATAGGGCGGGGAAATGTAGTGTTTAGGCATTATAATCCGCTCCGTGTGGACCGGCCCTGACAATCCAAGGGCCCACCTGAGTCTGGGTCCTGAGGCTCGGGCTAGAGAGTCTCGAAGCCATAAGGATGACCCCTTGCCTTGGTTCATGACGGAAATCCAATTTCCAAATACTACATCGTGCGGTTTTGATTATAAACCTATATATGGCGACATGATATATGGTACCCATGCCATCTATGATTGATACTTATGATTTAAATTGTTTTTGAAACATTTAACACTAGTAATAATATCAAAGGCTTTTGTTTTATACGTATCAAGCATATTTTGGCCATTATAAGGTAAAACTCTATCCTCCGGCTTGCGTTGCATTGTGTGATGGGAACTGAGTCTTATAATGGCTTCATTTTTGTAAAAAGCATTGCGATGTTTAAATGATTTACTTGTTTTAAAGTGCTGGCAATCCAGTGGAGTAAACTCGTTCCTTGTTAGCAGCGTGGTCCTGTGATTGGCCTTATTATAAGATAAGTTAAGTAGATATCTCATACCAGTCCCATGACTGACTCGTAGTTTGTTTCACTTGCAAACTCGGGTGCCCTATTTCTACATGGGCAGCCTTGTATTCAGATTTTAGCAGGCTCTCTCCGGATAGCTATGGAGCTGAAGATGGATTCTATCACTTCTTTTATGCTGTTCAACTCCTGTTATGTATATTATGTTTGATTCCACTATAGACATTTTATATAAAGCTGAAGCTGTATTTTGTACTAAGCGTGATCCTGTGTACTGTGTAACTCTGATGATTATTATTTGATGTACATTATCTAGTGTAATGATATATTTCCATTCTTCTGTTATTTGTTTATGTGTTATATTCCAAAGATTACCCTTGCCACCATGGAACGGGGGTTTGGGGGCGTCACATGTGGTATCAAAGCTTTGGTTAAGCTTAGTTCTGGAATATAACATATTAACGAACTCGTCAGAAATAGAATGAGTAATGTTCTAAGACGAATTACTCATTTCAGATAGGGTCAGTAATATCCTAGAATGAGTGTAGCAGAATAAAATACACCCCAACAGAGACATTTACATTCAAGTATTTGTCTCTATGTTGTACAATATCTTTTTTGTTGGCCTGACGCTTTGTCTGCTATATGAAGACATAGAAAAATGAGTGGCAGAAGAAGTGATTTTTAAATATATATATATATATATATAAAGAAACTATATATTTGAAAAGTTAATCAACAAATTGATTGCTGTTTGTGTTGAGTGATTATGAATTTGACTAATCAAAATATTGGAATCGTAATTAATCTAGTCAACAAGAGAATGAATGGTAAATTTATGCAAATGGATCAAATATTGAACTGATTTGAAATTTGATTGAAATACATGCATGTACATTATATATGCTTGAATAGGTAAATGGATTGGCTGTTCAGTAAAGAGTTTATTTCCATGCCCGACAAATAGGTAAACATTTATGAGTTGGATGCACAATTTTATTTATATGTATCAACTCCTGTGAATGCCATTGGATGTAGAGTGTTGGTCGTTATGTGTGAGATAATAAACGTCTCCATAGGATAGCAACAATTAATTTTGAACTACACTACATGGCATACTTCTTGAAGATAGCATACTCTATCATATACCACATAAGCATTTGGAGCTTATGTGACGAGGTTAAAGGTTTACCATACGAGCGAGAGGCTTGTATGGCGATGACTATATTAAAGTTTGAACCGAAGACTGATATGGACTATATAAAATGTAACAGTAAATTGCCAGATTAATAAAAACCCCACATGGGTCTGGAGATGACAATAAACATGTCTCTCTAGTCATTAAGGCACAAAAAAAAATTTATAGGGTGACGAGAATTTATCTCTGGAGTTATGATTTATACACACTCCTCTGTGGACACTGGAATATATCACTATTGATATGTGTATTCTTTTTAGGATTTATTGGGTAACTAATATGGCCCAATAAATTTCTAAACCCCTCCCCTTACAAAGGAGGTTATGGCGAAATTTTTAGAAAATTTAGGGTGTTAGCCAAATTTTTGAAGAATTAGAAAATTCTTAGAAACTGAAAAGTTGAAGAATGAAAGCCATAATGAAAGTGGAGTTGGTTAGTTAAAAAACTTTAAGCCTTGTTCCTTTTCGAGGATAAAAAGATTTTAAGTGGGGGAGATTGTAACAACCCGGAAAATCAGAACCAATTCAAAAATTTTATTTTGGCAATTTCAATGAATTTTGAATAATTAAAATGAATTATTTTAAATAATAACGAAAAGAAATTTATTTTGAAGAGAATTAGAATGTATATATTTTTGTTGGAATCGATGTTGGAAAATAAATAATTGATTTTAATTATAAAACAAGGCCTGAAATGGCGCGGCTGTATGAATATTTGAATTCGAACTTTGACTGACTGTATAGGATGCGAAATAAAACGGATTTTAGTGAAACAAAAAATATTTAAATCTATTTAAGAATATCTTTCTAACAAATCAGAAAAATCGAAATTTCATAGCAGGATCAAAAGTTATGGCCAAATGAATTTTCAGAAAGGCCGCTATGGAATAAATATAGCCCGTAAAATAGACATTTTGTAACCGACCTCCATTTTCGACAAAACCGCTTTTTTTGGATGCGGAATATCAAATTATTACTAGATTCCAAATTCCACAATTTTTGGAGTTAATATATGAGCATGGCAAAGGAAAACATGTTTGGTTAATTTCAGTCAATTTGGATCGACCAGAAAATGGCCATTTTTCAATCGGTCTCCAAATTCTACAAAACTAGTTTTGTTGGGACCTATCATCCAAACATAGCCAAATTTATTTTTCTGGAATTTTTAGAACCAGTATGTGGCCCTGGCAAATTAAAATGCATGTTCAAATCCATATTTGAATGTTTTATATTTTAATTTGAAGAAAAACTAACTGAAGCAGTCGAATGGGCCTACGAAACGTATTCCATTATGTCTGAAATAGGGGTAATTAGCTAGGGATGGCATTCGTTGGGTTTGGATTGGAGTTCGTATGGAGTGAGCGGTATTTTCAAAATTAAATAAATTAAAATTAAAATATAAAATATAAAATCATGGGCCAATGAGATTCCTCCGTTCATTCCACTTTTGACCTGGAAATCCGATTCGATGACAAAAGCTTCTTGCTTCTCTCCTCCTTATCTCCTTCCACACCCAACGAAATCAAGCAATCCTTTGGAGGATTTTGTAGAGAATTCTTCAAGCTTTAAATCCATACCAATTTCAGATTTTATCGTCGAGTATTCTGCTCGAATCACCTCTCCAAAGGCCCGCCGTTCTTTGCACGGCCGCCCGTTCATCTCGCCGTCGATCCAGGCCAGACCCCCACCGATCTGTGCACGCCTCCGAGCCCCTCGATGCAGTGAAAGCCGATTATGTCCAAGTTGCACGAATTGGGAATTAATTCGAACCCTAGTTCTGAATATCACGCTGAGAGGTACGGGTTATTTATTTTTAACTAATTTTAACAACTTAAAACCGTCGCAAAATATTATTAACTTGTAAAAATCATATCCTTTTAATGTGTGGTCGAAATCCAGTGAAACAAGAGACACCGGGACCGTGAGGACGTCTTTTACATTCTAAAAGAGACCGGAGAATTTTTGGAGCTTCCTACAATTTTGGGAGGAGTGGAACCCAATGTGAAATTTCTTAATTCAAATCTGAATGGAATGACGATGTATAAATTATATTTTCGATGTATAAGTTATATAAGCGTTGTACACCTCATGTATAAGCATTGTATAAATTATATGTGCGATGTATAAGTTATATACGCGTTGTAAAAATTATATGTGCATTGAATGGAATTGAAATGAAATTGAAACATATTTATAAACATATATATATATACTCCCCTCGTCCACAGACCATGGATGATATATATTGATTGTGATTGTTTGGATTTTGGTTGACATGAAATTTGGTTGATAAATACGAATGGCTTGTAATGATTGTTTGTGGTTGAAACAAAATTGGAATTGTTTTTGGAAAAATCCATTATGATATGAAAATGGTTGAAATATTTAGATTATAAGGATAAAACTCTTAGGGAATGCCGTGAGGCAAAAGGTAGTGTGAGGAGTCGTATTCGGGAGGTGCCGGTTTTAGACCCCCTGCCGTTATGCTACCGAAATTTTCTGAAATATTCATGTGTATGAATTTTATTCATGTGTTGAAATATAATCATGTGTTGACAAAAATATTCATGTTTGAAATAAATTGTTTGAACAATAAAAATAACATTTTTATTTTATGTACGAAGTATATAAAATATTCATTTTTGAAATAAATTGTTTTAACAATAAAAATCACATTTTTATTATATATATGAATCACTCATATTATTCATGTTTGAAATAAACAATTAAAAATCAAATTTTTATTATATATATGAAGTGTTAAAAATAGTCATGTGTTGAAATAAATATTTGTTGAGTAAAAATATTAATTTTATCAAATATACAAAATGAAAATGGTTTGGAAATTGAGGAATGGATTATATATATATAATTAAAATAAAATGAATAACGACACTGTAGTTTGTGATTTTAAATCATGATTTTAACGATTATCACGGGAGATCCGACCGTCGGATTTTCCCGAAACTGAAACCATTGGGTTCACTTTGAAAATATCTTTCCAACGATACCAAATTTGTAAAGATCCAACGGTTAGATTGTGTGAAATGTTTAATTCAAATATGAATAAAAATAGCGCCAAAATGGATTATATATATATATATATAATTAAAATAAAACGTATAACGACGCGGCAATTCGTATTTTGAAATTGTAACTTTAAACGATTGTACCGGGAGATCCGACCGTCGGATTTTCCCGAAACTAGAACCATTGGGTCCTCTTTGAAAAGATCTTTCCAATGATATAAAATTTGTAAAGATCCAATGGTTATATTTTCAGATATTTGTAAATCAAATCTGGAGAAAAACAGCGCCATGGCCGCATTATGGCCTGAAGCGTTGTTTGAATAAATGTGCTGTTTTTAAATAAAAAAAATAGCGATAAACCATTATAAAATATTATAAACGATGCGAAATGGAAATATACCAAATTTACTCAGTTTATTAGATATTTGATGGTTGAATGTGTTTGACAGAAAAATCACATTAATGAACTGAATTATGGATGTCAAATAATTTAACCATAGAAATGAATTGATTTGAATTCTAAATATACACGAATTATTTGAAAAGGCCGAGTTAAATCTCATTTCAAATAATTGGTCAACGATTAGAAGTCAAAGATATGAAGACGGTGCAAGATCGATGATCTTCACATCGAATGGATGGCTACTGATGCATTTGATGGGAGTTGCTGCCCTGAAAGGGTTATAGTGGTGGTTGCCCGGACGTACTTGTCGATTGTTCGAATGTGCAAGGGCCTCTCCTGTATTGGACATATGGGATGAGGAATAAGGTGCCTCCGGTTTCGTTCAGACCCAGAACTGACTTGTAAATGGACTGTATGTCCAACATTGGATTTCATTCTGTGTGATTAATGTACGTCAGTTGCATGGCGTGAATTGCCTGTGTGGAATGCTGAGATGCAGTGATCAAGGCTTTTGTTGAAAAGCAGAGTCTTGTTTTTAATGATCAAACAACGACTTTAAATAGCATAGCTTTGTGTATAGGGTTGATTCGCGGGCCTCACACCCCGGTATGAGCCAAAAACGGGAGAGGACATCAGGGAGGACATGCGTTTCCTTCTAGCCAAGAGTGGTGCCAGCGTTATGCAAGCCCTGACGTTATACTTATGTGGATGATGGACAGCGAGGAGCCTCAGTTATTTCAGTCTATGCGGAGCCAATGGTTTGGTCGGGATATGACCAGTTTACGCCCCATAGGGCGGAAAAACGCAGTGTTCAGGCATTTTAATCCACTCCATATGGACTGGCCCTGACGATCCAAGGGCCCACCTGAGTCTAGGTCCTGAGGCTCGGGCTAGAGAGTCTCGAAGCCGTAAGGATGACCCCTTGCCTTGGATCATGACGGAAATCAATTTCCAAATACGACATCGTGCGGTTTTGATTATAAACCTATATATGGCGACATGATATATGGTACCCATGCCTTCTATGATTGATACTTATGATTGAAAATGTTTTTGAAACATATTAAAACTAGTAATAATATCAAAGGCTTTTGTTTTATATGTATCAAGCATATTTTGGCCATTATAAGGTAAAACTCTACCCTCCGGCTTGCGTTGCATTGTGTGATGGGACCTGAGTCTTATAATGGCTTCATTTTTGTAAAAAGCATTGTGATGTTTAAATGATTTACTTGTTTTAAAATGCTGGCAATCCAATGGAGTAAACCCATTCCGCGTTAGCGGCGTGGTCCTGTGATTGGCCTTATTATAAGATAAGTTAAGTAGATATCTCATACCAATCCCATGACTGACTCGTAGTTTGTTTCACTTGCAAACTCGGGTTCTCTATTTCTACACGGGCAGCCTTGTATTCATGTTTTAGCAGGCTCTCTCTGGATAGCTATGGAGCTGAAGATGGATTCTATCACTTCTTTTATGCTATTCAGCTCCTGTTATGTATATTTTGTTTGATTCCACTGTAGACATTTTATATAAAGCTGAAGCTATATGTTGTACTAAGTGTGATCCTGTATACTGTGTAACTCTGATGATTATTATTTGATGTACATTATCTGGTGTAATGATATATTTCCTATAATGCCCCGTATTTTTATGGTATAATAGTTAATTTATTTAATTATTTAAATAGTGATTAAGAGAATTAAATGGTTATTGAATTAAACTATATGGAATATTTAATTAATATAAATAATAGAATAATATATTTATTTCCGAAATAGTCAAAAATAGTGGAATTCACAATATTGTGTGAATTGGACAATTTTAAATATATAATTCAGTTTAGAGTTGAATTATATTAACGAATATACTATATAAACGGTAGTTGAACGTGTAATTATATTATAATTAAAATCAAGCTCGAAATGGAGCTGTAGTTTGTAATTTGGCGATTCGAACTTCGATTGAATATACATAATTCGTTTTAAATCGGATTTTTGTGGAACAAGAAACGTTCGGAGCTGGTGAAGTATATTTTTCTAACGGAAGAGAAAAATTGGGATTTCATTATGTAGATTTTGATTTATGTCCAAATCAAAATTTCGAAAAGTCGCTATGGAATTCCTTTATAAATTATAATGATTTACTTATATTATAAAAGGATTTTTTCAATATAAATTAAATATCGATTCAATCGGGATTTGAATGTCGAGTTATACAACCAATTGGAGCTGTATGATATTCTATTATGAATATATACGATAATACTTATTTATAAGTATTAAATTTAATTATTTTTAAAAATATTTATATATTTAAATGGTTATTTAGAGCTTTAAAAATAGCCAGTTTTGCAAATGACCTCCGTTTTCGACGAAACAAATTTTGTTGGATCAAGAATGTTAAATTATTCTTTGATGTCAAGTTTCGTGATTTTTGAAGTCAGTATGGGGCCGTACGGGATTTAATGTGAAAAATGATGATGATTTGACTTTAAAAATACGTTGTGTGAGCAAATGAAGTCGGAATTCGATGAAACCAGTTTCACTGGGAACGTAATGTCGAGCTGCAGCTGCATGACCATTTTCATGATTTTTGGATACTGTATGTGATCACAGGAATTTTTAAGGACAAATACAGACAACATTAAGTTAAATATTAATTAAATAATCAAATAAAAATATATTAAAACCTACCTATATAATGCCCCAAACTATACCTAACCCTAAACCCTTCATTCAGCAGTCAACAAATTTATCTGCCGCTGTTTTTCTTCAGGAAAACGTGAGGAGCTCCACATATAAAATCATAAGAATTCAAATCAAAGTCTGTAAATTGTAAAACTCATATATTTTGATTCATGAAGACTTCCTTGTTCTTTCAGTAAGGGTTTTGTGTAGTGCGATCGCTGTTTTAGGTTCACCGTTCCAGTCAGCTTCATCTAGGGCTTTGATTTTCATGAGATTGAGGCATTGATTGGTAAAATGAAGTGTGTATTAGTGTTTGTGGTGTTCTATAGCATCAAATGGTGAAGTTTGGTGATTTGCGAAGTACATTGATGTCACGCATAAGCCTATAGCTGGCAGAAGAGCATAATCGACGCGATAGTGGAGGCGTCGCCGAGGTGTATGGCTTGGGTATGAAGACAGAGAGCTTTGCAAGAGAAGAGTTTTTGAAACACCCCACCCTCCATTAAGGTCACTCACAAAGGGAATGCCTTAACTTTGGTGGAGGTTTGTAAGTAAAAGGCACAGATAAAACACAAGATAGATATAAACACATATATATAAGCAGCGGAAAACAACATATATATAAGCAGCGGAAAACAACAGACTTTTTATTTCATAAATACGTGTTCATACAAAACATTTTTATAACTGTCACATAACAACTTCCAAAACATTACATCATCATCTATGTCTTGGTTATTAAATAAAGAATCATAAAACATAATTAAAACTGTATAAATCCCCTCGATTGTGTCCAACAGCAATAGCCAAAGCAAGAGAGTCCAAACCGTACATCTACTATGTTGAAGCTTTTAAAGAATCTGACTAAGCAGGGTTGTTTCTTCCCTGTGGACCTGGGGGGGGGGGGGGGGGACGGAAGAAAAGAAGACGAAAGAAAATAGGGTCAGACATAAAGCCTGGTAAGTCTAGTGACTCTTCAGTATGAGAATAAGAATAAGGGCATGATAGGTATAAACTGGAAACAGGAAAGTATCATAAACTAAGATAAAGTAGTTTTGAAACGAATATACTATCGCACCCCACACTATATCTCTGCACCAACATGCATTAGTTCTAAACTGGCACCCCATGCTGAGGGTGAAGTGATCCTCTTATTCAAAAGATCGGCTCCTACTCGCATAATTACATGTGTCTTACGGCCCCCAAAGATTGTGGATACCTATGTTGGTCCCACCATGGGTGTATCAAGTCCCATGGTGGCGGCCTGACCCAATACTAGAATGCATAGTTATACTACTGGTGCCGCCAGTGCCTTGTTTGTCTGCTCCGAAGTGCGTGCACGCCCGCACTCCGTTAGAACCCACACTGTTGCACCCACCGTCGTCGCTTTGATCGCTTACAATCAGCCCAGTAATCATGCTCCACCCTGCCTAGTTTTAGGGTACCATGATACCTAATTAAGTTACTGCTGAAATGGGTCCCCGTCACTCTAGTCAAACATGTTAAGTGGTTAAGTGTCTGTATTTACCTAACCCACCCACCAGTTTAATTAACATGTTGAATTGGTTAAGTGTTTTACTTAACTTAATCCTACCATCCTGACTTGTCTGTCCTTAGCTTTTTAAAGCACCGACCACTCACATTAGACATATATTGTTATGGTTACTGGATGTACCAGTCGGTTCCGGACATATTTACACCGTAACTCAGTCTAACCTCGGGTCCTTATTGGGCTCAATGCTTAACCACCCACATTGGATAGGTATTGCTGTGACTACTGGACAACTGAGCGGGTCCAGGCAGGTTTACATCACAACTCAATCCAACCTCGTGTTAAGCATGTTCGTATTTTCTAAATTTACATATTTGTCTTTATTACTTAACATATGTAAATTTGTCAACAATTAAATGTTGTGGCCCACTTTCCAAGTTTAACATTTTTGGTATATGAATTTATACTATTTAAAATGCCACCAATTTTGGCATGTGACAAACATGCCAATTTCATATATTTTTATGTCAAGTTTTACTAATATTCCCAACGTTACCCCGTTTAAACATTAGGCTAACAATCTTAACCTAATTTTTGTTCACATAGTTTTAACATATAATATTAGGCTAAAAACTTAGATTAATTTAGCGCACACAAACATGCATAAGGGAATTCATAAACATAAACACGACATAGGTGTAAACTTGGCATTTTTGGCATAGTCAATATGAACATCATAGGTGTGAACTTGCAAAATAGTCAACATGAATGCGAACTTGCAACATGGCCTAAATCAACATGTATGTGAACTTGCATTGAAATATCTAACCAAATAGGTGTCACAAAAATTAGCATATGATTTAGATAACATAAGCCTAAACTTGTTGTTGGATCTAGGCATAACATCGAACATCACTATTACATGACAAGAATATGACATTTTCATAAATATGTATAACTTTATGACAAGGGTGTGAACTAGATCCAATCGCATATCTAATTACAACATGAAACATGTACTAAAGTGGATCTTGACATGGATCCAATTAGGAACTTCCAACTTTTGTATAAACATAGGGGCATGTATATGAACATAACCATTTAGGCATAAAGGTTCTAGCATAAAGTATATACATGAGGTTCTAATCACAAACAACTAATATAATCACATAAACATGAACTATAAAACTTGCTTGTGTTGTTGTTGTCATTCTAAAAGCACAATGGGATCAACATCATTCTTAATTATACCACAAACATCCCAATTTTATTCGCAACACAATCATTTCAATACATAGATATGAATTATCATCATCGTTACATAATAGTAAAATTCCACTTGCAATTTACATCGAATAAAGTCTTAGTTTTATTCTCATCGGAAAAATCACTATACTTACAATGAACGATGAACCTGAATTCTGGATTCTGAGTTCTAAATTTGATATGCTTTCCTTTAGGTAGACCAACGTTGTTTTGATTCATGTTTTACTTTAGTATTAGCTTGTCTCTGAGCTTTCTAACTGACGTCCACTCCTAGTTTCTTTCCAACAGCATGACGGCTTTAGTTCTATATTATTTGTGTGAATTTAGGTTTAGACTTGAGTTATATTTATAGAATTTAAACTGATTAGAGCCATCGATGAAGCTAGAGTGAATCCAGACCATCCATCTCAAGAGAAGCCAATCAGAAAGCGACATGTAAGCCCTAGTGACTCAGCCAAGCCTCAGAAATCGACCAGAACCCGACCAGGCCAGCCAGGGCCTGACCAAGCAGGTTTTCTGGCATGGGCGCGTTTGGTAGGTGCGCCAGTGAAAATTTGTACTGGGGCACTTCCCAAGTGCGCCAGTGCCATTTTGTTCTAGCGCACTACCCAAGTGCGCCAGTGCATTCTGACCCGTTTCTGGTTTTTCTGCCCAACTTCGTTCGTCCATATCTTCTTCATACGTTATCCGTTTTACGCAAACTTAGACTCTATCTCAAGCAGAATTTCGAGGCGAACGCAATGGCGTAATCCATTTCCCTTAATTCCATCATTTATAATTAATTTTACTTTAATTTTTTAAGTTACAGTTACCAGGAAATTCGGGGTGTTACATTCTCCCCTCCTTAAAGGATTTCGTCCCCGAAATCTTCAAGTCTAGGAGAACGTAAGTCCAAACATCCAATCGTCCATCTACTCAACCAACAAACACAGGCGTCCATTGTCCTTAAAAGACCTCTAATGCTTTATGATTGTATGCACAGTATGTGTATATGTGCTTAACTAATGCAAAATCAGGCGGTCTACTGATCCAGTTGACCTCCTTAATGCTAATCATGTAAGTGTCATGAATCCATTATGTATGCAAACTTGTCCTTACTCATAATTCTACATGAGTGCGCAGCCATTTATACAAATGCAACATCCATATGATGACATATCAAGTATTCAACCACATACAAATATGAATACATATATGCATATGCAGTATAAGGTGATTGAGCCGATCTAAAACCTAGGTTGTGTGTGTATGCATCCATGAGAAACCACTAGCGACCACTTGCAACCACTTTCAGCCGTCAACCATAACATGTTTCAAATACATGTTTACATCCAAAGGGGTTTCTACCTAAGGATAAAGGATAATATCGAGGAGATATACCTAAAAAGATAAATACTAGCACAACTTAAGGAAAAAGAGATGTCAAAGATGTACCCTCAAAAAGAAAAGGGTAGGCCGCGCGCATTCTGTCCTCAGTTTCCAAAGTCGCGTCTTCCTCGGCGTCGCTCCACTGAACCTTAACGAGCTTGACTTCGCGGTTGCGTAGCTTTTTCACTTCAGATCCTATGATTCGAGTTGGAACTTTCCTCACAGTTGCTTCGCGTTCCACTTCGGCTTCTTCTAGAATGCTTGGCTCCACCACTTCCGCAGATTCATGTAGACATTTCCAGAGATGAGAAACGTGAAAGACATTGTGAATTCCAGCCAATCTTTCAGGCATCACTACTCTATAAGCCATTTTCCCAATCTTCTCGATGATAGGGAACGGTCCTACAAATCTTGGTGCTAGCTTTCCTGTGGATCAAAAGCGAACGACATACCTTAATGGGGATACCTTAAGGAAAACCCTGTCCCCAACCTCAAACTCAAGGTCGGTCCTTCTTTTGTCGGCATAGGATTTCTGTCTGTCTTGGGCAGTCTTCATTTTTCTTCGTATCAAGTCCACTTTTTATGAAGTCTCTCTAATCATGTCTGGCCCAAGTATAATCTTGTCAGTGGACTCCCACCAACAATTTGGTGATCGGCACGGTCTTCCATACAAAGCTTCGAAGGGTGCCATACCGATGGTGTCTTGGTAACTGTTGTTATAGGCGAATTCCACTAAAGGAAGGTGATCCTCCCAAGTCCCTCCGAAGTCAAGAACGCACAGTCTTAGAAGATCTTCTAGTACTCTAATCACCCTTTCTGTCTGACCATCAGTTTGGGGGTGATAGGCCGTGATCAGGCATAACTGTGTGCCGATAGCTTCTTGCAGACTCCGCCAAAATTTGCTCGTGAAGATGGGATCTCTGTCACTCACTATGCTGGAGGGTATTCCATGGAGTCGAACTATTTCCTTGAGATAAAGAGAAGCTAGAGATGAAGCAGTCCTTCTACTCTTGATAGGTAAAAAGTGGGAGCTTTTTGTGAGCCTGCCACTATTACCCAGATGCTAGTATTGCCTCTTCTTGACCTAGGCAACCCGTCAATGAAGTCCATCGAAATGCTATCCCACTTCCATTGCGGGATTTCTAGAGGATGAAGCAGTCCTCCAGGCTTCTTTTTTTCCGACTTGACCTGTTGGCATGACATGCACTTAGAAACGAAATTTGCCACGTCCTTCTTCATGCCATTCCAATAGAAAACTCTCTTTACTTCCTTGTACATCTTATCTCCACCTGGGTGTATTGTCATCTTGGAACGATGGGTCTCCTCGAGAACCTTCTTCACTAATCCCTAGCTTGTGGGACGCATAGCCTTCCATCCTGTCTCAGCCAACCCTTATCATCGATGGAGTACCCATTGAGGTGACTGGAAGTTTCACCCCTAATTAGTTTATCAATCACATCCACAAGCTGCGGGTCTTCACATTGTATGGCCTCTATCGAGTCTAAAAGAGTGGGTCGTACTTCTAGGGATGCCAATAAACCAAGTATAAAATCTGAGGAGGGCCTAAAGTCAAAACTGGCTATATACTCCAAGCTTTTCCTTTCTACAAAGAGAGGGCTTAGGGTCAGCTTCCTTCTTCTCAATGCGTCTGCTACTACGTTGCCTTTTCCAGGAGTATAGGAAATTTCAAAGTCATACGAGGCAAGGAACTCCATCCACCTTTGCTGCCTCAAGTTAAGATCTTTCTGCGAGAAAAGATACTTCAACGATTTATGGTCAGTATATAATTCGAACTTCTCACCTAGGAGATAATGGCGCCAAGACTTAAGCGCAAAGACGATGGCGGCCAACTCAAGATCGTGGGTTGGGTAGTTCTTTTCATGCACTTTCAATTGTCTTCCACCATAAGCTACTACCCTCCCTTCTTGCATCAGAACAATGCCTAGCCCCGTACCACAAGCATCCGTATATACAGTGAACATTTTGCTTCCATCCGGCAAAGTCAGAACTGAGGCTGTTGTGAGAGCCCTTATTAATCGTTGGAAAGCAAACTCGCAATCCAAATCCCAAGCGAACACCAGATTCTTCTTTATTAGCCTTGTGAGTGGAGCTAAGATTTTCGCGAAATCCCCAATGAACTTTCGGTAAAAACCGGTAGCCCAAGAAAGCTTCGGACTTCGGTTGCAATTCTTGGTGTCTTCCAATCTTGCACTGCCACCACTTTCGCGGGGTCCACAGCCAACCCCTCTTTGGACATTATATGCCCCAGAAATCTTACTTCTTCTCTCCAAAAGTGGCACTTGGAGAATTTGGCTTTTAGCTGATGTGCACAGAGAGTATCCATGATCTCTTTTAGATGCTGAGCATGTTCTTCCTCATTCTTTGAGAAGATCATATTATCGTCTACGAAGACCACCACGAACTTATTGAGGAATTCTCTGAACACCCTGCTCATTAGGTCCACGAAATAAGCAAGTGCATTTGTCAAACCGAAAGGCATGACAAGCCACTCGAAGAAACCATCTGGTGTTCTAAACGTCGTTTTATCAATACTATCTTTAGCTACCCTTAGCTGATGGAACCCGGTAGCTAGATCAAGTTGGGAGAAGACCGATGCACCTACAAGCTGATCAAACAAATCGTCTAGTCTAGGAAGCGTGTGTCTATTCTTTTTGGTCAGCTTGTTTAGCTCCCTATAGTCCACACAAAGACGTAGTGAACCATCTGCTTTGGTGGCGAACACCACTGGAGCACCCCATTCTGAAATATTTCTCCTTATAAACCCCTTCTTGAGAAGCTCCTTAACTTGCTTACTGAGCTCCTTTCTCTCCTTTGGGGCCATGTGCCTAACAGGCAGAGCTACGGGCTTTGCATTATCAACAAGATATATGCGGAAGTCTATTTCCCGCTTCGGAGGTAACCCTTTCACGTCTTCAAAGACATCCGGATATTCCCGGACTACTCTAACCGACTGCAAATTCTCAACAGAAGCGCCGAGCGACTCTAGATAACTAAGCATAACATCATTCAAGGGATTACAAGTAATTTCTAGAGTGTTACCGAGCCGAGTCAAGAGCCTAACCACTCTCTTCTCACAATCATGAATGGCACCGTTACTGGATAACCAGTCCATGTCTAAGACCAGTCAATATCCTGAGAAGCCCAAAACAAAGGAACTACATCTAAATTCAACACTTAGAATAGAGATTTTCAAATCCAAGCAAACCATCGACAAATAAGCCGAGCCCCCAATCGGATTTGAAACAACCAAGGGATCTTCTACCATACTTGTGTCTAGGTGCAGAGATTCTACTAAAGTAGATGAAATAAAGGAGTGTGATGCACCAGAATCAAAGAGAGTGCGAACTGGGTGATCATAAAGATAAACTAAGCTTTCTACAGAAATATTTCTACCTCGTTCCTGTGGAGGTGCCACCAGTGTGTGAACTTGTCCGCCTGAGGTGGATCCAGTTCTCTATCTCTGCCCCCGCTTCTTTGGGCAGTCCTTACCCAAGTGTCCAGTCTCACCACAATTGAAGCAACCACCATTCATCTTTGCCTTCTTCTTTCTGCAGTCTTTTGCTATATGTTCCACAATGCCACAGAAATTGCACTTTCTCTTTTCACGAGATTTTTTGTTCTTCCCGCCTTTCTTGAAGTCTGTTTTCTTAGACTGTAAACCCTCCTTCTTTTCTTGAGGCACTTCCGCCTTTGCCTCTTTCTTGCCTTTATCTTCCTCGTGTAGCAGCGGCATGTCCACCAAGCTTTCATAAGTCACCCCCATGGGTATATAGGTCATAGCAAGGCTCTGTAGAGGCTCATTCAGGCCTTTAACGAAGCGAAAGGCCTTCTTGTGTTGGGTGTTTACTAAATCCAGCCCAAATCTAGCCAGCTGATTAAACTGATTGACGTACTCCCTGATCGTCATACTCCCTTGCTTATGAGTTAGGAACTTCTCCATCTGCAGGCTTCTTTCAGCTTGGGAGAGGAATTTCATCTCAAACCTCATCTTGAATCTTCCCATGTTTCCACTGGTCTCTCCGCATGCGTAACTTCCCACCAATAGGAAGCTTCATCTTTGAGCAACCACACGACCAGCTGTATCTTTTGCCTGTCATCAACTTCGAAGATAACGAATAAATCTTTAGTCTCCTTCAGCCAGTTCCTTGCTACCACAAATGATTCCGTTCCATAAAAGTCTTTTCCTCCCATAGCCTTGAAGTCTCTACACGTCTTAGCGAAAGTGTTCCCACGAGGAGGAGGAGGAACCGCTGCCACCGTAGGAGGAGGAATGTCTGCTGGGCCCACACCATTGGCCCTAGCCTCTAGGTACATTAGGAACCAGCTAGGGATCGGTACTCCTTCTGGAAGGTTAGGATCTCCAGACATGCTGGAACAAAAAGGAAAGCATTCAAGATAAAGGGATAGAGGGATAGTGCATATGGCTCTGGGGAATTATGCCTTTTAAAAACAACACTTTTTCTTGAAAAAGACGCTTCTTTAAACTTCTTTTTGAAAATAGTTTCAATTTTTTTTATCTAGTATGGTAAATCTATGCTCTGATACCAAGTGAAACACCCTACCCTCCATTAAGGTCACTCACAAAGGGAATGCCTTAACTTTGGTGGAGGTTTGTAAGTAAAAGGCATAGATAAAACACAAGACAGATATAAACACATATATATAAGCAGCGGAAAACAACAGACTTTTTATTTCATAAATACGTGTTCATACAAAACATTTCCATAACTGTCACATAACAACTTCCAAAACATTACATCATCATTTCTGTCTAGGTAATTAAATAAAGAAGCATAAAACACAATTAAAACTGCATAAATCCCCTTTATTGTGTCCAACAGCCATAACGAAAGCAAGAGAGTCCAAACCGTACATCTACTATCTTGAAGCTTTTAAAGAATCTGACTAAGCTGGGTTGTTTCCTCCCTGTGGACCTGGGGGAAACGGAAGAAAAGAAGACGAAAGAAAATAGGGTCAGACATAAAGCCTGGCAAGTATGGTGACTCTTCATTATGAGAATAAGAATAAGGGCATGATAGGTATAAACTGGAAACAGGAAAGTATCATAAACAAAGATAAAGTAGTTTTGAAACGAATATACTATCGCACCCCACACTACATCTCTGCACCTACATGCATTAGTTCTAAACTGGCACCCCATGCTGAGGGTGAAGTGATCCTCTTATTATAAAGATCGGTTCCTACTCGCATAATTACATGTGTCTTATGGCCCCCAAAGATTGTAGATACCTATGATGGTCCCACCATGGGAGTATCAAGTCCCATGGTGGCAGCCCGACACAATACTAGAATGCATAGGTTATACTACTTGTGCCCCCAGTGCCCTGTTTGTCTGCTCCGAAGTGTGTGCATGGCTGCACTCCGTTAGAACCCACATTGTTGCACCCACCGCCGTCGCTTTGACCGCTTACAATCAGCCCAGTAATCGTGCCCCACCCTTCCTAGTTTCAGGGTACCATGATACTTAATTGGGTTACTGCTGAAATGGGTCCCCGTCACTAGGGTTTTCTAGTCAAACATGTTAAGTGGTTAAGTGTCTGTATTTACCTAACCACACCCATCAGTTTAATTAACATGTTGAATTGTTAAGTGTTTTAGTTAACTTAACCCTACCATCCTGACTTGTCTGTCCTTAGCTTTTTAAAGCACCGACCACTCACATTAGACAGATATTATAACGGTTACCGGATGTGCCAGTCGGTACCGGGCAGATTTACACCGTAACTCAGTCTAACCTCGGGTCCTTATTGGGCTCAATGCTAAACCACCCACATTGGATAGGTATTGTTGTGACTACTAGACAGCCGGGCGGGTCCATGCAGGTTTACATCACAACTCAATCCAACCTCGTGTTAAGCATATTCGTATTTTCTAAATTTACATATTTGTTTTTATTACTTAATATATGTAAATTTGTCAATAATTAAATGTTGAGGCCCACTTTCCAAGTTTAACATTTTTGGTATATAAATTTATACCGTTTAAAATGCCACTAATTTTGGTATTTGACAAACATGCCGATTTCATATATTTTTATGTCAAGTTTTACTAATATTCCCAACGTTACCCCATTTAAACATTAGGCTAACAATCTTAGCCTAATTTTCATTCGCATAGTTTTAACATATAATATTAGGCTAAAAACTTAGGCTAATTTAGCGCACACAAATAGGCATAAGGGAATTCATAAACATAAACATGACATCGGTGTAAACTTGGCAATTTTCGCATAGTCAATATGAACATCATAGGTGTGAACTTGCAACATGGCCTAAATCAACATATATGTGAACTTGCATTGAAATATCTAACCAAATAGGTGTCACACAAATTAGCATATGATTTAGATAACATAAGCCTAAATTTGTTTTTGGATCTAGGCATAACATCGAACATCACTGGCATATGACAAGATTATGACATTTTCATAAATATGTATAACTTTATGACAAGGGTGTGAACTAGATCCAATCGCATATCTAATTACAACTTGAAATATGTACTAAAGTGGATCTTGACATGGATCCAATTAGGAACTTGCAACTTTTGTATAAACATAAGGGCATGTATATGAACATAACCATTTAGGCATAAAGGTTCTAGCATAAAGTGTATACATGAGGTTCTAATCACAAACAACCTATATAATCACATAAACATGAACTATACAACTTGCTTGTGATGTTGTTGTCATTCTAAAAGTACAATAGGATCAACATCAATCCAAATTATACCACAAACATCCCAATTTCATTCGCAACACAATCATTTCAATACATAGATATGAATTAACATCGTCGTTACATAATAGCACAATTCCACTTCAAATTTACATCGAATCAAGTCTTAGTTTTATTCTCATCGGAAAAATCACTATACTTACAACGAACGATGAACTTGAATTCTGGATTCTGAGTTCTGAATTTGATATGCTTTCCTTTAGGTAGACTAAAGTTGTTTTGATTCGTGTTTTACTTTAGTATTGGCTTGTCTCTAAGCTTTCTAACCGACGGCCACTCCTAGTTTCTTTCCAGCAGCATGATGACTTTAGTTCTATATTATTTGTGTGAATTTAGGTTTAGACTTGAGTTGTATTTATAGAATTTTAAACTGATTAGAGCCGTCGATGAAGCTAGAGTGAATCTAGACCATCCATCTTAAGAGAAGCCAATCAGAAAGCGACATGTAAGCCTTAGTGACTCAGCCAAGCCTCAGAAATCGACCAGAACCCGACCAGGCTAGCCAGGGCCTGACCAAGCAGGTTTTCTGGCCTGGGTGCACTTGGCAGGTGCGCCAGTGCAAATATGTACTGGTGCACTTCCCAAGTGCGCCAGTGCTATTTTGTTCTGGCGCACTTTCCAAATGCGCCAGTACATTCTGATCCGTTTTTGGTTTTTCTGCCCAACTTCGTTCGTCTGTATCATCTTCATACGGTATCCGTTTTACGCAAACTCGGACTCTATCTCAAGCGAAATTTCAAGACGAACGCAATGGCATAACCTATTCCCTTAATTCCATCATTTATAATTAATTATACTTTAATATGTTAAGTTACAGTTAACAGGAAATTCGGGGTGTTATAGTTTTGGTAATCTCAGATTTATTATCGATGAAGGGTTACAGAAGAGGAAGCGGTTCAAGGGTTCAAAAATGGCCATTTTCTTGAAGTCGTGTTCAAATTCGGAGAAGAAGGAATAAACAGTGGGTCTGGGCTTTGAATTTGGAGTGGGCCGGGTTTTTTTCGGTGAGGCCCGTTTAATTTTCTAATTATAAGTTTAAATTAAAATATTGTGCAACTTGTAATCATTATAAATTGAGCATACGTTATCTACATCTAGTGAAACAAGATCCATTGAGCAACTTGTATGGACGGATACTACACAATGGAACTGACTAGGAGCTAATTGGAGCTAGTTACACTTTATAGCGAAATAAATTGTCTGTCTAAATTAAAGACAATTAATTGTTTTTAATAATAACTGTCTAATGTGAGTAAAACTCACCAACTATACCAGTTCATATTTTCGTAACATATTTTTAGAATTGATAAATGATGGTTGATTATGTGTGTTGACTGTTGGTGGAACTACTAAGTGATTGGTTGAAATTATAGATAACGAGATATATATATATATATATATATATATATTGTTAATCAAATATTGATTCTGTTTATCAGAATATTTCATATTAAAATGAACTTGATGTTAATTATATTGTTTAACATCTGTGATGCAGGGAAACAGGTTGGAGGGATCCAACTGGATTCCTCAATATTTATAATACTGTTCTTTTCATATATTGTAATATATGATGTGATATATAATCTGTGTTGATTACATGTGTTGAACGATTTTGATCATTGTTATTTGGTAATTTAAATACCATAAGAAATACTAAAATGTATAAAGGGAATTTCAATGTATATATTGAAAAGAAACTATTTATAAAATCAAAAGTTTTTATAAAAGAAACATTTATTTAGAAAATAAATAGAATTGAAAAGGAGATTTTTGTAAAACAAATAAATAGAATTAAAAAGGAAATATTTGTAAAACATTTACAATTAGAATTGAAAAGGGAATATTTGTAAAACATTTACAAATAGAATTGAAAAGGGAATATTTATTTGTTAAATAAATAGAATTAAAAAGGAAATATTTGTTGAACAAATAAGAAAGATAAAAGGAAATATTTATTTAGAAAATAAATAAAGTTATATAAAGGAAATATTTATTTAGAAAATAAATAAAGTTATAAAAGGAAATATTTATATGAAATAAATATGAACAAATAGAAAAGGAATATTTGTAAAAAAATAGAAAATGAAATATTTGTAATCGAATAAAGTTATCAACTATAATTTATTCGAATAAGAGTTAGCTGATTAGAGTTAATCGATTAGAGTAAATCAATTAGAGTAAATCGATTAGAGTCAATCAATTGGAGTAAATCGATTAGAGTTAATTAGTTTGAATTAATCAATTAGAGTTAATTAATTAGAGTAAATCGATTAGAGTTAATCAGTTAGAGTTAACTAGTTAGAGTTAATCAATAAGAGTTAATCGATTAGAGTAAATCGATTAGAGTTGATCAGTTAGAGTTAATCAATTAGAATTAATCGAGTTAGAGTTAATTGAAAGGAGTTATTGAATATAGTTTATTCGAAAGAAATTAATCGAATATTGGTTATTCAAAGAAAGGAGTTAATCGAATATTGGTCATTCGAAGGGAGTTAATTGAATAGCGTTAATTGAATAGAGTGGATCGAATTAGAATTAATCACATAGAGTTAATTAGTAGTTTATTCGAAAAGGATTTAATCGAATATAGTTTATTCGAATAGAGAAAAGGAGTTAAATCAAATATAGTTTATTCGAAAGGAGTTAAGTCAAATATAGTTTATTCGAAAGGAGTTAAATCAAATATAGTTTGTTCGAAAGGAGTTAATCGAGTTAGAGTTAATCGATTTGAATTAGAATTAATCGATTAGAATTAGAGTTAATCGAATTATAGTTAATCGATTAGAATTAGAGTTAATCGAATTATAGTTAATCAATTAGAATTAGAGTTAATTGATTAAAGTTAGAGTTAATCGAATAGAGTTAGAGTTAATCGATTAGAGTTAGAGTTAATCGAATTAGAGTTAATCGATTAGAGTTAGAGTTAATCGAATTAGAGTTAATCGATTAGAGTTAGAGTTAATCGATTAGAGTTAGAGTTAATTGATTTGACTTAGAGTTAATTAATTTGAGTTAGAGTTAATTGAAAATGAGTTATCGAATATAAGTTATTCGAAAGGAGTTATCAAATATAAGTTATTCGAAAGGAGTTAATCGAATATAGTCTATTCGAAAGGAGTTATCGAATATAGTTTATTCGAAGAAAGATTTATCGAATATAGTTATCTGCAGAAAGATTTATCGAATATAGTTTATTCTCAGAAAGATTTATTGAATATATTTTTTCGAAGAAAGATTTATCGAATATAGTTTATTCGAAGAGAGATTTATCGAATATAGTTGTTTGAAGAAAGATTTATCGAATATAGTTTATTTGAAGGAAAGAGTTAACGAATAGAGTTTACTTGAAAGAAAGTTATCGAATATTACTTATTCGAAAGAGAGTTATACGTAGAAATTCGATTATATCGAATTCAGGAAAGTACTATTCACTTTCCGTTTTTAATCAAGATTTATTTATTTACTAATAAATTGTTGTTTGTTTATTTATCCAAAGTAATAAATAAAAGTTATATTTTGAAGTTAGATATTTCAGAAGTAGGGATTATAATGCTATATTTATAATCAGTGTTTTCAATAAAGAAGTGGATTTGTAAATTGAATCTGAGAGTTCCGTAAGGAAGTTTGTTAAAGATTTAAAGGTGAACCTTGTCTATTTTGAGGTTAGAAATGTTGTTCAATTAAGGTCTGAGAGGTAGTTGTACCCCAACTTGATTGGCTTCATTTTTAACTAAGGAATGGTTAAGGTTTAATAGTGAAGGTTGGTTAAGTGAGTTTAGTTGATGAAGGTAATGGTCTGAGTAGGCATAGCGATGTTTTATTTAAACATCGGTTTAAATCAAATGAATGAGTTTTGGAAACATTTTCCAACTATAATCAGAGATATTTTCTAATCATAGAAAATGAAATGTTTGATGATAAAGAACACTGGAATGGCAGTGATACGTGAAAAAGAGATGGAAATGTTTTCCAATGATTTATAATGTATATTTTCTAAATTTGGAAAATAAGAAATGTTGAATATATGAAGCAAAAAATGATAAAAAATTGAACTAAAGAGATAAATGTTAAATGATGATTGATTGATATAATTTCCATCTTCAAATAATATCGTTGTTTGCACACGTGTTTTTCTTTGATAGTTAACTCACCGACTATCAAAGTTTTTGTCCATTTTTCCGTCGTCAATACAGAGATACAGGGATCAGATTCATTATCTGAAAACCACTCTGCATGGGCATTAGCGTTGCGAATCAAATATGATGAAGATAATTGAAAATGCAGTTACGCAAGGGCTGTCCTGTTTACAGAATAGTGCCTTTGGTTTTTCCACTCCCAGGACGACTCGTACGGAAGAATGTCTGCCAGAGCATATTTAATGGATCGCGTAAGTTGATCTCTTCAAACGTATTTACGTTTGGTGGCGGAGGAATTCGTTTCTCTTAGCTGTATACCCGTTGTATTTTTATGGAAATCAATTTGTGATCTGATGGGCATGACGATGTGACATTCAAAGTGAATAATTGTGTGATCGTTCAGAGATAAGCGTGGCCTCTAGCCTCACAACTGATAAATGACAAAAATCGGGCAGGAAGCGTGGCTAAGTGGGTTGCTTCCAATTAGGGTGTATTATAACCTAATCTAGAGTTTCATTTACTTCTTTAATTTATTTGATGTTGTCCCATTCAGGAAACGGTTGTTGATCCCAACCATTTGTGATATACATTCGATACACACAAGCGAAATAAGAGGTCGGTCATGTGTGGTCGGGTTGCAAGATGTTCTTGTTGAACCCAGTGCATTCCTCTTTAGAGGTACACTATCGGAAGGTGGCTCCATACCTTGTCATAGTTGGAAATCCATTACCCAATAAGTGCTCGCGGTTTTGATTGTTTACTATATATGTGGAACGTGAGATGAAAGCGTCCAGCTAGATGATTATTATATTGTGGTTGATAAACACTATTATAATATCAATGAGTTTTGATATAAAGATTATCGTTTCTTTCAAAATGATTTGAAAGTTAAATCAAATTGATTTGGATTCTCATAAGGGAAAAACCCGTTCTGTTATACGGCGTGGTCTTATGAGGTATCGTTTAATTACTCAAACCGTTTTAAATTGTTTTACTCACACCAGTCACATGACTGACCCAGAGTTTATTTTGTTTTGTTTTCTTTAAACTCTTGGGTTCCCAATTTTGTATGGGCAGTCAAGTAGTCGAGATTTTGCAAATATACTTGGAAAGCTGGTGCAGGAAGCTTCAGCAACATTTATATAGATTGTTTATTTCCACTGTGTTGTAAGTGTTATACTCTGATTAATGTTACTGTATACATATATTGATTTTATTTCAAAATTATGTATCTATTATATATTGTTCATTCGGCTGTGAGATTCGTTTTTACTCTGATGTTGTATGTTCTTCTTCTTCTTCTTCTTCTTCTTCTTCTTCTTCTTTTATTTTAAGTTTCTATCTTGTCTATTCTCACCCTCTATTTTCTTTCTATTAGTTTTCTGGTTTCCAGTGCAATTTGGGTTGGACATGTGTTATTGGGTCAGCTCAAATGGCACAGTAATTTCAGGACACTACAGTTGGTACCAGAGCTGAAGGTTAAGTAATTACCTTGGCTCTATGGCATGACTCAACAGAGATGGGGTAAGTAATACCCTAAATTGAGTTGAGTGTATATATATGAGTGAACGTTTTTGTTATTGACATAAAATGGTTTTATATTGTGGAGATTTATTGGTTGAGTTATTTATGGGTTCTGGTCGATCAGTTTGATCCACTGTATCGGTAGGAATTTATAAACACTCGAATACGATGAACCGACATTGTATGTTTTGAAAAGAGGGTAAACAAAATAATTTTACCCAAATTTATTTTTTTGATATAAAGGATTTATATTGGAATGATTATAATATATTGGATATATTGGTTGTTATTATAATCGATTAAGATTATAAATTAAACGGTTATGTAAATAACCAATTAGAATTCATATAAGTGAAGTATATGAAATCAGATGAAGTAAATCTGAATTAAAATCAGAATTTGAATTAAAATTCCGAAAAACATGAAAAGTTTTTGTAAATGGAATTAGATTAAATATATGAGAATTTTAAAATCCTTGGAGATTTTAAATTGTTTTAAAGCATTGTAAATGGTATTTTGAAATGAATTTCAAAATGGAAGTGTTTAGATATCGTTTTGAAAGTTATATAGTATTGAACTCACTTCGATAGTTGGAAATAGATTACGATGATGATCATGACATCATCGGTGTTCATTTTCGAGTTGTAAGTGACAGATTGCTGCCAAAAATTTTGTTTTGGAAATGTTTTGCGAAAACAAGTTGTTTGAATTTCGAAAAGGATTGTTTGATTTTTGAGAAAAGCGAAGCTGTTTGAAACCCCAGGAAGATGTTGTTTTAATTAAAAATAAATAAATAGAAATTTGTGGAAATAAAGTGGGAATTGAATTGAAAACCAATTAAGTGGAAATTGAATTGGATTAAAATGATATCAAGAAAACTGGATTTGCGACATAGGAATCTGAAATGGTATGTAATGACCCGGGTATTTACACTGATCACTGACACAGATGAATTGATCGTAAGAACGTATTTTCAAATACGATTTTAAATCCAGACTTTGAAAATTTGAAAACATGTTAATTTGTGTATAACAGCATTTATAGATGCATATATTACATCATTTACTAAAAAAACCATTTTTAGACATTTGTGTTTGATAACATGTGTTTAATAGCATTTGTTTAATTTTATTTACACATGTATGAGAACAACACTTTTACATAGCATGTATTTGTGATGCTATTTTTATTTTACATGTTAGTTCATTTTTCAAGGGATTAAAGAATTTATTTTTTGTAAATATTGATGTGAAAACTTATCAAACTTGAATTAAAATATGCCAAACCTTTTTGTTGTTCAAAATAAAAGCTTAAGTTTACAAATACATAATCAAAACATGAAAGCCTCATTTCCTTTTTGGCAAAGCAAATTCAAAGTAAAGTTTACATATACATCAAAAACCAATTTCATTTGAAAACATGATAGCATGGGAAAACTTATTCAAACTTGAGGTATAACAAGTTTAAAAACAACATTGCCTTTGCACATACCTCAATTGTTTTACAAAGGAGTTATCCTCACTTTTGTTAAGAAAATTCTTGAGTTTTAAAGGACATGTAGACATACTATCATGATTTAAAGAACAATTCCAATTTTTCCTTGTTCTCAAATTAAAAAGTATGTACTTTAGGATCTTGCAAATTCTTGGATTTTAAAACTTTTAACTCTTGAAATATAAACATGCCAAAACCCATTTTCTTGTCAAGAGCAAGTTCAAAAGCAAGTATTAAAACAAGTTTAAATTTTCATTTACATCATATCAAAACATGGAAGTATTATTTCATTTTGCAACCGCGTTTTTATTTATATATATGCACATACATGAACATAACACCTACACTAGCATAGAGAATCTAAAGAAATATTGGTTCACATGGCAAATCATTTTTTTGTCATGTATTTTTAGTTTTTAAATCACTTTCCCTTTTCCATGAATTTTCTGAAAATGGTCACTCTCTTTTGCATTTTCAAGAACATGATCACTTTGGCATAAACCATGTGCATATAGATTTGCACAATCTTGCATAGATACTACCATCTTGCCTACACTACATAAGCACTAACATATAAAGATTTTTCAAGATGTTCTTGTCTATTTCATTCACATGAACAAGATAAAATGTACAAAGATTTTCATATTTTTACAACACTTGGAAGGCAAGTAAAATACTTTATATTTTATGTTAAATCAAAGTTTCATGAGAAAGATATGGTGTAGAAAACCCTATGCAAAAACTGAACCTATATGGATGCTATATTAGTTTAAGAACCAAGAAATAAGATTATGAAGATCATGGTTGTACCTAGCTTTTGTTGTGTGACAATTCATAGAAACCTAGAGGGAAAATAAGGCCATAGGCAAGGGGTTTTAGGGGTGAAGTAAGGCTGATATAAGCCATGTGATGGTGTTGTTTTGATTTGGTAGAGAAAAGGGTTTTATTGAGTTGTCTTTCACTTGTCAAAAACCAAATCTGAACACTGAACTTTACCACCATTATTTTAATGATCTTTACTACTACAACTAGGCATAAGCACACACACTTCTCTACACAACACCAGCAATTGTATTTGATCAGTAAAGGAGAAATAAGCCAAGGTTTGAAGGCATTTACGGGTGAGTAGAACTTGTTTAAATTTCCTGTTTTACTGTGAATAGTTTTTACATGTCTATTGTCATTATAAATTCATGTAAACACCCTCAATTTTGCCAACTGAAAATACATGATTAATGTTAGAAACCCCGGAAACATATACGTATTGACTGTATGTTCATATGTAGGAATACCAGTATGATTTGCAACAGTGTTGACTGGTTAAAAACCTTGTTAAACCTGTACCGTGTTTAGTAAACACAGAGTATTTTTTATCATGAATCTCAGTAGGAGAACACTACCAAAATCTCACCTAGAATTGAGTAAATACAACTATGTAAAGTATATACATTAGTGGTTGCAAATCATAGAAAGGAAACCTTTTGCAAGAAACAGGAAAAACCACAGACTGTTTACTCGAAAATTCAAACATCATTATATGGTAATCCAGGCATATAGTCGTATTTGTTATCAAAAATCATGAATTTTAAAAGTAAAACGAGGATTTTTAGTGTTGTGGTTGTTTAGAAATCAATAGATGATCATAAAATGTGTTTTGACCAAATTCCGACAAGATGGTCGATCATAGGTGATGGCGCCGGAGTCAGAGAGGCGTGGGGGCTCAACAAACATAGGAAAATATAATTACAATTTTTAAACATGTATTTGGAGGGATTTAGTTTGAATTATGGTGTGAGGATGGTTTCTGGTACCCAAAATTTGATGGTGAACTGCATCGTGGGTATGGCAATCTAGGGTTGCGCACGTGGGGGGTTCGGACGGGGAAAGTGTCGGCTTCAAATTCCCGGAGTACGATGGCGAATGGCCTTGGGTGGTGGTGGTACTGGGCGATTTTATGAAGGTAAGTGGACGACTGAGCTTTAGTTGAAGCTCCAGATTTTTAGATAATGGTGCGATCGAGTTTTTGGTGGTGGAGATAGACTTGAGGCTCGCATTGGGGTGTGTGGTGATGATCAAATGGTTTGGATGGTGGCAGAATGGATTGTGCACGTGCACAACGAGGTGTGCACATTGGAGAACAGAAGAAGAAGAGATGGATCGGGGCATGTATTTTTGGGGTGATCATCCCATGGTAATCACGTATTTTCCTTGCCAAACTCGAGTTTGGCACGCTGGAAATTGGTATTTGGCAAATGGGAAGAAATTAAATCGAGTATTGGGTATGTGATGGATCCAGTGTGATATAGTATAGACCTAACAAATGAGGAATGAGGATGCAGGCTGAACTGTTTGGGCCAGAGAATAAAAGGGGAAAAAAGGGGGAAAAAAGGAAAGTTAAGAGGAAGTAAAAGGAAAGTAAAGGAAGAGTTTGGAAAGAAGGGAAATTAAAATTTAATAAAGTCTAGGAAAGGGATTAATAATTTTAGAAATCAATAATAAAAGATTTTCTCTAAGGGTTTAATTTAATATCTTGATATATATACATAAATCTTAAATAAATGTTTTCAAAAAGGAAATAAAAGAAAAAGGTTTAATATGGATGATGATATCCGAGAGGAATAGATGTAGAAGATCAGATGAAGATCATAGTAAACCAAGTTGAACTTGGTATGAATGTAGATGTAACACCCCGTGTATTCTATAACTTTGAAACTCACAAATTAAAGTATAACTAATTTCAAATCAAAGAATTAAGGGAAACGGGATACACCATTGCGTTCGTCTCGGAATTCTGCTAGAGATAGAGTCCGAGTTTGCGTAAAACGGATATCGTATGAAGAAGATATGGACGAACGAAATTGGGCGAAAAACCAGAAAACGGGTCAGAATGCACTGGCGCACTTGGGAAGTGCGCCAGAACAAAAATGAACTGGCGCACTTGGGAAGTGCGCCAGTACATTTTTTAGCCTGGCGCACCTGCCAAGTGCGCCCAGGTCAGAATGACCTGCTGGTCAGGTCTTGGCTGGACTGGTCTGTGTTTGGTCGATTTTCTGAGCCTTGCCTTGTCACTAGGGCTAGGTGTCAGCTCATGGTTGGTCTCCCCTTCAAACGAACGGCTATTATTGAACCAAGCTCCATCGATGGTCTAAATCAACTCACAAACTCTATAAAAAGGACCTAAGACTAACCCTAATTCACACAAACTAAAATGGAGATGAGGCCGTCATGCTGCTTAGGAGAGACTAAGGATAGTTGTCAGAAATAGAGAGACAATTAGGAGATAATTCAAAGCTTAAAGCAACATCAAATCAATCAAAACAACGCCTACAACAAAGGATAGCATCTCCAAATTCAGAACTCAGATTCCTGAATTGAAGATTCATCATACGTTGTAAGTAGAGTGCTATTCCGATGTGAATAATTAATTGCGTTTGATTTGTGTAAAATGCGAAATGGAATTATGGCGACAAAAATCTATATTTGTATGTTGTTTTGATTCTAAACGATTTGGGAATGTTATGGTATACGATTGGATATTTGCAAGACTGTGATTTGCGTTGGAAGTTAACAATGAAAGGGAATTGTGGCGATAATAATCAATACTTGTATGTTATTTTGATTCTAAACGACTTGGAAATGCTATGATATACGATTGGGGTTCATACAAGTATATGATTTATAATGACAACCATATGTTGTGGAATTTTAATTAGAATTCATGCAAGTATATGATTCGTTATTATGCTAATATGATGTACATACTTTTATGATCTCTTTTAGTGTGTAATTGGACTAGGCTAAGTACTATGATTTATATGAATCTATGTTGAAATTGGCAAATCATATTTTTGTGTTTGAAACAAAAGTAAGCACCTTTATGAACATGACTAAACTATGTTTGGTATTATGCCTAGTTGAATTATGTTTTAGGCCTAGGTTGTTATCAAAACCATATTGTGATATATGTGACACAATTAAGTTAGATTTACATCCCAATTGCAAGTTTACAATGATTCATGTATTATTTATGCCATGATTACCTGAGTAGAATGATTCATGTTTAAGTATTATTTATGCAGTGATTATATGAATAGAACGATTCATGTTTAAGTACTGTTCATGCCGTAATTATATGCAAAGAATGATTCATGTTTAAGTATTGTTTATGCCATGATTACATTAGTAGAATGATTCATGTTTAAGTATTATTTATGCCATGATTATATGATGTTACAATTGCAAGTTCACATGTGGCTACTTTATGTTAACTGAATCGTTCGTTGCAAGTTCATGCGTTCACACTCCCCTTTTTCATGTTATCTTATAAACACCATGTTATAAGCCTCCCCTTTTCATTTGGCTAAATTGGGTTTAAGTATTAAACCCAACGCACCTTACATTGGAGCGAACGTGTAAAACGGGGGTAATGACGTTTGGGCTAAAATATAGAACATATGTGTTGGCATACCTTGAAAAGCAATTAAGTGGCATAAATAAATTTTAATCAATAAAGATGAATTTGAATAATGGGCCGCAAATATTTACATATAAAAAGAAAAGAGACAAAATATGTAAATGTAGAAAATACGATGTGTTTAACCGAGGTTGGATTAAGTTGTGACGTAAACCTGCCCGGAACCGCCCGACTGTCCAGTAGTCACAAAAATACCTATCCAATGTGGGTGGTTAAACACGGAGCCCAATAAGGACCCGAGGTTAGACTGAGTTATGGCGTAAGACTGCCCGGACCTAACCGGCAACAGGCAGCCACAACAATACCTGTCTAATGTGAGAGGTTGAGGCTTTAATAAGACAATTAAGGCTGAGTCAGGATTGGTAGGATTAAGTAAATTATATTAATACTTAATCATAATGGAACATGCTAAACTAAACAGACTGATTGGGGGTTAGGTTTATAAGACACTTAACCAACTTAGCATGTTGGCTAGAAATAGAAAACCTAGTAGCGGGGGACCCTTTTCAGCAGTAACCCTACAAGGTGTATCAGGATACCATGAACTAGGCAGGGTGGGGCACGATTACTGGGCTGACTGTAAGAGGTCAAATCGACGGCGGTGGTGCAGCAGTGTAGGTTCTAACGGGGTGCGGGCGTGCACACACTCCGGCGCAGAAAAATAAGGCACTGGGCACCAGTAGCATACCTGTGCATTCTAGAATTGTGTTGGGCCGCCACCAAGGGACTTGATACACCCCATGGTGGGACCAGCATAGGTAACTACAACATCGGGGGCCGTAAGACACATGTAACTATGCGAGTAGGAGCCGATCATTAGAAATGGATCACTTCACCCTGATTATGGGGTGCCTGTTGGGAACTAGTTTATATGGGTACAGAGATTAATATGGGGTACGATAGTATATTCAACCCTAGACAACTTAACTTAGTCTATGATGCTTTCCCATTTCCAGTTTATGCTTATCATACCCAGTTCTTTATTCATAGACTGAATAGTCCTAGACTTACTCACGCTTTATGTCTGACTCTACTTTTCTTTCGCCTTCTTTTCTTTTGTCCCCCCCCCCCCCCCAGGTCCACAGGGAGGGAATACCGCAGCTTGACCAGATTTCACATCCAGCTTGAAGAGAAAGAATGTATTGCTTGGATCTTTTTCCGTTTTGGACTATGGCTTTAGTGGACAGCAATTATGGGACTTTTGCAGTTTATTTATGTTTTCTTTATGCTTCTTTAATAATGTAATCAAGACAGTTATGAAGTTGTTATGTCTTTGGAAGAATTGTAAGACAAGTATGGCATGTTTTTATGAACACGTATTTTAATGAAATAAAAGATGTTGTTGTTTTTCGTTGTTCAAAAATATGTGCTCTTATATCTGTCTTATATATCTGTGACTTATACTTATAAACATCCACCAAAATTAGGGCATTCCCTTTGAGAGTGACCCTAACGGAGGTGGGGTGTTTCACTTGGTATCAGAGCATAGGTTTACCAGATAAGATAAAAAGTTTTGAAAATTTATTTTCAAAAAGGAAATTTAAAGAAGCATTTTTAAAAGATAAAATATTATTTTATTTTAAAAAGGCAAAGTCCCCCAAAGCCATAGGTACTGTCTTCTATCCTTCGTTTTGAATCTATCCTTTCTGTTTTAGCATGTCTGGAGACCTTACTCCCCAGCTGCTGACGCTTTCTCTCCTCCTCCTCCACGTGAACCAGCAAGCGGAAGAGTCCCAGAGCAGGAAGACGAATAATAGTCAAACAAGAAAGGATCGTAACAGTAATAACAAGAAATGAGAAAAAAGGAAATGCAATTTTTGTGGTACGGAAGGGCATATAGCCAAGGATTGTAGAAAGAGGAAAAGAAAGCAAGGAGAATGTTTTCATTGTGGGGAGACTGGACACATCAGCAAAGACTGCCCTGAGAAGACAGACTTTAAGAAGGGCGGGAAAGACAACAAGTCCCAAGAGAAGAGGAAGTGTAAATTCTGTGGCAAAGTGGGGCACTTAGTGAAAGATTGCCAGAAAAAGAAGGCCAAGATGAATGGCGGGTGCTTTTCTTGCGGTGAGACAGGCCACATGGCTAAGGACTGCCCAAAGAAACGAGGACAGGGGCAGAGGGTTGGATCCACCACAGAGGCACAGGTTCATGTGCTAGAGGCGCCACCTCTGCAACAGCGAGGTATAAATACTTCTGTAGAAAGTGTAGTTTATCTTTATGATCACCCCATTCGCACTTTTTTTGATTCTGGCGCATCACACTCCTTTATCTCGTCTACTTTAGTAGAATCTCTGCACCTAAGAACTAGTATGGTAGAGGACCCCTTAATTTTTTCAAACCCAATTGGGGGCCCAGCTCATTTGTCTATGATCTGTGTGGGATTGAAAATTTCTATTCTAAGCGTAGAGTTTAAATGTAGTGCCTTTGTTTTGGGCCATTGGTTGATTATAGCGATGGAGTGATTATCCAGTAAGGGTGACCATCTCGGTTTCGGAAAAAGGGTAGTTAGACTCTTGACTTGCCTCGGTAATACCCTCGAAGTCACAGGTAACCTTTAGGGTTCTATCATGATTTGTTTCCTAGGATCTCTTGACACATTTATTGGTAATTTGTAATCCGATCGAGTAGTGTTCGCCACTAAGGCAGAAGGTTCATTTCGCTTATGCATGAGTTGTGGAGAATCACCTTAGTAAGTACATTTGGCAACATGGTTGGCATTTATTTCCAAGGGATAGTTCTTCTACATGGAATACCTGATAGTAAGTGGATGAGATCTAAGATTCACTAGTGAATTTTGGAGAGCTTGCATGAAACCATGAGTACGTCGTTATGTTTGAGCCGAGTATAATAGAAGTAGAGTAAGTGAAAGAGGAACGAGAGGCAACAGTGAAATAGGTTCCAACTCATATTTTGGAAACAAGAATTAAGAAGCTACGAAATCGTGAAGTTAAAGACGGACAAAGCATAATGGAGTTAAGCTCAAGGAAATGTGACTTAGAAGATTGAAGACTAGATTCGTGCATCATATCCTTTCTTAAGAGTATATCCTTGATCCCTCTCTTCCTGTAGAGCTTACTTGCATGCTATCTTTTGTGTATATCCTCTCGGTCCCATTCTCAATCCAATTTCTGTTGCAAACCCCATAGGGAGTATGACTCATCTGTTAGTAACACATGTTGGGGCTTGAGGGTGTTCGTTGGTTTGACTAAACTTTTTGGGTTTTATAGGATACGGGTTGGTCTTAGGAAGGGGCTCCCTTGTGACCTAAAAGGAGTCCATCATGCTTAGTTTCCTAGAATCATATATAGTGGTTGGGTTGAGTAATTCTTTGGGTGTCAGTCTGATGTTGATTTCGGTCTTCGGGGCTGATGCTTAGAGAGTTCTTCTCCTAATCAATATATATGTGGCATAGATTTCCAGTTTTGACATTGCCTAATGGGCACAAAGTTTTTACTTGCTTCTATCATTCGACTATACCTTTAGATAGGAACAATTGGGTGTAAACATGTGTTTGAGACATATTATGATTGATGGTTGCAAGTGGTTGCAAGTGATTACTAGTGGTTGCTCGTGGTTGCATATACACACACAATTTAGGTTTTAAATCGGCTCAGTCACTTCATATTGCATATGCATATATGTTTGCATTCATATATGGTTGAAGTTTAATGTGTTGTCATATGGATGTTGCATTTATATGAATGGTTGAGCACTCATGTAGAATCATGAATAGGAGAATTTGCATACATAATGGATTCATGGCACTTACATAATTTGCATTAAGGAGGTCAACTGAATCAGTAGACCGCCTGACTTTGCATTAGATAAGTACATGTACACACACACTTCGCATATGATCATGAAGCATTAGAAGTCTTTTAAGGACAATGGATGGTCGTGTTTGATGGATGAGTAGATGGATGTTTGGATGTTAGGATGTACATTCTTCCTGAACTTGAAGATTTCGGGGACGAAATCCTTTTAAGTGAGGGAGAATGTAACACCCCGTGTATTCTATAACTTTGAAACTCACAAATTAAAGTATAACTAATTTCAAATCAAAGAATTAAGGAAAACGGGATACGCCATTGCGTTCGTCTCGGAATTCTGCTAGAGATAGAGTCCGAGTTTGCGTAAAACGGATATAGTATGAAGAAGATATGGACGAACGAAATTGGGCGAAAAACCAGAAAACGGGTCAGAATGCACTGGCGCACTTGGGAAGTGCGCCAGAACAAAAATGAACTGGTGCACTTGGGAAGTGCGCCAGTACATTTTTTAGCCTGGCGCACCTGCCAAGTGCGCCCAGATCAGAATGACCTGCTGGTCAGGTCTTGGCTGGCCTGTGTTTGGTCGATTTTCTGAGCCTTGCCTTGTCACTAGGGCTAGGTGTCAGCTCCTGGTTGGTCTCCCCTTCAAACGAACGGCTATTATTGAACCAAGCTCCATTGACGGTCTAAATCAACTCACAAACTCTATAAAAAGGACCTAAGACTAACCCTAATTCACACAAACTAAAATGGAGATGAGACCATCATGCTGCTGAGGAGAGACTAAGGATAGCCGTCAGAAATAGAGAGACAATTAGGAGATAATTCAAAGCTTAAAGCAACGTCAAATCAATCAAAACAACGCCTACAACAAAGGATAGCATCTCCAAATTCAGAACTCAGATTCCTGAATTGAAGATTCACCATACGTTGTAAGTAGAGTGCTATTCCGATGTGAATAATTAATTGCATTTGATTTGTGTAAAATGCGAAATGAAATTGTGGCGACAAAAATCTATATTTTTATGTTGTTTTGATTCTAAACGATTTGGGAATGTGATGGTATACGATTAGATATTTGCAAGACTGTGATTTGCGTTGGAAGTTAACAATGAAAGGGAATTGTGGCGATAATAATCAATACTTGTATGTTATTTTGATTCTAAACGACTTGGAAATGCTATGATATACGATTGGAGTTCGTACAAGTATATGATTTATAATGACAACCATATGTTGTGGAATTTTAATTGGAATTCATGCAAGTATATGATTCGTTATTATGCTAATATGATGTACATACTTTTATGATCTCTTTTAGTGTGTAATTGGACTAGGCTAAGTACTATGATTTATATGAATCTATGTTGAAATTGGCAAATCATACTTTTGTGTTAGAAACAAAAGTAAGCACCTTTATGAACATGACTAAACTATGTTTGGTATTATGCCTAGTTGAATTATGTTTTAGGCCTAGGTTGTTATCAAAACCATATGGTGATATATGTGACACAATTAAGTTAGATTTACATCCCAATTGCAAGTTTACAATGATTCATGTATTATTTATGCCATGATTACCTGAGTAGAATGATTCATGTTTAAGTATTATTTATGCCATGATTATATGAATAGAACGATTCATGTTTAAGTATTGTTCATGCCGTATTTATATGAAAAGAATGATTCATGTTTAAGTATTGTTTATGCCATGATTACATGAGTAGAATGATTCATGTTTAAGTATTATTTATGCCATGATTATATGATGTTACAATTGCAAGTTCACATGTGCCTACTTTATGTTAACTGAATCGTTCGTTGCAAGTTCATGCGTTCACACTCCCCTTTTTCATGTTATCTTATAAACACCATGTTATAAGCCTCCCCTTTTCATTTGGCTAAATTGGGTTTAAGTATTAAACCCAACACACCTTACATTGGAGCAAACGTGTAAAACGGGGGTAATGACGTTTGGGCTAAAATATAAAACATATGTGTTGGCATGTTTGACGCATGCCAACAACCTTGAAAAGCAATTAAGTGGCATAAATAAATTTTAATCAATAAAGATGAATTTGAATAATGGGCCGCAAATATTTACATATAAAAAGAAAAGAGACAAAATATGTAAATGTAGAAAATACGATGTGTTTAACCCGAGGTTGGATTGAGTTGTGACGTAAACCTGCCCGGAACCGCCCGGCTGTCCAGTAGTCACAACAATACCTATCCAATGTGGGTGGTTAAACACGGAGCCCAATAAGGACCCGAGGTTAGACTGAGTTGTGGCGTAAGACTGCCCGGACCCAACCGGCAACATGCAGCCACAACAATACCTGTCTAATGTGAGAGGTTGAGGCTTTAATAAGACAATTACGGCTGAGTCAGGATTGGTAGGATTAAGTAAATTATATTAATACTTAATCAAAATGGAACATGCTAAACTAAACAGACTGATTGGGGGTTAGGTTTATAAGACACTTAACCAACTTAGCATGTTGGCTAGAAATAGAAAACCTAGTAACGAGGGACCCTTTTCAGCAGTAACCCTATAAGGTGTATCAGGATACCCTGTACTAGGAAAGGTGGGGCACAATTACTGGGCTGACTGTAAGAGGTCAAATCGACGGCGGTGGTGCAGCAGTGTAGGTTCTAACGGGGTGCGGGCGTGCACACACTCCGGCGCAGAAAAATAAGGCACTGGGCACCAGTAGCATACCTGTGCATTCTAGAATTGTGTCGGGCCGCCACCATGGGACTTGATACACCCCATGGTGGGACCAGCATAGGTATCTACAACATCGGGGGCCGTAAGACACATGTAACTATGCGAGTAGGAGCTGATCATTAGAAATGGATCACTTCACCCTGATTATGGGGTGCCTGTTGGGAACTAGTTTATATGGGTACAGAGATTAATATGGGGTACGATAGTATATTCAACCCTAGACAACTTAACTTAGTCTATGATGCTTTCCCATTTCCAGTTTATGCTTATCATACCCAGTTCTTTATTCATAGACTGAATAGTCCTAGACTTACTCAGGCTTTATGTCTGACTCTACTTTTCTTTCGCCTTCTTTTCTTTCGTTCCCCCCCCCCCCCCAGGTCCACAGGGAGGGAATACCGCAGCTTGACCAGATTTCACATCCAGCTTGAAGAGAAAGAATGTATTGCTTGGATCTTTTTCCGTTTTGGACTATGGCTTTAGTGGATAGCAATTATGGGACTTTTGCAGTTTATTTATGTTTTCTTTATGCTTCTTTAATAATGTAATCAAGACAGTTATGAAGTTGTTATGTCTTTGGAAGAATTGTAAGACAAGTATGGCATGTTTTTGTGAACACGTATTTAATGAAATAAAAGATGTTGTTGTTTCTCGCTGTTCAAAAATATGTGCTCTTATATCTGTCTTGTATATCTGTGACTTATACTTATAAACCTCCACCAAAATTAGGGCATTCCCTTTGAGAGTGACCCTAACGAAGGTGGGGTGTTTCAGTAGAATAATTTACTTCATTTTAAATAATCAATAAAGTTAATTTATTTCTTTTAGAATTAACTAAGATTTAAAATACGTAGCTACTTAGATCAAAAATCCAGAATTTGTTCAAGTCATATTGGTTGAACTGCCAACGACAATATGTGGTGATAAATGAATAAACGACGGATGTTTATAATATTGTGTTTAATGAACTCAAATTGTTTGGTAATAAAATGTTATTTTTAATTAAGTCAACGTAGGTCGATAGATATAATTTAAATTAAAAATGAAATTTAAAATATAGAAGCTATACTTTAGATTAAATTATAAATTTAATTTATAAATATGATTAGAGGTGATTTTCTAATGAAATATTCAAACTGTAAAGTCAACAAAAGGAAGTCGATCAAGTGGAAAAGATCTGATATGGTTTTGACAGACGTCGAGAAGTCAGCACAGAAACTGTAATTGATTAAATTATAAATTTAGTTGATAATTTAAATTAGAATGTATTTGCTAATGAAATATTTAGATTTTAAACAAACAGAGTAATAAGGAACCGTATGCTACACATACGCTGAAGTTGTAAGTTGTAAACTGTAAATTTCAATTACCGAATACCAGTAACAGATCATGTACAGTTCTAAAATTTATAAAATAAGAACTGTAGGTCATATTTTCAATCATATTTAGATTGATAAAAAAAAAGAGCAAAGTTTATTGGTATGAAATAAATAAGGACTAAAGGATCAAAGGGAAAATTTGACGAGAAAATTACAAAGTGTAAAAGTTGTAAAATAGATTATAGATCATCACATTTTTTCATTTATGATTAATCCGATTAAGTAATGATGATGAGAAATATATTTCTAAAAAAATAAAATAAGTATTTATTTCTTTAAAGTGACGACCAAAATGGGAAGAATAACCGTGTGCGATGCACACACTAAAATCGTTTATTTTTATAAGATGATCAAAATACCCAGATATAAGCAAGATGATCATATACTGTTTAGTTTGGCTATAATTATATATGCAGATTAGATTATAATCTTGTTAGATTTATAATTTAAAAAGGGAAAATGTTCATTAATCATTTTCAGAGAGACCAAAATAAAATATTTCACTTTGATTTGATTATACGTCGCGCGTCAGAGATTGTTAGATTGAAGACTACGTTATACAAGGGCTATTTTTGAATAGTGTCTTCGGTTTGTCCAGTCCCAGGACAACTTGTATGGACTAATGTCTGATAGAGTATTTCCAAAGGAATCGCGTATGTTGTTTTCTTCAAACATACCAGTTTGCTGGCACAGAAGGGAAACTTATGTAGCCTGACGACCAGGGTATTTTTGTGGAAATCAATTAGTGATCTCTGATGGATTTGACGATGTGGCATTCAAAGAAATTAAATAGTGATGATGAAAAAGGTAAGTCTAGCCTGAAGCCTCACACCCAGGAAATGACAAAAATCGGGCAGGCAACATGGCTATGTGGGTCGCTCCCATTAGAGTGTATAATCACCTATCTAGAGAAAATCTTATTTGCTTCTTTAATCTATTGCAATGCTGTCCCTTTTCAGGAAAATGGTGGGTAGCTCCCAACCGTTGGTGATATACATTCGATACACTCAAGAGAAACGAGTGGTCGGTCATGTGTGGGCCGGATTGCAAGACGTTCTTGTTGAACCCAGGTGTATTCGCCTCTAGAGATACATCATCGGAAGGTGGTCCCATACCTTGTCATAGTTGGAAATCCAATTTCCATAAGCGCCAAACGGTTTTTATTTGTATACTATATAGAAGAATGTGAGATGCAAGCATTCTTCTAGATTCTAAACTATTTGTAAAAACACCTAGAGACTATATAATATCTGATTTCAAGTACACAAAGTATTTTGATCTCATAAGGTAAAAACCCGTTCCGTATTCACGGCGTGGTCTTATGAGATATTTTTATTTGTTTTAAACTGTTTACTCATACCAGTCCCCTGACTGAACCGGAGTTTATTTTTCTGTGTTTCCCTTAAGCTTTTGGGTATTCATAACGCTTGTTATGAATAGACAAGTGAATCAGGAATGAATAAAACTTGAGAAGCTGGAATGGAACTTTGTGTGCGCTGGTCTACCTATCCTATCTACTGTATAATTATAAGTCTGCAAGTTAGTCAGGAATGATATGCATAATTAATGATGTACTATGGAATGGCTTGTATCACTAGTTCAGTATGCTCTGATGTAATATATTCCGCTGTGTAACAATATAAAGTATTATCTTTTTGTAAAAATTCCGCTATGAGATTCTGATGTTTCTATGATTTTATATTCTATCTATGCTTATTCTCACTAATGGCACGACTTCCGATGTGTTCGAAAGTTGGGTCGTTACAGTTGGTATCAGAGCTTAGGTTACTGATTACCTAGGCTTTGGGTGAGTGTGAGAGAGCGTATTTTTATAAAATTTAAAATAAATTTAAAATGAATCAACTTGGATGGTATACCTAAATTAGTTATATCCAATCAAGTATGGATTGACGACCTGTTATATTCGGGTAATTAAAATGAGTAACCAAGGACGAACTAGAGGGTCTTCCACTACTACTGGTCGTATCCCAAGATCAAGGAGAGACTGTGGGGGAAGTTGTACCAGTCCGGTAGGATAAAAGGAGTTAATTAACCCGGGTCAGCCTTAAGATAAATTAAATATGGTTGAATGATATCCAATCATATTGATACCGGGAAATCGAGTTAGAATTTTAAATTTGATTTAAAATTTGAATTTCTCGAAGTTAAGGCTAGACTTAAGTATTTATTGAGATATGGACTCAGGGAAAGTGAATTAGTCTTTTTGTGAAATCAAATCATATTTGTGAGTCCCGAAATAGAGATAATTTGCTAAGTGAATGAAGATTTTGGGAAATACTTAACGGAATTAAGTAAATTGACTAATGAATTAGAAGGGGAATTTGGGCAGATATTTTTGGCTATGAACAGGAAATTGCTGATGTGTGTTAATTATTTATATGTAAGTCGATAACTCTAATCTACTATTTACAAATTTCGAGGACGAAATTTTTATAAGGGCGGTAGAATGTAATGACCCGGATATTTACACTGATCACTGACACAGATGAATTGATCGTAAGAACGTATTTTCAAATACGATTTTAAATCCAGACTTTGAAAATTTGAAAACATGTCAATTTGTGTATAATAGCATTTATAGATGCATATATTACAGCATTTACTAAAAAAACCCATTTTTAGACATTTGTGTTTGATGGCATGTGTTTAATAGCGTTTGTTTAATTTTATTTACACATGTACGAGAACAGCACTTTTACATAGCGTGTATTTGTGACGCAATTTTTATTTTACATGTTAGTTCATTTTTCAAGGGATTTTAGAATTTGGGTTTTTGTAAATATTGATGTGAAAACTTATCAAACTTGAATTAAAATATGCCAAACCTTTTTGTTGATCAAAAGCAAAGCTTAAGTTTTACATATACATAATCAAAACATGAAAGCCTCATTTCCTTTTTGGGAAAGCAAATTCAAAGGAAAGTTTACATATACATCAAAGACCAATTTCATTTGAAAACATGATAGCATGGGAAAATTTATTCAAACTTGTGCTATAGCAAGTTTAAAAACACGATTGCCTTTGCACATACCTCAATTGTTTTACAAAGGAGTTATCGTCACTTTTGTTAAGAAAATTCTTGAGTTTTAAAGGACATGTAGACATACTATCATGATTTAAAGAACAAATCCAATTTTTCCTTGTTCTCAAATTAAAAAGTATGTACTTTAGGATCTTGCAAATTCTTGGATTTTAAAACTTTTAACTGTTGAAATATAAACATGCCAAAACCCATTTTCTTGTCAAGAGCAAGTTCAAAAGCAAGTATTAAAACAAATTCAAATTATCATTTACATCATCTCAAAACATGGAAGTATTATTTCATTTTGCAAGCATGTTTTTATTTATATATATGTACATACATGAACATAACACCTGCACTAGCATAGAGAATCTAAAGAAATATTGGTTCACATGGCAAATCATTCTCGTGTCATGTATTTTCAGTTTTTAAATCACTTTCCTTTTTCCATGAATTTTCCGAAAATGGTCACTCTCTTTTGCATTTTCAAGAACACGATCACTTTGGCATAAACCATGTGCATATAGATTTACACAATCTTGCATAGATACTACCATCTTGCCTACACTAGATAAGCACTAACATATAAAGATTTTTCAAGATTTTCACGTCTATTTCATTCACATGACCAAGATCAAAAAGTACAAAGATTTTCAGATTTTTATTACACTTGGAAGGCAAGTAAAATACTTTATATTTTATGTTAAATCAAAGTTTCATGAGAAAGATATGGTGTAGAAAACCCTATGCAAAAACTGAACCTATATGGATGCTATATTTGTTTAAAAACCAATAAAAAAGATTATGAAGATCATTGTTGTACCTAGCTTTTGTTGTGTGACAATTCATAGAAACCTAGAGGGAAAAGAAGGCCATAGGCAAGGGGTTTTAGGGGTGAAGTAAGGCTGATATAAGCCATGTGATGGTGCTGTTTTGATTTGGTAGAGAAAAGGGTTTTATTGAGTTGTGTTTCACTTGTCAAAAACCAAATCTAAAAACTGATCTTTACCACCATTGTTTTACTGATCTTTACCACTATAAATAGGCATAAGCACACACACTTCTCTACACAACACCAGCACTTGTATTTGATCAGTAAAGGTGAAATAAGCCAAGGCTTGAAGGCATTTACAGGTGAGTAGAACTTGTTTAAATTTCCTGTTTTACTAAGAACAGTTTTTACATGTCTACTGTCATTATAAATTCATGTAAACACCCTCAAGTTTGCCAAATGAAAATACATGATTGATGTTAGAAACCCTGGAAACATATATGTATTGATTGTATGTTCATATGTAGGAATACCAGTATGATTAGTGTTGACTAGTTGAAAACCTTGTTAAACCTGTACCGTGTTTAGTAAACACAGAGTATTTTTGATCATGAATCTCAGTAGGAGAACACAACCAAAATCTCACCTAGTATTGAGTAAATAAAACTATGTAAAGTATATATATTAGGGGTTGCAAATCATAGAAAGGAAACCTTTTGCAAGAAACAGGAAAAACCACAATATGCTCTCTATTTACTCGAAAATTCAAACATCATTATATGGTAATCCAGGCATTGCCATATTTATTATCAAAAATCATGAATTTTAAAAGTAAAACGAGGATTTTTAGTGTTGTGGTTGTTTATAAATCAATAGATGATCAGAAAATGTGTTTTGAACAAATTCCGACGAGGTGGTCGATCGTAGGTGATGG
The DNA here is from genome assembly GCA_030737875.1 of Allium sativum. Lineage (NCBI taxonomy): Eukaryota > Viridiplantae > Streptophyta > Magnoliopsida > Asparagales > Amaryllidaceae > Allium > Allium sativum. Next base: position 621,103,130 of record CM060910.1, read on the forward strand.
CTGCGGAGTCAGAGAGGCGTAGGGGCTCAACAAACATAGAAAAAATATAATTACAACTTTTAAACATGTATTTGGAGGAATTTAGCTTGAATTATGGTGTGAGGATGGTTTCTGGTAGCCAAAATTTGATGGTGAACTGCATCGTGGGTATGGCAATCTAAGGTTGCGCACGTAGGGGGTTCGGAAGGGGAAAGTGTCGGCTTTAAATTCCTGGAGTACGGTGGCGACTGGCCTTGGGTGAAAGTGTTACTGGGCGATTTTATGAAGGTAAGTAGACGACTGAACTTCGGTTGAAGCTCCAGATTTTTAGATAATGGTGCGATCGAGTTTTTGGTGGTGGGGATAGACTTGAGGCTCACAATGGGGTGTGTGGTGATGATCAGATGGTTTGGATGGCTGCAGAATGGGTTGTGCACATGCACAACGGGGTGTGCACAGTGGAGAACTGTAAAAACCCGTAACTTCCCCGTGAAGGAAAGCGCGGATAGTTCGAGAACAAGCCACAAAAGAACGTAGACGGAAGAACATTTCATTGTTATTTTACAACAATGCATCAGATTACAAGAATATACAGAGTATAAATGAATATTACACAGAAATATCAGAGATTTAAATTACATTTAAATACCTCGCAGCGGAAAATAATACAATACACAACTAGAAGTGATATACGGATACAAAGCTTTCCGGATATCATTCCAGCTGTAAACCAGGATCCTGTGAATATAAATCTGCAAGACCAAAACTTCTAGCTGCCCGTGTCGTAAATGAGGGCACCCAGAGTTTAGGTTAAAACAATAAACTCCAGGTCAGTCATGTGACTGGTGTGAGAACTAAAACGGTTATTAATCTTTATTTTAAAGTTCGGTAAATCAAGGGACCACGCCGTATAACACGGAACGGGTTTCCTCCCAAGAATACCAGTGCATAAACAACAGCGTAATGCTAAATAAAGAAAAATGAAGCTGTTATAATACCCAGGTCCTATCACACAATGCAACGCAAGCCGGGGGATAGGGTTTTCCCTTATAACAGCCAAAGAATGCTTGATACGTTTTAAAACAAATCATTTGATACTACTATAAGTGCATAGTGTATAAAACAACTTCAAATCATAAGTATCAATCATAGGCGGCATGGGTACCATATATCATGTCGCCATACTAGGTTATACAATCAAAATCGCAAAGTCACGTATTTGGAAATTGGGTTCCCATCTATGAACAGAGGCGAGGGATTGTCCTCTACCGATTCGAGACTCTCTAGCCCGAGTCTCAGGCAAGCGCGCATGCAAGCATTGGATCCTCAGGGCCGGTCCACAGATGTGGATTATTATGCCTGAACACTACATTTCCCCGCCCTTTGTGGCGTAAATGAGCCAACGAATGACTCCATCGGACCCGGATCGTCCGATCAAACCGAGGCGCCTCGCAACAGCAACAACCACACAGGTGAAAAGTATATAAATGTCAGGGCTGGTAGGTCACTGACACCACCCTAGCTAGAAAGAAACGCTTGTCCTCCCTGACGTCCTCTCCCGTTTTTGGTTCACAACCGGGGTGTGAGGCTCGCGAATTCACGTTACACAAAGCTGTGCCACACAGGCTGTGCTTTGATCATCATTCACAAGACTTTGCTTTTCAACAGAAGCCTTGATCAATTGCCACTTAGGCATGCCACACAGGCAATTCACTCCATGCGATGGTTATCCATCAATATATAACCCCTGAGCTCGTACGTCTCAGAGAAGGGCGTTAAGCAAGAGAATAAATTCTCCGCCGCCAAACAGATATATATATTAAATAGAGATCAATCACACGGACTAAAATCTAATGTCAGACACACAGTCCATTTACAAGTTTGCTCTGGGTCTGAACGAAACCGGAGGCACCTAGTACCCCGCATATCCATCGATCTCCAAGTACGTCTGGACGATCACCAACTGTTTCCATCTTCTTGGGTGTACAGCCCAATCAAGATCATCAGTAATTATCCAAACAACGTGAAGACCTCCGGTCTTCGACCCCCGTCCTCATCTTCGACACCACGTCGAATCAATTATTCAGAATGGGATAAACCCGGTCTTTCCGAATAACTCGTGTATATTTTAAATAAGTGTTACACAAACACAACATACGCCTCATTCCAATTCATCATTCACTAACCTTAAATTAACAAGAGAGTAATTCCCCAAATATTAACCCCGAAGGCCGAAACCAACATCAGATCGATATCCAGAAGACCATTCTGCTTAGCTAACTGACAGTTAGTTTCTAAATTTCACATTCATAGGGAAAGGTTCCCATTAATTTTATCCAAGATAAATTCCTTGAATTTATTCTCTAATCTTCTTTTGAATTTCGATTCAACAAGTCGGAATTAGCGAACATTACCGAAGTAATCATTGGTTTTAATTTCCCAATGCCAACCTATTCGTCCCATGAAGTAAAACTGGTAATACTTCATATCTAACACCACGGTGTTATCGGTAAATTCAATTACCATTTCACGTTCAAATCTAATTAAAGATTTAACTATCGCCTGGAGCAAAACTGGTGATACTCCATTTCGATTATTTCAATCTAATTAAAGATTCATTAAAACTCCACTCAGTTTTAATCGTTAACTGGGTTAAAGAATCAGTGTCATTTAAAACACGGTTCACGATAAACCCAAAATCACATTCCATTAATTATCGGGTTAAAGAACGAGTGTTATTTAAAACACTTTCCACGATAAACCCAAAAATCAATATCACTTCAATTCCAATTAAATATCATTTCATTGTTACACTTCATTAAATCTAAATAAAAAGATTTAATCTTTTCTCAACCGGGTTCAAGAAGAGTGTTAGTCAAGACACCATTCACGACAAACCCAAATCACATTTGATATTAAATACGAGGCTACGAATAGAAAATATATCGTCTTATATTCAATATCAAATTCTACGACCAACAGATATCGTATTGGAAATAACGATATACATATCTATATCTTTCAAATTTCCATAACAACATCTGTATAATCACGAAATCCAACATCGAATATTCCGAAGACAATTTCGATTCAAATCCATTCCAATGCAATCATTGGAAATTCTGGTTATTTTCAAAAACCATTTCAAAGTCAATTTATTTATTTAAAAATAAATAGAATTATAATTCTAGTTCAAAACTAGTTCATTTCGATAAAAATCTATTTTTATCTTTTCAAATACGGAGTTTTTCATCCCAATTCTTTCTAAATCATTTCTTATGATTTTACACAAATTATTACTATTTTTAATAATTTTATCAAGGCCCGTACAGTCGATTTCCATCAACGGACATCGAACTGCACTTACAGCGACCTTTTTCAAATTTGATTTGGACATAATTCCAAATCCAACCGTTAGATTTCAAATTTCTAACATTCGTTAGAAAGCTCTTTTCGATACGAACCCAACGGTTCCAGTTTTAGGAGAATCCGACGGTCGGATCTCCCGTAATATCCTTTCGAAGTCAATGGTCGAAATTCGCGAACTGCCGCGGCGCGGCGCGTTCTATTCAGGCCATTATATTATATATATAATATATATAATATATTCTTCGTCGATTTCCTTTTAAAACATGCTTTGTAAATCGTTTTAAATTCATTTTCAAAACGGTTTCAACTTCATATTCAATTTCAAATCAAAATTGAATATTCCAATATAAATTCGTTTTAAATTCATTTCAAATAGATTTCAATTCAATTTCAATTCGAATTCATTTACATTCAATTTCAATTCGAATTCATTTCTATAAAATTTCAATTCGAATTCATTTCTATTCAATTTCAATTCGAATTCATTTCTATTCAATTTAATTCGAATTTCAATTCTATTCAATTTAATTCGAATTTCAATTCTTTTCAAAATTTCAGATTTTGAAATCACTTTCGATATTCGTTATAAAATGAATAAAATCGATATAACTATCGTTCGCGTCAAAATGGCGTCAATCTAATCAATACGGCTTCATATATTCCTATTTTCAAATATTCTATTTCAAATATTTCCTGTCAAATATTCCTATTTCAAATATTCTATTTCAAATATTTCTTTTCATATATTTCTATTTCAAATATTTCTTTTCAAATATTTCTATTTCAAATATTTCTTTTCAAATATTTCTTTTCAAATATTTCTATTTTAAATATTTCTTTTCAAATATTTCTATTTCAAATATTCTATTTCAAATATTTCTTTTCAAATATTTCTATTTCAAATATTCTATTTCAAATATTTCATTTTCAAAACTGGAATGAGGCCCAATCAATTACCATATAATGTTAATTATATGGATTTTATACAACACATGTATACAATAACAACGATTAATAATCAACCATCATCCAAAGTGCATTCTACACTGTATAAGCATCAAACATAAATATTCACCGCTTATAACAGTCTGTCAATCAATCGATCGACATATAACTATCTATTGGGATTAGTGTATGTCATGTATCATCCCAATACCCGTGTGGGGTTTCAAACAATCAAACAAAGAATTTATTTGTGTAGTTGGGCGATGTGTAAAATTTATCATCCCAATCAATATCAGTCAAATGTGTGTATATAAACAAATCGTCCGATCTATTTATTTTTATTTCATTTCATATATATTAAAAATTCTATTTTTAACTATAAAATGTTTTCAACTATATAAATATTTTATTTCATTCCACATCACATTACACAATCAACTTCACATCAAAATCAAACAAACAAGCATACAAGCCGTCCACGGTCTATGGACGACGGGTGTCGGGTGCTACTAAACACCGTCTACATCCTAGTATATATATATATCTAGAAAATTAAATTAAAGAGTGAGAAATTCTCACAGAATAGCTAATCCAATCCCACGACTCTTCTTATGTAGAAATCTTCGTCGTTCTTGCCTCTTGTCACTTTCTTTGCCCGTATTCTTTACATATGTAAAAATCACATTTTTACTTCGCTATTCATTATATAAAAATCGCATTTTTACTTCGCTATTCAATATATAGAAATCGAATTTTTACTTCGCTATTCAATATAGAAAATCGAATTTTTACTTCGCTATTCAATATAGAAAAATCGAATTTTTACTATGCTATTCAATATATAAAAATCGAATTTTTACTATGCTATTCAACATATAAAAATCGAATTTTTACTATGCTATTCAATATATAAAAATCGAATTTTTACTATGCTATTCAATATATAAAAATCGAATTTTTACTATGCTATTCAATATATAAAAATCGAATTTTTACTTCGCTATTCAAGATAGAAAAATCGAATTTTTACTTCGCTATTCAATATAGAAAAATCGAATTTTTTACTTCGCTATTCAATATATAAAAATCGAATTTTTACTATGCTATTCAGTATATAAAAATCGAATTTTTACTATGCTATTCAATATATAAAAATCGAATTTGATCTTCACACTATGTTTTCTAATTTGAAAACTGAAATTAAACAAGGGTGTTATCTCTACATTAACTCTTAAGAAAAGAAATAAAATAATAAATTAAAAAAAGGAAAACTCACGGTTGATAAAAGAAAGAAGAGGGAGGAGGGGAGTTTCGTCTGCGTCGCTGGGGGTGGGGGAAGTCGGAATCTCGCCGGCGGTGGCCTGGGTGGCGTCGACGTCGGGTACAGGAGGTTGGGAGGGGTGCGGTGGCTTTTCTGGTGGAGGGGGTCACGGTTCGCAACAGAGAGGGGGGGGGGGTTTCGCAGGCGGCAGATGGAGGAGGGGGGGTCGCGGGTGATGTTGGCCGGAGGCGCGCCGGCCAGGGAAGGGGGAGGCGCGCCGGCCAGGGAAGGGGGTGGCGGGCGTTCACGATGGCGGAGGGTTTCAGGAAGAGGAGCATCGCGATTTTTTTTATTTCTGAAGGGAGGCGGGTTTGTGAATTTAGGGTTTGAGGGGGGCTATTTATAAATATTTTATTTTAATTTATTTTAATTTATTCTCCAATTATTTGTTTACCGATCCGAGTTCGAAATCAGACCCAACGACTGTCGCCCCTAGCTAATTACCCCCATTCCGAACACATGGGATATGCCACGTAGGCTGATTCAATTGTTTCGATCAGTTTTCGCCAAAACCAACATATAACTCTATATATTGAATTTGAACGCGCATTTCAATTTACCGGGGTCACATACTAACTCGAAAAATTCCCGAAAAATATTTTCTAGCTTCGTATTGACGATACGGTCCTAACAAAACTAATTTTGTCGAATTCCGAGACCGTTGGAAAAATGGCCATTTTCCAGTCGATTAAAATCAACTGAAACTGGTCAAACGCGTTTTCCTTTGTCACACTCACATATTGATTCGAAAAATTATGAAATTTGAAATCTAGCAATAACTTTACATCACGGATCCAACAAAAGTGGTTTCGTCGAAATCCGAGGTCGTTTGCAAAATTTCCATTTTTAAGGGCCAGAATTCCATATCGACTATTCTGAATTTTCAACTGGAAATATCTTTTTATCCCCGCTATGAAATTTCAATTTTTCGGATTCGTTGAAAAGATATTCTCTATTAGATTCCATTATTTTTGGTTTCACTAAAATCCTGTTTATTTTGCACCCGGTATGTTCAATTGAAGTTTTGAAATCAAATTATCGAACTACCACGCCATTTTCAATTCCTTTTATAATTATATATAATTATTTATATTCTAACGACGACGTATATAATATATACGATTGAGTTTTATTCAAAAGAAAATTTCTCATCGATATTATTTAAAATAATTCATTTTAAATAATCAAAATTCGCTAAAATAAAAATTTTAAACTGGCCCAGATTTTCGGGTTGTTACAATCTCCCCCACTTAAAACTTTTCGTCCCCGAAAAGGAACAAAGTCGAAAGTGGTTTGCTTGATCAACTTTACGTTCGATCTTCCTTCCATTCTCCAACTTTTCAGTTTCTGAGAATTTTCAAAAATTTCAAAATTTTGGCTAACACCCTAAATTTTCGAAAAATTTCGCCATAACCTCCCCTGCACCGGGAGCCAGGGGAAAATCCAGAAATTGCCATATAGGCCTTCTGATCTCAAAAAGAAAAATAAAAAGCCAAGCGGCTAGCCAATAGGCTCATAAAATCATCATCACCCAAACAAAACGGTAAATTATAGTAAACATGTACCTATTTGTCGGGCAAACAAATTTTATTCTCTGCTCTAGCCTCTTTGCTATGACCTGTTCAATGTAAGTACAAGTATATGCAAGAAAATGCGACCAAATTTCAATAATATTCACTGTTTGATACAATTAGGCGTAATGGTTCAAAATTATCAAACAAATAAACAAACAACACAAACATCAATCCATTAGTTGATTAGCTTTTGAAATTTATAACTTTGATACATAGTCAAAAATCAGATTTTTGATGCCAAATCACAACAATAGGCCCTATCTAATTTTGGTTCTCACACCAGTCAATAGGAAATATATAGAAATCCCACCTTCGAAACTCGAACATAAATGTTGATGATGCGATCGCTATCATCAATATCATCTCCGGGCGACTAGAGTGTGATGCTATATATATCCAATATATTAAAACTTTGAATATACATTTGCAAGGCGTATATGCAAATTATTTATATAATGAATTGTCCAAATCAATATGAAATAAATAATCAAATACGAATAGTTGATTTAAATTTTCAAAACAAAAATTATTTTTATTTTAAAAATATACTCTTCACACTCGTTCTAGGATACTACTGATCCTATCTCTAACGAGTCATTCCCATTGGATATTGCTAATCCAATATCTGATGAGTTCTTTCGTATGGTTCTAATGTGTCTTGTTCTCTGAGCTTTGTAAACCAAAGCTCTGATACCAACTGTAAAAACCCGTAACTTCCCCGTGAAGGAAAGCGCGGATAGTTCGAGAATAAGCCACAAAAGAACGCAGACGGAAGAACATTTCATTGTTATTTTACAACAATGCATCAGAATAAAGAATATACAGGGTATAAATGAATATTACATAGAAATATCAGAGATTTAAATTACATTTAAATACATCGCAGCGGAAAATAATACAATACACAACTAGAAGAGATATACGGATACAAAGCTTTCCGGATATCATTCCAGCTGTAAACCAGGATCCTGTGAATATAAATCTGCAAGACCAAAACTACTAGCTGCCCGTGTCGAAAATGAGGGCACCCAGAGTTTAGGTTAAAGCAATAAACTCCAGGTCAGTCATGTGACTGGTGTGAGAACTAAAACGGTTATTAATCTTTATTTTAAAGTTCGGTAAATCAAGGGAACACGCCGTATAACACGGAACGGGTTTCCTCCCAAGAATACCTGTGCATAAACAACAGCTCAATGCTAAATAAAGAAAAATGAAGCTGTTATAAGACCCAGGTCCTATCACACAATGCAACGCAAGCCGGGGGATAGGGTTTTCCCTTATAACAGCCAAAGAATGCTTGATACATTTTAAAACAAATCATTTGATACTACTATAAGTGCATAGTGTATAAAACAACTTCAAGTCATAAGTATCAATCATAGGCGGCATGGGTACCAAATATCATGTCGCCATACTAGGTTATACAATCAAAATCGCAAAGTCACGTATTTGGAAATTGGGTTCCCATCTATGAACCGAGGCTAGGGATCGTCCTCTACCGATTCGAGACTCTCTAGCCCGAGCCTCAGGCAAGCGCGCAGGAAAGCCTTGGATCATCAGGGCCGGTCCACCGATGTGGATTATTATGCCTGAACACTAAGTTTCCCCGCCCTTTGGGGCGTAAATGAGCCAACGAATGACTCCATCAGACCCAGATCATCCGATCAAACCGAGGCGCCTCGCAACAGCAACAACCACACAGGTGAAAAGTATATAAATGTCAGGGCTGGTAGGTCACTGACACCACCCTAGCTAGAAAGAAACGCTTGTCCTCCCAGACGTCCTCTCCCGTTTTTGGTTCACAACCGGGGTGCGAGGCTCGTGAATTCACGTTACACAAAGCTGTGCCACACAGGCTGTGCTTTGATCATCATCCATAAGACTTTGCTTTTCAACAGAAGCCTTGATCAATTGCCACCTAGGCATGCCACACAGGCAATTCACTCCATGCAATGGATATCCATCAATATATAACCCCTGAGCTCGTACGTCTCAGAGAAGGGCGTTAAGCAAGAGAATAAATTCTCCGCCGCCAAACAGATATATATTTAATAGAGATCAATCACACGGACTAAAATCCAATGTCAGACACACAGTCCATTTACAAGTTCGCTCTGGTCTGAACGAAACCGGAGGCACCTAGTACCCCGCATATCCATCGATCTCCAAGTACGTCTGGACGATCACTAACTGTTTCCATCTTCTTGGGTGTACAGCCCAATCAAGATCATCAGTAATTATCCAAACGACGTGAAGACCTCCGGTCTTCGACCCCCGTCTTCATCTTCGACACCACGTCGAATCAATTATTCAGAATGGGATAAACCCGGTCTTTCCGAATAACTCGTGTATATTTTAAATAAGTGTTACACAAACACAACATACGCCTCATTCCAATTCATCAGTCACTAACCGCAAATTAACAAGAGAGTAATTCCCCAAATATTAACCCCGAAGGCCAAAACCAACATCAGATCGATATCCAGAAGACCATTCTGCTTAACTAACCGACAGTTAGTTTCTAAATTTCACATTCATAGGGAAAGGTTCCCATTAATTTTATCCAAGATAAATTCCTTGAATTTATTCTCTAATCTTCTTTTGAATTTCGATTCAATTAGTCGGAATTAGCGAACCTTACCGAAGTAATCATTGGTTTTAATTTCCCAATCCCAACCTATTCGTCCTATGAAGTAAAACTGGTAATACTTCATATCTAACACCACGGTGTTATCGGTAAATTCAATTACCATTTCACGTTCAAATCTAATTAAAGATTTAACTATCGCCTGGAGCAAAACTGGTGATACTCCATTTCGATTATTTCAATCTAATTAAAGATTCATTAAAACTCCACTTAGTTTTAATCGTTAACTGGGTTAAAGAATCAGTGTCATTTAAAACACGGTTCACGATAAACCCAAAATCACATTCCATTAATTATCGGGTTAAAGAACGAGTGTTATTTAAAACACTGTCCACGATAAACCCAAAAATCAATATCACTTCAATTCCAATTAAATATCATTTAATTGTTACACTTCATGAAATCTAAATCAAAAGATTTAATCTTTTCTCAACCGGGTTCAAGAACAGTGTTAGTCAAGACACCATTCACGACAAACCCAAATCACATTTGATATTAAATACGAGGCTATGAATAGAAAATATATTGGCTTATATTCAATATCAAATTCTACGACCAACAGATATCGTATTGGAAACAACGATATACATATCTATATCGTTCAAATTTCCATAACAACAACTGTATAATCACGAAATCCAACATCGAAATATTCCGAAGACAATTTCGATTCAAATCCATTCCAATGCAATCAATGGAAATTCTGGTTATTTTCAAAAACCATTTCAAAGTCAATTTATTTATTTAAAAATAAATAGAATTAAAATTCTACTTCAAAACTAGTTCATTTCGATAAAAATCTATTTTTATCTTTTCAAATACAAAGTTTTTAATCCCAATTCTTTCTAAATCATTTCTTATGATTTTACACAAATTATTACTATTTTTAATAATTTTATCAAGGCTCGTACAGTCGATTTCCATCAACGGCCATCGAACTGCACTTACAGCGACCTTTTTCAAATTTGATTTGGACATAATTCCAAATCCAACCGTTAGATTTCAATTTCTAATATTCGTTAGAAAGCTCTTTTCGATACTAACCCAACGGTTCCGGTTTTAGGAGAATCCGACGGTCGGATCTCCCGTAATATCTGTTCGAAGTCAATGGTCGAAATTCGCGAACTACCGCGGCGCGTTCTATTCAGGCCATTATATTATATATAATATATATAATATATTCTTCGTCGATTTCCTTTTAAAACGTGCTTTATAAATCGTTTTAAATTCATTTTCAAAATGGTTTCAACTTCATATTCAATTTCAAATCAAAATTGAATATTCCAATATAAATTCGTTTTAAATTCATTTCAAATCGATTTCAATTCGAATTCAATTCGAATTCATTTCTATTCAATTTCAATTTGAATTCATTTCTATTCAATTTAATTCAAATTTCAGTTCTATTCAATTTAATTCGAATTTCAATTCTTTTCAAAATTTCATATTTTGAAATCACTTTCGATATTCGTTATAAAATGAATAAAATCGATATAACTATCGTTCACGTCAAAATGGCGTCAATCTAATCAATATGGCTTCATATATTCCTATTTTCAAATATTCTATTTCAAATATTTCCTGTCAAATATTCCTATTTCAAATATTCTATTTCAAATATTTCTTTTCAAATATTTCTATTTCAAATATTTCTTTTCAAATATTTCTATTTCAAATATTTCTTTTCAAATATTTCTTTTCAAATATTTCTATTTCAAATATTTCTTTTCAAATATTTCTATTTCAAATATTCTATTTCAAATATTTCTTTTCAAATATTTCTATTTCAAATATTCTATTTCAAATATTTCTTTTTCAAAACTGGAATGAGGCCCAATCAATTGCCATATAATGTTAATTATATGGATTTTCTACAAAACATGTATACAATAACAACGATGAATAATCAACCATCATCCAAAGTGCATTCTACACTGTATAAGCATCAAATATAAATATTCAACGCTTATAACAGTCTGTCAATCAATCGATCGACATACAACTAACTATTGGGATTAGTGTATGTCATGTATCATCCCAATACCCGTGTGGGGTTTCAAACAATCAAACAAAGAATTTATTTGTGTAGTTGGGCGATGTGTAAAATTTATCTTCCCAATCAATATCAGTCAAATGTGTGTATATAAACAAATCGCCCGATCTATTTATTTTTATTTCATTTCATATATATTAAAAATTCTATTTTTAACTATAAAATGTTTTCAACTATATAAATATTTTATTTCATTCCGCATCACATCACACAATCAACTTCACATCTAAATCAAACAAACAAGCATACAAGCCGTCCATGGTCTGTGGACGACGGGTGTCAGGTGCTACTAAACACCGTCTGCATCCTAGTATATATATAACTAGAAAATTAAATTAAAGAGTGAGAAATTCTCATAGAATAGCTAATCCAATCCCACGACTCTTCTTATGTAGAAATATTCGTCGTTCTTGCCTCTTGTCACTTTCTTTGCCCGTATTCTCTACATATGTAAAAATCACATTTTTACTTCGCTATTCAATATATAGAAATCGCATTTTTTTACTTCGCTATTCAATATAGAAAAATCGAATTTTTACTTCGCTATTCAATATAGAAAAATCGAATTTTTACTATGCTCTTCAATATATAAAAATCGAATTTTTACTATGCTATTCAATATATAAAATTCGAATTTTTACTATGCTATTCAATATATAAAAATCGAATTTTTACTATGCTATTCAATATATAAAAATCGAATTTTTACTTCGCTATTCAATATATAAAAATCGAATTTTTACTTCGCTATTCAATATAGAAAAATCGAATTTTTACTTCGCTATTCAATATAGAAAAATCAAATTTTTACTTCGCTATTCAATATATAAAAATCGAATTTTTACTATGTTATTCAATATATAAAAATCGAATTTTTACTATGCTATTCAATATATAAAAATCAAATTTTTACTATGTTATTCAATATATAAAAATCGAATTTGATCTTTACACTATGTTTTCTAATTTGAAAACTAAAATTAAACAAGAGTGTTATCTCTACATTAACTCTTAAGAAAAGAAATAAATTAATAAATTAAAAAAAGGAAAACTCAAGGTTGATAAAAGAAAGAAGAGGGAGGAGGGGAGTTGTAACAACCCGTATTTTCAATAACCTGTAATGATGTAAATCGAAGCAGAATTTAATTCTATAATCTGAATCAAGGGAAACGGGCTATGCCATTGCGTTCGTCTCGGAAAAATACGCGAAATAGAGTTCGAGTTTTCGAAAATCGGAGTCCGTATGACCCGATTAAGGCCCAACGAAGTTTTCAGAAAACTTCAAAGTAAAAACAGATTCCAAAATCAAGTTTGAATTAGGAAAAATTAGGTCAGTTTGGGCCAGGCGGGAAAATTCCCGCCAGTGCACCCAAGTCGACAGCCCTGTCGACTTGGGAGTCGACTTGGTTGGACCAAAGTCGACAGCCCTGTCGACTTGGCTGTCGACTTGGTCCAGCCGGGCTGTTTAGCCTGGTGCACCATTTAGAAATTGTGTTGAGCTTGGGGGCCAGATTCGGTTTTAAGGGCTGAGATTGGAACTAGGGTTTAATCCTAAGGCTAGAACTAGTCCTAATCTCTATAAATAAGGCCCTAACCTAACCCTAAATCATCATTATTCATTCTAGTAACTAAACTATGGCAAAATCAATCCTCTCATGGCCTCCACTCTCTTCATAAAATTCCTAAATAAATTTCTAAGTGATTTTCCATGCATACAAGTGTTTTCAAACTTGTATGAGCATCATTAGCTTGCATTCAAGTCAAGTTTCTATATTTGCACCATAAAGAAAGAGTTTTGATCATTTTGGCTCAAGGGTTTTTATGTTAGAGCTTGCATTTTGGGTCTATTTGATTGCATAAGGGCTTTGTCATATCTTTTGTGCCTTCATAAGTATTGTAAGCCCTATTCTACTTTCATACTTAAACTCTAAAGTTAAATGTATGATATGCAAGTTTATATGCAAGTTTACTATGCTATGATATGCAAGTTCATCATGTTATGTTATGCAAGTATGCCATGTCATGATATGTAAGTTTATCGTGTTATGTTATGCAAGTTTGATATGCAAGTTTGTCATATGATATGCAAGTTATGTTATGCAAGTTTGGGTTGAACATTTTGTTCATGCTATCATGTTATGCAAGCTTATCTTGGGTTTATGAACATAAAGCTTCAAGCTTTATGCCTAAGATTGCATTTTGGCAACATGTAAGTTATCATATCCCTTATGATAACTTGCATGTGAGGCTAAATGCGAACTTATGGCCATTTCTACATGTCATTTATCACCATGTATCACCAATATGCTAAGTTTGGTTTTATGCATGCTTTTGAGGCCTAAAATGTAATATGCAAGTATATGAACATATGTCCATTTCATATGCCACCATGTTGAACTTGTGGCTTCAACACCTTTATGTCGTGATTATGCCAAGTTCCCTCTTTCTATCCTTTATGCGCTATGGCGATATGTAAGCGATGGGATTGCGTTTGGGGTTGGGTAAACTTAAAAGACATAAAAACATAAGCTTGGGAATTTACCTATTAAGTTAGGTCTACCCATTGGGAATTTACCTATTAAGTTAGGTCTACCCAATTGCTTTAAAATTTGTAACGTGTTTTGGAAACATGATTGACATGACACTTAGAAAAGATAAGTGTGACCAACTCGAGGTTGGGTTGAGTTTGTAGCGTAAACCTACCCGGAACCGACCGGCTTAACTAGTTGCTACAAACAATAGGACCCAATGTGAGAAGTTGGCCATGTTGTACCTTGAACCCGAGGTTAGACCAAGTTGTGGTGTAAAGCTACCCGGACCCGCCCGGCTTAACTAGTAACCACAACAAGGTCTAATGTGAGAGGTTAAGGCGCATTAAATTAATTAATGCCTCGTGATTAGGGTTAAGTCATGGTCCACTTAATACTTAACCAATTTGGGCTTGGTAGATTAATCAGGGTTAAGTCGTGAACTCATCGTTACACTTAACCAAGTTAATCCATGATTAGCAAGAGGGTTAAACCGTACTTAACCCACTAGAAAAATCCTGGCAATGGGGGTCCACTCCAGCAGTAATCCCAAGTTTGTATCATTATGGCCCTAGGGACTAGGCTAGGGTGTGGGGCACGATTACTGAACTGGAGGTAAGTGACCAAAAACGACGGCAGAGTGGTACGCCGGTGTAGTTCCGGGCGGACTTATGGTCGTGCACATAGTCCGAAGCCGGGGAAAACATGCACGGGTACCAGTAGATCGAGACTGTGCACGCATGTTTATGGTGTCTAGGGGTTGCCACCCTAGGGCTTGATACACCCGATGGGAGACCCGGCACAGTCTGACTACAATTATGTTTGGGCCGTATGGACACCAACACGTGACGAGTTAGGCTTATAGGGAGCCGATCGACTAGACCGTTTGGTTAGACCTTGTATTAGGGTCATTTCATGTTATTGGGCCAAAGCTGGGGCCAAGGGATCAATACTTATTTATTCAAGTCATGTTAGTTTGCTGGTACACCTGTGGTGCAAAACCTTAAACCTGATTATGCGATGACACCTTTATCTACCTTGTTAGTTAATCATCATGCTAGTATGTTGTTATCCTTATGTTCATACCTGCTTCTCATGCTAGTTAACTTTATCAGTTTACATTGATTGTAGTAGGGCTTACTCAGTCTTTTTGACTGACCTGTTTTCTTTCGCCTCTTTTCTTCCGTTTCCACCCCCCCCCCCCAGGTTCTCAGGGTGGGAATGTTGGAGCTTAGCTTGGACTTCGGATTGCTTGCTTGTGGGATTTCAGCTCATGTACGGTTTCGACATGAAGCTAGCTATGGTTATCACTTATTTGGGGATAGTACTTATGTATTTCAGTTTTTCAGTTGATGTTGTTTTTATCTAGACTTGTGTATTTGGAAAGTGACATTATGTTGTATCAGACTTGTTTTGAAATAGTTTGAAATCTTCCGCTGTTTTACTTATCTTATTTACTCTGTTTACATATATACATATGTTCTTGTTCTGCCTTGATATATCATTATGCATGTTTACCTGATTCAAACGCCCCTCCAGAGTCAGAGTGCTTGCAAGAGCCACCCTGGCGGAGGTGGGGTGTTACAGGAGTTTCGTCTGCGTCACTGGGGTGGGGGAAGTCGGAATCTCGCCGTCGGTGGCCTGGGTGGCGTCGACGTCGGGTACAGGAGGTTGGGAGGGGTGCGGTGGCTTTTCTGGTGGAGGGGGTCGTGGTTCGCAACAGAGAGGGGGGGGGGTTCGCAGGCGGCAGATGGGGGAGGGGGTTCGCGGGTGATGTTGGCCGGAGGCACGCCGGCCAGGGAAGGGGGTGGCGGGCGTTCACGATGGCGGAGGGTTTCAGGAAGAGGAGCATCGCGATTTTTCTAATTTCTGAGGGGAGGCGGGTTTGTGAATTTTGGGTTTGAGGGGGGGCTATTTATAAATATTTTATTTTAATTTATTCTCCAATTATTTGTTTACCGATCCGAGTTCGAAATCAAATCCAATGACTGTCGCCCCTAGCTAATTACCCCCATTCCGAACACAATGGGATATGCCACGTAGGCTGATTCAATTGTTTCGATCAGTTTTCGCCAAAACCAACATATAACTCTATATATTGAATTTGAACGCGCATTTCAATTTACCGGGGTCACATACTAACTCGAAAAATTCCCGAAAAATATTTTCTAGCTTCGTATTGACGATACGGTCCTAACAAAATTAATTTTGTCGAATTCCGAGACCGTTGGAAAAATGGCCATTTTCCAGTCGATTAAAATCAACTGAAACTGGTCAAACGACTTTTCCTTTGTCACACTCACATATTGATTTGAAAAATTATGAAATTTGGAATCTAGCAATAACTTTACATCACGGATCCAACAAAAGTGGTTTCGTCGAAATCCGAGGTCGTTTGCAAAATTTCCATTTTTAAGGGCCAGAATTCCATAGCGACTATTCTGAATTTTCAACTGGACATATCTTTTTATCCCCACTATGAAATTTTAATTTTTCAGATTCGTTGAAAATATATTCTCTATTAGATTCCATTATTTTGGTTTCACTAAAATCCGGTTTATTTTGCACCTGGTATGTTCAATTGAAGTTTTGAAATCGAATTATCGAACTACCGCGCCATTTTCATTTCCTTTTATAATTATATATAATTATTTATATTCTAACGACGACGTATATAATATATACGATTGAGCTTTATTCAAAATAAATTTTCTCGTCGATATTATTTAAAATAATTCATTTTAAATAATCAAAATTCGCTAAAATTGCCGAAATAAAAATTTTAAACTGGCTCAGATTTTCGGGTTGTTACAAGAACAGAAGAAGAAGAGATGGATCAGGGCATGTATTTTTGGGGTGATCATCCCATGGTAATCATGTATTTTCCTTGCCAAACTCGAGTTTGTCACGCTGGAAATTTGTATTTGGCAAATGGTAAGAAATTGAATCTAGTATTGGGTATGTGATGGATCCAGTGTGATACAGTATGGACCTGGAAAATGAGGAATGAGGATGCAGGCTGAATTGTTTGGGCCAGAGAATAAAAGGGAAAAAAGAAGAAGAATAAAGAAAGTTAAGAAGAAGTAAAAGGAAAGTAAAGGAAGAGTTTGGAAAGAAGGGAAATTAAAATTTAATAAAGTCCAGGAAAGGGATTAATAATTTTAGTAATCAATAATAAAAGATTTTCTCTAAAGGTTTAATTTAATATCTTGATATATATACATAAATCTTAAAGAAATGTTTTCAAAAAGGAAATAAAAGAAAAAGGTTTAATATGGATGATGATATCCGAGAGGAACAAATGTAGAAGATCAGATGAAGATCATAGTAAACCAAGTTGAACTTTGTATGAATGTAGAACAAGTTACTTCATTTTAAATAATCAATAAAGTTAATTTATTTCTTTTAGAATTAACTAAAATTTAAAATACATAGTCACTTAGATCAAAAATCCAGAATTTGTTCAAGTCATATTAGTTGAACTGCCAACGACAAAATGTGGTGATAAATGAATAAACGACGGATGTTTATAATATTGTGTTTAATGAACTCAAATTGTTTTGAAATAAAATGTTATTTTAAATTAAATCAACGTAGGTCGATAGATATAATTTAAATTAAAAATGAAATTTAAAATACAGAAGTTGTACTTTAAATTAAATTATAAATTTAATTTATAAATATGATTAGAGATGATTTTCTAATGAAATATTCAAACTGCAAAGTCAACAAAAGGAAGTCGATCAAGTGGAAAAGATCAGATATGGTTTTGATAGACATCAAGAAGTCAGCACAGAAACTGTAATTTGATTTAGTTATAAATTTAGTTGCTAATTTAAATTAGACTGTATTTGCTAATGAAATATTTAGATTTTAAACAAACAGATTAATAAGGAACCGTATGCTACACATACGCTGAAGTTGTCAGTTGTAAACTGTAAATTTCAATTACCGAATACCAGTAACAGATCATGTATAGTTCTAAAATTTATAAAATAAGAACTGTAACTCATATTTTTAATCATATTTAGATTGATAAATAAAAAGAGCAATGTTTATTGGTATGAAAGAAATAAGGATTAAAGGATCAAAAGGAAAATTTGACGAGAAAAATACAAAGTGTAAAAGTTGTGAAATAGATTATAGATCATAAAATTTATTCATTTATGAATAATCCGATCAAGTAATGATGATGAGAAATATATTTCTAAAGAAAATAATATAAGTATTTATTTCTTTAAAGTGACGACCAAAATGGGAAGAATAACCGTGTGTGAAGCACACACTGAAATCATTCATTTTTATGAGATAATCAAAATACCCAGATATAAGCAAGATGATCATATACTGTTTAGTTTGGCTATAATTATATATGCAGATTAGATTATAATCTTGTTAGATTTATAATTTAAAAAGGGAAAATATTCGTTAATCATTTTCAAAGAGACCGAAATAAAATATTTCATTTGGATTGATTATTCGTCGCGCGTCAGAGATTGTTCGATTGAAGACGACGTTACACAAGGGCTATTTTTGAATAGTGCCTTCAGTTTGTTCAGTCCTAGGACAACTTGTATGAATGAATATCTAACAGAGTATTTCCAAAGGAATCACGTACGTTGTTGTCTTCAAACGTACCAGTTGCTGGCACAGAAGGGAAACTTCTTTAGCCTGACAAATAGAGTAATTTTGTGGAAATCAATTAGTGATCTCTGATGGATTTAACGATGTGGCATTCAAAGAAATTAAACAGTGATGATGAAAAAGGTAAGTCTAGCCTCAAGCCTCACACCCAGGGAATGACAAAAATCGGGCGGGCAACATGGCTAAATGGGTCGCTCCCATTAGGGTGTATAATCACCTATCTAGAGAAAATCGTATTTGCTTCTTTAATCTATTTCAATGCTATCCATTTTCTGGAAGACGGTGGGTAGCTCCCAACCGTTGGTGATATACATTCGATACACTCAAGAGAAATGAGTGGTCGGTCATGTGTGGGCTGGGTTGCAAGACGTTCTTGTTGAACCCAGGTGTATTCACCTCTAGAGATACATCATTGGAAGGTGGTCCCATACCTTGTCATAGTTGGAAATCCTATTTCCATAAGTCCCAAATGGTTTTTATTTGTATACTATATAGGAGAATGTGAGATGCAAGCATTCTTCTAGATTCTAAATTATTTGTGAAAACACCAAGACACTATGATAATATCTGATTTCAAGCACATAAAGTGTTTTGATCTCATAAGGTAAAAACCCATTCCGTATTCACGGCGTGGTCTTATGAGATATTTTTTATTTGTTTTAAACTGTTTACTCATACCAGTCCCATGACTGACCTGGAGTTTATTTTTCTGTGTTTCCCTTAAATCTTGGGTATTCATAACGCTTGTTATGAATAGACAAGTTAATCAGGAATGGATAAAACTTGTGAAGCTGGAATGGAACTTTCTGTATGCTGGTCTACCTATCCTATCTACTGTATAATTATATGTCTGCAAGTTAGTCGGGAATGATATGTATAATTAATGATGTACTATGGAATGGCTTGTATCACTAGTTCAGTATGTTCTGCTGTAATATATTCCGCCGTGTAACAATATAAAGTATTATCTTTTTGTAAAAATTCCGCTATGAGATTCTGATGTTTCTGTGATTTTATCTTCAATCTATGCTTATTCTCACTAATGGCACGACTTCCAATGTGTTTGAAAGTTTTGTCATTACATGGTATTGGATTGCTGAGTTAAGAATTTGAAAATCGAGAATCGGACTTTGATTTGAAATTGAATTTGGCTTGGATAAGAAAATGGTTGTGTTGGAGATAAAAGTGATTTGAGTTTGATTGGGATAACATTTGTATATGTTGAATTAGTAGCAGAAATGAAAGATGGAATGATATGCGTAACAAAAAGGTACCAGTTTGTATTATATATGGGTTTGAGATTTTGATGAGCCGAATTGGCAAGCTGCTTGGCTATTTGATTTTCTTTTGGGTTGAAAAAGGCCTGGAGGGGTGATTTGGACTTTGAGCTATTGACAAATACAAAGGAGGTGCTGGAGAATTTTTTTGAAAAGTTAAGGTGTTAGAAAATTTTCAGGATTTTTGAAAATTTTCGTTGATAAGAATTAATTAATATTTTAATTGAAACTAATAGGTTCAATTGAAACTGAAAAAGAAGTAAACAAATAATTTTTAACCCAGTCAATAGGGTTTGTTTTCTTACTTAGCAATTTCGAGGACGAAATTACTTTAAGGGGGGAGAATGTAATTTCCTGTATTTTTACGGTATAATAATTAATTTATTTAATTATTTAAATAGTGATTAAGAGAATTAAATGGTCGTTGAATTAAATTATATGGAATATTTAATTAATATAAATAATAGAATAATAAATTTATTTCCGAAATAGTCGGAAATAGTGGAATTCATAATATTGTGTGAATTGGACAATTTAAAATATATAATTCAGTTTAGAGTTGATTATATTAAAGAATATACTATATAAATGATAGTTGATCGTATAATTATATTATAATTAAAACCGAGCTCGAAATGGCGCTGTAGTTCGTAATTTGGCTATTCGAACTTAAATTAAATATACAGAATTCGTTTTAAATTGGATTTCTGTGAAACAAGAAACGTTCGGAGCTGGTGAAGTATCTTTTTCTAATGGAAGAGAAAAATCGGGATTTCATTGTGTAGATTTTTATTTATGTCCAAATCAAAATTTCGAGAAGTCCCTATGGAATTCCTTTATAAATTATAACGATTTATTTATATTATAAAAGGTTTTTTTTTCAAAATAAGTTGAATATCGATTCAACCGGGATTTGAATATCAAGTTATAAATCCAATTGGAGCTGTATGATATTCTACTGTGAATATATACGATAATATTTATTTATAAATATTAAATTTAATTATTTTAAATATATTTATATATTTAAATAGTTATTTAGAGCTTTAAAAATAGCTAGTTCTGCAAATCACCTCTATTTTCGACGAAACTAATTTTGTTTGATCAAGAATGTTAAATTATTGTTAGATGTCAAGTTTCATGATTTTTCAAGTCAGTATGTGGCCGTACGGGATTTTAATATGAAAAACAGACGATAATTTGACTTCAAAAATACACTGTGAGCAAACGAATTCGGAATTCGACGAAACCAGTTTCATTGGGTTCGTAATGTCAAGCTGTAGCTGCATGACCATTTTCATAATTTTTGGATATCGTATGTGATCATAGGAATTTTTAAGGACAAATATAGACAGTGTTAAGTTAAATATTAATTAAATAATCGAATAAAAAGAATATTAAAACCTACCTGTGTAATGCCCCAAACTATCCTTAACCCTAAACCCTTCATTCAGCAGTCAACAAATTTATCCGCCGCTATTTTTCTTTAGGAAAACGTGAGGAGCTCCACATATAAAATCATAAGAATTCAAATCGATGTCTATAAATTGTAAAACTCATATATTTTAATTCATGAAGACTTCCTCGTTCTTTCGGTAAGGGTTTTGTTAGTGCGGTCGCTGTTTTAGGTTCATCGTTCCAGTTAGCATGATCTAGGGCTTTGATTTTCATGAGATTGAGGCATTGATTGGTAAAATGAATTGTGTTTTAGTGTTTGTGGTGTTCTATAGCATCCAATGGTGAAGTTTGGTGATTTACGAAGTACATTGATGTCGCGTGTATGCCTGTAGCTGGCAGAAGAGCATGATCAACGCGGTAGTGGAGGCGTCGCCAAGATGTATGGCTTGGGTAAGAAGATGGAGAGCTTTCCAAAAGAAAAGTTTTGGTAATCTCAGATTGATTATTTATGAATTGTTGGAGAAGAGGAAGCGGTTCAAGGTTTCAAAAATGGCCATTTTCCTGAAATCGAGTTCGAATTCGGAGAAGAAGGAATAAATAGAGGGTTTGGGCTTTGAATTTGGAGTGGGCCGCATTTTTTTGTGGTGAGGCCCATTTAATTTTATAATTATAAGTTTAACTTTAAATTAAAATAGTGTGCAACTTGTAATCATTATAACTTGAGCATACGTTATACAAATCTAGCGAAAGAAGATCCGTTGGGATCGTATGGACGGACACTACACAATGGAACTGACTGGGAGTGAATTGGAGCTAGTTACAATTTATAGCGAAATAAATTGTCCGTCTGAATCAAAGATAGTTAATCATTTTTAACGATAACTGTCCAATGTGAATAAAACTCACCAACTCTACCAATTCATATTTTTATAACGTATTTTTAGAACTAATAAATGATGGTTGATTTTGTGTGTTGACTATTGGTTGAACTACTAAGTGATTGGTTGAAATTATAGATAACGATATTGAAACACCCCACCTCTGTTAAGGTCACTCACCAAGGGAATACCTTAACTTCGGTGGAGGTTTATAAGTAAAAGTCACAGATAAAACACAAGACAGATATAAACACATATATATAAATAGCGGAAAAACAAACAGACTTTCATATCATAAATACGTGTTCATACAAAACATTTCCATAGTTGCCCTTAAACAAACTTCCAATTATTACAACCACAATATTGTCTTGATTTAAAACTTAAAGAAGCATGAAACATAATTAAAACTACATAAAACCCCATAGAATGTCCAAATCCATAGTCCAAACGAAAGAGATCCAAGCAACACATTCTCTCTCTTTAAGCTGGATGAAAAATCTGACTAAGCGGAGGTGTTTCCTCCCTATGGACCTGAGGGGAGGGGAACGGAAGAAAAGAAAGTGAAAGGAAAACGAGTCAGACATAAGTCTGGTAAGTCTAGTTATATTTCTAGCATGAGAACAATAAAAAGATCATGACTTGCATAAACTGAGAACATGACAATACCGGAATATAAGACAAGATATGACAGGAAATACTAACTATACTAAACGCGCTCACCATTACTTTTCTGCACCTACTAACTAGCCTAACTAGCACCACTTGTTCATGACAAGGTGATCCCTTATTCGATCGGCTCTTACTCGCAACGTTTACTTCCTGTGTCATACGGCCCCACATGATTGTAGATACCTATGTTGGTCCCATCATGGGGTGTATCAAGTCCCATGGTGGCGGCCCGACACAAATTCTAGAATGCATAGGTTATATTACTGATGCCCAGTGCCCTGTTTGTCCGCTCCGAAGTGTGTGCACGCCCGTACTCCGTTAGAACCCACACCGCTGCACCAACCGTCGTCGCTTTTGACCGCTTACAATCAGCCCAGCAATCGTGCCCCACCTTGCCAAGTTTCTGGGTACCATGATACCTAATTGGGTTACTGCTGAAATGGCTCCCCGTTACTAGGGTTTTCTAGTCAAACATGTTAAGTGGTTAAATGTCTATATTAACCTAACCCCACCCATCATTTTAATTAACATGTTGAATTGGTTAAGTGTATTAGTTAACTTAACCCTACCATCCTGACTTGTCTGTCCTTAGCTTTAATTAGTTAAAGCCCAACCACTCACATTAGAAAGGTATTGTTACGGTTACTGGGTGTGCCGGTCGGTTCTGGGCAGGTTTACACCATAACTCGGTCTAACCTCGGGTCCTTATTGGGCTCAATGCCTTAACCTCCCACACTGGATAGGTATTGTTGTGATTACTGGACAGCCGGGCGAGTCCGGGCAGGTTTACATCACAACTCAATCCAACCTCGGGTTAAGCATACTCGTATTTTCTAAATTTACATATTTGTTCTTTTTATTCTTATATGTAAATTTGTTAACAATTAAATGTTATAGCCCACTTTCCAAGTTCATCATTTTTAGGTATATGATTTATACATTTTCATGCCATAAATTACCTATGTGATTTTTCACCAATTTATGTCAAGTTTCCTATAATTACCAAGTTTTCCCAACGTTACCCCGCCTAAATATTAGGCTAACAATCTTGGCCTAATTTTCGTACGCATGATTTTTGACATATAATATTAGGCTAAAAACTCAGCCTAATTTAGCGAACACAAAATTGGCATAAAGAAATTCATTAAATAAACATGACATAGGTGTAAACTTGGCATTTTTGACATAGTCAATATGAACATCATAGGTGTGAACTTGCAGAATAGTCAACATGAATATCATAGGTGTGAACTTGCAACGTAGACTAAATAATACATATATGTGAATTTGCAACATAGACTAAATCAATCTTACACATATGTGAATTTGCAAAATAGGCTAAATCAACTTACATATATGTGAATTTGCGACATAGACTAAATCATCTTACATATATGTGAATTTCCAAATCAATCACGAACATATGAATAAGTGTGAACTTGAAATATGCCACAGGTTTAACATATACACATAAACATGTAGATCTAACATTTGGCCACATATGTGATATGATTTTACAACCTGAAACTTGCATAACATGAAAAACTACACAACTTGTCATAACAGGTTATACTCAAAGTTCATATACATATGAATAGACTTATCCATTAATTCCCTGTCCAGCATAATAATAAAATAGAACCGCAGACATAGATCAATATCATTCAGTTTCACATATAACATAATAAACATTGTTCTATTATCAGTTTATTTCCAAGGCATGGCATTAATTTTGATTCGCATCCCAAAACATAACTATACTTACAACGAACGACGAACTTGAGTTCTGGATTCTGAGTTATGGAATTGAGATGCTTTCCTTTGGGTAGATAAACATTGTTTTGATTTTAATTTTGAATTAGATTTGTTCAACTCTTAGCTTTCTTCAAGTGGAGGCTACTCTCAGTTTTCTCCTGACAGCATGGCGGCTTCTAATTCTAATTTTTGTGTGAATTTAGGTCGGAGAATTAAGTTGTTTATATAGAATTTCAAACTAATTATAGCCACCAGATGATCATAGATGAATCTAGACCATTCACATCGAGAAGAGCCAACCAGAAAGTGACAAATCATCCCTAGTGACACACTAGAACTCAGAAAATCGCTCAGAACCCGACCAGGCCAGCCAAGACCTGACCAGGTCGACTGGATAGGTCGACCCCTAGGTCGACCTGGGTACCTAGGTCGACCTCCTGTTCGACCTGGGTCCTGGGCAGGAATTTTCCCGCCTAACCCAATTCTGGTCCAGTTTTCAAATTTTGAACTTGTTTCGAGCTGTTTGAATTTTAAATCGAATTCTAAAACTTCTGAAGACCACAACTTCTTCATACGGAGTCCGATTTACGCAAACTCGGACTTTATCTCAAGAAGAATTCTGAGACGAACGCAATGGAGTAACCCGTTTCCCTTAATTCTTTCATTTAGAATTAATTATGCTTTGATTAATTTATTTACTGTTAATAGAAAATTCGGTGTGTTACATTCTCCCCTCCTTAGAGGATTTTGTCCCCGAAATCTTCAAGTCTAGAAGAATGTATATCCTAACATCCAATCGTCCATCTACTCAACCAAAAAACATAGGCGTCCATTGTCCTTAAAAGACTTCTAATGCTTCATGATCATATGCATAGTGTGTGTGTGTGTGTATGTCCTTATCTAAAGCAAAAATTATGAAGTCTACTGATTCAGTTGACCTCCTTAATGCGAATCATGTAAGTGTCATGAATCCATTATGTATGTAAATTTTTCCCTACTCATAATTCTACATGTGTGCGCAACCATTCATACAAATGCGACATCCATATGGCAACATATCAAGTTTCAACCACATACAAATATGAATACATATATGCATATGCAATTTGGCAGTGACTGAGCCGATCTAACACCTAGGGTGTGTGTATATGCATCCACGAGCAACCACTTGCAGCCATCAATCATAACATGTTTAAAAAACATGTTTACATCCATTAGTTTCTACCTAAGGAGTTAGGAGAAAAAGGACTGAGAAGATACACTAAAGGTGGATACAAGCATAAACTTATGGAAAAAGAGAGGTCAAAGATGTACCCTCAAAAAGAAAAGGGTAGGCAGCGCGTATTTTGTCCTCAGTTTCCCAAGTCGCGTCTTCCTCGGCATCGCTCCATTGAACCTTAACAAGCTTGACTTCACGCTTGCGTAGCTTTTTGATTTCAGTTCCTACAATTCGAGTTGGAACTCTCCTCACAGTTGTTTCTTGTTCTATTTCAACTTCTTCTAGAATGCTTGGCTCCACCACTTCCGCAGACTAAT
Source organism: Allium sativum (assembly GCA_030737875.1). Taxonomy (NCBI): domain Eukaryota; kingdom Viridiplantae; phylum Streptophyta; class Magnoliopsida; order Asparagales; family Amaryllidaceae; genus Allium; species Allium sativum. The sequence continues at coordinate 621,129,706 of CM060910.1, forward strand.
GTAAACATTTCCAGAGATGAGATATGTGAAAGACATTGTGAATTCCAGCCAACCTTTCCGGAAGCTCTACTCTATAAGCCATCTTCCCAATCTTCTCGATGATAGGGAACAGTCCTAAAAATCTTGGTGCTAGCTTTCCTGCGGATCCAAAGAGAATGACGTTCCTTAAAGGAGATACCTTAAGGAAAACCCTGTCCCCAACCTCAAACTCAAGGTCGGTCCTTCTTTTGTCTGCGTAGGATTTCTGTCTTTCTTGGGCAGTCTTCATTCTCCTTTATATCAAGTCCACTTTTTCTGAAGTCTCTCTAATCATGTCTGGCCCAAGTATAAGCTTGTCTGTAGACTCCCACCAACAAGTTGGTGATTGGTACGGTCTCCCATATAGAGCTTCGAAGGGCGCCATGCCGATGGTGGCTTGGTAGCTTTTCTTGTAGGCGAATTCCACTAAAGGATGATGATCCTTCCATGTCCCTCCAAAGTCAAGAACGCATAGTCTCAAAAGATCATCTAATACTCTATTCACCCTTTCCGTCTGACCATCAGTTTGGGGGTGATAGGCCGTGCTCAAGCATAAATGTGTGCCTATAGCTTCTTGCAGACTCCGCCAAAACTCACTTGTAAAGATATGATCTCGGTCACTCACTATGCTGGAGGGTATTCCATGGAGTCGAACTATTTCCTTTAGATAAAGAGATGCTAGAGATGAGGCAGTCCTTCTACTCTTGAAGGTATAAAGTGGACGCTTTTTGTGAGCCTGTCCACTATTACCCAAATGCTAGTATTGCCCCTTCTTGACCTAGGCAACCCATTAATGAAGTCCATTGAAATGCTATCCCATTTCCATTGCGGGACTTCTAGAGGATGAAGCAGTCCTCCAGGCTTCTTTTGTTCTGCCTTGACCTATTGGCATATCATGCACTTAGAAACGAAATCCTCCACACGCTTTTTCATGTCGTTCCAAAGAAAACTCTCTTTACGTCCTTGTACATCTTGTCTTCACCTGGGTGTATTGTCATCTTGGAATGGTGTGCTTCCTCGAGAACTATCTTTACTAAATCCCTTGCTTATGGGATGCATAGTCTTCCATCTCGCCTCAGCCAACCCTTATCACTGATGGAGTACCTACTGAGGTGACTGGAAGTTTCACCCCTAATTAGCTTATCAATCACATCAATAAACTAAGGGTCTTTACATTGTGCGGCCCCTATTGAGTCTAAAAGAGTGGGCCGTACTTCTAATGATGCCAACAAACCAGGTACATAATCAAAGGAGGGCCTAAAATCAAAACTGGCTATATACTCCAAGCTTTGCCTTTCTATAAAGTGAGGGCGTAAAGTCAGCATCTTTCTACTCAAGGAGTCTGCTACTACGTTGCCCTTGCCAGGATTATAGGAAATCTCAAAATCATACGAGGTAAGAAACTCCATCCACCTTTGCTATCTTAAGTTAAGATCTTTCTGCGAGAAAATATACTTCAATGATTTATGGTCAGTATATAATACGAACTTCTCACCTAAGAGATAATGGCACCAAGACTTAAGCGCAAAGACGATGACGGCTAACTCAAGATCGTGGGTTGGGTAGTTCTTTTCATGAACTTTCAATTGTCTTCCACCATAAGCTACTACCTTCCCTTCTTGCATCTGAACAGCTCCTAATCCCATACCATAAGCATCCGTGTATACTGTAAACATCTTGCTTCCATCTGGCAATGTAAGAATTGGGGCAGTTGTGAGAGCCCTTTTCAATCGTTGGAAAGCAAACTCACAATCCAAATCCCAAGCGAACGCTAGACTCTTCTTTGTTAGCCTTGTGAGCGGAGCTGAGATTTTCGCGAAATCTCTAATGAACTTTCGGTAAAAACCTGCTAGCCCGAGAAAGCTTCGGACTTCGGTTGCATTTCTTGGTGCCTTCCAATCTTGCACCGCCACCACTTTTGCATGGTCCACAGCTAACCCCTCTTTGGACACTACATGTCCAAGAAACCTTACTTCTTCTCTCCAAAAGTGGCACTTGGAGAATTTGGCTTTCAGTTGATGAACTCGAAGAGCTTCCATGATCTCTTTCAGACGTTGAGCATGTTCTTCCACATTCTTTGAGAAGATCAAAATATCGTCTACGAAGACAACTACAAACTTGTTGAGCAATTCTCTGAACACCCTGCTCATTAGGTCTACGAAATAAGCGGGTGTGTTTGTCAAGCCGAAAGGCATGACAAGCCACTCGAAGAAACCGTCTGGGGTTCTGAACGTCATCTTATCAATGCTATCTTCAACTACCCTTAGCTGATAGAACCCAGTAGCCAGATCAAGTTGGTAGAAAACCGACGCACCTACAAGCTGATCAAACAAATCTTCTATTCTGGGAAGCAGGTGTCTATTCTTCTTAGTCAGCTTGTTTAGCTCCCTATAGTCCACACAAAGACGTAGTGAGCCATTTGCTTTGGTGGAGAACACCACTGGAGCACCCCATTCCGAGATACTCCACCTTATAAACCCCTTCTTGAGAAGCTCCTTAACTTTCTTACTGAGCTCCTTTCTCTCCTTTGGAGCCATGTGCGTAACAGGTAAAGCTACGGGCTTTGCATTATCAATAAGATATATGCGGAAGTCTATGTACCGCCTCGTAGGTAAGCCCTTCACCTCTTTAAAGACATCCGGGTATTCACAGACCAATCTAACCGACTGCAAATTCTCAACAGAAGCATCAAGCGACTCTAGATAACTACGTATAACAGTATTCAAGGGATTACAAGAAATTTATAGAGTGTTACCGAGCCAAGTCAAGAGTCTAACCACTCTCTTCTCACAATCAAGAATGGAACCATTACTGGATAACTAGTCAATGCCTAAGATCAATCCTTATCCCGAGAAACCAAAAACAGAGGCACTTCATCTAAACTCAACACTTAGAATAGAGATTTTCAAATCCAAACAAACATTGACAAATAAGCTGAGCCCCCAATTGGATTTGAAACAACCAAGGGATCCTCTACCATACTAGTGTCTAGGTGCAGAGATTCTACTAAAGCAGATGAAATAAAGGAGTGCGACGCACCAGAATCAGAGAGAGTGAGAACTGGATGATCACAAAGATAAACTACACTTTCTACAGAAATATTTCTACCTCGTTCCTGCGGAGGCGCAACCAGCGCGTGAACATGTCCCCCTGAAGTGGATCTAGTCCTCTGTCACTGCCCTCGCTTCTTTGGGCAGTCCTTAGCCATGTGTCCAGTCTCGCCACAAAGGAAACAACCACCATTCATCTTTGACTACTTCTTTCTGCAGTATTTCACTATATGTCCAACAATGCCACATAAATTACACTTTCTCTTTTCATGGGGTTTGTTGTTCTTCCCGCCTTTCTTTGAATCAGCCTTCTTGTTCTGTGACCCTTCCCCCATCTTGTCTTGAGGCACTTCTTCTTTTGCCTCTTTCTTGCCTTTATCTTCCTCGTGTAGCAGCACCATGTCCACCAAGCTTTCATAAGTCGCTCCCATGGGTATATGGATCATAGCAAGGTTGTGTAGAGGCTCATTCAGACCTTTGACGAAGTGAAGGGCCTTCTTATGTTGGGTGTTTACTAAATCTAGCCCAAATCTGGCTAGCTGATTAAACTGATTGACGTACTCCTTGATCGTCATACTCCCTTGTTTAAGAGTTAAGAACTTCTCCATCTGCAGGCTTCTTTCAGCTTGCGAGAGGAATTTCATCTCAAACCTCATCCTGAAATCTTCCCAAGTTTCCATTGGCCTCTCAGCATGGGTAACCTCCCACCAATAAGAAGCTTCGTCTTTAAGCAACCACACTGCTAGCTGTATCTTTTTCCTATCGTCAACTTCGAAGATGACGAACAAATCTCCGGTCTCCTTCAGCCAGTTCCTTGCTACCACAAAGGATTCAGTTCCATAAAAGTCCTTTCCAACTATAGCTTTGAAGTCTCTACACGTCTTAGCGAAATCATTTCCACGAGGAGGAGGAGGGGGAGGAGGAACCGCTGCCACTAGGGGAGGAGGTATGTCTGCTGGGGCTGCATTATTGGCCCTAGCCTCTAGTTGCCTTCGGAACCAGCCAGGTATTGGTACTCCTTCTAGAAGGTTAAGATCTCCAGACATGCTGAAACAAAAAGGAAAGATTCAAGACAAAAGGATAGAGAGATAGTGCATATGGCTTTGGGGAATTATGTCTTTTAAAAACAACGCTATTTCTTAAAAAAATGCTTCTTTAAACTTGTTTTTGAAAATAGTTTCAAAAACCTTAATCTAATCTGGTAAACCTGTGCTCTGATACCAAGTGAAACACCCCACCTCCGTTAAGGTCACTCACCAAGGGAATACCTTAACTTTGTTGGAGGTTTATAAGTAAAAGTAACAGATAAAACACAAGGCAGATATAAACACATAAATATAAACAGCGAAAAAACAAATAGACTTTCATATCATAAATACGTGTTCATATAAAACATTTCCATAGTTGCCTCAAAACAAACTTCCAATTATTACAACCATAATACTGTCTTGATTTAAAACTTAAAGAAGATGAAACATAATTAAAACTGCACAAATCCCCATAGAATGTCCAAAGCTATAGCCCAAGAGGAAGAGATCCAGGCAATACATTCTCTCTCTTTAAGCTGGATGAAAAATCTGACTAAGCTGAGGTGTTTCCTCCCTGTGGACCTGAGGGGGGGAACGGAAGAAAATAATGCGAAAGGAAAATGGGTCAGACATAAGTCTGGTAAGTCTAGTTATATTTCTAGCATGAGAATAATAAAAAGATCATGACTTGCATAAACTGAGAACAGGACAATACCAGAATGTAAGACAAGATATGGAAGGAAATACAAACTATACTAAACGAACTCACTATTACTTCTCTGCACCTACTAACTAGCCTAACTAGAACCACTTGTTCATGACAAGGTGATCCCTTATTCGATCGGCTCTTACTCGCAACGTTTACTTCCTATGTCATACGACCCCCCATGATTGTAGATACCTATGTTGGTCCCATCATGGGGTGTATCAAGTCCCATGGTGGGGGCTTGACACAAATTATAGAATGCATAAGTTATACTACTAACGCCCAGTGCCCTGTTTGTCCGCTCCGAAGTGTGTGCACGCCCGCACTCCGTTAGAACCCTCACTGTTGCACCAACCGCCGTCGCTTTTGACCGCTTACAATCAACCCAGTAATCGCGCACCACCCTGCCTAGTTTCAGGGTACCATGATACCTAATTGGATTACTGCTGAAATGGGTCCCCGTTACTAGGGTTTTCTAGTCAAACATGTTAAGTGGTTAAGTGTCTGTATTAACCTAACACCACCCATCAGTTTAATTAACATGTTGAATTGGTTAAGTGTATTAGTTAACTTAACCCTACCATCCTGACTTGTCTGTCCTTAGCTTTAATTAGTTAAAGCACCAACCACTCACATTAGAAAGGTATTGTCACGGTTACTGGATGCGCCGGTCGGTTCCGGGCAGGTTTACACCGTAACTCGGTCTAACCTCGGGTCCTTATTGGGCTCAGTGCCTTAACCTCCCACACTGGATAGGTATTGTTGTGATTACTGGACAGCCGGGCGGGTCCGGGCAGGTTTACATCACAACTCAATCCAACCTCGGGTTAAGCATACTCGTATTTTCTAAATTTACATATTTGTTCTTTTTATTCTTATATGTAAATTTGTTAACAATTAAATGTTATAGCCCACTTTCCAAGTTCATCATTTTTAGGTATATGATTTATACCGTTTCATGCCATAAATTACCTATGTGATTTTTCATCAATTTATGTCAAGTTTCCTATAATTACCAAATTTTCCCAACGTTACCCCGCCTAAATATTAGGCCAACAATCTTAGCCTAATTTTCATCGGCATGATTTTTGACATATAATATTAGGCTAAAAACTTAGCCTAATTTAGCGTACACAAAATTGGCATAAAGAAATTCATTAAATAAACATGATATAGGTGTAAACTTGGCATTTTCGGCACAGTCAATATGAACATCATAGGTGTGAACTTGCAAAATAGTCAACATGAATATCATAGGTGTGAACTTGCAATGTAGACTAAATCATACATATATGTGAATTTGCAACATAGACTAATGCAATCTTACATATATGTGAATTTGCAACATAGGCTAAATCAACTTACATATATGTGAATTTGCGACGTAGACTAAATCATCTTACATATATGTAAATTTTCAAATCAATCACGAACATATGAATAATTGTGAACTTGAAATATGACATAGGTTTAATATATACACATAAACATGTAGTTATAACATTTGGCCACATATGTGATATGATTTTACAACCTGAAACTTGCATAACATGATAAACTACACAACTTGTCATAACAGGTTATACTCCAAGTTCATATACATATGAATAGACTTATCCATTAATTCCCAATCCAACAGGATAATAAAATAGAACCACAGACATAGATCAATATCATTCAATCCACATATACCATAATAAACATTGTTCTATTATCAATTTATTTCCAAGGCATGAGATTAATTTTGATTCGCGTCCCAAAACATAACTAAACTTACAACGAACGACGAACTTGAGTTCTAGATTCTGAGTTCTGGTATTGAGATGCTTTCCCTTGGGTAGATAAACGTTGTTTTGATTTTAATTTTGAATTCGATTTGTTCGTCTCTTAGATTTCTTCAAGTGGAGGCTATTCTCAGTTTTCTCCTGACTGCATGGCGGCTTCTAGTTCTAATTTTTGTGTGAATTTAGGTTAGAGACTTAAGTTGTTTATATAGAATTTCATACTAATTAGAGCCGTCAGATGATCATAGATGAATCTAGACGATTCACATCTAAAAGAGCCAACCAGAAAGTGACAAATCATCCCTAGTGACACACCAAAACTCAGAAAATCGCTCAGAACCCGACTAGGCCAGCCAAGACCTGACCAGGTCGACCCCCTCGTCGACCCCGTGGTCGACCTGGGTCCTGTGCGGGAATTTTCCGCCCAACCCAATTCTGGTCCAGTTTTCAAATTTTGAACTTGTTTCGGGCTATTTGAATTTTAAATCGAATTCTAAAACTTCTGAAGCCCACAACTTCTTCGTACGGAGTCCGATTTACGCAAAATTGGACTCAATCTCAAGCAAAATTCTGAGACGAACGCAATGGCGTAACCCGTTTCCCTTAATTCTTTCATTTAGAATTAATTATACTTTAATTTATTAATTTATTGTTAACAGAAAATTCGGGGTGTTACAGATATATATATCGTTAATCAAATATTGATTATGTTTATCAGAATATTTCATATTGAAATGAAGTTGATGTTAGTTATATTGTTTAACATCTGTGATGCAGGGAAACAGGTTGGAGGGATCCAACTGGATTCCTCAATATTTATAATACTGTTCTTTTCATATATTGTAATATATGATGTGATATATAATCTGTGTTGATTACATGTGTTGAATAATATCGATAATTGTTATTTGGTATTTTAAATACCATAAGAGATACTGAAATGTATAAAGGGAATTTTCAATGTATATATTGAAAAGAAACTATTTATAAAATCAAAAGAATTTATAAAAGAAATATTTATTTAGAAAATAAATGGAATTGAAACGGAGATATTTGTAAAACAAATAAATAGAATTGAAAAGGAGATATTTGTAAAACATTTACAAATAGAATTGAAAAGGGAATATTTGTAAAACATTTACAAATAGAATTGAAAAGGGAATATTTATTTGTTAAATAAATAGAATTGAAAAGGAAATATTTGTTGAACAAATAAGAAAAATAAAAGGAAATATTTATTTAGAAAATAAATAAAGTTATATAAAGGAAATATTCATTTTGAAAATAAATAATGTTATAAAAGGAAATATTTATATGAAATAAATATAAACAAATAGAAAGGGAATATTTGCAAAACAAATAGAAAAGGAAATATTTGTAATCGAATAGAATTAGTCGAATAGAGTTATCATCTAAAATTTATTCGAATAAGAGTTAGTTGATTAGAGTTAATCGATTAGAGTAAATCGATTAGAGTAAATCGATTAGAGTAAATCGATTAGAGTTAATCAATTGGAGTAAATTGATTAGAGATAATCAATTAGAGTTAATCAATTAGAGTTAATCGATTAGAGTAAATCGACTAGAGTAAATCGATTAGAGTTAATCAGTTAGAGCTAATCAGTTAGAGTTAATCAATTAGAGTTAATCGATTAGTGTAAATCGATTAGAGCTGATCAGTTAGAGTTAATCAATTAGAATTAATCGATTAGAGTTAATCGAGTTAGTGTTAATTGAAAGAAGTTATCGAATATAGTTTATTCGAAAGAAATTAATCGAATATTGGTTATTCGAAGAAAGGAGTTAATCGAATATTGGTTATTCGAAGGGAATTAATTGAATAGAGTTAATTGAATAGAGTGGATCAAATTAGAATTAATCACACAGAGTTAATTGGTAGTTTATTCGAAAAGGAGTTAATCGAATATAGTTTATTCAAATAGAGAAAAAGGAGTTTCGAATATAGTTTATTCAAAAGGAGTTAAGTCGAATATAGTTCATTCGAAAGGAGTTAAATCGAGTTAATCGAATATAGTTTATTCGAATAGAGAAAAAGGAGTTAAATCGAATATAGTTTATTCGAAAGGAGTTAAGTCGAATATAGTTTATTCGAAAGGAGTTAAATCGAATATAGTTTATTCGATAGGAGTTAATCGAGTTAGAGTTAGTCGATTAGAATTAGAGTTAATCGAATTATAGTTAATCGATTAGAATTAGAGTTAATCGAATTATAGTTAATCGATTAGAATTAGAGTTAATTGAATTATAGTTAATCGATTAGAATTAGAGTTATACGATTAGAGTTAGAGCTAATCGATTAGAGCTAGAGTTAATCGACTAGAGTTAGAGTTAATCGATTAGAGTTAGAGTTAATCGAATTAGAGTTAATCGATTAGAGTTAGAGTTAATCGATTAGAGTTAGATTTAATTGATTTGAGTTAGAGTTAATTAATTTGAGTTAGATTTAATTGAAAAGGAGTTATCGAATATAAGTTATTCGAAAGGAGTTATCGAATATAAGTTATTCGAAAGGAGTTAATCAAATATAGTCTATTCGAAAGGAGTTATCGAATCTAATTTATTCGAAGAAAGATTTATCGAATATAGTTTATTCGAAGAAAGATTTACCGAATATAGTTGTTCGAAGAAAGATTTATCGAATATAGTTATGTGAAGAAAGATTTAACGAATATAGTTTATTCGAAGAAAGATTTATCGAATATAGTTATTCGAAGAAAGATTTATCGAATATAGTTTATTCGAAGTAAAGAGTTATCGAATAGAGTTTATTCGAAAGAGACTTATCGAATATTACTTATTCGAAAGAGAGTTATACATAGAAATTCGATTATATTGAATTCGGGAAAGTACTATTCACTTTCTGTTTTTAATCAAGATTTATTTATTTACAAATAAATTGTTGTTTGTTTATTTATCCTAAGTAATAAATAAAAGTTATATTTTGAAGTTAGATATTTTAGAAGTAAGGATTATAACGCTATAGTTATAATCAGTGTTTTCAATAAAGAAGTGGATTTGTAAATTGAATATGAGAGTTACGTAAGGAAGTTTGTTAAAGATTTAAAGGTGAACCTTGTCTATTTTGTGGTTAGAAATGTTGTTCAGTTAAGGTCTAAGAGGTAGTTATACCCCCAAATTGACTGGCTTTGTTTTTAACTAAGGAATGGTTAAGGTTCGATAGTGAAGGTTGGTTAGGTGAGTTTAGTTGATGAAGGTAATGGTCTGAGTGGGTATAGCGATGTTTTACTTAAACATTAGTTTAAATCAAATGAATGAGTCTTGGAAACATTTTCCAAATATAATCAGAGATATTTTCTAATCATAGAAAATGAAATGTTTGATGATAAAGAATACTGAAATGGCAGTGATACATGGAAAAGAGATGGAAATGTTTTCCAATGATTTATAACTTACATTTTCTAAATTTAGAAAATTAGGATTTTTGAATATATGGAAGCAGAAAATGAATAAAAAATTCAACTAAAGAGATAAATGTTAAATGATGATAGATCAATATAATTTCCATCTGGAAATAATATCATTGTTTGCGCACATGTTTTTCTTTGATAGTTAACTCACTGACTATCGAAGTTTTTGACCATTTTTCCATCGTCAATACGGAGAGACCGGGATCAGATTCATTATTTGAAAACCACTCTATATGGGCGTTAGCGTTGCGAATCAAATATGATGAAGATAATTGAAAATGGAGTTATGCAAGGGCTGTCCTGTTTATAGAATAGTGTCTTCAGTTTGTCCAGTCCCAGGACGACCTGTATGGAAGAATGTCTGACAGAGTATATTTAATGGATCATGTAAGTTGATCTCTTCAAATGTATTTACGTTTGGTAATGGAGGAATTCGCTTCTCTTAGCTGTATACCTGTTGTATTTTGGGGAAATAAATTTGTGATTTGGCGGGTATGACGATGTGACATTCAAAGTGAATAATTGTGTGATCTGTCAGAGATAAGCGTGGCCTCTAGCCTCACAACCAGGAAATGACAAAAATCGGGCAGGCAGCATGGCTAAGTGGGTTGCTTCCAATTAGGATGTATTGTCACCTGATCTAGAGTTTCATTTACTTCTTTAATCTATTCGATGCTGTCCCATTTGGGAAGCGGTTGCTGATCCCAACTGCTGGTGATATACATTCGATACACTCAAGCGAAATGAGTGGTCGGTCATGTGTGGCCGGGTTGTAAGATGTTCTTGTTGAACCCAGTGTATTCCTTTCTAAATGTACACTATCGAAAGGTGGTTCCATACCTTGTCATAGTTGGAAATCCATTACCTAATAATTGCTGGCAGTTTTGATTGTATACTATATATGTGGAACATGAGATGAAAGCGTTCTGCTAGATGATTATTATATTGTGGTTGATAGACACTATTATAATATCAATGAGTTTTGATATAAAGATTATTGTTTCTTTCAAAGTGATTTGAAAGTTAAATCAAATTGATTTGGACTCTCATTAGGGGAAAAACCCGTTCCATTATATGACATGGTCTTATGAGATATCGTTTAATTACTCAAACTGTTTTAAATTGTTTTACTCACACCTGTCCCATGACTGCCCCAGAGTTTATTTTCTTTTGTTTTCCCTAAGCTCTTGGGTGCCCAATTTTGTACGGGCAGTCAAGTTGTCAGTATTTTACAGACAAACATGGAAAGCTAGAGTAGGAGGCTTCAGCAGCATTTATATAGATTGTTTATTTCCGCTGTGTTGTAAGTGTTATACTCTGATTAATGTTACTATATAAATATACTGATTTTATTTCAAAGTTATGTACCTATTATATATCGTTCGTTCCGCTGTGAGATTCGTGTTTACTCTAATGTTGTATTTTCTTCTTCTTCTTCTTCTTCTATTCTAAGATTCTATCTTATCTATTCTCACCCTCTGTTTTCATTCTATTAGTTTTCTGGTTTCCAGTGCAATTTGGGTTGGACTTGTGTTATTGGGTCAGCTCAAATGGTACTGGAATTTCGGGACACTTCATTTCCTTTCTGTTGTTATTTGTTTATGTGTTATATTCCAAAGATTACCCTTGCCACCATGGAATAGGGGTTCGGGGGCATCACAACAATTATAGAGGACTAAGATACACTATCAAACGCCTTCTTAATATCAAGCTTTAACATACATCGAGGAGATATATTATTTCTATCATATCCATGGAGCAATTATTAAGTAATCAAAATATTGTCCCTAATAGACCTACCAGGTACAAAGGCAGAATGATTGCAAGAGATAACTAAAGGTAGAACAACTTGAATTCTATTGGCCAAAACCTTTGAAATGATCTTATTAAACACACTACGGCATGATATAGGTGTAAAATCTGAAACACAGGAATGATTTTCCTCTTTAGGTACTTAGGCAATAAAGGTAGCAGTTAATGTAGGAGGCAAAACATTCTTCAGGAAAAAATATTTAACTGCTTCAGTTACATCATTACCAATATCATCCCAAGTTTTTTTGCAAAAAACCTACACTAAACCCATCAGGTCCACCATAACTACAAGCATCCAAACTATACACTGCTGACTTGATCTCATCACTAATAACATGCTTAATAAGCTCCAAAGAGTGACGATGGGATAAAAAAGGTAGCTCAATGTGAAACAGAGGATCAACATTTTGTGAAGGTAAGGAAATAGGAGCTAAAATAGAACTAAAGTAGTCAACAAAAGCTTTATCAATACTAGCTTGAAGAGATAAAAAATTACCATCTGCATCATTTATCATGTAAATTGACTCTTTTACTTTGTTGATTTTCAAAGTATTGTGAAAATACTTTGAGTTCCTATCATCTTTCAAATCCCTTTTAATATATGCTCTCTGCTCGATGATTGGAATTCAATATCCAAAAAATTCTTTAGTTTATCCTGTAACTTCCTCTCTAAAAGTTAGAGCTGTAAGTCATATGGATTCCCAACTAGATAATTTTGCACTTGAATAAGCTTAGATCTCACTAGAGTAGATTGCTTGAGTTCATCCCCAAAAGTATGACTAGATCATGCTATGAGATGTATTTTTTTAACAACCACAACTTATAAATCAATTTATCCATAGGACTTCCTCCATAACTTTGATTCCAAACCTACAAAAAAATACTAGAAAATTCTTCATGAGATAACCAAAAATTAAAAAATTAAAAAGAAGACTTCCCTTTTCCAATGGAATCAACATTCCCCTAGTATAAAAGAAGAGGACAATGATCAAAGATAGAGGGAGGAAGGATTTAATAAAAAGGATAGGAACAAAAGTTTAGAAAGGAAGAGTTAACAAAGATATGATTAAGCTTACAAAAAGTAGGAGGTCCAGGATGACATTTGTTAGACCAGGTGAATGTAGGACAAAACCAATTGAGGGGAATCAAATTGGATTTGATGATAGCTTGATTAAGAGGAGCTATATCATTAACAGAGAGAGAGAGAAACCACCCAACTTTTGTGAGGAAGAGAACATATAGTTAATGTTCCCACCTAATATCCAAAGGACACCAGGAGAGTGAATGTGACGAATAATATTTAGAAAAACATGCCTTATAAAGGAAGCATTGTGAGCATAAACTGATGTGAGAAAGAAAACAGATTTAGAAGGTATATAGACATACTTGAAATGAATATACTGATCGGAAGAGGATAATTTAGTAAGACTATAAAACCGTAGATTCCACAAGGTTAGAAGACGACCAAAATTTGCATGAGCAAGATTATGTTCAAATTTCCATCTTGGGGATATGAATGACACTGTTTTAGATGTTGAAAACATGTCCATATTAGTTTTAGACAAGCAAAATAATTGAATATTCTTGTTTTGGATGAAGAATTTAATCTCACTTTGCTTTGAGGGGAGGAACATTCCTCTTGTATTCCAGAAACATATATTATGCTTCATTTCTTAAATTGAAGAGAGTCTAATGATGGAGCAGGATTCTGCCTAGTATATCTTTTTGAAAGAGATTTCTAACTTCCTAATGGAAAAACATCATCCTGTTTAAATTCAGCACCCTCGTCTATATCTTCATTTTCAGCTGAATCAAATCTAACTTCTTTTTCCTTCCTTTCTTTTACTTTGAAGTAGACTTAGAAGAAATTGCCAAAAAAATCACTAACCATTGATGAAATGACCCAAACTCGCCCTTACGGGAAAGCCCGGATTGAGTTAAGAACATGACAAATCAGAACATAAATGACAGAACATTTCATTGCTTATTACAACAATTACATCAGAGTACAAGAATATATCATAGCACGAATAAATATTACACATTGGAAATACAATATCAGAGATTTAAATTACATTTTAAATAAATAGTAGCAGAAAAATAATACATAACACAACTGAAAGAAATACATGGATAAAGAGCATTCTGAATATAGCTCTAGCTGTAAACCAGGATCCAGTGAAAAGAAATCTGCAACACCAAAACTACCGACTGCCTGTGCGGAAAATATGGGCACCTAGAGTTTAGGTTAAAACAATAAACTCCGAGTCAATCATGGTACTGGTGTGAGAACTAAAATAGTTATTAACTTTTTACTTTAAAGGTTGGAAAATCATGGAACCACACCGTAAAACATGGAATGGGTTTACTCCACATGAATCTTAGTTTAAAATAAAACAAAGCAATGTTTTTTGGATAAAATAAGCTATTATAAGACTCAGGTCCCATCACACAATGCAACGCAAGCCGGAGGATGGAGTTTTCCCTTATAATAGCCAAACATGCTTGATACCTTTAAAACAAATCATTTTGATATTATTAATAGTGTCTAGTCAGGTTAAAACACTTTTCAATATAAATATATCAATCCTAGACAGCATAGTAGTACCCTCATCCTACTGTGTCGCCATATATAGGTTTACAATCAAGTCCGTAATGTTGTATTGGAAATTGGGTTTCCATCATGAGTCAAGGCAAGGGATGGTCTCCTTATCGATTCAGGACGCTCTAGCAAATGCCTCAGGGCTTGGACGCTGGCGAGCCCTTGGATCCTCAAAGGTCGGTCTTCTCTTACTTTTGAGGATTGATTATTCCTGGACACACATTTCCCGAACCTATCGGACCCATCTCTGAGCCATTGGAGACTCAATATCCGAGGTGCTTATTCCATCATCCACATAAGTAAAAATGTCTAGGCTCCATACCATGACACCACTTCTTGCTAGAAGGAAACGTCATGCACTCTTGGGTCACTTATACTGTTTTAGACTCATATCGGGGTGTGAGGCTCGCGAATTAATGCTATACACAAAGCTATGCTATTTAAATTTGTGCTTTGATCATCATCCATTGTAACACCCAACATCCGTTAAGGTCACTCACAAAGGGAATGCCTTAACTTCGGTGGAGATTTATAGGTAAGAGATACAGATAAATTACAAGACAAACAAAATTAAAACAACAGAAAATAGGACTTTACTTTATTGATAAAATAGTTTGTACAATAAATGTTTTCCAATACCAGAATATCTATCTTACAAAATAAAGAAGCATAAAATAACATTTTCATTCCCCAATGAAGCGTGAGCCAGCCATAGCAATGGAAAAGAGAATCCCAGAAAAACTTCAACTAATCTTCAGCTTGGTAAGAAAACTGGACTAAGTAGTAATATTCCCTCCCTGCAACCCGGGGGGAGAGGGGGACGGAAGACAAGAAAGTGAAAGAAAACAGAGTCAGACATAAAGTCTGGTAAGTTCAGTAACTTTCAGCATGTGAACAGGTAAGAGCAACATGACACGAATTTAACTGAATACAAGACAACACCATGATGACTGGAATCATAAAGTTAGCACAAGATATGATAAGGTAAGATAAACTGGATGCACTTCTATACTTTCTCTGCTTCGCTACTACCTTGTTATTCTAATTTCTATATCTCTGCACTACCTAACTAGTAATCTATATAAACTAATAAGAACAGATACGTGGTCCCAATTCCCGCAATTGCGGTTGTTTCAGGTGTACATCTATTATTTATTACCTATACGCTACCCAGGGCTACTGGGGTTTATGCTACCTATTGAACGTTTCTCGGATTTTATGGTTTACGCGACTTAGGTCCAACTAGGGATTATGCTACCTATCGAACGATGCCCCTAATCCAGGACACACTACCAGAGTGGTATATGTTCCTAGACTTTCCCCCAAGTGTGTGTCGTGGATTGTTATCGCTGTCTAGATGCACATGTCCTCTATATGTGCGACCCGAGTCTTGTTGCAGGGCAAATCAAGAAACACGTAACTCGGTCGGGAGCTTTCAAATATCTGCCGATGCAGATGCTAAGGTCTATTTTTCCAGTGGCTATGGTCCCACTTGACCCCTCCCTCAACTAATGAAAGGCACACCTTGAAAAATGAGAACCATACGCATGCCCTCTATGCGCCACTAACCTATAGCCATCCGCCCCCATAACTAGATAGCAAGTATATGGTCTTTTGGAGTTCTCCGCCATTCCTCTGTACGTATCTCGACTGACTCAAGATGGTAATTAGACGACGAGTTGCTATCACAGGCCTACTGGTCTTTAGGTTGCCTTATATTAGAACCAAAGCGTACCCTTGGTTCTTTTAATGCAGACCTTAACCTCTGTGAGCCCAAGAGGATCATATGCAGCCTCACGGAGGGATACCAAGAGTACCCTCACGTCCGCTCGAAGCCTCGTGCTTCGTAACCCAGTTTGTTGGAGCCTTCTTTAAGATTAGATAGACGTTCGCTCCTTCTCGTGTTCTGCTAAGGTTTACTGCTTAGTTCCCTTAACTAGTGTTTACTACTTAGTTCCTGGATCGTCGTTTTCTTAACTAAGGTTTACAACTTAGTCCTCCTAACTAAGGTTTACTACTTAGTTCTTTTTCTCGTCAAGTTGGATTGGTTAAGTGTCATTAGCCAATTCAAGTTAGCTTAACCCATTTATTTGTCATGTTAAGCTAGTTAAGTGTTATCAGTAGTTCATGTTGACTTAACCCTACCACAAATCAAGTTATATTTGTTAAGTATTTCTTATTACTTAACCCCACCCCTTCATCTTGTATTGGTTAAGTGTTCCCTTAGTTAACTTAACCCTAACATCTATTAAGTTCACATGCCCTAATGGTTAAGTATTGTCCATTTATGTTTTAACTTAGCCTTGTTCATTTGGCACACTATGATGGCTAAGTGTTCTGAGTATACTTAACTCCACCTTCTAGTCTAGTTAACATTTAAATTGGCTAAGTGTATCTTACTTAACCCCACCTTCTAGTCTAGTTAACATGTTAAATTGGCTAAGTGTATCTTACTTGACCCCACCTTCTAGTCTAGTTAACATGTTAAATTGGCTAAGTGTATCTTACTTAACCCCACCTTCTAGTCTAGTTAACATGTTATAACAGTTATTTAACCCCTACAAGTCTTGTCTTGTTAACATGTTAAGTTGGTTAAGTGTTCCAATGGACTTAACCCTCCAATTCTAGCTTTACTATTTCTTAGCTTTAAATTATTCATTTAAAGCACCAACCACTAACATTAGACAGATATTGTTGCGGTCACTAGATGTGTCGGTCGGCTCTGGGCAGATTTACACCGCAACTCAATCTAACCTCGGGTCCTTTTGGGCTCAATGCTCTAACCACCCACATTAGATAGGTATTGTTACGGTTGCTGGATTTGTCGGGCGGTTCCGGGAAGTCTTATACCATAACTCAATCTAACCTCGGGTTAGGCATATTCATCTTTTCTAGATTTACATATTTATCCTTTTTGTCTATATGTAAATTGCTAACAACTCTTTTAAACAAATTTGGCCTATATCAAATTTATTTGTCATGCCCATTAACATACCTATATTCTAGGCAAAAATCTTGATTTACCTATTGTTTAGCCCAACTTGTAGTTTATGCCAGATTAGATCAGTTCATGTCAAAACTAGATTTAATATTCTAGTTTATAGTTTATATCCAAACTTGGCTTACATGCCAATTACATACTTTGTGGTCAATTAACAATTTACCATTTTACGCCCAAGTCTAATATGCATGTAATATATACTATTATAGCCAAATCAGATTATGCTAACAAATTAGTTATGCCAAATCATGTTAATTAAGCTACAGCCAAATTCCCCCGCTGTAGTCGTACGTATAACATGATTCCAAAAGTTTCTAGGAGCTCACGAAATGAAACTAACAAAAGGAACAGGGGATAAGCACGAGAATTGACATAAGAGAACAGGCATGAAAAAGCGAACCAAAATACACAAATACAAAGATAATGGATCCAGTGGGTTTGGTGTACATAACAGCGAATAGGAATAAACTAAGCAAGTCACACCCTAGGTATGAGATCCAAAAAAAATCCAGTTCGGTGTACAACATGGTTTGTAACTATAGTGTTATGGGCATAAACAATTAACCATGATAGTCTTAGGCAATTAACCACAATAGTTGTAGTCACGGTCATAGGTAGAAATCTCATAGTTATGAATCATAGGCAATTAACCACAATAGTCTTGGATAATTAACCAAAATAGTCCTAGGCAATTATCCTAAATAGTCATAGGTAATTAACAGTAATAATTTCAAAGTCATGGTCATAGACAATAGTCTTATGTTCATAATCATAGGCAATAATATCATAGTCGTGAATCATGGTCGTGGGCAATAGTTTTCAACGTAATAGGCATAGGCACTTTCTCATGTTCACAGTCATAGTCTTAGGCCATTTACAATAGTTTTCAACGTTATAGGCATAGGCACAGTCTCATGTTCACAGTCATAGTCTTAAGCATTAAAAATTGTTTTCAACGTCATAGGCATAGGCACAGTCTCATGTTCACAGTCATAGTCTAAGGCTATTAACAATAGTTTTCAACGTCATAGGCATAGGCATAGTCTCATGTTCACGGTCATAATCTTAGGCCATTAACAATAGTTTTCAACTTCATAGGCATAGGCACAGTCTCATCACAATAGTTCTTAATTAGATCCAAAGGCATATACAAGCAAAGATTCAAATGAGGGGATCAAGCATATTCTTATGTTCATTTAATTTCATGCCATAAATAGATCTAGACGTTCAAATCTAAAAAGTAACTGACTTACATTGATCGGTTTTAGAAAAGGATAATAAGATAACTTGCTAGATTTGCATGACGTTGGTCGCAACCGTTGAATTAGCCTTTGCTTCCCTTCTTGAAGCTTGAACTTTATTTGAATCTCCAATATGCAATTCCTAGCCGTAGTCTTCAAGAATAGTCTTCGTGTTTTAATTTAAATTTATTTATTTCAATTATTCCAAAGGCAGCATAAGGAGAGAATGAAATGGTGTAAAGAGAATGGCGCTAAAGGGCAGTCTATATAGGATTAGGCGGACGAATCTAGACTGAAAACGAGACCAGAAACATTAGAATGAACCCAGACTCAAAAGTGGGTTTCAGCACCAGGTCGACCCCCAGGTCGACACTATGGTCGACCTGGTCCGTGGGAGGTCGACACTATGGTCGACCCCCAGGTCGACCTAGTCCTGGGCAGGAAATTTCCCGCCCAACCTATTCTTGTTTTTGAATTCGAATTCGAATTTCGAGCTATTTTTCAGTTCTGAAAATCCTTGAAACTTCGAAGGGTCATGTCTCCCTCATACGGACTTCGTTTCTCGAAAACTCGGAATTGTTTCCAAGTAGAACTTCGAGACGAACGCAATGGCGCAACCCGTTTCCCTTGATTCTTATTTTAAAATTTAATTATACTTTAATTTGTGGAACTTAATGTTACAGAATTACGGGGTGTTACATTCTCCCCCTCTTAAAAGGATTTCGTCCCCAAAATCTACAAGTTAGGAAAAATGAGTCCTACCATCCAATCACCCATCTACTCAACCATTCAAGCATAGGCATTCATTGTCCTTAAAAATATTTCTAATGCTTTCATGTTCATATGCATAGTGTGTGTATCTGTCTTTATCTAATGCAAAATTAGGCAGTCTACTGGTTCAGTTGACTCCTTAATGTGAATTATGTCAGTGCCATATGTCCAATCATGTATGCAAGCATCCCTAGTTATGTAAATACTACATGTGTGCATAGCCATTCATCCATATGCAACATCCGTATGATAACATATCAAGTTAAATACGTTAAGCAAATACATATATGTTAATGCAACACGAAAGTGACTGAGTCATTCTAGCGCCTATGGTGTGTATATGCATCCACGAGAAACCATTTGCAACCATCAATCATAACATGTTTCAAATACATGTTTACATCCATTGGCTTCTACCTAAGGATTGATGATACGCCCTAGAGGATATACCTTAAAAGCTAGAAAGTATGCATAAAATTCCTAGAAAAATAGATCAAGGATTTACCCTTAAGAAAAAGGGTATGATGCGTGTATCTAGTCTTCAGTCTTCTAAGTCGCATCTTCTTGAGCTTCACTATTCTGTACCTTATCTAATTAATCTTCAGGATTGCGAAGCTTCTTGATCTCCATTTCCAAAACTGTCGTTGATCTGATAACTGGCTTTGCATTATCAACTGGATATATGCGGAAGTCTATCTCGCGTTTTAGTGGACAAACCCCTATCCTTACCAAAAACATCATCAAGCTCATGGACTATTCTAACGGATCGCAAACCGTTGATAAATGCGTTAAGTGATTCTAGCTAGCTAAGCCTAACTAATTCTTTACATGAAATCTCGAGGGTATTTCCAAGGCAAGTCAAAAGTCTAACTACCCTCCTTTCAGAATTACTAGCCAACCAATCCATGCCTAGAATCAACTCATAGCCCATGGAACCAAAAACATAACCATTACGCTTAAACTCAATACTTAATATAGTTATTCTCAAATCCTTACCAACCAAAGGTAAACGGGCCGAACCACCAATTGGATTTGAGACACTAATGGGATCTTCTACTATACAAGTACTAAGGTGCAGATACTCAACTATGGAAGTAGATATAAACAAATGCGAAGCGCAAATATCAAAAGAGTACTAACTGGTTGATCAAAACGAAAAGCTAAACTTTTCCAACAGAGACTCTTACTATCTCTCTCTCAGGTATTCTAGTGGTGGAAGCATGCACACTCCCTTCTGAAAATCCTATCCCTCGTCCTTAATTATATGCCCTATTATACCATGGAAAAGATACTTCCTCTCATCTTAGGTTTTGTAATTCCTTCTTTCTTCGTGAGTCGAGTTTATATCCATGAATTTCTCATCCTTTCTTTGAGCACCCTAGCCAACCCCTCGTCCTCATCTTTACCATTCCTATGTAATCATATTGACAAGTTTCTCAAAAGCTGCCTCCATCGCATGGAAAACCCTTCAAAGCTTGAAAGAAGACTAGCTGCAGGTGAAACTACTATGGCTATAGATGGGAGTCGGGCACTACTTTGCCCTTCGATAGGTATCGTAGTCTTATCAAGCCTACGGAACCGTGCCGCGATGAGATTACCTCCCGGAAAGCCAGGAGCCTCGAAGACTCAAGAAAGAAGGGGTCAAGAATTCAAACAGAGGATCAGAAGATAGTGTGTATGGCTTTTGTGGAATATCCCTTTAAAACAAAAAAATTCTTTTGAAAATGCTTCTTTTAAAACCATTGAAAATAATTTTTCAAATCTTTTATCTGATTCGGTAACCTTCAGCTCTGATACCACGTGTAATACCCCACATCCGTTTAGGTCACTCACAAATTGAATGCCTTAACTTCGATAGAGAGTTATAGGTAAAAGATACAGATAAATTACAAGATAGACAAAATTAAAACAGCGGAAAATAGGACTTTACATTATTGATAAAATAGTTTGTATAACAATTGTTTTCCAACACCAGAATATATATGTTACAAAATAAAGAAGCATAAAATAACATTTATATTCCCCAATGCAGCGTGAGCCAACCATAGCAATGGAAAATAGAATCCCAGAAGAACTTCGTCTAATCTTCATCTTGGAAAGAAAACTGGACTAAGTAGTAATATTCCCTCCCTGCGAACCGGGGGGGGGGGGGGAATGGAAGAAAAGAAAGCGAAAGAAAATAGTGTCAAACATAAAGTCTGGTAAGTTCAGTAACTTTCAGCATGTGAACAGGTAAGAGCAATATGACATGAATTTAACTGAATACAAGACAACAACATGATGACGAGAATCATAAGGTTAGCATAAGATATGCTAAGGTAAGATAAACTGGATGCACTTCTATACTTTCTCTGCTTCGCTACTACCTTGTTATTCTAATTTCTATATCTATGCACCACCTAACTAGTAATCTATATAAACTGATAAGAACAGATACGTGGTCCCAATTCCCGCAATTGCGGTTGTTTCAGGTGTACATCTATTATTTATTACCTGGATCTAATTTAGGGTTTTCTATCGAGCACATTCTAGATCCAACCAGGGTTTACGCTACCCAGGGCTAGTGGGGTTTATGCTACCTGTTGAACGTTTCTCGGATTTTAGGGTTTACGCGACCTAGGTCCAACAAGGGATTATCCTACCTATCGAACGACGCCCCTAATCCAGGACACACTACCCAGAGTGGTATATGTTCCTAGAATTTCCCCACATATGTGTCGTGGATCGTTATCGCTATCTAGATGCATATGTCCTCTATATGTGCGACCCGAGTCACGTGGCAGGGCAAATCAAGAAACACGGAACTCTGTCAGGAGCTTTCAGATATCTGCCGATGCAGATGCTAAGGTCTGTTTTTCCAGTCGCTATGGTCCCACTTGACCCCTCCCTTAACTATTGAAAGGCACGCCTTGAAAAATGAGAACTATATGCAGGCCCTCTATGCCCCACTAACCTTTGGCCATCCACACCCATAACTAGATAGCAAGTACATGGTCCTTTGGAGTTCTCCGCCCTTCCGCTATACGTATCTCGACTGACTCAAGATGGTAGGTAGACGACGAGTTGCTATCACAGGGCTACTGGTCTCGCCGAATCACGCTGGTCCATCCTAGTCTTTAGGTTGCCTTATATTGCAACCAAGGCATGCCCTTGGTTCTTCTAACGCAGACCTTAACCTCTGTGAGCCCAGGCGGATCATCTGCAGCCTCACAGAGGGATACCAAGAGTACCCTCACGTCCCCTCGAAGCCGCATGCTTTGTAACCCAATTTGTTGGAGCCTTCTTTAAGATCGGATGGACGTTCTCTCCTTCTCGTGTTCTACTAAGGTTTACTACTTAGTTCCCTTAACTAAGGTTTACTACTTAGTTCCTGAATCGTTGTTTTCTTAACTAAGGTTTAAAACTTAGTCCACTTAACTAAGGTTAACTACTTAGATCTTTTTCTCATCAAGTTGGATTGATTAAGTGTCATTAGTCAATTCAAGTTAAATTAACCCATTCATTTGTCATGTTAAGCTGGTTAAGTGTTATCAGTAGTTCATGTTGACTTAATCCTACCACAAATCAAGTTATATTGGTTAAGTATTTCTTATTACTTAACCCCACCCCTTCATCTTGTATTGGTTAAGCGTTCCCTTAGTTAACTTAACCCTAACATCTGTTTAATTCACATGCCCTAATGGTTAATTATTGTCCTTTCATGTTTTAACTTAGCCTTGTTCATTTGGCACACTATGATGGCTAAGTGTTCTGAGTTTACTTAACTCCACCTTCTAGTCTAGTTAACATGTTAAATTTGCTAAATGTTCTGAGTTTAGTTAACTCCACCTTCTAGTCTAGTAAATATGTTAAATTGGCTAAGTGTATTTTACTTAACCCCACCTTCTAGTCCAGTTAACATGTTAAATTGGTTAAGTGTATCTTACTTAACCCCACCTTCTAGTCTAGTTAACATGTTATAACGGTTATTCAGACCCTACAAGTCTTGTCTTGTTAACTTGTTAAGTTGGTTAAGTGTTCCAATGGACTTAACCCTCCTATTCTAGCTTAACTGTTTCTTAGCTTTAAATTATTCATTTAAATCACCAACCACTCACATTAGACAGATATTGTTGCGGTCACTGGAAGTGCCGGTCGGCTCCGGGCAGATTTACACCGCAACTCAGTCTAACCTCGGTTCCTTTTCGGCTTAATGCTCTAACCACCCACATTAGATAGGTATTGTTACGGTTGCTGGATTTGCCGGGCGGTTCCGGGCAGTCTTATACCATAACTCAATCTAACCTCGGGTTCGGCATATTCGTCTTTTCTAGATTTACATATTTATCCTTTTTGTCTATATGTAAATTGCTAACAACCCTTTTAAAAATTTTTGGCCTATATCAAATTTATTTGTCATGCCCATTAACATACCTATATTCTAGGCCCAAATCTTGATTTACCTATCGTTTAACCCAACTTGCAGTTTATGCCAGATTAGACCAGTTCATGTCAAAACTAGATTTAATATTCTACCTTATAGTTTATATCCAAACTTGGCTTACATGCCAATTACATACATTATGGTCAATTAACAATTTACCCTTTTACGCCCAAGTCTAATATGCATGTAATATTTACTATTATAGCCAATTCAGATTATGCTAACATATTAGTTATGCCAAATCATCTTAATTAAGCTACGCCCAAATTCCCCTGCCGTAGTCATACGTATAACATGATTCCACAAGTTTCTAGGTGCTCATGAAATGAAACTAACAAAAGGAACAGGGGGTAAGCACGAGAATTGACATAAGAGAATAGGCATGAAAAAGCGAACCAAAATACACAAATACAAAGATAATGGATCCAGTGGGTTTGGTGTACATAAAAGCGAATAGGAATAAACTAAGTAAGTCACACCCTAGGTATGAGATCCAACAAAATTCCAGTTCGGTGTACAACATGGTTTGTAACTATAGCATTATGGGCATAAACAATTAACCATAATAGTCTTAGGCAATTGACCACAATAGTCATAGTCACGGTCATAGGTAGAAATCTCATAGTTATGAATCATAGGCTATTAACCACAATAGTCATGGATAATTAACCTAAATAGTCCTAGGAAATTATCCTAAATAGTCATAGGCAATTAACTGTAATAATTTCAAATTCATGGTCATAGACAATAGTCTTATGTCCATAATCATAGGCAGCAATATCATAGTCATGAATCACGGTCGTGGGCAATAGTTTTCAACGTCATAGGCATAGGCACTGTCTCATGTTCACAGTCATAGTCTTAGGACATTAACAATAGTTTTCAACATCAAAGGCATTGGCACAGTCTCATGTTCATAGTCATAGTCTTAGGCCATTAACAATAGTTTTCAACGTCATAGGCATGGGCACAATCTAATGTTTACAGTCATAGTCTTAGGCCATTAACAATAGTTTTCAACGTCATAGGCATAGGCACAGGCACAGTCTCATGTTCACAGTCATAGTCTTAGGCCATTAACAATAGTTTTCAACGTCATGGGCATAGGCACAGTCTCATCACAATAGTTCTTAATTAGATCCAAAGGCATATACAAGCACAGATTCAAATGAGAGGATCAGGCATATTCTTATATTCATTTAATTTCATGCCACAAATAGATCTAGACGTTCAAATCTAAAAAGCAAATGACTTACATTGATCGGTTTTAGAAAAGGATAATAAGATAACGTTGAGGTGATTTGCTAGATTTGCATGACGTTGCTCGCAACCGTTGAATTAGCCTTTGCTTCCCTTCTTGAATCTTTAACTTTATTTGAATCTCCAATATGCAATTCCTAGTCGTAGTCTTCAAGAATAGTCTTCGTGTTTTAATTTAAATATATTTATTTCAATTATTCCAGAGGCATCATAAGGAGAGAATGAAATGGTGAAAAGAGAATGGGGCTAGGGGCAGTTTGTATAGGATTAGGCAGACGAATCTAGACTGAAAACGAGACCAGAAACATTGAATGAACCCAGGCTCAAAACTGGGTTTCAGCACCGGGTCGACCCCCAGGTCGACACTATAGTCGACCTGGTCCCTAGGAGGTCGACACTATGGTCAACCCCCAGGTCGACCTGGTCCTGTGTGGGAAATTTCCCGCCTAGCCTGTTCTGGGTTTTGAATTTGAATTTGAATTCGAATTTCAAGCTGTTTTTCTGTGCTAAAAATCCTTGAAACTTCGAAGGGTCATATCTCCCTCATACGGACTCCGTTTCTCGAAAACTCGGACTCGTTTCCAAGAAGAATTTCGAGATGAACGCAATGGCACAACCCGTTTCCCTTGATTCTTATTTTAAAATTGAATTATACTTTAATTTGTGAAACTTAAAGTTACAGAATTACGGGGGGTTACATTCTCCCACTCTTAAAAGGATTTCGTCCCCGAAATCTTCAAGTTAGAAAGAATGTGTCCTACCATCCAATCACCCATATACTCAACCATTCAAGCATAGGCATTCATTGTCCTTAAAATATTTCTAATGCTTTCATGTTCATATGCATAATGTGTGTGCATGTCTTTATCTAATGCAAAATCAGGCTGTCTACTGATTCAGTTGACCTCCTTAATGCGAATTATGTCAATGCCATGCGTCCAATCATGTATGCAAGCATCCCTAGTTATGTAAATACTACGTGTGTCCATAGCCATTCATCCATATGCAACATCCATATGATAACATATCAAGTTAAATCCGTTAAGCAAATACATATATGTTAATGCAATATGAAAGTGACTGAGTCGTTCTAGCGCTTATGGTGTGTATATGCTTCCATGAACCACCATTTGCAACCATCAATCATAACATGTTTTAAATACATGTTTACATCCATTGGCTTCTACCTAAGGATCGATGATATGTCCTAGAGGATATACCTTAAAAGTTAGAAAGTATGCATAAAATTCCTAGAAAAAGAGATCAAGGATGTACCCTTAAGAAAAAGGGTATGATGCGTGTATCTAGTCTTCAGTCTTCTAAGTCGCATCTTCTTGAACTTCGCTATTCTGTACCTTATCTAATTAATCTTCATGATTGCGAAGCTTCTTGATCTCCATTTCCAAAACTGTTGTTGATCGGATAACTGGCTTTGCATTATCAACTGGATATATGTGGAAGTCTATCTCGCGTTTTAGGTGACAAACCCCTAACCTAACCAAAAACATCTTCAAGCTCATGGACTACTCTAACGGATTGCAAACCGTTGATAAATTCATTAAGCGATTCTAGCTAGCTAAGCCTAACTGATACTTTACACGAAATCTCGAGGGTATTTCCAAGGCAAGTCAAAAGTCTAACTACCCTCCTTTCAGAATTACTAGCCAACCAACCCATGCCTAGAATCAACTCATAGCCCATGTAACCAAAAACATAACCATTACGCTTAAACTCAACACTTAGTATAGTTATTCTCAAATCCTTACCAACCAAAGGTAAACGGGCCGAACCACCAATTGGATTTGAGAAACTAATGGGATCTTCAACTATACAAGTACAAAGGTGTAGATACTCAACTATGGAAGTAGATAGAAACAAATGCGAAGAGCAAAGATCAAAAGAGTACTAACTGGTTGATCAAAACGAAAAGCTAAACTTTTCCAATAGGGACTCATACTATCTCTCTCTGAGGTATTCTGGTGGTGGAAGCATGCACTCTCCCTTCTGAAAATCCTATCCCTCGTCCTTGCCCTTGTCCTTAATTATATGCCCCATTATACAATGGAAAAGATACTTCCTCTCATCTTGGATTTTGTAATTCCTTCTTTCTTCGTGAGTCGAGTTTATATCCATGAATTTCTCATCTTTGTGTTGAGCTCCCTAGCCAAACCCCCTCATCCTCATCTTTACCATCCCTATATAATCATATTGACAAGTTTCTCAAAAGCTTCCTCCATCGCACGGAAAACCTTTCAAAGCTTGAAAGAAGACTCTCTGCAGGTGAAAATACTATGGCTATAGATGGGAGTCGGGCAGTACTTTGCCCTTCGATAGGTATCGTAGTCTTATTAAGCCTACGAAACCGTGCCACGATAAGGTTACCTTCCAGAAAGCCAGGAGCCCCGAAGACTCAAGAAAGAAGGGACAAGAATTCAAACAGAGGATCAGAAGATAGTGTGTATGGCTTTTGGGGAATATGCCTTTAAAACAAAACTATTCTTTTGAAAATGCTTCTTTTAAAACGATTGATAATAATTTTTCAAATCTTTTATCTGATCCGGTAACCTTCAGCTCTGATACCACGTGTAACACCCCACATCCGTTAAGGACACTCACAAAGGGAATGCCTTAACTTCGGTGGAGAGTTATAGGTAAAAGATACAGATAAATTACAAGATAGACAAAATTAAAACAACGGAAAATAGGACTTTACTTTATTGATAAAATAGTTTGTACAACAATTGTTTTCCAATACCAGAATATCTGTCTTACAAAATAAAGAAGCATAAAATAACATTTATATTCCCCAATGTAGCATGAGCAAGACATAGCAATGGAAAAGAGAATCCCAGCAAAACTTTGACTAATCTTCAGCTTGGAAAGAAAACTGGACTAAGTAGTAATATTCCCTCCCTACGAACCTAGGGGAGGGAACGGAAGACAAGAAAGCGAAAGAAAACAGAGTCAGACATAAAGTCTGGTAAGTTCGGTAACTTTCATCATGTGAATAGGTAAGAGCAACATGACATGAATTTAACTGAATACAAGACAACACCATGATGACGGGAATCATAAGGTTAGCACAAGATATGCTAAGGTAAGATAAACTGGATGCACTTCTATACTTTCTCTGCTTCGCTACTACCTTGTTTTCTAATTTCTATATCTCTGCACCACCAAACTAGTAATCTATATAAACTGATAAGAACAGATACATGGTCCCAATTCCCGCAATTGCAGTTGTTTCAGGTGTACATCTATTATTTATTACCTAGATCTAATCTAGGGTTTTCTATCAAGCGCATTCTAGATCCAACCAGGGTTTACGCTACCCAGGGCTACTGGGGTTTATGCTACCTATTGAACGTTTCTCGGATTTTAGGGTTTACGCGACCTAGGTCCAACTAGGGATTATGCTACCTATCGAATGACACCCCTAATCCAGGACACACTACCCAGAGTGTTATATGTTCCTATACTTTCCCCACGTATGTGGCGTGGATCGTTATCGCTGTCTAGATGCACATGTCCTCTATATGTGCGACCCGAGTCTCGTGGCAGGGCAAATCAAGAAACACGGAACTCGGTCAGGAGCTTTCAGATATCTACCGATGCAGATGCTAAGGTCTGTTTTTCCAGTGGCTATGGTCCCACTTAACCCCTCCCTCAACTAATTAAGGGCACACCTTGAAAAACGAGAACTATACGCAGGCCCTTATTGCCCCACTAACCTATGGCCATCAGCACCCATAAGTAGATAGCAAGTATATGGTCTTTTGGAGTTCTCCGCCTTTCCGCTGTACGTATCTCGACTGAATCAAGATGGTAGGTAGACGACGAGTTTCTATCACAGGGCTACTGGTCTTGCCGAATCACGCTGGTCCATCCTAGTCTTTAGGTTGCCTTATATTGCAACCAAGGCATACCCTTGGTTCTTCTAACGCAGACCTTAACCTCTGTGAGCCCAGGCGGATTATCTGCAGCCTCACAGAGGGATACCAAGAGTACCCTCACGTCCCCTCGAAGCCGCTTGCTTCATAACCCAGTTTGTTGGAGCCTTCTTTAAGATCAGATCGACGTTCACTCCTTCTCGTGTTCTACTAAGGTTTACTACTTAGTTCCCTCAACTAAGGTTTACTACTTAGTTCCTCAATCGTCGTTTTCTTAACTAAGGTTTACTACTTAGTTCTTTTTCTCGTCAAGTTGGATTGGTTAAGTGTCATTAGTCAGTTCAAGTTAACTTAACCCATTCATTTGTCATGTTAAGCTGGTTAAGTGTTATCAGTAGTTCATGTTGACTTAACCCTACCACAAATCAAGTTATATTAGTTAAGTATTTCTTATTACTTAACCCCACCCCTTCATCTTGTATTGGTTAAGTGTTCCCTTAGTTAACTTAACCCTAACATCTGTTTAATTCACTTGCCCTAATGGTTAAGTATTGTCTTTCATGTTTTAACTTAGGCTTGTTCATTTGGCACACTATGATGGCTAAGTGTTCTGAGTTTACTTAACTCCAACTTCTAGTCTAGTTAACATGTTAAATTGGCTAAGTGTATCTTACTTAACCCCACCTTCTAGTCTAGTTAACATGTTAAATTGGCTAAGTGTATCTTACTTAACAACACCTTCTAGTTTAGTTAACATGCTATAACGGTTATTTAACCCCTACAAGTTTTGTCTTGTTAACATGTTAAGTTGGTTAAGTGTTCCAATGGACTTAACCCTCCCGTTCTAGCTTAACTGTTTCTTAGCTTTAAATTATTCATTTAAAGCACCAACCACTCACATTAGACGGATATTGTTGCGGTCACTGGATGTGCCGGTCGGCTTCGGGTAGATTTACACTGCAACTCAGTCTAACCTCGGGTCCTTTTGGGCTCAATGCTCTTACCACCCACATAAGACAGGTATTGTTATGGTTGCTGGATTCGCCGGGCGGTTCCGGGCAGTCTTATACCGTAATTCAATCTAACATCGGGTTTGGCATATTCATCTTTTCTAAATTTACATATTTATCCTTTTTGTCTATATGTAAATTGCTAACAACTCTTTTAAACAAATTTGTCCTATATCAAATTTATTTGTCATGCCCATTAACCTATATTCTAGGCCCAAATCTTGATTTACCTAACTTGCAGTTTATGCCAGATTAGACCAGTTCATGTCAAAACTAGATTTAATATTCTAGTTTATAGTTTATAACCAAACTTGGCTTACATGCCAATTACATACTTTGTGGTCAATTAACAATTTACCATTTTACGCCCAAGTCTAACATGCATGTAATATTTACTATTATAGCCAATTCAGATTATGCTTACATATTAGTTATGCCAAATCATCTTAATTAAGCTACGCCCAAATTCCCCCGACGTTGTCGTACGTATAACATGATTCCACAAGTTTTTAGGTGCTCATGAAATGAAACTAATAAAAGGAACAGGGGATAAACATGAGAATTGATATAAGAGAATAGGCACGGAAAAGGGAACCAAAATACACAAATACAAAGATAATGGATCCAGTGGGTTTGGTGTACATAATTGTGAATAGGAATAAACTAAGCAAGTCACAACCTATGTATGAGATCCAATAAAATGCCAGTTCGGTGTACAACATGGTTTGTAACTATAGTGTTATGGGCATAAACAATTAACCATGATAGTCTTAGGCAATTAACCACAATAGTCGTAGTCACGATCATAGGTAGAAATCTCATAGTTATGAATCATAGGCGATTAACCACAATGGTCATGGATAATTAACCAAAATAGTCCTAGGAAATTATCCTAAATAGTCATAAGCAATTAACTGTAATAATTTCAAAGTCATGGTCATAGACAATAGTCTTATATTCATAATCATAGGCAGTAATCTCATAGTTATGAATCATGGTTGTGGGCAATAGTTTTCAACGTCATAGGCACATGCACAGTCTCATATTCACAGTCATAGTCTTAGGCCATTAACAATAGTTTTCAACGTCATAGGCATAGCCACAGTCTCATGTTCACGGTCATAGTCTTAGGCCATTAACAATAGTTTTCAACGTCATAGGCATAGGCACAGTCTCATGTTCACAGTCATAGTCTTAGGCCGTTAACAATAGTTTTCAACGTCATAGGCATAGGCACAGTCTCATGTTCACAGTCATAGTCTTAGGCCATTAACAATAGTTTTCAACGTCATAGGCATAGGCATAGTCACATCACAATAGTTCTTAATTAGATCCAAAGGCATATACAAGCACAAATTCAAATGAGAGGATCAGGCATATTCTTATATTCATTTAATTTCATGCCACTAATAGATCTAGACGTTCAAATCTAAAAAGTAACTGACTTACATTGATCGGTTTTAGAAAAGGATAATAAGATAACGTTGAGGTGATTTGCTATGATTTGCATGATGTTGCTCGCAACTGTTGAATTAGCCTTTTCTTCCCTTCTTGGAGCTTTAACTTTATTTGAATCTCCAATATGCAATTCATAGCCGTAGTCTTCAAGAATAGTCTTCGTGTTTTAATTTAAATTTATTTATTTCAATTATTCCAGAGGCAGCATAAGGAGAGAATGAAATGGTGTAAAGAGAATGGGGCTAGGGGGTTGTTTATATAGGATTAGGCGGACGAATCTAGACTGAAAACGAGACCAGAAACATCAGAATGAACCTAGGCTCAAAACTGGGTTTCAGCACTAGGTTGACCCCCAGGTCGACACTATGGTCGACCTGATCCCTGGTAGGTCGACACTATGGTCGACCTGGTCCTGGGCGGAAAATTTCCCACCCAGCCTGTTCTGGGTTTTGAATTTGAATTTGAATTCGAATTTCGAGTTGTTTTTCTGTTCTGAAAATCCTTGAAACTTCGGAGGGTCATATCTCCCTCATACGGACTCCGTTTCTCGAAAACTCGGACTCGTTTCCAAGCAGAATTTCGAGATGAACGCAATGGCGCAACTCGTTTCCCTTGATTCTTATTTTAAAATTTAATTATACTTTAATTTGTGAAACTTAATGTTACAGAATTGCAGGGTGTTTCATCCACAAGACGTCACTTTTCAACAAAAGCCTTGATCCTTTGCATCTTAGCATGCCACATTGACAATCCATACCATACCACTGATTTCCACCAATATATAATCTCTAAGCTCTCATGTCCAAGAGAAGGGTGTGAAGCAAGAGAATATATTATCTGCCACCAAACAGTTATATACTTAGCAGAGATCAAAGAATATAGTATAAAGGAATACAATGTCGGACATACCATCCATTTACAAGTTCATTCTGGGTTTGAACGGAACCAGAGTCACCTTATTCCTCACCCATATGTCCAATACAGGTGAGAGGTCCTTGCATATCCAGTCGATCTCCAAGTACGTCTGGACGATCACCACTTATTACCTTGTCTTAGGTGTACAACCCAATCAAGACATCAGTAATCATCCAAGCGATATGAAGATCTCTGGTCTTCAACCACCGTCTTCATCGTTGACTTTTAGTCACTGTATTAGTTATTTAGAATGGAATAGACCAGGTCTTTTCGAATAACCTGCATATTTTATAATTAATAATCAAGTTCTATAAATACACATCATACGCCTCATTCCAATTCAGAATATTCTTTTATTCAAATTTTCACATTTTTAAGGGAAAGGTTCCCATTAATTTATCAAGGATAAAATCCTTTAAATTTATTCTTTAATCTTCCTTTTGATATCAATTCAAAAGGTTTGATTTTATCCTTTATCAATTTCAAACCAAATTAAGGTTTATCAACTAGCCGGGATTAGCGAGCCTTGTCGAAGTAATCATTTACTTATTAGTCTGAATCCCAACCCATTCATCCCATGGAGAAAAACTGGTAGTGCTCCATATCTAGCACCCATGGTGTTATCAGTAAATTTAATTACCATTACACGTTCAAATCTAATTAAAGATTTAACTATCGCTTGGAGTAAAACTGGTGGTACTCCATTCTCGATCATTTCAAGAATTCGATAAACTTAATTATCTCATTCCCATTTCAATCTAGTTAAAAATTTATTAAAACTCCAATATGGTTTTAACATCAAAAATTATTGATTTATGATTATTCAACTTTAAGAAATTAATCTTGTCATTAACTGTGTTAAAGAACCAATGTCATTTAGAACATAGTTCACGATAAACCCAAAATCACCTTCCATCAAAATGGAATCTACATGGAAATCATAACAGTTAATAATCAATATATATTCCTGCATCAAACTAATAATATAAATGGAATAGCGGCAAGGCCTTTTAAATTCCATATATAGAAGCAGTCTTCATCTATAAAAGCTCATCTCGATTATTACCAAATCGAATTCCATTTAATTCCAATTTAATATATTAAATTGGAAAACTTTACTTTTGAAAATTTCCATTAAATCTTAATAAAAAGATTTATAAATTTCAAATCATATCTTCACTGTTAATTGGGTTAAAGAACAAATGTTATTTAAAACATTGTTCATGATAAACCCAAAAATCCAATTTCAATTCAATTCTAATTAAATATTAATCAATTGGTAAACTTGTCTAAATCTTAATTAAAAGATTTATTCTTTTCTCAACTGGGATTAAGAACAGTGTTATTAAAGGCACCATTCATGACAAACCCTAAATCCAATTTATTTATTTTAAAACATTGGATTATTATTCTAGTTAATAACTAGTTCATTTCGATAAAAAAAATATTTTTATCTTTTCAAATATGGAATTTTTCATCCAAAATCTTTCTAAATCACTTATTATGATTTTACATAATTTTCCCATGTTTTTAATAATTTTATCAAGGCCCGTACTATCGGTTTCCAATAACGACCACCGAACTGCATCCAAAGCGACCGTTTTAGAATTTGATTTGGACATAATTCCAAATCCAGTCGTTAGATTTCAAATCTCTTATATTCATTGGAAAGCTCTTTTTGATATGAACCTAACGGTTCTAGTTTTAGGAGAATCCGATGGTCAGATCTCCCGTTACATCAATTTAAAGTTAATGGTCAAAATTCGCGAACAGTCGGTTCTATTCAGGCCACCAAATATATATATATATATATATATATGTGTGTGTGTGTGTGTGTGTGTGTGTATAATATACCATCGATTTCCATTAAAACGTATTTTATAAAATATTTATAAATTCGTTTTAAAATGATTTCAACTCCATTTTCAATTTTAAATCAAAATCGAATATTCTATATCTTCATCATATTAAAATGATAGTATTTTCAAAATATTAGATTTTGAAATCACTTCTTTTCGATATTCAATATAAAATGAATAAAATCGATCGATAAACCCATTCGGGTTAAAAGGGCATCTAACTATATAACTATTTTTATTGTTCAAACATTTTATTCAACACATGAATATTATATATTGTTTATACATTTAGTAAAAATGATATTTTTATTGTTCATACATTTTATTCGACACATGAATATTATACATGGTTTATACATTCAATAAAAATGATATTTTTATTGTTCAAACATTTTATTCGACACATGCATATTATATATGGTTTATACATTCAATAAAAATGATATTTTTATTGTTCAAACATTTTATTCAACAATGAATATTTTATATAAAATATTCATTGTTTTAAAATATTCTTTATTTCTGAATCAGAATGCAACTCAATCAATAACCATATAATTTCAGTTATATGGATTTCATACATCGCATGTATTCAACAATAATGATAAATAATCATTACACAGTCAAACATCATCCATAGTGCAATTTACAACCGTATAAGCGTTAAAATAAATAAATAACGCTCATCACAGCCTGTCAACCCATCGATTGACATATAATTAAATTCAAGGGAGATGTGAATAAATTATCATCCCTAGACCCGTGTGGGGTTTTCAAACAACAACAGTCTGTTTACATAAATCATTGATTAATAAATTTAACCAATTCTAGCTCGGTTTGAATTATTTTTCTACTTAGCCCATTTTACTGTTTAAATTATAAATGTATATTTATAATTTAACTTCAACTACTACATTAATATTAACATTATTTTTAATGTATTAATCACCACAACATCACAAACAAAACACAATACAATCAATTATATCGTCCATGGTCTATGGACGAGGGAGGTGAGCTAACAATTTATAATGATTAAAACTGATAAAAACCTACACTGCCAATTCTATATATTTTTATACATGAATAAAATAAAATGATAAAATATAATTTAGTGAGAAGGAGTTCTCACCTTGATTGGTTTGTCGCTAAATATCGCCAAATGGTCGATTAATCTAATTTGACGTTTTCCTCTGCCAAAAATTGAGACAAGTTCCAAATCACCCTAAATCAGTTTCATTGCGAAGCTCTCGTCGATACAATTCCAATGAATCTTGCTTCGCTGAATTCCGAGTTCGTATGAATAAGTTATGCTTTTTACAAGATTCATGTACATATATATGTAATTAACTATATACTAAACAATTAATTAATTAACTACCTTAATTACTTCCTAATCATCTTCCTCATTAGTTTCTTCCCCAGTACAACAAACTCCACCGTTCTCCTTTCATGCCATTCATGCAACATTCTTCTTCTCCTTTCTCACTCATTTCTCGATCAAATTACATACCAAATACATCATTGTTCTTCTCTTCCCAAGAGCTTCAACACCATCACCAACTTGATGAACTCGCCAAATCTCCCCAAAATTTGTGTACAAGCCTCTTGTCATCTCACGAATCCATTTCTAAACTTGAATTCATGCATAGCTCGATCAATTGAAAGAAAATGGCAACCCGAAGCCACATCCTCTTTACTGTAGAAGAAACGCAGCCCCTGAGTTGTTGTCGTACCCTTCAAACTACACACCAAATCGAAGAACAACTCAAATGGATCACATACATAATTATTTCATGATTTTATCAGGTGTGTACGATTTTTAAAAAACGGAGGAAGGTTGATTGTTTTTCACTTTGAATGAAGATGGGAGCTAGCGTAATTTTCAGAAATAAAATTAGGTTAAGGAAGTGAAAAGGATATTATATAGTGGAGGAAACTATTATTTTTAATGATTTTATATTTATTATACCCAAATTTAGCTAATTTTCATCGTTTGAAAATCCGTATGATCACCTACGGATTCCGTTTTCAATGAAAATTGACATGCATCTACTCTCTGACATTACGGATCTAACGACACTTGTTTCGTCCAATTCCGAATCAGTATGCACAAACAACAAATTTTTAAAGTCAAAATATTGTCTGTTTTTCACTTTAAAATCACGCCCAATCACATACTAATTCTAAAAATCATGAAACTTGGAATCTTACCATTTTTCGATGATATGAATTCAATAAAAAAAGTTTCGTTGAATTCTGAAGTCGTCTCAATAATGTTCCTTTGTAAAATTGCTCAAATTAGCTTCAAAAATGTGATTTTAGCATACATTTTTTCTTGTACGCCCAAACGCTAACTACAAAAATTATGACCTTTTGGATTTAACCATTATTTGACGATACAAATCCAAAAAAAACAGAATCTAATCCTGAGATCGTCTCAATAATGTTCCTTTGTAAACTGATCGCTTGTTTTTGAACAAATGGTTTTGCCTCTCACGGCCACATACTGACTCCGTTCGACGCGCGCTTTGGAACTCAACAATAATTTGTCATTATGAATCCAAAAAAATTAATCTCGTTGAATACTGAGCTTCTTAGCAAAATTTCACTTTTTAGTGGCCATGCGATGATTTTTAAAAATCAAAATTTTAAAATTTTCAAAACAAAGCTTATTGTAAGGACCCGTTACTTCCCCGTAAAGGAAAGAGCAGATACTTTGAGAACAACACACAATAGAACGCAGACAGAAGAACATTTCATTGTTATTACAACAATTCCATCAGATACAACCATATATAGAGTATAAATGAATATTATACAACAAAAAAATATCAGAGATTAAAATAAATTACATAGCAGCGGGAAAACAATATAAAACACAACTGAAAGTAATACACGGATACAGAGCTTTCCGAACATCGTTCCAGCTGTAAATCGGGACCCTGTGAATATAAATCTGCAAAACCAAAACTACCATCTGCCCGTGTAGAAAATAACGGCACCCAGAGTTTAGGCTAAAACAATAAACTCTAGGTCAGTCATGTGACTGGTGTGAGAACTAAAACAGTTATTTAAACTTTACTTTAAAAGAGAGTAATTCAAAGGACCACGCCGTATAACACGGAACGGGTTTCCTCCCAAGAATACCAGTGCATATAAATAAACAGCGAAATGCTTTTTGAAAAAATGAAGCTATTATAAGACCCAGGTCCTATCACACAATGCAACGCAAGCCGGAGGGTAGGGTTTTCCCTGATAATTGCCAAACATGCTTGATACGTTTAAAACAAATCATTTGATACTATAATAAGTGTACAGTGCCAAAACATTTTCAATCAGAAATATCAATCCTAGGCGGCATGGGTACCATCTATCTTGTCGCCATACTAGGTTCTACAAATAAACCCGAAATATCTCGTATTGGAATTTGGATTTCCGTTATGAATCGAGGCAAGGGGCAAGCTCCTCTCCGATTCGAGATACTCTAGCAAATGTCCCAGGACTACACACTCTGGGCAACCGCTTGGATCGGTTGGGCCGGTCCTCTCTTACGTTTGAGGATTGGCAATTCCTGAACACACGTTTCCCGGTCCTATCAGACCTAATATCGAGGTGCCTCATCCCAACAACCACAAAGGGGAAAAGTATATAAATGTCAGCCAGTTTAAGCACTGACACCACCCATAGCTAGAAAGAAACGTCGTGTTCTCCCAACGGTCCGTATCCCCTTTTTGACTCATACTGAGGTGTGAGGTCGCGAATTCATGTTATACACAAAGCTGCGGCACAAAGGCCGTGCTTTGATCATCAACCACAAGACTTTGCTTTTCAACAGAAGCCTTGATCAATTTCCACTTAGACGTGCCACAGAGGCAATTCATGCCATGTGACTGATGTCCATCGATATACAACCTCTGAGCTCGTACGTCTCAGAGAAAGGCGTTAAGCAAAAGAATAAATTCTCCGCCGCCAAACAGATGTATATTTAATAGAGATCAATCAACATAGAATAAAATCCAATGTCAGACACACAGTCCATTTATAAATTCGTTCTAGGTCTGAACGAAACCGGAGGCACTTTCCATGCATATCCATCGATCTCCAAGTACGTCTGGACGACCACCAACTATTTCCCTCCTCTTGGGTGTACAGCCCAATCAGGATCATCAGTAATTATCCAAACGATGTGAAGACTTCCGGTCTTCGCCCACCGTCATCATCTTCGACTTATCATCGAATCGGTTATTCAGAATGGGTATAAACCCGGCCTTTCCGAACAACCCGCGTATATAGTAAACAAATGTTACACAAACACAACATACGCCTCATTCCAATTCAGCAGAGACTAATCGTAAATTAGCAAGAGAGAAATTCCCCATAATATTAACCCCGAAGGCCGAAACCAACATCAGATCAATACCCAGGAAAACATTCTTCTTAACTAACCTACAGCTAGTTTCTAAATTTCACATTCTTAGGGAAAGGTTCCCATTAATTTTATCAAAGATAAATTCTTTAATCTTCCGTTGGATGTCATATCAAACCAAATTATGGTTTTCCAAACTAGTCGAGATTAGCGAACCACACCAAAGTAATTATTTATTTTATTTCCCAATCCCAAACTATTCATCCCATGAAGCAAAACTGGTAATACTCCATATCTAACACCACAGTGTTATCGGTAAAATTAATTACCATTCCACGTTCAAATCAAATTAAAGATTTAACTATCTCTTGGAGCGAAACTGGTGATACTCCATTCTCGCTCTTTTTCCAAATTTGATAATTTAAATTTTCAAATCACATTTCAATCTAATTGCAGATTCATTAAAACTCCCTTTACTGGGTTAAAGAACTAATGTCATTTAAAACATAGTTCACGATACCCACAAATCAATTCTAATTCAATTCTAATCAAATATATTAGAAATTCTGATTATTTAAAACCCCTTTCAAATCCAATTTATTTATTTAAAAATAATTGGGTTTTAAATTTAGTTCAAAACTAGTTCATTTCGATAAAAATCTATTTTTATCTTTACAAATGTGGGATTTTTCACCCCAGTCCTCCACAAATCATTTCTTATAATTTTACACAAATTACTAATATTTTTAATAATTTTATCAAGGCCCGTACAGTCGATTTCCATCAACGGCCATCGAACTGCACTTACAACGACCTTTTCTGAAATTGATTTGGACATATATCCAAATCCAACCGATAGATTTCAAATTTCTAATATTCTTTGAAAGCTCTTTTCGATATGAACCCAACGGTTCCGGTTTTAGGAGAATCCGATGGTCGGATCTCCCGTAATGTCCATTCGAAGTCAATGGTCGAAATTCGCAAACTGCCGCAGCGCGGCGTGTTCTATTCAGGCCATTATATTATATATATAATATATATTTCGTCGATTTCTATTTAATTCAATTCGAATTCGTTTTCTATTCAATTCAATTCAAATTCGTTTTCTATTCAATTCAATTCGAATTCCTTTTCTATTCAATTCAATTCGAATTCGTTTTCTATTCAATTCAATTCGAATTCGTTTTCTATTCAATTCAATTCGAATTCATTTTCTATTCAATTCAATTCAAATTCATTTTCTATTCAATTCAATTTGAATTCGAATTCCTGTTATAAATATTCGATTTTATCTCTTTTCAATATTCATTATAAAAACGAATATAATCGATATACATATCGTTCGCGTCAAAATAACGCATCTCTAATCAACACGGCTTTATATTTTTCAATAACTTCGTTATTCTATTCAACAAATGAATCTATATTTCTTTTAATACATAACTAATCTCAAAGGATGAGTACTGTCAACACACGACTATTTTTGTTATTTAATATATTTTATAAAAATTATGGTATCTATCGTTTGATTTCAAATCAGACTCCTACCATAAATTAGTAAGAGAACGATTCCCTAAATATTAACCCCAAAGGCCGAAACCAACATCAGATCAATATCAGGGATACCACTCATCTTATCTATTTTCTAGTTAATTCCTAATTTTATATATGATAAAGATGTAAATTTTATTGTTAAAATATTTCGTTCAACACATGACTAATCTCAATGGATGAGTATTGTCAACACATGAACCTTTATTTTATAATATTCTTTATTTTCCCAATTGGAAAGAGGCCCAATCAATTACCATATAACATTAATTATATGGATTTCATACAACACATATATATAATAGCAACGATAAACAATCAACCATCATCCAAAGTGCACCACATAACTGCATAAGCATCAAATATAAATAATTAACGCTTACACAGCTTGTCGACCAATCGATCGACATACTATTAAATAATTGGGATTAGTGTACACCAAATATCATCCCAATATCCGTGTGCGGTTTCAAACAATTAAACACAGATTTTATTTGTGCGGTTGGGTGGTGTGTAAAATTTATCGTCCCAATCAATATCCTTCAAATAGGTGTACATAAACAAACTGTCTGGTTTGTAAATGAATATTTATTTTATTCACATTCTCGTTAAGAATTATATTTTTTAACGACCATAATATTTTATTCAACCTATGAATATTCTATTCGGTTCATTTGTTAAATAAAATGATATCTTTATTTTTCTAACTTATTTTAGAAAATTTCGATGGCATAACGGCACGATACTAGAAACGGGACAAGGCCTAGCCTTATCCCCGGTCTAATAATGGCCCCATGCCATACACATATCAATCAAATCAATTCCATTTCACCAAACATTCAAATTCAAATCAAACAATCTAACCAACTACACAACCAAACAAACAAGTCCATGGTCTGCGGACGATGGTGTCGGGTGCTACTAAACACCGTCTGCATCCTATTATATATTTATATAACTAGAAAAGAAAAGTTAAAGTGAGAAGTTCTCACAGAGGGTTCCACTCCACCGTGCTTTGCTATTGAACTGCCGAATCATCTGAATTTGTTTGAAATTCCAATGCAGTCCTTTTTACGCTGTTCACAATAAAAATTATATTTTTATTGTTTCATTTCAATAAATAAAAATCATATTTTTAAATCGCTATTTTCAATATAAAGATTATATTTTTACCTATTAAAAAAAATCATATCTTTACTTAACTAAAAATTATATCTTTACTTAGCCAAAAATCTAATCTTTGCATAACTAA
Source organism: Allium sativum (assembly GCA_030737875.1). Lineage (NCBI taxonomy): Eukaryota > Viridiplantae > Streptophyta > Magnoliopsida > Asparagales > Amaryllidaceae > Allium > Allium sativum. Next base: position 621,171,155 of record CM060910.1, read on the forward strand.
AAATCAAAGCTTTTCGTTTACAAAAATACGATCTTTTCACTTAACCATTTTAACTACATAAAGATTCCAACTTTTCTAATATAAAAATTATATTTTCAACCTTTCTATATTATAAAAATTATATTTTGAATATCTACTTTATATAAAAATTTCGCCTTTTCAAAAATAAAGATTTCGCCCTTTTCAAATATAAAGATCATATTTTTACTCCTTCTATAAGATAAAAATCATATTTTTATATTATCTAGGATATAAAAATCATATAACTCTACTTTAATAAAAATCATATTTTTAAATCTTCTATAAATTAAAAATCGCATCTTTATTATTAATCTCTTTATATAAAAATCGCCTTTACACTTTTAAAAATCTTACTGTTATATTAAGAAAAAAAATCTAATCCTTTACCTCATAAAAGTCATGTATTACTCTCATTAAAAATCCAAACTTTGCATTGTAAACCATCGAACAAAACTGAATTTTTATTTGCAATTTACTTAACTTAAATTAAAAAAAGAAAAAGAATAAATATAAAAATATAAGAAGGACTCACAGCGTTTTAGAAGAAGATGGGGGGTTTCAGCGTTGCGCTGACATGGCAGCGAGGCGAGGGGCAGGGTGAATGGTGGCGGCGGCTCTTCGGCTTCGGCAGGGAAGTGAGGCGTTCTCGAAATGGTGGGGGAACTTCAAACCGCAAGAGGGAAGGGTCAGGAGGGGGTATGGGCGGAGGAATCGGGTCAGGGTGTGGCGGAACTCGTGGGTGCTAGGGCTTAAGGAAGGACGGAGGCTTAAGAGGAGGAGGAGGGGAGAAGGGGAGCGCTGCTCTCACCAGTGGCGGCGCGTTCATTAGCGTGGTGGCACGCCGGGAGGCCACGATGAGACCGATCGTCGATCTTCTTCCTCTTTTTTTTTTAATTTCGATTTCTGAAAAGTAAACGGGGGAAGAGAAATAAAGGGAGGGGGGATTTTATAAATTTTTATATTATTTTATTTATTTTTAATTTCAAAAAGCAACTTAAAATTTCGGACTCGAAACGGGACCCACTGCCTGTCGTCCCTAGCGTTTCACCCCCATTCTGAACACAATTGGATATGTATCGCAAGCTGATTCAATCATTTCGATCAGTTTTCGTCAAAATCAACATATAACTCTATATATTGAATTTGAACGCGCATTTCAATTTACTGGGGCCGGATACTAACTAGAAAAATTCCCAAAAAATATTTTCTAGCTTCGTATTGACGATACGGTCCTAACAAAACTAGTTTCGTCGAATTCTGAGACCGTTTGAAAATTGGCCAATTTCCAGTCGATTAAAATCAACTAAAACTGGTCAAACGCGTTTTCCTTTGCCACACTCACATATTGATTCGAAAAATTTTGAAATTTGAAACCTAGCAATAACTTGACATGCCGGATCCAACAAATGTGGTTTTGTCGAAATCCGAGGTCGTTTGCAAAATGGCTATTTTTAAGGGCCAGAATTCCATAGCAACTATTCTGAAAATTCATTTGGACATATCTTTTGATTCCCACTATGAAATTTTGATTTTTCGGATTGATTGGAAAGATATTCTCAAATAGATTCTAATATTTTTGGTTTCGCTAAGATCCGGTTTATTTTGAATACTGTACATTCATTTGACGTTTGAAATCGAATTATCGAACTACCGCGCCATTTTCAATTCCGTTTATAATTAAAATAAATATTTATATTCTAACGACAACGTATATAATATATATGTTCTATTCCTATTCAAAATAAATTTCTTGTCGATATTATTTAAAATAATTCATTTTAAATATTCAAAATTCATTAAAATTGTCAAAATAAAAATTTTAAATTGGCTCAGATTTCCGGGTTGTCACAATCTCCCCCACTTAAAACTTTTCGTCCCCGAAAAGGAACGAAGCCGAAAGTTGTTTTAAAAACCAACTCAACTTTCATTATTTTTGTTACGGCTTAAGTTCTTCAACTTTTCAGTTTCTAAGAACTTTTCAAAATTTTCAAAAATTTGGCTAACACCCTAAATTTTCGAAAAATTTCGCCATAACCTCCCCTGCACCGGGAGCACCGGGAAAATCCCGAAATTGCCATATAACCCCTCTGATCTCAAAAAGAAAAAGAAAAAGCCAAGCGGCTAGCCAATCGGCTCATAAAATCATCATCACCCAAACAAAACAGTAAATTATGGTAAACATGTACCTATTTGTCGGGCAAACAAATTTTATTCTTCTGCTCTAGCCTCCTTGCTATGACCTGTTCAATGTAAGTACATGTATATGCAAGCAAATGGGACCAATTTTCAATACAATTCAATATTTGATACAATTAGGCATAATGGTTCAAAATATCAAACAAATAAACAAACAACACAACCAGCAATCAATTAGTTGATTAACGTTTCAAATCCATAAATTTGATACATACAAAAAATCATGTTTTTGATGCCAATTCACAACAATGTATTCTAGCTATATTTTGGTTCTCACACTAGTTTAATGGCGATATATAGAAATCACACCTTCGTCACTCGAATATAAATACTGATAACGCTGCAGCCTTATCAGAAACATCCCTGTGCAACTAGAGTGTGATTCTATATCTATCCAGTATATTAAAACTTCGAATATACGTTCATGACGCATATATGCAAAATCTTTATATATTCGATTGTCCAAATTCAAAATAAATAAATATTCAAATACGTATAAAATGGTTTAAATTTTCAAAACGAGATTTGTTTTCATTTGAAAAAATATACTCTTCACACCCGTTCTAGGATACTACTGATCCTATCTCTAACGAGTCATTCTAATTGGATATTACTAATCCAATATCTGATGAATTCTTTCGTATAGTTCTAATGTATCTTGTCCTCGAGCTCTGTAAACCAAAGCTCTGATACCAACTGTAAGGACCTGTTACTTCCCCGTGAAGGAAAGAGCGGACACTTTGAGAACAACTCACAATAGAACGCAGATAGAAGAACATTTCATTGTTATTACAACAATTCCATCAGATACAAGAATATACAGAGTATAAATGAATATTATACAACAGAAAAATATCAGAGATTACAATAAATTACATAGCAGCGGGAAAACAATATAAAATACAACTGAAAGTAATACACGGATACAGAGCTTTCCGAACATCGTTCCAGCTGTAAATCGGGACCCTATGAATATAAATCTGCAAAACCAAAGCTACCAGCTGCACGTGTAGAAAATAAGGGCACCCAGAGTTTAGGTTAAAACAATAAACTCCAGGTCAGTCATATGACCGGTGTGAGAACTAAAACAGTTATTTAAACTTTACTTTAAAAGAGAGTAATTCAAAGGACCACGCCGTATAACACGGAACGGGTTTCCTCCCAAGAATACCAGTGCATATAAATAAACAGTGCAATGCTTTTTGGAAAAATGAAGCTATTATAAGGCCCATGTCCCATCACATAATGCAACGCAAGTCGGAGGATAGGGTTTTCCCTTATAATAGCCAAACATGCTTGATACGTTTAAAACAAATCATTTGATACTATAATAAGTGTATAGTGTCAAAACATTTTCAATCATAAATATCAATCCTAGGCGGTATGGGTACCATCTATCATGTCGCCATACTAGGTTATACAAATAAACCCGAAATATCTCGTATTGGAAATTGGATTTCCGTCATGAGTTGAGGCAAGGGGCAAGCTCCTCTCCGATTCGAGACACTCTAGCAAATGTCCCAGGACTACACACTCTGGGCAGCCACTTGGATCGGTTTGGTCAGTCCTCTCTTACGTTTGAGGATTGGCAATTTCTGAACACACGTTTCCCGGACCTATCAGACCTAATATCGAGGCGCCTCATCCCAACAACCACAAAGTTGAAAAGTATATAAATGTCAGCCAGTTTAAGCACTGACACCACCCATAGCTAGGAAGAAACGTCGTGTTCTCCCAACGGTCCATATCCCGTTTTTGACTCATACTAAGGTGTGAGGTTCGCGAATTCACGTTATACACAAAGCTGCGCCACAAAGGCCATGCTTTGATCATCAACCACAAGACTTTGCTTTTCAACAGAAGCCTTGATCAATTTCCACTTAGGCGTGCCACACAGGCAATTCATGCCATGCGATTGATGTCCATCGATATACAACCTCTGAGCTCGTACGTCTCAGAGAAGGGCGTTAATCAAAAGAATAAATTCTCCGCCGCCAAACAGATGTATATTTAATAGATATCAATCAACATAGAATGAAATCCAATGTCAGACACACAGTCCATTTATAAATTCGTTCTGGGTCTGAACGAAACCAGAGGCACTTTCCTTGCATATCCATCGATCTCAAAGTACGTCTAGACGACCACCAACGATTTCCCTCCTCTTGGGTGTACAGCCCAATCAGGATCATCAGTAATTATCCAAACGATGTGAAGACTTCCGGTCTTTGCCCACCGTCATCATCTTCGACTTATCGTCGAATCGGTTATTCAGAATGGGTATAAACCCGGCCTTTCCGAACAACCCGCGTATATAGTAAACAAATGTTACACAAACACAACATACACCTCATTCCAATTCAGCAACTACTAATCGTAAATTAGCAAGAGAACAATTCCCCAAATATTAACCCCGAAAGCCGAAAAGAACATCAGATCAATACCCAGGAAACCATTCTTCTTAACTAACCTACAGCTAGTTTCTAAATTTCACATTCTTAGGGAAAGGTTCCCATTAATTTTATCAAAGATAAATTCTTTAATCTTCCATTGGATGTCATATCAAACCAAATTATGGTTTTCCAAACTAGTCGAGATTAGTGAACCACACCGAAGTAATTATTTATTTTATTTACCAATCCCAACCTATTCATCCCATGAAGCTAAACTGGTAATACTTCATATCTAACACCACAGTGTTATCGGTAAAATTAATTACCATTCCACGTTCAAATCTAATTAAAGATTTAACTATCGCTTGGAGCAAAACTGGTGATACTCCATTCTCCCTCATTTTCCAAATTTGATAATTTAAATTTTCAAATCACATTTCAATCTAATTGCAGATTCATTAAAACTCCCTTTACTGGGTTAAAGAACTAATGTCATTTAAAACACAGTTCACGATACCCACAAATCAATTCTAATTCAATTCTAATCAAATATATTAGAAATTCTGATTATTTAAAACCCCTTTCAAATCCAATTTATTTATTTAAAAATAATTGGGTTTTAAATTTAGTTCAAAACTAGTTCATTTCGATAAAAATCTATTTTTATCTTTACAAATGTGGGATTTTTCACCCCAGTCCTCCACAAATCATTTCTTATAATTTTACACAAATTATTAATATTTTTAATAATTTTATCAAGGCCCGTACAGTCGATTTCCATCAGCGGCCATCGAACAGCACTTACAGCGACCTTTTCTGAAATTGATTTGGACATATCTCCAAATTCAACCATTAGATTTCATATTTCTAATATTCGTTAGAAATCTCTTTAATATACGAAGCCAACGGTTCCGGTTTTAGGAGAATCCGACGGTCGGATCTCCCGTAATGTCCATTCGATGTCAATGGTCGAAATTCGCGAACTGCCGCAGCGCGGCGCTTTCTATTCAGGATATTATATTATATATATAATATATATTTCGTCGATTTCTATTTAATTAAATTTGAATTCGTTTTCTATTCAATTCAAATTCGTTTTCTATTCAATTCAATTCGAATTCGTTTTCTATTCAATTCAATTCGAATTCGTTTTCTATTCAATTCAATTCGAATTCGTTTTCTATTCAACTCAATTCGAATTCGTTTTCTATTCAATTCAATTCGAATTCATTTTCTATTCAATTCAATTCGAATTCCTGTTATAAAAATTTGATATTTATCTCTTTTCAATATTCATTATAAAAACGAATATAATCGATATACATATCGTTCGCGTTAAAATAGCGCATCTCTGATCAACACGGCTTTATATTTTTCAATAACTTCATTATTCTATTCGACAAATGAATCTATATTTCTTTCAATACATGACTAATCTCAACGGATGAGTACTGTCAACACGCGACTATTTTTGTTATTTAATATATTTTATAAAAATTATGGTATCTATCGTTTAATTTCAAATAAGACTCCAACCGTAAATTAGTAAGAGAACGATTCCCTAAATATTAACCCCGAAGGCCGAAACCAACATCAGATCAATATCCAGGAGACCACTCATCTTATCTATTTTCCAGTTAGTTCCTAATTTTATATATGATAAAGATGTAAATTTTATTGTTAAAATATTTCGTTCAACACATGACTAATCTCAACGGATGAGTACTGTCAACACAAGAACCTTTATTTTATAATAATCTTTATTTTCCCAATTGGAATGAGGCCCAATCAATTACCATATAACATTAATTATATGGATTTCATACAACACATGTATATAATAGCAACGATAAACAATCAACCATCATCCAAAGTGTACCACACAACTGCATAAGCATCAAATATAAATAATTAACGCTTACACAGCCTGTCGACCAATCGATTGACATACTATTAAATAATTGGGATTAGTGTACGCCAAATATCATCCCAATACCCGTGTGGGGTTTCAAACAATTAAGCACAGATTTTATTTGTGCAGTTGGGCGATGTGTAAAATTTATCGTCCCAATCAATATCCTTTAAATAGGTGTACATAAACAAACCGTCCGGTTTGTAAATGAATATTTATTTTATTCACATTCTCGTTAAGAATTATATTTATTAACGACCATAATATTTTATTCAACCTATGAATATTCTATTCGGTTCATTTATTAAATAAAATGATATCTTTATTTTTCTAACTTATTTTAGAAAATTTCGACGGCATAACGACACGATACTAGAAACGGGACAAGGCCTAGCCTTATCCCCGGTCTAATAATGGCCCACGCCATACACATATCAATCAAATCAATTCCATTTCACCAAACAATCAAATTCAAATCAAACAATCTAACCAACTACACAACCAAACAAACAAGTCCATGGTCTGTGGACGAGGGTGTCGGGTGCTACTAAACACCGTCTGCATCCTAGTATATATTTATATAACTAGAAAAGAAAAGTTAAAGTGAGAAGTTCTCACAGTGGGTTCCACTCCGCCGTGCTTTTCTGTTGAACTGCCGAATCATCTGAATTTGTTTGAAATTCCAATGCAGTCCTTTTTACGCTCTTCATAATAAAAATTATATTTTTATTGTTTCATTTCAATAAATAAAAATCATATTTTTAAATCGCTATTTTCAATATAAAGATTATATTTTTACCTATTAAAAAAAATCATATCTTTACTTAACTAAAAATTATATCTTTACTTAGCCAAAAATCTAATCTTTGCATAACTAAAAGTCCAAGCTTTTCGTTTACAAAAATAAGATCTTTTCACTTAACCATTTTAACTACATAAAGATTCCAACTTTTCTAATATAAAAATTATATTTTAAACCTTTCTATATTATAAAAATAATACTTTGAATACCTACTTTATATAAAAATTTCGCCTTTTAAAAAATAAAGATTTCGCCCTTTTCAAATATAAAGATCATATTTTTACTCCTTCTATAAGATAAAAATCATATTTTTATTATCTAGTATATAAAAATCATATTTTTATAACTCTACTTTAATAAAAATCATATTTTTAAATCTTCTATAAATTAAAAATCGCATCTTTATTATTAATCTCTTTATATAAAAATCGCCTTTACACTTTTAAAAATCTTACCGTTATATTAAGAAAAAAAATCTAATCCTTTACCTCATAAAAGTCATGTCTTACTCTCATTAAAAATCCAAACTTTGCATTGTAAACCATCGAACAAAACTGAATTTTTATTTGCAATTTACTTAACTTAAATTAAACAAAGAAAAAGAATAAATATAAAAATATAAGAAGGACTCACAGCGTTTTAGAAGAAGGGGGGGTTTCAGCGTTGCGCTGACGTGGCAGCGAGGCGAGGCGAGGGGGAGGGTGAATGGTGGTGGCGGCTCTTCAGCTTTGGCAGGGAAGTGAGGCGTTCTCGAAATGGGGGGGACTTTAAACCGCAAGAGGGAAGGGTTAGGAGGGGGTTTGGGTGGAGGAATCCGGTAAGGGTGTGGCGGAACTCGTGGGTGCTAGGGCTTAGGGAAGGACGAAGGCTTAAGAGGAGGAGGAGGGGAGAAGGGGAGCGCTGCTCTCACTAGTGGCGGCGCGTTCATCAGCATGGTGGCGCACAGGGAGGCCACGACGAGACCGATCGTCGATCTTCTTCCTCTTTTTTTTTTAATTTCAATTTCTGAAAAGTAAACGGGGGAAGAGAAATAAAGGGAGGGGGATTTTATAAATCTTTATATTATTTTATTTAATTTTAATTTCAAAATGCAACTTAAAATTTCGGACTCGAAATAGGACCCACTGCCTGTCGTCCCTAGCGTTTTACCCCCATTCCGAACACAATTGGATATGTATCGCAAGCTGATTCGATCGTTTCGATCAGTTTTTGTCAAAATCAACATATAACTCTATATATTGAATTTGAACGCGCATTTCAATTTACTGGAGCCACATACTAACAAGAAAAATTCCAGAAAAATATTTTCTAGCTTCGTATTGATGATACGATCCTAACAAAACTAGTTTCGTCGAATTCTGAGACCTTTTGAAAAATGGTCAATTTCCAGTCGATTAAAATCAACTAAAACTGGTCAAACGCGTTTTCCTTTGCCGCGCTCACATATTGATTCGAAAAATTATGAAATTTGAAACCTAGCAATAACTTGACATCCCAGATCTAACAAAAGTGGTTTCGTCGAAATCCGAGGTCATTTGCAAAATGGCTATTTTTAAGGGCCAGAATTTCATAGCGACTATTCTGAAAATTCATTTGGACATATCTTTTGATTCCCGCTATGAAATTTTGATTTTTCGGATTCGTTGGAACTATATTCTCAAATAGATTCTAATATTTTTGGTTTTGCTAAAATCCTGTTTATTTTGAATCCTGTACATTCATTTGACGTTTGAAATCGAATTATCGAACTACCGCGCCATTTTCAATTCCTTTCATAATTAAAATAAATATTTATATTCTAACGACGACGTATATAATATATACGTTCTATTCCTATTCAAAATAAATTTCTCGTCGATATTATTTAAAATAATTCATTTTAAATCTTCAAAATTCATTAAAATTATTAAAATAAAAATTTTAAATTGGCTCAGATTTCCGGGTTGTCACACTTATAAATCAATTTAATAATTTTACTGAGTTTGTTTTAAGTCAAATAAAATATAAAACTAATTTGAAAATTATTCCCAAATTTTATTTAGCAAAAATATACAATTTATATTCACAAATTCCTTAAAGTAGCTTAAATTAAAATTTTAAATTGATTCTGAAAACCCGGATTGTTATAATCTCCCCCACTTAAAAATCTTTTTGTCCTCGAAAAGGAACGGAGTTGAAAGTTGTTTAACTATCCAGCTCAACTTTCATTCTGGCTTTTATTCTTCAAGTTCAATTTCTAAGAATTTTCTAATTTCTCAAAAATTTGGCCAACACCCTAAATTTTTGAAAAATTCCACCATAATCTCCTTTGTACGGGCTGATCGGTAAAACCGCAACTTGCCTCACGGGCCCCTCATCAATCCAAAAGAAAAAGAAAAAGCCAAGCTACTAGCCAATCGGCTCATAAAATCTTCAAAACCTAAGAAATACAGTAAACATGTACCTTTTTATCAGGCGTACAATTTTATTCCTCTCTTAGCTTCCATGCTATGACCTGTTCAATATATATACATGTGTACGTATGCAATTCCCATCAAATTTCAATTTAGTTTAGTATCTGATTCGATTTGGCTAAATTTTACCTTTCATACTCTTAATGGTTAAATTAATTATCAATCCAATAATTTTATTAGTTAAACTAAAAATCAAACATCACAAACAGTAATCAATTAGTCGATTAACTTTTCAAACATATATCTTTTACATATAGTCAAAAATCATATTTTTAGTGCAAATCATGGAAATAATGTAATACCCCAGAAAATCAGAACCAATTAAAAAATTTTGTTTTAGAAATTTTAATGGATTTTGAATATTTAAAATGGTTTATTTTAAATAATAATGGTTAAAAATTTATTTAAATCGAAGTCAAAACATAATAATTTAATCTAATTATAAAAGGAGTTGGAAATAGCGTGGTAGTTTAAAATTTTGAATTTGAACTTTGACTAAATGTACAGGATTCAAAATAAATCGGACTTTAGTGAAACAAGAAATATTTAAATTTGTTTAATTATATCTTTCTAATGAATGTGAAAAACTGAAATTTCATAATATAAATTGAAAGTTATGTCCAATTTAAAATTTAGAAAAGTCGTTGTAGAATTTATATATATTTTAATATAATATATGGCCCTTAAAAATAGCCATTTTGCAAACGACCTCCGTTTTTGACGAAACCACTTTTGTTGGATTCAAAATGTCAAATTTTTTCTAGGTTTAAATTTTCATAATTTTTAGAATTAATATGTGAGCGTGACAAAAGAAAATGTGTTTTGTCAATTTTAGTCAATTTCGATCGACCAGAAAATGGCTATTTTTCAGACGGTCTCCAAATTCGACGAAATTAGTTTTATTAGGACCATATCGTCAAAACATAGCTAGGAATAATTTTTCGGGAATTTTTAGAGTTAGTATGTGGCCCCGATAAATTTAAATGTACGTTCAAATTAAATAATTAAATGTTTTATATACTGAATTAAAGAAAAGTGGGCCGAGATAATCAAATGGGCTAACGGGACCTGTTCCATTGTGTCTGAAATAGGGGTATTTGCCTGGTTGACAACTTTCGTTGGGCTGAAATTGGAATTATTAAGGAGTAACGGGTTTTTCTTGTAAATTAAAGAATTAATTATTATATTATTATAAATACCCAAATACACAAACCCTAATCCACTAACTAATTTTCAGTTACCGACATCAACAAATGAATGACCGATACCATTCGATTTTCCTCCTTAAATATTTCCCAATCCGCTTCAAATTAGACCTTACTTCCAAAGAAAATCCTCTAGAGATTTTAGCAAGCTTCTGATCCATACCGCCATGATGAGTTTTCGTTTCCTATCTCGATTGAATTTCGTGATCAATGGCTGGCCGTTCGTTCGTCGTTTATGGCACATAGGGGAGCTCGAGTGAGCTGTGGCTCACGGTGGAGGGAGAGTAGTTGGAGGCCATCGTCATGGAGGTGTTGGATCGAACTTCGGTGCACCATATGGCAGAGCAACGGTGGATTTCTCGTGCCAAGATGGGTTTTGCGAATAACAGACGCTCCAGAAAGAAGAAGGAGCGGTCCTTTTTTGTTATCCACTAACCAAAGTAATTAATGATTTAATTGTATTTTAATCAATTTAATTGTGTAATAAATTTTAAAAATCCATAAATTGTTCGAATCAAATCAGAAATTAGTGAAACAAGTTTCTATGGAACCGTATGGACGAGATCTACCGCATGGAATTGACCAGAACATATTAGGAGCTATCTACAAATTCAAAAGGAATTAAATCAATGTGAGATTTCTTGATTTAAAATAAAATATATATACTTAAATTGCTTTTGATTGTGATGTTAAAAATATATGTTATATAAAACACATATAGGTGTGATGTAAATTTAGATTGATTTATTTTGGTCATGATGAGTTGTTAGATCAAAGTATATGTTGTTCGTTAAAATATTATCTTTGCCATTTTTAGATTAGAAATAAAAATATTCATTTGTTAACTATATTTTATGTTAATCAAAATTTGTCATTTTTTTGTAGAAAATGTTATGCTAATTAAATTTGTCTTTTTATATGGAAAATGTTGTGGTAACTTAAGTTGTCATTTAATCTGAATCATATTTTGCAAATAAAATATGTCAATTAGTTAGAACCATGTTGCATTACAAATATCATTTTTATTGTATATATGTCAATCGTATGGACGAGATCTACAGCATGGAAAATATTATTTTTATTGTATATATATGAGAATAAATAAAATGTTCGTGTTTATAAAAGAAATATCATTTTTATGAAATGTTAGCATAAAAGTAATATTATTTTTGTTAAAAAAGGGCCATGTTAGTATAAAATGTTGCATTAGAATAAAAATACCATTTTAGTTAAAAATGTTTTATTAGAATTAAAAATTGCCATTTTTCTAAAAATGTTACATTAAGACTAAATTATCATTTGAGTTAGAAATGTTTTATTAGAATAAAATTGTCATTTTGCTAGAAATGTTACATTAGAATAAATATGTCATTTTAGTTAAAAATGTTACATTAGGATTAAATTGTCATATATTTAGAATATATTCATGTTACTTTATAATGTCATATGTTGAGAAAATGTCGCTATGTTGAAAATGTCATTATATTGAAAATGACATTATATTGAAAATGTCACTATATTGAAAGTGTCATTATATTGAAAATGTCATTATGTTGATAGTGTCGCATCAGATTAAAAATAACATTTTTTTATAAAATGTTGCATTGGAAATGAAATGACATTTTTGTTATGAAATGTTGCATTATAAATGAAATAACATTTTTGTTATAAAATGTTGCGCTAAAATAAAAATACCATTTTGCTATAAAATGTTATATTAGGATTAAAATGGTCACTTTTGTTAAATTTAGAATTGACATATAAAATGGTCACTTTTGTTAAATTTAGAATTGACATATAAAATGGTCACTTTTGTTTAATTTAGAATTGACATATAAAACTGTCACTTTTGTTAAATTTAGAATTGACAATATAAAATTGTCATTTTTGTTGAAATTAGAATTGACAATATAAAATTTGTCATTTTTGTTGAAATTAGAATTAATATAAAATTTACATCTTTGTTGAAATGAAATAGGTGAAAAAAAATTACATTTTGGTTGAAATAAAATAGTTGAAACCAAAATACCATGCTTTGTTGAAATGAAATAGTTAAAAACAAAAATAGCATTTTTGTTAAATAGAAATTGTTAACAAATAAAATCATCATTTTTATTTGTTACGTTGAAATAGAAATTTTCAACATAAAATTATCATTTTTATTTGTTATGTTGAGTTAGAATCATCAACATAAAAATATCATTTTTATGTGTAATTAGAATTTTCGGCAAACAAAAGTATCATTTTATTTAGTTATGTTGAATTAGATTTGTCAGCAAATTAAAGTATTCGTTTTTATTTGTCAAATTAAACATTGAATTTGTAGACAAATTTAAGTAATCATTTTTATTTGTCAAATTAAATATTTAATTTGTAAACAAATAAAGATATTTCAATTTATTTTTCGAGTTAAACATTGAATTTGTGTACGCGTAAGAATAGTCATTTTTATTTGGTCATTAGAAGAATAGAAAGTGTATGCGAATAAAAATTCTTTTTATTTGACATTAGGAAACATGTAAATAAGTTATGCAAATAAAACTCTTTTTTGTTTGATATTAAATGACATATTTGTTGTGACGGCAAGGAATTTCGCTCGGTCCGAACCAGTCGCTAAACCGACCCAGACCATTCGAAACGCCCTATCGTTTGAGAACAAGCCACAACAGAATGCATACAAAAGAACATTTCAATGTATATTACAAAATGCATCAGATTACAAGAGTATACAGAGTACAAATGAATATTATACAGAAATAAATATCAGAGGTTTTAAATTACATTTAAATACATAGCAGCGGAAAATAATACAATACACAACTAGAAGAGATATACGGATACAAAGCTTTCCGGATATCGTTCCAGCTGTAAACCAGGATCCTGTGAATATAAATCTGCAAAACCAAAACTGCTAGCTGCCCGCGTCAAAATAGGGGCACCCAGAGTTTAGGTTAAAACAATAAACTCCAGGTCAGTCATGGGACTGGTGTGAGAACTAAAACAGTTATTAATCTTTATTTTAAATCATTAGGTAAATCAAGGGACCACGCCGTATAACACGGAATGGGTTTCCTCCCAAGAATACCAGTGCATAAAACAAACAGCGAGATGCTAAATAAAGAAAAATGAAGCTATTATAAGACCCAGGTCCTATCACACAATGCAACGCAAGCCGGGGGATAGGGTTTTTACCTTATAATAGCCAAGAATGCTTGATACGTTTAAAAGAAATCATTTGATACTATTATAAGTGCATAGTGTATAAAACAACTTCAAATCATAAGTATCAATCATAGGCGACATGAGCGTCCCATGCCACTATGTCACCATATATAGGTTTACAAATAAAACCGCAAAGTCACGTATTTGGAAATTGGATTTCCGTCTATGAACCGAGGCAAAAGATAGTCCTCAACCGATTCGAGACTGTCTAGCCCGAGTCTCAGGATCAGAGCTCGAGTGACCCTTGGATCGTCAGGGCCGGTCCACCGATGTGGATTAAAATGCCTGAACACTACGTTTCCCCGCCCTTTGGGGCGTAAATGAGCCAACTAATGACTCCATCGGTTCGAGAACGACCGATATATCTGAGGCGCCTCGCAACAGCAACAACCACATAAGTCAAACTCGTCAGGGCGTGTAAAACCACTGACGCCACTTTTTAGCTAGAAGGAAACGCATGCCCTCCCTGAGGTCCTCTCCCGTTTTTGGTTCATACCGGGTGTGATACTCGCGAATCAACGTTACACAAAGCTACGCCACACAGGCCTTGCTTTGATCATCACCACAAGACTTTGCTTTTCAACAGAAGCCTCGATCAATTGCCACTTAGGCATGCCACACAGGCAATTCACTCCATGCGTTTGATATCCATCAATATATAACCCCTGAGCTCGTACGTCTCAGAGAAGGGCGTTAAGCAAGAGAATAAATTCTCCGCCGCCAAACAGATATATATTTAATAGAGATCAATCACATGGACTAAAATCCAATGTCAGACACACAGTCCATTTAACAAGTCTGTTCTGGGTCTGAACGAAACCGGAGGCACCTAGTACCCCGAATATCCATCGATCTCCAAGTACGTCTGGACGATCACTAACTGTTTCCATCTTCTTGGGTGTACAGCCCAATCAAGATCATCAGTAATTACCCAAACGATATGAAGACCTCCGGTCTTCGACCATCGTCTTCATCTTCGACTCCACGTCGAATCAGTTATTCAGAATGGGATAAACCCGGTCTTTCTGAATAACTCGCGTATATATTATAAAAGTGTTACACAAACACAACATACGCCTCATTCCAATTCAGAATATTCTTTTATTCAAATATTCCTATACTTTAGGAAAAGTTCCCATTAATTTTATCCAAGGTAAATTCTTTAAATTTATTCTTTAATCTCCTTTGAATATCAATTCAAACTAGTCGGGATTAGCGAACCACACCGAAGTAATCATTTATTTTATTTCCCAATCCCAACCTATTCATCCCATGAAGTAAAACTGGTAATACTTCATATCTAACACCACAGTGTTATCGGTAAATTCAATTACCATTTCACGTTCAAATCTAATTAAAGATTTAACCATCGCCTGGAGCAAAACTGGTGATACTCCATTTTCGATCATTTCAATCTAATTAAAGATTCATTAAAACTCCACTTAGTTTTAATCTTTAACTGGGTTAAAGAATCAGTGTCATTTAAAACACGGTTCACGATAAACCCAAAATCACATTCCATTAATTATCGGGTTAAAGAACAAGTGTTATTTAAAACACTGTTCACGATAAACCCAAAAATCAATACCAATTCAATTCCAATTAAATATCGTTTAATTGGTACACTTCATTAAATCTAAATAAAAAGATTTAATTTTTTTCTCAACTGGGTTCAAGAACAGTGTTAGTGAAGACACCATTCACGACAAACCCAAATCACATTTGATATTCAATACAAGGCTCTGAATAGAAAATATACCGGCTTATATTCAATATCAAATTCCACGACTAACAAATGTTGTATTGGAAATAATGATATAAATATATCTTTCAAATTTCCATAACAACACCTGTATAATCACGAATTCCAACATCGAAATATTCCGAAGACAATTTCGATTCAAATCCACTCCAATGCAATCATTGGAAATTCTGGTTATTTTTAAAACCCTTTTCAAATTCAATTTATTTATTTAAAAATAAATAGAATTATATTTCTAGTTCAAAACTAGTTCATTTCGATAAAAATCTATTTTTATCTTTTCAAATACGGAGTTTTTCATCCCAATTCTTTCTAAATCATTTCTTATGATTTTACACAAATTATTACTATTTTTAATAATTTTATCAAGGCCCGTACAGTCGATTTCCATCAATGGCCATCGAACTGCACTTATAGCGACCTTTTTCAAATTTGATTTGGACATAATTCCAAATCCAACCGTTAGATTTCTAATTTCTAATATCCGTTAGAAAGCTCTTTTCGATACGAACCCAACGGTTCCGGTTTTAGGAGAATCCGACGGTCGGATCTCCCGTAATGTCCGTTTGAAATAAATGGTCGAAATTCACGAACTGCCGCGGCGCGGCGCGTTCTATTCAGGCCATTATATTATATATATATAATATATAATATATACTTCGTCGATTTCTATTTAAAACGAATTATATAAATAGTTTTAAATTCGTTTCAAAAGCAATTTCAACTTCCTTTTCAATTCAAATCAAAATTGAATTCTTCTTTATAAATTCGTTTTAAAATTCATTTCTATTCAATTCAAATTTCAATTCAATTTGAATTCATTTCAATTCGCTTTCAATTCAATTTGAATTCGTTTTAAATTCAATTCATTTCGAAATCGTTTTCAATTCAATTCATTTCGAAATCGTTTTCAATTCAATTCATTTCGAAATCGTTTTCAATTCAATTCATTTCGAAATCGTTTTCAATTCAATTCATTTCGAAATCGTTTTCAATTCAATTCATTTCGAAATCGTTTTCAATTCAATTCATTTCGAAATCGTTTTCAATTCAATTCATTTCGAAATCGTTTTCAATTCAATTCATTTCGAAATGAATAAAATCGATATAAATATCGTTCACGTCAAAATGGCGTCACTCTTATCAACACGGCTTCATAAATTTCTATTTTCAAATATTCTATTTCAAATATTTCTATTTCAAATATTTCTATTTCTAAACTGGAATGAGGCCCAATCAATTACCATTTAAAATTAATTATATGGATTCCATACAACACATGTATATAATAACATTGAAAAATAATCAACCATCAACCAAAGTGCATTACACTGTATAAGCATCAAATATAGATATCTAACGCTTATAACAGCCTGTCAATCGATCGATCGACATATTTAATCAATCAGGATGAGTGAACTTCCAATTTCATCCTAACACCCGTGTGGGGTTTCAAACAATCAAACACAGATTTTATTTGTGCAGTTGGGCGATGTGTAAAATTTATCGTCCCAATCAATGTCATTCAAATAGGTGTACATAAACAAACCGTCCGGTTTGTAAATGAATATTTTATTTTATTCACTTCACGTTAAAAATTATATTTTTAACGATAAAATATTTTATTCAAACTATGAATATTCTATTCGGTTCATTTATTCAATAAAATGATATTTTGGAAAATTTCGGCGGCATAACGGCACGATACTAGAAACGGGACGAGGCCTAGCCTTATCCCCGGTCTAGTGAAGGCCCACGCCATTCACACATCAATCAAATTCACCAAACAACCAAATTCAAATCAAATCATATAACTAAGCTATGCAACCAAACAAACAAGTCCATGGTCTATGGACGATTGTGTCGGGTGCTACTAAGCACCGTCTGCATCCTAGTATATATATATATATATATATATATATATATATATAGAAATGAAATTGAAAGGTGAGAAATTCTCACCGATAGCTATCCAATCATCTTGACTCTTCTTTGATATAAAGCTTCTTCGTTCTCGCCTTTTTGTCACCTTCGTTATCCGCTTTCACTACATATGTAAAAATCGAATTTTTACTTCGCTTTTCAATATATAAAAATCACATTTTTAATTCGAAGTTCAATATATAAAAATCATATTTTTAATTCGAAGTTCAATATATAAAAATCATATTTTTAATTCGAAGTTCAATATATAAAAATCATATTTTTAATTCGAAGTTCAATATATAAAAATCATATTTTTATGTTTTCAAAACCCAAATCTTTTTTATTAGAAAAATCTAATCTTTTACTTCAAAAATATAATCTTTCCTACATCGAAAATTCGATCTTTTCTACAGCACAAATTCGACCTTTCCTATTAACCAAAATCATATTTCTACATCTTCTATATAATAAAGATTATATTTTTAATACTTTAAAAATATAAAAATCATATTTTTAATACTTTAAAAATATAAAAATCATATTTTTAATACTTCCTTATATAAAAATTATATCTTTATACTACTACTCTCTTTTTATTTATTTTAAAGGCCTAACCCTTTTTATTTTAAAATAAAAATCAGTTTTACCATGATAATAATTAAATAAATAAAAAAAATAAGAACTTACATTGTTTTGAAAGGAGGGGGTGGCTTCGCTGTTGAGCTTCGAAGGGGGGGGGGGAAGATGTGCTTGCGGCGGCAGCAGTCATCGGGGGCGATGCAGTCGATTCTTGGTGGCAGGGCTTCGCGGAAGGTCGCAGGAGGAGGGGAAGGTGGCGACGGGAAGGGAGGGCTAGGGTTAGGGTTTTCCTGGGGGTGCGGTGCTCGATTGCCGACTCGGGGGGGGGGGTGCTGCGCGTTGCGGTCGAGGTGGAAGAGGGGGGGGTCTCCGATGAGGCGCGGTGGCCCTTGGGGAGGGCGGCGGCTCCTCCCCGCCTTCGTCGCCTCCGTCATCTTCTTCTTCTCTTTCTTTTTTTCTAGAATGAATCGAACGGGGGGAGGGGGGGCAGAAAGATAAAGGGAGGAGAGTTTTTTTTCTTATTATTTAATTATTTAATTCAACCTAAAGTTGACTTTTTCATACGACCTCGAAACGAGGCCCACCGCCTGTCGTCCCTAGCGTTTTACCCCCATTCCGAACACAATGGGATGTGTATCGTAAGCCGATCCGATTGTTACAATCAGTTTCCTTTGAATTTACATTTAAATCACTATATTGAATTTTAAACGTACATTTCAAATTACCGGGGTCACATACTAACTTGAAAAATTTCAGAAAAATATTTTCTAGCTTCGTATTGACGATACGGTCCTAACAAAACTAGTTTCGTCGAATTCCGAGACCGTTTGAAAAATGGCCAATTTCCAGTCGATTAAAATCAACTGAAAATGGTCAATCGCGTTTTCCTTTGCCACGCCCACATATTGATTCGGAAAATTATGAAATTTGAAACCTAGCAATAACTTAACATCACGGACCCAACAAAACTGGTTTCGTCGAAATCCGAGGTCGTTTGCAAAATGTCCATTTTTAAGGGCCTGAATTCCATAGCCACTATTCAGAATTTTCAACTGGACATATCTTTTGATCCCCGTTATGAAATCTTGATTTTTCGGATTCGTTGGAAAGATATCATCAATTAGATCCTAATGTTTTTGGTTTCACTAAAATCCGGATTGTTTTGCACCCGGTACATTCAATTGAAGTTTGAAATCGAATTATCGAACTACCGCGCCATTTTCAATTCGATTTATAATTATATATAAATATTTATATTCTAACGACGACGTATATAATATATACGTTCGAATTATATTCAAAATAAATTTCTCGTCGATATTATTAAAAATAATTCATTTTAAATAATCAAAACTCGCTAAAATTGCCAAAATAAAAATTTCAAACTGGCTCGCATTTTCCGGGTTATTACAATCTCCCCCTGTAACAACCCGTAAAATGCGAGCCAGTTTGAAATTTTTATTTTGGCAATTTTAGCGAATTTTGGATATTTAAAATAGATTATTTTAAATAATATCGACGAAAAATCTATTTTGAATAGAATTCGAACGAATATATTATACGCGTCGTCGTTAGAATATAAATATTTATATATAATTATAAATAGAATTGAAAATGGCGCGGTAGTTCGATAATTCGATTTCAAACTTCAATTGAATGTACCGGGTGCAAAATAATCCGGATTTTAGTGAAACCAAAAATAATGGGATCTGATTGTGAATATCTTTCCAACGAATCCGAAAAATCGTAATTTCCTAACGGGAATCAAAAGATATGTCCAGTTGAAATTTCTGAATAGTCGCTATGGAATTCAGGCCCTTAAAAATAGACTTTTTGCAAATGACCTCGGATTTCGACGAAACCACTTTTGTTGGGTCCGTGATGTAAAGTTATTGCTAGGTTTCAAATTTCATAATTTTTCGAATCAATATGTGAGCGTGGCAAAGGAAAACGCGTTTGACCAGTTTAAGTTGATTTTAATCGACTGGAAATTGGTCATTTTTCCAACGGTCTCAGAATTCGACGAAACTAGTTTTGTTAGGACCGTATCGTCAATACGAAGCTAGAAAATGTTTTTCTGCAATTTATAGAGTTCGTATGTGACCCCGGTAAATTGAAATGCGCGTTTAAATTCAATATAGTGATTTAAATGTAAATTTAACGGTAACTGATTGTAACGAGCAAATCAACCTACGATACATATCCCATTGTGTTCAGAATGGGGGTAATTAGCTAGGGACGGCAGTCGGTGGGTTCGATTTTGAGTTCGTAGTGAAAAGTTACTTTATGAATTTTAAAATTTAAAATTAAATTAAAACATATAAGTGGCCCTCCCCCCTTTTTTCTCTTCAGCGTTGACTCCACTCTTCCCGAATAAAAAAAAAAAAAAAAAAAGAGGAAAAGATCGACGGAAGGGGAACCACCCTCCAGGCGCGCACCGCCGCCTCCATCCCCTACGGCGCCACCACCCCTCCGTTCCCCCATCTCTCCTCCCACTTTCCCCAAACCCGCGAGCCCTAGGTACCCTGAACCCCTAAATCGACAGCCCACCAAGCCCTAGCCTCACCCCCGACCACCGCAGCCGCTGTCATCCCCTCCGACCCCTCGCGCCATTTCCAGCAACCCTTCGACGATCTGAAACCTCCTTCCTCCAATTTGTGCAGTGAGTTCTTCCTTTCGTATTTTACTTATTTTTTATTTATTTTAGTTTAACTAATCTAAACATAAAAACCATTGAAAAGGATTCAGTTTTTAGAATAAAAAAACCAATGAAAAGATACGATTTTGTGCTCATAGAAGTATGATTTTGATTTTTGGAAAAATAGGATTTTTAGTAGCGATGAAAATTCGATTTTTATATATGTATTGGCAAAATCAAAATATGATTTTTATTTATATGAATAAAATTGTAAAAGTGTGATTTTTATATGTGTAGTGATAGGTTAAAAATTCGATCTTTATAATATTTGTAGCTAGATAGAAATATGATTTTTATATTTTTAAAGTATTAATAATATGATTTTTATATTTTTAAAGTATTAAAAATATAATCTTTATAATGTAGAGAAAGTAAAAATGTGATTTTTATATAATGTATAGCATAGTAAAAATGTGATTTTTATATAATGTATAGCATAGTAAAAATGTGATTTTTATATAATGTATAGCATAGTAAAAATGTGATTTTTATATAATGTATAGCATAGTAAAAATGTGATTTTTATATAATGTATAGCATAGTAAAAATTCGATTTTTATATATTGAATAGCGAAATAAAAATTCGATTTTTATATATTGAATAGCGAAATAAAAATTCGATTTTTATATATTGAATAGCGAAGTAAAAATTCGATTTTTATATATTGAGTAGCGAAGTAAAAATGTGATTTTTACATATGTAGTGAAAGCAGCAACGAAGATGACAAAAAAATGCGATAGCAACGAAGATTTCTATCAATGAAGTGCCGTGGAGCTGGGATAGCTATAGGTGAGAATTCCTCACCTTTCAATTTCTTTTTCTAGTTATATATATACTAGGATGCAGACGGTGCTTAGTAGCACCCGACACAATCGTCCACAGACCATGGACTTGTTTGTTTGGATGCATAGATTAGTTAGTTGATTTGAAATTGAATTGTGTGGTGAAATTGAATGTTTTGATTGATGTGTGAATGGCGTGGGCCTTCACTAGACCGGGGATAAGGCTAGGCCTTGTCCCGTTTCTAGTATCGTGCCGTTATGCCGCCGAAATTTTCTAAAATATGTTAGAAAAATAAAAATATCATTTTATTTAAAGAATGAACTGAATAGAAATTCATATGTTGGAATAAAATGTTTTATCGTTAAAAATATAATTTTTAACGCGAATGTGAATAAATAAATATTCATTTACAAACCAGACGGTTTGTTTATGTACACCTATTTGAAGGACATTGATTGGGTCGATAAATTTTACACATCGCCCAACAGCACAAATAAAATATGTGTTTGATTGTTTGAAACCCCACACGGGTGTTAGGATGAAATATGCAGTTCACTCATCCTGATTGATTAAAAATGTCGATCGATTGATTGACAGGCTGTTATAAGCGTTAGATATTTATATTTGATGCTTATACAGTGTAGTGCACTTTGGTTGATGGTTGATTATTTTTCAATGCTATTATATACATGTGTTGTATGAAAATCCATATAATTAACTTTATATGGTAATTGATTGGGCCTCATTCCAATTTGAAAAATAAAGAATATTGTAAAATAAAAGTTCATGTGTTGACAGTACTCATCCATTGAGATTGGTCATGTGTTGAACGAAATATTTTACTAATAAAATTTACATCTTTACCGATATAAAATAAAAGTTCATGTGTTGACAGTACTCATCCATTGAGATTGGTCATGTGTTGAACGAAATATTTTAGTAATAAAATTTACATCTTTATCGATATAAAATAAAAGTTCATGTGTTGACAGTACTCATCCATTGAGATTGGTCATGTGTTGAACGAAATATTTTGATAACAACTATTTTGAAAAAGAAATATTTGAAATAGAATATTTGAAAATAGAAATTTATGAAGCCGTGTTGATTAGATTGACGCTATTTTGACGTGATCGATATTTATATCGATTTTGAAAACGATTTCGAAATGAAATGAATTGAAAACGATTTCGAAATGAATTAAATTGAAAACGATTTCGAAATGAATTGAATTGAAAACAATTTCGAAATGAATTGAATTGAAAACGATTTCGAAATGAATTGAATTGAAAACGATTTCGAAATGAATTGAAAGCGAATTGAAATGAATTCAAATTGAATTGAAATTTGAATTGAATTGAAATGAATTTTAAAACGAATTTATAAAGAAGAATTCAATTTTGATTTGAATTGAAATGGAAGTTGAAATTGCTTTTGAAACGAATTTAAAACTATTTATATAATTCGTTTTAAATAGGAATCGATGAAATATATTATATATATATTATATATATAATATAATGGCCTGAATAGAACGCGCCGCTCCGCGGCAGTTCGTGAATTTCGACCATTTATTTCAAACGGACATTACGGGAGATCCGACCATCGGATTCTCCTAAAACCGGAACCGTTGGGTTCGTATCGAAAAGAGCTTTCTAATGAAGGTTAGAAATTTGAAATCTAACGGTTGGATTTGGAATTATGTCCAAATCAAATTCGAAAAGGGTCGCTGTAAGTGCAGTTCGATGGCCGTTGATGGAAATCGACTGTACGGGCCTTGATAAAATTATTAAAAATAGTAATAATTTGTGTAAAATCATAAGAAATGATTTAGAAAGAATTGGGATGAAAAACTCCATATTTGAAAAGATAAAAATAGATTTTTATCGAAATGAACTAGTTTTAACTAGAAATATAATTCTATTTATTTTTAAATAAATAAATTGAATTTGAAAAGGGTTTTGAAAATAACCAAAATTTCCAATGATTGCATTGGAGTGGATTTGAATCGAAATTGTCTTCGGAATATTTCGATGTTGGAATTCGTGACTATATAGATGTTGTTATGGAAATTTGAAAGATATATATGTATATCGTTATTTCCAATACGACATTTGTTAGTCGTAGAATTTGATATTGAATATAAGCCGATATATTTTCTATTCAGGGCCTTGTATCGAATATCAAATGTGATTTGGGTTTGTCGTGAATGGTGTCTTCACTAAAACTGTTCTTGAACCCAGTTGAGAAAAGATTAAATCTTTTTATTTAGATTTAATGAAGTGTACCAATTAAATAATATTTAATTGGTATTGAATCGATATTGATTTTTGGGTTTATCATGAATAGTGTTTTAAATAACACTCGTTCTTTAACCCGATAATTAATGAATGTGATTTTGGGTTTATCGTGAACCGTGTTTTAAATGACACTGATTCTTTAACCCAGTCGAAGATTAAAACTAAGTGGAGTTTTAATGAATCTTTAATTAGATTGAAATAATCGAAAATGGAGTATCACCAGTTTTGCTCCAGGCGATAGTTAAATCTTTAATTAGATTTGAACGTGAAATGGTAATTGAATTTACCGATAACACCGTGGTGTTAGATATGAAGTATTACCAGTTTTACTTCATGGGATGAATAGGTTGGGATTGGGAAATTAAAACAAATGATTACTTCGGTAAGGTTCGCTAATCCCGACTAGTTTGAATTGATATTCAAAAATAGATTAAAGAATAAATTCAAGAATTTATCTTTGATAAAATTAATGGGAACCTTTCCCTATGAATGTGAAATTCAGAAACTAACTGTCGGTTAGCTAAGCAGAATGGTTTTCTGGATATTGATCTGATGTTGGTTTCGGCCTTCGGGGTTAATATTTGGGGAATTATTCTCTTGATTAATTTACGGTTAGTGATTGATGAATTGGAATGAGGCGTATGTTGTGTTTGTGTAACACTTATTTAAAATATACGCGAGTTATTCGGAAAGACCGGGTTTAACCCATTCTGAATAACTGATACGACGATAAGTCGAAGATGAAGACGGTGGTCGAAGACCAGAAGTCTTCACGTCGTTTGGGTGATAACTGATGATCTTGATTGGGCTGTACACCCAAGAAGATGGAAACAGTTAGTGATCGTCCAGACGTACTTGGAGATCGATGGATATGCGGGGTACTAGGTGCCTCCGGTTTCGTTCAGCCCCAGAACGAACTTGTAAATGGACTGTGTGTCTGACATTGGATTTTAGTCTGTGTGATTGATCTCTATTAAATATATATCTGTTTGGCGGCGGAGAATTTATTCTCTTGCTTAACGCCCTTCTTTGAGACGTACGAGCTCAGGGGTTATATATCGATGGATATCAAACGCATGGAGTGAATTGCCTGTGTGGCATGCCTAAGTGGCAATTGATCGAGGCTTCTGTTGAAAAGCAAAGTCTTGTGGTGATGATCAAAGCAAGGCCTTTGTGGCGTAGCTTTGTGTAACGTTTACTTCGCGTGTTTCACACCCGGTATGAACCAAAAACGGGAGGGGACATCAGGGAGGGCTTGCGTTTCTTTCTAGCTAGAAGTGGCGTCAGTGGTTTTACACGCCCTGACGAGTTTGACTTATGTGGTTGTTGCTGTTGCGAGGCGCCTCGGTTATATCGGTTTCGGCCGATGCATTCTGGTCGGCTGACGGACCAGACTTACACCCCATAGGGTGGGGAGACGTAGTGTTCAGGCATAATAATCCACATCGGTGGACCGGCCCTGACGATCCAAGGCTTGCCTGCGCGCTTGCCTGAGGGGCGGGCTAGAGCGTCTCGAATCGGTTGAGGACTATCTTTTGCCTCGGTTTATAGATGGAAACCCAATTTCCAAATACGTGACTTTGCGATTTCGATTGTATAACCTATATATGGCGACATAGTGGTATGGGGCATTCATGCCGCCTATGATTGATACTTATGATTTGAAGTTGTTTTATACACTATACACTTATAATAGTATCAAAATGATTTGTTTTAAACGTATCAAGCATTCTTTGGCTGTTATAAGGTAAAAACCCTATCCCCCGGCTTGCGTTGCATTGTGTGATAGGACCTGGGTCTTATAACAGCTTCATTTTTCTTTATTTAGCATTGCGCTGTTGTTTTATGCACTGGTATTCTGGGAAGGAAACCCGTTCCGTGTTATACGGCGTGGTCCCTTGATTTACCTAACTTTAAAAATAAAGATTAACTGTTTTAGTTCTCACACCAGTCACATGACTGACCTGGAGTTTATTGTTTTAACCTAAACTCTGGGTGCCCCTATTTTGACATGGGCAGCTAGTAGTTTTGGTTTTTGCAGATTTATATTCACAGGATCCTGGTTTACAGCTGGAATGATATCCGGAAAGCTTTGTATCCGTATATCTCTTTCTAGTTGTGTATTGTATTATTTTCCGCTGCTATATATATTTAAATGTAATTTAAATCTCTGATATTTCTGTGTAATATTCATTTATACTCTGTATATTCTTGTAATCTGGTGCATTGTTGTAATATACAATGAAACGTTCTTCTGTATGCGTTCTGTTGTGGTTTGTTCTCGAACTATCCGACGCTTTCCTTTACGGGGAAGTTGCGGGTTTTCACACCCCCACTTAAAACTTTTCGTCCCTGAAAAGGAACAAAGTCGAAAGTGGTTTGATAATTCAACTCTACGTTCGATCTGGCTTCCATTCTCCAACTTTTCAGTTTCTGAGAATTTTTCAAAAATTTCAAAAATTTGGCTAACACCCTAAATTTTTGAAAAATTTCGCCATAACCTCCCCTGCACCGGGAGCATCGGGGAATTTCAAATAGCTTCCCCGGTCCTTCAGATCTCAAAAAGAAAAAGAAAAAGCCAAGCGGCTAGCCAATAGGCTCATAAAATCATCATCACCCAAACAAAACAGTAAATTATGTAGTAAACATGTACCTATTTGTCGGGCAAACAAATTTTATTCTCTGCTCTAGCCTCCTTGCTATGACCTGTTCAATGTAAGTACAAGTATATGCAAGCAAATGCGACTAATTTTCAATATCGTTCAATATTTGATACAATTAGGCTAAATGGTTCAAAATTATCAAACAATTAAACAAACAACACCAACATCAATCAATTAGTGAATTAGAGTTTCAAATTCATAATTTTGATACATATACAAAAATCAAATTTTTGATGTCAAATCACAACAATAGGCCCAAACTAATTTTGGTTCTCACACCAGTCTAATGGAAATATATAGATATTACACGTTCGTCACTCGAATATAAATTCTGATGATGATATATCAATCATCAGAATCAGCCCCGGGCGACTAGAGTGTAATTCTATATCTATCCAGTATATTAAAATTTCGAATACACGCGGATCAGATGTATACGCAAAATCTATATATACTGGATTGTCCACATCAATATAAATAAATAACCAAATACGAATTGTTGATTTATATTTTCAAAACAAAATTTGTTTTCATTTGAAAAATATACTCTTCACACTCGTTCTAGGATACTACTGATCCCATCTCTAACGAGTCATTCTAATTGGATATTACTAATCCAATATCTGATGAATTCTTTCGTATGGTTCTAATGTGCCTTGTTCTCTAGCTTTGTAAACCAAAGCTCTGATACCAACTATGACGGCAAGGAATTTCGCTCGGTCCGAACCAGTCGCTAAACCGACCCAGACCATTCGAAACGCCCTATCGTTTGAGAACAAGCCACAACAGAATGCATACAAAAGAACATTTCAATGTATATTACAAAATGCATCAGATTACAAGAGTATACAGAGTACAAATGAATATTATACAGAAGTAAATATCAGAGGTTTTAAATTACATTTAAATACATAGCAGCGGAAAATAATACAATACACAACTAGAAGAGATATACGGATACAAAGCTTTCCGGATATCGTTCCAGCTGTAAACCAGGATCCTGTGAATATAAATCTGCAAAACCAAAACTGCTAGCTGCCCGCGTCAAAATAGGGGCACCCAGAGTTTAGGTTAAAACAATAAACTCCAGGTCAGTCATGGGACTGGTGTGAGAACTAAAACAGTTATTAATCTTTATTTTAAATCATTAGGTAAATCAAGGGACCACGCCGTATAACACGGAACGGATTTCCTCCCAAGAATACCAGTGCATAAAACAAACAACGAGATGCTAAATAAAGAAAAATGAAGCTATTATAAGACCCAGGTCCTATCACACAATGCAACGCAAGCCGAGGGATAGGGTTTTTACCTTATAATAGCCAAGAATGCTTTATATGTTTAAAAGAAATCATTTGATACTATTATAAGTGCATAGTGTATAAAACAACTTCAAATCATAAGTATCAATCATAGGCGACATGAGCGTCCCATGCCACTATGTCACCATATATAGGTTTACAAATAAAACCGCAAAGTCACGTATTTGGAAATTGGATTTCCGTCTATGAACCGAGGCAAAAGATAGTCCTCAACCGATTCGAGACTGTCTAGCCCGAGTCTCAGGATTAGAGCTCGAGTGACCCTTGGATCGTCAGGGCCGGTCCACCGATGTGGATTAAAATGCCTGAACACTACGTTTCCCCGCCCTTTGGGGCGTAAATGAGCCAACTAATGACTCCATCGGTTCGAGAACGACCGATATATCCGAGGCGCCTCGCAACAGCAACAACCACATAAGTCAAACTCGTCAGGGCGTGTAAAACCACTGACGCCACTTTTTAGCTAGAAGGAAACGCATGCCCTCCCTGAGGTCCTCTCCCGTTTTTGGTTCATACCGGGTGTGATACTCGCGAATCAACGTTACACAAAGCTACGCCACACAGGCCTTGTTTTGATCATCACCACAAGACTTTGCTTTTCAACAGAAGCCTCGATCAATTGCCACTTAGGCATGCCACACAGGCAATTCACTCCATGCGTTTGATATCCATCAATATATAACTACTGAGCTCGTACGTCTCAGAGAAGGGCGTTAAGCAAGAGAATAAATTCTCCGCCGCCAAACAGATATATATTTAATAGAGATCAATCACACGGACAAAAATCCAATGTCAGACACACAGTCCATTTAACAAGTCCGTTCTGGGTCTGAACGAAACCGGAGGCACCTAGTACCCCGCATATCCATCGATCTCCAAGTACGTCTGGACGATCACTAACTTTTTCCATCTTCTTGGGTGTACAGCCCAATCAAGATCATCAGTAATTACCCAAACGACGTGAAGACCTCCGGTCTTCGACCTTCGTCTTCATCTTCGACTCCACGTCGAATCAGTTATTCAGAATGGGATAAACCCGGTCTTTCTGAATAACTCGCGTATATATTATAAAAGTGTTACACAAACACAACATACGCCTCATTCCAATTCAGAATATTCTTTTATTCAAATATTCCTATACTTTAGGAAAAGTTCCCATTAATTTTATCCAAGATAAATTCTTTAAATTTATTCTTTAATCTCCTTTGAATATCAATTCAAACTAGTCGGGATTAGCGAACCACACCGAAGTAATCATTTATTTTATTTCCCAATCCCAACCTATTCATCCCATGAAGTAAAACTGGTAATACTTCATATCTAACGCCACAGTGTTATCGGTAAATTCAATTACCATTTCACGTTCAAATCTAATTAAAGATTTAACCATCGCCTGGAGCAAAACTGGTGATACTCCATTTTCGATCATTTCAATCTAATTAAATATTCATTAAAACTCCACTTAGTTTTAATCTTTAACTGGGTTAAAGAATCAGTGTCATTTAAAACACGGTTCACGATAAACCCAAAATCACATTCCATTAATTATCGGGTTAAAGAACAAGTGTTATTTAAAACACTGTTCACGATAAACCCAAAAATCAATACCAATTCAATTCCAATTAAATATCGTTTAATTGGTACACTTCATTAAATCTAAATAAAAAGATTTAATTTTTTTCTCAACTGGGTTCAAGAACAGTGTTAGTGAAGACACCATTCACGACAAACCCAAATCACATTTGATATTCAATACAAGGCTCTGAATAGAAAATATATTGGCTTATATTCAATATCAAATTCTACGACTAACAAATGTCGTATTGGAAATTACGATATAAATATATATCTTTCAAATCTCCATAACAACATTTGTATAATCACGAATTCCAACATCGAAATATTCCGAAGACAATTTCGATTCAAATCCACTCCAATGCAATCATTGGAAATTTTGGTTATTTTCAAAACCCTTTTCAAATTCAATTTATTTATTTAAAAATAAATAGAATTATATTTCTAGTTCAAAACTAGTTCATTTCGATAAAAATCTATTTTTATCTTTTCAAATATGGAGTTTTTCATCCCAAATCTTCACAAATCATTTCTTATGATTTTACACAAATTATTACTATTTTTAATAATTTTATCAAGGCCCGTACAGTCGATTTCCATCAATGGCCATCGAACTGCACTTATAGCGACCTTTTTCAAATTTGATTTGGACATAATTCCAAATCCAACCGTTAGATTTCTAATTTCTAATATTCGTTAGAAAGCTCTTTTCGATACGAAACCAACGGTTACGGTTTTAGGAGAATCCGATGGTCGGATCTCCCGTAATGTCCGTTTGAAATAAATGGTCGAAATTCACGAACTGCCGCGGCGCGGCGCGTTCTATTCAGGCCATTATATTATATATATAATATATATAATATATACTTCGTCGATTTCTATTTAAAACGAATTATATAAATAGTTTTAAATTCGTTTCAAAAGCAATTTCAACTTCCTTTTCAATTCAAATCAAAATTGAATTCTTCTTTATAAATTCGTTTTAAAATTCATTTCTATTCAATTCAAATTTCAATTCAATTTGAATTCATTTCAATTCGCTTTCAATTCAATTTGAATTCATTTTCAATTCAATTCATTTCGAAATCGTTTTCAATTCAATTCATTTCGAAATCGTTTTCAATTCAATTCATTTCGAAATCGTTTTCAATTCAATTCATTTCGAAATCGTTTTCAATTCAATTCATTTCGAAATCGTTTTCAATTCAATTCATTTCGAAATCGTTTTCAATTCAATTCATTTCGAAATCGTTTTCAATTCAATTCATTTCGAAATCGTTTTCAATTCAATTCATTTCGAAATGAATAAAATCGATATAAATATCGTTCACGTCAAAATGGCGTCACTCTAATCAACACGGCTTCATAAATTTCTATTTTCAAATATTCTATTTCAAATATTTCTATTTCAAATATTTCTATTTCTAAACTGGAATGAGGCCCAATCAATTACCATATAAAATTAATTATATGGATTCCATACAACACATGTATATAATAACATTGAAAAATAATCAACCATCAACCAAAGTGCATTACACTGTATAAGCATCAAATATAGATATCTAACGCTTATAACAGCCTGTCAATCGATCGACATATTTAATCAATCAGGATGAGTGAACTTCCAATTTCATCCTAACACCCGTGTGGGGTTTCAAACAATCAAACACAGATTTTATTTGTGCAGTTGGGCGATGTGTAAAATTTATCGTCCCAATCAATGTCATTCAAATAGGTGTACATAAACAAACCGTCCGGTTTGTAAATGAATATTTTATTTTATTCACTTCACGTTAAAAATTATATTTTTAACGATAAAATATTTTATTCAAACTATGAATATTCTATTCGGTTCATTTATTCAATAAAATGATATTTTAGAAAATTTCGGCGGCATAACGGCACGATACTAGAAACGGGACGAGGCCTAGCCTTATCCCCGGTCTAGTGAAGGCCCACGCCATTCACACATCAATCAAATTCACCAAACAACCAAATTCAAATCAAATCATATAACTAAGCTATGCAACCAAACAAACAAGTCCATGGTCTGTGGACGATTGTGTCGGGTGCTACTAAGCACCGTCTGCATCCTAGTATATATATATATAAATAGAAATGAAATTGAAAGGTGAGAAATTCTCACCGATAGCTATCCAATCATCTTGACTCTTCTTTGATATAAAGCTTCTTCGTTCTCGCCTTTTTGTCACCTTCGTTATCCTCTTTCACTACATATGTAAAAATCGAATTTTTACTTCGCTTTTCAATATATAAAAATCACATTTTTAATTCGAAGTTCAATATATAAAAATCATATTTTTAATTCTAAGTTCAATATATAAAAATCATATTTTTAATTCGAAGTTCAATATATAAAAATCATATTTTTAATTCGAAGTTCAATATATAAAAATCATATTTTTAATTCGAAGTTCAATATATAAAAATCATATTTTTAATTCGAAGTTCAATATATAAAAATCATATTTTTATGTTTTCAAAACCCAAATCTGTTTTATTAGAAAAATCTAATATTTTACTTCAAAAATATAATCTTTCCTACATCGAAAATTCGATCTTTTCTACAGCATAAATTCGACCTTTCCTATTAACCAAAATCATATTTCTACATCTTCTATATAATAAAGATTATATTTTTAATACTTTAAAAATATAAAAATCATATTTTTAATACTTTAAAAATATAAAAATCATATTTTTAATACTTCCTTATATAAAAATTATATCTTTATACTACTACTCTCTTTTTATTTATTTTAAAGGCCTAACCCTTTTTATTTTAAAATAAAAATCAGTTTTACCATGATAATAATTAAATAAATAAAAAAAATAAGAACTTACATTGTTTTGAAAGGAGGGGGTGGCTTCGCTGTTGAGCTTCGAAGGGGGGGAAGATGTGCTTGCGGCGGCGGCAGTCATCGGGGGCGATGCGGTCGATTCTTGGTGGCAGGGCTTCGCGGAAGGTCGCAGGAGGAGGGGAAGGTGGCGACGGGAAGGGAGGGCTAGGGTTTTCCTGGGGGTGCGGTGCTCGATTGCCGACTGGGGGGGGGGTGCTGCGCGTTGCGGTCGAGCTGGAAGAGGGGGGGGGGGTCTCCGATGAGGCGCGGTGGCCCTTGGGGAGGGCGGCGGCTCCTCCCCACCTTCGTCGCCTCCGTCATCTTCTTCTTCTCTTTTTTTTTTCTAGAATGAAACGAACGGGGGGGGGGGGGGGGCAGAAAGATAAAGGGAGGAGAGTTTTTTTTTCTTATTATTTAATTATTTAATTCAACCTACAGTTGACTTTTTCATACGACCTCGAAACGATGCCCACCGCCTGTCGTCCCTAGCGTTTTACCCCCATTCCGAACACAATGGGATGTGTATCGTAAGCCGATCCGATTGTTACAATCAGTTTCCTTTGAATTTACATTTAAATCACTATATTGAATTTTAAACGTACATTTCAAATTAATGGGGTCACATACTAACTTGAAAAATTCCAGAAAAATATTTTCTAGCTTCGTATTGACGATACGGTCCTAACAAAACTAGTTTCGTCGAATTCCGAGACCGTTTGAAAAATGGCCAATTTCCAGTCGATTAAAATCAATTGAAAATGGTCAATCGCGTTTTCCTTTGCCACGCCCACATATTGATTCGGAAAATTATGAAATTTGAAACCTAGCAATAACTTAACATCACGGACCCAACAAAACTGGTTTCGTCGAAATCCGAGGTCGTTTGCAAAATGTCCATTTTTAAGGGCCTGAATTCCATAGCCACTATTCAGAATTTTCAACTGGACATATCTTTTGATCCCCGTTATGAAATCTTGATTTTTCGGATTCGTTGGAAAGATATCATCAATTAGATCCTAATGTTTTTGGTTTCACTAAAATCCGGATTGTTTTGCACCCGGTACATTCAATTGAAGTTTGAAATCGAATTATCGAACTACCGCGCCATTTTCAATTCGATTTATAATTATATATAAATATTTATATTCTAACGACGACGTATATAATATATACGTTCGAATTATATTCAAAATAAATTTCTCGTCGATATTATTAAAAATAATTCATTTTAAATAATCAAAACTCGCTAAAATTGCCAAAATAAAAATTTCAAACTGGCTCGCATTTTCCGGGTTATTACATTTGTAAACAAATATGTCATTTCATTAGAAAATGTTATGTTAAAATGGAAATGTCATTTAGTTAAATTATATGTTTCGCTAGACGAAATACCACCTTTATCATGTTAGACAAGGAATTAAATAATTACTTGTTAAAATATATGTTTGTTAAAATTAAATTATAAATATTTATTTTCAATTTAATCACTGAAAATTGGTTAAATAGAAAATAATTCAAATTAAATTAGAATTGGTTAAATCTATTAACTAACGATTTATTTATGTAAACTGTTGTTGTTTGGAAACCCCACACGGGTATTGGGATGATATTTGGCATACACTAGTCCCAATATTTAATTAATAGTCAATTGATGGATTGATAGTCTGTGATGAGCGCTATTTATTTATTTTAATGCTCACATAGTTATAAACTTCACTTTGGATATGAATGGATTATTTGATGATTGTTTATCATTATCGTTGAATATATGCTATGTATGAAATCCATATAACTGAATTTATATGGTAATTGATTGAGCCGCATTCCGACTCAGAATACTTTTAAATAAAGAATATTTTAAAATAATGATTATTTTGGAATCATATTTAGTGTAGAATAAAATTTTGATATTTATGTACACCTATAGATAGACACAAAATTATAAAAATATGAAGCCGAATTAAGTAGCAAACGCCATTTTTGACCCGAACGGGTTTATCGATCGATTTTTTTCATTTTATAATGAATATAAGAAGAAGTGATTTATAAATCTAATATTTTGAAAATATAAATATTTTAATATGACAAAATATAGGATATTCAATTTTTCTTTAAAATTGAAATTGAAATTAAAATCATTTTAAAACAAATTTATAAACATTCTATTAATACGTTTTAAATAGAAATCGACGATATATTATATATATTTATATAATGGCTTAAATAGAACGCGCTGCACAACGACCGTTCACGAACTTCGACCATTAACTTCAAATTGATGTACCGGGAGATCAGACAGTCGAATTCGCCTAAATCCAAAACCATTGGGTTTGTATCGAAAAGAGCTTTCCAATGAATATAAGAGTTTTAAAATCTAACGGTTGGATTTGGAATTATGTCCAAATTAATTATAGAAATGGTCGCTATGAATGCAGTTCGGTGGCCGTTATTGGAAACCTATTGTACGGGCCTTAATAAAATTAATAAAAATATGGAAAAATTATGTGGAATCATAATAAATGATTTGAAAGATTTTGGATCAAAAATTCCATATTGAAAAGATAAAAAAATATTTTTATCAAAATGAACTAGTTATTAACTAGAATAAATCTTTAAATTAAGATTTAATGAAGTTTTTCATTTAATTAATATTTAATTGGAACTAAATAAAATAAATGGGATTTTTGGGTTTGTCGTGAATGGTGTCTTCAATAACACTGTTCTTAAACCCAGCCGAGAAAGAGTAAATCTTTTAATTAAGATTATTAGAGTTTCTAATTATATTTAGTAATTGGAATAAATGAAATGTAAATTGAGTTTATTGTGAATTGTGTTTTTAACGACATTTGTTCTTTAACCCAATTTATAGTGAAAATATAACTTGGAATTTATAAATCTTTTATTAAGATTTAAATGGAAATTTTCCAAAGTAAAGTTTTCCAATTTAATATATTAAATTAGAATTGAATGGAATTCGATTAAATAATAATCGAGATGAGCTTCTATAAAAGAAGACCATTATTTTATATGGAATTTAAAAGGCTTTGTCGTTATTCCACTTATATTATTAGTCTGATTCGGAAATTTATATCGATTATATATTGTTTTGATTTCTGTGAAAATTCCATGTTGAATGGAAGATGATTATAGGTTTATTGTGAACCGTGTTTTAAATGACATTGGTTCTTTAACCCAGTTAAAGACAAGATTAATTTCTTAAAGTTGAATAATCATAAAGTTATGATTTTTGATATTAAAACCAAATTGGAGTTTTAATGAATCTTTAAAAAGAAGATCAAAGAATATATTTAAAAAAAATTATCTTTGATAAAATTAATGGGAACCTTTCCCTAATAATGTGAATATTTATTTAAAAGAATATTTTGAATTGGAATGAGGTGTATGATGTGTTTTTATAACAAATAATATTGATTATAAAATTTGTTAGTTATTCGAAAAGACCGGGATCAACCCATTCCGAATAATTACTATGACGATTAAAAGTCGAAGATAACGACGGTGGTTAAAGACTGGAGGTCTTCACATCGTTTGGATGATTACCGATGTCTTGAGTGGGAGGCATAACAAGACAAGGTAATAAGTGGTGATCGTCCAAACGTACTTGGAGATCGACCGAATATGCGAGAACCACTCTCCTGTATTGGACATATGGGACGAGGAATAAGGTCCCTCCGGTTTCGTTCAGACCCAGAACGGACTTGTGAATGGATGGAATGTCTAACATTGTATTCCTTTATGCTGTATTCGTTGAACTCTGCTAAATATATATCTGTTTGGTGGCGGTGAATTATTCTCTTGCTTAACACCCTTCTCTTAGATGTATGAGCTCAGAGGTTATATATTGGTAGAAATCAATGGTATGGTATGGATTAACAATGTGGAATGCTAAGATGCAAATGATCAAGGATTATTGTTGAAATGCATAGCCTTGCGGTTGATGATCAAAGCACAGCTTATTTAGCATAGCTTTGTGTAGCAATACTTCGCGAGCCTCACACCCCGGTATGAACCAGAAACGGGAGAAGGACCCCAGGGAGAGCATGAGTTTCTATCTAGATAGAAGTGATGTTTGGGTTTTACAAGCCCATATATTTTACTTATATGGATAATGTAAAATGAGTACCTCGGATTTGAGTCCCCAATGGCTCTATTTTACGCCCCATAGGGCGGGGAAGCGTATTGTTTAGTAATAACTAATCCACTAACATATGTGTGGACCGTCCTTGGCGCCCCTAAGGGCTTGACTGGGTACTTGTCCTGAGACATGGGCTAGATTGTCTCGAATTCGGTAAGGACGATCCCTTGCCTTGGTTTATGATGGAAATCCAACTTCCAATACGACACCATACGGTTTTGATTGTAAAACTAGTATGGAGACATAGTATATGGTAGCTATGTCGTCAATGATTGATATATTATGATTGAAATGTTTTTGAAACAGATATACACTATAATAATATTAACTCCGTTTTATCGTATCAAGCATTTTTGACCATTATAAGGTAAAAATCTATCCTCCGGTTTGCGTTGCATTGTGTGATGGGACTTGAGTCTTATAATGGTTTCATTTTCCCAAAAAGCATTGCGTTGTTTAATGATTTAATTTAATTATGCACTGGCAATCCAATGGAGTAAACACGTTCTGCGTTAGCGGTGTGGTCCTGTGATTAGCCTTATTATTAAATAGTTTATGTAAGATTTCTCATACCAGTCCCATGA
The DNA here is from genome assembly GCA_030737875.1 of Allium sativum. Classification (NCBI taxonomy): domain Eukaryota; kingdom Viridiplantae; phylum Streptophyta; class Magnoliopsida; order Asparagales; family Amaryllidaceae; genus Allium; species Allium sativum. Next base: position 621,208,572 of record CM060910.1, read on the forward strand.
CTGACTCATAGTTTGTTTCACTTCGCTAATCAGGTGCCCTCTTTTCCATAAGGGCAGTCGAGTAGCTTGTTTTGCATATATTTATCTTTTGAGCAGGATTCTGGATCAAAGCTTAAAGCTGTGTCTAGAGCATTGATAGTCTTCCGCTGTGTTAATTATTTGATTTCGCTGTGTTGTATTAAATTATCGTAAATTATCTTCCACTGTATTATTATTTATCGATGTCTTCTGATATTCTGTACTCTGATGTAACATTATTCCAATGTTTATAAAAGTCTTCTGTTATCTATTCTAATGCGTTGTATGCCCAAAGTTAGCGTATTCGGGTTTTTGAACGGTCTTAGTCGATTTTGCGATCGATTAGGTCCAGGCGAAATCCTAGTCATTACCGTTGGTATCAGGGCTTTGGTTAGCTTAAATCTTTGGGGTACGACTCGTTAGAACTGAATTAAAGACTCATCAGAGATTGGATTAGTAATATCCAATAAGAATACTCATTAGAGATTGGATCAGTAGTATCCTAGAATTAGAAAACTTGTTAGAGATGTGGTTAGTAATGCCCTAGAATGAGTTGAGAGTGACAAGTTTATAATTAACGTATTTGTGATTAAATATATAATCCAATCTTAGAAAATATTATTTTTGAAAGCTATATATATTTGAAAAGCTAATCAACTAATTGATTGATGATTGTATTGTGTGATTATTAGTTCAACTAATAAAATTATTGAAACCAATAAAAAAATGAAAATTAAATTGGTTAATTAAAAAACTTTTAGCTTCGTTCCTTTTCAAGGACGAAAAGGTTTTAAGTGGGGGAGATTGTAACAACCTGGAAAATCAGAACCAATTTAAAATTTTTATTTTAGAAATTTTAATGGAATTTTGAATATTTAAAATGGTTTATTTTAAATAATAAAAATTAAAAATTTATCTAAATCGAAGTCAGAACATAATAATTTAATTTAATTATAAAAGGAGTTGGAAATAGCGCGGTAGTTTGAAATTTTGAATTTGAACTTTGACTAAATGTACAGGATTCATAATAAATCGGACTTTAGTGAAACAAGAAATATTTAAATCTATTTGATTATATCATTCTAACAAATGTGAAAAACTGATATTTCATAATATAGATTGAAAGTTATGTCCAATTTAAAATTTAGAAAAGTCGTTGTAGAATTTATATATATTTTAGTATAATATATGGCCCTTAAAAATAACCGTTTTGCAAAAGACCTTCGTTTTTGACGAAACCACTTTTGCTGGATTCGGAATGTCAAATTTTTGCTAGATTTAAATTTTCATAATTTTTAGAATTAATTTGTGAGCGTGGCAAAAGAAAATGTGTTTTGTCAATTTCGATCGACCAGAAAATGGCCATTTTTCAAACGGTCTCCAAATTCAACGAAATCAGATTTATTAGGACCGTATCATCAAAACATAGCTAGAAATAATTTTTCGGAAATTTTTAGAGTTAGTATGTGGCCCCGGTAAATTTAAATGTACAATCAAATTAAATAATTAAATATTTTATATTCTAAATTAAAGAAAAGTGGGCTTAGATGATCAAATGGGCTAACGGGACCCAGTCCATTGTGTCTAAAATAGGGGTATTTGCCTACGGACAATTTTTGTTGGGCTGAAATTGGAATTATTAAGGAGTAACGGGTTTTTCTTGTAAATTAGAAAGTTAATTATTGTATTATTATAAATAACAAACCCTAATCCACTAACTAATTTTCAGCCGCCGCCATCAACAAATAAATGGCTGATACCATTCGATTGTTCTCCTTTAATCTTTCCCAATCCGCTTCAAATTAGACATACTTCCAAAGAAAATCCTCTAGAGATTATAGAAAGCTTCTGATCCATACCACTATGATGAGTTTTCGTTTCCTATCTCGATCGAATTTCATGACCAATGGCTGGCCGTTCGTGTATCGTTTATGGCACAGGGGGGAGTTCGAGTGAGCTGTGGCTCACGGTGGAGGCAGAGTAGCTGAAGGCTGTCGTCGTGGAGGTGTTGGATCGAACTTCGGTGCACTATATGGCGGAGCGACGGTGAACTTCTCGTGCAAAGATGGGTTTCGCGAATAATAGATGCTCCAAAAAGAAGAAGGAGTGGTCCTTTTTTTTGTTATCCACTAACCAAAGTAATTAATGATTTAATTGTATTTTAATCAATTTAATTGTGTATTAAATTTTAAAAATCCATAACTTGTTCAAATCAGACATCAGTGAAACAAGTTTCTATGGAATCGAATGGACGAGATCTACAACATGGAATTGACCAGAACATAATCGGAGCTATCTACAAATTCAGAACTAATTTAATCTATGTGAGATTTCTTGATTTAAAATAAAATACATATATTTAGATTGCTTTTGATTGTGATGTTAAAAATATATGTTATATGAAACACAATAGGTGTGATGTAAATTTTGATTGATTTATTTTGGTCGTGATGAATTGTTAGATCAATGTATATGTTGTTCGTTAAAATATTGTCTTTGCCATTTTTTAATTAGAAATAAAAATATTCATTTGTTAATTATATGTTATGTTAATCAAAATCTGTTATTTTTTTTGTAGAAAATGTTATGTTAATTAAAATTTTCTTTTTATACGGAAAATGTTATGGTAATTTAAGATGTCATTTAGTCCGAATCATATTTTATAAATAAAATATTTCAATTAGTTAGAACCATGTTGCATTAGAAATAAAATAACATTTTGTTATAAAAATGTTTTATTAGATTAAAAATGTCACTTTTGTTAGAAATATTTCATTAGATTAAAAATAATATTTTAGTTAGAAATGTTTGTTTAGATTAAAAATAACATTTTAGTTAGAAAAGTTTATTTAGAATAAAAATGTCATGTTAGGATTAAATTGTCAATTTAGTAAAATTTGTCATTCAAAATAAAATATAGTGTTTGTCATATTAGATTTGTCAAAATAAAATATCATGTTTGTTATATTAGATTTACCAAAATTTGTGTATACAATAAAATCTATATCTTTACCGTATAAAAATAAAATGTTTATGTTAGTCAATATGACTGCATACAATAAAAACCATTATTTTTATGGTATATATATGAGAATAAATAAAATGTTCGTGTTTATAAAAGAAATATCATTTTTATGAAATGTTAGCATAAAAGAAATATAATTTTTGTTAAAAAAGGGGCCATGTTAGTATAAAATGTTGCATTAGAATAAAAATACCATTTTTGTTAAAAATGTTTTATTAGAATTAAAAATTGTCATTTTTTCTAGAAATGTTACTTTAAGACTAAATGTGTCACTTGAGTAAGAAACGTTTTATTAGAATAAAATTTTCATTTTGCTAGAAATGTCACATTAGAATAAATATGTAATATTAGTTAAAAATGTTACATTAGGATTAAATTGTCATATATTTAGAATATGTTCATGTTACTTTATAATGTCATATGTTTAGAAAATGTCACTATGTTGAAAATGTTAGTATATTGAAAATGACATTATATTGAAAATGTCACTATATTGAAAATGTCATTATATTGAAAATGTCATTATGTTGAAAGTGTCATATTAGATTAAAAATAACATTTTTGTTATAAAATGTTGCATTAGAAATGAAATAACATTTTTGTTATAAAATGTTGCATTAGAAATGTAATAACATTTTTGTTATAAAATGTTGCATTAGAATAAAAATACCATTATGCTATAAAATGTTATGTTAGGATTAAAATGGTCACTTTTGTTAAATTGACATATAAAATGGTCACTTTTGTTAAATTTAGAATTGATATATAAAATGGTCACTTTTGTTAAATTTAGAATTGACATATAAAACTGTCACTTTGTTAAATTTAGAATTGACAATATAAAATTATCATTTTTGTTGAAATTAGAATTGACAATATAAAATTTGTCATTTTTGTTGAAATTAGAATTTATATAAAATTTACATCTTTGTTGAAATGATAAAGGTGAAACAAAATTTACATTTTGGTTGAAATAAAATAGTTGAAACCAAAATACCATGCTTTGTTGAAATGAAATAGTTAAAAACAAAAATATCATTTTTGTTAAATAGAAATTGTAAGCAAATAAAATCATCATTTTTATTTGTTAAGTTGAAGTAGAAATTGTCAACATAAAATTATCATTTTTATTTGTTATGTTGAGTTAGAATCATCAACATAAAAATATCATTTTTATGTGTATTTAGAATTGTCGACAAACAAAAGTATCATTTTATTTAGTTATGTTGAATTAGATTTGTCGACAAATTAAATTATTCATTTTATTTGTCAATTTAAACATTGAATTTGTAGACAAATTAAAATAGTCATTTCTATTTGTCAAATTAAATATTTAATATGTAAACAAATAAAGATATTCGTTTTATTTTTCGAGTTAAACATTGAATTTGTGTACGCATAAGAATAGTCATTTTATTTGGTCATTTGAAGAATAGAAAGTGTATGCGAATAAAAATTCTTTTTATTTGACATTAGGAAATATGTAAATAAGTTATGCAAATAAAACTCTTTTTTACTTGATATTAAAAGACTTATTTTGTAAACAAATATGTCATTTCGTTAGAAAATGTAATGTTAAAATGGAAATGTCATTTAGTTAAATTATATGTTTCGTTAGACGAAATACCACCTTTATCATGTTAGACAAGGAACTAAATAATTACTTGTTAAAATATATGTTTGTTGAAATTAAATTATAAATATTTGTTTATAATTTAATCAGTGAAAATTGGTTAAATAGAAAATAATTCAAATTTAATTAGAATTAGTCAAATCTATTAACCAATGATTTATTTATGTAAATTATAGTTGTTTGAAAACCCCACATGGGTATTGGGATGATATTTGGCATATACTAGTCTCAATATTTAGTTAATTGTCAATTGATGGATTGACAGTCTGTGATGAGCGCTATTTATTTATTTTAATGCTCACATAGTTATAAGCTTCACTTTGGATGTGAATGGATTATTTGATGATTGTTTATCATTATCGTTGAATATATGTAATGTATGAAATCCATAAAACTGAATTTATATGGTAATTGATTGAGCCGCATTCCGATTCAGAATACCTTTTAAATAAAGAATTTTTTAAAATAACGAATATTTTGAAATCATATTTAGTGTAGAAAAAATTTTGATCTTTATGTACACCTTTGGATAGACACAAAAATATAAAAATATGAAGCCGAATAAAGTAGCAAATGCCATTTTTGACCCGAACGGGTTTATCAATCGATTTTATTCATTTTATAATGAATATAAGAAAAAGTGATTTAATAATATTTTGAAAATATAAATATTTTATTAAAATATATGATATTCAATTTTGTTTTAAAATTGAAATTGAAGTTAAAATCATTTTAAAACAAATTTATAAAAATTCTATAAATACGTTTTAATTAGAAATCGACGATATATTATATATATTTATATAATGGCATGAATAGAATGAGCCGCACAACGACCGTTCACAAATTTCAACCATTAACTTCAAATTGATGTAATGGGAGATCCGACCGTCGGATTCTCCTAAATCCGGAATTGTTGGGTTCGTATCGAAAAGATCTTTCCAATGAATATAAGAGTTTTAAAATCTAATGACTGGATTTGGAATTATGTCCAAATCAAATTTAGAAAAGGTCGCTATGAATGTAGTTCGGTGGCCGTTATTGGAAACCGATTGTACGGGCCTTAATTAAATTAATTAAAATATGGAAAAATTATGTAAAATCATAATAATTGATTTGAAAAGACTTTGGATGAAAAATTCCATATTTAAAAGATAAAAGTAATTTTTTTATCAAAATGAACTAGTTATTAACTAGAATCAATCTTTAAATTAAGATTTAATGAAGTTTTTCATTTAATTAATATTTAATTGGAATTAAATAAAATAAATTCGATTTTTGGATTTGTCGTGAATGGTGTCTTCAACAACAATGTTCTTAAACCCAGCCGAGAAAGAATAAATCTTTTAATTAAGATTATTAGAGTTTCCAATTATATTTAGTAATTGGAATAAAATGAAATGTAAATTGAGTTTATTGTGAACTGTGTTTTTAACGACATTTGTTCTTTAACCCAATTTGCAGTGAAAATATAATTTGGAATTTATAAATCTTTTATTAAGATTTAAATGGAAAATTTTCCAAAGTAAAGTTTTCCAATTTAATATATTAAATTGGAATTGAATGGAATTCGATTAAATAATAATCGAGATGAGCTTCTATAAAAGAAGATCATTATTATATATGGAATTTAAAAGGCTTTGCCGTTATTCCATTTATATTATTTGTCTGATACGGAAATTTATGTCGATTATATATTGATTTGATTTTTATGAAAATTCGTGTTTAATGGAAGATGATTATAGGTTTATTGTGAACTGTGTTTTAAATGACAATGGTTCTTTAACCCAGTCAAAGACAAGATTAATTTCTTAAAGTTGAATAATCATAAAGTTATGATTTTTGATATTAAAACCAAATTAGAGTTTTAATGAATCTTTAAAAAGAAGATCAAAGAATAAATTTAAAAGAATTTATCTTTGATAAAATTAATGGGAACATTTCCAGAATAATGTGAAAATTTATTTAATAGAATATTCTAAATTGGAATGAGGCTTGTGACGTGTTTTTATAGCACTTAATATTAGTTGTAAAATACACGAGTTGTTCGGAAAGACCGGGATTAACCCATCCCGAATAATTACTACGATGATTAAAAGTCGAAGATGAAGATGGTGGTTGAAGACTGGAGGTCTTCACATCATTTGGATGATTACTTATGTCCTGATTGGGAGGCATCCCAAGACAAGGTAATAAGTGGTGATCGTCCAGACGTACTTGGAGATCGACCGGATATGCGAGGACCTCTCTCCTGTATTGGACATATGGAACGAGGAATAAGGTGCTTTCGGTTTAATTTAGAACCAGAACGGACATGTAAATGGATGGTATGTCTGACGTTGTATTCCTTTATGCTATATTCGTTGATCCCTGCTATTTCTATATCTGTTTGGTGGCGGAGAATTTATTCTCTTGCTTAACACCCTTCTCTGAGATGTACGAGCTCAGAGGTTATATAATGGGAGAAATCAATGGTATGGTATGGATTGACAATGTGGCATGCTAAGATGCAAATGATCAAGGCTTATTGTTGAAAAGCAGAGCCTTGTGGTTGATGATCAAAGCACATCTTCTTTAGCGTAGCTTTGTGTAGTGATACTTCGCGAGCCTCACACCCCGGTATGAACCAGAAACAGGAAAAGGCCCCAGGGAGGGCATGCATTTCTTTCTAGCTAGAAGTGGTGTTTGGCTTTAACAAGCCTAGATATTTTACTTATATGGATAATGGAAAATGAGGTACCTCGGATTTGAGTCCCAAGCGGCTCTATTTTATGCCCTATAGGGCGGGGAAACATATTGTTCAGGTATAAATAATCCACTAACATATGGTAAGGACAATCCCTTGCCTTGGTTCATGATGGAAATCCAACTTCCAATACGATGCCATACGGTTTTGATTATAAAACTAGTATGGCGACATAGTATATGGTAGCTATGTCGTCTATGATTAATATATTATGGTTGAAATGTTTTTGAAACATATATACACTATAATAATATCAACTCCATTTTATCAGATCAAGCATTTTTTACCATTATAAGGTAAAACTCTATCCTCAGGTTTGCATTGCATTGTTTGATGGGACTTGAGTCTTATAATGGTTCCATTTTCCCAAAAAGCTTTGCGTTGTATAACGATTTACTTTAATTATGCACTGGAAATCCAATGGAGTAAACACGTTCCGCGTTAGTGGCGTGGTCCTGTGATTAGCCTTATTATTAAATAGTTTAAGTAAGATTTCTCATACCAGTCCCATGACTAACTCGAAGTTTGTTTCACTTTGCAAACTCGGGTGTCCTCTTTTCCACACGGGCAGTCGAGTAGCTTGTTTTGTAGATATATATCTTTTGAGCAGCATTCTGGATCGAAGCTTAAAGCTGTTTCCAGAGCATTGATTGTCTTTCGCTATGTTAGTTATTTGTTTCTGCTGCATTGTATTAAATTATTGTAAATTATCTTCCACTGTATAATTATTTATCGATGTCTTCTGTCATCTGTTCTGATGTGTTGTATGCCCAAATTTAGCATATTCGGGTTTTTGAACGGTCTTAGTCGATTTCACGATCGATTAGGTCCGGGCGAAATCCTAGTCGTTACAAATAAACTCCAACTAAGTTTTGGTTCTCACACCAGTCAATTGTAAATATATAGATATCCCACTTTCGAAACTCGAACATAAATACTGATGATGTCCGAGCATCACCAAAATCATCTCCGGGGGACTAGAGTGTGATTCTATATCTATCCAATGTATTTAAGGCTTCGTATATACGTTCATGACGCGTATATGCAAAATCTTCATATACTCGATTGTCCAAGACAAAATAAATGATATACTCAAATACGTATAACAAGGTTTAAATTTTCAAAATTAAAATCGTTTTCATTTTTATTTTTAATAAATAATACTCTTTGAAACACATTTTAGGATACTATTGATCCCATCTCTGACGAGTTATTCTTATTGGATATTACTAGTCCAATCTCCGATGAATTCTTTTGTTTGGTCCTAGTGTGTCTTGTTATCGAGTTCTGTAGACCAAAACTCTGATAGCAAGCTGAAACAACCCAAGCTCGCCCTTATGAGAAAGCCCGGATTGAGTTGAGAACATGACAAATTAGAACATAAACGACAGAACATTCCATTGCTTATTACAACAATTACATCAGAGTACAAGAATAAATCAGAGTACGAATAAATATTACCCATTGGAAATAAAATATCAGAGATTTAAATTACATTTTAAATACATAGTAGCAGAAAAATAATACATAACACAACTAAAAGAAATACACTGATACAGAGCGTTCTGAATATAGCTCTAGCTGTAAACCAGTATCCTATGAAAAGAAATCTGCAAAACCAAAACTACCGACTGCCCGTGTGGAAAATTTTGGCACGCCGAGTTTAGGTTAAAACAATAAACTCCGAGTTAGTCATGGGACTGGTGTGAGAACTAAAATAGTTATTAACTTTTTACTTTAAAAGTTGGGAAATCATGGGACCACGCCGTAAAACATGAACAGGTTTACTCCACATGAATCTTAGTTTAAAATAAAATAATGCAATGCTTTTTGGAAAAATGAAGCTATTATAATACTCAGGTCCCATCACACAATGCAATCATTTTGATATTTTTAATAATGTCTAGTAAGGTTAAAACACTTCTCAATATAAATGTATCAATCCTAGACAACATAGTACTCCATCCGACCTTGTCGCGATATATAGGTTTACAATCAAATCCGTAATGTTGTATTGGAAATTGGGTTTCCATCATGAGTCAAGGCAAGGGATGGTCTCCTTACCGATTCGAGACACTCTATCAAATGCCTCAAGGCTCGGATGCTGGTGAGCCCTTGGATCTTCCAAGGCCGTTCCTCTCTTACTTTTGAGGATTAATTATTCATGAACACATGTTTCCCTATCCTATCGGACCTACCTCTGAACCATTGGAGACTCAATATCCAAGGTGCCTCATTCCATCATCCACATAAGTAAAAATGTTTAGGCTCCATACCGTGACACCACTTCTAGCTAGAAGGAAACATCGTACGCTCCTTGGGACTCTTATCTCGTTTTAGACTCATACCAGGGTGTGAGGCTCGCAAATTAATGCCATACAAAAAACTGTGCTTTGATCATCATCCACAAGTCCTTGCTTTTTAACAAAAGCCTTGATCCTTTGCATCTTAGCATGCCACATTGACAATCCATACCATACCACTGATTTCCACCAATATATAATCTCTAAGCTTGTACGTCTTAGAGAAGGGTGTTAAGCGAGTGTTATCCCATAAAAATACGTGTATAATATGTCATATTTAACCATGTCGTTATTCATCGAGTCATAAGCATCAAGTCGTTCCAAGGCCATGTCATGAGAAAAGGAAGGAACCATGCCGTCTTTATGGCGGTAAGATGAAGCTAAAGCGATCTATAGTCATGCCGCTCTAATGTAATGACATAAGATAAAGTTGAGATTCATGTTGGCTTTAATCCATGTCTTGAGAGCCAAGTCAGGATCAGAGAATGCATCATGTCGTCCATCCTCCATGTCGCTCAGCGACACAAAGGATAGGTTGCTACTAAAGATGCCGATACGAACCATGTCGTGACCTACTTATGCCACAAGATATGAAAGCCAAGCCGTTAAAATCATGTCGCAAAGAAAGAGATTCATCGATACCACATCAGGTCGCTTGCAATCATATTGTGTCCTTCCATGTCGTGCTCCATCCATAATGTCAAAGTTAAGTTGTCATGTGATATGGCACCGAGACATGACATAAGCCCAAGACCAAAAGAAACACAAGGTCAGATGACATGAATCATGTTGTCAACCCCTAGATCATTTAACGACATATAGGGCTAATCGCTGTTCAAAGCCCGAAGCTAAACCATGTCGCCTCCAACTAGTGTCGAATCATGCAAACGATACGAGCCGTGATAAAGAAGGTCATGTCGGGTCACAAGCTTAAGGTGCCAGGGGGTTGACCCGACAGGCGACACGAGTCATGTCGTAAACGACATGACTTATAGCGAGAATCTGAGTCATGTCGGTGGTGACATGAGTCATGACATTTTTCTGCATAATTACGAAACTGCCATCTGGTCTGAAGATCACAAATAAATACCCCTCATAATTCACTTGAGGGGGGGGGGGGCGAAAATTGATTCTTACAAGGAGACTTCGTCAAATTCAAAGCTCATCTACAACTTCTCTAATGGCTTCTATGAGTTCATCAACACTTTTCTAGTTTCAAGAAGATCAAATCTAAGTCAATAATCATGAGAGCTTTCCACAAATTGGGTGTAAGCACCTTTAATCTCATTCAAGATACAAGATCATGAGAAAGAATCAAAGGATACAAGTGATTGAAGATTCATTACAAAGCTAAATTTCTTCCTCTTTCTTCACCGAATTTAAGAGAAGTAAAGTCATATATTGTATTAGGAGAGAGAAATGATTGTAATGAGGGGAAATTCATATGTTGTAAGCTTCAACAATATAATGAGAATTGATTGAAAGTGGATGTAGATTCATGTAGAACCGAACCACTATAAAAATTCCGTTGTCTTCTTAATTACTTTTATCCGTTTATTTTTTCAATTACGTGGTCCCGAATTCTTACCGAATCGGTGAAGTGTAACTTTTATACCCTTGGTGTTTGATCCCAAATTTGGAGCAAACATTTTGGCACCTACCATGGGGCCACGTTCACACTTCTCTCAATCTTAAGAGCCTTGCCATTGAAGTTCTAAGCCTACTTCTACCATAGATTTCAAAAGTCCTCAATCCAGACTAATTGACCAAATCTCTTCCAAATTCAAAAGGTCTCTGCCAAAATCCGAAGAGTTGCACGAAGTTATGCCTCTGCTGAAAAAGTACAACAATAAGTTCGCCAGATGTTCGACAAGTGTTGATCATGAAGCTTTCACCAACCCACGAGCTAATCTTTCATATATGGATCGATCCTTGAGGTGTGGAGTTGGCATAATTCAAGATCAACTAGATACGGTGGTGGACGAATTGAATCAACAAATGGTGATTTCACACAAAGCTTTAACGAATAAGCTTGATGTGCTTCTGGCCACTCAAGCGAATCTCATATCTTTAAAAGTTGACTCGCAAAAATTCGGTAAAGCTGTAAAAATGTCTTCGTCATTCCACAAACTAATAATCCGACTGTTGCTGAAACTATGGAAGCTAGAATAACCCTTAGCAAGTTCAAAGCTGTTGACACCGATTCCAATAAGAAATTTGCAACTTTGGTGGATAAGATGGAAACTCTTCGTGGTGCTCGAGCTAATCCAGCACCTCGCAAAATTGAAACCGACTTAAAAGGAAATGAGCACTTGTTGGTGTAAGATCATAATCAAAATCACGAGGTAAATGAAGTTGATGATCAGTCGAATATTAGAAATGGAACCAACATTGAAGATTTCAAAACCAATCTCGAAGTATTCATACAAGTCCCGTCAAGGGAAAGATACGAGAATGAGTACGGTTCCCAGAAGATTGCAAATCCTAATGAAGGGCATTTCATCGGACCATGAGTACAGGCCCTCATCTGGTAAGCCGACATTATCTACCTGAACGAATGTCGAAGAAAAGGGCCGATGTCTGCCCCATGGAACAATGAAAAGACAAGGAGCCTATCTCAGGAAATAGCATTAAGCATGTAGGAACCTTTAACAATGCTATTATGGATATTGCTGTCGAATCCCAAGCCAACAATCTAACCATGAATGAAACTCCAAGGGATTATGTAACTCAAAAAGAATTTGTTGCGGCCATGACCAGTTTGCACCAGAAAATATATGCTTTAAATGAAATGTTGCTAAATCAAATAAGGGCTCTCAAAACCACTCAAACCAGCCCCACAAACCATGTAGAACAACTTGGTATGGAAAGGGGCATGTACCTTACTCTTTCAGATTTTCATATAGAGATATGTGGTCATCATGATGATAAGGAGAGCAAGTCTAAGCAAACTTCCTCCCTTACCTATCCAGTAAGCACCAAGAAGGATGACGGAAGGCGAAAAAGAACAAACGGAGACAAAGGGGAAAAAGCGAACAAGAGATTTCACTTTTTCAAGTCTAAAGAATTAACTCCATTAAATGATACCTCGGAGAACATCTTCTTTGCCACTAAAGGCGCATGGTTCTTTCCAGAGCCACCACCAATATTAAAGATCTCAAACAAAGCAGCGACATCTGGAAGTTTCTGCCATTATCACAACCAACATGGTCATAACACTAATGATTGCAGACATCTGAAAAGCTCAATCAAGATGTTGGTTAGGAAGACCAAGCTGCAGAAATATGTCAGGAAAGCGCATACGACAAATCCTCTTTCAACTCCACAGAAGCGAAGCATATCCGTTAAACGATCAAGCCCAGATATAGAGGCTCCAATGAGCAACCATGCAGAGTCAACATTCAATATTACGGCAAATAGTTCTCGCTCAGGCAATAAAAGTTGGGGGAAGATGCAAAGCTATGCAAGTTCTCAAGGGTATAACCCGACGAAGGCGATGATCCCAATGGAATTACAATCACCTGTTCATCCAATGATCGCCCAACACTTCCATACCGAAACTCAGTAAAAGCCGGTGTTGAAATATTTGAGTCTAACCGGCAAAGGTCATGTTATCAACCAAGAGCATCTGAATGGCATCAACAAACTGTCGACCTTTGATGAAGTTTCAATATTGGGAATCCGGAATAACGACTGCATGTGACAACATTCTACATAAAAACACTACTTAGTTCTTATGAAAAATTATTATGCTTCCCTTTACAAATATTAAACTCCTATGGTAAAAAGGGGAATTGTAACTAAGCATTACTATATCGATTTTCATATAATAAGAAGCCTGCATTTGTTGTACTTCGATTATTCCATTATATCGAAAATCACTAAAATCGATTTAATACTGCAGGACACGTACTGGCTCGCGATCTGATAAATTCTGGCAATCCTTGCTAACATACCCCATTTGGACAGTCCAAGTGTTGGGTACCGAAAGCATCATGTGGAGTAAACCCTATGATGTGGAGTGCCAATTTGCAAATCAAATGAAAATTTTATCCAGAGTCAGACGATGAAAAGCATAGCAAATTGGCACTGTATCATAGAGCTGCATATGCCATTAAAGAGGTACTACTTAAAATAGAAGTTGGAAACATCAAAATCTCCAATTTCAAGTCACTTGCCAAGATAAACACCATGCGATTCAAGGAATATTGACCTCCATCTGGTTCAACAAGTCTAAGTGGTATTTATAACACGCCTCAACAATGATATTCCAAGCGTCAAGTGCAACAAGCACCATTCCACATGTAAAGTTAAGATGTAATGCGTCATCCGGAAAATCGGGAAAGGGAAGTCAAGCAGTGAATTTAACAGGATCATCAAAGCCAAATTTACTCGGTTTGATTGTGGGAAATAATGCTTGACGAGCGCTTATTCCATAGAAAATTGACGATACTTCACGAACCCTAAAACGCCAGTCCAAGTGATGAATATACCTAAGTATAGAAATAAAAAACACTACCTTGAAAAGTAGAAGGAAGGGGTTGCAAAGGGACGAATAGTGAGCAAGCGTCACAGTAAATGAACTAAAGGGTTATAGGTTTCACTCAAAGGAAATTTCTCCGAGTAGCATAGCCTAGCAAATAAGGGGAATCAGGAACTGAGCAGCCGAATGATATAGCGTTCAGGTTAAAAACAAGTTGTAAGTTTCATCGAAGGGGCACCTTCTTAATTGCACGGTCCCTGGAACTAGTTCTAACAAATCGTGGCAGAACCCGATAAATGAACTAGCGTCTACCCCATGAAACAACGCAGCCCTAAACCAAAGACCTCCCCGAGGGGCACCCGGTTTATTGCCGACGCCATTAAGATATGGCCGGATAGCGATACAAACATCGGGCTTTTGAACCCAAGACCTCCCCGAGGGGCACCCGGTTCACTGCCACTGCCATTAAGATATGGCTGGATAGCGATACAAACACCGGGCTTTTGAACCAAAGACCTACCCGAGGGGCACCCGGTTCATCGCCGATGCCATTAAGATATGGCTGGATAGCGATACAAACACCGGGCTTTTGAACCAAAGACCTCCCCGATGGGCACCCGGTTCATCGCCGATGCCATTAAGATACGGCTGGATAGTGATACAAACACCGGGCTTTTAAAACCAAGACCTCCCCGAGGGGCACCCCGTTCATCGCCGGCGCCATTAATATATGGCCGGATAGCGTTACAAACACCGGGCTTTTGAACCCAGGACCTCCCCGAGAGGCACCCGGTTCATCGCCGATGCCATTTATACATGGCTAGATAGCGATATAAACACAGAGTTTTCAAATACCTCTTCGGAGGCACCCGTTCAGATGCTGGGTCTTCCAAACCCAGCTATTGATTCTGGGTCCTTCAAACCCAGTTACTGACGGAGCCCAAAGACCTCTTCAGAGGCATCCGACAAGTTCGACAAGCGTCTGAAGTATTCAGATCCAACGAACAACGGATCAACGATCCTTTCAAGGGCATCAGGTTATAAGTTGAATCTTCCAAACTCAGTAAGTAACAAAACCAAAAGCTTCCCTCAATGTTATCTAATAAAAACCACAAGTAACTGGTCCACTCAGTTACTAGGAACAACAGATTCCTTTATCTAACTGAAAAAAACATACCTAATTAAAACCAATTGTGGTCGGGGGGCACTACCATCGCATTAATAAAATCTACTGATGCTCTCTTAAACATACTACAATCTGGTCATAATCTCATGAAAACCCAAATTGGGTCACTCTAACCAGCGAAAATGGATTTCTGGAATAATTAAGATGAAATTAAAAGATCCTAATAAACGTGAACGGGTTGTGAGCATCATCTCAGTCAAGATCAGGAAAATCCAATTAAGTTGGCCTGTCATAACAAATAATTTGTAGTGCAGAATTTGTATTGCAAATATAAAACATGCATGAAATGCAAAAATATATATATATATTTATAAAAGCACAGCGAGACCAAAAGCAAAATTTAAGGCATGAAAAGCAGGACACAATTTCCTGACAACAAAGTAGAATTATATCATAAAACTACAGGTTAAAGTGCAAAATGGCAAACAGCAGGGTGCATAAAGATGACAAGTACAAGAGTAATGAGTAGGGGCCGACGCCCGCATATACAACCGGCCTGAATGCAACAAACGAATGGAAGTAACTAACAACCAAGTTGAGCAACTACTAAGCATGATCGTTTCTTCTTGTCACTTGATCTCAAAGCTGGCTTGTTGAGTAAAGGCGGAGGGGTATCTTCCACATTACTCTGATTCTCTTGGGAAGAAAGAACGGTAGCCTCCATCTCCTTCTTCTTCTTCCTCTTCTTCTTAGACAATGAGGACTTGGCAGACTTCTTTCCTTTCTCCTTGGTGATAGCCCGGGGACTCTCATCTGTAAGGTCATCGCTAAGGCTGTAGTCAACAACATCCAAATCTATGAAGGCGCCAATCTTTGCATCCTGTGACCCAGGAGTTGTAACAAGCAATGGTGTGTTACTAGGAAGAGGGGGAGTAATGACAGAAGTAAGAGGAAAAGTTTTCAATGGTGAGTCAGCCCTTATAGCTCCTGTTGTCATTGCATTGCTTATAGAAGGAGAAGACATGGGTGAAATTAAATTCAAAGTATGAAAACATTGAGCATAGTAAGCAAGGGACCCAAGTGAATCGAAAATGGACTTTAAGCACGATAGGGTAATGTTAGTTTCAATTTTACATGTATCTAGAAGATTCTCCGAGGGATCCCTATGCTCGATCCTCCAATAATCGGGATTATCATCATCAGCCTCATCGTTTTCACCATGCTCATTGGCAATATCCTCTGTATTAGTATCCCCCTCAATGGTGACATTTTTATCTTTGGGAGCATCAACTGGGTTAGCTAATGTCTGCGTGCCATAAGCTTCCAAGGCTGAAGGATCAACAGGAAGATTGACATCAGGTTGGGTTTGAACTTTCTCACCAGAAGTACCGGCCTTTTCGACTATAAGTTGTGCCTTTCCTTCTGCCAAAGCCTCTCTGGACCTGTCATCTAAGAGTTTGTCAATGAGTTCGTCCTTGCTACAACCATCACCGCTAATCTCAAGCACACACTCCCAAACAAGCACCAAAGTACGTGCAAAACTATCCCCTAAGTAATGCAGACTCCCACGGCTTATGACACTATATACAAAAAGCAGAACATATCATCATCAGCTTCGTCCACAGCTTGTTTGTGAGCTTCTTCTGCAATTATCTTGTCCTTCTCAAGAGATTCGACCTTGGCCATCAGTGTCTGGTTAGAAGTCTTCAAGGATTTTACCTCCTTACGAAGATTAGCGGCATCCTCCTGATCTTGTTTGGAGAAATTCTTCTCTACAGCCAATTCGGCATCAATGTTGCACTTGGCAGCCATGGCATCGTTTTCTCTTTGTTTGGAAGCCTCCAGTTCTTCTCGGAGCTTCTTAATCTCGTTGTCTAATGCTTCTAACTCAGCGAATCTTTTGTTAAGAACCACGATAGTAGCATCATGATCATCTAAAACCTTTTCCCATTTAACTTTATCACCCTCCAACTCGGCAATTTTTGTAAGATGAGAATCATGGCGCTTTTGGAGGTCATCACCAAGTTTCTCCCATCCACGCAACTTTTAGTAAAAGATATCTCTTACAATGTTCCATTTTTTCTCAAGTTGACTCTTAGCAGTATCCAACTGGGTGTGTGTTTGATTTATAACCGCATCCACCTCTTTAAGAAAATCATCAGCGCCAGTTGTACTTACTCCACGATCAAAGTAAAGCCCTTTCAAGTTCCAACCCAGGAGTTTTTCAGTAAAGGAGATGTTCGTTGAGCCAGGAGTGTAGCGAGGTTTATTGATAATCGAATGGATCTCAACTGAAGGACCAGGTGGGCTAGATGATAAAGGAAGTTGGGGTTTAATAGGAAGCTTCTCTGCTTGAGAATGCTTATAAGAACCATCTCTTTCTCGTTTCCTCCCTTGCCCCCTTCATCGGGAGTGTCTTCCCTTATCCAACTGCGCCTTCTAGCCTCTTCCTCTTCTTCCTCACGTATCTTCTTTCTCTGTTCTCAGTCAGAATGGATTCTGATACATGTAAAAACTGGGAAGAGGGTTTTGAGGGTAGAGGAGGATAGGGCTGGTCATGGTGATGTGATGATTGCTGAGGTTCAGATCGCAATAAGTGCCAAGGGTCGATAGTTTTGCTCCTCTTACTAAAGTCTGATTTGATTCCTAACGAGCGTCTCCCATACATGTCTAAACCTGAAATGAGATATGAATAAGTTTCCGATACTTGAAACTATAAGATATCTAAAAATGCTAAACCAGGATTTAAACACAGAAAAAGAATAGGAATGCACAAGATGAATTTATTTAAAAATATATACTGTGGATAACAGACCAGTCAAATCCTCTGAGTTTAAGGGAATTCCTAAAGATTTAAGATGATTTTCTAACTTAGTTGAGGCTGCATCCCTAAGTCCGGTTTCTATGGTTTGAGGGTCGAGAGGCTGAGTAACCGAACCATCCTGACTAAGATATCTAGCAGAGTTGAGATCACTCAAATAGTCAAATGTACCTGCAGAATCTTCCTTATCTGCATTTTGAGTAGGAGAACCTCCAGTTATAGTCTCAGTATTTGGATTAGTTTTTACTACAACTATGTCTTCACCATCATGCCCAATCCCGCACTCGAGTTCAGAAGGATTCACTTCCCTATTATCTCTTTTAGCTTGTTCGGAATCTGATTCTGGCTCAGGATGCGGGGAAATGTTCTCTTTCTCAATCAACTCAACCGATGTTGTAGGATCCTCGCCCCTATGATGGTTAGAGTCTTCATCCTTATTCAAAGTCGTCAACGAGGGCAATGATTTTTCACTAACAGACCCTGAACATCTTTTGAAGGAAGGGTCAATGGAAGGGTTTTGATCGGCTTGAGTTACACTCCTGTCGTCTGGATTTCCTAAATGTGATTTTGTAAGGTTAGGTTTAGGAGTGGAAGGTCCAGCCTTACAAAAATACTTCCTCAAGGGATGGAGTAGTTCGTACTGGTGAAGAATGCTATCCGTAATTAAAAGTTTTCTACTTCTCTTAGCCTCGTCAATAGCTTTTAGTGTTTCGTATGTGGCTTTAAGAGAAGGGGTTGATTTTCTATCCTTAATAAGGGTAGGGAGTACCGAATTTCAAATGAAATATTGTAAGAACGTATAACTCAAAGGAAAGTAAAGTCAAGACCTCTGAATAAACTACGCATACCTCCATCTGTCCACTGCCCTTGGAATGGTTCAGGGCATCAGACAAAGAAAATTGGTTTAAAAATCCTGAAACACTGTCCGGCAATTCAAGAACTAGCTTCCGATTTCTGGCACCTTCAACATGCATAATAGAGGAGGTGTCCTTCCTACTCTTGAAAGAACACAAGTACCGAAGTTCCTGGAAAGTAGGCTCTTGCTTTGTCGTATCCTTGTAAAAGACATAAAGGCCCGTAGAACTGGGTAGCCATTAGGATGGAGTTGGAAAGGAGCGATGCCTAGATGGTTTAAGATTTGCCCTAAAAAAGGATTAAATGGGGGAATAGCACCAGCTGCAAGCATTTGTTTGCTTACTGCAACATATCCAGCAGGAGGGTCATCAGCAAATACGCCATCTTTTGGTAATATCGCATCCGTAAGAGGAAATCCGTATTGACCACACAATAGTTCATATTGCTCCTGAGTTAGAGTGGTAGGTTGTCTCTCTTGATCCCTAGCTTTAATCAGGAGAAGGTCCGAAGGAAAGTGGGCAGAAACTTGGCTCGAAGTCGTAGTTGTTTCAGTTTCAGAAACCATGTTTAAAGAGGGATCGGTTTGTGCCGAGGAAGTCTCTTTACTTTGAGGAAGAGTTTGCTTTTCAGTAGTCATTCTACATAGATATACTCGAATAACATTTCAATTTTCTAATAGCAAGAATTGAAGAATAAAGGTGTGAAAACGCATCAAAACATTGAAACGAAGGGGACAAACACCGTGGCAAAGCATTTGATGGTGGTAGAGTTAAATCGTTATGACATAATTGCTCATGCCGTAGCAGCAACATGTTGGTTCGCTCATGTCGCTACCACGACTTGGAATCCATGGCAGATCATGACATGAGGCTCATGTCAGTTCATGGCATGAGGCTGATGTCGGTTCACAACACAAGGCCCATGTCGGTTCACAGTATGAGGCTTATGTCGGTTCACGACATAACACCCATAACGATCCACGACATGAAAATCGTGTCAATCTACAACTTGAGCCTCATACCAATCCACGACTCGAAACTCGTGTCAATCCACAACCTAAGAACCGCAAAGGTCCGGACTTCAAGAGGAATTATATAGCAGCTATAGCAATAAAGGGTTCATGGTTTAGGTATTTCAGCAAGAAACTAATGTGCAGTATAGCAGAATATTCAAAAAAAAAAAAACTATTCGAGTGATCATCACCGAATCAAAGTCCAAAACAATACATTTTATGGCGTTAGAAATATGTCGCTCGAGCATCATGTCGCAGAGACGACATAAGACTCGAGTCGAATGTATTACACAAAATTATGAGTTTAAAAGTAATCAAAGGATGTCAGAGCTTTCATACACAAGTATACTCATTCCAATTCAACTTATTTTTGATTCACAAGCGTCTCAATAACACAGAGCAGTCAAAATCAATTCACAAGACTATCACTTTATCGGAAATAAGTAAAAACCTTAAACCATATACAAATCCTAGCGTTTAGAGAAACAAAGAAGAATTCAGATTCGAAAATTACTTACAATAATTTCTGAATGGTTATCCAAGATCGAGAGTATGGGTCGCAAGTTGAATTAATGAAGCTCAACGAAGTTGGTCGGAATCTGGCTGCGATGACCTTGATGGAGGAGTCGGCTTAACTGGGTAGGATGCTTATGAGAAAGGCAATGATGTTTCTCCAATTCAATCTGCCATTAACAAGTCAAAGCTTCAAAATGAGAAGAGGGATAGGAATGGATATGTGAGTTTTAGAATAATATATAAAGGCATAGGGGGTTATCGGGCCAAGTCAAGACTGATTCGAGGCCCAACACGACCTAAAACCCACAAGCAACTCAGAGGGGCACGACTCACGACACGGTAATGAGAATGGATTGGCTTTTCAGAGGTTTGAATGACTTATTTAAAATGCGTGAAAAGGGGATCCGGGATATCATGATTCGAAGCCCATGTTATTTCTAAAAACATAAACTTCGAGGGGCAAATGTTATCCCGTAAACATACGTGTTTAATATGTCTTATTTAACCATGCTGTTATTCATCGAGTCGTAAGCATCAAGTTGTTCCAAGGCTATGTCGTGAGAAAAGGAAGGAACCATGTCGTCTTTATGGCGGTAAGATGAAGCTAAAGAGATCTATAGTCATGCCGCTCTAACGTAATGACATAAGATAAAGTTGAGATTCATGTCGGCTTTAAGCCATGTCGTGAGAGCTAGGTCAGGATCAGGGAATGCATCATGTCATCCGTCCTCCATGTCGCTCGGCGACACAAAGGATAGGCTGCTATTGAAGATCCCGATATGAACCATGTCGTGACCTACTTATGCCGTAAGATATGAAAGCCAAGCCGTTAAAATCATGTCGCAAATGAAGAGGTTCATCCATACCACATCAGGTCGCTTGCAATCATATCGTGTCCTTCCATGTCGTACTCCATCCATAATGTCAAAGTTAAGTCGTCATGCGATACGGCACCGTGAAATGCCATAAGCCCAAGACGTAAAGAAACACAAGGTCACAAGACATGAATCATGCCATCCAGCCCCTAGATCATTTAACGACAAATAGGGCTAATCGCTGTTCAAATCCTGAAGCTAAACCATGTCGCCTCCAACTAGTGTCAAATCGTGCAAACAATACGAGCCGTGATAAGGAAGGTCATGTCGGGTCACAAGCTTAAGGCGCCAAAGGGTTAACCCGACAGGCGACATAGGTCATGTCGTAAACGACATGACTTATACGAGAATCCGAGTCATGTCGATGGCGACATGAGTCATGGCATTTTTCTGCATAATTCCGAAACTGCCATCTAGTCTGAAGATCACCTATAAATACCCCTCATAATTCGCTTGAGGGGGGGGGGGGGGCGAAAATTGATTCTTATAAGGAGACTCCGTTAAATTCAAAGCTCGTATACAATTTCTCTAATGGCTTCTACGAGTTCATCAATACTTTTCTAGTTTCAACAAGATCAAATCTAAGTCAATAATCACGAGAGCTTTCGAAAAATTGGGTGTAAGCACCTTTAATCTCATTCAAGATACAAGATCATGAGAAAGAATCAAAAGATACAAGTGATTGAAGATTCATTACAAAGCTAAATTTCTTCCTCTTTCTTCACCGAATTTATGAGAAGTAAAGTCATAAATTGAGTTAAGAGAGAGAAATGATTGTAATGAGGGGAAATTCATATGTTGTAAGCTTGAACATTATAATGAGAATTGATTGAAAGTGGACGTAGATTTATGTAGATTCGAACCACTATAAAAATTCCTTTGTGTTCTTACTTGCTTTTATCCGTTTATTTTAGCAATTACATGGTCCCGAATTCTTACTGAATCGGTGAAGTGTAACTTTTACACCCTTGGTGTTTGATCCCAAATTTTTAGAAACAGCGAGAGAATAAATTCTCCACCACCAAACAGATATATATTTAGCAGAGATCAACGAATACTGTATAAAGGAATACAATGTCAGACATACCATCCATTTACAAGTTCGTTCTGGGCCTAAACAAAACCGGAGGCACCTTATTCCTCGTCCCACATGTCCAATACAGGGGAGAGGTCCTCGCATATCTGATCGATCTCCAGGTACGTTTGGACGATCACCACTTATTACCTTATCTTGGGTGTACAGCCCAATCAAGACACCAGTAATCATCCAAACGATGTGAAGATCTCTGGTCTTCAACCAACATCTTCATCGTTGACTTTAATAGCCGTATCAGTTATTTAGAATGGGATAAACCCAGTCTTTTCGAATAACCCTCGTATTTTTTAATCAATAATCAAGTGCTGTAAAAATACATCATATGCATCATTCCAATTCAGAATATTCTTTTATTCAAACTTTCACATTTTTAGGGAAAGGTTCCCATTAATTTATCAAAGATAAAATCCTTTAAATGTATTCTTTAATCTTCCTTTTGATATCAATTCAAATGTTTTGATTTTGTCCTTTATTAATTTTAAACCAAATTAAGGTTTATCAACTAGTCGGGATTAGCGAGCCTTACTGAAGTAATCATTTATTTATTATTCTGAATCCCAACCTATTCATCCCATGGAGCAAAACTGGTAGTACTCCATATCTAACACCCACGGTGTTATCTGTAAATTTAATTACCATTTCACGTTCAAATCTAATTAAAGATTTAACTAACGCCTGGAGTAAAACTGGTGCTACTCCATTCTCGATCATTTCAAGAATTCGATAAACTTAATTATCTCATTCCCATTTCAATCTAATTAAAAATTTATTAAAACTCCAATTTGGTTTTAATATCAAATATCATTACTTTATGATTATTCAACTTTAAGAAATTACTCTTTTCTTTAACTGGGTTAAAGTACCAATGTCATTTAAAACAAAATTCATGATAAACTAAAAATCACCTTCCATCAAAATGGAATCTACAGGGAAATCATAACAGTGTATAATCAATATAAATTCCTGCATCAGACAAATAATATAAATGGATTAGAGGCAAGGCCTTTTAAATTCAATATATAGTAGCGGTCTTCATCTACATAAGCTCATCTTGATTGTAACCGAAACGAATACCATTTAATTCCAATTTAATATATTAAATTGGAAAACTTTACTTTGGAAAATTTCTATTAAATCTAAACAAAAAGATTTATAAATTTAAAATCATATCTTCAGTGTTAATTAGGTTAAAGAACAAATGTTATTTCAAACATTGTTCATGATAAACCCAAAAATCCAATTTCAATTCAATTCTAATTAAACATTAGTCAACTTCTCTAAATCTAATTAAAAGATTTATTCTATTCTCAACTGGGTTTAATAACAGTGTTATTAAGGACACCATTCACGACAAACCCAAAATCCATTTTATTTTTTTAAAAGCATTGGAATATTGTAATAACCCGCAATTTCTGAACCAATTTAAAATTTTTATTTTAGCAATTTTAATGAATTTTGAATATTTAAAATCATTTATTTTAAATAATAACGATGAAAAATTTATTTAATTCGAAGTTAGAATGAAAGTTTTTAGTTTAATTATAAAAGGAGTTTAAAATGGCGCGGCAGTTCGAAAAATCGATTTTAAATTTCAAATGAATGTACGGGATTCAAAATAAATCGGATTTTAGTGAAACAAGATATATTTAAATCTGTTTGATTATATCTTTCTAACGAATGTGAAAAACACAAATTTTGTAATAGTAATTAAAAGTTATGCCCAGTTTAAAATTTAGAATAGTCGCTATAGAATTTACATATATATATTAATATAATACATAGCCCTTAAAAATAGCCATTTTACAAACGACCCCCGTTTTCGACGAAACCACTTTTGTTGAATTCGGAATGTCAAATTATTGCTAGATTTCAATTTTCATAATTTTTGTAGTTAATATGTGAGCATGGCAAAAGTAAACGTGATTTGTCAGTTTTAGTCAAATTGGAACGACTAGAAAATGGCCATTTTTCAAACAGTCTCCAAGTTCGACGAAACTAGTTTCATTAGGACTGTATTGTCAGAACCTTGCTATAAATGATTTTTCTGGAATCTTTAGAGTTGTAGGTGGCCCCGGTAAATTAAAATGTATGTTTAAATTAAATATACATTGATTTATATTTAAATTTCTAAGAAAAAACTATCGAACCAATCGAATTAGCTTACCAAAGATGTTCCATTGTGTCCGAAACGGGGGTATCTGGCTAAGGGCGACATTCGTTGGGTTTGGTTTGGAGTTCGGATTGTTTAACAAGCTATTTTTGAATTAAATAAAATAGAATATACGGTATATATACGCTTGAATATACGAAACCCTAATAACACTTTTCAGAAATAATGCAGTCACCATTACAATTTTAGCGGCCAGAAACTTTGAAATAAATTCTTTAAATTTCTTCCAATCTACTAATGGAATCCAAAAACGTTTCAAAGGAATTCTATTATGCTAGGAGAGATAAAGAAGATCAATGGTGGAGATGATCTGTAGGGGTGTGTGGTGGCCACAGCAGCACCAGGAAGCGTCGAACTTTGGGGCGGATTTGCGGAGGCCAGGGGCGCGAGTCAGGAGCTATTCCAGGTGGTGGTGGCCGACGTCAAGGCCTTCCACGTGGCGGTGATTGATCAACGTACGGTCAAGCATGGTGATGGTCCCTAACCCTAAGGCGCGATGGAGCTTTCGTGAATGAGCTGAAGTCCTGGACATTGAGGAAGAAGGTTAAACGTTGAAGGGTAGTTGCTTTTTCTGTGTTTTAAATATAATAGAAAGGTTTTACTAAATAAAATAGCAATGTTTATAAAATACAATAGAAATTGATTTCAAGATAAAATTAACATTAATTTAAAAAATAAAATCAACATTGATTTACAAAATAAAATAACATTGATTTTAAATGTAAAATAACATGGATTCCTAATGTAAAAAGAACATCGTTTTGAAACAAAGAGAACATTGTTTTATAAATTAAAAAGAGAACATTGTTTTATAAATTTAAAACAGAACATTGTTTTATAAAAATAATAAAAGAAATTTGTTTTGTAAATCAAAATTTAAACTTTGTTTAGTAAATCAAAATATAAACTTTGTTTTGTAAATAAAAATGAAACTTTATTTTTCAAATAAAAATAGAACTTTGTTTTGTAAATAAATACATAACTTTGTTTTATAAATAAAAAAATCACTTTGTTTTGAAATAAAAAGGAACATTGGTTTCAAATTAAAAAGAACATTGTTTTCAAACTAAAAAGAACAATTGTTTGAAAATAAAAATATCAAGTTTTTGAAAATAGAAAGAATATTGTTTGGTAAATGAAAAACCATATTGTTTTGCAGACGAAAATCATATTGTTTTTGTAAAATAAAAATCATATTGTTTTATAAGTAAAGAGTACATTGTTTTTAAAATAAAGGAAGAACATTGCTTTGTAAATAAAAAGATATTATTTTGTAAAAAGAAAATATCATTGTTTTTATAAAAAGAAATTAGCAGTGTTTGCAAAATAAAATCGCATTGTTTTGAAAACATTTTTCGCATTATTATAAAAATGTGGTCTTTTTATATATAAAACATTGTAATAAAAATGTGACATTTTTATATATAAGCCAGTGTAATAAAAATGTATTATTTTTATATAACATTATAAAGATATGATTATATATATATATAACATTATAAAAATATGATTTTTACCATATATATAAGCATCAAAAATATGATTTTTAATACAAACTGTGTGGCATAGACTGTAATGGAACTGGCTGAAAGCAGAACGGAATCAAAATCATCAGTTAAAGACTGACGGAATGAAAATGAAGGTGAAAACTCCTCACTAAAATTTCAACACATTTATTTATTTAATTTTATAACTGAAAAATATAGAATTGCCAGTTTAGATTTTATCAGTTTAATAACTATAAATTGTACACTGTGCTTGATTAAATCACTCCCCTCGTCCACAAACTATGGATTTAAATGGACTGTATTGTATGTGGTTTGTGATTTTTAAATGATTAAAAATTATGTTAACATAAATTTGGTAGTTGAAATTAGATTATAAATATTTATTCATAATTTGAACAGTGAAATTTGGTTAAATTTATTAACCAATAATTTGTGTAAATAAACTGTTGTTGTTTGAAAACCCCACACAGGTCTGGGGATGATAATTTATTCACATCTCCCTTAAATTTAATTATATGCAAATCGATGGATTGACAGTCTGTGATGAGCATTATTTAATTCATTTTAATGCTCACACAGTTGTAAACTTCACTTTGGATGTGATTAGACTGTTTAATGATTATTTATCCGTATTGTTGCGTACATGCGATGTATGATATCCATATAACTGGAAATTATATGATAATTGATTGAGTCGCTTTCCGATTTAGAATATAAAGGATATTTTAAAATAAAATATTGAAACAATAAAAATTATATTTTTATTGAATGTACAAAATATGAAAAATATTCACATAAGAAATGGAAATTGTTTGAAGCAATAAGAGTTATATATTTATAAAAAGATTATAGTTTAATAAATTTGTGTTTACGTTAAAAATTACATTGTTCAAGTAAAGGATGAATCATTAAAAGATTCAATGTTGGCAAAAGTGTTTTAACGTGGAAAAAATAACATTTTAATGTAAAGAACCATTTTTAATGGAAATTATATGAAAGAACATTTTTTTTATGTTAAAGGCCATTTCCAATATATGTAATGTAAAAGGATATTTCTAATGTAGAATAACATTGCTAATGTAAAAGAATATAAATAATGTAAAAGAATATTTATAATGTAAAATAACATTTTTAATGTAAAAGAGCATTTATAATGTAAAGGAACATTTTAAAGTAAAGAATATTTTAAAGAAAGAATCTTTGAAAATAAATAATATTTTAAAATAAACAATATATTAAAATAATATACAGTGAAGAATAAAACTATGATTTTTATGTCTGACTTTGAATGGGCATAAAAATATAAAAATATGAAGTCAATTAAATAGCCAACGCCATTTTAACCTGAACGGGTTTATCGATCAATTTTATTCATTTTAAAATGAATATTGAAAAGAAGTGATTTCAAAATATAATATTTTGAAAATATTATCATTTCAATATAATATAAATATGGAATATTCAATTTTTTTTTAAGATTGAAAAAGAAGTTGAAATCGTTTTAAATGAATTTATAAATAATTTATAAATACGTATTAAATGGAAATCGACGAAATATATGTAATATATATTATATATATATATAATGTCCTGAATAGAATGCGCCGCGCAGCGACCGTTCACGAATTTCGACCATTAACTTCAAATTAGCGTAACGAGAGATCCGACCGTCGGATTCTCCTGAAACCGAAATCGTTGGGTTTGTATCGAAAAGTGCTTTCCAATGAACATCAAAGATTTGAAATCTAATGGCTAGATTTGGAGATATGTCCAAATCAATTTTAGAAAAGGTCGCTATGGATATAGTTCGGTGGCCGTTGTTGGAAACCGACTGTACGGGAGATAATAAAATTATTAAAAATATGGAAAAATTATGTAAAATCATAATAAATGGTTTGGAAAGATTTTTGATGAAAATTCCAATTTTATAAAGATAAAAATATATTCTTATCGATACGAAATGTTTAATGAACTAGTTATTAATTAGAATAATAATTTAATTATTTTTAGAAATAAATAAATTGGATTTAAAAATGGTTTTAA
The DNA here is from genome assembly GCA_030737875.1 of Allium sativum. Lineage (NCBI taxonomy): Eukaryota > Viridiplantae > Streptophyta > Magnoliopsida > Asparagales > Amaryllidaceae > Allium > Allium sativum. The sequence continues at coordinate 621,236,802 of CM060910.1, forward strand.
AATAACTAGCTAGAATTTTCTAAAGAATAAATTGGAATGGATTTGAATGGAAATTATCTTCGGGATATTTCAATATTGGATTCCATGATTATACGGATATTATTATGGGAATTTGGAAGATATATACATATTGTTATTCCCAATACGATATTTGTTGGTTTCAGAATTTGATGTTGATATAAGCCAATATAATTTCTATTCAGAACCTTATATTTAATATCAAATAGGATTTTGGGTTTGTCGTGGACGGTGTCTTTAATAATATTGTTCTTAAATCCAGTTTAGGAAATAATAAATCTTTTATTTAGGATTTAGGAAATTTTACCAATTAATTAATATTTAATTGGAAATGGAATAAAAGAAATGGATTTTGGGTTATCGTGAACAATTTTTTAAATAACACTTGTTCTTTAACCCAATTAACCGTGGAGAATTAATTTGGAATTTATATATCTTTTATTAAGATTTAATGGGAATTTTCCAAAATAAAGCTTTCCAATTTAACATATTAAATTGGAATTGAATGGGATTCGATTTGGTAATAATCGAGATGAGCTCCTGTGAATGAAGACCGATACTATATATGGAATTTAAAAGGCATTGTCGCTATTCCATTTATATTATTAGTTTGATATGGGAATTTATATCGATTATACACCGTTATGATTTTCGTGAAGATTCCATAGCTAATGGAAGAAGATTTGGGTTTATCTTGAACAATGTTTTTAAAAGACATTAGTTCTTTAACCCAATTAAAGATAAGGTTAAATTCTTACACTTAAATAATCATTAAGTAATGATTTTTGAGATTAAAAGAAAATTTAAAAGAATTTATCTTTGATAAAATTAATGGGAACCTTTCCCTAAGAAAGTGAATATTTTATTAAAAGAATATTCTGAATTGGAATGAGGCATAGGATATGTTTTCTATAGCACTTTTTTATAAAGTACGCCAGTTATTTGGAAAGACCGGGTTTAACCCATTCTGAATAATCGAAACGATGACTAACAATCGAAGAGATTGAAGACGGAGTAAGACCGGCGATCTTTACATCGAATGGATGAGTTGCTACAGATGCCCATGATTGGAGTAGCTACCTTGAAGGGGCTACAATGATAGCCATCCGGATGTACTTGTCGATTGTTCGGATATGTGAGGGCCTCTCTTCCGTATTGGATATACGGGACGAGGAATAAGGTACCTCCAGTTTCGTTCAGAGCCAGAATGGACTTGTAAATGGATGGTATGCCTGACATTGTATTCCTTTATGCTATATTCGTTGATCTCTGCTAAATATATATACTATTGGTGGTGGAGAATTTAATCTCTTACTTAACACCCTTCTCTGAGACATATGTTCTCAGAGGTTATATATATATGCAGAAATCAACGGTATGGTGTGGATTGACAATGTAGCATGCTAAGATGCATGGATCGTGGTTTTTGTTGAAAAGTAGAGCCTTGTGGATGATGATCAAAGTATAGCTTTAATTAGCATAGCTTTGTGTAGCGTTACCTCGCGAGCCTCACACCCCGGTATGATGGTGAACGATTTGTTAGATTAGTAGGTTTGACCAATATACTTTATATATATGTAACGACCCGTATTTTCTGCCTATTTATTTAGGTTATTTTAATTATTTAAAATGTGGGTTTGAATTTAAATAATCGAATTTAATGATTATATTCTGAATATATTATTTAAATAAATAATAAAATAATAGTTTAATTCCAAACCAGTCAGAAAATGTTGTGTCGGCAATATAGGTTGAACGGGCCGTTTGAAATAGTTCAATATTGGATACATTGAAGTTATATCGACGATTTCGTTTAGAAACGATGACGAAATATATATAGTTTAAAATTTAATTAAATAACGAGCTGCAGCGGCGCGGCAGTTCGCGTTTTGGCGTTTTGAACTTCAATTGGTCGTACCGGGTTCAAAATAAGTCGGATTTCCTCGAAACAAGAAAGTCGGGACCGGTTTAACGATATCTTTCCAATGGCAGAGAAAAATCCAGTTTTCATAGCATATATTTTATTTTATGTCCAAATCAAATTTTGGAAAAAACACTATGGAATTTCCTTTATATATTATAGCGATTATTTATATTAAATAAATGGTTTTTAAATATTTTAAATATCGATTTGGCTTCAAACTCAACCCGAGCTATTTTATTGGAGTAGTATATGAAATTCTGGTCAGGTATGACCAATCGTGATATTTTAACATTATTATATTGAAGTATTTTAAAATTGATTTATTTTAATTCAAATTGGCTAGTTTAAAAGGGACATTTTTCAAACGACCTCTGTTTTTGGCGAAACAAATTTTGTTGGGACCGTAACAACAAATTATTGCTAGATTTTCAAATGGTACGTTAATCGGAGTTACTCTGTGAGTGTGGCAAAATAAAATGTAAATAAAAACGATCAGTTTGGACGTGAACGAGCGACGTTTGAGCATACGGACTCGGAATTTGACGAAATAAGTTTCGTTAGGACCGTATTGTCAAAATATACTATGCCGTCCAGTGGCGTCTCGAATGGGGTTCGTATGTGAGCGCAAAAGCGAATAAACGATGTTTGAAAATGCGATAGGTATGAAATAAAAATCGTTAGTCAGCGTCACCCGTCAAATCAACATAAAATATATTTTCCCACACCTATATAAACCCCCTCCATCAGATTTTCAGCCAAAATTATTTCTTCCTCCATGTAAATTTGCAAATAAGTCCTCCAACGCAAAATCATTTATATCTCATGATCTGGCGAGAATTTGTGAGGGCAACCTGAACGAAAGTCGTAGATCGGGTCGAGATCTACATGCTGTAAAAATCCGGGGTGGTTTCGTCGACTGAGGTGGCCAGAATCGAGGTGAAACCGTGGATTTCTACTTTGTTCTTGGCTGAAATTTGAGGGACTCGGTCGATTTTGGAGGCCGGGACCTTAGGGCTTTCGAAGAGGGGAGATAGACCTTCGATTTGGCGGAGGTAGCATGATCTCTAGTGATGGGTGGTTGTAGAAATCAGTAGAGGAACGGAGAGGGTTTATTTTTGAAAGCAGCAAAGGGTTTTCACCATTTTCCGGCGTCGTCAGGCGTTGGTGGTGTCGCGCCCTGGGGGGGTCGATGCTGGGTGGCGAGGCCAATGGAATGGTGGTGGTCCGGTCAGCCCTCGAGGCGTGTGGTGGCGGAATGATCTAATTGAACGGATTTCGTTCTTTTTCGGTTTTTGGCACGGAGGAGAAGTATTGGTGGCCGTGGTCACCGGTGAAGGGAGAGGAGGTTGGAGCGGTTATGGTGGAGGAAACGGCAGGGTCCCAGGTGATGGCCCGGTGGCGTTGGGAGACGTTGAAGTGGCGGGTTGTTTTGACGTGACTTAGGAAGGAGGAAGAAAGTCGGGGTCGGGTTAGGCAAAGGGAAGAAAACGCGTATGGAAGATCTGACGTGGCAGAGTCATTAAGGAGAGGTAATAACGGTTTTGACTTTATTAAGGTTTAATTAGTAATTTAATTATTTAATTAATATATCGCTAAATCCATACGAACTTTAAACGCGATATCTCCTTCATACTTTAACGGATTTACACGAAACAGGATTCGTTCGGATCGCAGGGACGAGACCTAGGCGATGGCACTGACTAGGCTCTGATCTGACGTTGTTGAAAATTCTGCAAATTTTGAACGATCGACCCAAATTAAAGTGACAAACGCGTCAACCGTTGACCAGAACAAACTCTGGTGAGTTAATTCTCACACCTTCTGGAATCCTGTGATGTGGTACATTCACAGTAAAAAATATATTTTACAGTTAACAGTTTAAATTGGTTGATTAGATGCGATGGATGCAAATTGTTGTTCCTGTTTGATGGTTGCAGTTATTTATATTCTGCCAATTACTTTATTCGTATATTTTTATCAACTGACATCTGTGATGCAGAGAAGGAAAGGTTGTAGGGATCCGACCGGATTCCTCAAATAAACTGTCTATTTGTTTGTTGTGCTTATATATGAGTTGTTCACCCTGACTAACACAAAAGTTGGTTGTATGGTTGAATAAATATTCACCCGTGATGTGTGAAAATCAGCTGACCGTGTTGATTTGATAATTGACAGTGAATGTCTAAGAATGTGTTGTTGCTGACGTCAGTTGACTGTTTGGGAAATTAACGGAATTTTAAAGTTATAAATTATTTTATAACTGAATTGGAGTTTTCAGTGATTTTGTGTAGATAATTAAATTAGAAGTTTATAAATAAATATTTTAATCAAGTTTATAAAAGAATTATATAAATGGTTTGCGTAGCCAAACCGTGTGATGTAAACGAGTTATAAAGCATGAAAAAAACCCAAAGTATTTAATGATGGGTTGGTTAAAATAGGTAATTGTTTTAAACAATTAAATAGTATTTTAAATTAAGTTATTTATTTAATTAAAAAGGGGAAATGACATGTGGCATTCAGGTAATAGTTAACTGAAGCGTATGGTTGACCGAATCAACCGTGTTTAACTTAAATTGAAAGATGAGATCAACTTGCGAGGGAAATGGGATTAATTGGGTCTTGAATATTCGTCAAATTTGGCGAGTGGTGTTAAATAAATTGGTAAATCCTTGATTAACTAAAATTGAGGAAATCTTTGAATTGTTCAGTGTAAATTTTTAGTTAATCTTCGATTAACTAAACCTTAAAAATAAGTATTGAATTGATTAGGGTTAATTAATTAAAATATTATTTAATCAACTTTTAAGAGGGATAATTACCGTATTTTGATAAATAGCAAAGTTAACTATTTTTATATAGTTAATGTTAACTTTATTATTTTAATTAAAGAAGTGGTTTCAAATGGGTATTCAACTAAGAAAGATTAAGTGATATTGTGGTTCGACTAAGAAGTGGTGAAGCTTATAAAGTGACTTATAAGCCAGGTCTTAGGTAAGGATGGTAAATGGAATTGATAAGTAGAAGTGGTTTTTTTATGAATATTTACTTAATCAAACCAGTTAAGAAAAGGGTTAATTAAACGAGAATCCCAAATAAAGAGATGGTTCTTAAAAACCCAGATTTTGAAACCAAAAGGGGAAATGGTATTTTGATGTTAGCGTCGAACTGATATTTTTCTGAGGTAAGAACGTCGTCGATCAAGGTCTGAGAGGTAACTAAAATACCCCAACTTGGTTGACCTTAATATTATCATGGAATGGTATCAGTTTGGAGTGAAAGAAGATGTTGAAATTGGTCTTACCCTATACAAAGAATAGGGAACCCTGATGCGAGATTTTAGCATATAAACAATATTTCAAATATTAGTTTCAAAGGAAATAAGAATAGTAATTTCAAATTATATCGAACATTTGTTATTTAATTAGAGTTGATCGAATATAGTTAGAGTTAGTCAAACATAGTATTCAGGAAAAGTTTCCATTTCGTACGACTGCTAGCGTAATTCGCAGGGCTGCAGATAGCCTTCGGCGGTCGGATGTTTCCTGAGGGAATCAGGCGTAACCATTGTGATCACTGCGATCTAGAGTCAAGCGAATGGAGTTAAGTCGAGTACTAGTTAATCAATAGTAATAATCAAGTCTAGTTAATCCAGTGAATTAACTAAGTCAAATTAGTCAAGATAGAGTTAATCAATTAGAGTTAAATCGAATTAGAGTTATTCAAATATCGTATTTTTGAATATTAAAGAGTTAGAGGTTTAATTTAACAAAAGAAAATCAGTGTTAAAGGTCAAGTGATGCTGAATACTGAACTAGTTTACTCATTTGTTGTTATGTTTGAAACACTGCTTATTTCGATAGTTAAATCACCGACTATCGAAGTTGACCAAAACGATTGTTGGTATGGAAAGACCGGGATCGAATTATATTTGAATACCCTTCCGTCCAACAAATACGTGAAGATATCAGAAGATGATCGTGATGAAGAATTAAAGACTGTAGATCTTCATAAGCGGAAGGACCACTAATGTTCTTTGGTGAGCTCCCAGAGATAAGTTGTGGTTCTGTCGTGATTGGAATCTACAGGTTGCAAGGACTTCTCTCTACTGATCCATGGGTTGATTCCTATATTGGATGCAGTAGGAGAGTACCTTCGGTTCATCCTGTTCCTGGATGATTTGTATGGACGGATGTCTGACAGAATATTTCCAAAGGAATTACATGCGTTGATTTCTCCAAACGTACCATAGTTGATGGCGGAGGAATGGTTATTCTCTAGCCTGATAACTAGAGTATCTTTGTGGATGTTAATCAAGTGTGATATGGTGAATCTGATGATGTGGCATCCAAAGTATATGATGATCAGATGTGTTCTGACCTCAAGCCTCATCAACCGGGAAATGATAAAACTCGGGCAGGAAGCATGGCTATGTGGGTCGCTCCTATTAGGATGTATGATCACCTATCTAGAGAAATTCCATTTGCTTCTTTAATCTATATTCGATGCTGTCCCTTTTCGGGCAGGCGGTTGCTGATCCCAACCATCGGTGATATACATTCGATACACTCAAGCGAAATGAGTGGTCGGTCATGTGAGGGCCGGGTTGCAGGACGTTCTTGTTGAACCCAGTGTATTCGCCTCTAGAGATACACGTGCGGAAGGTGGTCCCATACCTTGTCATAGTTGGAATCCAATATCCAATAAGCGCCCGCGGTTTTCGATTGTATACTATATATGGGGAGCGTGAGATGCAAGTGTTCCTCTAGATTGCTAATTATTTGTATTTAGACATTATGATAATATCATAATAAGCTATGATTTTCAAAAATGGTTTGGGTTATAGTAAGGTAAAAACTGCCCGTGTTTATGTGTGGGCTGGTCTTACTATTATCCTTTATTTCAGAAAGTATTTTCCCTAAAGTTAAACCAATGATTGTTTGTGCTATGGATTTATCACTGATAGTATTCCAGACTGACCCGGTGTATTTTGCTTTAAATCAAATGTGCTCGGGTCAGACCGAGTATGTTCCTGGTTAGGTTCGCTTGGAGTTTCAGGAGCTGGAAGCAGGAGGCTTCACCGCTAGTTATGTAGAGTTATTTCCGCTATGCAGTTATATGTTGTACTCTGATGATTGGTATGTACATACAATTCTTTTGTATATTTGATATTATATTTAGCTGTTCCGCTGTGAGATTCTGATGTGGTGTTCTTCTTCTTTCTTCTATACTAAAATTTCTTTCTTTCTATTCTCACCCTCTTATTTCTTTCTCATGACAATCCAATGTTTTCGATGCTTGATTAGTCGACATGGTGGTTTTATGTCGATTTTCGGGGTCGAAAATCGCTGGGTCGTTACAGTGGTATCAGAGCTATTGGTTTAGAGATAACCTTGGCTCTGTGGTGTGACTCGATAAAGATGGGGTTAGCAACACCCTAGATTGAGTCTGAGTAGATATACGAGAGAGCGTATTTGTGATTTGATATAAAAATTATTTTTGGAAAATTACTTTTGTCCAATTTATTTTATAATAAAATAAAAGTAAAGGTTATTATAGTATGGGCAATCAATTGATTTGTTGATTATGTGATATGCTTGGATTTTTTTGTTAATCACTTGGTTATAAATCTAGGATAGATAGACTTGGTTTAAAACCAATACGCAATAAAAAAGTTGGATAATCAATCCAGATATATAAATTCGAATGGATAATTAAAAAGTAAAGGAAGTGATTATAAATAATCCTGTGTGGATTGAATTGTGTGTAAAGTGGGTTGATATGAATAGTATAGATACTTTGAACCATATTGACATTTGTTGTGGGAAGTAATGAATTGGTTTGAGTTGAGAACAGATGCTGAAGTGCCAGTTCAGCTTTAAAATCCATTCGAAAGAGAAATTCTGGAGATAATTGAATCCAGTTGAGTAGAGCTGCAAAATAACTGAGCAAGCTCGAATATAAAATACATCGCTTATCGCATGATAACGCTCGCAAAAAGGTACGCCTACGCAAATATGAAATTTTGGTTTTGTTTGGGTTTTGAGTTTGGATTTTGAATTTTTCCGACCATGAGAGTCGATGTATACCTATTTCTTGATTTGTGATTTTGCAGATGTCCTCCGTTCAGGGGAGACTCTGCCGAAATTTTTCCAAAATTTAAGGAGTTAGAAATTTTTTGAAGATTTTTGGAAAATTATTTTATTTGAAATAAATTGGTTTTAAAATTAATTCTTTTTGGAAAAAAATAAAGGGATTTAACGTTCTTTCTGCCTTAGCAATTTCGAAGACAAAATTATTTTAAGGGGGAAGGAATGTAACGACCCGTATTTTCTGCCTATTTATTTGGGTTATTTTAATTATTTAAAATGTGGTTTTGAATTTAAATAATTGAATTTAACGATTATATTCAGAATATATTATTTAAATTAATAATAATTTAATTCCAAACCGGTCAGAAAATGTTGTCTCGGCAATATAGGGTGAACGGGCCGTTTGAAATAGTTCGATATTGGATACATTGAAGTTATATCGACGATTTCGTTTAGAAATGACGACGAAATATATATAGTTTAAAATTTAATTAAATAACGAGTTGTAGCGGCGCGGCAGTTCGCGTTTTGGCGTTTTGATCTTCAATTGGTCGTACTAGGTTCAAAATAAGTCGGATTTCCTCGAAACAAGAAACGTCGGGACTGGTTTGACGATATCTTTCCAATAGCAGAGAAAAATCCAATTTTCATAGCGTAGATTTTATTTTATGTCCAAATCAAATTATGGAAAAAACGCTATGGAGTTTCCTTTATATATTATAGCGATTATTTATATAAAATAAATGGTTTTTAAATATTTTAAATATCGGTTTGGCTTCAAACTCAACCCGAGCTATTTTATTGGAATAGTATATGAAATTCAAGTCGGGTATGACCAATCATGATATTTTAATATTATTATATTGAAGTATTTTAAAATTGATTTATTTTAATTCAAATTGGCCAGTTTAAAAGGGACATTTTTCAAACGACCTATGTTTTCGACGAAACAAATTTTGTTGGGACCGTAACAGCAAATTATTGCTAGATTTTCAAATGGCACGTCAATCGGAGATATTCTGTGAGTATGGCAAAATAAAATGTAAAGAACGAGCGCCGTTTGAGCATACGAACTCGGAATTCGACGAAACAAGTTTCGTTAGGACCGTATTGTCAAAATATATTATGTCGTCCAGTGGCATCTCGAATGGGGTTCGTATGTGAGCGCAATAGCGAGTAAACGATGTTCGATAACGCGATAGGTACGAAATAAAAATCGTTAGTCAGCGTCACTCGTCAAATCAACTTAAAATATATTTTCCCACACCTATATAAACCCCCACCATCAGATTTTCGGCCAAAATTATTTCTTCTTCCATGTAAATTTGCAAATAAGTCCTCCAACGCAAAATCATTTATATCTCATGATCCGACGAGAATTTATGAGTGCGACCTGAACAAAAGTCGTAGATCGGGTCGAGATCTACATGCTGTAAAAATCCGGGGTGGTTTTGTCGAATGTGGTGGCCGGAATCGAGGTGAAACCGTGGATTTCTACTTTCGTTCATGGCTGAAATTTGAGGGACTCGGTCGATTTGGGAGGCTGGGGCCCTAGGGCTTTCGAAGAGGGGAGATAGACCTTCGATTTGGCGGAGGTAACATGATCTCTAGTGATGGGTGGTCGGAGAAATCAGTAGAGGAACGGAGAGGGTTTATTTTTGAAAGCAGCAAAGGGTTTTCACCATTTTCCGGCGTTGTCAGGCGTTGGTGGCGTCGCGCCCTGGGGGGGGTCGATGCTGGGTGGCGAGGCCGATGGAATGGTGGTGGTCCGGTCAGCCCTCGAGGCGTATGGCGGCGGAATGATCTAGTTGAACGGATTTCGTTCTTTTTTGGTTTCTGGCGCGGAGGAGAAGTATTGGTGGCCGTGGTCACCGGTGAAGGGAGAGGAGGTTGGGTCGGTTATGGTGGAGGAAACGGCAGGGTCCCAGGTGATGGCACGGTGGCGTTGGGAGACGTTGAAGTGGCGGGTTGTTTTGACGTGACTTAGGAAGGAGGAAGAAAGTCGGGGTTGGGTTAGGCAAAGGGAAGAAAACACGTATGGAAGATCTAACGTGGCAGAGTCATTACGGAGAGGTAATAACGGTATTGACTTTATTAAGGTTTAATTAATAATTTAATTATTTAATTAATATATCGTTAAATCCATACGAACTTTAAACGTGATATCTCCTTCATACTTTAACGGATTTACACGAAACAGGATTCGTTGGGTTCGCAGGGACGAGACCTAGGCGATGGCACTGACTAGGCGATGATCTGACGTTGTTGAAAATTCAGCAAATTTTGAACGATCAACCCAAATTATAAGTGACAAATGCATCAACCGTTGACCAGAACAAACTCTGGTGAGTTAATTCTCACACCTTCTGGAATCCTGTGATGTGGTACGTTCACAGTAAAAAAAAAATTTTTTACAGTTAACAGTTTAAATTTGTTGGTTGGATGCGATGGATGCAAATTGTTGTTAATGTTTGATGGTTGCAGTTATTTATATTCTGCTAATTATTTTATTCGTATATTTTTATCAACTGACATCTGTGATGCAGAAAAGGACCGGTTGGAGGGATTCGACCGAATTCCTCAAATAAACTGTATATTTGTTTGTTGTGCTTATATATGAGTTGTTCACCCTGACTAACACAAAACTTGGTTGTATTGTTGAATAAATATTCACCCATGATGTGTTAAAATCAACTGACCGTGTTGATTTGATAATTGACAGCGAATGTCTAAGAATGTGTTGTTGCTGATGTCAGTTGACTGTTTGGGAAATTAACGCAGTTTTAAAGTAATAAATTATTTTATAACTGAATTGGAGTTTTCAGTGATTTTGTATAGATAATTAAATTAGAAGTTTATAAATAAATATTTTAATCAAGTTTATAAAAGAATTATATAAATGGTTTGCGTAGCCAAACTGTGTGATGTAAACGAATTATAAAGCATGAAAAAAAAACCCAAAGTATTTAACGATGGGTTGGTTAAAATAGGTAATTGTTTTAAACAATTAAATAGTATTTTAAATTAAGTTATTTATTTGATAAAAAGGGGAAATGACATGTGGCATTCAGTTAATAGTTAACTGAAGCGTACGGTTGACCAAATCAACCGTGTTTAACTTAAATTGAAAGTTGAGATCAACCTGCGAGGGAATGGCATTAATTGGGTCCTGAATATTAGTCAAAGTTGGCGAGGGGTGTTAAATAAATTGGTAAATCCTTTATTAACTAAAATTAAGGAAATCTTTGAATTGTTCAGTGTAAATTTTTAGTTAATCTTCGATTAACTAAACCTCAAAAATAAGTATTGAATTGATTAGGGTTAATTAATTAAAATATTATTTAATCAACTTTTAAGAGGGATAATTACCATATTATGATAAATAGCAAAGTTAACTATTTTTATATAGTAAATGTTAACGTTATTATTTTAATTAAAGAAGTGGTTTCAAATGGGTATTCAACTAAGAAAGATTAAGTGATATTGTGGTTCGACTAAGAAGTGGTGAAGCTTATAAAGTGACTTATAAGCCAGGTCTTAGGTAAGGATGGTAAATGGAATCGATAAGTAGAAGTGGTTTTTTTATGAATATTTACTTAATCAAACCAGTTAAGAAAAGGGTTAATTAAATGAGAATCCCAAATAAAGAGATGATTTTCAAAAACCCAGATTTTGAAACCAAAAGGGGAAATGGTATTTTGATGTTAGTGTCGAACTGATATTTTTCTGAGGTAAGAACGTTGTCGATTAAGGTCTGAGAGGTAACTAAAATACCCCAACTTGGTTGACCTCACTATTATCATGGAATGGTATCGGTTTGGAGTGAAAGAAGGTGTTGAAATTGGTCTTACCCTATACAAGGAATAGGGAACCCTGATGCGAAATTTTAGCATATAAACAATATTTCAAATATTAGTTTCAAAGGAAATAAGAATAGTAATTTCAAATTATATCGAACATTTGTTATTTAATTAGAGTTGATCGAATATAGTTAGAGTTAGTCAAACATAGTATTCAGGAAAAGTTTCCATTTCGTATGACTACTAGCGTAATTCGCAGGGCTGCAGATAGCCTACGGTGGTCGGATGTTTCATGAGGGAATCAGGCGTAACCATTGTGATCACTGCGATCTAGAGTCAAGCGAATGGAGTTAAGTCGAGTACTAGTTAATCAATAGTAATAATCAAGTCCAGTTAATCCAGTGAATTAAATAAGTCAAATTAGTCAAGATAGAGTTAATCAATTAGAGGTAAATCGAATTAGATTTATTCAAATATCGTATTTTTGAATATTAAAGAGTTAGAGGTTTAATTTAACAAAAGAAAATCAGTGTTAAAGGTCAAGTGATGCTGAATACTGAACCATTTTACTCATTTGTTGTTATGTTTGAAACACTGCTTATTTCGATAGTTAAATCACCGACTATCGAAGTTGACCAATAAGATTGTTGATATGGAAAGACCGGGATCGAATTATATTCGAATACCATTCCATCCAACTAACACGTGAAGATATCAGAAGATGATCGTGATGAAGCATTGAAGACGGTAGATCTTCATAAGCGGAAGGACCACTAATGTTCTTTGGTGAGCTCCAAGAGATAAGCTGTGGTTCTGTCGTGATTGGAATCTACAGGTTGCAAGGACTTCTCGCTACTGATCCATGGGGTGATTCTTATATTGGATGTAGTAGGAGAGTACCTTCGGTTCATCCTATTCCTGGATGAGTTGTATGGACGGATGTCTGACAGAATATTTCCAAAGGAATTCGATGCTGTCCCTTTTCGGGCAGGCGGTTGCTGATCCCAACCGTCAGTGATATACATTCGATACACTCAAGCGAAATGAGTGGTCAGTCATGTGAGGGCCGGGTTGCAGGACATTCTTGTTGAACCCAGTGTATTCGCCTCTAGAGATACACGTGCGGAAGGTGGTCCCATACCTTGTCATAGTTGGAATCCAATATCCAATAAGCGCTCGCGGTTTTCGATTGTATACTATATATGGGGAGCGTGAGATGCAAGCGTTCCTCTAGATTGCTAAATATTTGTGTTTAGACATTATGATCATATCAGAATATGCTATGATTTTCAAAAATGGTTTGGGTTATAGTAAGGTAAAAACCGTCCGTGTTTATGTGTGGGCTGGTCTCACTATTATCCTTTATTTCAGAAAGGATTTTCCCAAAAGTTAAACCAATGATTGTTTGTGCTGTGGATTTACCACTGATAGTATTCCAGACTGACCCGGTGTATTTTGTTTTAAATCAAATGTGCTCGGGTCAGACCGAGTATGTTCCAGGTTAGGTTCGCTTGGAGTTTTAGGAGCTGGAAGCAGGAGGCTTCACCGCTAGTTATGTAGAGTTATTTCCGCTATGTAGTCATATGTTGTGCTCTGATGATTGGTATGTACATACAATTCTTTTATATATTTATCTGTTCTGCTGTGAGATTCTGATGTGGTGTTCTTCTTCTTTCTTCTATACTAAAGTTTCTTTCTTTCTATTCTCTCCCTCTAATTTCATTCTCATGACAATCCAGTGTTTTCGATGCTTGATTAGTCAACATGGTGGTTTTATGTCGATTTTCGGGGTCGAAAATCGCTGGGTCGTTACAGTGGTATCAGAGCTATTGGTTTAGAGATAACCTTGGCTCTGTGGTGTGACTCGATAGAGATGGGGTTAGCAACACCCTAGATTGAGTCTAAGTAGATATACGAGAGAGCGTATTTGTGATTTGATATAAAAATTATTTTTGGAAAATAACTTTTGTCTAATTTATTTTATAATAAAATAAAAGTAAAGGTTATTATAGTATGTGAAATCGATTGATTTGTTGATTATGTGATATGCTTGGATTGTGTTGTTGATCGCTTGGATATAAATTTGGGATAGATAGACTTGGTTTAAAACCAATATGAAATAAACAAGTTGGATAATCAATCCAGATAAATAAATTCGAATGGATAATTAAAAAGTAAAGGAAGTGATTATAAATAATCCTGTGTGGATTGAATTGTGTGTAAAGTGGGTTGATATGAATAGTATAGATACTTTGAACCGTATTGACATTTGTTGTGGGAACTAACGAATTGGTTTGAGTTGAGAACAGATGCTGAAGTGCCAGTTCAGCTTTAAAATCCATTCGAAAGAGAAATTCTGGAGATAATTGAATCCAATTGAGTAGAGCTGCAAAATAACTGAGCAAGCTCGAATATAAAATATATCGCTTATCGTATGATAACACTCGCAAAAAGGTACGCCTACGCAAATATGAAATTATGGTTTTGTTTGGGTTTTGAGTTTGGATTTTGAATTTTTCCGACCATGAGAGTCGATGTATACCTATTTCTTGATCTGCAATTTTGCAGATGTCCTCCGTACAGGGGAGACTCTGCCGAAATTTTTCCAAAATTTAAGGAGTTAGAAATTTTTTGAAGATTTTTGGAAAATTATTTTATTTGAAATAATTTGGTTTTAAAACCAATTGGGTCGGTTTGAAAATAAACTCGTGTTTTAAATTTAATTTTTTTTGGAAAAAAATAAAGGGATTTAACGTTCTTTCTACCTTAGCAATTTCGAGGACGAAATTATTTTAAGGGGAAAGGAATGTAACGACCCATATTTTCTTCCTATTTATTTGGGTTATTTTAATTATTTTAATTATTTAAAATGTGGGTTTGAATTTAAATAATCGAATTTAACGATTATATTCTGAATATATTATTTAAATAAATAATAATTTAATTCCAAACCGGTCAGAAAATGCTGTGTCGGCAATATAGGGTGAACGGGCCATTTGAAATAGTTCGATATTGGATACATTGAAGTTATATCAACGATTTCATTTAGAAACGACAACGAAATATATATATAGTTTAAACTTTAATTAAATAACGAGCTGCAGCGGCGCGACAATTCGCGTTTTGGCGTTTTGAACTTCAATTGGTCGTACCGGGTTCAAAATAAGTCGGATTTCCTCGAAACAAGAAACGTCGGGACCGGTTTGACGATATCTTTCCAATGGCAGAGAAAAATCCAGTTCTCATAGCGTAGATTTTATTTTATGTCCAAATCAAATTTTGGAAAAAACGCTATGGAATTTCCTTTATATATTATAGCGATTATTTATATAAAATAAATGGTTTTTAAATATTTTAAATATCGATTTGGCTTCAAACTCAACCCGAGCTATTTTATTGGAGTAGTATATGAAATTCTGGTCAGGTATGACTAATCGTGATATTTTAATATTATTATATTGAAGTATTTTTAAATTGATTTATTTTAATTCAAATTGGCCAGTTTAAAAGGGACATTTTTCAAACGACCTCTGTTTTCGACGAAACAAATTTTGTTGGGACCATAACAGCAAATTATTGCTAGATTTTCAAACGGCACGTCAATCGGAGTTATTCTGTGAGTGTGGTAAAATAAAATGTAAATAAAAACGATCAGTTTGGACGTGAACGAGCGCCGTTTGAGCATACGGACTCGGAATTCGACGAAACAAGTTTCGTTAGGACCGTATTATCAAAATATACTATGCCGTCCAGTGGCGTCTCGAATGGGGTTTGTATGTGAGCGCAGCAGCGAATAAACGATGTTAGAAAACGCGATAGGTACGAAATAAAAATCGTTAGTTAGCGTCACTCATCAAATCAACTTAAAATATATTTTCCCACACCTATATAAACCCCCTCCATCAAATTTTCAGCCAAAATTATTTCTTCTTCCATGTAAATTTTGCAAATAAGTCCTCAAAAGCAAAATCATTTATATCTCATGATCCGGCGAGAATTTGTGAGGCCGACCTGAACGAAAGTCGTAGATCGGGTCGGGATCTACATGCTGTAAAAATCCGGGGTGGTTTCATCGACCGTGGTGGCCAGAATCGAGGTAAAACCGTGGATTTCTACTTTCGTTCTTGGCTGAAATTTGAGGGACTCGGTCGATTTGGGAGGCCAGGACCTTACGGCTTTCGAAGAGGTGAGATAGACCTTCGATTTGGCGGAGGTAGCATGATCTCTGGTGATGGGTGGTCGGAGAAATCAGTAGAGAAACGGAGAGGGTTTATTTTTGAAAGCAGCAAAGGGTTTTCACCTTTTTCCGGCGTCGTCAGGTGTTGGTGGTGTCGCGCCCTAGGGGGGTCGATGTTGGGTTGCGAGGCCGATGGAATGGTGGTGGTCCGGTCATCCCTCGAGGCGTGTGGCGGCGGAATGATCTAGTTAAACGGATTTCGTTCTTTTTCGGTTTCTTTTCGGTTTCTGGCATGGAGGAGAAGTATTGGTGGCCATGGTCACCGGTGAAGGGAGAGGAGGTTGGGGCGGTTATGGTAGAGGAAACGGCAGGGTCCCAGGTGATGGCACGGTGGCGTTGGGAGACATTGAAGTGGCGGGTTGTTTTGACGTGACTTAGGAAGGAGGAAGAAAGTCGGGGTCGGGTTAGGCAAAGGGAAGAAAACGCGTATGGAAGGTCTGACGTGGCAGAGTCATTAAGGAGAGGTAATAACGGTTTTGACTTTATTAATGTTTAATTAATAATTTAATTATTTAATTAATATATCGTTAAATCCATACGTTGTTTAAACGCGATATCTCCTTCATACTTTAACGGATTTACCCGAAACATGAGTCGTTGGGATCGCAGGGATGAGACCTAGGCGATGGCACTGACTAGGCTCTGATCTGACGCTGTTGAAAATTCAGCAAATTTTGAATGATCGACCCAAATTAAAAGTGACAAACGCGTCAACCGTTGACCCGAACAAACCCTGGTGAGTTAATTCTCACACCTTCTAGAATCCTGTGCTGTGGTACATTCACAGTAAAAAAATATTTATAGTTAACAGTTTAAATTCGTTGATTAGATGCGATGGATGCAAATTGTTGTTATTGTTTGATGGTTGCAGTTATTTATATTCTGCCAATTATTTTATTCGTATATTTTTATCAACTGACATCTGTGATGCAGAGAAGGAAAGGTTGGAGGGATCCGACAGGATTCCTCAAATAAACTGTATATTTGTTTGTTGTGCTTATATATGAGTTGTTCACCCTGACTAACACAAAACTTGGTTGTATGGTTGAATAAATATTCACCCGTGATGTGTTAAAATCAACTGACCATGTTGATTTGATAATTGACAGTGAATGTCTAAGAATGTGTTGTTGCTGACGTCAGTTGACTGTTTGGGAAATTAACGCAGTTTTAAAGTTATAAATTATTTTATAACTGAATTGGAGTTTTCAGTGATTTTGTATAGATAATTAAATTAGAATTTTATAAATAAATATTTTAATCAAGTTTATAAAAGAATTATATAAATGGTTTGCGTAGCCAAACCGTGTGATGTAAACGAGTTATAAAGCATGAAAAAACCCAAAGTATTTAACGATGGGTTGGTTAAAATAGGTAATTGTTTTAAACAATTAAATAGTATTTTAAATTAAGTTATTTATTTAATTAAAAAGGGGAAATGACACGTGGCATTCAGTTAATAGTTAACTGAAGCATACGGTTGACCAAATCAACCGTGTTTAACTTAAATTGAAAGATGATATCAACCTGCGAGGGAATGGGATTAATTGGGTCCTGAATATTCGTCAAAGTTGGCGAGTGGTGTTAAATAAATTGGTAAATCCTTGATTAAATAAATTAAGGAAATCTTTGAATTGTTCAGTGTAAATTTTTAGTTAATCTTCGATTAAGTAAACCTCAAAAATAAGTATTGAATTGATTAGGGTTAATTAAGTAAAATATTATTTAATCAACTTTTAAGAGGGATAATTACCATATTTTGATAAATAGCAAGGTTAACTATTTTTATATAGTTAATGTTAACGTTATTATTTTAATTAAAGAAATGGTTTCAAATGGGTATTCAACTAAGAAAGATTAAGTGATATTATGGTTCGATTATGAAGTGGTGAAGCTTATAAAGTGACTTGTAAGTCAGGTCTTAGGTAAGGATGGTAAATGGAATCGATAAGTAGAAGTGGTTTTTTTATGAATATTTACTTAATCAAACCAGTTAAGAAAAGGGTTAATTAAACGAGAATCCCAAATAAAGAGTTGGTTTTTAAAAACCCAGATTTTGAAACCAAAAGGGGAAATGGTATTTTGATGTTAGTGTCAAACTGATATTTTTCTGTGGTAAGAACGTCGTCGATCAAGGTCTGAGAGGTAACTAAAATACCCCAACTTGGTTGACCTCACTATTATCATGGAATGGTATCAGTTTGGAGTGAAAGAAGGTGTTGAAATTGGTCTTACCCTATACAAGGAATAGGGAACCCTGATGCGAGATTTTAGCATATAAACAATATTTCAAATATTAGTTTCAAAGGAAATAAGAATAGTAATTTCAAATTATATCGAACATTTGTTATTTAATTAGAGTTGATCGAATATAGTTAGAGTTAGTCAAACATAGTATTCAGGAAAAGTTTCCATTTCATACGACTGCTAGCGTAATTCGCAGGGCTGCAATTAGCCTACGGCGGTCGAATGTTTCCTGAGGGAATCAGGCATAACCATTGTGATCACGGCGTCTAGAATCAAGCGAATGGAGTTAAGTAGAGTACTAGTTAATCAATAGTAATAATCAAGTCCAGTTAATCCAGTGAATTAAATAAGTCAAATTAGTCAAGATAGAGTTAATCAATTAGAGTTATTCAAATATCGTATTTTTGAATATTAAAGAGTTATAGGTTTAATTTAACAAAAGAAAATCAGTGTTAAAGGCCAAGTGATGCTGAGTACTGAACCAGTTTACTCATTTGTTGTTATGTTTGAAACACTGCTTATTTCGATAGTTAAATCACCGACTATCGAAGTTGACCAATACGATTGTTGGTATGGAAAGATCGGGATCGAATTATATTCGAATACCATTCCGTCCAAAAAATACGTGAAGATATCATAAGATGATCATGATTAAGCATTGAAGACTGTAGATCTTCATAAGCGGAAGGACCACTAATGTTCTTTGGTGAGCTCCCAGAGATAAGCTGTGGTTCTGTCGTGATTGGAATCTACAGGTTGCAAGGACTTCTCGCTACTGATCCATGGGGTGATTCCTATATTGGATGCAGTAGGAGAGTACCTTCGGTTCATCCTGTTACTGGATGACTTCTATGGACGGATGTCTGACAGAATATTTCCAAAGCAATTACATGTGTTGATTTCTCCAAACGTATCATAGTTGATAGTGGAGGAATGGTTATTCTCTAGCCTGATAACTAGAGTATCTTTGTGGACGCCAATCAAGTGTGATCTGGCAGATCTTATGATGTGGCATCGAAAGTATATGATGATCAGATGTGTTCTGACCTCAAGCCTCATCAACTGGGAAATGACAAAAATCGGGCAGGCAACATAGCTATGTGGGTCACTCCCATTAGGATGTATGATCACCTATCTAGAGAAATTCCATTTGCTTCTTTAATCTATATTCGATGCTGTCCCTTTTCGGGCAGGCGGTTGCTGATCCCAACCATCGGTGATATACATTCGATACACTCAAGCGAAATGAGTGGTCGGTCATGTGAGGCCCGGGTTGTAGGACGTTCTTGTTGAACCCAGTGTATTCGCCTCTTGAGATACACGTGCGGAAGGTGGTCCCATACCTTGTCATAGTTGGAATCCAATATCCAATAAGCGCCCGCGGTTTTTGATTGTATACTATATATGGGGAGCGTGAGATGCAAGCGTTCCTCTAGATTGCTAATTATTTGTATTTAGACATTATGATAATATTAGAATAAGCTATGATTTTCAAAAATGGTTTGGGTTATAGTAAGGTAAAAACCGTCCGTGTTTATGTGTGGGCTGGTCTTACTATTATCCTTTATTTCAGAAAGGATTTTCCCAAAAGTTAAACCAATGATTGTGTGTGCTGTGGATTTATCACTGATAGTATTCCAGACTGACCCGGTGTATTTTGTTTTAAATCAAATGTGCTCGGGTCGGACCGAGTATGTTCCAGGTTAGGTTCGCTTGGAGTTTCAGGAGCTGGAAGCAGGAGGCTTCACCGCTAGTTATGTAGAGTTATTTCCGCTGTGCAGTTATATGTTGTACTCTGATGATTGGTATGTACATACAATTCTTTTGTATATTTGATATTATATTTATCTGTTCTGCTGTGAGATTCTGATGTGGTGTTCTTCTTCTTTCTTCTATCCTAAAATTTCTTTCTCATGACAATCCAGTGTTTTCGATGCTTGATTAGTCGACATGGTGGTTTTATGTCGATTTTCGGGGTCGAAAATCGCTGGGTCGTTACAATATATATATATATATATATATATATATGGCTTTGGTCGGCCGAGCTGTGCTGGGTGTGGTCGCACCACACCTTGAGATTAAGGATAGGGCCATTTTCCCCCTGATTCCCATATATAGGGATAGAGTAAGCGGTGTTTTCTCTCGCTGGGACCTAAGCTGCGGTGATACTTGATTTCCCAAATGTGCGGATGTGCATACGGTGTTTACTCTAGCTAGGAGTAAGCCGTGGAGTATTGCACTGCGCGATAGATCTTTCAAATCAGCAGCCATCATGATGGATACCCAACTTTCCAATACGAGCTTTGCGGTTTTATTTTGTAACACCATGAATTTTCTGTGAATATTGAAATTAACAATCTTTAGAATACTTAATTATTAAAGTGAGAATTAAGGGAAATGGGGTACGCCTTTGCGTTTGTCACGAAATTCTACTTGGAATAGAGTCATGTTTTCATAAATCGGACTTTGTATGAGGAAGTTATGGCCCTCGGAAGTTTCAGTGATTTTATACAAATTCAAATAGTTCAGGATAAAATAAATTTGAAATTCAAATTCAGACGGGGAGAAGACTGGGCGGGAATTCTCCCGCCCAAGGGCCAGGTTGACCTGGGGTCGACCTACCCATACAAGTCGACCAGGGGGTCGACCTAGCCCCCCCCCCCCCCGGGCAGATCTGAAATGTGATGATTTTTTGACTCTCTGCTGAGTCATTAGGGCTGATGTGGTTGTTCTAGATAACTCTATCTAGAATGGATGGTTGGATTTATTCCTATGATAATCTAATGGATTAGATTGATTCAAACTTCTATAAAAGAGTGCCTAGACTCAAACCCTAAACCTAAACAAAATTTGTCTCTTGGCCACCATGCAACTCTTAGGATAATTTTCCTTCCTAAAGCTTAGGATTTAGCAAGTCAGAATTTCAATTCAAAAGATGAACGAACCATTCTCTTTTCTGACCTATCTTTGTGAGTACTATTTCTTTCACAATATAACTACTAAATTAATTATGATGGGTTGTAACTGGATTATGAGAACTTGTCTATTTAATCACGTGATGTTGTTTAACTTTGTTATCTAATGTTGGTAGATCTATTTCATATATCCAATTATAGATATGTTACTTGATTCATTTTATGCAAGTTTGGGATGTGAATTATATGTTAATTCATATGTGAATCTTATGCAAGTTTGGGATGTTAAATCATACGTTAATTCATATGTGAATCTTATGCAAGTTTGGATGTTAAAACATATGCTAATTCATATGTGAATTTTATGCAAGTTTGGGATGTTAAATTGTATGTTAGTTTGAATATGAATCTTATGCAAGTCTATATGTGAATTGTACACAAGTTAATATGTGAATCAAGTATATACATATGCTAGTTTATATGCAAAAACATGTGATAAATTCATATGCAAGCTGTAGAAAATCCATATGCAAGTTTAGGTGAAAAACTATATTCACATTTTTAGGTGAAAATTATATTCACATATGCAAGATTAGGTGAGACCCATAATTCATATATGCCAGTTCACAACTTCATGTTTTAGATCTGTATTTAGATCCATGGTAGTTTATGCAAGTTTATGTTCTATTTGCCTATGCTAGTTATTGGCTATGCAAATTTATGTTATAGTTCCTATTTGCAAGTTAGATCTATTTTTATGTGCTATGCATGTTGTGATGTTCCTTTTTTATAAGTTAGACTATTTACGAGTCTATTGAACGTACGAATAACATGTGGACAATGGGAAAATATTAATTATGTGTAAATTGTGAATTGACATAAAAATGGCTTTAAAAGCATATAATTAAATTAAGACATTAATTAGTATAATTTTTATACCAAAAAAGTATGGACATAGTTTAGGTGACAATTATGGACATAAATAAATTTGGAAATTATTGACAATTTGAATAGGGATAATTAATTCAAATTAGGGTGAAATAATTTGTAATAATAAACGCTTATAAGACACGAGGTTAGACTCGTTTGTGGTGTAAGACTGGCCGGACCCGCTCGGCAAATCCAGCAACCACAAACGGTAGTCTAATGTGAGAGGTCAAAGGCATAAATTAAATGCGTAACAATTGTAAATACATGAGGTTAGACACGTTTGCGGTATAAGACTGCCCGGACCCGCCCGGCAAATCCAGCAACCGCAAACGGTGGTCTAATGTGAGAGGTCTTACAAGGTTACGGTTATAATGAATTAAGTAACACTTAACCATGATAAACATGTAGTGGGACATAGGGGTTAAGTGGGTGACATGTGAAATACAATTAGAAATACTTAACCAAATTTAAACATGTAAGAAGACATGAATAAGAAGGGGTTAAGTGGAAAATTCTAGTGGGGACCAAGCATAGGTGGAAGGTGTAACAACCCTGAATTTTGGGGTAAATTTATTTTAACTAATTTTAATGGGTTTTGATATTTAAAATAATAATGATTAGAGAATATTTATTTAAATCGAAGTTAGAATAAATAATTTAATTTTAATTATAAAAGGTGTTAGAAATAGCGCGGTAGTTTGAAAAGTCAAACTTGAACTTTGACTAACCGTACAGGATGCAAAATTTAACGAATTTTAGTGAAACCAAAAATATTAGAATCTATTTAAAAATATCTTTCTAACGAATCTGAAAAATTGAAATTTCATGGCAGGAATCAAAAGTTATGCCCAGTTTGAAATTTATATATAATATATAAAGGTCAAAAATGCTACTTTTTGCATACGAAGGAATTTGGACTCGAAACCACTTCCATTGAGTTCAGAATGACGTTTCTGCATTGAAAAACAGTAAACACTTATATATTTCGAGTTTCGGAAATTATTGGTATAATAATTTATTTTTAATATTAAATATATACGCCTTGAAAATTAAAATTTTGCAAACGGTCTCCAAATTGATCAAAATTAATTTTGTTAGGTTCGTATCGTCAAATCAAAGCTAAAAATGATTTTTCGGTAATTTTTAGAATTAATATATAATTATAATTGATTTTTCAGTGTAAACTGATAATTTTTGTCTTTAAAAATTCATTAAAAATTCATATGGACTCGAAAATTTACGAAACTAGTTTCTATAGGTTCATATTGATTAGGATTAGCTGTGATCCAAATTACTTCGAATGTGGAATCAGTATGTGGTCGTACGGTTTTTAAAACTGCAAAACGGATGTAAATAATTACACTAAAGCTATAATTAAAATGGGCTAAATTACATATGGGCTGAATTAAAGTAACCCTTATATAATATCTCATAGACCAGCCATAACATAATTCTGAAAATCTAAATATAACCTAGCCTCCATCTTCTGCATCTTCATTTCCATGGCCTCCTAAAAAAAAAAAAAAAAAAAAAAGTTTGCACAAAAGTCCCTAAAACCGAAAAAATTATATCTCCAAATCAGAATAAAATCCGACCAATCCCTTTCTGGGTTTTGAACACCTCAACATCCTCTACCTACCACGAAAAATCCAAGACCTATTGACGCACGAATTCGCCGGAATCTGAGTTCGATAGCAAAAAAGTCAGTTTCGGATTTGGTGATTTCCCGCCAAACCGTCGAGAATTAGACGACGGCCCAACTGGAGAAAATGTAGCCAAGAGACATATGAACAACTTTTCTTCTTGGAGTTTCACCTGAAAGTCGAAGGAATTGCACGAAAATCGTGATGATCTGAAAATCAAAATTCTGGCCAAAACAGCGAGCACAAAACGTAAATCAACAAATTCCGGCAAATCGAGCGAGAACCGGGCGAAGTCTCCAACAGGAAAGTTCTGCGTCTATGTGAGATCTAGATGCTCAGAAAAATTCAGGTCGATCGGAGGTGGGTGGCGGCCTGTGGGGCACGCGAGGCGGAGCGGCTTCTCTGGCCGATTTCCGGCGAACGACTGCGAACTGGGCGGCGGCACCAGGTGGCGGTGGAGCTCCTCGCCAAGACGGTTCCAGGGGTGGTCCGCGTTCGGCGATTGGAGGTCTGAGTCAACGGGAAAACACGGTCAAAGTTCGGAAGGGGTTGGTTGACCGGCTGGGGTACTATTTTAATGATTTAATTATTTAATTAATGTATTCAAACTTCAAAATTGTATAACTCTCTCATACGAACTCAAAATTTGATGATTTCAGATTAGCTGCGATTGTGGCGATGAGACCTTCGCGGACACTAAATTCGTCCAATTTGGAGGAAGTTGAATTTTGGGGTATTTTCCATAATTAAATTAATTATTTAATTCGTTCGAACTTCAGAAAATCATAACTTTTTGATACGAACTCGAAATCACACGAAACAGGACTTTGCCACGATCAGCGCATCGAGAGCTTCGCGATGACACCAATTTCGTCCATTTTGGAGCAAGTTGAATTTTGGGCCAAAATTGGGCCCGAACCGTCAATTAAACCCGACAAATTGAAAACCAAGGTGAGAACTCTTTCTCACTCAATATTTATTTTCAGTTGTTATTTATTTTCATAAATAACTGTTATTAAATGTCTGTAATGAAATGTTTATACCTGTTGCGTGTATATGTTGATGTTTGTAGTTGATGTGATGTTTGAATCTGAAAATATATGACATGTTAATTAATGTTATCTTATTAATCATCATTAAATTAACGTTACACTACCATTAAATTAAATTAATGCACATATATTATTTAATTATTTGTTGGTTGAAACCCCACACGGGTCTTGGAATATATTCTGACTACACGTATTCTTTGGGATTAGTTGTCAATTGCACTCTGGATGTCATTTGGATGTGATATGAATTGTGACCATTATTGCTGAAATTTATGTTATGAATGAAATCCATATAAATAAATTATATGGTAACTGTTAAGCCTCATTTCAATTTAGAATTTAATTTGTTACCATTTCATGTTGATTAAAGAAAGAAATGAAAATTTTACATTTTTTAATGTAATAAATGTATGATTTGAAATTGTACAT
The DNA here is from genome assembly GCA_030737875.1 of Allium sativum. Classification (NCBI taxonomy): domain Eukaryota; kingdom Viridiplantae; phylum Streptophyta; class Magnoliopsida; order Asparagales; family Amaryllidaceae; genus Allium; species Allium sativum. The sequence continues at coordinate 621,262,089 of CM060910.1, forward strand.
TATAATTAATGTAACTGAAAGGAAATGGAATTTTACATTATTTTTAATGTAATTGATATGAAATGAAAGAGTACATTATCTTTGTTAATGCAATTTAGAAGAATGAAAACTTACAATTGTATTTATGTAATAAGATATGGATAAGCATTTACATTATTAATGTAATAAATTAAATTTTACATTTTTATGTAACTAAAATGAAATGGAAGATTTACATTTTTATTAATGTAATAAAAAAAAGAAAAGGAAAGATTCGATTTCAATGTTATTTATTTACATTAAAAAGAAAAGAATTGAAAGAGAAGTATATTTTTATCAAAATGTGTAGCGACCCGGGAAAAACTCGACGCTCAAGTCTTCGAGAACAATACATAAACCCGTACCGCTTGCCAAAAACCCAAGTATCAAATTCCCAGATTGTCATGAGAAAGAATTTAGAGGGTGAGAATAGAGAGAAAGAAGTATTAGAATAGAAGAAAGAAGAAGAACACCACATCAGAATCTCACAGCGGAACAGATAAAATATAATATCAAATCTCTTTATACAAAAGAATTGTATATACATACCAATCATCAGAGCATAACATATAACTTCACAACGGAATAATAACTGAACATAACTAGTGGTGAAGCCTCCTGCTTCCAGCTCCTGAAACTCCAAGCGAAAACCTAACCTGGAACATACTCGGTCTGACCCGAGCACATTTGACTTAAAAATAAAATACACCGGGTCAGTTTGGAATACTATCAGTGATAAATTCACAGCACACACACACTTGTTTAACTTTGGGAAAATCCTTTGAAAGGACAATAGTAAGACCAGCCCACACATAAACACAAACGGTTTTTACCTTACTATAACCCAAACCATTTTTGAAAACCATAACTTATTCTGATATTATCATAATGCCTAAATACAAGTAAATATCCATCTAGAGGAACGCTTGCATCTCACGCTCCCCATATATAGTATACAAACCAAAACCGCGGGCGCTTATTGGATATTGGATTCCAACCATGACAAGGTATGGGACCTCCTGCCGATAGTGTATCTCTAGAGGCAAATACACTGGGTTCAACAAGAACGTCTTGCAACCCGACCCTCACATGACCGACCACTCATTTCGCTTGAGTGTGTCGAATGTATATCACCGACGGTTGGGATCAGAAACCGCCTACCCGAAAAGGGACAGCATCGAATATAGATTAAAGAAGCAAATGGAATTTCTCTAGATAGGTGATCATACATCCTAATGGGAGCGACCCACATAGCCATGCTGCCTGCCCGATTTTTGTCATTTCCTGGTTGATGAGGCTTGAGGCTAGAACTCATCTGGTCATCATTCACTTTGGATGCCACATCGTTAGATCCGCCAGATCACACTAGATTGAAGTCCACCAAAAATACTCTAGTTATTTGGCTAGAGAATAACCATTTCTCCGCCATCAACTATGGTATGTTTGGAGAAATCAACGCGTGTAATTCCTTTTGGAAATACTCTGTCAAACATCCGTCCATACAAGTCATCCAGGAACAGGATGAACCGAAGGCACTCTCCTACTGCATCTCATATAGGAATCACCCCATGGATCAGTAGCGAGAAGTCCTTGCAACCCGTGGATTCCCCCCACGACAGAACCATAGCTTATCTCTGGGAGCTCACCAAAGATTATTAGCCGTTCCTCCGCTTATGAAGATCCACGGTCTTCAAAGCTCCATCTCGATCATCTTCCGATCTTCACGTATTTGTTGGTCGGAATGGTTTTCGAATATAAATTCGACCCCGGACTTTCCATACCAACAATCGTATTGGTCTGGTTTGATAGTCGGTATTTTAACTATCAAATAACAAAGGTGTGAATAACATCAGTTTGCTGATTCAGCACTTGACACGACTTGACCTCTTTAAAATATATTAAACCAAATTCCCTCTGATTAACTTTGACTGATTTACTTTGATTGATTAACTCTAACTTGACTATCTCGACTTATTTAACTCAACTGGACTAATTTGATTTGACTATTCCTATCGACTAACTAATATTCAACTTACTCCATTCGCTTGACTCTAGATCGCAGCGATCACAATGGTTACGCCTGATTCCCTCAGGAAACATCCGACCGCCGTAGGCTATCTGCAACCCTCCGAATTACGCTAGCAGTCGTACGCAATGGCAACTCTTTCTGACCAACTATGTTTGATTAACTCTACTATATTCGATCAACTCTAATTAAATAACCAGTGTTCGATATAAATTTGAAATCAATATTCTTATTCCTTTTTAAACCAATATTGCAATATTTCTTAATTTCGCAAATCCTTGCAATAGAGTTCGGTATTTCTTGTATAAGATAAAACCAATTCATCACCTTCACTCGCACCAAACTAATACCGTCCCTTGATAATAGTGAGGCCAACCAAGTTGGGGTATTTTAGTTACCTCTTAGACCTTGATCGACCCGTTCTTACCTCAGAATAATATTAGCTTATCACATAACTATCGGTACTAAATCTCGTTTCAAATCTTGATTTCAAATCTGGGTTATTCAACCTTTTCTTATATTTGAAATCCTTGTTCGAACATCTCATCACTTAATCCCTTTAAAGTATCATTCCAATTCGAATTCGCCTTACTTAATTTGAAAATTAAGTAAAACCCTTATTTAATTCTTTATACTTACCTACCAACTTTATTTACCAAGTTTGTCGAACACTTGGGTCATAAAACACTCCATAATCTCTCAATCAAATTTATCTCCAACTAATTATTTCTTACTCCAATTTAAATCATTTTAAATTAAAAGGATAATTAGTTTTACCATTAACCATATTAAAATATAGTTAACTTTTCCCAAATAAAAAAAAATAGGATTATTATTACTTTTACAAGCTTACTCAAAAATAATTTAGGTTATTAACAATAATGTAACAACCCGAAAATCTGGGCCAGTTTAAAATTTTTATTTTGGCAATTTTAGCGAATTTTGAACATTTAAAATAGATTATTTTAAATAATACCGACGAGAAATTTATTTTGAATATAATTCGAACGTATATATTATATACGTCGTCGTTAGAATATAAATAATTATATATAATTATAAATAGAATTGAAAATGGCGCGGTAGTTCGATAATTCGATTTCAAACTTCAATTGAATGTACCGGGTGCAAAACAAACCGGATTTTAGCGAAACCAAAAATAATAGGATCTAATTGAGAATATCTTTCCGACGAATCCGAAAAATCAAAATTTCATAGCGGGAATCAAAAGATATGTCCAGTTGAAAATTCTGAATAGTCGCTATGGAATTCAGGCCCTTAAAAATGGGAATTTTGCAAACGACCTCGGATTTCGACAAAACCACTTTTGTTGGGTCCGTGATGTTAAATTATTGCTAGATTCCAAATTTCATAATTTTTCGAATCAATATGTGAGCGCGGCAAAGGAAAACGCGTTTGACCAGTTTCAGTTGATTTTAATCGACTGGAAATTGGCCATTTTTCATACGGTCTCAGAATTCGACGAAACTAGTTTTGTTAGGACCGTATCGTCAATACGAAGCTAGAAAATATTTTCTGTAATTTTTCGAGTTAGTATGTGGCCCCGGTAAATTGAAATGCGCGTTCAAATTCAATATATAGAGTTATATGTTGATTTTAACGGAAACTGATCGTAACGACCGAATCAGCCTGCGATACCTATCCCATTGTGTTCGGAATGGGGGTAATTAGCTGTGGACGACAGGCGGTGGGCCTCGTTTAGAGGTCATATGTAAAAGTGAACTTTTTGAAATTAAAATAATAAAAAAATAAAATCCTCTCTCTCCTCTCTATATTCCTCTGCCCCCCCCCCCTTTATTTTCAAACCCGATTCAGATTAAATAAAAAAAAAGAAGAGGACGGAGGGGTGGAGCGGCTTCTTCCACCACCGCTGCCACCACCGATCATCCAGCGTCGCACCCCTATCCTCTGCCGCGATCGACGCGACCCCCCCTTCCCTGCTGAGTCGCGACAGAACCCCCCTCTCTCCCCTTCGCCGACCCCTTACCCTAACCAGGCGCCGCCTCTTCAACCCCCTCCACCTCCAGCGCTCGCGTGAAGACCCCTCCCCCCTCTAGCGCAGCCAATCCCCCTCCCCCAAGCCCATTGTAAGTTTTTGTTTTAATTTATTTAGTTATTTATGTTGATTTATATGGTAATTGATACTAGAAGATCAAAATCAATTTTTATTTATAGTATTGCTGAAAAAGAATTGATTTTTATTTATATTTATATATTTAAACGTAAAAAGAATGATTTTTAATATGAAAGTAATGATTTTTACCTTATGAAAGTGATGATCTTTATCCTATGAAAGTAATGGTTTTTATCATAGGAAAGTAGTGATTTTGAAACATTAAAAAGATATAATTTTTAATGATAAAGATAAAAATAAAAATACGATTTACATGTGATGTAAAATGAGACTTTTCATTGTAGGAAAATTGGATTTTTCATAGTAGAAAAGTTAGCTTTTCATTTTGAAAGTAGCGGTATTTTTATAAAGAAGAAAGGCGATATTTTTATAAAGTAGAGAGTATAAAATTCGATTTTTATATATTGAATAGCGAAGTAAAAATTCGATTTTTATATATTGAATAGCGAAGTAAAAATTCGATTTTTATATATTGAATAGCATAGTAAAAATTCGATTTTTATATATTGAATAGCGAAGTAAAAATTCGATTTTTATATATTGAATAGCGAAGTAAAAATTCGATTTTTATATATGTAGTGGCTACGGGCAACGAAAGTGACAAAAGGCGAAAAAGATGAAGATTTCTATAAATGAAGTGTCGTGAAGTTGGGATAGCTTTCGGTGAGAACTCCTCACTCTAAATTTCTTTTTCTAGTTATATATATATATATATACTAGGATACAGACGGTGTTTAGTAGCACCCGACACCCGTCATCCACAAACCATGGATGGCTTGTTTCTTAAATTGTTTGGTTGTGTAGTTGGTTAGATTATTTGGTTTGAATAGAATTGTTTGGTGAAATGAAATTGAATTCTTTGGTGAAATGAAATTGATTTGATTGATGTGTGAATGGCGTGGGCCTTCACTAGACCGGGGATAAGGCTAGGCCTTGTCCTGTTTCTAGTATCGTGCCGTTATGCCGCTGAAATTTTCTTAAATAAGTTAGAAAAATAAAAATATCTTTTTATTGTGTAAATGAACTGAATAGAAATTCATGTGTTGAAATAAAATATTTATATAGTTAAAAATATTTTAATGTTAAAAATATAATTTTTAACGTGAATGTGAATAAATAAATATTCATTTACAAACCGGACGGTTTGTTTATGTACACCTATTTGAAGGACATTGATTGGGTCGATAAATTTTACACATCTCCCAACTGCACAAATAAAAATCTGTGTTTGATTGTTTGAAACCCCACACGGGTATTGGGATAAAACACGGTATACACTAATCCCAATAATTAGTTGTATATCGATCGATTGGTTGACAGGCTGTTATAAGAGTTAGATATCTATATTTGATGCTTATACAGTGTAGTGCACTTTGGATGATGGTTGATTATTTATCGTTGCTATTATATACATTTGTTGTATGGAATCCATATAATTAACTTTATACGGTAATTGATTGGGCCTCATTCCAATCGGGAAAATAAAGAATATTATAAAATCAAGGTTCATGTGTTGACAGTACTCATCCGTTGAGATCAGTCATGTGTTGAACGAAATATTTGAAATAGAAATATTTGAAATAGAAATATTTGAAATAGAAATATTTGAAATAGAAATATTAGAAATAGAAATATTTTGATAATAGAAATATTTGAAATATAATATTTGAAAATAGAAATATATGAAGCAGTGTTGATTAGATTGACGCCATTTTGACGTGAACGATATTTATATCGATTTTATTCATTTTAAAATGAATATTGAAAAGTGATTTCGAAATCGAATATTTTGAAATGAAATTTGAATCGAATCGAATAGAAAGCCAATTTGAATCGAATCGAATAGAAAACCAATTTGAATCGAATCGAATATAAAACCAATTTGAATCGAATCGAATAGAAAACTAATTTGAATCGAATCGAATAGAAAACCAATTTGAATTGAATCGAATAGAAAACCAATTTGAATTGAATCGAATAGAAAACGAATTCGAATTGAATCGAAAAGAAAACGAATTCGAACTGAATTGAATAGAAAACGAATTCGAATTAAATTGAATTGAAAACGAATCGAAATAGAAGTAAAATCAATTTGAAATGAATTCAAATTGAATTGAAATTTGAATTGAATAGAAATGAATTTTAAAACGAATTTATAAGGAAAATTTTAATTTTGATTTGAATTGAAAATGTTTTTGAAACGAATTCAAAACTATGTATAAAATTCGTTTTAAATAGAAATCGACGAAATATATATTATATATATAATATAATGGCCTGAATAGAACACGCCGCGCCGTGGAAGTTCATGAATTTCGACCATTTATTTCAAACGGACATTACGGGAGATCCGACCGTCGGATTCTCCTAAAACTAGAACCGTTGGGTTTGTATCGAAAAGAGCTTTCGAATGAATATTAGAAATTTGAAATCTAACGGTTGGATTTGGAGATACGTCCAAATCAAATTTGAAAAAGGTCGTTGTAAGTGCAGTTCGATGGCCATTGTTGGAAATCGACTGTACGGGCCTTGATAAAATTATTAAAAATAGTAATAATTTGTGTAAAATCATAAGAAATGATTTGGGAAAAATTGGGATGAAAAACTCCATATTTGAAAAGATAAAAATAGATTTTTATCGAAATGAACTAGTTTTGAAATGAAATTAAACCCGTTTATTTTTAAATAAATAAATTGGATTTGAAATGGGTTTTAAATATAATTGATTTGTGGGTTTATCGTGAACAGTGTTTTAAATAACACTAGTTCTTTAACCCGATAATAAATAGAATGTAGTTTGGGTTTGTCGTGAACTGTGTTTTAAATGACACTAGTTCTTTAACCCAGAAAAAGGAGTTTAATGAATCTGCAATTAGAATGAAATGTGAATTGATAATTTAAATTATCAACTTTAGAAAGTGAGCGAGAATGGAGTATCACCAGTTTTTGCTCCAAGGCGATAGTTAAATCTTTAATTAGATTTGAATGTGAAATGGTAGTTAATTTTACCGATAACACCGTGGTGTTAGATATGGAGTATTACCAGTTTTGCTTCATGGAATGAATAGGTTGGGATTGAGAAATAAAATAAATAATTACTTCAGTGTTGTTCGCTAATCACGACTAGTTTGGAAAACAATAATTTGGCTTGAAATGACATCCAAAGGAAGATTAAAGAATAAATTCAAAGAATTTATCTTGGATAAAATTAATGGGAACCTTTCCCTAAGAATATGAAATTTAGAAACTAGCTGTAGGTTAGCTAAGAAGAATGTTTTCCTGGGTATTGATCTGATGTTGGTTTCGGCCTTCGGGGTTAATATTTGGGAAATTGTTCTCTTGCTAATTTACGGTCAGTGACTAATGAATTAGAATGAGGCGTATGTTGTGTTTGTGTAACATTTGTTTTTAATATACGCGGGTTGTTCGGAAAGGCCGGGTTTATACCCATTCTGAATAACCGATTTGGCGATATGTCGAAGATGAAGACGGTGGTTGAAGACCGGAAGTCTTCACATCGTTTGGGTGATTACTGATGATCTTGATTGGGCTGTACAACCAAGATGAGGGAATCGGTTGGTGGTCGTCCAGACGTACTTGGAGATCGATGGATATGCGAGGAAAGTGCCTCCGGTTTCGTTTAGACCCAGAACGAACTTGTAAATGGATTGTGTGTCTGACATTGGATTTTATTCTGTGTTGATTGATTTCTGTTAAATATATATCTGTTTGGCGGCGGAGAATTTATTCTCTTGCTTAACGCCCTTCTCTGAGACGTACGAGCTTAGAGGTTATATATCGATAGATATCAATCGCATGGCATGAATTGCCTGTGTGGCACGCTGAGTTGCATGGATCAAGGCTTCTGTTGAAAAGCAAAGTCTTGTGGTTGATGATCAAAGCACGACCTACGTGGCAGCTTCGCGTATAGCGTGGATTCGCGAGCCTCACACCTCGGTATGAGTCAAAAACGGGATGAGGACCCAAGGAGTGCACGACGTTTCTTTCTAGCTATGGGTGGTGTCAGTGACCTACCAGCCCTGACATTTATATACTTTTGACCTTGTGGTTTGGATGCGAGGCGCCCCGATTATAGGTCCTATAGGGCCGGGAAACGTGTATTCAGGAATAATTAATCCTGAAACGCAAGAGAGGACCGGTCTTGGAGGATCCCAGGGTTACTCAGAGTGTGTAGTCCTGAGGCATTTGCTAGAGTGTCTCGAAGCGGAGAGGAGCTTGCCCCTTGCCTCGACTCATGACGGAAATCCAATTTCCAATACGTGTATTGCGGTTTTAATTGTAGAACTAGTATGACGACATAGTAGATTGTAGCTATGCCGCCTATGATTGATATTTATGATTGAAATTGTTTTGACACTATACACCTATAATAGTATCAAATAATGTGTTTTAAATGTATCAAGCATGCTTTGGCTGTTATAAGGGAAAACCCTATACTCCGGCTTGCGTTGCATTGTGTGATGGGACCTGGGTCTTATAACAGCTTCATTTTTCTTTATTTAGCATTGCGTTGTTTGTTCTATGCACTGATATTCTTGGGAGGAAACCCGTTCCGTGTTATATGGCGTGGTCCCTTGATTTACCTAACTTTAAAACCAATATTAATAACTGTTTTAGTTCTCACACCAGTCACATGACTGGCCAGGAGTTTATTGTTTTAACCTAAACTCTGGGTGCCCCTATTTTCCGCACGGGCATCTAGTAGTTTTGGTTTTGCAGATTTATATTCATAGGATCCTGGTTTACAGCTGGAATGATATCCGGAAAGCTCTGTATCCGTATAACACCTTCAGTTGTGTTTTATATTGTTTTTCCGCTGCTATGTAATTTATTGTAATCTCTGATATTTATCGAATGTAATTTATTTATTTATACTCTGTATATTCTTGTATCTGATGGAATTGTTGTAATATACAATGAAATGTTCTTCCGTCTGCGTTCTGTTTTGTCTTGTTCTCAAAACGATCAGGGGTTTCGAACGGTCTAGATCGGTTTAACGACTGATTCGGATCGAGCGAAATTCCCGGCCGTCACATTTGGTATCAGAGCTTTGGTTTACAGAGCTCGAGAACAAGACACATTAGAACCATACGAAAGAATTCATCAGATATTGGATTAGTAATATCCAATTAGAATGACTCGTTAGAGATAAGATCAGTAGTATCCTAGAACGAGTGTGAAGAGTATATTTTTCAATTGAAAACAATTTTGTTTTGAAAATTTAAACCATTTTATACGTATTTGTTTATTTATTTATTTTGGAATTTGGACAATCCAATATATAAAATTTTTACATATACGCGTCATGAACGTATATTCGAAGTTTTAATATATTAGATAGATATAGAATCACATTCTAGTCACCCGGACATGATTCTGATGATGGCGCGCCATCACCAGTATTTATTTTCGTGTTTCGAAGGTGTGATATCTATATAATTCCATTAGACTGGTGTGAGAACTAAAACTTATATAGATAGGTTTATTGTTGTGAATTGGCATCAAAAACATGATTTTTTGTATATGTATCAAATTATGGATTTGAAACTCTAATTCACTAATTGATTGATGTTTGTGTTGATTGTTTATTTGTTTGATAATTTTGAACCATTATGCCTAATTGTATCAAATATTGAATTATATTGAAAATTGGTCGCATTTGCTTGCATATACATATACTTACATTGAACAGGTCATAGCAAGGAGGCTAGAGCAGAGAATAAAATTTGTTTGCCCGACAAATAGATACATGTTTACTATAATTTACTGTTTTGTTTGGGTGATGATGATTTTATGAGCCTATTGGCCAGCCGCTTGGCTTTTTCTTTTTCTTTTTCTTTTTCTTTTTGAGATCAGAAGGCCTATATGGCAATTTCGGGATTTTCCCGTGGCTCCCGGTGCAGGGGAGGTTATGGCGAATTTTTTTGAAAATTTAGGGTGTTAGCCAAATTTTTGAAAATTTGAAAATTCTCAGAAACTGAAAAATTGGAGAATGGAAGCCAGATCGAACGTAGAGTTGATTAATCAAACCACGTTGGACTTTGTTCCTTTTCGGGGACGAAAAGTTTTAAGTGGGGGAGATTGTAACAACCCGAAAATCTTGGCCAGTTTAAAATTTTTATTTTGGCAATTTTAGCGAATTTTGAACATTTAAAATAGATTATTTTAAATAATATCGACGAGAAATTTATTTTGAATATAATTCGAACATATATATTATATACGTCGTCGTTAGAATATAAATAATTATAAATAGAATTGAAAATGGCGCGGTAGTTCGATAATTCGATTTCAAACTTCAATTGAATGTACCGGGTGCAAAACAAACCGGATTTTAGCGAAACCAAAAATAATAGGATCTAATTGAGAATATCTTTCCGACGAATCCGAAAAATTAAAATTTCATAGCGGGAATCAAAAGATATGTCCAGTTGAAAATTCTGAATAGTCGCTATGGAATTCAGGCTCTTAAAAATGGGAATTTTGCAAACGACCTCGGATTTCGACGAAACCACTTTTGTTGGGTCCGTGATGTTAAATTATTGCTAGATTCCAAATTTCATAATTTTTCGAATCAATATGTGAGCGTGGCAAAGGAAAACGCGTTTGACCAGTTTTAGTTGATTTTAATCGACTGGAAATTGGCCATTTTTCATACGGTCTCAGAATTCGACGAATCTTGTTTTGTTAGGACCGTATCGTCAATACAAAGCTAGAAAATATTTTCTGTAATTTTTCGAGTTAGTATGTGGCCCCGGTAAATTGAAATGCGCGTTCAAATTCAATATATAGAGTTATATGTTGATTTTAACGGAAACTGATCGTAACGACCGAATCAGCCTGCGATACCTATCACATTGTGTTCGGAATGGGGGTAATTAGCTATGGACGACAGGTGGTGGGCCTCGTTTAGAGGTCGTATGTAAAAGTCAACTTTTTGAAATTAAAATAATAAAAAAAATAAAATCCTCTCTCTCCTCTCTATATTCCTCTGCCCCCCCTTTATTTTCAAACCCGATTCAGATTAAATAAAAAAAAGGAAAAGAAAAAAAGAAGAGGACGGAGGGGTGGAGCGGCTTCCTCCACCGCCGTTGCCACCACCGATCATCCAGCGTCGCCCCCCTATCCTCTGCCGCGATCGACGCGACCCCCCTTTCCCGGCTGAGTCGCGACAGAACCCCCCCTCTCTCCCCTTCGCCGACCCCTTACCCTGACCAGGCGCCGCCTCCTCAACCCCCTCCACCTCCAGCGCTCGCGTGAAGACACCGCCGCTGCCACCACCGATCATCCGGCGTCGCCCCCCTATCTTCTGCCGCGATCGACGCGACCCCCCCTTCCCTGTTGAGTCGCGACAGAACCCCCCCTCTCTCCCCTTCGCCGACCCCCTTACCCTGACCAGGCGCCGCCTCCTCAACCCCCTCCACCTCCAGCGCTCGCGTGAAGACCCCTCCCCCCCTCTAGCGCAGCCAATCCCCCTCCCCCCTCTAGCGCAGCCAATCGCCCTCCCCCAAGCCCATTGTAAGTTTTTGTTTTAATTTATTTAGTTATTTATGTTGATTTATATGGTAATTGATACTAGAAGATCAAAATCAATTTTTATTTATAGTATTGCTGAAAAAGAATTGATTTTTATTTATATTTATATATTTAAACGTAAAAAGAATGATTTTTAATATGAAAGTAATGATTTTTACCTTATGAAAGTGATGATCTTTATCCTATGAAAGTAACGGTTTTTATCATAGGAAAGTAGTGATTTTGAAACATTAAAAAGATATAATTTTTAATGATAAAGATAAAAACAAAAATACGATTTACATTTGATGTAAAATGAGACTTTTAATTGTAGGAAAATTGGATTTTTCATAGTAGAAAAGTTAACTTTTCATTTTGAAAGTAGCTGTATTTTTATAAAGAAGAAAGGCGATATTTTTATAAAGTAGAGAGTATAAAATTCGATTTTAATATATTGAATAGCGAAGTAAAAATTCGATTTTTATATATTGAATAGCGAAGTAAAAATTCGATTTTTATATATTGAATAGCGTAGTAAAAATTCGATTTTTATATATTGAACAGCGAAGTAAAAATTCGATTTTTATATATTGAATAGCGAAGTAAAAATTCGATTTTTATATATGTAGTGGCTACGGGCAACGAAAGTGACAAAAGGCGAAAAAGATGAAGATTTCTATAAATGAAGTGTCGTGAAGTTGGGATAGCTTTCGGTGAGAATTCCTCACTCTAAATTTATTTTTCTAGTTATATATATATATATATATATATATATATACTAGGATGCAGACGGTGTTTAGTAGCACCCGACACCCGTCATCCACAGACCATGGATGGCTTGTTTGTTAAATTGTTTGGTTGTGTAGTTGGTTAGATTATTTGGTTTGAATTGAATTGTTTGGTGAAATGAAATTGAATTGTTTGGTGAAATGAAATTGATTTGATTGATGTGTGAATGGCATGGGCCTTCACTAGACCAGGGATAAGGCTAGGCCTTGTCCCGTTTCTAGTATCGTGCCGTTATGCCACCGAAATTTTCTAAAATAAGTTAGAAAAATAAAAATATCTTTTTATTGTGTAAATGAACTGAATAGAAATTCATGTGTTGAAATAAAATATTTATGTAGTTAAAAATATTTTAACGTTAAAAATATAATTTTTAACGTGAATGTGAATAAATAAATATTCATTTACAAACCGGACGGTTTGTTTATGTACACCTATTTGAAGTACATTGATTAGGTCGATAAATTTTACACATCGCCCAACTGCACAAATAAAAATCTGTGTTTGATTGTTTGAATCCCCACACGGGTATTGGGATAAAACACGGTATACACTAATCCCAATAATTAGTTGTATGTCGATCGATTGGTTGACAGGCTGTTATAAGCGTTAGATATCTATATTTGATGCTTATACAGTGTAGTGCACTTTGGATGATGGTTGATTATTTATCGTTGCTATTATATACATTTGTTGTATGGAATCCATATAATTAACTTTATACGGTAATTGATTGGGCCTCATTCCAATCGGGAAAATAAAGAATATTATAAAATCAAGGTTCATGTGTTGACAGTATTCATCCTTTGAGATCAGTCATGTGTTGAACGAAATATTTGAAATAGAAATATTTGAAATAGAAATATTTGAAATAGAAATATTTTGATAATAGAAATATTTGGAATAGAATATTTGAAAATATAAATATATGAAGCAGTGTTGATTAGATTGACGCCATTTTGACATGAACGATATTTATATCGATTTTATTCATTTTAAAATGAATATTGAAAAGTGATTTCGAAATCGAATATTTTGAAATGAAATTTGAATCGAATCGAATAGAAAACCAATTTGAATTGAATCGAATAGAAAACCAATTTGAATCGAATCTAATAGAAAACCAATTTGAATCGAATCGAATAGAAAACCAATTTGAATCGAATCGAATAGAAAACCAATTTGAATCGAATCGAATAGAAAACCATTTTGAATCGAATCGAATAGAAAACCAATTTGAATTGAATCGAATAGAAAACGAATTCGAATTGAATCGAAAAGAAAACGAATTCGAACTGAATTGAATAGAACACGAATTTGAATTAAATTGAATTGAAAAAGAATCGAAATAGAAGTAAAATCAATTTGAAATGAATTCAAATTGAATTGAAATTTGAATTGAATAGAAATGAATTTTAAAACGAATTTATAAGGAAAAATTTAATTTTGATTTGAATTGAAATAGAAGTTGAAAATGTTTTTGAAACGAATTCAAAACTATGTGTAAAATTCGTTTTAAATAGAAATCGACGAAATATATATTATATATATAATATAATGGCCTGAATAGAACGTGCCGCGGCAGTTCATGAATTTCGACCATTTATTTCAAACGGACATTACGGGAGATCCGACCGTCGCATTCTCCTAAAACCGGAACCGTTGGGTTCGTATCGAAAAGAGCTTTCGAACGAATATTAGAAATTTGAAATCTAATGGTTGGATTTGGAGATACGTCCAAATCAAATTTGAAAAAGGTCGCTGTAAGTGCAGTTCGATGGCCATTGTTGGAAATCGACTGTGCGGGCCTTGATAAAATTATTAAAAATAGTAATAATTTGTGTAAAATCATAAGAAATGATTTGGGAAAAATTGGGATGAAAAACTCCATATTTGAAAAGATAAAAATAGATTTTTATCGAAATGAACTAGTTTTGAACTGAAATTAAACCCGTTTATTTTTAAATAAATAAATTGGATTTGAAATGGGTTTTAAATAGAATTGATTTGTGGGTTTATCGTGAACAGTGTTTTAAATAACACTTGTTCTTTAACCCGATAATAAATAGAATGTAGTTTGGGTTTGTCGTGAACTGTGTTTTAAATGACACTAGTTCTTTAACCCAGAAAAATGAGTTTAATGAATCTGCAATTAGAATGAAATGTGAATTGATAATTTAAATTATCAACTTTAGAAAGTGAGCGAGAATGGAGTATCACCAGTTTTTTCTCCAAGGCGATAGTTAAATCTTTAATTAGATTTGAACGTGAAATGGTAATTAATTTTACCGATAACACCGTGGTGTTAGATATGGAGTATTACCAGTTTTGCTTCATGGAATGAATAGGTGGGGATTGGGAAATAAAATAAATAATTACTTCAGTGTTGTTCGCTAATCTCGACTAGTTTGGAAAACCATAATTTGGCTTGAAATGACATCCAAAGTAAGATTAAAGAATAAATTCAGAGAATTTATCTTGGATAAAATTAATGGGAACCTTTCCCTAAGAATATGAAATTTAGAAACTAGTTGTAGGTTAGCAAAGAAGAATGTTTTCCTGGGTATTGATCTGATGTTGGTTTCAGCCTTCGGGGTTAATATTTGGGAAATTGTTCTCTTGCTAATTTACGGTCAGTGACTAATGAATTGGAATGAGGCGTATGTTGTGTTTGTGTAACATTTGTTTTTAATATACGCGGGTTGTTCGGAAAGGCCGGGTTTATACCCATTCTGAATAACCGATTCGGCGATATGTCGTAGATGAAGACGGTGGTTGAAGACCGGAAGTCTTCACATCGTTTGGGCGATTACTGATGATCTTGATTGGGCTGTACACCCAAGATGAGGGAATCAGTTGGTGGTCGTCCAGACGTACTTGGAGATCGATGGATATGCGAGGAAAGTGCCTCCGGTTTCGTTCAGACCCAGAACGAACTTGTAAATGGATTGTGTGTCTGACATTGGATTTTATTCTGTGTTGATTGATTTCTGTTAAATATATATCTGTTTGGCGGCGGAGAATTTATTCTCTTGCTTAACGCCCTTCTCTGAGACGTACAAGCTTAGAGGTTATATATCGATAGATATCAATCGCATGGCATGAATTGCATGTGTGGCACGCTGAGTTGCATGGATCAAGGCTTCTGTTGAAAAGCAAAGTCTTGTGGTTGATGATCAAAGAACGGCCTACGTGGCAGCTTTGTGTATAGCGTGGATTCGTGAGCCTCACACCTCGGTATGAGTCAAAAACGGGAAGAGGACCCAAGGAGTGCACGACATTTCTTTCTAGCTATGGGTGGTGTCAGTGACCTACCAGCCCTGACATTTATATGCTTTTCACCTTATGGTTTGGATGCGAGGCGCCTCGATTATAGGTCCTATAGGGCCGGGAAACGTGTGTTCAGGAATAATTAATCCTCAAACGTAAGAGAGGACCGGTATTGGAGGATCTCAGGGTTACCCAGAGTGTGTAGACCTGAGGCATTTGCTAGAGTGTCTCGAAGTGGAGAGGAGCTTGCCCCTTGCCTCGACTCATGACGGAAATCCAATTTCCAATACGTGTATTGCGGTTTTAATTGTAGAACTAGTATGACGACATAGTAGATGGTAGCTATGCCGCCTATGATTGATATTTATGATTGAAATTGTTTTGACACTATAAACCTATAATAGTATCAAATAATGTGTTTTAAACGTATCAAGCATGCTTTGGCTGTTATAAGGGAAAACCCTATCCTCCGGCTTGCGTTGCATTGTGTGATGGGACCTGGGTCTTATAACAGCTTCATTTTTCTTTATTTAGCATTGCGCTGTTTGTTCTATGCACTGATATTCTTGGGAGGAAACCCGTTCCGTGTTATACGGCGTGGTCCCTTGATTTACCTAACTTTAAAACCAATATTAATAACTGTTTTAGTTCTCACACCAGTCACATGACTGACCTGGAGTTTATTGTTTTAACCTAAACTCTGGGTGCCCCTATTTTCCGCAGGGGCAGCTAGTTGTTTTGGTTTTGCAGATTTATATTCACAGGATCCTAGTTTACAGCTGGAATGATATCCGGAAAGCTCTGTATCCGTATATCACCTTCAGTTGTGTTTTATATTGTTTTTCCGCTGCTATGTAATTTATTGTAATCTCTGATATTTATCGAATGTAATTTATTCATTTATACTCTGTATATTCTTGTATCTGGTGGAATTGTTGTAATATACAATGAAATGTTCTTCCCTCTGCGTTCTGTTTTGTCTTGTTCTCAAAACGATCAGGGGTTTCGAACGGTCTAGATCGGTTTAACGACTGATTTGGATCGAGCGAAATTCCCGGCCGTCACAAATAACCAGTTCAATATTCTCTTTGGATTTTAGTTAATCGAAGATTAACTAATATCTAACTCTACTCGTTACACTTTAACGAATATTTAAATCAATATCAACCCCTTTGTCCATTTTACTCGAAAGGGTGGATTTTACCAACCATATATATCAGTTAACTGAATTCCCTTTGTCATTTCCCTTTTCTTAAATTAATCAAATAACTTAATTGATTAAAATCAACTTTTAATTGGTTAAAAACAAATTGTCTAATTAACCAACCCGTAGGTAAAACCTTGGGTTTTTCTCTACTGTCGAACTTCTATAAACTCTTTAAATAATCCCTTTGAAAACTCGGTAAAAATATATTTTATAAATTCCTTTTTAAATTCTTTATATAATTTATTTAAAACTTCATTCCAGTTATAAAATAATTTATAACCATTAAACTGCGTAAATTCATCGAACAGTCAACTGACGTTAGAAATATCACATTTGGACCATTCACTGCCAATTACCCAATCAACACTGTTGGTTGATTTTAAACACAACAATGATGAATATCTATTCAACCGTCACACTCAAATAGGTTTTGGGGTCTGTCAGGTTGAACAGTTCATATATATGCATAACAAACACAAATACAGTTAATTTGAGGAATCCGGTTGGATCCCTCCAACCTGTCCTTCTCTGCATCACAGATGTCAGTTGAATAAGAATATACGAATTAAATAATTAAATAATTGCAACCAATCAGACAATAGCAACCAATTTGCATCCATCGCATCCAATCAACCATTTTAAGCTGTTAACTGTAAAATATATTTTACTGTGAATGTACCACATCACAGGATTCCAGAAGGTGTGAGAATGAACTCACTAGAGTTTGTTCTGGTCGACGGTTGAGGAGTTTGTTGCTTTTAATTTGGAACGAACGTTCAAAATTAGCTGAATTTTCAACTGTCCCAGATCAGAGCCTAGTCAATGCCATCGCCTAGGTCTCGTCCCTGCAATCCCAACGGATCCAGTTTCATTAAATTTCGTTAAAGTATGAAGAAGTTACGCTATTTTTAAGTTTTGAATATATATAAGATTTATAATTTAACTATTAATTAATAAATTAATTAGATCGTTTAGTAATTATTACCCTAATCATACCTGGTCCACGTCAGCACCATTATTTCCCTTCACGCGTTTCCCTGAATCGAATTCCCTGAACCCCGATATGCTTCTTTTCTTCTTCAAAAAACATGACCTTGCCAACCAACGAACTGACCACGACTTCAACCCTCCCAGCGCCGCCGTCCGACCGTCGGACTACCCACCAACGCCTCGTACATCTGCGCTGCCACGCCCAGCTTCCACCTGCTCCAGTCCCCGACTGCCAAATGTACCCAAACGCCAGAAAACACCAACTGACCAAATCTCGTTCATCAGTGATTTGCCAACGCTACGGGCCACGAAAAGATGCCGGACCACCGCCAATAGGACGGCGTCGCCACTCCCTATGCTTCCGCTTCAGGCCTCGACACCCAAAATGACTGACATCGCCGGAATTCGGTGAAATCCGTCCATAGCTTTTTGAAAATACCCAAAAACAACTACCTCTGTACATCTCCTCCTCACGACCACCACAGACCACCAGAGGTCATACCACCGGTGCCAAAAGAAAGCTGGATCCCCCTCTACAAAACCCCCAAGGTCTGGATCCCTAAAATCGACCACAGTCCGTGAATTTTGGCAAAGAACGAAAGTTGTTTTCGCCGGGTTTAGTGAAATTCCGTCCACCACAAGCGTCAATACCTCTCCAACTTTTCATAGTAGCTAGATAGGAACCCGATCTACCACTTTCTCTTTGGTTGCCATAGCAAATTCCTCCTAGATTGGAAGATATAAATGATTTGCGTCGAGGGTCTTATTTGCAAATTTACATGGCTGAGGATGGTGATGGCTGGGAAATTGTGATGGAGGGTATTTATATAGTGAGGAAATAATATAATTTATGTCGACGTGACGCGTGATGACGACTAACGATTTTTATTTCATACCTATCGCGTTTTCGAACGTCGTTTATTCGCTCCTGCGCTCACATACGAACCCCGTTCGACACGCGAATGGATGGTATAGTATAATTTGACAATACGGTCCTAACGAAACTTGTTTCATCGAATTCCGAGTTCGTTTACTTGTATGGCCCTCGTTCATGTCTAAATGGTCGTTTTTATTTACATTTTATTTTGCCACGCTCACAAATTAACCCCGATTGACGCGCCACTTGAAATCTAGCAATAATTTACTGTTGTGGTCCCAGTAAAATTTATTTCGTCGAAAACTGAGGTCGTTTGAATAAAGGCCCTTTTACAACTGGCCAATTCAAATAAAATAAATTTTTTGTTGGTTTACGATGTTGTTGTGATCAAACTATTTCTCTGTTGCAATAAAAGTTGTTTTGAATTTTCCAAGTACCAATATATGTATCTGTCTTGTTATATTCTGTTCAATTCACCAATAATACTCCATGAAAGTTAATGCATTCCGTTTGAGAGTGACATTAATGGACGTGGGGTGTTACACGTGGTATCAGAGCTGAAGGTTAATAGAACAGATAAGAGATTTTGAAGAACTGTTTTTCAAAAGCGTTTTATAAAGAAATACTTTCAAAAGTATGTTTTAAGGAGAGTATTTTCAAGAGAAAAGTTTGTTTTAAAAACATAACCCCTAAGAGCCATATATCTTTCTTTCAAATTCTCCATTTTGAATCTCTTCATTTTCTTTTCAGCATGTCTGGGTTACCTGAGATACCCTAGGGAATACCGATACCAACTTGGTTCAGAAGGTATCTGGAGGTTAGGGCCACCGCCATAGGCCCAGCCGACATCCCTTCCCCCCCCCCCCGCTGCAGCCGCTCCTCCTCCTCCTCCCCCTCCTCATGTTGATATTTTTTCAAAGATATGCAAAGACTTTCGAGTAATGGGCAGAAACCCTTTTCACAGATCATCGACGTTTGTTGAAGCTCGAAATTGGCTTAAGGAGGTCGAAGACTTGTTTGGTATCTTCGAGGTAGAAGATGGAAGGAAGGTTCAATTGGTTGCTTAATTAATGAAGGACGAATCCACATTTTGGTGGGAGGTCACAAATTGAGAGCATCCAATAGAGACATGGATGGATTTCAGGCATAGGTTCGAGATGAAATTTCTCTCACGAGCAGAAGAGAATTTATACATGGAAAGGTTCTTGGCATTGAAGCAGGAGAATTTATCAATAATGGAGTACGTCAACAAGTTCAATCAGTTGGCGAGATTTGGCTTAGACTTGGTGAACACACCTGAAAAGAAGGCCCTGAGATTCGTTAAAGGTTTGAATGAGCCGCAACATGGGTTAGCTATGACCCACATTCCTATGGGGGCTACCTTTGAGAAACTAGTTGACATGGCGCTTACGCATGAAGAGGAGATAGGCGCTAATGCTAATAAGGCACCAGAAAAGATAGGGGATCAAAAGAAGTCGCAACAGCAACCTAAGAAAGGTGGTAATGACAACAATAGCAAGGGAAAGAAAAGATGCTTTAATTGTGGAACACCAGGCCATCTGAGAAAGGACTGTAGGAAGAAGAAGAAGACCGGCTGCTTCCACTATGGTGAGGTAGGACATCTGATCAAAGACTGCCCGAGAAGACAAGGGCAAGGGCATAGGGCAGTGTCTACTTCCAGAGGGTAGGTTCAGGCTCTCATGGCACCAGGGCAGGAAAGAGGGCATGTTCATGCTCTCATGGCACCAGGACAGAAGAGAGGTAGAAACATTTCTGTTGAAAGTTTGGTTTTTCTGTTTGATCATCCTGTTCGTACTTTGTTTGATTCTGGCGCTTCACACTTGTTTCTGTCTGCTTCGTTAGTTGAAACACTGCAACTAAATACTAGTCTAGTTACGGATCCCAAAGTAGTCTCAAATCCTATTGGTGGTTCGGCTCATCTTTCAATGATTTGTCGGGATTTGAGAGTGTCTATCTTGGGCGTTGATTTTGAATGCAACGACTTCGTTCTTGGCTTCACGGGCTATGGATTGATTCTAGGCATGGATTGGTTATCTAGTAATGGTGCCATCCTCAATTGTTAAAAGAGAGTGGTTAGACTTATGACTCGCCTTGGCAACACTCTCGAAATCTCTTGTAATCCTATATATTCTGTTATGCTTAGCTACCTAGAATCTCTTGATGCATCTGCTGAAAAGTTGTAGTCAGTTAGAGTAGTCCATGAATACCCAGATGCATTTGAAGAGGTGAAGGGCTTACCTCCGAAGCGGGAGATAGACTTCCGCATATACCTTGTTGATAATGCAAAACCCATAGCTCTACTCGTTAGACACATGGCTCCAAGGGAGATAAAAGAGCTCAGCAAGCAAGTCAAAGAGCTTCTCAAAAAGGGGTTTATAATGCGGAGTATTTCTGAATAGGGTGCTCCAGTAGTATTCGCAACCAAAGCGGATGGTTCACTTCGCCTATGCGTTGATTATAGGGAGCTAAACAAGCTGACCAAGAAAAATAAGCACCCACTTCCAAGGATAGATGACTTGTTTGATCAGCATGTAGGTGCGTCAGTTTTCTCCAAACTAGATTTGTCTACCAGGTTCCATCAGCTAAGAGTGGCTGATGACAGCATTGATAAGACCGCGTTTAGAAACCCAGATGGTTTCTTCAAATGGCTTGTCATGCCTTTCAGCTTGACAAACGCACCCGCTTAATTCGTTGACTTGATGAGCACGGTATTTAGAGAATTCCTTAATAAGTTTGAGGTAGTCTTTATAGACGACATTTTGATCTTTTCGAAGAATGAAGAAGAGCATGCTTTTCATTTAAGGGAAGTCATGGATACTCTTCGTGCACATCAGCTGAAAGCCAAATTCTCTAATTGCCATTTCTGGAGAGAAGAAGTGAGGTTTCTTGGACATGTGGTGTCCAAAGAGGGGTTAGCTGTGGACCCCGCAAAAGTAGTTGCGGTGAAAGATTGGAAGGTTCCAGGAATGCAACCGAAGTCCGAAGCTTCCTCGGGCTAGCGGGCTTTTACTGAAAGTTCATTAAAGACTTTGCAAAAATCTCATCCCCACTCACAAGATTAATGAAGAAGAATCTAACTTTCGCTTGGGATTTGGACTGCGATATTGCTTTCCAACGTTGAAAAGGTCTCTAACAACAGCCCCAGTTCTGACATTAATGGATGGGAGCAAGAAGTTTACCGTATACATGGATGCATGTGGTACGGGAGTAGGTGTTGTCTTGACGCAAGAAGGGAAGGTAGTAGCTTATGGAGGCAGGCAGTTGAAAGTACATGAGAAAAACTACCCAACCCACGATTTAGAGTTGGCTGCCATCGTCTTTGCACTTAAGTCTTGGTGCCATTATCTCCTAGGTGAGAAATTTGAATTGTATACTGACCATAAATCATTGAAGTACCTTTTCTCGTAGAAAGATCTTAACTTAAGACAGCAAAGGTGGATGGAATTTCTGGCCTCATATGATTTTGAGATTTCCTATACCCCAGGCAAGGGTAATGTGGTAGCAGACGCCTTGAGTAGGAAGAAGCTAACCTTGATTCCTCTCTTTAAAGAAAGACAAAGCTTGGAGTATATAGCAAACTTTAACTTTAGACCCTCCTCTGAAATTGTGCCTGGTCTGTTAACATCGCTAGAGGTGCGGCCTACTCTTTTGGATTCAATAGGAACCGCGCAATGAAAAGACCCTCAGCTAGTTGATGTGATGGCTAAGCTAGTTACGGGTGAGACTGCTAGTCACCTCACTAGATACTCCATCGATGATAAGGGTTGGTTGAGACGGGATGGAAGGCTATGCGTCCCACAAGTAAGGGATTTAGTGAAAATGGTTCTTGAAGAAGCACATCATTCTAATCTAACCATACACCCAGGCGGAGACATGATGTATAAGGATATAAAAAGGGTTTTCTTTTGGAATGGCATGAAGAGTGATGTAGTTGAGTTCGTTGCTAAGTGTTTGATATGCCAGCAAGTCATAGCAGAGCAGAAGAAGCCAGGTGGTCTGCTTCATCCCTTAGAGGTCCCACAGTGGAAGTGGGATAGCATTTCGATGGACTTTGTTGATGGGTTGCTTAGGTCAAGAAGGGGAAATACCAGTATTTGGGTAATAGTGGACAGGCTCACTAAAAGCGCTCACTTTATACCAGTTAAAAGTAGAAGGACTGTCTCGTCCCTAACATCCATTTATCTTAAAAAGATAGTTCAACTCCATGGGATACCCTCCAGCATAGTGAGAGATCGAGATCCTGTCTTTACGAGCGAGTTTTGGAAGAGTTTGCAAGAGGCTGTAGGTACACAATTATGCTTAAGCACAGCCTATCACCCCCAAACTGATGGTCAGACGAAAAGGGTGAATAGAGTATTGGAAGACCTCTTGAGATTGTGCATTCTTGACTTTGGAGGGACATGGGAGGATCATCTTCCTTTGGTGGAATTCACTTACAACAATAACTACCAAACCACCATAGGCATGGTGCCCTTCGAAGCTTTATATGGAAGACCATGCCGATCACCAACTTGTTGGTGGGAGTCTACAGACAAGCTCATACTTGGGCCAGACATGATTAGAGAAACCTCAGAAAAGGTGGACTTGATAAGAAGACGGATGATGGTTGCGCAAGATAGACAGAAGTCCTACTCAGACAAAAGAAGGACCGACCTTGAGATTGAGGTTGGAGACAAGGTGTTCCTTAAAGTATCTCCTTTGAGGAATGTCATTCGCTTTGGGTCCGTAGGAAAGCTAGCATCAAGATTTGTAGGACCATTTCCTATCATTGAAAGGATTGGGATGATGGCTTACAGAGTAGAGCTACCCGAGACACTGGCTGGAGTTCATAATATTTTTCATGTTTCTCAACTACGAAAATGAATACATGTCTGCAGAAGTGGTGGAGCCAATTATACTAGAGGAAGTAGAAGTGGAACGTGAAGCGGCTGTGAGAAGAGTTCCAACTCGTATCTTGGGTACGGAAGTCAAAAAGCTATGCAACCGTGATGTCAAGCTTGTTAAAGTTCAACGGAGTGACACTGAGGAAGACGCGACTTGGGAAACTGAGAGGAAAAAACGCACGGCCTACCCTTTTCTTTTTGAGGGTACCTCCTTGATCTCTTTTTCCATAAGTTTATTCATGCTTATATCTATCTTTTAAGTGTATCTCCTCAATCCTACTCTTTATCCTTAGGTAGAACCCAATGGATGCAAACATGTATTTGAAACATGTTATGATTGATGGTTGCGAGTGGTTGCAAGTGGTTGCTAGTGGTTGCTCGTGGATGCATACACACACTTTAGGCACTAGATCGACTCAATCACTTTCATATTGCATATAAATGTGTGTGCATATTTAAATTAATGGATGTATAATGGTTGTGTTATCATATGGATGCTGCATTTTGATGAATGGTTGTGCACACATATAGAAGTAATATGTATCGTTAGGATTCTTTTGCATGCATAATGGACGGATGGCACTATAATGATTTGCATTTAGGAGGTTAACTGAATCAGTGGACCGCCTAATTTTGCATTAGATAAGGAACATATACACACACATTTTGCATATGCTCATACAACATTAGAAATCTTGTAAGGACAATGGATGCATGTGTTTGATTGTTGAGTAGATGGATGATTGGATGATTGGATGTTAGGATATACATTCTCCTTAACTTGGAGATTTCGGGGGCGAAATCCTTTATGGAGGGGAGAATGTAACACCCTTAATTTTATGTGAATATTAAAATTAACAATCTTAAGAATACTTAATTATTAAAGTGAGAATTAAGGGAAACGGGTTACGCTATTGCGTTCGTCTCGAAATTCTTCTTGGAATAGAGTCCAAGTTTTCGTAAATCGGACTTCGTATGAGGAATTTATGGCCCTCGGAAGATTTAGTGATTTTATATGAATTAAAACTATTCAAAATAAAATAAATTCGAAATTCAAATTCAAACAGGGGAGCAGGCTGGGCAGGAATTCTCCCGCCCAAGGGCCAGGTCGACCAGGTGGTCGACCTACCCATACAGGTCGACCAGGGGGTCGACCTAGGGGTCGAAGTACCCCCTCCCTCCCGGGCAGATCCGAAATGTGACGATTTCTGACTCTTTGCTAAGTCATTAGAGCTGATGTGGCAGTTCTAGATAACTCTATCTAGTCTGGATGGTTGGATTTGTTCATATGATAATCTAACGGCTTTGATTGATTCAGACTTCTATAAAAGAGTGCCTAGACTCAAACCCTAAACCTAAACAAAATTTGTCTCTTGGCCACCATGCTGCTCCTAGGATAATTCTCCTTATTAAAGCTTAGGATTTAACAAGTTAGAATTCCAATTCAAAAGACGAACGAACCATTCTCTTTTCTAACCTATCTTTGTGCGTACTATTTCTTTCACAATATAATAACTGAATTAATTATGATGGGTTGTAATTGGATTATGAGAACATGTCTGTTGAATCACGTGATGTTGTTTAACTTTGTTATCTTATGCTGGTAGAACTATTTCATATGTCCAATTATACATGTGTAACTTTATTCATTTTATGCAAGTTTGGGATGTGAATCATATGTTAATTCATATGTGAATCTTATGCAAGTTTGGGATGTTAAATCATATGTTAATTCATATGTGAATCATATGCATGTTTGGATGTTAAAACATATGCTAATTCATATGTGAATTTTATGCAAGTTTGGGATGTTAAATTGTATGTTAGTTTGAATATGAATCTTATGCAAGTCTATATGTGAATTGTACACAAGTTTATATGTGAATCAATTATATACATATGCTAGTTTATATGCAAAAACATGTGATAAATTCATATGAAAGTTGTAGAAAATCCATATGCAAGTTTAGGTGAAAAACTATATTCACATTTTTAGGTGAAAATTATATTCACATGTGCAAGTTTCGGTGAGACCCATAATTCATATATGCAAGTTCACAACTTCATGTTTAAGATCTATATTTAGATCCATGGTAGCTTATGCAAGTTTATGTTCTATACGCCTATGCTAGTTATTGGCTATGCAAATTTATGTTATAGTTCTTATTTGCAAGTTAGATCTATTTTTATGGGCTATGCAAGTTGTGATGTTCCTTTTTTATAAGTTAGACTATTTGCGAGTCTAACATATTTCATATTTGTACATACGAATAACGTAGGGACAATGGGAAAATATTAATTATGTAAATTGTGAATTGACATAAAAATTGCTTTAAAAGCATATAATTAAATTGAGACATTAATTGGTATAATTTTTATACCTAAAAACTATGGACATAGTTTAGGTGATAATTATGGACATAAATAAATTTGGAAATTATTGACAATTTGAATAAGGATAATTAATTCAAATTGGGGTGAAATAATTTGAAATAATAAACGCCTAAGACACGAGGTTAGACTCGTTTGTGGTGTAAGACTGCCTGGACCCGCCCGAAAAATCCAGCAACCACAAATGGTAGTCTAATGTGAGAGGTCGAAGGCATAAATTAAATGCATAACAATTGTAAAGCATGAGGTTAGACATGTCTGCGGTATAAGACTGCCCGGACCCGCCCGGCAAATCCTGCAACCGCAAACGGTAGTCTAGTGTGAGAGGTCTTACAAGGTTACGGTTATAATGAATTAATTAACACTTAACCAAGATAAACATGCGGTGGGACATGGGGGTTAAGTGGGTGACATGGGTGACATGTGAAATACGATTAGAAACACTTAACCAAATTTAAACATGTAAGAAGACATGAATAAGAAGGGGTTAAGTGGAAAATTCTAGTGGGGACCAAGCATAGGTGGAAGGCTTGTGTCAAACATGGGGGACCCTTTTCAAACAAGTAACCCATTAAGTATCTTTGGGAGCTCGAGTTAGATCGAGGACGGGACACGCTTACTGAGTTTGATTGTAAGAGGTCAAAAAAGGTTAACGGTGGCAACGCAAGTCCAACGGGGTCATGTGCGTGCGTGGGCCCAGGCTGGAAGGTAAGACATTGTTGCATCGTGAAGATATAAGCCGTGCATCTTTAGTGGGATCGGGTTGCCACTTTGGGGAGTGATACACCCCACTATGGGACCAGCATGGGTATCTACGAGTTAGGGAGCCGATCGCATGGGGGTAGTGGGTACAACTAGTGGAGATAGGGGCAGGCGACACTTATGAAGGCAACTAGGAGTACACAAAGCTCCCATTATGATTATTATGTTCAGTAGGTAGGATCAACTTTTACGGTGACTAGTAGTGGTGCAGTATACTAATTATCCTATAGTGATTAGGAGCAAGATTAACGCCAAAATATTCCTCTTGTTTGTTTTGTCTTGCCCACTTGCTTCACTGTCATTCCTTGTTTTACCTGTTTATGCCTTATCCTAATTACTTTAATAATTATATTATTAAAGTTATGGTACTCGCAAGACTTTATGTCTGACCCCCTTTGTTTTCGCCTCTTTTCTTCCTTCCCCCTCCCCCCAGGTTCTCAGGGTGGGACTAGTAATAGTGGAGCTTGATCTGGATCTTTCTCTCTCTTTTGGAAGTGCTTGGATTGCTGAAAGTAAATTTCAGCTCACCTCTTTTATGGCTACTTATGTTGGGGTTTTACTTTTTACTTTATGTACTCAGAAAACAATTTGTCAAGATGGTTACTAGGTGTACTTGGTTTTTATGTTGGTTTATGATGTTGTTGTAATCAAACTATTTCTCCGCTGCAATAAAAGTTGTTTTGAATTTTCCAAGTACCAATATATGTATCTGTCTTGTTATATTTTGTTCTATTCACCAATAACACTGTAACAACCCGCAAAAATCAGAACCAATTTTAAAAAATTTATTTTAGAAAATTTTAATGAACTTTGACAATATAAAATAATTTATTTAAATAATAATGATCACAAATTTGATTTAAATCGAAGTTAGAATGAATAATTTAATTTTAATTAACAAAAGAGTTAGAAATAGCGCGGTAGTTTGAAAAGTCAAACTTGAACTTTGACTGACCGTACAGGATGCAAAATTTAACGGATTTTAGTGAAACCAAAAATAATAGAATCTATTTAAAAATATCTTTCCAACGAATCTGAAAAATTGAAATTTCATAGCGGAAATCAAAAGTTATGGCCAATTCAATATTTAGAAAGGTCGCTATGAAATTTATAAAGGTCAAAATGCTACTTTTTGCATACGAAGGAATTTGAACTCGAAACCACTTCCATTGAGTTCAGAATTATGTTTCTACATTGAAAAACAGTAAACACTTATATATTTTGAGTTTCGGGATTTATTTGTTTAAAAATATATTTTTAATATTAAATATATTGGCCTTAAAAATAGTCATTTTTCAAACGACCTCGGTTTTCGACGAAACCACTTTTGTTGGAACCGGAATGTCAAATTATTGCTAGGTTTCAATTTTCATAATTTTTCGAATTAATATGTGAGCGTGGCGAAATAAAATGTGTTTTGACTATTACAATTAAATTTGAATGCCTTAAAAATAGCCATTTTTCAAACAGTCTCAGAATTCGACGAAAATAATTTTGTTGGATTCGTATCATCATAAGAAAGCTAAAAATATTTTTTTTAGAATTTTTAGTGGTCGTATGTGACCCCGGTATATTTAAATGTACGGTAGGAATTAAATAATTAATTTAATATTGTATTTTCAATTAAAATCGAAAATAAAACGTGTAGACATCAGAATTGGACCTTGGGACATAGCCCATCGCGTTCAGAAGGCCTCAAAACGTTAAGATCCACAGTAAGCAGGCCCAAATCCGAGAAAGTCCAAAAATCCACTTTATTTCACGAAATTCGGAATTAAATATTAAAATAATATAAAAATCCGAAAACCCTAACCCTAATTCTCTAATGGCCAGCCGCCGCCCAGAAATTGATGGCCAGAATTGCTCCAACTTCAAATGCTAATATCTCTCAATCCGTTCGACGAAAATTGACGTATGACCTACCAAATCGAAGAGAATTCAGAGACCTTTCAATCTATACGTTTAAGATTTGGCGCACGGATTTCGCGAATTCTGGCCGAGAAGGGGCGACGGTCGGAGGCCGAGTTCGGCGGCTTTGTGGGCAAGGGTGGAGCTTGGGGTGGTCTTCGACGTGGTAGCATCTGATCGGCGCCAGGGGGCTTCGTTGGTGGTGCGTCCAGAAGAAGGGAGGTGCAGTTTGGGGTTCGGCCGAGGTAAACGACGTGAAGATGGAAGAAGGTCCGAACATTTTTTTAAATATTATTTTATTATTTAATTATTTAATTTGTCCGATTTTTAAAAATTCATAACTCTCTCATACGAGGTCCGTTTGACAAACCGTAAATTGCGTTGGAATCACAAAATTAAGAGCTTCGCGATGGCGCAAACCACAGCTGAAAAGGAGACAGTCAAATTTCGACCAAAATTCAATGTGAGAATTCAAAATTCTATTATTTAATTAATTATTAAATTATTTTCTCGCTTTAAAAATAATTGCATGATGATGTTTATTCAATTCTGAAATGTCTGGTGTTGTATGAATCATTGGTTGTGATTGTAATATGTTTTGTTGTGTACGATGTGTTAGATCCGTATTAAAATTGCAGTTAATATTGAATTTTATTTACGATTAGAAATTAGATCTAAAATTTGATCTAAAATATATTATATTCAGAATTACATCATATTTATTCAGATTTAGTTAGTATAATTTATTTCAGGTTATTAAATATTATTTCTATTATTCTGTAGTAATAATAGAACTTGATCGACAAATAAAAACTCATTTTTATTTGTTGATATTATAATAAGAACTTGAAAGACAATGAAAGCTTATTTTTATTTGTTGAATTTACAAAAGAAATTGAGCGATAAGTCAATTCTTATTTTAATTTGTTTACATTAAAAAGAATGAAAATTTTTATGTAAATTTGTTTACATTAAAAAGAGTGATTAAAAAGGATATATTTTAATATGAGGTTTTATCATTAAAAAGAATGAAAACAAAGGATTTCATTTTTTTATGTAAAAATAGTTGTCAATCAAAAGTCATAATTTATTTGTCGATTTGATGTCAATAAAAGTAGCAACATTAAAAATCTCATTTTTAATGTAATATTATTTCAATAAATGAAGTAACATTAAAATGTTATTTTTAATGTAATAGTATTTTCAATAAAGAGAAGCAACGTAAAAAGATCATATTTTTATGTCCATTGTTTTCAATAGAAGGACTTTGCATAGAAAAAATCACATTTTTAATGTGGTTTAGATTTCATTGTAAAGATGAAGATAAAATGGATTTTATTTTTATTTTTATTTTCATTTTTGGCAATGGAAAGTTTACAAATTAAAATTGCATTTTTATTGAAATTTTGTTCATTGTAATGAATAGAAAAGATCGCATCCATATGTGTAATGAGAAAAAAGATTACATTTATATGTAATGAAAACGAACAGAAAAGGATTACATTTTTAATGTAATCAAAGATTAAGAATCACATTTTGGTTTACATATCATATGTAAATTAAAATTCATTTTGGAAGTAAGACTTTTGTTTACATTTTTATGTAAATAAAAAAAAAGACATGTTTTGAAAATCACAACGTTTGTTTACATTTTTATATGTAAATAAGAAATTATTTTCAGAAGTTACAGTATATTTGTAAATATATTTTGTAAATAAAAAGTTGTTCTTTATTTTGCATTCACCAATGCAAAGGTATATTGAAAATAAAATTATTCTTTTATTTGCATTTACCAATGTAAATATACATTAAAAATAAACTTGTTCTTTTGTTTGCATCTAAAAATGCAAATATATACTTAAAAATGAAACTTGTTCTCTTATTTGTATTTACGAATACAAATATATATATATATTAAAGTAAAATTTATTCTTTTATTTGCATTCACTTATGCGAATACATTTTGAAAAATGAACGAACCTTTTTATTTGTGTTCCCAAACACAAATACATTATAGAAAATGAATGATCCTTTGTGTTTGTGTTCTCAAACACAAATATACATAGAAAATTAAAATGGTCTTTTTATTCGTGTTCTTAAACACAAATAAAACATTAAAATAAAAGAACATTTTTTTTTGTGTACTCCAACACAAATATAACATGATTTTAAAGTAGTACATTTTTATTTTTATTTGCATTTTCAATGCAAATATTTCATGAAATCAAAAATTTACATTTTGTTTAACATTTTATAATGTAAATAATACAAGAAAATAAAAGTTATATTTTTGTTTGCATTCTACAATGCAAAAGAAATGTAGAAAATAGAATATGCATTTTTATTTGCATTCTATCATGCAAATAAAACAAAGGAGATAAAATTACATTTTTGTTTGCAACTTTGGTTGCAAACAAACAAGAAATAAAAATTACATTTTGTTGCAAATTTAGATGCAAACAAATTTATTAAAAACAAATTTTTCATTTTTGTTGCATGTTTTTAAATGCGAACAAAACATTAAAATAAAGGCTATAATTTTTATTTATTTACTTCACTTGATGTAAATAGACATAAAATAAGAAGTTGTTCTTTTATTTACATTTCTTGATGTAAATAAAACTAGAAATTTAATATTACATTTTTATTTGCATTACTCAACGCAAATAAAACATGAGAACGAAAGATACATTTTCATTTGCAATTCTTAATGCAAATAAATTGTGAAATGAAAAAGTTACAATTTTTTTTTATTTACATTCCTCTATGTAAATAAACATCAAATAAAAGGGTTGAATCTTTATTTGCATTCTCTATTGCAAATAAAGCATGAAATGAATAGTTATATTTTGTGTTATTATTTATATCCCCTATTACGAATGGAATTAAAAGATTACAATTTTCTTTTCATTTATTTACAATGAAAGGAATTGAAATAAATACTATATTTTTATCATCATTTTTGATGCGATAAAAGAATAAAAATAAAGATTACATTTTTATTGACATCTTACATGCGATAAAAAGAACAGGAATAAAAGAGATATTTTTATCATCGTGTTATATATTGTGTATTACACTGCCATAGGCAAGTAACCTGACTTGTTTATGTGATTGGGTCGATAATTTTCACACATCGCCCAAGTGCATAAATAATTTATTATTTGTTTGTTGGTTGAAACCCCACACGGGTGTTGGGATGAAAATTAACATACACTAATTGAAAATTCGGGTGTGTACGACTTGTGCAGGATCTATAATATGGCTATGCGGAATATGATAACAATATATATATATATATCACAGATAACTTTAAATGCAGTAAAGTAAAGTTGAGTAACGGCACCAGGATTTTTATACTGGTTCGGACCTCCAGTCCTACGTCCAGTCCCGAAGCTTCTCTTCGGCTTTTCACTAAACAACACCCTCGCTTCACCCGGAGGAACAGGTTCACAACTACTTGATTTACGGGCTACAAGTTTACCCACTTGATTTCACGGGCTACAAGCTTACCCACTTGATTTCACGGGCTACAAGCTTACCCACTTGATTTCACGGGCTACAAGCTTACCCACTTGATTTCACGGGCTACAAGCTTACCCACACAGGACAATTACAAGAGTTTGACTTCTGACTGTGTTCTTCTTTCAACACTGATTAGCCAACGATTGAGTACACCCTTCCTATAATCTTATCCTCAAATGAAATTTGATGTTTAGAAAGATTAGGAAGTATAATATCGAATTGAATCACAAGTGTATGAAATATGCTTGGAGATTCAACCGATAAAATGAATGCTTTTTGAGTGCTTTTTGAACGAGAAGAATATTGCAAGATAGATCAGAAAATAGAGAGAAATTTCGGTGATTTGGATGATTGTAAAATCATGTATTTATAGAGATCAAGAGGTTGCAAATATTGGTGAAAAGATGCATCTAAAAGGAGTGATTATTCATGAAGAAAAATGGATGCAACTCTTGAAGAAAGAAGATGACTTTTCAATATAACGGTCAAAATTCAAAAACCTGTTGACCTATAGAATTTTATAGGTCGACCTATTTTTGACCGTTACAATTTAAAAACCTGTTGACCTATAAAAAATTGTAGGTCGACATGTTTTTGGTCATATGCATAAAAAATGTCTTCATGAGTAGTATTTTCAAACAATTAGAAGTATGATTATTTGAGGATAGATTTTAACATTTTATAACTCTAAATAATCAACTTCTAACCTATGAAGTCATCTTGTCTTCTTTTTGTCGATGTAGAAGCTTCTTCTTGTCATAAATCAAAATAACCATTCGACGCTTCGACTCAACATTCTCCCCTTCTTGTCATAAATCAAAATAACCATCGACGCTTCGACTCAACATTCTCCCCCTTTTTGATTGATGACAACCTGGCATAATTAAGGTATTGTTCCTTGTATATTGCTCCCCCTGTATATATGCTCCCCCTGAATTATATAATCTGCATAACACTTGTTAGTAACATTTTCTCCCCCTTTGTCATCGACAAAAAGGGTATTCATAATAATGCATAAGAAAACAATAATTTACAGAGATACCATATTACTAAAAATTCATAGAATATTGTACGAGTTACAAGTCAAACCAAACGAGCACAAGGAGATAGTATAGTTAATACAAAACAAATGAAATAGAAGTTCATAGATCAAAGCGTAAGAAATGATGCGTAGAGACTATTGTGGTGATTGTGGAGGCCAATCAGAATCACTATCTTCTCCTTCGTCCTTGTCACCTTCCTCCTCTCGTTCCTCATCATCACTGTTACTATCATTGTCATGAGTTCCCTCCTCAATGTGTGACATTCCACGACCTAGCATGTGTTGAGTACTTGCTCCCGAACTCGTACCTTCTTCAGAAGAAGACCATGTAAATGTAGGCGGCATTGGACGTTTACCTGGGTCTTAAGCAAGTGGTGCGGAGGTCGAAGCACAAGAGATGGCTTCCCAAATCGTCCCAAAGAAAGATTTCAATTTATTGAACCGCTTATCTAGTTTAGAATCTAAGCGGTCGAGTTTATTATCGGTTCTTTTAAGCCTAGCTTCAAGTAAGAACTGATTTCGGGCGATTTGCTCAAGTGTATCCTTAGTAGAAGAAGTAGGAGGCGGAATCACAACATCTTCAGGCCTATGAGTAGGAACTTGAGAAGTGGAAGTTTGTGGAGGTGGAGGTGGTCCTTGTTCGACATATTGTTCAAAAGGAATAATATTCAAATATGGAATTGGAAGCTTCATCCTCTTTTTAGAAGCTTTATCAATACATTTTGGTATTGATATTCTTGATGGAGGAGATCTTACGCCACATTCCATGAGGCAACGCATAATATACTCGTTATAAAACAAGTGAGGCCTTGAGCGTTTATTAACCATCAAAATCTCGTCAAATATCATCGCAACCCAATTCACTCTGATATTTGCATAAATGGCATATAGTGCCTTAAAGTTTTCTTTGTATACCGCATCAAAATTTCCGGTTCTAGGAAGAAGAGAATGTGTGGTACAAAGGTGTAGAACTCTAGCGGATGGTCTTAGATTAATACCTTTAATACTTGACTTATGATCTTCAATAAAAAGGTGACTATATTTATCACGAATATGAATAGGGCAGAACTCACTAGTAAATTGAATTCCATCATTGTGGGTTCGAAGAATTTCTGCCATTCGATCTTTGGAGAGAAAGATGTGTTGGCCACACACCACTGACCATAAGCAATCATCAGAATTTTGAGGCTTAAATTTGTCTAAATTGAGATTAGCATAGAATAATTTTATCAAAATATGGCTTATCTCAACATGATTGTCTTCAAAATTTAGAAGAGACTCTATACCCGCTCTGTTTGATAGATCACTAACGTCGTAGAGGACGAAATCAGAGAATTTGAGAAAGGATCCGTGGTGAATTGTATAGTCTTTCATCTTGTTCCATCTCTTCACCGCAAGAGGATCCATTAGCCATTGTTTGATTTGAGTATCAATAGGTTGAACAGGAGTTTGAGAAGATGATGTTTTGGACTTCTTTTGCTTTGGGGCCATTGATTCCTTTTGGAAGATTGATTAAAGAATTTTTGAAGAAGGGTTTTTAACAAGGAAGACAATGAAAAAGATGACCTTTGGTAAAGGGATATAAGATTTAAAAAGGAAAGGACGTGTTGATTGGTGAAAACTCAAAAATCAGTGAAACCGGTCGACAGATAATCCTAGGCCGGTCGACCGTGAAATGTTCTGAAAAAAATAGACAATTTTTTGTTCTGGCCGGTCGACAGGTATTATAGGTTCGGTCGACCGTTAAAAGTTCTGGAAATATTGATGTATATGTTTTTAAACAAACAGGTCGACATGTTGGAGTGGGGCGGTCGACAGAAAAAAGTTCTGGAACAATTTGGACATATAAATCTTAACTAACCGGTCGACATGTTAGAATGGGGGCGGTCGACCAAAAAAAGTTATGCCTGAAAAAGAACTTAATTTTGAACTATGGCGGTCGACAGGGGTTCATAGACCGGTCGACAGATCTAATTTCTGGATCTTTTTGAATAAAATTTTGTAGACACACCGGTTGACAGCTGAGATTTGAGAGGTCGACCTTTCGATTTTCTGGTTGCTATATTTAGGCTAAAAATGCCTTGATCGGTCGACAGGATGATTATGATCGGTCGACAGGTGCTAGAAAATTTTGTTTTTCTGGTTTTGAAAAATATATATATATATTAAAACAAATTTTTATTCAACAACAAGATTTCAAAACAAAAAATACTTGAAAGACAAAATACAAATTTATTTTCAATGAAAAGTTTAAACGATATAAATTATCTCTTTGGCTCCCATGAATTCTTTGGTTCCCAAGGGTTGAACCTTCCACTAGCTCCTTCATTGTTTTGATAGTTTCTATCCCATGAGTTCGGAGTTCGTGATGGTATTGGCATTGGCTCATGTACATTATGCCTGTCAGAGCCGCAGAAGAGAGTAGCTAATCGTTCGAGATACGTCAAACGAGAAGTCGTCAGTTTTTGCTCGTAAAACATTTGTTGTTGATAATAGTGCATTTCGTCTATCTTTTCTTTAGTTCGGGGAGAGCAAAACAAAACTTTCTTGCTTCTCTTAGGAGTAGGCGTGGTTCCTGGCGTTCGAGAAGGTGGATGAAAACCAGGTGGATGCTCTGGTGTTTTTGGGGAGTTATATTCAGTCGGTTCGGAACTCGTGATTGAAATGTGGGAGTTTTCAGCACATTTCTCACAGATGTGCGCCATGAGTATTTTAAAAGTTATAGGAGTTTGGGAGAATGATTGTATGAAAGCACTCAAAAAAAAATAAACATATATATAAAAAGAGTTTTCTATTTTGAGAAAATAAAAGGGATGGTTTGTATATGTTTTACCGTAGAAAAATCCTCTTCTATATATAGTAAAAGAAAACACATTGGTTTCTGATAAACAAATACGAACTCTTATTGTTTTTAAACAAAATATTATTCTTCGAGTTCTTTTCGTCAAACCAAGCCTAGCTCTCTACGTAACTTGACAAAAATCGATTCTAGTAGAGGCTTTGTAAATATATCAGCTAGTTGGTTTTCTGTATTGACGTATTCAAGATTTATATTTCCCTTTTCAATGTTATCTCTTAGAAAATGATGTCGAATGTCAATGTGTTTAGTCCGAGAGTGATTAACAGGGTTTTTAGATAAATTTATCGCACTAGTGTTATCGCAATATATAATAGAATTCGATAAATTTATACCGAAGTCTTTAAGTGTTTGTTGCATATATATAATCTGTGTACATGCCAAAGCTGCTGAAATATACTCTGCCTCGCATGTCGATAGTGAAACACAATTTTGTTTCTTACTAAACCAAGAGACAAGTGATTTTCCAATGAAATGGCACGTACCACTTGTACTCTTTCTATCCGTTCGTGATCCTCTGAAATCAGCATCACTATATGACACTAATTCGAATGCACATTCCTTAGGATAGAAAAGACCGAAATCTTTGGTGTTATTAAGATATCGAATAATTCGTTTCACTGCTCGCAAATGCGATTCCTTAGGATCAGCTTGAAAACGTGCACACAAACAAACACTCATCATAATGTCAGGACGACTAGCTGTTAAATATAGGAGAGAACCTATCATACTTCGATATGTCTTTTGGTCTACACTTTTTCCATTTTCATCCTTTTCAATATGACTAGTTGTACTCATCGGAGTTGATTTTCTGGAAGTATTTTCAAGTCCAAATCTTTTAATGAGATTTTCACAATATTTTTCTTGATTTATAAAAATACCATTCGGAAGTTGTTTAATTTGAAGACCAAGAAAGTATGATAACTCTCCCATGTGTGACATTTCAAATTCTTTGGTCCTGACATCTGCAAATTCTCTACAGAGTCTCTCGTTTGTTGAACCAAAGATTATGTCATCCACATATATCTGAACAATAAGTATATCTTTGTGCGATTGTTTAATAAATAATGTTTGATCAACCTTTCCTATTTGAAATCCAGATTTGATAAGATGACTTCGTAGTCGTTCATACCAGGCACGTGGTGCTTGTTTTAAACCGTACAAAGCCTTTTTGAGCTTGAAAACATGATCTGGATATTTTTCATGTTTAAATAATGGTGGTTGTTCAACATATACTTTTTCTTTTATAAACCCATTTAGGAATGCACTCTTGACATCCATTTGATATAATTTAAAATTATGGTGACAAGCAAAAGATAAAAGTATTCGAATTGCTTCTAGTCTAGCGACAGGTGCAAAAGTTTCTTCATAATCGATACCCTCTTCTTGATTATATCCTTGTGCTACTAACCGTGCTTTGTTACGAGTTATGTTTCCTTGTTCATCAGCCTTGTTTTTGTAAACCCATTTAGTTCCGATAACTGATTGATCGGTTGGCCTTGGAACAAGTTCCCATACATCATTGCATTCGAACTGATTTAGTTCTTCTTGCATAGCAATGATCCAATATTCATCAGTAACAGCTTCTTTAGGATTCTTAGGTTCGATATTTGAAATAAATGCAACATGTCCCATTTGGTTAAGTTGACTTCTAGTTCTTATTTGAGACGATATTTCTCCAATTTTATTTTGAACTGGATGATCTCTTAAAATTCTTGTTGGAGAACGTATTCTTGGTGGAGATCTTGGCTCTTCTTGTTGAATATTGTTATCAATTATTTCTGAGTCAGAATCTATATTTGTGACACTATTATTTTCTGAGATAATATTTTCGTCCTCATCATCAAAAATATTTTGATGTTTATAATATTCATCGAATAATATATGAAGTGATTCTTCAATATTTTTAGTTCTTTTATTATATACACGATATGCCTTGCTTCGATCCGAATAACCAACAAATATTCCTTCATCAGCTTTTGAATCGAATTTACCAAGGTGATCTTTCGTGTTTAGAATAAAGCATTTTGAACCAAAAACTTTGAAGTATGAGATATTCGGTTTTCTTTGATAAAATAGCTCATATGATGTATTTTTAGTCAGAGGTCGAATAGACACACGATTCAAAACATAACATGCAGTTGCAACAGCTTCTGCCCAGAAATGTTTTGGTAAAGTGCTTCCATTTAATAATGTTCTTGCACATTCTTGTAATGTTCGATTTTTCCGTTCTACGACTCCATTTTGTTGTGGAGTTCTAGGAAACGAAAAATTATGATTGATACCTTTTATTGTACAAAAATGTTCAAAATCATTATTTTCGAATTCTCCGCCATGATCACTTCTTATATTCTTGACTTTAAGTCCCTTCGATTTCT
Source organism: Allium sativum (assembly GCA_030737875.1). NCBI lineage: Eukaryota > Viridiplantae > Streptophyta > Magnoliopsida > Asparagales > Amaryllidaceae > Allium > Allium sativum. The sequence continues at coordinate 621,300,721 of CM060910.1, forward strand.
GAATACGTTTGACGAAAGATTTGAATTTTTCAAAAGTCTCACTTTTATTTTTCAAGAAAATAGTCCGAGTGAATCGAGAGTAGTCATCAACAATTACAAACACATATCTACTATGATTTATGGATTGTATTTGAGTAGGTCCAAATAAATCCAAATGTAATAGTTCAAGTGGTTGTAATGTTGAGATAACCTTCTTAGATTTAAACGATGACTTGGTTAATTTTCCGATTTGGCATGCGTCACAAAGATTGTCAACTTTGAAACTAAGTTTCGGTAGACCTTTGACTAGATTATTTTTAGCTAGCTTGTCAATAGTTTTAAAGTTTATATGACAGAAACATTTGTGCCATATCCATGGATCATTATCATTAGCGATAAGACACATATCTGAATTATGATTAATATTCATATTCAGAATATATATGTTTCTGTCTCTATATCCTTCAAAAACTAACTTTTGATCTTTGTCCAGTATACTACATTTATTGTTTGAGAAAGAAACCGTAAACCCTTTGTCACATAATTGGCTTATACTAAGTAAGTTATGTTTTAGATTTTTAACTAGCATGATATTTGTAATAAGAGGTAAATTAGATGTACCGTAATTGCTCGCATCGCCTTTTTGATGATAAAGCCTCTTCAATTATCTCCAAATGTGACTGAGCCTCCATCAAAATATGTAATATTCGTCAATATGCTCTTGTCTCCAAAAATATGCTTTGAGCAACCACTGTCCAAAATCCATTTTCCTCTTTTCTTTAGTGGGACCTGCAAAAAATAATATTAAGTTCATGGTACCCACTTTTTATAGGGTCCTACGAGTTAGGTCTTAGGAGTCCAAACCCATACGGGTCCGGTATCCCCTTTATACACATAATTTGAATTATGATGTACAGTACTTAAAAATTTTTGAATGTACTTGTTCCTAATCAAACTATTATTTGTTTTAGGAACCCATACTTTTATAGATTCGACATTCTTCTTTTGAAGTTTCATAATCGGTTTAGGTTTGGAATATAATAAACTAAGATTTTTCTTAGCTTCAGTTTCTTGTACTACCTTATTTTTCCTTTTTCTTTTACCAAGATTTTTCTTGATAACTGGTTTCTTATATCCCAATCCTTGTTTATTTGTGGTTGATTGTGAATTCTCAATAAGTTTTGTCAAATTTTCTCGACCTTTGTTAAAGTTAGAAACATTTTTTGTAATGTCATCTAATTTTGATTGTAAACTAGCTTTTTCAAGGTCTAGAATCTTGACTTTTGCTTTAAGCTCATGATTTTCAGTAATGAGAATATCATTCTTCTCTTTTTGAACTTCAATTTCTTGAGTCAAAAGAGATAGTTGAGAATTAGAATTAGAAGACGATTCTTGAGCCTTTTCAAGTTCTTCTTCTAATATTTTCTTCTCATCTTTTAACATATCTCGTTCTAATTCGGATCTATTCAACATTGTCTTGACTTCTTTTAACTGATATTTTGTATCTTTAAGTTTAATCATTACTTTATCATAAATATCAAGCATACCCTCAAGAGTAGGAATTCGTACCTCATCCTCTGTTGCCATAAAACATACATTTTCTTGTTCAGTGTCTGAGTCACTTTCGCTATCAGATGAAGATGAGTCTGAATCATCCCAGGTTACTGAGAAAGCTCTCTTCTTTGATTTGTCCTTCTTGAATTTTTCGGAATTCTTCTTTTTATCCGGACAATCTTTTTGCGCATGTCCCTTTTTGTGACAATTGAAACATTCCATATTTGAAGATGATGGTTTATTTGATCCAAACTTCCTTTTGTCGTATCGACTAGCTTTTCTTTGCTTCAAAAACTTCTTAAAGCCTTTTGCAATAAGTGCTAAGTCTTCATCTTCAGAATCTGAAATGTCTTCATCTTTTTCGGCATGAAAAGCAACATTTTTCTTTTCTTCTATTTTTTCTCTTCTAGCCTGTAAATTTGCTTCATAGGACATTAGATTTCCTATCAACTCATCTGGCTTCATGGTAGAAAGATCATTAGCTTCTTCTATAGCTAATACTTTTCCTTCCCATTCATTAGTCAGTGAGTGTAGGATTGTTGAAACTACATCAAAGTCAGAATATTTTTGTCCTAACCCAATAAGAGCATGATGAATAGTTTGAAACCTTGAATACATCTCATTGATTGTTTCATTTGGCTTCATTTTGAAATTTTGGAATTGACTTTTCAACAAAGCTATTTTTGCTTGTTTAACCTTGTTAGTACCTTCATGAGTTGTTTTTAGCGTTTGCCAAATTTGATAAGCAGTGGTACAGATACTAACACGGTTATACTCATTTTGGTCTAATGCACAAAACAACATATTTATTGCTTTTGCATTTACTGCTGCTGCTGTTTTCTCAGCAGGAGTCCATTCTGCATACTCAGTAGTTGGATTAACTATTTCTTTTTGAGTAGCATTCCAAGCATCATAACTTGTTGATTGCATATAGAAAGCCATACGTGTTGCCCAATAACTATAGTTTAGGCCATTAAAGAAAGGAGGTCTTTGTGTAGATTGACCTTCAGTGTAAGTGTTAGTGCTAGTGCTTGCGTTATTTGCCATATTACTAGAATATATCAAATAACTGTGTTACGGTTATAAGATAACCTTGCTCTGATACCAATTGAAAAGTCGGGTGTGTACGACTTGTGCAGGATCTATAATATGGCTATGCGGAATATGATAACAATATATATATATATATATCACAGATAACTTTAAATGCAGTAAAGTAAAGTAAAGTAGAGTAACGAAACCAGGATTTTTATACTGGTTCGGACCTCCAGTCCTACGTCCAGTCCCGAAGCTTCTCTTCGGCTTTTCACTAAACAACACCCTCGCTTCACCCGGAGGAACAGGTTCACAACTACTTGATTTACGGGCTACAAGTTTACCCACTTGATTTCACGGGCTACAAGCTTACCCACTTGATTTCACGGGCTACAAGCTTACCCACTTGATTTCACGGGCTACAAGCTTACCCACTTGATTTCACGGGCTACAAGCTTACCCACACAGGACAATTACAAGAGTTTGACTTCTGACTGTGTTCTTCTTTCAACACTGATTAGCCAACGATTGAGTACACCCTTCCTATAATCTTATCCTCAAATGAAATTTGATGTTTAGAAAGATTAGGAAGTATAATATCGAATTGAATCACAAGTGTATGAAATATGCTTGGAGATTCAACCGATAAAATGAATGCTTTTTGAGTGCTTTTTGAACGAGAAGAATATTGCAAGATAGATCAGAAAATAGAGAGAAATTTCGGTGATTTGGATGATTGTAAAATCATGTATTTATAGAGATCGAGAGGTTGCAAATATTGGTGAAAAGATGCATCTAAAAGGAGTGATTATTCATGAAGAAAAATGGATGCAACTCTTGAAGAAAGAAGATGACATTTCAATATAACGGTCAAAATTCAAAAACCTGTTGACCTATAGAATTTTATAGGTCGACCTATTTTTGACCGTTACAATTTAAAAACCTGTTGACCTATAAAAAATTGTAGGTCGACATGTTTTTGGTCATATGCATAAAAAATGTCTTCATGAGTAGTATTTTCAAACAATTAGAAGTATGATTATTTGAGGATAGATTTTAACATTTTATAACTCTAAATAATCAATTTCTAACCTATGAAGTCATCTTGTCTTCTTTTTGTCGATGTAGAAGCTTCTTCTTGTCATAAATCAAAATAACCATTCGACGCTTCGACTCAACATTCTCCCCTTCTTGTCATAAATCAAAATAACCATCGACGCTTCGACTCAACACTAATCCCAATATTTAGTTGTATGTTGATCGTTAGATCGACAGGCTGCGATGAGCGTTATTATTTAATTTTAACGCTTACGCAGTGGAATTTACACTTTGGATGAAATGGATGATTTGATGATTATATTGATATTGTCATATATATGATGTGTGTGAAATCCATATAATCCAAATTATATGGTAAATGATTGAGTCGCTTCCCGATTCAGGTGTTCTTTTAAATAAGAATATTCTTACATTAGGAATTCTTTTTATATAAAGAATATATTTTCATAAATATATATATTTTCTATTAAATATCTTAAAACAAAGAATATTTGTAAAGGATAAAAATCTTTTATGTAAAGAATATTTTAATGATTATTTCTAAAATATTTTTTTTTCTTATAATAATGAATTAATATTTAAAGGGAAATCCTTTAATTAAGATTATTAGAATTTGCAATTATTTCATGATATAAGATACATTGAGATGTGAAGTGGATTTATCGTGGACGGTGTTTTAAAATGACATTTGTCCTTTAATCCAATTTACATCGGAATTATTATTTGGAATTTATAAATCTATTCATAGATTTAACAAAATCATTTTCTAAAAGTCTAGTTTTCCAATTTAATATATATTCAATTGGAATTAAGTGGAAATTCTATTGGTAATAATCGAGATGGGCTTCTGTAATAGAAGACCGATATTATATATGGAATTTAAGAGGCTTTGTCGTTATTCCATGTATATTGTTAGTCCGATACAGAAATTTATATTTATTATGTACTGATTGATTTCTGTGGAATTCCATATTTCGCAAATTGGTTTGTGGGTTTATCGTGAACTATGTTTTAAATGACACAAGTTCTTTAAACCATTTAAAAGAAGATTCATTCTTTAAAATAAATGATCTGTGAAAATGATTTTTGATATTAAATCAAATTCAGAATTTTTAATAAATCTTTTAAGGAAGATTTATGATTTAATTTATTAATTTATCTTTGATAAAATTTATGAAAATCTTTTAATATGAATATCTTATTAAAAGAATATTCGGGGTCGGAATGTGACATAATGTGTGATTTTCCAATATTTGATTTTTAATCACAAAATACACGAGTTATTCAGAAAGACCGGGTTTAACCCATTCTGAATAATCATCACGACGATCAAGAGTCGAAGATGAAGACGGTGGTAGAAGACCGAAGGTTTTCACATCGTTGGGATGATGATGACTGGTATCTTGAATTGGGACAGTACATTCCAAGGCAAGGTATTTGGTAATGATCGTCCAAACGTATTTGGAGATCGACGGACACATTGTTTCGCTCAGACCCAGAGCGGACTTGTAAATGGATTGCGTGTCTGACATTGTATTCTTTTCTACTGTATTTGTTGAATGCTACTGATTATATATTTCTGTTTGGTGGTGGAGAATTTATTCTTCACTTAACCCCCTTCTCTAAGACGTATGAGCTTAGAGGTTATATATATATTGGTAGATGGTCAATGATATGGTAGAGTCTGACAATGTGGCATGCTAAGATGCAATTGATCAAGGCTTTGTTGAAAAGCAGGCCTTGTGGTTGATGATCAAAGCACAGTCTATTTAAGCATAGCTTTGTGTATATCGTGACTTCGCGAGCCTCACACACCGGTAGAGTCTAAAACGGGAGAAGGGAACGCAGGGAGTGCACACGTTTCTTTCTAGCTAGAGTGGTGCCAGGGACCTACCAGCGTTGGCATTTATTCATTGTGGTTGTTGGATTTTTCGAGGCCTCTGGTTTATGCGGTCGCCACTGGCCGTATTATAGGTCCAAAAGGACCGGGAAGCGTGTGTTCAGGCATAACTAATCCACAAAAGCAAGTGTGGACCGGCCCTGCAGGATCCAAGGGTTGGACAGAGTACCAATCCTGGTGCATTACTAGAGTATCTCGAATCGGTAAGGATCTCCTCCCTAGCCTTGACTCAGATGGCAACCCAAATTTCCAATACGACATCACACGGTTTTGATTTTATACCTATATATGGCGACATAGTGGGATGGGGCACTCATGCCGTCTAGGATTGATACAACTACTTTGATGTATTTCAAATTGGTTGCACACTATTATTATATAATACCGTGTTTATCGTATCAAGCATCTTTTGATCATTATAAGGTAAAACCCTATCCTCCGGTTTGCGTTGCATTGTGTGATGGGACTTGGGTCTTATAATGGTTTCATTTTTCTAAAAAGCATTGCGTTATTTTGACGACTTACTTTAGTCATGCACTGGCAATCTATAGGAGAAAACCCGTTCCGCGAAAGTGGCGTGGTCCTGTGATTAGCCTTATTATATTATATAGGTTAAGTAGAATTCTCACACCAGTCCCATGACTGACCTGTAGTTTGTCCACTGGCAAACTCGGGTGCCCATATTTTCCACACGGGCAGTCGAGTAGCTATTTTTGCAGATATATTAAACAGGATTCTGGGTTGAAGACTGAAGCTGTGGCCATAATGTTGATTGCCTTCCACTGAGATTAGTTCCGCTGCAATGTATTCATTTATTGTAATTTATTCTTCCGCTGTAATTTTATTCCCATGTACTCTGATATATATATATATATATTCTGTACTCTGATGTAACATTTATTATAGTGTTATAAAAGTCTTCTGTTATCTGTTGTAATGTGTTGTATGCCCAAAGTTAAAGTATTCGTAGGTTTCCACTTTTTGGATCAGACCTGTGTGGTTTATGGTCGATTCAAACGGCGGGGATTTGCGGGTCTTTACAGTTGGTATCAGAGCCAGGTTCGCTCAAACCTTTGGGGTACAACTTGTTAGAACTGAATGGAAGACTCATCAGAGATTGGATTAGTAATGTCCAACAAGAATACTCATTAGAGATAGGATCAGCAGTATCCTAGAATGAGTAAACTCGTTAGAGATGGGGTTAGTGATGCCCTAGAACGAGTTAAGAGTTACAAATTTATATTAACGTATTTTTGATATTTATAATCTATTCTTTGAAATATGATTTATATATATATAAAGTTATATATATTTTGAAAAGATAATTAACCATTAAAATTTAAAATTAAGATAGTTACTTTTACAATTTTTAGCTACGTTCCTTTTGGAGGACGAAAAGTTTTTAAGTGGGGGCGATTGTAACAACCCGCAAAAATCAGAACCAATTTAAAAAAATTTATTTTAGAAAATTTTAATGAACTTTGACAATATAAAATAATTTATTTAAATAATAATGATCAAAAATTTGATTTAAATCGAAGTTAGAATGAATAATTTAATTTTAATTAACAAAAGAGTTAGAAATAGCGCGGTAGTTTGAAAAGTCAAACTTGAACTTTGACTGACCGTACAGGATGCAAAATTTAACAGATTTTAGTGAAACCAAAAATAATAGAATCTATTTAAAAATATCTTTCCAACGAATCCGAAAAATTGAAATTTCATAGCGGAAATCAAAAGTTATGGCCAATTCAATATTTAGAAAGGTCGCTATGAAATTTATAAAGGTCAAAATGCTACTTTTTGCATACGAAGGAATTTGAACTCGAAACCACTTCCATTGAGTTCAGAATGATGTTTCTACATTGAAAAACAATAAACACTTATATATGTTGAGTTTCGGGATTTATTTGTTTAAAAATATATTTTTAATATTAAATATATTGGCCTTAAAAATAGTCATTTTTCAAACGACCTCGGTTTTCGACGAAACCACTTTTGTTGGAACCGGAATGTCAAATTATTGCTAGGTTTCAATTTTCATAATTTTTCAAATTAATATGTGAGCGTGGCGAAATAAAATGTGTTTTGACTATTACAGTTAAATTTGAACACCTTAAAAATAGCCATTTTTCAAACAGTCTCAGAATTCGACGAAAATAATTTTGTTGGATTCGTATCGTCATAAGAAAGCTAAAAATATTTTTTTTAGAATTTTTAGTGGTCGTATGTGACCCCGGTATATTTAAATGTACGGTAGGAATTAAATAATTAATTTAATATTGTATTTTCAATTAAAATCGAAAATAAAACGTGTAGACATCAGAATTGGACCTTGGGACATAGCCCATCGCGTTCAGAAGGCCTCAAAACGTTAAGATCCACAGTAAGCAAGCCCAAATCCGAGAAAGACCAAAAATCCACTTTATTTCATGAAATTCGGAATTAAATATTAAAATAATATAAAAATCCGAAAACCCTAACCCTAATTCTCTAATGGCCAGCCGCCGCCCAGAAATTGATGGCTAGAATTGCTCCAACTTCAAATGTTAATATCTCTCAATCCGTTCGACGAAAATTGACGTATGACCTACCAAATCGAAGAGAATTCAGAGACCTTTCAATCTATACGGTTAAGATCGGGTTTTGGCGCATGGATTTCGCGAATTCTGGCCGAGAAGGGGCGGCGGTCGGAGGCCGAGTTCGGCGGGTTTGTGGGCAAGGGTGGAGTTTGGGGTGGTCTTCGACGTGGTAGCATCTGATCGGCGCCAGGGGGCTTCGTTGGTGGTGCGTCCAGAAGAAGGGAGGTGCGGTTTGGGGTTCGGCCGAGGTAAACGACGTGAAGATGGAAGAAGGTCCGAACATTTTTTTAAATATTATTTTATTATTTAATTATTTAATTTGTCCGATTTTTAAAAATTCATAACTCTCTCATACGAGGTCCGTTTGGCAAACCGTAAATTGCGTTGGAATCAAAAAATTAAGAGCTTCGCGATGGCGCAGACCACAGCTGAAAAGGTGACAGTCAAATTTCGACCAAAATTCAATGTGAGAATTCAAAATTCTATTATTTAATTAATTAATAAATTATTTTCTCGCTTTAAAAATAATTGCATGATGATGTTTATTCAATTCTGAAATGTCTGGTGTTGTATAAATCATTGGTTGTGATTGTAATATGTTTTGTTGTGTACGATGCGTTAGATCCGTATTAAAATTGCAGTTAATATTGAATTTTATTTACGATTAGAAATTAGATCTAAAATTTGATCTAAAATATATTATATTCAGAATTACATCATATTTATTCAGATTTAGTTAGTATAATTTATTTCAGGTTATTAAATATTATTTCTATTATTCTGTAGTAATAATAGAACTTGATCGACAAATAAAAACTCATTTTTATTTGTTGATATTATAATAAGAACTTGAAGACAATGAAAGCTTATTTTTATTTGTTGAATTTACAAAAGAAATTGAGCGATAAGTCAATTCTTATTTTAATTTGCTTACATTAAAAAGAATGAAAATTTTTATGTAAATTTGTTTACATTAGAAAGAGTGATTAAAAATGATATATTTTAATATGAGCTTTTATCATTAAAAAGAATGAAAACAAAGGATTTCATTTTTTTTATGTAAAAATAGTTTTCAATCAAAAGTCATAATTTATTTGTCGATTTGATGTCAATAAAAGTAGCAACATTAAAAATCTCATTTTTAATGTAATATTATTTCAATAAATGAAGTAACATTAAAATGTTATTTTTAATGTAATAGTATTTTCAATAAAGAGAAGCAACGTAAAAAGATCATATTTTTATATGTCCATTGTTTTCAATAGAAGGACTTTGCATAGAATAAATCACATTTTTAATGTGGTTTAGATTTCATTGTAAAGATGAAGATAAAATGGATTTTATTTTTATTTTTATTTTCATTTTTGGCAATGGAAAGTTTACAAATTAAAATTGCATTTTTATTGAAATTTTGTTCATTGTAATGAATAGAAAAGATCGCATCCATATGTGTAATGAGAAAAAAGATTATATTTATATGTAATGAAAACGAACAGAAAAGGATTACATTTTTAATGTAATCAAAGATTAAGAATCACATTTTGGTTTACATATCATATGTAAATTAAAATTCATTTTGGAAGTAAGACTTTTGTTTACATTTTTATGTAAATAAAAAAAAAAGACATGTTTTGAAAATCACAACGTTTGTTTACATTTTTATATGTAAATAAGAAATTATTTTCAGAAGTTACAGTATATTTGTAAATATATTTTGTAAATAAAAAGTTGTTCTTTATTTTGCATTCACCAATGCAAAGGTATATTGAAAATAAAATTATTCTTTTATTTGCATTTACCAATGTAAATATACATTAAAAATAAACTTGTTCTTTTGTTTGCATCTAAAAATGCAAATATATACTTAAAAATGAAACTTGTTCTCTTATTTGTATTTACGAATAAAAATATATATATATATTAAAGTAAAATTTATTCTTTTATTTGCATTCACTTATGCGAATACATTTTGAAAAATGAATGAACCTTTTTATCTGTGTTCCCAAACACAAATACATTATAGAAAATGAATGATCCTTTGTGTTTGTGTTCTCAAACACAAATGTACATAGAAAATTAAAATGGTCTTTTTATTCGTGTTCTTAAACACAAATAAAACATTAAAATAAAAGAACATTTTTTTTGTGTACTCCAACACAAATATAACATGATTTTAAAGTAGTACATTTTTATTTTTATTTGCATTTTCAATGCAAATATTTCATGAAATCAAAAATTTACATTTTGTTTAACATTTCATAATGTAAATAATACAAGAAAATAAAAGTTATATTTTTGTTTGCATTCTACAATGCAAACGAAATGTAGAAAATAGAATATGCATTTTTATTTGCATTCTATCATGCAAATAAAACAAAGGAGATAAAATTACATTTTTGTTTGCAACTTTGGTTGCAAACAAACAAGAAATAAAAATTACATTTTGTTGCAAATTTAGATGCAAACAAATTTATTAAAAACAAATTTTTCATTTTTGTTGCATGTTTTTAAATGCGAACAAAACATTAAAATAAAGGCTATAATTTTTATTTATTTACTTCACTTGATGTAAATAGACATAAAATAAGAAGTTGTTCTTTTATTTACATTTCTTGATGTAAATAAAACTAGAAATTTAATATTACATTTTTATTTGCATTACTCAACGCAAATAAAACATGAGAACGAAAGATACATTTTCATTTGCAATTCTTAATGCAAATAAATTGTGAAATGAAAAAGTTACATTTTTTTTATTTACATTCCTCTATGTAAATAAACATCAAATAAAAGGGTTGAATCTTTATTTGCATTCTCTATTGCAAATAAAGCATGAAATGAATAGTTATATTTTGTGTTATTATTTATATCCCCTATTACGAATGGAATTAAAAGATTACATTTTTCTTTTCATTTATTTACAATGAAAGGAATTGAAATAAATACTATATTTTTATCATCATTTTTGATGCGATAAAAGAATAAAAATAAAGATTACATTTTTATTGACATCTTACATGCGATAAAAAGAACAGGAATAAAAGAGATATTTTTATCATCGTGTTATATATTGTGTATTACACTGCCATAGGCAAGTAACCTGACTTGTTTATGTGATTGGGTCGATAATTTTCACACATCGCCCAAGTGCACAAATAATTTATTATTTGTTTGTTGGTTGAAACCCCACACGGGTGTTGGGATGAAAATTAACATACACTAATCCCAATATTTAGTTGTATGTTGATCGTTAGATCGACAGGCTGCGATGAGCGTTATTATTTAATTTTAACGCTTACGCAGTGGAATTTACACTTTGGATGAAATGGATGATTTGATGATTATATTGTTATTGTCATATATATGATGTGTGTGAAATCCATATAATCCAAATTATATGGTAAATGATTGAGTCGCTTCCCGATTCAGGTGTTCTTTTAAATAAGAATATTCTTACATTAGGAATTCTTTTTATATAAAGAATATATTTTCATAAATATATATATTTTCTATTAAATATCTTAAAACAAAGAATATTTGTAAAGGATAAAAATCTTTTATGTAAAGAATATTTTAATGATTATTTCTAAAATATTTTTTTTCTTATAATAATGAATTAATATTTAAAGGGAAATCCTTTAATTAAGATTATTAGAATTTGCAATTATTTCATGATATAAGATACATTGAGATGTGAAGTGGATTTATCGTGGACGGTGTTTTAAAATGACATTTGTCCTTTAATCCAATTTACATCGGAATTATTATTGGGAATTTATAAATCTATTCATAGATTTAACAAAATCATTTTCTAAAAGTCTAGTTTTCCAATTTAATATATATTCAATTGGAATTAAGTGGAAATTCTATTGGTAATAATCGAGATGGGCTTCTGTAATAGAAGACCGATATTATATATGGAATTTAAGAGGCTTTGCCGTTATTCCATGTATATTGTTAGTCCGATACAGAAATTTATATTTATTATGTACTGATTGATTTCTGTGGAATTCCATATTTCGCAAATTGGTTTGTGGGTTTATCGTGAACTATGTTTTAAATGACACAAGTTCTTTAAACCATTTAAAAGAAGATTCATTCTTTAAAATAAATGATCTGTGAAAATGATTTTTGATATTAAATCAAATTCAGAATTTTTAATAAATCTTTTAAGGAAGATTTATGATTTAATTTATTAATTTATCTTTGATAAAATTTATGAAAATCTTTTAATATGAATATCTTATTAAAAGAATATTCGGGGTCGGAATGTGACATAATGTGTGATTTTCCAATATTTGATTTTTAATCACAAAATACACGAGTTATTCAGAAAGAACGGGTTTAACCCATTCTTAATAATCATCACGACGATCAAGAGTCGAAGATGAAGACGGTGGTAGAAGACCGAAGGTTTTCACATCGTTGGGATGATGATGACTGGTATCTTGAATTGGGACAGTACATTCCAAGGCAAGGTATTTGGTAATGATCGTCCAAACGTATTTGGAGATCGACGGACACGTTGTTTCGCTCAGACCCAGAGCGGACTTGTAAATGGATTGCGTGTCTGACATTGTATTCTTTTCTACTGTATTTGTTGAACGCTACTGATTATATATTTCTGTTTGGTGGTGGAGAATTTATTCTTCACTTAACCCCCTTCTCTAAGACGTATGAGCTTAGAGGTTATATATATATATTGGTAGATGGTCAATGATATGGTAGAGTCTGACAATGTGGCATGCTGAGATGCAATTGATCAAGGCTTTGTTGAAAAGCAGGCCTTGTGGTTGATGATCAAAGCACAGTCTATTTAAGCATAGCTTTGTGTATATCGTGACTTCGCGAGCCTCACACACCGGTAGAGTCTAAAACGGGAGAAGGGAACGCAGGGAGTGCACACGTTTCTTTCTAGCTAGAGGGGTGCCAGGGACCTACCAGCGCTGGCATTTATTCATTGTGGTTGTTGGATTTTTCGAGGCCTCGGGTTTATGCGGTCGCCACTGGCCGTATTATAGGTCCAAAAGGACCGGGAAGCGTGTGTTCCGGCATAACTAATCCACAAAAGCAAGTGTGGACCGGCCCTGCAGGATCCAAGGGTTGGACAGAGTACCAATCCTGGGGCATTGCTAGAGTGTCTCGAATCGGTAAGGATCTCCTCCCTAGCCTTGACTCAGATGGCAACCCAAATTTCCAATACGACATCACACGGTTTTGATTGTATACCTATATATGGCGACATAGTGGGATGGGGCACTCATGCCGTCTAGGATTGATACAATTACTTTGATGTATTTCAAATTGGTTGCACACTATTATTATATAATACCGTGTTTATCGTATCAAGCATCTTTTGATCATTATAAGGTAAAACCCTATCCTCCGGTTTGCGTTGCATTGTGTGATGGGACTTGGGTCTTATAATGGTTTCATTTTTCTAAAAAACATTGCATTATTTTGATGACTTACTTTAGTCATGCACTGGCAATCTATAGGAGAAAACCCGTTCCGCGAAAGTGGCGTGGTCCTGTGATTAGCCTTACTATATTATATAGGTTAAGTAGAATTCTCACACCAGTCCCATGACTGACCTGTAGTTTGTCCACTGGCAAACTCGGGTGCCCATATTTTCCACACGGGCAGTCGAGTAGCTATTTTTGCAGATATATTAAACAGGATTCTGGGTTGAAGACTGAAGCTGTGGCCATAATGTTGATAGCCTTCCACTGAGATTAGTTCCGCTGCAATGTATTCATTTATTGTAATTTATTCTTCCGCTGTAATTTTATTCCCATGTACTCTGATATATATATATATTCTGTACTCTGATGTAACATTTATTATAGTGTTATAAAAGTCTTCTATTATCTGTTGTAATGTGTTGTATGCCCAAAGTTAAAGTATTCGTAGGTTTCCACTTTTTGGATCAGACCTGTGTGGTTTATGGTCGATTCAAAGGGCGGGGATCTGCGAGTCTTTACAAATACTCCATGAAAGTTAATGCATTCCGTTTGAGAGTGACATTAATGGACGTGGGGTGTTACATAATTGAAAACCTATATATGGCGACATAGTGGGATGGGGCACTCATGCCGCCTATGATTGATACATTTACTTTCGAAATTGATTTCTACACTATGCACTAGTAATATTAAAAGAGAATTTTTGTGTATGAAACATATTTGGCTATTCCTCCGGTTTGCGTTGCATTGTATGATGGGATTGAGTCTTATAATCGCTTCATTTTTCCAAAAAGCATTGCAATGCTTATTTTCGGTATTCTTGGGGTTAAACCCGTTCTATGTAATGCGGCATGATCCCTTGTTTTACCTAACTTTAAAATCAAATTAATAACTATTTTGAGTTCTCATACCAGTCCCATGACTGACCTGGAGTTTATTGTTCCTTCCTAAACTCTGGGTACCCATATTTTCCATGCGGGCAGTCAGTAGTTTAGTTTTGCAGATATTATCTTCACAGGATCCTGTTTTCAACTGAAGCGATATTCGGAAAGCTCTGTAGCCGTGCATTTCTTTCAGTTCTATTTTGTATTATTTCTCCACTGCTATTTAAAATGTAATTTAAATCTCTGGTATTATTTCTTGTTGTATAATTATTCATACTCTGGAATATTCTTGTACTCTGATGTAAATTGTTATAATAAGCAATGAAATGTTCTTCTGTTTGTGTTCTGATTTGTCATGTTCTCAAAGCAATCCGGACTTTCCTTTACTAGGAAGTTTGTGAAAAGTCGGGGTGTGTACGACTTATGCAGGATCTATAATATGGCTATGCGGAATATGATATGATAACAATATATATATATATATCACAGATTACTTTAAATGCAGTAAAGTAAAGTAAAGTAGAGTAACGACACCAGGATTTTTATACTGGTTCGGACCTCCAGTCCTACGTCCAGTCCCGAAGCTTCTCTTCGGCTTTTCACTAAACAACACCCTCGCTTCACCCGGAGGAACAGGTTCACAACTACTTGATTTACGGGCTACAAGCTTACCCACTTGATTTCACGGGCTACAAGCTTACCCACTTGATTTCACGGGCTACAAGCTTACCCACTTGATTTCACGGGCTACAAGCTTACCCACTTGATTTCACGGGCTACAAGCTTACCCACACAGGACAATTACAAGAGTTTGACTTCTGACTGTGTTCTTCTTTCAATACTGATTAGCCAACGATTGAGTACACCCTTCCTATAATCTTATCCTCAAATGAAATTTGATGTTTAGAAAGATTAGGAAGTATAATATCGAATTGAATCACAAGTGTATGAAATATGCTTGGAGATTCAACCGATAAAATGAATGCTTTTTTAGTGCTTTTTGAACGAGAAGAATTTTGCAAGATAGATCAGAAAATAGAGAGAAATTTCGGTGATTTGGATGATTGTAAAATCATGTATTTATAGAGATCGAGAGGTTGCAAATGTTGGTGAAAAGATGCATCTAAAAGGAGTGATTATTCATGAAGAAAAATGGATGCAACTCTTGAAGAAAGAAGATGACTTTTCAATATAACGGTCAAAATTCAAAAACCTGTTGACCTATAGAATTTTATAGGTCGACATGTTTTTAGCCGTTGGAATTCAAAAACCTGTTGACCTATAAATTTTTATAGGTCGACCTATTTTTGACCGTTACAATTTAAAAACCTGTTGACCTATAAAAAATTGTAGGTCGACATGTTTTTGGTCATATGCATAAAAAATGTCTTTATGAGTAGTATTTTCAAACAATTAGAAGTATGATTATTTGAGGATAGATTTTAACATTTTATAACTCTAAATAATCAACTTCTAACCTATGAAGTCATCTTGTCTTCTTTTTGTCGATGTAGAAGCTTCTTCTTGTCATAAATCAAAATAACCATTCGACGCTTCGACTCAACATTCTCCCCTTCTTGTCATAAATCAAAATAACCATCGACGCTTCGACTCAACATTCTCCCCCTTTTTGATTGATGACAACCTGGCATAATAAAGGTATTGTTCCTTGTATATTGCTCCCCCTGTATATATGCTCCCCCTGAATTATATAATCTGCATAACACTTGTTAGTAACATTTTCTCCCCCTTTGTCATCGACAAAAAGGGTATTCATAATAATGCATAAGAAAACAATAATTTACAGAGATACCATACTACTAAAAATTCATAGAATATTGTACGAGTTACAAGTCAAACCAAACGAGCACAAGGAGATAGTATAGTTAATACAAAACAAATGAAATAGAAGTTCATAGATCAAAGCGTAAGAAATGATGCGTAGAGACTATTGTGGTGATTGTGGAGGCCAATCAGAATCACTATCTTCTCCTTCTTCCTTGTCACCTTCCTCCTCTCGTTCCTCATCATCACTGTTACTATCATTTTCATGAGTTCCCTCCTCAATGTGTGACATTCCATGACCTAGCATGTGTTGAGTACTTGCTCCCGAACTCGTACCTTCTTCAGAAGAAGACCATGTAAATGTAGGCGGCATTGGACGTTTACCTGGGTCTTGAGCAAGTGGTGCGGAGGTCGAAGCACAAGAGATGGCTTCCCAAATCGTCCCAAAGAAAGATTTCAATTTATTGAACCGCTTATCTAGTTTAGAATCTAAGCGGTCGAGTTTATTATCGGTTCTTTTAAGCCTAGCTTCAAGTAAGAACTGATTTCGGGCGATTTGCTCAAGTGTATCCTTAGTAGAAGAAGTAGGAGGCGGAATCACAACATCTTCAGGCCTATGAGTAGGAACTTGAGAAGTGGAAGTTTGTGGAGGTGGAGGTGGTCCTTGTTCGACATATTGTTCAAAAGGAATAATATTCAAATATGGAATTGGAAGCTTCATCCTCTTTTTATAAGCTTTATCAATACATTTTGGTATTGATATTCTTGATAGAGGAGATCTTACGCCATATTCCATGAGGCAACGCATAATATACTCGTTATAAAACAAGTGAGGCCTTGAGCGTTTATTAACCATCAAAATCTCGTCAAATATCATCGCAACCCAATTCACTCTGAAATTTGCATAAATGGCATATAGTGCCTTAAAGTTTTCTTTGTATACCGCATCAAAATTTCCGGTTCTAGGAAGAAGAGAATGTGTGGTACAAAGGTGTAGAACTCTAGCGGATGGTCTTAGATTAATACCTTTAGTACTTGACTTATGGTCTTCAATAAAAAGGTGACTATATTTATCACGAATATGAATAGGGCAGAACTCACTAGTAAATTGAATTCCATCATTGTGGGTTCGAAGAATTTCTGCCATTCGATCTTTGGAGAGAAAGATGTGTTGGCCACACACCACTGACCATAAGCAATCATCAGAATTTTGAGGCTTAAATTTGTCTAAATTGAGATTAGCATAGAATAATTTTATCAAAATATGGCTTATCTCAACATGATTGTCTTCAAAATTTAGAAGAGACTCTATACCCGCTCTGTTTGATAGATCACTAACGTCGTAGAGGACGAAATCAGAGAATTTGAGAAAGGATCCGTGGTGAATTGTATAGTCTTTCATCTTGTTCCATCTCTTCACCGCAAGAGGATCCATTAGCCATTGTTTGATTTGAGTATCAATAGGTTGAACAGGAGTTTGAGAAGATGATGTTTTGGACTTCTTTTGCTTTGGGGCCATTGATTCCTTTTGGAAGATTGATTAAAGAATTTTTGAAGAAGGGTTTTTAACAAGGAAGACAATGAAAAAGATGACCTTTGGTGAAGGGATATAAGATTAAAAAGGAAAGGACGTGTTGATTGGTGAAAACTCAAAAATCAGTGAAACCGGTCGACAGATAATCCTAGGCCGGTCGAACGTGAAATGTTCTGAAAAAAATAGACAATTTTTTGTTCTGGCCGGTCGACAGGTATTATAGGTTCGGTCGACCGTTAAAAGTTCTGGAAATATTGATGTATATGTTTTTAAACAAACAGGTCGACATGTTGGAGTGGGGCGGTCGACAGAAAAAAGTTCTGGAACAATTTGGACATATAAATCTTAACTAACCGGTCGACATGTTAGAATGGGGGCGGTCGACCAAAAAAAGTTATGCCTGAAAAAGAACTTAATTTTGAACTATGGCGGTCGACAGGGGTTCATAGACTGGTCGACAGATCTAATTTCTGGATCTTTTTGAATAAAATTTTGTAGACACACCGGTTGACAGCTGAGATTTGAGAGGTCGACCTTTCGATTTTCTGGTTGCTATATTTAGGCTAAAAATGCCTTGATCGGTCGACAGGATGATTATGATCGGTCGACAGGTGCTAGAAAATTTTGTTTTTCTGGTTTTGAAAATATATATATATATATATATATATATATATATATATTAAAACAAATTTTTATTCAACAACAAGATTTCAAAACAAAAAATACTTGAAAGACAAAATACAAATTATTTTCAATGAAAAGTTTAAACGATATAAATTATCTCTTTGGCTCCCATGAATTCTTTGGTTCCCAAGGGTTGAACCTTCCACTAGCTCCTTCATTGTTTTGATAGTTTCTATCCCATGAGTTCGGAGTTCGTGATGGTATTGGCATTGGCTCATGTACATTATGCCTGTCAGAGCCGCAGAAGAGAGTAGCTAATCGTTTGAGATACGTCAAACGAGAAGTCGTCAGTTTTTGCTCGTAAAACATTTGTTGTTGATAATAGTGCATTTCGTCTATCTTTTCTTTAGTTCGGGGAGAGCAAAACAAAACTTTCTTGCTTCTCTTAGGAGTAGGCGTGGTTCCTGGCGTTCGAGAAGGTGGATGAAAACCAGGTGGATGCTCTGGTGTTTTAGGGGAGTTATATTCAGTCGGTTCGGAACTCGTGATTTGAAATGTGGGAGTTTTCAGCACATTTCTCACAGATGTGCGCCATGAGTATTTTAAAAGTTATAGGAGTTTGGGAGAATGATTGTATGAAAGCACTCAAAAAAAATAAACATATATATAGAAAGAGTTTTCTATTTTGAGAAAATAAAAGGGATGGTTTGTATATGTTTTACCGTAGAAAAATCCTCTTCTATATATAGTAAAAGAAAGAACATTGGTTTCTGATAAACAAATACGAACTCTTATTGTTTTTAAACAAAATATTATTCTTCGAGTTCTTTTCGTGAAACCAAGCCTAGCTCTCTACGTAACTTAACAAAAATCGATTCTAGTAGAGGCTTTGTAAATATATCAGCTAGTTGGTTTTCTGTATTGACGTATTCAAGATTTATATTTCCCTTTTCAATGTTATCTCTTAGAAAATGATGTCGAATGTCAATGTGTTTAGTCCGAGAGTGATTAACAGGGTTTTTAGATAAATTTATCGCACTAGTGTTATCGCAATATATAATAGAATTCAATAAATTTATACCGAAGTCTTTAAGTGTTTGTTGCATATATATAATCTGTGTACATGCCAAAGCTGCTGAAATATACTCTGCCTCACATGTCGATAGTGAAACACAATTTTGTTTCTTACTAAACCAAGAGACAAGTGATTTTCCAATGAAATGGCACGTACCACTTGTACTCTTTCTATCCGTTCGTGATCCTCTGAAATCAGCATCAGTATATGACACTAATTCGAATGCACATTCCTTAGGATAGAAAAGACCGAAATCTTTGGTGTTATTAAGATATCGAATAATTCGTTTCACTGCTCGCAAATGCGATTCCTTAGGATCAGCTTGAAAACGTGCACACAAACAAACACTCATCATAATGTCAGGACGACTAGCTGTTAAATATAGGAGAGAACCTATCATACTTCGATATGTCTTTTGGTCTACACTTTTTCCATTTTCATCCTTTTCAATATGACTAGTTGTACTCATCGGAGTTGATTTTTCGGAAGTATTTTCAAGTCCAAATCTTTTAATGAGATTTTCACAATATTTTTCTTGATTTATAAAAATACCATTCGGAAGTTGTTTAATTTGAAGACCAGGAAAGTATGATAACTCTCCCATGTGTGACATTTCAAATTCTTTGGTCATGACATCTGCAAATTCTCTACAGAGTCTCTCGTTTGTTGAACCAAAGATTATGTCATCCACATATATCTGAACAATAAGTATATCTTTGTGCGATTGTTTAATAAATAATGTTTGATCAACCTTTCCTATTTGAAATCCAGATTTGATAAGATGACTTCGTAGTCGTTCATACCAGGCACGTGGTGCTTGTTTTAAACCGTACAAAGCCTTTTTGAGCTTGAAAACATGATCTGGATATTTTTCATGTTTAAATAATGGTGGTTGTTCAACATATACTTTTTCTTTTATAAACCCATTTAGGAATGCACTCTTGACATCCATTTGATATAATTTAAAATTATGGTGACAAGCAAAAGATAAAAGTATTCGAATTGCTTCTAGTCTAGCGACAGGTGCAAAAGTTTCTTCATAATCGATACCCTCTTCTTGATTATATCCTTGTGCTACTAACCGTGCTTTGTTACGAGTTATGTTTCCTTGTTCATCAGCCTTGTTTTTGTAAACCCATTTAGTTCCGATAACTGATTGATCGGTTGGCCTTGGAACAAGTTCCCATACATCATCGCGTTCGAACTGATTTAGTTCTTCTTGCATAGCAATGATCCATTATTCATCAGTAGCAGCTTCTTTAGGATTCTTAGGTTCGATATTTGAAATAAATGCAACATGTCCCATTTGGTTAAGTTGACTTCTAGTTCTTATTTGAGACGATATTTCTCCAATTATATTTTGAAATGGATGATCTCTTAAAATTCTTGTTGGAGAACGTATTCTTGGTGGAGATCTTGGCTCTTCTTGTTGAATATTGTTATCAATTATTTCTGAGTTAGAATCTATATTTGTGACACTATTATTTTCTGAGATAATATTTTCGTCCTCATCTTCAAAAATATTTTGATGTTTATAATATTCATCGAATGATATATGAAGTGATTCTTCAATATTTTTAGTTCTTTTATTATATACACGATATGCCTTGCTTCGATCCGAATAACCAACAAATATTCCTTCATCAGCTTTTGAATCGAATTTACCAAGGTGATCTTTCGTGTTTAGAATAAAGCATTTTGAACCAAAAACTTTGAAGTATGAGATATTCGGTTTTCTTTGATTAAATAGTTCATATGATGTATTTTTAGTCAGAGGTCGAATAGACACACGATTCAAAACATAACATGCAGTTGCAACAGCTTCTGCCCAGAAATGTTTTGGTAAAGTGCTTCCATTTAATAATGTTCTTGCACATTCTTGTAATGTTCGATTTTTCCGTTTTACAACTCCATTTTGTTGTGGAGTTCTAGGAAACGAAAAATTATGATTGATACCTTTTGTTGTACAAAAATGTTCAAAATCATTATTTTCGAATTCTCCGCCATGATCACTTCTTATATTCTTGACTTTAAGTCCCTTCGATTTCTGAATACGTTTGACGAAAGATTTGAATTTTTCAAAAGTCTCACTTTTATTTTTCAAGAAAATAGTCCAAGTGAATCGAGAGTAGTCATCAACAATTACAAACACATATCTACTATGATTTATGGATTGTATTTGAGTAGGTCCAAATAAATCCAAATGTAATAGTTCAAGTGGTTGTAATGTTGAGATAACCTTCTTAGATTTAAACGATGACTTGGTTAATTTTCCGATTTGGCATGCGTCACAAAGATTGTCAACTTTGAAACTAAGTTTCGGTAGACCTTTGACTAGATTATTTTTAGCTAGCTTGTCAATAGTTTTAAAGTTTATATGACAGAAACGTTTGTGCCATATCCATGGATCATTATCATTAGCGATAAGACACATATCTGAATTATGATTAATATTCATATTCAGAATATATATGTTTCTGTCTCTATATCCTTCAAAAACTAACTTTTGATCTTTGTCCAGTATACTACATTTATTGTTTGAGAAAGAAATGGTAAACCCTTTGTCACATAATTGGCTTATACTAAGTAAGTTATGTTTTAGATTTTTAACTATCATGATATTTGTAATAAGAGGTAAATTAGATGTACCGTAATTGCTCGCATCGCCTTTTCCGATGATAAAGCCTTTTGAATTATCTCCAAATGTGACTGAGCCTCCATCAAAATATGTAATATTCGTCAATATGCTCTTGTCTCCAGTCATATGCTTTGAGCAACCACTGTCCAAAATCCATTTTCCTCTTTTCTTTAGTGGGACCTGCAAAAAATAATATTAAGTTCATGGTACCCACTTTTTATAGGGTCCTACGAGTTAGGTCTTAGGAGTCCAAACCCATACGGGTCCGGTATCCCCTTTATACACATAATTTGAATTATGATGTACAGTACTTAAAAATTTTTGAATGTACTTGTTCCTAATCAAACTATTATTTGTTTTAGGAACCCATACTTTTATAGATTCGACATTCTTCTTTTGAAGTTTCACAATCGGTTTAGGTTTGGAATATAATAAACTAAGATTTTTCTTAGCTTCAGTTTCTTGTACTACCTTATTTTTCCTTTTTCTTTTACCAAGATTTTTCTTGGTAACTGGTTTCTTATATCCCAATCCTTGTTTATTTGTAGTTGATTGTGAATTCTCAATAAGTTTTGTCAAATTTTCTCGCCTTTGTTAAAGTTAGAAACATTTTTTGTAATGTCATCTAATTTTGATTGTAAACTAGCTTTTTCAAGGTCTAGAATCTTGACTTTTGCTTTAAGCTCATGATTTTCAGTAATGAGAATATCATTCTTCTCTTTTTGAACTTCAATTTCTTGAGTCAAAAGAGATAGTTGAGAATTAGAATTAGAAGACGATTCTTGAGCCTTTTCAAGTTCTTCTTCTAATATTTTCTTCTCATCTTTTAACATATCTCGTTCTAATTCGGATCTATTCAACATTGTCTTGACTTCTTTTAACTGATATTTTGTATCTTTAAGTTTAATCATTACTTTATCATAAATATCAAGCATATCCTCAAGAGTAGGAATTCGTACCTCATCCTCTGTTGCCATAAAACATACATTTGCTTGTTCAGTGTCTGAGTCACTTTCGCTATTAGATGAAGATGAGTCTGAATCATCCCAGGTTACTGAGAAAGCTCTCTTCTTTGATTTGTCCTTCTTGAATTTTTCGGAATTCTTCTTTTTATCCGGACAATCTTTTTGCGCATGTCCCTTTTTGTGACAATTGAAACATTCCATATTTGAAGATGATGGTTTATTTGATCCAAACTTCCTTTTGTCGTATCAACTAGCTTTTCTTTGCTTCAAAAACTTCTTAAAGCCTTTTGCAATAAGTGCTAAGTCTTCATCTTCAGAATCTGAAATGTCTTCATCTTTTTCGGCATGAAAAGCAACATTTTTCTTTTCTTCTTTTTGTTCTCTTCTAGCCTGTAAATTTGCTTCATAGGACATTAGATTTCCTATCAACTCATCTGGCTTCATGGTAGAAAGATCATTAGCTTCTTCTATAGCTAATACTTTTCCTTCCCATTCATTAGTCAGTGAGTGTAGGATTGTTGAAACTACATCAAAGTCAGAATATTTTTGTCCTAACCCAATAAGAGCATGATGAATAGTTTGAAACCTTGAATACATCTCATTGATTGTTTCATTTGGCTTCATTTTGAAATTTTGGAATTGACTTTTCAACAAAGCTATTTTTGCTTGTTTAACCTTGTTAGTACCTTCATGAGTTGTTTTTAGCGTTTGCCAAATTTGATAAGCAGTGGTACAGATACTAACACGGTTATACTCATTTTGTTCTAATGCACAAAACAACATATTTATTGCTTTTGCATTTACTGCTGCTGCTGTTTTCTCAGCAGGAGTCCATTCTGCATACTCAGTAGTTGGATTAACTATTTCTTTTTGAGTAGCATTCCAAGCATCATAACTTGTTGATTGCATATAGAAAGCCATACGTGTTGCCCAATAACTATAGTTTAGGCCATTAAATAAAGGAGGTCTTTGTGTAGATTGACCTTCAGTGTAAGTGTTAGTGCTAGTGCTTGCGTTATTTGCCATATTACTAGATTATATCAAATAACTGTGTTACAGTTATAAGATAACCTTTCTCTGATACCAATTGAAAAGTCGGGGTGTGTACGACTTATGCAGGATCTATAATATGGCTATGCGGAATATGATATGATAACAATATATATATCACAGATTACTTTAAATGCAGTAAAGTAAAGTAAAGTAGAGTAACGACACCAGGATTTTTATACTGGTTCGGACCTCCAGTCCTACGTCCAGTCCCGAAGCTTCTCTTCGGCTTTTCACTAAACAACACCCTCGCTTCACCCGGAGGAACAGGTTCACAACTACTTGATTTACGGGCTACAAGTTTACCCACTTGATTTCACGGGCTACAAGCTTACCCACTTGATTTCACGGGCTACAAGCTTACCCACTTGATTTCACGGGCTACAAGCTTACCCACTTGATTTCACGGGCTACAAGCTTACCCACTTGATTTCACGGGCTACAAGCTTACCCACACAGGACAATTACAAGAGTTTGACTTCTGACTGTGTTCTTCTTTCAACACTGATTAGCCAACGATTGAGTACACCCTTCCTATAATCTTATCCTCAAATGAAATTTGATGTTTAGAAAGATTAGGAAGTATAATATCGAATTGAATCACAAGTGTATGAAATATGCTTGGAGATTCAACCGATAAAATGAATTCTTTTTGAGTGCTTTTTGAACGCGAAGAATATTGCAAGATAGATCAGAAAATAGAGAGAAATTTCGGTGATTTGGATGATTGTAAAATCATGTATTTATAGAGATCGAGAGGTTGCAAATGTTGGTGAAAAGATGCATCTAAAAGGAGTGATTATTCATGAAGAAAAATGGATGCAACTCTTGAAGAAAGAAGATGACTTTTCAATATAACGGTCAAAATTCAAAAACCTGTTGACCTATAGAATTTTATAGGTCGACATGTTTTTAGCCGTTGGAATTCAAAAACCTGTTGACCTATAAAATTTTATAGGTCGACCTATTTTTGACCGTTACAATTTAAAAACCTGTTGACCTATAAAAAATTGTAGGTCGACATGTTTTTGGTCATATGCATAAAAAATGTCTTCATGAGTAGTATTTTCAAACAATTAGAAGTATGATTATTTGAGGATAGATTTTAACATTTTATAACTCTAAATAATCAACTTCTAACCTATGAAGTCATCTTGTCTTCTTTTTGTTGATGTAGAAGCTTCTTCTTGTCATAAATCAAAATAACCATTCGATGCTTCGACTCAACATTCTCCCCTTCTTGTCATAAATCAAAATAACCATCGGCGCTTCGACTCAACAGTTTGGGTCGTCATATTTGGTATCAAAGCTTTGGTTTACAGAGCTCGAGAACAATACATATTAGGACCGAACAAAAGAATTCATCAGAGATAGGATCAGTAGCATCCTATAAGAATGACTCTTTAGAGATAGGACCAACAGTATCCTAGAATAAGTCGAAAGAGTGTTATTTTTAAAATAATAATGGTAACAAATTTAGTTTTGAAAATTTTATCTTAAAATACGTTTTTGAGTACATTATTTTATTTTAATCTGGACAAACGAGGAAATGAAGATTTTTCCTATACACTTAGCTAGCGTGTGTACGAAGTCTCAAATATATTGGATGGATATAGAATCACGTTGTAGTTGCCCGAATATGATTCTGATATGAGCATGACATCATCAACATTTATGTTCGAGTATTCGAAAGTGGGATATCTATATATTTCCAATGACTGGTGTGGGAACCAAAACTAGATAGGGTTTATTGCTGTGATTTGCTCTGAAATTTGATTTTTGACTATATTTAAAAGTTATATATATTTGAAAAGTTAATCACCTAATTGATTACTGGTTGTGATGTTTGATAATTGGTTTAACTAATTAAAATATTGGAATGATAATTAATTTACCCAATATGAGAAAGAATGATAAATTTAGCTAAATCGAATTTAATATTGAACTGGATTGAAAATTGATTAGAAATGAAAGATGAGTTGGTTAGTTAAACAACTTTCAGCTTCGTTCCTTTTCGAGGACGAAAAGATTTTAAGTGGGGGAGATTGTAACAACCTGCAATTCCTGAACCAATTTAAAAATTTTATTTTAGTAATTTTAATGGATTTTGAATATTTAAAATCATTTATTTTAAATAATAACGAATTTTTTTTATTTAAATCGAAGTTAGAATGAATTTTTTTAATTTAATTATAAAAGGAGTTTAAAATGGCGCGGTAGTTCAAAAAATCGATTTCAAATTTCAAATGAATGTACAGAATTCAAAATAAATCGGATTTTAGTGAAATAAGAAATATTTAAATCTGTTTGATTATATCTTTCTAACGAATGTGAAAACCCCAAATTTCATAATAGGAATTTAAAGTTATGCCCAGTTTTAAATTTAGAATAGTCGCTGTAGAATTTATATAATTTTTAATATAATATATAGCCCTTAAAAATAGCCATTTTACAAATGACCCCCGTTTTCGACGAAACCACTTTTGTTGAATCCGGAATGTCAAATTATTGCTAGGTTTAAATTTTCATGATTTTTGGAGTTAATATGTGAGCGTGGCAAAAGAAAACGTGTTTTGTCAGTTTCAATCAAATTGATCGACCAAAAAATGGCCATTTTTCAAACAGATGCCAAATTCGATGAAATTAGTTTCATTAGGACCGTATCATAAAAACATAGCTAGAAATATTTTTTTCGGAATTTTTAGAGTTAGTAGGTGGCCCTAGTAAATCAAAATGTACATTTAAATTAAACATACATTGATTTATATTTTAATTTCTACGAAAAACCTATGGAAACGATCGAATTAGCTTACCAGACATGTTCCATTGTGTCCGGAACGGGGGTATTTGGCTGTGGCCGACACTCGTTGTGTTTGATTTGGAGTTCGGATGGTTTAACAAGCTATTTTTGAATTAAATAATTAAATAAAATAGAATATACGGTATATATACGCTTGAACATACGAAACCCTAATAACCCTTTTCAGAAATAACGCAGCCGCCATTAAAATTTCAGTGGCCAGAAACTTTGAAATAAGTTCTTTAAATTTCTTCCAATCTAATAATGGAATCCAAAAATGTTTCAAAGGAATTATGTTCAGCTAGGAGAGATAAAGAAGATCGACGGTGGAGATGATCTATATGGGTGCATGGTGGCCACAGTAGCACCAGGAAGTGTCGAATCTCGGGGCTGATTTGTACAGGCCGGGTGGCATGAGTTAGGAGCTATTCCAAGCGGTGGTGGCCGACGTCAAGGCCTTCCACGGGGCGGTGATTGATCAACGTACGGTCAAGCATGGTGGTGGTGGTCCCTGACCCTAAGGCGCGATGGAGCTTTCATGAATGAGCCGAAGACCTGGACATTGAGGAAGAAGGTTAAACGTTGAAGGGTAGTTGCTTTTTCTTTATTTTAAATATAATAGAAAGGTTTTACTAAATAAAATAGCAATGTTTATAAAATACAATAGAAATTGATTTCAAAACAAAATTAACATTAATTTAAAAATTAAAATTAACATTGATTTACAAAATAAAATAACATTGATTTTAAATGTAAAATAACATTGATTCCTTTAAAAAGAACATCGTTTTGAAACAAAGAGAACAGTATTTTATAAATTACAAAGAGAACATTGTTTTATAAATTTAAAAGAGAACATTGTTTTATAAAAATAATAAAAAGAACTTTGTTTTGTAAATCAATATATAAACTTTATTTTGTAAATCAAAATATAAACTTTGTTTTGTAAATAAAAATAAAACTTAGTTTTGCAAATAAAAATAGAAGTTTGTTTTGTAAATAAAAATAAAACTTAGTTTTGCAAATAAAAATAGAACTTTGTTTTGTAAATAAAAATACAACTTTGTTTTGTAAATAAAAAATCACTTTGTTTTGAAATAAAATGGAACATTGTTTTAAAATTAAAAAGAACATTGTTTTCAAATTAAAAAGAACAAGTGTTTGAAAATAAAAAGATCAAATTTTTGAAAATAGAAAGAATATTGTTTGGTAAATGAAAACCATATTGTTTTGTAAACAAAAATCATATTGTTTTTGTAAAATAAAAATCATATTGTTTTATAAGTAAAGAGTACATTGTTTTTAAAATAAAAGAAGAACATTGCTTTGTAAATAAAAAGACATTGTTTTGTAAAAGAAAATATCATTGTTTTTATAAAAGAAATTAGCAGTGTTTGCAAAATAAAATGGCATTGTTTTGAAAACATTTGTCGCATTATTATAAAAATGTGTTCTTTTTATATATAAAACATTGTAATAAAAATGTGATATTTTTATATATAAGCCAGTGTAATAAAAATGTGTTATTTTTATATAACATTATAAAGATAGGATTATATATATAACGTTATAAAAATATGATTTTTACCATATATATAAGCATTAAAAATACGATTTTTAATACAAACTGTGTGGCACAGACTGCAATCGAACTGGCTGAAAGCAGAACGGAATCAAAATCATCAGTTAAAGACTGACTGAGTGGAAATGAAGGTGAGAACTCCTTTCTAAAATTTCTACACAGTTATTTGTTTACTTTTATAACTAAAAAATATAGAATTGCCAGTTTAGATTTTTATCAGATTAATCACTGTAAACAATACACTGTGCTTGATTAAATCACTCCCCTCATCCACAAGCCATAGACGATTTAAATGGACTGTATTGTATGTGGTTTGTGATGTTGAAATGATTAAAAATTATGTTAACATAAATTTGGTAGTTGAAATTAGATTATAAATATTTATTCATAATTTGAACAGTGAAATTTGGTTAAATTTATTAACCAATAATTTGTGTAAATAAACTGTTGTTGTTTGAAAACCCCACACGGGTCTGGGGATGATAATTTATTCACATCTCCCTTGAATTTAATTATATGTCAATCGATGGATTGACAGTCTGTGATGAGCGTTATTTAATTCATTTTAATGCTCGCACAGTTGTAAACTTCACTCTGGATGTGATTAGACTGTTTGATGATTATTTGTCATTATTGTTGCATACATGCGATGCACGAAATCCATTTAACTGAAAATTATATGGTAATTGATTGAGTCGCATTCATATAAAGGATATTTTAAAATAAAATGTTGAAACAATAAAAATTATATTTTTATTGAATGTACAAAATATGAAAAATATTCACATAAGAAATGGAAATTGTTTGAAGCAATAAGAGTTATATTTTTATAAAAAGATTCTAGTTTAATAAATTTGTGTTTACATTAAAAATTACATTGTTCATGTAAAGGATGAATCATTAAAAGATTCAAGGTTGACAAAAGTGTTTTAACGTGGAAAAAAAATAACATTTTAATGTAAAGAACCATTTTTAATGTAAATTATATAAAAGAATTTTTTTATGTAAAATGCCATTTCCAATATAAGTAATGTAAAAGGATATTTCTAATGTAGAATAACATTTATAATGTAAAAGAATATAAATATTGTAAAAGAATATTTATAATGTAAAATAACATTTTTAATGTAAAAGAGCATGTATAATGTAAAGGAACATTTTAACATAAAGAATATTTCAAAGAAAGAATCTTTGTAAATAAAGAATATTTTAAAATAATATACAGTGAAGAATTAAACTATGATTTTTATGTCCGACTTTGAATGGGCATAAAAACATAAAAATATGAAGTCTAGTAAATAGCCAACGCCATTTTAACCTAAACGGGTTTATCGACCGATTTTATTCACTTTAAAATGAATATAAAAAAGAAGTGATTTCAAAATATAATATTTTGTAAATATTATCATTTCAATATAATATAAATATGGAATATTCAATTTTTATTTAAGATTGAAAATGAAGTTGAAATCATTTTAAATGAATTTATAAATATGTTTTAAATGGAAATCGATGATATATATATATATATATATATATATATATATATATATATATATATATATATATAATGGCATGAATAGAACGCGTCGCGCAGCGACCGTTCATGAATTTTGGCCATTAACTTCAAATTAGCATAACGGGAGATCTGAACCGTCGGATTCTCCTAAAACTGGAACTGTTGGGTTCGTATCGAAAAGGGCTTTCCAATGAATATAAAAGATTTTAAATCTAACAGTTAGATTTGGAGATATTTCCAAATCAATTTCAGAAAAGGTCGCTATGGATGCAGTTCGATGGCCATTGTTGGAAACCGACTGTATGGGCGATAATAAAATTATTAAGAATATGGAAAAATTATGTAAAATCATAATAAATAGTTTGGAAAGATTTTTGATGAAAATTCCAATTTTATAAAGATAAAAATATATTTTTATCGAAATGAACTGTTTAACGAACTAGTTATTAATTAGAATAATAATTTAATTATTTTTAGAAATAAATAAATTGGATTTGAAAATGGTTTTAAAATAACTAGATTTTTCTAAAGAATAATTTGGAATGGATTTGAGTGGAAATTATCTTCGAGATATTTCGATATTGGATTCCGTGATTATACTGATATTGTTATGGGAATTTGGAATATATATACATATCGTTATTTCCAATATGATATTTGTTGGTTTCAGAATTTGATATTGATATAAGCCAATATAATTTCTATTCAGAACCTTATATTTAATATCAAATAGGATTTTGGGTTTGTCGTGGACGGTGTCTTTAATAACACTGTTCTTAAAACCAGTTTAGGAAATAATAAATCTTTTATTTAAGATTTAGGAAATTTTACCAATTAATTAATATTTAATTGGAAATGGAATAAAAGAATTGGATTTTGGGTTATCATGAACAATGTTTTAAATAACACTTGTTCTTTAACCCAATTAAACATTAAGAAATAATTTGGAATTTATAAATCTTTCATTAAGATTTAATGGGAATTTTCCTCAATAAAGCTTTCCAATTTAATATATTAAATTGGAATTGAATGGAATTCGATTTGGTAATAATCGAGATGAGGTCCTATGAATGAAGACCGATACTATATATGGAATTTAAAAGGCATTGCCGCTATTCCATTTATATTATTATTTTGATATGGGAGTTAATATCGATTATACACCGTTATGATTTCCGTGAAGATACCATAGCTAATGGAAGAAGATTTGGGTTTATCGTGAACAATGTTTTTAAACGACATTAGTTCTTTAACCCAGTTAATGATAAGGTTAAATTCTTACGCTTGAATAATCATTAAGTAATGATTTTTTAGATTAAAAAGAAAATTTAAAAGAATTTATCTTTAATAAAATTAATGGGAACCTTTCCCTAAGAGTGTGAATATTTTATTAAAAGAGTATTCTGAATTGGAATGAGACGTAGGTTGTGGTTTCTATAGCAGTTGTTTATAAAGTGTGCCAGTTATTCGGAAAGACCGGGTCTAACCCATTCTGAATAGTTGATACGACGACTAACTGTTGAAGAGATTGAAGACAGCGCAAGACCGACGATCTTCACATCGAATGGATGAGTTTCTACAGATGCCCATGATTGGAGTAGCTACCATGAAGGGGCCACAGTGATAGCCGTCTGGACGTACTTGTTGATTGTTCGGATATGCGAGGGCCTCTCTTCCATATTGGACATACGGGACGAGGAATAAGGTACCTCCGGTTTTGTTCAGATCCAGAACAGACTTGTAAATGGATGGTATGTTTGACGTTGTATTCCTTTATGCTGTATTCGTTGATCTCTGCTAAATAAATAAATAAATAAATATATATATATATCTGTTGGGGGGGGGGGGGGGAGAATTTATTTTCTTGCTTAACACCCTTCTCTGAGACGTATGTGCTCAAAGGTTATATACATATTGGCAGAAATCAATGGTATGGTATGGATTGATAAGGTGGCATGCTAGGATGCATGGATCAGGGCTTTTGTTGAAAAGTAGAGCCTTGTGGATGATGATCAAAGCATAGCTTTAATTAGCATAGCTTTAATTGGCATAGCTTTGTGTAGCGTTACCTCGCGAGCCTCACACCCCGGAATGATGGTGAACGATTTGTTTGATTAGTAGGTTTGATCAATATACTTTATATATATATGGATTTGGTCGGCCGAGTTATGCTAGGTGTGGTCGCTCCACATCTTGAGATTGGGGATAGGGCCATCCCCCCCCCCCTCCCCCCCCCCCGTTCCCATAAATAGGGATAGAGTAAGCGGTGTTTTCTCTTGCTGGGACCTAAGTCGCGGTGATACTTGATTTCCCAAAAGTGCGGATGTGCATTATGATGTTTTCTCTAGCTGGGACGTAAGCCGTGGAGTATTACACTATGCGATAGATCTTTCAAATCAGGAACCATCATGATGGAAACCAACTTTCCAATACAAGCTTTGCGATTTTAATTGTAAACCTATATATGGCAACATAGTGGGATGGGGCACTCATGCCGTCTATGATTGATACATTTACTTTCGAAATTGATTTCTACACTTTGCACTGGTAATATTAAAAGAGAATTTTCGCGTACCAAGCATATTTGGCTATTATAAGGTAAAACTCTATCCTCCGGCTTGCGTTGCATTGTGTGATGAAACCTGATCCTTATAATAGCTTCATTTTCCCAAAAAGCATTGCGTTGTTTATTTTTGGTATTCTTGGGGTTAAACCCGTTCCATGTAATATGGCGTGGTACCTTGATTTACCTAACTTTAAAATCAATTTAATAACTATTTTGAGTTCTCATACCAGTCCCATGACTGACCTGAAGTTTATTGTTCCTTCCTAAAATCTAAGTGCCCATATTTTCCACAAGGGCGGTTAGTAGTTTAGTTTTGCAGATATTATCTTCACATGATCCTGTTTACAATTGAAGCGATATTCGGAAAGCTCTGTAACCGTGCATTTCTTTCAGTTGTATTTTGTATTATTTCTCCGCTGCTTTTTAAAATGCAATCTAAATCTCTGATATTATTTCTTGTTGTATAATTATTCATACTCTGAAATATTCTTGTACTCTGATGTAAATTGTTGTAATAAGCAATGAAATAATCTTCTGTTTGTGTTCTGATTTGTTGTGTTCTCAAAGCAATCCGGACTTTCCTTTACTGGGAAGTTTGGGTCGTCACAATTATTATTCTAGTTAATAACTAGTTCATTTCGATAAAAATATATTTGTATCTTTTCAAATACGGAATTTTTCATCCAAAATCTTTCTAAATCATTTATTATGATTTTACATAATTTCCCCATGTTTTTAATAATTTTATCAAGGCCCGTACAATCAGTTTCCAATAACGACCACTGAACTGCATCCATAGCGACCATTTCTGAATTTTATTTGGACATAATTACAAATCCAACCATTAGGTTTCAAATCTCTTATATTCACTGGAAAGCTCTTTTCGATACAAACCCAATGATTCCAGTTTTAGGAGAATCCGACCGTTGGATCTCCAATTTCATCAATTTGAAGTTATTGGTCAAAATTCGCGAATAATCGCTACGCGCCGCGTTCAATTCAGGCTATTAAATATATATATATATATATATCATCGATTTCCATTTAAATCGTATTTTATAAAATATTTATAAATTCGTTTTAAAACAATTTCAACTCCATTTTCAATTTTAAATCAAAATTGAATATTCTATATCTCTATCATATTAAAATGATAATATTTTCATTATATTAGATTTTGAAATCACTTTTTTCGATATTCAATATAAAATGAATAAAATCGATCGATAAACCCGTTCGGGTTAAAAGGGCGTCTAACTATATAACTATTTTTAATGTTCAAACATTTTATTCAACACATGAATATTATATATGGTTTATACATTCAATAAAAATGGTATTTTTATTGTGCAAACATTTTATTTGACACATGAATATTATATATGGTTTATACATTCAAAAAAATGATATTTTTATTGTTCAAACATTTTATTCGACACATGAATATTGTATATGGTTTATACATTCAATAAAAATGATATTTTTATTGTTCAAACATTTTATTCAACAATGAATATTTTATATAAAATATTTTATATAAAATATTCATTATTTAAAAATATTCTTTATTTCTGAATCAGAATGCGACTCAATCAATTACCATATAATTTCAGTTATATGGATTTCATACATCGCATGTATTCAACAATAATGGTAAATAATCATTACACATTCAAACATCATCCAAAGTGCAATTTACAACTGTATAAGCGTTAAAATAAATAAATAATGCTCATCACAGCCTGTCAACCCATCGATTGACATATAATTAAATTCAAGGGAGATGTGAATAAATTATCATCCCCAGAACCGTGTGGGGTTTTCAAACAACAACAGTCTGTTTACATAAATCATTGATTAATAAATTTAACCAATTCAAATTCAGTTTGAATTATTTGTCTACTTAGCCAATTTTACTGTTTAAATTATAAATGGATATTTATAATTTAATTTCAACTACTACATTAATATTAACATTATTTTTAACGTACTAATCATCACAACATCACAAACAAAACACAATACAATCAATTTAATCGTCCATGGTCTGTGGACGAGGGAGGTGAGATAATAATTTATAATGATTAAAACTGATAAAAACCCATATTGCCAATTCTATATATTTTTATACATGAATAAAATAACATGATAAAATATAATTTAGTTAGAAGGAGTTCTCACCTTGATTGGTTTGTCGCTAAATATCGCCAAACGATCAATTAATCGAATCTGACATTTTCCTCAGCCAAAAATTGAGACAAACTCCGAATCGCCCTACATAAGTTACATTGCTAAGCTCTCGTCGATACGACTCCAACAGATCTTGTTTCGCTGAATTCCGAGTTCATACGAAAAAGTTATGCTTTTTACAATATTCATGTACATATATATGTAATTAACTATTTACTAAACAATTAATTAATTAACTACCTTAATTACTTCCTAATCATCTTCTTCATTACTTTCCTCCCCACGTACAACAAACTCTACCATGCTCCATCCATGCCATTCATGCAACATTCTTCCTCTCCTTTCTCCCTCATTTCTTGATGAAATTACAAACAAAATACATCATTGTTCTTCTCTTCCCAACAGCTTCAACACCATCACCAACTTAATGAACTCCAGCACACCCCTCAAGTGCGGACATTGGGTGTAAATACACGCTGCCCCTTATTCCTCTGAACAATTTTTATCGCCAAATCTCCCCAAAATTTGTGTACAAGCCTCTTTTAGTCTCACGAATCCATTTATAAACTGGAATTTGTGCATCGCTCGATCAATTGAAAGAAAATGGCAACCCTAAGCCTCATGTCTTTACTGTAGAAGAAACGCAGCCCCTAAGTTGATGTTGTGCCCTTCAAACTACACACCAAATCGAAGAGCAATCGAATGGATCACATTCATAATTATTTCACGATTTTTGGAGGTGTGTACGATTTTTAAAAAATGGAGGAAGGTGGATTGTCTTTCACGTTGAAAGAAGATGGGAGGCATCGTAATTTTTAGAAATAGAATTAGTTTAAGGAAGTGAAAAGGATATTATACGGTGGAGGAAATTATTATTTTTAATAATTTTATATTTATTATACCCAAATTTAGCTAATTTTCATCGTTTAAAAATCTGTATGATCACCTATGAATTCCATTTTCAATGAAAGTTGACATGCATAAACAACAAATTTTTAAACAACAAAGTTTCACATAATGTTCAGTTCCGAATCCGTATGCATAACTCTCTGACATAATGTTCACATAATGTTCAGTTTCACATAACTCTCTGACATTACGGATCTAACGAAACTTGTTTTGTCCAGTTCCGAATCCGTATGCATAAACAACAAATTTTTAAAGTCAAAATATTATTTGTTTTTCACTTTAAAAATCACGCTCGGTCACATACTGATTCTAAAAATCATGAAACATGGAATCTTACTGTTTTTCAACGATACAAATTCAATAAAAAAAAATCGTCGAATTCCGGTGTTTTCTCAATAATGTTCCTTCGTAAGATTGCTCAAATTAGCTTCAAAAATGCGATTTTAGCGTACTTTTTCTTCTTTATGCCCAAATGCTAACTCCAAAAAGTATGGCCTTCTAGATTTAACCATTATTTGATGATATGAATTCGAAAAAAAAGGAATCGAATTCTGAGATCGTCTCAATAATGTTCCTTTGTAAACTGATCACTTGTTTTTAAAAAATTGGTTTTTCCTCTCACGGCCACATACTGACTCTGCTCGATGTGCATTTTGTAACTCAACAATGATTTGTCATTATGAATCCAAAAAAAAATTATCGTCGAGTTCTGAGCTTCCTAGCAAAGTTTCACTTTTTAAGGGCTATGCGATGATTTTTAAAAATCGAATTTTTAATATTTTCAAAACAAAGCTTGTAAATCAATTTAATAATTTTACTGAGTTTGTTTTAAGTCAAATAAATTATAAAAATTAATTTCAAAATTATTCTCAAATTTTATTTAGCAAAAGTAACCAATTTATATTCACAAATTCCTTAAAATAGCTTAAATTAAAATTTTAATTTGATTTTGAAAATTCGGGTCGTTACAATTGACTTAGGGGGAATTTTAGTACAGTCCTTATCATTAAAATTAGATGAGGATGAGTCATTAATAGTATCATTGTCAAAGGATTGTTTTGGAGGTGGTGGAAGAATGATGTCTTATGAAGGTGCAAGATGGGAATACAAAGAAGAAGTAGGACTAGATAAATCATTAAGCTTGCAACTAAATGAAGAAGTAGATGGAATTTGAAAGCTAAAGGTGGAATTATGCTTGATTACCAAGTGATGAAGAGAAATAGGATGAACATGACAAGGAATTACGTGAAGAGGAAAAATTCCATTCATGAAGATTATTCAGAGAAGAAGTTGTAGCCAAAGTAGGTAATTCGAAAAGAGACGAGAAAGGATTATCAAAAGTAAAGTCATTTTGCACTTGCTTGCCTTTTTTCCTAATGTCATCATAAGGTTTTTGTCTAATAATAAGATCATCTTTCCTATGAACAACACAGTTTCCATTCTCATCAACTATCACAATATTTTATTACCCCTTCCTAGAGTTGAAGAATTGACATACATATTTTCATCATTATTTACTTATTGAGGTGCCTCAATAATCATAGAGTCCATAACAACAAGGGAATATAGTGAAGATGAATCCATATTGGTAATCTCTTAATTTGTGAATGTGCATTACCAATTGTTGGATCCCATCTAGTAATTATGAACATGCGACCCATAATAAAAATAGGATCAGCTTTCAAAGCTTTTTCCCTACCCAGATCATTAAAAATTTTGAAATAAAAGTAAAGACCATAAGATTTGATATCCACATCACCATTTAAAGTCCAGTAACCATGAAAAAAATTAGCAACAGACAGATAAGATAAAGATCCATCAAGAAAGAAAACCACTAGATAGTGATTCCAATATTTCATATCTTCCTCTTTTACAATTATAGGAGGAATTCTCTTTGCTTTATCCTTAATCTTTTCAAACTCCAGAGGCTTAAATGAACCAACATTACATGGTAAAGAGTTGAACAGAGAAAGATAATCTGATTTTATGATAGGAGCAGGGCTCTTGATGATAATTAATGAATTGATTAACTCATAAACAGATGGATTTGCACCCCCAGAAGCCAAAGATGGATCAGAGAAATATATATATAGACATATATATAAAAAAAATATTCAATAAAGAAGTTCAAAACAGTGAATCGAGAGGGGGAATAGCCGAACCGCACCATTTTTGGAGTCGACCCAAGCCTCGCTGGGTTGACTAGGGGTCGATCCAGGGTGTTTGGCTGTCAACCCGTGGCCCGATTCACCCTAAGGGCTGATGTGGCATCTGAGTGGTCCTGATGGTTTTGGTTATCCCAAGGTTAATCCGATGGCTCTTATTAAATTAAACTTCTATAAAAACACTCCTAAACCCCTAACCCTAATCACATTAATTCATAACAAGAGCCGCCATGCCATTAATGGAGAACCTAGAGTAGCCGCCATACACTTTCAACCCTAAAGCAAGATAGAAGCTTGAATCAAAATCAAATCTAAATAACGATTAGTCTACATCAAAGGTAAACAATTCAGTTTCAGAATACAAATCCCAGAAAGACAAGACTATTCTTTTTAGTTGTGACTATGATAGCTTTCACAAATTAATTAATTAATTTAATTATGATAAGATATAATTGGGATTATGAGAATATGATTTTTAATCATGCGATGTAAATTATATGTATGTTTGGGGTGTGAATCATATGTTAGTCTTATGCAAGTTGGATCATATGTTAGTTCTTATGTGAATCTTATGCAAGTTGAATCATATATCTTATGCAAGTTTGTGATGATTGGATCATATATTCATGTATGAATCTTATGCAAGTTTGGGTTGATAAAATATATGTGAGACATGTATATGCATATGCTAGTTTATTTGACATTAACCTTTTTGTTTAGATCTATATACAAATTTACATCTTTATGTTAAGAACCATATGCAAGTTTACATCTTTATGTTTAGATCTATATGCAAGTTTACATCTTTATGTTTAGATCCATATGCAAGTTCACACCTTTATGTTTGGATCTATAGCAGTACATAAGTTATGCAAGTTTATGCCCATTACCTATGCTAGTTTTGTATCATATGCTAGTTTGAATGAAATTCATATGCAAGTTATTGGCTATGTAATCTTATGTCATGATCCTTAGATCTATTTTATGTTTTATGTGATGTTGTTTTTCTTTTTATAAATTAGACTATTTGCGATTCTATACGAATAGCGCGGGGTTGATGGGACAATATTGAATATACATAAATTGTGAATTGGCATAAAATGGCCTTAAAAGGCATTTAATTAATTTGAGACATTAAATTGCATATTTCTATTTATGGACATAATTTTAAGAGACAATTATGGACATAAATAAATTTGGAATTTATTGAAAATTTTTAATAGGGATATTAATCCAATTTGGGGTTAAATAAATATATGTAATAATTAACCGCCTAAGACACGAGGTTAGAATCTTTTTGGTGTAAGACTGCCTGGACCCGCCCGGCAAATCCAGCAGGCACAAATGCCAGTCTAATGTGAGAGGCCAAAGGCACGAATTAAATGCGTAACAATTGTAAAGACACTAGGTTAGGCTCGTTTGCAGTATAAGACTGCCCGGACCCGCCCGACAAATCCAGCAACCGCAAATGTCAGCCTAATGTGGGAGGTCTTTACAAGGTTATGGTTCTAAGGAATTAAGTAACACTTAACTAGATAAACATGTGGTGGGACATAGGGGGTTAAGTAGGTGCCTTGGGTGGCATGTGAAATTAAGTGGGTGCCTTGGGTGGCATGTGGAATACGATTAGATGCACTTAACCAAGATTGAAGCATGTAAGAAGACATGAATAAGAATGGGGTTAAGTGGGGAAACCTTAGTGGGAACCAAGCATAGGTGGAAGGCTTGTGTCAAGCATGAGGGTCCTTTTTAAACCAGTAACCCACTAAGTATCTTTGTGAGCTCGACCCAAGTCGAGGACGGGACACGCTTACTGGATTTGATTGGAAGAGGTCAAAATGGGTTAGCGGTGGCAACGCAAGTCCAACGGGGTCATATGTGTGCGTGGGCCTGGACTGGTAGGTAAGACGTTGTTGCATCGTGTAGGTATAAGCCATGCATCTTCAGTGGTATCGGGTTGCCACTTTGGGGAGTGATACACCCCACTATGGGACCAACACGGGTATCTACGAGTTAGGGAGCCGATCGAATGGGGGTAGTGGGTACAACTAGTGGAGATAGGGGAAGGCGGCACCTATGAAGGCAGCTAGGGGTACATGAAACTACCATTATCATTATTAAGTTCTGTAGGCGGGATCAACTTTTAAGGTGACTAGTGGTGGTGCAGTATAGTAATTATCCTATAGTGATTAGGAACGAGATTAACGCCAGAATATTCCTCTTATTTGCTTTGTCATGCCCACTTGTTTCATGGTCATATCTAATCTTACCAGTTTATGCCTTATCCTAGTTACTTTAATAATTATATTATTAAAGTTATTATACTCGCCAGACTTTATGTCTGATCCCCTTGTTTTCGCCTCTTTTCTTCCTTCCCTCCCCCCTCCCTAGGTTCTCAGGGTGGGACTAGTACTAGTGGAGCTTGATCTCAGATCTCTTTCTCTCTCTTTTGGAAGTGCTTGGATTGCTGAAAGTAAAGTTCAGCTCATCTCTTTTATGGCTACTTGTGTTGGGGTTTATGCTTTTTATTTTATGTACTCTATAACCATTTATCAAGATGGATATTAAGTGTACTTGGTTTATGAAGTTGTTATAATCAAACTATTTCTCCGCTGTAATAGAAGTTGTTTTAAAATTTTCAAGTACCATTATTTATATCTATCTTGTTATATTATGTTCTATACACTAAATACGCTCCATGAAAGTTAATGCATTCCCTTTGTGAGTGACATTAATGGACGTGGGGTGTTACACGTGGTATCAGAGCTGAAGGTTACCAGACCAGATATGAATTTTGAAAAACTATTTTTCAAAAAGCATGTTATAAAGAAATACTTTCAAAAGAGTGTTTTAAGGAAAGTATTTTCAAGAGAAAAGTTTGTTTTAAAAACATAACCCCCAAGAGCCATATATCTTTCTTTCGAATTCTCCTTTTTGAATCTCTTCATTTTCTTTTCAGCATGTCTGGAATTCCCGAGATACCCCCCAGGGTATACAGATACAGGATGGTTTAGAAGGTATCTGGAAGCTAGGGTCAATGTCACAGGCCCAGCAAATGCTCCTCCTCCCCCTCCTCCACCTCCCCCTCCCTGTGTTGATAATTTTGCAAAGATATGCAAAGATTTTAGGGCAATGGGCGGGAAACCTTTTCACGGATCAGAGACATTTGTTGAAGCTCGAAATTGGCTTAAGGAGGTAGAAGATCTATTTGGTATTTTCGAAGTAGAAGATGGAAGGAAGGTCCAATTGGCTGCTTGGTTAATGAAAGACGAAGCCTCGTTTTGGTGGGAGGTCACGAACGAAGAGCGACCGGTGGAGACATGGATTGATTTCAAGCGTAGGTTCGAAATGAAGTTTCTCTCACGAGCAGAAGAGAATTTATATATGGAAAGATTCCTGGCGTTGAAGCAAGGGGATTTATCAGTAAAGGAGTACGTCAACAAGTTCAAAAAGTTGGCGAGATTTGTCTTGGAATTGGTAAACACACCTGAGAAGAAGGCCCTGAGGTTCGTTAAAGGTTTGAATGAGTCGCTACATGGGTTGGCGATGACCCACATTTCGATGGGGGCTACCTTTGAGTAACTGATTAACATGGCGCTTATGCATGAGGAAGAGAAAGGTGCGAATGCTAATAAGGCACCGGAGAAGAAAGGAGACCAAATAAGGCCACAACAGCAAAATGAGAAAGGCAGGAAGAACAATAATGGCAAAGGAAAGAAGAAGAGCTTTAATTGTGGGACACTAGGCCATCTGAGAAAAGACTGTAGGAAAAAGAAGAAGACTGGATGTTTCCACTGTGGGGAGGCAGGTCATCTAGTTACGGACTGCCAAAGGAAACAGGGGCAAGGGCAAAGAACTTATGGAGGGCAGCTTCAGGCTCTCATGGCACCGGGTCAGGCGAGAGGGCAGATTAAGGCTCTCATGGCACCAGGATAGGAGAGAGGTAGAAACATTTCCATTGAAAGTTTAGTTTTTCTATTTGATCATCCTGTTCGTACTTCGTTTGACTCTGGCGCTTCGCACTTGTTTGTATCTGCTTTGTTAGTTGAAACACTGCACCTAAATACTAGTCTAGTTGCGAATCCCATAGTAGTCTCAAATCCTATTAGTGGTTCGGCTCATCTTTCTATGATTTGTCGGGATTTGAGAGTGTCTATCTTGGGCGTTGGGTTTGAATGCAACGCCTATGTTCTAGGCTTCATGGGCTACAGCTTGATTCTAGGTATGGATTGGCTAACTAGATATAGTGCCATCCTAGATTGTGAAAGAAGGGTAGTTAGATTGTTGACTTGTTGTGGAATGACCCTTGATATTTCTTATGACCCTAGAGGTAAGGTAATGCTTAGCTACCTAGAATCCCTAGACGCATCCAATAATGATTTGAAATTTGT
Organism: Allium sativum; assembly: GCA_030737875.1. NCBI lineage: Eukaryota > Viridiplantae > Streptophyta > Magnoliopsida > Asparagales > Amaryllidaceae > Allium > Allium sativum. Next base: position 621,342,972 of record CM060910.1, read on the forward strand.
TCGTGTGGTCTGTGAATATAGTGAGGTCTTCGATGAAGTTCGAGATTTACCCCCGAGGCGCGAGATAGACTTCGAATATATCTAGAGATAATGCAAAGCCAGTTGCATTACCATTGCACCACATGGCTCCGAGAGAGAGAAGAGAACTCAGTATGCAAATGAAAGAATTGCTTAAGAAGGGGTTCATAAGAAGAAGTATTTCAGAGTGGGGCGCTCCAGTCGTTTTTGTTACAAAAGCTGATGGTTCACTTAGATTGTGCGTGGACTATAGAAAGTTGAATAAGCTAACAAAGAAGAACATGCACCCATTGCCGATGATAGACGATTTATTCGATCAGTTGGTGGGTACTTCAGTTTTCTCGCAACTGGATTAAGCTCCAGGGTTTCATCAGCTAAGGGTGGCTGAAGATAGCATCGATAATACTACCTTTAGAACTCCTGATGGTTTCTTTGAGTGTCTTGTCATGCCTTTTGGTTTGACGAATGCACCCGCATACTTTGTTGATTTAATGAGTAGGGTGTTTAGGGAGTTTATAAACAAGTTTGTGGTAGTCTTTGTTGACGATATTTTGGTTTTCTCTAAAAATGAAGAAGAGCACGCCCTACATCTTAGGGAATCTTAGAGACCCTACGAGCGCATCAGCTAAAAGCTAAGTTCTCCAAGTGCCATTTTTGGAGAAGAGGAGTGAGGTTCTTAGGACATGTGGTCTCTAAGGAAGGGATAGCTGTGAATCCCGCTAAGGTGGTGGCAATCCAAGATTGGAAAACTCCTAAGAACGTAACAAAAGTAAGAAGCTTTTTAGGGCTGGCTGGCTATTATAGGATGTTCATTAAGGACTTCGCGAAGATATCAGCCCCTCTCACTCGATTAACGAAGAAGAATTTGACTTTTACTTGGGACGTTGACTGTGACGATGCTTTCCAACATCTGAAGAGGGCTTTGATGACAACTCCAGTTTTAGTTTTGCTAGATAGGAGTAAGACATTCACTATATATACCAATGCTTGCGGGACAGGGCTTGGCGTAGTTTTAATGCAAGAGGGAAGGGTGATATGCTATGATGGAAGACAGTTGAAAGCCCACGAGAAAAATTACCCTACCCACGACTTAGAGTTGGCGGCCATAGTTTTTGCGCTTAATTTATGGCGTCATTATTTGCTTGGCGAGAGGTTTGAATTGTACACAGACCATAAGTCGCTAAAGTACTTATTCTCTCCGAAGGATCTAAACGTGAGGCAACAGAGATGGATGGAGTTTTTGGCATCCTACGATTTTGAGATCGCATATACCCCTAGCAAGGGTAACATTGTAGCCGACGCCTTAAGTAGAAAGAAGTTAACTTTAAGTCCTTTGTTCGTAGAGCGGCAGAGTTTGGAGTATATATCTTCCTTTGACTTCAGACCCTCTATCGATTATGTACTCGGATTATTGGCATCGTTAGAGGTGCAACCTACACTTTTGGGTCGAGTTAGAGAGGCACAGCGAAATGACCCACAGTTGGTTGAGATAGTAGGCACGCTTATAGGAGGGGAGTCCTCGAGTCATCTTGAAAGATATGCTATAGATAAGAGAGGTTGGCTACGTAGAGATGGAAGATCTGTGTACCACAAGACGAGAGTTTGAAGAAGGCAATTCTTGAACACTCACATCGCTCTAAGATGACCATACATCCCGGTGGTGACAAGATGTATAGGGATATGAAGCGTATTTTCTTTTGGGCCGGAATGAAGAAGGACGTTGTCGAGTTCATTGCTAGATGCTTAGTGTGCCAACAAGTCAAGGCGGAGCAAAAGAAGCCTGGAGGTTTGCTCTATCCCTTAGAGATTCCGCTTTGGAAATGGGAAAGCATTTCCATGGATTTTGTAGATGGGTTACCAAGATCAAGGAAGGGTAATACGGGGATTTGGGTAATTGTAGACAGATTTACCAAAAGTACCCATTTTATTCCCGTTAAAAGTAGAAGGACCTCCGCGTGGTTAGCATCTGTTTACCTTCGAGAGATAGTTCGTTTGCACGGCATACCCTCTAGCATTGTGAGCGATAGAGATCCCATTTTCACAAGCGAACTTTGAAAAAGATTACAAGAGGCGATTGGAACGCAGTTATGCTTAAGTACAGCTTATCACCCTCAGACGAATGGCCAGACCGAGAGAGTAAATCGGGTTCTAGAAGAACTTCTGAGACTATGCATCCTAGACTTTGGAGGAACATGGGAAGAACACCTTTGTGAAAACCCGTAACTTCCCCGATGAAGGAAAGGGCGGATACTTCGAGAACAAGCCACAACAGAATGCAGACAAAAGAACATTTCATTGTATATTACAACAATTCCATCAGAATACAAGAATATACAGAGTATAAATGAATATTACACAGAAATATCAGAGATTTAAATTACATTTAAATCCATCGCAGCGGAAAATAATACAATACACAACTAGAAGAGATATACGGATACAAAGCTTTCCGGATATCGTTCCAGCTGTAAACCAGGATCCTGTGAATATAAATCTGCAAAACCAAAACTACTAGCTGCCCGTGTCAAAATAGGGGCACCCAGAGTTTAGGTTAAAACAATAAACTCCAGGTCAGTCATGGGACTGGTGTGAGAACTAAAACAGTTATTTATCTTTATTTTAAAGTTAGGTAAATCAAGGGACCACGCCGTATAACACGGAACGGGTTTCCTCCCAAGAATACCAGTGCATAAAACAACAGCGCAATGCTAAATAAAGAAAAATGAAGCTATTATAAGACCCAGGTCCTATCACACAATGCAACGCAAGCCGGGGGATAGGGTTTTCCCTTATAACAGCCAAAGAATGCTTGATACGTTTAAAACAAATCATTTGATACTATTATAAGTGCATAGTGTATAAAACAACTTCAAATCATAAGTATCAATCATCGACGGCATGAATGACCCATACCACTATGTCGCCATATATAAGTTTACAATCAAAACCGCAATGTCGTATTGGAAGTTGGGTTATCATTTATGGTATGAACCGAGGCTAGGGGCAAGATACTCTACCGATTTGTGACTCTCTAGCCCGAGCCACAGGCAAGTACTCTGTCAAGCCTTTGGATCGTCAGGGCCGGTCCACCGATGTGGATTAAAATGCCTGAACACTGCGTTTCCCCGCCCTTTAGGGCGTAAGCCTGGCCCATCAGCCGACCAGAAGCATCGGCCGAAACCGATATCACGAGGCGCCTCGCTTTTCAGCAAGTAATAATAAGCAACATCCACATGAGTCAAACTCTTCAGCCAGTTCAAGCACTGACGCCACTCCTAACTAGAAAGAAACGCATGTCCTCCCTGATGCCCGTCTCCCGTTTTTGGTTCGTACCGGGTGTGATACTCACGAATCAACGTTACACAAAGCTACGCCACACAAGGCCATGCTTTGATCATCAACCACAAGACTTTGCTTTTCAACAAAAGCCTTGATCCATGCAACTCAGCATGCCACATTGTCAGTCCATACTGTACCACTGATTTCTGCCAATATATAACCTCTAGGCTCGTACGTCTCAGAGAAGGGTGTATAGCAAGAGAATAAATTCTCTGCCACCAAATAGATATATATTTAGCAGAGATCACCAAATACAGTATAAAGGAATACAACGTCAGACACACTATCCATTTACAAGTCCGTTCTGGGTCTGAACGAAACCGGAGGCACTTTCCTCGCATATCCATCCATCTCCAAGTACGTCTGGACGACCACCAACTATTTCCATCCTCTTGGGTGTACAGCCCAATCAGGATCGTCAGTAATTATCCCAACGATGTGAAGACTTCCGGTCTGCAACCACCGTCTTCATCTTCGACATATCGTCGAATTGATTATTCAGAATGGGTATAAACCCGGCCTTTCCGAACAACCAGCGTATATTAAAGATAAATGTTACACAAACACAACATACGCCTCATTCCAATTTATCAGTCACTAACCGTAAATTAATCAAGAGAATAATTCCCCAATTATTAACCCCGAAGGCCGAAACCAACATCAGATCAATATCCAGAAAACCATTCTGCTTAGCTAACCGACAGTTAGTTTCTAAATTTCACATTCATAGGGAAAGGTTCCCATTAAGTTTATCCAAGATAAATTCCTTGAATTTATTCTTTAATCTATTTTTGAATATCAATTCAAACTAGTCGGGATTAGCGAACCTTACCGAAGTAATCATTTGTTTTAATTTCCCAATCCCAACATATTCATCCCATGAAGTAAAACTGGTTATACTTCATATCTAACACCACGGTGTTATCAGTAAATTCAATTACCATTTCACGTTCAAATCTAATTAAAGATTTAACTATCGCCTGGAGCAAAACTGGTGGTACTCCATTTTCGATCTTTTCAATCTAATTAAAGATTCATTAAAACTCCACTTAGTTTTAATCTTTAACTGGGTTAAAGAATCAGTGTTATTTAAAACACAGTTCACGATAAACCCAAAATCACATTCATTAATTATCGGGTTAAAGAACGAGTGTTATTTAAAACACTGTCCACGATAAACCCAAAAATCAATATCAATTCAATCCCAATTAAATATTATTTAATTGGTACACTTCATTAAATCTAAAATAAAAAGATTTAATCTTTTCTCAACTGGGTTCAAGAACAGTGTTAGTGAAGACACCATTCACGACAAACCCAAATCACATTTGATATTCAATACAAGGCTCTGAATAGAAAATATATCGGCTTATATTCAATATCAAATTCTACGACTAACAAATGTCGTATTGGAAATAACGATATAAATATATTGTAACACCCCACCTCCACCAGGGTGGCTCTTGCAAGCACTCTGACTTTGGAGGGGCGTTTGAATCAGGTAAACATGCATAATGATATATCAAGGCAGAACAAGAACATATGTATATATGTAAACAGAGTAAATAACATAGATAAAACAGCGGAAGATTTCAAAACATTTCAAAACAAGTCTGGTACAACATAGCTTTCCAAATAAACAAGTCTAGATAAAACAACATCAACTGAAAAACTGAAATAAATAAGTGCTATCCCCAATTAAGTGGTAACCATAGCTAGCATCATGTCGAAACCGTACATGAGCTGAAATCCCACAAGCAAGCAATCCGAAATCCAAGCTAAGCTCCAGTATTCCCTCCCTGAGAACCTTGGGGGGGGGGGGGGGATCGGAAGAAAAGAGGCGAAAGAAAACAGGTCAGTCAAAAAGACTGAGTAAGCCCTACTACAATCAATGTAAACTGATAAAGTTAACTGGCATGAGCAGCAGGGATGAACATAAGGATAACAATATACTAGCATGATGATTAACTAACAAGGTAGATAAAGGTGTCATCGCATAATCAGGATTAAGGTTTTGCACCACAGGTGTACTAGCAAACTAACATGACTTGAATAAACAAGTATTGATCCCTTGGCCCAAGCTTCGGCCCAATAACATGAAATGACCCTAATACAAGGTCCAACCAAACGGTCTAGTCGATCGGCTCCCTAAGCCTAACTCATCACGTGTTGGTGTCAATACGGCCCAATCATAATTGTAGTCGAACTGTGCCGGGTCCACCCTTCGGGTGTATCAAGCCCTAGGGTGTCAACCCCTGGACACCATGAACATGAGTGCACAGTCCCGATCTACTGGTACCCGTGCATGTTTTCTCCGGCTACGGACTATGTGCACGACCAGAGTCCGCCCGGAACTACACCGGCGTAACCTCTGCCGTCGCTTTTGGTCACTTACCTCCAGTCCAGTAATCGTGCCCCCACCCTAGCCTAGTCCCTAGGGTCATGATGGTACTAACTTGGGATTACTGCTGGAGTGGGCCCCCCATTGCTATGATTTTTCTAGTGGGTTAAGTACGGTTTAACCCTCTTGCTAATCCTGGATTAACTTTGTTAAGTGTAACGACGAGTTCACGACTTAACCCCGATTAATCTACCAAGGCCAAATTGGTTAAGTATTAAGTGGACCATGACTTAACCCTAATCACGAGGCATTAATTAATTTAATGTGCCTTAACCTCTCACATTAGACCTTGTTGTGGTTACTAGTTAAGCCGGGCGGGTCCGGGTAGCTTTACACCACAACTTGGTCTAACCTCGGGTTCAAGGTACAAACTGACCAACTTCTCACATTGGGTCCTATTGTTTGTAGCAACTAGTTAAGCCGGTCGGTTCCGGGTAGGTTTACGCTACAAACTCAACCCAACCTCGAGTTGGCCACACTTATCTTTTCTAAGCGTCATGTCCATCATGTTTCCAAAACATGTTACAAGTTTTCAAGCAATTGGGTAGACCTAACTTAATAGGTAAATTCCCAATGGGTAGACCTAACTTAATAGGTAAATTCCCAAGCTTATGTTTTATGTCTTTTAAGTTTACCCAACCCCAAACGCAATCCCATCGCTTACATATCGCAATAGCGCATAAAGGATAGAAAGAGGGAACTTGACATAATCATGACATAAAGGTATTGAAGCCACAAGCTTAACATGGTGGCATATGAAATGTTCATATGTTCATACACTTGCATATTACATTTTTAGGCCTCAAAAGCATGCATAAAACCAAACTTAGCATATTGGTGATACATGGTGCTAAATGACATGTAGAGATGGCCATAAGTTCACATTTAGCCTCACATGCAAGTTATCATAAGAGATATGATAACTTACATGTTGCTAAAATGCAACCTTTGGCATAAAGCTTAAAGCTTTATGTTCATAAACCCAAAATAAGCTTGCATAACATGATAGCATGAACAAAATGTTCAACCCAAACTTGCATAACATAACTTGGCATACTTGCATATAAACTTGCATTTCACAACATGATAAACTTGCATATAAACTTGCATATCACAACATGATAAACTTGCATATAAACTTGCATATAAACTTGCATATCATACATTTAACTTTAGAGTTTAAGTATGAAAGTAGAATATGGCTTACAATACTTAAGAAGTCACAAAAATATGACAAAGCCCTTATGAAATCAATTAAACCCAAAATGCAAGCAAAACCCTTGAGCCAAAATGATCAAGACTCTTTCTTTATGATGCAAATATATAAACTTGACTTGAATGCAGGCTGATGATGCTCATACAAGTTTGAAAACACTTGTATGCATGGAAAATCGCTTAGGAATTTATTTAGGAATTTTATGAAGAGAGTGGACGCCATGAGAGGATTGATTTTGCCATAGTTTAGTTGTATGAATGAATAATGATGATTTAGGGTAGGTTAGGGTCTTATTTATAGATTAGGCAAGTGTTTTAGGCCATAGGATTAAACCTAGATTCAATCCAAGCCATCAAAGCATGTCTTGGGGAAGAAGTCAAGTGTAGGAACCATCTAGGGCCTTTAGATTAAAGATGAACCATGAGAACCATTCAAATGCAAAATCTGCATTTGAGCGAATCGGCCCACGGGTTGACAGCCAAACACCCTGGATTAACCCCTAGTCGACCCAGCGAGCTCGGGTCGACCTCAAAAATCGGCCGGTTCGGTTATTCCCCTCTCCCAATTCGCTGTTTTGAACATTTTTGCATATTTATTTATTTAATTTTCAATTATATATATATATCAATATATATATATATATATTCCTCTGCGCAACACATTTCACTTAATTAAGTATACTTTAATTTGGGAATTTTTCGTGAAACTTCGCGAGGCCATATCTTGGTCATACGGACTCCGATTTTCGAAAACTCGGACTCTATTTTGCGTATTTTTCCGAGACGAACGCAATGGCATAGCTCGTTTCCCTTGATTCAGATTTTACAGTTTAATTCTGCCTCCATTTATGTTATAACATGTTATTCAAAAATACGGGTTGTTACATTCTTCCCTCCTTAAAGGATTTCGTCCCCGAAATCTCCAAGTTAGGAAGAACGTATCCTACCATCCATCTACTCAAAACATCATCCATGAGCAATCATTGTCCTTAAAAGGTTCTAAATGCTGTATGATCATATGCAAAGGTGTGTGTATATGTACTTATCTAATGCGAAAATCAGGAGGTTACTGATTCAGTAAACTCCCTTAATGCAAAATATGTTAGTGAAATGAGTCCATATGTATGCAAATTCCTAACATAATTTATAATCTCTACATGAGTGCACATAACATTCATCCATATGCAACATCCAAGTGATAGCATAACAAGTTTTCATCCTTGAATAAGCATAAACACTCATGCATATGCGGTATGAAAGTGTGTGAGCCGATCTTAGTGCCTAACGTGTATTCTGCATCCACGAGTATCCACTTGCAAACACTTGCAACCACTTGCAACCATCAAGCATAACATGTTTCAAACACATGTTTCATCCAAAGGGTTTCTACCTAAGGTTCTCATGACAAGATTAACACGATAAACTAGATAAACATGGATCGCAAAGAGAAAGATATGCTAACAAAGAAAAGAGATTGAGAGTGTACCCTCAAAAAGGAATGGATAAAGCCCACGCATCTTCTCCTCGGTTTCCCAAGTTGCGTCTTCTTCGGCTTCACCCCATTGAACCTTACCAATTTGACCTCTCGATTCCTTAGCTTCTTGGTCTCCGTCCCCAAGATACGAATCGGAGCTCTCCTCAAGGTAGCCTCTTTCTCCACTTCTACATCTTTTAGAACACTTGGCTCAACAACCTCTGCTGATTCATGTAAACACTTCCGGAGATGCGAGACATGAAAAACATCGTGTACTCCAGCAAGCTTCTCGGGCAACTTCACTCTATAAGCCATCTGCCCGATCCTCTCTATAATAGGGAATGGTCCAACAAACCTCGGTGCCAACTTCCCAACAGCTCCAAATCGGACCACATTCCGCAAAGGAGAAACCTTCACGAAAACCATATCCCCAACATCAAACTCCAAATCCGTTCTTCGCTTATCAGCATAGGATTTCTGTCGGTCTTGGGCCGCTTTCATCCGTCTCCGAATCAACTCGATCTTCTCAGATGTATCTCTGATCATATCAGGCCCAAGTATAAGCTCATCTGTAGTCTCCCACCAACATGTAGGCGACTTGCACGGCCTCCCATATAAAGCTTCAAATGGTGCCATCCCTATGCTTGCCTGATAACTGTTATTATATGCAAACTCAACAAGAGGAAGATGGTCTTCCCAAGTACCACCAAAATCCAGAATACAAAGCCTCAAGAGATCCTCGAGTACCCTATTCACCCTTTCGGTTTGACCGTCCGTCTGTGGGTGATAAGCCGTACTTAGATTCAACCTTGTGCCCACAGCTTCTTGCAAGCTATTCCAGAATTGACTTGTAAAGATTGGGTCACGGTCACTGACTATACTAGAAGGGACTCCATGTAGTCTCACAATCTCACGAAGATATACAGACGCTAGCCAAGATGCGGTCCTCTTGCTCTTCACTAGAATGAAATGAGCACTCTTCGTAAGTCTATCCACAATAACCCAAATGCTCGTATTCCCTTTCCTTGACCTTGGTAGCCCATCAATAAAATCCATGGAAATACTCTCCCACTTCCATAGTGGAACGTCTAGAGGATGCAATAGCCCACCGGGCTTCTTCGACTCGGCCTTAACTTGCTGGCAAATGATACATCTAGAGACAAATTCTGCCACATCCTTCTTCATCCCAGGCCAAAAGAAAATGCGCTTCATATCTTTATACATCTTATCTCCGCCCGGATGTATAGTCAACTTAGAGCGATGTGCTTCCTCAAGAACTCTTCTTACTAGATCTTCTACCATTGGAACACATAACCTTCCGTCTCTCCTCAGCCAACCCTTGTCATCAATAGAATATCGAGCGAGATGACTAGATGTCTCTCCTCGAATTAGCTTATCCATAATCTCAACTATCTGAGGGTCTTCTCTCTGCGAAGCCCCAACTTGATCAAGAAGTGTAGGTCTGAGTTCCAGAGATGCTAAAGAACCGGTCATCGACTCAATCGCCAAAGAGAAATCAAAGGTTGCCACATACTCTAAATTCTTCATCTCAACGAATAGAGGACTTAGGGTTAACCTTCTTCTACTCAATGCATCTGCTACCACATTCCCCTTGCCAGGGGTATAAGCTATCTCAGAATCGTAGGACGCCAAGAATTCCATCCATCTTTGTTGCCTCAGATTTAGATCCTTCTGAGAAAAGAGATACTTCAATGACTTGTGATCGGTATAAAGCTCAAATCTTTCTCCCAGAAGATGATGGCGCCAAGCCTTGAGTGCATATACTATTGCTGCCAACTCTAAGTCATGAGTGGGATAATTCTTCTCATGCACTTTGAGTTGTCTACCGCCAAAGCATATCACTCTTCCTTCTTGCATAAGAACAGCTCCTAACCCCGTGCCACATGCATCAGTGTATACGGTAAATAACTTCCCTCCATCGGGCAAAGCTAGAACATGTGCTGATGTGAGGGCTCTCTTGAGCTTCTGAAAAGCAAGCTCGCATTCTATGCTCCAAGAAAAAACTAAATTCTTCTTCGTCAATTTAGTGAGAGGAGCGGATATCTTTGCGAAGTCCTTGATGAACTTCCGGTAGAAACCCGCAAGACCTAGAAAACTTCTCACTTCGGTTGCATTCCTTGGAGTCTTCCAATCCTGAACTGCCACTACCTTAGCGGGATCCACCGCTAAGCCTTGCTTAGATACTATATGCCCAAGGAATCTAACTTCCCTTCTCCAAAAGTGACACTTGGAGAACTTGGCCTTCAACTGATGCGCTCTAAGCGTATCCATCACCTCCATGAGATGCCTTGCGTGCTCTTCCTCATCCTTAGAGAAGATCAGAATATCATCTACGAAGACCACGACAAACTTGTTCAAGAACTCCCTGAACACCCTACTCATCAAGTCCACGAAATATGCGGGTGCATTAGTCAAGCCGAACGACATGATAAGCCATTCGAAGAATCCATCTGGAGTTCTGAACGCAGTCGTGTCTATACTATCTTCAGCTACCCTGAGCTGATGGAACCCCGTAGCAAGATCAAGCTGAGAGAAAACAGAAGCACCGACAAGCTGGTCAAAGAGATCATCAATCCTCGGTAACGGGTGTCTGTTCTTCTTAGTCAGCTTATTCAACTCTCGATAGTCAACGCAAAGTCGGAGAGAACCATCCGCCTTGGTAGCAAATACCACAGGCGCTCCCCATTCAGATATACTTCGTCTAATGAAGTTCTTCTCAAGCAACTCTTTCACTTGCTTACTTAGCTCCCGCCTTTCACGCGGAGCCATGTGCCGAACGGGCAAAGAAACAGGCTTTGCATTATCCACCAGATAAATGCGGAAATCAATCTCTCGCTTAGGGGGCAACCCCCTAACTTCATCGAAAACATCCGGATACTCTCGAACCACTCTCACAGACTGAAGAGTTTCCATTGACGAGTCGAGTGATTCCAGATAGCACAACATGACGGGACCTCTCGGATCACAAGAAATCTCTAGGGTGTTTCCGAGGCGAGTCACGAGCCTCACAACCCTATGCTCACAATCAAGAATGGCTCCATATCTGGACAGCCAATCCATGCCCAATATCAATCCGTATCCCCTAAAACCAAGAACATAAGCACTGCACAAGAACTCTACACTCAGTATAGAGATCCACAAATCCCCACATATCATAGACAAATGGGCGGAACCCCCAATAGGATTTGAGACACAGACGGGATCATCTACCAAGCTAGTACTAAGGTGCAAACTATCAACAAGATCAGATGAGATAAAGCTATGCGATGCACCAGAATCAAACAAGGTACGAACTGGAAAATCAGAAATATATACAAGGCTCTCAACAGAAATACTACCTCGATCGGGAACTGGAGCGACATTGAGAGCATGAACTTGCCCTCCTGAAGGTCCAGCACGCTGAGTCTGACCCTGGCCATGCCCTTGCTTCCTCGGGCAATCCTTACTGAAATGTCCAGTCTCACCGCAGAAAAAGCATTCACCATTCTTCCTTTTCCTCTTCTTACAATCCTTAATAAGATGCCCAACTGAACCGCAATAATGGCACTTCCCCTTGTTGTTCTTGCCCTTGTTGTTGTTCCCCTTGTTGCCTTGACTCTTGTTCTTGTTCTGATTGCCTTGACTGCTCTGACCACTTGGATTACCCTGATTTCCTTTTCCCTGGGAATCAGTCTTCTTGGCTTGAGTATCATTCATCTTGGTTTCTTTCTTGACATCTCCCTGAAGTAACACCATATCAACCAAACTCTCAAACGTGGCCCCATGGGGAATATGTGACATAGCCAATCCCTGCAACGGCTCATTCAATCCTCTAGCAAAACGGAGAGCCTTCTTCTGAGGAGTATTCACCATATCCAAGCCAAAACGAGCTAACTGATTGAACTTGTTCACATATTCTTTGACAGACATATCTCCTTGTTTCAAAGTTATGAACCTCTCCATTTGCAGATTCTCCTCAGCAGAAGATAGAAACTTAAGCATGAACCTTGCCCTGAAATCGGCCCAAGTCTCAACAGGCCTAGTACCATTGGTGACTTCCCACCAATAAGAGGCTTCATCCTTCATAAGCCAAACCGCCAACAAGAGCTTCCTCTGATCGTCTAACCCAAAGATAGCAAACAAATCCTCGGTCTCTTTCAACCAATTTCTGGCCTCTACAAAAGTCTCAGTGCCTTGAAAGTTCTAGCCACCCATTGCTTCGAAATCTTTGCAAGTCTTTGCGAAGTCCACTTGAGGATGCTGAGGGGGAGGAGGAAGAGGAACCTCAGCGACAGGAGGAGGAGGAACATTAACCACCGGAGGAGGAGGAGGAACATTAACTACCGGAGGAGGAGGAGGAGGAACATCTGCGGGGCCGGCTACGGTCGCCCTAGCCTCCAAAAGTTTCCTATACCAAACAGGTACGTGTACTCCCTACGGAATAGCAAAGTTATCGGCCATACTGAAAACGAAGAAAAAGACAGATTCAGAATGGAGAAAAACGAAGGAATTTTGCTAATGGCTTTTTGGGGAATAGCCTTTAAAATAAACTAGACTTTTCTTTGGAAAATACTTTATACTTGGTTTTGAAAATAGTTTTCCAAAAGTTTTCTAAAAGCCTTTTTGTTCCTTCTCGTACCATATGCTCTGATACCAAATGTAACACCCCACCTCCACCAGGGTGGCTCTTGCAAGCACTCTGACTTTGGAGGGGCGTTTGAATCAGGTAAACATGCATAATGATATATCAAGGCAGAACAAGAACATATGTATATATGTAAACAGAGTAAATAACATAGATAAAACAGCGGAAGATTTCAAAACATTTCAAAACAAGTCTGGTACAACATAGTTTTCCAAATAAACAAGTCTAGATAAAACAACATCAACTGAAAAACTGAAATAAATAAGTGCTATCCCCAATTAAGTGGTAACCATAGCTAGCATCATGTCGAAACCGTACATGAGCTGAAATCCCACAAGCAAGCAATCCGAAATCCAAGCTAAGCTCCAGTATTCCCTCCCTGACAACCTTGGGGGGGGGGGGATCGGAAGAAAAGAGGCGAAAGAAAACAGGTCAGTCAAAAAGACTGAGTAAGCCCTACTACAATCAATGTAAACTGATAAAGTTAACTGGCATGAGCAGCAGGGATGAACATAAGGATAACAATATACTAGCATGATGATTAACTAACAAGGTAGATAAAGGTGTCATCGCATAATCAGGATTAAGGTTTTGCACCACAGGTGTACTAGCAAACTAACATGACTTGAATAAACAAGTATTGATCCCTTGGCCCAAGCTTCGGCCCAATAACATGAAATGACCCTAATACAAGGTCCAACCAAACGGTCTAGTCGATCGGCTCCCTAAGCCTAACTCATCACGTGTTGGTGTCAATACGGCCCAATCATAATTGTAGTCGAACTGTGCCGGGTCCACCCTTCGGGTGTATCAAGCCCTAGGGTGTCAACCCCTGGACACCATGAACATGAGTGCACAGTCCCGATCTACTGGTACCCGTGCATGTTTTCTCCGGCTACGGACTATGTGCACGACCAGAGTCCGCCCGGAACTACACCGGCGTACCCTCTGCCGTCGCTTTTGGTCACTTACCTCCAGTCCAGTAATCGTGCCCCCACCCTAGCCTAGTCCCTAGGGTCATGATGATACTAACTTGGGATTACTGCTGGAGTGGGCCCCCCATTGCTAGGATTTTTCTAGTGGGTTAAGTACGGTTTAACCCTCTTGCTAATCCTGGATTAACTTGGTTAAGTGTAACGATGAGTTCACGACTTAACCCCGATTAATCTACCAAGCCCAAATTGGTTAAGTATTAAGTGGACCATGACTTAACCCTAATCACGAGGCATTAATTAATTTAATGCTCCTTAACCTCTCACATTAGACCTTGTTGTGGTTACTAGTTAAGCCGGGCGGGTCCGGGTAGCTTTACACCACAACTTGGTCTAACCTCGGGTTCAAGGTACAACATGACCAACTTCTCACATTGGGTCCTATTGTTTGTAGCAACTAGTTAAGCCGGTCGGTTCCGGGTAGGTTTACGCTACAAACTCAACCCAACCTCGAGTTGGCCACACTTATCTTTTCTAAGTGTCATGTCCATCATGTTTCCAAACCATGTTACAAGTTTTCAAGCAATTGGGTAGACCTAACTTAATAGGTAAATTCCAAATGGGTAGACCTAACTTAATAGGTAAATTCCCAAGCTTATGTTTTATGTCTTTTAAGTTTACCCAACCCCAAACGCAACCCATCGCTTACATATCGCAATAGCGCATAAAGGATAGAGAGAGGGAACTTGGCATAATCATGACATAAAGGTATTGAAGCCACAAGCTTAACATGGTGGCATATGAAATGTTCATATGTTCATACACTTGCATATTACATTTTTAGGCCTCAAAAGTATGCATAAAACCAAACTTAGCATATTGGTGATACATGGTGCTAAATGACATGTAGAGATGGCCATAAGTTCGCATTTAGCCTCACATGCAAGTTATCATAAGAGATATGATAACTTACATGTTGCTAAAATGCAACCTTTGGCATAAAGCTTAAGGCTTTATGTTCATAAACCCGAAATAAGCTTGCATAACATGATAGCATGAACAAAATGTTCAACCCAAACTTGCATAACATAACTTGGCATACTTGCATATAAACTTGCATATCACAACATGATAAACTTGCATATAAACTTGCATATCACAACATGATAAACTTGCATATAAACTTGCATATCACAACATGATAAACTTGCATATAAACTTGCATATCATACATTTAACTTTAGAGTTTAAGTATGAAAGTAGAATAGGGCTTACAATGCTTAAGAAGTCACAAAAATATGACAAAGCCCTTATGAAATCAATTAAACCCAAAATGCAAGCAAAACCCTTGAGCCAAAATGATCAAGACTCTTTCTTTATGATGCAAATATATAAACTTGACTTGAATGCAGGCTGATGATGCTCATACAAGTTTGAAAACACTTGTATGCATGGAAAATCGCTTAGGAATTTATTTAGGAATTTTATGAAGAGAGTGGAGGCCATGAGAGGATTGATTTTGCCATAGTTTAGTTGTATGAATGAATAATGATGATTTAGGGTAGGTTAGGGTCTTATTTATAGATTAGGCAAGTGTTTTAGGCCATAGGATTAAACCTAGATTCAATCCAAGCCATCAAAGCATGTCTTGGGGAAGAAGTCAAGTGTAGGAACCATCTAGGGCCTTTAGATTAAAGATGAACCATGAGAACCATTCAAATGCAAAATCTGCATTTGAGCGAATTGGCCCACGGGTTGACAGCCAAACACCCTGGATTAACCCCTAGTCGACCCAGCGAGCTCGGGTCGACCTCAAAAATCGGCCGGTTCGGTTATTCCCCTCTCCCAATTCGCTGCTTTGAACATTTTTGCATATTTATTTATTTAATTTTCAATTATATATATATATGTAACGTCCCGCATTTTTATCGGTTTATATTTGAATATTTAAATCAGTTTAAATATTGAATTAATAGTATAAGTGGATTTATATATTAATTAGAACGAAGTTAAACGTATAAAAATATATATTAAATATAAACGAGCTCATAACGACGCTGCAATTCGTAATTTAACGTTCTGAACTTCAACTGAGTATACAGAACCCGTTATTAGTCGGATTTCTTCGAAACAAGAAATGTTGGAATCTGTTGAACTGTGTTTTTCTAATGGAAGTGAAAAACCAAGATTTCGCGGTATAGATTGCGAGTTATATCTAAAACAAATTTTCGAATAGTCGCTATAGAATCGTTTATCGACCGTAACAGTTTATTCGATATAACTAGATACCGGTTGTGAATTTAGACGAGGTTCTTTTGAGACGTTGTGTTAAAGTAATTTTTAGAATTTTACTGTAATTTTTAAATAATTAAATACGCAACTTTTTATTTGGAGTATTTTGCACCCTATATCAATATTTTGGTGTTTCAAAATATGAGTCAACCTACCGATATTACTATATCAATATTTTGGTGTTTCAAAATATGAGTCAACCTACCGATATTATTATATTTTTGGGATCGTGACACACCGCCCGACACGACTTTATTTTTATTTTTGTCCGTAACCGTCCATGATTGTACGGAACTTTACGTAATGAGGTATAAAAAAAAAAACTAACTTTTACAAAACATGTATACCACCTCCATTTAGTACCACCGTGTAGCAGACCTAGTGAAGGCATGAGAACCAGACCTAGCGAAGGCGTGTGAACCAAAGTGCTACATCCTATATTTGAAACTAATGAATCCTACCCACGTGCCTAATGTCGCAGCACCTAGTATGAGCGTGTACCACTAACCAATGTCAACCCTTTGATTTGTTTTATTTTATTTTGATATAATTGCACTATATATTAGTTAAGTGGCTTAGGTCCTAACTGAAGAGTGAAGACTAAGTTTGAGTTACTTAAAATTTGGCAAATACCATAGACCCTGGAACATGCAACCGAATTCAAGGAGTGGCCTTTTTATTTTATTTCATTTCTTAATTGATATTAATTAGCACTTCTTAACGTGTACATATTCATTTGATTAGATTGTACATGCAAGAATAGAATAAAAATAAACTAGTTAAAAGAAGTAATGTACATGTGCTAAAACAATATTTACCTACTCCATCGTAGCCAGCACACATTTTCAACAGCTACCCTGCGTTATTTTCCATGTCATCAGCAGCAAGGTGTGTTCTAATCAAACTGCAAACCTAGTTACGTCTTTTCTTTTGCCTACCCTAAACTTAGCTCACATCTACGAAAAACAGCAACTGAAATGTATGTACGGTGTTCCCTATTCTTCAACCCGTGGAGACAAAGGAACATGCGGTAGCAGACCTAGCCTATCACTCTAATACGTGATGGCCAAGGTTTATAACATTATAAATACCCAGTGTGGCCATTCATTTCCGAAACACAAACGATATTAATTATTAAGTCTTCATCAAATAATAAAATAAAAGAAAATACGTTGAAGACGTATTCTTCTTTGGCAACTGCAGTCTACAAAAATCAAGTGGGCTACGCTTTCAGACATGGTGGCGGACTGCATCGATGGAGCAGGCGGAAGTCTGGGTCGAGTTGATCGTGGACAGTGTGAGGGTCGAGTACTCGAAAAGGAGAATGGCAAGAGGAAGTTGGTGTTCCACATTTTGGGACTCGCGTGTTCGGATGGTTGGGATCATCATATGGTGAAACACGGTAGCAGAGGAGCAGTTCATCCCTTAGTATCAGCGGTAGGTCTGTGTGGGCCAAAGTGGAAGCTTGACCGATGATAGTGGTGGACGTTGGGTATTTGGAGTGTGGAGGATAATGCATTGGAAATATATAGATACAGCATAATATATACAAGGGGGAACAGTAGAGTTTTTCGTGAACTGCTGTGTAATTAGAAGACTGATGCGGGTTTGATGGTGTTCAAGCAATGAGGCTGACATGTGTAAGTAAAGGTGGCGGAAAGAAAGAAAATGGGAAGATGCCAAACGTGGGTAGGCTGAAGTGGTTTAGAACGTGAAGCTTATAATGTAGGGAAGGATTGGTTTTGGTATGAGGCCACCGTGATAAGATCAAAGCCCAGAAAAAAATTACGTTCAGCTATTAAGGAAACAAATCACAAGTTTTAAATCTTACTGGAAACGTTCGAAAATAACTTGCCCAAATTGGTGTCGACTAGTGGTTGGTACATTCAGTTTTGAGCTGAGTTTTTGAAGTCGGATGATGATGAGCGACAACCATGGCAACTTGGTCAAATATAAGAATTGAGTTGGTTCGCAAATTTCTACCGAACGGAAAGATTAAAAAGGGACGAAACCGGTCCCGTTGGAATCAAAATGATGAGATCTACGTTGGAGAGCTGATTTCACAAAGAAACTGAGCTACTGGAATTTCGAGATAAAATCAACCGACCGCAAATCGTTATATAACAGTTAACGCGCCAAGGTGAGTAAATTCACTAACTCTGTTTTATTTAAAATATTTTAATTATATTTTAAATAATGGTTGAATGCCGTGTGATGCTTGATTAGGTAATTTACAGTTAAATTGGTTGAATATTATATATCGTTGCATATGTACACATCACCGGTTGGATACTTATTCCACCGATTATAATATTCCCTAGCATGCAAACAGTGATAATTGTTTGACTAACATCTGTGGATGAGGAAACCGGTTGGAGGAATTCAACCGGATTTCTAAATATTTATATGTACTGGTTGTGCACTGTTTGAACCGTGTCGAATGAAAATTTTAACATTTGTTTTGATTTAATAAATAAACGATATCGATTTAGAAACGGTCGACCATAAACACATCGTTTTGTAAGAAGTTGATTGGCCGTCAGACAAATCAACGAAGTCGATTATAAAAATTAGATTTTTATAATTAAAGCGAGGCTTTAAACTGTAATAGAAATGCTATTATAAACTGGTATTTTAGAGTTCATTTTATAAAGTAAAATATTAGTTAATTATTTTTAATTAAATAATTGTTTCTTAAGCGGGCCTCATTTAAAATGTTAATGAAAAGAGATGTCAAGATTTTTGTAACGAAAAGAAATGTCAAGATTTTTGGAACGAAAAGAGATGTCAAGATTTTTGTAACGGAAAGAGATGTCCAGATTTTTGTAACGGAAAGAGATGTCAAGATTTTTGTAATGGAAAAGGATGTCAAGATTAGTATAAAAGAATATGACAGCGTATCGATAGTCTGTGAACTATAACGATAAATTAGCGATGTTGACCAAACTTAAGCGTGATTGTATGATGGTTAGTTAGACATTAGAATGGATGTTTGTTTTTACTTCGATAGTTAAATAACCGACTATCGAAGTGTTTTGACCATCGTTGTCAATACAAAGAGACCGGTTGGATATATTATCCGAAACCACTCCGTATAGGCATAAGCGCTGCGAATTTGATTATGTTGAAGAAAATTGAAGACGGAGTGAAATGCAAGGGTCATCCTGTTCCAGAATGGTGTTTTCTGTTTGTCCAGTCCCAGGACAACTTGTATGGACGAATGTCTGACAGAGTATTCCTAACGGTCACATAAGACGATCTTTTCAAGGTATTACGTCTGGTAGCGGAGAAATTCGTTTCTCTTAGCTTTTATACCCGTGATATTTTTGGGAAGATCAACTAGTGATTTGACGGGTTTGACGATGTGGCATTCAAAGTGTATGGTGGCCAGATGTTCTAAAAGGTAGGCGTAGCCTCAAGCTTCACAGCCGGGAAATGACAAAAATCGGGCAGGTAGCATGGCTATGTGGGTCGCTCCCATTAGGGTGTATAATCACCTATCTAGAGAAATTCCTTTTGTTTCTAAATCTATCGATTCTGCCCATTCTGGAACGGTGGTTTGAGTCCAACCGTTGGTGATATACATTCGATACACTCAAGAGAAATGAGTGGTCGGTCATGTGTGGGCCGGGTTGCAAGATGTTCTTGTTGAACCCAGTGTATTCGCCTCTAGAGATACATTATCGGCAGGTGGTCCCATACCTTGTCATAGTTGGAATCCAATCTCCAATAAGCGCCCTGCGGTTTTTGATTTTATACTATATATGTAGAGCGTGAGATGCAAGCGTTCTACTATTTGGTTATTTACTTGATTAGACATTATGATAATATCACTGGATTTTGATATCAAAAATAGTTGGGTTATAGTAAGGTAAAAACTGTCCGTGTTTATGTGTGGGCTGGTCTTACTATTATCTCTTTGTTTCAAAAAGGATTTTCAAAGTTAAACCGAATGGTTGGAGTTTACTCACACCAGCCCCATGACTGACCCAAAGTTTATTTTGTTGTTTTTCCTAAACTCTTGGGTGCCCAAATTTGTACGGGCGGTCAAGTGTTTCAGGCTTTACAGATGCACTTGGAGGAGCTTGAAGCAGGGATCTTCAATGTTGGTTATTTAGAGTTATCTCCGCTGTATGAAATGTTATGTTGTACTCTGATATGGTATGTATATACAAATCAGATTTGTATATCAAAGTTATGTTATATAATATATTTTACTCGTTCCGCTGTGAGATTCATGTTTACTCTGATTCTGCTCAGTGGTGTTCTTCTTCTTCTATTCTATTAGTTCTATCTTTTCTATCTCATCCTCTAATTTCTTTCTATTAATGATCCGGTATTTCCGTGCAATTTGGGTCGGACTTGTATGGTATTTGGTCGACTCAAACGGCTCGAGTTCCCGGGTCGTTACAGTTGGTATCAGAGCATAAGGTTAAGTGATTACCTTGGCTCTGTGGCGTGACTCAATAGAGATGGAGTTAGTAATACTCTAGATTGAGTTTGAGTGTACAAATATGAGCGCGTATTTGTAAACTAATATAAAAACTATTTTATATTGTGTTGATTGGTTTGTCGAGTGGTTTATGAATTCTGGTCGATACGGTAATGCAAACTGTGTCGATAGGTGTTTCTAAACTCTTGAACAGAGTAATTCGACACAGTATGTTTTGAAAAGAGGGTAAATGAAATAATTTTACCCGAAATATATTTTGATATAAAAAGAAGTATATATATTGGAATTGTTATAATATATTGGGTGTGTTAATTGTAATTATAAACGAATAAGGTTATAAGTGAAATGGTATATAACCAATGAGAATTCGTATAAGTGAAATCAGATGGATTGAATCTGAATGTAAACCAGAATTGGAATTAAAATCTCAGAAACTGGAATTGGTGTTTGAAATTGAATTTTGAATTATATAAGGAAATTTTAAGATCCTGGGAAATTTTCTAAGTGTTGGAAAGATATTTTTGAAGTAATTTCCAAAAAGGAAGTGTTTAAAAATTGTTTTGAAAGAAATATAGAATTGAACTCACTTCGATCACTGGAAAATAAATTCTGATGATGACGGCCGCATTATCAGTGTTCGTTTTCGAGTTTCTAAGTGACAGATTACTACCAAAGATTTTGAATCGTTTTGAGGAAATAAGTTGGTTAGAAATTCAAATGTTTTGAATTGTTATTATGATTTCTTACTGATTTGAAATGAAAACCCCAGGAATTTGAATTCTGAAATTTAAAGTTTACTTATGAAGTAAATAAACAGAGAATTTAAATAAGTTAAATAAAAGTGGAGTTGAATTGAAGCCAAGTAAGGGGAAATCGTACTGGAATAAAGATTTGATTGGCAAAGTAGTTGAGTTGTGAATTAAGATTTGGAACAGAACTGAACTTGGAGGTGGAATTTGATTATTGAGTAAGAATTCAAAATTTGAAATTGAAATTGGAGTTTGAGATGGAAGTGGCTTGGATATAAGAGAATTATTAGTTAAGGATAAACTGACTGGAGATTGGTTGTAAATGCATGAATATATGCTGATGGGATATCAAATGAAGGAGTCAGAATTGGATGCCCAACCAAAAAGATTTTTAACCTGTTTACAACAGAGATTGTAGCATTTTCCCATCTTAGCAATTTCGAGGACGAAATTATTTTAAGGGGGAAGGAATGTAATGTTCCGCATTTTTATCAGTTTATATTTGAATATTTAAATCAGTTTAAATATTGAATTAATAGTATAAGTGGATTTATATATTAATTAGAACGAAGTTAAACGTATAAAAATATATATTAAATATAAACGAGCTCATAACGACGCTGCAGTTCGTAATTTAACGTTCTGAAATTCAACTGAGTATACAGAACCCGTTATTAGTCGGATTTCTTCGAAACAAGAAATGTTGGAATCTGTTGAACTGTGTTTTTCTAATGGAAGTGAAAAACCAAGATTTCGCGGTATAGATTGCGAGTTATATCCAAATCAAATTTTCGAATAGTCGCTATAGAATCGTTTATCGACCGTAACAGTTTATTCGATATAACTAGATACCGGTTGTGAATTTAGACGAGGTTCTTTTGAGACGTAGTGTTAAAGTAATTTTTAGAATTTTACTGTAATTTTTAAATAATTAAATACACAACTTTTTATTTGGAGTATTTTGCACCCTATATCAATATTTTGGTGTTTCAAAATATGAGTCAACCTTCCGATATTACTATATCAATATTTTGGTGTTTCAAAATATGAGTCAACCTACCGATATTATTATATTTTTGGGATCGTGACACACCGCCCGGCACGACTGTATTTTTATTTTTGTCCGTAACCGTCCATGATTGTACGGAACTTTACATAATGAGGTATAAAAAAAAAAACTAACTTTTACAAAACATGTATACCACCTCCATTTAGTACCACCGTGTAGCAGACCTAGTGAAGGCATGAGAACCAGACCTAGCGAAGGCATGTGAACCAAAGTGCTACATCCTATATTTGAAACTAATGAATCCTACCCACGTGCCTAATGTCGCAGCACCTAGTATGAGCGTGTACCACTAACCAATGTCAACCCTTTGATTTGTTTTATTTTATTTTGATATAATTGCACTATATATTAGTTAAGTGGCTTAGGTCCTAACTGAAGAGTGAAGACTAAGTTTGAGTTACTTAAAATTTGGCAAATACCATAGACCTTGGAACATGCAACCGAATTCAAGGAGTGGCCTTTTTATTTTATTTCATTTCTTAATTGATATTAATTAGCACTTCTTAACGTGTACATATTCATTTGATTAGATTGTACATGCAAGAATAGAATAAAAATAAACTAGTTAAAAGAAGTAATGTACATGTGCTAAAACAATATTTACCTACTCCATCGTAGCCAGCACACATTTTCAACAGCTACCCTGCGTTATTTTCCATGTCATCAGCAGCAAGGTGTGTTCTAATCAAACTGCAAACCTAGTTACGTCTTTTCTTTTGCCTACCCTAAACTTAGCTCACATCTACGAAAAACAGCAACTAAAATGTATGTACGGTGTTCCCTATTCTTCAACCCGTGGAGACAAAGGAACATGCGGTAGCAGACCTAGCCTATCACTCTAATACGTGATGGCCAAGGTTTATAACATTATAAATACCCAGTGTGGCCATTCATTTCCGAAACACAAACGATATTAATTATTAAGTCTTCATCAAATAATAAAATAAAAGAAAATACGTTGAAGACATATTCTTCTTTGGCAACTGCAGTCTACAAAAATCAAGTGGGCTACGCTTTCAAACATGGTGGCGGACTGCATCGATGGAGCAGGCGGAAGTCTGGGTCGAGTTGATCGTGGACAGTGTGAGGGTCGAGTACTCGAAAAGGAGAATGGCAAGAGGAAGTTGGTGTTTCACATTTTGGGACTCGCGTGTTCGGATGGTTGGGATCATCATATGGTGAAACACGGTAGCAGAGGAGCAGTTCATCCCTTAGTATCAGCGGTAGGTCTGTGTGGGCCAAAGTGGAAGCTTGACCGATGATAGTGGTGGATGTTGGGTATTTGGAGTATGGAGGATAATGCATTGGAAATATATAGATACAGTATAATATATACAAGGGGGAACAGCAGAGTTTTTCGTGAACTGCTGTGTAATTAGAAGACTGATGCGGGTTTGATGGTGTTCAAGCAATGAGGCTGACGTGTGTAAGTAAAGGTGGCGGAAAGAAAGAAAATGGGAAGATGCCAAACGTGGGTAGGCTGAAGTTGTTTAGAACGTGAAGCTTATAATGTAGGGAAGGATTGGTTTTGGTATGAGGCCACCGTGATAAGATCAAAGCCCAGAAAAAAATTACGTTCAGCTATTAAGGAAACAAATCACAAGTTTTAAATCTTACTGGAAACGTTCGAAAATAACTTGCCCAAATTGGTGTCGACTAGTGGTTGGTACATTCAGTTTTGAGCTGAGTTTTTGAAGTCGGATGATGATGAGCGACAACCATGGCAACTTGGTCAAATATAAGAATTGAGTTGGTTCGCAAATTTCTACCGAACGGAAAGATTAAAAAGGGACGAAACCGATCCCGTTGGAATCAAAATGATGAGATCTACGTTGGAGAGCTGATTTCACAAAGAAACTGAGCTACTGGAATTTCGAGATAAAATCAACCGACCGCAAATCGTTATATAACGGTTAACGCGCCAAGGTGAGTAAATTCACTAACTCTGTTTTATTTAAAATATTTTAATTATATTTTAAATAATGGTTGAATGCCGTGTGATGCTTGATTAGGTAATTTACAGTTAAATTGGTTGAATATTATATATCGTTGCATATGTACACATCACCGGTTGGATACTTATTCCACCGATTATAATATTCCCTAGCATGCAAACAGTGATAATTGTTTGACTAACATCTGTGGATGAGGAAACCGGTTGGAGGAATTCAACCGGATTTCTAAATATTTATATGTACTGGTTGTGCACTGTTTGAACCGTGTCGAATGAAAATTTTAACATTTGTTTTGATTTAATAAATAAATGATATCGATTTAGAAACGGTCGACCATAAACACATCGTTTTGTAAGAAGTTGATTGGCCGTCAGACAAATCAACGAAGTCGATTATAAAAATTAGATTTTTATAATTAAAGTGAGGCTTTAAACTGTAATAGGAATTCTATTATAAACTGGTATTTTAGAGTTCATTTTATAAAGTAAAATATTAGTTAATTATTTTTAATTAAATAATTGTTTCTTAAGCGGGCCTCATTTAAAATGTTAATGAAAAGAGATGTCAAGATTTTTGTAACGAAAAGAAATGTCAAGATTTTTGGAACGAAAAGAGATGTCAAGATTTTTGTAACGGAAAGAGATGTCCAGATTTTTGTAACGGAAAGAGATGTCAAGATTTTTGTAATGGAAAAGGATGTCAAGATTAGTATAAAAGAATATGACAGCGTATCGATAGTCTGTGAACTATAACGATAAATTAGCGATGTTGACCAAACTTAAGCGTGATTGTATGATGGTTAGTTAGACATTAGAATGGATGTTTGTTTTTACTTCGATAGTTAAATAACCGACTATCGAAGTGTTTTGACCATCGTTGTCAATACGGAGAGACCGGTTGGATATATTATCCGAAACCACTCCGTATAGGCATAAGTGCTGCGAATTTGATTATGCTGAAGAAAATTGAAGACGGAGTGAAATGCAAGGGTCGTCCTGTTCCAGAATGGTGTTTTCTGTTTGTCCAGTTCCAGGACAACTTGTATGGACGAATGTCTGACAGAGTATTCCTAACGGTCACATAAGACGATCTTTTCAAGGTATTACGTCTGGTAGCGGAGAAATTCGTTTCTCTTAGCTTTTATACCCGTGATATTTTTGGGAAGATCAACTAGTGATTTGACGGGTTTGACGATGTGGCATTCAAAGTGTATGGTGGCCAGATGTTCTAAAAGGTAGGCGTAGCCTCAAGCTTCACAGCCGGGAAATGACAAAAATCGGGCAGGCAGCATGGCTATGTGGGTCGCTCCCATTAGGGTGTATAATCACCTATCTAGAGAAATTTCTTTTGTTTCTAAATCTATCGATTCTGCCCATTCGGGAACGATGGTTTGAGTCCAACCGTTGGTGATATACATTCGATACACTCAAGCGAAATGAGTGGTCGGTTATGTGTGGGCCGGGTTGCAAGATGTTCTTGTTGAACCCAGTGTATTCGCCTCTAGAGATACATTATCGGCAGGTGGTCCCATACCTTGTCATAGTTGGAATCCAATCTCCAATAAGCGCCCTGCGGTTTTTGATTTTATACTATATATGTAGAGCGTGAGATGCAAGCGTTCTACTATTTGGTTATTTACTTGATTAGACATTATGATAATATCACTGGATTTTGATATCAAAAATGGTTGGGTTATAGTAAGGTAAAAACTGTCCGTGTTTATGTGTGGGCTGGTCTTACTATTATCTCTTTGTTTCAAAAAGGATTTTCAAAGTTAAACCGAATGGTTGGAGTTTACTCACACTAGCCCCATGACTGACCCAAAGTTTATTTTGTTGTTTTTCCTAAACTCTTGGGTGCCCAAATTTGTACGGGCAGTCAAGTGTTTCAGGCTTTACAGATGCACTTGGAGGAGCTTGAAGCAGGGATCTTCAATGTTGGTTATTTAGAGTTATCTCCGCTGTATGAAATGTTATGTTGTACTATGATATGGTATGTATATACAAATCAGATTTGTATATCAAAGTTATGTTATATAATATATTTTACTCGTTCCGCTGTGAGATTCATGTTTACTCTGATTCTGCTCAGTGGTGTTCTTCTTCTTCTTCTATTCTATTAGTTCTATCTTTTCTATCTCATCCTCTAATTTCTTTCTATTAATGATCCGGTATTTCCGTGCAATTTGGGTCGGACTTGTATGGTATTTGGTCGACTCAAAGGGCTCGAGTTCCCGGGTCGTTACAATATATATATCAATATATATATATTTCTCTGCGCAACCCATTTCACTTAATTAAGTATACTTTAATTTGGGAATTTTTCGTGAAACTTCGCGAGGCCATATCTTGGTCACACGCACTCCGATTTTCGAAAACTCGGACTCTATTTCGCGTATTTTTCCGAGACGAACGCAATGGCATAGCTCGTTTCCCTTGATTCAGATTTTACAGTTTAATTCTGCCTCCATTTATGTTATAACATGTTATTCAAAAATACGGGTTGTTACATATATATCTTTCAAATTTCCATAACAACATCTGTATAATCACGAATACCAACATCGAAATATTCCGAAGACAATTTCGATTCAAATCCACTCTAATGCAATCATTGGAAATTCTGGTTATTTTTAAAACCCTTTTCAAATTCAATTTATTTATTTAAAAATAAATAGATTTATAATTCTAGTTCAAAACTAGTTTACTTCGATAAAAATCTATTTTTATCTTTTCAAATATGGAGTTTTTCATCCCAATTCTTCTCAAATCATTTCTTATGATTTTACACAAATTATTACTATTTTTAATAATTTTATCGAGGCCCGTACAGTCGATTTCCATCAACGGCCATCGAACTGCACTTACAGCGACCTTTTTCGAATTTGATTTGGACGTTTCTCCAAATCCAACCGTTAGATTTCAAATTTCTAACATTCTTTAGAAAGCTCTTTTCGATACGAACCCAACGGTTCCGGTTTTAGGAAAATCCGACGGTCGGATCTCCCGTAATGTCCGTTTGAAATAAATGGTTGAAATTCACGAACTGCCGCGGTACGGCGCGTTCTATTCAGGCCATTATATTATATATATAATATATATAATATATATTTCGTCGATTTCTATTTAAAACGAATTATATAAATAGTTTTAAATTTGTTTCAAAAGCAATTTCAACTTCCATTTCAATTCAAATCAAAATTGAATTCTTCTTTATAAATTCGTTTTAAAATTCATTTCTATTCAATTCAAATTTCAATTCAATTTGAATTCATTTCAATTCGCTTTCAATTCAATTTGAATTCGTTTTCAATTTAATTCAATTCCAAAGTCGTTTTCTATTCGATTCAATTCAAATTGGTTTTCTATTTGATTCAATTCAAATTGGTTTTCTATTCGATTCAATTCAAATTGGTTTTCTATTCGATTCAATTCAAATTGGTTTTCTATTCGATTCAATTCAAATTGGTTTTCTATTCGATTCAATTCAAATTGCTTTTCTATTCGATTCAATTCAGATTGCTTTTCTATTCGATTCAATTCAAATTGGTTTTCTATTCGATTCAATTCAAATTGTTTTTCTATTTGAATCAAATTCATTATATATTCAATTGAAATCAAATTCGTTATATATTCAATTCGAATTCGTTTACTATTCAATTTAATCCAAATTTCATTTCAAAATATGCGATTTCGAAATCACTTTTCAATATTCATTTTAAAATGAGTAAAATCGATATAAACATCGTTCACGTCAAAATGGCGCATCTCTAATCAACACGGCTTCATATCATTCTATTTTCAAATATTCTATTTCAAATATTTCTTTTTCAAATATTTCCTATTCAAATATTTCTATATTAAAATATTTCGTTCAACACATGACTTATCTCAACGGATGAGTACAGTCAACACATGAACCTTTATTTTATATTGATAAAGATGTAAATTTTATTATTAAAATATTTCGTTCAACACATGACTTATCTCAACGGATGAGTACAGTCAACACATGAACCTTTATTTTATATTAATAAAGAAGTAAATTTTATTATTAAAATATTTCGTTCAACACATGACTTATCTCAACGGATGAGTACAGTCAACACATGAACCTTTATTTTATATTGATAAAGAAGTAAATTTTATTATTAAAATATTTCGTTCAACACATGACTTATCTCAACGGATGAGTACAGTCAACACATGAACCTTTATTTTATATTGATAAAGAAGTAAATTTTATTATTAAAATATTTCGTTCAACACATGACTTATCTCAAAGGATGAGTACAGTCAACACATGAACCTTTATTTTATAATATTCTTTATCTTCTAAATTGGAATGAGGCCGAATCAATCACCATATAATGTTAATTATATGGATTTTCATACATCACACGTATATAATAGCATTGCAAAATAATCAACCATCAAACAAAGTGCACTACACTATATAAGCATCAAATATAGATATCTAACGCTTATAACAGCCTGTCAGTCAATCGATCGACATATTTAATCAATCAGGATGAGTGAACTTCAAATTTCATCCCAACACCCGTGTGGGGTTTCAAACAATCAAACACAGATTTTAGTTGTGCAGTTGGGCGATGTGTAAAATTTATCGACCCAATCAATGTCCTTCAAATAAGTGTACATAAACAAACCGTCCGGTTTGTAAATGAATATTTTATTTTATTCACTTCCACGTTAAAACTATATTTTTAACGATAAAATATTTTATTTAACTTATGAATGTTCTTATTCAGTTCATTTATTCAATAAAATGATATTTTTATTTTTCTAACATATTTTAGAAAATTTCGGCGGTATAACGGCACGATACTAGAAACGGGACAAGGCCTAGCCTTATCCCCGGTCTAGTGAAGGCCCACGCCATTCACACATCAATCAATCCAATTTCATTTCATCAAACAAACAAATTTCAATCAAATACTCTAACTAATTTTTGCAATCAAACAAACAAGTCATTGGTCTGTGGACGATTGTGTTGGGTGCTACTAAACACCGTCTGCATCCTAGTATATATATATAACTAGAAATAGAAATTGAAGAGTGAGAAATTCTCACAGATAGCTATCCAACCATCTCGACTCTTCTTTTATAGAAATCTTCGTCGTTATCGCCTTTTGTCATCTTCGTTGCCTGTAGCCACTACATATATAAAAATCATATTTTTACTTCGCTATTCAATATGTAAAAATCGAATTTGTACTATGCTATTCAATATATAAAAACACATTTTTACTTTGCTATTCAATATATAAAAATCGAATTTTTACTTTGCTATTCAGTACATAAAAATCGAATTTTTACTTTGCTATCCAATATATAAAAATCGAATTTTTACTTTGCTATCCAATATATAAAAATCGAATTTTTACTTTGCTATTCAGTATATAAAAATCGAATTTTGATGACAAAGCTTTATATCTATAAAAATAACACATTTTTTTTTAAACAATGTTATCTAACATAAAAACTGATTTGTTTATTTTAAAACAATGCAAACTTTATTTTTCAAACATCATGCTATTTTAATTTCAAATATAATTCTATTTATAATTTTAAAACCCATGGTATTATTTTTTTAAACAAGGCGATGTATATTTTCAAAACAAGGCGATGTAAATTTTCAAAAGCAAAGTATATTTTATATTTTCAAACATATGTTCTTTTTATATTTATTAAAAATCACTTCTTTAAATCAATGTCATAAAAAAACTACATTTTTATTTAAATCTATTTCATTTTTAAAATCTCAGATTTTAAAACAAAAATAAATTTTTTTCTCTTTTATTAAAAACTATGCTTTTCATAACTTAATTACTGTGTCAAGGGGATTACCCCTTTCTTCCTGTAATTGCCCGACCGTTGAAACCCATTTCCTTTCAAAGTGAAAATCCACCACCGCACCTCCACTTGGCCGCCGGACCACCATCCAAGTACACCCCGCTGATCGTCGTTGCAAGCCCTATCAGCGCCGCCCCCTTCTGAAGAACTCGCTGGCCCGTTAGCACTGGAATTTGGCCACCAACGTCACCACTTCCAGGCGGAAATCTGGTCGCCTGGAAACCCTAGGGGCGATCATCGCCGTTGGACTCGAAGATCACAACGTGCTCTTCCGATTTGCTTCAGTGATTTCGATTTTTTTATTAAGTGGGGAGGGAGGTCGGAAGTGGAGAAATTGGGACGATGTAATTCGTCGGTCTGGGGATATCGGCTGTAAAGAAGGGGAGGGTTGACCATGAGTTTTTGCTTTGACTTAGGGTTGAAGAGAAAATCCTTCTTATATATAATATATTTATTTGATTTGTTTAAATGTACTTTTTATTTTGACCTCGAAACGAGACCCACCGCCTGTCGTCCATAGCTAATTACCCTCATTCCGAACACAATGGGATATGTTACGTAGGCTGATTCGACTGTTTCGATCAGTTTTCCGTTGAATTTACATTTAAATCACTATATCGAATTTTAAACGTACATTTCAAATTACCGGGGTCACATATTAACTCGGAAAATTACAGAAAAATATTTTCTAGCTTCGTATTGACGTTACGGTCCTAACAAAACTAGTTTCGTCGAATTCTGGGGCCGTTTGAAAAATGGCCATTTTCCAGTCGATTAAAATCAACTGAAACTGGTCAAACGCGTTTTCCTTTGCCACGCTCACATATTGACTCGAAAAATTATGAAATTTGAAACCTGGCAATAATTTGACATCATGGATCCAACAAAAGTGGTTTCGTCGAAATCCGAGGTCGTTTGCAAAATTTCCATTTCTAAGGGCCTGAATTCCATAGCGACTATTCAGAATTTTCAACTGGACATATCTTTTGATTCCCGCTATGAAATTTCGATTTTTCGGATTCGTTGGAAAGATATTCACAATTAGATTCCATTATTTTTGGTTTCACTAAAATCCGGATTGTTTAGCACCCGGTACATTCAAATGAAGTTTGAAATCGAATTATCGAACTACCGCGCCATTTTCAATTCTATTTATAATTTTATATATTTATTTATATTCTAACGACGACGCGTATAGATATATACGTTTGAATTATATTCAAAATAAATTTCTTGTCGATATTATTTAAAATAATTCATTTTAAATCATCAAAATTCGCTAAAATTGCCAAAATAAAAATTTTAAACTGGCCCAGATTTTCGGGTTGTTACAACCTTCCACTATTGGAGTTCGCCTATAATAATAGTTTTCAGGCTAGCATTGGCATGGGACCTTTTGAGGCTCTTTATGGACGATCGTGCCGATCACCTACATGTTGGTGGGAATCCACTGATAAGGTTTTGCTTGGACCCGAAATGATTAGGGAGATGTAGCGACCCAGGTTCCGGTACACTTTGAGCTGACCAAATCACACTAGTCCGACCCAAAGTGCACGGAAAATGGATTACTAGAAGAAAGAATTTAGAGGGTGAGGTAAGAAAGAAAGAAATTTAGAATAGAAGAAAGAAGAAGAACACATCAGAATCTCACAGCGGAACGAATAAATATAATATAACAAATCTCTTTATAAAAGAAACTGTATATATATATACCATTTATCAGAGTACAACATACATATAACACAGCGGGAATAACTTTGTATAACTAGTGGTGAAGCCTCCTGCTTCCAGCTCCTGAAACTCCAAGCGAAACCTGACCTGGAAATATACTCGGTCTGACCCGAGCACATTTGATTTAAAACAAAAATTCACCGGGTCAGTCTGGAATACTATCAGTGATAAATGCACAGCACAAACACTTGTTTAACTTTGGAAAAATCCTTTCTGAAATCAAAGGATAATAGTAAGACCAGCCCACACATAAACACGGACGGTTTTTACCTTACTATAACCCAAAACATTTTTGAAAACAATATCTTCTCTGATATTATAATAATGTCTATCAAACCACAAATAAATAATAATCTAGCAGAACGCTTGCATCTCACGCTCTACATATATAGTATACAAATCAAAATCGTAGGCGCTTATTGGAGATTGGATTCCAACCATGACAAGGTATGGGACCACCTGCCGATAGTGTATCTCTAGAGGCGAATACACTGGGTTCAACAAGAACGTCTTGCAACCCAGCCCACACATGACCGACCACTCATTTCGCTTGAGTGTATCGAATGTATATCACCAACGGTCGGACTCAAACCACCGTTTCCCCGAAAAGGGACAGCATCGATAGATTAAAGAAGTAAAAGGAATTTCTCTAGATAGGTGATTATACACCCTAATGGGAGCGACCCACATAGCCATGCTGCCTGCCCGATTTTTTTCATTTCCCGGTTGATGAGGCTTGAGGCTATGCTTTATCCTCACATCAGGTTCACTTCGAATGCCACATTGTCAGATCCATCAAAAACACTAATCGACGTCTATAACAATACATTACGTGTCAACTAAAAGACGTTTCCTTCTCCGCTTCCACTCTTGGTATGGTTGAAGAAATCAATGTACGTGACCTTTCTGGAAATACTCTGTCAGACATTCATCCAAACAAGTCATCCAGGAACAGGATGAACTGGAGGCACCCTCCTACCGCATCCTAGGTATCACCCTATAGATCAGTAGCGAGAAGTCCTTGCAATCCGAAGAATTCACTCACGACAGAATAACAAGTCAGAATATCTTCGGGAGCGACCCTTAGAAATCCAACGAGTAGTTCTTCCGCTCATGAAGATCAACGGTCTTCAATGCTCCATCTCGACCATCTTCAACGTTAAGTATTTGCTGGCCGGAATGGTTTTCGAATATAAATTCGATCCCGGTCTTTCCAAACCAACAATCGATAAAAGGCCATACTTTGATAGTCGGTTGTTTAACTATCATATCATGACAGTGTATCTAAGTAGATTGGCAGCTCAGGTTCTTATATATCATTGACTCTATTTCCTCGATTTCTCGTAACCGATCCCATGAATTAAATCTTATCAAAACTCTTCTGGGTTAATTACTTGAAAAACATATCTCGATACTATTTTTGTTAAGCTTTCTTTTATTTCCTTTGTTTGGAAATATTACCACATATTAAAAAAACACCTTTTATTTCCTTTATCGTATAATTATCTCAAAACCTTTTTTCAATTTTCCTTTGATTTGAAATCATGGTTATAGTCCTATAATTTCACTTTCCATTTTCCTTTACCACTTACATATCGTTACATTTCTATTCAATCCAACGACATATGATTAATTTCCAAAATCTCTTTTCTTATTACAATTAAACAATTTCACTTAATTCAGCCCTTAGGAGTACGCTTATTTTAAAATCATCTATTTTGTTAAAATCTCTTCCATACTTTGTTTATATTATTTGAATTAACTTCAAACCTTTTCTATACTAAATTAATTCCATAACTTAATTCGTTTCGGAAAAGAATTCCAATTGGATAGTACTCGCTTTGGTTATATTTAATTAAAAGTAATTATATTTCCACTAACCAAACTAGCATAATTAAATCCCTTTTAAAAAGGTAATGATAAACCCCATTAATCGTGAACAACTAGATGATCACTTCTCCATCCATTTCAAACAAATATCATCTCTCGATAATAGCGAAGCCGTTCAAGTTGGGGTATTCTAATTACCTCTCAGACCTTGATCGACGCCGTTCTTACCTCAAGATGGATATAAGCTTGTAATTTCCAAATCTGATACATCATTTCCATTTCCAATTAGTCGGGATTCAAACATCATTTTTCTTTTATTTGAAACCCACTTGACCTGGTTATCCCACTTCCTTGAT
Source organism: Allium sativum (assembly GCA_030737875.1). Taxonomy (NCBI): domain Eukaryota; kingdom Viridiplantae; phylum Streptophyta; class Magnoliopsida; order Asparagales; family Amaryllidaceae; genus Allium; species Allium sativum. The sequence goes on from CM060910.1 coordinate 621,377,307, forward strand.
TTTTAGCAAACTCTTACTAACCTTTAACCAAATCTAATCGCCAGTCGTTTACCTTTTAGTTGGATTCAAATTAAAATCATTGCTTTAATTATCCATAAAAATGATAATTAACTCTAATATTGATTGCACTAAAATAATTGACTTTGTTTTAACCATAAAAATAGTATAATTATCCCTTTTAAAAGCTTATTCCAAAATAAGTAACTTTAAAACTTATAACCAACTCAATAGTTATTTTCAATTATAGTTGATCGAAGATTAACTAACCCCTCCGTTTAGTTCGATGAATATTCACAAAATTATACAAATTTAAATCAAATTAATCTCATTGTCATATTCACATTCAAAACAGTTGATTTCTTCCAATTGTAACCATCAGTTATGCTGCTAACTGATTTCTATTCATTTCCTCTACTTAAATTAATTAATTAACTTAATTAATTTAAAACATCAGCTAATTGTTATATAAAAACAATTATTCTCTTTCTACTAACTCATCGGCTAGTTTTGACTTCTGTCCATACAACTGCGTAGAAATTCATTATATAATTTCTATAATCATATTTCTAAAACACGATTATAAATATATTTATAACTTTGATTTGAATCAATTCAAATAAATTTAAAATCTCCAATGTATTTAAAAAAATAAATTTAAACTCCATCGATTTAACTATCAGCAAACAGCGTCATAAATCGGTAGATTTAGACCATCATTGCCAATCTGTTAATCTATACTGTCGGTCGATAAAAATTACCACATCAAAACAACCATTCAACCATCATCACTCAGATAGGTTCTAAATGTCAATTCGGGTTTAAACAGTTCATGTGGAAACAGTATAAAAATAAACAACACACATGTTATATTTGAGGAATCCGGTCGGATCCCTCCTACCTGTTCTTCTCTGCATCACAGATTTGTTATAACAATATAATAATTTAACGGCAATATAACTAGCAACCAGTTAATCAATCATAAGCAACCAATGCAGCTAATCAGACAGTATATGGATTTATCACATCATAGTAGTCCAGAAAAGTGTGAGAATTAACTCATCTTAGTTTTGGATTTGATTTCAGCGTCATTTCGTTTAATTTTAAAATAGTTGTTTAAAATTAAACGAAATCCCCAATTGTTTTCAAACTTTTCTAGCTCAGCTCAGCATCGTAGTATTCTTCCATCGCGATTGCAATGAGTCTTGTTTCATGCAAATCTAATAACATACGATGGAGACATCGTATAAACAAGGTATAACGTACATTAAATAATTAATGTTAATACTCTTTAAATTTATTAATTTTAAATCTATGAATATTACCTTAATGACAGGGATCTACGGTTCCTAATCACCGTGGTTATTCTCCACGCGTTTCCCCCCATTGTGACTGTTTCCTCTCCGATGCTCCTCCTTATACAGTTAACTTCGAACGAGTTCTACCCACAAACTTCATCACCACACCTACCATGACGGATCTGACATAACATCCGAGTAGGATCAACATCCAGTAATGAAACAAAAACATCCCGTTCGCCCCTTCCTTCTCATAGCCGTATCCTCCCTTTTTCTCATGCATACAACTCCATTTCTCTCTTTTCTTTCCATGCAAACTTCTCTCGCCTGCACCATTATTTTCTTCACACTCCACCATGTACCATTCCTTCACCAACGTCCCCTCCTTGCTCCGATGAGACCCTTCCGGCTACTCAAGTTCGCCACAGCGAACAATACTCAGTTCTTTTTTTTTTCTTTCCTGGTTTCGGATTCGAAGAAAAAACCGGTGCTCTGATTTTATACTTGCAGAGCGGAATATTATATGTATATATTTCCTTCAAAGCTTTTACTGTATGGTCAGGAACCATGTGCTACGATATTGCAATATCGGAGAAGATTTTACCAAACTTAAATATTTGAACGAATGGACACTTTCAGAAACAGAGGGCGTATCTTACTGTGTATGTTTGCCATGATTTAAACAGGGATTCCCAGATTTGCTTGTTGAATTTGTTTTGGTTTGTATAGAGCGAGATATGTAAATAGAGTACGAAAGATTTTATCTTAACACTGTGTAAAGATTTGAAACTGGTAAGGTATATATTTTCTATTCTGTGTTCTTCCTGTAAGCAAAAGGATGAAGGCAGAACGTACCCGAGCTGGCGGATCCTTCAGCATGCACATGAGTTTGTACAAATGCGACAGTGATATGTGTTTTCATTGGTTAAGGATGTTGTGACCACTGGTGTCAAATCCAACCCATGCAATTATATAGAGAAGTTTTAAGTGTTGTAGCCACATGATTTCACTCACTATGTATATCAGAGAAGATTTGGACAAGGCTTTTCCCAAGATTTGTGGTGATTTATCCCCTTTAACAGTACACCAATGTTTTTCCGAAGAGTGTGACTATTGAATGCCGTGAAATACTTGGAAGATTTTGCTCAGATTTGATCAAGACTTGTGCTTCAGATTTCGTAAGGAAGCATTTAAAAGTCTACGACAAGATTATATCACATGGTTAAGCTGGAGAATTTTGACAGATTGAAAAAGAAAAGGTGAGACCGTGATTTTTTACTAGGAATGACAAACGATATTTTGCTGAGATGTTGATAAGAGGATTATGTACAGATTTCCTTTTCAACAAGATAGTGTTTAATTGGATTTGCATGTGCTGAAACAATACACAGACTGTGCTGAGATTTTGCATATCAACGCGCCACCAACAAGATTTGAAAAGATTACAAATGGCTAAGGCTAGATTTTGTTAAAGGCTTAGTAAAAATTTGCACCGTTTTATTTTATTTTATTTTATGCTCAGCAGCAAAGTTTGAATACAAGGACAATGTGTCCTTTGTCTTGAATGGACGTAAATGAAATGGATAACAACAATTGTTCCTGTGAATTATCTCTGAAGTAAGTTTAGCATTCCGAATCATGTAGAAATTTCCTTTTAGATGGCTTGTTTCCAGTTTCCACACTGATCTAACCAACATACGAAGGTCCTAACATTATCACGTCTTGGTGCATTACAGTGCAGATTTCTGTACATTGCTTTATTTGTTACATGTTGCATAACGCAATTATGGTAATATATTATTCAAATCGAGAAGCATGTTGTTGGTCTATGAATGCATATCCTAGTGCTACTTATATAATGAAAATGTTCAACTGATGTAGTTGGCATCAATGATAACAAGTGCTCTTGCACTTATAAAAAAACGATGAATCTAAATGAAGCGATGCACTTGTGATGAACCAGAAACTTCGACCCTCAAAGATCGACACATATAACTATCTAATCTTGATTCGAGAAATTTTAGTTTTATCTTTGAATCCGGAGTTGAAATATAGACACCAACTTATTGTAAAACTCTACACGGTTTATAACAGGGATTGTTAATTCTGATTGTAACGAAATTAGAAATCATTAAATTCAACTATTTAAATTTCAAACTAATAACAGTAAATTAAATACGGACCAATAAAAATACGGGACATTACATTCTTTCCCCCTTAAAATAATTTCGTCCTTGAAATTGCAAAGGTAGAAGAAGGTGTCAAACTCGTAATCTTTACGAAAATATATTTAATTAAACTTAGTTTTATTTCAAACTAATCCAAATGGTTTTTAAAAACAATTTATTTCAAATAACGAAATTTTCCAAAAATTTCAATTTTTTTTTAACCTTAAATTCTGGAAAATTTTCGGCAGAGTTTCCCCTGCACGGAGGGACACCTGCAATATCGCAGGTTCAAGAAATATCTATATATCGATCAGCCGGGTCGGAAAAATCCAAAAATCCAAATCCAAAACCCAAACAAAACCAAAATTCTATATTTGCGTAGGCGTACCTTTTGCGAGCGCTATTACGCGATAAGCGATATATATATTCGTGCTTGTTTGATTTACATGCCAACTGGATTCAAATTACTCCAAAACTTTCTTGGCTTAACTCCATACATGTACTCAACTCCAGTGAAATCCATTATTGCTCAAAACAATGTCAGACAGGCCAAAATACTTATATCGTCCAATTTCAACCAATTCCACACGCAAATCAATTCACATGCAGTTTATTTATAATTATCTCTTAATTATCCAATTGTTTAATCTTGGATCCATTTATTTAACTCATTTATTTCAGATTTGTTTTCCATCAATGTTGACGAATTCTACACAATCCATCTCATATCAAACAAACAACCAAGGCATACCAAACCAACCAAACCATTTTGATTCACATATAAATTTCTCATTTACTTTTACTTTGTTTTCACATCAATTGATTAACAATGGATTTATTTCCATCCAATTACCATTTTCTCGATTTCACAAGTGAAATCTCCTTATTATATAAATCTTTTCAATTGGATATTCTAATTTGAATTATTATTCAAGCTATTCAAACAAATCAATTGAGAGAAATATATTTATATAAAAATATAATCTAGGCAAAACTATATAAAAATAATTTTATAATAAATTACAAATACGCGCCCTTATATATACAGTCAAACTCAATCTAGGGTATTACTAACCCCATCTCTATTGAGTTCACCACAGAGCCAAGGTTATCACTAAACCAATAGCTCTGATACCAATGGTAGCGACCCAGGTTCCGGTACCCTTTGAGCTGACCAAATCACACTAGTCCGACCCAAAGTGCACGGAAAATGGATTACTAGAAGAAAGAATTCAGAGGGTGAGGTAAGAAAGAAAGAAATTTAGAATAGAAGAAAGAAGAAGAACACATCAGAATCTCACAGCGGAACGAATAAATATAATATAACAAATCTCTTTATAAAAGAAACTGTATATATATGTACCATTTATCAGAGTACAACATACATCAAACACAGCGGGAATAACTTTGTATAACTAGTGGTGAAGCCTCCTGCTTCCAGCTCCTGAAACTCCAAGCGAAACCTGACCTGGAAATATACTCGGTCTGACCCGAGCACATTTGATTTAAAACAAAAATTCACCGGGTCAGTCTGGAATACTATCAGTGATAAATTCGCAGCACAAACACTTGTTTAACTTTGGAAAAATCCTTTCTGAAATCAAAGGATAATAGTAAGACCAGCCCACACATAAACACGGACGGTTTTTACCTTACTATAACCCAAAACATTTTTGAAAACAATATCTTCTCTGATATTATAATAATGTCTATCAAACCACAAATAAATAATAATCTAGCAGAACGCTTGCATCTCACGCTCTACATATATAGTATACAAATCAAAATCGTAGGCGCTTATTGGAGATTGGATTCCAACCATGACAAGGTATGGGACCACCTGCCGATAGTGTATCTCTAGAGGCGAATACACTGGGTTCAACAAGAACGTCTTGCAACCCGGCCCACTCATGACCGACCACTCATTTCGCTTGAGTGTATCGAATGTATATCACCAACGGTTGGACTCAAACCACCGTTTCCCCGAAAAGGGACAGCATCAATAGATTAAAGAAGTAAAAGGAATTTCTCTAGATAGGTGATCATACACCTTAATGGGAGCGACCCACATAGCCATGCTGCCTGCCCGATTTTTTTCATTTCCCGGTTGATGAGGCTTGAGGCTATGCTTTATCCTCACATCAGGTTCACTTCGAATGCCACATTGTCAGATCCATCAAAAACACTAATCGACGTCTATAACAATACATTACGTGTCAGCTAAAAGAAGTTTCCTTCTCCGCTTCCACTCTTGGTATGGTTGAAGAAATCAATGTACGTGACCTTTCTGGAAATACTCTGTCAGACATTCATCCAAACAAGTCATCCAGGAACAGGATGAACTGGAGGCACCCTCCTACCGCATCCTAGGTATCACCCTATAGATCAGTAGCGAGAAGTCCTTGCAATCCGAAGATTTCACTCACGACAGAATAACAAGTCAGAATATCTTCGGGAGCGACCCTTAGAAATCCAACGAGTAGTTCTTCCGCTCATGAAGATCAACGGTCTTCAATGTTCCATCTCGACCATCTTCAGCGTTACGTATTTGCTGGCCGGAATGGTTTTCGAATATAAATTCGATCCCGGTCTATCCATACCAATAATCGATAAAAGGCCATACTTTGATAGTCGGTTGTTTAACTATCAAATCGTGACAGTGTATCTAAGTAGATTGGGAGCTCAGGTCCTTATATATCATTGACTCTATTTCCTCGATTTCTCGTAACCGATCCCATGAATTAAATCTTATCAAAACTCTTCTGGGTTAATTACTTGAAAAACATATCTCGATACTATTTTTGTTAAGCTTTCTTTTATTTCCTTTGTTTGGAAATATTACCACATATAAAAAAAACATCTTTTATTTCCTTTATCGTATAATTATCTCAAAACCTTTTTTCAATTTTCCTTTGATTTGAAATCATGGTTATAGTCCTATAATTTCTCTTTCCATTTTCCTTTACCATATACATATCGTTACATTTCTATTCAATCCAACGACATATGATTAATTTCCAAAATCTCTTTTCTTATTACAATTAAACAATTTCACTTAATTCAGCCCTTAGGAGTACGCTTATTTTAAAATCATCTATTTGGTTAATATCTCTTCCATACTTTGTTTATATTATTTGAATTAACTTCAAACCTTTTCTATACTAATTTAATTCCATAACTTAATTCGTTTCCGAAAAGAATTCCAATTGGATAGTACTCGCTTTGGTTATATTTAATTAAAAGTAATTATATTTCCACTAACCAAACTAGCATAATTAAATCCCATTTAAAAAGGTTATGATAAACCCCATTAATCGTGAACAACTAGATGATCACTTCTCCATCCATTTCAAACAAATATCATCTCTCGATAATAGCGAAGCCGTTCAAGTTGGGGTATTCTAATTACCTCTCAGACCTTGATCGACGCCGTTCTTACCTCAAGATGGATATAAGCTTGTAATTTCCAAATCTGATACATCATTTCCATTTCCAATTAGTCGGGATTCAAACATCATTTTTCTTTTATTTGAAACCCACTTGACCTGGTTATCCCACTTCCTTGATTTTTAGCAAACTCTTACTAACCTTTAACCAAATCTTATCGCCAGTCGCCTTTAGTTGGATTCAAATTAAAATCATTGCTTTAATTATCCATAAAAATGATAACTAACTCTAATATTTACTGCACTAAAATAATTGACTTTGTTTTAACCATAAAAATAGTATAATTATCCCTTTTAAAAGCTTATTCCAAAATAAGTAACTTTAAAACTTATAACCAACTCAATAGTTATTTTCAATTACAGTAGATCGAAGATTAACTAACCCCTCCGTTTAGTTCGATGAATATTCATAAAATTATACAAATTTAAATCAAATTAATCTCATTGTCATATTCACATTCAAAACAGTTGATTTCTTCCAATTGTAACCATCAGTTATGCTGCTAACTGATTTCTGTTCATTTCCTCTGCTTGAATTAATTAATTAACTTAATTAATTTAAAACATCAGCTAATTGTTTTATAAAAACAATTATTCTCTTTCTACTAACTCATCGGCTAGTTTTGACTTCTGTCCATACAACTGCGTAGAAATTCATTATATAATTTCTATAATCATATTTCTAAAACACGATTATAAATATATTTATAACTTTGATTTGAATCAATTCAAATAAATTTAAAATCTCCAATGTATTTAAAAAAATAAATTTAAACTCCATCGATTTAACTATCAGCAAACAGCGTCATAAATCGGTAGATTTAGACCATCATTGCCAATCTGTTAATCTATACTGTCGGTCGATAAAAATTACCACATCAAAACAACCATTCAACCATCATCACTCAGACAGGTTCTAAATGTCAATTCGGGTTTAAACAGTTCATGTGTAAACAGTATAAAAATAAACAACACACATGTTATATTTTAGGAATCCGGTCGGATCCCTCCGACCTGTTCTTCTCTGCATCACAGATTTATTATAACAATATAATAATTTAACGGCAATATAACTAGCAACCAGTTAATCAATCATAAGCAACCAATGCAGCCAATCAGACAGTATATGGATTTATCACATCATAGTAGCCCAGAAAAGTGTGAGAATTAACTCACCTTAGTTTTGGATTCGATTTCAGCGTCATTTCGTTTAATTTTAAAATAGTTGTTTAAAATTAAACAAAATCCCCAATTGTTTTCAAACTTTTCTAGCTCAGCTCAGCATCGTAGTATTCTTCCATCGCGATTGCAATGAGTCTTGTTTCATGCAAATCTAATAACATACGATGGAGACATCGTATAAACAAGGTATAACGTATATTAAATAATTAATGTTAATACTCTTTAAATTTATTAATTTTAAATCTATGAATATTACCTTAATGACAGGGATCTACGGTTCCTAATCACCGTGCTTATTCTCCACGCGTTTCCCCTCATTGTGACTGTTTCCTCTCCAATGCTCCTCCTTATACAGTTAACTTCGAACGAGTTCTACCCATAAACTTCATCACCACGCCTACCATGACGGATCTGACATCACATCCGAGTAGGATCAACATCCAGTAATGAAACAAAAACATCCCGTTCGCCCCTTCCTTCTCATAGCCGTATCCTCCCTTTTTCCCATGCATACAACTCCATTTCTCTCTTTTCTTTCCATGCAAACTTCTCTCGCCTGCACCATTATTTTCTTCACACTCCACCATGTACCATTCCTTCACCAACGTCCCCTCCTTGCTCTGATGAGACCCTTCCGGCTACTCAAGTTCGCCACAGCGAACAATACTCGGTTCTTCTTTTTTTCTTTCCTGGTTTCGGATTCGAAGAAAAAACCGGTGCTCTAATTTTATACTTGCAGAGCGGAATATTATATTTATATATTTCCTTCAAAGCTTTTACTGTATGGTCAGGAACCATGTGCTACGATATTGCAATATCGGAGAAGATTTTACCAAACTGAAATATTTGAACGAATGGACACTTTCAGAAACAGAGGGTGTATCTTACTGTGTATGTTTGCCATGATTTAAACAGGGATTCCCAGATTTGCTTGTTGACTTTGTTTTGGTTTGTATAGAGCGAGATATGTAAATAGAGTACGAAAGATTTTATCTTAACACTGTGTAAAGATTTGAAACTGCTAAGGTATATATTTTCTATGCTGTGTTCTTCCTGTAAGCAAAAGGATGAAGGCAGAACGTACACGAGCTGGCGGATCCTTCAGCATGCACATGAGTTTGTACAAATGCGACAGTGATATGTGTTTTCATTGGTTAAGGATGTTGTGACCACTGGTGTCGAATCCAACCCATGCAATTATATAGAGAAGTTTTAAGTGTTGTAGCCACATGATTTCACTCACTATGTATATCAGAGAAGATTTGGATAAGGCTTTTCCCAAGATTTGCGGTGATTTATCCCCTTTAACAGTACACCAATGTTTTTCCGAAGAGTGTGACTATTGAATGCCGTGAAATACTTGGAAGATTTTGCTCAGATTTGATCAAGACTTGTGCTTCAGATTTCGTAAGGAAGCATTTAAAAGTCTACGACAAGATTATATCACATGGTTAGCCTGGAGAATTTTGACAGATTGAAAAAGAAAAGGTGAGACCGTGATTTTTTACTAGGAATGACAAACGATATTTTGCTGAGATGTTGATAAGAGGATTATGTACAGATTTCCTTTTCAAGAAGATAGTGTTTAAGTGGATTTGCATGTGCTGAAACAATACACAGACTGTGCTGAGATTTTGCATATCAACGCGCCACCGACAAGATTTGAAAAGATTACAAATGGCTAAGGCTAGATTTTGTTAAAGGCTTAGTAAAAATTTGCACCGTTTTATTTTATTTTATTTTATGCTCAGCAGCAAAGTTTGAATACAAGGACAATGTGTCCTTTGTCTTGAATGGACGTAAATGAAATGGATAACAACAATTGTTCCTGTGAATTATCTCTGAAGTAGGTTTAGCATTCCGAATCATGTAGAAATTTCCTTTTAGATGGCTTGTTTCCAGTTTCCACACTGATCTAACCAACATACGAAGGTCCTAACATTATCACGTCTTGGTGCATTACAGTGCAGATTTCTGTACATTGCTTTATTTGTTACATGTTGCATAACGCAATTATGGTAATATATTATTCAAATCGAGAAGCATGTTGTTGGTCTATGAATGCATATCCTAGTGCTACTTATATAATGAAAATGTTCAACTGATGTAGTTGGCATCAATGATAACAAGTGCTCTTGCACTTATAAAAAAACGATGAATCTAAATGAAGCGATGCACTTGTGATGAACCAGAAACTTCGACCCTCAAAGATCGACACATATAACTATCTAATCTTGATTCGAGAAATTTTAGTTTTATCTTTGAATCCGGAGTTGAAATATAGACCCCAACTTATTGTAAAACTCTACACGGTTTATAACAGGGATTGTTAATTCTGATTGTAACGAAATTAGAAATCATTAAATTCAACTATTTAAATTTCAAACTAATAACAGTAAATTAAATACGGACCAATAAAAATACGGGACATTACATTCTTTCCCCCTTAAAATAATTTCGTCCTCGAAATTGCAAAGGTAGAAGAAGGTGTCAAACTCGTAATCTTTACGAAAATATATTTAATTAAACTTAGTTTTATTTCGAACTAATCCAAATGGTTTTTAAAAACAATTTATTTCAAATAACGAAATTTTCCAAAAATTTCAAATTTTTTTTAACCTTAAATTCTGGAAAATTTTCGGCAGAGTTTCCCCTGCATGGAGGGACATCTGCAATATCGCAGGTTCAAGAAATATCTATATATCGATCAACCGGGTCGGAAAAATCCAAAAATCCAAATCCAAAACCCAAACAAAACCAAAATTCTATATTTGCGTAGGCGTACCTTTTGCGAGCGCTATTACGCGATAAGCGATATATATATTCGTGCTTGTTTGATTTACATGCCAACTGGATTCAAATTACTCCAAAACTTTCTTGGCTTAACTCCATACATGTACTCAACTCCAGTGAAATCCATTATTGCTCAAAACAATGTCAGACAGGCCAAAATACTTATATCGTCCAATTTCAACCAATTCCACATGCAAATCAATTCACATGCAGTTTATTTATAATTATCTCTTAATTATCCAATTGTTTAATCTTGGATCCATTTATTTAACTCATTTACTTCAGATTTGTTTTCCATCAATGTTGACGAATTCTACACAATCCATCTCATATCAAACAAACAACCAAGGCATACCAAACCAACCAAACCATTTTGATTCACATATAAATTTCTCATTTACTTTTACTTTGTTTTCACATCAATTGATTAACAATGGATTTATTTCCATCCAATTACCATTTTCTCGATTTCACAAGTGAAATCTCCTTATTATATAAATCTTTTCAATTGGATATTCTAATTTGAATTATTATTCAAGCTATTCAAACAAATCAATTGAGAGAAATATATTTATATAAAAATATAATCTAGGCAAAACTATATAAAAATAATTTTATAATAAATTACAAATACGCGCCCTTATATATACAGTCAAGCTCAATCTAGGGTATCACTAACCCCATCTCTATTGAGTTCACCACAGAGCCAAGGTTATCACTAAACCAATAGCTCTGATACCAATGGTAGCGACCCAGGTTCTGGTACACTTTGAGCTGACCAAATCACACTAGTCCGACCCAAAGTGCACGGAAAATGGATTACTAGAAGAAAGAATTTCGAGGGTGAGGTAAGAAAGAAAGAAATTTAGAATAGAAGAAAGAAGAAGAACACATCAGAATCTCACAGCGGAACGAATAAATATAATATAACAAATCTCTTTATAAAAGAAACTGTATATATATACCATTTATCAGAGTACAACATACATCAAACACAGCGGGAATAACTTTGTATAACTAGTGGTGAAGCCTCCTGCTTCCAGCTCCTGAAACTCCAAGCGAAACCTGACCTGGAAATATACTCGGTCTGACCCGAGCACATTTGATTTAAAACAAAAATTCACCGGGTCAGTCTGGAATACTATCAGTGATAAATTCACAGCACAAACACTTGTTTAACTTTGGAAAAATCCTTTCTGAAATCAAAGGATAATAGTAAGACCAGCCCACACATAAACACGGACGGTTTTTACCTTACTATAACCCAAAACATTTTTGAAAACAATATCTTCTCTGATATTATAATATTGTCTATCAAACCACAAATAAATAATAATCTAGCAGAACGCTTGCATCTCACGTTCTACATATATAGTATACAAATCAAAATCGTAGGCGCTTATTGGAGATTGGATTCCAACCATGACAAGGTATGGGACCACCTGCCGATAGTGTATCTCTAGAGGCGAATACACTGGGTTCAACAAGAACGTCTTGCAACCCGGCCCACACATGACCGACCACTCATTTCGCTTGAGTGTATCGAATGTATATCACCAACGGTTGGACTCAAACCACCGTTTCCCCGAAAAGGGACAGCATCAATAGATTAAAGAAGTAAAAGGAATTTCTCTAGATAGGTGATCATACACCTTAATGGGAGCGACCCACATAGCCATGCTGCCTGCCCGATTTTTTTCATTTCCCGGTTGATGAGGCTTGAGGCTATGCTTTATCCTCACATCAGGTTCACTTCGAATGCCACATTGTCAGATCCATCAAAAACACTAATCGACGTCTATAACAATACATTACGTGTCAGCTAAAAGAAGTTTCCTTCTCCGCTTCCACTCTTGGTATGGTTGAAGAAATCAATGTACGTGACCTTTCTGGAAATACTCTGTCAGACATTCATCCAAACAAGTCATCCAGGAACTGGATGAACTGGAGGCACCCTCCTACCGCATCCTAGGTATCACCCTATAGATCAGTAGCGAGAAGTCCTTGCAATCCGAAGATTTCACTCACGACAGAACAACAAGTCAGAATATCTTTGGGAGCGACCCTTAGAAATCCAACGAGTAGTTCTTCCGCTCATGAAGATCAACGGTCTTCAATGCTCCATCTCGACCATCTTCAGCGTTACGTATTTGCTGGCCGGAATGGTTTTCGAATATAAATTCGGTCCTGGTCTTTCCATACCAATAATCGATAAAAAGCCATACTTTGATAGTCGGTTGTTTAACTATCAAATCGTGACAGTGTATCTAAGTAGATTGGGAGCTCAAGTCCTTATATATCATTGACTCTATTTCCTCGATTTCTCGTAACCGATCCCATGAATTAAATCTTATCAAAACTCTTCTGGGTTAATTACTTGAAAAACATATCTCGATACTATTTTTGTTAAGCTTTCTTTTATTTCCTTTGTTTGGAAATATTACCACATATAAAAAAAACATCTTTTATTTCCTTTATCGTATAATTATCTCAAAACCTTTTTTCAATTTTCCTTTGATTTGAAATCATGGTTATAGTCCTATAATTTCTCTTTCCATTTTCCTTTACCATTTACATATCGTTACATTTCTATTCAATCCAACGACATATGATTAATTTCCAAAATCTCTTTTCTTATTACAATTAAACAATTTCACTTAATTCAGCCCTTAGGAGTACGCTTATTTTAAAATCATCTATTTGGTTAATATCTCTTCCATACTTTGTTTATATTATTTGAATTAACTTCAAACCTTTTCTATACTAATTTAATTCCATAACTTAATTCGTTTCCAAAAAGAATTCCAATTGGATAGTACTCGCTTTGGTTATATTTAATTAAAAGTAATTATATTTCCACTAACCAAACTAGCATAATTAAATCCCATTTAAAAAGGTTATGATAAACCCCATTAATCGTGAACAACTAGATGATCACTTCTCCATCCATTTCAAACAAATATCATCTCTCGATAATAGAGAAGCCGTTCAAGTTGGGGTATTCTAATTACCTCTCAGACCTTGATCGACGCCGTTCTTACCTCAAGATGGATATAAGCTTGTAATTTCCAAATCTGATACATCATTTCCATTTCCAATTAGTCGGGATTCAAACATCATTTTTCTTTTATTTGAAACCCACTTGACCTGGTTATCCCACTTCCTTGATTATTAGCAAACTCTTACTAACCTTTAACCAAATCTTATCGCCAGTCGCCTTTAGTTGGATTCAAATTAAAATCATTGCTTTAATTATCCATAAAAATGATAATTAACTCTAATATTTACTGCACTAAAATAATTGACTTTGTTTTAACCATAAAAATAGTATAATTATCCCTTTTAAAAGCTTATTCCAAAATAAGTAACTTTAAAACTTATAACCAACTCAATAGTTATTTTCAATTACAGTTGATCGAAGATTAACTAACCCCTCCGTTTAGTTCGATGAATATTCATAAAATTATACAAATTTAAATCAAATTAATCTCATTGTCATATTCACATTCAAAACAGTTGATTTCTTCCAATTGTAACCATCAGTTATGCTGCTAACTGATTTCTGTTCATTTCCTCTGCTTAAATTAATTAATTAACTTAATTAATTTAAAACATCAGCTAATTGTTTTATAAAAACAATTATTCTCTTTCTACTAACTCATCGGCTAGTTTTGACTTCTGTCCATACAACTGCGTAGAAATTCATTATATAATTTCTATAATCATATTTCTAAAACACGATTATAAATATATTTATAACTTTGATTTGAATCAATTCAAATAAATTTAAAATCTCCAATGTATTTAAAAAAATAAATTTAAACTCCATCGATTTAACTATCAGCAAACAGCGTCATAAATCGGTAGATTTAGACCATCATTGCCAATCTGTTAATCTATACTGTCGGTCGATAAAAATTACCACATCAAAACAACCATTCAACCATCATCACTCAGACAGGTTCTAAATGTCAATTCGGGTTTAAACAGTTCATGTGTAAACAGTATAAAAATAAACAACACACATGTTATATTTTAGGAATCCGGTCGGATCCCTCCGACCTGTTCTTCTCTGCATCACAGATTTGTTATAACAATATAATAATTTAACGGCAATATAACTAGCAACCAGTTAATCAATCATAAGCAACCAATGCAGCCAATCAGACAGTATATGGATTTATCACATCATAGTAGTCCAGAAAAGTGTGAGAATTAACTCACCTTAGTTTTGGATTCGATTTCAGCGTCATTTCGTTTAATTTTAAAATAGTTGTTTAAAATTAAACGAAATCCCCAATTGTTTTCAAACTTTTCTAGCTCAGCTCAGCATCGTAGTATTCTTCCATCGCGATTGCAATGAGTCTTGTTTCATGCAAATCTAATAACATACGATGGAGACATCGTATAAACAAGGTATAACGTGTATTAAATAATTAATGTTAATACTCTTTAAATTTATTAATTTTAAATCTATGAATATTACCTTAATGACAGGGATCTACGGTTCCTAATCACCGTGGTTATTCTCCACGCGTTTCCCCTCATTGTGACTGTTTCCTCTCCAATGCTCCTCCTTATACAGTTAACTTCGAACGAGTTCTACCCATAAACTTCATCACCATGCCTACCATGACGGATCTGACATCACATCCGAGTAGGATCAACATCCAGTAATGAAACAAAAACATCCCGTTCGCCCCTTCCTTCTCATAGCCGTATCCTCCCTTTTTCCCATGCATACAACTCCATTTCTCTCTTTTCTTTCCATGCAAACTTCTCTCGCCTGCACCATTATTTTCTTCACACTCCACCATGTACCATTCCTTCACCAACGTCCCCTCCTTGCTCCGATGAGACCCTTCCGGCTACGCCACAGCGAACACTACTCAGTTCTTTTCTTTTTTTCTTTCCTGGTTTCGGATTCAAAGAAATAACCGGTGCTTTGATTTTATACTTGCAGAGCGGAATATTATATGTATATATTTCCTTCAAAGCTTTTACTGTATGGTCAGGAACCATGTGCTGCGATATTGCAATATCGGAGAAGATTTTACCAAACTGAAATATTTGAACGAATGGACACTTTCAGAAACAGAGGGCGTATCTTACTGTGTATGTTTGCCATGATTTAAACAGGGATTCCCAGATTTGCTTGTTGACTTTGTTTTGGTTTGTATAGAGCGAGATATGTAAATAGAGTACGAAAGATTTTATCTTAACACTATGTAAAGATTTGAAACTGCTAAGGTATATATTTTCTATGCTGTGTTCTTCCTGTAAGCAAAAGGATGAAGGCAGAACGTACCCGAGCTGGAGGATCCTTCAGCATGCACATGAGTTTGTACAAATGCGATAGTGATATGTGTTTTCATTGGTTAAGGATGTTGTGACAATTGGTGTCGAATCCAACCCATGCAATTATACAGAGAAGTTTTAAGTGTTGTAGCCACATGATTTCACTCACTATGTATATCAGAGAAGATTTGGACAAGGCTTTTCCCAAGATTTGCGGTGATTTTTCCCCTTTAACAGTACACCAATGTTTTTCCGAAGAGTGTGACTATTGAATGCCGTGAAATACTTGGAAGATTTTGCTCAGATTTGATCAAGACTTGTGCTTCAGATTTCGTAAGGAAACATTTAAAAGTCCACGACAAGATTATATCACATGGTTAGCCTGGAGAATTTTGACAGATTGAAAAACAAAAGGTGAGACCGTGATGTTTTACTAGGAATGACAAACGATATTTTGCTGAGATGTTGATAAGAGGATTATGTACAGATTTCCTTTTCAACAAGATAGTGTTTAAGTGGATTTGCATGTGCTGAAACAATACACAGACTGTGCTGAGATTTTGCATATCAACGCGCCACCGACAAGATTTGAAAAGATTAAAAACGGCTAAGGCTAGATTTTGTTAAAGGCTTAGTAAAAATTTGCACCGTTTTATTTTATTTTATTTTATTTTATGCTCAACGGCAAAGTTTGAATACAAGGACAATGTGTCCCTTGTCTTGAATGGACGTAAATGAAATGGATAACAACAATTGTTCCTGTGAATTATCTATGAAGTAGGTTTAGCATTCCGAATCATGTAGAAATTTCCTTTTAGATTGCTTGTTTCCAGTTTCCACACTGATTTAACCAACATACGAAGGTCCTAACATTATCACGTCTTGGTGCATTACAGTGCAGATTTCTGTACATTGCTTTATTTGTTACATGTTGCATAACGCAATTATGGTAATATATTATTCAAATCGAGAAGCATGTTGTTGGTCTATGAATGCATATCCTAGTGCTACTTATATAATGAAAATGTTCAACTGATGCAGTTGGCATCAATGATAACAAGTGCTCTTGCACTTTTAAAAAAACGATGAATCTAAATGAAGCGATGCACTTGTGATGAACCAGAAACTTCGACCCTCAAAGATCGACACATATAACTATCTAATCTTGATTCGAGAAATTTTAGTTTTATCTTTGAATCCGGAGTTGAAATATAGACCCCAACTTATTGTAAAACTCTACACGGTTTATAACAGGGATTGTTAATTCTGATTGTAACGAAATTAGAAATCATTAAATTCAACTATTTAAATTTCAAACTAATAACAGTAAATTGAATACGGACCAATAAAAATACGGGACATTACAGGAGACTTTGGAGATGATAGACCTGATTCGACGACGAATGAAGACGGCGCAGGACCGACAGAAGTCATATGCTGATAGGAGACGAACCGATCTTGAATTCAATATTGGGGACATGGTTTTTATTAAGATGTCACCGTTAAGAAACGTAGTCTGTTTTGGATCAGTAGGGAATTTGGCACCGAGGTTCGTAGGACCCTTTCCAATTACGGAGCGGATTGGACGGATGGCGTATAGAGTAAAGTTACCAGAGAAGCTTAGCAGAGTTCACGACGTGTTTCACGTTTCACATTTGCGTAAGTGTTTACACGATATGGCGGAAGTGGTAGAGCCGAGCACGCTCGAAGCAGTGGAAGTAGAGCGCAATGCCACAATCAGACGAGCTCCTACACGCATTCTCGGATCAGAGGTCAAAAAGCTTCGCAACAAAGAGGTCAAGTTGGTCAAAATGCAATGGGGAGATGATCAAAGAGACGCGACTTGGGAGACGGAAGACAAAATGCGTACGTTGTACCCTTTCCTTTTTGAGGGTATGTTTTAATTTCTCCTTCTTCTACCGCTTTGTTGACACTTGTCCTATCTTTTAGTATTATCTTTGCGATGACATCTTCGATCTTTTGTTAGGAAGAACCCTATGGCTGCAAACATGTGTTTGAGACATGTTATGTTTGCAGGATGCAAATGGATGCAAGTGGTTGCTAGTCGTTGCTCGTGGATGCATGTACACACACATTAGGCACTAGATCGGCTCAATCACCTTCATGTTGCATATAAATGCATGTGCATATCTAAATTAATGGATGTATAATGGTTGTGTTATCCTATGGATGCTGCATTTTGATGAATGGTTGTGCGCACATGTAGAAATAATATGTATCGATAGGATTCTTTCGCATACATAATGGACGCGTGGCACTATCATGATTTGCATTAAGGAGGTTAACTGAATCAGTGGACTGCTTGATCTTTGCATTAGATAAGGAACATATACACACATTTTTTCATAAGTTCATATAGCATTAGAAATTTCTTTAAGGACAATGGATGCTTGTGGAAGATGGTTGAGTAGATAGATGATTGGTTGGTAGGATACATTCTTCTTAACTTAGAGATTTCGGGGACGAAATCCTTTAAGGAGGGGAGAATGTAACACCCCATAATTTTATAACATTAAAATTCACAAATTAAAGTATACTTAATTTTTAGAAGTAGAATTAAGTTAAATGGGTTGCGCTATTATGTTCATCTCAAAATGTTGGGTCAAGATGGACATTTGGTTTACATAAAACAAATAACTTATGAAGAAGTTATTAAGCCTTGAAGTTTGTATGCATATTAGAGAAATATTTACATATATATATATATATATATATAAAATATTCAAAAAAAATCAAAACAGCGTATCGGGAGGGGGAATAGCCGAGCCGCACCATTTTTGGAGTCGACCCGAGACCCGCTGGGTCGATTAGGGATCGATCCAAGGTGTTTGGCTGTCAACCAGTGGCCCGATTCGCCCTAAGGGCTTATGTGGCATCTGAGTGGTCCTGATGGTTCTGGTTATCCCTAGGTTAATACGACGGCTCTTATTAAATTAAACTTCTATAAAAACACTCCTAAACCCCTAACCCTAATCACATTAATTCATAACAGAGCCACCATGCCGTCAATGGTGAACCTAGAGTAGCCGCCATACACTTTCAACCCTAAAGCAAAATAGAAGCTTGAATCAAAATCAAATCAAATCTAAATAACAATTAGTCTACATCAAAGGCGAGCAATTTAGTTTCATAATACAGATCCCAGAAAGACAAGACTATTCTTTTTAATTGTGAGTATGATAGCTTTAACAAAATAATTAATTAATTTAGTTATGATAAAATATAATTGGGATTATGAGAATATAATTTTGAATCATGTGATGTAAATTATATGTATGTTTGTGGTGTTGAATCATATGTTAGTCCTATGCAAGTTGGATCATATGTTAGTTCTTATGTGAATCTTATGCAAGTTGAATCATATATCTTATGCAAGTTTTTGATGATTGGATCATATATTCATGTATGAATCTTATGCAAGTTTGGGATATTAAAATAAATGTGGGATATGTATATGCATATGCTAGTTTATGTGACATTAACCTTTATGTATAGATCCATATGCAAGTTTACATCTTTATGTTTAGACCCATATGCAAGTTTACATCTTTATGTTTAGATCTATATGCAAGTTTACATCTTTATGTTTAGATCTATATGCAAGTTTACATCTTTATGTTTAGATCCATATGCAAGTTCACACCTTTATGTTTGGATATATAGCAGTATATAAGTTATGCACGTTTATGCCCATTATCTATGCTAGTTTTGTATCATATGCTAGTTTTAATGAAATTCATATGCAAGTTATTGGCTATGTAATCTTATGTCATGATCCGTAGATCTATTTTATGTGTTATGTGATGTTGTTTTTATTTTTATAAGTTAGACTATTTGCTAGTCTAACATATGTCATATCAAAACGTACGAATAGCGTGGGGTTGATGGGATAATATTGAATATACATAAATTGTGAATTGGCATAAAATGGCCTTAAAAGGCGTATAATTAATTTGAGACATTAATTGGCATAATTGGTATTTATGGAAATAATTTTAAGAGACAATTATGGACATAAATAAATTTGGAATTTATTGACAAATTTGAATAGGGATATTAATCCAATTTGGGGCTAAATAAAGATGTGTAATAATTAACCGCCTAAGATACGAGGTTAGACTCTTTTGTGGTGTAAGACTGTCCGGACCCGCCTGGCAAATCCAGCAGCCACAAATGCCAGTCTAACGTGAGAGGTCAAAGGCACGAATTAAATGCGTAACAATTGTAAAGACACTAGGTTAGGCTCCTTTGCGGTATAAGACTGCCCGGACCCGCCCGGCAAATCCAACAACCGCAAATGTCAGCCTAATGTGGGAGATCTTTACATGGTTACAGTTCTAATGAATTAAGTAACACTTAACCAGATAAACATATATTGGGACATGGGGGTTAAGTGGGTGCCTTGTGTAGCATGTGAAATTAAGTGGGTGCCTTGGGTGGCATGTGAAATACGATTAGATGCACTTAACCAAGATTGAAACATGTAAGAAGACATGAATAAGAATGGGGTTAAGTGGGGAAACCTTAGTGGGAACCAAGCATAGGTGGAAGGCTTATGTCAAGCACGCGGGCCCTTTTCAAACTAGTAACCCATTAAGTATCTTTATGAGCTCGACCCAAGTCGAGGACGGGACACGCTTACTGGACTTGATTGTAAGAGGTCAAAACGAGTTAGTGGTGGCAACGCAAGTCCAACGGGGTCATGTGCTGCATGGGCCCGGACGGGTAAGTAAGACGTTGTTGCATCATGTAGATAAAAGCCGTGCATCTTCAGTGGTATCGGGTTGCCACTTTGGGGAGTGATAGACCCCACTGTGGGATCAGCACGGGTATCTACGAGTTAGGGAGCCGATCGAATGAGGGTAGCGGGTACAACTAGTGGAGATAAGGGCAGACGACACCTATGAAGGTAGCTAGGGGTACACGAAACTACCATTATCATTATTTAGTTCTGTAGGCGGGATCAACTTTTAGTGTGACTAGAGGTGGTGCAGTATAGTAATTATACTATAGTGATTAGGAACAAGATTAATGCCAAAATATTCCTCTTATTTGCTTTGTCATGCCCACTTGTTTCATGGTCATATCTTATCTTACCAGTTTATGCCTTATCCTAGTTACTTTAATAATTATATTGTTAAAATTATTATACTGGCCAGACTTTATGTCTGACCCCTTGTTTTCGCCTCCTTTCTTCCTTCGCTCCCCCCTCCAGGTTCTCAGGGTGGGACTAGTACTAGTGGAGCTTGATCTCGGATCTCTTTCTCCCTCTTTTGGAAGTGCTTGGATTGCTGAAAGTAAAGTTCAGATCATCTCTTTTATGGCTACTTGTGTAGGGGTTTATGCATTTTATTTTATGTACTCTGAAACAATTTATCAAGATGGATATTAAGTGTACTTGGTTTATGAAGTTGTTGTAATCAAACTATTTCTCCGCTGCAATAAAAGTAGTTTTAAAATTTTCAAGTACTGTTATTTATATCAGTCTTGTTATATTTTGTTCTATACACTAAATACGCTCCATGGAAGTTAATGCATTCCCTTTATGAGTGACATTAATGGACAAGGTGTGTTACACCCAGGTCCCATCGCACAATGCAACACAAGCCAGAGGATAGGGTTTTATCTTATAATAGCCAAAGAATGCTTTATACGCTAAATTTCATATTTTATTATTACTATAAGTGTATAGTGTCAAAACAATTTCAATCATTAGTATCAATCATAGATGGCATAAGTGCCCCATACCAATATGTCGCCATACTAGGCTCTACAATCAAAATCGCAAAGTCACGTATTGGAAGTTGGATTTCCATCTGTGAACTGAGGCAAGGGATGTCCTCACCGAATTCGAGACTCTCTAGCCCGAACCTCAAGAACGGCTGTAACTGCCCCATGGATCATCAGGGTCGGTCCACCAATGTGGATTATAAAGCCTGAACACTGCGTTTCCCCGCCCTTTGGGGCGTAAATGAGCCAAATGACTCCATCGGCTCCACATAGTCACCGATATATCCGAGACGCCTCGCAATCCAACAATCACACAAGTGAAAATAATATAAATGTCAGGGCTGGTAGGTCACTGACACCACCCTAGCTAGAATGAAACGCATGCCCTCCCTAAGGTCCTCTCCCGTTTCTGGTTCACAACCGGGGTGTGAGGCTCACAAATTAACGCTACACAAAGTTATGCCATAAAGGCCGTGATTTGATCATCAACCACAAGACTCTACTTTTCAACAGAAGCCTTGATCATTTGCATCTCAGCATGCCACATAGGCAAACCACTCCATGCAACCGATATCAATCAATCACACAAAATGATATCCAATGTCAGACACACAGTCCATTTACAAGTCCGTTCTGGGTCTGAACGAAACCGGAGGCACCTTGTACCTCGCACATCCATCGATCTCCAAGTACGTCTGGACGATCACCAACTAATTCCTTCCTCTTGGGTGTACAACCCAATCAAGATCATCAGTAATTATCCAAACGATGTGAAGACCTCCGGTCTTCAACCACCGTCTTCATCCTCGACACATCGTCGAATCAGTTATTTAGAATGGGATAAACCCGGTCTTTCTAAATAACTCGCGTATATAATAAACAAGTGTTACACAAACACAACATACGCCTCATTTCAATTCAGAATATTCTTTTATTCAAATATTCTTATACGTTGGGAAAGGTTCCCATTAATTTTATCAAAGATAAATTCTTTAAATTTATTCTTTAATCTTCTTTTGAATATCAATTCAAACCTTATTATGGTTTATCAAAACTAGTCGGGATTAGTGAACCTAACCGAAGTAATCACTTGTTAAATTTTCCAACCCCAACCTATTCATCCCATGAAGTAAAACTGGTAATACTTAATATCTAAAACCACGGTGTTATCAATAAATTCAATTACTATTTCATGTTCAAATCTAATTAAAGATTTAACTATCGCCTGAAGCAAAACTAGTGATACTCCATTCTCAATTTTCTTAACTCCTTGGGTCTAAGAACAGTATTATTAAAGATACCATTCACGACAACCCAAAATCACATTCCATTTACAATGGAATCTTCATGGAAAACAAATCGATAGATATAATCGATATAAACTTCCATATACGACTAATAATATAAATGGAATAATGGCAAAGCCTTTTAAATTCCAGATATATTAGTTATCTTCCTCCACATAAATTCACTTCGATTATTACCAAATCGAATTCCATTCCATTCCAATTTATTTTATTAAATTGGAAAACTTTACTTTGGGAAATCTCCTTTAAATCTTAATAAAATATTTATAAATTCCAAATCACATTTCACTGTAAATCGGGTAAAGAACGAATGTCGTTAAAACAAAATTCGTGGTAAACCTAATTCACATTCCATTAATTATCGGGTTAAAGAACAAGTGTTATTTAAAACACGGTTCACGATAAACTCAAAAATCAATTCATTCCAATTAAATACCATTTAATTGGTATACTTCATTAAATCTAAACAAAAAGATTTAATCTTTTTCTCAATTGGGTTTGAGAACAGTGTTAATGAAGACACCATTCATGACAAACCCAAATCCCATTTGATATTAAATATAAGGCTCTGAATAGAAAATATATCGGCTTATATTAAATATCAAATTCTACGACCAACAAATATCGTATTGGAAATAACGATATAAATATATCTTTCAAATTTCCGTAACAATATCTGTATAATCACAAAATCCAACATCGAAATATTCCAAATACAATTTCGATTCAAATCTATACCAATTAAATTATTGGAAATTCTGGTTACTTTTAAAACCCTTTCAAATCCAATTTATTTATCTCAAAAATAAATAGATTATAATTTTAGTTCAAAACTAGTTCATTTCGATAAAAAAACTATTTTTATCTTTTTAAATATAGAATTTTTCATCCTAATTCTTTACAAATCATTTCTTACGTTATTACACAAATTATTGCTATTTTTAATAATTTTATCAAGGCCCGTACAGTCGATTTCCATCAACGGTCATCAAATTTCACTTACAGCGACCTTTTCCAAATTTGATTTGGACATACTTCCAAATCCAACCGTTAGATTTCAAATCTCTAATATTCGTTAGAAAGCTTTTTTCAATACGAACCTAAAGGTTCCAATTTTACGAGAATCCGACGGTCGGAACTCCCGTAATGTCCATTCGAAGTCAATGGTCGAAATTCGCGAACTGCCGCAGCGCGGCCATTCTATTCAGGCCATTATATATATAATATATATATTATATATATTTCGTCCATTTACTTTTTAAAACTTATTTCATAAATCATTTTAAATTCATTTTCAAAATTATATCAACTTCATATTCAATTTCAAATCAAAATTGAATATTCCATATCATCGATATATAAATGATAGCATTTTCAAAATATTACATTTTTAAATCAATTCCTTTTCGATATTCATTATAAAAATGAACAAAATCAATATTAATATCGTTTACGTCAAAATGGAGCATATCTAATCAACACTGCTTAATATATTTCAATAACTTCGTTATTTTATTCAACAAATGAATATTTTCTTCAACACATGAATTTTCTTTTATTCAACACATGAATATATATTTTATTCAACACATGAATTTTCTTTTATTCAACACATGAATATATGTTTTATTCAACAGATGAATATTTATTCTATTCAACACATGAATTTTTATTCTATAATATTCTTTATTTTCCAAATTGGAATGAGGCTCAATCAATTACCATATAATGTTAATTATATGGATTCCATACAACATATGCATATAATAGCAACGATAAATAATCAACCATCATCCAGAGTGCATTCTACACTGCATAAGCATCAAATATAAATATTTAACGCATATAACAGTCTGCCAATCAATCGATCGACATACAACTAATTATTTGGGAATAGTGTACACCAAATATCATCCCAACACCCATGTTGGGTCTTAAATCAACAAACACAAATTTTTATTTGTGCAGTTGGGCAATGCGCAAAATTTATCATCCCAATCAATATCAGTCAAATGGGTGTATATAAACAAACCGTCCGATTTGTTTATAAATATTTATTTTATATACAAGTTAAAAATTATATTTTTAACTATAAATTATTTTATTCCATTCCCCATCACACAATCAATATTCACACCACAAACAACAAACAAACAAGTCGTCCATGGTGTATGGACAACGAGTGTCGGGTACTGCTAAGCACCGTCTGCATCCTAGTGATCCTAGTATATATTTCAACTAGAAAACAAATTAAAAGTGAGAAGTTCTCAACGAGGGTTCAACTCCTCCAAAAATTGTCGAAGGCTCAGAAAAATATTCAGTCACTTCTAGAATGTGGAAGACATCAAAAGGAGTCCACTATCTCTTGTTTCACTGGATTTCGACCATATAGCAAAAAGATATGATTTTTAGAAGTTTGCAACGCCTTTAAATGTGGAAATCAGTTTAAATAATTAAACCCGTACCTCTCAGCAAAAGTTTCAAAACTAGGGATGGATTTTGCATGCAAACCGTGTAGCGGTTGGACGATCGGGTTGCACGAGGTCGAAGAGGGAGGTGGGGCACCGGTTCCCCTGAAGTAGGCCCCACTTCGGTAGCTTTTAGCGGCGGCGGCGGCGAATTGAAGACGGCGAATTCCCGAGCTCGATTCAAACGCTATAGACCATGAAAAAAATCCAATCTTTATATGGATGTGAAGATCGTGAGGAGCACTACAAAATTCTCCAAAGGGCCAAGGGTTTTCATTGATTGGATTAAGAGAAAAGGAACATAGAAGGTGTGGAGTTTCTTCCGTCGTGCGCTGGAGCATATATTGGGGAGAGAGAAAGTCAAACGAGAAATGTGATTGGCCCTTCGCTTTTTTATATTTATTAAATTCTTTAAATTCAAAAATACCCCTTTCTCCATACGAACACCAATTTAAACCCAACGACTGTCGTCCCTAACTAAATACCCCATTTCGAACACAAATGGGATATGTTTCGTAGTCCCATTCGACTGTTTCAGTCAGTTTCTCTTCAAATTAAAATTAAAATTTTCAATATTTTAATTGAACGTACATTTCACTTTTCCGGGGCCACATACGGACTTTAAAAATTCTCGAAAAATATTTTCTAGCTTCATATCGACGGTACGGTCCTAATGAAACTAATTTCGTCAAACTCTGAGACCGTTTTGGAAAATGGCCATTTTCTGGTCGATCGAATTGACTGAAACTATTAAAACACGTTTTACTTCGCCACACTCACACATTGATTCAAAAAATTATGAATTTCGGAATCTAGCAATAACTCGACATACCGGATCCAACAAAAGTGGTTTCGTTGAAAACAGAGGTCGTTTGCAAAATTTCCATTTTTAAGGGCCAGAATTCCATAGCGACTATTCTGAAATTTCAACTAGGCATAACTTTTGATTCTCGCTATGAAATTTCAATTTTTCGGATTCGTTGGAAAGATATTCTCATTTAGAGATTTTTGGTTTCGCTAAAATCCGGTTTATTTTGAATCTGTTACATTCACCTGAAATTTGAAATCGAATTTTCAAACTACCTCACCATTTCCAATTCCTTTTATAATTGAAAATAAAATTTATATTCTAACGACGATTCAAATAAATAAATACATTCTAATTCTATTCAAAATAAATTTCTCGTCGTTATTATTTAAAATAATTCATTTTAAATATTTAAAATTCAACTAAATTGCCAAAATAAAAATTTTAAATTGGCTCGGATTTCTGGGTTATTACAATCCCCCTACTTAAAACTTTTCGTCCCCGAAAAGGAACGAAGCTGAAAGTTGTTTTACATATCAACTTAACTTACAATATTTTCATTATGGCTTAAGTTCTTCAACTTTTTAGTTTCTAATAACTTATCAAATTTTCAAAAATTTGGCTAACACCCGAAATTTTCGAAAAATTTCGCCATAACCTCCCCTGGACGGGAGCACCGGGGAAATCCCGAAATTGCCATACAGGCCTCTCTAATCCAAAAAGAAAAAGAAACAGCCAAGCGGCTAGCTAATCGGCTCATAAAATAATCCAAAACCTAAGAAATACAATAAACATGTACCTGTTTGTCGGGCAAACAATTTTATTCCTCTTCTCTAGCCTCCTTGCTATGACCTGCTCAATGTAAGTACATGTATATGCATGCAAATGCGACTAATTTTCAGTAAAACTCACTATTTGGTTCAATCTGGCTAAATGTTTCAAAATTTAATTAATCAACCAATATTCAAACAACACAATCAGCGATCAATTAGTTGGTTAGCTTTTAAAATTCATAATTTTGATACATAGTCTGAAAATCAGATTTTTGATGCTAAATCACAACAATAGACCCCATCTATTTTTGGTTCTCACACCAGTCAATTGGAATCATATAGAAATCCCACTTTTAGCACTCGAATATAAATTCAGATGATACTCGAGTAATCCTCAAAATCACCATCGGGCGGCTAGAGTGTGATTCCATATCTATCCAATATATTAAAAATTCGAACACACGTGGATCAGACATATATCCAAAATCTTTATATGCCGGATTGTCCAAATAAATATATAATAAATATTCAAATACGAATAATTGAATTTAATTTTTCTAAACAAAACTTGTTTTCACTTTTATTTTTAAAAACAACACTCTTCCCACTCGTTCTAGGATGCTACTGATCCCATCTCTAATGAGTCATTCTCATTGGATATTACTAATCCAATTTCTGATGAATCCTTTCGTTTGGTTCTAACGTGTCATGTTCTCCAAGCTCTATAAACCAAAGCTCTGATACCAAATGTAACAACAAGGAATTTCGCTCGATCCGAATCGATCGCTAAACCGACCAAGACCATTTGAAACCCCAGATTGTTTTGAGAACACGACAAATCGGAACGTAAACAGAAGAACATTTCATTGTTAATTACAACAATTCCATCAGAATACAAGAATATACAGAGTGTGAATAAATGTTATACTTCAAAAATATCAGAGATTTAAATACATTACTGCAGCGGGAAATAATACAAAACACAACTGAAAGAGATATACGGATACAGAGCTTTCCGAATATCATTCCAGCTGTAAACCAGGATCCTATGAATATATAATATGCAAAACCCCAACTACTAGCTGCCCGTTGAAAATAGGCGCACCCAGAGTTTAGGTAAAAACAATAAACTCCAGGTCAGTCATGTGACTGGTGTGGGAACTAAAACAGTTATTAATCTTTATTTCAAAGTTCGGTAAATCAAGGGACCACGCCGTATAATACGGAATGGGTTTCCTCCAAAGAACACCAGTGCATAAAACAATAGTGCAATGCTAAACAAAGAACAACGAAGTTATTATAAGACCTAGGTCCCATCACACAATGCAACACAAGCCGAAGGATAGGGTTTTACCTTATAATAGCCAAAGGATGCTTGATACGCTAAATTTCATGTTTTATTATTACTATAAGTGTATATTGTCAAAACAATTTCAATCATAAGTATCAATCATAGACGGCATAAGTGCCCCATACCACTATGTCGCCATACTAGGCTCTACAATCAAAACCGCAAAGTCACGTATTGGAAGTTGGATTTCCATCTGTGAACTGAGGCATCACCGAATTCGAGACTCTCTAGCCCGAGCCTCAGGAACAGCCGCAACTGCCCCATGGATCGTTAGGGTTGATCCACCGATGTGGATTATAATGCCTGAACGCTGCGTTTCCCCGCCCTTTGGGGCATAAATGAGGAAAATGACTCCATCGGCTCCACATAGTCACCGATATATCCGATATGCCTTGCAATCAAACAACCACACAAGTGAAAATAATATAAATGTCAGTGCTAGTAGGTCACTAACACCACCCTAGCTGGAAAGAAATGCAAGCCCTCCCTGAGGTCCTCTCTCATTTCTGGTTTACAACTGGAGTGTGAGGCTGGTGAATTAACGCTACACAAAGCTATGCCACAAAGGCCGTGCTTTGATCATCAACCACAAGACTCTGCTTTTCAACAGAAGTCTTGATCATTTGCATCTCAGCACGCTACACGGGCAAACCACTCCATGCAACCGATATCCATCAATCAAACAGAATGATTTCCAATGTCAGACACACAGTCCATTTACAAGTCCGTTCTGGGTCTGAACGAAACCGGAGGCACCTTGTACCTCGCATATCCATCGATCTCCAAGTACGTCTAGACGATCACGAACTGATTCCCTCCTATTGGGTGTACAGCCCAATCAAGATCATCAGTAATTATCCAAACAATGTGAAGACCTCCGGTCTTCAACCACCATCTTCATCCTCGACACATCGTTGAATCAGTTATTCAGAATGGGATAAACCCGGTCTTTCCGAATAACTCGCATATATAATAAACAAGTGTTACACAAACATAACATACGCCTCATTCCAATTCAGAATATTCTTTTATTCATATATTCTTATACTTTGGAAAAGGTTCCCATTAATTTTTTTGAAAATAAATTCTTTAAATTTATTCTTTAATCCTCTTTTGAATATCAATTCAAACCAAATTATGGTTTATACAAACTAGTTGGGATTAGCGAACCTTACCGAAGTAATCACTTGTTAAATTTCCCAACCCTAACCTATTCATCCCATGAAGTAAAAATGGTAATACTTCATATCTAACACCACGGTGTTATCGGTAAATTAAATTACCATTTCATGTTCAAATCTAATTAAAGATTTAACTACCGCCTGGAGAAAAACTGGTGATACTCCATTCTCGATTTTCTTAACTCCGTTGGGTCTAAGAACAATATTATTAAAGATACCGTTCACGACAACCCAAAATCACATTCTATTTACAATGGAATCTTCATAGAAAACTAATCGATATATATAATCCATGTAAACTTCCATATCCGACTATAATATAAATGGAATAACGGAAAAGCCTTTTAAATTCTAGATTTATTAGTTGTCTTCCTCCACAGAAATTCATTTTGATTATTACCAAATCGAATTCCATTCCATTCCAATTTATTTTATCAAATTGGAAAACTTTACTTTGGAAAATCTCCTTTAAATCTTAACAAAAGATTTATAAATTCCAAATCACATTTCACTGTAAATCGGGTTAAAGAACGAATGTCGTTAAAACACAGTTCACGGTAAACCCAATTCACATTCCATTAATTATCAGGTTAAAGAACAAGTGTTATTTAACATACCGTTCACGATAAACCCAAAAATCAATTCAAATTCAATTCCAATTAAATACCATTTAATTGGTATACTTCATTAAATCTAAATAAAAAGATTTAATCTTTTTCCCAACTGGGTTTAAGAACAGTGTTAATGAAGACACCATTCACGACAAACCCAAATCCCATTTGATATTAAATACAAGGCTCTAATTAGAAAATATATCAGCTTATATTCAATATCAAATTCTATGACCAAAAAATATCGTATTGGAAATAATGATATAAATATATCTTTCAAATTTCCATAACAATATTTGTATAATCACGAAATCCAACATCGAAATATTCCAAAGACAATTTCGATTCAAATCCATTCCAATTCAATTATTGGAAATTCTGGTTACTTTTAAAACCCTTTCAAATCCAATTTATTTATCTCAATAATTAATGGATTATAATTCTAGTTCAAAACTAGTTCATTTCGATAAAAAAAACTATTTTTATTTTTTCAAATATGGAATTTTTCATCCCAATTTTTTCAAATCATTTCTTATGATTTTACACAAATTATTGCTATTTTTAATAATTTTATCAAGGCCCGTACAGTCGATTTCCATCAACGGCCATCGAACTGCGCTTACATCGACCTTTTCCAAATTTGATTTGGACATAATTCCAAATCCAACCATTAGATTTCAAATCTCTAATATTCTGTAGAAAGCTCTTTTCAATACGAACCCAATGGTTCCAGTTTTAGGGGAATCCGACGGTCGGATCTCCCGTAATGTTCATTCGAAGTCAATAGTCGAAATTCGTGAACTGCCACAGCGCGACGCATTAATATATTATATTATATATATTTCATCGGTTTCCTTTTTAAAACGTATTTTATAAATCGTTTTTAATTCATCTTCAAAATGATTTCAACTTCATATTCAATTTCAAATCAAAATTGAATATTCCATATCATCGATATATAAATGATAGTTTTTTCAAAATATTACATTTTGAATTCAATTCCTTATCGATATTCATTATAAAAATGAATAAAATCGATATAAATATCGTTCACGTCAAAATGGCGCATATCTAATCAACAAGGCTTTATATATTTCAATGACTTAGTTATTCTATTCAACAAATGAATATTTTCTTCAACACATGAATTTTCTTTTATTCAATACATGAATATATATTTTATTCAACACATGAATTTTCTTTTATTCAACACATGAATATATATTTTGTTCAACACATGAATTTTCTTTTATTCAATACATGAATATATATTTTATTCAACACATGAATATTTATTCTATTCAACACATGAATTTTTATTCTATAATATTCTTTATTTTCCAAATTGGAATGAGGCTCAATCAATTACCATATAATGTTAATTATATGGATTCCATACAACACATGCGTATAATAGCAACGTTAAATAATCAACCATCATCCAGAGTGCATTCTACACTGCATAAGCATCAAATATAAATATTTAATGCTTATAACAGTCTGTCAATCAATCGATCGACAAACAGCTAATTACTTGGGATTAGTGTACACAAATATCATCCCAAAACCTGTGTGAGGTTTCATATCAACAAATACAGATTTTTATTTGGGCAGTTAGGAGATGTGTAAAATTTATCATCCTAATCAATATCAGTCAAATGGGTGTACATAAACAAACCATCCGATTTGTTTGTAAATATTTATATTATATACATGTTAAAAATTATATTTTTACCTATAAAATATTTTATTCCAGTCCCCATCACACAATCAATATTCACCCCACAAACAACAAATAAACAAGTCGTCCATGGTTTGTGGACAACAGGTGTTGGGTGCTGCTAAGCACCGTCTGCATCCTAGTATATATTTCAACTAGAAAACAAATTAAAAGTGAAAAGCTCTCATCGAGGGTTCCACACCTCCAAAAATTGTAGAAGGCCCAGAAAAATATCCGGTCACTTCTAGAATGTAGAAGACATCCACACGAGTCCACTATCTCTTGTTTCACTGGATTTCGACAACACAGCAAAAAGATATGATTTTTAGAAGTTTGCAACGCTTTTAAATGTGGAAATAAGTTTAAATAATTAGACCCGTACCTCTCAGCAAAATTTTAAAACTAAGGATGGATTTTGCGAGCAAACCGTGTAGCGGTTGGACGATCAGTTTGCACGAGGTCGAAGAGGGAGGTGGGGCGCTGATTCGCCTGAAGTGGGGCCTACTTAGGTGGCTCCTATCGTCGACAGCGGTGAATAGAAGACGGCGACTTCCTGTGCTCGATTCGAACGCTACAGGCCACAAAAAAAATCCAATCTATATATGGATGTGAAGATCGTGAAGAGCACTACAAACTTCTCTAAAGGGCCACGGGTTTTTTTTAGTGAATTAAGAGAAAAAGAAGAGAGAAGGTGTGGAGTTTCTTCCATCGTGCGTTGGAGCATATATCGGGGAGAGAGGAAGTCAAACGAAAAATGTGATTGGCCCTCCCCTTTTTTTATTTATTTATTTAATTCTTTAAATTCAAAAATACCCTTTTCTCCATACGAACACCAATTCAAACCCAACGACTGTCGTCCCCAGCTAAATACCCCATTCCGAGCACAATGAGATATGTTTCGTAGGCCCATTTGACCGTTTTAGTCAATTTCTCTTCAAATTAAAATATAAAATATTCAATATTTGATTTGAACATACATTTCACTTTGTCGAGGCCACATATGGACTCAAAAAATTCTCGAAAAATATTTTCTAGCTTCGTATCGACGATGCAGTCCTAATGAAACTAATTTCGTCAAATTCTGAGATCGTTTGGAAAATGGCCATTTTCTGGTCGATCGAAATTGACTGAAATTGTTAAAACACATTTTACTTCATCACACTCACATGTTGATTCGAAAAATTATGAATTTTGGAATCTAGCAATAGCTCGACATCCCAAATCCAAGAAACTAGTTTCGTCGAAAACAGAGGTCGTTTGCAAAATTTCCATTTTTAAGGGCCAGAATTCCATGGCGCCTATTCTAAAATTTCAACTGGGCATAACTTTTGATTTCCTCTATGAAATTTCAATTTTTTGGATTCGTTGGAAAGATATTCTCATTTAGATTCTAATATTTTTGTTTTGCTAAAATCCAGTTTATTTTGAATCCTGCACATTCACTTGAAATTTGAAATCGAATTTTCAAACTACTGCGCCATTTCCAGTTCCTTTTATAATTAAAAATAAAATTTATATTCGAACGACGATTCAAATAAATATATACGTTCTAATTCTATTCAAAATAAATTTCTCGTCATTATTATTTAAAATAATTCATTTTAAATATTCAAAATTCAATAAAATTGCCAAAATAAAAATTTTAAATTGGCTCGGATTTCCGGGTTATTACAGAGTTGAGGACGAACAGGAAGAGAGGACGAATCAACAGAAGAAAATGACGAATCAAGCCCAGAGGTTGAGGGCGCCATTGTCAAGGGTCAGAGTCTTTATTTCTCTAAACTTTTATACGTTTATCTACATACTTTCATGCACTTCTTATATGTTGTCTTTATCATTCGTACACATGAGTGTACTTGGTACATTCATCACATTTAATTATGAAATTAAATAAAATATTGATTTCATTTAAAAGAAAATCAGAAGATTCTAAATGAATTTAGACTTCATGAGCACCTTAAAGATCCAAAATGATTATATTATTTTTAAATTCTATACTACTATGGGTCGGCCTAGTTCCAATAATTGTATTAGAGCCTTCTAACTTATGCTCTTTAAATTAGTCATATTAAGGCTAACAAATTAAGCTTTTCCTTTAGTATAATCTCTAGAAAGGTAATGTCTATGGTTGGAAATGGATTATGAAGTACTATGCCCTACCTTATTAATAGCCTGGGTAAAAAGGTGAAGTGAGCTCAACAAATACCCCTAATATAAATGAACCAATATAATTTGGGTTTGATGCTAGTTTATAAGATACTTTTGAAAACTAAGACAAGACTTTAGATTTATAAGTTAATTTTAAAATAAAGATATGTTTAATATAAAATGTTATAATATAACACTAATTTTCAAAGTGTT
The DNA here is from genome assembly GCA_030737875.1 of Allium sativum. NCBI lineage: Eukaryota > Viridiplantae > Streptophyta > Magnoliopsida > Asparagales > Amaryllidaceae > Allium > Allium sativum. The sequence continues at coordinate 621,411,820 of CM060910.1, forward strand.
TGAAAAGGTAATGGAATTTCAAAATGTTTGAAACTATTTAAATATTAATTTTGAAAATTAAAAATTTATTAATGATATTAGTAAGATAAATTAATTAATAATTATGTGAATGTTTCTATATGTTATTTTAATTTGAAGTGTTTAAGATAACTTGAATATATATGTATGTATAAGATAAATTTTGGAACTAATATAATTCATTTAAAGTTACTTAATTAAATATATAAATAAACGTTAACTAATTCAATAAACTAATTAACAGTTAATTAGTTATATAAAAATATGCATGTATAAGATATGTGTATTTTACAATAAAGTTATAATAGTTATTCCAATATCACATTTCAGTTTCAATAAAAAATTAAATAAATAGTTAGTTGATTAAATAAAATTAATTGTAACGACCCAGAAAATCTGAACCAATTTAAAAAATTTAAATTGGCTAAAATAATGGATTTTAAATATTTAAAATAAATATTTTAGATAATGGCAATGAAAACTGAGTTTGAATCGACATTTGAAAAAGAATATAATTAATTATAATTATATATAGAATTGAAAATGGTGCGGTAGTTCGATAATTCGATTTCAAACTTCAATTGAATATACCGGGTGCAAAACAATCCGGATTTTAGTGAAAACAAAAATAATGGAATCTAATTGATAATATCTTTCTAACGAATCCGACCAATCGAAATTTGATAGAGGGAATCAAAAGATATGTCCAGTTGAAAATTCTGAATAGTCGCTATGGAATTCAGGCCCTTAAAAATGGACATTTTGCAAATGACATCGGATTTCGACGAAACCACTTTTGTTAGATCCGCAGTGTCAGGTTATTGCTAGGTTTCAAATTTCATAATTTTTCGAATCAATATGTGAGCGTGGCAAAAGAAAACGCGTTTGACCAGTTTCTGTTGATTTTAATCGACTGGAAATTGGCCATTTTTCAAACGGTCTCAGAATTCGACGAAACTAGTTTTGTTAGGACCGTATCGTCAATACGAAGCTAGAAAATATTTTTCTAGAATTTTTCTAGTTAGTATGTGACCCCGGTAATTTGAAATGTGCGTTTAAAATTCAATATAGTGATTTAAATGAAAATTCAAAATGAAACTGATTGTAACGATCAAATCAGCTTGCGATACATATCCCATTGTGTTCGGAATGGGGGTAAAACGCTATGGACGACAGGCGGTGGGCCTCGTTTCGGGGTCGTATGTAAAAGTCAACCCTTTTGCAAATTTAAATAATAAAATAATAAAAAAAAATATACATAATTTTTAATTTCTCCCCCCCTGTATCTTCATTGCCCCCCCCCCCCCATTAATAAAATCAGAAAAACGAAATAAGAAAAAAAAAAAGGAAAACCTAAGCATCGCGACGCCCGCCCCCTCGTCTCGACGTCGATGAAGACATCACCGCCTCCATCGATCGAGCCCCGAAGCCCCCCGCCTCCATCGACGAAGACCCGAAGCCCCCCAGATCGCAATCGCCGACGACATCTTCTCTCCCCTCGCTCGCGAAGCTGAAGCCGACCGCCACCAGAGAAATCCCCCCTTCTTCTGAATAATGTAAGTATTTTATGGTATTTTATTTTTATTTTAATTCATTAAAAATAATTTCGATTTTGGGTATAAAAAAACCGATTTTTTTTAAAGGGTTTAAAACAGGTTTTTTAAAGGGTTTAAAACAGATTTTAAAAGAACTTTAAACTGATTTTATTTTTATACATTTATAAACTGATTTTAAAGAATTTAAAACTGTTTTTTTTACATTTATAAAAACTGTTTTTTTTAAAGATATATAAACTGTTTTTTTTAAAATATATAAACTGAATTTTTAAAGATTTAAAAATTGATTTTTTTTAAAGTTAAAACTGAGATTTTTTTTAAGTTAAAACTGAAATTTTTAAAAAGTTAAAACTGAATTTTTAAAAAGAAATAAAACTGTTTTTGAAATAAAAGTAAAAAAAAACATATTTTTATATGTTGAAAGCAAAAGTAAAAAACATATTTTTATATGTTGAAAGCAAAAGTAAAAAACATATTTTTATATGTTGAAAGCAAAAGTAAAAATCATATTTTTATATGTTGAAAGCAAAAGAAAAAAACATATTTTTATATGTTGAAAGCAAAAGTAAAAATCATATTTTTATATATTGAATAGCGAAGTCAAAATTCGATTTTTATATATTGAATAGCATAGTAAAAATTCTATTTTTACATATGCAGAGAATACGGGTGAAAGCGACAAATAGGCGAAGATTTCTATTAAGAAGAGTCTTGAAGTTGGATAGCTATTGGTGAGATTTCTGATTTAAAATTTATATATATATGTGTGAAATAAAAGTGAATAGCTATATATAAATATCTATATCTATATATATATATACGCCCCTCGTCCACAAACCATGGACGATATTTATTGGTTGAAATTGTTGTGAAAATTGAATGGTTGTTTGGGATTGTTTGTGATTGATATTGGTTGTGTGTGGTTGAAAAATACCCATTGGTGGTTGTGAAATATTTGGTTGAAACCACATAGGATTAGTTTGTGGAAATGAAATAAATATATACATGCCGCCTGCGTGCGAACTAGATGCATGAACCCCATTGTCAAAAACCGCGAGGTTTTAAGGTAGAGCGAGGAGCCGTACTAGGGACGGTGCCGGTGTAACTACCCTGCCGTTATGCTGCCGAAATTTTGAATAATATTTGTGTGTTTGAATTATTTTCATATGCTTAAACTATATTTATTCATTGTATTGAAAACATTCATGTGTTGAATTGATATTCATTCGTTGTTTAGAAATTCATGTGTTGAATGGTATTCATATTTTGAAATAAATTGTTTGATAATAAAAATCACATTTTTATCTATATATAGAAACTATTGAAAACATTCATGGGTTGAATTGATATTCATTCGTTGTTTAGAAATTCATGTGTTGAATGGTATTCATATTTTGAAATAAATTGTTTGATAATAAAAATCACATTTTTATCTATATATAGAAACTATTGAAAGCATTCATGGGTTGAATTGATATTCATTCGTTGTTTAGAAATTCATGTGTTGAATGGTATTCATATTTTGAAATAAATTGTTTGATAATAAAAATCACATTTTTATCTATATATAGAAACTATTGAAAACATTCATGTGTTGAATTGATATTCATTCGTTGTTTAGAAATTCATGTGTTGAATGGTATTCATATTTTGAAATAAATTGTTTGATAATAAAAATCACATTTATATCTATATATAGAAACTATTGAAAACATTCATGGGTTGAATTGATATTCATTCGTTGTTTAGAAATTCATGTGTTGAATGGTATTCATATTTTGAAATAAATTGTTTGATAATAAAAATCACATTTTTATCTATATATAGAAACTATTGAAAGCATTCATGGGTTGAATTGATATTCATTCGTTGTTTAGAAATTCATGTGTTGAATGGTATTCATATTTTGAAATAAATTGTTTGATAATAAAAATCACCTTTTATCGACTATATGAACTATATAGAAAAATAGTGTTTTGAAATGAATTGTTTTACAATAAAAATCACATTTTTATTGTATGCATAAATCGTTGAAATGTGAAGTGTTAAAAATAGCCACTTGTTCAAAATAAACATATATGAGATGAAATATTCATTAATTAGCTAATGAAATGGTTTGCACCTATATATGTAACATTAGAATAAATGGTGTTTTTAAACCAAATAGAAATCAAATATGAAGTCGAATAGAAATTGAAAAATGATATGAACTGTATATATATGTACATGCAATATTCATTGAACAGGTTATAGCAAAGGGGCTAGAGAAGAGGAATAAAATTTTGTGCCCGACAAATAGGTACACATTTACTGATTTGTTTGGGTGATGATTTTGAGCCTGTTGGCTAGCCGCTTGGCTTCTTCTTTTTCTTTTTGAGATTAGAAGGACCGGGAACGCTATTTGCGATTTCCCGATGCTCCCGGTGCAGGGGAGGTTATGGCAAAAATTTTCCAAAATTTAAGGTGTTAGACAAATATTTGAAGTGAAAACGATATTGAAATTGTTGAATGAACTATATTTATATAAATATATAAATATAAAAAAAATTAAAACGAAACGAAGCCGTGCAGTTCGTATTTTGAAATCGTGATTTCAAACAACTAGTACGGGAAATCCGACCATTGGATTTTCTCGAAACCTCAACCGTCGGGTTCGCCTTGGAAATATCTTCCCAACGGCACCAACTTTGTAGAAATCCAACGGTTGGATTGTCTGGAATGTTTAATTCAAATCTGAAGAAAAACAGCGCCAGAAACGATTATATTTATTTATATATATAAATATAATTATATTTAATCGAATAACGACGATGCAGTTCGTATTTTGAAACCAAAATTTCAAACGATTGTACCGGGAGATCCGACCGTCGGATTTTCCCGAAACTGGAACCGTTGGATTCGTTTTGAAAAGACCTTTCTAATGATGTAAATTTTGTGAAGATCCAACGGTTAGATTTTCAGATATGTGTAAATCAAATCTGAAGAAAAACAGCGCCACGGCCACGTTATGGCCCGAAACGTCGTTTTGAATATATTAGCTATTTTAAAATAAATAAAAATAGTTATAAAATATCATAGGCGATATGGAATGGAAGTAAACTGAAATTTGCTTGATTTGTGTGGTATTTGATGGTTGAATGTGTTTGGTGTGAAAATTACATTAAAGAACGAAATTGGTGTTGTCGAATAATTTAACCATTGAAATAAATTGATTTGAAATTCTAAATATACGTGAATTATTTGAAAAAGCCGAGTTAATTCTCATTTCAAATAATTGATCGACGATTGAAAGTCGAAGATGAAGACGATGGTCGAAGACCGGAGATCTTCACCTCGTTTGGATGGTAACCGAGGTCCTGATTGGGAGGCATCCCGAAATATGGATAATGAGTGGTGATCGTCCAGACGTACGTGTTGATCGAAGGGTTTGCGAGGTATTTAGTGCCTCCGGTTTCGTTCAGACCCAGAACGGACTTGTAAATGGACTGTGTGTCTGACATTGGAATTTGTTCTGTGTGATTGATAGCCATCAGTTGCACGGTATGAATTGCCTGTGTGGCATGCTAAGATGCAGTGATCAGGGCTTCTGTTGAAAAGCAAAGTCTTGTGGTGATGATCAAAGCACCGCCTGTGTGGCGTAGCTTTGTGTATAACGTAAATTCGCGAGCCTCACACCCCGGTATGAACCTAAAACGGGAGAGGACATCAGGGAGGGCCTGCGTTTCTTTCTAGCTAGGGTGGTGTCAGTGACCTACCAGCCCTGACATTTATATACTCTTCACCTATGTGGTTGTTGCTGTTGCGAGGCGCCTCGGTTTGATCGGACGATCCGGGTCCGATGGAGTCATTCGTTGGCTCGTTTACGCCCCAAAGGGCGGGGAAACGCAGTGTTCAGGAATTTTAATCCACATCGGTGGATCGGCCCTGACGATCCAAGGGTCACTCGAGCTCTGATCCTGAGGGGCGGGCTAGAGCGTCTCGAATTCGGTAAGGACTATCTTTTGCCTTGGTTCATGACGGAAATCCAATTTCCAAATACGTGATCGTGCGGTTTTGATTGTATATATATATGGCGACATGATATATGGTACCCATGCCGTCTATGATTGATAGTTATGATTTGAAATTGTTTTCAAAACATATAAACACTAGCAATAATATCAAATGCCTTTGTTTTATTCGTATCAATCATATTTTGGCCATTATAAGGTAAAACTCTATCCTCCGGTTTGCGTTGCATTATGTGATGGGAACTGAGTCTTATAATGGCTTCATTTTTATAAAAAGCATAGCGATGTTTAAAAGAAAGATTTGTTTTAAAGCACTGGCAATCCAATGGAGTAAACCCGTTCCACGAAAGTGGCGTGGTCCTGTGATTAGCCAATTATATATATGTGTTGAGTGGATTTCTCATACCAGTCCCATGACTGACTCGTAGTTTGTTTCACTCTCAAACTCGGGTGCCCCTTTTTCTACACGGGCAGCCTTGTATTCAGGTTTAGCTGGTTCTTTTTCTGGATAGCTGGAGCTGAAGATGGATTCTATCATTTATTTATTTTTATGCTGTTCAGCTCCTATTGTACATATTTTGTTTATTTCCGCTGTAGACATTAATGTATAGCTGAACTGTATTTGGACTAAGTAAGATCCTGTATACTGTGTAACTCTGATGATTACTTTTATCCAGTATATTTTGTTGTTCATTCTGGTGTATTTATTTAATTCTGTTCTGCTATTATCTGTTTCTGTGTTATATTCCAAAGATAACCTTGTTTTCCGTGAGAACGGGAAATCGGGTCGTCTCAACGTGGTATCAGAGCTTTGGTTAAGCTTAGTTCTGGAATATAACATTTGAATGAACCCGTCAGAAATAGAACCAGTAGTGGTCTAGGACGGGTAACTCTATACAGATGGGATCAGCAATATCCTAGTATGAGTAAAGCAGAATGAAATTACACCTTGATAGACACATTTACATTTGAAGTATGTGTTTCTATATTTTAAAATACCTTTTCTGTTACCTGACACTTGATCTGCTAATTGCAGAAGTACTAGAAAAATGAGTGCCAGAAACAGAAGGAATACAAAACCCGATCTAGAAGCCCTATTAAAGAAATATCGAAATCTGAACGGAGCGCAATTCTCGGGCAATGAATCTATTATCCAAACTCAAGCCTGGTTGAGTTCTGTCGAAAGAATCTTTGAGCATATCCAACTGAGAGATGACCAGAAACGGTTAGTAGCATCTTGGGCGCTCAAAGAAGAAGCTTTAATCTGGTGGGAAACAATCATCAAAGATAATCCAGAAGGTGATATCACCTGGGACAGATTCAAAGTGATTTTCCTAGAGAGATTTACTCCTCCCGAAGCAACTGAGAGATTATGTGATGAATTTTCTTATCTAATACAAGGTGATATGACCATCCCCGAATATCATAAGAAATTCAATGAACTTGCTCACTTTGCTCCTCATCTAATTGAAAATCCGAAGAGGAAAAATCTGAGATTTATTCACGGGCTTCAAAGGAAATACCAGAATAAAGTATTGGGGCATGTGAAGCTTCCTTTCTCTGAAATGATATACATGGCTTATCAGTATGAAGATCTCCATAAGAAAGGAATGTTACGCGACGAAGAAGAAGTCAGTTCTAGTGACAAAGCAGAGTCGGAATCTGATATTCCTGAGGCAAGTACAACGTTGGAGGTCAATAAGAAGCCCAGTGCCAAGAGAAAAAGGGCTGAATCTGGTAACGAACGAATAACGACCGCCACGTGCTCAAGCTGCAATAGAAAAGGACATTTGGCGATAAGTTGTAAATCTTGGAACCAACAAAGAAAGAATAAGTTCCCACCCAAGAAGGGATTTCAAGAGAATAGAAAGTGCAGTCAATGCCATGAGGTCGGTCATCTTTCTAAGGCCTGCCCGCTATTCAGAAAACCTAAAATAGTTCAAGTAAATGAAGTAGCAGAAACTTCTGAGCCCTCAGCTAGTCAAGAAAGGGCCGACGTTTTAGAAGGCACGCTCACTGTCAAAAACATTCCAGTTAAAGTACTGTTTGACACAGGCGCGTCACGAAGCTTTATTGCAAAGAGTGCAGCCAAGAAGTTGGATTTGAATTTGAAGAAGATCAAGGAGCCAATGACTGTCCGAAATCCAGTGGGAGGTTCCATCAATCTCAGTTGGGTTTGTGCAGTACCCGTCTCTTTTTCTTGCTATAAATTCCCTATTATCTCTGTCGTCATGAATTTTGATGAATTCGATCTTATTCTGGGATTGGATTGGCTAACCAAATATGAAGCAGAGGTTAGATGCGCCGAGAGAGTTGTTAGAGCTAAGATTAAATCAGGTGATTATATAACTATCCCCTGTAAAGGTCAGAATGCTAATAGAAAAGACTTCTGGGCGGCTCTAAATGTTTCTCCAGCCCAAATTGAAAATATCCCTGAAATCACAGAGAATATTCCTGACCTCATCAAAGATATCCCTGTCGTCAAGAACTATGCGGACGTGTTCGAAGAAGTTGTTCGCTTACCTCCGCAGAGAGAAATAGATTTCAAGATTGCTTTAATTCCCAATGCAAGGCCGGTAGTTCACGCTATTCGAAGAATGTCCTTGAAAGAGAAGGAGGAATTAGACAATCAAACACGACCGCTAGTATGGAAAGGTCTGATCAGGCCTAGTTTCTCTGATTGGGGTGCAGCAGTGGTGTTTGTCCCAAAATCTGACGGTACTCTACGTCTATGTGTGGATTATCGGGATCTGAACAAACAGACAATAAAGAATAAATATCCATTGCCGCGAATAGATGATTTGTTGGATCGATTAAATGGAGCACAAGTATTCTCGCGAATGGACCTAGCTACAGGTTTCCATCAACTTCGAATTGCCGAAGAGTGTGTTCCAATGACAGCGTTCAGAGGCCCCGACCTATTCTACGAGTGGTTAGTAATGCCGTTCGGCTTATGTAACGCTCCAGCTTATTTCGTCGATCTGATGAATAGAGTGTTCAGAGGAGTATTGAATAAATTTGTTCTGGTTTTCATTGATGATATTCTAATCTTCTCTAAATCAAAGGCCGAACATGAAAAGCATCTGGAACAGGTTCTAGAAATCCTCAGAAGGAATGTATTGAAAGCCAAGTTTTCCAAATGTATATTCTGGCAAGATGAAGTGAAATTTCTGGGCCATGTTGTATCGAAAGAAGGAATTGCTGTAGATCCAAGCAAAATCACAGCCATTCAGAACTGGAAACAGCCTAGTACTCCCACGGAAGTCCGTAGTTTTCTCGGATTGGCTAGCTATTACCGGAAGTTCGTTAAAAACTTTTCGAAGATATCTGGTCATTTAACAAAGCTTACAAAGAAGCATTCTAAGTTCAAATGGACTCAAGAAAGTGAGGAGGCTTTCGAAGAGCTAAAGTTAAAATTAACAACTGCTCCAGTGCTAACCATCATCGATGGCAACCAAGATTTAAAAGTATGGACTGATGCTTCTAGAGAAGGCCTTGGCGCAGTGTTAATGCAAAGAGGCCAAGTAATTGCTTATGCTAGCCGTCAACTTAAGCCACACGAGAAAAACTATGTAACTCATGATCTTGAGTTATTGGCTATCATATTCTCTTTGAAAATCTGGAGACACTATCTTCTCGGTGAGAGATTCGAACTATTTACAGATCATCAGTCATTAAAGTATCTGTTCACTCAGAAGGACCTAAATCTGAGACAGCAACGTTGGCTGGAGTTTCTTGCAGCATATGACTTTGAAATTATATATACTCCAGGAAAAGCCAATGTCGTGGCCGATGCATTAAGCAGAAAGAATGTAATGATCGCCAATTTTATTATCACGACTTCATTACTAGATAAGATATCTGCTCTTCAGGAGGATGATCGCTTCATTCAGAAGATCAGAGGGATAATTCAACAAGGCGAGCCCTCGAGTTTTCAAGTAGACAATGAGGGGATTCTAAGGCTCAAAGGTCGAATATGCGTTCCTAACATTCCTGAACTTCGAAAGGAAGTACTGGATGAATGCCACAAGTCGAAACTCAGTATCCATCCGGGAGTAAGCAAAATGTATAATGACATCAAACGCACTTTCTGGTGGAAGTCGATGAAAAGGGACATTTCCTTATATGTTAGCCGGTGCCCTACTTGCCAGCTAGTCAAGAGCGACCAGCAGAAACTAGCTGGATTATTACAACCGCTAGAAGTTCCTGGCTGGAAGTGGGAACATATTTCTATGGATTTCATTGATGGTTTGCCCAGAACCAGAAAGGGAAATGACAGTATTTGGGTGATCGTAGATCGCTTCACGAAGACCGCCCATTTTATACCTGTCAGATCAAATAGAACCGCTCAGAGTCTGGCACATATTTACTTCAGGGAAATAGTTAGACTGCATGGAGTGCCACTCAGTATAGTCAGTGATAGAGATACAATATTCACTAGTAAATTCTGGGAGGCATTTCAAGTCGAGCTGGGAACGAAGTTAAACCTAAGCACCGCTTATCATCCTCAGACAGACGGTCAGACTGAGAGGGTGAATCGCATTCTAGAAGATCTATTGCGGGCTTGTGTTATAGATTTCGGTGGATCATGGGAAGACAATCTACATTTGGCTGAGTTCTCTTATAACAACAGCTACCAGGCGAGTCTGACAATGTCGCCATTCGAAGCATTGTATGGTAGACCGTGCCGATCTCCTGCTTGTTGGGTCGAGCCTGGGAATAGACTTGTGTTGGGTCCTGATATGATTCGAGAAGCTGCCGACAAAGTCGATTTTATTAAGAAGCGATTACTCGCCGCTCAAAGCCGACAAAAGAGCTATGCCGATAAACGAAGAAGAGATATATCCTTTGAAGTTGGCGACTATGTATATTTGAAAGTATCGCCGATGAGAGGAGTTATCAGGTTCGGTAAAACTGGAAAGTTGGCACCCAAATTCATTGGTCCGTTTCCTATTCTGGAACGGATCGGAACTCTCGCTTATAGGGTCAAACTTCCTGATTGGTTGCCTGGAGTGCATGATGTATTTCATATATCTCAACTTCGAAAGCACGTTCATGATCCAGACTTGATCGTGGAAGAAGCAGCTCAGCAGGATATTGAAATTACTCCAGAATTAGCCGTGAGGCGAGAGCCGCTAAAGATCATCGGCAAAGAAACCAAAGAGCTGAGGAACAAGAAGGTTCACTTAGTCAAAGTGCAATGGAGTGGAGATCCGAGAGATTGTACCATGGAAACCGAGGAGAGCATGCAGAAAGCTTATCCCAGATGCCGAGTAGATATCTCTGATTGACTCTGGTGCAAGGTACATTTACCCTACTTTGCATTACCATTTAATTCTCTATTCTATTGCAATTTTCTTCCTATGGATGTGCACTATTTATTCTATACTCTGAATGATTTTTAAAGGAATATAGGATTTGATCAGAATATTTTAGAAAGGTTAAAAACAAATTGGTTGTTGTATTTTGTGATCGTAGATTTATCAAACCACTTTCGACTTTATTCCTTTTCGGGGACGAAAAGTTTTAAGTGGGGGAGATTGTAACGACCCAGAAAATCTGAACCAATTTCAAAATTTTAAATTGGCTAAAATAATGGATTTTAAATATTTAAAATAAATATTTTAGATAATGGCAATGAAAACTGAGTTTGAATCGACATTTGAAAACGAATATAATTAATTATAATTATATATAGAATTGAAAATGGCGCGGTAGTTCGATAATTCGATTTCAAATTTCAATTGAATATACCGGGTGCAAAACAATCCGGATTTTAGTGAAACCAAAAATAATGGAATCTAATTGATAATATCTTTCTAACGAATCCGACCAATCGAAATTTGATAGCGGGAATCAAAAGATATGTCCAGTTGAAAATTCTGAATAGTCGCTATGGAATTCAGGCCCTTAAAAATGGACATTTTGCAAATGACATCGGATTTCGACGAAACCACTTTTGTTAGATCCGCAGTTTCAGGTTATTGCTAGGTTTCAAATTTCATAATTTTTCGAATCAATATGTGAGCGTGGCAAAAGAAAACGCGTTTGACCAGTTTCTGTTGATTTTAATCGACTGGAAATTGGCCATTTTTCAAACGGTCTCAGAATTCGACGAAACTAGTTTTGTTAGGACCGTATCGTCAATACGAAGCTAGAAAATATTTTTCTAGAATTTTTCTAGTTAGTATGTGACCCCGGTAATTTGAAATGTGCGTTTAAAATTCAATATAGTGATTTAAATGAAAATTGAAAATGAAACTGATTGTAACGATCAAATCAGCTTGCGATACATATCCCATTGTGTTCGGAATGGGGGTAAAACGCTATGGACGACAGGCGGTGGGCCTCGTTTCGAGGTCGTATGTAAAAGTCAACCCTTTTGCAAATTTAAATAATAAAATAATAAAAAAAAAAATACATAATTTTTAATTTCTCCCCCCCCCCTTTATCTTCATTGCCCCCCCTCCCCCCCCCCCCCCCCCGATTAATAAAATCAGAAAAACGAAATAAGAAAAAAAAAAGGAAAACCTAAGCATCGCAACGCCCGCCCCCTCGTCTCGACGTCGACGAAGACATCACCGCCTCCATCGATCGAGCCCCGAAGCCCCCCGCCTCCATCGACGAAGACCCGAAGCCCCCCAGATCGCAATCGCCGACGACATCTTCTCCCCCCTCGCTCGCGAAGCTGAAGCCGACCGCCACCAGAGAAATCCCCCCCTTCTTCTGAATACTGTAAGTATTTTATGGTATTTTATTTTTATTTTAATTCATTAAAAATAATTTCGATTTTGGGTATAAAAAAACCGATTTTTTTTAAAGGGTTTAAAACAGATTTTAAAAGAACTTTAAACTGATTTTATTTTTATACATTTATAAACTGATTTTAAAGAATTTAAAACTGTTTTTTTTTACATTTATAAAAACTGTTTTTTTAAAGATATATAAACTGTTTTTTTTAAAATATATAAACTGAATTTTTAAAGATTTAAAAATTGATTTTTTTTAAAGTTAAAACTGAGATTTTTTTTAAGTTAAAACTGAAATTTTTAAAAAGTTAAAACTGAATTTTTAAAAGAAATAAAACTGTTTTTGAAATAAAAGTAAAAAAAAAAACATATTTTTATATGTTGAAAGCAAAAGTAAAAAACATATTTTTATATGTTGAAAGCAAAAGTAAAAAACATATTTTTATACGTTGAAAGCAAAAGTAAAAATCATATTTTTATATGTTGAAAGCAAAAGAAAAAAACATATTTTTATATGTTGAAAGCAAAAGTAAAAATCATATTTTTATATATTGAATAGCGAAGTCAAAATTCGATTTTTATATATTGAATAGCATAGTAAAAATTCTATTTTTACATATGCAGAGAATACGGGTGAAAGCGACAAATAGGCGAAGATTTCTATTAAGAAGAGTCTTGAAGTTGGATAGCTATTGGTGAGATTTCTGATTTAAAATTTATATATATATGTGTGAAATAAAAGTGAATAGCTATATATAAATATCTATATCTATATATATATATATATATATATATACGCCCCTCGTCCACAAACCATGGACGATATTTATTGGTTGAAATTGTTGTGAAAATTGAATGGTTGTTTGGGATTGTTTGTGATTGATATTGGTTGTGTGTGGTTGAAAAATACCCATTGGTGGTTGTGAAATATTTGGTTGAAACCACATAGGATTAGTTTGTGGAAATGAAATAAATATATACATGCCGCCTGCGTGCGAACTAGATGCATGAACCCCATTGTCAAAAACCGCGAGGTTTTAAGGTAGAGCGAGGAGCCGTACTAGGGACGGTGCCGGTGTAACTACCCTGCCGTTATGCTGCCGAAATTTTGAATAATATTTGTGTGTTTGAATTATTTTCATATGCTTAAACTATATTTATTCATTGTATTGAAAACATTCATGTGTTGAATTGATATTCATTCGTTGTTTAGAAATTCATGTGTTGAATGGTATTCATATTTTGAAATAAATTGTTTGATAATAAAAATCACATTTTTATCTATATATAGAAACTATTGAAAACATTCATGGGTTGAATTGATATTCATTCGTTGTTAAGAAATTCATGTGTTGAATGGTATTCATATTTTGAAATAAATTGTTTGATAATAAAAATCACATTTTTATCTATATATAGAAACTATTGAAAGCTTTCATGGGTTGAATTGATATTCATTCGTTGTTTAGAAATTCATGTGTTGAATGGTATTCATATTTTGAAATAAATTGTTTGATAATAAAAATCACATTTTTATCTATATATAGAAACTATTGAAAACATTCATGTGTTGAATTGATATTCATTCGTTGTTTAGAAATTCATGTGTTGAATGGTATTCATATTTTGAAATAAATTGTTTGATAATAAAAATCACATTTTTATCTATATATAGAAACTATTGAAAACATTCATGGGTTGAATTGATATTCATTCGTTGTTTAGAAATTCATGTGTTGAATGGTATTCATATTTTGAAATAAATTGTTTGATAATAAAAATCACATTTTTATCTATATATAGAAACTATTGAAAGCATTCATGGGTTGAATTGATATTCATTCGTTGTTTAGAAATTCATGTGTTGAATGGTATTCATATTTTGAAATAAATTGTTTGATAATAAAAATCACCTTTTATCGACTATATGAACTATATAGAAAAATAGTGTTTTGAAATGAATTGTTTTACAATAAAAATCACATTTTTATTGTATGCATAAATCGTTGAAATGTGAAGTGTTAAAAATAGCCACTTGTTCAAAATAAACATATATGAGATGAAATATTCATTAATTAGCTAATGAAATGGTTTGCACCTATATATGTAACATTAGAATAAATGGTGTTTTTAAACCAAATAGAAATCAAATATGAAGTCGAATAGAAATTGAAAAATGATATGAACTGTATATATATGTACATGCAATATTCATTGAACAGGTTATAGCAAAGGGGCTAGAGAAGAGGAATAAAATTTTGTGCCCGACAAATAGGTACACATTTACTGATTTGTTTGGGTGATGATTTTGAGCCTGTTGGCTAGCCGCTTGGCTTCTTCTTTTTCTTTTTGAGATTAGAAGGACCGGGAACGCAATTTGCGATTTCCCGATGCTCCCGGTGCAGGGGAGGTTATGGCAAAATTTTTCCAAAATTTAAGGTGTTAGACAAATATTTGAAGTGAAAACGATATTGAAATTGTTGAATGAACTATATTTATATAAATATATAAATATAAAAAAAATTAAAACGAAACGAAGCCGTGCAGTTCGTATTTTGAAATCGTGATTTCAAACAACTAGTACGGGAAATCCGACCATTGGATTTTCTCGAAACCTCAACTGTCGGGTTCGCCTTGGAAATATCTTCCCAACGGCACCAACTTTGTAGAAATCCAACGGTTGGATTGTCTGGAATGTTTAATTCAAATCTGAAGAAAAACAGCGCCAGAAACGATTATATTTATTTATATATATAAATATAATTATATTTAATCGAATAACGACGATGCAGTTCGTATTTTGAAACCAAAATTTCAAACGATTGTACCGGGAGATCCGACCGTCGGATTTTCCCGAAACTGGAACCGTTGGATTCGTTTTGAAAAGACCTTTCTAATGATGTAAATTTTGTGAAGATCCAACAGTTAGATTTTCAGATATGTGTAAATCAAATCTGAAGAAAAACAGCGCCACGGCCACGTTATGGCCCGAAACGTCGTTTTGAATATATTAGCTATTTTAAAATAAATAAAAATAGTTATAAAATATCATAGGCGATATGGAATGGAAGTAAACTGAAATTTGCTTGATTTGTGTGGTATTTGATGGTTGAATGTGTTTGGTGTGAAAATTACATTAAAGAACGAAATTGGTGTTGTCGAATAATTTAACCATTGAAATAAATTGATTTGAAATTCTAAATATACGTGAATTATTTGAAAAAGCCAAGTTAATTCTCATTTCAAATAATTGATCGACGATTGAAAGTCGAAGATGAAGACGATGGTCGAAGACCGGAGATCTTCACCTCGTTTGGATGGTAACCGAGGTCCTGATTGGGAGGCATCCCGAAATATGGATAATGAGTGGTGATCGTCCAGACGTACGTGTTGATCGAAGGGTTTGCGAGGTATTTAGTGCCTCCGGTTTCGTTCAGACCCAGAACGGACTTGTAAATGGACTGTGTGTCTGACATTGGAATTTGTTCTGTGTGATTGATAGCCATCAGTTGCACGGTATGAATTGCCTGTGTGGCATGCTAAGATGCAGTGATCAGGGCTTCTGTTGAAAAGCAAAGTCTTGTGGTGATGATCAAAGCACCGCCTGTGTGGCGTAGCTTTGTGTATAACGTAAATTCGCGAGCCTCACACCCCGGTATGAACCTAAAACGGGAGAGGACATCAGGGAGGGCCTGCGTTTCTTTCTAGCTAGGGTGGTGTCAGTGACCTACCAGCCCTGACATTTATATACTTTTCACCTATGTGGTTGTTGCTGTTGCGAGGCGCCTCGGTTTGATCGGACGATCCGGGTCCGATGGAGTCATTCGTTGGCTCGTTTACGCCCCAAAGGGCGGGGAAACGCAGTGTTCAGGAATTTTAATCCACATCGGTGGACCGGCCCTGACGATCCAAGGGTCACTCGAGCTCTGATCCTGAGGGGCGGGCTAGAGCGTCTCGAATTCGGTAAGGACTATCTTTTGCCTTGGTTCATGACGGAAATCCAATTTCCAAATACGTGATCGTGCGGTTTTGATTGTATATATATATGGCGACATGATATATGGTACCCATGCCGTCTATGATTGATAGTTATGATTTGAAATTGTTTTCAAAACATATAAACACTAGCAATAATATCAAATGCCTTTATTTTATTCGTATCAATCATATTTTGGCCATTATAAGGTAAAACTCTATCCTCCGGTTTGCGTTGCATTGTGTGATGGGAACTGAGTCTTATAATGGCTTCATTTTTATAAAAAGCATAGCGATGTTTAAAAGAAAGATTTGTTTTAAAGCACTGGCAATCCAATGGAGTAAACCCGTTCCACGAAAGTGGCGTGGTCCTGTGATTAGCCAATTATATATATGTGTTGAGTGGATTTCTCATACCAGTCCCATGACTGACTCGTAGTTTGTTTCACTCTCAAACTCGGGTGCCCCTTTTTCTACACGGGCAGCCTTGTATTCAGGTTTAGCTGGTTCTTTTTCTGGATAGCTGGAGCTGAAGATGGATTCTATCATTTATTTATTTTTATGCTGTTCAGCTCCTATTGTACATATTTTGTTTATTTCCGCTGTAGACATTAATGTATAGCTGAACTGTATTTGGACTAAGTAAGATCCTGTATACTGTGTAACTCTGATGATTACTTTTATCCAGTATATTTTGTTGTTCATTCTGGTGTATTTATTTAATTCTGTTCTGCTATTATCTGTTTCTGTGTTATATTCCAAAGATAACCTTGTTTTCCGTGAGAACGGGAAATCGGGTCGTCTCATTAATTAAATAACATTTAGTTCATATAATGTTATAGGTAAGACTATTATATAAAAAGTACATTGAATGCTGATTTTCAACCTTTGAAAATCAGTACTGAAACATCTATAGTACTCAAGTGCCTTAAATTCAAGTGTTGGAAAGCTAAATCGTTACGGGCAAAAGAATGGAGAAAGAAGAGATAGAACATAACAGAACAAAATCTCATGGACTTTAATATATTATTCCAATAATTTTTACAGTCCAAATTTTAAATACATTTATAAGAGTTTATCTTAAACTCTACCTGGACAGTTATAAATGCATGTCCTTACAAATGACGAAAAACAAAAAACATAACGGAATGTAAACTATGGTCACGTGTTGATAGCGTCATGGATCAATTTTGAGGTTGAACAAAAATATTTAGAAAGAAGAGTATTTTGTTATACCATGCCGCTTAAGAACAAGGATGGAATTTTATCTTATGATAACTAAACCACGCTGCACTCTACCAATACACAACTGACCTATTTTTTCAACTTTTTTGGATATATTGAATATGTCATCGCTCTAATCTTTTCTAACCTACCTGAGATGTCTTTTATTATACACAACATACCTGATATATAAAAGGTAATCAAGAAAGATAGTGACCATACACTAATTAGGTGCGACCTACATAATCCTACTACATGTACCTTTGTTTTTGTCATTTCCTTCCGTGAGGCATAAAATAATGTTTTACCTTACATAAAACATTAAGTACCACTTAAAATGCAACATTGTCATTTCCTTGACACATTATTTGATTCCCAAAAAATACAACTCTTCAATTTTTATGCCTCGAGAAGGGCGCTAAACATAAAAGGAGTTACCTCATGCACTACCCATATATATATATATATATGTATATATATATATATATATATGTATATATATATATATTTATGAAAACAAATATACATGATCTCAAAAATACCATGTCAGACACTTCTCTGTATAAGTTATCCAAGTAAAGGACAAAATGGATGCAATCCTTTTGCTACATCCTATAAAATTAGTATCAAGTAGTCCTTGCAATATGAATATCCCAAAATGGAGGGACCATTGTTACTTTTATATATTCTGGGAGTTACCCAAAGATAATCAACAAGCAATCTTTTCATTCCGTATAGTCTTCACCTTAATACATTAGTGTGACGTCACGAATTTTTAGTTATTTATTTTGAACATTTAAATTAATTTTAAATATAGAGTTAGAAATATAAACGGATTTTTATTTAATTTATCGATTTAATAATCGATACACGATTTTGTATTAAAGATATTGAATTATCATAATATGAAAAGATAATAATTGAATTCATAGTTAAAACTGAATCAAAATGGTTCAGCCGATCGATATAAATTCTATTCGAATATAAAAGATAATAATAATTTATTATCGGGTATTTATTTGTTTTGAATTTAAAATTATATTATATCAATTTAATATGGTTCTTCCGTATATACTTCCAAATTAAAATTCAAAATCGGATCTGTTATTTTTAGAATAGCAGTATAACTTGGAGACATCAGTCGTTAAGTAAAAAGGGTTTGTGGTTGAAGTTAAGGATCGCGATATATCAAAACAAATTATAAAATAAATTTGTATCAATTCAAAGTTGTCCTATTTCTTTACGCAGACCAAAGGAAAAATAACCGCGTAGATTTTTTCCTCAAGAAAAATATTGTGCCTCCCATCTTCAATATCCTGGAAGACAACGATTTAATAGCGTGAGTACGGTCTGTCTCCCCTTTCCTCGTTTATGAATAAGTCGCACACCTTTTCTTTCCAATTCGTTTCCCAGCATTTTTTCCATTCCCTTCTTTCAATTTGAAATCTCATGGCCGCTCAAAACTAAAATCGAAAACCCCTTTCAATATGAATCAAAACCCATTTGTTGAAGCTTCTAGTGATTCGGGTTCCAATCTTCATGAGTGCTAGGATATTTTGGGAGCGTCCGATGTCGAATAGCGAGCTACACTTAGAGTTACAAGAAAATCAAAGGCTGTAGTTTATCTTGAGTTTGAAATCGGAAACCATAACCGAGATTGATAATTTTGAAGATTGAAACCTGGTTGGGCGCTCATGATTTCAAGGAGTGGCGGCTCACTTAGGAAATGGTGAAGTGGCGGTTCAGTCTAGTGTCAAGATACTGGTTTGGTCGTATACTCTAGTTGTTGGGTCGGTCTCAAGGATTTGGTCGGTCTGCCATGTTTCGGTGTGAAGTAGGCGTAATCGGTCGAGCAGGCTGGAACTAGTTTGGATGGGTCGTGCATAACAGGTGATTTCTGGAAAATTTATTTTTGGGTACGACTTGGATTTGAAGGAAAAGAGGCTAAAAAATATATATTTTGGGGGCAACCCCCGAACCCTGGCCGCAACGCAATGATGTAATTAACTCGGTGATGGTGAGACTTCAAAGTAAATTCAAGTAGGAAGATTCAAAGTGTTGAAAGGTGTTCATTGATCGGTGTAGAACAGTGAATGAGATGACAACTCAATGGTCGTGAGTTGGTGAATAATGGTTGCTTGAGAAGGTTGCTTGAGCTATGAAAAGTCATCAGGTTGGATGACTAGAGATGTGAAGGCCGATAGATTATCATTGTCGTAAGTTCTAGCAGGCTCGAAGTAGGGGTACACTAGAGACGTCTAAAAGACCGATTATAGGCCGAGTATCCTGCCTCTTGAAGAAAGGCCTAGTTGTCAATGTTGGACATATGGAGTTTATGCTAGAACTGGGGTTACCATTAGCCCTTAACATATAGCAAGGTTGGTCGTCATCCAATTAATGAGGGTTTCAAAACAGTATTGGCAATGATAGCCAGAGTCTGTCATGGTTGATTAGTTGCCTTGTTTGAACTGTCTCACGTAGATTGTCCAATGTCGAAGGAGATGTTCCTTGGATGCTTGTCTGATATTGGTTTAGGCCTCTTGGGCTTGTGCTTGAGGATGTTGAGTTTGATTAGGATGGTTTACATGAGATACATATAATTTGGATGTTATAAGTGCTCTAACATGATTGAATGGGTGCTCTAGTTTCCATGGATGAATGGCTGAATTGTTTATGGTAAAGGATATCACTGTCCAATGTGGGAGAAGATAAGGTTAAGTTCTTATTTGGGGTTATGGTTAGATTAGTATGTTTCTCTGTCCATTTTCATATACTTTATTGTTGAAGTCTGTTAGCTGTTTTATCACTAACTAAGACTGTTTTCAGGCTCAAGGTTTTATGTCTCCTCTTATTACCTTGGGTTGTTCATCCAGTTGTGGATGGGCAAACTAAGTAGCAGGTTACATGTGATTAGTGAGGACGATGCTACTGTGCGGAGCCGAGCTGGAGGCTGGCGTACCTGTTTTATTACTGTCTAGTATTTCTATATTCGTTGTTGAGTGCTCTATGAGTGTTGTAGTGAGGCTTTATGTATAGACCTTGATATTTCCTATGATGTTTGGATAATCTTTCAGGATGTTGTGAAAGTTTCAAAAGTCTATTATATGATGCTTCACTACTACTACCTGTTGTATATGTTCTATTATATTATATTCTTGCACTGTGAGTTTTACGACAGGATTCGATGTTGTTTACCTACTCTGATGATCGTCCATAGCTACCTGGCACACCTTTCAGCGCATTATTCCTCTTGTTTAGTGTAAGGGTTATGGGCGATCATCACCTTTTTGATAAGTAATGTCAGTTTTTATTACAAAATCTTATCTGTCTCAAGATAAGAGCGTTGCCGGTCAAGGTTTGAGATATAAATAAATTACCCCAACTTGAATGGCTTCACAATCATCGAGGGATGATATTAGTTTATAATGGTGAAGGATGTTGAATTAACTAATTATTCCCATAAAAGAAATTTATAATTTGAAATCGATTATGTTGAACCTTTTTATACAATAATTTACGACCATGGAAATTGGAAATTAGTATAAAAGTGGAGTTATGAATAACTTATAATCGAGTTATGAATTTTAGGTAAAATAATCAGCGATTTGGAAAATCGAGACTTTTATGTTAGATTTGAAAAACTGATTTAATTTATATTTAAATACTAGAGAATGGAGTTGAATTAATTTATTAAATAAAGTTTAAACATTTATATTTAAATTTAATTAAAACGAACTCACCACAGCGTGGTAGTTCGTAATTTGGCGTTTCAAACTTCAATTGAGTATACAGAACTCAATATAACTCGAAATTCTATGAAACAAGAAACACCGGACTTATTGAACGATAGTTTTCTAATGGAAGAGAAAATTCTGGATTTCATCTTATAGATTTTAAGTTATATCAAAATTAAATTTTAGAAAAGTCATTGTAAAATTGTATATAGACCATAACGAATTATTTCATGAATTTAAAGGGTTTGAGTGAATAAAAATCAGAGTTTTCATTAAAAAAATCCAGACTTGAGTTATAAAATAAATATAAACTTAGGCAGAGTAAATGAAGTAATTTTTGATATAACAATCTGATTTTTGGATTGTGGTATAGTATTAACTAATTCGAAAAGAAATTAGTTAATTAGATTTTGAATCAAACTTGTTAAGTAAATCGGATTTTAGAATTTAAGTTTGAAATCAAATACGAAACTCGAGTTAGAAATGGAATTCAACATGTGTATAAGTGAATTATATTATATTTGACTATGATATGTTCAAATCGAAAGTGTATTAGGCAAAAGAGCTAATTAGTGAATTAATTAGCGAACTGAGGTGGAAAGGATTAAATTAATTGAAATAAAATGGGAATTGGTGCATGCATGTTAAACAGGTATGGAATGAGTAGAATGAAGATTATAATTTGAGTTCCCGACAAAAAGGTATATGTTTCAATTCCATATGAGATTTTATGAGCCTATTGGGCAGGCCAGGTATATGTTTCAATTCCATATGAGATTTTATGAGCCTATTGGGCAAGCCGCATGGTTTTTTATTTTCTTTTTAAATGAAAAAGGCCTAGAGAGGCGAGTTGGGGTTTGAGCAATTGACCGGTAAAAAGGAGGTGCTGACGAAAATTTCTGAAAATTTAAGGAGTTAGAATATTTTTGAGAAATTTGATAACTTGAAATCAATATATATATAAAAAATGAATTCAGAAAGTAGTTTAATTAATGAATATAAAAAAGGGCAAGTGATAGTTTGATGGATGTTTGTTTACTTTTGATAGTTTAATCACAAGCTGTCAAGATTTTTGACCGTCGTTGTCAATACAGAGAGATCGGCTGGATTTATTATCTGAAAACCACTCCATATAGGCATAGGCGCTGCGAATTAACTATGCTGAAAATAATTGAAGATCGAGTGAACTGCAAGGTCTTTTTCTGTTAATCCTAGGTATAAATTGTCTAATATGGATTAATGGAAATTGTGCCTTCGACTTCATTTAGTCCCAGAACGAACATATATGGACGAATGTCTGATAGAGTATTCCTAACATATCACATAAGACGATCTTTTCAAGATATTATGTTGGCGGCGGAGGAATTCGTTTCTCTTAGCTTTTTATACTCGTAATACTCTTGTGAAGATCAATTAGTGATTTGGAAGGTTTGAAGATGTGGCATTCAAAGTGAATTATGGCCAGATGTTCTAAAAAGTTAGGCGTAACCTCAAGCCTCACAATCGGGAAATGACAAAAATAGGGCAGGCATCATTGCTAGTTGGGTCATAACCAAGCCGGGTGTATTATCACCGATCTAGAGAAATAATCTATTTGTTCTTCTTTCGATTCTATATCTTACGGGTTATGGTTGGATGGCCAACAACGGTGGGTGATAATACATTCGGCACACTCAAGCTAAATGAGTCACCGGTCATATGTGGCTGGGTTGCAAGATGTTCTTGTTGAACCCCAGTGTATCCCCTCTAGAGTACACTGATCGAGAGGTGATCCTGTGACAGCCCGCCCTACACCAGCCTGCATTTCCTCCGAAAGTGCGCTGTACACATGCCCGACTAGCACGGGACGGTCGTCAGAAGAAAGGAAAGAAGGGAACGAACTAATCAAGAACCTGTAGAATGTCTCACAGTGCATGGAGTAAAATATAATAATAACAACATACTTGACATAAAACAGTTGAGACAGTGCATAAGATGATAACTAAAATCAACATCAACATCAGAGCAGCGAAAATCCAAATACAGCTTATTACAACTTTCCAAATTTACTGTCTCTAAACAAAAGAAAACTAAAGTAGAAGATGCACCACTAATGCCCAAGCAGTGATCTTCAACAACACAGGGAGAATACTATATATATATTACGTGGAAGCCTCCTGCTTGTCTCCGGATCATCTACCCGTGCATCACCAGCTAACCTGTCTCTAGTCTGCTCGTGTGAGCACCCAGAGTAATAAGAGGAGACATAAAACTCTGGGTCAGACATAAAGCCTGGTATGAGCGATAAGGATCTAAACAGAATAATAACAGGTATACTAAACCATACCTGAACCTGGACCTGCAACCAAAGAGTTAGTACCACATACCGTACAATACTCCAAGGTGCCATAATAAAAAGTCTAAGAATACGGGGGTGGGGTGTGCATGTCATAATGATAGCAAACAAATCATCCATGGCAACCATCCTCACATCTCTCACTCAGTGCGTAAAACGTACGATGTCCACCACTGTCAATCACTAGACCCATCGAGGTAGTGACGGTGTTCAACTTGTACAACTACTGCTACTACCAAGCTTACCACATGGAGTCATGACCAAATCTTTACAAATGATCCCACTTCATTGGTTTATAGCCCTTTAGTTGTACCTAGGCCACTGTGGCCCTGAATCCGTTCATGTACCTCCCATACATAGTTATCCAAAGTCATAGACATCGACTGCCCCTTGACACACATCCCGCAGCAAAGCCCAATCATGAAGTGAACTCATCGGTTCCCAACCGGATCTTCAGCTCTAACTTCCCATATTGGACTACCTTTGCATCTCGGGTTATTGGTCAATACTGGGTCGGGTCGGTTTCCCTCCTAGCCATCGGTTTGGGTCGGGTGTCCATTCTGAGTCGGGTCGGTGTGTTGTCCTCCCCTGTAGCGGTTCGGTTCGGGTTTCCAGCATTGTATCGGTTCGGGTCGGGTGTCCTCCTCCGGGTCGGGTCGGGTGCCATCTCCCTTCCAGCTCGTGCTTCCGCTCCGATCCGCTCCCTCGTTCTTCACGTGCTCCGATCCGATCCCTCCTTCTTCATCTGATCCGATCCCAGTTCAATTAGCGTGGCCTTCCTTCTTGCCAGTTCTCCCAAGTGTCAAGTTCCGATCCGAGCCCTCTGTCCTTAAATCGATCCGTTCCCCAGCTTAACCAACATGCCCTTCCTTTTTGCCAAGTCTTTTTTGTGCCAGACTCCAGTTCGGGTCGGGTTCCTTGCCCAGGTCTCCAATCTGATCCGAGCCCATATCCGATCCGATCTGAAACCCTGCACAATTTTCTGCAACTTTTTCCAGCATCTTCTTTACGCCATTCGACGACGTTTTCGACAAATCTAACTATACTAATCAACCACAAATCATTCCTAACAGTCATAGCAACATAGTAAACTAACCACAAACACCAAAACATTGAATTTATATGTCAAAATGGATCAAATATACCCAAAACTCCATAATTTCCCTTAAGCATGTTTAAGCAAAACTAATCATAGGGTTAACAAAACTTAATTAAATTAAACCAAATTTCTACCAGAGGCATAAAATATTATTTACGAATTTATGGATATTTTTCTAGAATTTATTAGTGTATAAATTCGCTAATCTTCACTAATTACCCTTAATTAACTGTAATTAGTGTCAAAACAATGCTAATCACTCACCTTGGCCACAAATAAGATTCTCAGAACTGAAACCTCGCTGATTTGGGTGAATACTGATGTCTAACAGCAGCTCTAACCTTGCTTTCGTGTCTTCTCTCCTTAATTTGATGTAGATTGAGCCAAAACTTGATTAGAAAGTGATTAGAAGGTGATTTGGGTGTTGAAGGCCATTATTAGAGTTCCAAGAATGAAAG
This sequence comes from Allium sativum, assembly GCA_030737875.1. NCBI lineage: Eukaryota > Viridiplantae > Streptophyta > Magnoliopsida > Asparagales > Amaryllidaceae > Allium > Allium sativum. The sequence goes on from CM060910.1 coordinate 621,436,978, forward strand.
TGGCGGCTGAAAGAAATGTTTTCTCACCCTAATCAGCCCCTATACATCTCAAATCCCGAAATCCCCTTTGGGCCTAGCTGCTAATTACCCGATTAAGCTGTTTTTCACTATCTGAAACTTGTTTCAGCCATATCTCCCAAACAGTGAGTCCGTTTGGCTAATGTGACCACTCTACGGAATTGTAAACCATCATCCGGAGCCAATTGAAGTGGTTTCAGGTCAAAATTCCTTTCCAGTCAAAAGTTATGGCCAAAACAGTGCCAACTAGGGGTAAAATGGTCATTTAAAAATCGACAAAAATCATGAACATGGGAAATGACTCCAACAGTCGTCTCCCAAAGTTACATGATCATACAACTTCATATGTGAAAGAAATAAATATTCTACGATCCTATGATGCGTACAATACGGGTCGTTACACTCTCCCCCCCCCCCCCCTAAGAAATTTCGTCCCCGAAATTCCTTAACCCAAAACATACAAAAGATCCCGCATGCCTAATAGCCGCATACAATAATCAAACATGCAAACAAGCAAACAAGCCTATCCTAGCATGCGGAAAACTAAATCGAAGTTAAAATCTTACCAGGCGAAGAGTTCTGGATACATCTTCCTAATACTCTCCTCTTTCTCCCAAGTGCAATCATTCTCGTCCTCGCCCCAATGAACCTTGACTAGCTTCACCGCCTTCCTTCGAAGTTGCTTCATGTCGTGCTCGACAATACGGGCCGGCTTGCGGTTCCCAACCGCCTCGGGTTCTACTTCGAAGTCCCCTAACTGATCAGGTGAAATAGTCATATCTGGGTCGTGAACGAACTTCCTTAGTTGGGAAACATGAAATACATTGTGAACTCCCGCCATCTTCTCTGGTAAGCCAACTCTATATGTCAAATTCCCGACTAGTTCAAGAACAGGGAATGGGCCAACGAATCTTGGTGCCAACTTGCCTCTCCTTCCAAATCGTATTACGCTCTTCAACGGAGAAATCTTGACAAACACCAAGTCACCAACGGAGAATTTTAAATCTCTTCTCCTCTTATCAGCATAACTCTTCTGCCTATCTTGGGTAGCCTTCATTCGTTGTTGAATGATCTTGATCTTATCTGTAGTTTCCCTCACCACATCTGGTCCAAGCATAAACTTATCGCCAGTCTCTATCCAGCATGATGGTGAGTTGCACGGTCTTCCGTACAACGCTTCAAACAGAGCCATCCCGATACTGGATTGGTAGCTATTATTATATGCAAATTCTACTAGATGCAAATGGTCATTCCATGATCCGCCAAAATCCAGTACACAAGCTCTTAATAGGTCTTCCACTATACGATTCACCCTCTCCGTATGACCGTCGGTCTGAGGATGATACGTGGTACTGAGATGCAATTCTGACCCCAGAGCCTATTGTAAGCTCTTCCAAAACCCACTAGTAAACAACGGGTCTCTGTCGCTTACAATGCTTTTAGGTACTCCATGAAATCTCTCTACCCACTTCATATACAATTCTGCTAACTTAGCTGCCGTTCTGGTCGATTTGACTGGTATAAATCTTGCGCTCTTAGTCAATCGATCCACAATTACCCAAATGCCATCATGCCCCGATCTAGTCCTTGGTAAAACATCGATGAAATCCATCGAGACTTGCTCCCATTTCCATTTGGGAATTTCTAATGGTTGCAACAACCCACTAGGCTTCTTTTGTTCGGCTTTTACTAGCTGGCAATTCATGCATTTGGATATAAACTTCCCAATGTCTCCTTTCATCCCTTCCCAGTTGTAGGTCTGCTTCATATCTTAATACATCTTGTTACCACCGGGGTGTATAGTCAGTTTTGAGTGATGACATTCTCTAAGCACTTCATCTCTCAATCCATTGACATTGGGTACAACAAGCTTTCCATTCTTTCTAAGCCATCCATCTCGATCAAGCCCATACTTGTTCATTTCCTCATCGATACCCACCTCTAACTTGGAGATGATTTCCAATAGGTTAGGATCGTCCCTCTGACTAGAGCCGACCCGCTCAATCAAAGTGGGTCTGATCGTCAAACTTGCTAACATTTCAGGATACAATTCGCACTTTGGTCTGAAATCATACCCAGCGATGTACTCTAGCTGCTTCCATTCGAGAAACATAGCCCCTAAACTGGCATGTCTCCTACTCAAGGCATCGGCTACCGCATTGCCCTTTCCTGGTGTATATGCGATGCCAAAATCATAGGAAGCCAAGAATTCTAACCACCTTTGTTGCCAGAGATTTTGATCTTTCTGGGAGAAGAGATACTTCAACGACTTATGATCTGTAAACAGCTCAAATCTTTCTCCCAAGAGATAGTGTCTCCACATCTTTAACGCGAACACGATCGCTGCCAATTCCAAATCATGGGTAGGGTATCTTCTCTCGTGCGGTTTCAATTGCCGACTTGCATAAGCTACAACCCTACCGCCGTGCATCAATACAACACCCAGTCCGGTACCACAGGCATCCGTGTATACCGTCATCTCTTCTTTCCCCTTAGGAATGACTAACACTGGTGCGCATGTCAACTTGTCCTTTAGACTCTTGAACGCATTCTCGCACCTTTCATCCCAGACAAAAGCTTGATTCTTCTTGGTCAACTGGGTCAATGGTGCTACTATCTTGGAGAAACCTTGGATAAACTTACGATAATATCCAGCTAACCCCAAGAAACTTCTTACATCTGTTGCATTCTTGGGCGTAGGCCAATCCTGTACCGTAGCCACCTTCACCGGGTCCACGGCAATACCACTCTCGGAAACAACATGGCCCAAGAACCTCACTTCCCTCCTCCAGAAGTGACACTTGGAAAACTTTGCTTTCAATTAGTGTTTTCTCAACACCTCCATCACTATTCTTAAATGTTCCTTGTGTTCGTCCTCTGTCCTCGAGTAGACCAAAATATCATCAATGAACACAAGGACAAACTTATTCAACTGATCTCTGAATACCCTATTCATAAGATCCACAAAATATGCTGGGGCATTGGTCAGCCCGAATGGCATGACCAACCACTCATAAAATTCGGACGGCATCCGAAATGCCGTTTTAGCTATACATTCAGCTTCCACTCTAAGCTGATGAAAACCTGTCGCGAGATCCAACTGAGAAAATACTCTCGCGCCACCCAACTGATCAAACAAATCATCTATCCGCGGTAGAGGATACTTGTTCTTCCTCGTCACTTTATTCAACTCGCGGTAGTCTACACACAAACGAAGTGAACCATCCGCCTTGGTAACAAACACAACTGGTGCTCCCCATTCAGAAACACTCCTTCTGATAAATCCCTTCTTCAAAAGATCGCTGACTTGCACCTCGAGCTCTCGCTGCTCCCTTGGTGCCATACGACGAAGTGGCATCACTATTGGTCTGGCATCTTTCACCAAATCAATACGGAACTCAATCTCTCGATGTGGTGGAAGCCCGGTCACTTCTTCAAAAACATCCGGATACTGGCCAACCACGGGCAAACCTGATAACTCACTATGCGGAATTTCGAGGGAGTTTAGAAAACTAGCCAATACCCACTCACTGGGTAGACCACCAAACACTATCCTCCGCCCATCATCCGCTCTAGCTGTCACCAAAAAGCCCTCACAGTCTACCACCACCCCGTATCTTTGGAGCCAATATACTCCCAAAATAATGCCAAACCCAGTAAAGCCCAAAACAAAGCAATCACAAACAAACATGCATCCATGACTTGATAAGACCACATTACGACAAATCATGCTAAGGCTAGTAGAACCACCAATCAGGTTCGTCACTACTAAAGGTCTATCGACAATCTCGGGCTCCAATCCTAACCTATCTACCAGGTCACTAGATATGAAAGAACTAGAAGCTCCGGTATCAAACAAAACTCTAACAGGAACATCATAAACAGAAAGCATACCTTGAATGACGACATTCTTTCCCTTCTCCGCCGCGGTTGGGGCATTCGACGAAGAAGGAACAGCATTAAGGGCATATGCTTTTACCATTTGATTTTCTTTGGGGGGTTGCGGACACTTGTCCTTGTGATGTCCCATTTGGCCACAGTTGAAGCACTTCCTATCCGCTGGCTTGGCTCGACAATTACTAGCATAATGGCCCTTCTTACCACAGCTGAAGCACTCAACATCTTGCTTATTCTATTTCTTCTGGACATCCTTAGTCTGATTCTGCTTTCTCTTATTCTGGGAACCACCCTTGCCTCCACCACTTGCTTGTAGCTCTGGCTCCTCTGCACATGCAACCTCAGTCTTCGGCTTAGGGTAGAGACTTTCTGATCTCAATTCTTTCCCCACAATCGATTCAAAAGTTTCATCGATGTGGTTAATAAGCCTTTCCCCCAAGTACTTATCCAAACCAATTATGAATTTCTCATTCTTCTTCTCGGCAGTATCAATTAGAGATAACGCATACTTCGACAAAGTGTCGAATTCAGCAATATACTCCGAGACAGCTCTTCCATTCTGCTTGAGCTCCAAGAATTTCTTAAACAGCACTGACTTCTGTGCAGCTGGAATGAACATCTCACTAAAGCGAACCTTAAACTGTTCCTAAGTAATCTGATCTTCGGGAGTAGCTGCCTTTATAGCATTCCACCAATTAATTGCCCGTCCTTACAGCTGACAGGACGCTAGCTTTCTCTTCATCGCATCCTCGATACCCAGATCCTCGAAGATACGTTCACAACTATCCAACCAATCCTGAACATCCGTAGCCGACTCCGTTCCGTGGAACGGCTTCCCACCAAGACTAGTATAATCCTTATTCAGCTTGGCGCAGTCGACTCTAGGTGCCTGCACTATTGGACCACCACCATTTCCACCATTGGGAGCTGCCCTCTGCACATCTCTAAGCAGCTCTCTCATGAGGTCAGTAAACATTGTCCTCATGTCAGAAGCTTTCCCATTATTGGCTCCCCTACCAGCACCTCTAGTATATCGGCTCATCGTCAATCTGTAAAAGGAAACGATTAACGACCCCATAGTGGTGCTAGTGCAGTATGACTTCACCCTCATACTACTAATGGTATATACATACATAGATTTTAAAACCAAAGTAATCACAAATACGCTCTCTCGTATACGTATATTATCTCTCCCTGATAACATCCCTAGGTTAACTACGCAACCTAGAGCTCTGATACCAAGTGTGACGGTCCGCCCCGCACCAACCTGCATTTCCTCCGAAAGTGCGCTGTACACATGCCCGACTAGCATGAGATGGTCGTCAAAAGAAAGGAAAGAAGGGAACGGACTAATTAAGAACCTGTAGAATGTCTCACAGCGCATGGAGTAAAATATAATAATAATAACATACTTGACATAAAACAGGTGAGACAGTGCATAAGCTGATAACTAAAATCAACATCAACATCAGAGCAGCGAAAATCCAAATACAGCTTATTACAACTTTCCAAATTTACTGTCTCTAAACAAAAGAAAACAAAAGTAGAAGATGCACCACTAATGCCCAAGCAGTGATCTTCAACAACACAGGGAGAATACTATATATATATTACGTGGAAGCCTCCTGCTCGTCTCCGGATCATCTACCCGTGCATCACCAGCTAACCTGTCTCTAGTCTGCTCGTGTGAGCACCCAGAGTAATAAGAGGAGACATAAAACTCTGGGTCAGACATAAAGCCTGGTATGAGCGATAAGGATCTAAACAGAATAATAACAGGTATACTAAACCATACCTGAACCTGGACCTGCAACCAAAGAGTTAGTACCACATACCGTACAATACTCCAAGGTGCCATATTAAATAGTGTAAGAATACGGGGGTGGGGGTGTGCATGTCATAATGATAGAAAACAAATCATCCATGGAAACCATCCTCTCATTTCTCACTCAGTGCGTAAAGCGTACGATGTCCACCACTGTCAATCACTAGACCCATCGAGGTAGTGACGGTGTTCAACTTGTACAACTACTGCTACTACCAAGCTTACCACATGGAGTCATGACCCCACTTCATTGGTTTATAGCCCTTTAGTTGTACCTAGGCCACTGTGGCCCTGAATCCGTTCTCGTACCTCCCATACATAGTGATCCAAAGTCATAGACATCGACTGCCCCTTGGCACACATCCCGCAGCAAAGCCCAATCATGAAGTGAACTCATCGGTTCCCAACCGGATCCTGAGCTCTAACTTCCCATATTGGACTACCTTTGCATCTCGGGTTATTGGTCAATACTGGGTCGGGTCGGTTTCCCTCCTAGCCATCGGTTCGGGTTGGGTGTCCATTCTGAGTCGGGTCGGTGTGTTGTCCTCCCCTGTAGCGGTTCGGTTCGGGTTTCCTGCATTGTATCGGTTCGGGTCGGGTGTCCTCCTCCAGGTCGGGTCGGGTGCCATCTCCCTTCCAATTCGTGCTTCCGCTCCGATCCACTCCCTCGTTCTTCACGTGCTCCGATCCGATCCCTCCTTCTTCATCCGATCCGATCCCAGTTCAATTAGCGTGGCCTTCCTTCTTGCCAGTTCTCCCAAGTGTCAAGTTCCGATCCGAGCCCTTCGTCCTTAAGTCGATCCGATCCCCAGCTTAACCAACATGGCCTTCCTTTTTGCCAAGTCTCTTTTGTGCCAGACTCCAGTTCGGGTCGGGTTCCTTGCCCAGGTCTCCAATCCGATCCGAGCCCATATCCGATCCGATCCGAAACCCTGCACAATTTTCTGCAACTTTTTTCAGCAAATTGTTTACGCCATTCGACGATGTTTTCGACAAATCTAACTATACTAATCAACCACAAATAATTCCAAACAGTCATAGCAACATAGTAAACTAACCACAAACACCAAAACAATGAATTGATATGTCAAAATGGATCAAATATACTCAAAACTCCATAATTTCCCTTAAGCATGTTTAAGCAAAACTAATCATAGGGTTAACAAAACTTAATTAAATTAAACCAAATTTCTACCAGAGGCATAAAATATTATTTACGAATTTATGGATATTTTTCTAGAATTTATTAGTGTATAAATTCGCTAATCTTCACTAATTACCCTTAATTAACTGTAATTAGTGTCAAAACAATGCTAATCACTCACCTTGGCCACAAATAAGATTCTCAGAACTGAAACCTCGCTAATTTGGGTGAATACTGATGTCTAACAGCAGCTCTAACCTTGCTTCTGTGTCTTCTCTCCTTAATTTGATGTAGATTGAGCCAAAACTTGATTAGAAAGTGATTAGAAGGTGATTTGGGTGTTGGAGGCCATTACTAGAGTTCCAAGAATGAAACTGGCGGCTGAAAGAAATGTTTTCTAACCCTAATCAGCCCCTATACATCTCAAATCCCGAAATCCCCTTTGGGCCTAGCTGCTAATTATTCGATTAAGCCCAATTAAGCTGTTTTTCACTATCTGAAACTTGTTTCAGCCATATCTCCCAAACGATGAGTCCGTTTGGCTAATGTGACCACTCTACGGAATTGTAAACCATCATCCGAAGCCAATGGAAGTGGTTTCAGGTCAAAATTCCTTTCCAGTCAAAAGTTATGGCCAAAACAGTGCCAACTAGGGGTAAAATGGTCATTTAAAAATCGACAAAAATCATGAACATGGGAAATGACTCCAATAGTCGTCTCCCAAAGTTACATGACCATACGACTTCATATGTGAAAGAAATAAATATTCTACGATCCTATGATGCGTAGAATACGGGTCGTTACAGATCCCATACCTTGTCATAGTTGGAATCCAATCTCCAATAAGCGCACTGCAGTTTTTTATTTCATACTATGTATGTGGAGCGTGAGATGCAAGCGTTCTACTATTTGGTTATTTATTTGATATAGACACAATTATAATATCATCAGATTTTCGTATCAATTTTTTTTGGGTTATAGTAAGGTGAAAACTGTTCGTATTTTTGTGTGAGTTGGTCATTCTACTATCCTTTTCTTTAAAAAAGTTTTTTCAAATTTAAACAATATGGTTGGAGTTTACTTACACTAGTCCCATAACTGACCCAGAGTTTGTTTTGTTTGTTTTCCCTAAACTCTTGGGTGCCCAAATTTGTACGGGCAGTCAAGTGTTTTAGGATTTTACAGATACACTTTGAGGAGCTTGAAGCAGGAGACTTCACTGTTAGTTATTTTAGCGTTATTTTCGCTATATCAAATATTTTATTGTGCTCTGATGATGGTATGTATATATGATTAAAAAATTGTATTCAAAAATTATGATATATGATTATACATTTTATTCGTTCCGCTGTGAGATTCTAATGTTTCTTTTGTTTTATCTTCTGTATGTTTCTATTTCTTTATCCCTAATGATTCATATTTCCATGTTATTTGGGTTGGACGTGTGTAGTTTTAGTCAACTCAAATAGTACGGATTTCGAGCCATCACAACTAGTCTTTAAGTTGTCTTTACTTTCGAATGCGTACATTTGGTTCTAAGTGGTTGAAGTCATCTAGATCTGATCTGAGTATCTACAGAACTTTGTCAATAAAGGATATACATGTATATATATAATTGCTAAGCCACTTTTATATAATCATTTTTTATATTTCATAATTGTAGAAAGAAAAACATTCCCATAAATTCAAGTCTTTAACAAATATTTCGTATTTCAAAAGATATCTTTGCTGCGTCGAAAACAACGTTATTCAAGATAATGTTAATTTAAACTCAAACCAGCTAGCAATATTGGGTATAAGGATTCATAGAAATTTAATTAATTACAACCAATATTAATTTCCATATTCAACTTGTACTGTTCGCCAAATAACGGTGAAATCACCTTTAAAATTCTCATGAATGGTTAAATTTTCATCCTCAGAATTTGATACAAAGTTTAACTAAAATTTCCTTGATTCTATTTTAAATCTTTATTATCTTAAAGAAACTCCAAAATTTATTTATTTTCTAAAGGGATCCATCCAAGTGAATAAATTAAACTATTCTCTCTATCGAACTAATCCGGATAGCTAGGAAGCAGGAAATTGGTTTTCAAAACACTAGCCTAGAGCTGTCTCTTTTTTTGTTCATAAGGCGGTCAAGTTATTTGATGATTATAACTTAAATATGTCCATTTTTAGAGTATCTAGGCTTTCTATTCCATTTGGTCCACCCCTCAGTCAATTTTTCTTAGCATTCATCGGTGAAGAAATGTACAAGTCGTTTCCAAATACTTAACTTTATTAGTAATATTCCTATTGGAAATAATTCCTCATTTACTTGATCTTATTCTCAAATATTATTTAAAAACATTTTATTTTGATCATTTGTTTTACATACTTATCATAACCTAAAATTCCTTTAAAATATTTTTCAATCGTTTTAAAACTCTTTCTAGAGACTGAAGAGAAACCCAATTTTAAAACCATTTATTCAATAGTTAGTAAAAGTTGTTCCTAAACCATCGATGAATATTGATTTTTCAGTGTTATAGATTAGAACACTTATTTTATTTCATATATATATATATAACTTTACGTCTCAAATGCCTTTCAATACAATTTAATATTCTTATAAAATTTATTTCATATTTTTCAATGAATAAAAATATCAAGTTTAAAGAGTTGAAAGCCATACTTTACGAACTGCAAAAATGCTATGGTATTGAAAAGTTGATTTAGTTATATCTCAAGCTTTACTAAAAAAATCTTGATTTTTCACTTTTGTATGTAAACTATAGTAGTTAGAGTTTAGAAATTTCCAAATTTGAAGGATTCCAACTCATACTATATCCACCCATTCGACTTTTAGGATAGAGAAATCACGAAGTACCAAAGCACAACGCGCTTTTTTGGACCCATTGAAATTTTCAATCATCTTCAAGCTTTACCAAAATAAGATTTTATATTTTAAAGACATTTATAGACCATTTTAACCCATCTTTATTCGTTTTCAAAAAGGTTATCAATGTTATATACAGTATTATGATACATGAAGGAAGGTAATTCTTTCTATCTAAATTCAACGTGTATTTTCCATGAATCATTTTTATAACAAGCTAGTGCATTATCAACCAATCATTTAGTAATCCATTATTAAAGCATTCATCCTATGTTACTTACCTATGTATACTTGCAAAACACAAATCTTAAATAATTTTAAAGAGATAAAACTAGTGTTCTCACTTTCAATTATAACCGATCTTTGAATATGTTAAAATTGACTATAACTCCACTATCAACACATTGAGGTTGTTTTAGCTTGATTCCGAACTCCAAATGTTCTCATTCATGGCCTAAAAGTGTGCGGAGCTTGGCCTTTAATTTTATTCACCCTTGCACTGTCTTTTCATCATTTTTTAAGTGCTAAACCATCCTATAATGATGTTACGAGAACATTGTGAAACTTTGGTGGAGTTTGGATTTATTTTGACATTAGTTTTATGAAGTTAACAAAGAGATAAGATGAACAGTTAAATAGCTTCAAGAAGCGAAAGAATAAGCATAGGAAATGAATGAAAATAATGAGAAAAGAGGTCTTGTATTTATAGTCAAAAATATAACAACCCCCCATTTCGAGAAATTTAAGTCGACAATAAATCCACATATGTCTAACTCGAATCGCTCAAAATGACATAGTATTATTATTTTAGCGATTAATATGAACCAAATTACATAGTCACAAACATAGAATAATTCAACATGTAACACCCCACCTTCGTTAGGGCCACTCGCAAAGGGAATGCCTTAACTTTGGTGGAGCGTTTTTAGTAGACAGAACAGAAATTTACAAGACAGATAAAGTAGTACTTGAAAATTTTATAACTTTATTACAACAGAAATAGAAATGAGTTTAGTTACATCTTTCAAAATCACAATATCGGAATTCAAGTACATAAATATCGGTCTTGTACAAAAGCCTTCAGAATGCATAGTTTTTAAAGCCATAATCCCCAACATAAACTGCCATGGAAAGATAGAGCCAAAGCCAACAATACTTCAAACACTTCAAGCAGAGAGAATTAGAATCATGCTCCTATGTTTCCACCCTGAGAACCTAGGGGAGGGGGGAATGGAAGAAAAGAGCAAAAAAACTAGGTTAGACATAAGTCTAGTGAGTCCAGTGACTTTCAGCATATAAACAGATAATAGTGTCATGACATGTAAATAAAACTGGATGAGAGATAACCGTTACAGAAATAGCAGGTTAACAGAAGGAACGGAATGATATAGGCTAAGCTAAGTTTTCACTTCTCTACACTAATACTAGTATAACAGGATTAAGTGTTACCCTAATATCTAAAATGAAACAAAAACGGAAACAGAATAATCTCTACAAAAACAGAATGCTAGTAATGGGCCTTTACCACCCGAACAGAGGCAGAGGTACAGAAACATAATGCTTATAATGGGCTTTTACCACCTCAATAGGCAGAAGGTACGGAAATAGAATACTAATAATGGGCCTTTACCCCCCAAACAGACAGAAGGTACGGAAATAGAATCAGAAACGGAATCCGAGACGGAAACATAATAGTCCCTATGGAAACAGAATGTTAAAATTAGGTGTACACTAGAAATGGGCCTTTACCACCCAAATAAATGGTACCACGTAGAAACAGATTGGTGTTACCACCCAACAAAAATAGACGGTACCCACAGAACAGACAGAACTAGGTGTACCCTAATGTCTAGACTGAAACAGAAATGGTAACAGAATAATCTCTACAGAAACAGAATGCTAGAATTAGGTGTACACTAGTAATGGGCCTTTACCACCCGAACATATGGTACCACGCAGAAACAGATGAGTGTTACTACCCAACAGAAACAAACGGTACCAACAGAAACAGACAGAACTAAGTGTACCCTAAGTCCTATCCCCAAGCGATCGGCTCCCTAATGCATAAATACCCTGTGTCGGCCCCACAGTAGGGTGTATCATTCCCTAAAGTGGCAATCTATTGGCACAGACCTATATACAGATGTCACGGTGTCTTACATCCTCAAAGCAGACCGGATCCATGCACGCACATGACCCGGCTGGAACGCGCCATCAATACCCCTCGCCATTATCAGAATGAACCACTTATAATTAGTTCAATAAGCGTGCCCGAACCCCTACATAGCTTGGTGTCAAAGTTTTGATACCAGAAAGGGTTACTGACTATTATGGGTTCCACACAACAGATGACATAAGTGATTCCCCTCCTGACCTTGTGTCCCCAGACTAACAGATTTTAGATTAACTTGTTTATAGATTTCAGACAGAGTTCAGATTACTAGTTCACAGATCAAATAATCAATTTAACAAGTTTTCAGATTAACAGACCAGATTTATAGATTGTCTAACTTTGTATTGGGCCTACAGATTCACGAAACGGGTTTAATAGATTCATCAGTCCAGTTGGCTTAACCCTATCCACTCAACACGTTTTTAGACACCACATTTCTCTTAAATTTACATTAATTAAATATTAATGCATAGACCTCTCATATTAGGTCAGTAGCTTGTGGCCGCTAGATGTGCCGGGCGGTTCTGGTCAGACTTCTGCCACAAGCCAGACCTAACCTCGTGTCTAAGCATATTTTAGTTATGCCTACGACCTCTCACATTAGACTAACAGTTTGCGATTGCTGGTTAAGTCGGTTGGTTCCGGGCAGGCTTCTACCGCAAACAGAGTCTAACCTCGTGTCAATGCCAATTTATTCCAATACAGATTATACAGATATCAGACTAATTATGTCCATTTAATAGATTAAACTTCTTTATAGGTTACAGCAGATTAATCAGATTTCCATGTTTTTACTCAATCTTAGATCGAGCCTACAGATTCTCGTACCTAAATTTCAATTATTTAGCTTTCAACAGATTAGTCAACTCAACAGATAACAGATCTAACACATTAGGCGATTCAGCAGATTTAGCAGATAACAAATTTAACAGATTAGGCAATTCAACAGATTTAGCAGATAAGAGATTAGGTAATTCAACAGATTTAACAGATAACAAATTTAGCAGATTAGGCAATTCAACAGATTTAGCAGATAATAGATTTAGCAGATTAGAAATTCAATAGATTTAGCAGGTAGCAGATTTAGCAGATTAGGAAATTCAACAGATTAAACATTTCTAAAATTCTATTTACATATCTTGCCTAATCGTAAATTAAGCCTAACCTTACATGCGTAAATCCTGGTCATAATTAATAATACAACATATGCCCAAATTTTAGTTAAGCTTTGCACAGTACAAAATATTATCAAAAATCTCCAAACGATATGAATTATGCTAAATTATAGCCTATGATGTCAAATATCCAAAAACCCATATTTAGGCGCATTCACATTAATAGTTATCTTATTTTAATATAGGTCTTTACGCTTAAGTCACATATTCCTTTTTCAAGTCATGAATCCAAAAATCTAGATCTTTAAATTATAACATCTCAAAATCATATCTTAATTTTAAACATACGTTATGTACCCCAAGTTTCAAGTCATATGTTATCATACAATGATTACTCTTCTTCCAAATTACAGAGTATGCACAGATCTGGATCTAATTTACAACATATGTCCATTTCTCAAATCAGTCAAAGATCAGTCATCTCCAATTATGGATTATCCATTATTTGTCCCAATAATTTAGCATTCGTATGTTAATCTCTTATGAGATTTGGCGCAGGCTCATGGTGGCCTGGCTATAAACAAAAAGGAAGGAAAGAGGGAACAGATATAGAACAGTCACAATCAAGACAGATCCACAGAAAAGTATGCATAACCTCAGATCCAGATTCACAAAAAATGTCAAGATAATTATTAAATTTCATATCTGAAAATAACTGTACTCACAAAAAGGGAACGATTCTTGTATTCTGACACTGAATAGCGCTCCTTTGGCGTAGACTATCGATTAGATTTGATTCTCTTTTAATTCTATTCAGATTGGAAGAAGATGCACTAGTTCTAGTTTTGATTCTAGCAGAGTAGCGACACCATTTTTATTTTTTATTTAGAATAGAGGCAGAGTATAGGCAGAATGAAATTGTGTGGAGAGAAAGCTAGGTTTGGGGGTGTTTAAATAGGTTAGAGCTCACGAATCTGGTCAGAAAGGCGTCTAAATACAGAAAAATACATCTGTCCACAGATCTGGAAATACGGGGGAGGTCGACCTTAGTGTCGACCTGTTTACCCAGGTCGACCCCCAGTTCGACGCTAGTGTCGACCTGGGTCCTGGGCGGGAATTTTCCCGCCCAGCCCGAGTGTCTGTTTTGAATTTCGAAATCCGAAGTTTTGAATTTTGGGCTGGTTTTTACTGAAACTTCTAAAGGCCATATCTTCTTCATACGGAGTCCGATTTATGCAAACTTAGACTCTATTCCAAGAAGAATTTTGAGACGAACGCAATGGCGTAACCTGTTTCCCTTAATTATTCTGTTGCAATTTAATTATTCTCTGATTTGTCATTCTTATGTTCACAGAAAACAGGGGGGTTACACAACATCTCGTAATGAAAAATAATTCAATAGTAGTTTCTGAAAATACTATTAAAAATACATCAGAGTCCTAAAAGTAAATATTGCGAAAGAATAATACATAGAATTCACAAATACAAACTTACATAAATAAGGAATTGAAAAAAATCGAAAATAGTCAGAATCGTCAATTCCAAAAGATGAATCTCGAATATTGTGATACTCAGTCTATCCCAAGAATAAAGTAGAAAAAACACTTGAGTCAGGACTAATATTGTTATGTAAGTAAATCAACTCAAGTGAAATGTATACAGGTGAAAGGTACAAGTAACTCAAAGGATTTTTTGGATTTCCTTTCTTTAAACGTCTGCCAAAATATGTACATATAATTCAATACACTATTATAATAATGTATATCAGTAAAGTATAGTATTGACAATAGCATTAAGGTGTTTGTAGCCATATCCCCTTTAGCACATTTTGTATGAGCATTATAGTCTATACAGTTCCGTGAACCCACCATAAACTAGTGTCATTAGAGGGTACTCCATATGTACAATACAAACGAAAGTCATAGTGGGCTCGATTAGGATAATATCACAAGGCACATGAGTCAATTCCCAGGGAATGATTCTACCATTTTGCAGAGCTGGGGACGTAGTAACACATAACTGCAACTACCGCCTACCTCTAACAGCACTTCCATAATCATGGATGCACATCGAATCAAATCAAAAAGAGGGACTAAGATAATAAATGAACAAGTGTGTCCGATTGGGGGAGGGATTCACTTGGCTCGGCATAGCTCCTATTTTAGTCATTTTAATTATGACACGAAGGTCATGGCTGTCCATCATCATTCTCTTACTTCATTCTAGTAACGTTACCCAAACCATCTTACTCCATTATGGCTCATCCACCACGTATATAGTTGTTAAAGTGGTTCCCGTTATTAACCGAGAGTATGCCACTTATCCACATCTTAATCATTTATATCTAAATAAATATCATAATTTAATGTCATAAATCGATTTACTTCAAATATTGATTTTAATTACCATTTCTCAAATCAATTCGACAATGGATTCAGTTCAAACTTTCGAATCTTACATTACGAAATTGTTCAGTATAAAATTTCAAAATTTTGACTTTAGATTTCTATATTACAAATATCATTATTAAGTGAAATCTTTATATTCATACATTTGGACTTGATTTTCTCGGACTGAAAATAGTATTTTATTTAAAAATAGTTATATTTAATATAAAACAATTTAATTAAAATAGTTATAAAATATATAATAGTTCAAATGAATATAAAATAGTTCGATTAAAATGGCTTAAAAAATATAATAATTAAATTTAATATAGAATAGTTTTATTAAAATAACTAGTATATATAATAATTAAATTTAATATATTACAGTTTAATAGCTACAAAAATATATACTAGTCAAGTTAAGATTTGTTTAAAATAGTTTAATAAAAATACTAATTAAAATTATTCTAATATGAACCATATATCAAAACATTCCCAAACCCGACTTAAATTTAATGCAGATTTAGATTGTCAATTTCCAATCGACTTAAATCTTAAATGATTTAAATTTCTATTTTAAAATAGAATTATTGAATTAATTTATAACTTAAATTCAACATCTAAATTATGACGATCTGCTTTTTCGACAGCTTCGTGGTTATAATCGAACAAATTAAACCATTCGAAATAGCAAATTATCATATCTTATGAGGTTTAACATAATCAAATCACAAAATCGCACATAATAATACAATATCTCATAGTGGAAACAGATATTACAATTTATTAGAGTTACAAAATTTAAAATACAACGGAAGATTAATACATAAGTTTCATTAACATACATGTAGGTGGCCGAGATAATGGACACGATCGAAGTCTTCACAATACCCGGCTTCGACATATGTAAGTCTCAAACTGTAAAGATCGGTCTGACCCGAGCATAAAGCAAAAAATACAGAACACTCGGATCAGAACTAATAGTCTCATCTAAGTGAATTAACTCAAGAGAAATGTTCACAGAAATGCACAATAAATTATTTCACATGTTAACTCTCAAATATTTAACTTTTCTTATATCATAATTTCAAATTTATACCTTCATAAATTCATATCAATCAATTTATTTAAGGGATAGCTTGGCTAAAGTCCCTATTAAGTTTCAAAATAGCCAAAAAGGTATGTTAATTACATCCCTAGAATTAGGTTAACTTATAATTGTATAAAAGTATACAATTATTTTGTGAATAGTTACAAACATTTACGCACATAAATAAAAAAGTTGCGTAAATTTGAGCAACTATTCAGGGAAAATTTTGCTGAAATTTACGTAATTTTTGACCAAAAAAGTTGCTGAAATTTACCCAAATTTCCCAAAATATCGTGGAAATTTCAGTAATTATTCAATAAAAAAATTACAGAAATTTCAGTAATTATTCGTCAAAAAAATACGGAAATTTATGCAATTTTTTGACATTATTGCATAAATGTCCATATTTATTCATTGAATAATTGCATAATCTTGTGCACTTTTCAGTAACTACTTTTTACGGACTTAATTACAATCTTTTTTGGGGAATGAGATTTTGTGCATTAAGTTTTTTTTAAGGACCTGAGCCAAATTTTCACTTTATTTAAACGTCCAACTCGTATCTTTAAGGAATTAATTGACTTAACTTGATAAAATCATATTTCACATATTGATTTGTAATCATCTACTCCAAATAGTTCACTATTGGTTTCATTTAGATACCCATTTTTAAACGATTCCAAACCCATCTAATTTCAAAATTTTCATTTATATATCACAAATATTATATTAATCAAAATTTTAATCTTTACATCACTGCGGAATTGATGGCTTAGATTGGAAATAGGATTTATTTAAAATCAATAAATATATTTAAGAGTAGTTGAATTTAAAATAATTAATATATACACTTTAAATTTAAAAGAGAATGGCTTATTGAGATACTTTTATTGAAATAAAAATGAAATTTTAATAGGTAAAATGGTTAATCAAATGGCTTCGAAATCATTATGGAAATAACAATCCAGGAGATTTGATTTTAAGAAAGATAGTTTAATATAAATAGAAGAAATCTAAAATAGTTCAAATATAATCGCCCAATCTAAGCCAAAAATCCATATTTCAAATTTTGATATTTCTCTCGGGGTTTAAATTTCCATTCATGTCATTATGTAAATTTTATCCTTATGTTCTCTTGATTCATCATATTTTATATCGCAAAATGCATCCTTTGAACCTAGTTAACATACTTAATAGTTCATTTCGTTTAAGTCTCTTATTTTCAACTTCACATTGTTAACTCAATATATCCTAAAATTTGTTAACTCGGTATAGTTCATTCCACTCAAATTATCAAATAAAATTATTAAGTTTGTTTTATATCTACTACATATTCCCAAATATCATACCTTAAGCGAATTTCTAACTTAATAAATTCCATTATATTTATTTCTGTAACAACCCGTATTTTTGAATAACATATTATAACATAAATCGAGGCAGAATCAAACTGTAAAATCTGAATCAAGGGAAACTGGTCATGCCCTTGCATTCGTCTCGGAAAAATACGCGAAATACAGTCCGAGTTTTCGAAAATCGGAGTCCGTATGACCAAGATATGGCCTCGCGAAGTTTCACGAAAAATTCAAATTCAAAACAGATTCAAAAATTTCAATTTTCAGAAGTGGCGGGAAAATTCCTGCCAGACCCAGGGGGTCGACCTCCCCCCCCCCCCCAGGTCGACTGGAGAGTCGACCCTAGGGTCGACCTGGGGGTCGACCTCCCTGGTCGGCCAGGTCGGCCAGGTGCACCCATTTTGGCTGTTTTGACCTGTTTTGTTGGCTAGTGACGGGATTTGATGGCTCTGATTGAATCTAGGGTTAATCCTATGGCTAATACTATCCTAAAACTCTATAAAAAGACCCCTAAGCCTAGCCTAAATCATCATTATTCATTCCTACAACTAAACTATGCCAAATTTGTTCCTCTCATGGCCTCCACTCTCATGCTAAAATTCCTAAGTTTATTTCTATGAGAGATTTTGAGTGCATACAAGTATTTTCAAGCTTGTATGAGTGCTCTTAGTTTGCATTCAAGTCAAGTTGCCACATTTCTATTACAAAGCAAGGGTTTTTATTGATTTGGATCAAGGGTTTTCATTTGGAGCTTGCATATTTGGGTTTTTGGTGCTTGCATAAGGGCTTCGTCTCAATCTTTATAATAAATAATTATTTGTGTCTTCATAGCATTGTAATCCCTTTTCTACTTTCTTTCTTGAACTCTAAAGTTAAATGAATGATGCAAGTTTGGGGTTGATCATTATGATATGCAAGTTTGGTTGATCATTATGATATGCAAGTTTGGTTGATAATTATGATATACAAGTTTGGTTGATCATTATATGCAAGTTTGGTTGATCATTGTGCAAGTTAATCATTATGTATGACACATGTTGCTATGTTATGCAAGTTTGGGTTGATCATTATACACATGTTGTCATGTTATGCAAGTTAAACTTGAAGTTGTGAGTTTAAAGCTTCAAGCTTTATGTTGAAGGTTGCATTTTGGCAACATGGAAGTTATCATATCCCTTATGATAACTTGCATGTGAGGCTAAATGCGAACTTCTAGCAACTTCTACATGTCATTTATCACCATGTATCACTCATATGCTAAGTTTGGTTTTATGCATGCTTTTGAAGCCTAATAATGCAATATGCAAGTATATGAACATATGTACATTTCATATGCCACCATGATAAACTTGTGGCTTCAACACCTTTTTGTCATGATTATGCCAAGTTCCCTATTTTATCCTTTATGCGTTGTTGCGATTATGTAAACGATGGGATTACGTTGGGGTTGGGTAACATTATGACATAAACATGGTTTTTATAACATGACGTGATATGTTAACTTGTAATTATGTTTTGGAAACATAATGGACATGACACTTAGAAAATATGAGTGTGGCCAACTCGAGGTTGGGCTGAGTTTGTAGCATAAATCTACCCGGACCCGCCCGGCTTAACTAGTGGCTACAAACAATAGGACCCAATGTGAGGAGTTGGTCATGTTGTGCTCGAACCCGAGGTTAGACCTAGTTGTGGTGTAAAGCTACCCGGACCCGCCCGGCTTAACTAGTAACCACAACAAAGTCTAATGTGAGAGGTTAAAGCGCATTAAGTTAATTAATGCCTCCTGATTAGGGTTCAGTCATGGTCCACTTAATAATTAACCAATTTGGGCTTGATGGATTAATCGGGGTTAAGTCAGGAACCTTGGGTACTCTTAACCAATTTAATCCACGTTTGGATCGGGTTAACCACATTTAACCCGTTAAGAAACCCTAGTTGCGTGGTCCTTTTCAGCGGTAACCTTCTAGATAGTATCATAAGACCACTAGGCTAGGGTGGGGCACGATTACTGGGCTGATTGTAAGAGACCAAAAGAGACGGCTGAATGATGCCCCGGTTGTTCAGGCGGACCATGGTCATGCACATTAAGTCCGGAGTTGAACACGGGCACTGGTAGGTTTGGACTGTGCATCATGGTATGGTGTCTGAGGGTTACACCGTAGGGCCAGATACACCCTAGGGTGGACCCTGCACAGTCAACTACAATACATGATTAAGCCGTATGACACCGACACCTGACGAGTTAGGCTTATAGGGAGCCGATCGACTAGACCGAGTAGTTGGACCTTGATTTAGGTCATCTCATGATGTTGGGCCAAGCTTGGGCCAAGGGATCAATTCTTGTTTTTACTTGACATGTTGGAATGCTAGTACACCCGTGGTGCAAAACTTAACCTTGATTATGCAATGACATCTTTATCTATCTTGTTAGTTAATCATCATGCCAGTATGATTATGTTCATCTCAGCTTCTCATGCCAGTTAACTTTACTAGTTCATAGACAGATAGTAGTAGGGCTTACCAGTCTTTTTGACTGACCTATTTTCTTTCGCCTCTTATCTTCCGTTTCCCCCCCTCTGGTCCTCAGGGTGGGAACATTGGAGCTTAGCTTGGATCTTTCTAGCTTGCTTACTGGATTTGCTCATGTACGGTTTTGGACATTGAGCTAGCTATGGTTTACTTCACTTTGGGGATAGTACTTTATGTATTTCAGTTTTTCAGTTTATTCTTTTATCTAGACTTTGTTTGTTTGGAAAATAATGATCAAGTACTTTGTTGTAACTTAACTATGGTTTTGAAATGCTAGTTTGATCCGCTGCTTTATTTACTCTGTTTTACTTATATGTTCTGTCTTGTGATATCTGCATGCATGTTTACCTCGTTTAACGCCCCTCCAAAGCTAGTGTCCTTGCAAGAGTGGCCCTGGCGGAGGTGGGGTGTTACATTTGGTATCAGAGCCAGGTTTACAAGATTTGAGCAAAAGTGTTTTTAAAACTTACCTTTTGAAGAACTATTTTCAAAACCAATTAAGTATTTTCCAAAGAAAAGTCTAGTTTATTTTAAAAGGCTATTCCCCAAAAGCCATAGCACTATCCTTCGTTTCTTCGTTCTGAATCTATCATTTTCTTCGTTTTAGTATGGCCGATCGCTTGAACATCCCGGAAGGCGTACAAGTACCCATCTGGTTCTAGAGATTTATGGAGGCAAGGGCGAATGAAGCCGGCCCCGCGAACATTCCTCCTCCTTTCCCCGTCGCTAACATCTCTCCTCCTCCCGTAGCTGAGGTTCCTCCTCCCCCTCAGCATCCGCAAGAGGATTTCGCAAAGCTTTGCAAGGACTTTAAGGCGATGGGTTACAAGAATTTTGTCAGAACGGAGACTTCTGTGGAGGCAAGAAACTGGTTAAAGGAAACTAAAGACCTCTTTGCTATCTTTGAGATGAAAGATCGTAGGAAAGTTCTGCTGGCGGTATGGCTATTAAAAGGGGAAGCTGCTTATTGGTGGGTAGTCACCACCACTACTAGACCCATTGAGACTTGGGATGACTTTAGGAGAAGGTTTGGACTAAAGTTTCTATCATCGACTGAAGAGAATCTTCAGATGGAGAGCTTCCTATCTCTAAAGCAAGGGGACATGACAGTTAGGGAATACATGGATATGTTTAATCAACTTGCTTAGTTCGGCCTAGAATTGGTAAACACAGCTCAGAAGAAGGCCCTACACTTTACTCTAGGATTGAATGAGCCATTGCGCGGTTTGGCCATGTCTCATATACCCATGGGGGCGACTTTCGAGAGTTTGGTGAATATGGCCCTGCTTCAAGAGGAAGATAAGAGTGGCAAGAAGGAGGTCAAGGCAAATGAGTCCCAAGGCAAGAAGGAAGATAACGAGAAAAGAGATAAGAACAACAACAAGGCAAGAAAGACAAGTAAGTGCAACTTCTGTGGGATTACTGGACACATAGCCAAAGACTGTAGGAAGAAGAAAAGGAAGTTGGGGGGATGCTTTCATTGCGGAGAGTCTGGACATTTTAGCAAGGATTGCCCCAAGAAGCAAGGACAAGGGCAAGGACAAACTCAGCAAGTAAGACCCTCTGGAGGGCAATTACAGGCTCTTCTCGCTCTTCCAGCTTTTGATCGAGGTAGAGTTTTTATAGAAATTCATGTTTACATTTCTTATTTTCCTGTTCGCACCTTATTTGATACTGGCGCATCGCATAGTTTTATCTCTTCTGATATTGTTGAAAGTTTGCACCTAAGTACTAGCTTAGTTGAGGATCCCGTTTGTGTTTCAAATCCAATTGGGGGTTCCGCCCATCTGTCTATGATTTGTGTGGATTTGAAAATTTCTATCTTGGCCGTAGAATTCACGTGTAGTGCTTATGTTCTCGGGGTCACGGGATATGGGTTGGTCTTGGGCATGGATTGGTTGTCCAGTTATGGAGCCATCCTCGATTGTGAGCATAGGGTGGTGAGGTTCATGACTCACCTCGGTAATACCCTAGAAATTATTTGTAACCCTAGAGGTCCCGTCATGTTATGTTATCTTGAATCTCTCGACTCGTCCATCGATGATCTGCAATCTGTAAGGGTGGTCCGAGACTATCCTGATGTCTTTGAAGAAGTTAGGGGGTTACCCCCTAAACGAGAGATAGATTTCCGCATTTATCTAGTTGATAATGCCAAGCCAGTATCATTGCCAGTTAGGCACATGGTTCCACGTGAGAGAAGGGAGCTCAGTAAGCAAATCAAGGAGTTGCTTGAGAAAATTTTTATTAGGCGAAGCATTTCTGAATGGGGTGCTCCGGTGGTATTCACTACTAAGGCGGATGGTTCGCTTCGTCTATGTGTTGATTATCGAGAGTTGAACAAGCTGACAAAGAAGAATAGGCACCCGTTACCGAGGATTGATGATCTCTTTTGATGCTTCTGTTTTCTCTCAACTCGATCTAGCCACTGGATTCCATCATCTTAGAGTAGCTGAGGATAGCATTGATAAAACTGCGTTTAGGACTCCAGATGGATTCTTTGAATGGCTTGTCATGCCATTCGGTTTGACTAATGCACCCGCATACTTCGTGGACTTGATGAGTAGGGTGTTCAGGGAGTTCCTTAACAAGTTTGTTGTTGTCTTCGTGGATGATATTCTGATCTTCTCAAAGGATGAGGAAGAACATGCAAGGCATCTCAAGGAAGTGATGGATACGCTTAGAGCGCATCAGTTGAAAGCCAAGTTCTCCAAATGTCATTTTTGGAGAAGGGAAGTTCAGTTTCTTGGACATATAGTCTCTAAGCAAGGCATAGCGGTGGATCCCGCGAAAGTGGTTGTGGTTCAAGACTGGAAGACTCCTAGGAATGCAACCGAAGTAAGAAGCTTTCTTGGTCTGGCGGGCTACTATAGGAAGTTCATCAGGGACTTCGTTAAGATTTCGGCCCCTCTTACTAAGTTGACGAAGAAGAACTTAGTCTTTGCATGGGACTTGGAGTGTGAGCTTGCTTTTCAAAGGCTCAAGAGAGCCCTTACCTCAGCTCAAGTTTGGCAACGTGGATTGGCACTATTTTCAAGAGATAGTTTTCTGCGTGGGATACCGTATAATATGTAAACGAGATCCAAGATTCACTAACGAATCTTGGAAAGCTTGCACGAAACCATGAGCACGCAGTTATGTTTAATCCAAGTATTTTAGGCAAAGAATAAGTGGAAGTGGAACGAGAGGCAATGGTGAAATGAGTTCTAACTCATATTTTGGGAACAAGAATTAAGAACTACGGAATTGCGAAGTTAAAAGACGGTCAGGGCACGATGGGATTAAGCACAAGAAAATGCGGCTTAGAAGATCGAAGACTAGATACGCGCATTTAATCTCTTTCTAAGAGTATATCCTTGATCCCTATTGTTCCGTAGAGCTTACTCGCATGCTATCTTTTAAGTATATCCTCTCGGTCCTATCCTCAATCTTAGATCTGTTGCAAACCCCCTAAGGAGTATGACTAGCCTATTTGTGATATATGGTTGGGGTGAAGAAGTTCGTCACCAAACTATTTGGGCTTTATGGGATATGGGTAATAATTGATAGACTTACGAAGAGAACCCATTTTTCCAGTGAAAAGCAAGAGGACCGTATCATGGCTAGCATCTGTTTATCTTCGAGAGATAGTATAGTTGCATGGAGTTTCTTCTAGCATAGTTAGCGATCGTGACCCAATTTTCACTAGCCAGTTCTGGAATAGTTTGCAAGAAGCGATGGGTACACGATTGAATTTGAGTACAGCCTATCACCCCCAGACGGATGGCCAAACCGAAAGGGTGAATAGAGTGCTAGAAGATCTTTTGAGGCTTTGTGTTCTCGACTTTGGTGGTACTTGGGAAGACCACCTTCCCCTTGTAGAGTTCGCTTATAATAATAGCTATCAAGCCAGCATAGGGATGGCACCATTTGGAGCTTTGTATGGGAGGCCGTGTAGGTCACCAACTTGTTGGTGGGAGACAACAGATAGACTTATACTTGGGCCCGATATGATACGGGACACATCCGAGAAAGTTGAACTAGTGAGAAGAAAGATGAAAGCGGCCCAAGATAGACAGAAATCCTATGCTGACAAGCGAAGGGCAGATTTGGAATTCGAAGTGGGAGACATGGATTTCGTGAAGGTTTCTCCTTTGCGTAATGTGGTACGTTTTGGAGCAATTGGGAAGCTGGCACCAAGGTTCGTAGGACCCTTCCCCATCATAGAGAGAATTGGAAAGATGGCCTATAAGGTGGAATTGCCCGAAAAGCTAGCAGGAGTGCATAATGTCTTTCATGTCTCGCATCTCCGAAAGTGCCTACATGAGTCCGCTGAGGTGGTTGAACCAAGCATTCTTGAAGATATTGAGGTAGAGAAAGAAGCAACCTTGAGAAAAGCTCCGATTCGTATCTTGGGAACGGAGATCAAGAAACTAAGGAATCGAGAAGTCAAATTGGTGAAAGTTCAGTGGGGTGAAGCCGACGAAGATGCAACTTGGGAAACCGAGGAGAAGATGCGTGGGCTTTATCCATTTCTTTTTTAGGGTACATTCTCAACCTCTCTCCTAAGTAGCATATCTTTCTTTTTGCTATCTGTGTTTA
This sequence comes from Allium sativum, assembly GCA_030737875.1. NCBI lineage: Eukaryota > Viridiplantae > Streptophyta > Magnoliopsida > Asparagales > Amaryllidaceae > Allium > Allium sativum. Next base: position 621,461,973 of record CM060910.1, read on the forward strand.
TCCTGTTTGTCTATTTATCTCGTTAATCATGTTATGAGGACCTTAGGTAGAAGCCCTTTGGATGAAACATGTATTTGAAACATGTTATGCTTGATGGTTGCAAGTGGTTGCAAGTGTTTGCACGTGGATACTCGTGGATGCATGATACACATTAGGCACTAAGATCGGCTCACACACTTTCATACCGCATATGCATGAGTGTTTATGCTTATTCATGGATGAAACTTGTTATGCTATCACATGGATGTTGCATATGGATGAATGTTATGTGCACTCATGTATAGACTATGAGTTATGTTAGGAATTTGCATACATATGGACTCATTTCACTAACATGCTTTGCATTAAGGAGGTTTACTGAATCAGTAACCGCCTGATTTTTGCATTAGATAAGTACATATACACACACCTTTGCATATGATCATACAGCATTTAGAATTCTTTAAGGACAATGACTGCACGTGGATGATGTTTTGAGTACATGGGTGATGGATGGTAGGATACGTTCTTCCTAACTTGAAGATTTCGGGGACGAAATCCTTTAAGGAGGGGAGAATGTAACAACCCGTATTTTTGAATAACATATTATAACATAAATCGAGGCAGAATCAAACTGTAAAATCTGAATCAAGGGAAACGGACTGTGCCATTGCGTTCGTCTCGGAAAAATACGCGAAATAGAGTCCGAGTTTTCGAAAATCGGAGTCCGTATGACCAAGATATGGCCTCGCGAAGTTTCATGAAAAATTCAAATTCAAAACAGATTCAAAAATTTCAATTTTCAGAAGTGGCTGGAAAATTCCCGCCAGACCCAGGGGGTCGACTGGGGAGTCGACCTCCCCCCCAGGTCGACTGGGGAGTCGACCCTAGGGTCGACCTGGGGGTCGACCTCCCAGGTCGACCAGGTGCACCCATTTTGGCTGTTTTGACCTGTTTTGTTGGCTAGTGACGGGATTTGATGGCTCTGATTGAATCTAGGGTTAATCCTATGGCTAATACTATCCTAAAACTCTATAAAAAGACCCCTAAGCCTAGCCTAAATCATCATTATTCATTCCTACAACTAAACTATGCCAAATTTGTTCCTCTCATGGCCTCCACTCTCATGCTAAAATTTCTAAGTTTATTTCTATGAGAGATTTTGAGTGCATACAAGTATTTTCAAGCTTGTATGAGTGTTCTTAGTTTGCATTCAAGTCAAGTTGCAACATTTCTATTACAAAGAAAGGGTTTTTATTGATTTGGCTCAAGGGTTTTCATTTGGAGCTTGCATATTTGGGTTTTTGGTGCTTGCATAAGGGCTTCGTCTCAATCTTTATAATAAATAATTATTTGTGTCTTCATAGCATTGTAAGCCCTTTTCTACTTTCTTTCTTGAACTCTAAAGTTAAATGAATGATGCAAGTTTGGGGATGATCATTATGATATGCAAGTTTGGTTGATCATTATGGTATGCAAGTTTGGTTGTTCATTATGATATACAAGTTTGGTTGATCATTATATGCAAGTTTGGTTGATCATTGTGCAAGTTAATCATTATGTATGACACATGTTGCTATGTTATGCAAGTTTGGGTTGATCATTATACACATGTTGTCATGTTATGCAAGTTAAACTTGAAGTTGTGAGTTTAAAGCTTCAAGCTTTATGTTGAAGGTTGCATTTTGGCAACATGGAAGTTATCATATCCCTTATGATAACTTGCATGTGAGGCTAAACGCGAACTTCTAGCAACTTCTACATGTCATTTATCACCAAGTATCATTCATATGCTAAGTTTGGTTTTATGCATGCTTTTGAAGCCTAATAATGCAATATGCAAGTATATGAACATATGTACATTTCATATGCCACCATGATAAACTTGTGGCTTCAACACCTTTTTGTCATGATTATGCCAAGTTCCCTATTTTATCCTTTATGCGTTGTTGCGATTATGTAAACGATGGGATTACGTTGGGGTTGGGTAAATATTATGACATAAACATGGTTTTTATAACATGACGTGATATGTTAACTTGTAATTATGTTTTGGAAACATAATGGACATGACACTTAGAAAATATGAGTGTGGCCAACTCGAGGTTGGGTTGAGTTTGTAGCATAAATCTACCCGGACCCGCCCGGCTTAACTAGTGGCTACAAACAATAGGACCCAATGTGAGGAGTTGGTCATGTTGTGCTCGAACCCGAGGTTAGACCTAGTTGTGGTGTAAAGCTACCCGGACCCGCCCGGCTTAACTAGTAACCACAACAAAGTCTAATGTGAGAGGTTAAAGCGCATTAAGTTAATTAATGCCTCCTGATTAGGGTTAAGTCATGGTCCACTTAATACTTAACCAATTTGGGCTTGATGGATTAATCGGGGTTAAGTCAGGAACCTTGGGTACTCTTAACCAATTTAATCCACGTTTGGATCGGGTTAACCACATTTAACCCATTAAGAAACCCTAGTTGCGTGGTCCTTTTCAGCAGTAACCTTCTAGATACTATCATAAGACCCTAGGACTAGGCTAGGGTGGGGCACGATTACTGGGCTGATTGTAAGAGACCAAAAGAGACGGCTGAATGATGCCCCGGTTGTTCAGACGGATCATGGTCCTGCACATTAAGTCCGGAGTTGAACACGGGCACCGGTGGGTTTGGACTGTGCATCATGGTATGGTGTCTGAAGGTTACACCGTAGGGCCAGATACACCCTAGGGTGGACCCTGCACAGTCAACTACATTACATGATTAAGCCGTATGACACCGACACCTGACGAGTTAGGCTTATAGGGAGCCGATCGACTAGACCGAGTAGTTGGACCTTGATTTAGGTCATCTCATGATGTTGGGCCAAGCTTGGGCCAAGGGATCAATTCTTGTTTTTACTTGACATGTTGGAATGCTAGTACACCCGTGGTGCAAAACTTAATCTTGATTATGCGATGACATCTTTATCTATCTTGTTAGTTAATCATCATGCCAGTATGATTATGTTCATCTCAGCTTCTCATGCCAGTTAACTTTACTAGTTCATAGACAGATAGTAGTAGGGCTTACCAGTCTTTTTGACTGACCTGTTTTCTTTCGCCTCTTGTCTTCCGTTTCCCCCCCTCAGGTCCTCAGGGTGGGAACATTGGAGCTTAGCTTACATCTTTCTAGCTTGCTTACTGGATTTGCTCATGTACGGTTTTGGACATTGAGCTAGCTATGGTTTACTTCACTTTGGGGATAGTACATTATGTATTTCAGTTTTTCGGTTTATGCTTTTATCTAGACTTTGTTTGTTTGGAAAATAATGATCAAGTATTTTGTTGTAACTTAACTATGGTTTTGAAATGCTAGTTTGATCCGCTGCTTTATTTACTCTGTTTTACTTATATGTTCTGTCTTGTGATATCTGCATGCATGTTTACCTCGTTTAACGCCCTCCAAAGCTAGTGTTCTTGCAAGAGTGGCCCTGGCGGAGGTGGGGTGTTACAATTTCTTAAATCAATTCCACAATATTAACTTAGCTAATCAACTTTTTTTTAATGAAAGTCGATTGTATTAAGTATAAGATTCTATATTATACATTGAATTAAATTATTTTATTTTAATATAAATTTCTTATATTTAACCAAGAAATAAAATTTCAATTCATATTTAAACTATATAATAACTTATAAATTTAAGTTTTAAACACTGACTTTATGTAGAATCATTAATTTTGATCTTTATTGAATTATATCGAATTCAAAATTTTAATTGAAATTCCTATGATAAATTTTGGTTTCGAATCCTAACATCCATACAATCATTTGGGTGGATGTCATTTCAATCCCTAGTAATTTTCCAAGCTCTATACGAACTTGCAGTGCGATAATAAAATACATCTAACATTACAGAATTTACACATAAATCAACACATATCATAACAGCCACTAACGTAGTTTTCATGTCATATATCTCAAGTGTGTGTGTCGTATATGCCCAAATTATGTAACCAATATTTGTGAATTTTCTAAATAATCCTAACACTTCATGTGTCATTTTATAAGTGTTAATTTACTTAATGGAAATAATAGTCGTGAGTGAGTAAACCCACCTTTCATGGTAGGAGGAAGGTGACACTGTTACTACTAAAGCAACCTAACCAACATGACTACGAATTCCTTACACGAATGTGCCAATTCCAATACGCACCTTGCATGCTAGCACGATTTTCATCTAAACCTCCTTCACCCAAAACACTAATCCAATCATAATCTCTAAATACTACAACAATGCCATCGACCTAAACAAAATGCACTTAATAAGCTGTAGTCATCATCTTCCTAGTCGACTTTTCCTCCATGAATACGAATTGTTTGTCACCATCCTAAGTCTTTACGTTGAAGGAAGAGCACTACGATGACACCCTAACATCAACTTGGCACTCTAATATGCACATTGCAAGACCAGCATCACAAATGGAACATGCACGACCCAAAAGGACTACCCGACCACCTAGAAGATTCTTATATTTATGCAGCATGATGGATATTGCAAATGGGAGGATAAAGCTACTACCAGAATGTTGAAAAATACACTACAAGTGGTTAAATAAATAACCAAATTATCTTTCATTTCCTATTATAATTGTATTAGCACGAATTCTGTTTTTTTTCTTTTCTACGAAAGCTTCTATGTTGTATGCAAGTTTGTTATATATAAAATGGTCCCAGTAGACCACCATAGGAGGAGTAACGTTGAAACACACCTATATACATATGTATGTGCAAGTTAAATTTAGTAGAAAAGAAATATTTCATGTCTATCTTTCTCTCTTACCAGACTTCTCTCAAAATATGCTCTCTATAACGGCTGCCTAGTGAGCACCTTATCATTTTGGTGCTTTCAACTGCTTGATCTCCCCTCCTCTTCATCTTCTTTCCCAATATCCCACCCCTTCCCGATAACATGACAAGAGTAGACGACACCTTCCAACAACTAGCGGCTCACCAGAAAACCATTGACACCATACAAACTACCCAATCCTCTCACGGCTCCTTACTAGAAAACATCACCGCAGATAACATTTACATCAAAACAGCCATACAAACTTTCACCAACCAAATGACCTCCCTCACCAACCAAATGACTGACCTCTACCGCAAAATCGACAACCAACCACTCATTTCCCCAACCAACCAATCATCTATAACACACCCACGAACATTTAACAACCGTCAACCACCTATTTTGTCAACCCCACCGTAACATACCGTCTTTCATCCACTTCAAGCTGGTAATTAAACCAACTTGAACCATTCAAATGACATAATGTTATTAGCTTCTGTGGTAAATAGAATAAATCAAAGAATCACAGACATAGAAAAACAGAATATCTCGCAGCAGAATAAATAAATTACACAATAGTAGGTCATGAAGCTACTAAATAAAAATCAATATTTATACATAATTTCAGAGTTCGAAAATTTAATACAGCGGAAGTCTAAATACAAGAATTTCTAATACAAAGGAGAAATAGCAAAAATCAACAAGTAGAGGTGATATCTTCAATAGTCACCAGCTTCAAAAGGTGAAATCTCAATACTCGATCTGACCCGAGCAATAATGCAAAACAAAACAACTCGGATCAGGACTAACATTCTCATGGAAGTAAATCAACTTAAATGAAATATTCAATGAAATGCATCAATAACTTAAAGGATGTTTGGCATCACCATCCTCTAAGGATCCGTTAAACTAATATCATATAATATAATATGCTATTATAATAGTGTCTACGATAAATATACTATTGAAAATAGCGTAAGCGGGATTACATTTTTACCCTTACACTATTTATAAACATTGTCGTAAACATTGCATACAAAACTGTAACGACCCAGAAAATCTGAACCAATTTAAAATTTTTGAATTGGCTAAAATAACGGATTTTAAATATTTAAAATAAATATTTTAAATAATGGCGATTAAAACTGAGTTTGAATCGACATTGAAAACGAATATAATTAATTATAATTATATATAGAATTGAAAATAGCGCGGTAGTTCGATAATTCGATTTCAAAATTCAATTGAATATACCGGGTGCAAAACAATCCGGATTTTAGTGAAACCAAAAACATTAGGATCTAATTGATGATACCTTTCCAACGAATCTGACCAATCGAAATTTGATAGCGCGAATCAAATGATATGTCCAGTTGAAAATTCTGAATAGTCGCTATGGAATTCAGGCCCTTAAAAATGGACATTTTGCAGATGACCTCGGATTTCGACGAAACCACTTTTGTCGGATCCGCAGTGTCAAGTTATTGCTAGGTTTCAAATTTCATAATTTTTCGAATCAATATGTGAGTGTGGCAAAAGAAAATGCGTTTGACCAGTATTAGTTGATTTCAATCGACTGGAAATTGGCCATTTTTCAAACGGTCTCAGAATTCGACGAAACTAGTTTTGTTAGGACCGTATCGTCAATACGAAGCTAGAAATATTTTTCGGGAATTTTTTAGAGTTAGTATGTGACCCCGGTAATTTGAAATGTGCGTTTAAAAAACATAAGGATTTAAAGGTAAATTCAACGGAAACTATTCGAAACAATCGAATCAGCTTACGATACATATCCCATTGTGTTCGGAATGGGGGTAAAACGCTATGGGCGACAGGCGGTGGGCCTCGTTTCGAGGTCGTATGTAAAAGTCAACTTTTTTGAAAAATTAAATAATAAAATAATAAAATAAATTTTAATTCCCTCCCTTTATCTCCCTTTCTAGCCCCCCCGATTCATTAAACAGAAAACAAGAGAAAAAAAAACCTAAACCTATCGACAGCCGCCCCTCCCCTGAAGCGAACGCCACCGCCGCCCATCACCGAACCCCCCACCACACGCCGATCCAGCTCCTCCCCCTCGCGACGCATCCGCCCCCCCGTCGAATCAAATCGAGCAGCCTCCTCCCTGAAGCATCGCGACGCCAATTCGCGAGCACCGCGCCTCCGCCGCCCCCCTCGAAGCCAGCTCCGCCCTGCCGCCGACGTCTCCTTTCCCCCCCTTCTTCGCAGAGCAATGTAAGTGTTTTTATTTTATTTTTATTTTTATTTTTAAATTCTGAAAAACCGATTTTTTTTAGGTATTGAAACCGATTTTTTTTTGGTATTAAAACTGATTTTAAAAAGGGATTTAAAACTGATTTTAAAAAGAATTTAAAACTGATTTTAAAAAGAATTTAAAACTGATTTTAAGAAAGGTTTTAAAACAGATTTCTGAAGTTTTAAAACAGATTTCTGAAAGGTTTTAAAACAGATTTTTGAAAAGGTTTTAAAACAGATTTTTTGAAAGATTTAAAAACTGATTTTTAAAAAGGTTTTAAAAGATTTGAATTTTAAAAAGTAAAAGATTTAAACTTTAAAAAGCAAAAGATTTAAACTTTAAAAAGTAAAAGAAAAGATTTGATCTTTAAAATGGAAAAGGCGGATTCTATATTTTTGAAATTCGATTTTTATATATTGAATAGCGAAGTCAAAATTCGATTTTTATATATTGAATAGCGAAGTCAAAATTCGATTTTTATATATTGAATAGCGAAGTCAAAATTCGATTTTTATATATTGAATAACATAGTAAAAATTCGATTTTTACATATGTAGAGAATACCGGCAACGAAGCGACAAAAGGCGAGGTTGGCGAAAATTTCAATAAAGGAAGAGTCGTGAAGTTGGATAGCTATTGGTGAGAATTTCTCACTCTTCAATTTCTTTTTCTATATATATATATGTGTGGAAATAAAAGTGAATTGCTATATATAAATATAAATATAAATATATATATATATATATATATATACGCCCCCTCGTCCACAAACCATGGACGATATTTATTGATTGAAATTGTTGTGAAAATTGATTGATAGCGAATGGTTGTTTGGGATTGTTTGTGATTGATATTGGTTGATTGTGGTTGAAAAATACCCGTTTGTGATTGAGAAATATTTGGTTGAAACCACATAGGGTTAGTTTGTGGAAATAAAATAAATATATACATGCCGCCTGCGTGCGAACTAGATGCATGATCCCCATTGTCAAAAACCGCGAGGTTTTAAGGTAGAGCGAGGAGCCGTACTATGGACAGTCCCGGTTTTAACTACCCTGCCGTTATGCTGCCGAAATTTTGAATAATATTCGTGTGTTTGAATTATTTTCATATGCTTAAACTATATTTATTCATTGAATAGAAAACATTCATGTGTTGAATTGATATTCATTCGTTGATTAGAAATTCATGTGTTGAATGGTATTCGCTTTTAAAATGTAAAAATCACATTTTTATCTATATATAAAAACTATAGAAAACATTCATGTGTTGAATTGATACTCATTCGTTGATTAGAAATTCATGTGTTAAATGGTATTCGCGTTTTTAAATGTAAAAATCACCTTTTATCTATATATAAAAACTATAGAAAACATTCATGTCTTGAATTGATATTCATTCGTTGATTAGAAATTCATGTGTTGAATGGTATTCATATTTTGAAATAAATTGTTTGATAATAAAAATCACCTTTTATCGACTATATGAACTATATAGAAAAATAGTGTTTTGAAAGGAATTGTTCTACAATAAAAATCACATTTTTATTGTATGCATAAATCTTTGAAATGTGAAGTGTTAAAAATAGCCACTTGTTCAAAATAAACATATATGAGTTGGAATATTCATTAATTAGCTAATGAAATGATTTGCACCTATTTATGTAACATTAGAATGAATGGTGTTTTTAAACCAAATAGAAATCAAATATGAAGTTGAATAGAAAATGATAAATGATAAGAACTGTATATATATGTACATGCATATTCATTGAACAGGTTATAGCAAAGGGGCTAGAGAAGAGGAATAAAATTTTGTGCCCGACAAATAGGTACACATTTACTGTTTTGTTTGGGTGATGATTTTATGAGCCTGTTGGCTAGCCGCTTGGCTTTTTCTTTTTCTTTTTGAGATTAGAAGGACCGGGAAAGCTATTTGCAATTTCCCGATGCTCCCGGTGCAGGGGAGGTTATGGCGAAATTTTCCAAAAATTTAAGGCGTTAGCGAAATATTTGAAGTGAAAACGACATTGAAATCATTGAAGAAACTATATTTATATAAATATATAAATATAAATAAAATTAAAACGAAACGAAGCCGTGCAGTTCGTATTTTGAAACCGTGATTTCAAACAACTAGTACGGGGAATCCGACCATTGGATTTTCCCGAAACCACAACCGTTGGGTTCGCCTTGGAAATTTTTTTCCAACGGCACCAACTTTGTAAAGATCCAACGGTTGGATTGTCTGGAATGTTTAATTCAAATCTGAAGAAAAACAGCGCCAGAAACGATTATATTTATATATATATATATATATATATGTATATAAATATAATTATATTTAATCGAATAACGACGCTGTAGTTCGTATTTTGAAATCGAAACTTCAAACGATTGTACCGGGAGATCCGACCGTCGGATTTTCCCGAAACTGGAACCATTGGATTCGTTTTGAAAAGACCTTTCTAATGATGTAAATTTTGTGAAGATCCAACGGTTAGATTTTCAGAAATGTGTAAATCAAATCTGAAGAAAAACAGCGCCACGGCCGCTTTATGGCCCGAAGCGTCGTTTTGAATAAATAGGCTATTTTGAAATAAATAAAAATAGCGATAAATCATTATAAAATATCATACACGATATGGAATGGAAATAGACTGAATTTGCTGGATTTATGTGATATTTGATGGTTGAATGTGTTTGGTGTGAAAATTACATTAAAGAACAAAATTGGTGTTGTCGAATAATTTAACCATTGAAATAAATTGAATTGAAATTCTAAATATACGTGAATTATTTGAGAAGGCCGAGTTAATTCTCATTTCAAATAATTGACCGACGATTGAAAGTCGAAGATAAGGACGGTGGTCGAAGACCGGAGATCTTCACCTCGTTTGGATGGTAACCGAGGTCCTGATTGGGAGGCATCCCGAAATATGCATAATGGGTGGTGATCGTTCAGACGTACGTGGTGATCGATGGGTTGGCGAGGTATTTAGTGCCTCCGGTTTCGTTCAGACCCAGAACGGACTTGTAAATGGACTGTGTGTCTGACATTGGATTTTATTCTGTGTTGATTGATCTCTATTAAATATACATCTGTTTGGCGGCGGAGAATTTATTCTTTCGCTTAACGCCCTTCTCTGAGACGCACGAGCTCAGAGGTTGTATATCGATGGACATCAGTCGCACGGTATGAATTGCCTGTGTGGCATGCTAAGATGCAGTGATCAGGGCTTCTGTTGAAAAGCAAAGTCTTGTGGTGATGATCAAAGCACCGCCTGTGTGGCGTAGCTTTGTGTATAACGTGAATTCGCGAGCCTCACACCCCGGTATGAACCTAAAACGGGAGAAGGACCTCAGGGAGGGCATGCGTTTCTTTCTACCTAGGGTGGTGTCAGTGACCTACCAGCCCTGACATTTATATACTTTTCACCTATGTGGTTGTTGCTGTTGCGAGGCGCCTCGGTTTGATCGGACGATCCGGGTCCGATGGAGTCATTCGTTGGCTCGTTTACGCCCCAAAGGGCGGAGAAACGTAGTGTTCAGGCATAATAATCCACATCGGTGGACCGGCCCTGACGATCCAAGGGCCCACCTGAGTCTGGGCCTGAGACATGGGCTAGATTGTCTCGAATTCGGTAAGGACTATCTTTTGCCTTGGTTCATGACGGAAATCCAATTTCCAAATACGTGACTGTGCGGTTTTGATTGTATACCTATATATATGGCGACATAGTGGTATGGGGCATTAATGCCGTCTATGATTGATAGTTATGATTTGAAATTGTTTTCAAACCATGTAAACACTAGCAATAATATCAAATGCCTTTGTTTTATTCGTATCAATCATATTTTGGCTGTTATAAGGTAAAAACTCTATCCTCCGGTTTGCGTTGCATTGTGTGATGGGAACTGAGTCTTATAACGGCTTCATTTTTATAAAAAGCATAGCGATGTTTAAAAGAAAGATTTGTTTTAAAGCACTGGCAATCCAATGGAGTAAACCCGTTCCACGAAAGTGGCGTGGTCCTGTGATTAGCTAATTATATATGTGTTGAGTGGATTTCTCATACCAGTCCCATGACTGACTCGTAGTTTGTTTCACTTTCAAACTCGGGTGCCCCTTTTTCCACATGGGCAGCCTTGTATTCAGGTTTAGCTGGTTCTTTCTGGATAGCTGGAGCTGAAGATGGATTCTATCATTTATTTCTTTTTATGCTGTTCAGCTCCTATTGTACATATTTTGTTTATTTCCGCTGTAGACATTTATGTATAGCTGAACTGTATTTGTACTAAGTAAGATCCTGTATACTTTGTAACTCTGATGATTACTTTTATCCAGTATATTCTATTGTTCATATATGGTGTATTTATTTAATTCTGTTCTGTTATTATCTGTTTCTGTGTTATATTCCAAAGATAACCCTTGTTTCCGTGAGAGCGGGATTTCGGGTCGTCTCATCGTGGTATCAGAGCTTTGGTTAAGCTTAGTTCTGGAATATAACATTTGAACCAACTCATCAGAAATAGAACCAGTAGTGTTCTAGGACGGGTAACTCAATACAGATAGGATCAGTAAGATCCTAGTATGAGTAGCAAAATGAAATTACACCTCGATTGACACATTTACATTCAAGTATTTGTCTCTATATTTTGAAATATCTTTTCTGTTGACCTGACACTTGATCTACCATTTGCAGAAGTACTAGAAAATGAGTGCCAAAAACAGAAGAAGTAATACTGACCCGGATATAGAAGCTCTATTTATGAAGTATAGAAATCTGGGTGGAAAACCCTTTACGGGCGAAGAATCTATTATGAGAACACAAGCTTGGATTCGTTCGGCTGAGAAAATCTTCGAAGCCTTAAAACTGAGGGATGACCAGAAAAGATTACTGGCCTCCTGGGCACTCGAAGATGAAGCTTTGTTTTGGTGGGATTCAGTTATTAAAGATAATCCAGAAGGTGATATCACCTGGGATAGATTCAAGGTGACTTTCCTAGAAAGATTTACTCCTCCCGAAGCGACCGAGCGACTATGCGATGAATTTTCCTATCTGATACAAGGGGACATGACCATTCCCGAATATCATAAGAAATTCAATGAACTTTCTCACTTTGCTCCTCATCTAATTGAAAATCCGAAGAGGAAGAATTTGAGATTTATCAATGGGCTTCAAAGGAAATACCAGAATAAAGTATTGGGGCATTTGAAGCTTCCTTTTTCAGAAATGATTTATATGGCTTATCAATATGAAGATCTAGATAAGAAAGGTATGCTACAGTACGAAGAGGAAGTCAGCTCTAGTAATAAAATTGAGTCTGAAACTGATCACCCTGAGGCCAGTACAATGTCTGAAGTCAGTAAGGAGCCCGAAGTAAATCGAAAAAGGGCCAGAACCGAAAAAGAACCAGCAACGACTGCCATATGCAATAACTGCCATAAGAAAGGGCATTTGCAAGGAAAATGCAAATCTTTAAAGAAGCAAAAGAAGGAAGTATCTAAATCTAATAAAAGGGTTCATGAGGACAGAGGATTCCATAAGTGCCACCAGCCGGGTCATATTGCGAAGAATTGCTGGCTGTTAAAAAAGACCAATGTGGTTCAAATAAATGAAATAGCAGAAGCTTCTGAGCCATCGGCTACTCAGGAAAGACCAGATGTTTTAGAAGGCATGCTAACTGTCAAAGACATCCCAGTTAAAGTACTGTTTGACACTGGCGCGTCACGTAGCTTCATTGCCAAGGATGCAGCTAAGAAACTGGATTTGAATTTGAAAAAGCTCAAAGAACCCATGACTATCCAGAATCCGGTTGGGGGTTCCATTGATCTCAGTTGGATTTGTGGAGTGCCAGTTTCTTTCTCTCGTTATCGGTTTCCTACCATCGCAGCCGTCATGAATTTTAAAGAGTTTGATCTTATCTTGGGGTTAGACTGGTTAACCAGATATGAAGCTGAAGTTAAATGCGCCGATAGAGTCTTAAAGGCGAGGATTAAATCAGGTGCTTATATAACCATTCCCTGTGAAGGTCAGGATACTAATAGAAAAGATTTCTGGTCAGCTCTCGATGTTTCTCCCGCTCAAATAGAAAATATCCCTGAAATCACAGAGAATATTCCTGACCTCATCAAAGACATTCATGTTGTCAAGAACTATGCGGATGTGTTCGAAGAAGTTGTTCGCTTACCTCCGCAAAGAGAAATAGATTTCAAGATTGCTTTGATTCCAAATGCAAGGCCGGTAGTTCACGCTATTCGAAGAATGTCCTTGAAAGAGAAGGAGGAATTAGACAATCAAACACGACAGCTAGTATGGAAGGGTCTGATCAGACCTAGTTTCTCTGATTGGGGAGCAGCAGTGGTATTTGTCCCAAAATCTGACGGTACTCTACGGCTATGCGTGGACTATCGTGATATGAACAAACAGACAATAAAGAACAAATATCCATTGCCGTGGATTGATGATTTGTTGGACCGATTAAATGGAGCACAAGTATTCTCAAGAATGGACCTAGCTACAGGATTCCATCAACTTCGAATTGCCGAAGAGTGTGTTCCAATGACAGCGTTCAGAGGTCCCGACTTATTCTACGAGTGGTTAGTAATGCCGTTCGGCCTATGTAACGCTCCCGCTTACTTTGTCGATCTAATGAACCGAGTATTCAGGGGAGTATTGAATAAATTTGTTCTGGTTTTTATTGATGATATTCTAATCTTCTCTAAATCAAAGGCCGAGCATGAAAAACATTTGGAACAAGTGTTAGAAATCCTGAGAAGGAATGTGTTAAAAGCCAAGTTTTCTAAATGTATATTCTGGCAAGATGAAGTGAAATTTCTGGGCCATGTCGTATCAAAAGAAGGAATCGCTGTGGATCCAAGTAAAATCACAGCTATTCAGAACTGGAAACAGCCTAGTACTCCCACTGAAGTCCGCAGTTTTCTCGGATTGGCTAGCTATTACTGAAAGTTCGTTCAAGACTTTTCGAAGATATCTGGTTACTTAACGAAGCTTACAAAGAAGCATTCTAAATTCAAATGGACTCAAGAGAGTGAGGAGGCTTTTGAGGAGCTAAAGTTAAGATTAACGACAGCTCCAGTGTTAACCATCATCGATGGCAACCAGGATTTAAAAGTATGGACTGATGCTTCTAGAGAAGGCCTTGGCACAGTGTTAATGCAAAGAGGTCAAGTGATTGCTTATGCTAGCCGTCAACTGAAGCCGCACGAGAAAAACTACGTAACTCATGATCTTGAGTTATTGGCTATAGTATTCGCTTTGAAAATCTGGAGACACTATCTTCTGGGTGAGAGATTTGAACTATTTACAGATCACCAATCATTAAAGTACCTGTTCACTCAGAAGGACTTAAATTTGAGGCAGCAGCGTTGGCTGGAGTTTCTTGCAACATATGACTTTGAAATTATATATACTCCCGGGAAAGCCAATGTCGTGGCCGATGCATTAAGCCGAAAGAATGTAATGATCGCCAGCTTTATTATCACGACATCCTTGATTGACAAAATATCTATTCTTCAGAAGGAGGATAACTTTATTAAGGATATGATTAAAAGGATTCAGAAAGGCGAACCCTCGTGTTTCCAAATAGATAACGACAAGACCTTGAGGTTAAAAGGAAGGATTTGTGTTCCTGACATTCCTGAGCTAAAAAGGGAAGTGTTAGACAAGTGTCACAAGTCCAAGCTGAGTATCCATCCTGGTGTGGCCAAAATGTATAACGATCTCAAAAGAACATTCTGGTGGAAGGCTATGAAGAGAGACGTTTCAATATACGTTAGCCAATGCCCTACTTGCCAACTAGTCAAGAGCGACCAACAGAAACTAGCTGGATTATTACAACCGCTAGAAGTTCCTGGCTGGAAGTGGGAGCATATTTCTATGGATTTCATTGATGGTCTGCCCAGAACCAGGAAAGGAAATGACAGTATTTGGGTGATCATAGATCGCTTCACGAAGACCACCCATTTCATACCTGTCAGATCAAACAGAACTGCTCAGAGTCTGGCGCAGATATACTTCAGGGAAATAGTTAGACTACATGGAGTGCCGCTCAGCATAGTCAGTGATAGAGATACAATATTCACTAGCAAATTCTGGGAGGCATTTCAAGTCGAGCTAGGAACGAAGTTAAACCTAAGCACCGCTTATCATCCTCAGACAGACGGTCAGACTGAGATACAATATTCTCTTATAACAACAGCTACCAGGCGAGTCTGACAATGTCGCCATTCGAAGCATTGTACGGTAGACCGTGCCGATCTCCTGCTTGTTGGGTCGAGCCTGGAAATAGACTTGTGTTGGGTCCCGATATGATTCGAGAAGCTGCCGACAAAGTCGATTTTATTAAGAAGCGATTACTCGCCGCTCAAAGCCGACAAAAGAGCTATGCTGATAGAAGAAGAAGAGATATATCCTTTGAAGTTGGCGACTATGTATATTTGAAAGTATCGCCGATGAGAGGAGTTATCCGGTTCGGTAAAACTGGAAAGTTAGCACCCAAATTCATTGGTCCGTTTCCTATTCTGGAACGGATTGGGACTCTCGCTTATAAGGTCAAACTGCCTGACTGGTTGCCTGGAGTGCATGATGTATTTCATATATCTCAACTTCGAAAGCACGTTCATGATCCAGACTTGATCATGGAAGAAGCAGCTCAGCAGGATATTGAAATTACTCCAGAATTAGCTGTGAGGCGAGAGCCGCTAAAGATTATCGGCAAAGAAACCAAAGAGCTGAGGAACAAGAAGGTTCACTTAGTCAAAGTGCAATGGAGTGGAGATCCGCGAGATTGTACTTGGGAAACTGAGGAGAGCATTCAGAAAGCTTATCCCAGATGCCGAGTAGATATCTCTGATTGACTCTGGTGCAAGGTACATTTGCCCTACTTTGCATTACCATTCAATTCTCTACTCTATTGTTATTTTCTTTTCATAGATGTGCACTTTTAAATTCTATAGGCTGAATGATTTTGAAAAGGGGTTTTGATTAGTATATTTTTGAAGGTTAAAAACAATTGGATTGGTTGTTGTGTTGTGTGATTGTAGATTTATTAAACCACTTTTGACTTTGTTCCTTTTCGGGGACGAAAAGTTTTAAGTGGGGGAGATTGTAACGACCCAGAAAATCTGAACCAATTTAAAATTTTTGAATTGGCTAAAATAATGGATTTTAAATATTTAAAATAAATATTTTAAATAATGGCGATTAAAACTGAGTTTGAATCGACATTTGAAAACGAATATAATTAATTATAATTATATATAGAATTGAAAATAGCGCGGTAGTTCGATAATTAGATTTCAAACTTCAATTGAATATACCAGGTGCAAAACAATCCGGATTTTAGTGAAACCAAAAACATTAGGATCTAATTGATGATACCTTTCCAACGAATCTGACCAATCAAAATTTGATAGCGGGAATCAAATGATATGTCCAGTTGAAAATTCTGAATAGTCGCTATGGAATTCAGGCCCTTAAAAATGGATATTTTGCAGATGACCTCGGATTTCGACGAAACCACTTTTGTTGGATCCGCAGTGTCAAGTTATTGCTAGGTTTCAAATTTCATAATTTTTCGAATCAATATGTGAGCGTGGCAAAAGAAAACGCATTTGACCAGTTTCAGTTGATTTCAATCGACTGGAAATTGGCCATTTTTCAAACGGTCTCAGAATTCGACGAAACTAGTTTTGTTAGGACCGTATCGTCAATACGAAGCTAGAAATATTTTTCGGGAATTTTTTAGAGTTAGTATGTGACCCCGGTAATTTGAAATGTGCGTTTAAAAAACATAAGGATTTAAAGGTAAATTCAACGGAAACTATTCGAAACAATCGAATCAGCTTACGATACATATCCCATTGTGTTCGGAATGGGGGTAAAACGCTATGGGCGACAGGCGGTGGGCCTCGTTTCGAGGTCGTATGTAAAAGTCAACTTTTTTGAAAAATTAAATAATAAAATTAATTTTAATTCCCTCCCTTTATCTACCTTTCTGGCCCCCCGATTCATTAAACAGAAAACAAGAGAAAAAAAAAACCTAAACCTATCGACAGCCGCCCCTCCCCTGAAGCGAACGCCACCGCCGCCCATCACCGAACCCCCCACCACGCGCCGATCCAGCTCCTCCCCCTCGCGACGCATCCGCCCCCCCCCCCCCCCCCCCCCGTCGAATCAAATCGAGCAGCCTCCTCCCTGAAGCATCGCGACGCCAATTCGCGAGCACCCCGCCTCCGCCGCCCCCCTCGAAGCCAGCTCCGCCCTGCAGCCGACGTCTCCTTTCCCCCCCCTTCTTCGCAGAGCAATGTAAGTGTTTTTATTTTATTTTTATTTTTAATTTTAAATTCTGAAAAACCGATTTTTTTTAGGTATTGAAACCGATTTTTTTTTTGGTATTAAAACTGATTTTAAAAAGGGATTTAAAACTGATTTTAAAAAGAATTTAAAACTGATTTTAAGAAAGGTTTTAAAACAGATTTCTGAAGTTTTAAAACAGATTTCTGAAAGGTTTTAAAACAGATTTTTGAAAAGGTTTTAAAACAGATTTTTTGAAAGATTTAAAAACTGATTTTTAAAAAGGTTTTAAAAGATTTGAACTTTAAAAAGTAAAAGATTTAAACTTTAAAAAGTAAAAGAAAAGATTTGATCTTTAAAATGGAAAAGGCGGAATCTATATTTTTGAAATTCGATTTTTATATATTGAATAGCGAAGTCAAAATTCGATTTTTATATATTGAATAGCGAACTCAAAATTCGATTTTTATATATTGAATAGCGAAGTCAAAATTCGATTTTTATATATTGAATAACATAGTAAAAATTCGATTTTTACATATGTAGAGAATACGGGCAACGAAGCGACAAAAGGCGAGGTTGGCGAAAATTTCAATAAAGGAAGAGTCGTGAAGTTGGATAGCTATTGGTGAGAATTTCTCACTCTTCAATTTCTTTTTCTATATATATATATATGTGTGGAAATAAAAGTGAATTGCTATATATATATATATATATATATATATATATATATATATATATATACGCCCCCTCGTCCACAAACCATGGACGATATTTATTGATTGAAATTGTTGTGAAAATTGATTGATAGTGAATGGTTGTTTGGGATTGTTTGTGATTGATATTGGTTGATTGTGGTTGAAAAATACCCGTTTGTGATTGAGAAATATTTGGTTGAAACCACATAGGGTTAGCTTGTGGAAATAAAATAAATATATACATGCCGCATGCGTGCGAACTAGATGCATGATCCCCATTGTCAAAAACCGCGAGGTTTTAAGGTAGAGCGAGGAGCCGTACTAGGGACGGTCCCGGTTTTAACTACCCTGCCGTTATGCTGCCGAAATTTTGAATAATATTCGTGTGTTTGAATTATTTTCATATGCTTAAACTGTATTTATTCATTGAATAGAAAACATTCATGTGTTGAATTGATATTCATTCGTTGATTAGAAATTCATGTGTTGAATGGTATTCGCTTTTAAAATGTAAAAATCACATTTTTATCTATATATAAAAACTATAGAAAACATTCATGTGTTGAATTGATACTCATTCGTTGATTAGAAATTCATGTGTTAAATGGTATTCGCGTTTTTAAATGTAAAAATCACCTTTTATCTATATATAAAAACTATAGAAAACATTCATGTGTTGAATTGATATTCATTCGTTGATTAGAAATTCATGTGTTGAATGGTATTCATATTTTGAAATAAATTGTTTGATAATAAAAATCACCTTTTATCGACTATATGAACTATATAGAAAAATAGTGTTTTGAAAGGAATTGTTCTACAATAAAAATCACATTTTTATTGTATGCATAAATCGTTGAAATGTGAAGTGTTAAAAATAGCCACTTGTTCAAAATAAACATATATGAGTTGGAATATTCATTAACTAGCTAATGAAATGATTTGCACCTATTTATGTAACATTAGAATGAATGGTGTTTTTAAACCAAATAGAAATCAAATATGAAGTTGAATAGAAAATTATAAATGATAAGAACTGTATATATATGTACATGCATATTCATTGAACAGGTTATAGCAAAGGGGCTAGAGAAGAGGAATAAAATTTTGTGCCCGACAAATAGGTACACATTTACTGTTTTGTTTGGGTGATGATTTTATGAGCCTGTTGGCTAGCCGGTTGGCTTTTTCTTTTTCTTTTTGAGATTAGAAGGACCGGGAAAGCTATTTGCAATTTCCCGATGCTCCCGGTGCAGGGGAGGTTATGGCGAAATTTTCCAAAAATTTAAGGCGTTAGCGAAATATTTGAAGTGAAAAAGACATTGAAATCATTGAAGAAACTATATTTATATAAATATATAAATATAAATAAAATTAAAATGAAACGAAGCCGTGCAGTTCGTATTTTGAAACCGTGATTTCAAACTAGTACGGGGAATCCGACCATTGGATTTTCCCGAAACCACAACCGTCGGGTTCGCCTTGGAAAAATCTTTCCAACGGCACCAACTTTGTAAAGATCCAACGGTTGGATTGTCTGGAATGTTTAATTCAAATCTGAAGAAAAACAGCGCCAGAACGATTATATTTATATATATATAAATATAATTATATTTAATCGAATAACGACGCTGCAGTTCGTATTTTGAAATCGAAACTTCAAACGATTGTACCGGGAGATCCGACCGTCGGATTTTCCCGAAACTGGAACCGTTAGATTCGTTTTGAAAAGACCTTTCTAATGATGTAAATTTTGTGAAGACCCAACGGTTAGATTTTCAGATATGTGTAAATCAAATCTGAAGAAAAACAGCGCCACGGCCGCTTTATGGCCCGAAGCGTCGTTTTGAATAAATAGGCTATTTTGAAATAAATAAAAATAGCGATAAATCATTATAAAATATCATAAACGATATGGAATGGAAATAGACTGAATTTGCTAGATTTATGTGATATTTGATGGTTGAATGTGTCTGGTGTGAAAATTACATTAAAGAACAAAATTGGTGTTGTCGAATAATTTAACCATTGAAATAAATTGAATTGAAATTCTAAATATACGTGAATTATTTGAGAAGGCCGAGTTAATTCTCATTTCAAATAATTGACCGATGATTGAAAGTCGAAGATAAGGACGGTGGTCGAAGACCGGAGATCTTCACCTCGTTTGGATGGTAATCGAGGTCCTGATTGGGAGTCATCCCGAAATATGGATAATGGGTGGTGATCGTTCAGACGTACGTGGTGATCGATGGGTTGGGGAGGTATTTAGTGCCTCCGGTTTCGTTCAGACCCAGAACGGACTTGTAAATGGACTGTGTGTCTGACATTGGATTTTATTCTGTGTTGATTGATCTCTATTAAATATACATCTGTTTGGCGGCGGAGAATTTATTCTTTCGCTTAACGCCCTTCTCTGAGACGCACAAGCTCAGAGGTTGTATATCGATGGACATCAGTCGCACGGTATGAATTGCCTGTGTGGCATGCTAAGATGCAGTGATCAGGGCTTCTGTTGAAAAGCAAAGTCTTGTGGTGATGATCAAAGCACCGCCTGTGTGGCGTAGCTTTGTGTATAACGTGAATTCGCGAGCCTCACACCCCGGTATGAACCTAAAATGGGAGAAGGACCTCGGGGAGGGCATGCATTTCTTTCTAGCTAGGGTGGTGTCAGTGACCTACCAGCCCTGACATTTATATACTTTTCACCTATGTGGTTGTTGCTGTTGCGAGGCGCCTCGGTTTGATCGGACGATCCGGGTCCGATGGAGTCATTCGTTGGCTCGTTTACGCCCCAAAGGGCGGAGAAACGTAGTGTTCAGGAATAATAATCCACATCGGTGGACCGGCCCTGACGATCCAAGGGCCCACCTGAGTCTGGGCCTGAGACATGGGCTAGATTGTCTCGAATTCGGTAAGGACTATCTTTTGCCTTGGTTCATGACGGAAATCCAATTTCCAAATACGTGACTGTGCGGTTTTGATTGTATACCTATATATATGGCGACATAGTGGTATGGGGCATTAGTGCCGTCTATGATTGATAGTTATGATTTGAAATTGTTTTCAAACCATGTAAACACTAGCAATAATATCAAATGCCTTTGTTTATTCGTATCAATCATATTTTGGCTGTTATAAGGTAAAAACTCTATCCTCCGGTTTGCGTTGCATTGTGTGATGGGAACTGAGTCTTATAACGGCTTCATTTTTATAAAAAGCATAGCGATGTTTAAAAGAAAGATTTGTTTTAAAGCACTGGCAATCCAATGGAGTAAACCCGTTCCACGAAAGTGGCGTCACCAGTAATGGTTGGTGGATAGGAGTGCTCCGCTATACGACAATGTCAAATCAAAATCGTAAAGGTCTCGATCAGGATAATTTGACAAGGCACACGAGGAATGCCCAGAGTATGAATATACTATTTGCATTCCCGGACTGGTGTTAACGCATAGTCACGACTACCACCCACCTCGAACAACACCCCCAAATCAAGGAAGCGCATCAACTCAAATCAATCAAACTGAGGGACTATAGTAATAAAGGAAGAAGTGTTGCCGATGGAGGTGGCTAACCCCACTAGGTGCAGTATAGCCCTGTTTTAGTCATTTTAATTATGACCCGAAGGTCAAGATATCCATCATCGTTCTCTTTCTTCGAATCCAGTAATTGCCACCAAACCACCCTTCTTCATTCTGGAACTCCACCATATACACAATTGTTAAAGTGATTCTCGGTATTGGTAGAGAGTATGACAATATCCGATCTCGGTCTCTTTAACAACCAAACGTTTACATTTTTCACACTGTGCCCATTTTATAAAATCGTATCTTGAAATAAATTGATTTAAGAAATTTCTTAAATTCAAACCAAATAGTTTATGAATCAATTCCATATGTTAAATTATTTTAATTCATAATCAGTCAAATTATAATCGAATTCATATATTCATATCAATTATACTTTCAAATTCAAATTAATTACACAGTTCACATTCATTTCCTATAAAGTTCAATATTTAAGTCAATTCAAAATCGTATTTAGTTGATTTAAGATCAAATTCATTGAATCAAGTATCGTTATATAAATTTAAATCTTTAAACCTCGAATTTAAATCGACAAACAAAACTTATCCACCTATTGAGTTTATTATTAAAGTTTATAAAATATATATAAAATAAGCATTGAAAATATATTTATAAATTATAAATTTATATAGAAAATATCTTTATAAACATATATAGGTTTAAATTAATTTAGAAATAGGTTTAAAAACAATAATTTATTTGAAGCTTCAAAACACTCCCAACGGTCTTTTAATGGAGACCTCCTCAAACCTTGCATCCCTTTCATCCTCTGACCTTGCCTGTAACAACCCAGATTTTTGACCGTTCAAATCGACAATAAACTACACATGTCGACCCAAACAAATCATAAATACAGGCAGTTATTTGGGAAAAGAAGAAAGGAGAGGAAAACAATAATAGAGTTCTCCTAGCAGAAGGACAATATAAAATAAATAACTATCAGTTTAAAACAGTTGAAATATATACATTGACTAGAATATATGGCGATTATCAAAGTTACACATTTACAGATATACATAACAAGACAGCGGAAATACATATATATAATAAATATATACCAAATCTTCATCTCCATCCTCCGAGCTATGGAAATATTCGCTAACTGCAACATCTGCTGACCCGAGCGTATTGCATAAAAAGAAAACACAAAAAACTCTCAGATCAGCACTAAATCATTCTCATATTAGTCAAATTAAAATATGAAATAACACCAGAGTCACGGGTGCAGTAACTAAAGAGATGTTATGGGATTTTTTTTCCGTCTCTCGAGGATCCGTTAAACTAATACATACATAATATAATACGCTATTATGATAGTGTCTATCCATTAAAGTAAATATCATAAAAATAGCATAAGCGGGATTACCATATTACCCTTATGCCGTTTACAGGCATCAACAGTCTATACAGTGCAGTAAATTCACCGTATTGGTGTTATCATAGGGCACTCCATAGAAGGCAATGCAAAATCAAAAATCGTATGGGGCTCGATATGAATAAATATGACAAGGCACTCGAGGCAATGCCCAGGGTAGGATTCTACCAATTGCACGCCCGGACCGGTGGTAACACATAGCAGCCACTACCGCCCACCTCGGATCACGCTCCCAATTCAAATGGGCCCAAATCATCATCATCATAGTCATAGAAATAGTATCAAAAAAGTGTGTCCGATCAAAGGTGCTACCTCAATTAGTCAAGGTATAGCTCCTGTTTTAGTCATTTCAATTCTGACCCGAAGGTCAGGGCTATTTCGTCATCGTTCATCTCCTTCAATTCAATATCGCCTCCAAGTCATCATGCTCATTCTGGATATGTCATAATGTTCACAGTTGTTAAAATGGTATCGACACTAACAGAGAGTATGCCATTTTCCGACTCCGGTCTCTTTAACAACCAACGCTTGCATTTTCTACATCGGTCAATTCTTTTACATTTCACAAAGGTTCGCTTTATATCCAAAATATCATGTTTTGCTCGAACCAAAATTTATATTCAAATAGAATAAAATTACATATCAAGATATCCCAATCATTCCCAAAACCGATTATATTCTGAACTAGAATATATTTTCTTATCATTATTTTATACTCATATAATATTTCCAACTCGATTTACATTCCAAAAGAATATACTTCACATCAGAGGTTATAATTATTTCAAATCGATTTATATTCGAAATCCATTCATATTCATCTAGAATTTATATATTTTTATAACAACTCATTTTAAATCTCTTAGGAGATCCATTTAAATTCGAGTAGAATAAAATTTACATTTCCATATCAAAAATCAGTCTAGAAATTGATTCTTATTAAAATAGAATAAAATTTATCTCAACTCCATTTGAACCAACGGTTTAAATCCAAACACTTTCCATTCGGGAGAAATTACAATTCATAATATATAATTATGAAAAATAGATGCTTAAGAGAAAATCTTTATATAAATTGAAACGACCCGAAATCCCCCTTATGGGAAATCACAGATTGAGTTGAGGACAAGACCAATTAGAACGCAAACAGAAGAACATTTCATTGCTTACTACAACAATTCCATCAGAATACAAGAAAATACAGAGTATGAATAATTATAATACAACAGAAAAATATCAGAGATTACAATAAATTACATTTAAATACATCGCAGCGGAAAAATAATACAAAACACAACTGAAAGAGATATACGGATACAGAGCTTTCCGGATATCGTTCCAGCTGTAAATCAGGATCCTATGAGTATAAATCTGTAAAACCAAAACTTCTAGCTGCCCATGTCAGAATAAGGGTACCCAGAGTTTAGGTTAAAACAATAAACTCCAGGTCAGTCATGTGACTGGTGTGAGAACTAAAATAGTTATTTAAAACTTTACTTTAAATCAGATATATCAAGGGACCACGCCGTATAATACGGAACAGGTTTCCTCCCAAGAATACCAGTGCATATAACAAAACAGCGCAATGCTTTTTGGAAAAATGAAGCTATTATAAGACCCAGGTCCCATCACACAATGCAACACAAGCCGGAGGATAGGGTTTTCCCTTATAATAGCCAAACATGCTTGGTACTTTAAAAACAAATCATTTGATACTATTATAAGTGCATAGTGTATAAAACAACTTCAAATATAAATGTATCAATCCTAAACGGCATGGGTACCATATATCATGTCGCCATACTAGGTCCTACAATCAAAAACGCAAAGTCACGTATTTGGAAATTGGGTTTCCATCTATGAACCGAGGCAAGGGATCATCCTCACCGGCTTCGAGACTCTCTAGCCCGAGCCTCAGGGTCAAAGCGCATCGACCCTTGGATCGTCAGGGCCGGTCCACCGATGTGGATTAAAATGCCTGAACACTGCTTTTCCCCGCCCTTTGGGGCGTAAATGAGCCCGATGGCTCCATCGGCTCCACATAGTCACTGATATATCTGAGGCGCCTCGCAACAGCAATAACCACACAGGTGAAAATAATATAAATGTCAGGGTTGGTAGGTCACTAACACCACCCTAGCTAGAAGGAAACGCATGCCCTCCCTGATGTCCTCTCCTGTTTCTGGTTCACAACCATGGTGTGAGGCTCGCTGTAACACCACGTGTATTCTATAACAGTGAAATTCACAAATCAAAGTATAATAAATTACAAAACAAAGAATTAAGGGAAATGGGATATGCCATTGCGTTCGTCTCGGAATTCTGCTTGAGATAGAGTCCGAGTTTGCGTAAAACGGACTCCGTATGAAGAAGATATGGCTTCCGGAAGTTTCAGAATTCAGTTTAAAATTCAAACAGACCAAAACAGCTTAGAAAAACCAATTCAAAATTCAAAATCGGGCCGGATTGGCCAGGGCGGGAATTTTCCCGCCCAAGGCACCCAGGTCGACTGGGCAGTCGACCTGGGTCACCCGTGTCGACTGCCAAGTTGACACGGTGTCGACTGGCGTGTCGACCTCGCCCCTAAGCCAGGTCGAACCCACCCCCCTGGCTGGCCTGGTCTGTGTTTGGTCGATTTTCTGAGCCTTGCCTTGTCACTAGGGCTAGGTGTCAGCTCCTGGTTGGTCTCTCCTTCAAACGAACGTCTATTATTAAACCAAGCTCCATCGACGGTCCTAATCAACTCGCAAACACTATAAAAAGACCCTAAGACCTAGCCTAAATCATACTATTTCATTTTAGCCTCATGCAGCCGCCATTAAACCTAGAACTCTAAATTAAAAATACAAAGAACAAAATTATAGAAGACGAAGGACGATTCTTGAAGGCTACAACTAGAAGCTACAACAACTACGACGCTTTAGACAATGGATTTGGGGCTATTTGATTTGGAATTTTTTTTGATTTGGATTACTTGCTTCATATTGTAAGTTCTATGTCACTTTTTAGGCAAAAACGCTAAAATAACATGGACATGCTATGAATTGAAACCGAATTTAGGAACTATTATTAATCCATGTTTATATTGTTTAACTTTGAATCATAATTTGGGAATATTGCTATGTCAATGTTGCAAGTTAAACTTATCATGATTTTGATGTTGTTATGAATCACTTGGGCTTAATTGTATGGCAAGTTGGACTAATACATGTCCATGGAATCACTATGTTTATTGAAATCTTATGTTGATTAAACCATGCCTATGATGCTAATTAAACCATGTCTATGATGTTGATGGAACTATGCCTGTGATGTTAGTATACCTATCATGTTAATGACAAATTGGGAATTGCTAGGTTATGATGAAAAGTTGGAATCATTATATTTATAATGCTAGATGAGAATCATTATGTTAAAAATGCTAATCCACTATGCCTATTAGAATTACCATGCCTTTAATGTTTCATGTTTGTAATAAAATTATTATTATGCCCGTAATGATTATTATGCCTATGATGTAAAGTTGAAATCATCATGTTAAACTAAGTTGGAACCATTACTATGCCAAGTTATCATCATGCTAGTATTGAAACCATGTGATATGTTATAGCCTGTTTATTATGCAAGTGATGTTGGAATTGTCACATATGCATATCACATGTTTGGTGTTATTCCCCTTTATCTCTTGAATTGTTTATGCTTGTGAACGAAGTACGTTTATATACGTTGGGGATACGATTGGGTAGAATAGGCAAAACTTGAATTGATTATAATCATAAACCGTGAAATTTGGCATAAGTAGAACATGAAATATGGCACGAAAACTTGACTTGAACATGCCATAACTTGACTTGAAACATGCCTTAGTTGGGCACGAAGTTGACATATGAACATGCTATGGAAATAGCACGAATCTGATAAGAACATGGGCATGACTTTAGAAAACAAGAAGGTGGCCAACTCGAGGTTGGGTTGAATTTGTAGTGTAAATCTGCCCGGAACCGCCCGGCAAATCCAGTAGCTACAAACAATAGGATCCAATGTGGGTAGGTGGTCACATCGTGCTTGAAACCCGAGGTTGGGTTGAGTTCGTAGCATAAACCTGCCCGGAACCGCCCGGCAAATCCAGTGGCTACGAACAATAGGATCCAATGTGAGTGGTTCGGTGCATTAACAGATCAATTAATGCCAATCAGGGTTAAGTCATGAACATGAAAAGACAACTTAACCAACTTGAACACGATTGGTAGGGCTAAGTCATGAACTTGAAACGACAACACTTAGCCAACTTGACATGACACGTAGGCGGGTTAAGTCGCGAGTTTAAATGACATACTTAACCATCTTGACATGACTAGACTAGAAAAGGATTAAGTCACGAATTACATGACTTAATCGGTTAGGCGGGTTAGGTCACGAATTACATGATCTAATCTATTAGGCGAAACCCTAGACACGACCCTTTTCAGCAGTAACCCTCTAGATGTATCAAGGTACCCTGGGGCTAGGCCGGGTGGGGCACGATTACTGGGTTGATTGTAAGAGGTGAACGACGGCAGTTGGGTACGCCAGTGTAGGTTCGGTGGACTATGGTCGTGCACGTATTCCGGGGCAGGCACTGGGTATCCGTAGATTTATCTTGCATCTTGAATCGTGTCAGGGGTTAACACCCTAGGGATGATACACCCGAAGGTGGACCCAACACAGGTGATTACATTCGTGATTAGTCGTATGACACAGACACTTGACGAGCTAGAACTTGTAGGGAGCTGATCGACTAGGTAAGCGCTCCGTAGGACCCCGTACTTGGGTCAGACCCCGTTTCAGGGTCATTTCATGATATTGGGCCATGGGATTTATTTCGTGATTAACTTGTGACATGGGCTTAGTATACTGGTACAGTCGATGCAACGAATCTTGAACATGTGATGCTTTATTTGACTTGTCTTGACTTATCATGATCACCTTAGTCTATCTTGTCCACCTTGACATCATTCTTAAGTTTAGTTCCAGTTCATACATGACATGTTGTTTTAACCGTTTTTACACTGAAAGTCACTAGGACTTACTCAGTCTTTATGACTGACCCTTTTCCTTTCGCCTCTTCTTCTTTCGTCTCCCCCCCCCCCCCCCCCAGGTTCTCAGGGAGGAAACACTAGCTCTTAGCCTAGATATCACTTGCTTTGGCTCAGAATGTACGGTTTGTTATGGCTGCTTCTTTTTACTGCACTTTGGGAACAAGATGGTTTTCTGTTTTAAGTTATTGCTTCTTTGGCTATTATTACAAGACAGTTGTAATGAAGTTGTTATTTGAAATGTTTGTAAGAGACATGGTTTACTTTGGAATAAAATGAAGTTCTGTTTTGCACATAAATTCTTCCGCTGTTTACTTAATTATTTATTTATGTACTATCTTGTGATAATTCTGTGATGTTATCTCGATAATACCCCTCCAAAACTAGTGCATTCCCTTTGTGAGTGACCATAGCGGAGGTGGGATGTTACACTCGCGAATCAATGTTACACAAAGCTATGCCACATAGGCGGTGCTTTGATCATCAACCACAAGACTTTGCTTTTCAACAGAAGCCTTGATCAATTGCCATTTAGGCATGCCATACAGGCAATTCGCTCCATGCGATTGATATCCATCAATATATAACCCCTGAGCTCGTACGTCTTAGAGATGGGCGTTAAGCAAGAGAATAAATTCTTTGCCGCCAAAAAGAAATATATTTAATAGAAATAAATCACACAGAATAAAATCCAATGTCAGACACATAGTCCATTAACAAGTCCGTTCTGGGTCTAAACGAAACTGGAGGCACCTTGTACCTCGCATATCCATCGATCTCCAAGTACGTCTGGAGGATCACCAACTGATTCCCTCCTCTTGGGTGAACAGCCCAATCAAGATCATCAGTAATCACCCAACCGAGGTGAAGACCTCCGTTCTTCAACCAATGTCTTCATCCTAGACACCACATCGAATCAGTTATTCAGAATGGGATAAACCCGGTCTTTCTAAATAACTCGCGTATATAATAAACAAGTGTTACACAAACATGACATACGCCTCCTTCCAATTAAGGATATTCCTTTATTCAAGTATTCTTATACTTTGGGAAAGGCTCCCGTTAATTTTATCAAAGATAAATTCTTCAAATTTATTCTTTAATCTTCTTTTGAATATCAATTCAAATTAGTCGGGATTAGCGAACCACACCGAAGTAATCATTTATTTATTTCCCAATCCCAACCTATTCATCCCATGAAGTGAAACTGGTCATACTTCATATCTAACACCATGGTGTTATCAATAAATTTAATTACCATTTCACGTTCAAATCTAATTTAAGATTTAACTATCGCCTGGAGCAAAACTGGTGATACCCCATTCTCGATCACTTCAATCTAATTAAAGATTCATTAAAACTCCACTTAGTTTTAATCTTCCCAAAAATCAATATCAATGATTGTTTAACTTGGGAAATTATATCAGGCCTTTAACTGGGTTAAAGAACCAATGTCATTTAAAACATAGTTCACTATAAACCCAAAATCACATTCCTCTACTTATTGGGTTAAAGAACAAGTGTTATTTAATACCCCGTTCACGATAAACCCAAAAATCTATTCAGATTCAATTCCAATTAAATACCATTTAATTGGTATACTTCATTAAATCTAAATAAAAAGATTTAATCTTTTTCTCAATTGGGTTTAAGAACAGTGTTAACGAAGAAACCATTCACGACAAACCCAAATCCCATTTGATATTAAATACAAGGCCTTGAATAGAAAATATATCGGCTTATATTCAATATCAAATTCTACAACCAACAAATATCGTATTGGAAATAACGATATAAATATATCTTTCAAATTTCCATAACAATATCTGTATAATCACGAAATCCAACATCAAAATATTCCAAAGAAAATTTCGATTCAATTCCATTCCAATTCAATTATTGGAAATTCTAGTTACTTTTAAAACCCCTTTCAAATTCAATTTATTTATTTCAAAAATAAATTGATTTTAATTCTAGTCCAAAACTAGTTCATTTCGATAAAAATCTATTTTTATCTTTTCAAATATGGAGTTTTTCATCCCAATTCTTCCCAAATCGTTTATTATGATTTTACACAAGTTATTACTATTTTTAATAATTTTATCAAGGCCCGTACAGTCGATTTCCATCAACGGCCATTGAACTGCACTTACAACGACCTTTTCCAAATTTGATTTGGACATAATTACAAATCCAACTGTTAGATATCTAATCTCTAATATTCGTTAGAAAGATCTTTTCGATACGAACCGAACGGTTCCAGTTTGAGGAGAATCCGACGGTCGGATCTCCCGTAATGTCCATTCGAAGTCAATGGTCGAAATTCGTGAACTGCCGCGGCGCGGCGCATTCTATTCAGGCCATTTAATATATATATTATATATATTTCGTCGATTTCCTTTTAAAACGTATTTTATAAATCGTTTTAAATTCTTTTTCAAAACAATTTCAACTTCATATTCAATTTTTTTTTCATATTCAATTTCAAATCAAAATTGAATATTTCATATCATTAATATATAAATGATAATATTTTCAAAACGTTATATTTTGAATTCACTTCTTTTTCTATATTCATTATAAAAACGAATATAATCGATATAAATATCGTCTACGTCAAAATGGCGCATATCTAATCAACACGGTTATATATATATTTCAATAACTTTGTTATTCTATTCAACAAATGAATATTTATTCTACTCAACACATGAATCTATATTTCTTTCAACACATGAATATTCTCAACACATGAGTTTCGTCAACACATGACTATTTTTATTATTTAATATATTTTATAAAGTTATGATAAAGATGTAAATTTTATTGTTTATAATATTTTACTCAACACATGAATATTCTTTATTCTATTCAACACATGAATATATATTTTATTCAACATATGAATATTCTTTATTCTATTCAACACATGAATATATATTTTATTCAACACATGAATATTCTTTATTCTATTCAACACGTGAATATACTTTATTCTATTCAACACATGAATATATATTTTATAATATTCTATATTTTCCCATTTGGAATGAGGCCCAATAAATTACCATATAATGTTAATTATATGGATTCCATACAACACATGTATATAATAGCAACAATAAATAATCAACCATCATCCAGAGTGCACCACACAACTGCATAAGCATTAAATATAACTAATTGACGCTTACAAAGTCTGTCGACCAATCGATCGACATACAACTAAATAATTAGGATTCGTGTACGCCAAATATCATCCCAACACCCATATGGGGTTTCAAATCAACAAACACTGAATACTATTTGTGCAGTTGGGCGACGGGCAAAATTTATCGTCTCAATCAATATCCTTCAAATGGTTGTATATAGACAAACCGTCCGATTTATAAATGAATATTTATTTTATTCACATGTACATTAAAAATTATATTTTTAATGATAAAATATTCTATTTCACACATGTACATTTTATTATCCATTTCACATCAACATCACAAACAAACTTCACAACACATCAAACAAGCATACAAGTCGTCCACGGTCTGTGGACGACGGGTGTCGGGTGCTACTAAGAACTGTCTGCATCCTAGTATATATTTTTAACTAGAAAACAAGATTTAAAGTGAGAAGTTCTCACCTAGAAGCTAAACCAAACGCTGCGACTCTTCTTATGTAGAAAATCTTTGTCGTGCTTGCCTTTTGTCAATTTCATTGTCAGTAGCCACCACATATATAAAAATCACATTTTTATATTGTTGCTATGTATATAAAAATCACATTTTTATAATCACTCTATATGGATAAAAATTCTATTTTTATACCGCTACTATACAGAT
The DNA here is from genome assembly GCA_030737875.1 of Allium sativum. NCBI lineage: Eukaryota > Viridiplantae > Streptophyta > Magnoliopsida > Asparagales > Amaryllidaceae > Allium > Allium sativum. Next base: position 621,493,931 of record CM060910.1, read on the forward strand.
AAAAATTCTATTTTTATAACGGTGTTCATATAAATAAAACCATATTTTTCTCTCGCCATTCTCTATATAAAAATCGTATTTTTATATCTCTGCTACATATGTAAAAAATCACTCCTTTACACCGCTACTTCCATGATAAAAATTATATTTTTATCTTGCTAGTAATATAATAAAAATTATATTTTTATTACTCTACATAGATAAAAATCATATTTTTATTTTTCCTATGATATAAAAGTCATATTTTTATTCTTGTATTATTTAATTTTACCTATAAAGACCACACCTTTATTTTCAAGATCATATCTTTGTAATAAAAATCATATTTTTATTATAAAAATCATCTCTTTATTCTATTTTAAAAACAATACTAATTATATAAACTGATTTTTCTATTTTAAACCAACAAAGATCATATTTTTAAATTGTGTACATGAATAAAAACGGGAATAAACGACTTACAGTTGCTGAACGAAGAGGAGGAGGAGCAACAGGTGGCGCCGACGGCCTGACATGTGGTAGGTGCGGTTTTTCTTGGCGGTGACGACTTCTAACGGAGGGGAGGAGCGATTAGAGATGGAGGGAAGGAGAGGGGGATCTGGCAGGAGGGGGGATACTCGATTTCGTCGGCGGTGGGCTCAAAGGGGGAAGAAGCGGCGGTTTTGGCTGGGTGGGGGGGTTTCGAGTTGGGGATTGTGGTGTTCGAATGGAGAGAAGGAAGAGAAGGAGGAGGTGAGGGAGGGGGAGTAGAGGTCGGGCGGCGGTGGGGTGCTCCTGGCGTGGCGGCGCGATGAACGAGGGGGCGGCGACGCGATTTTTTTTTTTGATTTTAAAAATGAACATAGGGGAGGGGGGCCTGAGAGAGTATAGAGAGAGGAAGAGGTTTATAAATTTATTTATTTTATATTTAATTCCCCAAAAAGGTAACTTTTTATTTTGAACTCTGAATCGAACCCACTGACTGTCGTCCATAACTAATTACCCCCATTCTGAACAAAATGGTTTATGTATCGTAAGCTGATTCGATCGTTTCGATCAGTTTTTTTCAAAATCAAAATATAACTTTATATATTGAATTTGAACGCGCATTTCAATTTACTGGGTCCCCATACACACTCTAAAAATTCCCGAAAAATATTTTCTAGCTTCGTATTGACGATACGGTCCTAACAAAACTAATTTCGTTGAATTCTGAGACCGTTTGAAAAATGGCTATTTTCTGGTCGATCGGAATTGACTGAAACTGGTAAAACACGTTTTACTTTGCCACGCTCACATATTGATTCGAAAAATTATGAATTTTGAAACCTAGCAATAACTTGACATCACGGATCCACCAAAAGTGGTGTCATCGAAAACCGAGGTCATTTGCAAAATTTCCATTTTCAAGGGCCAGAATTCCATAGCGACTATTCTGAATTATCAACTGGACATAACTTTTGATTCCCGCTATTAAAGTTCAATTTTTCGGATTTGTTGGAAATATGCTTTCAATTAGATTCTAACATTTTTGGTTTCGCCAAAATCCGGTTTATTTTGAATCCTGTACATTCGTTTGAAATTTGAAATCGAATTTTCAAACTACCGCGCCATTTTCAATTCCTTTTATAATATAAAATAAATATTTATATTCTAACGACGATTCAAATAAATATATACGTCTAATTCTATTCAAAATAAATTTCTCGTCATTATTATTTAAAATAATTCATTTTAAATATTCAATATTCATTGAAATTGCCAAAATAAAAATTTTAAATTGGCTCAGATTTTCCGGGTTATTACAATCTCCCCCATTTAAAACTTTTCGTCCCCGAAAAGAAACGAAGCCGAAAGTTGTTTTACAAACCAACTCAACTTCCATTACGGCTTAAGTTCTTCCACTTTTCATTTTCTACGAACTTTTCAAATTTTTCAAAAATTTGGCTAACACCCTAAATTTTCGAAATTTTTCGCCATAACCTCCTCTGCACCGGGAGCTTTGGGATATTTCAAATAGCCCCCCATGGCCCTCAGCAATCCAAAAAGAAAAGGATACAGCCAAGCGGCTCATAAAATCATCAATAGCCCAAGAAATACCATAAACATGTACCTATTTGTCGGGCAAACAAATTTATTCCTCTTCTCTAGCCTACTTGCTATGACCTGTTCAATGAAAGAACATGTATATGTATGCAAATGCGACAAATTTTCAATACAATTCACTTTTTTGGTTCAATTTGGCTAAAGGTTCAACATTTTAATTAATCAATCAATAATCAAACAGCACAGCCATCAATCAATTAGTGAATTATCATTTCAAATTCATAACTTTAAGACATATCCAAAATAAATCAGATTTTTGATGCCAAATCAAAACAATAAGCCCTATCTAGCTGTGTATCTCACACCAGTCTAATGGAAATATATAAAAATCCCACTTTTGAAACTCGAACATAATCTACTAATGCTGACATGTCAATCACCAATATCATCAGAGTCATCTACGGGCGACTAGAGTGTGATTCTATATCTATCGAATATATTTGAGGCTTCTAATACACGTGGATCAGACGTATATTAAAATCTTTATATACTAGATTGTCCAAATAAGTACAAATAAATATTCAAATACATGGAATAAGGTTTAAATTTTCAAAACAAAATTTGTTTTTATTTTAAAAATATACTTTTCACACTCGTTCTAGGACACTACTGATCCCATCTCTAACGAGTCATTCTTTTTTGGATATTATTAATCCAATCTCTGACGAATTCTTTTGTATGGTTCTAATGTGTCTTGTTCTCTGAGCTTTGTAAACCCAAGCTCTGATAACAAGCTGAAACGACCCGAAATCCCCCTTACGGGAAATCATGGATTGAGTTGAGGACAAGACCAATCAGAACGCAAACAGAATAACATTTCATTGCTTATTACAACAATTCCATCAGAATACAAGAATATACAGAGTATGAATAATTATAATACAACAGAAAAATATCAAAGATTACAATAAATTACATTTAAATACATCGCAGCGGAAAAATAATACAAAACACAACTGAAAGAGATATACAGATATAGAGCTTTCCGGATATCGTTCCAACTGTAAATCAGGATCTTGTGAATATAAATCTGCAAAACCAAAACTACTAGCTGCACGTGTCAAAATAAGGGCGCCCAGAGTTTAGGTTAAAATAATAAACTCCAGGTCAGTCATTTGACTGGTGTGAGAACTAAAACAGTTACTTAAAACTTTACTTTAAGTCAGATATATCAAGGGACCACGCCGTATAACATGGAACGGGTTTCCTCCCAAGAATACCAGTGCATATAACAAAATAGCGCAATGCTTTTTGGAAAAATGGACCTATTATAAGAGCCAGGTCCCATCACACAATGCAACACAAGCCGGAGGATAGGGTTTTACCTTATAATAGCCAAACATGATTGGTACGTTAAAAAGAAATCATTTGATACTATTATAAGTGCATAGTGTATAAAAAAACTTCAAATATAAATGTATCAATCCTAGACAGCATGGGTACCATATATCATGTCACCATACTAGGCTCTATAATAAAAAACGCAAAGTCACCTATTTGGAAATTGGGTTTCCATCTATGAACCGAGGCAAGGGAACGTCCTCATCGGCTTCGAGACTCTCTAGCCCGAGCCTCAGGGTCATAGCGCATCGACCCTTGGATCGTCAGGGCCGGTCCACCGATGTGGATTAAAATACCTGAACACTGCGTTTCCTCGCCCTTTGGGGTGTAAATGAGCCTAATGGCTCCATTGGCTCCACATAGTCACCGATATACCTGAGGCGCCTCGCAATAGCAACAACCACATAGAAGAAAATAATATAAATGTCAGGGCTAGTAGGTCACTGACACCACCTTAGCTAGAAGGAAATGCATGCCCTCCCTGATGCCTCTCTCGTTTTTGGTTCACAACCGAGGTGTGAGGCTCGCGAATCAACGTTACAAAAAGCTATGCCACACAGGCGGTGCTTTGATCATCAACCACAAGACTTTGCTTTTAAATAGAAGCCTTGATCAATTGCCACTTTAGCATGCCACACAGGCAATTCATACCATGCGATTGATATCCATCAATATATAACCCCTGAGCTCGTAAGTCCCAGAGAAGGGCGTTAAGCAAGAGAATAAATTCTCCACCGCCAAACAGATATATATTTAATAGAAATCAATCACACAGAATAAAATCCAATGTCAGACACACAGTCCATTTACAAGTCCGTTCTTGGTCTGAACGAAACCGGAGGCAACTTGTTCTCGCATATCCATCGATCTCCAAGTACGTCTGGATGATCACCAACTGATTCCCTCCTCTTGGGTGTATAGCCCAATCAAGATCATTAGTAATCACCCAAACGATGTGAAGACATCTGGTCTTCAACCACCGTCTTCATCCTCGACACCACGTCGAATCAGTTATTCAGAATGGGATAAACCCGGTCTTTCTGAATAACTTGCGTATATAATAAACAAGTGTTACACAAACCCGACATATGCTTCATTCCAATTATGGATATTCCTTTATTCAAATATTCTCATACTTTGGGAAAGGCTCCCGTTAATTTTACCAAAGATAAATTCTTTAAATTCATTCTTTAATCTTCTTTTGAATATCAATTCAAATTAGTCGGGATTAGCGAACCACATCGAAGTAGGCATTTATTTTATTTTCCAATCCCAACCTATTCATCCCATGAAGTGAAACTGGTCATACTTCATATCTAACACCACGGTGCTATCGGTAAATTTAATTACCATTTCACGTTCAAATCTAATTAAAGATTTAGCTATCGCCTGGAGCAAAACTTGTGATACCCCATTCTCGATCACTTCAATCTAATTAAAGATTCATTAAAACTCCACTTAGTTTTAATCTTCCCAAAAGTCAATATCAATGACTGTTTAACTTGGGAAATCATATCCAGCCTTTAACTAGGTTAAAAAACTAATGTCATTTAAAGCACAGTTCACAATAAATCCAAAATCACATTCCTCTACATATCGGGTTAAAGAACAAGTGTTAGTTAAAACCCTGTTCATGATAAACCCAAAAATCAATTCAAATTCAATTCCAATTAAATACCATTTATTTGGTATACTTCATTAAATCTAAATAAAAAGATTTAATCTTTTCTCAATTGGGTTTAAGAACAGTGTTAATGAAGACACCGTTCACGACAAACCCAAATCCCATTTGATATTGAATACAAGGCTCTGAATAGAAAATATATCAGCTTATATTCAATATCAAATTCTACGACCAACAAATATTGCAATGGAAATAACGATATAAATACATCTTTCAAATTTCCAAAACAATATCTGTATAATCACGAAATCCAACACCGAAATATTCCAAAGACAATTTCGATTCAAATCCATTCCAATTCAATTATTGGAAATTATGGTTACTTTTAAAACCCCTTTCAAATTCAATTTATTTATTTCAGAAATAAATTGATTTTAATTCTAGCTCAAAACTAGTTCATTTCGATAAAAATCTATTTTTATCTTTTCAAATATGGAGTTTTTCATCCCAATTCTTCCCAAATCATTTCTTCTGATTTTACACAAATTATTACTATTTTTAAAATTTTTATCAAGGCCCATACAGTCGATTTCCGTCAACGGCCATCGAACTGGACTTACATCGACCTTTTCCAAATTTGATTTGGACATAATTCCAAATCCACCCATTAGATTTCAAATCTCTAATATTCGTTAGAAAGTTCTTTTCGATACGGACCCAAAGGTTCTGGTTTGAGGAGAATCTGATGGTCGGATCTCCCGTAATGTCCATTCGAAGTCAATGGTTGAAATTCGTGAACGACCACGGCGTGACGCATTCTATTCAGGCCATTTAATATATATAATATATATTATATATATTTTGTCAATTTCCTTAATCAAATTTGAACGTGAAATTCGTGATTCTATTCAGGCCATTCTATTCATCCCAACACCCATGTGGGGTTTCAAATCAACTAACACTGAATACTATATGTGCAGTTGGGTGACGGGTAAAATTTATCGTCTCAATCAATATCCTTCAAATGGGTGTATATAAACAAACCGCCTGGTTTGTAAATGAATATTTATTTTATTTACATACACGTTAAAAATTACATTTTTAACGATAAAACATTCTATTTCACACATGTACGTTTTATTATCCATTTCACATCAACATCACAAACAAACTTCACTACACATCAGACAAGCATACAAGTCGCCCATGGTCTATGGACGACGGGTGTCGGGTGCTGTTAAGCACCGTCTGCATCCTAGTATATATTTTAACTAGAAAATAAGATTTAAAGTGAGAAGTTCTCACCTAGAAGCTAAACCAAATGCCGCGACTCTTCCTATGTAGAAAATCTTCGTCGTGCACACCTTTTGTCAATTTCATTGTCCGTAGCCACTACATATATAAAAATCACATTTTTATATTGTTGCTATGTATATAAAAATCACATTTTTATAATCACTCTATATGGATAAAAATTCTATTTTAATGCCGCTACTATATAGATAAAAATTCTATTTTTATAACGGTGTTCATATAAATAAAACCATATTTTTCTCTCGCAATTCTCTATATAAAAATCGTATTTTTATATCTCTGCTACATATGTAAAAATCACTCCTTTACACCGCTACTTCCATGGTAAAAATTATATTTTTATCTTGCTAGTAATATAATAAAAATTATATTCTTATTACTCTACATAAATAAAAATCATATTTTTATTCCCACTATGATATAATAATCATATTTTTATTCTTGTATTATTTAATTTTACCTATAAAGACCACACCTTTATTTTCGAAATCATACTTTATAATAAAAATCACATTTTTATTATAAAAATCATCTCTTTATTCTGTATTAAAAACAATACTAATTATATAACCTGATTTTTCTTTTTTTAAACCAACAAAGATCATATTTTTAAATTTTGTACATGAATAAAAACGGGAATAAACGACTTACAGTTGCTGAACGAAGAGGGGGAGGAGCAAAAGGTGGCGCCGGTGGCCTGACAAGTGGTGGGTGCGGTTTTTCTTGGCGGTGGCGGCTTCTAACGGAGGGGAGGAGCGATTAGAGATGGAGGGAAGGAGAGGGGGATCTGGCCGGAGGGGGGAGACTCGATTTCACTGGCGGTGTGCTCAAAGGGGGAAGAAGCGGCGGTTTTGGCTAGGGGGAGGGGGGTTTCGAGTTGGGAATTTGGGTGCTCGAATGGAGAGAAGGAAGAGAAGGACGCGGTGAGGGAGGGGGAGTGGAGGTCGAGCGGCGATGGGGTGCTCCTGGCATGGCTGCGTAATGAACGAGGGGGGCGGCGACGTGATTTTTTTTTTTGATTTTAAAAATGAACGGGGGAGGGGGCCTGAGTGAGTATAGAGAGAGGAAGAGGTTTATTTATTTATTTTATATTTAATTCCCCAAAAAGGTAACTTTTTATTTTAAATCCGAATGGAACCCACCGACTGTCGTTCATAACTAATTACCCCATTCTGAATACAATGGGATATGTATCGTAAGCTGATTCGATCATTTCGATCAGTTTTTGTCAAAATCAAAATATAACTCTACATATTGAATTTGAACACGCATTTCAACTTACCGGGTCCCCATACGGACTCTAAAAATTCCCAAAAAATATTTTCTAGCTTCATATTGACGATACGGTCCTAAAAATACTAATTTCGTTGAATTCTAAGACTGTTTGAAAAATGGCTATTTTCTGGTCGATCGGAATTGACTGAAACTGTTAAAACACGTTTTACTTCGCCACACTCTCATATTGATTCGAAAAATTATGAATTTTGAAAACTAGGAATAACTTGACATCATGGACCCAACAAAAGTGGTTTCGTCGAAAACCGAGGTCGTTTGCAAAATTTCCATTTTCAAGGGCTAGAATTCCATAGCAACTATTCTGAATTTTCAACTGGACATAACTTTTGATTCCCGCTATGAAATTTCAATTTTTCAGATTCGTTGGAAAGATATTTTCAATTAGATTATAACATTTTTCGTTTTGCCAAAATCTGGTTTATTTTGAATCCTGAACATTCGTTTGAAATTTGAAATCGAATTTTCAAACTACCGCGCCATTTTCAATTCCTTTTATAATATAAAATAAATATTTATATTCCAACGACGATTCAAATAAATATATACGTCTAATTCTATTCAAAATAAATTTCTCGTCATTATTATTTGAAATAATTCATTTTAAATATTCAAAATTCATCGAAATTGCCAAAATAAATTTTTTAAATTGGCTCAGATTTTCCGGGTTATTACAATGTAATAAAATACGATAGTCAGAATAAAATAAGATAGTTTAGAACATTATATATATATATATATCAAAAGTTACTATTAATTTTGTGAAATAAAATATAAGGAAATTTTATTTATAACAAAATAGTTATAGGTAAAAGTTATAATAAATGAGATTTTTAGAAAGGAATAGTTATTTGAAATTAAACTGTGTAAACATATATATATATATATATATATATATATATATAATCCTTTAACCAGAATCATTCTTTTCTTCCAAACTTCAAACACTTGGATCTATACTCCAGTCTCAAATGGAGTCACATAGTTTCAATATCTTATTCCAAACCCATTCAAGCCATCTTTCTATTTAGAGGATTCAAAACCATATTCGCATTAAGTTTTAAAACAACTTCGAATATCCTCGATTACTTTTATCCAAAAATTTGAATTCAATAAGAATTTATTAAATTCGAGTCCACCAATTTTTTTTTTGAATAAATCCCAAATCATAATAAAATTCAAATTTAAGATAAACTTCAAATTTGTTTTTGGGAGAATTTCCTTGACCATATCAAATAACATCCAGGGTTCATGTCTTAAAAGAAGAATAAAATTTTATGGAAAATCGACACATTCCTTTAAATGGAATTTTCATCAATAGAATTTCGGATATCCAAAACCATTTAACCAACCGATGTCCGTATATAATTTGCTATCCTATGGCCAAGTGATTTTAATTTTTTTTCCAATATTTCAGGGATGGATCTATCATTTCAATCCAAATCAGGGTCACAGATATCTATTATTTCAATTTGTGTTCTTAATTCATTTTAAATTGATTGATCCCGGGTTTATTTGATGGCCGAAACATCTAGGGTTAGTGGGATTAATCATCACAATAAGCATGCCATACAATATACTGGATATGGAGCATTAACAGTGTCAACATCAATTCAATAAAAAAAAGTTCAAACAAAATCCATCACAACCATCCCATCCAATTAATCAGTATTAAACTAGTTCCACGGATTATCGAGGATAAAAATTCCAATTAGAAATCTAATTAAATAACTAATTATTGACCTAACTTGCATGTTAACACTCTGGTATATCAAATTTAAGCAGCCAATTCAACAACCCATCACAACCATGCAACCAAACTATTTCATAATTTAATTCGATAAATTTGGGGAAAATTCAGTTCATTGTGAGCAATAAAATCACTCACCTTTGGGTCTCTAGTTTGTTGGACATCCAAAAGAAGCCCAAATTTTGACAGTCTCCAAACACAACCAAATCAGTCTTAGATCGAACGCAATTTCACCACGATCGCAACGCAATGAACCGCGCTCAAATCCGACCTCGCATGTGAAAGTTATAGACGTTAGAATGTTCGATACATATATATATATATATAATTAAATAAAAACAATACCAGCCAATATAATTCTGACACGTCACTTACCCTTCTCGTTTCCGCTTCTCTCTCTCTCTCGCATGAACCGTTACACGCAGCAAAAACCCAAACGATCCCTTACTTTGACCATCCGCCTTGAGCGATTTCGGCCACGAGGTGCATCAAGTCCACCGACATTGGAACCCTCTTCGCAGTCCGCACCTTACTAGGGCGGAGCCACCACCTCCGGTGGTCCTACCTGCCACCAACGAAGACCTGAACGGAAATTGCTTTCCAGTTTCAAACTCAAATTCCTGACAGTCTATACGACTACAATCCAAACAAACACCACTGTTGAACTCAGATGACCAATCTCTTCTATAACTATATGCCCGATTCCTTGATTGAACCCGAAATCGAAAAACCCTAAAATGAACCAAGGATTTTGAAATTCTACGACTTTGACAGCAAAATCCAGCCTCTCCGTCCACTGCATGTCAAAACTAACTATACCCATTGTTTTCTTTCGTCGAGAGCTTCAACTTGACATATAATAAGCTAGGGTTTGTTTGAAGTTTGATTTTCATTTTTGTTTAGGGTTTGAAAATTATCTCAGCCATGGAAATAAGGTTTTGATGAAGAAAAGTGAACGTATAGTATAAATGGGCTGATGGGTGGAGGAAAAGAATTTCATTTATATAAATATAGAAGCCCAGCATAAGGAACAAACAATTAGCATATTACACTGACTTCTTTTACATTTCCTCTCGTATGATCAAACGGTAAGTTGGACTATAATGCAAATTTAAATCCTATCATAATTCACTGTTCCAGTTCCGATGACGCTAGTTTCGTCTAATTCCAAGACAGTCGCCACAATAGTTAAATTTCACAGTTAATTAAATAAATAAAATATTCAATTATTTGATTAACTATTTTTAATTCAAATTAAATATTCATTAAATTCAAATTTAAATCAAATTATAACTTAAATAAATTCTATAAATTTATTTCATGAATTAAGTTCCCACACTTGATTATTTCATTAAATTCAAATTTATAGAATTTATTTAAGTTATAAATTAAATATATTCAAATTATAACTTAAATATATTGTTTTCGGATCTTTATGTTCTAGACTTTGCTGGAAGGAGGATTGATGGGGCTTATTTGTAATTGCTTTTGGGATGGCATATGGAGGGGTTAGTTGATGGAATTTTGTGGTATAAAAGGTGGGATAATGTTGTTTCTTTTCCTCCTTTGCCGAGTCAGCCAAGCAGAAAGGATCATGCTCTCTCATTCTGCAAAAATTTCCTGAAATTTCGTATGATATATGAGGAATCGATGGCAAGAAACAAGAGGAAAGCTTGTTTGTTTTTGAATGAAATTCTGAAGCACTTCGACGTCATAAACACCATTATTAATTGTGAAAGGCGAGCTGTCGCTTTTCAGAATTTTTCAGGTAGGGATGTTCATTTGGATCCTGGTAGGAGAGACAGGTCTTGTGAAGAAATTGTTCAGCAAGAGGGTTGAGTAAGTATGTGAATGCAGATAGTTTCTTTGATGAACTGTTGGTGGATAATGTTGGGTTTGTTTGGGATTTTTGGCGAATGGATCCTATATTATGTGACCCTGAAGTTTCATATTGCATGGGACGTCTGGATGACATCAGTCTTTCGACAAGCAAAGGGAGGTGGCCTAGGGAGATGATGAATGGAGAGGACGTGTTTGATAGGTGTGGTTATGATGTGGTTGATGAGACTGGAAGTCTAGTTGCAGTTTATGTTGAAGATGCTAACTTGAAGGTGGCTGATGACATAGATCTTTCGAACAGCTTCAATCTGTTAGAAAACTTTGAAACTGAGTCTGCTCTTCCCTTTATAGAGTTGATTGCTGTTAAATCCAAAAATTCGTCTCATGCTTCCAGAAAAGGCTTTAGAGTTGGAAGGATTAAGGTAGTAAGGCAAACCAACAAAATAGTAAAGCGATGTGAACATGATGAGGAGTTTAAGAAGTTGTCGAGTAAGTGGGATGTTTCTTCTTTGGATCTCTCTGATCATGTTTTGATGGGGCGTGGTTTGTCTGGATGTACGGTTGGTACGGATGAAGCAATAGTTGTAGGTAATGTTGCTTCATATGTTGGTTCGGTAATTAATGAAGTAAGGAAGGAGGTCATCCAGACCTCATGTTGTAATGCTGTGCGGTTGAATTCCAGGGGATCAAAGCATGATCATTTGGTCAGCATGGGTGCAACAAAGGGTAGTAATAATTGGAGCGTAGATGGGGACATGCGATGGGAAGCAGGTTCGGAATTGGGTGGCTTCTGGTGTTTGAGAAATAGTGATAATGGTATAGCGCTCTTGAAGGAGTTGGGAGTGGGTCTTCGAGCTTTGTTACTGAGGCCGGAATATGATGTTTTTTCTTTTGTGCATGTCATGCCTCGATCTATAGGGATTTCAGAAGTCTGTTTGAGCTTTCCAGTCAGTGATGGTCATCTCAGTGACTTGATATTGGTTGGCGATACTGATCATAGTGGTGGGTCATCTCTTGCTGGTGATTTGGTATCTCCGGTTAGGAGAGGAAGGAGGAGGAGAGAAGAGAGCGGTTATGGAGTGGTTAGACGCAGTGCAAGGTTGAGATATAGATCTGCATCATCTCACGGTAGGTCCCAGGGTTCGGTTGCTAGTAGTAGCAATACGAACTCGGGCTCAGGTATTGCTCCTGTTCTCGGTAGTGATTATTCTCATTATGCTTTAGGTAGTCTTTCCACTGATCTGCTATTTCAGTTAGCTAGTGACACAGCTTTCGTTTTTTCTGATATAGATTTAGATGCTGATTTTATTAGGAGTAGAGAACTAGAGCGAGCTTCATCTATAGGTCGATGAGGATCGTCAGTTGGAACATTAGGGGTCTAAATGAACCCAAAAAATGCGATAAAGTCAGGATTTTTTTTTTAAAGATTTTCAACTTGATATTGTTTACTTCAAGAAACTAAGATAGATGATCCTGGTCCTAGTTTTTATAGAAGGTTAGGAGGGTCTTACTTTCGCAACTGGTCTTGTCTACCGGCAATAGGTACTGCCGGTGGGCTTATGATCGGTTGGAAAGACAACCAATATAGACTCGTACTGGAGCAGCCTATGTTGCATTCATTGCATATTATTTTAGCCTCGACAGTAGATAATTCCCTTTTGGGCATTTCTAATGTATATGGCCCACATACTAAATTAGAGAGAAGACAGTTGTGGATAGAATGTAATGACTTTAGTAATCTCTCTTTCAATCAATGGGTTGTAGGGGGGATTTCAATGTCACCAGATTTTTAGGGGATAGAGCACCTAGAGATGGAGATTTCTCTGCCATGGAGGAATTTAACGAATTCATAATAGGAAACAATCTGATAGAGATTCCGATGTATAATAGAATGTTCACATGGTCCAATGTTAGAGATACTCCTTCTTTCGCTCTATTAGATAGATTTTTTATTAATAATGAGATTGAGGATAGATTTTCCATATGTAGAGTTAAAGGTTTACCATTTTTATTGTCAGATCATTGTCCAATCATTTTATCTTGTGATTCGAATTTAATAATAAGTAGAAATTTTAAATTCGAAAAGATGTGGTTACTGGACAGTAGTTTTAGTAATTTGATCTCGGTTAAATGGAATTCCTTATTTTATTTCAATAATTTGTATAAAGATAACTCAGCTAAGATTTTTGTTGCAAAACTAGGAAAGCTAAGATTTTTTCTTAATCGATGGAACAAGTTCGTATTTGGTAATGTCAGAATTAAAAAAGACAAGATTTTATGTGAAATGTTAGATATAGATAAAGTTAGTGAAACTAGAATTCTTAATATGAATGAGAGGGATAGACTTAGTAATTTAAGTTATGATCTTAAGTTGATTATGGAGAAAGAAGAGGTCATGTGGAGACAAAGATCTAGAATTCAATGGATAAAAGAAGGTGATAATAACACGAAATTCTTTCATAGTATAGCCAATAAAAGGAGGCGTGATAATTTAATCCATTCCATTTTAATCAATGATGTAGAGGTATCCGTCCAGAAGGACCTTAATGACGCTTTTACAAGGTATTACAAGCAGATCTTAGGTACTAAGAAAAAAAGAAGGATAAATATTAGATGGAATGATATTTACCCGTCTACCTCTAGGATTGATTTGACTGGCTTAGATAGTCCATTCACTGAGAATGAGATATGGAAGGCAATCTGCGATATGCCTAGTGACAAAGCACCAGGACCTGACGGTTTTTCAGTTCTTTTTTACAAACAATTTTGGGAGATTCTAAAGGTTGATATTATTAATCTTTTTAATGATTTTTATAGTGGTAATCTGAGGTTAGGGAATTTTAATTTTTCTAATGTAATTCTCATACATAAGACAGATGGAGCGAATTCACTAAAGGATTTCAGACCTATCTCATTAATTAATGTATCGGTAAAGATCATCTCAAAAGTTCTTGCAAATAGACTAAGTACTAAGATGAATGACCTAATAGACGCTTCACAAACAGCGTTTATTAAGGGTAGAAACATAGCGGATGGGGTAGCGGCAGTACAGGAGTATATAAATGTATGTGTTAAAAATAACTTAACATGCGCCATCTTGAAGTTAGACATTGAGAAGGCTTTTGACCCAGTTGATTGTGATTTTATCTGTGAGCTTTGTCTCACTAGGGGTTTTAGTGTTCGATGGATAAATTGGATTATGTTACTTCTTAAGCCAGGTTGTTCTAGTATAGTGGTTAATGGAGTAATTGGTAAAAAGATTCAGTCTAAGAGAGGTCTCAGACAAGGCGATCCTCTCTCACCTTTTTTATTTAATCTAGCGGTTGATGTTTTCTCAAGAATTATCAAGAGGGCTGGGAATTTAGGTGTCTTAGGTAGTGTGGGGAATGAGGAGTTTCATAATGAATTGTCTATACTTCAATTTGCAGATGATACTCTATTATTTTCGTCTCCTCTTCCTATGCATGTTATTACTCTCAAGTTTATATTATATTGCTTTGAGATGTTGTCTGGACTTCGAATTAATTTTGATAAGAGTGCAGTCATGGTCCTTAATGATAGTTGTAATGTTGAGCCCTTAGTAGCTAACACCTTAAACTGTTCTATTATGAAATTTCCGTTTGACTATTTAGGGTTTAAAATCAGACCTTCTAAGCTTAAAAAGGATGACTGGATATTTATTATTGATAAAATTAGTAATAGATTATCTAGCTGGAACAATAGATTTCTTTCTAGAGCAGGGAGATTAGTGTTAGTTAATTCGGTCTTATCAGCCATTCCCACTTATTGGATGATGGTTCATCATTTTCCTAAGTGGGTTATTAAGAAAATCGATAGAATTAGAAGGAATTTTCTATGGAATGGTGACCTCAATTGTAATAGTTATAAGTGTTTAGTTAATTGGGAATTGTGTTGCAAGTCAAAGAGAGACGGGGGCTTAGGGATTATAACTTAAATATATGGGTGCACGGTGTTCGATCTTGGATTTTGGGGGACTGGAGTTGTTCGCAACTAGAAGAAGAGGAGGCTGCGAGTTCTGGAATAAAGAGATGAATGGGATGTTTGAGGAGAAGTTCGAACGCGATAGTAACTAAGTAGGTGTTGACGTTGGTTCATCGTGTTGGTGGAGATAGCGATTTGGAAATGGAGGGGACTGGAGTTTGAAAGGAATTTCAGGTAATGGCGTACATGAGTTCACAATAATGGCTACAAATGGTAAACGCGTGAGTTGAAACTAGAATTTGGGGGAGGATTAAGGAGGAGCAACGACCATTGAACCTACTGTATTGGTCTGCATTCGTGAATTGGAGAGGAGTTAAAAAGAAATTAAGGTAATTTTCATTTAATTAGTAATTTAGTTCTTTTTATTTTTCTTTAAATTGTAACTAGTTTGTATAAATGGGAAAACCTAATAAAAGAAAATTAGTTTATATATAAGAAAATTAGTTTGTAAATAAATAATATTTTAGACTAACGTTTAAGCAATTAAATTAGAATTTGTACACATGGGTAATTAGTTTAATTAAATTCGTATAAACTCGATAATTGAAATTTTATTTATTTTTGTTTTACATTGGAAAACAGACGTATGGGGAAATTGCTGGGAAATCTATATAATATGCTTCCATGGCTATTCAACACAAAAAACACACGGTGAGTAAAAGCTCACTCATATTTTATTTAGAATTATTTTTGTTAGTTAAAAATACGTGTTCGTTTGTTGTATGCTTGCACCGGAATTTTATTATGGCTGTGTTATATATATTAGTTATTTATGATTGGTGTTTGTGGCTATTATATATATATTGGTGATTGGTTGGATTCTCGCAGTACCTTTAGCGGATACCCGCAGTATCATTAGCAGATGACCCTATGCGCCCCACGCTATTATAGTGGATGACCTTCTATACCGCGATGTCCTGCCTCGAAGCAGGAGGGTATTATTTATGTTGGCTAACGTGTGTGGATGCAGGAAAATAGGTTGGAGGAATCCAACTAGATTCCTTAAAAATATTATTATTATTTTGTTTTATATATATTATCATATATGACGTGTTAGAAAACCTGTGATTGATAACTGAGTATTTTGGGGTGTTTAAATATCACAGGAGCCTGAATATTGATTAATTTAAAATATCGCAAAAATGATATTTTGAGATTTAAAATGGAAATCTACTTTTATAAAAATAGAATTCGAATTTCAAATGGACTAGAAATATTAACTTGTTATGGATAAATAAAACAAGCACTGAATTTATAAACGATGTTTATAAATCAAATAATACAGGAAATTAAAGGGATTAATTTATAAACGATGGTTATAAGTTAAATAATACCAGTAAATTTATAAATGATGTTTATAAATAAAATGGAATAATTTTCCTAGGTTAATGCATGAGGATTGGGATGAATTTATTAACGATGTTTATAAATGGAGTGGAAAAATTATCATTTGATAAATTGAATGTTTAAATTCAAATGTGAATTTTTAAAGTAGAAATGGGGAATCGTTGTAAAGATGTAAATGATGAAGTTTATTCTGATGTTCAGAATATAAATTGAACTAAAAATAAATCCGTATGGATTTATGATTTGAATTCGATTAGATTGAATTTGTTTAAATAAAATATTTTTAGAAAAGATATTAGGATTGTATTAAATAGAAGTTTAAATTTAAATATGGAAATAGATTCTATATTTATATAGCTAAGTTATAATAAATAGAATATATCCAAAATAAGATTTTGGGTTTCCAAACAGATTTTGAAATGAAACTTGTTTTATTTTATAAAACATGGAAGTTGAATTTATAAACGATATTTATAAATCTAGTCAAATAAATTATCATTGGATAATTTAGAGTTTTAAATTCAAATAGAAATTTGAAAATGGAATTTGAAAATAGAATTTGGAAACGTTTCGAAATGGGAGCGACGAAATATATTTCAGAATGCGGATTATAAACAGAATTGAAATAAATCCAAGGGTTTATAATTTATCTTCAAACGAATTAGAATATTACATATAAGATAGAGTTGTAAATAAAATTTACAACTGAGTTATGGAAATCGACGATTTAGAAAAAAAAATCGAAATGTGAAGTTCAATTTGGAAAGCCGATCTTATATATATATATATATATATTGAAATAAATTAGAATGGAAGTGAAATTTATTCATAAACGAAGTTTAGAACGTCTATATTTAAATATAATTAAAGCGAACTTGCCGCAGTGCGGCAGTTCGTAAATTGCGTTTCGAACTTCAGTTGAGTAGATATAACTCAATTCAAGTCGGAATTTTTTGAAACAAGCATCGTCAGGACTGATTTGATATTTGTTTTCTAATGGAAAGAAAGATCTGGATTTCGTCGAATAGATTTTGAGTTTTGTCAAAATCAAATTTTCAGAGAAACAGCGCCAGAACCATTATTAAATCATAACGGTTTTATTTAAATTAATAAAAGGATTTCAAGCAAATCAAATCCGAATTACCATTAGAAAAATCCATACCTTAGTTATAAAATAAATATAAACTCAAGTGTTGTATATGAAATGATTTTTTGAAACAAAAATCATATTTTTTAATTTTAGAATAGAATTAAGTTAAAGAAGGATTAGTTAATTGAATTTTGGAATGAGTTTAACTTTAAATAGGAAAATGGAATTTATGAAATGTTAATTAAAAATGGGATTTCAATTAGCTTTTAAGCGAATTGAAATATTTTTGAACATGTTATGTTCAAATATAAAAGTGAAATAGGCAAAATAACTAATTAGAGAATTAACTAGCAAATCGAGTTTAAAATGACCGGATTGAGTTGTAATAAATTGGGAATGGATAGATATATATTAGACAAGTATGGAATGAAGTGTATGAAGATTTTAATTTATATGGCCGACCAAAAGGTACACGTTTAAATTCCATATGAGATTTTATGCGCCGAATCGGCAAGCCACTTGGTTTTTTTGATTTTCTTTTTGAATGGAAAGGGCCTAGAGAGGCGAGTTGAGGTTTGAACTATCGACTGGTACAAAAGAGGTTATGGTGAAATTTTCTGGAAATTTAAGGAGTTAGAATATTTTGAGAAGATATGATAATTATGAATCGATATATCGATATATATAGAATTCGATAAGAAACGAAATTAAAATAGAATGTTAGAAAAAAGGGAAATCTATAATTAAATATGATAAAACTAGAAAGAGAAACGTATAGAGGTTTAAAAATGAATAATTGGGTTTATAATGTTGATTATTCGAGGTAAGTGGTCTTGTCCGTTTTGAAGTTAAGGATGTTTTCAGTCAAGGTCAGAGAGGTAGTTATACCCCAACTTGTTTGATTTCATTTTTAACCAATAAATAGCAGGATCCTGTCTCGAAGAGAAATGTTTGAATAAGAGTTAGTTGAATGCAGTATTTTGGGTTGTTGTAACAATGTTTTACCCAACATTCGTTTTAACCCAAATAAGTGGAATTTTGGAAATACAATATTTCCTTAGTGTAGAAATGAACGGTCATGGAAGAGATAAACAATTGGGATGTTTTGAATTATATGTAAAGGATATTTTCTAAGTACAGAAAATAAAAGAAGGCGATATACGGAAATGTTTCCCAAATAGCGAAAAGGCCAAGATGATTGTTGAAAATATTTGGTTAACAAATATTGGTAAGGAAATGAAGAAGTGATTTAATCAATGTAATATTAATTAAGAGGCCCAGTGATTTGTTGATTGTTGTAATGTTTGTTTATTTTTCTTCGATGGTTAAATAACCGACTATCGAAGTATTTGCCAATAACGTTGTCAATATGGAGAGACCAATTGGATTATTATCTGAGAACCACTCTGTATTGCAGTAGCATTGCAAATCAGATTATATGAAGATAATCGAAGATGGAGTAAAGTACAAGGGCTTTTTCTATTAATAAAAATGGTGCCTTCGGTTTCCTTCAATCCTAGAACGAAAGTAAATGGACGAATGTCTGACATAGTATTTCAGATGAACGCTTATGTTGGTCTGTATAGATATATATGGTGGCGGAAAATTTATTCTCTTAGCATAATATCCAATATATTTGTGCAAATCAATTAATGATTATTGGAATTGGCAATGTGGCATTCAAAGTGATTGTGCTATTAATGAATGATAAGAAATCGTAGCCTCAAGCCTCAACAACCGTGAAATGACAAAAATCGGGCAGGCAGCATGGCTATGTGGGTCGCTCCCACTAGGGTGTATAATCACCTATCTAGAGAAATTCACTTAATTCCTTATTCTATTTAATGCTGTCCCATTTGGGAAACAGTTGCTAATCCCAATTGTTGGTGATATACATTCGATACACTCAAGCGAAATGAGTGGTTGGTCATGTGTGGGCCAGGTTGCAAGATGTTCTTGTTGAACCCAGTGTATTCCCCTCTAGAGATACACTATCGGAAGGTGATTCCATACCTTGTCATGTTGGAAATCCAATCCCCAATAAGCGCCCTGCAGTTTTTGATTTTATATTGTATATGGAGCGTGAGATGCAAGCGTTCCGCTAGATTCTATTTATTTGATGTAGAAATTATTATAATATCACTGAATTTGATATCAAAAAAAATTTGGGTTAACGTAAGGTAAAAACCATCCGGGTTTATGTGTGGATTGGTCTTACGATTATCATTTCTTTCAAAAGGATTTTTAAAGTTAAACAAATGTTTGGAGTTTACTCACACCCGTCCCATACTGACCCAGATTTTTTTTTTTTGTTTTTTGTTTTCCCTAAACTCTTGGGTGCCCAAATTTGTACGGGCAGTCAAGTAGTCGGGATTTTATAGATTCACTTGGAGGAGCTTGAAGTAGGAGGCTTCACCAGTTAGCTGTAGACTATCATATATTCCGCTATGTACCATGTTTGTATCTGGAAACATGTGTATATAACTGTTGCAGAAATAGCCGTTGTGCTCTGATGATGGTATGTATATAAAGTTACCGAACTGTATTTCAAAGTTTATGTTACCTAAAATATTTTATTCGTTCCGCTGTGAGTTTGTGGTCTTCGTTTTCTTCTATTCTAACATTTCTTTCTTTCTATTTCTCATCATCTAACTTCATTCTAATAATGATTCGTATTTCTGTGCAATTTGGGTTGGACATGTGATGTATGTAGTCAACTCAGATAGTACGGATTTGTGGGCCATTACAGTTGGTATCAGAGGTATTTGCTTAATTGGTACGGATGATAGGGGGTTCTCGCTTTGCATTAGGTGGCGAACGGGAGACTCTTGCCCCTACATCTCCCAACCAAGTGGGTTGGTTTAGTCGCGAGGCTGACCGTAAAAGCAGTTTTGAGGTACCAATGTAAGCCACGGTGGGATACTATCCTGCTACTTGGGGGGATGAGGGATGGTTGAAAAGCCTACCGAAATCGCCGGGCCATTACAGTTGGTATCAGAGCTTAGGTTGAGCGAATACCTAGGCTTTGGTGGGATGTGCTCATTAGAGATAGGGTCAGCAGTACCCTCGAATGAGTTGAGTGTATATACGAGAGCGCATATTTGTTAATTGATTGAAACAAATGTTTTATGTTGTGTTGACTTGTCTGTTGAGTGGTTTATGAATTCTGGTCGAATCGTGGGACGCCACGAAGTCGATAGGAATTTATAAACACTTAAACAGAAAAAATTTGACACAATATTGTTTTAAATTGGGTAAATGAAATAATTTTATCCAAAAATGCTATTTTTGATATAAAAAGAATATTTTTTTTGAAATTATTATAATATATGGATGTTATCATTATAATCAGATGAGATTATAAGATGGGAATGGTTATTTATAACCAAATAAAATTTATGTATAAATAAAGTCACAAATAAAATGAATTAAAATTGAATTCAAGCCAGAATTCAGAATTTAAAATTCTGGGAAGTTGAAAAATATTTTTGAAGTATATTTGAATAATATAGCTTTGCTTTAAATGGGATTTTTGAATCAAAATCATTTTTGATGGATTTTCAAAGTGTTAAAGCACTAAAATCACTCCAGTGGCTGGAAAATAAATTCTGATGATGACTGCAACATCGTCGGTGTTCATTTTCGAGTTTCTAAGTGAAGGATTGCTACCTTAGAAAAGTCCTTGGTCGAAATTTGTTTTGAAAGAAAATAAATTGGTTTGGAAAATTCAAATGTTTTGAATTTGAAACGGTTATAAATATATGTATATATTTATGTGATTTCAAAGGGATTTGAAATAAAAACTCGGGGATTTGAATTCTGGAATTTAAATTTAACTTAAGCAAGTTAAATGGATCGAAATAAATGAATTGACAAGATTCAATTTGAATAGATTTGAACGGAATATGTATTGGATGTGAAGATGTTGAATCATTCAGATTAACTGAATGTAAGAATATATGGTGTGGAATATGAATGAAAACAAAAGTTTTGTGGGAATTAAACTTTGTTGAAATAAAGAGTTGAGTCAACATAAATGAGTTTTGAAAAGTTAATGGGTTTGTAGCATTTTTCTTACCTTAGCAATTTCGGGGATGAAATTCTTTCAAGGGGGGAAGAATGTAACGAACCGGATTTTTCGAACAGTTTATTTTAAATATTTAATATGATTTTAAATATTTAGTTGATAATATAAATTAATTTTTATATTAAGTTAGCGATTTAATAATCGATTTCGATTTAATGGAATATATTAAATTATCATAATTCTAAATATAATTGAAACCGAAGTTAAAAACTGAATCAAAACAATTCAAATGATCAATATTAATTATATTTGAATATAGACGACGATAATAATAATATATTATAGAAGAATTTATTTGTTTTGAATTAAATTATATTATATCAATTTAATATGGTTATTTTATATATATGTTCGAATAAAATTTTATAATATATTCTGTTGAGTCCAGAATAGTGTAAATACATTGAAACAATAATCGTTGCATTAAAATAGCAGTTCGGGATGGTACATTATGGACCCTGAAATATTTGATCAGTGGATAAGCTTAAGATCAAATCAGAATCTGTTTAAAAGAAATAAAAATCTATTTAAATCAAATCGTATTAAATTTGATGTGTACCTTCACCTACTACCTATTACTTAACACCAAAGTAATTATCTCCTATAAATCACGATGGCATTTCCTACTTTTGACTTCTTTGAATTCATTTGCAGGAGAAATAAAATCAAAAGCTTTAGTATTGAAAATGGTTACTCCCTTAACAAACCACACCCACTTTCTTTTACTCTCCAGCAAAATAAACCTAAGCCGTGACATCATTTTTGTTTCACTAAATTGTAAGCCTCAGTACTCAAATCAAAAACCAACGAAAAATTTCAAACCCCGTTGAATCAAAATCAAATTGGAATCGCAAAGTACATGGTATCGGTCGAAGTGGAGGGGCGCGACAACATCGTGACAAGAGCAAAGCTCGATTTTGGCGATGTTGGATTATCTACAGTGGAAGTTTAGGGCACTAGTAGTTGATGCGATTGAAGAGGGTGCAATTTCGAATGGGTGTATGGTGTTCGATCTTGGATTTTGGGGGACTGGAGTTGTTCGCAACTAAAAGAAGAGGGGGCTGCGATTTCTGGAATATGGAGATGAACGAGATGTTTGAGGAGAAATTCGAACGCGATAGTAACTGAGTAGGTGTTGACGTTGGTTTATGGTGCTGGTGGAGATAGCGATCTGGAAATGGAGGGGACTGGAGCTCGAAAGGAATTTCAGGTAATGGCATACAAGAGTTCATGATAATGGCTACAAATGGTTAACACGTGAGTTGAAACTAGAATTTGGAGGAGGATTAAGGAGGAGTAGCGACCATTGAACCTACTGTATTGGTCTGCATTCGTGAATTGGAAATGAGTTAAAAAGAAATTAAGGTAATTTTCATTTAATTAGTAATTTAGTTCTTTTAATTTTTATTTAATTTGGAATTAGTTTGTATAAATGGGAAAAACTAATAAAAGAAAATTAGTTTATATACATGAAAATTAGTTAGTAAATAAATAAAATTTTAGATTAACGTTTAAGCAATTAATTTAGAATTTGTGTACATGGGTAATTAGTTTAATTAAATTCGTATAAATTCAATAATTGAATTTTTTTATATTGGAAAACAGACGTATGGGGAAATTGCCGTGAAATCTATATAATATGCTTCCATGGCTATTCAACGCGAAAAAAAATCACGGTGAGTAAAAGCTCACTCATATTTTATTTATAATTATTATTGTTAGTTAAAAATAATTGTTCGTTGGTTGTTTGCTTGCATTGGAATTTTATTATGGTTATATTAAATATATATTAGTTATTTAGGATTGATATTTGTGGCTATATATATATATATATATATATATATATATATATATATATATTGGTGATTGGTTGGATTCCCACAGTACCATTAGCGGATGCCCGTAGTATCATTAGCGGATGACCCTATGCGCCCCACGCTATGATCGTGGATGACCTTCTATACCGCGACGTCCTACCTCAAAGCAGATGGGTATTATTTATGTTGGCTAACGTCTGTGGATGTAGGAAAACAGGTTGGAGGGATCCAACTGGATTCCTCAAAAATATATTATTTGTTTGTTTCATATATATTATCATATATGATGTGTTAGAAAACCCGTGATTGATAACTGAGTATTTTGGGGTGTTTAAATATCACTGGAGCCTGAATATTGATTTATTTAAAATATCGTAAAAATGATATTTCGAGGTTTAATAGGGAAATCTATTTTTCTAAAAATAGAATTCGAATTTTGAATGGACTAGAAATATTAACTTGTTCAGGATAAATAAAACAAGTACTAAATTTATAAACGATGTTTATAAATCAAATAATACAGGAAATTAAAGGGATTAATTTATAAATGATGGTTATAAATTAAATAATACAAATAAATTTATGAATGATGCTTATAAATAAAATGATTAATTTTCCTTGGTTTATGCATGGGGATTGGGATGAATTTATAAACGATGTTTACAAATGGAGTGGAAAAATAATCATTCGATAAATTGAGTATTTAAATTCAATTGTGAATTTTAAAAGTAGAAATGGAGAATATTTGTAAAGAAGTAAACGATGAAGTTTATTCTGATGTTCAGAATATAAATTGAACTAAAAATAAATCCATATGGATTTATGATTTGAATTCGATTAGAATGAATTTGTTTGAATAAAATATTTTCAGAAAAGATATTAGGATTGTATTAAATAGAAGTTTAAATTTAAATATGGAAATAGGTTCTATATTTATATAGCTAAGTTATAATAAATAGAATATATCCAAAATAAGATTCTTTGTTTCCAAACAGATTTTGAAATGAAACTTGTTTTATTTTATAAAACAAGGAAGTTGGATTTATAAACGATATTTATAAATCTAGTGAAATAAATTATCATTGGACAATTTAGAGTTTTTCAATTCAAATAGAAATTTGAAAATGGAATTTGAAAATAGAATTTGGAATCGTTTCAAAATGGGAACGACGAAATATATTTTAGAATGCGGATTATAAACAGAATTGAAATAAATCCAATGGATTGATAATTTATCTTCAAACGAATTGGAATATTACATATAAGATAGAGTTGTTAATAAAATTTACAACTGAGTTATGGAAATCGACGATTTAGAAAAAAAATTGAAATGTGAAGTTAAATTTGGAAAGCCGATCTTATATATATACTGAAATAAATTAGAATGGAAGTGAAATTTATTCATAAACGAAGTTTAGAACATTTATATTTAAATATAATTATAATGGAAGTTTAGAACATTTATTCAAACAACCATAACGGTTTTATTTAAATTAATAAAAGGATTTCAAGAAAATAAAATCTGAATTACCATTAGAAAAGTCCATACTTGAGTTATTAAACAAATATAAACTCAAGTGAAGTATATGAAATGATTTTTTGAAACAAAAATCATCTCCGGGTTGTTACATCCCACTTTTGAAACTCGAACATAAATTCTGATGATGTTCCAACAATCATTAGAATCATCCCCGGTCAACTAGAGTGTGATTCTTTATCTATGTAGTATATTAAAACTTCGAATATACGTTTGCAAGGCGTGTATGCAAAATACTTATGAACTTGATTGTCCAAATTCAATAAAAAATAATATACTCAAATACGTATAATTCAATTAAATTTTCAAAACAATTTTTTTTTCATTTTAATTTTAAAAACACTACTCTTCACACTCATTCTAGGATACTACTGTTCCTATCTCTAACGAGTCATCTCATTGGATATTACTAATCCAATCTCTGATGAATTCTTCCATTTGATTCTAATGTGCCTTTTTCTCGAGCTCTGTAAACCAAAGCTCCGATACCAAAATGAGACGAGCCTCACACCCTGGTATAAACCAGAAACCGGAGAGGATAGCAGGGAGAAAGTGCGTTTCCTTCTAGCTAGGGGTGGTGTCAGGGTCTTGCAAGCCCAGACGTTTTGCTTATGTGGATGATGGATAGCGAGGCGCCTCGGATATATCGGTCTCTACGGAGCCGATGGATATTGAGTCATCTGGCTCATAGACGCCCCATAGGGCGGGGAAGCGCATGTTTAGGGATTATGAACGGACCATACACTTAGTGTGGACGGGCCCTTCATGTTACCTATGGCACCCAGAGTGCGTAGCCCTGAGACATTGGCTAGAGTCTGTCGAAGCGGTACGGACGATCCCTTGCCTTGGTTCATGACGGAAATCCAATTTCCAATACGTGACATTTCGGTTTGATTGTAAAGCCTAGTATGGCGACATGATATATGGTACCCATGCCGTCTAGGATTGATACATTTATATTTGAAGTAGTTTTGACACTATACACTTATAATAGTATCAAATTATTTGTTTTAAACGTACCAAGCATTTTTCGCTATTATAAGGGAAAACCCTATCCTCCGGCTTGCATTGCATTGTGTGATGGGACCTGGGACTTATAATAGCTTCATTTTCAAATAGCATTGCGTTTTTTATAACTGTATATGCACTGGTAGTCTCGAGAGGAAACCCGTTCCGTGTTATACGGCATGGTCCCTTGATTTACCTTATTTCTAAAGTAAAGTTTTAAATAACTGTTTTAGTGCTCACACCAGTCACATGACTGACCTGGAGTTTATTGTTTTAACCTAAACTCTGGGCGCCCCTATTTTCCACACGGGCAGCTAGCAGTTTTGGTTTTGCAGATTTATATTCACAAGATCCTGGTTTACAGCTGGAACGATATTTGGAAAGCTCTATATCTGTTTATATCTTTCAGTTGTGTTTTTGTATTATTTTCCACTGCATTGTAGCTTGTAAATCTCTGTCATTTATCAAATTTGTATTATTTGTTCATAATCTGTATATTCTTGTACTCTGATGTAAATTGTTGTAATAGCAATGAAATGTTCTTTATGTTTATGTTCTGATTTGTCATGTTCCCAACTCAATCCGAGCTTTCCTTTACAGGGAAGTTCGGGTTGTCTCAGCAACATAGTTCGCACCCTTCAAGAATCACCTCAGATTGTAGAGAATCACCATTGCAACTCATTTACATTCATTCCATGATTTTATGTAATTTGTTCAATTTGTTTTGGATTTTATAAAATCGAAATTCTCACGTTGAATAAGGATATGGAGGCAGCGTGATAGCATTGACTAGTAAGGAATAAAAGTGAGGGTTTGAGAAAGGGTAAGGATATATATAGGATAATAAATATATTTCTATATTCGAGTTTTATACTAATTTTATGCTATCATTTTTTACATTTGTCCTTTAAAAATCTGCATAATAACATAATCCAATTTCGAAGAAACTGGACATACACCTACGGTTCGACATTACGGATCGAACGAAACTTGTTTCGTCAAATTTCGTGTCTATTTGCTCACACAGCGTATTTTTAAAGTCAAATTATTGACTGTTTTTCACATTTAAACCCATACGACCACATATTGACTCCAAAAATCATGAAATTTGAAATCTAACAATAGTTTAATATTTCGGATCCAACAAAATTAATTTCGTCGAAAACAGAGGTCATTTGTATAAAAATGGTTATTTTTAAGGCGCTAAATAAACCAATAAAATATTAATATATTCAAAAATAAATTAATTTAATATTAACATTATGATATATATCCCAATAGAATATCATATAGCTCAATAATATACATATTTGGATTTATAACTCAATATTTCAAAATCCGAGTTAATCAATATTCAATTTATATAAAAATCCTTTTATTATATAAATAAATCGATAAAAATTATAAACGAATTTCGTAGCGACTTTCTGCAAATTTGATTTGGACATAACTCACAATCTACATGATGAAATCTCAAATTTTCTCTTCCATTAGAAAAATATAGTTCACCAGATTCGAATGTTTCTTGTTTCAAAGAAATCCGACTTAAAACGGATTCTGTATATTCAATTGAAGTTCAAAACTCAATATTACGAACTACCGCAATATTAAGGGCTCATTTTAAATCATATTATAATTAATACGTTCAACTGTCGTTTATTAAATATATTCGTTATTAAAAGTACGAATCTAAACTTAACCAAATCTCTTATACTATCCAATTCACACAATAATGCCAATTCTACTAATTTCGATTATTTCAGAATTAAATATATTATTTTATTAATTAAATATTAAATATAATTTAATTCAAGTCATTTAAAATTACCAAACCATTATTTAAATAATTAAATAAATTAATTATTTGACCGTTAAAAATATGGGACATTACAGATTTTGAAGGCTACTATGCCAAGACATTGCTTGTGACGACCTGAACTCTTAGTTCCTTTTGAGTTGACTAAAACAACACATGTTCAACCCAAAGTGCAATAGAAACCCTGATGCCAATAGAAATAATTTGGAGGGTGAGGAAAAGAAAAGAAAGAAAGATTAGAATAGAAAAAAAGAAGAAGAACCAAACTTACCAACAATACATAGAGTCTAGCATCTAGAATAAAATCTGAAATAAATCTTTATTGAGAGCTTGAAATAATACTTACAATCATCAGAGTACAACGAACATCAAATACATCTGGACAGTTATAAAACTTGTCCTCGTATACAAAACACAGTGGATAACACTAGATACAAATCATACATCTGAACTCCTCTAGCATGTCTTCTAAAGTTCGTAGCATCCTATATTGAACTTTTAAAACTCGTTCTGACCCGAGCATTGCAAACGCCACAAATCGGACTGGTGAACCAACGTGAGAAAACTCACTAAATTTATAGGTATCATCAAACTATTTTAAAGTCAAAAATCATTTTTGAAAGAAAAGGAAATTGTAAGACCGGTCCACATATAAACACGGACGGTTTTTTACCTTACGATAACCCAAAACATTCTTTGTATTAAAACTATTCTGATATT
Organism: Allium sativum; assembly: GCA_030737875.1. Taxonomy (NCBI): domain Eukaryota; kingdom Viridiplantae; phylum Streptophyta; class Magnoliopsida; order Asparagales; family Amaryllidaceae; genus Allium; species Allium sativum. The sequence goes on from CM060910.1 coordinate 621,522,601, forward strand.
AATATAGTGTCTATCTCAAATAAATAACATATAGTTGAATGCTTGCATTTCACTCTCCACATACATAGTATATAATCAAAAACCACGAGGCTCTTATTGGAGAATGGTGTAATGACCCAAAAATTCCCCTCGTGGGAAATCGTCGGATACACTAACTTCGGGCATAAAACACATCAGAAAAATAAAGAAGACATTTATAAGCGTTGTGATAATGTTACATCAGAGTACAGAATATCAGAGTTCATCGAATATAATAATACAACAGCAGAAGATAATTTACAACAAATTTAATATAATGCAGTGAAAGACTATCAATGCTCTGGCCACATCTTTAAGCTTTGATCCAGAATCCTGCTTAATACATCTATAAAGGAAGCTACTCGACTGCCCATATGGAAAAGAGGGCACCCGAGTTTGCAAGTGAAACAAATTACGAGTCAGTCATGGGACTGGTACGAAAAATCTCACCTAACTTATCTAATAATTGTAAGGCTAATCACAGGACCACGACGCTAACGCGGAACGTGTTTACCCCATTGGATTACCAGTGCAAGAAATAAAGTAAATCATTAAACAACGTAATGCTTTTTAGGAAAATGAAACCACTATAAGACTCAAGTCCCATCACACAATGCAATGCAAACCGGAGGATAGAGTTTTACCTTATAATGGTCAAAAATGCTTGATACGATAAAAATCATTTGATATTATTGTTAGTGTATATATGTTTCAAAAACATTTCAATCATAATGTATAAATCATAGACGGCGTAGCTACCATATACTATGTCGCCATATGAAACGACCTGAACTTCCCTGCGAAGGATAGCTCGGATTTCTTTGAGGACAAGCCACATCGAAACACAAATAGAAGAACATTTCATTGCTAATTACAACAATTCCATTAGAATACAAGAATATACAGAGTATGAATAAATATTATACATTCGATAAATATCAGAGATTTAAATTACATTACTACAGCGGAAAAATAATACAAAACACAACTGAAAAGAATATATGGATACAGAGCTTTCTGAATATCGTTCCAGCTGTAAACCAGGATCTTTTGAATATAAATCTGCAAAACCAAAACTACTAGTTGCCCGTGTCGAAAATAGGGGCACCCAGAGTTTAGGTTAAAACAATAAACTCTAGGTCAGTCATGTGACTGGCATGAGAACTAAAACAGTTATTAATCTTTATTTTAAAGTTAAGTAAATCGAGGGACCACGCCGTATAACACAGAATGGGTTTCCTCCCAAGAATACCAGTGCATAAACAACAGTGCAATGCTAAATAAAGAACAATGAAGCTATTATAAGACCCAGATCCCATCACACAATGCAACACAAGCCGGAGGATAGGGTTTTACCTTGTAATAGCCAAAGAATGCTTGATACGCTAAATTTCATCTTTTATTATTACTATAAGTGTAGAGTGTCAAAACAATTTCAATCATAAGTATCAATCATAGACGGTATAAGTGCCCCCATACCACTATGTCTCCATACTAGGCCCTACAATCAAAACCTCAAAGTTACGTATTGGAAGTTGGATTTCCATCTATGAACTGAGGCAAAAGATAGTCCTCACCGAATTCGAGACGCTCTAGTCCGTGTCTCAGGCTGCAGCCCAACTACACCTATGAGCCACAGGGCCGGTCCACACATAGCGGATTAAAATGAAACCCTGAACAATACGTCCCCCCGCCCTATAGGGTGTAAATGAGTAAAATGACTTCATATCCGAGGCGCCTCGCATTCCCACAGCCACACAGGTGAAAATATATAAATGTCAGGGCTGGTAGGTCACTGACACTACCTCTAACTAGAAAGAGACGCATGCTCTCCCTGGATCCTCTCCCGTTTCTAGTTCATACCGGGGTATGAGGCTCACGAATTAATGCCATACACAAATCTGTGCCACATAGGCCGTGCTTTGATCATCAACCACAGGACTTTGCTTTTCATCAAAAGCCTTGATCGTTTGCCACTTAGGCATGCCACACAGGCTATTCACTCCATGCGACTGATGTCCATCGATATATAACATCTGAGCTCGTACATCTCAAAGAAGGGTGCTAAGAAAGAGAATAAATTATCCACCACCAAACGGATGTATATTTAATAGAGATCAATCAACACAGAATAAAACCCAATGTCAGACACACGGTCCATTTACAAGTTCGTTCTGGGTCTGAACGAAACCGGAGGAACCTTATTCCTCGAATATCCATCGATCTCCAAGTACGTCTAGACGATCACCAACTGATTCCCTCCTCTTGGGTGTACAACCCAATCAAGATCATCAATAATCATACAAATGATGTGAAGACCTCCGGTCTTCGACCACCGTCTTCATCCTCGACACATCACCGAATCAGTTATTCAGAATGGGATAAACCCAGTTTTTCTGAATAACTCGCTTATATAATAATCAAGTGTTATACAAACATAACATACGCCGCATTCCAATTCAGAATATTCTTTTGTTGAAATATCCTTATACTTTGGGAAAGGTTCCCATTAATTTTATCAAAGATAAATTCTTTAAATTTATTCTTTAAACTTCCTTTGAATATCAATTCAAACCAAATTATGGTTTATCCAAACTAGTCGGAATTAACGAATCTTACCGAAGTAATCATTTATTTTAATTTCCCAACCCCAACCTATTCATCCCATGAAGTAAAACTGGTAATACTTCATATCTAATACCACAGTGTTATTGGTAAATTCAATTACCATTTCACGTTTAAGTCTAATTAAAGATTTAACTATCGCCTGGAGCAAAACTGGTGATACTCCATTCTCGATCATTTCAATCTAATTAAAGATTCATTAAAACTCCACTTGGTTTTAATCTTCCCAAAAATCAATATTAATGATTATTTAACGTAGGAAACCATATCCTATCTTTAACTGGGTTAAAGAACCAATGTCATTTAAAATACGGTTCACGATAGACCCAAAATCACATTCCATTAGCAATGGAATCTTCATGGAAAACAAATCGATATATATAATCGATATGAACTTCCATATCCGACTAATAATATAAATGGAATAACGACAAAGCCTTTTAAATTCCAGATATATTAGTTGTCTTCCTCCATAGAAATTCACTTCGATTATTACCAAATCGAATTCCATTCCATTCCAATTTATTTTATTAAATTGGAAAACTTTACTTTGGAAAATCTCCTTTAAATATTAACAAAAGATTTATAAATTCCAAATCACATCTCACTGCAAATTGGGTTAAAGAACGAATGTCGTTAAAAACATAGTTCACAACAAACCTAATTCACATTTCATTAATTATCGGGTTAAAGAACAAGTGTTACTTAAAACACCGTTCACGATAAACCAAAAATCAATTCCAATTCAATTCCAATTAAATATCATTTAATTGGCACATTTCATTAAACCTATATAAAAATTTTAATCTTTTTCTCAACTGGGTTTAAGAACAGTGTTAATGAAAACACCATTCACGATAAACCCAAATCCCATTTGATATTAAATACGAGGCTGTGAATAGAAAATATATCGGCTTATATTCAATATCAAATTCTACGACCAACAAATATCGTATTGGAAATAACAATATAAATATATCTTTCAAATTTCCATAACAACATCTGTATAATCACGAAATCCAACATCGAAATATTCCAAAGAAAATTTCAATTCAATTCCATTCCAATTCAGTTATTGGAAATTCTGGTTACTTTTAACCCTTTCAAAACCAACTTATTTATTTCAAAAATAAATGGATTATAATTCTAGTTCAAAACTAGTTCATTTTGATAAAAATCTATTTTTATATTTTCAAATATGGAAAATTTTCATTCCAATTATTTCCAAATCATTTCTTATGATTTTACACAAATTATTACTATTTTTAATAATTTTATCATGGCCCATACAGTCGATTTCCATAAAAGGCCATCGAACTGCACTTACAGCAACCTTTTCCAAATTTGATTTGGACATAACTCCAAATCCAACAGTTAAATTTCAAATCTCTAATATTCGTTAGAAATCTCTTTTTGATACGAACCCAACAGTTCAGGTTTTAGGAGAATCCGATGGTCGGATCCCCCGTAATATCCGTTCGAAGTCAATGGTCGAAATTCGCAAACTACCGTAATGCGGCGCGTTCTATTCAGGCAATTATATATATAATATATATTATATATATTTCGTCAATTTCCTTTTAAAACGTATTTTATAAATCGTTTAAAATTTGTTTTCAAAACGATTTCAACTTCATATTCAATTTCTAATCAAAATTGAATATTCCATATCATTAATCTATAAATGATAATATTTTCAAAACGTTATATTTTGAAATCACTTCCTTTTCTATATTCATTATAAAAATGAATAAAATCGATATAAATATCGTTCACGTCCAAATGGCGTCAATCTAACCAACACGGCTTTATATATTTCAATAACTGCGTTATTCTATTCAACAAATGAATATTTTCTTCAACACATGAATATATACTTTATTCAACACATGAATATTTATTTTATTCAATACATGAATATATACTTTATTCAACACATGAATATATATTAATTCTTACTTACAATAAAAATGTGAACTTTATTGTATAACTATTTCATTCAATACATGAATTCCCTTTTATTCAACACATGAATATATATATTTCATTCAACACATGAATTTCTTTTATTTAGCACATGAATATATATTTTATTTTCCAAATTGGAATGAGGCCCAAACAATTACCATATAGTGTTAATTATATGGATTCCCTAGAACACGTGTATATAATAGCAACGATAAATCATCAACCATCATCTAGAGTGCACCACACAACTGCATAAGCATTAAATATAAATAATTAACGCTTACACAGTCTGTCAACCAATCGATCGACATACAGCTAAATAATTGGGATCAGTGTACACCAAATATCATCCCAACACCCGTGCGGGGTTTCCAATCAACAAACACAAATTTTTATTTATGCAGTTGGACGATGTGTAAAATTTATCATCCCAATCAATATCCTTCAAATGGGTGTTCATAAACAAATCGTTCGATTTGTAAATGAATATTTATTTTATATACATGTTAAAAATTATATTTTTAACTATAAAATATTTTATTCATTCCACATCACACAATAAAATTTCACAACACATCAATCAAACAAACAAGTCATCCATGGTCTGTGGACGACGGGTATCGGGTGCTGCTAATCACCGTCTGTATCTTAGTATATATTTCAAACTAGAAATTAAAATAAAAGTGAGGAGTTCTCACCGAGTGTTCCACTCCTCCGTGCTTTCCTTCTGAATTGTTCGGGTTTCGTTTTGATTTCAGTCGATACCATCCCATCTTTTTCCGCTGTTCACAGTAAAAATCATATTTTTATTGCTTTATCCCAATAAATAAAAATCATATTTTTATTTCAATTTCATATATTTTACAACGCTTCTTTCTATATAAAAATTATATTTTTATATTTCTTCTTCTTATATAACGATCGAATTTTTATCGCTATTCTATATATATATATATATATATATATTTTTATTTCAATTTCATATATTTTACAACGCTTCTTTCTATATAAAAATTATATTTTTATATTTCTTCTTCTTATATAACGATCGAATTTTTATCGCTATTCTATATATATATGTATATATATATATATATGTATATATATATATGTATATATATATATATATGTATATATATATATATGTATATATATATGTATATATATATGTATATATATATATATAAATCGAATTTTTATCGCTATTCTATATATATAAAAATCGAATTTTTATCGCTATTATATATATATATATATATATATATCTAATTTTTATCACTATAAAAATCCTATCTTTTTAACAATAAAAATCCTATTTTTTTAACTATAAAAATCATGTAAATTCAGTTTTAAAAATCATGGTAATTTAGTTTTGAAAATCAGGTTAATTCAGTTTTAAAATAAAATAAAACGAAAAAGGAAAGGGGATGAAAATTCACCTTTTATTGTCTTGGTGGTTTGAGGGGCTTGGGGAGCTGCTGGAAGCGGCGTCGGCGGACTAGGGAGGGGCAGCAGGGAGTGGATGGTCGGAGTGGGGCCCAGCGTGGCTTGGGGTTCGGAGTCGTGGTGGATTTGGGGGTTCTTGGTGCTGGGTGTGGATTGCAGAGGGGAGGGCTCGCGGCGGAGGTGGTGGGGCCCGATCAGGGCGGCGGTAGCGCCCCTTGGCCTCGTGGCGCGACGTCAACGATTGAGCATTCCCCCCTTTTTTTTCTTTTCTCTTTTTTTGTAATGAGTGACGGGTAAGAGGATATGGGAGAGAGAAAGGAGGAGTTGACCAATATATAATAACTTATATTATTATTTTAAATTTCGAAAAAGTAAATGTAAATTTTGATCCCCAAACGAGACCCACTGCCGGTCGCCTCTAGCTAATTACCCTCATTCCAAACACAATGGGATATGTATCATAAGCTGATTCAATCGTTTCAATTGCTTTTCGTCAAAATCAAAATATAAATCAATATATTGAATTTAAATGCACATATCAATTTACCGGGGCCACATACGGACTCTAAAAATTCCCGAAAAATATTTTATAGCTTCATATTAACGATACGGTTCTAACAAAACTAATTTCGTCAAATTTTGATACCGTTTGAAAAATGGCCATTTTCTGGTCGATCGAAATTGACTGAAACTATCAAAACACGTTTTACTTCACCACGCTCACATATTGATTCGAAAAATTATGAATTTTGGGAATCTAGCAATAATTCGACATCTCGGATCCAAAAAAAGTGGTTTCGTCGAAAACGAAGGTCGTTTGCAAAATTTCCATTTTTAAGGGCCAGAATTCCATAGCGACTTTTCTGACTTTTCAACTGGGCATAACTTTTTTATCCCTGCAATGAAATTTCAATTTTTCGGATTGTTGGAAGGAAATTTTCAAATAGATTATAATATTTTTGTTTTCGCTAAAATCCGATTTATTTTGAATCCTGTACCTTCATTTGAAATTTGAAATCGAATATTCGAACTACAGCGCCATTTTCAATTCCTTTTATAATTATAAATAAATATTTATATTCTAACGTCGATTCAAATAAATATATACGTTCTAATTCTATTCAAAATAAATTTCTCGTTGTTATTATTATAATAATCCATTTTAAATATTCAAAATTTCTCAAAATTTCCAAAATAAAAATTTTAAATTGGTTCAAATTTTCCGGGTTATTACAATTTCCCCCACTTAACACTTTTCATCCCCGAAAAGGAACGAAGCTGAAAGTTGTTTTACAAATGAACTCAACTTCCATTATTTTCATCATGGATTAAGTTCTTCAACTTTTCAGTTTCTAAGAACTTTTCAAATTTTTAAAAAATTTGGCTAACACCCTAAATTTTCGAAAAATTTCACCATAATCTCCCCTGCACGGGAGCACCGGGAAAATCCTGAAATTGCCATACTGGCCTCTCCAATCCAAAAAGAAAAAGAAATAGCCAAGCGGCTGGCCAATCGGCTCATAAAATCATCAAAAACCCCAATAAATACAATAAGCATGTACCTATTTGTCGGGCAAACAATTTTATTCTTCTGCTCTAGCCTCCTTGCAATGACCTGTTCACACATACATATGTACATGCATTCATTTCCACACAATTTTCAATACGGTTCAATAGTTGGTACAGTTCGACTTAAATGGTTCTAAATTTTAACTAATCAACACAATAATCAAACAACACAATTAGCAATCAATTAGTTGATTAACTTTTTCAAATTCATAATTTTGATATATAGTCAAAATCACATTTTTGATGCCAAATCACAACAATAAGCCATATCTAATTTTGGTTCTCACACCAGTCAATCGAAAATATATAGAAATCCCACTTTCGCCACTCGAACATAAATTCTGATGACGAGTACTCAATCATCAGAATAACCTTCAACCTTCTAGAGTATGATTCTATATCTATTCAGTATATTAAAACTTCGAATGCACGCAGATCAGACGTACATGCAAAAATTTTATATATTGGATTGTCCAAATTCAATATAAATAGATATTCAAATACTAATGTTTAAATTTTCAAAACAAAAATGGATTTCATCTTTATTTTTAAAAATACACTCTACACACTCATTCTAGGATACTACTGATCCTATCTCTAACGAGCCATTCCTATCCAATCTCTGATGAATTCTTTCGTTTGGTTCTAATGTGTCTTGTTCTCCGAGCTTTGTAAACCAAAGCTCTAATGCCACAATGAAATGACCCGAACTTCCCCATGAAGAATAGTCCAGATTGCTTTGAGACATGCCACATCGAAACACAAACAGAAGAACATTTCATTGCTAATTACAACAATTCCATCAGAATACAAGAATATACAGGGTATGAATAAATATTATACATTTGATAAATATCAGAGATTTAAATTACATTGCTATAGCGGAAAAATAATACAAAACACAACTGAAGAGAATATACGGATACAGAGCTTTCTGAATATCGTTCCAACTGTAAACCAGGATCTTGTGAATATAAATCTACAAAATCAAAACTATTAGCTGCCCGTGTCGAAAATTGGGGCACCCAGAGTTTAGGTTAAAACAATAAACTCCAGGTCAGTCATGTGACTAGTGTGAGAACTAAAATAGTTATTAATCTTTATTTTAAAGTTAGGTAAATCGAGGGACCACGTCGTATAACATGGAACAAGTTTCCTCCCAAGAATACCAGTGCATAAACAACAACGCAATGCTAAATAAAGAACAATGAAGCTATTATAAGACCCAGGTCCCATCACAAAATGCAACATAAGCCGGATGATAGGCTTTTACCTTATAATAGCCAAAGAATACTTGATATGCTAAATTTCATCTTTTATTATTACTATAAGTGTATAGTGTCAAAGCAATTTCGATCATAAGTATCAATCATAGACGACATAAGTGCCCCACACCACTATGTCGCCATACCAGGCTCTACAATCAAAACCGCAAAGTCACGTATTGGAAGTTGTATTTCCATCAATGAATCGAGGAAAAAGATAGTCCTCACCGAATTCGAGACGCTCTAGTCCGTGTCTCAGGCTACAGCAGCAACCGCACCTAGGAGCCACAGGGTCGGTCCACACGTAGCGGATTAAAATGAAACCCTGAACGATACGTCTCCTCGCCCTATGGGTGTAAGTGAGCCAAATGACTTCATATCCGAGGTGCCTCGCATTCCAACAACCACACAGGTGAAAAATATATAAATGTCAGGGCTGGTAGTCACTGACACCACCTTTAACTAGAAAGAGACGCATGTTCTCGCTGGATCCTCTCCCGTTTCTGGTTCATACCGAGGTGTGAGGCTCACGAATTAATGCCATATACAAAGTTGTGCCACATAGGACGTGCTTTCATCATCAACTACAAGACTTTGTTTTTCAAAAAAATCCTTGATCATTTGCCACTTAGGCATGCCACAAAGGCTATTCACTTCATGCGACTGGTGTCCATCGATATACAACCTCTGAGCTCGTACGTCTCAGAGAAGGGTGTTAAGCAAGAGAATAAATTCTCCACCACCAAACAGAAGTATATTAAATAGAGATCAATCAACACAGAATAAAATCCAATGTCAGACACACGGTCCATTTACAAGTTCGTTCTAGGTCTGAACGAAACTGGAGGAACTTTATTCCTCGTGTATCCATCGATCTCCAAGTACATCTGGACGATCACCAACTGATTCCCTCCTCTTGGGTGTACAACCCAATCAACATCATCAATAATCATCCAAACGATGTGAAGACCTCCGGTCTTCGACCACCGTCTTCATCCTCAACACATCGTCGAATTAGTTATTCAGAATGGGATAAACCCGGTCTTTCTGAATAACTCGCGTATAAAATAAACAAGTATTACACAAACACAACATACGCCTCATTCCAATTCAGAATATTCTTTGGTTCAAATATCCCTATACTTTGGGAAAGGTTCCCAATTATTTTATCAAAGACAAATTCTTTAAATTTATTCGTTAATCTTCCTTTGAATATCAATTCACACCAAATTATGGTTTATCCCAACTAGTCGGGATTAACGAACCTTACCGAAGTAATCATTTGTTTTAATTTCCCAACCCCAACCTATTCATCCCATGAAGTAAAACAGGTAATACTTCATATCTAACACCGTGGTGTTATTGGTAAATTCAATTACCATTTCACGTTCAAATCTAATTAAAGATTTAACTATCGCCTGGAGCAAAACTGATGATACTCTATTGTCGATCATTTCAATCTAATTAAAGATTCATTAAAACTCCACTTGGTTTTAATCTTCCCAAAAATCAATATTAATGATTATTTAACTTGGGAAACCATATCCTGTCTTTAACTGGGTTAAAGAACCAATGTCATTTAAAACACGGTTCACGATAAACCCAAAATCACATTCCATTATCAATGGAGTCTTCATGGAAAACAAATCGTTATATATAATCGATATGAACTTCCATATCCGACTAATAATATAAATGGAATAACGTCAAAGCCTTTTAAATTCCAGATATATTAGTTGTCTTCCTCTATAGAAATTCACTTCGATTAATATCAAATCGAATTCCATTCCATTCCAATTTATTTTATTAAATTGGAAAACTTTACTTTGGAAAATCTCCTATAAATCTTAACAAAAGATTTATAAATTCCAAATCACATTTCACTACAAATCAGGTTAAAAAACGAATGTCGTTAAAAACACAGTTCACAACAAACCCAATTCACATTTCATTAATTATCGGGTTAAAGAACAAGTGTTATTTAAAACACCGTTCACGATAAACCCAAAAAATCAATTGCAATTCAATTCCTATTAAATATCATTTAATTGGTACATTTCATTAAATTTAAATAAAAAGCTTTAATCTTTTTCTCAACTAGGTTTAAGAACAGTGTTAATGAAGACACCATTCACGGCAAACCCAAATCCCATTTGATATTAAATACAAGGCTCTGAATAGAAAATATATCGGCTCATATTCAATACCAAATTCTACGACCAAAAAATATCATATTGGAGATAACGATATAAATATATCTTTCAAATTTCCATAATAACATCTATATAATAACGAAATCCAACATCGAAATATTCCAAAGACAATTTCGATTCATATCCATTCCAATTCAAATATTGGAAATTCTGGTTACTTTTAACCCTTTCAAATCCAATTTATTTATTTAAAAAATAAATGGATTATAATTCTAGTTCAAAACTAGTTTTATGCACTATGCACTTATAATAGTATCAAATGATTTGTTTTAAACGTACCAAGCATTCTTGGCTATTATAAGGTAAAAACCCTATCCTCCGGCTTGCGTTGCATTGTGTGATGGGGCCTGGGTCTTATAATAGCTTCATTGTTCTTTATTTAGCATTGCGCTGTTTTTTTTATGCACTGGTGTTCTTGGGAGGAAACCCGTTCCGTGTTATACGGCGTGGTCCCTTGATTTACCTAACTTTAAAAATAAAGGTTAATAACTGTTTTAGTTCTCACACCAGTCACATGACTGACCTGGAGTTTATTGTTTTAACCTAAACTCTGGGTGCCCTTATTTTGACACGGGCAGCTAGTAGTTTTGGTTTTGTAGATTTACATTCACAGGATCCTGGTTTACGGCTGGAATGATATCCGGAAAGCTTTGTATCCGTATATCTCCTTCAGTTGTGTAGCTTTGTATCCGCATATCTCTTCTAGTTATGTATTGTATTATTTTCCGCTGTTATGTAATGTATTGTAATCTCTGATATTTTCTATGTAATATTTATTCATTTATACTCTGTATATTCTTGTAATATGATGAATTGTTGTAATTAACAATGAAATGTTCTTCCGTCTGCGTTCTTTTGTGGCTTGTCCTCGACTCAATCCGCGATTTCCCGTATGGGGAAGTTCGGGTCGTTTCATAACTGGAGACACCTTATTCCTCATTCCATATTCCCAATACAGAAGAGTGGCTCTCGCATACCCGGACGATCAATAAGTACGTCCGGACAACCACCACTGTAACCCTTTCAAGGCAGTAACTCCAATCAAAGGCATCAGTAGTCATCCATTCGATGTGAAGATCGTTGGTCTTCAATCACCATCTTCAAATCTTCGACGTCAATCGTCATATAATTATATGAAATGAGAGTTAACTCGGACTTTTCAAATAATTCTCGAATATACATAATTTAAATCAATTATTTTCATTCCACATCGTTTATAATATTTTATAACGAGTTATCGCTATTTTCATTTATATAAAAATAGCCATTTTTAATTTAACGTCGCTTCGGTTCATTACATGGCCTTGGCGCTGTTTTCATCAAAATTTGATTTATACATTTCCCAAGATCTAGCCATCAGATCTTAGCAAATTTTATATCGTTGGAAAGATCTTTCCAAAGAAAACCTAATGGTTTCGGTTTTGGGAAAATCCGACGGTCGGCTCTCTCGTTATAGTCATTTGAAGTTACGGTTTCAAAACGCGAACTACAGCAGCGCGATTCATTTTATTTTTATTTATATCTATATATAAATATATAAATATAAATCATTCAACAATTTCAAACCATTTTCATTTCAACATTGATTTCTTTTATGTGAAATCATATATTACATTAAAATGAAATTTTTAATGTTAAAACAAATTTTATCCAACTTGAATCTTTCATATGATTTCACACTTACATAAAAATGTGAATTTTTTTCTTTATTCTTTCATTACACTGAAAAACGTAATCTTTAATTTCAATCTATAATTACATTGGAAAATGTATTCTTTTATTTCAATCTATTATTACATTGAAAAATGTAATCTTTTATTTCAATATATTATTACATTGAAAAATGTAACCTTTTATTCTATCTATTATTACATTGAAAAATGTAACCTTTTATTCCAATCTATTATTACATTGAAAAATGTAACCTTTTATTTCAATATATTATTACACTGAAATATGTAATCATTTATTTCAATATATTATTACAATGAAAAATGTAACCTTTTGTTTTAATATATTATTACATTGAAAATTGTAACCTTTTATTTCAATATATTATTACATTGTAAAATGTAATCTTTTATTTCAATATATTATTACATTGAAAAATGTAACCTTTATTCCTATCTATTATTACATTGAAAAATGTAATCTTTTATTCCAATCTACTATTACATTGAAAAACGTAACCGTTTATTTCAATATATTATTACATTGAAAAATGTAACCTTTTACTTCAATATATTATTACATTGAAAAATGTAAACTTTTATTTCAGTATATTATTACATTGAAAAATGTAACCTTTCATTTCAAACTATTATTACACTGAAAAATGTAATCTTTTATTTCAATCTATTATTACATTGAAAAATGTAACCTTTTATTTTAATATATTATTACATTGAAAAATGTAACCTTTTATTTAAATCTATTATTGAAAAATGTAATCTTTTATTTCAATATATTATTACATTGAAAAATGTAATCTTTTATTTCAATATATTATTACTTTGAAAAATGTAACTTTTATTTCCATTCTATTATTACATTGAAAAATGTAATCTTTTATTTCAATATATTATTACATTGAAAAATGTATCCTTTTATTTCAATATGTTATTACATTGAAAAATGTAACCTTTTATTTCCATTCAAAACCAATGAATATTTTTAATGATTCATTTACATCTAAAAATTATAAATTTCAATGTAACACAATTTTTTAACTAATGATCATCTTTAAAGTTTTATTTACATTAAATATGTACATTTCAAAGAAAACCATTTTATATAACAGTGGACATTTTTAAAGTTTTATTTACATTAAAAATGTAAATTTCAAAGAAACAGTCTTTTTATAACAATAGACATTTTTAAGTTTTATTTACATTAAAAATGTAAATTTCAAAGAAAACCATCTTTTTATAACAATGGATATTTTTACCAATGTGAATACATTTTTAAATAACAATGTTTTATTTTAATGTTTCATATACATTAAAAATGTAAATTTTAAAGTAAAGACATTTTTATATAACCAATGACCAATTTTGACTTACAACAAAAATATGAATTTTATGTTGACATATAATGATCATTTCCAAATTCATATCTATATATATTAAAAACCAAATTTTCATATTATTCACACAATTTTATATAACAAGATGAATATTTTATAACACAAGAATATTTCAGAAAATTTCAGAAAATTTCGGCAGCATACCAGTAATAACCTGGAAATCCGAGCCAATTTAAAATTTTTATTTTGGCAATTTTAATGAATTTTGAATATTTAAAATGATTTATTTTAAATAATAACGACGAGAAATTTATTTTGAATAAAATTAGAATGTATATATTTATATAGATCGACGTTAGAATATAAATATTTATTTTATATTATAAAAGGAATTGAAAATGGCGCGGTAGTTTGAAAATTCGATTTCGAATTTCAAATGAATGTGTAGGATTCAAAATAAACCGGATTTTAGCGAAACAAAAAATATTAGAATCTATTTGAGAATATCTTTTTAATGATCAAAAAAAATTAAAATTTCATAGCGGGAATCCAAAGATATGCCTTGTTGAAAATTCAGAATAGTCGCTATGGAATTCTGGCCCTTAAAAATGGAAATTTTGCAAACGACCTCATTTTTGATGAAACCACTTTTGTTGGATCCGGGATGTCAAATTAGTGCTAGGTTCCAAAATTCATAATTTTTTGAATCAATATGTGATTGTGGGGAGGTTAAACGTGTTTTGTCAATTTTGATCGACCAGAAAATGGCCATTTTTCAAGCGGTCTCAGAATTTGACAAAATTAGTTTTTTAGGACCGTATCGTCAATACGAAGCTAGAAAATATTTTTTTGGGAATTTTTAGAGTCCGCATGTGACCCTAGTAAATTGAAATGTACGTTTAAAATTCAATATAATAATTTATATTTAATTTTGATGAAAACTGATCGTAACAGACGAATTGGCTTACGAAACATATCCCATTATGTTCAGAATGGGGGATTTAGCTAGGGGTGATAGTCGTTGTGTTCGATTTGGAGTTTAGATAGTTAAACAAGAAATAAATGAATAAAATAATATAAAATAACATATATAAGGACTAAAAAAACCCTTTCCTCTCTCATTAACCCTAGCGCCACCCGCACTTGAAATCAAAGGCGAAAATCACTCCAAAAAGACGGCCTTCGATCTCCTCCATCGTTTAGTAGAATTCAATGGTTCAAAAGGGGAAAATAAAGAGCTAAGAGAGCTCTATCCATTCAACGGTTGTGATGAGGGTTAACATCGTGTTTTGGCCGGAATTGGGTCACCTAGGGCTAGCGGTCGCAGCCGATTTCCGGTGATCTGGTGAGCTCGAGCGCCACATGGTGGCAGGTGTAGGGAGGATGTGGAGTGGCACATCGCATGAGGGGGTCCGATCCTCCTCCGATGGGCTGTAGCAGCGGCGGCATTAGTGTTTTTACATCAAGGAAGGTCCAGAACGATTCCAGTGAGTTTTTTTCCATCTTTCTTTATTATTATTATTTATTATGTAATAGAATTGCTTTGAAATTTCATAATTTTACATAAATAAAATTGCCTTAAAATTTCTGATTTTTATATAAATAACATTAAATTATTCTCAGAATTTTTACATAAGAGAAACATTATTTTAAAAGTATAATTTTTATAAATATAAACATTGGAATAAAAATCTAATTTTTTTTGTATATGGCAGAATAAAAATACGATTTTTGTAAATATGACTTTGAAATAAAAATATGATTATTTTTTTATAAATATATAGCTTAAGTAAAAATATGTTTTTAAAATAAAGAGCAATGTAAATAAAAATATGTTTAAAAAATAGCATTGTTTTTAAATTATTAACAGCGTTGTCAAAAATGTAATTTTAAAATAAACTACGTGAAACAGATAGCAGTTAGAAACACAGTGAAGGACACTACGTGATGGAACCATCGGAAAGGAAATCAGCACATCAGAAAGCACGGCGGAGTGGAAACCCAATGTGAGAACTTCTCACTTTAATTCTTGTTTTCTAGTTAAAAATATATATTAGGATGCAGACGGTGCTTAGCAGCACCCGACACCCATTGTCCACAGACCATGGACGACTTGTTTGATTTTGTTGTGTGGTGAAAGTTGATTGTGATGTGGAATGAATGGAAATATATATTCATGTGTTGAAATAAATTATTTATCGTTAAAAATATAATTTTTAACGTGAATGTGAATAAATAAATATTCATTTACAAATCATACGATTTGTTTATGTACACCCATTTGAAGGATATTGATTGGGACGATAAATTTTACACATTGCCCAACTGCACAAATAACATTCAGTGTTTGTTGATTTGAAACCTCACACGTGTGTTGGGATATTTGGCGTACACTAATCCCAATTATCTAGTTGTATGTTGATCGATTAGTTGACAAACTGTGTAAGCGTTAATTATTTATATTTAATGCTTATGCAGTTGTGTGGTGCACTTTGGATGATGGTTGATTATTTATCATTGCTATTATATACATGTGTTGTATAGAATCCATATAAATAACATTATATGGTAATTGAGTGGGTCACATTCCAATTTAGAAAATAAATTATATTCATGTGTTGAATAAACAAAATAGTCATATGTTGACAATACTCATGTGTTGAGAATATTCATGTGTTGAGCGAAATATTTATACAATAAAATCCACATTTTTATTGTAAGTAAGAATTAATAAATATTCATGTGTTGAATAAAATATATATTCATGTGTTGAAGAAAATATTCATTTGTTGAATAGAATAATGAAGTTATTGAAATATATAAAGTCGTGTTGACTAGATTTGTGCCATTTTGACGCGACCTGTGACGACCCCAAATCCCGTACTGACGGTGACAAGGGTAATCTTTGGAATATAACACATAAACAGATAATAGCAGAACATAAATAAATAAATACACTAGATAATGAACAATAGATTACACTGGATAAACGTAATCATCAGAGTTACACAGTATACAGGATCATACTTAGTACAAATACAGTTCAGCTATACATATATGTCTACAATGGAAAACAAACATAATGTACAATAAGAGCTGAACAGCATAAAAAGAGATAAATAATAGAATCCATCTTCAGCTCCAGCTATCCAGAAAGAGCCAGCAAAAACCTGAATACAAGGCTGCCCGTGTAGAAAAAGGGGCACCCGAGTTTGAAAGTGAAACAAACTACGAGTCAGTCATGGGAATGGTATGAGAAATCTACTCAACACATTTATAATATGGCTAATCACAGGACCACGCCACTTTCGTGGAACGGGTTTACTCCATCGGATTGCAAATGCTTTAAAACAAATCATTCTTTTAAACATCGAAATGCTTTTTATAAAAATGAAGCCATTATAAGACTCAGTTCCCATCACACAATGCAACGCAAACCGGAGGATAGAGTTTTTACCTTATAATGGCCAAGATATGCTTAATACAAATAAAACAAAAGCATTTGATATTATTACTAGTGTTTATATGTTTCAAAAACAATTTCAAGTCATAAGTATCAATCATAGACGACATTAATGCCTCATACCACTATGTCGCCATATATAGGTATACAATCAAAACCGCACAGTCATGTATTTGGAAATTGGATTTCCATCATGAACCGAGGCAAGGGATCGTCCTCACCGAATTCGAGACGCTCTAGCCCGCCCCTGAGGAACAGCCGCAACTGCCCCTTGGATCGTCAGGGCTGCTCTACCGATGTGGATTATTATGCCTGAACACTGCGTTTCCCCGCCCTATGGGGCGTAAACGAGCCAACGAATGGCTCCTTCGGCTTCACATAGTCACCGGTATATCCGAGGCGCCTCGCAACAGCAACAACCACATAAGTAAAATGTCAGGCCGTGTAAAAACACCGACACAACTCCTAGCTAGAAAGAAACGCAGGCCCTCCCAGATGTCCTCTCTCGTTTCTGGTTCATACCGGGGTGTGAGGCTCGCGAATTCACGTTATACACAAAGCTACGCCACACAGGCGGTGCTTTGATCATCAATCACAAGACTTTGCTTTTCAACAGAAACCCTGTTCAGTGCATCTTAGCATGCCACACCGGCAATTTACACCATGCAACTGATGGTTATCAATCGCACAGAATGAATTCCAATGTCAGACACACGGTCCATTTGCAAGTCCATTCTGGGTCTGAACGAAACCGGAGGCACTAAATACCTCGTATATCCATCGATTCCCACGTACGTCTGGACGATCACCACTCATTATCCATATTTCGGGATGCCTCCCAATCAGGACCTCAGTGGCCATCCAAACGAGGTGAAGATCGGTCTTTAACCCCCGTCTTCATCTTCGACTTCTTATCGTCGATTCAGTTATTCAGAATGGGATAAACCCGGTATTTCTGAGCAACTCGCGTATATAATAAACAAGTGCAACACTAACATACATACGCATCATTTCAATTCATTAGTCACTAACCGTCAATCAGTAAGAGAACGATTTCCCAAATATTAACCCCAAAGGCCGAAACCAACATCAGATCAACACCCAGGAAACCATTCGACTTAGCCAACATTCAGTTAGTTTCTAAATTTCACATCCATATCGTTTATAAAATTTTATAATGATTTATCGCTATTTTATTTATTTTAAAATAGCCAATTTATTCAAAACGACGTTTCGGGCCATAACGCGACCGTGGCGCTGTTTTTCTTCAGATTTGATTTACACCTATCTGAAAATCTAACCGTTGGATCTTCACAAAATTTACATCATTAGAAATATCTTTTCAAAACGAATCCAACGGTTCCAGTTTCGGGAAATTCTGACGGTCGGATCTCCCGGTATTATCGTTTGAAGTTTCGATTTCAAAATACGAACTGCAGCGTCGTTATTCGATTAAATATAATTATATATATATATATATATATAATCGATTCTGGCACTGTTTTTCTTCATATTTGAATTAAACATTCCAGACAATCCAACCGTTGGAATTTTACAAAGTTGGTACCATTGGAAAGATATTTCCAAGGATAACCCAACGGTTGCGGTTTCGTGAAAATCCGATGTTCGGATCTCCCACACTAATCGTTTGAAATCACGGTTTCAAAATACGAACTGCAGCTTCGTTATTCGATATATTTCAATTCTATTTATATATATATATATATATATATATTGATTCTTCGATTTCAAAACTATTTGAATTTCGTACATTTGATAAAAATAACATTTTTATCGAACTGTTTTCTATTTCAACACTTCACTATTTTTAACAATTCATGTATATACTAAAAATGTGATTTTTAATGTAAAACAATTCATTTCAAAACTCGACTATTTTATATAGTTAATGTAGGTGATAAAAATTGGATTTTTATTATAAAACAATTTCTTTCAAAACAAGATTATTTTATATAGTTCATATCGATGATAAAAATTGGATTTTTGTTATAAAACAATTTCTTTCAAAATATGAATACCATTCAACCCATGAATTTTAATTCAACGAATGAATTTCGATTCAACACATGAAGGTTTTCTATAGAGTAAAAATGTGATTTTTATATTTAAAACACGAATACCACTCAACACATGAATATGATTCAACGAATGAATTTCTATTCAACACATGAAGGTTTTCTATTCAACAGACGAATATAGTTTCAACACAGGAAAATAATTCTAACACATGAATATTATTCAAAATTTCGGCAGCATAACGGCAGGGTAGTTAAAACCGGGACCGTCCCTAGTACGGCTCCTCGCTCAACCTTAAAATCTCGCGGTTTTTGACAATGGGGAATCATGCATCTAGTTCGCACGCAGGCGGCATGTATATTTATTTCATTTCCACAAACTAATCCTATGTGGTTTCAACCAAATATTTCTCAACCACAAACGGGTATTTTTCAACCACAATCAATCAATTTCAACCACAAACAATTTCAATCAACCATTCGCTACCAATCAATTTTCACATCAATCACAACCAATAAATATCGTCCATGGTTTGTGGACGAGAGGCGTATATATATATATATATATATATATATATATATATAGCATTTCACTTCTATTTCAACACATATTTATTTTTTACAATGCATATACAACTTATACATCGAACGTACAACTTATACAACGCTTATACAAGAGGTGTACAATGCTTATATAACTCATACATCGATTATACAATTTATACATCGTCGTTTTCCATATTGTTTATAATTTAGAAATCTCACATTGGGTTCCACACCACCGAAAATAGCAGAAGGCTTAGAAAAATATGCGGTCTCTTCTAGAAGGTAGAAGACATCCACACGAGTCCATTGTCTCTTGTTTTACTGGATTTCGACAACATAGCAAAAAGATATGATTTTTAGAAGTTCACTACGCTTTTAAATGTGGAAATTAGTTTTAAAAATAACAAGCTGTATACCTTCAGTTTTGTTCAAAACTAGGTTTTGAATTTTCGTGAGATCCGTGCAGCGATTCGTCGATCGGCCTTCACCAAGAGGAAGAGGGACGAGAGGCGCACAAGGGGGCGGGGGTTTCGTCGAGCTCGACGGCGGCAGGTAGCTCCGGCGGGTCTTTGAACAGCCGAACTTTGAGGGCTTGGATCTCTTCGTATACTCAGTGGAAATTGGCAAACCTTATATGGATTTGTAGAGGGCGTTAGGATATTCAAAAAGTTTAACTGGAGGGGGGGGTCAAATTCCTCCTGGTTTGGTCGGAAAAAGGAGGAGAAGCGGCGAAGGGTTTCCGCTGTCGAGAGCAGCTGATACGGGGGTTTTTGCTTTTTTTTTATTTTTAAAATAATTATGAAAGAAAATTTCCTATTGGTTCATACTTTATTAAATTTTAAAATAGGGTTTTTGCACACGAACTCGAAATCAAACCCAACGACTGTCGTCCCTAACGTTTTACCCCCATTCCGAACACAATGGGATATGTTTCGAAGGCCCATTCGACTGTTTTAGTCTGTTTCCATTCAAATTAAAATATAAAACATTAAATATTTCATTTGAACGTACATTTCAATTTTCCAGGGCCACAAACTGATTCGAAAACTTCCAGAAAAATAAATCTAGCTATGTTTTGACGATACGGTCCCAACAAAACTAGTTTCATCGAATTCTGAGACTGTTTGAAAAATGGCCCATTTCTGGTCGATCCAATTTTACTGTAATTGACCAAAACACATTTTCCTTTGCCACGCTCACATATTAGCTTCAAAAATTATGAAATTTGAAATCTAGCAATAACTTCACATCCCGGATCCAACAAAAGTGGTTTCGTCGAATTCTGAGGTCGTATGCAAAATGGCCATTTTCATGGGCTATATAAATTCTATAGCTACCTTTCTGAAAATTCATTTGGCCATAACTTTTGCATCCTGCTATGAAACTTCAATTTTTCAGATTCGTTAGAAAGGTATTCACTAACAGTCTTAAATATTTTTGGTTTCACTCAAATCCGTTTTGTTTTGCACCCGGTATAGTCAGTCAAAGTTTGAATTCAAATTTTGAAACTACCGCGCCATTTCAGGCCTTGTTTATAATTAGAGTTAATTATATTACTTTTCAATTGTCGATTCAAACTCAGTTATCATCTTTCTTATTTAAAATATTTATTTTAAATATTTAAAATCCACTATTTTAGCCAATTTAAATTGGTTCAGATTTTCTGGGTCGTTACACGACCGATATTTATATCGATTATATTCGTTTTTATAATGAATATAAAAAAGGAAGTGATTTCAAAATATAAAATTTTGAAAATATTATCATTTATATATTAATGATATGGAATATTCAATTTCGATTTAAAATTGAATATGAAGTTGAAATTGTTTTGAAAACGAATTTAAATGATTTATAAAATACGTTTAGAATTGAAATCGATGAAATATATATAATATATAAATTATATATATTAAATGGCCTGAATAGAACACGCCGCGCCGCGGTAGTTCGCGAATTTCGACCATTGACTTCGAATTGACGTTACGGGAGATCCGACCGTCGGATTCTCCTGAAACCAGAACCGTTGGGTTTGTATCGAAAAGAGCTTTCCAACGAATATTTAAATTTGAAATCTAACGGTTGGATTTGGAATTATGTCCAAAACAAATTTGGAAAAGTTCGCTGTAAGTGCAGTTCAACGACCGTTATTGGAAATCGACTATACGTGCCTTGATAAAATTATTAAAAATATCAATAATTTATGTAAAATCATAATAAATGATTTAGAAAGAATTAGGGTGAAAAATCCCATATTTAAAAAGGATAAAAATATATTTTTTATTGAAATGAACTAGTTATGAACTAGAATTATAATCCAATATTTTTGAATAAATAAATTGGATTTGAAGTGGTTTTAAAAACAATCAGAATTTCCAATATACAAATTGGAATGGATTTGAATCGAAATTATCTTCGGAATATTTTGATGTCGGATTTTGTGATTGTACATACATAGTTGTGGAAATTTGAAAGATATATTTATATCGTTATTTCTAATACGATATTTGTTGGTTTCAGAATTTGGTATTGAATATAAGCCGATATATCTTCTATTCAGAGCCTTGTATTTAATTTCAAATGGGATTTTGGGTTCGTTGTGAATGGTGTCTTAAATAACATTGTTCTTAAACCCAGTTTAGAAAAGAATAAATCTTTTAATTAAGATTTAGTGAAATTGTCCAGTTAATTAGTATTTAATTGGAATTGAATTTAAATTTGTTTTTTTGGGGCTTATCATGAGCGTTGTTTTGAATAACACCTGTTCTTTAACCCGATTAACAATAGAAAGTGATTTTGCGTTTATCGTGAACCGTGATTTAGATGACATTGGTTCTTTAACCCAGTTAAAGACAAGATATTGATTTTTGGGAAGATTAAAACTAAGTTGAGTTTTAATGAATCTTTAATTAGATTAAAGTGATCGAGGATGGAGTATCACCAGTTTTGCTCCAAAGCGATAGTTAAATCTTTAATTATATTTGAACACGAAATGGTAATTAATATTTACCGATAACACTGTGGTGTTAGATATGGAGTATTACTAGTTTTGCTCCATGGGATGAATAGGTTGGGATTGGGAAATAAAATAAATAATTACTTCGGTGTGGTTCGCTAATCCCGACTAGTTTGGAAAACCTTAACATGGTTTGAAATGATATCCAAAGGAAGATTAAAGAATAGATTTAGTAGAATTTATCTTTGATAAAATTAATGGGAACCTTTCCCTAATAATGTGAAGATTTGAATAAAAGAATATTCTGAATTGGAATGAGGCGTATGTTGTGTTTGTGTAGCATTGTTTATTATATACGCAAGTTATTCGGAAAGGCCGGGTTTATACCCATTCTAAATAACTGATACGACGATAAGTCGAAGATGAAGATGGTGGTTGAAGACCAGAGGTCTTCACATCGTTTGGATGATTATTGATGATCTTGATTGGGTTGTACCCCCAAGAGGAGGGAATCAGTTGGTGATCGTCCAGACGTACTTGGAGATCGATGGATATGCAAGGAATAAGGTTCCTCCGGTTTCATTCAGGCCCAGAACGAACTTGTAAATGGACTGTGTGTCTAACATTGGATTTTATTCTGTGTGATTGATTTCTATTAAATATATATCTGTTTGGCGGTGGAGAATTTATTCTCTTTCTTAACGCCCTTCTCTGAGACATACGAGCTCAGAGGTTGTGTATTGATGGATATCAATCGTATGATATGAATTTCCTGTGTGGCATGCCTAAGTGGCAAATGATCAAGGCTTCTATTGAAAAGCAAAGTCTTGTGGTTGATGATCAAAGCACGACCTGTGTGGCATAGCTTTGTGTATAGCGTAAATTCGTGAGCCTCACACCTCGGTATGAGTCAAAAAGGGGATCGGACTGCAGGGAGAACACGACGTTTCTTTCTTGCTATGGGTGGTGTCAGTGACCTAATAGCCCTGACATTTACATTACTTTTCACCTGTGTGGTTGTTGGAATGCGAGGCGCCTCGGATATAGGCCTGATAGGACCGAGAAACGTGTGTTTAGGAATAATTAATCCTCAAATGTAGGAGAGGACCAGCCCTGAAGCATCCAGGATCGCTGTGTGTGGTCCTAAGACATTTGCTAGAGTGTCTCGAACGGAGAGGAGCTTGCCCCTTGCCTCGACTCATGACGGAAATCCAATTTCCAATACAACCTTTGCGGTTTTAATTGTAGAACTAGTATTGCGGCATGATATATGGTACCCAAGTCGCCTAATATTGATACATTTATATTTGAAGTTGTTTTCTTCACTTATAGTAATAATAAAAGATGAAATTTAGCGTATCAAGCATTCTTTGACTATTATAAGGTAAAACCCTATCCTCCGGCTTGCGTTGCATTGTGTGATGGGACCTGGGTCTTATAATAGCTTCATTTTCTTTATTTAGCATGCGCTGTTGTTATATGCACCGGTTAAAATAACCCGGAAATCTGAGCCAATTTAAAATTTTTATTTTGGCAATTTTACTGAATTTTGAATATTTAAAATGATTTATTTTAAATAATATCGACGAGAAATCTATTTTGAATAGAATTAGAACGTATATATTTATATATATCGTCATTAGAATATAAATATTTTATTTTAAATATAAAAGGAATTGAAAATGGCGCGGTAGTTTGAAATTTCGATTTCGAATTTCAAATGAATGCACAGGATTCAAAATAAACCGGATTTTAATGAAACCAAAAATATTTGAATCTAATTGAGAATATCTTTCCAATGAATCCGAAAAACTGAAATTTCATAGCAGGGATAAAAAGTTATGTCCAGTTGAAAATTCAGAATAGTCGCTATGGAATTCTGGCCTTTAAAAATCGAAATTTTGCAAACGTCCTCGTTTTCGACGAAACCACTTTTGTTGGATCCGTGATGTCAAGTTATTGCTAGATTCCAAAATCGTAATTTTTCGAATCAATATGTGAGCGTGACGAAGTAAAACGTGTTTTGATGGTTTTAGTTAATTTTAATCGACAGGAAAATGGCCATTTTTCAAACGGTCTCGGAATTTGACGAAATTAGTTTTGTTAGGACCGTATCGTCACTACGAAGCTAGAAAATATTTTTCGGGAATTTTTAGATTGCATATATGGCCCCGATAAATTGAAATGTGCGCTCAACTTAAATATATAGAGTTTTTTTAGAGGAAGACGGGTGTGTAGCGTGAAGCTACACAGCCGATTACGAGTAGATATACTAGATAATAAAATAAGCTGGTTGACAGGCCCAACCAGTGGCAATAAAGTCTAGACCCAGCAGGTCAATAACAAAGTACTACCATAGCATAAAATATGTACATCAAAAAGGAGTAAATACATCATAGATAATAACATAGACTAAATAGAGCATAAGTAGAATAAGCCAGCCTTAATTGATTCAGCGAGGTGGGGGCGTGCTGCT
Source organism: Allium sativum (assembly GCA_030737875.1). NCBI lineage: Eukaryota > Viridiplantae > Streptophyta > Magnoliopsida > Asparagales > Amaryllidaceae > Allium > Allium sativum. The sequence goes on from CM060910.1 coordinate 621,548,207, forward strand.
TTCATGCGATCCAGGAGAATCTGGCCTAGGAAGGGCAAGCCTGAAGCGAGCATGTCTCGCTAATCCTGTCCATAAAACGAAGAGATGTAGGATATGATAACAGGTACACAAAAGAAGTTTCTGTGATCTGCAAAGATGATCGCATTACGTTCTAACCAAATACTCCATGAGAAGAAAGTCACAAGAGAATCCATAAGAGGGTCAGGGGGTTATGCTGCCAATAATAGAAAAAGGAATTAATGGAGGGGATGAAGCCGAGGATGAAGGAGCTGATTGCAGCCCACACTGCGTATGAGAAATCACATTCGAAGAAAAGGTGAGAAAGGGATTCGTTTTTAAGGTTACAGAGAACACAAATGGGATCGATGTTGTTGTTAAAGCGATGGAGTCTGATTCTTGTGTTGATGCGATTGTGTATAAGGAGCCATTGAAAGAAAATTAATCGAGGAGGAAGGTTGCATTTCCAAATGCAGGAGAAAGAGAAGCTTCTGCCAGGATGAATTAGAAACTGATAACAGGATGCAACTGTGAAAGAGTTGGATGGGTTTAAAGCATAGAAAAATCAGTCTGGATCAGATGAGAAGTGAGTTGAGTTGAGTATGTGGCCAATAGAATTAAGTTCAAGTAATGATTCAAGGCCCATCCAAGAAGGAGGGAAAAGGCCCATTGGGCCAAGCTCATGGGCCGATGCTACAGTAAGTGGGCTAGGATGGTTAACTGATGCAAGATTGGGAAAACGGGTGGAGAAGGGAGTTTGCTCATACCAAAAATCCATCCAAAAAAGGCAGGATTCACCATTACCAATTTTAACGTGAAAAAGATTTTTGACTCTCATTAGTGTGGATAAAATTCCTTTCCAGAAGGAGGAGGGTCTAGCTTTAGGTCTGAAATGGAGGATGAGGAAGGGATTAGAGTTATAAAGACGAGTTAAGATCCAGTCCTTCTAGATGAATCGGCCAGGCGAGAGGGTTCGCCACAGCCATTTGGCTAGCAATGCTGAATTGAAAGTCGAGAGGTTCAATATTCCAAGATCACCGTGATTAGTTGGGAGACAAACAGTTTGCCAATTGATGAGTTTTTTCAGGTTACCTCCATTCCAAAGAAAGGTACTACAGATTGAATCAATTTTCTTAATAACCCAGATTTGGAGTTTGTGGAATGACATCCAGTAAGTAGGAATTGCAGAAAGGACATGCTTCACAAGTATAAGGCGGCCAGCAGAAGAAAGTGAGTTTGCCTTCCGACTTGAAAGTCTATTTTCAATCTTAGAAATGAGAGGTTGCCAGTCATGATTAAGGAGTTTGGTGGGACGGAGAGGGATACCCAAATAGTTGATTGGGAAAGAATCTAGTTTACAATTAAGGCAATCAGCAATGGCTGGACCAATCTGAGAGCAATTACCAAGCATAATAATTGAGCTTTTGCTAAAGTTAATAGAGAGACCCGATATCATTTCAAAAGTGTAAAGAAGAATTTTGTGGCAGCGAATATTATTGGGAGTTGGGGTGGTGAAAATAATTGTATCATCTGCAAATTGAAGATTTGAAGTGCAAATCTCTGAGTTAGGGAGTGGAATGCCTGAGAAAATGTTATGAGAGAGGGAACATTTCACCATTTGATTGAATACATCTGCAATTAGGACAAAAATAAGGGGTGAAAGGGGGTCTCCTTGTCTTAAGCCTCTTTTTGATTTAATTTTTCCACCATATTCTCCATTAACAAACACTGTGGAAAGGCTAGTGTGTAGAATTGCTTTAATCCAAGAACACCATTTTAATGGAAAACCCCTATGAGACATAAGAGATAGGATAAAATCCCAACTGACGGAATCGAAAGCTTTTGAGAAATCTAGTTTAAGCAGGATCCCAAGAGTATTAAAGAAGTGGCAAAAAGAGATAACTTCTTATGTAGCAGCCACACAGTCTGGAATGTTTCTCCCTTTGATGAATGCAGATTGTTCAATATCAACTAGGGAGTCAATATGCTTTTGTTGTCTGGAAGAAAGGATTTTGGTGATGATTTTAAAGGTTGTGTTGAGAAGACTGATAGGTCTAAAAGAAGAGACAGTGTTAGCTCCTTGAAATTTTGGAATGAGGATAATGTTGGCGTAATTTAATTTGGAGATTGATGAAGGATCAGAGTAGAATTCCGAGCACATGTCAATGATGTCAGATTTTAGAGTGGGCCAAAAATGCTTAAAGAATGCCGGACCAAAACCATCAGACCCAGGTGCCTTATCATCCGCCATATCGCTAACCGCATTCCAAATTTCCTCTCCAGTAAAAGGGTGATCAATGTTAATGGGTTCAGGGTTTGGGTATAGATAATGCCAATAAATATGGGGAGAAGGGGGAGGGGATTAACCAAGGAGTTTTCTGAAGAAGATGGTGTATTGATGGCAAATGTCCTTCGAGTCATTGAAGGTGGTGTTGTTATGAACAATTTCAGAGATGAAAGAGGAACGATGATGGCAATTAGCAACTCTGTGAAAGTAAGCAGTGGTTTTGTCACCTTCTTTAATCCGTTTAGATTTAGACCTCTGTTTCCAACTAATTTCTTCTTGTTTAATAAGCCTTTCCAGTTCTGGTTCGTATTCTTTCAAAACATGGTGTTCAGACAGGATTAAAGGTCTATTTTCTACAATGATATTTAGATTTAGGATGGCATCTTGTGTGGCTGAAATATGATTTTTCAAAGAATTCCAGACATTCTTAGCCCATGGGCGAATCAGTTTACGAAGAGAACGAAGCTTGCAGACTATTCTGGACATTGCAGAATGATGGGATGGTACTTGTTCCCAGCTGAGTTTAATGAAGTTGTCAAAAGATGGTTCAAGTAGCCATAGACGTTCAAATCTGAAAGGGCGTTTGAGTTAGTATCAAGAAGGATAGGGCAGTGATCAGAGATGGTGGTGGCAAGGCCATTAGCCAATGATACAGGGAAAAGATCATCCCAGTTGAGGTTAAAGAAAAAACGATCTAGCTTTGGCAGTGAAGGGATTTCTCTTCTATTTGACCACGTATATCGACGGTTGTTAATTGGTGGTTCGATAAGTGAACAAGATTGAATAAATGCATTGAATTGGGAGGAATCAGAGGATAAGTTGCCAGAATTACAATCTTCAAATGAGCGAGTAGTGTTAAAGTCTCCCCCAATTAACCAAGGGTCATTTATATTTTGAGACAAGTTGTGGCAATATTGCCAAATTTCAGCTCTCCCTTGAATATCATTTGGGGCATAAATATTAGTGAAGTGGGAAATGGAGTTCGAAGGAATATGACGAAGGGTTACGTGAAGAACAAAAGGATGAGAAATGGATTGTTCAAAATCCCACAAATGATCATTCCACGCTGTAATTAAACCACCACGAGTGTCTGTAGCGTCCACATGTGACCAACCGGATAGGTAGGGGCCACAAAGGTTACAAATTAGAGGGATGGGTGGGTTAGCAATTTTGGTCTCTTGAGGAAATAAAATATCTACGTGGTGCGGGGAAATGATGAGATTGACAGCATGATTTTTTGTGGGGTCCCCAACCCCTCTGATATTCCATGTGACTACTTTCATTTAGAAAGGTTAGAACGCTGTTGTTCAAGGGTTTGCATGGCAGAATAGTGTTTATCATGCAGACACACCCCCATGCATTTAGCCAATTTTTTATTTAGCACTTTATTAGCAGAAGAATAAACAACTGGTTCAAAATAACTACCCGAAGTTCCTGGGGGCAGAAAGCGAGCCACGTTAATCCTAGCACTCCTTCTGATCGCTGGCGAAGAGATGGGTGGGGATGAGGTTCCCAGTTCATCTTGGTGCATTTGTTCCTGATGATACTGCTGAGTTGGAAGTTTCAGATGAAGAGGGACGGAGAGGTCGAGGTCAGCCAAAGGGTCCCATCTAGGCACAGACATATCCACTCTAGTCTGTTCAACCATGGCTAAGTCATGCTGTTGTTCATCGCGCATCATAGGGACTTCTCGCAGGGCTTCATCAAACATTACATCGTATCTGTATTCCTCCATGAGATCTTTTTGTCGAGATAAAGGTTGGAAAATGTATCCGTCATATTCATAATCCACCCCCAACACAAGAGTTTCAGGGCGTTGAGGAGGGTGCGAGTGTGTCCAGCGTTCCACTTTGAGCTTAAATGCATGGTTATTTATGTGTGTAACAAAAGTACAAGGAGTCAAAATACCTTCATAAAATTGCATTTTCCCGTATAAGTAGCGATGGTCCACCCAAGACCAGTCACAATTGTCTGTGTGGATGAAATGCCCAATTGGTTTTAAAGCTTCTCTAATGGAGTCCGAGAGGTGCCTGTAGAACTCTGGGAAGCCACTTATCCTTGCCCATGATGCCTCTTCAAGGGGGGATCGACAATTTCTTCCAAGGTTCTCGCTTGTTCAAGAAGAAGGACTCCAACATCATCATTCGTTAGGATCTTAAGTTGAAGAGCATAGTTTTTGATGGCCGAATGAGGGAAATATATGAGGAAAGAGTTATCAGAGGTGTGCCAAGTTGGCCACTCATATTCTTGACCGCAGGTTGATTTAAGTATATTTGAAAGCATCTAGATCGACCAAAGGCCGTTGATGGTGGTTGCTGAAAGGTAAAGGTAGGCGTCTGCCATTTCTATAAGAAGTGGAAATTCTTTCTTTTTTTTGGGAGGGGAGTGATTAGAGGGAGAGGAGTGAATAACATTTAGAGTGGAGGGGGTATTATTTTTGGGTTGAGAGATAATCTTTTCAGTATTATAATTACGATTTGAAGTGCGATTAGACTGGTGGGACTCCTTGTTCTGAGCGAGCGGTTTTTTTGGCTCACGGCTATTCGCTGTCTGTGCAACATTGGGACGCATCCCACCCGTGTTGATGGTTCGAGAGACCATTTTTTTATTAGGACATTGCAAGCTTGCATGTCCAAAGAAGGAGCAATTATAGCAAATCACTGCATTTCTGCATGATCTTGCCACGTGGCCATGATCAGCACATTTGAGACAACGACTCTCTGCCTTTAGAAAATTCAAAGTTTTCCTGGTTGAGTTGAATTCCGGTATGATGCGTCGCTGTTTGGTCGAGGGGGTAGGGAGGAGAGGAGGAAGTTTGGATCAAGCAGCCGCCACTTAGGCATAGGTAGGCGATGGGTGCTTCGTTGATGAGGATATGTTAGATTGAGCTTGAAGGTTCGATGAAGAAGAGGGGAAATGGTGGGTGGGTAAGGAGTCAGTGTCAAGATCGGAGGTTGAACTATCGAAAAAGATGAACTGAGAAGAAGAAGGGGGTTGAGGATGAGCTGAGAAAGCTCGGGAAGGGTTAGGCGAAGTATAATGAGGATGAACTGAGGACGCCATTAAAATATTCCTGTAATGTATTTTTGTCAGCCTACTTCAATATATAGAGTTATATTTTGACTTTGATGAAAACTGATCGAAACGATTGAATCAGCCTACGATACATATCCCATTGTGTTCGAAATGGGGGTAATTAGCTAAAGGCGACAGTCATTGGGTCTCGATTGGAGATCGAATTTAAAAGTTGCTTTTTAGAATTTATTAGATTATTAAATATATAAAAAACATATAAAACCCCCTTTTTATTTCATTTCCCTCCACTCAACATTCACTCTTGATTCCCAAAACCAACAGCGATTAAAATAAAAAAAAAGGAAGGAAAAGGGGCAACGGAACCCTAGCCGTCGCCACCATCACAGCCCCCCTCGCGCCGCCACAGGCGCAACTAACTTCCACCCAACCTCCTCGCGAACCGTGGTCGCGAACCCCAACGCGCTACACCCGTCGACAGCAACCTCGGTGCAGAGCACCGCTGCCGGGCCCCAATGGCGCCGCCCCATCATCTGTTCCCTCGACCTCTCTCTCCCTCTTTCTACTGAAAGCCACCCACCAATAATCGCGCACCAGACCACGACCACCTCCGCCTCCACTGCCTCCTCCGCCCCTTGCTGACTCCGGCTCCACTATTCCCATCCCCATGTCCACTGGTAAGTTTCTATTTCAATGTATTTTAAATAATTAGGTGAATCTAATTAAAAGGCATTAATTTTGGAACAGTTTTATTTATGTATATGAAAATTAAAAAGGTTGGTTTTTTTTTAAATAAAAAAATTCTATTTTTAGAGAGGAAAAGACTTGATTTTTAAGAATAAAAAGGTTGGATCTTTTATATTAGAAAAGTTGAGATCTGTATATGAGGAAAGATGAGATTTTTATAATAGTAAAGTTAAAAATTTTAAATGTAAAGATACGATTCTTATTATGGAAAAGATTACATTTTTAAATATAAAAAGATTATATTTTTAGTTTCATAAAGGTATGATTTTCTCCATATGAAAGGATTTGATTTTTATAAAATAAAATTACAATCTTTGGCTATGTAAAAAAATACGATTTTTAGTTAATTAAAAATATAAATGTTAGCGAAGTAAAGATGCGATTTTGATCATCTTGAGAGCAAAGTAAAAATATTATTTTTATTATCTAGAAAGAGAAATAAAATTATGATTTTTATATATTTGAAGTGACGATAAAAATGTGATTCTTATTTTGAAGTAGCGATATGAAAATATATTTTTTATTATATTACTAGCGGGATAAAAATAGAATTTTTATCTATAAAGTATTGCGGCATAAAAATAGAATTTTTATCTATAAAGTAGTGGCATAAAAATAGAATTTTTATCTATATAGTAGCGGTATAAAAACAGAATCTTTATCCATATAGAGTGATTATAAAAATGTGATTTATATATACATAGCAACAATATAAAAATGTGATTTTTATATATGTAGTGGCCACGAATAATGAAATTTACAAAAGGCGAGCACGACGAAGATTTCTACATATGAAGAGTCGTGGCGTTTGGTTTAGCTAGTCGGTGAGAACTCCTCACTTTTATTTCTATTTCTAGTTTGAAATATATACTAGGATGCAGACGGTGCTTAGTAGCATCCAACACCCGTCGTCCACAGACCATGGATGACTTGTTTGTTTGATTGCTGTGTTGTGAAATTTGACTGTTGATTGTGATGTGTGAAAAATAAATATTTATAAACAAATCGGACGATTTGTTTATATACACTGATTTGACTGATATTGATTAGGACGATAAATTTTACACATCGCTGTAACAACCCGAAAATCTGGGCCAGTTTAAAATTTTTATTTTGGCCATTTTAGCGAATTTTGATTATTTAAAATGAATTATTTTAAATAATATCGACGAGAAATTTATTTTGAATATAATTCGAACGTATATATTATACGCGTCGTCGTTAGAATATAAATATTTATATATAATTATAAATAGAATTGAAAATGGCGCGGTAGTTCGATAATTAGATTTCAAACTTCAATTGAATGTACCGGGTGCAAAATAATCCGGATTTTAGTGAAACCAAAAATGATAGGATCTAATTGATAATATCTTTCTAACAGATGTAAGAAACTGAGATTTCACTTTAAAAATTGAGAGATATGTCCAATTGAAAATTCAGAATAGTCGCTATGGAATTTATATATATTTTATATAATATATAGCCCTTAAAAATAGCCGTTTTGCAAACGACCTCGGATTTCGACGAAACCAGTTTTGTTGGGTCCGTGATGTTAAGTTATTGCTAGATTTCAAATTTCATAATTTTTCGAATCAATATGTGAGCGTAGCAAAAGAAAACGCGTTTGACCAGTTTCAGTTGATTTTAATCGACTGGAAATTGGCCATTTTTCTAACGGTCTCAGAATTCGACGAAACTAGTTTTGTTAGGACCGTATCGTCAATACGAAGCTAGAAAATATTTTTCTGGAATTTTTAGAGTTAGTATGTGACCCCGGTAATTTGAAATGTACGTTTAAAATTCAATATGGGGATTTAAATGTAAATTCAACAGAAACTGATTGTAACAATCGAATCATCTTGCGATACATATCCCATTGTGTTCGGAATGGGGGTGAAACGCTATGGGCGACAGGCGGTGGACCTCGTTTCGAGGTCGTAGATAAAAGTCAACCTTTTTGCGAAATTTAATAATTAAATAATAATAATAATAAAAATATATAAAAATAAATACTCCTCCCTCCCTTTATTCTTCTTCCTGGCCCCCCCCCCCCCCGAATTCATTTATACAGAAAAAAAAGAAAGAGAGAAACCCTAAGAAGGCGATCGGCGCCACCGCCCTGACCTGCTCCGAGCCCCGCCTCCGCCTGAGCTCCCCCCCCAGATCGCTCGAGATCCGCTGACGCCCTCCCTCGCTCGCGAAGATGAAGCCGCCGACCGCCACCAGCAAACCCCCCCCCCAGCCGACGATCCTTCCACCGCCAACGCCTTCTTCCTCCCCCCCTTTTCTTCGAAATACTGTAAGTAATTTGTTTTTATTTATTTTTTATTTTAATTCGTTAAAAGTAATTTCGATGTTTAGGTAAAAACAGATTGATTTTATAAAAGTATTTTAAAAACTGAATTTTAAAGTATTTTAAAACTGAAATGATTTTTAAAAGTATTTTAAAACTGAATTTTAAAGTATAAAAACCGAATTGATTTTATAAAAGTATTAAAAAAAAAAACTGATTTGAAAAATATTATAAAACTGATTTTAAAAGCAAGTAAAAACTGTTTTTAAAAAGAAAAGAAAATCAGATTATTTTTATATGTTGAAAGCAAAAGTAAAAATCATATTTTTATATGTTGAAAGCAAAAGTAAAAATCATATTTTTATATATTGAATAGGGAAGTAAAAAAATTCGATTTTTATATATTGAACTTTGAAATAAAAATTCGATTTTTATATATTGAACTTTGAAATAAAAATTCGATTTTTATATATTGAACTTTGAAATAAAAATTCGATTTTTATATATTGAACTTTGAAATAAAAATTCGATTTTAATATATTGAACTTTGAAATAAAAATTCGATTTTTATATATTGAACTTTGAAGTAAAAAAATTCGATTTTTATATATTGAACTTTGAAATAAAAATTCGATTTTTATATATTGAACTTTGAAATAAAAATTCGATTTTTATATATTGAACTTTGAAATAAAAATTCGATTTTTATATATTGAACTTTGAAATAAAAATTCGATTTTTATATATTGAACTTTGAAATAAAAATTCGATTTTTATATATATAGTGGCCTTGGGCAACGAAGGTGACAAAAAAAAGGCGAAACGACGAAGACTTCTGCAAATGAAGAGCCGTGGAGCTAGGATAGCTATCTGTGAGAATTTCTCACCTTTCACTTTCTTTTTCTAGTTATATATATATATACTAGGATGCAGACGGTGCTTAGTAGCACCCGACACAATCGTCCACAGACCATGGACTTGTTTGTTTGACTGTTTGGTGATTGATTGCAATATTGGTTTGAATGTGATTTGTGGTGTGAAAAATCGAATCGATAAATTGGTTAGAATTAGACGTGCGCCGTTATAAGGCGAAGGAGTAAGGCTAGGTTAGACTCTTACTCCAAATTTTGTGGTTTGCATAACGAATTGATTTGATTGATGTGTGAATGGCGTGGGCCTTCACTAGACCGGGGATAAGGCTAGGCCTCGTCCCGTTTCTAGTATCGTGCCGTTATGCCGCCGAAATTTTCTAAAATATGTTAGAAAAATAAAAATATCATTTTATTGAATAAATGAATTGAATAGAAATTCATAGGTTGAAATAAAATGTTTTATCGTTAAAAATATAATTTTTAACGTGAATATGAAAATAGTGAAGTGAATAAATAAAATATTCATTTATAAACCGGACGGTTTGTTTATGTACACCTATTTGAATGACATTGATTGGGACGATAAATTCTACACATCGCCCAACTGCACAAATAAAATATGCGTTTGATTGTTTGAAACCCCACACGGGTGTTGGGATGAAATTTGAAGTTCACTCATCCTGATTGATTAAATGTGTCGATCGATTGATTGACAGGCTGTTATAAGCGTTGAATATCTATATTTGATGCTTTTACAGTGTAGTGCACTTTGGTTGATGGTTGATTATTTTTCAATGTAATTATATACATGTGTTGTATGAAAATCCATATAATTAACTTTATATGGTAATTGATTGGGCCTCATTTCAATTTGAAAAATAAAGAATATTATAAAATAAAAGTTCATGTGTTGACAGTACTCATTCATTGAGATTGGTCATGTGTTGAACGAAATATTTTGATAATAACAACTATTTTGAAAAAGAAATATTTGAAATAGAATATTTGAAAATAGAAATTTATGAAGCCGTGCTGATTAGATTGACGCCATTTTGACGTGAACGATATTTATATCGATTTTATTCATCTTAAAAATGAATATTGAAAAGTGATTTCGAAATCGAATATTATGAATTGAATTGAAAACGATTTCGAAATGAATTGAATTGAAAACGATTTCGAAATGAATTGAATTGAAAACGATTTCGAAATGAATTGAATTGAAAACGATTTCGAAATGAATTGAATTGAAAACGATTTCGAAATGAATTGAATTGAAAACGATTTCGAAACGAATTGAATTGAATATGAATTCAAATTGAATTGAAATTTGAATTGAATAGAAATGAATTTTAAAACGAATTTATAAAGAAGAATTCAATTTTGCTTAGAATTGAAATGGAAGTTGAAATAGATTTTGAAACGAATTTTAAAACCATTTATATAATTCGTTTTAAATAGAAATCGACGAAATATATTATATATATAATATAATGGCCTGAATAGAACGCGCCGCGCCGCGGCAGTTCGCGAATTTCGACCATTTATTTCAAACGGATATTACGGGAGATCCGACCGTCGGATTCTCCTAAAACCGGAACCGTTGGGTTCGTATCGAAAAGAGCTTTCTAATGAATGTTAGAAATTTGAAATCTAACGGTTGGATTTGGAGATACGTCCAAATCAAATTCGAAAAAGGTCGCTGTAAGTGCAGTTCGATGGCCGTTGATGGAAATCGACTGTACGGGCCTTGATAAAATTATTAAAAATAGTAATAATTTGTGTAAAATCATAAGAAATGATTTAGAAAGAATTGGGATGAAAAACTCCATATTTGAAAAGATAAAAATAGATTTTTATCGAAATGAACTAGTTTTGAACTAGAATTATAATTCTATTTATTTTTAAATAAATAAATTGAATTCGAAAAGGGTTTTAAAAATAACCAAAATTTCCAATGATTGCATTGGAGTGGATTTGAATCGAAATTGTCTTCGGAATATTTCGATGTTGGAATTCGTGATTATACAGGTGTTGTTATGGAAATTTGAAAGATATATATTGATATCGTTATTCCCAATACGACATTTGTTAGTCGTAGAATTCGATATTGAATATAAGCCGATATATTTTCTATTCAGAGCCTTGTATTGAATATCGAATGTGATTTGGGTTTGTCGTGAATGGTGTCTTCACTAACACTATTCTTGAACCCAGTTGAGAAAAGATTAAATCTTTTTATTTAGATTTAATGAAGTGTACCAATTAAATAATATTTAATTGGAATTGAATTGATATTGATTTTTGGGTTTATCGTGAGCAGTGTTTTAAATAACACTCGTTCTTTAACCCGATAATTAATGAATGTGATTTTGGGTTTATCGTGAACCGTGTTTTAAATGACACTGATTCTTTAACCCAGTCGAAGATTAAAACTAAGTGGAGTTTTAATGAATCTTTAATTAGATTGAAATGATCGAAAGTGGAGTATCACCAGTTTTGCTCCAGGCGATAGTTAAATCTTTAATTAGATTTGAACGTGAAATGGTAATTGAATTTACCGATAACACTGTGGTGTTAGATATGAAGTATTACCAGTTTTACTTCATGGGATGAATAGGTTGGGATTGGGAAATTAAAACAAATGATTACTTCGGTAAGGTTCGCTAATCCCGACTAGGTTGAATTGATATTCAAAAATGGATTAAAGAATAAATTCAAGGAATTTATCTTTGATAAAATTAATGGGAATCTTTCCCTATGAATGTGAAATTTAGAAACTAACTGTCGGTTAGCCAAGCAGAATGGTTTTCTGGATATTGATCTGATGTTGGTTTCGGCCTTCGGGGTTAATATTTGGGGAATTATTCTCTTGATTAATTTACGGTTAGTGACTAATGAATTGGAATGAGGCGTATGTTGTGTTTGTGTAACACTTTTATAAAATATACGCGAGTTATTCGGGAAGACCGGGTTTATCCCATTCTGAATAACTGATACGACGATAAGTCGAAGATGAAGACGATGGTCGAAGACCGGAAGTCTTCACGTCGTTTGGGTGGTAACTGATGATCTTGATTGGGCTGTACACCCAAGAAGATGGAAACAGTTGGTGATCGTCCAGACGTACTTGGAGATCGATGGATATGCGGGGTACTAGGTGCCTCCGGTTTCGTTCAGACCCAGAACGGACTTGTAAATGGACTGTGTGTCTGACATCGGATTTCATTCTGTGTGACTGATATCGGTTGCATAGGATGGTTTTCCTGTGTGGCATGCTAAGATGCAAATGATCGAGGCTTCTGTTGAAAAGCAAAGTCTTGTGGTGATGATCAAAGCACGGCCTTTGTGGCGTAGCTTTGTGTAACGTTTACCTCGCGTGTTTCACACCAGGTATGAACCAAAAACGGGAGACGGACCTCAGGGAGGACTTGCGTTTCTTTCTAGCTAGAAAGTGGCGTCAGTGGTTTTACACGCCCTGACGAGTTTGACTTATGTGGTTGTTGCTGTTGCGAGGCGCCTCGGATTGATCGGTCGTTCTCGAACCGATGGAGTCATTTGTTGGCTCATTGACACCCCAAAGGGTGGGGAAACGCAGTGTTCAGGCATTTTAATCCACATCGGTGGACCGGCCCTGTCGCTCCAAGGGTCACTCGAGCTCTGATCATGAGACACGGGCTAGAGCGTCTCGAATCGGTTGAGGACTATCTTTTGCCTCGGTTCATAGACGGAAATCCAATTTCCAAATACGTGACATTTGCGGTTTTAATTGTAAAACTAGTATGGCGACATGATATATGGTATTCATGCCGCCTATGATTGATACTTATGATTTGAAGTTGTTTTATACACTATGCACTTATAATAGTATCAAATGATTTGTTTTAAAACGTATCAAGCATTCTTTGGCTGTTATAAGGGAAAACCCTATCCCCCGGCTTGCGTTGCATTGTGTGATAGGACCTGGGTCTTATAACAGCTTCATTTTTCTTTATTTAGCATTGCGCTGTTTGTTTTATGCACTGGTATTCTTGGGAGGAAACCCGTTCCGTGTTATACGGCGTGGTCCCTTGATTTACCTAAGCTTTAAAAATAAAGATTAATAACTGTTTTAGTTCTTACACCAGTCCCATGACTGACCTGGAGTTTATTGTTTTAACCTAAACTCTGGGTGCCCTTATTTTGACACGGGCAGCTAGTAGTTTTGGTTTTGCAGATTTATATTCACAGGATCCTGGTTTACAGCTGGAACGATATCCGGAAAGCTTTGTATCCGTATATCTCATCTAGTTGTGTATTGTATTATTTTCCGCTGCTATGTATTTAAATGTAATTTAAATCTCTGATATTTCTGTGTAATATTTATTTATACTCTGTATATTCTTGAAATCTGGTGCATTGTTGTAATATACAATGGAATGTTCTTCTGTATGCGTTCTGTTGTGGTTTGTTCTCGAACTATCCGACGCTCTCCTTTACGGGGAAGTTGCGGGTTTTCACAGTTGGTATCAGAGCTTTGGTTTACAAAGCAGAGAACAAGACACATTTGAACCGTACGAAAGAATTCATCAGATATTGGATTAGTAATATCCAATTAGAATGACTCGTTAGAGATAGGATCAGTAGTATCCTAGAACGAGTGTGAAGAGTATATTTTTCAAATGAAAACAATTTTTGTTTTGAAAATTTAAATCAATTATTCGTATTTGATTATCAATTTATATTGAGTTGGACAGTCCAGTATATATAGATTTTGCGTATACGTCTGATCCGCGTGTATTCGAAATTTTAATATACTGGATAGATATAGAATCACACTCTAGTCGCCCGAAGATGATTCTGATGATAGTTCGAACATCATCAGAATTGGTATTCGTGTTTCGAAGGTGTGATTTTCTATATATTTCCATTAGGCTGGTGTGAGAACCAAAACTTATATATAGCTAGAATACATTGTTGTGAATTGGCATCAAAAACATGATTTTTGTATATGTATCAAAATTATGAATTTGAAACGTTAAATTCACTAATTGATTGATGTTTGTGTTGTTTGTTTATTTGTTTGCTAATTCTTAGCCATTATGCCTAATTGAATCAAATATTGAAAATTGGTTGCATTTGCTTGCATATACATATATATCTTTGAACAGGTTATAGCAAAGAGGCTAGAGCAGAGAATAAAATTTGTTTGCCCGACAAATAGGTACATGTTTACTACATAATTTCCTGTTTTGTTTGGGTGATGATGATTTTGTGAGCCTATTGGCTAGCCGCTTGGCTTTTTCTTTTTCTTTTTGAGATCTGAAGGACCGGGGAAGCTATTTGAAATTCCCCGATGCTCCCGGTGCAGGGGAGGTTATGGCGAAATTTTTCAAAAATTTAGGGTGTTAGCCAAATTTTTGAGATTTTAGAAAATTCTCAGAAACTGAAGAGTTGGAGAATAGAAGCCAGGTCGAGCGTAGAGTTGAATAATCAAACCACTTTCGACTTTGTTCCTTTTCGGGGACGAAAAGTTTTAAGTGGGGGAGATTGTAACAACCCGAAAATCTGGGCCAGTTTTAAATTTTTATTTTGGCCATTTTAGCGAATTTTGATTATTTAAAATGAATTATTTTAAATAATATCGACGAGAAATTTATTTTGAATATAATTCGAACGTATATATTATACGCGTCGTCGTTAGAATATAAATATTTATATATAATTATAAATAGAATTGAAAATGGCGCGGTAGTTCGATAATTAGATTTCAAACTTCAATTGAATGTACCGGGTGCAAAATAATCCGGATTTTAGTGAAACCAAAAATGATAGGATCTAATTGATAATATATTTCTAACAGATGTAAGAAACTGAGATTTCACTTTAAAAATTGAGAGATATGTCCAATTGAAAATTCAGAATAGTCGCTATGGAATTTATATATATTTTATATAATATATAGCCCTTAAAAATAGCCGTTTTGCAAACGACCTCGGATTTCGACGAAACCAGTTTTGTTGGGTCCGTGATGTTAAGTTATTGCTAGATTTCAAATTTCATAATTTTTCGAATCAATATGTGAGCGTAGCAAAAGAAAACGCGTTTGACCAGTTTCAGTTGATTTTAATCGACTGGAAATTGGCCATTTTTCTAACGGTCTCAGAATTCGACGAAACTAGTTTTGTTAGGACCGTATCGTCAATACGAAGCTAGAAAATATTTTTCTGGAATTTTTAGAGTTAGTATGTGACCCCGGTAATTTGAAATGTACGTTTAAAATTCAATATGGGGATTTAAATGTAAATTCAACAGAAACTGATTGTAACAATCGAATCATCTTGCGATACATATCCCATTGTGTTCGGAATGGGGGTGAAACGCTATGGGCGACAGGCGGTGGACCTCGTTTCGAGGTCGTAGATAAAAGTCAACCTTTTTGCGAAATTTAATAATTAAATAATAATAATAATAAAAATATATAAAAATAAATACTCCTCCCTCCCTTTATTCTTCTTCCTGGCCCCCCCCCCCCCCCCGAATTCATTTATACAGAAAAAAAAAAAGAGAGAAACCCTAAGAAGGCGATCGGCGCCACCAGCCCTGACCTGCTCCGAGCCCCGCCTCCGCCTGAGCTCCCCCCCCCCCAGATCGCTCGAGATCCGCTGACGCCCTCCCTCGCTCGCGAAGATGAAGCCGCCGACCGCCACCAGCAAACCCCCCCCAGCCGACGATCCTTCCACCGCCGACGCCTTCTTCCTCCCCCCCCTTTTCTTCGAAATACTGTAAGTAATTTGTTTTTATTTATTTTTTATTTTAATTCGTTAAAAGTAATTTCGATGTTTAGGTAAAAACAGATTGATTTTATAAAAGTATTTTAAAAACTGAATTTTAAAGTATTTTAAAACTGAAATGATTTTTAAAAGTATTTTAAAACTGAATTTTAAAGTATAAAAACCGAATTGATTTTATAAAAGTATTAAAAAAAAACTGATTTGAAAAATATTATAAAACTGATTTTAAAAGCAAGTAAAAACTGTTTTTAAAAAGAAAAGAAAATCAGATTATTTTTATATGTTGAAAGCAAAAGTAAAAATCATATTTTTATATGTTGAAAGCAAAAGTAAAAATCATATTTTTATATATTGAATAGGGAAGTAAAAAAATTCGATTTTTATATATTGAACTTTGAAATAAAAATTCGATTTTTATATATTGAACTTTGAAATAAAAATTCGATTTTTATATATTGAACTTTGAAATAAAAATTCGATTTTTATATATTGAACTTTGAAATAAAAATTCGATTTTTATATATTGAACTTTGAAGTAAAAAAATTCGATTTTTATATATTGAACTTTGAAATAAAAATTCGATTTTTATATATTGAACTTTGAAATAAAAATTCGATTTTTATATATTGAACTTTGAAATAAAAATTCGATTTTTATATATTGAACTTTGAAATAAAAATTCGATTTTTATATATTGAACTTTGAAATAAAAATTCGATTTTTATATATATAGTGGCCTTGGGCAACGAAGGTGACAAAAAAAAAGCGAAACGACGAAGACTTCTGCAAATGAAGAGCCGTGGAGCTAGGATAGCTATCTGTGAGAATTTCTCACCTTTCACTTTCTTTTTCTAGTTATATATATATATACTAGGATGCAGACGGTGCTTAGTAGCACCCGACACAATCGTCCACAGACCATGGACTTGTTTGTTTGACTGTTTGGTGATTGATTGCAATATTGGTTTGAATGTGATTTGTGGTGTGAAAAATCGAATCGATAAATTGGTTAGAATTAGACGTGCGCCGTTATAAGGCGAAGGAGTAAGGCTAGGTTAGACTCTTACTCCAAATTTTGTGGTTTGCATAACGAATTGATTTGATTGATGTGTGAATGGCGTGGGCCTTCACTAGACCGGGGATAAGGCTAGGCCTCGTCCCGTTTCTAGTATCGTGCCGTGATGCCGCCGAAATTTTCTAAAATATGTTAGAAAAATAAAAATATCATTTTATTGAATAAATGAATTGAATAGAAATTCATAGGTTGAAATAAAATGTTTTATCGTTAAAAATATAATTTTTAACGTGAATATGAAAATAGTGAAGTGAATAAATAAAATATTCATTTATAAACCGGACGGTTTGTTTATGTACACCTATTTGAATGACATTGATTGGGACGATAAATTCTACACATCGCCCAACTGCACAAATAAAATATGCGTTTGATTGTTTGAAACCCCACACGGGTGTTGGGATGAAATTTGAAGTTCACTCATCCTGATTGATTAAATGTGTCGATCGATTGATTGACAGGCTGTTATAAGCGTTGAATATCTATATTTGATGCTTTTACAGTGTAGTGCACTTTGGTTGATGGTTGATTATTTTTCAATGTAATTATATACATGTGTTGTATGAAAATCCATATAATTAACTTTATATGGTAATTGATTGGGCCTCATTTCAATTTGAAAAATAAAGAATATTATAAAATAAAAGTTCATGTGTTGACAGTACTCATTCATTGAGATTGGTCATGTGTTGAACGAAATATTTTGATAATAACAACTATTTTGAAAAAGAAATATTTGAAATAGAATATTTGAAAATAGAAATTTATGAAGCCGTGCTGATTAGATTGACGCCATTTTGACGTGAACGATATTTATATCGATTTTATTCATCTTAAAAATGAATATTGAAAAGTGATTTCGAAATCGAATATTATGAATTGAATTGAAAACGATTTCGAAATGAATTGAATTGAAAACGATTTCGAAATGAATTGAATTGAAAACGATTTCGAAATGAATTGAATTGAAAACAATTTCGAAATGAATTGAATTGAAAACGATTTCGAAATGAATTGAATTGAAAACGATTTCGAAATGAATTGAATTGAATATGAATTCAAATTGAATTGAAATTTGAATTGAATAGAAATGAATTTTAAAACGAATTTATAAAGAAGAATTCAATTTTGCTTAGAATTGAAATGGAAGTTGAAATAGATTTTGAAACGAATTTTAAAACCATTTATATAATTCGTTTTAAATAGAAATCGACGAAATATATTATATATATTATATATATAATATAATGGCCTGAATAGAACGCGCCGCGCCGCGGCAGTTCGCGAATTTCGACCATTTATTTCAAACGGATATTACGGGAGATCCGACCGTCGGATTCTCCTAAAACCGGAACCGTTGGGTTCGTATCGAAAAGAGCTTTCTAATGAATGTTAGAAATTTGAAATCTAACGGTTGGATTTGGAGATACGTCCAAATCAAATTCGAAAAAGGTCGCTGTAAGTGCAGTTCGATGGCCGTTGATGGAAATCGACTGTACGGGCCTTGATAAAATTATTAAAAATAGTAATAATTTGTGTAAAATCATAAGAAATGATTTAGAAAGAATTGGGATGAAAAACTCCATATTTGAAAAGATAAAAATAGATTTTTATCGAAATGAACTAGTTTTGAACTAGAATTATAATTCTATTTATTTTTAAATAAATAAATTGAATTCGAAAAGGGTTTTAAAAATAACCAAAATTTCCAATGATTGCATTGGAGTGGATTTGAATCGAAATTGTCTTCGGAATATTTCGATGTTGGAATTCGTGATTATACAGGTATTGTTATGGAAATTTGAAAGATATATATTGATATCGTTATTCCCAATACGACATTTGTTAGTCGTAGAATTCGATATTGAATATAAGCCGATATATTTTCTATTCAGAGCCTTGTATTGAATATCGAATGTGATTTGGGTTTGTCGTGAATGGTGTCTTCACTAACACTATTCTTGAACCCAGTTGAGAAAAGATTAAATCTTTTTATTTAGATTTAATGAAGTGTACCAATTAAATAATATTTAATTGGAATTGAATTGATATTGATTTTTGGGTTTATCGTGAGCAGTGTTTTAAATAACACTCGTTCTTTAACCCGATAATTAATGAATGTGATTTTGGGTTTATCGTGAACCGTGTTTTAAATGACACTGATTCTTTAACCCAGTCGAAGATTAAAACTAAGTGGAGTTTTAATGAATCTTTAATTAGATTGAAATGATCGAAAGTGGAGTATCACCAGTTTTGCTCCAGGCGATAGTTAAATCTTTAATTAGATTTGAACGTGAAATGGTAATTGAATTTACCGATAACACTGTGGTGTTAGATATGAAGTATTACCAGTTTTACTTCATGGGATGAATAGGTTGGGATTGGGAAATTAAAACAAATGATTACTTCGGTAAGGTTCGCTAATCCCGACTAGGTTGAATTGATATTCAAAAATGGATTAAAGAATAAATTCAAGGAATTTATCTTTGATAAAATTAATGGGAATCTTTCCCTATGAATGTGAAATTTAGAAACTAACTGTCGGTTAGCCAAGCAGAATGGTTTTCTGGATATTGATCTGATGTTGGTTTCGGCCTTCGGGGTTAATATTTGGGGAATTATTCTCTTGATTAATTTACGGTTAGTGACTAATGAATTGGAATGAGGCGTATGTTGTGTTTGTGTAACACTTTTATAAAATATACGCGAGTTATTCGGGAAGACCGGGTTTATCCCATTCTGAATAACTGATATGACGATAAGTCGAAGATGAAGACGATGGTCGAAGACCGGAAGTCTTCACGTCGTTTGGGTGGTAACAGATGATCTTGATTAGGCTGTACACCCAAGAAGATGGAAACAGTTGGTGATCGTCCAGACGTACTTGGAGATCGATGGATATGCGGGGTACTAGGTGCCTCCGGTTTCGTTCAGACCCAGAACGGACTTGTAAATGGACTGTGTGTCTGACATCGGATTTCATTCTGTGTGACTGATATCGGTTGCATAGGATGGTTTGCCTGTGTGGCATGCTAAGATGCAAATGATCGAGGCTTCTGTTGAAAAGCAAAGTCTTGTGGTGATGATCAAAGCACGGCCTTTGTGGCGTAGCTTTGTGTAACGTTTACCTCGCGTGTTTCACACCAGGTATGAACCAAAAACGGGAGACGGACCTCAGGGAGGACTTGCGTTTCTTTCTAGCTAGAAAGTGGCGTCAGTGGTTTTACACGCCCTGACGAGTTTGACTTATGTGGTTGTTGCTGTTGCGAGGCGCCTCGGATTGATCGGTCGTTCTCGAACCGATGGAGTCATTTGTTGGCTCATTGACACCCCAAAGGGTGGGGAAACGCAGTGTTCAGGCATTTTAATCCACATCGGTGGACCGGCCCTGTCGCTCCAAGGGTCACTCGAGCTCTGATCCTGAGACACGGGCTAGAGCGTCTCGAATCGGTTGAGGACTATCTTTTGCCTCGGTTCATAGACGGAAATCCAATTTCCAAATACGTGACATTTGCGGTTTTAATTGTAAAACTAGTATGGCGACATGATATATGGTATTCATGCCGCCTATGATTGATACTTATGTTTTGAAGTTGTTTTATACACTATGCACTTATAATAGTATCAAATGATTTGTTTTAAAATGTATCAAGCATTCTTTGGCTGTTATAAGGGAAAACCCTATCCCCCGGCTTGCGTTGCATTGTGTGATAGGACCTGGGTCTTATAACAGCTTCATTTTTCTTTATTTAGCATTGCGCTGTTTGTTTTATGCACTGGTATTCTTGGGAGGAAACCCGTTCCGTGTTATACGGCGTGGTCCCTTGATTTACCTAAGCTTTAAAAATAAAGATTAATAACTGTTTTAGTTCTCACACCAGTCCCATGACTGACCTGGAGTTTATTGTTTTAACCTAAACTCTGGGTGCCCTTATTTTGACACGGGCAGCTAGTAGTTTTGGTTTTGCAGATTTATATTCACAGGATCCTGGTTTACAGCTGGAACGATATCCGGAAAGCTTTGTATCCGTATATCTCATCTAGTTGTGTATTGTATTATTTTCCGCTGCTATGTATTTAAATGTAATTTAAATCTCTGATATTTCTGTGTAATATTTATTTATACTCTGTATATTCTTGAAATCTGGTGCATTGTTGTAATATACAATGGAATGTTCTTCTGTATGCGTTCTGTTGTGGTTTGTTCTCGAACTATCCGACGCTCTCCTTTACGGGGAAGTTGCGGGTTTTCACAATCGCCCAATTGCACAAATAAAATGTGTATTCGTTGATTTGAAACCCACATAGGTATTGGGATGAGATTTGACATACACTAATCCCGATTGTTTAGTTGTACGTCAATCGATGGATTGACAGACTGTGTAGGCGTTAATTATTTATATTTAATGCTTATGCAGTTGTGTGGTGCACTCTGGATGATGGTTGATGATTTATCGTTGCTCTTATATACATGTGTTGTAGGGAATCCATATAATTAACGTTATATGGTAATTGATTGGGCCTCATTCCAATTGGGAAAATAAGGAATATTATATAAGCAAATTCATGTGTTGAATAGAATAAAAATTCATGTGTTGAACAGAATAAATGTTCATGTGTTGAATAAAATATTCATTTGTTGAATAGAATAACGAAGTTATTGAAATATATAAAGCTGTGTTGCTTAGATTGGCGTCATTTTGACGCGAGCGATATTTATATCGATTTTATTCATTTTTATAATGAATATAGAAAAGGAAGTAATTTCAAAATATAACGTTTCGAAAATATTATCATTTATATATCGATGATATGGAATATTCAATTTTGATTAGAAACTGAATATGAAGTAGAAATCGTTTTGAAAATGAATTTAAAACAATTCATAAAATATGTTTTAAAAGGAAATCGATGAAGAAAATTATATATAAAATATAATGGCCTGAATAGAACGCGCCGCGCTGCGATAGTTCGCGAATTTCGACCATTGACTTCGAATGGATATTACGGGAGATCCGACCGTCGGATTCGCCTAAAACCGGAACCGTTAGGTTCGTATCGAAAAGAGATTTCTAACGAATATTAGAGATTTGAAATCTAACAATTGGATTTGGAATTATGTCCAAATCAAATTTGGAAAAGGTCGCTATAAGTGCAGTTCGATGGCCGTTGATAAAAATCGACCGCATGGGCCTTGATAAAATTATTAAAAATAGTAATAATTTGTGTAAAATCATAAGAAATGATTTGTGAAGAATTGGGAGAAAAAAAATCCATATTTGAAAAGATAAAAATAGATTTTTATCGAAATGAACTAGTTTTGAACTTGAATTATAATTCTATTTATTTTTAAAATAAATAAATTGGATTTGAAATGGTTTTAAAAGTAACCAGAATTTCCAATAATTGAATTGGAATGGATTTGAATCGAAATTGTCTTTGGAATATTTCGATGTTGGATTTCGTGATGATATAGATATTGTTATGGGAATTTGAAAGATATATTTATATCATTATTTCCAATACGATATTTGTGGGTCGTAGAATTTGATATTGAATATAAGCCGATATATTTTCTATTCAGAGCCTTGTATTTGATATCAAATGTGATTTGGGTTTCTCATGAATGGTGTCTTCATTAACACTGTCCTTAAACCCAGTTGAGAAAAAGATTAAACCTTTTTATTTAGATTTAATGAAGTGTACCAATTAAATTGTATTTAACTGGAATTGATTTTTGGGATTATCGTGAATGGTGTTTTAAATAACACTTGTTCTTCAACCCGATAATTAATGGAATGTGATTTTGGGTTTATCATGAACCGTATTTTAGATGACATTGATTGTTTAACCTAGTTAAAGACAGGATATTGATTTTTGGGAAGATTAAAACTAAGTGGAGTTTTAATTAATCTTTAATTAAGTTGAAGTGATCGAGAATGGGGTGTCACCAGTTTTGCTCCAGGCGATAGTTAAATCTTTGATTAGATTTGAACGTGAAATGGTAATTGAATTTACCGATAACACCATGGTGTTAGATATGAAGTATGACCAGTTTTACTTCATGGGATGAATAGGTTGGGATTGGAAAATAAAATAAATGATTACTTAGACGTGGTTCGCTAATCCCGACTATTTTGAATTGATATTCGAAAGAAGATTAAAGAATAAATTTAAAGAATTTGTCTTTGATAAAATTAATGGGAACCTTTCCCAAAGTGTAAGAATATTTTAATAAAAGAATATTCTGAATTGGAATGAGGTGTATGTTATGTTTGTGTAACACTTGTTTATTATATACGCGAGTTATTCAGAAAGACCGGGTTTATCCCATTCTGAATAACTGATTCGACGTGGTGTCGAGGATGAAGACGGTGGTCGAAGACTGGAGGTCTTCACGTCGTTTGGGTGATTACTGATGATCTTGATTGGGTTGTACACCCAAGAGGAGGGAATCAGTTGGTGATCGTCCAGACGTACTTGGAGATCGATGGATATGCGTGGTACCAGGTGCCTCCAGTTTCATTCAGACCCAGAACGAACTTGTAAATGGACTGTGTGTCTGACATTGGATTTTATTCTGTGTGATTGATTTCTATTAAATATATATCTGTTTGGCGGTGGAGAATTTATTCTCTGGGTTAACGCCCTTCTCTGAGACGTACGAGCTCAGGGGTTATATATTGATGAATATCAATCATATGTAGTGAATTGCCTGTGTGGCATGCATAAGTGGCAAATGATCAAGGCTTCTGTTGAAAAGCAGAGTTTTTTGGTTGATGATCAAAGCACCGCCTGTGTGGCATAGCTTTGTGTAACATTGATTTGTGAGCCTCACACCCCGGTTGTGAACCAGAAACGGGAGAGGACATCAGGGAGGGCATTCATTTCCTTTTAGCTAGGTTGGTGTCAGTGACCTACCGGCCCTAACATTTATATTATTTTCACCTGTTTGGTTGTTTCTATTGCGAAGCACCTCAGATATATCGGTGACTGTGTGGAGCCGATGGAGTCATTTGGCTAATTTACGCCACAAAGGGCGGGGAAACATAGTGTTCAGGCATAATAATCCACATCGGTGGACCGGCCCTGACGATCCAAGGCTTGTCTGCGTGCTTGCCTGAGGCTCGGGCTAGAGAGTCTCGAATCAGTAGAGGACGATCCCTGGCCTTGGTTCACAGATGGAAATCCAATTTCCAAATACGTGACTTTGCGGTTTTGATTGTAGAGACTAGTATGGCGACATGATATATGGTTCCCATGCCATCTATAATTAATATTTATGATTAAAATTGTTTTGACACTATGCACTTATAATAGTATTAAATGATTTGGTTTTAACGTACCAAGCATGTTTGGCTATTATATGGGAAAACCCTATCCTCCGGCTTGTGCTGCATTGTGTGATGGGACCTGAGTCTTATAATAGCTTCATTTTTTCAAACAGCATTGCACTGTTTTGTTATATGCACTGGTATTCTTGGGAGGAAACCCGTTTCCTGTTATACGGCGTGGTCCCTTGATATATCTGATTTAAAGTAAAGCTTTAAATAACGGTTTTAGTTCTCACACCAGTTACATGACTGACCTGGAGTTTATTGTTTTAGCCTAAACTCTGGGTGCCCTTATTTTGACACGGGCAGCTAGTAGTTTTAGATTTGCAGTTTTATATTCATAGGATCCTGGTTTACAGCTGGAATGATATCCAGAAAGGTTTGTATCCGTATATATCTTTTGGTTGTGTTTTGTATTATTTTCCGCTGCATTGTAACGTATTGTAATCTTTGATATTTTCTGTTGTATTTTATTTATTTATACTCTGTGAGTTCTTGTAATCTGATGAAACTATTGTAATAAACAATGAAATGTTCTTCTATCTGCGTTCTATTGTGTGTTGTTCTCGAAGTATCCGGGCTTTCCTTATCAGGGAAGTTACGGTTCTTTACAGTTGGTATCAGAGCTTTGGTTTACAAAGCTCGAGATCAAGGCACGTTAGAACCAAATGAAAGAATTCATTAGAGATTGGGATAGTGATATCAAATGAGAATGACACGTTAGAGATGGGATCAATAGTATCCTAGAACGAGTGTGAAGAATATATTTTTAAAATGAAAACAATTTTTGTTTTGAAAATTTAAAACTTATTCAACGTATTTGAATATTTATTTGTGCTGAATCCGGACAATCCAGTATATAAGGATTTTGCATATACGTCTAATCCACGGGTATTCTAAGTTTTAATATACTTGATAGATATAGAATCATACTCTAGTAGCCCGAAGATGATTCTGATGATTGAGTACTCATCATCAGAATTTGTGTTCGAGTTTCGAAATTGTGATATCTATATATTTCCAATTGACTGGTGTGAGAGCCAAACTAGATAGGGCTTATTGTTGTGGTTTGGCATCAAAAATGTGATTTTTGACTACATATCAAAATTATGAATTTGAAATGATAATCAACTAATTGATTGTTGGTTGTGTGGTTTGATTATTGTTTGATTAATTAAATATGGAACCTTTAGCCAAATTGATCAAATATTGAATTGTATTGAAAATTTGTCGCATTTGCATGCATATACATGTACTTACATTGAACAGGTCATAGCAAAGAGGCTAGAGCAGAAGAATAAAATTGCTTGCCCGACAAATAGGTACATGTTTACAAATTTATTGGGTTTGGATGATTTTATGAGCCGATTGGCGGTTTCTTTTTCTTTTCTGGATTGGTGAGGGCCATGGGAGGCTATTTGAAATATCCCGAAGTCCCCGGTGCAGGGGAGGTTATGGCGAAATTTTTCGAAAATTTAGGGTGTTTGCCAAATTTTTGAAAAATAGAAAAGTTCTTAGAAACTGAAAAGTTGAAGAACTTAAGCCATAATGAAAATAATGGAAGTTTAATTGATTGGTAAAACAACTTTCGGCTTCGTTCCTTTTCGGGAACGAAAAGTTTTAAGTGGGGGAGATTGTAATACCCGGAAATCTGAGCCAATTTAAAAATTTTATTTTGGCAATTTTAATGAATTTTGAATATTTAAAATGATTTATTTTAAATAATATCGACAAGAAATTTATTTTCAATAGAATTCGAACGTATATATTTATATAGATCGTCGTTAGAATATAAATATTTTATTTTAAATATAAAAGTAATTGAAAATGGAGCGGTAGTTTGAAATTTCGATTTCGAATTTCAAATGAATGCACAAGATTCAAAATAAACCGGATTTTAGCGAAACCAAAAATATTTGAATCTAATTGAGAATATCTTTCCAAAGAATCCGAAAAATTGAAATTTCATAGCAGGGATAAAAGGTTATGTCCAGTTGAAAATTCAGAATAGTCGCTATGGAATTCTGGCCCTTAAAAATGGAAATTTTGCAAACGTCCCCGGTTTTCGACGAAACCACTTTTGTTGGATCCGTGATGTCAAGTTATTGCTAGATTCGAAAATTCATAATTTTTCGAATCAATATGTGAGCGTGACGAAGTAAAACGTGTTTTGACGGTTTCAAATGATTTTAATTGACTGGAAAATGGCCATTTTTCAAACGGTCTCAGAATTTGACGAAATTAGTTTTGTTAGGACCATATCGTCAAGCTATAAAATATTTTTCGGGAATTTTTAGAGTTTATATGTGGCCCCGATTAATTGAATTGTGCGTTCAACTTCAATATATAGAGTTATATTTTGACTTTGATGAAAACTAATCGAAACGATCGAATCATCCTACGATACATATCCCATTGTGTTCGAAATGGGGGTAATTAGCTCGAGGCGACAGTCGTTGGGTCTCGATTGGAGATCGAATTTAAAAGTTGCTTTTTAGAATTTATTAGATTATTAAATATATATAAACCATATAAAAACTCCCTTTTTATTTCATTTCCCTCCACTCATCGTTCACTCTCGATTCCCAAACCCGACAGAGATTAAAGTAAAAAAAGGAAGGAAAAGGGGCGACGGAACCCTAGCCGTCGCCACCATCGCAGCCCCCCTCGCGCCGTGTAATAACCCGGAAAATACGAGCCAATTTTAAAAATTTCAATTGGTGATTTCAAAGGAATTTGAACCATTGAAATAGAATATTTCAATAAAATAGTGAATTAGGAATAGTGAGTCAGTTTGAAAATTTGAATTCAAACTTTGACTGACTGTGCAGGGTGGAAAATATAACGGATTTTGGCGAAACCAAAAATATTTAAATCTGTTAGTCAATACCTTTCTGATGAATCTGAAAAATCGAAGTTTCATAACAGGAATCAAAAGTTATGGCCGAATGAATTTTCAGAAGGGTCGGTATATGGAATATATAGCCCTGGAAAATTGATATTTTGCATACGACCTCGGAATTCGACGAAACCACTTTTGTTGGGTCCGGGATATCAAACTATTGCTAGGTTTCAAATTTCATAATTTTTGAAGCTAGTATGTGAGCGTGGCAAAAAAAAATGTGTTTGGTCAAGTTCTGTTAAATTGGATCGACCAGAAAATGGCAATTTTTCAAACGACCTCAGAATTCGACGAAACAAGTTTTGTTGGGACCGTAGCGTCAAAACATAGCTAGATTTATTTTTCTGGAATTTTTCGAATCGGTTTGTGGCCCTGGCAAATTGAAATGTACGTTGAAAGTTAAAAATTAATTGTTTTATACTTTAATTTGAAAAATAACTGACTGTAACAGTCGAATTGGCCTACGAAACATATCCCATTGTGTCCGGAATGGGGGTATTTAGCTAGGGGCAACAGTCGTTGGGTTTAAAAAGGAGTTCGTTTGAGAAAACACTATTTAAAAATTTAATATAGTCCTCGGCCAATCAGAATTTTCCTTTCATAAATTTTAAAAATAAAAAAAAAGAAACCCCCCGATCAACGGCGAAACCCGCTCCCTACCTTCTCTCTTCAACCGCCGCCGCTACAGCCGCTTATAGCCTTCGCCACCGCCACCCTCCGACGCGCCTCAGTCCTCTCTTCAAATCCGACTGACCATCGCCGCCCCTCGTCGCCTCCTCCGCCCGTACCGACTCCCCAAAGTCCCGACCTTTCCTCCGCCGTCGCCGCCGATCTGGACCACCGAACGCCACCAAACCACCACCGACGCGAAGCCCTCTCTTCCCTCTTCCCCGTCAGCACCCCCGATCGTCCCCACGAGCCACTGATTTTGCGAAAACTGTAAACCTAGTTTTGAAACTTCGTGAAAGTGAGTTTTTCTTTGATCTTTACACTTTGAAAAATCATATCTTTTTGGTGTGTTTACGAAATTTGATGAAACAGGAAACATCGGGACCGCAAGGAAGCTCTCTACCCAATAGAAGAAGCCACAGATTTTTCTGACATCGTATCGATTTTTAGCACTCCGAAAACCATTGTGAGAAATCTAAATTAACGTGAAATTGAATGGAAAATGTAGTGTATAATTTATATATGCGAAATATAAATTACATACGTGTCGTATACCTCATGTACATGCGTATTGTAAGCTATATAGGCGAAGTATGAATTTTACATGCATAGAATAATTGATATATGTGTTGAAATGCAAGTGAAATATAGCAAATATATATATATATATATATATATATATATATATATATATATATATACTCCCCTCGTCCACAAACCATGGACGATATTTATGGTTGTGATTTGGTGTGAAATATTGGATGAAAAATACGAATGGTTGAATAATTGTTTGTGGTTGATATTGTTTGGTTGTGGTTGGAAAATACCCATTGGTGATTGAAATGAATTGGAAATATTTGTGGAAATAAAAATAAACATGCCGCCTGCGTGCGAATTAGATGCATGAATCCCCATTGTCAAAAACCGCGAGGTTTTAAGGTAGAGCGAGGAGCCGTACTAGGGACGGTGCCGGTTTTAACTACCCTGCCGTTATGCTGCCGAAATTTTAAATAATCTTTGTGTATTAGAATTATTTTCATGTGTTGAAATTAAAGTCATATATTGAAACTATATCCATGTGTGGAAATGTTTGTGTGTTGAAAAGTGTGGTGTGAAAATTAGATTCATTTGTGAATGAATGAAGTGTTGAAACAATAAAAATCACATTTATATATATATATATATGAAGTATGAAAAAATATTCGCCTTATATAACTAGTTTCAACAATAAAAATCCCATCTTTCTAATATGAACAATATAAATAAAATGTCCATGTGTGGATATGCTCATTTGTTGAGAAGAGTGTGTAGTGGAAAAGTTCATGTGTTGAATAAAAAGATCGAACAATAAAAATTACATTTTTATTGAAACTATGAAGTGTTGAAAACATCCATTTGTCGAATATATATTTTGAATGATAAAAATATCATTTTTATCATATGTGTGATATGCTAAAGATATGCGGATGTTGAAATAAATATTGGTGAAAGAAATATAATTTTTAACATGCATAGGAACTAAATAAAATAGTCATGTGTTGAAATCTATTTTAGTTTGCCAAAATTATCACCTTTGAAATGTGAAGGGTTAAAAATAGCCACTTGTTCAAATAAACGTGCATGAGTTGAAATATACATTAACTAGCTAATGATATGATTTTATCCTATCATGCAACATTAGAATGAATGGTGTTTTTTAAACCGAAGTAAATCAGATATGAAATTGAATGGAAAATGATAAGTGATAGAAATTGTATATATGTACATGCATATCTATTGAACAGGTTAAAGCAAAAAGGGGCTAGAGAAGAGAAATAAAATTTTGTGCCCGACAAATAGGTACACATTTACTGCTTTGTTTGGGTGATGATTTTATGAGCCTGTTGGCTAGCCGCTTGGCTTTTTCTTTTTCTTTTTGATATGAGACACCCGTGTGGCTATTTGGGAATTTTCCCAGACCCTCCCGTACAAAGGAGGTTATGGCGAAATTTTCCGAAATTTAAAGGCATTAGTGAAATAATTGAAGTGGAAACGGTATAGGATTTTTAGAATGAACTATATTTATATAAATATATAAATATAAATAGAATTAAAACGAAACGTGGCCGTGCAGTTCATGTTTTGAAACCGTGATTTCAAACGACTAGTGCGGGAAATCCGACCATTGGATTTTCCCGAAACCGCAACTGTTGGGTTCGCCTTGGAAATATCGTTCCAACGGCACCAACTTTGTGAAGATCCGACGGTTGGATTGTCTGGAATGTTTAATTCAAAACTGAAGAAAAAGAGCGCCAGAAACGAATATATTTATATATATTTATAAATATAATTAAATTAAATCGAATAACGACGCTGCAGTTCATAAATTGAAATCGTAACTTCAAATGGCTAGTGAGGAAGATCCGACCATCGGATTTTCCCAAAACTGAAACCGTTGGATTCGTTTTGAAATGACCTTCCTAATGATGTAAAATTTGTGAAGATCCAACGGTTAGATTTTCAGATATGTGCAAAACAAAATTAGTGAAAAGCAGCGCCAGTGCATCGACACGACCTGAAACGTCGTTTAATTAAGTATGGCCATTTTGAATTAAATAAAAATGGCGATATGTCGTTATAAAGTACTATAGACGATATAGAGGGGAAATAAACCAATCTTGTTGTGTTTGCTTGATATGTGATGGTTGAATGTATTTGACATGAAAATTATAACTAAATAACTGAAATGTGAATGTTGAATAGTCAAACCATGTGATTAATTGATTTGAAAATCTAAATATACGTGGGTTATTTGAAAAGGTCGAGTTTATCTCATTTCACATAATCGATCGACGTTGAGAAGTCGAAGAGTCGAAGACGGCTGAAGACCGACGATCTCCACATTGGATGGATGGGCACTACTGATGCTCATAATTGGAGTAGCTACCATGAAGGAATTGAAGTAGTAGCCGTCCAAACATACTGTTGATTGTACGGATATGCGAGGAATTGGTGCCTCCGGTTTCGTTCAGACCCAGAACGGACTTGTAAATGGACTGTGTGTCTGACATTGGATTTTGTTCTGTGTTGATTGATCTCTGTTAAATATATATCTGTTTGGCGGCAGAGAATTTATTCTCTTGCTTAACGCCCTTCTCTGAGACGTATGAGCTCAGAGGTTATACATTGACAGAAATCAGTCGCATGGAGTGGATTGCCTGTGTGGCACGCCTAAGTGGCATATGATCAAGGCTTCTGTTGCAAAGCAAAGTCTTGTGGTTGATGATCAAAGCATGGTCTGTGTGACGTAGCTTTGTGTATAACGTGAATTCGCGAGCCTCACAACCCGGTATGAGTCAAAAACGGGAGAAGGACCCAAGGAGTGCATGACGTTTCTTTCTAGCTATGGTGGTGTCAGTGACCTCCCAGCCCTGACATTTATATCTACTTTTCACCTGTGTGGTTGTTGGAATACGAGGCGCCTCGATTATAGGTCTGTAAGGACCGGGAAACGTGTTTTCAGGAATAACTAATCCTCAAAAGTACGAGAGGACCGGCCTTGGAGGATCCAGGGGATTGCTGTGTGCGGTCCCGAGGCATTTGCTAGAGTGTCTCGAATCGGAGAGGAGCTTGCCCCTTGCCTCGACTCATGAAGGAATCCATTTTCCAATACGAAATATGCGAATGTTATTGTATTACTAGTATGGCGACATGATATATGGTACCCATGCCGTCTAGGATTGATATTTATGATTGAATTTGCTTTTGAAACATATATGCACTAGTAATAATATCAAGCACTTCTGTTTTATACGTATGAAGCATTTTTGGCCATTATAAGGGAAAACTCTATCCTCCGGCTTCCGTTGCATTGTGTGATGGGACCTGAGTCTCATAATGGCTTCATTTTATAAAAAGCATTGCGTTGATTTAATCGTTTACTTTATCTCATGCACTAACACTCATTGGAGTAAACCCGTTCCGCGAAAGTGGCGTGGTCCTTTGATAGGCCTTATTATTGTTGTTACTAAGTTGAGTAGATTTGTCATACCAGTCCCATGACTGACTCGTAGTTTGTTTCACCTTGCAAACTCGGGTGCCCTCATTTTCACACGGGCAGCCTAGTTACAGGTTTCAGACGCACCTTTTGGCTCGTGGCGAGGCTTGACTACACCGTGCTGACTTGGATTTTCTCTGCCATTATTGTATCTATATTATGATTCCGCCATTGGCGATGTAGACTGATATTCCTTTTGTGTACTCTTTAT
The DNA here is from genome assembly GCA_030737875.1 of Allium sativum. Classification (NCBI taxonomy): domain Eukaryota; kingdom Viridiplantae; phylum Streptophyta; class Magnoliopsida; order Asparagales; family Amaryllidaceae; genus Allium; species Allium sativum. The sequence goes on from CM060910.1 coordinate 621,580,440, forward strand.
GTATGATTCCGCCTCAGGCGATGGTGACTGATTATGTATCATTATGCACTAAGTTGTATCCTGTACTGTGCTTCTCTGATGTGATGATATCTATATGATTCCGCTGTCATATGTGTGTAAATTATTCTATTTTCTGTTTATGCTATTATCTGTGATCTGCTAATGATGATTAATGTGTTATATTCCAATGATTATCCTTAACACCGTGTCACGGGGTTTTGGGATCGTCACAGCTGGTATCAGAGCTTTGGTTAACCTTAGTTCTGGAGTCTAACACATTAAACACTTCGTCAAAATAGAATCAGTAATATTCTAAGACGAGTCGCTCATTAGAGATAGGACTAGTAAAGTTCTAGAATGAGCCGAGCAGAATAGCAAAAACAATATGATTAGTCTATCGTTATCTTTCCGTAAAATTTTCCGCCTAAATATGCAGTTGACTATCATTTCTGTTAGCTGACTTTTTCGTTGCTTATACAGAATTTGAAAAATGGCTACCAGAGCAGCCGCCGCTAGAGGAGGCCGTGCCGGCCGAGGCCGAGGAAGAGGAGAAGTCCCAGCTCAAGAAGGACCTTTGATACAACCTCCGGCAGCTCAATACTTCGAGCTTGACCGTGTAGCTAAGAGATATAAGAACTTGGGAGGCAAGACCTTCTCGGGAACTGGCACAGTAATAGAGGCCCTTGCATGGCTCAAAACATGCGAGAAAATTCTTGAAGGCCTAAGGCTAGGAGACGAAGACAAAGCTATTATGGGCGCCTGGCTTATGCAGGAACAAGCTGAATTATGGTGGGAATCTCTTACCGCCGGGAATAGAGAAGCTGGAAGAACATGGGATGGATTTAAAGAACTCTTCAAGGAGAAATATGTCCCAGAACAAGCCCTAGAAAGAATGCACGATGACTTCGCCAATCTCCAGCAAGGGGATCTTTCCATGCAAGATTATCTGAATAAATTTACAATGTTGTCGCCCTATGCTCCGGAACTCGTCGCCACTGCGAAATCCAAAAATAAGAGGTTTATCCTTGGGCTAAGACGACAATATCATGATAGAGCCATGGCCTATGTCAAGCTGGAATTCAACGAACTGGTGGAAATGACATGCAACTATGAAGACCTTGATCAAAGGCATCTGGATCAGGATCGCGCTAGAAGCCAAGCCGGAAACAAGCGCAAGCCTGCTGTAAATCAAGGCGAGTCAAGCCAAGCAGCATCTTCAAAACCTCAGACTGGCAAGTTGCCAAGAGGAAATTGCTTTAACTGTGGTAAGCCGGGGCACTACTCAAACGTCTGCACAGCTCCGAAGAGGCAGAAAACAAATTCTCAAGGCTCGAGCCAGGGCTCTCAGAACCCTCGCTCGTGCATCAATTGCCGCAAGACCGATCATCTGGTCAAAGACTGTCCTTTGCTGAAGAAAGCTACAGTAGCTCACGTCTATGACGGGTCGAGCCCGCCAGCTGCTTCCGACGGAGCAGGTAAACCTGATGTTTTGGGAGGTACCCTTACAATTAAAAATATTCCTGTTTCTGTATTATTTCACACAGGTGCATCGCGTAGTTTTATTGCTAGAAACATAGTGCACAAATTAAAGTTAAAACAGCGAAAGCTGAAAGAATCGGTTGAAGTTCACAACCCGATAGGGGGTCCTGTTACTCTCAATTCCTGTTGTAAAGTGCCAATCTCTTAATCTTTCTACAAGTTACCTTTCAATCTAGTTGTTATGGATTTCCCCGAATTCGATATTATTCTCGGGCTAGATTGGTTAACGAAATATGAAGCTGAGGTAAATTGTGCGGAAAGAATCGTTAAAATTCGAACGAAGCTTGGACATATATATATACCCTGTCATGGTTCGAATCCGAATGGAGAAGAATTTTGGTCAGCATTAGAACTTATCCCCACTTCCATGGAAAAGATTCCGATTGTTAGAAACTATGCGGATGTGTTTGAAGAAGTTGAGAACTTACCTCCGCAAAGAGAAATAGAATTCCGAATCGACCTAATTCCCAATGCCAGACCAGTGGTACATCCAATTCGCAGAATGACTCCGAAAGAAAAAGAAGAATTAGGCGATCAAACTCGTCAACTGTTGTGGAAGGGTCTAATCAGACCTAGTTTTTCTAATTGGGGTGCAGCTGTTGTGTTTGTCCCAAAGTCAGATGGTACTCTTCGATTATGCGTTGATTACTGAGACCTCAACAAACAGATGCTTAAAAATAAATATCCATTACCCTGCATTGATGATTTGCTAGACCAATTGAATGGGGCGAAAGTATTTTCCCGAATGGACCTAGCTACGGGTTTTCATCAATTGAGAATGGCAGAAGAGTGTGTTCCTTTGACCGCTTTCAGAGGTCCAAACATATTTTATGAATGGTTAGTAATGCCGTTTGGCCTATGTAATGCTCCAGCATACTTTGTCGATCTAATGAATAGAGTGTTCAGGGGAGTTCTGAATAAATTTGTCCTCGTATTCATCGATGATATTTTAATCTACTCCAAATCAAAACCCGAGCATGAAAAACACTTAGAACAAGTATTGGAGATTCTAAGGAAGAACGTCTTCAAAGCCAAATTCTCTAAATGTGTCTTCTGGCAAGAAGAAGTTAAATTTCTTGGCCATGTCGTGTCAGAGAAAGGAATTTCTGTTGAACCAAGCAAAATAACAGCGATTCAAGACTGGAAACAACCCACTACTCCCACAGAAGTTAGAAGTTTTATGGGGTTGGCTAGTTATTATCGAAAGTTCGTTAAGGATTTTTCGAAGATATCCGGTCCGTTAACGAAGCTCACAAAGAAACACGATAAGTTTAAGTGGACTTCCGACTGTGAAGAAGCTTTCCAGGAATTGAAATCGAAGCTGACCACCGCTCCAGTGTTAACTATTATTGATGGCAATCAGGATTTAATGGTTTGGACAGATGCTTCTATTAGAGGTCGGGGTGCAGTGTTAATGCAGAGAGGCCAAGTAATCGCTTATGCAAGCCGCCAACTGAAACCGTACGAGAAGAATTATGTGACTCATGATCTTGAGTTGCTAGCCATCGTTTTTGCCTTGAAAATCTGGAGCCATTATTTATTGGGCGAGAAATTTATACTGTACACAGATCATCAATCGTTGAAGTATTTATATACACAGAAAGATCTGAATCTGAGACAGCAGCGTTGGCTAGAATTTCTTGCAACGTATGATCTTGATATTCTGTATATGCCGGGGAAGGCTAACGTTGTAGTGGATGCACTTAGTAGAAAAACCGCAATTGTTGCCCATCTTATAATTACACCTAGCTTGATCGATACGATATGTGCTCTCCAGAAGAATGATTATTTCATTCAAAAGATCAAAGAAAGAATCCAGAAAGGAGAACCCTCAAGCTTTCAAGTAAATAAAGAAGGAGTTCTGAGGCTGAATGGGAGAATTTGTGTTCCCAACCTTCCTGAGCTCAAAAGAGAAGTGCTGGATGAATGCCATAAATCCAAATTTTGCATCCATCCTGGGGTGAGTAAAATGTACAACGATATCAAACGCACTTTCTGGTGGAAGGCAATGAAAAGAGATATTTCTTTGTATGTTAGCAGATGCCCTACTTGTCAATTGGTCAAGAGTGACCAACAAAAGCTAGCTGGACTGTTACAACCGTTGCAAGTCCCAGGTTGGAAATGGGAACAGATTTCCATGGATTTCATAGATGGTTTGCCGCGAACCAAGAAAGGTAATGACAGCATTTGGGTAATCGTAGATCGCTTCACGAAGACTGCCCATTTTATACCTGTCAGATCCAATAGAACCGCTCAAAGTCTAGCACAGATATATTTCAAAGAAATTGTTAAGCTGCATGGAATTCCCATCAGCATAGTCAGTGATAGAGATCCCCTATTTACTAGAAAATTCTGGGAGGCTTTCCAGACAGAATTGGGAACAAAACTAAATATGAGCACCGCTTACCACCCACAAACAGATGGCCAAACTGAGCGGGTGAATAGAATTCTGGAAGATTTATTGCGGGCTTGTATAATTGATTTTGGTGGGTCATGGGAAGATCATTTGCATTTGGCAGAATTCTCATATAATAATAGCTATCAAGCAAGTTTGAGAATGTCGCCATTTGAAGCATTATATGGCAGACCCTGCAGATCTCCAGCATGTTGGGTAGAACCTGGAAACAGACTTGTACTAGGACCCGATATGATTAGAGAAGCATCTGATAAAGTGGACTTCATCAAGAAGCGTTTGAAAACCGCCCAAAGCCGACAGAAAAGTTATGCAGACTCTAGAAGGAGAGATTTGACATTTGCTGTTGGTGATCATGTTTATTTGAAGGTTTCTCCGATGAGAGGAGTAATCAGATTTGGCAAGACTGGGAAGTTGGCACCGAGATTTATTGGTCCCTTTCCTATACTTGAACGAATTGGAACTCTTGCTTATAGGGTTCAATTGCCAGATTGGTTGCCTGGAGTGCACAATGTATTTCACGTATCTCAACTTAGAAGACATGTGCATGATCCAGATCTTGTTGTAGAAGAAGCAGCGCAACGGGATGTGGAGATAACTCCAGAATTAGCACTCAGAAGAGAGCCATTAAAGATAGTTGGCAAAGAAACTAGAGAACTCGGAAGCAAAAAGGTTCATTTAGTTAAGGTGCAATGGAGCAGTGATCCTAGAGACTGTACTTGGGAAACTGAGGAAAGCATTGAGCAAGATTACCCCAAATGCAGAGTGGATATCTCTGACTAACTCCGGTGCAAGGTACCTTTACAATACTTTGCATTTACATTTTATTTCCTACTTTACTGCTGTTTCCTTTTCGAGGACGAAAAGTTTTAAGTGGGGGAGATTGTAATAACCCGGAAAATACGAGCCAATTTAAAATTTTTAAATTGGTGATTTCAAAGGAATTTGAACCATTGAAATAGAATATTTCAATAAAATAGTGAATTAGGAATAGTGAGTCGGTTTGAAAATTTGAATTCAAACTTTGACTGACTGTGCAGGGTGGAAAATATAACGGATTTTGGCGAAACAAAAAATATTTAAATCTGTTAGTCAATACCTTTCTGATGAATCTGAAAAATCGAAGTTTCATAACGGGAATCAAAAGTTATGGCCGAATGAATTTTCAAAAGGGTCGGTATATGGAATATATAGCCCTGGAAAATTGATATTTTGCATACGACCTCGGAATTCGACGAAACCACTTTTGTTGGGTCCAGGATGTCAAACTATTGCTAGTTTTCAAATTTCATAATTTTTGAAGCCAGTATGTGAGCGTGGCAAAAGAAAATGTGTTTGGTCAAGTTCTGTTAAATTGGATCGACCAGAAAATGGCCATTTTTCATATGACCTCAGAATTCGACGAAACTAGTTTTGTTGGGACCGTAGCGTCAAAACATAGCTAGATTTATTTTTCTGGAATTTTTCGAATCAGTTTGTGGCCCAGGCAAATTGAAATGTACGTTGAAAGTTAAAAATTAAATGTTTTATACTTTAATTTGAAAAATAACTGACTGTAACAGTCGAATTCGCCTACGAAACATATCCCATTGTGTCCGGAATGGGGGTATTTAGCTAGGGGCAACAGTCGTTGGGTTTAAAAAGGAGTTCGTTTGAGAAAACACTATTTAAAAATTTAATATAGTCCTCGGCCAATCAGAATTTTCCTTTCATAAATTTTAAAAATTAAAAAAAAAAAAGAAAACCCCCCTGATCAATGGCGAAACCCACTCCCTACCATCTCTCTTCCACCGCCGCCGCTACAGCCGCTTCCAGCCTTCGCCACCGCCACCCTCCGACGCGCCTCAGTCCCCTCTTCAAATCTGACTGACCATCGCCGCCCCTCGTCGCCTCCTCTGCCCGTACCGACGCCCCAAAGTCCCGACCTTTCCACCGCCGCCGCCGCCGATCTGGACCACCGAACGCCACCAAACCACCACCGACGTGAAGCCCTCTCTTCCCTCTTCCACGTCAGCACCCCCGATCGTCCCCACGAGCCACTGATTTCGCGAAAACTGTAAACCTAGTTTTGAAGCTTCGTGAAAGTGAGTTTTTCTTTGATCTTTACACTTTGAAAAATCATATCTTTTTGGTGTGTTGACGAAATTCGATGAAACAGGAAACATCGGGACCGCAAGGAAGCTCTCTACCCAATAGAAGAAGCCGCAGATTTTTCTAACATCGTATCAATTTTTAGCACTCCGAAAACCAATGTGAGAAATCTAAATTAACGTGAAATTGAATGGAAAATGTCGTGTATAATTTATATAAGCGAAATATAAATTACATACGTGTCGTATACCTCATGTACATGCGTAGTGTAAGCTATATAGGCGAAGTATGAATTTTACATGCATAGAATAATTGATATATGTGTCGAAATGCAAGTGAAATATAGCAAATATATATATATATATATATATATATATATATATATATATATACTCCCCTCGTCCACAAACCATGGACGATATTTATGGTTGTGATTTGGTGTGAAATATTGGATGAAAAATACGAATGGTTGAATAATTGTTTGTGGTTGATATTGTTTGGTTGTGGTTGGAAAATACCCATTGGTGATTGAAATGAATTGGAAATATTTGTGGAAATAAAAATAAACATGCCGCCTGCGTGCGAATTAGATGCATGAATCCCCATTGTCAAAAACCGCGAGGTTTTAAGGTAGAGCGAGGAGCCGTACTAGGGACGGTGCCGGTTTTAACTACCCTACCGTTATGCTGCCAAAATTTTGAATAATCTTTGTGTATTAGAATTATTTTCATGCGTTGAAATTAAAGTCATATATTGAAACTATATCCATGTGTGGAAATGTTTGTGTGTTGAAAAGTGTGGTGTGAAAATTAGATTCATTTGTGAATGAATGATGTGTTGAAACAATAAAAATCACATTTTTATATATATATGAAGTATGAAAAAATATTCGCCTTATATAACTAGTTTCAACAATAAAAATCCCATCTTTCTAATATGAACAATATAAATAAAATGTCCATGTGTGGATATGCTCATTTGTTGAGAAGAGTGTGTAGTGGAAAAGTTCATGTGTTGAATAAAAAGATCGAACAATAAAAATTACATTTTTATTGAAATTATGAAGTGTTGAAAACATCCATTTGTCGAATAAATATTTTGAATGATAAAAATATCATTTTTATCATATGTGTGATATGCTAAAGACATGCGGATGTTGAAATAAATATTGGTGAAAGAAATATTATTTTTAACATGCATAGGAACTAAATAAAATAGTCATGTGTTGAAATCTATTTCAGTTCGCCAAAATTATCACCTTTGAAATGTGAAGGGTTAAAAATAGCCACTTGTTCAAATAAACGTGCATGAGTTGAAATATACATTAACTAGCTAATGATATGATTTTAGCCTATGCATGCAACATTAGAATGAATGGTGTTTTTTAAACCGAAGTAAATCAGATATGAAATTGAATGGAAAATGATAAGTGATAGAAATTGTATATATGTATATGCATATCTATTGAACAGGTTAAAGCAAAAAGGGGCTAGAGAAGAGAAATAAAATTTTGTGCCCGACAAATAGGTACACATTTACTGCTTTGTTTGGGTGATGATTTTATGAGCCTGTTGGCTAGCCGCTTGGCTTTTTCTTTTTCTTTTTGATATGAGACGCCCGTGTGGCTATTTGGGAATTTTCCGAGACCCTCCCGTACAAAGGAGGTTATGGCGAAATTTTCCGAAATTTAAAGGCGTTAGTGAAATAATTGAAGTGGAAACGATATAGGAATTTTTGAATGAACTATATTTATATAAATATATAAATATAAATAGAATTAAAACGAAACGTGGCCGTGCAGTTCATGTTTTGAAACCGTGATTTCAAACGACTAGTGCGGGAAATCCGACCATTGGATTTTCCCGAAACCGCAACCGTTGGGTTCGCCTTGGAAATATCTTTCCAACGGCACCAACTTTGTGAAGATCCGACGGTTGGATTGTCTGGAATGTTTAATTCAAAACTGGAGAAAAACAGCGCCAGAGACGAATATATTGATATATATTTATAAATATAATTAAATTAAATCGAATAACGACGCTGCAGTTCGTAAATTGAAATCGTAACTTCAAATGGCTAGTGTGGAAGATCCGACCGTCGGATTTTCCCAAAACTGAAACCGTTGGATTCGTTTTGAAATGACCTTCCTAATGATGTAAAATTTGTGAAGCTCCAACGGTTAGATTTTCAGATATGTGTAAAACAAAATTAGTGAAAAGCAGCGCCAGTGCATTGACACGACCTGAAACGTCGTTTAATTAAGTATGGCCGTTTTGAATTAAATAAAAATGGCGATATGTCGTTATAAAGTACTATAGACGATATGGAGTGGAAATAAACCAATCTTGTTGTGTTTGCTTGATATGTGATGGTTGAATGTATTTGACATGAAAATTATAACTAAATAACTGAAATGTGAATGTTGAATAGTCCAACCATGTGATTAATTGATTTGAAAATCTAAATATACGTGGGTTATTTGAAAAGGCCGAGTTTATCTCATTTCACATAATCGATCGACGTTGAGAAGTCGAAGAGTCGAAGACGGCTGAAGACCGACGATCTCCACATTGGATGGATGGGCGCTACTGATGCTCGTGATTGGAGTAGCTACCATGAAGGAATTGAAGTAGTAGCCGTCCAAACATACTGTTGATTGTACGGATATGCGAGGAATTGGTGCCTCCGGTTTCGTTCAGACCCAGAATGGACTTGTAAATGGACTGTGTGTCTGACATTGGATTTTGTTCTGTGTTGATTGATCTCTGTTAAATATATATCTGTTTGGCGGCGGAGAATTTATTCTCTTGCTTAACGCCCTTCTCTGAGACGTATGAGCTCAGAGGTTATACATTGACAGAAATCAGTCGCATGGAGTGGATTGCCTGTGTGGCATGCCTAAGTGGCATATGATCAAGGCTTCTGTTGCAAAGCAAAGTCTTGTGGTTGATGATCAAAGCATGGTCTGTGTGACGTATCTTTGTGTATAACGTGAATTCGCGAGCCTCACAACCCGGTATGAGTCAAAAACGGGAGAAGGACCCAAGGAGTGCATGACGTTTCTTTCTAGCTATGGTGGTGTCAGTGACCTCCCAGCCCTGACATTTATATCTACTTTTCACCTGTGTGGTTGTTGGAATACGAGGCGCCTCGATTATAGGTCTGTAAGGACCGGGAAACGTGTGTTCAAGAATAACTAATCCTCAAAAGTAAGAGAGGACCGGCCTTGGAGGATCCAGGGGATTGCTGTGTGCGGTCCCGAGGCATTTGCTAGAGTGTCTCGAATCAGAGAAGAGCTTGCCCCTTGCCTCGACTCATGAAGGAATCCAATTTCCAATACGAAATATGCGAATGTGATTGTATTACTAGTATGGCGACATGATATATGGTACCCATGCCGTCTAGGATTGATATTTATGATTGAATTTGCTTTTGAAACATATATGCACTAGTAATAATATCAAGCACTTCTGTTTTATACGTATGCAGCATTTTTTGCCATTATAAGGGAAAACTCTATCCTCCGGCTTCCGTTGCATTGTGTGATGGGACCTGTGTCTTATAATGGCTTCATTTTATAAAAAGAATTGCGTTGATTTAATCGTTTACTTTATCTCATGCACTAACACTCATTGGAGTAAACCCGTTCCGCGAAAGTGGCGTGGTCCTTTGATTTGCCTTATTATTGTTGTTACTAAGTTGAGTAGATTTCTCATACCAGTCTCATGACTGACTCGTAGTTTGTTTCACCTTGCAAACTCGGGTGCCCTCATTTTCACACGGGCAGCCTAGTTACAGGTTTCTGACGCACCTTCTGGCTCATGGCGAGGCTTGACTACACCGTGCTGACTTGGATTTTCTCCTCCATTATTGTATCTATATTATGATTCCGCCATTGGCGATGTAGACTGATATTCCTTTTGTGTACTCTTTATGTATGATTCCGCCTCAGGCGATGGTGACTGATTATGTATCATTATGCACTAAGTTGTATCCTGTACTGTACTTCTCTGATGTGATGATATCTTTATGATTCCGCTGTCATATGTGTGTAAATTATTCTATTTTCTGTTTATGCTATTATCTGTGATCTGCTAATGATGATTAATGTGTTATATTCCAATGATTATCCTTAACACCGTGTCATGGGGTTTTGGGATCGTCACACGCCGCTACTTGCGCAACCAACTTCCTCACAACCTCCTCGCGAACCGCGGTCGCGAGCCCCAAGCGCTGCACCCGTCGACAGCCTACTCGGCACAGAGCACCACCGTCAGGCCCCAATGGCGCCGCCCCATCCTCCGTTCCCTCGACCTCTCTCTCCCTCTTTCTACTGAAAGCCACCCACCGATAATCGCGCACCAGACCACGACCACCGCCGCCTCCAGTGCCTCCTCCGCCCCCAGCTGACTCCGGCTCCACCATTCCCATCCCCAAAGTCCACTGGTAAGTTTTTACTTCAATGTATTTTAAATAATTAGGTGAATCTAATTAAAAGGAATTAATTTTGAATCAGTTTTATTTATGTATATGAAAATAAAAAAGGTTGGTTTTTTTTCTAAATAAAAAAATTCAATTTTTAGAGAGGAACAGACTTGATTTTTAAGAAGGTTAGATCTTTTATATTAGAAAAGTTGAGATCTGTATACGAGGAAAGATGAGATTTTTATAATAGTAAAGTTTATATTTTTAAATTAGTAAAGTTAAGATTTTTAAATGTAAAGATACGATTCTTATTATGGAAAAGATTATATTTTTAAATATAAAAAGATTAGATTTTTAGTTTCATAAAGGTATTATTTTTTCCATATGAAAGGATTTGATTTTTATAAAATAAAATTACAATCTTTGGGTATGTAAAAAAATATGATTTTTAATTAAGTGAAAATATAAATTTTAGCGAAGTAAAGATGAGATTTTGATCATCTTGAAAGCGAAGTAAAAAATATGATTTTTATTATCTAGAAAGAGAAATAAAATTATGATTTTTATATATTTGAAGTGAAAATAAAAATGTGATTCTTATTTTAAAGTAGCGATATAAAAATATAAATTTTATTATATTACTAGAGGGATAAAAATAGAATTTTTATCTATAAATTAGCGGCATAAAAATAGAATTTTATCTATAAAGTAGCGGCATAAAAATAGAATTTTTATCTATATTGTAGCAGTATAAAAATAAAATCTTTATCCATATAGAGTGTTTATAAAAATGTGATTTTTATATACATAGCAACAATATAAAAATGTAATTTTTATATATGTAGTGGCTACGGATAATGAAATTGACAAAAGGCGAGCACGACGAAGATTTCTACATATGAAGAGTCGTGGCGTTTGGTTTAGCTAGTCGGTGAGAACTCCTCACATTTATTTCTATTTCTAGTTTGAAATATATACTAGGATGCAGACAGTGCTTAGTAGCACCCGACACCCGTCGTCCACAGACCATGGATGAATTTTTTGTTCGATTGATGTGTTGTGAAATTTGACTATTGATTGTGATGTGTGAAAAATAAATATTTATAAACAAATCGGACGATTTGTTTATATACACTTATTTGACTGATATTGATTAGGACGATAAATTTTACACATCGCCCAATTGCACAAATAAAATCTGCGTTCGTTGATTTGAAACCCCACACAGGTATTGGGATGAGATTTGACATACAATAATCCCGATTGTTTAGTTGTATGTCAATCGATGGATTGACAGACTGTGTAAGCATTAATTATTTATATTTAATGCTTATGCAGTTGTATGGTGCACTCTAGATGATGACTGATGATTTATCGTTGCTGTTATATACATGTGTTGTAGGGAACCCATATAATTAACGTTATATGGTAATTGATTGGGTCATTCCAATTGGGAAAATAAGGAATATTATATAAGAAAATTCAAGTGTTGAACAGAATAATAATTCATCTGTTAAATAGAATAAATATTCATGTGTTGAATAAAATATTCTTTTGTTGAATAAAATAACGAATTTATTGAAATATATAAAGCCGTGTTGGTTAGATTGGCGCCGTTTTGATGCGAGCAATATTTATATCGATTTTATTCATTTTTATAATGAATATAGAAAAGGAAGTGATTTCAAAATATAACGTTTTGAAAATATTATCATTTATATATCGATGATATGGAATATTCAATTTTGATTAGAAATTGAATATGAAGTTGAAATCATTTTGAAAACAAATTTAAAACGATTTATAAAATACGTTTTAAAAGAAAATCGACGAAGTATATATTATATATATTATATATAAAATATAATGGCCTGAATAGAACGCGCCGCGCTGCGGCAGTTCGCGAATTTCGACCATTGACTTCGAATGGAAATTACGGGAGATCCAACCGCCGGATTCTCCTAAAACCAGAACCGTTGGGTTCGTATCAAAAAGAGCTTTCTAGTGAATATTAGAGATTTGAAATCTAACGGTTGAATTTGGAATTATGTCCAAATCAAACTTGGAAAAGGTCGCTGTAATTGCAGTTCGATGGCTGTTGATGGAAATCGATTATACGGGCCTTGATAAAATTATTAAAAATAGTAATCATTTGTGTAAAATCATAAGAAATGATTTGTGAAGAATTTGGAGGAAAAATTCCATATTTGAAAAGATAAAAATAGATTTTTTATCGAAATGAACTAGTTTTGAACTAGAATTATAATTCTATTTATTTTTAAAATAAATAAATTGGATTTGAAATGGTTTTAAAAGTAACCAAAATTTCCACTAACTGAATTGGAATGGATTTGAATCGAAATTGTCTTCGGAATATTTCGATGTTGGATTTCGTGATGATACAGATATTGTTATGGGAATTTGAAAGATATATTTATATCGTTATTTCCAATACGATATTTGTGGGTCGTAGAATTTTATATTGAATATAAGCTGGTATATTTTCTATTCAGAGGCTTGTATTTGATATCAAATGTGATTTGCGTTTGTTGTGAACGGTGTCTTCATTAACACTGTACTTAAACCTAGTTGAGAAAAAGATTAAACCTTTTTATTTAGATTTAATGAAGTGCACCAATTAAATGGTATTTAATTGGAATTGAATTGGAATTGATTTTTGGGTTTATCGTGAACGGTGTTTTAAATAACACTTGTTCTTTAACCCGATAATTAATGGAATGTGATTTTGGGTTTATCGTGAACCGTGCTTTTAGATGACATTGGTTCTTTAACCCAGTTAAAAACTGGATATTGATTTTTTGGAAGATTAAAACTAAGTGGAGTTTTAATGAATCTTTAATTAGGTTGAAGTGATCGAGAATGGGGTATCACCAGTTTTGCTCCAGGCGATAGTTAAATCTTTAATTAGATTTTAATGTGAAATGGTAATTGAATTTACCGATAACACCGTGGTTTTGGATATGAAGTATGACCAGTTTTACTTCATGGGTGAATAGGTTGGGATTGGTAAATAAAATAAATGATTACTTCGATGTGGTTCGCTAATCCCGACTAGTTTGAATTGATATTCGAAAGAAGTTTAAAGAATAAATTTAAAAAAATTATCTTTGATAAAATTAATGGGAACCTTTCACAAAGTGTAAGAATATTTGAATAAAAGAATATTCTGAATTGGAATGAGGTGTATGTTGTGTTTGTGTAACACTTGTTTATTATATACGCGAGTTATTTAGAAAGACCGGGTTTAACCCATTCTGAATAACTGATTCGACGTGGTGTCGAGGATGAAGACGGCTGTAACACCCCGTAATTTTATAACATTAAAATTCACAAATTAAAGTATACTTAATTTTTAGAAAAGAATTAAGTGAAATGGGTTGCGCAGAGAAATATATATATTGATATATATATATATATATATATAAATTAAAAATTAAATAAATAAATATGCGAAAAAGTTCAAAACAGCGAATTGGGAGGGGAAATAACCGAACCGGCCCATTTTTGAGGTCGATCCGAGCCTCGCTGGGTCGATTAGGGGTTAATCCAGGGTGTTTGGCTGTCAACCCATGGGCCGATTCGCTCAAATGCAGATTTTGCATTTGATTGGTTCTCATGGTTCAGGGTTAATCTAATGGTCCTAAATAACTTCCTACACCTATAAATACATCCTAATGCTAACCCTAAACCTAATAAAAATAGAATAGTTACCGTCGCCATGGAAATCAATGGAGCCGCCGCCAACTAAGAAAGAAGAAAAGCAAATTCAATTCTAATTCTCTCAACCCTAAAGCAAAGTAAAAGTCTCTCTTTTCTTCTCTAAATTGTGAGTATGATGATCTTAACAAGATTATTATCATTTTAATTAGGTTGAGTTATGAATGGATTATGAGTAGATGATGTGAATTATCATATATGTTGTTGTAAACCCCTTTTGCTATCATGTATATTGTACATCCAATGTTATGTGATGATGATATCTTATATGTTGTAAATCATGCTATGATGATGTTATGTATGTTGAAAGTTTCTATGCTAAGTTGTGATGAATCATACATGTTAAAAAGGCCATGATATTACCATCTATGCTAGTTAGTTCATATTAATTAAATCATCATGTTTGGGTTATGTTGATCTATATGACAAGTCACATATGCAAGTTTGATTGATTAGAAAAGTTATGAACATATACCAAGACATCTATTATGACATCTAGAATTATGCTATGACATATGTGATATCCTATACTAGTTCACACCATCATTATGTTTCCTAAAAGCCCCATATGCAAGTTTATGTATAGATTTGGGCTATGATCGTATCATATAAATTGAGACATTTAACAAGTTGACACCTTTTGATCCTTAACATGTGTAGTTTATGCAAGTTTCACTCCTATTATGATTAGATTTATTTTAATTGTCTATACGTTGTGATAATTTATCTTTGTGCTAGGTGTTAGACTATACAAGTCTAGCCTATATTATGCATTGAATAAGCGAACGTATAAACGTGGGGTAGGGGTAATATTAAGGATTTAATATAAAAAAGTTAGGGTGCAATTGATATGATTTTGCATGCCATAAGTGGATGGCCATAATTGAGTCAATTATGGACATCATTAAAAGTTGACTTAATTAATAATTTGAATAGGGAATTATTAAAATTGGGGTAAAAGATTTTAAGTGTTAATCAATGCTTAGGACACGAGGTTGGACTCGTTTGTGACGTAAACCTGCCCGGACCCGCCCGGCAAATCCAGTGGTCACAAATGTCAGCCCAATGTGAGAGGTCCTAGGCCTAAACTAAAGCATAACTGTAACAACCCGTATTTTCAATAACCTGTAATAACATAAATCGAGGCAGAATTAAATTCTAAAATGGGAATCAAGGGAAACGGGCTATGACATTGTGTTCGTCTCGGAAAAATACGCGAAATAGAGTCCGAGTTTTCGAAAATCGGAGTCCGTATGACCAAGATATGGCCTCGCGAAGTTTCACGAAAATTCCCAAATTAAAGTATACTTAATTAAGTGAAATGGGTTGTGTAGATATATATATATATATATATATATATATTGATATATATATATATATATATATAATTGAAAATTTAATAAATAAATATGCAAAAATGCTCAAAACAGCGAATTGGGAGAGGGGACTAACCGAACCGGCCGATTTTTGAAGTCGACCCGAGCCCGCTGGGTCGACTAGGGGTTAATCCAGGGTGTTTGGCTGTCAACCCGTGGGCCGATTCGCTCAAGTGCAGATTTTGCATTTGAATGGTTCTCATGGTCCATCTTTAATCTAAAGGCCCTAGATGGTTCCTACACTTGACTTCTTCCCCAAGACATGCTTTGATGGCTTGGATTGAATCTAGGGTTAATCCTATGGCCTAAAACACTTGCCTAATCTATAAATAAGACCCTAACCTACCCTAATTCATTCATAATTAAACCTAGTGACTAAACTATGGCAAAATGCTAGCTCTCATGGCCTCCACTAATTTTATGAAGAGGGTTGCATACTAATCACTCTCTAATCAACTTCTAATCCCTTCTTAGCATCTTAATCTTCTTCATTTGGTGTTCAAAGTTGCTAGTTGTGAGTTTCTATCACTTTGATGATCTTTTGGTAAACTAATTAGATGAGATGTGATGAGATTTATGGTTTTGTATGTGGGTTAATGAGCTTTGAATCATATGATATGATGTTAGCATTAATCTTATGTTTATGCATGTTGAGTATGTAAGCTTATGCAAGTTTAATATGATGTATGTTATGTTTGCATGATGCTAAATATGCAAGTTGTGGGCTATGTAATCATATGCATGTTATGCAAGTTCATGGTAATATGCTATGCAAGTTACATGTATGTAAATATGCAAGTTACATGTTTGTTAATATGCAAGTTACATGTATGTAAATATGCAAGTTACATGTTTGTTAATATGCAAGTTACATGTTTGTTAATATGCAAGTTACATGTATGTAAATATGCAAGTTACATGTTTGTTAATATGCAAGTTACATGTTTGTTAATATGCAAGTTACATGTATGTAAATATGCAAGTTACATGTTTCTTTATATGCAAGTTACATGTTTGTTAATATGCGAGTTACATGTATGTAAATATGCAAGTTACATGTTTATTAATATGCAAGTTCATGATGACACATTATGCAAGTCTATAAGCTAATATGCAAGTTTGTTATGCAAAATGAATATGTAAGTTATGTGACATATTATATGCAAGTTATGTGACATGTTATGCAAGTTCATATGCAAGTTATGTATTTGTTAATATGCAAGATGGCACCTTTGAAACATGTTCATTCATATGCAAGTTGACACCTTTTATATGTGTTATATCATGAACGAAATTACGTGGGAACGATGGGGTAATTAAATGCATAAGTTAATAAGATTGTGTGAAATTAATATAATTATGCATAACACAAAATAAATAAACATAGTATGGGAATTTGCCTATTTGGTTAGGTGTACCCATACTATGTGTTGGGAATTTACCTATTGAGTTAGGTCTACCCCATGGGAATTTACCTATTAAGTTAGGTCTACCCATGTTAAGAAAACTTGATTAATTAGGGATAATTAATATAAAATTATGAGGGTGATTAATTAGGTGTAATTAATTGACTAAGACACGAGGTTGGACTCAGTTGTAGCGTAAAACTGCCCGGACCCAACCGGCTTAACCAGTTGCTACAAATGTTAGCCCAATGTGAGAGGTCTTAGGCACAAACTAAATACGTAATTAATGTAAAGACACGAGGTTAGACTCTGTTATGACATAAGGCTGCCCGGACCCAACCGGCTTAACCAGCGGTCATAAAAGACAGTCTAATGTGAGAGGTCTTTACAAAGGTTACGTTCTTAATTAATTAATTAAGAAACACTTAACCACATTAGCATGTAGAGGGACATGAGGGGTTAAGTGGGTGCCTCGGGTGGCATGAGAAAATCTAGTGGTTGCCTTGGGTGGCAATAGAAAATACGATTAGAATACTTAACCAAAATAGAACATGTAATTAAAACATGATTAAAGGGTTAAGTGGGATATACTAGAAAAAGGGACAAGCTTAGGTGGGTAGCTTGTGGAGGCCCATTTCAACCAGTAACCCATACGTATCTTTGTGGGCTCGACCCATGTCGAGGACGGGACACGCATACTGGGCTTGACTGTAAGAGGCAAACGGGTTAGCGGTGGCAACGCAAGTCCAACGGGCTTCATATGCGTGAGTGGGCCCGGGCTGGTAGGTAAGCCGTTGTTGCATCGAGTAGATATAAGCCGTGCACCTTTAGTTCCATCAGGTTGCCACATTGGGGAATGATACATCCCACGGTGGGGCCAGCACGGGTATCTACGTTAGGGAGCCGATCGAATGGGAAGTAGTGTGTACACCTAGTGGATTGTAGGGCCCCGTGGCGCCTACTTGGTCACCTAGGGGTACGCAGGTACTAATTAGTAAATTTTATAAGTCCTTGGGTGGGATCAACCTTTAAGTTAGGAACGACTGGTGTGGTGCAGTTTAGTAATTTACCTTAGGGAGGGTAGATGCGTCTTTATCCTTTATCTTCGTTTAGTTGACTGCTTAGGGTAGCCATTCATCCCTATATGTTACCGTATATCAGTTTATGTCTTCTCTGGTTACTTTAACGATTGTATTGTTAAAGTTATAGGACTCGCTCAGTCTTATGTCTGACCCTGTTGTTTTTATCTTTTTCCCAACCCTCAGGTCCTACGGTGGATCCTAGCAGTAGTGGAGCTTGATCGGATTGCTGTTCCAGTCTTTAGGAGCTTGGATAGATGTAAAGCTCCAGTTATCCAGTTATCTTTTCTTTTGTTTGGCTATTGTATGAGAGTGGGATTATGTACTTCTTTATTTTGATGGATATTGTACTTGACCTTTATTGTGGTTTTATGATGTAACCAGACATGTTTTACTTCCGCTGTTATGAGATGATGTTTTAAAATTTCAAGTACTATTTATATCTGTCTTGTTGTAATTTTTCTGTTCTATATTCACTAAAATACTCCACCGATGCTATGGCATTCCCTTAGTGAGTGATCATAGCGGGAGTGGGGTGTTACACGTGGTATCAGAGCTTAAGGTTACCAGAACAGATAAAATTTTTGAGAAAAACTACTTTCTAAGAGTATTTTCGAAGAAAGTATTTTTAAAAGCATGTCTTCTAAGAGAAAAAGTTTTTGAAAAAGAAAAGCATAATCCCCAATAGCCATATCTTTATCTTTCGGAATCTCCTTTTTGAATCTTTCCTCTTTCGTTTCAGCATGGCTGAAGATCTTAACATCCCGGAGGGTTTAGTTATACCACTATGGTATAGGAGGTTGCAAGAGGCTAGGGCCGCGGCTGCGGGTCCGGCCAATGCTACTACACCAGAGACAACCGCTCCTCCTCCTCAGCCTAGAGTGGATAATTTTGCTAAGGTTTGCAAGGAGTTCAAGGCTATAGGAGGAAAACCTTTTCTTGGTTCAGAGACTTTCGTAGAGGCTAGAGATTGGCTTAAGGAAGTGGAAGAGTTGCTAGATATCTTTGAAGTGGAAGAGGGAAAGAAAGTCAAGTTGGCGGCTTGGTTAATGAAGGGAGAGGCCTCATTCTGGTGGGAGGTCACTAATGGAGAACGCCCTGTTGACTCTTGGGCAGATTTTAAGCAAAGGTTTGGGGCTAAGTTTCTCTCAAGGGCGGAAGAGAATCTGTTTATGGAGAAGTTCTTGAATTTGAAGCAAGGGAATCTCACGGTGAAAGAATATGTCAACAAATTCAATCAATTAGCAAGGTTTGGCATAGAGTTGGTGAATACACCGGAGAAGAAGGCTTTGAGGTTCGTTAGAGGCTTGAACGAACCATTGCAAGGAATAGCTATGACTCACATTCCTATGGGGGCCACTTTTGAGAAGCTTGTCTACATGGCACTTATGCATGAGGATGATAAGAATTCTAAGGCACCAGAGAAAAAGGGGGATCAGAAGAAACCGCAACAGCAACAACAAGGCAAGGGCGGAAAAGGCAATGGTGACAAAAAGAAGACGAAGAAGAAGTGCTTCAATTGTGGAACACCAGGACACCTCAGTAAGGATTGTCGCAAAAAGAAGAAGACCGGTTGCTTTCATTGTGGTGAAGCAGGGCATCTTGTGAAAAACTGCCCAAAGAAGGGGCAGAAGACGGGGTCTACCTCAGGAGGCCAGGTGCAAGCTCTTATAGCACCACCTAAGTCAGGGGGGCAAGTTCAGGTTCTCTCAGTTCCACCGATTCAGCAGAGAGGTAGAACTATTTCCGTTGAAAGTCTGGTTTTTCTGTTTGATCATCCAGTTCGTACTTTGTTTGACTCTGGCGCATCGCATTCTTTTATCTCATCATCGTTAGTTGAGTCACTGCACTTAGACACCAGTCTAGTTGATGATCCCTTGGTTGTCTCAAACCCAATTGGGGGCTCCATATATCTGTCTATGATATGTTTGGGTTTGAAGATTTCTATACTTAGCGTTGAGTTTAGATGTGATGCTTTTGTATTGGGCTTCACGGGCTATGGGTTGATCTTGGGCATGGACTGGTTATCCAGTAATGGTGCCGTTCTTGATTGCGAAAGGAGAGTTGTCAGGCTCATGACCCGCTTGGGTAACACTCTCGAGATCTCTTGCAATCCCATGGAATCTGTTTTGCTAAGTTATCTTGAATCGCTCGATGCTTCGGTCGAAAGTTTGTGTTCTGTCAGAGTAGTCCGGGAATATCCGGATGTGTTTGAAGAAGTAAAGGGTTTGCCTCCGAAGCGGGAGATAGATTTCCGAATTTATTTGGTGGATAATGCCAAACCAGTGTCTTTGCCAGTACGCCACATGGCTCCTCGTGAGAGAAGAGAACTTCATAAGCAAGTAGGGGAGTTGCTTGAGAAGGGGTTCATAAGGCGAAGTATATCGGAGTGGGGAGCTCCAGTAGTGTTTGCCACGAAGGCGGATGGGTCCCTCAGACTTTGTGTGGATTATAGGGAACTTAATAAGCTCACGAAGAAGAATAGACACCCATTACCGAGGATAGATGATCTCTTTGATCAGTTGGTTGGCGCGTCAGTATTTTCGCAGATGGACTTAGCTACAGGGTTTCATCAGTTAAGAGTGGCGGAGGACAGTATAGAGAAGACTGCTTTCCGGACTCCGGATGGTTTTTATGAGTGGCTAGTGATGCCATTTGGGTTGACAAACGCCCCCGCATACTTTGTTGATCTCATGAGTAGAGTGTTCAGAGAGTATCTGAATAAGTTTGTAGTAGTTTTTGTGGATGACATCTTGGTCTTTTCCAAGAATGAAGAAGAGCATGCCTTACATCTCAAGGAAGTGTTGGAGACTCTTCGAGCGCATAGTATTAAAGCTAAATTCTCTAAATGCCATTTTTGGAGAAGAGAAGTGCGATTCTTAGGGCATGTGGTCTCTAAGGAAGGGATAGCTGTGGATCCCGCAAAGATAGTATCTATCCAGGATTGGAAAGTTCCTAGAAATGCTACCGAGGTAAGAAGTTTCTTGGGGTTGGCAGGATATTATAGGAAGTTCATCAAAGACTTCGCGAAGATATCAGCCCCATTAACCCGCTTGACGAAAAAGAATCTGGTTTTCTCGTGGGATGTAGATTGTGATGATGCTTTCCGACGGTTAAAGAGAGCTTTGACCACCGCTCCAGTTTTAGTGCTTCCAGATGGGAGTAAGCCGTTTGTTGTTTATACCGATGCTTGTGGAACAGGATTAGGCGCAGTCTTGATGCAGGAGGGAAGGGTAATAGCCTATGGAGGGAGACAATTGAGAGTGCATGAGAAGAATTACCCTACCCATGATCTAGAGTTGGCCGCGATTGTTTTCGCACTTAAGTCTTGGCGCCATTATCTTCTTGGTGAGAGATTCGAGTTGTTCACCGACCATAAATCATTGAAGTACTTATTCTCTCAGAAGGATTTAAACTTAAGACAGCAAAGGTGGATGGAGTTCTTAGCATCCTATGATTTCGAGATAGCGTATACCCCTGGTAAGGGTAACGTGGTGGCAGACGCCTTAAGTAGAAAAAGGCTATCTTTGAGTCCATTGTTCGTGGAACGACGAAGCTTGGAGTTTCTTTCTTTGTTTGACTTCAGACCTTCTGTTGATTTTGTACCTGGATTGTTGGCATCCTTGGAGGTTAGACCTACTCTTTTGAGACGGATTGGCGAGGCTCAGCGAGACGACCCACAGTTGGTTGTGTTGGTAGAGAAGCTTATAAGAGGGGAGTCGTCCAGCCATTTGGGTAGATACACCATAGATGATAAGGGATGGTTGCATAGAGACGGTAGACTTTGTGTACCGCAAGATGAGGGTTTGAAGAAGGCTATTTTGGATGATGCACATCGTTCAAGAATGACTATTCATCCCGGTGGAGACAAAATGTACCAAGACATGAAGAGAGTTTTCTTCTGGGCCGGTATGAAGAAAGATGTGGCCGAGTATGTGGCTAGATGCTTAGTGTGCCAACAAGTTAAAGTGGAGCAAAGGAAACCCGGTGGGTTGCTACACCCATTGGAAGTTCAACAGTGGAAGTGGGATAGTGTCTCGATGGATTTCATCGACGGGTTACCGAGATCGAGGAAGGGCAATACGGGAATTTGGGTTGTGGTAGACAGACTTACCAAGAGTGCCCATTTTATACCCGTAAAGAGTAAGAGGACCGCTCCATGGCTTGCTTCAGTCTATGTTAGAGAGATTGTTAGATTGCATGGCGTACCATCCAGCATTGTGAGTGATCGAGATCCTATTTTCACTAGTGAGTTTTGGAGAAGTTTGCAAGAGGCGGTAGGGACTCAGTTGTGTTTGAGCACCGCATATCATCCTCAGACGGACGGTCAGACCGAGAGGGTGAACCGTATCTTAGAAGATCTTTTGAGGCTTTGTATCTTGGATTTTGGAGGTACATGGGAAGAACATCTTCCTTTGGTGGAGTTCGCATATAATAACAGCTTTCAGTCCAGTATTGGTATGGCTCCTTTCGAAGCTCTTTATGGAAGGCCTTGTCGATCTCCTACATGTTGGTGGGAATCTACGGATAAGATCTTGCTTGGGCCGGATATGGTTAGAGAGACTTCAGAGAAGATTGATTTAATTCGAAAAAGGATGAAAGCAGCGCAAGATAGACAGAAATCTTATGCGGATCGGAGAAGGACGGATCTTGAGTTTGAGGTTGGGGACATGGTTTTTGTCAAAGTATCTCCATTGAGAAATGTTGTTCGCTTTGGGTCCGTAGGGAAGTTAGCACCGAGATTTGTTGGGCCGTTTCCTATTAAGGAAAGGATTGGACGGATGGCATATAGGGTGGAGTTGCCCGACAGACTTAGTGGTGTTCATGATGTATTCCATGTATCACATTTGAGGAAGTGCTTACATGAGACCGCGGAGGTGGTAGAGCCGAGCTTGCTTAGAGATGTAGAGGTAGAGCGTGATGCGACGATTCGACGAGCTCCTACTCGCATCCTTGGGTCAGAAACTAGGAAGTTGAGGAACAGAGAAGTTCAGCTAGTTAAAGTGCAATGGGGAGATGACGAAAGCAATGCTACTTGGGAGACGGAAGCAAAGATGCGTTCTTTGTATCCATTTCTTTTTGAGAGTATGTCTTTTAACTTCTCCTTTATTGCTTGTCTAGTACTTATCTTATCTTTAGTATATCCTCTCGCTAATACCTATGACCTTTAGATAGGGTAAAACCTATGGTTGAGACATGTGTTTGAAACATGTTATGGTTGATGGATGCATATGGATGCAATTGTTTGCTAGTGGTTGCTCGTGGATGCATATACACACACATTAGGCACTAGATCGGCTCAGTCACTTCATGTTGCATATTGCATAAATGGATGTGGTAGTTAGATTGATGGATGTATCATGGCTGTGTTATCATATGGATGATGCATTTTTGTGTATGGTTGTGCACGCATGTAGAAATTTGTATGTGTCAATAGGGTTTCGCATACATATTGGATGCATGGCACTATCATGGTTTGCATTAAGGAGGTTTACTGTATCAGTAACCGCCTGATTTTCGCATTAGGTAAGTACATATACACACACTTTTGCATATATCCATCCAGCATTTAGAATCTTGTAAGGACAATGATTGCTCGTGGATGATGCTTTGAGTAGATGGATGATTGGATGGTAGGATACGTTCTTCCTAACTTGAAGATTTCGGGGACGAAATCCTTTAAGGAGGGGAGAATGTAACAACCCGTATTTTCAATAACCTGTAATAACATAAATCGAGGCAGAATTTAATTCTAAAATGGGAATCAAGGGAAACGGGCTATGCCATTGTGTTCGTCTCGGAAAAATACGCGAAATAGAGTCCGAGTTTTCGAAAATCGGAGTCCGTATGACCAAGATATGGCCTCGCGAAGTTTCACGAAAATTCCCAAATTAAAGTATACTTAATTAAGTGAAATGGGTTGTGTAGATATATATATATATATATATATATATATATATATTGATATATATATATATATATAATTGAAAATTTAATAAATAAATATGCAAAAATGCTCAAAACAGCGAATTGGGAGAGGGGAATAACCGAACCGGCCGATTTTTGAAGTCGACCCGAGCCCGCTGGGTCGACTAGGGGTTAATCCAGGGTGTTTGGCTGTCAACCCGTGGGCCGATTCGCTCAAGTGCAGATTTTGCATTTGAATGGTTCTCATGGTCCATCTTTAATCTAAAGGCCCTAGATGGTTCCTACACTTGACTTCTTCCCCAAGACATGCTTTGATGGCTTGGATTGAATCTAGGGTTAATCCTATGGCCTAAAACACTTGCCTAATCTATAAATAAGACCCTAACCTACCCTAATTCATTCATAATTAAACCTAGTGACTAAACTATGGCAAAATGCTAGCTCTCATGGCCTCCACTAATTTTATGAAGAGGGTTGCATACTAATCACTCTCTAATCAACTTCTAATCCCTTCTTAGCATCTTAATCTTCTTCATTTGGTGTTCAAAGTTGCTAGTTGTGAGTTTCTATCACTTTGATGATCTTTTGGTAAACTAATTAGATGAGATGTGATGAGATTTATGGTTTTGTATGTGGGTTAATGAGCTTTGAATCATATGATATGATGTTAGCATTAATCTTATGTTTATGCATGTTGAGTATGTAAGCTTATGCAAGTTTAATATGATGTATGTTATGTTTGCATGATGCTAAATATGCAAGTTGTGGGCTATGTAATCATATGCATGTTATGCAAGTTCATGGTAATATGCTATGCAAGTTACATGTATGTAAATATGCAAGTTACATGTTTGTTAATATGCAAGTTACATGTATGTAAATATGCAAGTTACATGTTTGTTAATATGCAAGTTACATGTTTGTTAATATGCAAGTTACATGTATGTAAATATGCAAGTTACATGTTTGTTAATATGCAAGTTACATGTTTGTTAATATGCAAGTTACATGTATGTAAATATGCAAGTTACATGTTTCTTTATATGCAAGTTACATGTTTGTTAATATGCGAGTTACATGTATGTAAATATGCAAGTTACATGTTTATTAATATGCAAGTTCATGATGACACATTATGCAAGTCTATAAGCTAATATGCAAGTTTGTTATGCAAAATGAATATGTAAGTTATGTGACATATTATATGCAAGTTATGTGACATGTTATGCAAGTTCATATGCAAGTTATGTGTTTGTTAATATGCAAGATGGCACCTTTGAAACATGTTCATTCATATGCAAGTTGACACCTTTTATATGTGTTATATCATGAACGAAATTACGTGGGAACGATGGGGTAATTAAATGCATAAGTTAATAAGATTGTGTGAAATTAATATAATTATGCATAACACAAAATAAATAAACATAGTATGGGAATTTGCCTATTTGGTTAGGTGTACCCATACTATGTGTTGGGAATTTACCTATTGAGTTAGGTCTACCCCATGGGAATTTACCTATTAAGTTAGGTCTACCCATGTTAAGAAAACTTGATTAATTAGGGATAATTAATATAAAATTATGAGGGTGATTAATTAGGTGTAATTAATTGACTAAGACACGAGGTTGGACTCAGTTGTAGCGTAAAACTGCCCGGACCCAACCGGCTTAACCAGTTGCTACAAATGTTAGCCCAATGTGAGAGGTCTTAGGCACAAACTAAATACGTAATTAATGTAAAGACACGAGGTTAGACTCTGTTATGACATAAGGCTGCCCGGACCCAACCGGCTTAACCAGCGGTCATAAAAGACAGTCTAATGTGAGAGGTCTTTACAAAGGTTACGTTCTTAATTAATTAATTAAGAAACACTTAACCACATTAGCATGTAGAGGGACATGAGGGGTTAAGTGGGTGCCTCGGGTGGCATGAGAAAATCTAGTGGTTGCCTTGGGTGGCAATAGAAAATACGATTAGAATACTTAACCAAAATAGAACATGTAATTAAAACATGATTAAAGGGTTAAGTGGGATATACTAGAAAAAGGGACAAGCTTAGGTGGGTAGCTTGTGGAGGCCCATTTCAACCAGTAACCCATACGTATCTTTGTGGGCTCGACCCATGTCGAGGACGGGACACGCATACTGGGCTTGACTGTAAGAGGCAAACGGGTTAGCGGTGGCAACGCAAGTCCAACGGGCTTCATATGCGTGAGTGGGCCCGGGCTGGTAGGTAAGCCGTTGTTGCATCGAGTAGATATAAGCCGTGCACCTTTAGTTCCATCAGGTTGCCACATTGGGGAATGATACATCCCACGGTGGGGCCAGCACGGGTATCTACGTTAGGGAGCCGATCGAATGGGAAGTAGTGTGTACACCTAGTGGATTGTAGGGCCCCGTGGCGCCTACTTGGTCACCTAGGGGTACGCAGGTACTAATTAGTAAATTTTATAAGTCCTTGGGTGGGATCAACCTTTAAGTTAGGAACGACTGGTGTGGTGCAGTTTAGTAATTTACCTTAGGGAGGGTAGATGCGTCTTTATCCTTTATCTTCGTTTAGTTGACTGCTTAGGGTAGCCATTCATCCCTATATGTTACCGTATATCAGTTTATGTCTTCTCTGGTTACTTTAACGATTGTATTGTTAAAGTTATAGGACTCGCTCAGACTTATGTCTGACCCTGTTGTTTTTATCTTTTTCCCAACCCTCAGGTCCTACGGTGGATCCTAGCAGTAGTGGAGCTTGATCGGATTGCTGTTCCAGTCTTTAGGAGCTTGGATAGATGTAAAGCTCCAGTTATCCAGTTATCTTTTCTTTTGTTTGGCTATTGTATGAGAGTGGGATTATGTACTTCTTTATTTTGATGGATATTGTACTTGACCTTTATTGTGGTTTTATGATGTAACCAGACATGTTTTACTTTCGCTGTTATGAGATGATGTTTTAAAATTTCAAGTACTATTTATATCTGTCTTGTTGTAATTTTTCTGTTCTATATTCACTAAAATACTCCACCGATGCTATGGCATTCCCTTAGTGAGTGATCATAGCGGGAGTGGGGTGTTACAATAACGGTTGTAAAGACACGAGGTTAGACTCTTTTATGGTGTAAGACTGCCCGGACCCGCCCGGCAAATCTAGCTGCCATAAATGTCAGTCTAATGTGAGAGGTCTTTATGAGGTTATGGCCTGAATGAATTAAGAAATACTTAACCAGATAAACATGTAAGGTGGGACATGGGGGTTAAGTAGGTGCCTTGGGTGGCATGAGGAATCTAGGGGGTGCCCTTAGTGGCATGTGAAATACGATTAATAAGACTTAACCAAACACACATGTAAATGAACATAACTAAGAGGGTTAAGTCTGATATACTAGTGACAAGCTTAGGTGGGTAGCTTGTGGGGGCCCATTTCGACCAGTATCCCAAACGTATCTTTATGGGCTCGACCCAAGTCGAGGACGGGACACGCATGCTGGGTTCGACTGTAAGAGGCCAAAACGGGGAGCGGTGGCAACGCAAGTCCAACGGGTTTCGTATGCGTGTGTGGACCCGGGCTGGTAGGTAAGACGTTGATGCATCGTGTAGGTATAAGCCGTGTATTCTCAAGTTGTATCGGGTTTCCACTTTAGGGGAGTGATACACCCCCTTGTGGGGCCAGCATGGGTATCTACGAGTAGGGAGCCGATGAAAGTGGGTATGGGGTACACCTAGTGGAGATAGGGGCAGACGACACCTATGTAGTCAGCTAGGGGTACGTAGGGCTATTTATAAAGTTTTTGTGTGAAGCAAGTGGGATCAAACAATAGGGTGACTGGTGTGGTGCAGTGTAGTAATGTGCGGTGCAGTGTAGTAATCATTCGTTAGTAATTAGGTGTGCCTTTACCGTTATCTTTAACGTTATCTTAAATGCTATCTTTATCTTCCTAAGAGTTCATAGACATTTACTTGTCTTCCAGCTTATGCCTTAGTCTAGTTGTTTTGATAATAGTATTGTTAGAATTATCATACTCGCCATACTTTATGTCTGACCCCCTCTATTTCTATCCTTTTTTCCCCTCTAGGTCCTCAAGTTGGGCCCAGCTCTAGTGCAGTTTGATTGAATTGCTTCATCTCTCTTTGGAAAGCTTGGATCGTTGAAGTAAAGTCAAGCTTGTTATCTTTTTAATGGCTATTTATGTAATGGGATTATGTATTTTGTTTTTATGAAGATGGATATTGTACTTGGTTATGATCTATGGTTTTATGATGTAACAAACATGTTTAATTTCCGCTGCAATAAAATGAAGTTTTAGATTTCCAAGTACTATATATTATCTGTCTTGTTGTAATTTTTCTGTTCTATATTCACTTATAACCTCCATGGAAGTTAATGCATTCCCTTTGTGAGTGACATTAGTGGACATGGGGTGTTACACGTGGTATCAGAGCTTAAGGTTACCAGAACAGATAAAAATACTTTAGAAAAATAGTTATTTTTGGAAGAAGTGTTTTCAAAAACATGTTTTAATGAGAAATTTAAAGAGAAAAGTTTTTAAGAAAAACATAATCCCCAATAGCCACATATCTTTATCTTTCGAATTCTCCATTTTGAATCTTTCCTTTTTCGTTTCAGCATGGCTGAAGATCTTAATCTACCCGACGGCGTAACGATACCAGGATGGTATAGGAGGCTATTGGAGGCTAGGGCCGCTGCAGGTCCAACCAATGTTCCTCCAACACTAGTTGCACCCGTTCCTCCTCCTCCTCCTCGTGTAGATACTTTTGCAAAGACGTGCAAGGAATTCAAGGCTATGGGTGGAAAACCATTTCAAGGGTCAGAAACGTTTGTGGAAGCTAGAGATTGGCTTAAGGAGGTGGAAGAATTGCTAGAAATCTTTGAAGTAGAAGAAGGGAGGAGAATTCGTTTAGCAGCTTGGTTGATGAAGGGAGAGGCCTCGTTTTGGTGGGAGGTCACTAATGGGGAGCGTCCTGTTGACTCTTGGGCGGATTTCAGACGTAGGTTCGAGGCGAAGTTTCTCTCAAGGGCGGAAGAAAATCTATATATGGAAAGGTTCTTGACGTTGAAGCAAGGAAGCTCATCAGTGAAAGAATATGTCAATAAATTCAATCAGTTAGCAAGGTTTGGCTTGGACTTAGTAAACACGCCGGAGAAGAAGGCTCTAAGGTTCGTGAATGGATTGAATGAACCATTGCAAGGGTTGGCTATGACCCACATCCCGATGGGGGCCACCTTTGAGAAGTTAGTAGAAATGGCGCTTATGCATAAGGAGAAAAGCGCTAAAGCTGATAAGGCACCCGAGAAGAAGGGGAATCAGAAGAAACCACAACAGCAAAACAAGAAGGATGGTAAAGACAATAACGGCAAGGGAAAGAAGAAATGTTTTAACTGTGGGACACCAGGCCATCTCAGCAAGGATTGCCAAAAGAAAAAGAAGACAGGCTGTTTTCATTGTGGCGATGCAGGACATTTAGTGAAGGACTGCCCAAAGAAGGGGCAGAGGGCAGGAGCTACCTCGGGAGGACAGGTGCAGGCTCTTATGGCACCAGGGCAGGCTAGGGGACAAGTTCAGGCTCTCGCGGTCCCACCGTTGCAATCACGAGGTAGAACCATTTCTGTTGAACGCTTCGTTTTTCTGTTTGATCATCCTGTCCGTACCTTATTCGATTCGGGCGCATCACATTCGTTTATCTCTACATCATTAGTTGAATCACTGCACTTAAAAACCAGTTTAGTAGAGGATCCCTTAGTTGTTTCGAATCCAATAGGCGGCTCAGCTTATTTGTCCATGATGTGTTTGGATTTGAAAATTTCCATACTTAGCGTTGAATTTAGATGTGATGCTTATGTGTTGGGCTTCACGGGCTATGGGCTAATTTTAGGAATGGACTGGTTATCCAAAAATGGGTCTGTTCTTGATTGTGAAAGGAGAGTAGTTACGCTCGTGACTCGCCTTGGCAACACTCTCGAAATCTTCTGTAATCCCATAAATTCGGTTATGCTAAGTTATCTAGAATCGCTTGACGCGTCTAAGGAAAATCTACGATCTGTTAGAGTGGTCCGAGAATATTCGGATGTGTTTGAGGAGGTGAAGGGCTTGCCTCCGAAGCGGGAGATAGATTTTCGAATATATCTTGTGGATAATGCGAAACCAGTATGTTTGCCAGTACGCCACACGGCTCCACGTGAAAGGAGGGAACTCGGTAAGCAAGTGAAGGAGTTTCTTGAGAAGAGGTTCATAAGACGAAGTATATCGGAGTGGGGGTGCTCCAGTAGTATTTGCCACGAAGGCGGATGGGTCCCTTAGACTTTGTGTGGACTATAGAGAACTTAATAATCTTACTAAGAAGAACAGACACCCACTGCCGAGGATTGACGATCTCTTCGATCAGTTAGTTGGCGCCTCAGTGTTTTCACAGTTGGACTTAGCCACTGGTTTCCATCAGTTGAGAGTGGCTGAGGATAGCATTGACAAGACTGCCTTTAGGACTCCGGACGGTTTCTATGAATGGCTAGTGATGCCCTTCGGTTTGACAAACGCCCCCGCATACTTTGCTGATTTGATGAGTAGAGTGTTTAGGGAGTACCTTAACAAATTTGTGGTAGTCTTTGTAGACGACATCTTGATCTTTTCTGAGGATGAAGAAGAGCATGCCCTACATCTTAGGGAAGTGTTGGATACTCTTCGAGCGCATAAGGTTAAAGTTAAATTTTCTAAGTGTCACTTTTGGAGGAAGGAAGTATGGTTCTTAGGACATGTGGTTTCCAAAGAAGGATAGCTGTAGATCCCGCGAAGGTGGTGGCCATCCAAGATTGGAAGGTTCCTAAAAATGCTACCGAAGTGAGAAGTTTCTTGGGGTTGGCTGGCTACTATAGAAAGTTTATCAAAGACTTCGCAAAAATATCAGCTCCATTGACACGCTTGACGAAGAAGAACCTAGTTTTCACATGGGACGTAGATTGTGATGATGCGTTCCAACATTTGAAGAGAGCTTTGACTTTAGCCCCAGTCTTAGTATTGCCAGATGGGAGTAAGCCATTTACCGTTTATACTGACGCTTATGGGACAGGACTAGGCGCAGTCTTAATGCAAGAGGGTAGGGTAATAGCCTATGGTGGAAGGTAGTTGAGAGCGCATGAGAAAAATTATCCTACACATGACCTAGAATTGGCCGCTATTGTTTTCGCGCTTAAGTCTTGGCGTCATTATCTTCTTGGCGAGAAATTCGAATTATTCACTGACCAAAAGTCTTTAAAATACATATTCTCTCAAAAGGACTTGAACTTAAGGTAGCAAAGGTGGATGGAGTTCTTAGCGTCCTACGACTTCGAAATAGCCTATACCCCTGGCAAGGGTAACGTGGTGGCAGACGCCTTAAGTAGAAAAAGATTATCCTTAAGTCCTTTGTTTGTTGAGTGGCGAAGTTTAGAATTCATTTCGACGTTTGACTTTAGACCTTCCGTTGACTTCGTACCCGGTTTGTTAGCATCCTTGGAGGTCAGACCTACGCTTTTGGGATGGATTGGCGAGGCACAGCGAGACGACCTGTAGTTGGTTGAGTTAGTAGAAAAACTCAAAGAGGGGAGTCATCAAGCCATCTCCATAGGTATACCCTAGACGTTAAGGGTTGGTTACGTAAGGACGGTAGACTTTGTGTACCAAAAGACGATGACCTAAGGAAGACTATTCTTGACGAAGCACATCGTTCAAAGATGACCATTCATCCCGGAGGGGACAAGATGTACAAAGACATGAAGAGAGTTTACTTTTGGGCCGGTATGAAGAAAGTTGTGGCTGAGTATGTCGCTAGATGCTTGGTGTGCCAACAAGTAAAAGCGAAGCAAAAGAAAACCGGTGGGTTGCTTCACCCATTGGAGGTTCCACTATGGAAATGGGAAAGCATCTCGATGGATTTTGTGGATGGATTACCGCGATCGAGGAAGGGTAATACGGGAATTTGGGTTATAGTAGATAGACTTACTAAGAGAGCCCATTTCATTCCCGTGAAGAGTAAGAGGACTGCTCCATGGTTAGCTTCTGTATATGTCCGAGAAATAGTTCGTTTACACGGTGTTCCTTCTAGCACAGTGAGCGACCACGATCCTATTTTCACTAGCAAATTTTGGAGAAGCTTACAAGAGGCGGTAGGGACTCAGTTATGTTTGAGCACTGCATATCATCCTCAGACGGACTGCCAGACTGAGAGGTTGAATCGCATTCTAGAGGATCTGTTGAGGCTATGTATCCTAGACTTTGGGGTATATGGGAAGAGCATCTTCCATTGGTTGAGTTCGCATATAATAATAGCTTTCAGTCCAGCATTGGTATGGCACCATTCGAAGCTCTTTATGGACGACCTTGTCGTTTACCTACATGTTGGTGGGAATCTACGGATAAGATCTTACTTGGGCCCGATATGATTAGGGAGACTTCGGAGAAGATCGACTTGATTCGAAGGAGGATGAAAGCAGCACAGGATAGGCAGAAATCTTATGCGGATAAGAGGAGGACAGATCTCGAGTTTGAAGTTGGGGACATGGTCTTTGTCAAAGTGTCTCCATTACGAAACTTTGTTCGCTTTGGGTCCGTTGGGAAATTAGCACCAAGGTTTGTAGGGCCGTTTCCTATTAAGGAGAAAATTGGACAGATGGCGTATAGAGTGGAGTTGCCCGAGAGACGTAGTGGTGTACATGACGTATTCCATGTGTCGCATTTGAGGAAGTGCTTGCACGAGACCGCGGAAGTGGTAGAGCCGAGCTTTCTTAGAGAGGTGGAGATAGAACGTGATGCGACAATTCGACGAGCTCCTACGCGCATTCTTGGGTCGGAGATCAAGAGGTTGAGGAATCGAGAGGTTAGACTAGTCAAAGTGCAATGGGGAGATGATTAGAGCAACACTACTTGGGAGACGGAAGAGAAGATGCGTTCACGATACCCTTTTCTTTTTTAGGGTATGTCCTTTAATTTCTCCTTTATCGCTTAGCTTGTACTTATCTTATCTTTAGTATATCCTCTCTCTAGTATATTTGACCTTTAGTTAGGATAATCCTATGGTTGAAACATGTGTTTGAGACATGTTATGTATGGTGGATGCAAAGTGGATGCAAGTGTTTGCTAGTGGTTGCTCGTGGATGCATATACACACACTATTAGGCACCAGATCGGCTCAGTCACTTCATATTGCATATTGCATATATATGGATGTATTTAGTAAAATGGATGTATAATGGTTGTATTATCATATAGTTGCTACATTCGGGTGGATGGTTGTGCACGCATATAGAATTAATACGTATAATTAGGAATCTTTTGCATACATATTGGACGCATGGCACTATCATGAATTGCACTAAGGAGGTCGACTGAATCAGTAGACCGCCTAATTTTGCATTAGATATGGACATATACACACACTGTGCATATAAACATTAAAGCATTAGAAGTCTTTTAAGGACAATGGATGCTGGTGTTTGATGGTTGAGTAGATGGACGATTAGATGGTAGGATGTACATTCTTCTTGACTTGGAGATTTCGGGGACGAAATCCTTTAAGGAGGGGAGAATGTAACACCCCATAATTCTATAACATTAAAATTCACAAATTAAAGTATACTTAATTTTTAGAAAAGAATTAAGTGAAATGTGTTGCGTAGAGAAATATATATATATATATATATATTGATATATATATATATATTAAAAATTAAATATGCGAAAAAGTTCAAAACAGCAAATTGGGAGG
Organism: Allium sativum; assembly: GCA_030737875.1. NCBI lineage: Eukaryota > Viridiplantae > Streptophyta > Magnoliopsida > Asparagales > Amaryllidaceae > Allium > Allium sativum. The sequence goes on from CM060910.1 coordinate 621,614,182, forward strand.
GGAAATAACCGAACCGGCCCATTTTTGAGGTTGACCCGAGTCCCGCTGGGTCGACTAGGGGTTAATCCAGGGTGTTTGGCTGTCAACCCGTGGGCCAATTCGCTCAAACGCAGATTTTGCATTTGATTGGTTCTCATGGTTCAGGGTTAATCTAATGGTCCTAAATAACTTTCTACACCTATAAATACATCCTAATGCTAACCCTAAACCTAATTAAAATAGAATAGTTACCGTCGCCATGGAAATCAATGGAGCCACCGCCAACTAAGAAAGAAGAAAAGCAAATTCAATTCTAATTCTCTCAACCCTAAAGCAAAGAAAAACTCTTCTCTTTTCTTCTCTAAATTGTGATTATGATGATCTTAATAAGATTATTATCATTTTAATTAGGTTGAGTTATGAATGGATTATGAGTAGATGACGTGAATTATCATATATGTTGTTGTAAACCCCTTTTGCTATCATGTATATTGTAAATCCAATGTTATGTGATGATGATATCTTATATGTTTTAAATCATGCTATGATGATGTTATGTATGTTGAAAGTTTCTATGCTAAGTTGTGATGAATCATACATGTTAAAAAGGCCATGATGTTACCATCTATGCTAGTTAATTCATATTAATTAAACCATCATGTTTGGGTTATGTTGATCTATATGACAAGTCACATATGCAAGTTAGATTGATTAGAAAAGTTATGAACATATACCAAGACATCTATAATGACATCTAGAATTATGCTATGACATATGTGTTATCCTATGCTAGTTCACACCATCATTATGTAGCCAAAAAACCCCATATGCAATGTATAGATTTGGGCTATGATCATATCTTATAAATTGAGACATTTAACAAGTTGACACCTTTTGATCCTTAACATGTGTAGTTTATGCCAGTTTCACCCCTATTATGATTAGATTTATTTTAATTGTATATATGTTGTGATAATTTATCTTTGTGCTAGGTGTTAGACTATACAAGTCTAGCCTATATTATGCGTTGAATAAGCGAACGTATAAACGTGGGGTAGGGGTAATATTAAGGATTTAATATAAAAAAGTTAGGGTGCAATTGATATGATTTTGCATGCCATAAGTGGATGGTCATAATTGAGTCAATTATGGACATCATTAAAAGTTGACTTAATTAATAATTTGAATAGGGAATTATTAAAACTGGGGTAAAAGATTTTAAGTGTTAATCAATACTTAGGACACGAGGTTGGACTCGTTTGTGACGTAAACCTGCGGACCCGCCCGGCAAATCCAGTGGTCACAAATGTCAGCCCAATGTGAGAGGTCCTAGGCCTAAACTAAAGCATAACGGTTGTAAAGACACGAGGTTAGACTCTTTTATGGTGTAAGACTGCCCGGGCCCGCCCGGCAAATCCAGCTGCCATAAATGCCAGTCTAATGTGAGAGGTCTTTATGAGGTTATGGCCTGAATGAATTAAGAAATACTTAACCAGATAAACATGTAAGGTTGGACATGGGGGTTAAGTAGGTGCCTTGGGTGGCATGAGGAATCTAGGGGGTGCCCTTAGTGGCATGTGAAATACGATTAGTAAGACTTAACCAAACACACATGTAAATGAACATGACTAAGAGGGTTAAGTGGGATATACTAGTGACAAGCTTAGGTGGGTAGCTTTGTGGGCTCGACCTAAGTCAAGGACGGGACACGCATGCTGGGTTCGACTGTAAGAGGCCGAAACGGGGAGCGGTGGCAACGCAAGTCCAACGGGTTTCGTATGCGTGTGTGGACCCGGGCTGGTTGGTATGACGTTGTTGCATCGTGTAGGTATAAGCCGTGCATTCTCAAGTTGTATCGGGTTTCCACTTTAGGGGAGTGATACACCCCACTGTGGGGCCAGCACGGGTATCTACGAGTAGGGAGCCCATCGAAAGTGGGTAGTGGGGTACACCTAGTGGAGAAAGGGGCAGACAGCACCTATGTAGTCAACTAGGGGTACGTAAGGCTATTTATAAAGTTTCCGCGTGAAGCAAGTGGGATCAAACAATAGGGTGACTGGTGTGGTGCAGTGTAGTAATGTGCGGTGCAGTGTAGTTGTAACGACCCGGATTTTTAGCGACTTTGGTTATCGACATAAACACGATGTCGATAACCAAAACATCAAAAAATCCTGGTCATTAGTGAAAGAAATTAGAGGGTGAGGAAAGATAAGATAGAAAATTAGAATAGAAGAAGAAGAAGAACACAACATCAGAGTAACACGAACCTCACAGCGGAGCGAATAAATATATTTGATAACATAACTTTGAAATACAAATCTGTACTTGAATATACATATCATTATCAAAGTACAACACTTACAACACAGCGGAAATAACTATAGCTATATGATCCTGAAGCCTCCTGCTCCAAGCTCTTCAAATGTAGCTGTAAAATCCCGACTACTTGACTGCCCATACAAATTTAGGCACCCAAGAGTTTAGGGAAAACAACAAAGTAAACTCCGGGTCAGTCATGGGACTGGTATGAGTAAAACAGTTTAAAAACAGTTCGAACAAGTAAACGATATCTCATAAGACCACGCCGCATAACGGAACGGGTTTTTCCCTTATGAGAATCCAAATTTTCTTTATATCAAAAACCTTTTGATATTATAATAATGTCTATCAACCACAATATATATATAATCATCTAGAAGAAACGCTTTCATCTCACGTTATACATGTATAGTATACAATCAAAACCGCAAGCACGTATTGGGTAATGGATTTCCAACTATGAAAAGGTATGGAACCACCTTTCACTAGTGTACCTCTAGAGAGGAATACACTGGGTTCAACAAGAATATCTTGCAACCCGGCCACACATGACCGACCACTCATTTCGCTTGAGTGTATCGAATGTATATCACCAACAGTTGGGATCAACAACCGTTTCCCAAATGGGACAGCATCAACAATAGATTTTTAGAAGTAAATGAAACTCTAGATCAGGTGATTATACACCCTACTTCGGTGCGACCGACTTAGCCATGCTGCCTGCCCGATTTCTGTCATTTACCGGATGATGAGGCTAGAAGCTACGCTTTATCATCACACCAGTTTCACTTTGAATGCCACATCATCAAATCCAACAAATCACCGATTGACGTCCTCAACAATACATTATGTATTAGCTAAAAGAAGTTTCCTCCTCCGCTTCCACTCTTGGTACGGTTGGAGAAATCAATATACGTGATCATCTGGAAATACTTTGTCAGACATCCATCCATACAAGTCATCCAGGAACAGGATGAACCGAAAGCACTATTCTGTAAACAGGATAGCCCTTGCATAACTCCGTCTTCAATTTCCTTTGGCATATATGATTCGCAACGCTTATGCCAATACAGAGTGGTTCTTTGGATAATAATCCAACCGGTCTCTCCATATTAACAACGTTAAAATGGGCAAAACTTCGATAGTCTGTGATTTAACTATCGAATAAAACAAGTGTGCAAACAACGATATTATTTCCAAATGGAAATTATATCGATCAAACGTCATTGAACATTCATCCCCTTAGTTCATTTTTCATCTCCTGTTTCCCTATACTCAACATTTCTTATTTCCTAAATTTGGAAAATATACGTTATTAACAATGGAAAGCATTTCCATTTCTTGTTTTCTTTATTAGAAAACATTTCTGGTTTCTTATTTGGAAAACATTTCCAAAGCTTATTCATTGGACTTAGACTGATGTTTAAACAAACCATCGCGATGCCAACTCAAACTATTTCCTTTACTGCCGAACCTTAACTATTCCTTAGTTAAAACGAAGCCAATCAAGTTGGGGTAGAACTACCTCTCAGACCTTAACTGAACAACATTTCTAACTTTGAAATAGGCAAAGTTCATTTTAAATTCCTTTTACTAACTTCCTTACTTAACCCTCCTTCGAGTAGCTATATTCGATTGACTCTTTTCACTTAACTCTATTCGATTAACCCTTATCAATTAACTCTATTCGATTAACCCTATCAATTAACTCTATTGGATTAACACTATTGGATAAACTCTATTTGACTAACGCTATTGATTTACTCTTTTCGCTTAACTCCTTTCGAATAAACTATATTCGATAAATCCTTTTACTTTCTTCGAATAAACTATATTCGATTAACTCATTTGCTTCTATTCGAATAACTATATTCGATTAACTCTTTTCGATTAAACTAACATCGATTAACTCATTTTACTTCAACTCTAATCGATTAACTAACATCGATTAACTCCTTTTACTTTAACTCAAATCGATTAAACTAACATCGATTAACTAACATCGACTAACTCCTTTGCTCTATAACTCTAATCGATTAACTAACATCGACTAACTCCTTTGCTCTATAACTCTAATCGATTAACTAACATCGACTAACTCCTTTGCTCTATAACTCTAATCGATTAACTAACATCGACTAACTCCTTTGCTCTATAACTCTAATCGATTAACTAACATCGACTAACTCCTTTGCTCTATAACTCTAATCGATTAAACTAACATCGACTAACTCCTTTGTTCTTTTCGAATAAACTATTCATTTATAAAGATTTACTTTTAGTAACAGTTCTTCACTTTACAAATGATTTCCCTTTTTATTTACTTTTGAGATATTTCCTTTTTCAAAATCTGTTGATTTTATAAATTCCCTTTATTTCAATATACATTGAAATAATTCTCTTTTTTTACATCCCAGGGTCTTTATGATATTTACAATATCGAATAACAATGATCAACATCATTCCAACACCCATAATCCATAACAGATTATATAACACATCATTTATCACAATATATGAAAACAGTAAAATAAATGTTGAGGAATCCGGTCGGATTCCTCCAACCTGTTTCCCTGCATCACGGATGTTAAACAATATAGATAACATCACTTTCAGTTCTATATGATACATTCTGTTAAACAGAATCAATATAGAAATTTAACTAACTGACTAGCAGTTCAATCAAACAGTCAACACACAGTCAATCAGCCAACATCTAACAGTTCTAAAAATACAACATGAAATTGTAAACTGTTCAGAGTTAGTGAGATTTAATCACATTTGCGCGTTAACCGATAAATATCGGTTTGCGTTCATTGATTCAGTCGAACAATTTATTTTGCCATAAATCGTAACGAGCTCGGATTCACTTCCAGTCAGCTCCATGGTGTAGTGTCCATCCATACGATCCCAACGCAACTTACGGTTCCTGAATCTGATATCGTATGTGGAAGTTACACGTTATAGAAGTTATATGATTATTATAATTTAAATTAAAACTAAATAAATATGATTGGGCTTTACCCTTAACATCTGGCCCAACTCTACTTCTTAATGGCCCAGACCCGAAAATCCTTTATCTCCTCCCAGTAAAAACCCGACGCCCAACTCCATCAAACACCAAACCACGGCCGATCTTCCTTCCTCAACTGCTCCTCCTTTCTTACATACAAACTCAAACGAACTTCACCACTATACTGCTCGTCTCTCCCTCTTCCTCTTCATATCAAACAAATCGAACTCGAACCTCGTCTTCCCTGTCCGTCGTCGAGCTAGACCCATCAGTACAGTGGGACCATCGAAACAATTTAGCACCGAATCCCCTCAAATCCACCTACAAGCTGCGGAATTACCTCCTGACCCCAAAAACAACTACCAAACTCCACCCTGTTGCTTCCGTCGATGATGAAGTGGAACCCAAGATCCCTGTTGCTCTTCAAGCATCCCAGAAATGAAATCGCGAACAACAATATTGACAACACAATGAAGAGAATCAAACACGGAACCGATATATATATGTAAAACGATTTGTAGGATTTTATTTGGATTTTACATTGATTTTTAAAGAGGAGGTCTTCACGTTTTAAGAAGGAACTGACAGTGGAATTATTTTGTGTTTATAAAGGGAGGGTTGTTGAGAGTTATGGTTGAAAATAGTGTGTGCGTGGCCGGTTTTGGGCCTAGGAATAGGATAGGATATTTTCTTATATTTCTTTTATTCATTTTATATTCGTTTTCGCCCTTCTAAAAATTCGTGTGATCACACACGATACCCAAAAATCGCCAAACTGGACATGTAGCTAGAGTTTAACATTACGGTCCCAACGAAACTGGTTTCGTCGAATTCCGACTTCGTATGCTCACACAGTGTATTTTTAACCGTCAAAATACTGACTGTTTTACACTCTAAAAATCCATACGGCCACACAGTGACTCTAAAAATCACGAAAACTGGACCCTAGCAATAATTAATTATTCCGGATCCAACAAAATTGGTTTCGTCGAATTCCGACTTCGTTTGCAAAAGTGGCTTATTTTTACAGCTCTGAGTGACCCATTTAAATATTTAAATATATTTAAATATAATTAAATTTAATATTTAAAAATAAATATTATCGTCTATATTCATAGTGGAATACCATACAGCTCTACTGGGATTTATAACTTGATATTTCCAATCTGGGTCAACCCGATATTCGATTTATATTGAAATCCCTTTTTAAAATATAAATAATTCCTTTATAAATTATAAAGGAATTCCACAGCGACTTTTCTAAAATTTGATTTGGACATATCTCAAAATTTACACGACGAAATCCCGATTTTTCTCTTCCACTAGAAAGATATACTCCACCAGCTCCACACGTTTCTTGTTTCGCAGAAATCCGGCTTAAAACGAATCATGTACATCCAATTGAAGTTCAAATCGCCAAATAGCGAACTACCGTGCCATTTCAAGCTCTATTTTAATTATAATATAATTATACGTTCAAACTATCGTTCAAATAATATATTCGTTATTCTACTTCAATTCCAAGCTGAATTAAACATCACAGCTGATCCAGTTCACACCATATCGCCATTTCAGCCAATTCTGATTATTTCAGAATTTAATTTATTATTTTAATTAAATATTCATCATTATTTAATTCAATGATCATTTAATTCACTATACCACCATTGATATAATTAAATAAATTAATCATAATACCTCTGCCAGTGCGGGTCATTACAATCTTCCCAACTTAAAATAATTTCGTCTTCGAAATTGCTAAAAGGTAGAGGACGACCCTATCGACTGGTTAGAACATATTTGTTCACCTTTTACTTCAGTTTCAACTAAACCAATTTAATTTCAATTAAATTATTAATTAATCCTTATCAACGAAAATTTTCAAAATTCCTGAAAATTTTCTAACGCCTTAACTCTTCGAAAAAATTTTGCCAGCACATCCTTTGTACTAGTTAATACGTCAAACTCCAACTCGCCTCTTTGGGCCTTCTCCAACCCAAAAGAAAATCAAACAGCCAAGCGGCTTGCCAATTCGGCTCAAAAATCTCATACTTATATCGAATATAAACTTGTATCTTTTCATCGGGCATATCAACTCTATCACTTCCATATGCTATCAATTCAGCGGATACAAGGTTCATCCTAATCAAATCCCCATCTTCTTTTATCCACGACAAAACCATTCGCTTATATCCTAAGTCGAATTTTATTTCAAATTCGAGTTCCATTGTCGATTTCAAACTCTTAACTTCCCAATCCAATTTTCATTTCAGATTCTTATCTCGACAATCCAATTTTATTCAAGAATAAATTTTTCCTGATATCGTTCTATTTCCATTCAGTTTTCACTTAAACTGTTTCAATTTAATTTCAGCTTACTTCCGCAAACTTCTATTTAAATTTGTTCTTAATTCAAACAGTCTTTTTCTGGGAATTTTAAACAGTTTACTTTTTCAAAAATCAAATTTTCCTTTTTGAAATTCAACTGAGCCCATAATCAATAATCCATTAGTTAAATTACTTCTCTATTTCTTTATCAATATTTGTTAACCAAATATTTGCAATAACCATATTGCCCCTTTTATGTTATTGGGAAAACATTTCTGAATATCGCCTTCCTTTATTTTCTAAACTTTAGAAAATATATGCTATTTATAATTGGAAAATATTCCAATTACTTATCTCTTTTCCGATCTCGTTCATTTCTATACTTAGGAAATATTTATTATTCTATTTCCAAGTTCACACTTATTTGGGTTAAAACGGATGTTGTGTAAAACATCGTTACGACAACCCAAATACTATATTCAACTAACTCTTATTCAACGTCGATCTTCGAGCCTGAAATCTAAACATTTATTTGTTAATAATGAAATCAATCAAGTTGGGGTATAACTACCTCTCAGACCTTGACTGAATAATCATTTATAACGTCAAAACATATATGACTACTTACTCGAATAATCGATACCATACAACTACTTATTCACTTTGAAACACATATACGCTTCCTCTTTCTATCCTGACTAGATTTTATTCTAGACTTCCTTTTTGATTATACTATTCTATTTCTAAGTTCGTTTTCTTATCGACTTCTATATATATATCGATACGTTGATTTCTAACTATCAGATTATCTTAAAAATATTCTATCTTCTTAAATTCCCGGAAAAATTTGCCATAACCTCCTTTGTACCAGGAGCATCGGGATATTTCAAATAGCCTCCCATGGCCCTCACCAATCCAAAAAGAAAAAGAAAAGCCAAGCGGCTAGCCGATTTGGCGCATAAAATCTCATATATGAATTAAATACATATCTTTCCGTCGAGCATTCTATCTGTATACCTTCATATCTATCCATACCTATCTCATGTATATTTATACATTTCTAATTCATTTCAATTTAATCCAATCATTTTAACTTAGTTCGTTAAGTGATTTCAAATTACTAGTTTGCCCATTTCACCTTTTTATTTGAATATACATGTTCAAATATATTTTAACTTGTTTATCAACTAATTGAATTCCATTTCAATTTTATTTGAATTTCCTATATTCAAATTCCATTTTGATTCTCTTATTCAAATTCTATATTCAAACTCCATTGAATTATATATTCCAATTTCCATTTCAACTCTATTTGAATTCTATATTCAAATTCCATTTTAAACTATTTGAATTCTATATTCAAATTCCATTATTACTCTATATGAATTCTATATTCAATTTTCCATTATTTAAATCTTCTTTATTCAAATCTCATTTGAATTTCTATATTCAAATCCCCTTTGAATTTTCTATATTCAAATTCTATGTTTGAACTTCCTTTCTTCAAATTCCATTTCAAACTTTCTTTATTCATTCTTTACGTAAGTCTCGATTTCAATTCCTTTTGAAATCGATATTACTACCTTTGGAAAATAGGTTCCCCTTTCAACTTCACACTTGTATTTTTATTTCTGAATTATCCAATGATAATTCTTTTCACTTCATTTATAAACTTCGTTTATAAAGGAACTTCTCGTTTTATTTCTTTTAAAACGAGTTAATATTTCAAATCTATTTAAAAATTCAAATTCTATATTTTAAATCCCATTTTCAAATTCAACACAACTTGTCTTTCGCAAAACAAATTCAAAACAGTATCTCTGGTAGTAATTCGTCACTTACAACTCGAAAATGAATACTGATGATGCAGCTGTCATCATCAGAATCTATTTTCCAGCGATCGAAGTGAGTTCAATACTATAAAACCATTTCTAAACATTTCCACTTTGAAATTCATTTCAAAATATAATTCACACTGCTTGTAAAACAATTTAAAATCTCCCAGGATCTTAAATTTTCCTTATTTTTAATCCAAATCTATTTACAAACACTTATCCAATTCTCCAGAATTCTAATTAAATTTCTGGTTTTAATTTCAGATTTAACTCATCTGATTTCACGTATTGTACTTATATGAATTCTGATTGGTTATTCACATAACCATTTAATTTATAATCTTACTCGACTATAATAACAACCAATATATCCAATATGTATCAAATATACTTTGGGTAAAATTATTTTCATTTACCCTCTTTCAAAACATATCGTGCCGACCCATCGTATTCGAGTGTTTAGTAACTCCTACCGATACAGTGGATCAAACTGATCGACCAGAACTCATAAACTACTCAACCAATGAATCACCACAATATAAAACAATTTTTATATCAATAACAAATGCACTCACTCGTATTTATACACTCAACTCAATCTAGGGTATTACTAACCCTATCTCTACCGAGTCACGCCACAGAGCCAAATAATTCTTAACTTAAGCTCTGATACCAACTGTAACGAACCGGATTTTTAGCGACTTTGGTTATCGACATAACCACGATGTCGATAACCAAAACATCGAAAAATCCTGGTAATTAGTGAAAGAAATTAGAGGGTGAGGAAAGATAAGACAGAAAATTAGAATAGAAGAAGAAGAAGAACACAACATCAGAGTAACACGAACCTCATAGTGGAACGAATAAATATATTTCATATCATAACTTTGAAATACAAATCTGTACTTGAATATACATATCATTATCAAAGTACAGCACTTACAACACAACGGAAATAACTATAGCTATATGATCCTGAAGCCTCCTGCTCCAAGCTCTTCAAGTGTATCTTCAAAATCCCGACTACTTGACTGCCCATACAAATTTAGGAACCCAAGAGTTTAGGGAAAACAACAAAGTAAACTCCGGGTCAGTCATGGGACTGGTATGAGTAAAACAGTTTAAAAACAGTTCGAACAAGTAAACGATATCTCATAAGACCATGCCGCATAACGGAATGGGTTTTTCCCTTATGAGAATCCAAATTTTCTTTATATCAAAAACCTTTTGATATTATAATAATGTCTATCAACCACAATATATATATAATCATCTAGCAGAAACGCTTTCATCTCACGTTCTACATATATAGTATACAATCAAAACCGCAAGCACGTATTGGGTAATGGATTTCCAACTATGACAAGGTATGGAACCACCTTTCACTAGTGTACCTCTAGAGAGGAATACACTGGGTTCAAAAGAACATCTTGCAACCCGGCCACACATGACCGACCACTCATTTCGCTTGAGTGTATCGAATGTATATCACCAACAATTGAGATCAGCAACCGTTTCCCGAATGGGACAGCATCAACAATAGATTTTTAGAAGTAAATGAAACTCTAGATCATGTGATTATACACCCTACTTCGGTGCGACCGACTTAGCCATGCTGCCTGCCCGATTTCTGTCATTTACCGGATGATGAGGCTAGAAGCTACGCTTTATCATCACACCAGTTTCACTTTGAATGCCACATCATCAAATCCAACAAATCACCGATTGACGTCCTCAACAATACATTATGTGTTAGCTAAAAGAAGTTTCCTCCTCCTCTTCCACTCTTGGTACGGTTGGAGAAATCAATATACGTGATCGTCTGGAAATACTTTGTCAGACATCCATCCATACAAGTCATCCAAGAACAGGATGAACCGAAAGCACTATTCTGTAAACAGGATAGCCCTTGCATAACTCCGTCTTCAATTTCCTTTGGCATATATGATTCGCAACGCTTATGCCAATACAGAGTGGTTCTTTGGATAATAATCCAACCGGTCTCTCCATATTAACAACGTTAAAATGGTTAAAACTTCAATAGTCTGTGATTTAACTATCGAATAAAACAAGTGTGCAAACAACGATATTATTTCCAAATGGAAATTATATCGATCAAACGTCATTGAACATTCATCCCCTTAGTTCATTTTTCATCTCCTGTTTCCCTATATTCAACATTTCTTATTTCCTAAATTTGGAAAATATACGTTATTAACAATGGAAAGCATTTCCATTTCTTGTTTTCTTTATTAGAAAACATTTCTGGTTTCTTATTTGGAAAACATTTCCAAAGCTTATTCATTGGACTTAGACTGATGTTTAAACAAACCATCGCGATGCCAACTCAAACTATTTCCTTTACTGTCGAACCTTAACTATTCCTTAGTTAAAACGAAGCCAATCAAGTTGGGGTAGAACTACCTCTCAGACCTTAACTGAACAACATTTCTAACTTTGAAATAGGCAAAGTTCACTTTAAATTCCTTTTACTAACTTCCTTACTTAACCCTCTGTAACACCCCGAATTTTAGTTAATACTAAAATTCACTAATTTCAGGATAAATAATCTCAGATGTGGGAATTAGGGGAAACGGGCTGCGTCATTGCGTTCGTCTCAGAAAAATACGCGAAACAGAGTCCGAGTTTGCGTAAAACGGGTACCATATGAAAGAGATATGGACGAACGAAGTTAGGCAGAAAAACCAGAAATAGGCCAGAATTGCACTGGCGCACTTGGGAAGTGCGCCAGAACAAAGATGCACTGGCGCACTTGTGAAGTGCGCCAGTACAAAGATACACTGGCGCACTTGTGAAGTGCGCCCGTGCCGAGCCAAGAAACCTGCACAGTTCTGGAGAGTTCTGTGGTTGGGTGCACCAGTTTGAGGTTTGGGCTTGGTCTTAGGGCTAGTTTCTGGAAGGTGCCGAAATCTAAGGGTCCTAATCTAATTTAGGGTTAATCTAAGGGCCTAAAACACTCACCTAATCTATAAATACACCCTAAACCTACCCTAATTCATACTAAAAATAGTAATGATGGCCTCATGCCGCCAAATTAAATCCTAGAGAGAGCCTCCACTAATTTATGAAGGAAGTTGCAAGCTAATCAACCTCTAAACATCATCTTCTTCATATTTAGTAACTAGTTATACTCCATAAGTTTGCTAATCTTGGTTTTGGTGAGTTTCTATCACTTTAACATCAATTGTTAAAGTAAGTAGATTGGGTGTAATGAGACTTATGGTCTTAAATGCGGATTAGTGAGTTTGAATCATTTATAATGATATGCTATTCTATGTTTTTCTATGTTTATGCATAATTAATAAGTGAGTTTATGCATGTTTGATAAGTGGTTTATGCATGCTTAATAAGTTGGTTTATGCATGTTTAACAAGTGAGTTTATACATGTTTAATAAGTGGGTTTATGCATATTTAATAAGTGGGTTTATGCATGCTTATGTAAGTATGTGAATGTTTATGCAAGTTATGTATATGTTTAAATGCAAGTTTAATATGATATGCAAGTTATGCATGCTTATGCAAGTATTTGGATGCCTATGCAAGTTATGTATATGCTTAAATGCAAGTTTAATGTGATATGCAAGTTATGCATGCTTATGCAAGTATGTGGATGCTTATGCAAGTTATGTGTATGCTTAAATGCATGTTTAACATGTTATGCAAGTTATGAGAATTCTTATATGCAAGCTCATATACAACATGTTATGCAAATCATGTGTATGATAATATGCAAGTTTGGGTTAAATGTAGTTGGGTTAATATATGCTCATATATGCAAGTTGACAACCTCTTAACCCATGACAAAGTTATATGCTAAACCCATGATATTTGTGATGGATCTTCCCCTTTATTATGTCATGAAATGAGAACGATTTACGTGGGGTACGATGGGGGTTGGTAAATATGTTAATAAATGTATGATTGGGTATGATTAAGCATACCATAAAAATAAATTACCATAAGTGGGAATTTACCTATTGAGTTAGGTCTACCCCATGGTAATTTACCTATTGAGTTAGGTCTACCCATGTTATGGAAAACTTGATATTAATTAGGGATAATTAATATGGGGGTGATTAATTAGGTGTAATTAATCGACTAAGACACGAGGTTGGACTCATTTGTGGTGTAAAACTGCCCGGACCCGACCGGCTTAACCAGTTGCTACAAATGTTAGCCCAATGTGGGAGGTCTTAGCCATAAATTAAATACGTGATTAAAGTAAAGACACGAGGTTAGACTCTGTTATGACGTAAGACTGCCCGGACTCTACCGGCTTAACCAGGCGGTCATAACAGCCAGTCTAATGTGAGAGGTCTTTATGGGAAATCACGGTCTTATTTAATTAAGAAACACTTAACCATATTAGCATGTAGTGGGACATGAGGGGTTAAGTGGATGCCTTGGGTGGCATGTGGAAATTTTGTGGTTGCCTTGGGTGGCATGTGGAATCTAGTGTGTTGCCTTGGGTGGCAATAGAAAATACGATTAGAATACTTAACCAAGTGGAAACATGTAATTAAACATGATTAAAGGGTTAAGTGGGATACACTAGATATGTGACAAGCTTAGGTGGGTAGCTTGTGGGGGCCCATTTCAGCCAATATCCCAAACGTATCTTTATGGGCTCGACCCATGTCGAGTGACGGGACACGCATATTGGGCATGATTATAAGAGGCCAAAACGGGTTACCGGTGGCAACGCAAGTCCAACGGGTTTCATATGCGTGTGTGGGCCCGGGCTGGTAGATAAGCCGTTGTTGCATCGTGTAGATATAAAGCCGTGCACCGTTGATAGTATTGGGTAGCCACTTTAGGGGAGTGATACACCCCACTGTGGGACCAGCACGGGTATCTACGGTAGGGAGGCGATCGATGGGGAGTAGTGGGTACACCTAATAAAGATAGGGGCAGACGGCACCTATGTAGGGGTACACGAAACTACTGGGTAAGAATTACTGAGTACACCTAGTGGAGATAGGGGTAGACGGCACCTATGTAGTGGGCTAGGAGTACACGAAACTACTGGGGAAATTTTCTAAGTCCTTGGAAGGGATCAACCTTTAAGTAGGAATGACTGGTGTGGTGCAGTTAGTAATTATCCTTGGGTGGGTAGATGCGTCTTTAAGGTTATCTTAGTTTATCCTAAGTCTACCAAGCTGCTTAGTGTAGCCATTCATCCCCAGATATTACCGTAGGTCGAGGTTATGTCTTCTCTGGTTACTTTAAGGGTTGTATTGTTAAAGTTATAGGACTCACTCAGAATTATGTCTGACCCCGTTGCTTTTATCTTTTTCCAACCCTCAGGTCCTACGGTGGATCCTAGCAGTAGTAGAGCTTGATCGGATTGCTGTTCCAGTCTTGAGGAGCCTGGGTAGATGTAAAGCTCCAGTTATCCAGTTATCTTTTCTTTTGTTCTGGCTATTGTATTGAGAGTGGGATTATGTACTCTTTTATTTTGATGGATATAGTACTTGACTTTTATTGTGGTTTTATGATGTAACCAGACATGTTTACTTCCGCTGTTATGAGATGATATTTTAAATTTCAAGTACTGTATATATCTGTCTTGTTGTAATTTTTCTGTTCTATATTCACTAAAATACTCCACCGATGCTATGGCATTCCCTTAGTGAGTGACCATAGCGGGCGTGGGGTGTTACACGTGGTATCAGAGCAAAGGTTACCGGAACAGATAAAATTTTTAGAAAACTATTTTTATTAAAACATTTTTGGAAGAGATATTTTCAAAAACATGTCTTTTAAGAGAAAAGTTTTTGAAAGAAAAGCATAATCCCCAATAGCCATATCTATATCCTTCGAATTCTCCGTTTTGAATCTTTCCTTTTTCGTTTCAGCATGGCCGAGAATCTTAACTTTCCGGAGGGTGTGACGGTACCAGTATGGTATAGGAGATTGATGGAGGCTAGGGCCACCACTGCGGGTCCAGCAAATGTTCCTCCACCAACCGTAGCACCCGATCTTCCTCCTCCCCCTCTTCCTCACACAGATACTTTTGCTAAGACTTGTAAGGAATTTAAAGCTATGGGAGGGAAACCTTTTCAAGGATCTGAAACTTTTGTGGAGGCTAGAGATTGGCTTAAGGAGGTGGAAGAATTGATAGATATCTTTGAGATGGAAGAAGGAAAGAAAGTCAAGTTGGCTGCTTGGTTAATGAAGGGAGAGGCCTCATTCTGGTGGGAGGTCACTAATGGAGAACGCCCCGTTGACTCTTGGGCGGATTTTAGGCAAAGATTTGTGGCGAAGTTTCTCTCAAGGGCGGAGGAAAACTTGTATATGGAAAGATTCTTGACTCTAAAGCAAGGAAATCTCTCGGTGAAGGAATATGTCAACAAGTTTAATCAATTGGCAAGGTTTGGCCTAGACATGGTGAATACACCGGAGAAGAAGGCTTTGAGGTTCGTGAAAGGCTTGAATGAACCGATGCATGGGTTGGCTATGACTCATATCCCTATGGGGGCCACCTTTGAGAAGCTAGTTGACATGGCACTCATGCATGAAGAAGAGAAGGGTCCCAATGCTAATAAGGCACCCGAGAAGAAGGGAGATCAAAAGAAACCTCAGCAACAACAGCAAAATAAAGGTGGGAAAGGCAACGGTGGCAAGGGCAAGAAGAAGAAGTGTTTCAATTGTGGGACACCTGGCCACCTAAGCAAGGATTGTCGCAAGAAGAAAAAGACTGGCTACTTCCACTGTGGCGAAGCAGGGCATCTAGTGAAGGATTGCCCTAAGAAGGGGCAAAGGACGGGATCTACCTCAGGAGGACAGGTGCAAGCTCTTATGGCACCGAGTCAGGCTAGGGGGCAAGTACAGGCTCTCGCAGTTCCACCGATTCAGGAGAGAGGTAGAACTATTTCCGTTGAAAGTCTGGTTTTTCTATTTGATCATCCTGTCTGTACATTGTTTGATTCAGGCGCATCGCATTCGTTTATCTCATCATCATTAGTTGAGTCACTGCACTTAGACACCAGTCTGGTAGATGATCCCTTGGTTGTTTCAAACCCAATTGGGGGCTCCACTTATTTGTCCATGATATGTTTGGGTTTGAAGATTTCTATACTTAGCATTGAGTTTAGATGTGATGCTTTTGTGTTGGGCTTCACGGGCTATGGGTTGATTTTGGGCATGGACTGGTTATCCAGTAATGGTGTCATTCTTGATTGCGAAAGGAGAGTTGTTAGGCTCATGACCCGCTTGGGTAACACTCTCGAGATTTCTTGTAATCCCATGGACTCTGTTATGCTAAGTTATCTTGAATCGCTTGACGCTTCGGTCGAGAGTTTGCAATCTGTTAGAGTGGTCCGGGAATATCCGGATGTGTTTGAGGAGGTGAAGGGCTTACCTCCGAAACGGGAGATTGACTTCCGAATATATTTGGTGGATAATGCTAAACCGGTATCTTTACCAGTGCGCCACATGGCTCCTCGTGAGAGGAGGGAACTCCATAAGCAAGTAGGGGAGTTGCCTGAGAAGGGGTTCATAAGACGAAGTATATCGGAGTGGGGTGCTCCAGTAGTATTTGCTACGAAGGCGGATGGGTCCCTCAGACTTTTTGTAGACTATAGAGAACTCAACAAGCTCACAAAGAAGAATAGACACCCATTGCCGAGGATTGATGATCTTTTCGATCAGTTGGTTGGCGCTTCAGTATTTTCTCAGTTGGACTTAGCCACGGGGTTTCATCAGTTGAGGGTGGCTGAGGATAGCATAGACAAGACTGCCTTTAGAACTCCGGATGGTTTCTATGAGTGGCTGGTGATGCCATTTGGGTTGACGAACGCCCCTGCATACTTTGTTGATTTGATGAGTAGGGTGTTCAGGGAGTTCCTTAATAAATTTGTGGTGGTCTTTGTGGATGATATCTTAGTATTTTCTAAGAGTGAAGAAGAGCATGCCCTACATCTTGGGGAGGTATTGAAGACTCTTCGAGCACATAGCCTTAAGGCTAAATTCTCTAAATGTCACTTCTGGAGGAAGGAGGTGCGGTTCTTGGGGCACGTGGTCTCCAAGGAAGGGATAGCTGTGGATCCCGCGAAAGGTAGTATCAATTCAGGATTGGAAGGTTCCGAAAAATGCTACCGAAGTAAGAAGTTTCTTGGGGTTGGCGGGTTATTATAGGAAGTTCATTAAAGACTTCGCGAAGATATCAGCCCCATTAACCCGCTTAACAAAGAAGAATCTTGTTTTCGCATGGGACGTAGATTGTGATGATGCGTTCCGACGGTTAAAGAGAGCTTTAACCACTGCTCCAGTTTTAGTGTTGCCAGATGGGAGCAAGCCATTTGTTGTCTATACCGATGCCTGTGGGACCGGACTTGGCGCAGTCTTAATGCAAGAGGGAAGGGTAATAGCCTATGGTGGAAGGCAGTTGAGAGCACATGAGAAAAATTACCCTACCCATGATCTAGAGCTGTCTGCTATTGTTTTTGCGCTTAAGATTTGGCGTCATTATCTTCTTGGTGAGAGATTCGAGTTGTTCACTGACCACAAATCATTGAAGTACTTGTTTTCTCAGAAGGATTTGAATCTGAGACAGCAAAGGTGGATGGAATTCTTAGCATCCTATGATTTCGAGATAGCGTATACCCCTGGCAAGGGTAACGTGGTGGCGGACGCCTTGAGCAGGAAAAGGTTGTCCTTGAGTCCATTGTTCGTGGAACGACGATGCTTGGAATTTATCTCGATGTTTGATTTCAGACCTTCCGTTGACTATGTACCCGGTTTGCTAGCTTCTTTGGAAGTTAGACCTACTCTTTTAGGGCGGATTGGAGAAGCACAGAGGGGCGACCCACAGTTGGTTGAGTTAGTAGAGAAGCTCATAAGGGGGGAGTCGTCCAGCCATTTGAGTAGGTATACCCTAGACGATAGGGGGTGCTTGCGTAGAGACGGTAGACTTTGTGTACCGCAAGACGTGGGTTTGAGGAAGGCTATTCTTGATGACGCACACCGTTCTAGGATGACCATTCATCCCGGTGGGGACAAGATGTATCAAGACATGAAGAGGGTTTTCTTCTGGGTCGGCATGAAGAAAGATGTGGCCGAGTATGTCGCTCGATGCTTGGTGTGCCAACAAGTGAAGGCGGAGCAAAAGAAACCTGGTGGGTTGCTTCACCCATTGGAAGTTCCGCAATGGAAGTGGGATAGCGTCTCGATGGATTTCATTGACGGGTTACCCAGATCGAGGAAGGGTAATACAGGAATTTGGGTGGTGGTAGACAGACTTACTAAGAGCGCCCGTTTCATACCTGTGAAGAGCAAGAGGACTGCTCCATGGCTAGCTTCAGTATATCTTCGAGAGATAGTTCGATTACATGGGGTACCCTCTAGCATTGTAAGTGATCGAGATCCTATCTTCACTAGCGAGTTCTGGAGAAGTTTGCAAGAAGCAGTGGGGACTCAATTGTGTCTGAGCACCGCATATCATCCTCAGACAGACGGCCAGACTAAGAGGGTGAATCGTGTTCTAGAAGACCTTTTGAGGCTTTGTATCTTAGATTTTGGAGGTACATGGGAAGAGCATCTTCCATTGGTGGAGTTCGCATATAATAACAGCTTTCAGTCCAGTATTGGTATGGCTCCTTTCGAAGCTCTCTATGGAAGGCCTTGTCGATCACCTACGTGTTGGTGGGAATCTACGGATAAGATCTTGCTTGGGCCTGATATGATTAGGGAGACTTCTGAGAAGATTGACTTGATTCGAAGAAGGATGAAAGCAGCGCAGGATAGGCAAAAATCTTATGCGGACAAGAGAAGGACGGATCTTGAGTTTGAGGTTGGGGATATGGTTTTTGTCAAGGTATCTCCGTTGAGAAATGTTGTTCGCTTTGGATCCGTTGGGAAGTTAGCACCGAGGTTTGTTGGGCCGTTTCCTATTAAGGAAAGGATTGGACGGATGGCATATAGAGTGGAGTTGCCCGACAGACTTAGTGGTGTTCATGATGTATTCCATGTATCACATCTGAGGAAGTGCTTACATGAGACTGCAGAGGTGGTAGAGCCGAGCTTGCTTAGAGATGTAGAGGTAGAGCGTGATGCGACGATTCGACGAGCTCCTACTCGCATCCTTGGGTCAGAGACTAGGAAATTGAGGAATCGAGAAGTTCGGCTAGTCAAAGTGCAATGGGGAGAAAATGAGAGCAACGCAACTTGGGAGACGGAAGCGAAGATGCGTTCTTTGTATCCATTTCTTTTTGAGGGTATGTCTTTTAACTTCTCCTTTATCGTTTGACTAGTACTTATCTTATCTTTGGTATGTCCTCTCGTTAGTACCTTTGACCTTTAGATAGGGTAAAACTATGGTTGAAACATGTGTTTGAGACATGTTATGGTTGATGGATGCAAGTGGATGCAAGTGTTTGCTAGTGGTTGCTCGTGGATGCATATACACACACTCTAGGCACTAGATCGGCTCAGTCACTTCATATTGCATATTGCATAAAATTGTGTGTAGAAAGCTATATTTATGGATGTATAATGATTGTGTTATCACATGGATGATGCATTTTGGGTGGATGATTGTGCACTCATGTAGATATTGTATGTGTCGATAGGGTTTTCTCGCATACATAATGGATGCATGGCACTATCATGGTTTGCATATGTTCATACATTAGATAGGGAACATATACACACACTTTTTGCATATGCTCATACATCATTAGAAATTGTTTTAAGGACAATGGATGCCCGTGGTTGATGATTTGAGTAGATGTTTGTTTGGATGGTAGGATATGCATTCTCCTTAGCTTAGAGATTTCGGGGACGAAATCCTTTAAGGAGGGGAGAATGTAACACCCCGAATTTTAGTTAATACTAAAATTCACTAATTTCAGGATAAATAATCTCAGATGTGGGAATTAGGGGAAACGGGCTGCGTCATTGCGTTCGTCTCGGAAAAATACGCGAAACAGAGTCCGAGTTTGCGTGAAACGGGTACCGTATGAAAGAGATATGGACGAACGAAGTTAGGCAGAAAAACCAGAAACAGGCCAGAATTGCACTGGCGCACTTGTGAAGTGCGCCAGAACAAAGATGCACTGGCGCACTTGTGAAGTGCGCCAGTACAAAGATACACTGGCGCACTTGTGAAGTGCGCCCGTGCCGAGCCAAGAAACCTGCACAGTTCTGGAGAGTTCTGTGGTTGGGTGCACCAGTTTGAGGTTTGGGCTTGGTCTTAGGGCTAGTTTCTGGAAGGTGCCGAAATCTAAGGGTCCTAATCTAATTTAGGGTTAATCTAAGGGCCTAAAACACTCGCCTAATCTATAAATACACCCTAAACCTACCCTAATTCATACTAAAAATAGTAATGATGGCCTCATGCCGCCAAATTAAATCCTAGAGAGAGCCTCCACTAATTTATGAAGGAAGTTGCAAGCTAATCAACCTCTAAACATCATCTTCTTCATATTTAGTAACTTGTTATACTCCATAAGTTTGCTAATCTTGGTTTTTGTGAGTTTCTATCACTTTAACATCAATTGTTAAAGTAAGTAGATTGGGTGTAATGAGACTTATGGTCTTAAATGCGGATTAGTGAGTTTGAATCATTTATAATGATATGCTATTCTATGTTTTTCTATGTTTATGCATAATTAATAAGTGAGTTTATGCATGTTTGATAAGTGGTTTATGCATGCTTAATAAGTTGGTTTATGCATGTTTAACAAGTGAGTTTATGCATGTTTAATAAGTGGGTTTATGCATATTTAATAAGTGGGTTTATGCATGCTTATGTAAGTATGTGAATGTTTATGCAAGTTATGTATATGTTTAAATGCAAGTTTAATATGATATCCAAGTTATGCATGCTTATGCAAGTATATGGATGCCTATGCAAGTTATGTATATGCTTAAATGCAAGTTTAATGTGATATGCAAGTTATGCATGCTTATGCAAGTATGTGGATGCTTATGCAAGTTATGTGTATGCTTAAATGCATGTTTAACATGTTATGCAAGTTATGAGAATGCTTATATGCAAGCTCATATGCAACATGTTATGCAAATCATGTGTATGATAATATGCAAGTTTGGGTTAAATGTAGTTGGGTTAATATATGCTCATATATGCAAGTTGACATCCTCTTAACCCATGACAAAGTTATATGCTAAACCCATGATATTTGTGATGGATCTTCCCCTTTATTATGTCATGAAATGAGAACGATTTACGTGGGGAACGATGGGGGTTGGTAAATATGTTAATAAATGTATGATTGGGTATGATTAAGCATACCATAAAAATAAATTACCATAAGTGGGAATTTACCTATTGAGTTAGGTCTACCCCATGGTAATTTACCTATTGAGTTAGGTCTACCCATGTTATGGAAAACTTGATATTAATTAGGGATAATTAATATGGGGGTGATTAATTAGGTGTAATTAATCGACTAAGACACGAGGTTGGACTCATTTGTGGTGTAAAACTGCCCGGACCCGACCGGCTTAACCAGTTGCTACAAATGTTAGCCCAATGTGGGAGGTCTTAGCCATAAATTAAATACGTGATTAAAGTAAAGACACGAGGTTAGACTCTGTTATGACGTAAGACTGCCCGGACTCTACCGGCTTAACCAGGCGGTCATAACAGCCAGTCTAATGTGAGAGGTCTTTATGGGAAATCACGGTCTTAATTAATTAAGAAACACTTAACCATATTAGCATGTAGTGGGACATGAGGGGTTAAGTGGGTGCCTTGGGTGGCATGTGGAAATTTTGTGGTTGCCTTGGGTGGCATGTGGAATCTAGTGGGTTGCCTTGGGTGGCAATAGAAAATACGATTAGAATACTTAACCAAGTGGAAACATGTAATTAAACATGATTAAAGGGTTAAGTGGGATACACTAGATATGTGACAAGCTTAGGTGGGTAGCTTGTGGGGGCCCATTTCAGCCAATATCCCAAACGTATCTTTGTGGGCTCGACCCATGTCAAGTGACGGGACACGCATATTGGGCTTGATTATAAGAGGCCAAAACGGGTTAGCGGTGGCAACGCAAGTCCAACGGGTTTCATATGCGTGTGTGGGCCCCGGCTGGTAGATAAGCCGTTGTTGCATCGTGTAGATATAAAGCCGTGCACCGTTGATAGTATTGGGTAGCCACTTTAGGGGAGTGATACACCCCACTGTGGGACCAGCACGGGTATCTACGGTAGGGAGCCGATCGATGGGGAGTAGTGGGTACACCTAATAAAGATAGGGGCAGACGGCACCTATGTAGGGGTACACGAAACTACTGGGTAAGAATTACTGAGTACACCTAGTGGAGATAGGGGCAGACGGCACCTATGTAGTGGGCTAGGAGTACACGAAACTACTGGGGAAATTTTCTAAGTCCTTGGAAGGGGTCAACCTTTAAGTAGGAATGACAGGTGTGGTGCAGTTAGTAATTATCCTTGGGTGAGTAGATGCGTCTTTACGGTTATCTTAGTTTATCCTAAGTCTACCAAGCTGCTTAGTGTAGCCATTCATCCCCAGATATTACCGTAGGTCGAGGTTATGTCTTCTCTGGTTACTTTACGGGTTGTATTGTTAGAGTTATAGGACTCACTCAGACTTATGTCTGACCCCGTTGCTTTTATCTTTTTCCAACCCTCAGGTCCTACGGTGGATCCTAGCAGTTGTAGAGCTTGATCGGATTGCTGTTCCAGTCTTGAGGAGCCTGGGTAGATGTAAAGCTCCAATTATCCAGTTATCTTTTCTTTTGTTCTGGCTATTGTATTGAGAGTGGGATTATGTACTCTTTTATTTTGATGGATATAGTACTTGACTTTTATTGTGGTTTTATGATGTAACCAGACATGTTTACTTCCGCTGTTATGAGATGATATTTTAAATTTCAAGTACTGTACATATCTGTCTTGTTGTAATTTTTCTGTTCTATATTCACTAAAATACTCCACCGATGCTATGGCATTCCCTTAGTGAGTGACCATAGCGGGCGTGGGGTGTTACACCCTCCTTCGAGTAGCTATATTCGATTGACTCTTTTCACTTAACTCTATTCGATTAACCCTTATCAATTAACTCTATTCGATTGACCCTATCAATTAACTCTATTGGATTAACACTATTGGGTTAACTCTATTTGACTAACGCTATTGATTTACTCTTTTCGCTTAACTCCTTTCGAATAAACTATATTCGATAACTCCTTTTACTTTCTTCGAATAAACTATATTCGATTAACTCATTTGCTTCTATTCGAATAACTATATTCGATTAACTCTTTTCGATTAAACTAACATCGATTAACTCCTTTTACTTCAACTCTAATCGATTAACTAACATCGATTAACTCCTTTTAATTTAACTCAAATCGATTAAACTAACATCGATTAACTAACATCGACTAACTCCTTTGCTCTATAACTCTAATCGATTAACTAACATCGACTAGCTCCTTTGCTCTATAACTCTAATCGATTAACTAACATCGACTAACTCCTTTGCTCTATAACTCTAATCGATTAACTAACATCGACTAACTCCTTTGCTCTACAACTCTAATCGATTAACTAACATCGACTAACTCCTTTGCTCTATAACTCTAATCGATTAAACTAACATCGACTAACTCCTTTGTTCTTTTCGAATAAACTATTCATTTATAAAGATTTACTTTTAGTAACAGTTCTTCACTTTAAATGATTTCCCTTTTTATTTACTTTTGAGATATTTCCTTTTTCAAAATCTGTTGATTTTATAAATTCCCTTTATTTCAATATACATTGAAATAATTCTCTTTTTTTACATCCCAGGGTCTTTATGATATTTACAATATCGAATAACAATGATCAACATCATTCCAACACCCATAATCCATAACAGATTATATAACACATCATATATCACAATATATGAAAACAGTAAAGTAAATGTTGAGGAATCCGGTCGGATTCCTCCAACCTGTGTCCCTGCATCACAGATGTTAAACAATATAGATAACATCACTTTCAGTTCTATATGATACATTCTGTTAAACATAATCAATATAGAAATTTAACTAACTGACTAGCAGTTCAATCAAACAGTCAACACACAGTCAATCAGCCAACATCTAACAGTTCTAAAAATACAACATGAAATTATAAACTGTTCAGAGCTAGTGAGATTTACTCACATTTGCGCGTTAACCGATAAATATCGGTTTGCGTTCATTGATTCGGTCGAACAATTTATTTTGCCATAAATCGTAACGAGCTCGGATTCACTTCCAGTCAGCTCCATGGTGTAGTGTCCATCCATATGATCCCACGCAACTTACGGTTCCTAAATCTGATATCGTATGTGGAAGTTACACGTTATAGAAGTTATATGATTACTATAATTTAAATTAAAACTAAATAAATATGATTGGGCTTTACCCTTAACATCTGGCCCAACTCTACTTCTTAATGGCCCAAACCCGAAAATCCTTTATCTCCTCCCAGTAAAAACCCGACGCCCAACTCTTTCTAACACCAAACCATGGCCGATCTTCCTTCCTCAACTGCTCCTCCTTTCTTACATACAAACTCAAACGAACTTCACCACTATACCGCTCGTCTCTCCGTCTTCCTCTTCATATCGAACAAATCGAACTCGAACCTCGTCTTCCCTGTCCGTCGTCGAGCTAGACCCATCAGTACAGTGGGACCATCGAACCAATTTAGCACCGAATCCCCTCAAATCCACCTACAAGCTGCGTAATTACCTCCTGACCCCAAAAACAACTACCAAACTCCACCCTGTTGCTTCCGTCGATGATGAAGTGGAACCCTAGATCCCTGTTGCTCTTTGAGCATCCCACAAATGAAATCGCGAACAACAATATTGACACCACAATGAAGAGAATCAAACACGGAACCGATATATATATGTAAAACGATTTGTAGGATTTTATTTGGATTTTACATTGATTTTTAAAGAGGAGGTCTTCACGTTTTAAGAAGGAACTGACGGTGGAATTATTTTGTGTTTATAAAGGGAGGGTTGTTGAGAGTTATGGTTGAAAATAGTGTGTGCGTTGCCGGTTTATGGCCTAGGAATAGTATAGGATATTTTCTTATATTTCTTTTATTTATTTTATATTCGTTTTCGCCCTTCTAAAAATTCGTGTGATCACACACGATACCCAAAAATTGCCAAACTGGACATGTAGCTAGAGTTTGACATTACGGTCCCAACGAAACTGGTTTCGTCGAATTCCGACTTCGTATGCTCACACAGTGTATTTTTAACCGTCAAAATACTGACTGTTTTACACTCTAAAAATCCATACGGCCACACAGTGACTCTAAAAATCACGAAAACTGGACCCTAGCAATAATTCACTATTCCGGATCCAACAAAATTGGTTTCATCGAATTCCGACTTCATTTGCAAAAGTGGCTTATTTTTACAGCTCTGAATGACCCATTTAAATATTTAAATATATTTAAATATAACTAAATTTAATATTTAGAAATAAATATTATCGTCTATATTCATAGTGGAATACCATACAGCTCTACTAGGATTTATAACTTGATATTTCCAATCTGGGTCAACCCGATATTCGATTTATATTGAAATCCCTTTTTAAAATATAAATAATTCCTTTATAAATTATAAAGGAATTCCACAGCGACTTTTCTAAAATTTGATTTGGACATATCTCAAAATTTACATGACGAAATCCCGATTTTTCTCTTCCACTAGAAAGATATACTCCACCAGCTCCACACGTTTCTTGTTTCGCAGAAATCCGGCTTAAAACGAATCCTGTACATCCAATTGAAGTTCAAATCGCCAAATAGCGAACTGCCGCGCCATTTCAAGCTCTATTTTAATTATAATATAATTATACGTTAAACTATCATTCAAATAATATATTCGTTATTCTACTTCAATTCCAAGCTGAATTAAACATCACAGCTGATCCAGTTCACACCATATCGCCATTTCAGCCAATTCTGATTATTTCAGAATTTAATTTATTATTTTAATTAAATATTCATCATTATTTAATTCAACGATCATTTAATTCACTATACCACCATTGATATAATTAAATAAATTAATCATAATACCTCTGCCAGTGCGGGTCATTACAGTAGTAATCATTCGTTAGTAATTAGGTGTGCCTTTACTGTTATCTTTAACGTTATCTTAAACGCTATCTTTATCTTCCTAAGAGTTCATAGACATTTACTTGTCTTCCAGCTTATGCCTTAGTCTAGTTATTTTGATAATAGTATTGTTAGAATTATCATACTCGCCATACTTTATGTCTGACCCCCTCTATTTCTATCCTTTTTCCCCCTCCGGGTCCTCAGGTTGGGCCCAGCTCTAGTGGAGTTTGATTGAATTGCTTCATCTCTCTTTGGAAAGCTTGGACCTTTGAAGTAAAGTCCAGCTTGTTATCTTTTTAATGGCTATTTATGTAATGGGATTATGTATTTTGTTTTTATGAAGATGGATATTGTACTTGGTTATTATCTATGGTTTTATGATGTAACAAACATGTTTAATTTCCGCTGCAATAAAATGAAGTTTTAGATTTCCAAGTTCTATTTATTATCTGTTTTGTTGTAATTTTTCTGTTCTATATTCACTTATAACCTCCATGGAAGTTAATGCATTCCCTTTGTGAGTGACATTAATGGACGTGGGGTGTTACAACGGCGGTCGAAGACCGGAGGTCTTCACGTCGTTTGGGTGATTACCGATGATCTTGATTGGGCTTTACACCCAAGAGGATGGAATCGGTTGGTGATCGTCCAGACGTACTTGGAGATCGATGGATATGCGAGGTACCAGGTGCCTCCGGTTTCGTTCAGACCCAGAACGAACTTGTAAATGGACTGTGTGTCTGACACTGGATTTTATTCTGTGTGATTGATTTCTATTAAATGCGGAGAATTTATTCTCTTACTTAACGCCCTTCTCTGAGACGTACGAGCTCAGGGGTTATATATTGATGAATGTCAATCGCATGGAGTGAATTGCCTATGTGGCATGCCTAAGTGGCAAATGATCAAGGCTTCTGTTGAAAAGCATAGTCTTGTGGTTGATGATCAAAGCACCTCCTGTGTGGCATAGCTTTGTGTAACGTTGATTCGCGAGCCTCACATCCCAGTTGCAAACCAGATATAGGAGAGGACATCAGGGAGGGCATGCATTTCCTTCTAGCTCGGATGGTGTCAGTGACCTACCAGCCTTGACATTTATATTATTTTCACCTGTGTGGTTGTTGCTGTTGCGAGGTGCCTCGGATATATTGGTGACTGTGTGGAGCCGATGGAGTCATTTGGCTCATTTACGCCCCAAAGGGAGGGGAAACGTAGTGTTCAGTCATAATAATCCACATCGGTGGACCGGCCCTGACGATCCAAGGCTTGTCTGCGCGCTTGCTTAAGGCTTGGGCTAGAGAGTCTCGAATCGGTAGAGGACGATCCCTGGCCTCGGTTCATAGTTGGAAATCCAATTTCCAAATAATTGACTTTGCAATTTTGATTGTAGAGCCTAGTATGGCGACATGATATATGGTACTTATGCCGTCTATAATTGATATTTATGATTAAAATTGTTTTGACACTATGCACTTACAATAGTATCAAATGGTTTGTTTTTAACGTACCAAGCATGTTTGGCTATTATATGGGAAAACCCTATCCTCCGGCTTGTGTTGCATTGTGTGATGGGACCTGAGTCTTATAATAGCTTCATTTTTCAAAAAAGCATTGCGCTGTTTTGTTATATGCATTGGTATTCTTAGGAGGAAACCCGTTCCGTGTTATACGCCGTGGTCCCCTGATATATCTGATTTAAAGTAAAGCTTTAAATAACTATTTTAGTTCTCACAACAGTCACATGACTGACCTAGAGTTTATTGTTTTAACCTAAACTCTAGGTGCCCTTATTTTGACACGGGCAGCTAATAGTTTTGGGTTTGCAGATTTATATTCACAGGATCCTGGTTTACAGCTGGAATGATATCCGGAAAGCTTTGTATCCGTATATCTCTTTTGGTTGTGTCTTGTATTATTTTCCGCTGCATTGTAATGTATTTTAATCTCTGATATTTTCTGTTGTATTTTATTTATTTATACTCTGTATATTCTTGTAATCTAATGAAACTGTTGTAATAAACAATGAAATGTTCTTCTATCTGCGTTCTATTGTGTGTTGTTGTCGAAGTATCCGGGCTTTCCTTACCGGAGAAGTTACGGGTCTTTACACCGGTATTCTTGGGGTAAAAACCCGTTCCGTGTTATACGGCGTGGTCCCTTGATTTACCGAACTTTAAAATCAAATTAATAACTGTTTTAGTTCTCACACCAGTCACATAACTGACCTAGAGTTTATTGTTTTAACCTAAACTCTGGGTGCCCTTATATTCGACACGTGCAGCTAGTAGTTTTGTTTTTGCAGATTTATATTCATAGGATCCTGGTTTATAGCTGAAGTGATATTCGGAAAGCTCTGTATCTGTGTATTTCTTTCAGTTGTGTGCTGTATTATTTTTCTGCGGCTATGTATTTAAATGTAATTTAAATCTCTGATATTTGTCAAATGTGTAATATTTATTCATACACTGTATATTCTTTTATTTTAATGTAATTGTTGTAATAAACAATGAAATGTTCTTCTGTTTGTGTTCTGATTTGTCCTGTCCTCAAAGTAATTTGTTCTTTCTCTTCTCTTCGGAGATCGGGGAAGTTTGGGTCACTACAGTTGGTATCAGAGCTTTGGTTTACAGAGCTCGAGAACAAGACACATTAGAACCATACTAAAGAATTCATCAGAGATTGGATTAGTAATATCCAATGAGAATGACTCGTTAGAGATGGGATAAGTAGTATCCTAGAACGAGTGTGAAGAGTATATTTTTGAAATAAAAACAAAAACAAGTTTTGTTTTGAAAATTTAAACCATTTTGTACGTATTTGAATATTTTATTTGTATTGAATTTGGACAATCTAGTATATGAAGATTTCGGGTATACACGTCATGAACGTATATTCGAAGTCCCAAATATACTGGATAGATATAGAATCATCCTCTAGTCGTCCGGAGATGATTCTGATGATTGTAGCTACATCATCAGAATTTGTGTTCGAGTTTCGAAAGGTGTGATATTTATATATTTCCAATTGACTGGTGTGAGAACCAAAAGTAGATAGGTTTATTGTTGTGATTTGGCATCAAAAACATGATTTTCTGTATATATATATCAAAATTATGAATTTGAAACGTTAATTCACTAATTGATTGCTGGTTGTATTATTTGATTGTTGGTTTGATTAATTAAAATTTTGAACCATTATGCCAAATTGAACCGAATATTGACCTGTATTGAAAACTGTTTGAAATTGCATGCATATACATGTGTATCTATTGAACAGGTCATAGCAAGGAGGTTAGAGCAGAGGAATAAAATTGTATGCCCGACAAATAAGTACATGTTTATTGTATTTCTTGGGAATTTGATGATTTTATGAGCTGATTGGCCAACCTCTTGGCTTTTTCTTTTTCATTTGGATTGGTGAGGGCCATGGGAGGCTATTTGAAATATCCTGAAGCTCCCGGTGCATGGGAGGTTATGGCGAAATTTTTCGAAAATTTAGGGTGTTAGCTAAATTTTTGAAGAATTTGAAAGGTTCTTAGAAACTGAAAAGTTAAAGAACCTAAGCCATAATTAAAATAATGAAAGTTGAGTTGATTAGTTAAACAACTTTCTGCTTTGTTCCTTTTCGGGGACGAAAAGTTTTAAGTGGGGGAGATTGTAATAGCCCGGAAATCCGAGCCAATTCAAAATTTTTATTTTGGTAATTTTGATGAATTTTGAATATTTAAAATGATTTATTTTAAATAATAACAACGAGAAATTTGTTTTCAATAAAATTAGAACGTATATAATTATATAGATCGACGTTAGAATATAAATATTTATTTTATATTATAAAAGGAATTGAAAATGGCGTGGTAGTTTGAAAATTCAATTTCGAATTTCAAATGAATGTGCAGGATTCAAAATAAATCGAATTTTAGCGAACCAAAAATATTAGAATCTATTTGAGAATATCTTTCCAATGAATCCGAAAAATTGAAATTTCATAGCGGGAATCAAAAGATACGCCCTGTTGAAAATTTAGAATAGTCGCTATGGAATTCTGGCCCTTAAAAATGGAAAATTTTGAAACGACCTCGGTTTTCGACGAAACCACTTTTGTTGGATCCGGGATGTCGAATTAGTGCTAGGTTCCAAAAATCATAATTTTCTGAATCAATATGTGAGCGTGGCGAGGTTAAACGTGTTTTGTCAGTTTCAATCAATTTCGATCGACCAGAAAACGGCAATTTTTCAAATGGTCTCAAAATTTGACGAAATTAGTTTTGTTAGGACCGTATCATCAATACCAAGCTAGAAAATATTTTTCAGGAATTTTTAGAGTTCGTATGTGACCCCAGTAAATTGAAATGTATGTTTAAAATTCAATATAATTATTTATATTTAATTTTGATGAAAACTAATCGTAATGGACGAATTGTCTTACGAAACATATCTCATTGTATTCGGAATGGGGGTATTTAGCTAGGCGTGATAGTCGTTTGGTTCGATTTGGAGTTCAAATTGTTAAACAAGAAATAAATGAATAAAATAATATAAAATAATATATATAAGGATTTAAAAAAACCCTTTCATCTCTCATTAACCCTAGCGCCGCCAACTCTTGAAATCGATGGCAAAAATCACTCCAAAAAGACGGTCTTCGATTTCCTCCATCGTTCAGTAGAATTCAAGGGTTCAAAAGGGGAGAATAAAGAGCCAAGAGAGCTCTATCCATTCAACGGTTGTGATGAGGGTTAACATCGTGTTTTGGCCGGAATTGGGTCACCTAGAGCTAGCGGTTGCAGCCGATTTTTGGTGATCTAGTGAGCTCGAGCGCCACATGGTGGCAGGCGTAGGGAGGACGTAGAGTGGCACGTCGCATGAGGGGGTCCGATCCTCCTTCGATGGGTTGTAGCAGCGGCGACATCAGCGGTTTCACATCGAGGAAGGTCCAGAACAATTCCAGTGAGTTTTTTTCCTTCTTTCATTTTTATTATTATTTATGATGTAATAGAATTGCTTTGAAATTTCAGAATTTTACATAAATAAAATTGCCTTAAAATGTCTGATTTTTATATAAATAACATTGAATTATTTTCAGAATTTTTACATAAGAGAAACATTGTTTTAAAAGTATAATTTTTATAAATATAAACATTGGAATAAAAATATAAATTTTTTTATATGGCAGAATAAAAATACGATTTTTTATAAATATGACTATGTAATAAAAATACGATTTTTTTTTTATAAATATATAGCTTAAGTAAAAATATGTTTTTAAAATAAAGAGCATTATAAATAAAAATATGATTTTAAAATAAAATAGCATTGTTTTTAAATTATCAATACCGTTGTCAAAAATGTAATTTTAAAATAAACTACGTGAAACAGATAGTGGTTGGAAACACGGTGAAGGACACTACGTGGTGGAACCATCAGAAAGGAAATCAGCATGTCAGAAAGCACGGCGGGGTGGAAACCCAATGTGAGAAATTCTCACTTTAGTTCTTGTTTTCTAGTTAAAAATATATACTTGGATGCAGACGGTGCTTAGCAGCACCCGACACCCGTAGTCCACAGACCATGGACGACTTGTTTGATTTTGTTATGTGGTTAAAGTTGATTGTGATGCGGAATGAATGGAAATATATATTCATGTGTTGAAATAAATTATTTATCGTTAAAAATATAATTTTTAACGTGAATGTGAATAAATAAATATTCATTTACAAATCAGACGATTTGTTTATTTACATCCATTTGAAGGATATTGATTGGGACGATAAATTTTACACATCACTCAATTGCACAAATAACATTCAGTGTTTGTTGATTTGAAACCCCACACGGGTGTTGGGATGATATTTGGCGTACATTAATCCCAATTATTTGGTTGTATGTCGAACGATCGGTTGGCAGACTATGTAAGCGTTAATTATTTATATTTAATGCTTATGCAGTTGTGTGGTGCACTTTGGATGATGGTTGATTGTTTATCATTGCTATTATATACATGTGTTGTGTAGAATCCATATAAATAACATTATATGGTAATCGAGTGGGTTATATTCCAATTTAGAAAATAAATTATATTCATGTGTTGAATAAACAAAATAGTCATGTGTTGACAATACTCATGTGTTGAGACTATTCACGTGTTGAAACCATTCATGTATTGAAAATATTCATGTATTGAGCGAAATATTTATACAATAAAATTCACATTTTTATTGTAAGTAAGAATTAATGAATATTCATGTGTTGAATAAAATATATATTCATGTGTTGAAGAAAATATTCATTTGTTGAATAGAATAACCAAGTTATTGAAATATATAAAGCCGTGTTGATTACATTTGCGCAATTTTGAAGCGAGCGATATTTATATCGATTATATTCGTTTTTATTATGAATATAGAAAAGGAAATGATTTCAAAATCTAATATTTTGAAAATATTATCATTTATATATTAATGATATGGAATATTCAATTTTGATTTCAAATTGAATATGAAGTTGAAATTGTTTTGAAAACGAATTTAAACGATTTATAAAATATGTTTAGAATTGAAATCGACGAAATATATATAATATATAAATTATATATATTAAATAGCCTGAATAGAACGCGCCGCGCCGCGACAGTAAGCGAATTTCGACCATTGACTTTGAATTGACGTTACGGGAGATCCGACCGTCAGATTCTCTTGAAACTGGAACCGTTGGGTTCGTATTGAAAAGAGCTTTCCAATGAATACTAGAATTTTGAAATCTAACAGTTGGATTTGGATTTATGTCCAAATCAAATTTGGAAAAGGTCGCTGTAAGTGCAGTTCGACGACCGTTATTGGAAATCGACTGTACGAGCCTTGACAAAATTATTGAAAATATCAATAATTTATGTAAAATCATAATAAATGATTTAGAAAGAATTGGGGTGAAAATTCCCATATTTAAAAAGGATAAAAATATATTTTTATCGAAATGAACTAGTTATGAACTACAATTATAATCCAATATTTTTGAATAAATAAATTGAATTTGAAGTGGTTTTAAAAATAATCAGGATTTCCAATATATGAATTGGAATGGATTTGAATCAAAATTATCTTTGGAATATTTGGATGTTGGATTTCGTGATTGTACCGATATGGTTGTGGGAATTTGAAAGATATATTTATATCATTATTTCCAATACAATATTTGTTAGTTTCAGAATTTGATATTGAATATAAGCCGATATATTTTCTATTTAGAGCCTTGTATTTAATATCAAATGGGATTTTCGGTTCGTTGTGAATGGTGTCTTAAATAACACTGTTCTTGAACCCAGTTTAGAAAAGAATAAATCTTTTAATTAAGATTTAGTGAAATTGTCCGGTTAATTAGTATTTAATTGGAGTTGAATTTAAATTGGTTATTTTGGGTTTTTCATGAGCGGTGTTTTGAATAACACCTGTTCTTTAACCCAATTAATAATGGAAAGTGATTTTGGGTTTATCGTGAACCGTGATTTGGATGACATTGGTTCTTTAACCCAGTTAAAGATAAGATATTGATTTTTGGGAAGATAAAAACTAAGTGGAGTTTTAATGAATCTTTAATTATATTAAAGTGATCGAAGATGGAGTATCACCAGTTTTGCTCCAAAGTGATAGTTAAATCTTTAATTAGATTTGAACATGAAATGGTAATTAATATTTACCGATAACACCATGGTGTTAGACATGGAGTATTACCAGTTTTGCTCCATGGGATGAATAGGTTGGGATTGGGAAGTAAAATAAATAATTACTTCGGTGTGGTTCGCTAATCCCGACTAGTTTGGAAAACCTTAACATGGTTTGAAATGATATCGAAAGGAAGATTAAAGAATAAATTTAGAAGAATTTATCTTTGATAAAATTAATGGGAACCTTTCCCTAAAATGTGAAGATTTGAATAAAAGAATATTCTGAATTGGAATGAGGCGTATGTTGTGTTTGTGTAACATTGTTTATTATATATGCGAGTTATTCGGAAAGGCCGGGTTTATACCGATTCTGAATAACTGATTCGACGATAAGTCGAAGATGAAGACAGTGGTTGAAGACCAGAGGTCTTCACATCGTATGGATGATTATTGATGATCTTGATTGGGCTGTACACTCAAGAGGAGGGAATCAGTTGGTTGTCGTCCAGACGTACTAGGAGATCAATGGATATGCAAGGAATAAGGTTCCTCCGTTTTCGTTCAGACACAGAACGAACTTGTAAATGGACTGTGTGTCTGACATTGGATTTTATTCTATGTGATTGATTTCTATTAAATATTTATCTGTTTGGCCGCGGAGAATTTATTCTCTTGCTTAACGCCCTTCTCTAAGACTTACGAGCTCAGAGGTTGTGTATGGATGGATATCAATCGCATGGCATGAATTGCCTTTGTGGCATGCCTAAGTGGCAGATGATCAAGGCTTCTGTTGAAAGGCAAAGTCTTGTGGTTGATGATCAAAGCACGGCCTGTGTGGCATATCTTTGTGTACAGCGTTAACTCGCGAGCCTTACACCTCGGTATGAGTCAAAAACAGGACCGGACTACAGGGAGAACATGACGTTTCTTTCTAGCTATGAGTGGTGTCAGTGACCTACCAGCCCTGACATTTACATTATTTTTCACCTGTGTGGTTGTTGGAATGCGAGGCGCCTCGGATATAGGTATGATAGGGCCGGGAAACGTGTGTTCAGGAATAATTAATCCTCAAAAAGCATCCAGGATCACTATGTGTGGTCCTGAGACATTTGCTAGAGTGTCTCAAACGGAGAGGAGCTTGCCCCTTGCCTTGACTCATGACGGAAATCCAATTTCCAATACGACCTTTGCGGTTTTAATTGTTGAACTAGTATGGCAACAAGATATATGGTACTCATGCCGCTTATGATTGATACATTTATATTTGAGGTTATTTTCTTCACTTATAGTAATAATAAAAGATGAAATTTAGTGTATCAAGCATTCTTTGGCTATTATAAGGTAAAACCCTATCCTCTAGCTTGCGTTGCATTGTGTGATGGGACCTGGGTCTTATAATAGCTTCATTTTCTTTATTTAGCATTGCGTTGTTGTTATATGCATTGTTATTCTTGGGGTAAATACCCGTTCCGTGTTATACGGCGTGGTCCATTGATTTACCTAACTTTAAAATCAAATTAATAACCGTTTTAGTTCTCATACCAGTCATATGACTAACTTGGAGTTTATTGTTTTAACCTAAACTCTGGGTGCCCTTATTTTCGACACGGGCAGCTAGTAGTTTTGGTTTTGCAGATTTATATTCATAGGATCCTGGTTTATAGCCGAAGTGACATTTGGAAAGCTCTGTATCCGTGTATTTCTTTCAGATGTGTGTTGTATTATTTTTCCGCTGTTATGTATTTAAATGTAATTTAAATCCCTGATATTTTTCAAATGTGTAATACTTATTCATACTCTGTATATTCTTGTATTTTGATGGAATTGTTGTAATAAACAATGAAATGTTCTTCTGTATGTGTGCTGATTCGTCTTGTCCTCAAAGTAATTCGTTCTTTCTCTTCACTTCGGAGACCGGGGAAGTTCAGGTCATTACAGTATCGGTAGGGTAATTAAAACCGGCACCGTCCTTAGTACGACTCCCCTCGCTACCTTAGGCCTCGTGGCGTTTACAAGGGTTTAATTTCCTAACAATTTTTTTCTAGGAAATCTATTGTCATAATATCAACCAATTTCATTTCAACCACAATCAAACACCAAAAATCAATCGATTCCACATCGTAATACAATCAAGTCATCCATGGTCTGTGGACGACGGGTGTTTGGAGTTTCTAAACTCCATTTGCATCCTAACATAATTTTATTTAATTAATTTGGATTCAGAAATCTCACATCGCTTTTTATTTCTTCTAAAATTAAAGAAGTGCCAAAAATTCTCCGGTCTCTTCTGAAATGTAGATCTCGTCGTTGTGATTCCAACGGATTCAGTATTGTCGAATTCGTATTAAATACGAATGAGATACTGTCATCTAGAGATTTAATAACCTTTAATTAATTAATTAATTTAATACCTTTCTTCTTCACTAATCACACCCGACATTGGTCCTTCTTGCCGCAACCCAAATCCATCGTTTAAGGTATGAATCGCACTCACCCACAACACGTCGGAATCCGATCAGAGCGCCCCCCTCCGACTTCCTTGCTCTGCTCTAACCATGCCCTGAAAACAGTGCAACTCGGTTGCCCCAACGCCAAGGAAAACCGTTCAAACTTGGCGTCTTTGAGAGAGGAGTCTGGCCACCACAGGACGTGATTTCAGATCACAACCGTTCACTACATTATCTCCCTTCCCTCTTCGATTTTGTCTTTGGGGATTGTGAATTCTATTGGGTAGATTAGGAAAAAAAGAGGATGAAATCTGGAGCTTATTGGTTGTTGATTTCTTTAATAGGGCGGCAGTTGAGTTTAGCTTTAGGGTTTTATGAATTTTATATTTATAATATTATATTTTTAATTCAATAAACACTAAAAAGCCCGCTAATTCCTGTTAGCTCCAAATTAAGCCCAGAGACTGTCGCTCCTTGTCAAATGCCCCTATTCTGGACACAGTAGACTAGGTCTCATCAGCCCATTTGATTGTTTCAGCCCCTTTTTCTTTAAATTAAAATTTAAACCATTTAATTATTTAATTTGATTATACATTTTAATTTATCGGGGCCACATACTGATTATAAAAATTCCCGAAAAATAAATCTAGCTATGTTTTGACGATACGGTCCTAACAAAATTAATTTCGTCGAATTTGGAGACCGTTTGAAAAATGGTCATTTTCTGCTTGATCCAAATTGACTAAAATTAACAAAACACATTTTCTTTTGCTACGCTCACATATAAATTCCAAAAATTATGAATTGGAGTCCTTCATTAATTTGACATTCTGGATCCAACCAGGGTGGTTTCGTCGAAAAAGGAGGTCGTCTGCAAAATGGCTATTTATACAGGCTACATATTATATTAAATTCCATAGCGACTATTCTAAATATTTACTGGCCATAAATTTTTATTCACGCTATGAAATTTCAATTTTTCAGATTCATTGGAAAGATATTTTTATATAGATTTAAATATTTTCGGTTTCACCAAAATCTGATATATTTTGCATCTTGTACATTCAGTCAAAGTTCAAATTCAAATTTTCAAATTGTCATGCTATTTCTAACTCCTTTTAAAATTAAAATAAATATATTCGTTCTAACTTCGACTTAAATAAAATTTTAACCATTATTATTTAAAATAAATTATTTTAACTATTCAAAATTTAATAAAATAGCCAAGATAAACATTTTAAGTTGGTTCTGATTTTCCGGGTTGTTACAAATAGAATCCAATTATGGCAAGTTATGGGACCACTTTCGAACAATGTACCTCTGGAGATGAGTACACTGGGGTTCAACAAGAATATTTTGTAATCCGACTAAACATAACCGGCCACTCATTCTTCTTGAGTGTACCGAACATCGAACATATCGTTTCCACAGTTGGGGGCCAGCCAACCGAACCGAAGGCATACAAAAAGAGGGAAAACAAAAGGCATTTGATTTCTCCAAATCAGGTAACGATATACCCTAATGTGTGCGATCCACATAGCCATGCGTCCTACTCGATTTTTTCCATTTTCCGGTTGATGATGCTTGAGGTTACTATTAACTTTTTAAGTATATCAAACTAACTTTGAATGCCACATCGTTAGGTCCAACAGAAATGACTAATTGATTTCCACAAAAATAACCTAGGTTTTAAGCTAAAAGAAGTTGACTTATCCACCACAAACTATGGTACATTTGAAAAAAAAATTAATGTATGAGACCTTTTAGAAATACTTTGTCAGACATCCGTCCATACAAGTCATCTAGAACGGGATGAAACGAAGGCACCCTCCTACCACATTCTATGAACCAACTTATGGATCAGTATTGAGTGGTCCTTGCAAATCCACAGATTCCAACCACGACAGAATCATAGTCAAAATATCTCTAGGCACAAATCCAGAAAAATTCAACACGTAGTTCTTCCGCTAATAAAGATCCATGGTTTTCAACTGCTCCATCTTCAATCAACTTTCGATATCTTCCACTTTCACATATTCACTGGCATGGAATGGTATTCAAATATAAATTCGATTCCGATCCTTCTGTACCAACAATCGTATAGGATAGATTTGATAGATAAAAAACCATTCATCTATAAAAAGAAAACGAGTTCGCTAATTCAATACCCAACATCATTTAGCCTCTTTAGTGAACACATAGTTCTTCCGCTAATGAAGATCCATGGTCTTCAACTACTCCATCTTCAATCAACTTCTGATATCTTCCACTTTCACATATTCACTGACATGGAATGGTATTCAAATATAATTTGGAATCTGATCTTTATGTACCAACAATCGTATAGGATAGATTTGATAGATAAAAAACCATTCATCCATAAAAAGAAAATGAGTTCGCTAATTCAATACCCAACATCATTTAGCCTCTTTAGTTAACCATTTAATGATTCAAACTTATAAATCTTACTATATTAGGAAAATATTTCCTTTCCTTATTTAATATAAGAATATTCAACTCAATTAATTTAAACATACACCAAATTTTAATTTCTTAGAACCCACAGCATAATCCTTCCGAAATCATCTTTCATAACAATAGTGTTATAGTCTATGGATTCCTTATCATAGAGGAAAATAATTATTAAAATTTATTTTTATCAATACATAACCCATTTATTTCCCAATACCCACTTAACTTCCTTTATAAACATCATTCACGAAATGTTGCCATCATGATTCTACATTGTCTAAGATCATGTATAAAAGTCATTTATAAAGATCTTTTATTTACTAGCTAAACCAAATCAACTTAACATTTATAATCAGGTGTTATAAATTTTATTCTCAACATCATTAACCTATTTCTTAGCTTATACCCTTGTCAGCATTTTTCTTTTATTTGACAAATTCCTTTATTATAGGAAATCCATTTCACAACACTTTTCCCGGATAACTTAGTTTATGTACACGTTCTCATTTATAACTCCTTTAAACATATCTTGATTTGAAATCTCAATTACTAAGTATTTGTCCCAAATTTAGTTACACACCAAATCCATATTCCACTTTCAGTTCTATTGATTCGCGAATCTTGTTCACAAAATGTTATTTAATCACATTTCATATATTTATAAACAATGTTTGCAAAAGCATTCATTTTTTTTTTTACAGAAAATCACTTTTAACTCCTTCAAATCAATTCACACACTTTATAATTCTTTTAATCCATTTCAATAATTTAAAATCTTTTAAAATTCTGTTTATGACATTTTAATGTCCTTAACAAGACCATTTCTCTTAAATTCATTAGTACAACCAAATATATAATACTTTAACCATTTATTTAAAAATACCACTAATCAACTTTAGTTATATTTAAACAACTATGAAAAAGTAAATTAAACTTTAGAATTTTCTTTGAAAACAAAAGCCTTAACTCACTTTATAAAAATAATTTAACCATTATATACACTTACAACGCTAAGTTCAACTCGTATATATAAAGTTTTTAAATATGTTTTAGAATCTATTAAAATAATCAATTTCAACAAATTCTTCTTATAACGATGGTACTAAATATGCAAACAACCGCTAAAGTACCCAATCGTGAAATATCAACAATTTTTACATCCCACTGAATACATTAAATCACAATGATAAATATTATCAATATCAGTAAGGAATCCTGTTGGATCCCTCCATCCTTTCACTTCCTGCATCACAAATTCATATTTCAACATATATCATAATATATAAAATTTGACAACTATTGGTGAGGAATCCGATTGGATCCCTCCAACCTATTTTTCCTACATCACAAACATGATTACCTTAATATAATTATTCATAAAGATATCCAGTTAAACTGATGATTTCTACAAACAGTCAATAATAGAAATTCAAATCAACCATTTAATTTAACATGTTTATATTGATATAAATGTAACCGATATAGTAAGTTACCTCAATTGGTTTCAATCATTAAAATAACAATTTGGTTTTCACTTGAATTAAACAAACGTTTAATTTCATCACTTCATTCAATATATGAATATATAATTAATCATTCAAATATATGCAACCATAGCACACATGTTATTAACCTAACTTATATAAAGTATAAGTGTTGACCAACTCTTTGGAAAAAGTTGTCGCGGTTAAACGGATCGAAGCCCAATGACCAGAAACTCACTCTCCAACATCGACCAATCGATTAATAGAACGACATATACTTCAGAAAGTCCAGAAAAGATTTGTTGAGTCAGTTTCCTTCGAGCAGCGACATCTCGTGCCCCGACATAATCGCTCACTCGGACCGACCGAGTCAAGCACTTCCTTAATGTTCAGATCGACTAGATATCTCTAGATCTATATGGAAATATTCAGCTGAGTCATTCAATACTCGGCCCGATTCTCGAGGCATTAAAGGCGGTCAACCACTTCTGGACAAAGCTCTACTTTGGATACACCTCATCTCAAGTGCCACATAAGCCACAATTTTCGAGGATACTATTAATCAACAATAGACCGGGTCCTACCACCACAACTACTTCAAATGATCAAGCTCCGCAAGTCCGAGCTCCGAAAAAGAGGCAAGCCACGTGGCAGCCCACTCAGCCCACTTCTTCACCTATAAATACCTCCAAGCTCAAAATGGAAAGGGACCTTCGCTGGGACGCTCTCTTCTCTAATTAAGGCTTTAGATTCCAATTCACCTTGAAAGCTTTCCTCATGGCTAACTCCAAAAATAGCTAATTCTCCTTCTTTCTTCAAATAGAAAAAGTGTTGTACTTGAAATCAAAAGAAAACCAGTAAATATAAAGTGGACTTAGGCACCATCTTTGTCGAACCACTGTAAAAAGTCTTGTGTATCCACTGTTTTCTTTAATTTATTGTATTTTGTGATTGTTATTCATGTGCTTTCCACATGATTGAGGGTTGACTGTCACTAGTGACCAACTTTTGACATCAACAATAAGTCAGACAAACTAAGTGAGTAAACTCAACTTGATTTCCATTTGTTGAGATAACCACTGTTTTCAATTAAATAAAACCTGCGTTTAATTTAACTTGAAATTCTAGCTTCATCCCAATGCATTCAAATCTGTTCCAGGCATAATTCTCGTCGAGATGAGTCCAACTTATCTTGATCAATCCAAATCGAACCTAGCGGCCAAAATAAATTAAAGATTTAAGTTTACACAATTTTAATAATAATAATTAATTCCTTAATAAATTTTAATTAACTAAACTAATTACATGTTTATTAGAGATAACATCCGATCCTTTTCATTTCCGTCTCTTCATCTTCATTCCCAACTCCTACTCCGTGCACGCTAAACTTTCATCAACATTGCGTTGCCCCGAGTCGACCGAACTCCGATCAAGTGTTGCAGCTCCATGTGCCTCACCGTTGTCTACCACCACCGAAAGTCCTGAGCCACTCAATCTCGCCCATCGCTGCCAATTGCCCTTCGAACGTCGTGCCTTCGTGGTCATATTCAAGCTACAACACCATCCTAAATCCCATTATAACCGTCCAACATGAAAATATCGAGGAGTAAAACAAGTTTCTAGTTGGGAAGTTCTTTGATTGATGAACGGATCAATAGATTATTGAGGAGAAATATTCGAATGGTTTTCTGCCGTTGAAGGGGATATGGAGGCGGATTTCAACTGCTGACCACGATGTAGGGTTTTGACTTGAATTTTAAGGGTATGGTGCCCTATATATAGACAAACATATAATACAATATTACTATATGAAACTTCGGCACGAAATAACATGCAAAAACAACCACATACGATCTTCGATTGAAATGAAAATTGAAATACTAGCATAACTCAATATACGATGGAACTGGTTTCATCGAATTCCAAGATCGTTAGCAAAACTTACTTTATAATTCACAACGTGAAACGGTACGCGTTTAAATTGCGCACGATCAAAAAATATATCCAATTGACTTGAAATTTGAAATCCTATAATAATTATTATTATGGGTTTAATAAAATTGTTTCATTGAAATCTGAGTTGGTTTGAAAATTGGTTACTCTTAAATTCCGTATTAACCCGATAAAACGATTAAATAAAGTCCAAGCATTTACCACTCGCACGATCAAAAGGTAAGTCCGATCGATATGAAAATCAAAATCCTATAATAACTAACTAATACGAATCCAATGGCACAAGTTTCATTGCATTCCGAGAATGTTTCCCTGGAATGATATTTAATACGTAAAACGTCGCTATTTTGGACACCAAAATAGTTGATTTCCAAAATAACGAACTACCTACCCATTTTGACTCCAAACATCAATACGAATTTAACAGAACTTGTTTCGCATTTTAATTTGATTGTTATCTCAAGTTACATACAATTTCCTTTCAAATCTAATTAAATATATTAAATTAATTGTTATGGTTTATAAACGATACCATACTGACTTTTTGAAAATTTGATTTTTTACATAACTCAGAATCTATAATACTAAATCTTAATATTTCTCTTTAATTACAAAAATATAATCAAATAGATTTGGATGATTCTTCTTTCAAAGAATTTCAACTTATATTAGTTCTATATATTCAATTGAAGTTTAAAATTCAATATTACGAACTACCGCGCTGTTGCGAGCTCATTTTTAATTAAATATAAATTATATCTTCAAAGGTTGTCTTATTAATAAATTTTATATGAAAATCCATTAATATTTATAATATAACATTTAAAACAAGTTCAAATATTCAAAATCAAATGACCATAAAATCCAGGTCATTACATTATTCCCCCTTTTAGAAGAATTTCATCCCCTAAATTACTAGGTAAGAAGAATGCACCAAACCAAATTTATTTCAAAATAATTGTTTTAGAATTATCATCAAAAACATATATGACTTAAAATTTTACGAAAAAATTGTCAACATCTCCTTTGCACGGCTCGATCGGAAC
Source organism: Allium sativum (assembly GCA_030737875.1). Taxonomy (NCBI): domain Eukaryota; kingdom Viridiplantae; phylum Streptophyta; class Magnoliopsida; order Asparagales; family Amaryllidaceae; genus Allium; species Allium sativum. Next base: position 621,657,857 of record CM060910.1, read on the forward strand.
CACTACAAACGCTACTCTGGCCTCACATCAGTCAAAAAAAAACAAAAGTCAAGTCACTACCCAACTCAGGGGTATAAAATAAATCACCCAAACATCAATATCAAGGTTAACCTATTTGTCGAGCAACCAAACTCCAATTACAAAGAAAAGCAACTTACAGCCCATCCTTCTCTAAACCCGCACTTCCTTAAAAACATATAATTGTACAAAGTTTTCCCACATTATTAATCCTACTCAATAATGTTGCTAGCATTACTCTAATTAAAAAAATAGTTATGAACTATTTCATAAAACACTACTCAAGTTCACCCTTGAGTTTTGATTCCAGGTTACATTGGAAGTGAATTTCTTAAATTTTACCGCATGTACTATCTTTCGGATCCAAATTCATATTTTGACTAACCCATTATCACCTTAAAGTTAAGTTCAGACATTTAAAGCCCGAAGAAATTCATTTTCCAAATTTTAAAGAATTTAAGAATATATTTTTACAAACTACCAACCAACTACCAAAACGATGCGGTTTCGAAAATTTGATTTAGTCATAACTCAAAATCAATAATTTGAGTTTTAAAATTTTTTCTTCCATATGAAAACTATATTCAATTAGGTCTACATAATTCTTATATCAAAGAAAACCAACTCAAATTGAATTCTAAACATTAATTTAAAGTTCAAATTGTAAATCAACGAACTATCGCAAAATTACGAGCTCAGTTTAGTTAATTTAAATTTTCAATTTCTCCTTAAATTTTTTGAAAAAGTTTCTAACCTTCGAAATTTTGAAAAATTTCGGTAGAGTCTCCCTTTGTAACATCCTGGGTTTTCGACTGATTTTGTTAAACTATAATTTGTAGATTTTATCTGTATTTAAATCCATTAAATAACATTGGATTTGAATATTTTAGGAGAATAGAACAATAATTAATTAAAATTCTTATTTGTAAACTTTAACTAGTTATATGTATATGTATATGTATGTGTGTATATATATATTTATGTATATATATATATATGAGGATATATATAAGTGAATGTTATTTAACATTTTTGTTTAGATTAAAATTTGTTTTCAATTCATACAAGTATAAAATCAGCTTTAATTCTATAAACAGGGTATGATATTTAATGTAAAGTTACAATTATTCCACCTATGAATACATATAAATGACATGGCTATTAAATAGCATTATAGTGGAATAAAACCATTAAATAAGGAAAATTTGTTGTACTAGGATTTTCTATTTTATGATATATTAGTACCTTGATAGGCCTTATGCAATAAGTTTATGATTATACACACACACACACACACGTGGGTATATGGCCAACATATAGGTAAATTACTTCAAAGCTAAGGACGAGATTTTATGACCAATAGCACCTATGCTTGCATATGCACATCAATCCATGATGGTCGTGCACCTTATAGTAAGTCATAAGTACCCTAGCACCTTTGTGGATAGCATAGGAGCCAAGTTTTAGTTTTAAAACATACTTTGACATGGCTTGTACACATCTATTCATATCCTAGTTTTCAAAAGATATCTGCATAAGATTTTTTTTACATTCATCTATGCTGGAATTCGCACCTGGCCACATGCACATGGTATCTGTGAACACTTAAAAATAGCAAGCATCTAGCAAACTAGAAAAGAAAACAACCTATATACTGTCAAATCAAACTAGTTTTTAACAAAACACGTGCTAAATAAAACTTGAGGAAAAATTTGTTTTCAATCAACTTATAACCAGCTAGAAACTACAGGCAGCCTACACCCTAAAAATACATGGCCATTTAAAGCTTGAAATACTTAGAGGCTAAGTATGAACTTTGACAACAATCGACACAAGGATATAAACCAGACTGGAAGGATACAAAAGTGACCTTAACATCATTTTTCAATCAACAAAAAGAGGATGTAGCTACTCTATCCCTATAGTTCCCTTACACAAATTTAATTCCAATCAGTATTATATGATTATTATTTTGTTTTATATAAACACACACATTGTCTACCAAAAGGATTTAAAACCCATTTGAACTAAATTTGAGAAACCAGAGAGCAAAAACACTCAGTAGGAAACAAGAATGGCAGTGAACAAACGACCAAGATTGTCTACCCTTTGTGAGTAAATTTTCCCTTATCTATTGTATTTTTAACTATATATATATATATATATGTGTGTGTGTGTGTGTGTGTGTGTGTGTGTGTGTGTGCGCGCGCGCGTGTATGAAGGAGTGATGTGATTTCAAACTGAACTGAAAACTAGAAATGAAATAATGACAAAAAACAGAGTAAAACCTGTAGCATGAAATTGAAAACTGTGAACAAACTTTTATGATTAAACTCTTCCCATAGTTATTGGTTATATATATATATATTGATATAACCACATAGATGGATGTGTGTTCAAACTGAATGGTATTAAATTTCCATGTCAAACCAAAAATAAGAACACAAACAATGGCCAAAACCAGTAAGCAAGGCTAAATCTGGAACCAAACAGTGTATACAAAGTGAGTACATTTTTTCTATTGAAACCATCACTAATATATATATATGTATGTGTGTGTGTTTATATATATAACGAATGTATTATGTTCATCTGGATTAAATAACTTAGAAAACCTTGAACTTGAATGCTGAAAACAGTGTACTGAATGTTGGGTTCGGGTCTATGATGTATGCATAGTGTGATGCATGATGATGGAGAGTGGAATGTATAAAGTAGCCTTGTAGTATACATTCGACACATGCTGTGTTGAGAAGGAATAATTAATTTTTAACTAAGAATAAATAAATGGGACTAGGAAGAATTCTTGTTGATGGATGGGAAGGGTTGTGCATGCTGCCTATCATTGAGATGCTATGCACAGAACTCTTAAGCATGCAAAATGTCCCAACACTAAAACATTTGCACAGTTTAGATCGATACTATTTCTCCTCGACCAACAGATCACCCTAAGTTTATTACTTCGTCGTTGTTGCTTCATTGATTAAACATGTTTATTTATAAGTCTAGGAAGTAAAGTTGGTGCTGAGCGAATTAGGTAGTTGTTGCCTCGGGCTTAAATGTGATGAAACAAGTAGCACTAAAGTGCACATAGAAATGTGGCCATCAACATTACTCTTAAAGGCAAAATACAAGATTTTGCTGAGAATCATGGAGTGATGGTTGTACCGTAAGATGGTAAATTGTGTAATAACCTTCCAGTTTTGTAACGTCCCAGTTTTTACTGCATTTGTAATAAAATTTATTTCAGGATTTATATTGATAATTAATTTAAATAATAAATTTTGAATAATTGATATTGGGTAAAAATCCAAATATGTGTATATTTTAATGATATAAAATTTACGACCAGTGTATATATAATTAAAAAAGCGGTACATAATGTTGTATGATTTTGTTTGCATTTTTTATGTATTTCGAACTCTAGTTAAAAATCTAGATAATATAAATTGCAAACATTATAAAGTATGAATAACAATTATTTGTTAATCATATGTGTGTGTTTTTACTTGCTATATTCGTGTACATATGCAAGTTAACGATGTTTTATATTGTGACTTTAAATTGTTCTAAATATAGAAAAACAGATTAATCAATATATAAATTAAGTAACTAGTAAATTGCTTTATCCTTAAGCATATAGGAATACATGACATGATTTGATAAGAGTATGAAAAAATCTCAAACCAAGGAAGTTGCTTAGGTGCTAAGTATTAAATCTTTTATTTCATGAATTGTACACAAAATCACTTCCTAGAACCAATTACAAACCATAGCTTTTCATTTCCAAGACACATACACAGCTAGATACAAGACATTGCAATAGTTACCCTCTTTTCTAATCTGCACGTGGACACACATTTACATTTGTACCTTGTATAAGTTGCTGCCATACCATAGCATATAGGACCAGCTGAACATATTAGACAACATGCACCGCTTTCAATCACTCAACCAGGGGCGGACGCACGTAACCCTCTACTAGGGGTAAAGTCCCATCTCAAATTTGCAAAATGAAATATAGGAACCTAAGATTTTAGGCCCAGCCCTACCTGAAAAATCAGTCCTGCCCCAGCTAGGCTAGTAAGCCCACAAATATTTGACTAGCCTTCCCAATTATTGCTTAAATGCAGCTGTGGTATGCCAATTTCTATTTTGACGAAAGGTCTTTGTTTGGTTTTATATATATATATATATTTATATATATATATATATCTATATATATATATATAGAACAAATTTCTGAACTTGTGTAATGCGGTACTAAATTTTTTTTTCCCTACCTCACCCAGAAGGCTGGGTCCACTACTGCACTCAACACATATAGTTATAAACCTAGAAGCATTTCATTCATTTACAAAATATGCATAGCTAACCCACTATACAAGTCTGTATCATTTCAATCACGAAGGCACTGCTCGAAATATAACTTTTTTCAATCAAAAACATAGCTCATTTCATCCCATCAACTTAGCAGCTATGTCCCATTCCCTCATCTGTATTGTCATATTATTTTAGCCATTTTTTTGCATCTATAAATACTCATCTTTCCACCACATACCTACATATTTCATTCGAACTAGAACTGATAAGAAAATGAAAAAAAACATGGTATGCAAATTACGAACTTGCGCATGAAAAACTTTGGGCTGATAGCTAAAAACAGAGGAGATTTTATATGTAAGTAAACCCATATTTTTACTACTTCGTTATTCATGTGTGCACTGATGTATAGAATTGATTGCAAGTTGTTAAACTGGGTATGCTAGTGGTGTATGCATCACTTACATACAACATTGTAAAGTGATCTTTTTGGGGATTAGGAATACGGCGAACGCATAATTGAGCTCCTGTGTGTATAGAGAAAACAAAAGGGTCACTTTGTATAACCTTTTACAAAGAACAAGTGACATTTTATTTTCCAGTTTTATATCGAAGAACTGAGAATAAATAAAAACTTGAATGGAAACAACATAAAAGAAAAGAATATAGAAATCTGGAACCAAAATAGTGGATAAAACATGGTGAGAAACCAATTCCTCTTTATTCTCTTGTTGATATAAGCTAAGTAAACTAATATAATGTATTCATGATTGAGAATTAGAGTAATTAGTTTCATGTAAAACTGGAATAGCAGTAAACAGAAAGCAAGCCATTTGATATCTTCGTATCTAAGACCCCATACAATTTATCCGAGTTTTTGTCCAAAAGATCCACGTTTCGAGGTGGCTCTTCCATTTGCAGAACGTCTTATCCATTTTGTTTTAGATGTGGCACGAAGTCCGGCCCATCATTTAGACGCTACTTTCCATGAGATATTGACATGGAATTAATGGAATCTGATCATGTTTTTCTTAAGAGGTGGCGGTTTTATAGTCGATGTCGAAACTAAGACTATTTCGGCAAGTGGCATCATTAAAATGATATAGTATTGATTTTGAGTAGCTGAAAGAAATGAACTGTCACATGATGGAGCAAGTGAGACGTGGAACTTGGAGCAGTCTGCGGCTTGGTGGAGCTTAGGTCGATCCGATGTTTCCACATTCTTTAGAAAGAGCTGATTCGCAACGGGAAACGTGTAGGTGATGCAAAAAGGGTAGCGTAGCAAGTGATTAGAAATATTGAGGAAAATAGTAAATGGATGGAGAATTCTAAAGATTCTTGGTTGTAGCATTTTATCTGATGGTCTATAGGGATGATGAGGTAGAAGTTCTACTGTGGCCGGATGTTGGAGTTTATTGTGTTGGTTGTTCGGTTGACGTGGAGGAATACTAGTTTGTTGTCTAGTCAGTAGGCATTGGTGAGGAAGTAATACGTTGGGCTAGTATGGTGTAAGGTTGATATATAGGTTAAAATTTGACACTTTGTTTCACATGTCATAACTTTTGAATAGTTCATCCAGATTTGATAATTTTCATAATTTCTAAGAGCAACCATTTCAGATTTAAGAGTTTTGCAAAATTTCAATGTTTACAAAAATGGTTACATTTTAATAAAACGGTCATTTCTTTTGTCAAGTACCACATTTGTGTAGCTGCATTAGACATTTAGACTATCATCATTTCATTTTCTAACATAAGCGCTAACAATCCAAACTATAATGTACAAACCAAATATACATTTTACGCTGCAATACCAACATCATGCGCATTTCAATAATCTAGCAGTTCCCGTTTGTAAAGCATGGGCCTCAATTTAGTAAGATACATATATAAAAGTTTTGGGACTGACTTTACCTTTTAATGAAAATAGCAATCTAATTGAAAATGTTCAAGTTGTCGACTAAGGGTGAAAATTTATATGTTTTTTTTTTATTTTTCACAAATCTTTCATTGAGGTTATTGAGGAAGGAATTGAAGTTGTTGCTACGACTGGGGCAAGATGTGGAGGCCCATTAACTAGGACAATAAGGCTATTTGATTTCGTAGCTGATCATCCGTTTCTATTTGTGATCATAGAATATAGGACCGGAGCTTTGCTTTTTACTGACCAAGTCCCTTATTGTATTGAGTGATTATCATCTAAAAGCGCTGTTAGAACTATGCTATCCTTCTTTCTATGTTGCGTTGCATAAGGAAATTTAAGAGTGTTTGTTCAAGAGAGTGTCATCTCATTAGGCAAGCATGCTCATATTTGGCTTGTCAGGGTACACCAACGTTTAATGCAATATTTTTAAATTGATACATTAATAAAAGTAAGAAGTAGCTGAGAAAAAACAAATAGGAAGGGGAGTAGAGCATGGCACATGCGTGCAAACCAATGTCCAGTAAAGAAGAAGTGGGGAAACAAAAGTAAAGGAAAGAATGTATGATGGAGGATGTTAGTATAGCAGTTATCAAAAGAAATAAAATGAAAATAAAAGGGGCAAAGTAAAGGAGATGGGGAGGGACAGTTTGTATTAAATTTTTGGAGTACATGCAACAAATTGGTAAGGAAAAGTGAGCATGGGTTTCCGGTTTAAATGGTTGAGTGATGCTGCTGTCGTTTTGAATGTTTTCATAGGTTCATATATATATATATATATATATATATATATATATATATATATATAAATGACTCGGGTTCATAACAGTGAGGAGAGTATTTTGATTTCCAGACATGGGGCCATAAGAGACAAGTTCTCATTTTCATTCCAACTTGTTGTTTGATATATAGAGAAGACCGAGACCGGAAGGCCTACAATTCACATATAGTATTAGGTCTGGGTTTCTTAACTATGGATTAATTTGACCGGACGTGCATCAGAACAAAGACCATGATTAGATGTTAGGAGTTTATTTGTGTATTCAGCTATATATCTATATGTTGTTTCATGAAGGTTTGTAGCCTTGTTTTCGTGGCTACGGTGTGTTTATACGCTGTACATCAGTTATGTATAGTAACAAAAGGGAACTCATTTTTGAACAAATAAATAAAAATACATATCGTGTATATGGGAATGGGGTTCAGCCCATTACAAATTAAATTTAAAGGAAAATATTGAAACTACTTTAAGTTGAATTATGATGTAAATATATTTATAGTAGATCAGGAACAAATATTCGCATAGAGTTCGGTTCGTGTAAGTGTTGTTGAGTCAATCGAATATTTATGTAAGTAAATCAACATAAGTTATCAAGATTAAACAATTCAATTCAAAGCAAATTGATTTATTAAGAAATAAAAATGTGCGGTAAATAAAATATCAATTAAAATAAAATGAACACAAATGTAGTCATGAACTAAATTAACATATAAACTATAGATTGTTAATGATCTTTAATTCAGAAAATTCTAGCACTCAATTAATTAAATTATTAATCATGTTGTGTTTATTTTCTTTGATCGTAATTATGTATATTGAACACCCTATTAGCAGAAATAAACACCGTTCTACTGTTAATTTGTTTGATATATTTTATCAGTAAATATGTGTTAAAATGTGATACTATCAGTAAAAAAACATTGCATGGGATCACATGTGCGTTTGTGCATATTAGAATTAACAAGTCGAGTGTCATCTGAACTGATATATGCCATGGAAACTGCTAAGTCATAATTTTTGTAAAGCAATTCAGAAATAGTGACAAGTCTTAATAATTGGATATTAATTATTATGAGAAACAATTTAATGGATTATTTTTAAATCAATTATATTATTAATTTATTTAAAAAGGATAGATCAATTAGAATCGGTTAATCAGGTGGTTTAAGGTTGACTAAGTCAACAGGTTTGAATGTGAGTTTGTTTATTTAAATTAATTTGTTTCAATGGAAGAGGGTTAAATAGACGGTCATTTAAAAACATGAAATATTTTGGTAAAGATAATGGGAAGTTTAAATAGTAATGTAACTTCGGAAAAATTGTCTGAGATAATGTGTTTTAACTAAATTAATCTTTTAATTAAGTAACTTTGTAAAGTGTGTTTGATTACCAAACAAAAAAAGAAATCGAGTCGATTTATTTGAATATAAATAATTGAATATTATTTAAACAGATCTATTGGCGTCAAACCTGTATATTTTATTTTATATTTGATAGTTAAACAACCGACTGTCAAATCTAGACTTTTCGTTATCGTTTTAGAGGAGATCGGAATATAAATTCCACTTCGATTTGATATAAACGTTATAAATCAGAGATTTTATAGAAGACCGCTGAAGACGGAGTATTGTAGAGCCTGTTCTGTTTATAGGATAGTGCCGTCGGTTTGTCAAATTCAAGGACAACTTGTATGGACGAATGTCTGACAGAGTATGCCTAACCAATCACGTGCGTTGATCTCTTAAAACGTATTTATGTTGGTTGTAGAGAAATTCGTTTCTCGTGCTTTATACCCATAATATACTTTTGAGGAAGTCAACTAGTGGTTGGTGGTATTGGCGATATAGCATTCAAATAAATGATTTGTCAAAGGTAGGCTATGCCTCAAGCCTCACAACCATAAAATGACAAAAAAATCGGGAAGGAAGCATGGCTATATAGGTCACTTCCATGAGGGTGTATTGTCACCATCTAGAGAATATTCATTTTGTTACTCCTTTTCATTTCTGTACCTCCCAGGAAACGGTAGCTGCGCAGCCATAAGGTGACAATATATTCGATTCACTTAAGAGAAACGAGTGGTCCGTCATGTGTGGGCCGGGTTGCAAAACGTTTTTATTGAACCTAGTGTATTCCTCTCTAGAGATACACTATCGGTAGGTGGTTCCATACCTTGTCATAATTGGAAATCCATTATCAAATAAGCGCTTGGGGTTTGATTGTATACTATGTATGTAGAGCGTGAGATGCAAGCGTTCTGCTAGATTGTTATTTATTTGTATTTAGGCATTATTATAATATCAGAAGAATATCATTTTCAAAATGTTTGGGTTATCGTAAGGTAAAAACCATCCATGTTTATGTGTGGATTGGTCTTACAATTATCTTTTCTTTAAAAATGTTTCTGAAAGTTAAACAAATGTTTTGGGATCTCATAAGGGAAAAACCCGTTTCGTTTTTACGGCGTGGTCTTATAAGATATCCTTTATCAGAATCTGTTTGTTTTAAAATCGTTTACTCACACTAGTCCCATGACTGACCCAGAATTTATTTTTCTATGTTTTCCCTAAACTCTTGGGTGCCCAAATTTGTTGTATTGTATATGTGATGTACTCTGATGATGTATGTGAGTTCAAAATCTAGTTTGTATTTCAAAAGTGATTTTATATATTATATTTTGTTTCGCTGCGATTGTGAGATTATGTGGTGTTATTAAGTTCGATCTTCTATTTATTTTCTTCTATTCTAAATTTCTTTCTTTTTATTTCTTATCCTCTAACTTCTTTCTATTAATGATTCATATTTTCGTGCAATTTGGTTTGGATATGAGTTGTATTCAGTCGATTCAGATGGTACGGATTTATGGGTCATTACAATTGGTATCAGAGGTGAAGGTTGAGTAGTAACCTTGGCTCTGTGGCTTAACTCGATAGAGTTGGGGTTAGTAACAACCTAGATTGAGTTTGAGTGTATATATATGAGCGCGTATTCGTTATTTGAAATTAAAAATGTTTATTATGTTGATTATATTGTTGAGTGGTATAAAAATTCCAAATCGACGCATTTAGCCAACGAGGCCGATAAGGATTTCTAAACTCTTGAATAAAGTAATTCAACATAGTATTGTTTTCAAAGCTGGGTGAATAAAATAATGTTCGCCAAAATTATATTTTTGTTATAAAAGAATAATTTTCTAGAATTATTATTATATATAAAGGTCGATTGTTAATCCAACTTGAAATAGCAGTATATAACTAAATTAAATATGTATAAGAAAGAGGTATAAAAATACGACAAGCTAGAAATTTGTTTAAGAAAACAAAATGGTTTGGGAAAATTCAAAGGTTTTGAATTTAAATGAAATTCAAGATACACGATTCAAACTGGTTCAGGATAAATTGGAGGTCTAGATTCCGATATTTGAAAATTTAACTAGAGTTGAGAAATTGGAACCTAACTAGAGATTGGTTGAGTTAAACGATTTTCTTAGTAATGGTCTAATGTTGATTTCGGTCTTCGAGGTCGATACTTAGAAGATTATTTTCTTACTGATATACAATCAGGAACTGATAAATTAGTAATGGAAATTTTTTCCAAGGATAATAACATATATATTTAGTTATAAAGACGGCTGTGATGGATAGCTGATTGTTGATTTATTAAATGTCTTAAATGCTGTGAATTATTTGGCAATTAACTTGTGTATTCTGGATGCCATGTTTGTTATGATTGTTAGGAGATGACCTATGTATTAGTTTTGAATATAAGTCTATAACAATAAATCTCCTCGCTACTCCTCAATTTCGAGGACAAAATTCTTTTAAGGTGGGTAGATTGTAACATCCCAGTTTTTATTTCTTTTGTAATACAATTTATTTCGGGATTTATTTTGATAATTAATTTAAATAATAAATTATGAATAATTAATATTGGGAAAAATTCCAAATATGTGCATATTTTAATGATATAAAATTTACTACCAGTGTATATATAATTATAAAAGCGGTATATAATGTTGTATGATTTTGTTTGCATTTTTAATGTATTTCGAACTCTAGTTAAAAATCTAGATGATATAAATTGCAAACATTATAAAGTTTGAATAACAATTATTTGTTAATCATATGTGTGTGTTTCTACTTGCTATATTCATGTACATATGCAAGTAAACGATGTTTTATATTGTGACTTTAATTTGTTCTCAATATAGAAAAATAGATTAATCAATAGATAAATTAAGTAATTAGTAAATTGCTTCATCCTTAAGCATATAGGAGTACATGACATGATTTGATAAGAGTACGGAAAAATCTCAAACCAGGGATGTTGCTTAGGTGCTAAGTATTAAATCTTTTATTTCATGAATTGTACACAAAATCACTTCCTAGGACTAGCTACAAACCATAGCTTTTCATTTCCAAGACACATATAGCTAGATACAAGGCATTGCAATAGTTACCCTCTTTTCTAATCTGCACGTGGACACACATTTACATTTCTACCTCGTATAAGTTGTTGCCATACCATAGCATATAGGAGCAGCTGAACATATTAGACAACATACACTTCTTTCAATTTAGCACTTCTTTCAATCACTCAACATGTATAGCTATAAACCTAGATGCATTTCATTCATTTACAAAATATGCATAGCTAACCCACTATACGTGTCTGTATCATTTCAATTACTAAGACACTGCTCGAAATATAACCCTTTTCAATCAAAAACATAGCTCATTTCATCCCATTGACTTAGCAGCTATGCCCCATTCCCTCGCCTGTATTGTCATATTATCTTAACCATTTATTTGCATCTATAAATACCCATCTTGCCACCACATACCTGCATACTTCATTCGAACTAGAACTGATAAGAAAATAGAAGCAAACATGGTATGTAAAGCAAGAACCTGCGCATGAAAAACTCTGGACGGATAGCTAAAAACAGAGGAGCTTTTATATGTGAGTAAAAACATATTTGTCATACTCCATTATTCATGTGTGCACTGATATATAAAATTGATTTCAAGTTGTTAATCTGGGTATGCAAGTGGTGTATGTATCACTTACATATAACATTTTAAAGGGATCTGTTTTGGGATTAGGAATACGGTGAATGCATAATTGAGCTCCTATGTGTATAGAGAAAACTAAAAGGTCACTTTGTATAACCTTTTACAAAGAACAATTGACTTTTGTTTCCAGTTTTATATCAAAGAACTGAGAGTAAATAAAAACCTGAATGGAAACAACAGAAAGGAAAAAAAATATAGAAATCTGGAACCAAAACAGGGGATAAAACATGGTGAACAAACCATTCCTCTTTATTCTCTTGTTGATATATTATAAGTAAACTAATATATATGATTCATGATTGAGAATGAGAGTAACTAGTTTCATGTCAAACTGGAATAGCAGTAAATAGAAAGAAAACTAAGAATGTTTTGGCAAGCGGCATCATTAAAATGATATAGTATTGATTTTAAGTTGCTGAAAGATGCAAATTGTCACATGATGGAGCAAGTGGGACGTGGAACTTAGAGCAGTCTATGGCTTGGTGGAGCTCAGGTTGAGCTGATGTTCCCACATTCTTTAGAAAGTGCTGATTGGTAACAGAAAATGTGAAGGTGATGGAAAAAGGGAAGTGTAGTAGGTGATTGGAAATATTGACGCAAACAGAAAATGGATGGGGGATTCTAAAGATGCTTGGTTGTAGTGTTTTATCTGATGGTCTACTGGGATGGTGAGGTAGCAGTTCTACTGTAGCCGGATGTTGGAGTTTGTTGTTGTGACGGCCTACTCTGCACCAGCCGACATTTCCAATGAAATGCGTTGTACCAATGTCTAACCAGAATGGGACGGTCGTCAAAGGAAAAGAAAGAAGACGATGAATCACCAAAGAACCTGTAGTATATCTCACAGCACATGGAATAAAACATAATAATAACATAACTTGACATAAAATAGAAGAGACAGTGCATAATCTGAAAACTAAACCATCATAGCAGCGGAAAAATCAAAATACAGCTTATGATTTAAACCATCTTTATTAAAACTTTTAAAACTGTCTCAAAAGAAAAATAGAAAGGTACACTACTAATGCCCAAAGTAGTGACCAGTAATAACACAGGGGGAATATATGAGAGTAATACGTGTAAGCCTCTTGCTCGTCTTCGGATAGCTACTCGTGCATAACCAGCCAACCTGTCTCTAGTCGGCTCGTTTAGGAGCACCCAGAGTAATAAGAAGAGACATAAAATTCTGAGTCAGACAAAAGTTTGGTATGAGCGATAAGCAGCAAAACAAAACAATAACAGGAATAATCTAATCATACCTGAACCTGGACATGCAACCAAAGAGTTAGCGCAACAAGATGTATAGTACTCTAAGGTAACACTAACATAAAGTGTAAATGGGGGTGTGGGTCATGGTGATAGCAAACATCAAACATAGCAATCATCCTCACATCTCTCACTCGATTGGTAAAGCATATGATATCCACCACTCGATCACCCAATCCTTTGTTACGATCACTTTGCTCCATGGAGTCATAATGAATCCATTGCACTGATCCATAGCCACTAATCCGTCTCTCAGTGATGAACTAAAGTTATGGATATTAATAACCCCTTTGCACATGTCCCGCAGCAAAGTCCAACTCAAGAAGTTAACTCGTTGGTTCTCATCTGGATTTTGAGTTCTAACTTCCTATTTGGACTACCTTTGCATCTCGGGTTTTGGTTGTATTTGTTTTGATCTTCAGAAGAGTTTACAATCATCGTCGCGTGGTCCTCCCCGTGTCCTTCGGCTCACGGCTCGCTCTGCCATCGGCTTGTGGTCCCCGTTTGTATCGGCTCATGGTCCTCTTTCCTTCCCGGCGCGGTTCACGGCTAGCCATCTTAGAGGTCACCCCTAGGGTTTGCCCTCTTCCTGGGGGTCGCCCCACTAGGGTTCGCCCCTTCCTCATGGTCGTCCTCCTAGAGTTTGCCCCCTTCCTCATGGTTGCTCTCCTAGGGTTCGCCCCCTTCCTCACGGTCGCTCTCCTAGGGTTCGCCCCCTTCCCCACGGTTTCTCTCCTAGGGTTCGTGGAGATGCTTTACGAACGAGTTACTGACCAATTTCCTACAATCCCAGCAAGCTATTTACGCCACACGACGGCATTTTCGTCCAATCTAACAGTTCTAGGCAATTACAAAACATTCTGAATAGTAATAGCAGCATGTATAATCAACCATAAACACCAAAACAACAATTAAACATGCAAATATGGATCAATCATACCCAAAACTATGATTTTCCCCTTAATCCCCATAATCATGATTTAACCATACGATTAGCAAAACATGTCCAAATTAACCTAAATTTCTAACAAAGGCATAAAATAATATTTAAGAATTTATACATATTTTTTCTAGTTTATTATAACGCAAAATTTCTTAATGAACACTAATCACCCCTAATTAGCCATAATTAGTGAAAAACAAGGCAAATCACTCACCTTGGCCACAAATATATTCTTAGATCTAAAAATCTACTGTTATGATATGGATCCTAATGTATTCCAGCATCTCTATTCCGATTTTGATGCTAATCCACCTTGATTTGGTGCTGATTTTCCTAATTAGCGATTAGGAATGATGAAACGATGTTTTGGGAGTGATTTAGAAGATGGAGGCCATTGCTAGACCTGAAGAGATGTTTGTGGCGGTTGGAAAACTGAAATGAAATATTTTTCCTAACCCTATCAGCCTTCCAATAACCCTAATCCTGTAATGCATTATGGGCCTAGCTGTTAATTACCCAATTAAGCCCATTTAAGCTGTTTTCACCTTCCAAATCTTGTTTCAGCCATTTCTCCCTAACGGTAAGTCTGTTTGATCAATGTGACCACTATACGGAAAGGTAAACCATCATTCGAATCAAATGGAAGTGGTTTCATGTCAAAACTCCTTTCTAGTAAAAAGTTAAAGGCAAAACAAGATTTGCTAGGGCAAACGATCATTTAGAAATTAGCAAAAATCGTAAATGTGGGAAATGAACCCAATAGTCGCTTCCTATAGTTACACGACCATACAACTTCATACGAGAATGAAATAAATATTCTACGATCTCTCGATGCGTAGAATGTGGGTCGTTACATTCCTCCCCCCTCTCCAAGAAATTTCACTCCCAAAATTCCTTAATTAAAACATATAATGGGTCTCACATGCCTAGAAGCCATTTATGAATAATCAAACACACATAATAACAAAACAAGTCTATCCTAGCAAGCAGTTTACTAACAAGGGAATAACTATCGATATTAAAATCTTATCAGGCAAAGAGTTCTGGATGCGACTTCCTTATGCTCTCCTATGTTTCCCAAGTACAGTCATTCTCGTTATCGCCCCACTGGACCCTGACCAGTTTTACCCTCTTCCTTCGAAGTTGCTTCGTATCATACTCGACAATACGAATCTGCTTGCGGTTCCCAACCGCCTCGGGTTCTACTTCAATGTCATCTAACTGATCCGTTGAAATACTCATATCTGAATCGTGGACGAACTTCCTTAACTAGGAAACATGAAATACGTTGTGAACTCCCGCCATCCTGTCAGGAAATCCCACTTTATACGCCAAATTCCCAACTTGCTCGAGAACTGGGAATGGACCAACAAATCTTGGTGCTAATCTGCTTCTCCTACTAATCCGAATCACATTCTCCAATGAAGAGATCTTGATGAATACCAAGTCGTTAATGAAGAATTCCAAATCTCTTCGTCTTTTATCGGCATAACTCTTCTACCCATCTTGGGAAGTCTTCATTCTCTGCAGAATAACCTTGATCATGTCTGAAGTTTCTCTTATTACTTATGGTCTAAACACAAATTCCTCACTGTTTTCCAACCAACATGACGGTGAGTTGCACGGTCTTCCGTACAACGCCTCAAATGGAGCCATACCTATACTGGATTGATAATTATTGTTATATGCAAACTCAACCAGAAGTACATGGTCATCCCATGAACCTCCAAAATCTAAAATGCAGGCTCTCAAAAGACCCTCTAATACACGATTCACCCTCTCTGTCTGACCATCAGTTTGAGGATGGTATGCGGTACTGAGATGTAATTTTGATCCTAAATCCTCTTGTAAGCTCTTCCAAAACCCACTAGTAAATAAGGGATCTTGGTCGCTCACAATACCTTTAGGTACTCCATAAAATCTCACTAACCACTTCATATATGGTTCTGCTGCTGTCGTTCTGTTCGACTTGACTAGTATAAACATTGCACTATTGGTCAATCGATGCACAATTATGACAATGCTATCATATCCCGATCTAGTCCTCGACAAACCATCAATGAAATCCATTGATACTTGTTCCCATTTCCATTCGGGAATTTCTAATGGTTATAACAAACCACTAGGCTTCTTTTTCTTGGCTTTAACTAGTTGGAAATTCATGCACTTTGACATAAACTTTCCAACATCTCTCTTCATCCCTTCCAAATAGTTGGTCTGCTTCATGTCTCGATATATTTTGTTACCACTAGGATGTATAGTCAGTCTTGAGCAATGACATTCTCTAGGAACTTCATCTCTCCATCCATTAAAATCAAGTATAATCGGTCTATCATCCTTTTGAAGACATCTTTCTCTATCAAGTCCATACTTGTTCATTTTCTCACCATCGATATTCATCTCTTCCTTGGAGATGATTTCTATTAGGTTAGGATCGTCCCCCTGACTGAAACTAATCTGCTTAATCAAAGTCGGTCTGATCGTCAAACTTGCCAACATTTCTGGATCCAATCCATACTTAGGTCTGAAATCATATCCCGCAATATACTCCAGTTGCTTCCATTCAAGAAAAATAGCATCTAAATTGGCATGTCTCCTACTCAATGCATCAGTACAACACCTAGTCTATACCACATGCATCCATGTATACCGTCATCTCTTAGTCCTCTATTACCGAAATCTTACAGTTGATAGTATGCTCAAGGGAAAAAAGTTAGGAACAAACATAACAACCATAGCATCCATCAAACATGTCCTATCTATCACCTGCTAAAGCCATAAATACATCGATATCTACCTGACTGGTTCAACCAATCCCAAGGGCTAATCGAAGCCCCGGCCCCAAACGAACTACCCTATGCCCAACGCATGTTTATCCTCCAAGGATAACTAGATCACGTCCAATGGATTTAAGGTAACGGTTGTCCCTAGATACACCTACTCCGAGTCCGCCCAAAACACTCCAATATCGACGATTTCTTGGTACTCTCATTAGAAGAGCTACCCACATACTCAGACCTAGTCTCGAGTACCCATTACCCACAAACTCGAGCACAAACTCAAGTCCAACATGAGTCGTCTCCCTATTCGTTGCATCTCCAAGATCAACGAACACCCATTTTTTCTTTATGAGTTCAAGTCCAACTTGAGTCGTTCTAACCTTTGTTGCATCTCCATGATCAATGAACACATCTTGTCCTTTCAAAGTTCTACCATTCTTGAACCAAAGAGAACATCAACATAGAGTCCTAAACAATTCATTACTTTGCAGCTTTCTCGAGCCCCCTCGAGTCATCTCATAGCCTTATCGAATCCAACTCGAGGCAGTCCATACCATTAAATAGTCATATCATGTCACGGCTGCACATTACTCATCATCCAATGGAAATCACAACAACTATTTGTATCTCATGCAAACCATCTTAGTTGAACTCGACACTCCCCAAGCACAAGACCGAAAGGCCTAAACCAATATCAGACAAGCAATCGAGGAACATCTCCTCTGAATTCAGACAATCTACATGAGATGATACTAGAAAAACATCTAAACAATCACAAGCAAACATACGTCCATGACTCGATAATATCACATTACCACAAATCATGAAAAGGCTAGTCGAACCACCGATCGGGTTCGTCACAACTAAAGGTCTATCGAAAATCTCAAGTTCCAATTCTAACCTATCTACCAGGTCACTAGGTATGAAGGAATGGGATCTCTTGGTATCAAATAAAACTTGAACAAAAACATCATAAATAGAAAGCATACCTTAAATAACGACACTCTTTCCCTTCTATGCCGCAGTTGACGAAGAACGAACAACATTGATAGCATATGCTCTCACAATCTGCTTCTCTTTAGGGGGTTGTGGACATTCATTCTTATGATGTTCCGCTTAGCCGCAATTGAAGCACTTCCTTTCCCCAGGCTTTTCCCAACAATCTTTGGCATAGTGGCCCTTCTTACCACAGCTAAAGAACTTACCATCTTTCTTATTCTTCTTTTTTTGACCATCCTTGGTTTGGTCTTGTTTCCTCTTATTTTGGAAATTATTCTTGCCTCCACTGCTTGCCTGCGGCTTTGGCTCCACTACAAATGCAATAGCAACCTCGGTCTTCGACTTAAGGTAAAGGCTCTCAGATCTCAATGCCTTTCCCATAATAGATTCGAAAGTCGCATCGATATGGTTTATGAGTTTCTCCCCCAAGTGCTCATCTAGGCCAGTTACGAACTTCTCGACCATATCGATAAGGGAGAATCCATACTTTAGTAAGGTATCAAATTCAATAATATACTCCAAGACTTCCTTACCATTCTTCTTAAGCTCCAAGAATTTCCTAAATAATTTCGATTTCTAAGCGGCTGGAATAAACTTATCACTAAATCGGGCCTTAAACTGATTCTAGGTAACTTGTTCCATGGGAGTAGACACTTTAATGACATTCCACCAATTCATTGCCCATCCTTGAAAGATGACGGGATGCTAGCTTTCTCTTCATTGCATCCTCGATTCCCAAATCCTCGAATATGCGCTCATAACTATCTAGCCAGTCTTGAACTTCCGTAGCCGACTCCGTTCCATGGAACGGCTTCCCACCAAGACTAGTATGATCCTTGCATAGCTTGGAAAAATCGGCTATAAGCGCCTGCACTGCTGCACTACCACCATTAGCAGTATTAGGAACTGGCCTTTGAACATCCCTAAGCATCTCTCTCATGAAGTCAATAAACATCGTCCACATGTCAGGAGCATTCCAACTATTGGCCCCTAAACCCTTATTCCTCGTATATCGGCTCATCTTTCAATCTATAAAGAGAAAACAATTAACCATCTCGTCAGTGGTGCCAGTGCAGTGCGACTTCATCCTTAGATATACTAACCTTATATAAATAAATAGCTATTGAAAACCAAAATATAACAAATACGCACTATCATGTACGTATACTATCTCTCCCTGGTGCCCTTCCCTTAGTTAACTACGCAACCTAGAGCTCTGATACCAAGTGTGACGGACCGCCCCACACCAGCCGACATTTCCAATGAAATGCGCTGTGCCGATGTCCAACCAGCATGGGACGGTCATCAAAGGAAAAGAAAGAAGACGATGAATCACCGAAGAACCTGTAGTATATCTCACGGTGCATGGAATAAAATATAATAATAACATAACTTGACATAGAACAGGCGAGATAGTGCATAAGCTGAAAACTGAACCATCATAGCAGCAGAAAATTCAAAATACAGCTTATGATCCAAACCATCTTTATTACAACTTTTAAAACTATCTCTAAAGCAATATAGAAAGGTACATTACTAATGCCCAAAGTAGTGACCAACAACAACATAGGGAGAATATATGAGAGTAATACGTGTAAGCTTCCTACCTGTCTTCGGATAGCTACTCGTTCATAACCAGCTAACCTGTCTATAGTTTGCTCATTTAGGAGCACCCAGAGTAATAAGAAGAGACATAAAACTCTGGGTCAGACAAAAGTTTGGTATGGGCGATAAGCAGCAAAACAAAACAATAACAGGTATAATCTAATCATACCTGAACCTGGACCTGCAACCAAAGAGTTAGCACAACAAGATGTACAGTACTCTAAGGTAACACTAACATAAAGTGTAAATGGGGGTGTGGGTCATGGTGATAGCAAACATCAAACATAGCAATCATCCTTACATCTCTCAATCAGTGCGTAAAGCATACGATATCCACCACTCGATCGCCCAATCCTTTGCTACGATCACTTTGCTCCATGGAGTCTCAGTTAGTCCATTGCATTGATCCATAGTTACTAATCCGTCTCTCATTGCTGAACTAAAGTTATGGATATCGATAACCCTTTTGCGCACGTCCCGCAGCAAAGTGAAACTCAAGAAGTTAACTCGTGGTTCCCTTCTGGATCTTGAGTTCTAACTTCCTATTTGGACTACCTTTGCATCTCGGGTTTTGGTTGAATTGGTTTTGATACTCAAAAGAGTTTATGATCGTCGTCGCGTGTCCTCCCCGTGTCCTTCGGCTTGCGGCTCACTCTGGCATCATCTTGTGGTCCCCTTTTGTATCGGCTCGTGGTCCTCTTACCTTCGTGGCGCGGTTCACAGCTCATCATCCTGAGGGTCGCCCCCTTAGGGTTCGCCCTCTTCCTAGGGGTCGCCCAACTAGGGTTCGCCCCCCCTTCCTCACGATAGCCCTACTAGGGTTCGCCCATTTCCTCACGGTCACTCTCCTAGGGTTCGCCCCCTCCTCATGGTCGCTCTCCTAGGGTTCACGGAGATGCTTCATGAATGGGTTATTGACCAATTTCCTGCAACTTTCCACCAAGCTATTTACACCACACGATGGTGTTTTCGACAAATCTAACAGTTCTAGGCAATTACAAAACATTCCAAATAGTAATAGCAGCATGTATAGTCAACCATAAATACCAAAACAACAATTTAACATGCAAATATGGATCAAACATACCCAAAACTATGATTTTCCCCTTAATCCCCTTAATCATGATTTAACCATACGATTAGCAAAACATGTCCAAATTAACCCAAATTTCTAACAAAGGCATAAAATAATATTTAAGAATGCCTACTTATTTTTCCAGATTTTTATAATGCAAAATTTTGTTAATTAACATTAACCACCCCTAGTTAGACGTAATTAATGAAAAACAAGACAAATCACACACCTTAGCCACAAATATAATCTTACATATGAAACTCCAATGCATTCCAGCAGCTCTCTTCCAATTTCAATGCTAATCCGCCTTGATTTGGTGTTGGTTTTTCTAATTAGTGATTAGGAATGAAAAAAGGTGTTTTAGGAGTGATTTAGAAGATGGGGGCCATTGCTAGAGCTCAAGGGATGTTTGTAGCAGTGGAAAACTGAAATGAAATGATTTTCCTAGCCCTACCAACCTTCTAATAACCCTAATCCCGAAATGGGTTTTGGGCCTAGCTGTTAATTACCCAATTAATCCCATTTAAGCTGTTTTCACCTTCCAAACCTTATTGCAGCCATTTCTCCCAAACAATAAGTCCGTTTGATCAATGTGACCATCTACGGAAAGGTAAACCACCATTCAAATCCAATGTAAGTGGTTTCAGGTCAAATCTCATTCCTAGTCAAAAGTTATAGACAAAACAAGATTCGTAGGGGCAAAACGGTTATTTAAAAATCAGCAAAAATCGTAAATTTGGGAAATGAACCCAATAGTCGCTTTCCATAGTTACACGACCATACAACTTAATACGAGAATGAAATAAATACTCTACGATCCTCCGATGCGTAGAATGCTGGTCGTTATAGTTGTGTTGGTTGTCCGGTTGACGTGGAGGAGTACTAGTTTGTTGTTTAGTCAGCAGGCACTGGTGAGGAAATAATATGTTGGGCTAGTATCATGTGAGGTTGATATATGGGTATAGAAAAGGGTAAATTTTGACACTCCGTTTCACATGTCATAACATTTGAATAGTTCATCCAGATTTGACAATCTTCATAATTTCTAAGAGCAACCATTTTAGATTTAAGAGTTTTGCAAAATTTCAATGTTTACAAAAATGGTCACACTTTAATAAAATGAACATTTTTTTGGTCAAGTACCACATTTGTGCAGCTGCCTTAGACATTTAGACTATCGTCATTTCATTTTCTAATATAAGCACTAACAATACAAACTATGATGCACAAACCAGATATACATTTTACGCTGCAATACCAACATTATGCGCAATTCAATAATCTAATAGTTCCCGTGTGCGAATCAAGGGCCTAAATCTAGTAAGATACATATATAAAAGTTTTGGGACTGACTTTACTTTTTAGTGAAACCGGCAATCTAACTGAAAATATTAAAGTCGTCGACTAAGGGTGAAAATTTATATGTTTTTTTGATTTTTCACAAGTCTGTCATTGAGGTTAATGAGGAAGGAACTGAAGATGCTGCTGCGACTGGGGCAAGATGTGGAAGCCCATTATCTAGGACAACGAGGCTTATTTAATTTTGTAGCTGATCATGCTTTTCTTTTTGTGATCAGAGAATACAGGACGGCATCTTTGCTTTAACTGGCCGAGTAATTAATCCCTTATTGTATTGAGTGATTATCATTTGGAAGCACTGTTAGAACTATGCTATCCTTCTTTCTATGTTGCATTGCATAAGGAGGTTTAAGAGTGTTTGGACAAGAGAGTTATCTCATTAGGCAAGCATGTTCGTATTTGACTTGTAAGGGTACATCAACGTTTAATGCAATATTTTTAAATTGATACATACATACAAGTAAGAAGTAGCTGAGAAAAAAAGATGTAGGAAAGGGTGTAGAGCATGGCATATGCGTGAAAACTAGAGACCAGCAAAGAAGAAGTGGGGAAACAAAATTAAAGGAAAGAATGTATGATGGAGGATGTTAGTATAGCAGATATCAAAAACAAACAAATAAAATGAAAAGAAAAGGGGTAAAGTAAAGGAGATGGGGAGGGACAGCTGGTATTAAATTTTTGGAGTACATGCAACAAACTGGTAAGGAAAAGTGAGCATGGGTTTCCGGTTTAAATGGTTGAGTGATGCTACTATCGTTTTGAGTGTTTTCATAGGTGTGTGTGTGTGTGTGTATATATATATATATATATATATATATATATATATATATATGAGAAAAGGACTTGGGTCCATAACCGTGAGGCAGGTGTTTTGATTTCTAGACATGGAGCCATGAGTGGCAAGTTCTCAATTTCATTCCTATTTGTTGTTTGATATATAGAGAAGACCGAGACCAGAAGGCCTACAATTCACATATAGTATTAGGTCTGGGTTTCTTAACTATGGATTAATTGGATTGGACGTGCATCGGAACAAAGACCATGATTAGATGTTAGAAGTTTATTTGTATATTCAGTTGTATATCAATATGTTGTTTCATGTAGGTTTGTAGCCTTTTTTTCGTGGTTACGGTGTGCTTATACGCTGTACATCATTTGTGTAAAGTAATAAAAGTGAACTCATTTTCAAACAAATAAATAAAAATACATACCAGGTATATGGAATGGGGTTCAACCCATTACAAATTCAATTTAAAGGAAAATATTGAAACTACTTTAAGTTGAATTATGATGTAAATATATTTATAGTAGATCAGGAATGAATGTTTGCATAGAGTTTGGTTCGTGTAAGTATTATTGAGTCAATCGAGTTTATGTTAATAAATCAACATAAGTTATCAAGTTTAAATAATTTAATTCAAAGCATATTGATTTATTAAGAAATAAAAATGTGTGGTAAATAAAATAACAATTAAAATAAAATGAACATAAATGTAGTCATGAACTAAATTAACGTATAAACTATAGATCGGTAATAATATGTAATTCAGAAAATTCTAACGTTCAATTAATTAAATTATTAATTATGTTGTGTTTAGTTTCTTTGATCGTAATTATGTATGTTGAACACCCTGTTAGCTGAAATAAACGTTGTTCTACTATTAATTTGTTTGATATATTTTATCAGTAAATATATGTGTTAAAATGTGATATTATCAGTAAAAAAATATTGCATGGTATTACATGTGTGTTTGTGCATATTAGAATTAACAAGTCGAATGTTATCTGAACTAATATATGCCATGGAAACTGCTAAGTCGTAATTTTTGTAAAGCAATTCAGAAATAGATACAAGTCTTAATAATTGGATATTAATTGTACGAGAAATAATTAATGTATTATTTTTAAATCAATTATATTATTGATTAATTTAAAAAGGAGATATCAACTAGAATCAGTTAATCAGGTGGTTTAATGTTGATTTACGTCAGCATGTTTAAATGAGAATATGTTTATTTAAATTAATTTGTTTCAATAGAAGAGGGTTAATTAGATTGTCATTTAAAAACATGAAATGTTTTAGTATAGATAATGGATTTTAAATATTAATGTAAATTTGGACAAATTGTCCGAGATAATGTGTTTTAACTAAATTATTCTTTTAATTAAGTAACTTTGTAAAGTGTGTTTGATTACCAAAGGAAAAAAGAAACCGAGTCGATTTATTTGAATATAAATAATTGATTATTATTTAAATATGACTTAGCAGATCCAATGGCGTCAAACCTATCTATTTTATTCTATATTTGATAGTTAAATAATCGACTATCAAATCTGGACCTTTTCGTTATCATTTTCGAAGAGACCGGAATCTAAATTCCTCTTTGATTAGATATAAACGTTAAAAGTTTGAGAATTTATTGAAGACCATTGAAGATGGAGTATTGCAAGGGCTGTTCTGTTTATGGGATAGTGTCTTCGGTTTGTCCAATCCCAGGACAACTTGTATGGACGAATGTCTGACAGAGTATGCCTAACCAATCACGTACGTTGATCTCTTCAAACGTATTCATGTTAGTGGCAGAGGAGTTCATTTCTCATGCTTTATACCCATAATATATTTTTTGGGAAGTCAATTAGTGGTTGGCGGTATTGAAGATATGGCATTTAAAGAAATGATTTGTCAAAGGTCAGTTCAGCCTCAAGCCTCACAACAGGAATATGACAAAAAATCGGGCAGGCAACATAGCTATGTGGGTCACTCCCATTAGGGTGTATTGTCACCATCTAGAGAATATTCATTTTGTTATTTCTTTTCATTGGTGTATCTCCCAGGAAATGGTAGTTGCGCAGCTGTAAGGTGACAATATATTCAATACACTCAAGAGAAATGAGTGTTCGGTCATGTGTGGGCCGGGTTGCAAGAAGTTCTTGATGAAACCAGTGTATTCCTCTCTAGAGATACACTATTGGCAGGTGGTTCCATAACTTGTCATAATTGGAAATCCATTATCCAGTAAGCGCTTGTGGTTTTGATTGTATACTATATATGTAGAGCGTGAGATGCAAGCGTTCTACTACATTGTTATTTATCTGTATTTAGACATTATTATAGTATCAGAAGTATCATTTTCAGAATGTTTGGGTTATCATAAGGTAAAAATCATCCGTGTTTATGTGTGAATCGGTCTTACGATTATCTTTTCTTTAAAAATGTTTTTGAAAGTTAAACAAGCGTTTTGGGATCTCATAAGGAAAAAACTCGATCCGTTATTACAGCTTGGTCTTATGAGATATCCTTTATCAAAATCAGTTTGTTTTAAAATCGTTTACTCACATCAGTCCCATGACTGACCCAGAGTTTATTTTTCTATGTTTTCCCTGAACTCTTTGGTGCCTAAATTTGTATTGGCAGTCAAGTAGTTCAGGATTTTCCAGATTTATTTGGAGGAGTATGGGGCAGGTGGCTTCAGCATTAGATATTTATAGTTTATTTTCGCTGTATCATATATGTGATGAACTCTGGTGATGTATGTAAGTTCAAAATCTAGATTATATTTCAAAAGTAATTTTATATATTATATTTTGTTCCGCTGCGATTGTGAGATTCTGTGGTGTTATTCAGTTCGTTCTTCCATCTACTTTCTACTATTCTAAATTTCATTCTTTCTATTTCTCATCCTCTAACTTCTTTCTATTAATGATTTGTATTTTCGTGCAATTTGTGTTAGATATGAGTTGTATTCAATCGATTCAAATGGTATGGATTTGCGGGTCCTTACAAGTTTATTGAATCAGAAGCATCAACATCTGCATGAATTATGTGAAACGGTTTGTATATGCTCAGGGTCCAGGAGGATGGGTTTGTCATAAAGTTCGGCCGGTGGTTTTATTATACATATATATAAACAAAAAAAATCTGAAATGCAACGAGGGAAGGTCATGGTTTGCAATAAATTTCTTGTGGTGTGGCAGAGGGGTGTTCGTATGGAGGAGCAGTTCTGAATGAAAGCGATTGAGTAGAGGTAGATGGTGTAGAGAAGGAAGAACAAAGGGGACATCAAGTTGAAACAGAAGGATTTTAGATGTGATGCTATGGTGCTTATTTTTTAAGCATTTAAGGAGTAGATGGTGATTATAAGATGGGAGGTGCAGCTTGTTTATTTTCAGAGATGATGTATGTTTTAGTGTACTTTGTTATAAGGGTCTGGATATTTGAGGAATGAAAAGATACAGGAAGTAGAAAATGAGAGGTAGCCAAATATAGGTTGGGTTTTTGATTCTTGTATGCGGGTCTTTGGGTTTTTGGGCCTGTAGTTTTTTCTTAAAAGCCCATAATAATTATAAAGAAAGAATTTTTTTTAAGTAGAATATATATATATATATATATATATATAATGATATGTATAACTTAAGTTAGATCAGGAAAATATGATCGAGAAAATTTGACTCATGTTGGTACAGTTGAGTTGATCGATGATGAGTAACTCGTAAGTTTAAACCATTTAATTTAATGAATTGATTTATTAAAAGAGATTTTATTAATAAATATCATTTATAGTTTATCAAACGTGAATTAAATCGTGGAATAATTAACGTGTAGGTTATTAATAATTGATCTGTAATTCAGTAAATTTTGAATTGGTTGTTAAAGTAATTAATTTATTAATTAAGTCGCATTTAACTATGTTGAACGTAATTATATTACTTATTAACATCTGTTAGTGGAAAAAACATTGTTCCACTATATATTTGATTGAATGAATTTGTTTGGACACCCTGTTAGCAGAAAAAAACACCATTCTGCTATCATATCAGTCTGACATATTTTATCAGTTAATACATGATGTTGAGATATTATATTATCAGTTTATAATATTCAATTGTATTTATATGCTGTTTGTGCAAATTAGGTTAAACAACCTTAATGTCGTATGTTATAAGAACTATTATACACCATTGGTACCTCTAAGTTATGATTTCTTTAAAGCAATTTGGAAATAAACTTAAGTTTTAATAATTGGATATTAATTATTTTTAAGAAACAATTAAATGAACTTTTTTTAATTAATTTTATTGTTAATTATTTAAAAAATGGAAGATTAATACAAATCATTTTAAACTATTTGTCTTCTTAAATAAATTGTGAGAAGTTAACTAATTTTTAATTAATGGATTTTGGTAAGATAATAATGTAGTTAAATAGCAGTTTAAATAAATTATATCAGAACAATGTTTTAAACTTAACTAAATCTTAATTAAGCTTTAAAAGATAATTTGATTATAAGAGAAAATAGAAAATCATGTCGATTATTTAATTTAAATTCCCTAATTTAATATTTAAATTAATCAAGCCAACTTAACAACAACGTTGCTTGAAAAGGGTTTAAGATTTGGGAAATCTATTAGATTTACAAATTCGGATTTGTTGAATATTTTGGATATTGAACTTCTACAAATTTAAACGATAAGAATGATTTTGACTCAAGGTCTCAGAGGTAATTAAAATATTGCAACTTGAGCGATTTTACTATTATCCGGTATATCGTATTAGTTTGTGTTCAGAACTAATATTGGAGTTTAATATCATCTTCAGTTATGAAATCGATATTTAAAAGTGAGATTATCATGTAAGACCTGATAACAATAGTTTTTTAAGTTAATTAATCTTTATGTTTCCCGATAAATATATAAACAAAGTTAATATTTGAATTTAAATAAGGTTTTGCAGATCCAACGGAAGTAAACCTGTTTATTTATTTTATATTTGATAGTTAAAATGGCCCTGTACACACCGCCCGTCACACCCTGGAAATGGGTTTCGCCTGAAGCATCGGACCAATGATGACCCATGACTTATAAGTACCACTAGTGCCACAAAGGCTTTTGGTGGTCTTATTGGCGCATACCACAGTTAGGTCTTCGATTAGGGCTAAAACTCGAGAAATTACAAATGCCAAAATAGGAATAGCACCCGATATTATTAGAAATGCCCAGAAAATATCATATTTGTGAATCAAAAATAAAAATGAACTCTTATTAATGAGGAATAGGTTGAAATATTTGAGTTGTATTTAAACTGTAAATTTATCCTGAACTTCCTAAAGGAAAAGGGAATCTTTTTGATCAAATAAAACACCGACTATCAAATTTGAACCTTTTCGATGTTGTTTTCGAAGAGACTGTAATCTAAATTCCACATCGATTCAATATACGTTTTGAGTTATAAGTTATTGAAAACAATTGAAGACGGCGTTATGCAAGGGCTATTCTGTCAATCCTAGGTATAAATTGCCTAAGATGGATTTATAGGATAGTGCATTCGGTTTTCCCAGTCCCAGAAAAACTTGTATGGACGAATGTTTGATAGAGTATGCCTAATCGATCATGTACGTTGATATCTTCAAACGTATTATGTTAGTGGCAGAGGAATTTTTTTCCTCTTGCTTTATACCCATAATATATGTTTGGGTAATTCAATTAATGGTTGGAGGTATTGATTGTGTGGCATTCAAATAAATGATTTGTCAAAGGTAAGTTCATCCTCAAGCGTCACAACCGAGAAATGACAAAATCGGGCAGACAGCATGGCTAAGTGGGTCTCTCTCAATTAGAGTGTATCGTCACCTGTCTAGAGAAATTCCATTCACTTCTTTAATCTTTCGATGCTTTCCCTTTCGGGAAACTGTGGGTCTCACCCGATAGTTGGTTACAATATATTTGATATAGCGAAATGAGTGGTCGGTCATGTGTGGTCGGGTCGCAAGATGTTCTTGTTGAACCCTGTGTATTACCGTTTAGAGATACACTATTGTAAGGTGTTTCCATACCTTTTCATAGTTCGAAATCCATTATTTAATAAGCACTCATGGTTTTGATTATCTATTATGTATGTAGAGCGTGAGATGCAAGCGTTCTGCTAAATGATTATTTATTTGTGGTTGATAGAGACTATTATAATATCAAAATAATTTTGATATAAAGATGTTTTGGGTTAGCGTAAGGTAAAATTCATCCATGTTTTTGTGTGGGTAGGTCTTACGATTATCTTTCTTCCAAAACATTTTGAAAAGTTAAACCAAATGTTTTGAATTGTCATAAGGGAAAACCCCGTTCAGTGTTATACGCCGTGAACTTATGAGATATCTTTTATTAATCAGGTTTTTTAAATATTCATTTACTCATACCAGTCCCCTGACTGACCTAGAGTTTATTTTTCTATGTTTTCCGTAAACTCTTGGGTGCCCAAATTTGTACGGGCAGTCTAATAGTTCAGGATTTTTTGCAGATTTATCTGGAGGATCTTGGAGCAGGAGGCTTCAATGATAGATATTTAGAGTTTATTTTCGTTGTGTTGTATATGTGGTGTTCTTTGATGATGTATGTAAGTAAAATACAGTTTGTATTTCAAAAGTGATTTTTTATATTATATTTTATTTCGCTGCGATTGTGAGATTTTGTGTTGTTGTTCAGTTCTATCTTCTACCTTTTTTCTTCTATTCTAATTTTCTACTTTCTATTTCTTATCCTCTAACTTCTTTCTATTAATGAATCATATTTTCGTGCAATTCGGGTTGGATATGAGTTGTATTCAATCAGCTCGAATGGTACGGATTTGCAGGTTGTTACACTTGGTTTCAGAGCTAAAGGTTGAGTAGCAACCTTGGCTTTGTGGCGTAACTCGATAGAGATGGAATTAGTAATATCCTAGATTGAGTTTGGGTGTATATATATGAGCACATACTTCTTAGTTGATATAAGGCTGATTTCGTATTGTGTTGATTGGCTTGTCGAGTGGTTTAAAAATTCTAGTT
Organism: Allium sativum; assembly: GCA_030737875.1. NCBI lineage: Eukaryota > Viridiplantae > Streptophyta > Magnoliopsida > Asparagales > Amaryllidaceae > Allium > Allium sativum. The sequence goes on from CM060910.1 coordinate 621,687,815, forward strand.
GATGTAGGGTGCACACTGTATCGAAAAGTATTTATAAACACTTGAACAAAGTGATTCGACACAGTGTTGTTTTAAAAGCTGGGTAAACGAAATAATTTTACCCAAAATTTAATTTTGCTATAAAATAATAATTTCTAAAATTATTATATTTTGTGGGTGTGTCGATAGTTGTTTTTATGATCAAATAGAATTACAAAAATTGAAATGTTTATATATTGAACAAAAATTGACTTTGTATACGAATAAAATAAGACAAAGTGGAAAATTGTTTGAGAAAACAAAATATTTTATGCAAATTCAAAGGTTTTGAATTTAGAGAGGAGTTTAGACATATGATTTCAAACTGTTTTAGAATGAAACTAGAAATTTGGATTTTGGAATCTGAAAATTTAACTAGAATTAAGGAATTGGAACCTAACTGCAAATTGGTTGAGTTAAACAATTTTCTGAGTATTGATCCGATGTTGATTTCGGTCTTCGGGATTGATACTTAGAAGATTATTTTCTTACCGATTTACGGTCAGGAATGAATATGTAAAAACCCATAATCTACGTATCCAAGGATCGTATAATATTTATTTCTTTTTCATATGAAGTTGTATGGCCGTGTAACTTTGGAGAACAACTATTGGGGTCATTTCCAATGTTCACGATTTTTGCCGATTTTTAAATGATCGTTTATCCCTAGCGAATCTTGTTTCGTCTATAACTTTTCATTGGTAAGGTGTTTTGACCTGAAACAACTTACATTGGATTTGGATGATGGTTTACATTTCCGTAGAGTGGTTACATTAGCCAAACGGACTTACCGTTTGGCAGATATAGCCAAAACAAAGTATAGAAGGTGAAAAACTGCATAAGTGAGCTGATTAGGGTAATTAGCAAACGGGCCCATAACCCATTTCGAGATTAGGGTTATGGGGAGGTTGAAATGAGTTAGGTTTTCATTCTATTTCAGTTTTATAGCCGCCATTTATCTCTTAGAAACCCTAACAATGGCCTCCACCTTCTAATTTCATCCCAAATAGCTCTCTAATCAAGGATTAAGCTAATCTACGTCAAATCAAGGCAAATCAACACCAAATCAGGGTTGGAGCTGCTGTGTTACATAGGAAAACGCCCCAAGTCAGAGATAGTTTCAGATCTAAGTTTTATTTGTGGCTAAGGTGAGTGATTAGCATTGTTTCTACACTAATTACGGCTAATTAGGGGTGACTAGTGTTAATTAATGAAATTATACATGATTAATTTCTAGAAAAATGTTTAGAAATTCTAATATATATTTTTATGCCTCTGTTAGAAATTTGGGTTAATTTGGATATGTTTTGCTAATCCTACCATTAGTTATTGCTAAACATGATCAAGAGGAAAACATTGGTTTTGGGTATGTTTGTTCCATTTTGACATTTTATATATTTGTTTTGGTATTTATGGTTGATTATACATGTTTCTATGACTGTTTGGAATGATTTGTGATTCATAGAAAAGTTAGATTGGTTAAAACGTCGTCGAATGGCGTAAATAGCTCGTTGGACAAAGTTGCAGAAAAAAGGTGCAGGATCAGATTGGATCGTCGCCCCCCCCCCCCCCCCCACTCGCGAAGCATGTATCATTACGTGAGGGAAGCATCATTCTCTTAACCAACCCACCTGCAAAGCCAAGGGAGCTCGACCCGAACCGTAGCACGATCACATGTCCGAACCAAACAGAGGAGCCTTCCACGAGCGACATGAGGACTATGAACCGGATATGTGCATGAACTGACCTGATGCCCTGGAGTTCTCATCACGAACCGAACCAACCTAGAGAGCAACCCTCGACTCGACTTGAATAAGGTTGATGACCAAGGACTGAATGAGGAGAAGAGGACCGATACAAATGGGAGCTTGTTTCCAAACCGATCCAGGGGAGACCAAAACCCGAGATGCAAAGGTAGTCCAAATAGGAAGTAGAACTCAGGATCCAATTGGGAACCAACGAGTTAACTTCATGAATCGGGCTTTGCTACGGGACATGTACAAAGGGGTTATCGACGTCTATAGATTTGATTCACCACCAAGACGGATGTTAGGCTACGGATCAGTGCAGTGGGTTAGTTATTACTCCATGGGGCAGAGTGATCGTAGCATAGCTATGAGCCAGTGTAGTGAAGTTGTCATGACTTCTTGGGGCAAGAATGGACATAGCAAGGACTAGTGGCCATGGATCAGTGCAGTGGAGTCGCTATGACTCCATGGGGGCAGAGTGATCATAGCTAGGATTTGGGTGATCAAAGCAGTGGATATCATATGCTTTACGTACTGAGTGAGATAAGTGAGGATGGTTGCTATGCTTGATTCGTTGATACCACTATGACATGCACACCCCTCCTCCGTATCTTTACACCATATGTTAGAGTCACCTTAGAGTATTGTACATCTTGTTGTGCTAACTCTTTGGTTGCAGGTTTAGGTTCAGGTATGGTTATGTATACCTGTTATTGTTCTGTTTTGCTGCTTATCGCTCATACCAGACTTTTATCTGACTTAGATTTTTATTCTTTTCTTATTACTCTGGGTGCTCTTAAACGGGCAAACTAGAGACAGGTTAGGTGGTATGCACCAGTAGCTGTACTGGAGACGAGCAAGAGGCTTCCACGTATGATATATATATATATATATATTCTTCCTATGTTGTTGCTGGTCACTACTTTGGGCATTAGTAGTGCACCTTTTTCTTTACTTTAGAGATAGTATCTTGTAGTTGTAATAAGCTATATTTTGAATTTCCGCTGCTATGATGATTATGGTTTAGTTTTCAGCTTATGCACTGTCTTGCCTGTTTTATGTCAAGTATATTATTATTATATCTATTCCATGCGCTGTGAGACATTCTACAGGTTCCTTGTTAGTTCAAATTTCTTTCTTTTCCTTTCTTTAGTGACCGTCCCTAGCTACTCAGGCATCTGTAAAGTGCATTTCAGGGAAATGTCGGCTGGTGCAGGGCGGGCCGTCACACTTGGTACCAGAGCCCTAGGTTGCGTACTTAGCCTAGGGAAAGACACCAGGGAGAGATAGTACGTTTATGAGAGCGCGTATTTGTGATATTTTGGTTTTCAAAAGCTATATATATACTATTAGTATATCTAAGGATGAAGTCGCACTGCACTGGCACCATTATAGAGATGGTTAATCGTTTTCTCCTTATAGATTGAACAATTTGCCGATATAGTAGGGGTGCTGGTAGAGGAGCTAATAATGGGAATGCTCCTGATATGAGGAAGATGTTCACTGACTTCATGAGAGAGATGCTTAGGGATGTTCAGAGGGCAGCTCCTCATGCTGCAAATGGTGGTGGTGCAGCGGTGCAGGCGCCTAGGGCCGATTTCGCCAAGCTCTGTAAGGACTACACTAGTCTTGGTGGGAAGCCGTTCCACGGAACGGAATCGACTAGATAATTTCAAGATTGTCTTGATAGTTGTGAGCGCATCTTCGAGGACTTAAGGATTGATGATGCGATGAAAAGGAAGCTTGCATCCCGTCAGCTGCAAGGACGGGCTATGAATTGGTGGAATGCTATTAAGGCATCTACCCCTAAGGATCAAGTTACTTGGGATCAGTTCAAGGCCCGATTTAGTGATAAGTTTATCCCAGCTGCTCAGAAATCGGAATTGTTTAGGAAGTTCTTGGAGCTTAAGCAGAACGATAGGGCAGTCTCAGAGTATATTGCTGAGTTCGATACTTTATCTAAGTATAGATTATCCCTTATTGACACTCCCAAGAAAAAGAATGAGAAATTCATAACAGGCTTAGATCGGTACTTAGGGGAAAGGCTTATAAACCATACTGATGAGACTTTTGAATCGATTATTGGGAAAGCACTAAGATCAGAAAGCCTTTATCCTAAGCTCAAGGCTGAAGCCGTTGTTGCATCTGCAGAGGGGCTGAAGCAGCAAGCAAGCGGTGGAGGCAAGAATAATTCTCATAGTAAGAAGAAGCAGAACCAAGCTAAGGATGGTCAGAAGAATAGTAAGAAAGTTGTTGATTGCTTTACTGTGGCAAGAAGGGCCACTATACTAAAGAATGTCGACCAAAGCCAGCGGACAGGAAGTGCTTCAACTGCGGTGAAGTGGTACATCACAACGATAAATGTCCGCAACCCCCTAAAGAGAAGCAGATTGTGAAAGAATGTGCACTTAATGGTGTTCCTTCTTCATCGAATGCCCCCAACTGCGTTGGAGAAAGAAGAGAATGTCGTCATTCAAGGTATGCTTTCTGTTTATGATGTTTCTGTTCGAGTACTGTTCGATACCGGGGCTTCCCATTCCTTCATATCTAGTGACTTGGTAGATAGGTTGGGATTGGAACCCGAGATAGTCGATAGACCTTTAGCGGTGACGAACCCGATTGGTGGTTTGACTAGCCTTAGTATGATTTTTCATAATGTGGTCTTATCGAGTCATGGATGTATGTTTGTTTATGATTGCTTTGTTTTGGGCTTTACTTGGTTTGGCATTATTTTGGGAGTCGATTGGCTCCAAAGGTACAGGGTGGTGGCAGACTGTGAGGGATTTTTGGTGACAGTTAGAGCAGAATATTTGCAGAGGGTAATGTTTGGTGGTCTACCTAGTGATGGGGTAATGGCTAGTTTTCTAAATTCCCTCAAAATCCCGCATGATGAGTTGTCAGATGTGCCCGTGGCTGGCCAGTATCTGGACATCTTCGAGGAAGTGACCGGACTTCCACCACACCGAGAGATTGAGTTTCGTATTGATTTAGTGAAAGATGCCAGACCTATAGTGATGTCACTTCGTCTGTGGCACCAATGGAGCAACAAGAGCTCGGGGTGCAAGTAAGCGATCTTTTGAAGAAGGGATTTATCAGAAGAAGTGTTTCTAAGTGGGAAGCACCAGTTGTGTTTGCTACCAAGGCAGATGGTTCCCTTCAATTGTGTGTGGACTACTGCGAGGTGAATAAGGTGACGAGGAAGAATAAGTATCTTATGCCATGGATTGATGATTTGTTTGATCAGTTGAGTGGTGCGAGAGTGTTCTCCCAGTTAGATCTCGTGATAGTTTTTCATCAGCTTAGGGTGGAAGCTGAGAGTATAGCTAAAACGACCTTTCGGATGCAGTTTGGATTCTATAATTGGTTGGTTATGCCATTCGGGTTAACCAATGCACCAGCATATTTTGTGGATCTTATGAATAGGGTATTCAGAGATCAATTGAATAAGTTTGTTCTTGTGTTCGTAGACGATATCTTTGTTTATTCGAGGACAGACGAAGAACACAAGGAATATTTGAGGATAGTGATGGAGGTGTTGAGAAAACACCAACTGAAATCAAAGTATTCTAAGTGTCACCTCTGGATGAGGGAAGTGAGATTCTTGGGCCATGTTGTTTCAAAGAATGGTATTGTTGTGGATCCTGCGAAGGTGGCTACGGTACAAGATTGGTCTATGCCCAAGAATGCAACAGACGTAAGAAGTTTCTTGGTATTAGCTGGATATTATCGTAAGTTTATCCAAGACTTCTCCAAGATAGCGACATCGTTTACTCAGCTGACCAAGAAGAATCAAGCTTTCGTTTGGAACGACAGGTGTGAAAATGCATTTAAGAGCCTAAAGGGAAAGTTGACGTGTGCGCCAGTGTTAGTCATTCCTAAAGGGAATGAAGAGATGATGGTATACACAGACGCCTGTGGTACCAGACTAGGTGCTGTATTGATGCAAGGAGGTAGGGTTATAGCTTATGCTAGTCGAAAACTGAAACTACATGAGAAAAGATACCCTACCCACGATTTGGAATTAGCAGCGATCGCGGTCGCATTGAAGATGTGGAGACATTATCTCTTGGGAGAAAGATTCGAGTTGTTTACCGATTATAAATCGCTGAAGTATCTCTTCTCTTACAAGAATCTAAATCTCCGACAGCAAAGATGGTTAGAATTCTTAGCTTTCTATGATTTCGATATCGCATATACACCAGGAAAGGGCAATGCGGTAGCTGATGTAATTGAGTAGAAGACATGCTAGTTTAGGGGCTATGTTTCTTAAGTGGATGCAACTGGAGTATATCGCTGGGTATGATTTTAGACCAAAGTGCGAATTAGATCCAGAAATGCTAGCAAGTTTGACGATCAGACCCAATTTGATTGAGCGGATTGGTTCTAGTCAAGGGACGATCCTAACCTACTGGAAATCATCTCCAAGTTAGAGATGGGTATCGACGGGGAAATGACAAAGTATGGGCTTGATCGAGATGGATGGCTTAGGAAGAATGGGAGACTAGTTGTACCCAAAGTCAATGGATTGAGAGATGAAGTTCTTAGAGAATATCATCACTCGAAACTGACTTACATCCCGGTGGTAATAAAAAGTATCGAGATATGAAGCAGACCTACTACTGGGAAGGGATGAAAAGAGACATTGGGAAGTTTATATCCAAGTGCATGAATTGCCAGTTAGTTAAAGCTGAGCAAAAGAAACCTAGTGGTTTGTTGCAGCCAATAGAAATCCCAGAATGGAAATGGGAACAAGTCTCAATGGATTTCATTGATGGGTTTCCAAGGACTAGGTCGTGCCATGATAGCATTTGGGTGACTGTGGACCGATTGAACAAGAGTGCAAGGTTTATACCCGTCAAGTCGAATAGAACAGCAGCTAAGTTAGCAGAACTGTACATGAAGTGGGTAGTGAGATTTCATGGAATACCCAAAGGCATTGTGAGCGACCGAGATCTGTTGTTTACTAGTGGATTTTGGAAGAGCTTACAAGAGGCGTTAGGATCAGAATTACATCTCAGTACTGCGTATCATCCTAAAATCGATGGTCAGACAGAGTGTGAAGACCCGTAACTTCCCCGTAAAGGAAAGCGTCGGATAGTTCGAGAACAAGCCACAACAGAACGCATACAGAAGAACATTTCATTGTATATTACAACAATGCATCAGATTACAAGAATATACAGAGTATAAATGAATAAATATTACAAAGAAATATCAGAGATTTAAATTACATTTAAATACATAGCAGCGGAAAATAATACAATACACAACTAGAAGAGATATACGGATACAAAGCTTTCCGGATATCGTTCCAGCTGTAAACCAGGATCCTGTGAATATAAATCTGCAAAACCAAAACTACTAGCTGCCCGTGTCGAAAATAGGGGCACCCAGAGTTTAGGTTAAAACAATAAACTCCAGGTCAGTCATGTGACTGGTGTGAGAACTAAAACAGTTATCTTTATTTTAAATGTTCGGTAAATCAAGGGACCACGCCGTATAACACGGAACGAGTTTCCTCCCAAGAATACCAGTGCATAAAACAACAGCGCAATGCTAAATAAAGAAAAATGAAGCTGTTATAAGACCCAGGTCCTATCACACAATGCAACGCAAGCCGGGGGATAGGGTTTTCCCTTATAACAGCCAAAGAATGCTTGATACGTTTAAAACAAATCATTTGATACTATAATAAGTGCATAGTGTATAAAACAACTTCAAATCATAAGTATCAATCATAGGCGGCATAAGCGCCCCATCCCACTATGTCGCCATATATAGGATTACAACTAAAACCGCAAATGTCACGTATTTGGAAATTGGATTTCCGTCTATGAACCGAGGCAAAAGATAGTCCTCAACCGATTCGTGACTCTCTAGCCCGAGCCACAGGACCCAGACTCAGGTGGGCCCTTGGAGCGACAGGGCCGATCCACCGATGTGGATTAAAATGCCTGAACACTACGTTTCCCCACCCTATGGGGTGTAAATGAGCCAACTAAATGACTCCATCGGTTCGAGAACGACCGATCAATCCGAGGCGCCTCGCAACAGCAACAACAACATAAGTCAAACTCGTCAGGGCGTGTAAAACCACTGACGCCACTTCTAGCTAGAAAGAAACGCAAGTCCTCCCTGAGGTCCGTCTCCCGTTTTTGGTTCATACCGGGTGTGAAACACGCGAGGTAAACGTTACACAAAGCTACGCCACAAAGGTCGTGCTTTGATCATCACCACAAGACTTTGCTTTTCAACAGAAGCCTTGATCATTTGCATCTTAGCATGCCACACAGGCAAACCATCCTATGCAACCGATATCAGTCACACAGAATGAAATCCGATGTCAGACACACAGTCCATTTACAAGTCCGTCCTGGGTCTGAACGAAACCGGAGGCACCTAGTACCCCGCATATCCATCGATCTCCAAGTACGTCTGGACGATCACTAACTGTTTCCATCTTCTTGGGTGTACAGCCCAATCAAGATCATCAGTTATCACCCAAACGACGTGAAGACCTCCGGTCTTCGACCATCGTCTTTATCTTCGACTTATCGTCGTATCAGTTATTCAGAATGGGATAAACCCGGTCTTTCCGAGTAACTCGCGTATATATTATAAAAGTGTTACACAAACACAACATACGCCTCATTCCAATTCATTAGTCACTAACCGTAAATTAATCAAGAGAATAATTTCCCAAATATTAACCCCGAAGGCCGAAACCAACATCAGATCAATATCCAGAAAACCATTCTACTTAGCTAACCGACAGTTAGTTTCTAAATTTCACGTTCAAATCTAATTAAAGATTTAACTATCGCCTGGAGCAAAACTGGTGATACTCCATTCTCGATCTTTTCAATCTAATTAAAGATTCATTAAAACTCCACTTAGTTTTAATCTTTGACTGGGTTAAAGAATCAGTGTCATTTAAAACACGGTTCACGATAAACCCAAAATCACATTCCATTAATTATCGGGTTAAAGAACAAGTGTTATTTAAAACACTGTTCACGATAAACCCAAAAATCAATATCCATTCAATTCCAATTAAATATTATTTAATTGGTACACTTCATTAAATCTAAATAAAAAGATTTAATCTTTTCTCAACTGGGTTCAAGAACAGTGTTAGTGAAGACACCATTCACGACAAACCCAAATCACATTCATTAATTATCGGGTTAAAGAACAAGTGTTATTTAAAACACTGTTCACGATAAACCCAAAAATCAATATCAATTCAATTCCAATTAAATATTATTTAATTGGTACACTTCATTAAATCTAAATAAAAAGATTTAATCTTTTCTCAACTGGGTTCAAGAACAGTGTTAGTGAAGACACCATTGACGACAAACCCAAATCACATTCATTAATTATCGGGTTAAAGAACAAGTGTTATTTAAAACACTGTTCACGATAAACCCAAAAATCAATATCAATTCAATTCCAATTAAATATTATTTAATTGATACACTTCATTAAATCTAAATAAAAAGATTTAATCTTTTCTCAACTGGGTTCAAGAACAGTGTTAGTGAAGACACCATTCACGACAAACCCAAATCACATTCATTAATTATCCAATACAAGGCTCTGAATAGAAAATATATCGGCTTATATTCAATATCGAATTCTACGACTAACAAATGTCGTATTGGAAATAACGATATGAATATATATCTTTCAAGTTTCCATAACAACACCTGTATAATCACGAATTCCAACATCGAAATATTCCGAAGACAATTTCGATTCAAATCCACTCCAATGCATTCATTGGAAATTTTGGTTATTTTCAAACCCATTTCGAATTCAATTTATTTATTTAAAAATAAATAGAATTATAATTCTAGTTCAAAACTAGTTCATTTCGATAAAAATCTATTTTTATCTTTTCAAATATGGAGTTTTTCATCCCAATTCTTTCTAAATCATTTCTTATGATTTTACACAAATTATTACTATTTTTAATAATTTTATCAAGGCCCGTTCAGTCGATTTCCAACAATGGCCATCGAACTGCACTTACAGCGACCTTTTTCGAATTTGATTTGGACATAATTCCAAATCCAACCGTTAGATTTCTAATTTCTAATATTCTTTAGAAAGCTCTTTTCGATACGAACCCAACGGTTCCGGTTTTAGGAGAATCCGACGGTCGGATCTCCCGTAATGTCCGTTTGAAACAAATGGTCGAAATTCGCGAACTGCCGCAGCGCGGCGCGTTCTATTCAGGCCATTATATTATATATATAATATATATAATATATATTTCGTCGATTTCTATTTAAAACGAATTATATAAATAGTTTTAAATTCGTTTCAAATTCTATTTCAACCTCTATTTCAATTCAAAGCCTAAAATTGAATTCTTCTTTATAAATTCGTTTTAAAATTCATTTCTATTCAATTCGAATTTCAATTCAATTTGAATTCATTTCAATTCACTTTCAATTCAATTCGAATTCGTTTTCAATTATTTCGAAATCGTTTTCAATTCATTTCGAAATCGTTTTCAATTCAATTCATTTCGAAATCGTTTTCAATTCAATTCATTTCGAAATCGTTTTCAATTCAATTCATTTCGAAGTCGTTTTCAATTCAATTCATTTCGAAATCGTTTTCAATTCAATTCATTTCGAAATCGCTTTCAATTCAATTTATTTCGAAATCACTTTCAATTCAATTCACTTTGAATTCGTTTTCAATTCAATTCATTTCGAAATCGTTTTCAATTCAATTCATTTCAAATTCGTTTTCAATTCACTTTGAATTCGTTTTCAATTCAATTCATTTCGAAATCGTTTTCAATCGATATAAATATCGTTCACGTCAAAATGGCGTCAATCTAATCAACACGGCTTCATATATTCCTTTATTTTCAAATATTCTATTTCAAATATTTCTTTTTCAAATATTTCTTTTTCAAAACTGGAATGAGGCCCAATCAATTACCATATAAAATTAATTATATGGATTTTCATACAACACATGTATATAATAGCATTGAAAATAATCAACCATCAACCAAAGTGCACTACACTGTATAAGCATCAAATATAGATATCTAACGCTTATAACAGCCTGTCAATCAATCGATCGACATATTTAATCAATCAGGATGAGTGAACTTCAAATTTCATCCCAACACCCGTGTGGGGTTTCAGACAATCAAACACAGATTTTATTTGTGCAGTTGGGCGATGTGTAAAATTTATCGACCCAATCAATATCAGTCAAATCAGTGTACATAAACAAACCGTCTGGTTTGTTAATGAATATTTTATTTATTCACATTCACTAGATTCATATTCACGTTAAAAATTATATTTTTAACGATAAAACATTTTATTCCAACATATGAATTTCTATTCAGTTCATTCTTTAAATAAAATGATATTTTTATTTTTTTAACATGTTTTAGAAAATTTCGGCGGCATAACGGCACGATACTAGAAACGGGACAAGGCCTAGCCTAATCCCCGGTCTAGTGAAGGCCCACGCCATTCACACATCAATCAAATCAATTCGTTATGCAAACCACAAACTTTGGAGTAAGGGTCTAACCTAGCCTTACTCCTTCGCCTTATAACGGCGCACGTCTAATCCTAACCAATTTATCGATTCGATTTTTCACACCACAAACCACATTCAAACCAATATCGCAATCAATCACCAAACAGTCAAACAAACAAGTCCATGGTCTGTGGACGATTGTGTCGGGTGCTACTAAGCACCGTCTGCATCCTAGTATATATATATAACTAGAAATAAAATAGAAAGGTGAGAAATTCTCACTTATAGCTATCCTAGCTCCACGGCACTTCATTTGCAGAAGTCTTCGTCGTTTCGCCTTTTTGTCACTTTCGTTGCTGCTTTCACTACATACGTAAAAATCACATTTTTACTTCGCTATTCAATATATAAAAATTGAATTTTTACTTTGATGTTCAATATATAAAAATTCTATTTTTCTATCGAAGTTCAATATATAAAAATTCTATTTTTCTATCGAAGTTCAATATATAAAAATCATATTTTTATTTTGAAGTTCAATATATAAAAATCATATTTTTATTTCGAAGTTCAATATATAAAAATCATATTTTTATTTCGAAGTTCAATATATAAAAATCATATTTTTATTACTTTAAAAATATAAAGATCATATTTTTCTATCGCTATGTCAAATAGATAAAAATTATACTTTTCTATTTTTCTATTTAAAAAAAATCTAAACTTTTCCCAAATGAAAATCAAATCCTTTTAATTTAAATATCCCTTCTTTTCTTCATTGAAAAACCATTAAAAAAAAATCCTAATCTAATCCGCATAAAAATCATCTTTTTACTCGTAAATATCCTATCTTTATTACATTAAAGCGGAGAATTAATTCAATGCTTCATATACCTAAATCAGATTTTATTTAAATATTATTACATAAAAATTAAAATTAAAAAGACTTACTGGTAGAAGAGAGAGGGGGGGGGGGGAATCTCCATCTTCGGCGCCGTAGAGGGGGGCGTCGGAGCGTCATGGTCAGGCGGGTGTGAGGGCGGTTGCCACGTTGGTGCTCGCGGAGGCTGGGGGTGTAGAGGTTTCGAACTGGAAGAAGGGGCTGAGGAAGAAGGAGGCGTGGGGGAGAAGAAGGGGGCGATGGATGGTGGTACGTCGGAGCGACGGCCGTCGACATGGGAGGGGAGGGGCGCGATCCCGATTTGGGTTTTTATAATTTTTTTTTTTTTTTTGAAGTGCGTTGACCAGAGAAAGAAAGGGGAGGGTAGGGGTTTTACCAAGGAAAATTTATATATATTATATTATTTTTATATTATTTGAATTGAAAATTTGGGGTTTTTGCATTCAGATACCAAATTAAACCCAACCACTGTCACCCTTAGTCAAATCCCCCCATTCCGAACACAATGGGATATGTTTCGTAAGCTGATTCGACCGTTACGATCAGTTTCTCTTAAAATTTACATTTAAATCACTATATTGAATTTTAAACGTACATTTCAAATTACCGGGGTCACATACTAACTAGAAAAATTCCAGAAAAATATTTTCTAGCTTCGTATTGACGATACGGTCCTAACAAAACTAGTTTCGTCGAATTCTGAGACATTTGGAAAAATGGCCAATTTCCAGTCGATTAAATCAACTGAAACTGGTCAAACGCGTTTTCCTTTGCCACGCTCACATATTGATTCGAAAAATTATGAAATTTGAAATCTAGCAATAATTTGACACTGCGGATCCAACAAAAGTGGTTTCGTCGAAATCCGAGGTCGTTTGCAAAATGGCTATTTTTAAGGGCTATATATTATATTAAAATATATATAAATTCCACAGCGACTATTTCTAATTTTCAACTGGACATATCTCATCATTTCTAAAATGAAATCTCAGTTTGTTAACTTCGTTACAAAGATATAGTTATACAGATTCAAATATTTCTTGTTTCGTTCAATTCTGACTTATATTGAATTCTGTATATTCATTTGAAATTAGAAATCGAATTTTCGAACTACCGCGCCATTTTCAATTCCTTTTATAATTATATATAATTATTATATATTCTAACGACGACGTATATAATATATACGTCGAATTTCAATTCAAAATAAATTTCTCGTCGATATTATTTAAAATATTTCATTTTAAATAATCAAAATTCGCTAAAATTGCCAAAATAAAAATTTCAAACTGGCTCGCATTTTACGGGTTGTTACAATCTCCCCCACTTAAAACTTTTCGTCCCCGAAAAGGAACAAAGTCGAAAGTGGTTTGATTATTCAACACTATGTTCGATCTGGCTTCCATTCTCTAACTCTTTAGTTTCTGAGAATTTTCAAAATTTCAAAAATTTGGCTAACACCCTAAATTTTTGAAAAATTTCGCCATAACCTCCCCTGCACCGGGAGCATCCGGGAATTTCAAATAGCTTCCCCGGTCCTTCAGATCTCAAAAAGAAAAAGAAAAAGCCAAGCGGCTAGCCAATAGGCTCACAAAATCATCATCACCCAAACAATACAGTAAATTATGTAGTAAACATGTACCTATTTGTCGGGCAAACAAATTTTATTCTCTGCTCTAGCCTCCTTGCTATGACCTGTTCAATATAAGTATATGCAAGCGAATGCGACCAATTTTCAATATAATCCAATATTTGATTCAATTAGGCTTAATGGTTCAAAATTAGCAAACAAATAAACAAACAACACAAACATCAATCAATTAGTGAATTAGAGTTTCAAATTCATAATTTTGATACATATACAAAAATCAGGTTTTTGATGCCAATTCACAACAATAGGCCCTATCTAATTTTGGTTCTCACACCAGTCTAATGGAAACATATAGAAAATCACACCTTCGAAACTCGAATACCAATTCTGATGATGTCTAGACTATCATCAGAATCGTCTCCGGGCGACTAGAGTGTGACTCTATATCTATCCAGTATATTAAAACTTTGAATACACGCGGATCAGACGTATACGCAAAATCTATATATACTGGATTGTTCACATCAATATAAATAAATAATCAAATACGAATAATTGATTTAAATTTTCAAAACAAAAATTTGTTTTCGTTTTTTTAAAAATTTACTCTTCACACTCGTTCTAGGATACTACTGATCCCATCTCTAACGAGTCATTCTAATTGGATATTACTAATCCAATATCTGATGAATTCTTTCGTATGTTTCTAATGTGCCTTGTTCTCTGCTTTGTAAACCAAAGCTCTGATACCAACTGTGAAGACCCGTAACTTCCCCGTAAAGGAAAGCGTCGGATAGTTCGAGAACAAGCCACAACAGAACGCATACAGAAGAACATTTCATTGTATATTACAACAATGCATCAGATTACAAGAATATACAGAGTATAAATGAATAAATATTACACAGAAATATCAGAGATTTAAATTACATTTAAATACATAGCAGCGGAAAATAATACAATACACAACTAGAAGAGATATACGGATACAAAGCTTTCCGGATATCGTTCCAGCTGTAAACCAGGATCCTGTGAATATAAATCTGCAAAACCAAAACTACTAGCTGCCCGTGTCGAAAATAGGGGCACCCAGAGTTTAGGTTAAAACAATAAACTCCAGGTCAGTCATGTGACTGGTGTGAGAACTAAAACAGCTATCTTTATTTTAAATGTTCGGTAAATCAAGGGACCACGCCGTATAACACGGAACGAGTTTCCTCCCAAGAATACCAGTGCATAAAACAACAGCGCAATGCTAAATAAAGAAAAATGAAGCTGTTATAAGACCCAGGTCCTATCACACAATGCAACGCAAGCCGGGGGATAGGGTTTTCCCTTATAACAGCCAAAGAATGCTTGATACGTTTAAAACAAATCATTTGATACTATAATAAGTGCATAGTGTATAAAACAACTTCAAATCATAAGTATCAATCATAGGCGGCATAAGCGCCCCATCCCACTATGTCGCCATATATAGGATTACAACTAAAACCGCAAATGTCACGTATTTGGAAATTGGATTTCCGTCTATGAACCGAGGCAAAAGATAGTCCTCAACCGATTCGTGACTCTCTAGCCCGAGCCACAGGACCCAGACTCAGGTAGGCCCTTAGAGCGACAGGGCCGGTCCACCGATGTGGATTAAAATGCCTGAACACTACGTTTCCCCACCCTATGGGGTGTAAATGAGCCAACTAAATGACTCCATCGGTTCGAGAACGACCGATCAATCCGAGGCGCCTCGCAACAGCAACAACAACATAAGTCAAACTCGTCAGGGCGTGTAAAACCACTGACGCCACTTCTAGCTAGAAAGAAACGCAAGTCCTCCCTGAGGTCCGTCTCCCGTTTTTGGTTCATACCGGGTGTGAAACACGCGAGGTAAACGTTACACAAAGCTACGCCACAAAGGCCGTGCTTTGATCATCACCACAAGACTTTGCTTTTCAACAGAAGCCTTGATCATTTGCATCTTAGCATGCCACACAGGCAAACCATCCTATGCAACCGATATCAGTCACACAGAATGAAATCCGATGTCAGACACACAGTCCATTTACAAGTCCGTCCTGGGTCTGAACGAAACCGGAGGCACCTAGTACCCCGCATATCCATCGATCTCCAAGTACGTCTGGACGATCACTAACTGTTTCCATCTTCTTGGGTGTACAGCCCAATCAAGATCATCAGTTATCACCCAAACGACGTGAAGACCTCCGGTCTTCGACCATCGTCTTCATCTTCGACTTATCGTCATATCAGTTATTCAGAATGGGATAAACCCGGTCTTTCCGAATAACTCGCGTATATATTATAAAAGTGTTACACAAACACAACATACGCCTCATTCCAATTCATTAGTCACTAACCGTAAATTAATCAAGAGAATAATTTCCCAAATATTAACCCCGAAGGCCGAAACCAACATCAGATCAATATCCAGAAAACCATTCTACTTAGCTAACCGACAGTTAGTTTCTAAATTTCACGTTCAAATCTAATTAAAGATTTAACTATCGCCTGGAGCAAAACTGGTGATACTCCATTCTCGATCTTTTCAATCTAATTAAAGATTCATTAAAACTCCACTTAGTTTTAATCTTTGACTGGGTTAAAGAATCAGTGTCATTTAAAACACGGTTCACGATAAACCCAAAATCACATTCCATTAATTATCGGGTTAAAGAACAAGTGTTATTTAAAACACTGTTCACGATAAACCCAAAAATCAATATCCATTCAATTCCAATTAAATATTATTTAATTGGTACACTTCATTAAATCTAAATAAAAAGATTTAATCTTTTCTCAACTGGGTTCAAGAACAGTGTTAGTGAAGACACCATTCACGACAAACCCAAATCACATTCATTAATTATCGGGTTAAAGAACAAGTGTTATTTAAAACACTGTTCACGATAAACCCAAAAATCAATATCAATTCAATTCCAATTAAATATTATTTAATTGGTACACTTCATTAAATCTAAATAAAAAGATTTAATCTTTTCTCAACTGGGTTCAAGAACAGTGTTAGTGAAGACACCATTCACGACAAACCCAAATCACATTCATTAATTATCGGGTTAAAGAACAAGTGTTATTTAAAACACTGTTCCCGATAAACCCAAAAATCAATATCAATTCAATTCCAATTAAATATTATTTAATTGGTACACTTCATTAAATCTAAATAAAAAGATTTAATCTTTTCTCAACTGCGTTCAAGAACAGTGTTAGTGAAGACACCATTCACGACAAACCCAAATCACATTCATTAATTATCCAATACAAGGCTCTGAATAGAAAATATATCGGCTTATATTCAATATCGAATTCTACGACTAACAAATGTCGTATTGGAAATAACGATATGAATATATATCTTTCAAATTTCCATAACAACACCTGTATAATCACGAATTCCAACATCGAAATATTCCGAAGACAATTTCGATTCAAATCCACTCCAATGCATTCATTGGAAATTTTGGTTATTTTCAAACCCATTTCGAATTCAATTTATTTATTTAAAAATAAATAGAATTATAATTCTAGTTCAAAACTAGTTCATTTCGATAAAAATCTATTTTTATCTTTTCAAATATGGAGTTTTTCATCCCAATTCTTTCTAAATCATTTCTTATGATTTTACACAAATTATTACTATTTTTAATAATTTTATCAAGGCCCGTTCAGTCGATTTCCAACAATGGCCATCGAACTGCACTAACAGCGACCTTTTTCGAATTTGATTTGGACATAATTCCAAATCCAACCGTTAGATTTCTAATTTCTAATATTCTTTAGAAAGCTCTTTTCGATACGAACCCAACGGTTCCGGTTTTAGGAGAATCCGACGGTCGGATCTCCCGTAATGTCCGTTTGAAACAAATGGTCGAAATTCGCGAACTGCCGCAGCGCGGCGCGTTCTATTCAGGCCATTATATTATATATATATAATATATATAATATATATTTCGTCGATTTCTATTTAAAACGAATTATATAAATAGTTTTAAATTCGTTTCAAATTCTATTTCAACCTCTATTTCAATTCAAAGCCTAAAATTGAATTCTTCTTTATAAATTCGTTTTAAAATTCATTTCTATTCAATTCGAATTTCAATTCAATTTGAATTCATTTCAATTCACTTTCAATTCAATTCGAATTCGTTTTCAATTATTTCGAAATCGTTTTCAATTCATTTCGAAATCGTTTTCAATTCAATTCATTTCGAAATCGTTTTCAATTCAATTCATTTCGAAATCGTTTTCAATTCAATTCATTTCGAAGTCGTTTTCAATTCAATTCATTTCGAAATCGTTTTCAATTCAATTCATTTCGAAATCGCTTTCAATTCAATTCATTTCGAAATCACTTTCAATTCAATTCACTTTGAATTCGTTTTCAATTCAATTCATTTCGAAATCGTTTTCAATTCAATTCATTTCAAATTCGTTTTCAATTCACTTTGAATTCGTTTTCAATTCAATTCATTTCGAAATCGTTTTCAATCGATATAAATATCGTTCACGTCAAAATGGCGTCAATCTAATCAACACGGCTTCATATATTCCTTTATTTTCAAATATTCTATTTCAAATATTTCTTTTTCAAATATTTCTTTTTCAAAACTGGAATGAGGCCCAATCAATTACCATATAAAATTAATTATATGGATTTTCATACAACACATGTATATAATAGCATTGAAAATAATCAACCATCAACCAAAGTGCACTACACTGTATAAGCATCAAATATAGATATCTAACGCTTATAACAGCCTGTCAATCAATCGATCGACATATTTAATCAATCAGGATGAGTGAACTTCAAATTTCATCCCAACACCCGTGTGGGGTTTCAGACAATCAAACACAGATTTTATTTGTGCAGTTGGGCGATGTGTAAAATTTATCGACCCAATCAATATCAGTCAAATCAGTGTACATAAACAAACCATCTGGTTTGTAAATGAATATTTTATTTATTCACATTCACTAGATTCATATTCACGTTAAAAATTATATTTTTAACGATAAAACATTTTATTCCAACATATGAATTTCTATTCAGTTCATTCTTTAAATAAAATGATATTTTTATTTTTTTAACATGTTTTAGAAAATTTCGGCGGCATAACGGCACGATACTAGAAACGGGACAAGGCCTAGCCTAATCCCCGGTCTAGTGAAGGCCCACGCCATTCACACATCAATCAAATCAATTCGTTATGCAAACCACAAACTTTGGAGTAAGGGTCTAACCTAGCCTTACTCCTTCGCCTTATAACGGCGCACGTCTAATCCTAACCAATTTATCGATTCGATTTTTCACACCACAAACCACATTCAAACCAATATCGCAATCAATCACCAAACAGTCAAACAAACAAGTCCATGGTCTGTGGACGATTGTGTCGGGTGCTACTAAGCACCTTCTGCATCCTAGTATATATATATAACTAGAAATAAAATAGAAAGGTGAGAAATTCTCACTTATAGCTATCCTAGCTCCACGGCACTTCATTTGCAGAAGTCTTCGTCGTTTCGCCTTTTTGTCACTTTCGTTGCTGCTTTCACTACATACGTAAAAATCACATTTTTACTTCGCTATTCAATATATAAAAATTGAATTTTTACTTTGATGTTCAATATATAAAAATTCTATTTTTCTATCGAAGTTCAATATATAAAAATTCTATTTTTCTATCGAAGTTCAATATATAAAAATCATATTTTTATTTTGAAGTTCAATATATAAAAATCATATTTTTATTTCGAAGTTCAATATATAAAAATCATATTTTTATTTCGAAGTTCAATATATAAAAATCATATTTTTATTACTTTAAAAATATAAAGATCATATTTTTCTATCGCTATGTCAAATAGATAAAAATTATACTTTTCTATTTTTCTATTTAAAAAAAATCTAAACTTTTCCCAAATGAAAATCAAATCCTTTTAATTTAAATATCCCTTCTTTTCTTCATTGAAAAACCATTAAAAAAAATCCTAATCTAATCCGCATAAAAATCATCTTTTTACTCGTAAATATCCTATCTTTATTACATTAAAGCGGAGAATTAATTCAATGCTTCATATACCTAAATCAGATTTTATTTAAATATTATTACATAAAAATTAAAATTAAAAAGACTTACTGGTAGAAGAGAGAGGGGGGGGGGGGGAATCTCCATCTTCGACGCCGTAGAGGGGGGCGTCGGAGCGTCATGGTCAGGCGGGTGTGAGGGCGGTTGCCACGTTGGTGCTCGCGGAGGCTGGGGGTGTAGAGGTTTCGAACTGGAAGAAGGGGCTGAGGAAGAAGGAGGCGTGGGGGAGAAGAAGGGGGCGATGGATGGTGGTACGTCGGAGCGACGGCCGTCGACATGGGAGGGGAGGGGCGCGATCCCGATTTGGGTTTTTATATATATATTTTTTTTTTTTTTTTTTTTGAAGTGCGTTGACCAGAGAAAGAAAGGGGAGGGTAGGGGTTTTACCAAGGAAAATTTATATATATTATATTATTTTTATATTATTTGAATTGAAAATTTGGGGTTTTTGCATTCAGATACCAAATTAAACCCAACCACTGTCACCCTTAGTCAAATCCCCTCATTCCGAACACAATGGGATATGTTTCGTAAGCTGATTCGACCGTTACGATCAGTTTCTCTTAAAATTTACATTTAAATCACTATATTGAATTTTAAATGTACATTTCAAATTACCGGGGTCACATACTAACTAGAAAAATTCCAGAAAAATATTTTCTAGCTTCGTATTGACGATACGGTCCTAACAAAACTAGTTTCGTCGAATTCTGAGACCGTTGGAAAAATGGCCAATTTCCAGTCGATTAAATCAACTGAAACTGGTCAAACGCGTTTTCCTTTGCCACGCTCACATATTGATTCGAAAAATTATGAAATTTGAAATCTAGCAATAATTTGACACTGCGGATCCAACAAAAGTGGTTTCGTCGAAATCCGAGGTCGTTTGCAAAATGGCTATTTTTAAGGGCTATATATTATATTAAAATATATATAAATTCCACAGCGACTATTTCTAATTTTCAACTGGACATATCTCATCATTTCTAAAATGAAATCTCAGTTTGTTAACTTCGTTACAAAGATATAGTTATACAGATTCAAATATTTCTTGTTTCGTTCAATTCTGACTTATATTGAATTCTGTATATTCATTTGAAATTAGAAATCGAATTTTCGAACTACCGCGCCATTTTCAATTCCTTTTATAATTATATATAATTATTATATATTCTAACGACGACGTATATAATATATACGTCGAATTTCAATTCAAAATAAATTTCTCGTCGATATTATTTAAAATATTTCATTTTAAATAATCAAAATTCGCTAAAATTGCCAAAATAAAAATTTCAAACTGGCTCGCATTTTACGGGTTGTTACACAGAGAGGGTGAATCGAGTATCATAAGATCTCTTAAGAGCTTAAGTATTGGATTTTGGTGGATCATGGGATGACCATTTGCATCTAGTATAATTTGCATATAATAACAGTTACCAATCCAATATTGGTATGGCTCCATTTGAAGCTTTGTACGGAAGACCATGCAACTCACCATCATGTCGGTTAGAGATCGTGAGAAATTTTTGCTTGAGCCTGATGTAATAAGGGAAATGTCAGACAAGATCAAGTTTATACGACAATGAATGAAGGCTGCCCAAGATAGGCAGAAGAGTTATGCTGACAAGTGACGAAGAGATTGAAATTTTCCATTGATAACTTAGTGTTTGTCAAGATTTCTCCGTTAAAGAGCGTGATTCGATTTGGTAAGAGAGGCACGCTAACACCAAGATTTGTTGGTCCATTCCCAGTTCTCGAGCAAGTTGGGAGTTTGGCATATAAAGTTGAGTTTCCAGACAAGATGGCGGGAGTTCATAACATATTTCATGTTTCCCAGTTAAGGAAATTCGTGCACGACCCCGATGTGGCTATTTCACATGATCAATTGGTTGATACCGAAGTAGAACCCGAGGCAGTTGAGAACCGCAAGCCGATTTGTATTGTCGAGCAGATACAAAGAAACTTCGAAGGAAAGCGGTGAATCTAGTCAAGGTTCAGTGGGACGAGAAGGAGAATGACTGTACTTGGGAGACAGAGGAGAGCATTAAGGAGATGTATCCAGAACGCTTTGCCTGATAAGGTTTTCATTTCAATTTAGTCTTTCCACATGCTATCATAGGTTTGATTTGTTTGTTTTGTGAGTTAAATTGTTGTGAATGACTGATAGGCATGCAGAACACCTTAGTATGTTTTTGGTTAAGAAATTTCGGGGGCGAAATTTCTTAAGGGGGAGAGTATAACGACCTGTATTCTACGTATCCAACGATCGTAGAATATTTATTTCTTTTTTTTATGAAGTCGTATGGTCGTGTAACTTTGGGGAACGACTATTGGGGTCATTTCCAATGTTCACGATTTTTGCTGATTTTTAAATGACCGTTTTACCCCTGAAAAATCTTGTTTCATCTATGACTTTTGATTGGTAAGGAGCATTGAATTGAAACGACTTCTATTGGATTTGGATGATGGTTTACATTTCCGTAGAGTGGTCACATTAACCAAACGGACACACCGTTTTGGAGATATGGCTGAAACAAGGTTTATAAGGTGAAAAACTGCTTAAGTGGGCTGATTAGGGTAATTAGCAAATGGGCCCATAACCCATTTCGGGATTAGGGTTATGGAGAGGTTGAAATTAGTTAGGTTTTCATTCTATTTCAGTTTTCTAGCCACCATTAACTTCTTAGAAACCCTAACAATGGCCTACACCTTCTGTTTTCATCCCAAATCGCTCTCTAATCAAGGATTAAGCTAATCTACGTCAAATCAACACCAAATTAGAGTTGGAGCTGCTGTGTTGCACAGGAAAATGCCCCAAATCAGAGATAGTTTCAGATATAAGTTTTATTTGTGGCTAAGGTGAGCGATTTGCATTGTTTCTACACTAATTACGGCTAATTAGGGGTGATTAGTGTTAATTAATGAAATTACACATGATTAATTTCTGAAAAAATGTTTAGAAATTCTAAAATATTATTTTAATCCTCTGTTAGAAATTTGGGTTAATTTGGATATGTTTTGCTAATCCTATCATTTGTTATTGCTAAACATGATTTAGGGGAAAACATGGATTTTGGGTATGTTTGATCCATTTTGACATGTTATATTGGTGTTTATGGTTGAGTATACATGTTGCTATGACTGTTTGGCATGATTTATGATTACATAGAAAAGTTAGTTTGGTCGAAAACGCCGTCGAATGGCATAAATAGCTCGTTGGACAAAGTTGCAGAAAAATGATGCAGGATAGGATCAGATAGCCCCCCGCCTCCCCCCAACTCGCGAAGCATGTATCACGACCCGAGGGAAGCATCATTTTCCTAACCAACCCGCCTGCACAGGCCAAGGGAGCTCGACCTGAATCAGAGCACGATTACGAGTCCGAACCGAACCAGGGAGCCTTCCACGAGCGACATGAGGACTACGAACCGGAGTATGTGCATGAACCGACCTGATGCCTTGGAGGAGAGATCACGAACCGATCTGACCTGGGGAGGAACCCACGACCCGACCTGAACGGGTTTGATGACCATGGACTGAATGAGGAGAAGAGGACCGATACAAATTGGAGCTTATTTCCGAAACGATCCGGAGGAGACCAAAACCCAAGATGCAAAGGTAGTCCAAATAGGAAGTAGAACTCAGGATCCAGTTGGGAACCAACGAGTTAACTTAATGAATTATGCTTTGCTACAGTACGTGTGCAAAGGGGTTATCGACGTCTATAGATTTGATTCACCACCAAGATGGATGTTAGGCTACGGATCAATGCAGTGAGGTAGTTATTAGTCCATAGGGCAGAGTGATTGTAGCATGGCGGTGAGCCAGTGTAGTGAAGTCGTCATGACATCATGGGGCAGAGTGGACATAGCAAGACCTAGTGGCTATGGATCATTGCAGTGGAGTCGTTATGACTCCATGGGGCAGAGTGATCGTAGCAAGGATTTGGGTGATCAAAGCAGTGGATATCGTATGCTTTACGCAGTGAGTGAGAGATGTGAGGATGGTTGCTATGCTTGATTGGTTGATACCACTATGACATGCCCACCCCTCCCCTGTATCTTTACACCATATGTTAGTGTCACCTTAGAGTATTGTACATCATGTTGTGCTAACCCTTTGGTTGTAGGTCCAGGTTCAGATATGGTTATGTATACTTGTTATTGTTCTGTTTTGCTGCTTATCACTCATACCAGACTTTTGTCTGACCCAGAGTTTTATGTCTCTTCTTATTACTCTGTGTGCTCTTAAACAGGCAGACTAGAGACAGGTTAGGTGGTATGCACGAGTAGCTGTACCGGAGACGAACATGAGGCTTCCACGTATGATATATATATATATATAGAGATATTCTCCCAGTGTTTGTTGTTGGTCACTACTTTGGGCTTTAGTAGTGCACCTTTTTCTTTGATTTAGAGATAGTATGTTGGAGTTGTAAGCTGTAATTTGAATTTCGGCTGCTATGATGATTATGGTTTAGATACCATCTTATGCATTGTTTCGCCTATTTTATGTCAAGTATGTTATTATTATATTTTATTCCATGCGATGTGAAACATTCTACAGGTTCCTTGTTAGTTCAAATTTCTTTCTTTTCCTTTCTTTAGCGACCGTCCCATGCTAGACCGACATCTATACAACGCATTTCAGGGAAATGTCGGCTGGTGTGGGGCGGGCCGTCACATGATAAATGTTGAAGAATAGCAATAAATGAAAATGATTGTGATGAATAGCTTATTTGTAGTGTCCCGGAATTTCGGTCCAATTTGAGCTGACCAAATAACACAAGTCCAACCCCCAATTGCACTGGAAAGCAGAAAACTAATGGAAAGAAAATAGAGGATGAGGATAGATAAGATAGAAACTTAGAATAGAAGAAGAAGAAGAACATACAACATCAGAGCAAACACGAATCTCACAGCGGAATGAATAAATATATTTCATAACATAACTTTGAAATATAAATATGTACTTGAATATACATATCATTTCCAAAGTATAGCACTTACAACACAGCGGAAAAACCATAGCTATAAATTTTTTGAAGCCTCCTGCTCCAGCTCTTCAAGTATATGTAAATCCCGACTACTTGACTGCCCGTACAAAATTGGGCACTCAAGAGTTTAGGGAAAACAAAATAAAATAAACACCGGGTCAATCATGTGACTGGTGTGAGTAAACTCAAATCATATCATTTAACTTTCAAAATCCTTTCAAAGAAAGAATAATCGTAAGACCGATCCACACATAAACACGGATGGTTTTTACCTTACAATAACCCAAATCATTTGTAAAACAATATTATTCTGATATTATAATAATGTCTAACACAAGTAATATCAATCTAGTAGAACGCTTGCATCTAACGTTCTACATATATAATATACAATCAAAACCGCAGGCTCTTATTTGAGGAATGTATTCCAACTATGACAAGGTATGGATCCACCTACCGATCAGTGTACTCTAGAAGCGATACACTGGAGTTCAACAAGAACATCTTGCAACTCAGCCACACATGACCGACCACTCATTTCGCTTGAGTGTATCGAATATATTGTCACCTTACAGTTGGTAAACCAACATAACCATTCCCGGGAGATACAGAATTGAAAGAAGTAACAAATATGAATATTCTCTAGATGGTGACAATATACCCTACTTGGTTGCGAACCACTTAGCCATGCTGCCTGCCCGATTTCCGTCATTTCCCAGTTGATGAGGCTGGAGGTCATAATGTATCTTTCAACAGATTACTCTTTCATTCATTTTGAATGCCCTATCATCATACCCGTCAAATCACAAATTGATTTCCCCAAAAATACCACGAGTACAAGCTAAGAGAAACAAATTCCTCCGCCACCAACGTAAATACGTTTGAAACGATCAACTTACGCGATCTAACAGATATACTCTATCAGACATTCATCCATTCAAGTTGTCCTGGGACTAGACAAATCAAAGGCACTAATCCGTACATCCATCCTAGGCAATCTCTACCTAGGACTTATACAACAGCCCTTGCACTTTACTCCATCTTCAATTTGTCTTCGATCTATTTGATTCGAAATGCTAATGCCCATACGGAGTGGTTCTTTGGATAAGAATCCAACCGGTCTCTCCGTATTAACGATAGAAAAATGGTCAAAACATTGATAGTCTGTGATTTAACTATCAAAGAAAAACATGTGTGCAAACAACGATATTATTTCCAGATGGAAATTTTATTGATCAATCATCATTTAACATTTATCTCTTTAGTTCACTAATTTACTTATCTCATGTTTCCATATATTATAAATTCCTATTTTCTATTATTAGAAAACATTTCTGATTCTTATTTGGAAAACATTTCCAAAAATCCTTCACTGGATTTAAACTGGTGTTTAAATCAAACATCGCCATGCCAATTCAAACCATTTCACTCATTAACTAAATTCACTTAACCATCATTCACTATCAAAACTCACTATTCCTTAGTTAAGAAGGAAGTCAATCAAGTTGGGGTATAACTACCTCTCAGACCTTAATTGAACAACGTTTTAAATTAGAAATAGTCAAAGTTTATCTTTTAAATAATAACAAACTTCCTTACATAATTCTCTTTCGAATAAACCTCTATTCGATATCTCTTTCCTATGAATAAACTATATTCGATAATCTTTCTTCGAATAGCCATATTCGATTAACTCTATTCAATTAACACTATTTGATTGACTCTAATCGATTTACTCTTATCAGTTAGCTCTATTTGATTAACTCAATTCTATTAACTCAATTTGATTAACTTTATTGGATTAAATCTATTGGATTAACTCTATTGGATTAACTCTATTGGGTTAACTCTATTGGATTAACTCTATTCGGTTAACTATAACTAATTTACTCTTATCAATTAACGCCTTTCGAATAAACTATATTCGATTAAATCCTTTCAAATAACTAATATTCGATTAACTCCTTTCGAATAAATAATATTCAATAACTACTTTTGAATAACTAATATTCAATAACTCCTTTCCAATACAAATATTCGATAACTCCTTTCGAATAACTAATATTCGATAACTCCTTTCGAATAACAAATATTCGATTAACTCCTTTCGAATAACTAATATTCGATAACTCCTTTTGGATAACAAATATTCGATTAACTCATTTCGAATAACTCTATTTGATAAATTCATATCTTCGATAAATCAATACTCGATGAACTCTAACTCGATTAACTAGCACTCGACTAACTCTAACTCGATTAACTCTAATCCGATTAACTCATTCGATTAACTCAATTGATTAACTCTTACATTCTATTCAAATAAACTATATTCGATTAACTCTAGTTTGATTTAATTCTAATCGATTAACTCTAACTGATTAACTCTAACTCTAATCGATTAAATCTAACTCTAATCGATTAACTCCTCTAACTCATTTTGATTAACACCATTGATTAACTCTACGTCCATATTTAGTTTCAAATATCGATGCTGAAATCGATTCTTACTCTCTATATAAGTCATGACTTATATATTCTATTTATCCAATGATAAATATTTTATTTAATCAATAAAATATTATTTATAAATTAATCTTCTCAATCTATTGGTTATAACAGATTCTATTTAAAATATTTGCTTTAAATCCATGTCATGTTATACCCGTGTGCGAAGCACGGGTCTAAACTTCCCTGGTGTAAAATTCTATTCATTTACCAAATATTTCCTTATATGACATTCTTTTCATTTCCCAATAAATCACTTTTATAACTCTATTTATTTTCTAAATAAACATTTCCTTTTCAATTCTATTTGTAAACGGTTTACAAATATTTCCTTTCTATCTTTATTTATTTCCTAAATAAATATTTCTTTATTCTTTCTATTTATTTCCCTAATAAATATACCCTTTTTTAATCTATTTATTTAACAAATAAATATTTCCTTTATCTTTCTATTTATTTAACAAATAAATATTTCCTTTTCGATTACATTTGTTGGTGTTTTACAAATATCTCCATTTCGATTTCATATGTAAGTGTTTTACAAATATCTCCTTTTCGATTTCATTTGATCTTATAATTAATTTCTTTTATAAAAATCCTTTTTCCTTTTATATATAAAATCCATTGATTTTATATACACAATTTATTTTCAAAAATACTTTGAAAATCCCCCTTTTCTATCCCAGTATTTCCTATGGTATTTAAAATACCAATTAACAGTGATCGATATCATTCAAACACACATAATCCACAACAGATTATATATCACATCATATATTACAATATATGAACATAACAGTATTATAAATATTGAGGAGTCCAGTTGGACCCCTCCAACCTGTTTCCCTACATCACAGATGTTAAACAATATAATTAACATCGATTTCGTTTCAATATGAAATATTATTTTAAACAGAACCAATATTTGATTAACAATTTATATATATCGTTATCTATATTTTCAATCAATACATAAGCAATTCAACCAAACAGTTAACACACATCAATCAACAAAAAATTATCAGTTCTAAGAATACGTTATAAAAATATAACTGCTTAGAGTTGGTGAGTTTTACTCACATTGGACGATCATCGTTAATAACGATAACCATCGCTTGATTCAGACGGACAATTTATTTTGCTATAAATTGTAACGAGCTTCGATTTGCTCCCAGTCAGTTCCATTGTGGAGCCACCGTCCATACGATCCCAACAGATCTTGTTTCGCTAAATTTCGTCTACGTATGACAAAGGTATCAGTTCTATAAGTTGAAGTACATTCTTTAATTAAATACGAGTTTAAATTAAATCTCTTTCGGGCTTTAACCTTTTCAAATCTAACCCACTCAAAATCAGACCGCACCCGCATCATTTGAACCCATCCAAATCTGAAGCCTTCTTCTCAGATTCAACATCCCGCTTCCAGTATTCCTCTTTCACCATTCCAAATTTCTAAGCTCTCCTTCCTCCCTGGATACCACGTATTAATTCAAACCAAAATTACCATCAGTTTCCCCTTCAAACCTTCTTCAATTCCGTCATCATTTTGGGGAACTCGAAACAACCATCTCATCGCGGCTTCCAGACTTCAACCGCTGCTCCATGGAAAAGGGGGCGAACCTTATAACGTCGGATTCCCTTGAAATCATTACACAGATGCTAACTGATCCCTTGAACCCAAATACAAACTCAATTTCATGAATCAAGGTCTAAAACTCCACAAGTATTCAACCCTAGCCGACGCTGTCTTGGTTACAGTGAATTGGAAGGTGTTTGAACCCTTAAAAATCGATACCAGGTTGTAGAGCTAAACCATAGGAACTCGAATATATACATCCCTCGATTTGTTGATTTTTCCATGAATTTATTTTGGATTTTAAAAACCCCGATATGAGTTTAAGATGGAGGCGCTAATTTCTGGCTGGTGGAAAATAAGTTTAGGTTAGAAGATTTTAAAGATTATTTATAGGGGATTTTTAATAATTTTATATTCGATTTTTATATTCATTTATTCTCCTACGTTATTTGTATCTTCCATTAAAAATCCCTGTGATCACAAATAATACCCAAAAATCACGAAAATGGATATGTAGCTACAGTTCGACATTACGGTCCCAACGAAACTGGTTTCATCGAATCTCGACTCCGTTTGCTCACACATCGTATTTTTAACAATTAGAATACTGACTGTTTTCACATTAAATATTGGTACAGCCACATATTTACTCTAAAAATCACGAAACTTGAAATCTAACAATAATTTAATAGTGCAGATCCAAAAAATTAGTTTCGTCGAATTCTGAGATCGTTTGCAAAACTGGCTATTTTTAAAGCTCTAAATAAACTCATTTAAATATATAAATATATTTAAAAACATTTAAATTTAATATTTATTAATAAATATTATTGTGCATATTCACACATGATATCATATAGCTCCACAATATTCCTATACGAATTTCTAACTTAATATTTCAAATCCCAATTAAATCGATATTCGATTTATAATGAAATCCCTTTTTATATTATAAATAATTCCTTTATAAATTATAAAGGAATTCCATAGCGACTTTTCTAAAATTTGATTTGGACATAAATCAAAATCTACACGATGAAATCCCGATTTTTCTCTTCCATTAGAAAAATATACTTCACCAGCTCTGAACGTTTCTTGTTTCATAGAAATCCGACTTAAAACAGCTTCTGTATATTCGTTTAAAGTTCGAATCGCCAAATTACGAACTACCGTGCCATTTCGGGCTTGATTATAATTATATTATAATTCTACGTTCAAACTGTCTTTTATATAATATATTTGTTATTCAAATTCAATTCCAAGCTGAATTATATCCTATAAACAATCCCATTCACACGATATTGTGAATTCCACCATTTTTGATTATTTCTAAATTATATGTATTATTCTATTATTTATATTAATTAAATATAAATATTATTTAATTCAAGTTATCGATATCGCAAATCGATATTTAATAATTAAATAAATTAATTATTCTACCATAAAAGTATGGGACGTTACATTCTTCCCCCCTTAAAATAATTTCGTCCTCGAAATTGCTAAGTATAAAACAAACCCTATCGACTGGTTAGAACTTATTTGTTCATTTCTTAGCATCAATTTCAAATAAACCAATTTAATTTCAATTAAATTATTAATTAATTCTTATCAAAGAAAATTTTCAAAAATCCTGAAAATTTTCTAACATCCGAAATTTTTGAAATTTTTTGCTAGCACCTCCTTTGTATGGGTCAATCGGTACAACTACAACTCGCCTCTCTGGGCCTTCTCCAACCCAAAAGAAAATCAAACAGCCAAGCTTCTTGCCAATTCGGCTCAAAAATCTCATACCTATATAGATATAAACTGGTACCTTTTTGTCAGGCATATCATTATATCCTTTCCATCTACTGTTAATTCAGCATATACAAATGTTATCCCAATCAAACTCAAATCACCTTTGTCTCCGACACAACCATTCGCTTATCCAAGCCAAATTCAATTTCCAATCAAAGTTCCATTCTCGATTTTCAAATTCTTAACTCATCAATCCAATACCATTTCGGATTCCTATGTCACAAATCCAATTTTCTCGATATCACTCTAATTCAATTTAATTTCCACTTAACTGATTTCAATTCAATTCCAGTTTACTTCCACAAATTTTTATTTAAATTTGTTTTTAACTCAAACAGTCTCTTTATGGGAGTTTTAAATAGCTTTGCTTTTCTCAAAAGTCAAGCTTTCCTTTTCAGGAATTAAAACAACTTGCCAAAACAACAATTCAAAATCAGTACCTTTGGTGGTAATCCATCACTTAGAACTCAAAAATGAACACTAATGATGTCGCGATTCATCATCAGAGTTATTTTCCAGCTATCGAAGTGAGTTCAATACTATAACAATTTCAAAACCATATTTAAACACTTCCATTTTGAAATTTATTTAAAAATATCCTTTTCAATGCTTGTAACCGATCTAAAATCTCTCAGGATTTTAAAATTCTCATATATTCAATCCAAATTCATTTAACCTTTCCAATTTCCAGGGATTTAATTTCATTTCTGATTTAAATTCATATATAATTCAGATCATAACACTTATCTGAATTCTGATTGGTTATTTACATAACCATTCCACTATTTATAATCTTACTCAATTATAATAACAACCATTATATCCAATATTTTATAATCATTCCAATATAAATCATTTATATCGAAATATAATTTCGGTAAAATTATTTCGTTTACCCTCTTTAAACGTACTATGTCGGTTTATCATATTTAAGTGTTTAGTAACCCTTACTGATATAGTAGGTCAAACTGATCGACCAAAATTCACAAACTACTCAACCAATAAATCTCCACAATATAAAATCACTTTTATAAAATCTACAAATACGTTCACTCGTATATATACACTCAACTCAATCTAGGGTATTGCTAACCCTATCTCTATAGAGTCACACCGCAGAGCCAAGGTAATTACTTAACCTTAAGCTCCGATACCAACTGTAGTGCCCCGGAATTCCGGTCCAATTTGAGTTGACCAAATAACACAAGTCTAACCCCAATTGCACTGGAAAGCAGAAAACTAATGGAAATAAAATAGAGGGTGAGGATAGAAAAGATAGCTATCAGACGTACCAGTTAAGAAACATGGACTGGTGCAAGCAAACTCAAACCATATTGATTTAACTTTCAAAATCCTTTCAAAGAAAGAATAATCGTAAGACCGATCCACACATAAACACGGATGGTTTTTACCTTACGATAACCCAAATCATTTGTAAAACAATATTATTCCA
Organism: Allium sativum; assembly: GCA_030737875.1. Classification (NCBI taxonomy): domain Eukaryota; kingdom Viridiplantae; phylum Streptophyta; class Magnoliopsida; order Asparagales; family Amaryllidaceae; genus Allium; species Allium sativum. The sequence goes on from CM060910.1 coordinate 621,720,059, forward strand.
ATATTAAAATAATGTCTAACACAAGTGATATCAATCTACTAGAACGCTTACATATAACATGCTACATATATAATATACAATCAAAACTGTGGGCTCTTATTAGGGGAATGGATTCCAACTATGACAAGGTATGGATCTACCTTCCGATCAGTGTACTCTAGAAGCGATACACTGGAGTTCAACAAGAACATCTTGCAACTTGGCCACATATGACCGACCACTCATTTCTCTTGGGTGTATCGAATATATTATCACCTTATAGTTGGTAAACCAACATAACCATTCCCGAGAGATACAAAATTGAAAGAAGTAAAAAATATGAATATTCTCTAGATGGTGACAACATACCCTACTTGGTTGGGAACCACTTAGCCATGCTGCCTGCCTGATTTCCGTCATTTCCCAGTTGATGAGGCAGGAGGTCATAACATATCTTTCAACAGATTACTCAATCATTCATTTTGAATGCCACATCGTCATACCCATCAAATCGCAAATTGACTTCCCCATAAATACCACGGGTATAAGATAAGAGAAACGACTTCCTCCGCCACCAATGTAAATATGTTGAAACGATCAACTTATGCGATCTACCAAATATACTATGTTAGACATTCGTCCATTCAAGTTGTCCTGGGGTTGGACAAACCGAAGGCACTATTCTGTACATCCATCCTAGGTAATCTCTACCTAGGACTTATACAACAGCCCTTGCACTTTACTCCGTCTTCAATTTGTCTTTGATCTATTTGATTCGAAACGCTAACGCCCATACAGAGTGGTTCTTTGGATAAGAATCCAACCGGTCTCTCCGTATTGACGATGGAAAAATGGTCGAAACTTTGATAGTTTGTGATTTAACTATCAAAAAAAAAACACGTGTGCAAACAATGATATTATTTCCAGATGGAAATTTTATCGATCAATCATCATTTAACATTTATCTCTTTAGTTCACTAATTTACTTATCTGTTGTTTCCATGTATTCTAAATTCTTATTTTCTATTATTAGAAAACATTTCTGATTCTTATTTGGAAAATATTTCCATAACTACTTCACTGGATTTAAACTGATGTTTAAATCAAACATCGCCATGCCAACTCAAACCATTTCACTCATTAACTAAATTCACTTAACCATCATTCACTATCAAACTTTACCATTCCTTAGTTAAGAAGGAAGTCAATCAAGTTGGGGTATAATTACCTCTCAGACCTTAACTGAACAACGTTTTAACTACGAAATAGTCAAAGTTTATCTTTTAAATCTTTAACAAATTTCCTTACGTAATTCTCTTTCGAATAAATCTCTATTCGATAACTCTTTCCTTCGAATAAACTATATTCGATAATCTTTCTTCGAATAGCCATATTCGATTATCTCTATTCAATTAACACTATTCGATTAACTCTAATTGATTTACTCTTATCAGTTAGCTCTATTTGATTAACTCAATTCTATTAACTCTGTTTGATTAACTCTATTTGATTAACTCTATTGGATTAACTCTGTAGGCTTGTACTTCACTAACGGTTGGAATGGAATAAAGGAGCCACAATCACAAAATGTAAGGAAAAAATAGAGAACACAAAGTTTAGAATGGTTCGGCTAAGGTAAATCCTACATCCATTGTGAGAATAGCTTTCATTATCATATTCAAGTTTACAAAGCATGAATTCTCTCTCATTACATTCATTTTCTCTCTCACAAGCTCTTCTCTTTGAACTATTCAAATTAGCCAAGGAACTTGATTGGATTCTCTAAGTATGGCAAGTAATAACGTAGATCTATGAGTCTTCGAGCATTTGAGTGAATTTCAATGATTCCATGGCGAACTTGATGTTAGATCTTTAGTTAAAGATGATTAATGGAGTTAGAATAACTTAGAATTGTGGAGAAAATAGTCGGGCAGCCCTTTGGGGTCTCCGTCCCTGTTAATATGGAGTTCATCTCCTATTTATAGGGCTGAGGAGAAGATAAAATATAGTGTGCAGGTTTTGGGACGTTTGTCAGTGTATTTACGAAAATGCCACTGCTTGTTGTTTCCTGTTGTTGACAGATTTTGCTAGCTGTCTGTTTGACCTAACTGTGCTCGATCGTACCATAAGATGCGACACCGGATGCTTGCGTGATCGACTAGAATGGTGAGTGGACTTCTTTGTGCTTGTTCCCTGCCTCTGTACGACCCATGTAATGAAAAGGCCACCTCCCTGCTTGACCCATACGGTGTGCAAGTTTTTCTTCTGCTTGACCCATAGAGTGTGCGAGCGACCCTTACAACTTGACCACCAAGTGCGACCGATCAGGCCTATGCTTGTCCTTATATTATGTGCCACTCCCCATACCCATGTGATGCTTGACTGTAGGAATGTGCGAACGACCAGCCTTGCATGTAACTTTGACAGTGAACGAGCAAGCCATACAGTGTGTGAGTAGGAATTAACATGAACAACTCGTGATTCCAATGTGCAAGCAACCCATGTTTAGTCCTGGTTTTAATCTATCAACATGTGCGTACCATGGGGCCACGATCGCACTTCCATTCTCTCAGTTCTTTGTGGGTATAAAGTTTGGAATTCGTTCTTTCTATATATTATTCTAATCTAAAGTTTGGGCCAATTAACAAACTCTCTTCTAAATTCAAAGCCTTGTTCGAAATTATGGGTAGACCAAAGAAAACCTCCAGTAAGACCATTGAAGAAACTGACAATCTTGCCAACGATGCTACGCCACTTACCAACCACTTTGAAGTTGGTGAAACCTCTAGAGCTAGAACTGCCGTAATTAGGAAAGATTTGGATGAGGTTGTCACAGGAATGACAAGTCAGATGGAAATCTCGACATATGCTATGCTGAACAAGCTAGAAGCCATGTTTGCTCTTCAAGTCGCCAAAGCAAAAATTACCGCTAATGCCATTCATGCCAAACTTGCTCAAACTGCTCATACAGAAAATGCATGTTCTTCTTCTTTAAGTCCGAATCGGGACAAGTCCATTCAAGAGGTTTTCGATTCTAATAGTCCTCATCATGAAAAGGAAAAATCGCTTGCGTGCAACCATTCTAAGAAAGCAACCTCTCGACAAGCGCATGGCTCCACCAAAGGGGAACCTCCTCAAGAGGGAGGCACAGGGCCCCAGAACCCGAACTATGACATTTTCCTAGGCAAACATACGGTGAGGGGGATGGCGTCCACCCCGTGGACTAGCACAACGTCGAGGAACGCTTACCAGAAATGGTTCGCAAGATTATGAAGGAAAGCTTGAAAAAAGAAGATGATGAAAATGAGTAGGGATTTGTTCTTACCAAGGCGCCACTCACTGAGAGAATCTAAATGACCCCATACTCGAAGAAGTTCAAACCTCCGATGGTACAAGCCTACACTGGGACAGGCAATCCCAACTTGTTCATGTTCAAATACAACCAACATATGGATAGGGCACATGCCACAAATGAGCTTAAATGTCTGTACTTCCTGACATATCTAGACGGGGTGGCTTCACTGTGGTTCACTAAGTTACCACCAAAATCTATGGATGATTTCTCTACTCTAGCCATGCAGTTTAGAGAATAGTTCAGGCTACAAGCTACTAAGGTCCAAGATATTATAGAGCTGAACGAGTTAGAGAAAAGGCCAAGAGAATCAATCAAGGCCTTTCTCATTCGATTTAACACTGCTGCAGCCGAGGTTGGAAATCACGAGCCTCGCTCGGTATTGATGGCTTTAAAGGGAGCCATAAGTAAAAAGGTTAAATTTGGGCGATGGATGAAGAAAAAGAAGCCGAGCACGCTCGAGCAACTATTCAATAAAGCCGAATAGTATATGAGTGTCGAAGAAGATCCATCCTACGTCCTAGATGTCCCTGAAAGCAGTGCGCAACCTGAAAAGAAAGATAATAATGTGCATGGTGGTCAAAAAAACTATGGGGATAGAAGAGGGGTAATGAAAACAAGGATAACAAGAGCAATAAGAAATTCTGCTTCTTTAAGAACTCAAAGTTGACCCCACTCAGCGACACCCTAGAGAATGTCTACATGGTTGCTAAGGACACTAAAAACTTCCTAACGCCGAAGCCTGTGAAAGTCGATGATAGCATAAACTCAGGGAGGTTTTGTAAGTTCCATAACCATCCAGGCTACAACACTAACGAGAGCAAATGTTTAAAAAGCCTGATGACGAGCTAATAACAAAGAACAGGTTACAACAGTATGTAAAAAATCCTCAGAATTCTCAGACTGCATAAGGGCAGAGTAATCCCTCAGTAGAAAAGGCTACGACTCCTGTCAACCTAAAGCCAATTATCTACACAATCTCATGTGGTCCCCACCCTACAGGAAGAAGCTGGGGGATTATGTGAAATATGCTGAAGAGCTAAATAATCCTCTACAAGAAGAAGGCTATGTGATCCTCACCAATTCATTCCCCATCAAATTGCCAAAGAAGTCAGGAGAAGATGAAGTGTTCAAAGACAAGGATTCAGATGAACTACTAACACCGACGGTTGATTCAATGGTGGTTAACATTGGCATAAGGCCATCTTGGTCCAGAGGGTTCTGGTGGATAGCGGTGCGTCTATCAACGTGCTTTTCATTAGTGCTTTCAATATGATGAATATCCCCATATCAGGTGTCCGAGAATGTCAAAACAAGATACATGGATTCACAGGGCAACCAACAGAGCCAATCGGCGTGATAGATCTACTGGTTGAACTTGGTGAAGGAAGCCGAAAGGTTGCTATGATGCAAACTTTGTAATAGTTGATGAGCTTTCAGCCTACAACGCTTTTCTTGGAAGGCCTTATCTGGTTGGATTCAAATTTGCGCTAGCTTCATGGTGTATGACCATTAAATTTCCAACAGAAAATGGAGTTCGTGTGATAAAGTGAGACCAAAAAGTGGCCGAAGAGTGCTACATGGAAAAGCAAGTCAAAGCCAAGAAAAAGGAGATAGGGAAGAATGCGGAGGCTCCACTCCGCATTCGTGACACCGCTTTATAGCAACTTGGGCAGCACCCTTGCACTGGCGAGAACAGCGGAGCTCAAAAAGAAATGGATCCAAGGAAAGCGAGTGTGGAGGAGAGTAGAGCGGCACAGCCGAAGCCACAATTCCGATTCCAGTCCATGACAAAGATCCCGACAAAGTATTGAAAACAAGCTCTCAGTTGGGCCTGAAGTTGCAAAAAGATTTGACTATGTTTCTAAGAGAAAAATTGGATGTACTTATGTGCAATCATTCTAATATGTGTGGAATTTCATCTAATTAAATAGTAAAAAAATTGAATACTGATCCAAGTACGACTCCAATGAAAAAAATAGATGAATTCAAGGACCCGAAAGATCTAAAGCACTAAAAGAAGAAGTGGATAGGTTACTCAAAAATGACTTTATAAGAGAATCCACATATCCTGATTGGGTCTCTAACATAGTTCTTGTAAAAAAAGTCCAACGGCAAATGGAGGGTGTGCATCGGTTATTCAGACCTCAATAAGGCGTGTCCCAAGGATAGTTTCTCATTGTCTATAATTGATCAGCTTGTTGATGCGATAGTATGGCATGAACTCTTATCTTTCATAGACGCTTATTACGAATATAATCAGATAATGATGTATAAGCAAGAAGAAGAAAACAAAAGTTTCATAATAGATAGGGACTTATATTGCTACAAGGTCATGCCGTTCGGACTGAAAGACCAGGGGCAACTTACCAACGGCTTGTAAACTCCATGTTCGAATCACAAATTGGGAAAACAATGGAAGTCTACATGGACGATATGTTGGTAAAATCAAAGAAAGCTGACGATATCTTAGAGAACTTGGCAGAAATGTTCCATATCCTCAGGAAGTTTGGAACGAAGCAGAATCCACACAAATGTTCATTCGGAGTTGCATCGGCAAAGTTCCTCGGATTCATTGTCTATGCTTGGTGAATAGAGGACAATCCCGCTCAGGTTATAGCCCTGTGAGAAATGAGAGTTCCTTTAACAAAGAGAGAACTTCAAAGCCTAAATGGGAAGGAAGTTGTGCTGAGTTGATTTATCTCAAACGACACATCGGTGCATTCCATTCTTTGATGCTTTGAAGAAAGGAAAGAAAGATTTTCAATGGACTCTTGAATGCCAAGCAGCATTCGAAGAGTTAATCAAAAACATGGAGTCACCACCGATGCTGTCAAAGCCTAAAGATGGAGAAGAATTGTTCCTATACTTTGTTGTCTCATCTTACGCATTAAGCGTGGAACTTGTCCGGGAGGATGCGAAGGTTCATTGGCCAGTGTACTACATCAGCAAAAGGCTTGTTGGGGGCAGAGCAAAACTATCCCAAGTTGGAGAAGCTTGCATATTTTCTTCTCATCACCACAAAAAAGCTAAGGCCATAATTCCAAGCCCACTCTATCAAAGTTCTTACCGATCAGCCGCTAAAGCAAGTTCTCTTCCGACCAGAAACTTCGGGAAGATTGCTGAAGTGGAATATTGAGCTTAGCCAATACGACATCACTTACCATCCTAGATGAGCTATAAATGGGTAGGCTTTAGCCGATTTCATCGCTGAATTCACTGATAGAGGGGAAGAGAAGGAGGAACCAATTGAATCAATCATGAGATGGAAGTTATTCATTGATGGGTCCAAGAGTGATTACTGCTCAGGGGCAGGAGTGGTTTTAGAAACTCCTGAAGGCCATCCTCTATGCTATGATTTAAAATTGGAATTCCCATCAACTAACAACGATGCAGAGTATGAAGCTCTAATTGTAGGATTGAAGCTGGCAAAAGAGTTGAACCTAAAATCCTTGCAAATTCTCAACGACTCGCGGATAGTAGTGTATCAAGTCCGATGAGAATTCCAAGCCCAGGTCGGAAATCTTCCTACATATCTTTCAAAAGCTTGGGAACTACTTGATGACCTTGATTACTATTCAATATCCCATATCCCAAGAGAAAAAACATGAAAGTTGATTCACTCTCCAAATGTGCCAGTTCCGGAGATGCTCAAATACTGGGATTGGTGCCCGTTGAAGTTCTTTCAAATCCCAATATTGAAAATGCATACGTCGACTAGGTTATGCAGACTATTGAAGAGCTAATCTCATGGATGACTCCATTCAAAGAGTATCTCCTTAATGGAACACTTCCAGAGGACTCTACGAAGCGGCGAATTTTTTTGTGTAAAGCTCCAATATATCTCGTCCAAGATGGAAGATTTTACATACGAGGCTTTTCCATGCCTCTACTTCGATGTGTAACTAAAGAAGTATCCAGAGCAATCCTGGCAGAATTACATCAAGGTGAATGCGTGGGACACAGTGGCAGACAGACAATGGCCAAGAAAGTGATACGATATGGCTACTTTTGGCCTAAAGTGAACCTAGATGTTATGACCTATGCTAAAAAGTGTTACAAATGCCATAGATTTGCAAAGATTCCAAGAGCATCACCTACAGAATTGACCCAAATGGTTAGTCCATTGCCATTTGCTGTTTGGGGCATCGATCTGATCGGAGCTTTACCTTCAGCCAAGTCAAGCATGAAGTACGCCATTGTATCCGTCGATTATTTCACTAAGTGGGCTGAGAAGAGACATTGGCCACCATCACCTTGAAGAAAGTCATCAACTTTTTCTTGAAGAACATCATCTACAGATTCGGTATGCCACAGAAAATAATAATGGACAATGGGACTCAATTCAAAAGCAACGAGTTCAAGAATTTCAGCGCCAAATAAAAGACTAAAAAGAGTTTTGTAGCCGTTGCTCATCCATAGGCTTACGAGAAAGTTAAAGCAATGATTAAAATCATAAAGTCAACCATCAAGAAACGCCTTGAAAAAGCTAAAGGTGGTTGGGTAGAAGAGCATCCGTTTGCACTATAGGCACATCGTACAACTCATAAAACTGCGACTGGGCACACCACATTCTCCCTCACATTCTGATCGGAAGCCATGATTCATGTAGAGTTAAAAGATCCCACTCATCGTATAATTTATTTCAACCAACAGGAGAATGAGAAGCTGCAACTGGAAGCACTGGATTTGCTCGAAGAAAGAAGACGAGAAGCAAAACTTAGAATTGCTGCTCATCAAAGAAGGGTTGCCAGGCATTTTAATTCTAAAGTAAAACAAAGGACCTTCGAAATTGGGGACCTTGTTCTAAAAAGAGTCTTGACAGGGACTGGTGTTTTCGGACCCAACTGGGAAGGACTTTACATAATAAGCCAAAAGCTCTTAGAAGGCAACTTAAAACTAAAGACGATAGAAGGAATTGAAATTCCTAGAGCTTGGAACAACATTCACTTCCGCCGACACTTTCCTTGAAATTTCTTTCATATGTCTTGTAAAATGTTGTGCATATTCTGCGAATACAGTAGACAAACTTTGTGTATATTAATGAAAGAAATTGCCTTGCATGTCTAAATCGTACATTTGCAAATTCTGGTTAACTATTTACAAGTTGCTAAAATTCGATTCTGATTGTAGGTCCCCTAAAAGAACGTTGACACATCCATAACCTAGTAAAGCCTGGTGACCATTATTGCACATCCCGATTGGGATAGCTCAAGCGCTTGGGGCTTTAAACATCATTCGCAACAAATACAAAGGTGTGAAGCACAACATTGAAGATAAAGGACACCAGGAGCCGAACGGTCAAATGATGCAACGTTCAGACTAAAGACAAAGTTGTAAATTTCACCGCAGGGGCACCTTCTTAATTTTAAGGTCTAGGACCCTAGTTCAACAAATCATGATAAAAATCGATAAACGAACTAGCGTCCGCCCTATGAAATGATGCAACCCTAAACCAAAGATCTCTCCGGGGGCACCTAGTCGATTGTCCGTGTTTGGAAATACCTGACCTGATTGCGACATATACTGGGTAAAAGACCTCTTTGAAGGCAAAAGACCTCAGCAGGGGTATCCGACTAGAAGCCGGGCATTCCAAATTCGGTAATTGGCGGACTCAAAAGACCTCTGCGGGGGCATCCGACTAGAAGCCGGGTATTCCAAATTCGATTACTGGAGGACTCAAAAGACCTCTGTGAGGGCATCCGACCAGAAGCCGGCTATCCCAAATTCGGTTATTGACAGACTCGAAAGACCTTTTCGAAGGCGTCCGACAAATTTGGTAAGTGTTTGAATTGTTCAGTCACAAGGAATAACGGATTTACAAATACCTCTTCGGAGCATAAAAATTAAGACCTCCCCGAGAGCATGTACTCAAATCTAATCTTCGAAGGGCCTGGATTGCCAAGTTAGCGAGAAATATGATTGAATATATTAAAAATATAAAACCTTTCAAGCAGGGGAACAAAAACAAAAATTCCTTTTCATTGAAAGATATGAGCCTTGTTGACTAAGCTAAAAATCCATTGATCATGAGCAAGCCAGGGAATTCCAAATGTTATGGCAAAAGCAATAGACTTAGCCACTACTGCAGGAATTTTTGATGTTCCAGCCATGGCCAAGAGAATCCAAATATAGTTGGTCACACATAACCTATTAAAATTTGTGACGAACTTTGGTATGGGGGCATGACCACCGCATTAAGATAAATCGATAACGCTCACTAAATCATAACGTAAGCTCGTCACAACTTTACACCAAACAAAAAGGCTTAGGGCTTGCAAAACAACCCCCGATCAATAAAGTTGAATCCCTTGAAATGGCTAAGGCAAGCTCGAGAACTTCAACACAGTGGTAAACACAAAAAGTGGTTATACATAGAAAAGAAGTCTCGAGTGCCACCCCGGTCAAAATCAAAAGAATTCAATAAAGTTGATCAAGTGGACCTGGCTAGTAATGATCTGTGGCTGCAATCGAAAAAAAAATCATTATTTACAAAAACGTGCCATAAGGTCATTATTACACTAGGCATTGCAACAATAAAGGACTTATAATATAGAAAACTTGTATTGTAAGCATGTAAAGAAAACAGGTGTGGAACGCAAAACAAGAACAGTACGTCAAAGCTAAGGTAAAAGCTTAAGTACAACAAGAAGAAAACAGAACATAGTTTCATTACAACAACCCAAGTCAACAAGTTAATCACAAGTTAAGTAAAAAAGTTTCAAACATAGAGTAACATATAGCAATAAGCGAGGGCCAGCACCCGCATATACAACCAGTCTAAACGTAGAACACAATAGGAAATAACATAAAGTGAGTAAAGCTAATCATAAGCGTAACTTCTTCTTCTTTCCGTTCTTGGAGTCACCTAACCTTAGAGAAGGCTTAGTAGAAGAAGGAGGAGGAGTACTAGTTGGTCGGCTTCCCTCTTTGATTAATGGACCGCTAGGACTTTCCTGAGAAGATAGAGTGATAATTCCTTTTTTCTCAACAATACGCTTTCCTCCTCTACTCTTCAAGGACGACGCAAGCTGTAACGACCCGGAATTTTGGGGCCAATTTAAAATTTTTATTTTAGGCATTTTAATGGATTTTAATTTTTAAAAAATATTTATTTTAAATAAGAACGACTAAAAATTTATTTTAAAATGAATAAATTTAATTTAATTATAAAAGGAGTTTAAAACAGCGCTGCAGTTTGAAAATTTGAGTTTGAACTTTGACTGACTGTACAGAATTCATTTTATATCAGAATTGAACGAAACACGAAATATTTAAATCTGTTTAATCATATCTTTCTAACGAATCTGAAAAACTGAAATTTCACTTTGTAAATCAAAAGTTATGGCCAGTTCAAAATTTAGAAAAGTCGTTGTAGAATTTATATATATTTTAATATAATATATTGGCCTAAAAATAGACATTTTTCAAACGACCTCGGTTTTCGACGAAACCACTTTTGTTGGAACCGGAATGTTGAATTATTGCTAGGTTTAAATTTTCATAATTTTTCGAACTACTATGTGAGCGTGGTAAAAGAAAATGTGTTTTGACCGTTTCAATCAAATTTAATCGACTAGAAAAAGGCCATTTTTCAAACAGTCTCAGAATTCGACGAAATTAGTCTTGTTAGAACCGTATCGTCAAACCATAACCAGAAATAATTTTCCTGTATTTTTTATAGTCCGTATGTGGCCCTGGTAATTTAAAATGTACGTTTAAATTTAATAATTAACTGTTTTATATTTTAATTTAAAGAAAAATACATCGTAACAGCCGAATTGGGTTACGACGCATATTCCATTGTGTCCGGAAGGGGGGTATTTGCATAGGGACAACACTTGTTGGGTTCGATTTGGAATACATGATATTAAACAAGGATTATCTGAATTAAAGGAATAATTAAATAGTATAAATACGGTATAAATACACCGTACTATACCCTAGCCCTAGAAACCTTGTATAGCCGCCTCTTTCTCTGATCAATGGCCGATTTCCTCCTATTTTCCTTCGCTAATTTCTTCCTATCTGAATCGAATTAAATTATACTCCAAAAACAAATTTGATGAGATTCTTTCGCTCTTCGTTTTCATACGGTTGGATCCAATACAACTTCATAGATTGGCGGATTTCTGGCCGGGAAGACAACCGCTTTGGAGCGGATTTGGGGGCGTGGGGGACCACCGAGCGGGGCGCTAGAGGAGGAGGACGGGGAGCATGGAAAGGCGCATCGCCTGGTGGCCTCCGATCGGCGGTCAGACTGATGATGACGGCGCGGTGGCAAGCCCTTGCTCGTGAGGATGGTTCGACGATGATGTTTGTAGTGAAATAAGAGGACGTTGGATTAAAAGTAATTAAGGTTTAACTATAATTAAATTAATTTAATTACTATTGAGAATGAATTCAACCTTATAAAACCTATATTTTTGTCATACTGAATCAGAATTTGATGATTTTCGAACCGTTGGAATCGTATTCGAGAGCACTACGTCATGGAACTGAGCAGGACCTGAAACTGCGCTGGATGGAAATTCAGATAAATTAATTGTGAGATTTCTATTTTTTTATAATTAATTAAAATTTGATTATTTCTTTGCTATTGGAAATCGATGTATGAATGTGATAAATTTAGAACTGTGTTTCTCTGCTTGTTGTTGTGATGAATTGTAGTGATCATGTTTGGTTAAGGTAGATTAAAAATACCACCTTGGTTAGAAATGATGATTAGAGCAGGATTAACATTCTTTGTTAATTAGATCATGTTGAACAGAATTAACATTTCTTGTTAATTAGATTATGGTTAAATAAAAATCTCATTCTTGTCAAAAATATAATTATAGAAATAAAAACTCCTTTTTATTTAAAATATGTTTTGCAAAAGATCAAAATATCATTTTTAAATAGGAATTGATTATAAAAATAAAAACAACCTTTTTATTTGAAATATGCTTTGCAAATCAAAATATCATTTGTGATTGGAAATTGGTTATGAAAATAACATCTTTGCCCATTATAATAAAAAAAATTATAATAAGAAGGTTATAAATAAAAGTGTTCATATATGTTAAAATAAATAGAATGCGGCAAAATGTTCAATTTCGTCATATTTATAAGAATGAAATGAAATATCATTTTTGTTAAAAACATGTTAGTGAAATGAAATATCATTTTTGTTAAAAACATGTTAGTGAAATGAAATATCATTTTTGTTAAAAACATGCTAGTGAAATGAAATATCATTTTTGTATTAATCATCTTAGTGAGATCAAATGAAAATTTATATTTTTTATACATTAAAAAGAATAGATTTTGTTAAACATCCTTTTCAATAAAGAGAAATTATGTTTTTATTTTTATATTGTTTACACTATGGAAGTGTAGAATTAGAGATAAAGATCACATTTTTGTGAAAGAATGATTATAGAAATAAAAATTCATATTTTGTTTACATTGAAAAGATTAAACAAAAATTCACATTTTTGTTTACATTAAAAGGATGGGACAAAATTCATATTTTGTTTACCTTAAAAAGATTTGACAAAAAAATTCACATTTTGTTTATAGTAAAAGTAAATGAATTACGTAAATAAAAGATATATTCTTGTCTAAATATGTTTATAGTGAATAAAAACAACATTTTTGTCAAATGAAAGATTAGCGAACAAAATTAACATTTCTGGTCAAAAGAAAGATTAGCGAAGAGAATAACATTTTGTCAAAACTTGATTTATGAAAGAGAATAACATTTTGTCAAAACTTGATTTATGAAAAAGAATAACATTTTTGTCAAAATTTGATTAGTGAAAAGAAACACAATTTTTCCAAAAATTTGATTAGTGAAAAGGGACAAAATTAACATTTTGGTTAATTAGATTATAAAGAACAGAATTAACATTTTTGGTTTAAAAATGTTAAATATGATAAAAGGACATTTTTGTCACTTCGACATAAATGAAATAAAAAGGATATTTTTGTACATTTGAGTTTAATGAAATGAAAATTTATATTTTTATACATTAAAAAGTATGATTAGAAAAGGTATATTTTTATACATTAAAAAGTATAAATTGAAAAGGTGCATTTTTATGAAATGCTCATTTTTAGCAAATGAAAAGGAGTGAAAGCAAAATCTACATCTTTATCAAATGTAAAAGAATGAGAAAAATAGACATCTTTATCAAATGTAAAAGAATGATAAAATTACGCATTTTTGGTCAAATGTAAAGAATGAAATAAAAACATTCTTTTTATCATTTAAAAAGAGTGAAGTAAAAATAACCATTTTGTTTACATTAAAATGAATTAGACAAAACTAGCATTTTGCTTATATAAAAATGATTCAGAATAAAATATACATTTTTTTTAGAAAATGTGAATCAGAATAAAATATACATTTTTGTTAGAAAATGTGAATCAGAATAAAATATACATTTTTGTTAGAAAATGTGAATCGGAATAAAATATACATTTTTGTTAGAAAATGCGAATCAGAATAAAATATACATTTTTGTTAGAAAATGTGAATCAGAATAAAAGTACATTTCTTTTAGAAAATGTGAATCAAAATAAAAAGGGACATTCTTGCCATTTAAAAATAATGAACTAAAAATAGGCATTTTTGGTCATTTAAAAGGATAACACAAAAGATTAGAAACAAAAGTTAATATTTTTATTGTCGATAGGTTAACAATAAAAAGGAATGAAAATAAAAGGCTAGATTTTTATTGTTATTTGTTCACAATAAAAAGAATTGAAATTATAGATTTTTATAGGCATTTGTTAACTATAAAAAGAATGGGAATGAAAGGCTAGATATTTATCGTCATTTGTTCACAATAAAAAGGATTGAAATGTTAGTCTGTGACGTGGAAATGTTTGATGTGTTAAATATTATGTTAGTATAAGCATACTAAATACTACACTTACATTTACAGGTCATCCGACTTGTTTATGTGATTTGGGCGATAATTTTTACACATCGCCCAAGTGCATAAATAATTTATTATTTGTTTGTTGGATGAAACCCCACATGGGTGTTGGGGTGATTTTTGATCTACACTAGTCCCAGTATCTAGTGTAGAATCCTCTTTGGATGTTATTTGGATGTTTGATAATTATTCATCATGATTGTTGATTTCATGCAATATATGGATGTTGATTGAGTCACATTCCAATAAAGAATATTCTAGAAAAGAATACATTAGAAATTTTCTTAGAAGAGGATATATTTTAGAAAAAGAATATATTTTATAAAAATATATTTTTATTGAAATGAACTAGTTATTAACTAGAATAAATCATTAAATTTAGATTTAATGAAGTTTTCCAATTTGTTAATATTTAACTGAAATTTAATTAAATAATTTGGATTTTGGGTTTGTCGTGAATAGTGTCTTAAATAACACTGTTCTTAAACCCCGTATGAAAAGGATAATCTTTTAATTTAGATTATTAAAGTTTCAGTTTTATTTAGTAATTGGAATAAGATGAAATGTGAGTTGGGTTTATTATGAACTGTGTTTTTAATCGACATTTGTTCTTTAACCCAACTGACAATGAAAATATGATTTGGAATTTGTAAATCTTTATTTAAGTTTTAAATGGGAATTTCCAAAAGTAAAGTTTCCCAATTTAATATATTTAATTGGAGTTGAAAGGAAATTGAATTAATAATAACCGAGATAAGCTTCTGTAAAAGAAGACCGATACTACATATGTAATTTAAGAGGCTTTGCCATTATTCCATTTATATTATTGGTCGGATATAGAAATTTATAAGGATTATATATTGATTTGATTTCTGTGAAGATTCCATATTTTATGGAAGATGATTTTGAGTTTACCGTGTACTATGTTTTAAATGACGTTAGTTCTTTAACCCAGTTAAAGATAAGACTAATTTCTTAAATTTAAATAATTATTGAATAGTTATTTTTGGTATTAAAAACCAAATTGAAGTTCTGATAAATCTTTAAAAGAAAGATTTAAGAATAAATTTGAAGAATTTATCTTTGATAAGATAATTTGAATATTTTATTTAAAAGAATATTCTGGATTGGAGTGTGGCGTTGGATGTGTTTTATAGTACATGATTTTTATTATAAAATATGTGAGTTATTCGGGAAGACCGGGTTTAACCCATTCCGAATAATTACTACGACGATGAAGAGTCGAAGATGAAGACGATGGTTGAAGGCCAACGATCCTCACATTGAATGGATGTGTTGCTACAGAGACCCTTGATGGGAGTAGCTACCTTGAAGTGGCTTCAGTGGTGGCCGTCTAGACTATTGTTGATTGTTCGGATTTGGTTTTCGCTCAGACCCAAAGCATAAGCTAGTAAATGGATGCGTGTCTGACATTGGATTTCGTTGCATGTGAATTAAAACGATTTCTGTTAATGTATATCTGTTTGGTGGTGGAGGATTTATTCTCTACTTAACACCCTGGTATATATTAATAGTGATTCATCGCATGGCGTGAATTGTCGATGTGGCACACCAAGATGCAAATGATCAAAGCTTTTGTTGAGAAGCAGGGCCTTGTGGGATGATCAAAGTATAGCCTATTGTGGCATAACTTTGTGTATATCATGACTTCGCGAGCCTCACACCCCGGTATGAGTCAAAAACGGGATATGGACTGCAGGGAGTGCACACGTTTCTTTCTAGCTAGGAGTGGTGTCATTGCTTAAACTGACTGACATTTTACTTATGTGGATGATGGATTTTGAGGCGCCTCAGATTTTTATAGGCCGTTAGTGATCATATTATAGGTCCAAAGGGGCCGGGAAGCATGTGTTCAGGCATAACCAATCCACTGCCGATAAGCGGGGACCGACCCTGAAGATCCAAGGGTTCACTACGGCGGATCCTGAGGCATTTGCTAGAGTGTCTCGAATCGGAGAGTTGCTTGCCCCAAGCCTCAGCTTGTGATGGAAATCCAATTTCCAATAAGACCTTGGTTTTGATTGTAGAACTAGTACGGCGACATAGTAGGATGGGTTACTATGCCATCTATGATTGATACATTATGATTGAAATGTTTTTATTAGAATATATACACACTAATATTAAATTCGATTTATCGTATCAAGCATCTTTTGACCATTATAAGGTAAAACCCTACCCTTCGGTTTGCGCTGCATTGTGCGATAGGACTTGGGTCTTATAATCGTTTCATTTTTCAAAAAGCATTGCGTTGTTTAATGATTTACTTTATATTATGCACTGGCAATCCAATGGAGTAAACCCATTCCGCGTTAGCGTCGTGGTCCTGTGATTAGCCATATTTATTAGATAAGTTAAGTTAAGATTTCTCATACCAGTCCCATGACTGACCTGTATTTTGTTTCACTGGCAAACTCGGGTGCCCATATTTTCCACACGGGCAGTCGAGTAGCTTTTTGCAGATATATTTACAGGATCCTGGCTTACAGCTGAAGCGGTATTCGGAAAGCTCTGTATCCGTGTATTTCTTCCAGTTGTATATTTGTATTATTTTCCGCTGCTATTTAAATGTAATTTCAAACTCTGATATTATTGTATTTCTATTATGTAATAAGTATTCATACACTGTTACATTCTTGTACTTTGATGTAATTGTTGTAATCAGCAATAAAATGTTCTTCAGTTTGTGTTCTGATGTGGGTTGTTCTCAAAGCAGTCCAGCCTTTCCTTTACAGGGATGTTTGGGTCTTCACATGTGGTATCAGAGCTTTGATTTACAGAGCTCGAGAACAAGACACATTAGAACTGAACAAAAGAATTCATCAGAGAATGGATTAGTAATATCCAATAAGAATAACTCGTTAGAGATAGGATCAGTAGTATCCTAGAACGAGTGTAAAGAGTATTATTTCCTTTAAAACAGGTAAAAACAAATTTAGTTTTGAAAATTTTATCTTAAAATATGTATTTGATTATATTATATTTTAACGTGGACAATCGAGTACATAAAGATTTTGAATATACGAGTAATTAACGGATATTCAAAGTTTTAATATACTGGATAGATATAGAATCTGACTCTAGTCACCCGGAGATGATTCTGATGGTTGCTAGCGTTATCAGAATTTATGTTCGAGTCTCGAAATTGGGATTTCTATATATTTCCATTAACTGGTATGAGAAGAAAAACTTAGTTAGGACACAATGCTGTGATTTGCACTAAAAATATGACTTTTGGATTATATGTATAAAAGTTATATATATTTGAAAAGTTAATCACCTAATTGATTGCTGGTTGCGATGTTTGATAATTAGTTTAACTAACTAAAATATTGGAATGATAATTAATCCAACCAATATGAGGAAGAATAATAAACTTGGATAAATCAAGCTTAATATTGAACTGAATTGAAAGTTAAATAGAATTGATAGTTGAGTTAGTTAATTAAACAACTTTTAGCTTCGTTCCTTTTCGAGGACGAAAAGATTTTAAGTGGGGGCGATTGTAACGACCCAGAATTTAGGGGCCAATTTAAAATTTTTATTTTAGGCATTTTAATGGATTTTAATATTTAAAAAAAATATTTTTTTTAAATAAGAACGACTAAAAAATTGTTTTAAAACGAATAAATTTAATTTAATTATAAAAGGAGTTTAAAACAGCGCTGCAGTTTGAAAATTTGAATTTGAACTTTGACCGACTATACAGTATTCATTTTAAATCAGAATTGAACGAAACAAGAAATATTAAATCTGTTTAATCATATCTTTCTAACGAATCTGAAAAACTAAAATTTCACTTTATAAATCAAAAGTTATGGCCAGTTCAAAATTTAGAAAAGTCGCTATAGAATTTAAATATATTTTAATATAATATATTGGCCTTAAAAATAGACATTTTTCAAACGACCTCGGTTTTCGACGAAACCACTTTTGTTGGAACCAGAATGTTGAATTATTGCTAGGTTTCTATTTTCATAATTTTTTGAACTACTATGTGAGCGTGGTAAAAGAAAATGTGTTTTGACTGTTTCAGTCAAATTTAATCGACTAGAAAAAGGCCATTTTTCAAACAGTCTCAGAATTTGATGAAATTAGTCTTGTTAGAACCGTATCGTCAAACCATAACCAAAAATAATTTTCCTGTAATTTTTATAGTCCGTATGTGGCCCTGGTAATTTAAAATGTACGTTTAAATTTAATAATTAACTGTTTTATATTTTAATTTAAAGAAAAATATATCGTAACAGCCGAATTGGGTTACGAGGCATATTCCATTGTGTCCGAAAGGGGGGTATTTGCCTAGGGACCACACTTGTTGGGTTCGATTTGGAATACGTGATATTAAACAACGATTATCTGAATTAAAGGAATAATTAAATAGTATAAATATGGTATAAATACACTGTACTATACGCTAGCCCGAGAAACCTTGTACAGCCACCTCTTTCTCTGATCAATGACCGATTTCCTCCTATTTTCCTTCGCTAATTTCTTCCTATCTGAATCGAAATAAATCATACTCCAAAAACAAATTTGATGAGATTCTTTCGCTCTTCGTTTTCATACGGTTGGATCCAATACAACTTCATAGATTGGCGGATTTCTGGCCGGGAAGACAACCGCTTTGGAGCGGATTTGGGGGCGTGGGGGACCACCGAGCGGGGCGCTAGAGGAGGAGGAAGGGGGGCCTCGAAAGGCGCATCGCCTGGTGGCCTCCGATCGGCGGTCGGACTGATGATGGCGGCGCGGTGGCGAGCCCTAGCTCATGAGGATGGTTCGACGATGATGTCTGTTGTAAAAGAAGAGGACGTTGGATTAAAAGTAATTAAGGTTTAACTGTAATTAAATTAAATTAATTACTATTGAGAATGAATTCAACCTTATAAAACCTATATCTTTGTCATACTGAATCAGAATTTGATGATTTTCGAACCGTTGGAATCGTATTCGAGAGCACTACGTCATGGAACTAAGCATGACCTGAAACTGCGCTGGATGGAAATTCAGATAAATTAATTGTGAGATTTCTATTTTTTTTATAATTAATTAAAATTTGATTATTTCTTTGCTATTGGAAATCGATGTATGAATGTGATAAATTGTAACACCCCGAATTTTAGCTAATACTAAAATTCTCTAATCATAGGATAAATAATCTCAGATGTGGGAATTGGGGGTAACGGGCTGCGTCATTGCGTTCGTCTCAGAAAAATACGCGAAATAGAGTCCGAGTTTTCGAGAATCGGAGTCCGTATGGCCCAATGAAGTTTGCAGAAAAATTAAAGCTTAAAACAGATTTAGAAATTTAAAATTCGGATTTCAAATTAGAACCAGCGGGGCCAGGCGGGAAAATTCCCGCCCTGACCATGTCCACAGGGCTGTCGACAGGCCTGTCGACAGGGGGAGTCGACTTGCCTGTCGACACGGCGTCTCGAGCCAGAAGGTTGGGTGCACCAGATTTGGTTTTCTGGCTAGGACTGGGCTGGGTTCTAGAGATTTCCTAAATCTAACGGACCTAATCTAATTTAGGGTTAATCTAAGGGCCTAAAACACTCTCCTAATCTATAAATACACCCTAAACCTACCCTAATCCATACTAAAAATAGAAATGATGGCCTCATGCCGCCAAATTAAACCTTAGAAGGAGCCTCCACTTGTCTATGAAGGAAGTTGCAAGCTAATCACTCTCTAATCAATCTCTAATCACCACCATCTTCATATTTAGCAACTAATTCCACTTCAAAAGTTTGCTAATCTTGGTTTTGGTGAGTTTCTATCACTTTAACATCAATTGTTAAAGTAAGTAGATTGGGTGTAATGAGACTTATGGTCTTAGATGCGGATTAGTGAGTTTGAATCATTTGTAATGATATGCTACTCTATGTTTTTCTATGTTTATGCATAATTAATGAGTGAGTTTATGCATATTTGATAAGTTGGTTTATGCATGCTTAACAAGTTGGTTTATGCATGTTTGACAAGTGGGTTTATGCATGTTTAATATGTGGGTTTATGCATATTTAGCAAGTGGTTTTATGCATGTTTAACAAAGTGAGTTATGCAAGTTCATATGCAAGTCATGTGTATGATGTTATGTAAGTTATGTGTAGGTTGATATGCAAGTTCATATGCAAGTTATGTATATGCTTAAATACAAGTTTAACATGATATGCAAGTTATGCATGCTTATGCAAGTATGTGAATGCTTATGCAAGTATGTGAATGCTTATGCAAGTTATGTGTATGCTTAAATGCATGTTTAACATGTTATGCAAGTTATGAGAATGCTTATATGCAAGTTCAACATGTTATGCAAGATATGTGTATGATAATATGCAAGCTCATATGCAACATGTTATGCAAATCATGTGTATGATAATATGCAAGTTTGGGGTTAAATGTAGTTGGGTTAATATGTGCTCATATATGCAAGTTGACATCCTCTTAACCCATGACAAAGTTATATGCTAAACCCATGATATTTGCAATGGGTCTTTCCCTTTACTATGTCATGAGAACGATTTACGTGGGGAACGATGGGGTTGGTAAATATGTTAACAAAAGTGTGATTGGGTATGATTAAGCATACCATAAAATAAATTAACATAAGTGGGAATTTACCTATTGAGTTAGGTCTACCCCATGAGAATTTACCTATTGAGTTATGTCTACCCATGTTATGAAAAACTTGATATTAATTAGGGATAATTAATATGGGGGTGATTAATTAGGTGTAATTAATCGACTAAGACACGAGGTTGGACTCATTTGTAGTGTAAAACTGCCCGGACCCGACCGGCTTAACCAGTTGCTACAAATGTCAGCCAAATGTGAGAGGTCTTAGCCATAAATTAAATACGTGATTAAAGTAAAGACACGAGGTTAGACTCTGTTATGACGTAAGACTGCCCGGACTCTACCGGCTTAACCAGGCGGTCATAACAGCCAGTCTAATGTGGGAGGTCCTTGTGGGAGATCACGGTCTTAATTAATTAAGAAACACTTAACCATATTAGCATGTAGTGGGACATGAGGGGTTAAGTGGGTGCCTTGGGTGGCATGTGGAAATTTAATGGTTGCCTTGGGTGGCATGTGGAATCTAGTGGGTTGCCTTGGGCTGCAATAGAAAATACGATTAGAATACTTAACCAAGTGAAACATGTAATTAAACATGATTAAAGGGTTAAGTGGGATACACTAGATAAGAGACAAGCTTAGGTGGGTAGCTTGTGGGGGCCCATTTCAACCAATATCTCAAACGTATCTTTGTGGGCTCGACCCATGTCGAGTGACGGGACACGCATATTGGGCTTGATTATAAGAGGCCAAAACGGGTTAGCGGTGGCAATGCAAGTCCAACGGGTTTCATATGCGTGTGTGAGCCCGGGCTGGTAGATAAGCCGTTGTTGCATCGTGTAGATATAAAGCTGTGCACCGTTGATATTATCAGGTGGCCACTTTAGGGGAGTGATACACCCCACTGTGGAACCAGCACGGGTATCTACGGTAGGGAGCCGATCGCTGGGGAGTAGTGGGTACACCTAATAAAGATAGGGGCAGACGGCACCTATGTAGGGGTACACGGAACTACTGGGTAAAATTACTAAGTACACCTAGTGGAGATAGGGGAAGACGGCGCCTATGTAGTCAGCTAGGGGTATACGAGACTACTGGGGAAATTTTCTAAGTCCTTGGGAGGGATCAACCTTTAAGTAGGAATGACTGGTGTGGTGCAGATAGTAATTATCCTTGGGTGGGTAGATGCGTCTTTACGGTTATCTTAGTTTATCCTAAGACTATCAAGCTGCTTAGTGTAGCCATTCATCCCCAGACATTACCGTGGGTCAAGTTTATATCTTCTCTGGTTACTTTAATGATTGTATTGTTAAAGTTATAGGACTCGCTCAGACTTATGTCTGACCCCGTTGTTTTTATCTTTTTTTCCCAACCCTCAGTTCCTACGGTGGATCCTAGCAGTAGTGGAGCTTGATCGGATTGCTGTTCCAGTCTTTAGGAGCTTGGATAGATGTAAAGCTCCAGTTACCCAGTTATCTTTTCTTTTGTCTTGGCTATTGTATTGAGAGTGGGATTATGTACTCCTTTATTTTGATGGATATTGTACTTGACTTTTATTGTGGTTTTATGATGTAACCAGACATGTTTATTTCCGCTGTTTTGAGATGATGTTTTAAATTTCAAGTACTATTTATATCTGTCTTATTGTAATTTCTCTGTTCTATATTCACTAAAATACTCCACCGATGTTATGGCATTCCCTTAGTGAGTGACCAAAGCGGGCGTGGGGTGTTACACGTGGTATCAGAGCAAAGGTTACCGGAACAGATAAAATTTTTAGAAAACTATTTTTCTAAAACATTTTTGGAAGAGATATTTTCAAAAACATGTCTTTAAAGAGAAAGGTTTTTGAAGGAAAAGCATAATCCCCAATAGCCATATCTATATCCTTCGAATTCTCCGTTTTGAATCTTTCCTTTTTCGTTTCAGCATGGCCGAGAATCTTAACTTTCCGGAGGGTGTGACGGTACCAGTATGGTATAGGAGATTGATGGAGGCTAGGGCCACCACTGCGGGTCCAGCAAATGTTCCTCCACCAACCGTAGCACCCGATCTTCCTCCTCCCCCTCCTCCTCGCACAGATACTTTTGCTAAGACTTGCAAGGAATTTAAAGCCATGGGAGGGAAACCTTTTCAAGGATCTGAAACTTTTGTGGAGGCTAGAGATTGGGATAAAGAGGTGGAAGAATTGATAGATATCTTTGAGATGGAAGAAGGAAAGAAAGTCAAGTTGGCTGCTTGGTTAATGAAGGGAGAGGCCTCATTCTGGTGGGAGGTCACTAATGGAGAACGCCCCGTTGACTCTTGGGCGGATTTTAGGCAAAGATTTGTGGCAAAGTTTCTCTCAAGGGCGGAGGAAAACTTGTATATGGAAAGATTCTTGACTCTAAAGCAAGGAAATCTCTCGGTGAAGGAATATGTCAACAAGTTTAATCAATTGGCGAGGTTTGGCCTAGACATGGTGAATACACCAGAGAAGAAGGCTTTGAGGTTTGTGAAAGGCTTGAATGAACCGATGCATGGGTTGGCTATGACTCATATCCCTATGGGGGCCACCTTTGAGAAGCTAGTTGACATGGCACTCATGTATGAAGAAGAGAAGGGTCCCAATGCTAGTAGGGCACCCGAGAAGAAGGGAGATCAAAAGAGACCTCAGCAATAACAGCAAAATAAAGGTGGGAAAGGCAACGGTGGCAAGGGTAAGAAGAAGAAGTGTTTCAATTGTGGGACACCTGGCCACCTAAGTAAGGATTGTCGTAAGAAGAAGAAGACTGGCTGCTTCCACTGTGGCGAAGCAGGGCATCTAGTGAAAGATTGTCCTAAGAAGGGGCAAAGGACGGGGTCTACCTCAGGAGGACAGGTGCAAGCTCTGATGGCACCGAGTCAGGCTAGGGGGCAAGTACAGGCTCTCGCAGTCCCACCAATTCAGGAAAGAGGTAGAACTATCTCCGTTTAAAGTCTGGTTTTTCTATTTGATCATCCTGTCCGTACATTGTTTGATTCAGGCGCATCGCATTCGTTTATCTCATCATTATTAGTTGAGTCACTGCACTTAGACACCAGTCTGGTAGATGATCCCTTGGTTGTTTCAAACCCAATTGGGGGCTCCACTTATTTGTCCATGATATGTTTGGGTTTGAAGATTTCTATACTTAGCATTGAGTTTAGATGTGATGCTTTTGTGTTGGGCTTCACGGGCTATGGGTTGATTTTGTGCATGGACTGGTTATCCAGTAATGGTGCCGTTCTTGATTGCGAAAGGAGAGTTGTTAGGCTCATGACCCGCTTGGGTAACACTTTCGAGATTTCTTGTAATCCCAGGGACTCTGTTATGCTAAGTTATCTTGAATCGCTTGACGCTTCGGTCGAGAGTTTGCAATCTGTTAGAGTGGTCCGGGAATATCCGGATGTGTTTGAGGAGGTGAAGGGCTTACCTCCGAAGCGGGAGATTGACTTCCGAATATATCTGGTGGATAATGCTAAACCTGTATCTTTACCAGTGCGCCACATGGCTCCTCGTGAGAGGAGGGAACTCCATAAGCAAGTAGGGGAGTTGCTTGAGAAGGGGTTCATAAGACGAAGTATATCGGAGTGGGGTGCTCCAGTAGTATTTGCTACGAAGGCGGATGGGTCCCTCAGACTTTGTGTAGACTATAGAGAACTTAACAAGCTCACAAAGAATAATAGACACCCATTGCCGAGGATTGATGATCTTTTCGATCAGTTGGTTGGCGCTTCAGTATTTTCTCAGTTGGACTTAGCCACGGGATTTCATCAGTTGAGGGTGGCTGAGGATAGCATAGACAAGACTGCCTTTAGGACTCCAGACGGTTTCTATGAGTGGCTAGTGATGCCATTTGGGTTGACGAACGCCCCTGCATACTTTGTTGATTTGATGAGTAGGGTGTTCAGGGAGTTCCTTAATAAATTCGTGGTGGTCTTTGTGGATGATATCTTAGTATTTTCTAAGAGTGAAGAAGAGCATGCCCTACATCTTGGGGAGGTTTTGAAGACTCTTCGAGCACATAGCCTTAAGGCTAAATTCTCTAAATGTCACTTCTGGAGGAAAGAGGTGCGGTTCTTGGGGCACGTGGTCTCCAAGGAAGGGATAGCTGTGGATCCCGCGAAGGTAGTATCAATTCAGGATTGGAAGGTTCCGAAAAATGCTACCGAAGTAAGAAGTTTCTTGGGGTTGGCGGGTTATTATAGGAAGTTTATTAAAGACTTCGCGAAGATATCAGCCCCATTAACCCGCTTAACGAAGAAGAATCTTGTTTTCACATGGGACGTAGATTGTGATGATGCGTTCCGACGGTTAAAAAGAGCTTTAACCACTGCTCCAGTTTTAGTGTTGCCAGATGGGAGCAAGCCATTTGTTGTTTATACAGATGCTTATGGGACAGGACTTGGCGCAGTCTTAATGCAAGAGGGAAGGGTAATAGCCTATGGTGGAAGGCAGTTGAGGGCACATGAGAAGAATTACCCTACCCACGATCTAGAGTTGGCCGCTATTGTTTTTGCGCTTAAGATTTGGCGCCATTATCTTCTTGGTGAGAGATTCGAATTGTTCACTGACCACAAATCATTGAAGTACTTGTTTTCTCAGAAGGATTTGAATCTGAGACAGCAAAGGTGGATGGAATTTTTAGCATCCTATGATTTCGAGATAGCGTATACCCCTGGCAAGGGTAACGTGGTAGCGGACGCCTTGAGCAGGAAGAGGTTGTCCTTGAGTCCATTGTTCGTGGAACAACGAAGCTTGGAATTTATCTCGATGTTTGATTTCAGACCTTCCATTGATTATGTACCCGGTTTGCTAGCATCCTTGGAGGTTAGACCTACTCTTTTGGGGCGGATTGGAGAAGCACAGATGGACGACCCTCAGTTGGTTGAGTTGGTAGAGAAGCTCATAAGGGGGAGTCGTCCAGCCATTTGAGTAGGTATACCCTAGACGATAGGGGGTGCTTGCGTAGAGACGGTAGACTTTGTGTACCGCAAGACGAGGGTTTGAGGAAGGCTATTCTTGATGATGCACACCGTTCTAGGATGACCATTCATCCCGGTGGGGACAAGATGTACCGAGACATGAAGAGGGTTTTCTTCTGGGCCGGTATGGAGAAAGATGTGGCCGAGTATGTCGCTCGATGCTTGGTGTGCCAACAAGTGAAGGCGGAGCAAAAGAAACCTGGTGGGTTACTTCACCCATTGGAAGCTCCGCAATGGAAGTGGGATAGCGTCTCGATGGATTTTATTGACGGGTTACCCAGATCGAGGAAGGGTAATACAGGAATTTGGGTGGTGGTAGACAGACTTACTAAGAGCGCCCATTTCATACCTGTGAAGAGCAAGAGGACCGCTCCATGGCTAGCTTCTGTATATCTTCGAGAGATAGTTCGATTGCATGGGGTACCCTCTAGCATAGTGAGTGATCGAGATCCTATCTTCACTAGCGAGTTCTGGAGAAGTTTGCAAGAAGCAGTGGGGACTCAATTGTGTCTGAGCACTGCATATCATCCTTAGACAGACGGCCAGACTGAGAGGGTGAATCGTGTTCTAGAAGACCTTTTGAGGCTTTGTATCTTAGATTTTGGAGGTACATGGGAAGAGCATCTTCCATTGGTGGAGTTCGCATATAATAACAGCTTTCAGTCCAGTATTGGTATGGCTCCTTTCGAAGCTCTCTATGGAAGGCCTTGTCGATCACCTACATGTTGGTGGGAATCTACGGATAAGATCTTGCTTGGGCCTGATATGGTTAGGGAGACTTCTGAGAAGATTGACTTGATTCGAAGAAGGATGAAAGCAGCGCAGGATAGGCAAAAATCTTATGCGGACAAGAGAAGGACGGATCTTGAGTTTGAGGTTGGGGACATGGTTTTTGTCAAAGTATCTCCGTTGAGAAATGTTGTTCGCTTTGGATCCGTTGGGAAGTTAGCACCAAGGTTTGTTGGGCCGTTTCCTATTAAGGAAAGGATTGGACGGATGGCATATAGGGTGGAGTTGCCCGACAGACTTAGTGGTGTTCATGATGTGTTCCATGTATCACATCTGAGGAAGTGCTTACATGAGACGGCAGAGGTGGTAGAGCCGAGCTTGCTTAGAGATGTAGAGGTAGAGCGTGATGCGACGATTCGACGAGCTCCTACTCGCATCCTTGGGTCAGAGACTAGGAAATTGAGGAATCGAGAGGTTCAGTTAGTCAAAGTGCAATGGGGAGAAGATGAGAGCAACGCAACTTGGGAGACGGAAGCGAAGATGCGTTCATTGTACCCATTTCTTTTTGAGGGTATGTCTTTACTTTCTCCTCTATCGTTGTCTAGTACTTATCTTACCTTTAGTATATCCTCTCGTTAGTACTGATTGACCTTTAGATAGGGTAAACCTATGGTTGAAACATGTGTTTGAGACATGTTATGGTTGATGGATGCAAGTGGATGCAAGTGGTTGCTAGTGGTTGCTCGTGGGTGCATGTACACACACTCTAGGCACTAGATCGGCTCAATCACTTCATATTGCATATTGCATAAAATTGTGTGTAGGAAGCTATATTTATGGATGTATAATGATTGTGTTATCATATGGATGATGCATTTTGGTGAATGATTGTGCACTCATGTAGATATTGTATGTGTCGATAGGGTTCTCTCGCATACATAATGGATGCATGGCACTATCATGGTTTGCATATGTTCATACATTAGATAGGGAACATATACACACACTTTTTGCATATGCTCATACATCATTAGAAATTGTTTTAAGGACAATGGATGCCCGTGTTTTGATGGATTGAGTAGATGGTTGTTTGGATGGTAGGATATGCATTCTCCTTAGCTTAGAGATTTCGGGGACGAAATCCTTTAAGGAGGGGAGAATGTAACACCCCGAATTTTAGCTAATACTAAAATTCTCTAATCATAGGATAAATAATCTCAGATGTGGGAATTGGGGGTAATGGGCTGCATCATTGCGTTCGTCTCGGAAAAATACGCGAAATAGAGTCCGAGTTTTCGAGAATCGGAGTCCGTATGGCCCAGTTATGGCCCAATGAAGTTTGCAGAAAAATTAAAGCTTAAAACAGATTTAGAAATTTAAAATTCGGATTTCAAATTAGAACCAGCGGGGCCAGGCGGGAAAATTCCCGCCCTGACCATGTCCACAGGGCTGTCGACAGGCCTGTCGACAGGGGGAGTCGACTTGCCTGTCGACACGGCGTCTCGAGCCAGAAGGTTGGGTGCACCAGATTTGGTTTTCTGGCTAGGACTGGGTTGGGTTCTAGAGATTTCCTAAATCTAACGGACCTAATCTAATTTAGGGTTAATCTAAGGGCCTAAAACACTCTCCTAATCTATAAATACACCCTAAACCTACCCTAATCCATACTAAAAATAGAAATGATGGCCTCATGCCGCCAAATTAAATCTTAGAAGGAGCCTCCACTTGTCTATGAAGGAAGTTGCAAGCTAATCACTCTCTAATCAATCTCTAATCACCACCATCTTCATATTTAGCAACTAATTCCACTTCATAAGTTTGCTAATCTTGGTTTTGGTGAGTTTCTATCACTTTAACATCAATTGTTAAAGTAAGTAGATTGGGTGTAATGAGACTTATGGTCTTAGATGCGGATTAGTGAGTTTGAATCATTTGTAATGATATGCTACTCTATGTTTTTCTATGTTTATGCATAATTAATGAGTGAGTTTATGCATATTTGATAAGTTGGTTTATGCATGCTTAACAAGTTGGTTTATGCATGTTTGACAAGTGGGTTTATGCATGTTTAATATGTGGGTTTATGCATATTTAGCAAGTGGTTTTATGCATGTTTAACAAAGTGAGTTATGCAAGTTCATATGCAAGTCATGTGTATGATGTTATGTAAGTTATGTGTAGGTTGATATGCAAGTTCATAAGCAAGTTATGTATATGCTTAAATACAAGTTTAACATGATATGCAAGTTATGCATGCTTATGCAAGTATGTGAATGCTTATGCAAGTATGTGAATGCTTATGCAAGTATGTGAATGCTTATGCAAGTTATGTGCATGCTTAAATGCATGATTAACATGTTATGCAAGTTATGAGAATGCTTATATGCAAGTTCAACATGTTATGCAAGATATGTGTATGATAATATGCAAGCTCATATGCAACATGTTATGCAAATCATGTGTATGATAATATGCAAGTTTGGGGTTAAATGTAGTTGGGTTAATATGTGCTCATATATGCAAGTTGACATCCTCTTAACCCATGACAAAGTTATATGCTAAACCCATGATATTTGCAATGGGTCTTTCCCTTTACTATGTCATGAGAAATATTTACGTGGGGAACGATGGGGTTGGTAAATATGTTAACAAAAGTGTGATTGGGTATGATTAAGCATACCATAAAATAAATTAACATAAGTGGGAATTTACCTATTGAGTTAGGTCTACCCTATGGGAATTTACCTATTGAGTTAGGTCTACCCATGTTATGAAAAACTTGATATTAATTAGGGATAATTAATATGGGGGTGATTAATTAGGTGTAATTAATCGACTAAGACACGAGGTTGGACTCATTTGTAGTGTAAAACTGCCCGGACCCGACCGGCTTAACCTTTTGCTACAAATGTCAGCCCAATGTGAGAGGTCTTAGCCATAAATTAAATACGTGATTAAAGTAAAGACACGAGGTTAGACTCTGTTATGACGTAAGACTGCCCGGACTCTACCGGCTTAACCAGGCGGTCATAACAGCCAGTCTAATGTGGGAGGTCCTTGTGGGAGATCACGGTCTTAATTAATTAAGAAACACTTAACCATATTAGCATGTAGTGGGACATGAGGGGTTAAGTGGGTGCCTTGGGTGGCATGTGGAAATTTAATGGTTGCCTTGGGTGGCATGTGGAATCTAGTGGGTTGCCTTGGGCGGCAATAGAAAATACGATTAGAATGCTTAACCAAGTGAAACATGTAATTAAACATGATTAAACGGTTAAGTGGGATACACTAGATAAGAGACAAGCTTAGGTGGGTAGCTTGTGGGGGCCCATTTCAACCAATATCCCAAACGTATCTTTGTGGGCTCGACCCATGTCGAGTGACGGGACACGCATATTAGGCTTGATTATAAGAGGCCAAAACGGGTTAGCGGTGGCAACGCAAGTCCAACGGGTTTCATATGCGTGTGTGAGCCCGGGCTGGTAGATAAGCCGTTGTTGCATCGTGTAGATATAAAGCCGTGCACCGTTGATATTATCAGGTGGCCACTTTAGGGGAGTGATACACCCCACTGTGGAACCAGCACGGGTATCTACGGTAGGGAGCCGATCGCTGGGGCGTAGTGGGTACACCTAATAAAGATAGGGGCAGACGGCACCTATGTAGGGGTACACAGAACTACTGGGTAAAATTACTAAGTACACCTAGTGGAGATAGGGGCAGACGGCGCCTATGTAGTCAGCTAGGTGTATACGAGACTACTGGGGAAATTTTCTAAGTCCTTGGGAGGGATCAACCTTTAAGTAGGAATGACTGGGGTGGTGCAGATAGTAATTATCCTTGGGTGGGTAGATGCGTCTTTACGGTTATCTTAGTTTATCCTAAGACTATCAAGCTGCTTAGTGTAGCCATTCATCCCCAGACATTACCGTGGGTCAAGTTTATATCTTCTCTGGTTACTTTAATGATTGTATTGTTAAAGTTATAGGACTCGCTCAGACTTATGTCAGACCCCGTTGTTTTTATCTTTTTTTCCCAACCCTCAGGTCCTACGGTGGATCCTAGCAGTAGTGGAGCTTGATCGGATTGCTGTTCCAGTCTTTAGGAGCTTGGATAGATGTTAAGCTCCAGTTACCCAGTTATCTTTTCTTTTGTCTTGGCTATTGTATTGAGAGCGGGATTATGTACTCCTTTATTTTGATGGATATTGTACTTGACTTTTATTGTGGTTTTATGATGTAACCAGACATGTTTATTTCCGCTGTTTTGAGATGATGTTTTAAATTTCAAGTACTATTTATATCTGTCTTGTTGTAATTTCTCTGTTCTATATTCACTAAAATACTCCACCGATGCTATGGCATTCCCTTAGTGAGTGACCAAAGCGGGCGTGGGGTGTTACATAAATTTAGAACTGTGTTTCTCGGTTTGTTGTTGTGATGAATTGTAGTGATCATGTTTGGTTAAGGTAGATTAAAAATACCACCTTGGTTAGAAATGATGATTAGAGCAGGATTAACATTCTTTGTTAATTAGATCATGTTGAACAGAATTAACATTTCTTGTTAATTATATTATGGTTAAATAAAAATCTCATTCTTGTCAAAAATATAATTATAGAAATAAAAACTCCTTTTTATTTGAAATATGTTTTGCAAAAGATCAAAATATCATTTTTGAATAGGAATTGATTATAAAAAAAACAACCTTTTTATTTGAAATATGCTTTGCAAATCAAAATATCATTTGTGATTAGAAATTGGTTATGAAAATAACATCTTTGCCCATTATAATAAAAAAAATTATAATAAGAAGGTTATAAATAAAAGTGTTCATATATGTTAAAATAAATAGAATGAGGCAAAATGTTCAATTTCGTCATATTTATAAGAATGAAATGAAATATTATTTTTGTTAAAAACATGTTAATGAAATGAAATATCATTTTTGTTAAAAACATGTTAGTGAAATGAAATATAATTTTTGTATTAAACATGTTAGTGAGATTAAATGAAAATTTATATTTTTTTATACATTAAAAAGAATAGATTTTGTTAAACATCCTTTTTCAATAAAGAGAAATTATGTTTTTATTTTTATATTGTTTACAATATGGAAGTGTAGAATTAGAGATAAAGATCACATTTTTGTGAAAGAATGATTGTAGAAATAAAAATTCATATTTTGTTTACATTGAAAAGATTAAACAAAAATTCACATTTTTGTTTACATTAAAAGGATGGGACAAAATTCATATTTTGTTTACATTAAAAATATTAGACAAAAAAATTCACATTTTGTTTACAGTAGAAGAAAATGAATTATGGAAATAAAATACATATTCTTGTCTAAATATGTTTATAGTGAATAAAAACAACATTTTTGTCAAAAGAAAGATTAGCGAACAAAATTAACATTTCTGGTCAAAAGAAAGATTAGCGAAGAGAATAACATTTTGTCAAAACTTGATTTATGAAAGAGAATAACATTTTGTCAAAAATTGATTTATGAAAAAGAACAACATTTTTGTCAAAATTTGATTAGTGAAAAGAAACACAATTTTTCCCAAAATTTGATTAGTGAAAAGGGACAAAATTAACATTTTGGTTCATTAGATTATAAAGAACAGAATTAACATTTTTGGTTTAAAAATGTTAAATATGATAAAAGGACATTTTTGTCACTTTGACATGAATGAAATAAAAAGGATATTTTTGTACATTTGAGTTGAATGAAATGAAAATTTATATTTTTATACATTAAAAAGTATGATTAGAAAAGGTATATTTTTACACATTAAAAAGTATAAATTGAAAAGGTACATTTTTATGAAATGCTCATTTTTAGCAAATGAAAAGGAATGAAAGCAAAATCTACATCTTTGTCAAATGTAAAAGAATGAGAAAAACAGATATCTTTATCAAATGTAAAAGAATGATAAAATTATGCATTTTTGGTCAAATGTAAAGAATAAAATAAAAACATTCTTTTTATCATTTAAAAAGAGTGAAGTAAAAATACCCATTTTGTTTACATTGAAATGAATTAGACAAAACTGGCATTTTGCTTATATAAAAATGATTCAGAATAAAATATACATTTTTGTTAGAAAATGTGAATCAGAATAAAATATACATTTTTGTTAGAAAATGTGAATCAGAATAAAATATACATTTTTGTTAGAAAATGTGAATCAGAATAAAATATACATTTTTGTTAGAAAATGTGAATCAGAATAGAAGTACATTTCTGTTAGAAAATGTGAATCAAAATAAAAAGGGACATTCTTGCCATTTAAAAAGAACGAACTAAAAATAGGCATTTTTGGTCATTTAAAAAGATAACACAAAAGATTAGAAATAAAAGTTAATATTTTTATTGTCGATAGGTTAACAATAAAAAGGAATGAAAATAAAAGGCTAGATTTTTATTGTTATTTGTTCACAATAAAAAGAATTGAAATTATAGATTTTTATTGGCATTTGTTAACTATAAAAAGAATGGGAATGAAAGGCTAGATAGTTATCATCATTTGTTCACAATAAAAAGGATTTAAATGTTAGTCTGTGATGTTGAAATGTTTGATGTGTTAAATATTATGTTAGTATATGCATACTAAATACTACACTTCCATTTACAGGTCATCCGACTTGTTTATGTGATTGGGGCGATAATTTTTACACATCGCCCAAGTGCACAAATAATTTATTATTTATTTGTTGGATGAAACCCCACACGGGTGTTGGGATGATTTTTGATCTACACTAGTCCCAATATCTAGTGTAGAATCCTCTTTGGCTGTTATTTGGATGTTTGATAATTATTCATCATGATTGTTGATTTCATGCAATATATGGATGTTGATTGAGTCACATTCTAATAAAGAATATATTAGAAATTTTCTTAGAAGAGGATATATTTTAGAAAAAGAATATATTTTAGAAAAATATATTTTTATTGAAATGAACTAGTTATTAACTAGAATAAATCATTAAATTTAGATCTAATGAAGTTTTCCAATTTGTTAATATTTAACTGAAATTAATTAAATAATTTGGATTTTGGGTTTGTCGTGAATAGTGTCTTAAATAACACTGTTCTTAAACCTCGTATGAAAAGGATAATCTTTTAATTTAGATTATTAAAGTTTCAGTAATATTTAGTAGTTGGAATAAGATGAAATGTAAGTTGTGTTTATTGTGAACTGTGTTTTTAATCGACATTTGTTCTTTAACCCAACTGACCGTGAAAATATGATTTGGAATTTGTAAATCTTTATTTAAGTTTTAAATGGGAATTTCCAAAAGTAAAGTTTCCCAATTTAATATATTAAATTGGAGTTGAATGGAAATTGAATTAATAATAACCGAGATAAGCTTCTGTAAAAGAAGCCCGATACTACATATGAAATTTAAGAGGCTTTTCCGTTATTCCATTTATATTATTGGTCGGATACAGAAATTTATAAGGATTATATATTGATTTGATTTCTGTGACGATTCCATATTTTATGGAAGATGATTTTGATTTTACCGTGAACTATGTTTTAAATGACATTAGTTCTTTAACCTAGTTAAAGATAAGATTAATTTCTTAAAATTAAATAATTATTGAATAGTGATTTTTGGTATTTAAAACCAAATTGAAGTTTTGATAAATCTGTAAAAGAAAGACTTAAGAATAAATTTGAAGAATTTATCTTTGATAAGATAATGTGAATATTTTATTTAAAAGAATATTCTGGATTGGAATGTGGCGTTGGATGTGTTTTATAGTACATGATTTTTAATTATAAAATACGTGAGTTATTCGGCAAGACCGGGTTTAACCCATTTCGAATAATTACTACGACGGTGAAGAGTCGAAGATGAAGACGGTGGTTGAAGACCGACGATCCTCACATCGAACGGAAGTGTTGCTACAGAGACCCTTGATGGGAGTAGCTACCTTGAAGGGGCTTAAGTGGTGGCCGTCTGGACTATTGTTGATTGTTCGGATTTGATTTTCACTCAGACCCAGAGCATAAGCTAGTAAATGGATGCATGTCTGACATTGGATTTCGTTCCATGTGAATTAAATCGATTTCTGTAACGTATATCTGTTTGGTGGTGGAGGATTTATTCTCTACTTAACACCCTGGTATATATTAATAGTGATTCATCGCATGGCGTGAATTGTCGATGTGGCACGCCAAGATGCAAATGATCAAGGCTTTTGTTGAGAAGCAAGGCCTTGTGGGATGATCAAAGTATAGCCTATTACGGCATAACTTTGTGTATATCGTGACTTCGCGAGCCTCACGCCCCAGTATGAGTCAAAAACGGGATATGGACTACAGGGAGTGCACACGTTTCTTTCTCGCTAGGAGCGGTGTCAGTGCTTAAACTGGCTGATATTTTACTTATGTGGATGATGGATTTTGAGGCACCTCGGATTTTTATTGGCCGTTAGTGGTCATATTAAAGGTCTAAAGGGGCCGGGAAGCGTGTGTTCAGGCATAACCAATCCACTGCCGATAGGCGGGGACCGGCCCTGAAGATCCAAGGGTTCACTGCGGGGGATCCTGAGGCATTTGCTAGAGTGTCTCGAATCGGAGAGGAGCTTGCCCCTAGCCTCGACTCATGATGGAAATCCAATTTCCAATACGACCTTGCGGTTTTGATTGTAGTACTCTTACGGCGACATAGTTGGATGGGGTAATATGCCGTCTATGATTGATACATTATGATTGAAATGTTTTTATTAGAATATATACGCACTAATATTAAATTCGTTTTATCGTATCAAACATCTTTTGACCATTATAAGGTAAAACCCTATCCTCCGGTTTGCGTTGCATTTTGTGATAGGACTTGGGTCTTATAATGGTTTCATTTTTCTAAAAAGCATTGCGTTGTTTAACGATTTACTTTATATTATGCACTGGCAATCCAATGGAGTAAACCAGTTCCGCGTTAGCGGCGCGGTCCTGTGATTAGCCATATTTATTAGATAAGTTAAGTTAAGATTTCTCATACCAGTCCCATGACTGACCTGTATTTTGTTTCACTGGCAAACTCGGGTGCCCATATTTTCCACACGGGCAGTCGAGTAGCTTTTTGCAGATATATTTACAGGATCCTGGCTTACAGCTGAAGCGGTATTCGGAAAGCTCTGTATCCGTGTATTTCTTCCACTTGTATATTTGTATTGTTTTCCGCTGCTATTTAAATGTAATTTCAAACTCTGATATTATTGTATTCCTATTATGTAATAAGTATTCATACACTGTTACATTCTTGTACTTTGATGTAATTGTTGTAATCAGCAATAAAATGTTCTTAAGTTTGTGTTCTGATGTGGGTTGTTCTCAAAGCAGTCCAGCCTTTCCTTTACTGGGAAGTTTGGGTCTTCACACAAGCTTTGTTTTCTTCTTATTTAGGTCCTTAAAGTCCTTTTTCGAGGTCTCGTCGGTATAATCAGAATCCTCATCAGTTGGCATATAGTCATCGTCGTCATCTAAATAGCCAAGCACACCAATTTGGGTTGCCTGTGATTTTAGGGTCATGGTACCAAGCAGAGATGTGTCACCCGGAGGAGCAGTAGTGACTGGGGTAGAAGGAATCAACACTAAGGTCGAGTTAGTGACCATAGCTTCATTCATCATAGCAGTATCGACCAGAAGGAGGCTCCTGTGAAATCAGACCTAAGACGGATGAACAGTGAGCACGAAATGCAGACGTCCCAGGTGAAAGGCATAGGAAGTCTAAGTATAGCATAGTTTGGACAATTTCAATTTTTCTTGTGGTTGTAAGACTTGCTTGAATATCTTTGTGTTCCTCGACCTCAATCCTATCTGCATCATTATAATCTTCGTCCTCATCATCTTCGTTATGCTCCTTTGTATCACCGCCCTCAACATTATGCTCCTCGGTAACTGTGTCTTTTCCTTCAAGCACAGCGGGAGGACTAACCAGAGTTTCCGAGCAAGAAGCTTCAACATTAGCAGGAAGTGTAGGGGCATTAGCATCTGTTGTGTTCAGAGCTTTCCCTCCTAAAGGTCCAACCTTGTCACTCAGTATGTTTTGCGCTTTC
Organism: Allium sativum; assembly: GCA_030737875.1. Classification (NCBI taxonomy): domain Eukaryota; kingdom Viridiplantae; phylum Streptophyta; class Magnoliopsida; order Asparagales; family Amaryllidaceae; genus Allium; species Allium sativum. The sequence continues at coordinate 621,756,707 of CM060910.1, forward strand.
GCCAACCGAGCCTTCCCCTCACCTAAGGCCACGCGAGACTCCTCATCTAAGAGAACTTCAATAAGATCGTCTTCACTGCAGTCGCCTTCATTAATCTCAATCATCCGCTCCCAGACAAGAGCCAGAGTAATTTCAAACTTATTTTCCAGATAATGCAAACTTCATTTACTCATTGCACTAAAGACATAAAAATTGAACAAACAAGTATCGGCATCCAGCTGCGCTTTTTCGGGAGTGGCTACAGCTTTAAATCTTTCTTTTTCAAGAGTCTTACTTGTAGCTTGCACTTTAGAAGGAGTCACACTCTGAGAAGAGATCTTCTCCCAAAGGATAGTTCTTTTTTACTAATAAGCAGCAGAGGCATTCTTTTCTATGATTAACCAAGATTCGGTGAGCTCTCGGGCAATTTGAGTCTCTTAGGCTTGCGCCGTTAGTGTGCTCTCTTTTTGTTTCGCAGTAGCAAGCTCATCTTAAAGCTTTTTATTTTCAGCCTCTAAGCTCGATAGATCTGTATCCCTTTGAGTGTAAGATGAAATAGTACTCTCTGAGACTTAAGAACTTTGATCAGCTCAACTTTGTCGTTCTCCAATGTAGCAATGCGATCAATGGTAATTCTATTAACTCTTTGGAGTTCATATGCAAAATCAAACCATTCACCCAATTGCTTCTCAGCATGGCCCCGAATTGTATCTAGTTGAACTTCGAGCCGACTCTTGGCCGTGTTGAATTGCGTAAACGTGCGACGCTTTAAGGTATCGAATTCTTCGAGAATGTCCCGCTTGTCATAAGGATATATGTCCAAATTGAGATATGTTCGTCTGAGGCACCGGCCTGGGAATCGGTCAGCAAGGCCAAAGTCGTCCAGTCCAAGAATATATTGAGGTCTGTTTATATTCATTTGAACATCAGTGGGAGTTGGGGAGACAGATGGAGAAACCAAGGACACTTGTTCGCAAGTAGTTTGAATGTCTAGCATTGGAAAATTGTCTGACTTATGACACTTCTGAGAGTCAACCTTCCACCGATCACCCTTATCCCTCTTTTGTCCTCTTTTCCTTTTCTTTTTCTCCTCCTCTTTCCTCCTTTGTTCTCCTAAGCTAGCTTCATGATCCTCCCTCCACAGCCTTTGATCATCAGTTTCAGGAAGTTCTGCAATTGGCCAAGATTGGTAGGGAGGTTGTGGATGTTGTGGACAATCGGATCGTTGGGAATGTCACAAAGGACGAAATTTGTTTAAAAGATGCTTTGGGTTTTGCTGACTTGACCTCTCATTAAAATATTTCATAACTGAGGACTCCGGCATCATTTCTGGACCTGGTAATAGCGACAAAGTAGAAACTTAGTGTTCACATTGACAAACACTAGGGCAAGTTTATGAAACTAATGCAAGGAATCATAAATTCATGGCATAAGTCAAACACTTGCTAATGTGTATCTAATAATGAACTAAGTTTTAAATTTGGTTCTATGGCAATCCCTAGTTTTGCAAGCATTTTTCCTGTTTGAGAGATGGGGACTCCAGTTATATTAATTCATGTTCCTATGGTTTGAGGTTTAGGAGGTTGGATGACAATTTCACCCTGAATGATATCTATGGATGGACTGAGATCACTCAAATCTTTATAAGTATCTGCAGAACTCTTACCTTGGGTTACTTGAATAATAGGGTTCTCATCAACCTTATTTGCATTATCCCAAGAAGGTATTTCAGCATCTTCGCATTATTTGAGCCCATTCATTGGATTTGAAAGGGTTTCTGAAGTAGTTCTATCCTTTTCAACCCGCTCGGTTTCCTTCTCAACCTGTTCACTCCCATCCTCGTGTTGTTGAGACTCCGCTTCTCCAATGGAAACCTGTTTAGACTTGAGAAGCATTTTCGTACTACCCGCAATGTTAGAACATTTCTTTAAAGAGGCTTTCTTAGCGAGGGATTTGCCAGTAGTCTCCTTCTTAGAAGTTGGATCTAATACAAGAGTACAAGAAGGGTCGAGCAGATGGTATTGACGAAGAAATTGTTATGTGATTAAGAATTTTCTACTCCTTGCTTTCTCATTAACAGCCTTTAAAGTATGAAGTAGATCCTGGTCGACCACAGCATTTGGGTCGAGAGATGGAATTTCTGTAAAATGAAGAAAGATTTGAAAAGCGAGGTTCTGAAGGAAAAGGAAATTAAATACTTAAAGAAGATAAGCTTACCTCCCTCCATCCACCAACCATAAAAGTTTCCAGGGCTCCAGACATAGGAGTATTGGTTTGGAAACCTTCGGACACTTTCAACCAGGTCAGTGATAATCTTGGACTGTTTACTTTCAACAAGGATGATTGAAGGGCGATACTTCCTACTTTTGAAAGTATATTAAGAACTAATATCCTAAAATGAGGGTGCACGCTGTTTGACCCTCATAAAAAGTACATATAGACCCATCAAAATGAAATAACCGTTTAGGTGCAACTGGTACAAGGCAATAGCCAGGCATCGGAGGATCGATTCTAGGTAAGGATTAAATGTAGGAATTGTTCTGCTCAACAGCATATGACGGTTAACTACAGCATACCCAGCTAGAGGAAGATCACTAAAGTCCTCCTTCCTCGGGAATTTGGCTTCATCCTTTTTTGAAATCTTAAATTACTTACACATTTGCTGGAATGAACTAAAAGAGAGCATTGTTTCATGTCTTTCAAGAGGTTCTAACTTCACTGGTAATAGTTGCATCCTCGGAATGTTGACGTAAATGTAGTCGAGTTAACATTTCTACACAAGTGATTATATTAAAAAATAAATTACAGGTGCGGGCTTCCTAATTCAAAGGGGGATTGTGCATGTTATTATGAAATGAGGCTTGAAATTTACAATTAGCATGTGTTGATTATCAAATTCAAAGTATCTTTGAAAAGTTGACATTAAAATGGTCATACTTGTGCAGGAAATATCCAATATAACTATGAACCATCAAATAAAAACATTTCTGTGCAAATGTGTCGTTCAACTCGAATAACAAGTTACATTATATGCCTACTCTTGACATTTAAGCTAACTTATTGTTGATTTGAGCAATCTGCAGTAAAATAAAAAGCTCGCAAATATGCAGATATTTCAGTTATTGTTGGTTAAGCATCACAAGAGAATTCGATGACCAATAAAAGCCCTAAACATGGAGAATTTCAAAGTAATGTCGACCCAATAAGGTTCAACACGCTCGAACCGAGACTGATCGAGCATGCTCAAACCTAAATCATGTCAAGCATAACTGATCTCATACGACCGATCATGCTCCAACCCAAATCATGTCAAGCATGACCGAGCTCATACGGTCGATCACGCTTGAACCCAGGTCAGTCGAGCATGTCGAACCTAGATCTAGTCGAAAAGGCTCAAATCCAAATCTAGTTAAGCGTGACCGACCCATACGATCGAGCCTGCTCGTACCCAGATCTGGGTCGAGCATGGACTATACTGATAATGGATTGATCATGTTTGGTTATAATGGTTTGAGCAGGCAAGTCGCGGGATTGCAGAATCGAGTTGAAGACTTCTAAATGATCAAGTATCGTGATGTGATTATATGAATACTATTGAATTCAAATTGAAGTTCGTACGTAACAAAAAGGCAACCCAAGGTTGCCACTACAATGGCTAAATTTCAGAGAATCATCCACAAGTAAAGGCAATTAACAAAAACATAGCAGCTAGGAGTTAGAGTACTGATCAAAACGTAGATCCTATGTACTACAAAAGTGCTAAAAAATGTGAAAATACAAGGTTCTATGGCTCGAGCATTTCATCAAGAACCATATGAACATTTAAATTTGCACTCATTCGAAGACAAGGAACTTGATTCCAATCACTCACATATGGTCACGAGTTCGACAACAATATTTGCAGCAATGTGGTTATACAATTCAAATCAAAGGGTTGTCTAAGACATTTTGATAAACAACTCATAGGCATGCTATTCAAATGAAAGATTCAAGGGAACTTATGTAATTCAAGTTCCTCAATCCATTACATACATTCAATCTAACAAAATCTATTCCAATTTACAAAAATTACAACCCAAAAATTCTACTCAATTCCAAGCTGTATCCAAATGTTCTAGTCGATCCACAACCCTAGTTTCCTACATTTCGAAGTAATGAAACTAGTACGAGATCAAAGGGAAAAATCATCTGAGACAAACATAGTGCTTCAGATTTAAGAGGGTTTCCCTAATTCGATTCAAATTTGGTCAGGTCTCACTATGGAAATCGAGCATGGTCAATGTACTTGAGGCTTGCGATGATTAATGAGCCGATTTGGAGGGAGTTTGAACGGAGTTGAGTGGATTGCGATGCGAAGTTCCTCAAAGAAGTTTGACTGCCATTAAAATATTTCCTTCAGTAAAATGAGTGAAGCGTCAAAGTAAAGACTGGAGAGAATATAAAGTAAGAAGGTGAGCAGGCTGGTTCGATTTATTGGGCCCGCCTGGCACATGGGAACACATACAAGCCCGCTCGTGCATATTCACTCACGCATATCCAAGTGTGCACGACTCATGGAGTTGAAGATGCGATTGAGCCATGGGAACATGAACTGACCTGACAAGTACAGTTGTCTATTTATGAAGCCATGTTTAGTCTATCAAAATTTGCTATATATCATTTCGAATCCTGAAATTTTTTACGTGTCAAAAAATTACGTACTTCGAGGGGCAAATTTTTATCCATTAAAAAATGTGCATAGGTTGATAGATTAAATCCAGAACAAAACATGGGTCGCACGCACATTGGAATCATGAGTCGTTCATGTTAATTCATACTCGCACACTGTATGGTTGGCTTGTTCACTCTCGAAATTACATGCAAGTTTGGTCATTCGCACATTCCTACGGTCAAGCATCACTGGGTCAAGTATGGGGAGTCGCACATCATATAAGGACAAGCGCAGGCATGATCGGTCATACTTGGTGGTCGAGCCATAAGGGTCACTCACACACTCTACGAGTCAAGTAGAAGAACAACTCGCACACCATATGGACCAAGCAAGGAGGTGTTTTGTTCATTACATGGGTCGCACAGAGGCAGGGAACATAACAAGAATAGAGAAGTCCACTCACCATTCTGGTCGATCGCGCAAGCATCTGGTCGCGCATCTTATGGTTCGATCGAGCATAGTTTGGTCAAACAGAAAGCTAGCAACTGCTGTCAACAGCTGGCAACAAATGGCAGTGGCATTTTCGTAAATACACTGACGAACTACCCAAAACCTGCACACTATATTTATCTTCTCCTCACTCCTATAAATAGAGGATGAACTCCACAATAATGGGGACGTATTTCTAAGACACTGAAGGGATGTCCAACTATTTTCTCCACAATTCTAAGTAATTGTAACTCCATTAATCATCTTTAATCAATGATCAAACATCAAGTTCGCCAGGGAATCATTGAAATTCACTCAAATCCTCGAAGAATCATAGATCTACGTTATTACTTTCTATACTTAAATAATCCTATCAAGTTCCTTAGCTAATTTGAATAAATCAAAGAGAAGAGCTTGTGGGAGAGAAAATGAATTTTATGAGAGAGAATTCATGCTTTGTAAACTTGAATATGATAATGAAAGCTATTCTCATAGTGGATGTAGAATTTCCCTTAGCCGAACCACTTTAAACTTTGTGTTCACTATTTTTTCCTTATATTCTGTGATTGTGGCTCCTTTATTTCATTCCTAACCATTTGGCGAAGTACTGCCAAAGTATATTTGGTGTTGTAGACCAATTTTGGTTTAAACAATGGATGATTTATATAAACAGTCAACGACAACAATTTAACATCAACGATATAATTTAACATGTTTATATTGATATAAACATAACCAATATGGTAATTCCTTAGTTGGTTTCAATCGTTAAAATAACAATTTAGTTTTCACTTGAATTAAACAAACGTTTATTTTCATCAATTCATTCAATATATGAATATATAAAAAATACACAATTGATAATCAACAACCATTGCACATGCATTACAAACCCAACTTATATAAAATATAAGTGGGACAAACCGTGTAAGTAAACTCACCTTGGTTTACATTTGTCGAGATAACGAATATTTTCAATTAAATTAAACCAGTGTTTAATTAATTAGAAATGCCAACTGCATCCAAACGCTTTCAAATCTGTTACATGACATAGTTCCCATCAAGGCGAGCCCAACGCATCTGAACCAATTCGAATTGGACCTAGCAGTCAAAAGTTATTAACGATTTAAGTTTACACAATTTTAATTATAATTAATTCCTTAATTAAGTTTAATTCACTAAACTAATTACATGTTTATTAGAAATAATGGTCGATCCTCTTTGTTTTCCACTCTTCGTTCCCAACTCCTGCTCCACACACGACAACCATTCACCAAAGTTGCGTCGCCTAGGGTCGACCGAACCCCGATCAGGTTCTGCCGCTCCACGCGCCACACCATCGACTACCACTGCCCGAAGTCCTGAGCCACTTGATCTCGCCCATCGCCATCAATTAGCCTTCGAACATCGCACATTCATGGTCATATTTTGGTCATAACACTGTCCCAAATCCTGTCACAATCATCCAACATGAAGATATCACGAGTACAACAAGTTTCTTGTTAGGAAGTTCTTTGATTGATAAACGCATCAAAGGATAATAGAGGAGGAAGTTTCGAATGGTTTTCTACCGTTGAAATGGATATGGAGGCGGGTTTCAGCTGTCGGCCATGATGTATGGTTTTGATCTGAATTTTAAGGGTATGATGCCCTATATACAGACAACCATATAATATAATATTGTTATATGAAACATTAGTGCAAAGTAATATGCAAAAACAACCACATACGATCTTTGATTGAGATGAAAATTGAAATCCTAGTATAACTCAATATTCCGGACATGATGAAACTTGTTTCATTGAATTCCGAGTTCATTTGCAAAACTTCCTTTATAATTAACAATGTGAATTGGTACGCGTTTAAATTGCGCACAATCACAAAATAAATCCAGTTGACTTGAAACGTGAAATCCTACAATAATTAATCACTATGGATTTAGTACAAATAGTTTCGTTGAAATATGAGTTTTTTTGAAAATTAGTTATTCTTAAGTTCCATATTAACTCGATAAAACTATTAGGTAAAAGTCTAACCATTTACCACCCATACGATCTAACGGAAAGTCTGATCGATACGAAAATCGAAATCCTACAACGATTAACTAATATGAATCCAACGACACAAGTTTCATCTCATTTCGAGATTGTTTCGTTAGAATGATATTTTAAATGTAAAATCTTGCTATTTTAGGCACTAAAATACCTAATCTAAAAAAATAACGAACTACCTACCTATCTTGATTCTAAATGTTCATACGAATTCAACAGAACTAGTTTCACGTTTTAATTCGATAATTATCTCAAGTTACATATAATTTCCTTTCAAATAAAATTTATTAAGTTAATCGTTATGGTTTATAAATTATTGTATATCGGCTTTCTTAAAAATTGATTTTGACATAACTTAGAATCTTTAATATGAAATCTTGATTTTTCTTTTTCATTATGAAATTATAATTAAATAGACTCGGACGATTATTATTTCAAAGAATTTCAACTTATATTGGATTCCATATATTCAGTTGAAGTTTAAAAATTAATATTATGAACTACCATACAGCCGCGAGCTCATTTTTAATTAAATATAAATTATACATTCAAATGTCATTTTATTAATAAATTCTATATGAAAATCCATAATATTTCTAATATAACATTCAAAAAAAATTCAAATGTTCAAATTAAAATGACCAAAAAATCCGAATCATTACATTTCTCAAATCTAATTACCACTTTCTTTCTGTATATTCTTGCGAACAAATTGAATTATGCTTGTAATCATACGGTATAACTAATCAATTGCAACAATTGGACGTAGGCGCGATTTGGCGAACCGCTATAAACCCTACGTTCTTTTACATTTATGTACTTTGTGATTTCTTTTTGATTAATTATGAATATTATCTGATTTACATACAAATTGGGTATTGGAGTCAGATTAACCAAAATCAGATGTCAACACTTTGGCGTATATGGAAGGGGGCTGAACCTTCGACTTTCTATGCTCAAGAGATGATGACAAGTAAGAAGAATATGAACGAGCAACCAAAGGGCACAACAATGGAAGGAGGAAGTCAGGAGGCTTTTTTCATGAGAAATCCTTCCTTATACCAGAGAAGGGAGGCATGGATAAGGTGATCAACACTCTACAAACCCGCTTTGAACACATAAAATCTACTTGAGAAATAATAGGAATTAATGACCAAGTTCCTATATCAGGTTGTACAACTAGTTCAACCATAGGTTCAGAATCCAACTACAGGAGTTGGTCCCTGCACCGCACAACCGCACAACTTGAAAACGAGGCCAACTCCGCCACATTTAGAGAAGTCGGTACCGAACCGACCAGAGAAATCGGTACCATGTCCAAGAGCTTCTTCATAACATCGGGAACAAATTTCTAACGGAAATGGTCTTTGAATTGGACACAACTCAAGCGAGCATCATCCACCTTCGATAATAAGGACTCATACCGATCGAGGGCTTCTTCTCGTAGCATTCTCACTGCTTCCTGAAACACTGTCGATTATATAAATCCAACTTGTCAAAGATGTCCTCACAAGAACCGAGCCAATCTATGACTCTAGGAACACTTTCCGATCCATAAAAGAATGTGCCTCCAAAATGGAAAAAGTCCTTGCAAATCTGGAAAAAAATAATCAAATCTATGGCAAGGGACAGAAAGGACATCTATGGGAGACTTGAGATCGACAACTAGCTCAATCAAATGATTAGTAGACATAAGATTATCAGCTGGATATGGTGCATGGACTGGTCCTATGCTAGTATAACTACCCTGACTATTATTAGCCAAAAGAACTGTAAAGAAAACAAGAATAGAGATGGATCGCAATAGGGTGGAATACAAAACAAATGGAAAAGGAATGCTGGAGTTATACACAAAACAATGATTTATATTGTTTGAAGGACTACTATGGAATGCTAAACAAATTTTCCATTCTCGACATATCCACTTTCCTATATCTACCCCACAACAAAGAAAGGAACAAATTAGCATGATTCAACCAAAGGTTAGGACACAAAGGTTAGTTTTTCCACTTATATTGTATTTAATGTAATGTATTTGCTCGTATCTTATCCTGTATTATTCACATTTTTTTCTGAACTCAACTACGATACCAACTTGTAACGCCCCATGCAGATACCCATAATAGTGAAGAGTATTAATAGGTAATACCGTCTACTAATTTGGAGAATATGGCTATCTAGGAGCAAGCAACCATAAGTCTTGTATTAAATAAACATCATGAGTGTCAATAAGTTCTCTGCATTATTTTTTAAATGTGGAGCAAAAACATTAATCTCTATTCAATAAAATGCTATGGTGGCTATACACTAATTCAGAACAAAAACAAATAAATATAATACATCATAGTTTATTGAACAAACATCCCCAGCAACATATATAGATACAAGTTTTATACAATACACAGTGTTTAAAAAAATATGGTATACAAGTCCGCTACATATACATCTAATAAAATAAGTAGGTACATAACATAGTACAAAGGAGTATCCAAAATGTCGATTATAATCCAGCAACAATTCCGAAGCCCAACAAATGTAGGTTGATAACCAGAAAAAGAAACATGACTATAAGAATCCAAGAGAATACCTGAAAAGCTTGGTCTGACTCGAGCATTAACACACATGGGTCGGTTTAGATAGTAGTGAGTGTAAAAATAATAATTATATCGTAAGCCATGAATTATAACTCTTGGCCAAGAAGAGTCGGAAGGGTAACTACAAGGATAAAATAAAGCTGAAGAATAACATCTAGTACCATAAAAGAAGTTCCATCGAGGTTATGTACTTAGCTAGAAGAAAAGTACACATCATCATTAACTATGCAACTTGGCTTAATGCATCTGTTTCATCAAAAGACAATATTTATAGAAAATCAAAAGAATTTCAATGATTTAAATGCCATCATGAACACCAAACACCAAATATCAGCAATAGTTATTGAAGTAAATTCAATATCGCCCAATCACCGATATGGTTAGGAGATCAAAAGCACTAGAATATAAGTCCAAGGTCGATACCATCAAAGTGATAAGATATCAATATATATAAGACAGAGGTCATTAGCATCCCAGCTAATCATTAAAGCATCAATCAACAAGTCATCAAAAAATAATTCGTATCCGAACATCAAAATATTGCACATGCATATACTTTTGCCAAGTACAATTTATTAGGAGATTCGCCAGCCTCCAGTCGTGACCCAACAGCCCGACTTCACTAATGATCGAGAGAGTAAACTTCTCTCTGAAATGACCCGAATTTCCGTACCCTTTGAGTCGACTAATAACACCACACGTCCAACCCAAATTGCACAGAAACCCGAATCATTATTAGAAAGAAGTTAGAGGATGAGAAATAGAAAGAAAGAAATATTAGAATAGAAGAAAACGAAGATCACAAACTTGCAGCAGAATGAATAAAATATATTAGATAACATAAACTTTGAAATACAAATCAGTGATTGTATATAAACATACCATTATCAGAGCACAAAGGTTATTCCTGGAACAGTTATAAACACCTGTTTCCAGATACAACATAGTACACAGCGGAAAATATGATAGTCTATAACTAAGTGGTGAAGCCTCCTACTTCAACCTCCTCCAGGTGAATCCGTAAAATCATGACTACTTGACTGCCCGTACAAATTTGGGCACCCAAGAGTTTAGGGAAACAAACAAAATAAACTCTGGGTTAGTCATGGAACTGGTGTGAGTAAACTCCAACCACTTGTTTAACTTTTAAAAATCCTTTCGAAAAAAATGATAATCGTAAGACCGATCCACACATAAACACAGATGGTTTTTACCTTACGATAACCCAAAACATTCTTGATATCAAATCCAGTGATATTATAATAATGTCTACATCAAATGAATAGAAACTAGTGGAACGCTTGCATCTCACGTTCCATATATAATATAAAATAGAAAATCGTAGAGCGCTTATTGGAGATTGGATTTCCAATATGACAAGGTATGGGACCACCTGCCGATAGTGTATCTCTAGAGGGGAATACACTGGGTTCAACAAGAATGTCTTGCAACCCGGCCCACACATGACCGACCACTCATTTCGCTTGAGTGTATCGAATGTATATCACCAACGATTGGGATCAACAACCGTTCCCCGAAAGGGACAGCATAGATAAATTAAAGAACAACTGGAATTTCTCTAGATAAGTGATTATACATCCTAATGGGATCGACCCACATAGCCATGCTGCCTGCCCGATTTTTGTCAATTCCTGGTTGTGAGGCTTGAGGTCATGACGTATCTTTTAGAACACCTGACCACCATTCACTTTGAACGCCACATCGTCATACCCGCCAAATCACAAATTGATTTCCCCAAAAATATTACGGGTATAAAGCTAAGAGAAACGAGTTTCTCTGCCACCAAACGTAAGTACGTTTGAAGAGATCAACTTATGTGATCCGTTAGATATACTCTGTCAGACATTCGTTCATTCATGTTGTCCTGGGATTGGAAAGACCAAAGGCACTATCCGGTAAACAGGATAGCCCTTGCATAACTCCATCTTCAATTATTTTCATCATATTTGATAGCAACGCTAACGCCCATACAGAGTGGTTTTCAGATACTGAATCTGATCCCGGTCTCTCCGTATTGATGACGGAAAAATGGTCAAAAACTTCGATAGTCAGTGATTTAACTATTAAAGAAAAATAAGTGTGCAACCAACAATCTTATTTCCAGGAAGGGATTCGATCGATCAAACATCAATCAACATTTAGCCCCCTTTTAAATCAATTTCTTATTATATTATCATTTACTATTCTCATTTTGCATCTTTCGTATTTTTTTGAAGCTCAGTTTCCCCACTCGATTCTTTGAAAAACATTTTCAATACTATAATTCCTTTATTCAAGAAAATATCTCTTATTCCAGTTAGAAAACATTTCTAAATATTCACGAATCCTTATTTTCTATATTCAGAAAATATACATAATTAATATCTGAAAATATTTCCGAATTTCCTCTCTTAACTCCTCTTTGACGAATTCATTTCATTTTCTATGCATAGAAAATATCTCTCATTTTATTAGGGGAAACATTTCAAATTCTTTTAAATTAATGCGATGTTATAAAACATCATTATAATAACTCTAACCACCAATCATTTGTTAACTAATGGTATTACTAACCAATCCTTTCTACCGAACCTTAACCATTTCTCCGTCAATCATGACGTCAGTCTAGTTGGGGTATAATTACCTCTCAGACCTTAACTGAACGACATTCTTAACTTTGAAATAGCCAAGGCTCATAACTTTTAATCAACATCAGTTATGCGACTTTCGGATCCAATCAAAGAACATACTTCTTTCACGGAAAAACTTTGATTAGGCGTTATAATCGATGTTTCCAAATATTTGATTTATAAAACATTGCTTTTAACAAAAGCGTTACAATCGCTGTCTAGGGTTATAGAACATTTATTATAGCAATAGCGTTAAGATTGCTGTTAAACCAGTTATTATAACGGCAACATTAAAATTCCTATTTAGAATTTTCAAACCATTTATTTAACAACAGCGTTAAAATTGCTATTTAGAATTTACATAACGTTATCACACTTCATTTCACATTCCAGACTTTGGAATAAAACTCATCATTTTCATTTTTAAATGATTATCCATTTCCTTATATCCTATTTGGTTTCACATTTCCAATCTAAATTCCTTTTAGATATCTCATTTGCAAAATATTTGATTTAACCATTCACTTTAAATCGTGCGTAACACTTCTTCTTAAAAATTAGCTCATTTGTCTTCATTCCTTTGGATAATATTAAAAATCCAATTTTTCCTTTATTAACTTCTAATGGTAGAGCCATTTACAAATATTGTTTCTATTATATCCCTTTTATAATCACGTTTAGAATTTCAGTTATAATTGCTAAGTGCTAAACAAATTTCAAATATCAGTTTCAAACCCATTTCCACTTTCTATATAAATCTAATCTTGAATTTATATTTCAATGAATCTAATGATAAATAATTCAATTAAAATATATTCTCATTCATTCACAAATCCTTGATTTATTCATTTGAAACAGGTTTTCTATTTCCAATTCTATCAAAATTTAAATTTCTATATTTGAAAATAAATTCCCTTTTTTAAAAATTGGAATTCCCCTTTTCTTTATTCGAAAATATATATGGTAATTAAATATCAAATCCTAGGGCCAATGTAATTTAAACACAACATACTCGATCACCAGTTATATATCACATCAAATAACACAACCAATAAATAAAATGTTGAGGGATCCAGTTGGATCCCTCCAACCTGCTTCCCTGCATCCACGGATGTTAATCAACAATAATAATATTTTCACATCAATATGAAATATCAGAACTAATAGTGGATCAATGATGTAATCATATCAACCAATTTTATCAACTATTCAACCAAGCAATTATCACACAGTATAAAATAAATTTAAAAACTCGTTTATATAAAAATATGAACGAGTCAGATTAGTGAGTTTACTCACCTTGTTTTGCAGTTGACAATTCTTCTTTCATTTTGAAAATCAACAACGTTGATTTTTCTACAAGATTCCAATAACTCAGTTCTCAGTGGTGATAGTTCCATGATGTAGATTTCATCATTTCGAATCCAACGGCTCATATTTCGCCTGATTCTGTTCATGGATGAAGAAATTACACGCGTTACAAATTTAGTTAAAATAAATATCTTTAGCTATAGATTAATTAAAATTAAATTTTAATAAATACCATTTATCCCGTTTACCGTTTAAAACCCTTCCTCATCATATTCCTTCTTCAAAGGTAACCGCCTGTAACCTTCATCACCATTGAAAATACGTACTACCCTCACCTAAGCAAACACCAGCTCTCCGAACATCGACGTCACCACACTCTCCATCTCCACCACGTTAAACCTGCGCCTTCCCTTTTCTTTTTACCTAATGCCACTCTCTACAGCAACTTCAAATAAACATATACCATCACTTGACCTCCTAGCTCCTTAATGCATTTGCACCCGCACGTATAGCTTTACAACCAAACACCCTTCACCCAACAAAGCTTTCGTACTACTGTATTTCTCCTAGTTCAGATTTTTGTACAACTCCCAACAAACTTTAATATCCTCCTCCCTTTTATTAACGTTAACTCTTCTTCCAGTGGATAAAAGTGAAACCGCTCCTGTATATTTCTTTCCAAACGTTGGGTACTCCTTGCCAAGCAAATACTCATCTACACCACACCTGAAACGCGCAATACTTCTCACTAGGAACGCAAAGTCAGCAATGTCATTTCCCACTAAAACTCTCTTCTCCCCTTCACACCTTCAAATCCCACTACGTGACTTTCAGATCGTCACAGGACCCTCCTCTGTTGATCGGAGTTGGCCTCAACTAGTAGCACCCCAGTAACAGGACCTCACGACATAAGTTGACTCAAAAAGCCATGAAATCATGCCAAACTGAGTGGCACTCACCTAAGAACCCAACACTGACCTTTGCTCCATCTCCGGCATCACCTAATGTCGCCCATCGTCCATTCGTTGATCATTGCTGATCATTGGGTGCGATAGAAATTGCGGCGTCCTCACAAAGGTTACTTGAGATAGAAGTCCTTGATTTCTAGACCTTAACGAAGTTTAATTATTCTGATGGAATTTCAAATCCGATTTTTAATTTATGAAGATTAGGACCATTTCTGGAGAAATCAAAGCACGAATGAATTAGAATTTGGGGCTAGGTATTTTGACAGAATGGTGTAATTATATAGGATATTTTATTAATTTCTTTCCTTCGAACAGAATCCTTCACATTATACCTGACGTCCAATATTTAAAATAAGAAGAAGCATGGGTGTCACAGGATAGAATAGCTTGAGGCGCACAGAATGGAAATTACTTAGTGCTCACGGAGATGAAAGCGTGCATAGTACGCTGCTCTAAATTGTACAGAAAAAGCTGTTAATATATATTAATTGATGTGGATCAATTTGTTTTGATTTAAAAATCATTTAGACATATAGTTAACAAACGAATGCGATGAGATTTGTTGTAATTTTTATATTTAATAATGCCACATTCACATCTGCTATATGAACTGAGAAAGTACTAGTTTGATGAACTGTAAAAATTAGACAAAGGGATGTACTATTTCAGTGCATGAATTAAAGGAAGAAAACATGTTGAATATATTATGTTAAAGTTATAAAACATAGAGTACCTGGTTATAAAATTTTGTTCACGTATGAACAACTATGGACAGAGGTAGGAATGCGATCGGGTTCAACATAGTGTCACGACCCCAAAAATATAATAATGTTGGTATTTTAACTTATATTATGAAATCCCAAAATATTGATATAGGGTACAAAATACTCCAAATAAAAGGTTGCTTATTTTACGAAATAAAAATTACAGTAAAATTCTAAAAATTAAATTATAACTATGTAACGACCCGGAATTTTGGGGCCAATTTAAAATTTTTATTTTTTAGAAATTTTAATGGATTTTAATGTTTAAAATAATTTATTTAAAATAAGAACAACTAAAAATTTATTTCAAAACAAATAAATTTAATTTCATCATAAAAGGAGTTTAAAACAGCGCTACAGTTTGAAAATTTGAATTTGAACTTTGACTGACTGTACCGAATTCAAACTAAATCAAAATTGAACGAAACAAGAAATATTTAAATCTGTTTAATCATATCTTTCCAACGAATCAGAAAAATCTAGATTTCGTTTTAAAAATCAAAAGTTATGTCCAGTTTAAAACTTAGAAAAGTCGGTGTAGAATTTATATATATTTTAATATAATATATTGGCCTTAAAAATAGTCATTTTGCAAACGACCTTGGTTTTCGATGAAACCACTTTTGTTGGAACCAGAATGTCAAATTATTGTTAAGTTTAATTTTCCAGAATTTTTCGAATTAATATGTGAGCATGGCGAAGGAAAACATGTTTTGATCATTTCAGTCAAATTTAATCGACTGAAAATAGCCATTTTTCAAACTGTCTCGGAATTCGACGAAATTGGTTTTGTTAGGACCGTATCGTCAAAAGAAAGCCAAAAACATATTTTTTGAAAATTTCTGAGTTCATATGTGGCCCCAGTGAATTTATATATACGGTTAAATTAAATAATAAAGGATTTAAATTATAAAATTAAATAAAACAGGCTACAGACTTATGTTTGGGCTCACGGGACATAGCCCATTGGGTTCAGAATAGGGGTTATTAGCTAGGAATGTCTATCGTTGGGCCTGAATTGGAGTTAGTGGATAAAATGCGCTCTAAGAGTTAAATTTATATTATAATATTATTATAAATAATCACTAAACTAAGGAAACCCTAATACTATTCCTACAGCCGCCGTATATACAACTTCGATGGCAGAAACGCTCCTGTCTTCCCTCTATAATTTCTTTCTATCCAACGCGAAATATAACATGAAACCAAAACGATATCGAAGAGGCAAGCGAGGCCTTGGATTCTGTACGGTGATGATGGAAAATGGCGAAGTGTGGTGCTCGATTTTTCACCTTAGACTGCCGAACTTTGGAAGCCAATCGACGACGATGGCGACCACTGATCTGGGCCCCACTGCAGGCGGAGGAGGCTCGGTTCTCGGCGCATGTCAGGGAAACCTCTGATTGAAGGTCAGCGCCTCGGGTTGGTGCGCGTTATGGGTCAAAGAGGACGAGCACGGGTTCGAACTTGGTACAGGTGTTTCCAGAAGAAGAACGATGGAAGAAGAGGGAACATGCGGCCCAGATCTGATCTGAACGGTGGATTAGAGGGAATATGGTAATTAGTTTAAATATATTTTAATTAATTAATTATTTAATTATCAAATGGAAAAACGATCATAACTTTGCCAATCGGAATCAGAAATTAACGAAACAAGTTACGTTGGGTTCGTATTTCCGAGCACTACAACATGAAGCTGACTAGAACCAATTCTGAGAAAATCAAGATTTGAGGAAAATTCCATTCTAAACTGAACAGAATCAAATCGATGTGAGAAATCTAATTTTTTTTATATTTGAGAATCATTCTGAATTTATTATCACAAACCTACAGTTATTTTCCGGTTTGCTATTATTCATGATTGTTCTGTGTTGAATGTAATATATGGATCTGTTTGACTGGTGATGTTATTTGGTGATAAATGGTTAAACATATTGTCGTGAGATAATTTGCTAGAAAACATTTAGATCAAACTGTAGTGATAAAGGGAGCAAAACGAAAATTTAAATTTTGTTGAATAAAATGGTTGAGACAATAATTTGTCGTGTTTGTCAAAAACAAATTTGTAAAAATAAATTTGTTATTTTTGTCAAGATTAGATAATTAGAATAAAATTATCGTTTATGTTAGAAGCTAAATTATGTCATTTATGATAAAACATAAATTTATCGTTTATGTTATACATGTTATATTAGTATAAAAATGTCAAACTTGTTGTGTTAGAGATGTAGAATAAAAATACCTTTTGTGTTAAAATTGTCATATTAGAAGAGAAGAAAAAGAATTAAATTTTTGTTTGCCTTCATTATATGCAAACAAACATGGAAAGAGAATTATACCTTTTATTTGCATTTTCAGATGCAAATAAAACATAGAAAAGAATTATACCTTTTAATGTAATTGTAAACATAAATTAGAAAAGAGAAGAAAAGATTACATTAGAAAAGATAAGAAAAAAAAATTACATTCTTATTTATAACATGAAACATTAGAAAAGAGTAAACGATAAAGACTTACATTTTATCGTAACATGAATCATTAGAAAAGAGTAAACAATAATAATTACGTTTTATTGTAACGTGAAACATTTTTGTTGAAGAAAAATGGTTGAAAACATTTTTGTTGAAATAAAGTTATCGCTTTATTTCATTGTGTTAACAAATGTGATATTAAAATAAAAACACCGTTTTGTTAGTATATATGATATTAGAAATAATCACTTTCATTAGAGTCTAGCATGTTGAATAAAAACAACATTTTAGTTATAAAATGTTAAGATATAAAGAAAGATAACATTTTGGTTTTTAAATGTTAAGATTGAATGAAGACAACACTTTAGTTTTAAAATGTTAAGATGAATAAAAATATAACATTTTAGTTATAAAATGTGGAGTTGACAAAAATATCACTTTTGTTTGTTTGTTGTGTTAGAATTGACAACAAAACAAATATATTACTTTTATTTGTTTTTGTTGAAATAGAATTGTCAACAAAAACAAAGTTATCCTTTTTATTTGTTTTTGTTGAAAATGTTAGAATTGATTTAACATAAAGATATTCTTTTTATATTAATATAAAAGGTTAGAAAAGTGTTAACATAGAAATTATCCTTTTATGTGATAAAAGAAAACATAGAAAAGTGTTAACATAGAAATATTCTTTTATATAATATTAGAACGCATAGAAATTGGTGAACTTATAAAATATTCTTTTATATGTTATTAGAACACATAAAAAGGGTTAACAAATAAATTATACTTTTATTTGTCACTAGAGTACATAAGAAAAAGGTAGCGAAATAAAGGTGTTATGTTAGTTGAAAACTAAATGTGAAAGAATGATAAAAATATTTATTTTTATCATTTAGAAAGAATTAAACAGAAATATACATTTTTGATAATTAATAAGGATTAAACAAAAATGAATATTTTTGTGTATTAAAAAGGATTAAACAAAAATGAATATTTTTGTGTATTAAAAAGGATTAAACAAAAATGAATATTTTTGTGTATTAAAAAGTATTAAACAAAAATGAACATTTGTTTACATTAAAAAGAAGTAGATCAAAATATATAGTTTTGTTTACATTAAGAAGAGTTTAATCAAAATTATCATTTTGGTCATTAAAAAGAGTTTCACTAAAATTATCATTTTTGGTCATTAAAAAGAGTGTAACCAAATAAACATTTTTGTGCATTAAAAGGAGTTAAACAAAAATAGACATTTTTGTTTACATTAAAAAGAATCAGACAAAATAATCATATTTTGTCATTAAAAAGAATTAGACAAAATAATCATATTTTGTACATTGGAAAGAATTAGACATAAAAGTTAATATTTTTTTATTGTCGATTAGTTGCAATAAAAAGATTAGAAATAAAAGGGAATATTTTTATTGTCGATTAGTTACAATAAAAAAAAAGATCATATTTTAAAAATATGATGTTAGCAATGGTTTGAAATATATGTTTGTTGTATGGAAAGGTTAAATGTTTTAGAGATAAATGTTTGTATATTCAAATTTAATATTACACTACCATTTACAAGTTACCCAACTTGTTTATGTGATTGGGACAATAATTTTCACACATCGCCCAAGTGCACAAATATATTATTATTTGTTTGATGGATGAAACCCCACACGGGTATTGGGATGATAATGGACACACACTAATCCCAATATTTAGTTATCTGTCAATCGATGGATTGATAGTCTATGATGAGCGTTATTTATTTACTTTAATGCTCACACAGTTATAAATTCCACTTTGGTCGTCATTTGGATGTTTGATAATTATTTATCATGATTGTTGATTACATACAATATATGGATGTTGATTGAGTCACATTCCAATAAAGAATATTCTAGAAAAGAATATATTAGAAATGTCTTAGAAAAAGAATATTTTAGAAAAGGAATATATTTTAGAAAAATATATTTTTATTGAAATGAACTAGTTCTTAACTAGAATAAATCATTAAATTAAGATTTAATGAAGTTTTCCAATTAGTGAATATTTAATTGAAATTAAATTAAATAAATTGGATTTTGGGTTTGTCGTGAATGGTGTCTTCAATAACACCTTTCTTAAACCCAGTTGAGAAAAGAATAAATCTTTTAATTAAGATTATTAAAAGTTTTCAATTTATATTTAGTAATTGGAATAAAATAAAATGTGAGTTGGGTTTATTGTGAACTATGTTTTTAAGCGACATTTGTTCTTTAACCCAACTGACAGTGAAAATATGATTTTGAATTTATAAATCTTTTATTAAGATTTAAATGGAAATTTTCCAAAAGTAAATTTTTCCAATTTAATATATTAAATTGGTATTGAATGGAATTTGAATTAATAATAACCGAGATAAGCTTCTATAAAAGAAGACCGATACTACATATGGAATTTAAAAGGGTTTGCCGTTATTCCATTTATATTATTGGTCGGATACAGAAATTTATAACGATCATATATTGATTTGATGTAACGAACCATAATTTCTGTATATTTAAAATGTAAATTTTAATTAAATAAATCGTATACTATTGGTTAAATTTATATTTATTTATATTACGAGCCTGAAATGGCGCGGTAGTTTGAAAATTCGATTTCAAACTTTGGAAAAATATATAAAATTCATTTTAAATCAGAATTGAACAAAACTGGAAACGTTGTAATCGAATTAATCATATCTTTCCAGAGAATGTAAGAAATTGAAATTTCGCCGGATAAATTGCAAGTTGTGAGTAAATCAAAATTTCGAAAGGTCGCTATGGAATTTATATAAAGAAACTATAAGCAATTGAAATTTAAATTTGAATTCCGGATTTGTTAAATTTTAAATAATTATATATGGGAATATAAAATATGTGAATTTGATTTATAAAATTTTATTTAAGTTATCAATTGATTTAATTGGGATTCTTTTAAATATTTAAATTGAATTTAATAAGTTAATTGAATTTTTGAATATTTTATTTATTTATTTAACTGTGAAATTTAACTGTTTTGGCGACTGTCTCGGAATTCGACGAAACTGGCGCCATTGGATCCGGAACGGCGAATTTTTACTAGGTTTCAATTTTCAGAATTTTTCGAATTAATATGAAAGCCTGGTAAGAGAAAACGCGTTTTACCAGTTGACAGTTAAATTGGATCGACTCGAAAAAGGCCATTTTTCAAACGGCCTCAGAATCCGACGAAGTTAGTTTCATTAGAATCGTATCGTCAAATCATAAACAAAAATAATTTTTCTGGATTTTTCGGGGTCAGTATGTGGGCCCAGTAATGTGAAATGTACGTTCGAATTGATATACGGTAACGGTGTGTGTGTTAATAAGTTTGGCCTTATAATCTGATATAAATTGAAGCCCACTAACCTCCATCAGCCATTTTACACTTTACTCCACCTTTTTCTTCTTTAATGGCTGAAAATTTAGATCCAAACCCTAGATCTAAATTCAATTTCAACCCAAAAATAAAACTTCTCCGAATCATAGCTTATTATATACCGATTCGAAGATCTCGACGACACGAACCCGCGGGTACCTTCAGATTTGACGTGCAGTAAAGGAGTTGGCCGGAATTCACGGTCAAAGGTTCAGATTTTCGAATTCATGTGGTCAATTTGGGGGTTTTTAATCAGGCAGCAAATCGGAGAAATTGGCATATGGGTTTTGAAGAGGATGTCGATACGAGTCCATAGGCGGTGGCGTTCGTTTTATCGTTGAGTGGGTAGTCGGGATTTGGCGTTTAAAGGTGCGAAAGTGGCAGTTTTGGAGGAGGCGGTGCGACCAGCAAGGTTGACCGGAGGTGACGGGTCCGGCGTGAGGTGGAGCGGCTCGAGGAGATCTTTCCGATGGTGGTGGTCACGCGTCACCAAGTGGCCGGGGTAAGGAGCAACCGCCGGTCAAAGTTCCGGCCGATTTGGGTTTACTTCGGTCGACGGGCCTGTAGCAGGAAGAAGGCCAGAGCGGGAAGAAAGGTAAGAGGCCACGTATCACTATGTGGTAGGGTCTGGTGGATATTTTATTAATTTATATA
Source organism: Allium sativum (assembly GCA_030737875.1). NCBI lineage: Eukaryota > Viridiplantae > Streptophyta > Magnoliopsida > Asparagales > Amaryllidaceae > Allium > Allium sativum. The sequence goes on from CM060910.1 coordinate 621,778,686, forward strand.
TTTCGAAATCCAATTGATAAAACATTGATAACTTTCTCGTACGAGGTCGGATTGACGCATGGTTTGTTGCGTTGGGATCGTGGCGGAGTTGCGGACGTTTTGACACTAATTTCGCTGCATTTGGAGACTGTCAAATTTTGGGCCTTTTCTGGATGTTCGATTCAAATTGAAACCCGAGAGTGAGTGTTTCTTCGCTCACGTAATACTAAATTTATCCCATATTTATCAAATTAAAGTATGAAATAATTGGTTGCATGGTTGTGTTTGATTTGGTGAATGATTGCTTGAATTTGACATGCCAGTGTGTTACATGCAATAATAATCGATAATTGGTTATTTAAATTTAGTTTAAAATTCTAATTAGAAAACTCCGACACCTGTCAATTCGTATATGATTCGATTTACTGTTCGAATGAATGTTTGTGATGGATGCCTCGGTTTATTTGATTTCTGAATTTATACCGTTTGAATGATTCTGCCATTCAGTACATGATGTTGTGTGCCCATGTGACGATAAATCCTATGTACCCTTGATGTTGCGGGCATCTAATAAACCTGGGATTTATCGATAAAATAAATTAAAAACACAGAGTGAAATGATAAATCTCTGTGACCCTGATTTGGATTGAAATGATAGATCCATCCCTGAATATCGAGAAATTAGATTTAAAATCACTTGGCCATAGGGTAGTAAATTATATACGGACATCGGTTGGTTAAATGATTTTAATATTTGAGAATTTTCTTTTGATGGAAATTTATTTAAGGGAAATGTGTCGACTGTTGAAATGGTTTCCCTAACACCTGAACCCTGAGTGATTATGAATTTGTTAAGGAATTATCCAAAACAAATTGAGAAATAAAAAAAAAACTGAAGATTTTGGAGTATGTCTTGGGGTTTCAAAATTTAGGGTAATATGCGGATTTGATAAATTTCCATGAATTAAGTTTTGAAATAAAGGTTTGATAACATTCGGGTTTATTTCGAATTTGGCATGAATATGAAATTTAATCCTTTAAATAGAACGGTCGGGTTGAACGGTGGTTAAAACAAGACATTGAAATGGTGTAACTCCATTTGAGACTGGAATTTAGATTCAACTGTTGAAGTTTGGAAGGAGAAACAAAATTTAAGGTTAAAAATTTTATTTTATTTTATTTTATCGTTTTATTTTATTTTATTTTATTCTATTTTTACTTTATTTATAAACTATATATCTACTTTGTTATAAGTGAAGTTTTCTTATATATTATTATTTAAAAACTATTTAGTAAAGCTTGTTTATGTATATATATATATATAGTGATTTAAATTACTTTAGTATACTCTAATGATTCTATATAAGTAAATTTTATATAAGGTTTATTTATAAGTATTTATTTTCAAAATTTATTTATGAATTGTAATTCTTCTTCCGAATGGAAAGTGGTTGGATTTAAAACCGTTGATTCAAATGGAGTTGAGATAAGTTATATTCTATTTGAATATGAATTGATTTTAATCGATTTTGATATGGAAGGGTAGATTTTATTCTACCTGAATATAAATGGGATTTCCAAAGATTGGAATAAATAGATATGGGGAAATATATACATTCTAACTGAATATGAAGGGATTTCGAATGTAAATCTATTTGAAATAACTGAAATCTTTTAAGATGAAGTATATTCTATGTGAATATAGATCGATTTGAAAACATTATACGAGTATAATATAATGACATGGAAATATATTCTAGTTTGGAATATAATCGGTTTGGGAATGATTGGGATATTTTGATATGAAAGTATATTCTATTTTGAATATAAATGGGTTCGAAACAAAATATGATATTTTGATATGAAAGCGAACCTTTCAAATATAAAAGAACCGACCGATGTGAAAGATGTAAGCGTTGGTTGTTAAAGAGACGGGAGTCGACATAAGGCATACTCTCTGTCAGTGTCGATACCACTTTGACAACTGTGAACGTTATGACGTATCCAGAATAAGTATGATGACTTGAAGGCGATTATTAAATCGAAGAAGATGAACGATGACGAAATAGCCCTGACCTTCGGGTCAGAATTGAAATGACTAAAACAGGAGCTATACCGTGACTAACTGAGGTAGCACCTTTGATCGGACACACTTCTTCGATAATATTTCTATGACTATGATGATGATGATGATGATTTGGGCCCATTTTGACTTTGGGAGTGTGTTCCGAGGTGGGCGGTAGTGGCTGCTATGCGTTACCACCGGTCCGGGACTGCAATTGGTAGAATCCTACCCTGGGCATTTCCTCGAGTGCCTTGTCATATATAACCATATCGAGCCCCATACGATTTTGATTTAGCATTTACCTTCTATGGAGTGCCCTCTGATAACACCAGTACGGTGAATTTACGGTACTGTATAGACTGTTGATGCCTATAAACGGCGTAAGGGTAATATGGTAATCCCGCTTACGCTATTTTCAGTATTTATATTTTACTGGATAGACACTATCATCATCGCGTACTATATTATGTATGCATTAGTTTAACGGACCCTTGAGAGATGGAAAATCCCGTAACATCTCTTGAGTTACTGTACCCATGACACTGATGTTATTTCATTATTTAATTTAACTTATATGAGATGATTTAGTGCTGATCCGAGTGTTTGTTGTGTTTTCTTTTTATGCAATACGCTCGGGTCAGCAGACATTGCAGTTACTGAAGATGACTGTGCCTTGGAGATCGAAGACGAAGATTTATATATATATTCATCATATATAGGTATTCCGCTGCTTATTATGTACATCTGTATATATATGTAACTCTGATATTCATTTGAATGTTATAACCAATGTATAAATTTCAACTGCTTTAATTGCTATTTATTTATTATATGTTGTCCTTCCGCTGTGAGATTCTGTGATTGGTTTTTCTCTTCTTTCTTTCTTTTCTTCTTTATCAAATAACTGCCTGTGTTGGCGATTTGTTTGGGTCGACATGTGTGGTTTATTGTTGATTTGAACGGTCAAAAATATGGGTCGTTACATTTGATTTCTGTGAAGATTCCATATCTAATGGAAGTCGATTTTGGGTTTATCGTGAACGGTGTTTTAAAACGACATTAGTTCTTTAACCCAGTTAAAGATAAGATTTATTTCCTAAATTTAAATAATGATTTTTGATATTTAAAAACCAAATTAGGGTTTTCAATAAAACTTTAAAAGTAAGATTTAATAATAATTTAAAGAGTTTATCTTTGATAAAATAATGCGAATATTTAATTAGAAGATTATTCTGAATTGGGATGAGGCGTTGGATGTGTTTTTATAGTACTTGATTTTAATTATAAAATACGTGAGTTATTCGGGAAGACCGGGTTAAACCCATTCCTAATAATTACTACGACGATGAAGAGTCGAAGATGAAGACGGTGGTTGAAGACCGACGATTTTCACATCGGATGGATGTGTTGCTACAGAGACCCTTGATGGGAGTAGCTACCTTGAAGGGGCTTCAGTGGTGGCCGTCCGGACTATTGTTGATTGTTCGGATTTGGTTTTCGCTCAGACCCAGAGCATAAGCTAGTAAATGGATGCGTGTCTGACATTGGATTTCGTTCCATGTGAATTAAATCGATTTCTGTTAATGTATGTCTGTTTGGTGGTGGAGGATTTATTCTCTGCTTAACACCCTGGTATATGTTAATAGTGATTGATCGCATGGCGTGAATTGTCAATGTGGCACGTCAAGATGCAAATGATCAAGGCTTTTGTTGAAAAGAAGGGCCTTGTGGGATGACCAAAGTATAGCCTATTACGGCATAACTTTGTGTATATCGTGACTTCACGAGCCTCACACCCCGGTATGAGTCAAAAACGGGATATGGACCGTAGGGAGTGCACACGTATCTTTCTAGCTAGTGTTAGTGTCAGTGCTTAAACTGGATGGCATTTTACTTATGTGGATGATGGATTTTGAGGCGCCTCAGATTTTTATAGGCCGTTAGTGGTCATACTATAGGTTCAAAGGAACCGGGAAGCGTGTGTTCAGGCATAACTAATCCACTACCGATAGCCGGGGACCGGCCCTACCGCTCCAAGGGTTCACTGTGGGGGATCCTGAGGCATTTACTAGAGTGTCTCAAATCATAGAGGAGCTTGCCCCTAGCCTCGACTCATGATGGAAATCCAATTTCCAATACGACCTTGCGGTTTTGATTGTAGAACTAGTACGGCGACATAGTAGGATGGGGTACTATGCCGTCTATGATTGATACGTTATGATTGAATTGTTTTTGAAATATATATATATACCCATAGATATACACACTAATATTAAATCCGTTTTATCGTATCAAGCATCTTTTGACCATTATAAGGTAAAACCCTATCCTCCGGTTTGCGTTGCACTGTTTGATGGGACTTGGGTCTTATAATGGTTTCATTTTTCTAAAAAGCATTGCGTTGTTTAACGTTTTACTTTATTTTATGCACTAGCAATCCAATGGAGTGAACCCGTTCCGCGTTAGCGGCGTGGTCCTGTGATTAGCCTTATTATTAGACAAGTTAAGTTAAGATTTCTCATACCAGTCCCATGACTGACCTATAGTTTGTTTCACTGGCAAACTCGGGTGCCCTTATTTTCCACACGGGCAGTCGAGTAGCTTTTTGCAGATATATTTACAGGATCCTGGTTTATAGATGAAGCGGTATTCAGAAGGCTCTGTATCCATGTATTCCTTTCATTTGTAAATATTCCTATTGTGTAATATATATTCATACTCTGTGATTTTCTTGTACTCTGATGTAATTGTTGTAATCAGCAATAAAATGTTCTTCAGTTTGTGTTCTGATGTGTGTGTTCTCAAGGCAATCCAGTCTTTCCTTTACTGCGAAGTTTGGGTCGTTTCATTTGGTATCAGAGCTTTGGTTTACAGAGCTCGAGAACAAGACACATTAGAACCGAACGAAAGAATTCATCAGAGATTGGATTAGTAATATGCAATAAGAACAACTCGTTAGAGATGGGATCAGTAATATCCTAGAACGAGTGTGAAGAGTATTACTTTCTTTAAAATAAATAAAAACAAACTCAGTTTTGAAAATTCTATCTAAATATACGTATTTGAGTATATTAGATTTTTAATGTGGACAATCGAGTATATAAAGATTTCGAGTATACGAGTAATTAACGGATATTCGAAGTTTTAATATACTGGATAGATATAGAATCACACACTAGTCGCCCGGAGATAATTCTGATGATCGGTGCACCATCACCAATATTTATGTTCGAATTTCAAAAGTGGAATTTCTATATATTTCCATTGACTCGTATGAGAACCAAAACTTAGTTGGTACACATTGCTACACATTGCTGTGATTTGCACTAAAAATATTATTTTTGATTATATATAAAAGTTATATATATTTGGAAAGTTAATTACCTAATTGATTGCTGATTGTGATGTTTGATTGTTAATTTAACTAATAAAAGTACAGAAATGATAATTAATTTAACTAACAAAATTATGGAAACCAATAAATAACAATTTAAGGTTGAGTTGGTTAAATTAAACAACTTTTAGCTTCGTTCCTTTTCGAGGACGAAAAGATTTTAAGTAGGGGCGATTGTAACGACCCGGAATTTTGGGGCCAATTTAAAAATTTTATTTTTTAGAAATTTTAATGGATTTTAATGTTTAAAATAATTTATTTTAAATAAGAATGACTAAAAATTTATTTCAAAACGAATAAATTTAATTTAATTATAAAAGGAGTTTAAAACAACGCTGTAGTTTGAAAATTTGAATTTGAACTTTGACTGACTGTACCGGATTCAAAATAAATCAAAATTGAACGAAACAAGAAATATTTAAACCTGTTTAATCATATCTTTCCAACGAATCTGAAAAATCTAAATTTCATTTTAAAAATCAAAAGTTATGCCCAGTTTAAAATTTAGAAAAGTCGCTGTAGAATTTATATATATTTTAATATAATATATTGGCCTTAAAAATAGTCATTTTGCAAACGACCTTGGTTTTCGACGAAACCACTTTTGTTGGAACCGGAATGTCAAATTATTGTTAAGTTTAATTTTCCAGAATTTTTCGAATTAATATGTGAGCATGGCGAAGGAAAACATGTTTTGATCATTTCAATCAAATTTAATTGACTGAAAAATAGCCATTTTTCAAACGGTCTCGGAATTCGACGAAATTGGTTTTGTTAGGACCGTATCGTCAAAAGAAAGCCAAATTAATTTTTCTAAATTTTTTTGAGTTCATATGTGGCCCCAGTGAATTTATATATATGGTTAAATTAAATAATAAAGGATTTAAATTATAAAATTAAATAAAACAGGCTACAGACTTACGTTTGGGTCACAGGACATAGCCCATTGGGTTCAGAATAGGGGTTATTAGCTAGGAATGTCTGTCGTTGGGCCTGAATTGGAGTTGGTGGATAAAACGGGCCCTAAGAGTTAAATTTATATTATAATATTATTATAAATAATCACTAAACTAAGGAAACCCTAATACTATTCCTACAGCCGCCGTATATACAACTTCGATGGCAGAAACGCTCCTGTCTTCCCTTTATAATTTCTTTCTATCCAACGTGAAATATAACATGAAACCAAAACGATATCGAAGAGGCAAGCGAGGCCTTGGATTCTGTACGGTGATGATGGAAAATGGTGAAGTGTGGTGCTCGATTTTTCACCTCAGACCGCCTGTAATAAGACGGAAAATACGGGCCAATTTAAAATTTTTAAATTGGTCATTTCAAAGGAATTTGAACAATTGAAATAGAATATTTCAATAAAATAGTGAATTAGAAATAGTGAGTCAGTTTGAAAATTTGAATTCAAACTTTGACTGACTGTGCAGGGTGGAAAATATAACGGATTTTAGCAAAACCAAAAATATTTAAATCTGTTTATCTATACCTTTCTAACGAATCTGACAAACCGAAGTTTCATAACGGGAATCAAAAGTTATGGCCGAATGAATTTTCAGAATGGTCGCTATATAGAATATATAACCCTGGAAAATTGACATTTTGCAAACGACCTCGGAATTCGACGAAACCACTTTTGTTGGGTCCGGGATGTCAAACTATTGCTAGGTTTCAAATTTCATAATTTTTGAAGCTAATATGTGAGCGTGGCAAAAGAAAATGTGTTTGGTCAATTTCTGTTAAATTGGATCGACCAGAAAATGGCCATTTTTCAAACAATCTCAGAATTCGATGAAACTAGTTTTGTTGGGACTGTAGCATCAAAACATAGCTAGATTTATTTTTCTGGAATTTTTCGAATCAGTTTGTGGCCCTGGCAAATTGAAATGTACGTACAGAGTAAAAAATTAAATGTTTTATACCTTGATTTGAAAAATAACTGACTGTAACAGTCTAATTGGCCAACGAAACATATCCCATTGTGTCCGGGGGTATTTAGCTAGGGACGACAGTCGTTGGACTTGAAAAGGAGTTCGTTGGAGAAAACACTATTTAAAAATATATAAAACCCATGGGCCAATAGAATTTAGCCATTTATTATTTTTAAAATAAAAAAAAAATCCGAAAACCCTCTTCCTTCAGCGATCTCGACGACGCACGTCGTTCCAACCTTCTCTCCTCGATTGCCGCCGCCTCCGACACGTCCAGCCAACACCACCACCACCGTTCGCCTCATCTACCTCTCCTCTTTAAATCCGACCCACCCACGACCGCCACCATCGCCTCCTCCGCCTGAATCGAGCGCCCAAAGTCCAACCCTTTCCAGCGCCACTGACCACCGAGCCACCCCAAACCGCCACCGACCAACTTTCCTCCCTCTTCCACGTCAGCACCCCCGATAGTCCCCACGTGCCACGGATTTCGCGAAAATCGCAACCCTAGTTTCGAACCATCGTGAAAGGTGAGTCCTTTTTGATGTCTGCACTTTGAAAAATCATATCTTTTTGGTGTGTTGACGAAATTCGATGAAACAGGAAACATCGGGACCGCAAGGAAGCTCTCTACCACATAGAAGAAGCTGTGGATTTTTCTGAGTCGTCTACGATTTTTCGCACTCCGAAAACAAATGTGAGAAATCTAAATTAAGTGAATTTGAATGGAAAATGTCATGTATAAATTATATAAGCAAAATATAAATTACACACGTGTTGTATACCTCATGTACATGCGTTGTGTAAGCTATATAAGTGAAGTATGAATTATACATGCAAAGAATAATTGATATATGTGTCGAAATCCAAATGAAATATAGTAATAATATATATATATATATATACTCCCCTTGTCCACAAACCATGGACGATATTTATTGTTGTGAATTGGTGTGAAATATTTGATGAAAAATACGAATGGTTGAATAATTGTTTGTGGTTGATATTGTTTGGTTGTGGTTGAAAAATACCCATTGGTGATTGAAATGAATTGGAAATATTTGTGGAAACAAAAATAAACATGCCGCCTGCATGCGAATTAGATGCATGAATCCCCATTGTCAAAAACCGCGAGGTTTTAAGGTAGAGCGAGGAGCCGTACTAGGGACGGTGCCGGTTTTAACTACCCTGCCGTTATGCTGCCGAAATTTTGAATAATCTTTATGTGTTAGAATTATTTTCATATGTTGAAATTATTTTCATGCGTTGAAATTAAAGTCATGTGTTGAAACTATATCCATGTGTGGAAATGTTCATGTGTTGAAAAGTGATGTGTGAAAATTAAATTCATTTGTGAATGAATGAAGTGTTTAAACAATAAAAATCACATTTTTATAATATATATGAAGTAGGAAAAATATTCTCCTTATATAAATAGTTTCAACAATAAAAATTCCATCTTTCTAATATGAACAACATAAATAAAATATCCATGTGTGGAAATGCTCATGTGTTGAGAAGTGTGTGTAGTGGAAAAGTTCATGTGTTGAATGAAAAGATCGAACAATAAGAATTACATTTTTATTGAAATTATGAAGTGTTGAAAACATCCATTTGTCGAATAAATATTTTAAATGATAAAAATATCATTTTTTATCATATATGTGATATGCTAAAGATATGCGGACGTTGAAATAAATATTTGTGAAGAAATGTTATTTTTAACATGCATAGGAGCTAAATAAAATAGTCATGTGTTGAAATGTATTTTAGTTCGCCAAAATTATCATCTTTGAAATGTGAAGCCTTAAAAATAGCCACTTGTTCAAATAAATGTGCATGAGTTGAAATATACATTAATTAGCTAATGATATGATTTTAGCCTATGCATGCAACATTAGAATGAATGGTATTTTTAAACCAAAGTAAATCGAATATGAAGTTGAATGGAAAATGATAAGTGATAAAAATTGCATATATGGACATGCATATTTATTGAACAGGTTATAGCAAAGGGGCTAGAGAAGAGGAATATAATTTTGTGCCCGACAAATAGGTACACATTTACTGTTTTGTTTGGGTGATGATTTTATGAGCCTGTTGGCTAGCCGCTTGGCTTTTTCTTTTTCTTTTTGACATGAGACGCCCGTGTGGCTATTTGGGAATTTTCCCCGCCCCTCCCGTACAATGGAGGTTATGGCGAAATTTTCCAAAATTTAAAGGCGTTAGTGAAATAATGGAAGTGAAAACGATATAGGAATTTTTGAATGAACTATATTTATATAAATATATAAATATAAATAAAATTAAAACGAAACGTGGCCGTGCAGTTCGTGTTTTGAAACCATGATTTCAAACGACTAGTGCGGGAAATCCAACCATTGGATTTTCCCGAAACCGCAACCGTTGGGTTCGCCTTGGAAATATCTTTCCAACGGCACCAACTTTGTGAAGATCCGACGGTTGGATTGTCTGGAATGTTTAATTCAAATCTAAAGAAAAACAGCGCCAGAAATGATTATATTTTTATATATATAAATATAATTAAATTAAATCGAATAACGACGCTGCAGTTCGTAAATTGAAATCGTAACTTCAAATGGCTAGTGTGGAAGATCCGACCGTCGGATTTTCCCAAAACTGAAACCGTCGGATTCGTTTGGAAATGACCTTCCTAATGATATAAAATTTGTGAAGATCCAACAGTTAGATTTTCAGATATGTGTAAAACAAAATTAGCGAAAAACAGCGCCAGTGCATCGGCACGACCTGAAACGTCGTTTAATTAAATATGGCCGTTTTAAAATAAATAAAATGGCGATATATCGTTATAAATTACTATAGACGATATAAAGTGGGAATAAACCAATTTCGTTGTGTTTGCTTGATATGTGATGGTTGAATGTATTTAACATGAGAATTATAACTAAAGAACTGAAATGTGAATGTTGAATAGTCCAACCATGTGATAAATTGATTTGAAAATCTAAATATACATGGGTTATTTGAAAAGGCCGAGTTCATCTCATTTCAAATAATCGATCGATGTTGAGAAGTCGAAGAGTCGAAGATGGTTGAAGACCGACGATCTTCACATTGGATGGATGGGCGCTACTGATGCTCGTGATTGGAGTAGCTACCATAAAGGAGCTGAAGTAGTAGCCGTCCAAACATACTGTTGATTGTACGGATATGCGAGGAATTGGTGCCTCCGGTTTCGTTCAGACCCAGAACGGACTTGTAAATGGACCATGTGTCTGATATTGGATTTTGTTCTATGCTGATTGATCTCTGTTAAATATATATCTGTTTGGCGGCAGAGAATTTATTCTCTTGCTTAACGCCCTTCTCTGAGACGTACGAGCTCAGAGGTTATGTATTGATAGAAATCAGTCGCATGGAGTGGATTGCCTGTGTGGCACGCCTGAGTGGCATATGATCAAGGCTTCTGTTGCAAAGCAAGGTCTTGTGGTTGATGATTAAAGCATGGTCTGTGTGACGTAGCTTTGTGTATAACGTGAATTCGCGAGCCTCACACCCCGGTATGAGTCAAAAACGGGAGAAGGAGCCAAGGAGTGCACGACGTTTCTTTCTAGCTATGGTGGTGTCAGTGACCTCCCAGCCCTGACATTTATATCTATTTTTCACCTGTATGGTTGTTGGAATACGAGGCGCCTCGATTATAGGTCTCTAAGGACCGGGAAACGTGTGTTCAGGAATTGCCAATCCTCAAAAGTAAGAGAGGACCGGCCTTGGAGGATCCAGGGATTGCTGTGTGCGGTCCCGAGGCATTTGCTAGAGTGTCTCGAATCGGAGAGGAGCTTGCCCCTTGCCTCGACTCATGAAGGAATTCAATTTCCAATACGAAATATGAGAATGTGATTGTATTACTAGTATGGCGACATGATATAGGGTACCCATGCCGTCTAGGATTGATATTTATGATGGAATTTGCTTTTAAATCATATATGCACTAGTAATAATATCAAAAACTTTGGTTTTATACGTATGAAGCATTTTGGCCATTATAAGGTAAAACTCTATCCTCCGACTTGCGTTGCATTGTGTGATGGGACCTGAGTCTTATAATGGCTTCATTTTATAAAAAACATTGCGATGATTTAATCATTTACTTTATTTCATGCACTAGCACTCATTGGAGTAAACCCGTTCCACGAAAGTGGCGTGGTCCTTTGATTTGCCTTATTATTGTTGTTAATAAGTTAAGTAGATTTCTCATACCAGTCCCATGACTGACTCGTAGTTTGTTTCACCTTGCTAACTCGGGTGCCCTCATTTACACACGGGCAGCCTAGTTACAGGTTTCTGACGCACTTTTGGCTCTTGGCGAGGCTTGACTACACCGTGCTGACTTGGATTTTCTTCGCCATTATTGTATCTATATTATGATTCCGCCATTGGCGATGTATACTGATATTTATTTTGTGTACTCTTTATGTATGATTCCGCCTCAGGCGATGGTGACTGACTATGTATCATTATGCACTAATTTGTATCCTGTACTGTGCTTCTCTGATGTGATTATTCTATATGATTCCGCTGTCATATATGTGTAAATTATTCTATTTTCTGTTTATGCTATTATCTGTGATCTGCTAATGATGATTAATGTGTTATATTCCAATGATTATCCTTAACACCGTGTCACGTGGTTTTGGGATCGTCACAGCTGGTATCAGAGCTTTGGTTAACCTTAGTTCTGGAGTCTAACACATTAAACACTTCGTCAAAATAGAATCGGTAGTATTCTAAGGCGAGTCGCTCATTAGAGATAGGACTAGTAAAGTCCTAGAATGAGCCGAGCAGAATAGAAAAAACAAATTGATCAGTCCATCGTTATCTTTCCGTAAATTTTATGCTTAACAATGCAATAAACTATCATTTCTGCTAGCTGACTCTTTCCTTGCTTATACAGAATTTGAAAAAATGGCAACTAGAGCAGCCGCCGCTAGAGGAGGTCGTGCCGACCGTGGAAGAGGACGGGGAGAAGCCCCAGTTCAAGAAGGACCTTTGATACAACCTCCGACAGCTCAATACTTCGAGCTAGACCGTGTAGCTAAGAGATACAAAAACTTAGGAGGCAAAACCTTCTCGGGAACTGGCACAGTAATAGAGGCCCTTGCATGACTCAAAACATGCGAGAAAATTCTTGAAGGCCTAAGGCTTGGAGACCAAGATAAAGCTATTATGGGCGCCTGGCTTATGCAAGAACAAGCTGAACTATGGTGGGAATCTTTCACCGTCGGGAATATAGAAGCTGGAAGAACATGGGATGGATTCAAAGAACTCTTCAAGGAGAAATATGTCCCGGAACAAGCACTAGAACGAATGCACGATGACTTCGCCAACCTCCAGCAGGGGGATCTTTCCGTGCAGGATTATCTGAATAAATTTACACTGTTGTCGCCCTATGCTCCGGAGCTCATCACCACTGCAAAGTCCAAAAATAAGAGGTTTATCCTTGGGCTAAAGCGACAGTATCATGATAGAGCCATGGCCCATGCCAAGCTGGAATTTATTGAACTGGTGGAAATGACATGCAACTACGAAGACCTTGACCATAGGCATTTGGAGCAGGATCGCGCTAGAAGCCAAGCCGGGAACAAACGCAAGCCTGCTGCGAATCAAGCTGAGTCAAGCCAAGAAGCATCTTCAAAACCTCAGACCGGCAAGCCGCCAGGAGGAAGCTGCTTTAACTGTGGCAAAGTGGGGCACTACTCTAATGTGTGCACAGCCCCGAAGAGGTAGAAGACAAATTCACAAGGTTCAAGCCAGGGTTCTCAAAACCCTCGCTCCTGCTTTAATTGCCGCAAGACCGATCATCTAGTCAAAGACTGTCCTTTGCTGAAGAAGGCCACAGTAGCTCATGTGTATGACGGGTCGAGCGCGCCAGCTGCTTTCGATGGAGCAGGTAAACCCGATGTTTTGGGAGGTACCCTTACAATTAAAAATATTCCTGTTTCTGTATTGTTTGACACAGATGCATCATGTAGTTTTATTACTAGTAACACAATGCACAAATTAAAGTTAAAACAGAGAAAGCTTAAAGATTCGGTTGATGTACATAATCCGATAGGGGGTTCTATTAATCTCAGTTCGTATTGTAGAGTGCCAGCCTCTTATTGTTTCTACAAGTTTCCCTTTGATTTAATCGTTATGGATTTTCCCGAACTTGATATCATTCTCGGGCTGGATTGGTTAACGAAATACGAAGCTGAGTAAAGTGTGCGGAAAGAATCGTTAAAATTCGAACGAAGCTTGGACATATATTTATACCCTGTCATGGTTCGAATCCAAATAGAGAAGAATTTTGGTCGGCATTGGAACTTATCCCCACTTCCATAGAAAAGATTCCTATTGTTAGAAACTACGCGGATGTGTTTGAAGAAGTTGAAAACTTACCTCCGCAAAGAGAAATAGAATTCCGAATCGATCTAATTCCCAATGCCAGACAAGTGGTACATCCAATTTGCCGAATGACTCCGAAGGAAAAAGAAGAATTAGGCGATCAAACTCGTCAACTATTGTGGAAGGGTCTAATCAGACCTAGCTTTTCTAATTGGGGTGCAGCTGTTGTGTTTGTCCCAAAGTCAGACGGTACTCTTCGATTATGCGTTGATTACCGAGACCTCAACAAACAAACGCTCAAAACAAGTATCCATTACCCCGCATCGATGATCTGCTAGACCAATTGAATGGGGCGAAAGAATTTCATGAATGGACCTAGCTACAGGTTTTCACCAATTGAGAATAGCAGAAGAGTGTGTTCCTTTGACAGCTTTCAGAGGTCCAGATATATTTTATGAATGGTTAGTAATGTCGTTTGGCCTATGCAACGCTCCAGCATACTTTGTCGATCTAATGAATAGAGTGTTCAGGGGAGTTCTGAATAAATTTGTCCTCGTATTCATCGATGATATTTTAATCTACTCCAAATCGAAACCCGAGCATGAAAAACACTTAAAACAAGTATTGGAGATTCTAAGAAAGAACGTCTTCAAAGCCAAATTCTCTAAATGTGTCTTCTGGCAAGAAGAAGTGAAGTTTCTTGGCCATGTCATGTCGGAGAAAGGGATTTCTGTTGACCCAAGCAAAATAACAGCGATTCAAGACTGGAAACAACCCACTACTCCCACAGAAGTTAGAAGTTTTATGGGGTTGGCTAGTTATTATCGAAAGTTCGTTAAGGATTTTTCGAAGATATCCGGTCCGTTAACGAAGCTCACGAAGAAGCATGAGAAGTTTAAGTGGACTTCCGACTGTGAAGAAGCTTTCCAGGAATTGAAATCGAAACTGACGACTGCTCCGGTGTTAACCATTACTGATGGCAATCAGGATTTAATGGTTTGGACAGATGCTTCTATTAGACGTCTTGGAGCAGTGTTAATGCAAAGAGGCCAAGTAGTCGCTTATGCAAGCCGCCAACTGAAACCGCATGAGAAGAATTATGTAACTCATGATCTTGAGTTGCTAGCCATCGTTTTTTCTTTGAAAATTTTGAGGCATTATTTATTGGGCGAGAAATTTGTGCTTTACACAGATCATCAATCATTGAAGTATTTATACACCCAGAAAGATCTGAATTTGAGACAGCAGCGTTGGCTAGAATTTCTTGCAGCGTATAATCTTGATATCCTGTATACACAGGGAAAGGCTAACGTAGTAGCGGATGCGCTTAGTAGAAAAACCGCAATCATTGCCAATCTTATAATTACACCTGGCTTGATTGACAAGATATGTGCTCTCCAGAGGAATGATTATTTCATTCAAAGGATCAGAGGGAGAATCCAGAAGGGAGAGCCCTCAAGTTTTCAGGTAGATAAAGAAGAAGTTCTGAGACTGAATGGGAGAATATGTGTTCCCAACATCCCTGAGCTCAAAAGAGAAGTGCTAGACAAATGCCATAAATCCAAATTTTGCATCCATCCTGGTGTGAGTAAAATGTACAACGATATCAAACGCACTTTCTGGTGGAAGGCAATGAAGAGGGATGTTTCTTTGTATGCTAGCAGATGCCCTACTTGTCAATTGGTCAAGAGCGACCAACAGAAGCTAGCTGGATTGTTGCAACCGTTGGAAGTCCCAGGTTGGAAATGGGAACAGATTTCCATGGATTTCATAGAGGGCTTGCCGCGAACCAGGAAAGGTAATGACAACATTTAGGTAATCATAGATCGCTTCACGAAGTCTGCCCATTTTATACTTGTCAGATCCAATAGAAACGCTCAAAGTCTAGCACAGATATATTTAAAAGAAATCGTTAAGCTGCATGGAATTCCCATCAGCATAGTCAGTGATAGAGACCCGATATTTGCTAGCAAATTCTGGGAGGCTTTCCAGACAGAATTGGGAACGAAACTGAATATGAGCACCGCTTATCACCCTCAAACAAATGGCCAAACTGAGCGGGTGAATAGAATTCTAGAAGATTTATTGCGGGCTTGTATAATTGATTTTGGTGGGTCATGGGAAGATCACTTGCATTTGGCAGAATTCTCATATAACAATAGCTATCAAGCAAGTTTGGGAATGTCGCCATTTGAAGCATTATATGGCAGACCGTGCAGATCTCCAGTATGTTGGGTAGAACCTGGCAACAGACTTGTGTTAGGACCCGATATGATTAGAGAAGCATCTGATAAAGTCGACTTCATCAAAAAGCGATTGAGAACCGCCCAAAGCCGACAGAAAAGTTATGTAGATTCTAGAAGAAGAGATTTGACATTTGTTGTTGGTGATCATGTTTATTTGAAAGTTTCTCCGATGAGAGGAGTAATCAGATTTGGCAAAACTGGGAAGTTTACACCGAGGTTTATTGGTCCCTTTCCTATACTCGAACGAATTGGAACTCTTTCTTATAGGGTTCAATTACCAGATTGGTTGCCTGGAGTGCATGATGTATTTCACATATCTCAACTTAGAAGACATGTACATGATCCGGATCTTGTTGTAGAAGAAGCAGCGCAACAGGATATAGACATAACTCAAGAATTAGCACTCAGAAGAGAGCCATTAAAGATTGTTGGCAAAGAAACTGGAGAACTAAGAAGCAAAAAGGTTCATTTAGTTAAAGTGCAGTGGAGCACTGATCCTAGAGACTGTACTTGGGAGACTGAGGAAAGCGTTAAGCAAGCTTACCCCAAATGCAGAGTGGATATCCCTGACTAACTCCGGTGCAAGGTACCTTTACAATACTTTGCATTTACATTTTGTTTCCTACTTTACTGTTGTTTCCTTTTCGAGGACGAAAAGTTTTAAGTGGGGGAGATTGTAATAACCCGGAAAATAAGGGCCAATTTAAAACTTTTTAGTTGGTCATTTCAAAGGAATTTGAACAATTGAAATAGAATATTTCAATAAAATAGTGAATTAGAAATAGTGAGTCAGTTTGAAAATTTGAATTGAAACTTTGACTGACTGTGCAGGGTGGAAAATATAACGGATTTTAGCGAAACCAAAAATATTTAAATTTGTTTATCAATACCTTTCTAACGAATCTGACAAATCGAAGTTTCATAACGGGAATCAAAAGTTATGGCCGAATGAATTTTCAGAATGGTCGCTATATAGAATATATAGCCCTGGAAAATTGATATTTTGCAAACGACCTCGGAATTCGACGAAACCACTTTTGTTGGGTCCGGGATGTCAAACTATTGCTAGGTTTCAAATTTCATAATTTTTGAAGCTAATATGTGAGCGTGGCAAAAGAAAATGTGTTTGGTCAATTTTTGTTAAATTGGATCGACCAGAAAATGGCCATTTTCAAACAATCTCAGAATTCGACGAAACTAGTTTTGTTGAGACCGTAGCGTCAAAACATAGCTAGATTTATTTCTTTGGAATTTTTCGAATCAGTTTGTGGCCCTAGCAAATTGAAATGTACGTTCAAAGTTAAAAATTAAATGTTTTATACTTTGATTTGAAAAATAACTGACTGTAACAGACTAATTGGCCAATGAAACATCTCCCATTACGTCCGGGATGGGGGTATTTAGCTGGGGACGACAGTTGTTGGACTTGAAAAGGAGTTCGTTGGAGAAAACACTATTTAAAAATATATAAAACCCATGGGCCAATAGAATTTAGCCATTTATTATTTTTAAAATAAAAAAAATCCGAAAACCCTCTTCCTTCAGCGATCTCAACGACGCACGTCGTTCCAACCTTCTCTCCTCGATTGCCGCCGCCTCCGACACCTCCAGCCAACGCCACCACCACCGTTCGCCTCGTCTCCCCCTCCTCTTTAAATCCGACCCACCCACGACCACCACCATCGCCTCCTCCGCCTGAATCGAGCGCCTAAAGTCCAACCCTTCCTAGCATCGCCGACGACGCCACCGACCACCGACCACCGAGCCACCCCAAACCGCCACCGACCGACTCCCCTCTCCTCCCTCTTCCATGTCAGCACCCTCGATCGTCCCCACGTGCCACGGATTTCGCGAAAATCAGAACCCTAGTTTCGAACCATCGTGAAAGGTGAGTCCTTTTTGATGTCTGCACTTTGAAAAATCATATCTTTTTGGTGTGTTGACGAAATTCGATGAAACAGGAAACATCGGGACCGCAAGGAAGTTCTCTACCACATAGAAGAAGCCCGGATTTTTCTGAGTCGTCTACGTTTTTTAGCACTCCGAAAACCAATGTGAGAAATCTAAATTAAATGAATTTGAATGGAAAATGTCATGCATAAATTATATAAGCGAAATATAAATTACATACGAGTTGTATACCTCATGTACATGCATGGTGTAAGCTATATAAGCGAAGTATGAATTATACATGCAAAGAATAATTGATATATGTGTTGAAATGCAAATGAAATATAGCAATAATATATATATATATACACTCCCCTCGTCCACAAACCATGGACGATATTTATTGTTGTGAATTGGTGTGAAATATTTGATGAAAAATACGAATGGTTGAATAATTGTTTGTGGTTGATATTGTTTGGTTGTGGTTGAAAAATACCCATTGGTGATTGAAATGAATTGGACATATTTGTGGAAATAAAAATAAACATGCTGCCTGCGTGCGAATTAGATGCATGAATCCCCATTGTCAAAAACCGCGAGGTTTTAAGGTAGAGCGAGGAGCCGTACTAGGGACGGTGCCAGTTTTAACTACCCTGCCGTTATACTGCCGAAATTTTGAATAATCTTTATGTGTTAGAATTATTTTCATATGTTGAAATTATTTTCATGCGTTGAAATTAAAGTCATGTGTTGAAACTATATCCATGTGTGGAAATGTTCATGTGTTAAAAAGTGATGTGTGAAAATTAAATTCATTTGTGAATGAATGAAGTGTTTAAACAATTAAAATCACATTTTTATAATATATATGAAGTAGGAAAAATATTCGCCTTATATAAATAGTTTCAACAATAAAAATTCCATCTTTCTAATATGAACAACATAAATAAAATATCCATGTGTTGAGAAGTGTGTGTAGTGGAAAAGTTCATGTGTTGAATAAAAAGATCGAACAATAAGAATTACATTTTTATTGAAACTATGAAGTGTTGAAAACATCCATTTGTCGAATAAATACTTTAAATGATAAAAATATCATTTTAATCATATATGTGATATGCTAAAGATATGCGGACGTTGAAATAAATATTTGTGAAGAAATATTATTTTTAACATGCATAGGAACTAAATAAAATAGTCATGTGTTGAAATGTATTTTAGTTCACCAAAATTATCATCTTTGAAATGTGAAGCGTTAAAAATAGACACTTGTTCAAATAAATGTGCATGAGTTGAAATATACATTAATTAGTTAATGATATGATTTTAGCCTATGCATGCAACATTAGAATGAATGGTGTTTTTAAACCAAAGTAAATCGAATATGAAGTTGAATGGAAAATGATAAGTGATAAAAATTGTATATATGGACATGCATATTTATTGAACAGGTTATAGCAAAGGGGCTAGAGAAGAGGAATAAAATTTTGTGCCCGACAAATAGGTACACATTTACTGTTTTGTTTGGGTGATGATTTTATGAGCCTGTTGGCTAGCCGCTTGGCTTTTTCTTTTTCGTTTTGACATGAGACGCAGCCCCTCCCGTACAAAGGAGGTTATG
This sequence comes from Allium sativum, assembly GCA_030737875.1. Taxonomy (NCBI): domain Eukaryota; kingdom Viridiplantae; phylum Streptophyta; class Magnoliopsida; order Asparagales; family Amaryllidaceae; genus Allium; species Allium sativum. The sequence goes on from CM060910.1 coordinate 621,798,190, forward strand.
GCGAAAGTTTCCAAAATTTAAAGGCGTTAGTGAAATAATTGAAGTGAAAACGATATAGGAATTTTTGAATGAACTATATTTATATAAATATAAATAGAATTAAAACGAAACATGGCCGTGCAGTTCGTGTTTTGAAACCGTGATTTCAAACGACTAGTGCGGGAAATCCGACCATTGCATTTTCCTGAAACCGCAACCGTTGGGTTCTCCTTGGAAGTATCTTTCCAACGGCACCAATTTTGTGAAGATCTGACGGTTGGATTGTCTGAAATGTTTAATTCAAATCTGAAGAAAAACAGTGCCAGAAACGATTATATATATATATATATATATATATATATATATATATATAATTAAATCGAATAACGACGCTGCAGTTCGTAAATTGAAATCGTAACTTCAAATGGCTAGTGTGGAAGATACGACCGTCGGATTTTCCCAAAACTGAAACCGTTGGATTCGTATTGAAATGACCTTCCTAATGATATATAATTTGTGAAGATCCGACGGTTAGACTTTCAGATATGTGTAAAACAAAATTAGCGAAAAACAGCGCCAGTGCATCGGCACGACCTGAAACGTCGTTTAATTAAATATGGCCGTTTTAAAATAAATAAAATGGCGATATATCGTTATAAAATACTATAGACGATATAGAGTGGGAATAAACCAGTTTCATTGTGTTTGCTTGATATGTGATGGTTGAATGTATTTAACATGAGAATTATAACTAAAGAACTAAAATGTGAATGTTGAATAGTCCAACCATGTGATAAATTGATTTGAAAATCTAAATATACGTGGGTTATTTGAAAAGGACGAGTTCATCTAATTTCAAATAATCGATCGACGTTGAGAAGTCGAAGAGTCGAAGATGGTTGAAGACCGACGATCTTCACATTGGATGGATATGCGGTACTGATGCTCGTGATTGGAGTAGCTACCATAAAGGAGCTGAAGTAGTAGCCGTCCAAACATATTGTTGATTGTACGGATATGCGAGGAATTGGTGCCTCCGGTTTCGTTCAGACCCAGAACGGACTTGTAAATGGACTGTGTGTTTGACATTGGATTTTGTTCTGTGCTGATTGATCTCTGTTAAATATATATCTGTTTGGCGGTGGAGAATTTATTCTCTTGCTTAACGCACTTCTCTGAGACGTACGAGCTTAGAGGTTATGTATTGATAGAAACCATTCGCATGGAGTGGATTGCCTGTGTGGCACGCCTGAGTGGCATATGATCAAGGCTTCTGTTGCAAAGCAAGGTCTTGTGGTTGATGATCAAAGCATGGTCTGTGTGACGTAGCTTTGTGTATAACGTGAATTCGCGAGCCTCACACCCTGGTATGAGTCAAAAATGGGAGAAGGACCCAAGGAGTGCACGGTGTTTCTTTCTAGCTATGGTGATGTCGGTGACCTCCCAGCCCTGACATTTATATCTACTTTTCACCTGTGTGGTTGTTGGAATACGAGGCGCCTCGATTATAGGTCTGTAAGGACCGGGAAACGTGTGTTCAGGAATTGCCAATCCTCAAAAGTAAGAGAGGACCGGCCTTGGAGGATCCAGGGATTGCTGTGTGCGGTCCCGAGGCATTTACTAGAGTGTCTCGAATTGGAGAGGAGCTTGCCCCTTGCCTCGACTCATGAAGGAATCCAATTTCCAATACGAAATATGCGAATGTGATTGTATTACTAGTATGGCGACATGATATATGGTACCCATGCCGTCTAGGATTGATATTTATGATGGAATTTGCTTTTAAAACATATCTGCACTAGTAATAATATCAAACACTTTGGTTTTATACGTATGAAGCATTTTGGCCATTATAAGGTAAAACTCTATCCTCCGGCTTGTGTTGCATTGTGTGATAGGACCTGAGTCTTATAATGGCTTCATTTTATAAAAGCCATTGCGATGATTTAATCATTTACTTTATTTCATGCACTAGCACTCATTGGAGTAAACCCGTTCCGCGAAAGTGGCATGGTCCTTTGATTTGCATTATTATTGTTGTTAATAAGTTAAGTAGATTTCTCATACCAGTCCCATGACTGACTCGTAGTTTGTTTCACCTTGCAAACTCGGGTGCCCTCATTTTCACGCGGGCAGCCTAGTTACAGGTTTTTGACGCACTTTTGGCTCATGGCGAGGCTTGACTACACCGTGCTGACTTGGATTTTCTCCGCCATTATTGTATCTATATTATGATTCCGCCATTGGCGATGTAGACTGATATTTATTTTGTGTACTCTTTATGTATGATTCCGCCTCAGGCGATGGTGACTGACTATGTATCATTAAGCACTAATTTGTATCCTGTACTGTGCTTCTCTGATGTGATTATTCTATATGATTCTGCTGTCATATGTGTGTAAATTATTCTATTTTCTGTTTATGCTATTTTCTGTGATCTGCTAATGATGATTAATGTGTTATATTCAAATGATTATTTATTAGCACAGAAATGTGTTTATTTTTATGTTTATATCTTATCTTTTTTGTATATAAATAAATGCTACTTTAGGTATTTTTTGTGTTTTTATAGGTCATTGATTAATTGTCTCCTTCATTAAATAAAAGACCACTGATAAGAAAAAGAAGCTAATTTCCCATCTCAACAAGTTTTCAATCACAAAGGAAGCCGTAGCACATTGGTTAAGACATGGAAATCTGTACAGAAAGACCTGGGTTCGATTCCCATCAAACTCTCTTTTTGCTGAAGAATGGAACGTGTTCACATTGCCTCCCTTGCTTTGAAGAATTTATGGATTAGTGATTTATGGTGTATATATATATTCATATGTATGAATATATGATATACACTAATAAATATTTCAAGAATTGGAAGTATTCTTCATAGATAAATCAAAGGGAATCTTTCATTTTTTACTCTCCATAAAGATGAAGATTTGATTAGATAGATGCCAATCATGATGCCAATCAATTTACCAATCAACTTCAAATCTCTTGGAAAATGCCAATCAATTTGCCACATGACCAATCAAAAGAGGAAAGCTGCATGGAATATTTCTAGTTTATCTTATCTCTTTTATTTGTGAATATATTATTTTCAAGAGGTTGAGTCATGGCCCATTAGAGGATTAGGGTTTTTCAGTTCACCTATATAAGCACTTGTATACCCATTGTAACGGGCATCTCATTTTCTGTATTCCATTACTCTAATAAAAATTCTTCTTCTTCTTTTATTTTATAGTATTTTTTTAGCAGCTAGTGTCATCTACCTGATTAGATTCGGTAGAGTACTAGTTGTATTTTACATTTGTTTCATTAGTGATTAGTCGTTTGATTAGTTTAAACGAAAATCCTAATTTTATTTTTTTGTTGTTCTTCTTATTCTGCACTTTTATTTTCTGCATTGTTGTTCTTGTTTTGCAATTTACTTTCTTTAGTGATTAATCGTTGATTAGATTCAACGATAATCCTAAGTTCGCAATTTCAATTTGTTTTTATTTCAACAAAATCTCCAGGCTTCGTCTAACTCGCCCAAGAGATTAGATAAATAATTTGATTTTAATTTACCTCCCTGTGTTCGACCTGTATGCTACACACATGTACGCTTGCAGTATTTAATTTATAATTCGCGCTTTTCTAATTCATAGGAAAGTGACGATCAAGTTTTTGGCGCCGTTGCCGGGGAGGTAACAATTGAATTTTATTATTTATTTAATTTATGATTCGTGTTAGTTTCTTTTCTTTTTATTTGATTTTGTTAAAAAAAATCTTGCCAAATTTCTTTTATTTCTTTTTATTTTCATATTGTTTTCTTGTACATATATATAGATAAAAATCTTGATTAGTTGATTGTGTATCACATATTGATATTATAATCTCTAAGACAAGGAAAAAAATCTTGCCCCTTTTTCTTTTAATTTTCCTTCGTTTTATTTTCATTTATTTCTTTCTTTTTTTTTGTTCGCATTTCTTCCAATCTAATTCCTTCTTCAAAAAGAAAAAATATATATACAAAAAAAGAAACTTGCTAATTTTTCTTCAATTTCTTTCCACCTTTCTACCACCTCGCTGATTTTCACATTTTTCTTTTCCCTTTCCTTTTCTTTTTATTTGTTTCCATCTTTTGTCTACAACTTTCTAAAAAAAAAAACTTTTGCAATTTCTTCTCTGTCTACTTTGATTTCCTTCTTGTTTTTGTCTGCTTTTATTTCTTTCCTCAATTCCTTCTACCCTTCCTCTCTACTCAAAAAACCTTGCTTTTTTTCTCTTATTTCCTTCCTCTTTTATTTTTTTTTTCCTTTTTTGTTTTGGTTTTTCCCATTCATTTCTTTCCCTTTCTTCTTGTTCAAATTTTCATAAAAAAACTTGCATTTTATTTATTTATTTCTTTCCAATTGCATTTCTCATTCACCTCCTACAATCTCTCTTTCCATTTTTTCATTTATTTCTTTCCGGCTCTCTCCTTCATTAAAAAAAACAACTTTCAGTTTTCCTTTATTCTTTCCATCTTTCCACTTTCTTTCCAATCATCTACATTCTTTTTCTTTTTACAAATTTCAAAAAAAAAAGATTCCTCCTTTGCAATTTTTTTCCTTTCTTCTTTTGTCTTTCTTGTTCTCAATACATTTGATTTCTTTTCTTCTCTTACAAATTTCCTTTCTTTTCAAAAAAAAAATTCCACTTTTGATTTCTTTCCTCTTTATTCCTCCTTTCCAATTTTCAATACAATTACTTCTCATTCTTCTTTTACAAGTTCAAAAAAAAAAAAAAAAACTTGCCATTTTTCTTTTATTTCTTCCCTGTTTTCAACTTCTTTCTCCTTTCTTTCGTTTGTTTCCCCTCTTACTAATATCTCACATCCTTTCTTCTTTTACAATTTGCTAAAGAAAAAAATTCCTTATATAAAATTCTCTTCTCTGCCTTGTAATAAATTTTCTTTCCTTTCTCCATTTATTTCTTTCCCATTTCAAGTTTTTCCTTTTTCATTTTTTCTGTCTCTTCTAGTTTTACAACAATAAACAAAAGAAAAAAATTCTTTCTGTTTTTGTCTTTTTTTTTTTTTTTTTTGCTTTTCCTTCTCAATTTCTTTTCCAAATCTTTTACAATTACTTTCCTTTCTTCCTTTACAATTCTCTTTCTTTCCTGAAATCTCTCTTCCCATTTTTTTTTTGTCATTTGTTTCTTTCCTATTTGTCCACTTTTTCAACCATAATAAAAAAAGGGGAGGTCATAAAAAGATTCTTTTTTTTCAATTATTTTTCCCTGCTTCATTTCTTCACTCTGATCAATTATCCTTAACACTGTGTCACGGGGTTTTGGGATTGTCACACCGCCGAACTTTGGAAGCCAATCGATGGCGATGGGGACCACCGATCTGGGCCCCACTACAGGCAGAGGAGGCTCGGTTCTCGGCGCATGTCAGGGACACCTCTAATTGAAGGTCAGCGCCTCGGGTTGGTGTGCGTTATGGGTCAAAGAGGAGGAGCACGGGTTCGAACTTGGTACAGGTGTTTCCAGAAGAAGAACATGGAAGAAGAGGGAACGTGCGGCCCAGATCTGATCTGAATGGTGGATTAGATGGAATAGTGTAATTAGTTTAAATATATTTTAATTAATTAATTATTTAATTATCAAATGGAAAAACGATCATAACTTTTCCATTCAGAATCAGAAATTAATGAAACAAGTTGCGTTGGGTTCGTATTTCCGAGCACTACAACATGAAGCTGACTAGAACCAATTCTGAACAAATCAAGATTTGAGGAAAATTCCATTTTGAACTGAACAAAATCAAATTGATGTGAGAAATCTAATTTTTTATTTATTTTAGAATCATATGGAATTTATTATCACAAACCTGTAGTTATTTTCCGGTTTGCTGTTATTCATGATTGTTCTGTGTTGAATGTAATATATGGATCTGTTTGATTGGTGATGTTATTTGGTGATAAATGGTTAAACACATTGTCGTGAGATAATTTGCTAGAAAACATTTAGATCAAACTGTAGTGATAAAGGGAGCAAAACGAAAATATAAATTTTGTTGAATAAAATGGTTGAGACAATAATTTGTCAAAAACAAATTTGTTATTTTTGTCGAGATTAGATAATTAGAATAAAATTATCATTTATGTTAGAATCTAAATTATGTCATTTATGATAAAACATAAATTTATCGTTTATGTTATACATGTTGTATTAGTATAAAAATGTCAAACTTGTTGTGTTAGAGATGCAGAAAAAAATACCTTTTATGTTAAAATTGTCATATTAGAAGAGAAGAAAAAGAATTACATTTTTGTTTGCCTTCTTTATATGCAAACAAACATGGAAAGAGAATTATACCTTTTATTTGCATTTTCAGATGCAAATAAAACATAGAAAAGAATTATACCTTTTAATGTAATTGTAAACATATATTAGAAAAGAGAAGAAAAGATTACATTAGAAAAGATGAGAAAATAAAAATTACATTCTTATTTATAACATGAAACATTAGAAAAGAGTAAACGATAAAGATTTACATTTTATCGTAACATGAATCATTAGAAAAGAGTAAACAATAAGAATTATGTTTTATTGTAACGTGAAACATTTTTGTTGAAGTAAAATGGTTGAAAACATTTTTGTTGAAATAAAGTTATCGCTTTATTTCATTGTGTTAACAAATGTGATATTAAAATAAAAACACCGTTTTGTTAGTATATATGATATTAGAAACAATCACTTTCATTAGAGTCTGGCATGTTGAATAAAGACAACATTTTAGTTATAAAATGTTAAGATATAAAGAAAGATAACATTTTGGTTTTTAAATGTTAAGGTTGAATGAAAACAACACTTTAGTTTTAAAATGTTAAGATGAATAAAAATATAACATTTTAGTTATAAAATGTGGAGTTGAAAAAAATATCACTTTTATTTGTTTGTTGTGTTAGAATTGACAACAAAACAAATATATTACTTTTATTTGTTTTTGTTGAAATAGAATTTTCAACAAAAACAAAGTTATCCTTTTTATTTGTTTTTGTTGAAAATGTTAGAATTGATTTAACATAAAGATATTCTTTTTATATTAGTATGAAAGGTTAGAAAAGTGTTAACATAGAAATTATCCTTTTATGTGATAAAAGAAAACATAGAAAAGTGTTAATGTAGAAATATTCTTTTATATAATATTAGAATGCATAGAAATTGGTGAACTTATAAAATATTCTTTTATATGTTATTAGAACACATAAAAAGGGTAAACAAATAAATTATACTTTTATTTGCCACTAAAGTACATAAGAAAAAGGTAGCGAAATAAAGGTGTTATGTTATTTGAAAACTAAATGTGAAAGAATGATAAAAACGTTTATTTTTATCATTTAGAAAGAATTAAACAGAAATATACATTTTTGATTAAAAAGGATTAAACAAAAATGAATATTTTTGTGTATTAAAAAGGATTAAACAAAAATGAATACTTTTTTGTATTAAAAAGGATTGAACAAAAATGAATATTTTTGTGTATTAAAAAGTATTAAACAAAAATGAACATTTATTTACATTAAAAAGAGATAGATCAAAATATATAGTTTTGTTTACATTAAGAAGAGTTTGATCAAAATTATCATTTTGGTCATTAAAAGAGTTTCACCAAAATTATCATTTTTGGTCATTAAAAAGAGTGTAACCAAATAAACATTTTTGTGCATTAACAGGAGTTAAACAAAAATAGACATTTTTGTTTACATTAAAAAGAATCAGACAAAATAATCATATTTTGTCATTAAAAAGAATTAGACAAAATAATCATATTTTGTACATTGGAAAGAATTAGACATAAAAGTTAATATTTTTTTTATTATCGATTAGTTGCAATAAAAAGATTAGAAATAAAAGAGAATATTTTTATTGTCGATTAGTTACAATAAAAAAAGATCATATATTAAAAATATGATGTTAGCGATGGTTTGAAATATATGTTTGTTGTATGGAAAGGTTAAATGTATTAGAGATAAATGTTTGTATATTCAAATTTAATATTACACTACCATTTACAAGTTACCCAACTTGTTTATGTGACTGGGACGATAATTTTCACACATCGCCCAAGTGCACAAATATATTATTATTTGTTTGATGGATGAAACCCCACACGGGTATTGGGATGATATTGGACACACACTAATCCCAATATTTAGTTATATGTCAATCGATGGATTGACAGTCTGTGATGAGCGTTATTTATTTACTTTAATGCTCACACAGTTATAAATTCCACTTTGGTCGTTATTTGGATGTTTGATAATTATTTATCATGATTGTTGATTACATACAATATATGGATGTTGATTGAGTCACATTCCAATAAAGAATATTCTAGAAAAGAATATATTAGAAATGTCTTACAAAAAGAATATTTTAGAAAAGGAATATATTTTAGAAAAATATATTTTTATTGAAATGAACTAGTTGTTAACTAGAATAAATCATTAAATTAAGATTTAATGAAGTTTTCCAATTAGTGAATATTTAATTGAAATTAAATTAAATAAATTGGATTTTGGGTTTGTCGTGAATGGTGTCTTCAATAACACCTTTCTTAAACCCAGTTGAGAAAAGAATAAATATTTTAATTAAGATTATTAAAAGTTTTCAATTTATATTTAGTAATTGGAATAAAATAAAATGTGAGTTGGGTTTATTGTGAACTATGTTTTTAAGCAACATTTGTTCTTTAACCCAACTGACAGTGAAAATATGATTTTGAATTTATAAATCTTTTATTAAGATTTAAATGGAAATTTTCCAAAAGTAAAGTTTTCCAATTTAATATATTAAATTGGTATTAAATGGAATTCGAATTAATAATAATCGAGATAAGCTTCTGTAAAAGAAGACCGATACTACATATGGAATATAAAAGGCTTTGCCGTTATTCCATTTATATTATTGTTTGGATACAGAAATTTATAACGATCATATACTGATTTGATTTCTGTGAAGATTCCATATCTAATGGAAGTCGATTTTTGGTTTATCGTGAACGGTGTTTTAAAATGACATTAGTTCTTTAACCCAGTTAAAGATAAGATTTATTTCTTAAATTTAAATAATGATTTTTGATATTTAAAAACCAAATTGGGGTTTTCAATAAAACTTTAAAATTAAGATTTAAGAATAATTTAAAGAGTTTATCTTTGATAAAATCATACGAATATTTTATTAGAAGAATATTCTGAATTGGGATGAGGCGTTGGATGTGTTTTTATAGTACTTGATTTTAATTATAAAATACGTGAGTTATTCGGGAAGACCGGGTTTAACCCATTCCGAATAATTACTACGGCGATGAAGAGTCGAAGATGAAGACGGTGGTTGAAGACTGACGATCTTCACATCCGATGGATGTGTTGCTACACAGACCCTTGATGGGAGTAGCTACCTTGAAGGGGCTTCAGTAGTGGCCGTCCGGACTATTGTTGATTGTTCGGATTTGGTTTTCGCTCAGACTCAGAGCATAAGCTAGTAAATGGATGCGTGTTTGACATTGGATTTCATTCCATGTGAATTAAATCGATTTCTGTTAATGTATGTCTGTTTGGTGGTGGAGGATTTATTCTCTGCTTAACACCCTGGTATATGTTAATAGTGATTGATCGCATGGCGTGAATTGTCAATGTGGCACGCCAAGATGCAAATGATCAAGTCTTTTGTTGAAAATCAGGGCCTTATGGGATGATCAAAGTATAGCCTATTACGACATAACTTTGTGTATATTGTGACTTCACGAGCCTTACACCCCAGTATGAGACAAAAACGGGATATGGACTATAGGGAGTGCACACTTTTCTTTCTAGATAGTGGTAGTGTCAGTGCTTAAACTGACTGGCATTTTACTTATGTGGATGATGGATTTTGAGGCGCCTCGGATTTTTATAGGCCGTTAGTGGTCATACTATAGGTTCAAAGGAACCGGGATGCGTGTGTTTAGGCATAACTAATCCATTGCCGATAGGCAGGGACCGGCCCTACCGCTCCAAGGGTTCACTGCGGGGATCCTGAGGCATTTGCTAGAGTGTCTCAAATCGGAGAGGAGCTTGCCCCTAGCCTCGACTCATGATGGAAATCAAATTTCCAATAAAACCTTGTGGTTTTGATTGTAGAACTAGTACGGCGACATAGTAGGATGGGGTACTATGTCGTCTATGATTGATACATTATGATTGAATTGTTTTTGAAATATATATATATACCCATAGATATACACACTAATATTAAATCCGTTTTATCGTATCAAGCATCTTTTGAACATTATAAGGTAAAACCCTATCCTCCGGTTTTTGTTGCATTGTGTGGTGGGACTTGTTTCTTATAAAGGTTTCATTTTTCTAAAAAGCATTGCGTTGTTTAACGTTTTACTTTATTTTATGCACTGGAAATCCAATGGAGTAAACCCGTTCCGCGTTAGCGGCATGGTCCTGTGATTACCCTTATTATTAGACAAGTTAAGTTAAGATTTCTCATACCAGTCCAATGACTGACCTGTAGTTTGTTTCACTGGCAAACTCGGGTGCCCTTATTTTCCACACGGGAAGTCGAGTTGCTTTTTGCAGATATATTTACAGGATCCTGGTTTACAGCTGAAGCGGTATACGGAAGGCTCTGTATCCGTGTATTCCTTTCAGTTGTATATTTGTATTATTTTCCGCTGCTGTTTAAGTGTAATTTAAATTCTGATATTATTGTATTCCTATTGTGTAATATATATTCATACTCTGTGATTTTCTTGTACTCTGATGTAATTGTTGTAATCAGCAATAAAATGTTCTTCATTTTGTGTTCTGATGTGTGTGTCCTCAAGGCAATCCAGTCTTTCCTTTACTGGGAAGTTTGGGTCATTTCAAACTACGCCTCAAATGAACCTTGTCCAAATTCGTAACCAATCTCTAGTTATATTAAATAAACCGATATGGCTTATACACGACTCTATAGCGACTATTTCTAAATTTGATTTGGACATAACTTTTTATTCCTGCTATGAAATCTAGCTTTTTCACATTCGTTGGAAAGATATTTTCGAACAGATTCAAATATTTATTGCTTCGCTAAAATTCGATTTATTTTGAATTCTGTACATTCATTTGAAATTTGAAATCGATTTTTCAAACTACCGCGCCATTTTGAACTCGTTTTAAATTATATTATGAATTATACATTTAAGTATCATTTTATTAAATAAATTCCTATATAAATCCTTATATAAAATTCAAATAAAACATTTAAAACAAATTTAATTATTTAGACTTCAATGGCCAAAAATCCGGGTCGCTACACTCTCTATCGAAACCCAACAATTCGATATTTGAATAAGTGACCCAACATCCCTTATTCTAGACTGAAATCTAACTGCTCGATCATTTGAATAAGTGACCCAACAACCCCTTATTTTGGACCAAAACCCAATAACTCGATTATTTGAATAAGTAACCCAACAACTCTTATTCTGACCCAACAGCCTTCCATAAACACAAACACCAAACAACTTTGTACGTATATCTACATACGTACGAGACCCACTAGCCCCTGGTACTGATATTAACATAGGATGTGTCACAGACTTACGAATAGTAACACAGCGGTGGTAACTATGCATACCATACCACACGTTCTCAGTATTGGTTTACTATTCGCTCATCAACTCCACATCGGAAAACATCATAACAACAACTCTATAGAACATCAAATCATCAAAAACATCGATCACCCGAAACAACAACCAGCGGAAACACCTAATCAAATGCTTCAATTAGACGATTCTGTAATTAACCGATAAAATATTACTACACGTCCTATACCACGAGGTTTACTATATCGTTTAATCACAAGTATGTCTTCTTGAAGGTTTCATAAAAGTGTGGTTTGTATATATAGGAAATACTTAATTTACTAAAACAAGCTTATAAATGATTTTTTTGGAAAACCAATTATTTTCCTTGTTAAATTAATATATAACTCGAAAATATATTTTGTAATATTGTTTTGAGGCCATTTATTCTCAAAATCAAAAGCATAAACTTATTTCAGCCTCAAAACTAAGAAAAAAATGATATTTATTTATATTTCGGAAAACTAGTTCAAAATCATGCAAAGTGTGTTCATCGTAATCAAAGATCATTATAAACTAAATCATTGCATCATTAAACTCTACAAAATCCGAGATTCGGACTGATTATAATTTGAACTTGGTTTAACAAGTTCAAATGGGGACATCAGGATGACTAAGTTTTCCCAAATTCACCAGAAACAACAAGCAAAGACACGTGCATAACCAAAGCAACGCTTTCATGAAGGAGGATTTGCTTCCTATGCTATTTCCCTTAGTTGGTCGATCCACCACTAATGTGTGTTGACCCCTGGATCGATCGAGGAAGAGGGTGGGTCGCTCCGCTTTACACGATTTTCAGTAGGATGCAATCCTGCTTTGTTCACAACTTTGAGCACCAATTAGCCTGACCAAACATGGTCGGAATGACACAAAATTTTGCATTTTCACAAAGAAAATACTTTGAAATATGTTGCAAAAGGAATTACTCTAAAACATCAAGCAATGAGAGAAATATTGCAGCTCAAAGTGGAGATTTAGTTGTGATTTTACCATTCAAACACAGAGAAGAAAAGCTACAGGTTTTACTTCATGAAATAGATAGATTGCAAATAAAAACTCACTAAAACTAGATTAATTGAGTAAACGCTCTCCTGAACGTGATTCACAGCAAGAATAAAAAGAAACTGCATTAATTGGAAGCTCTATGGGTCAGAAGAAGCCTTTTATTTAACTATAGAAGCAACTACAGGCACATGCAAAACAAATATTAATATACAGACTTAGTTTATGGCAACCAACAAGAAAACTTCGATTAGTTTCGAGATTTGAGTGGATTACCTACTACTAGATGTCCTAAACAATATAAATCTTCAATTTGTAGTGGATTTGAGGCTTGTTTTAATTTACAGTAAAACGATTTCTAAGTTTTCTTTGCTTTCCTAAGTTTTGAGAACGAGCCGGGGAGGAAGAAAATGTTTCCTCAAAAACTTACAAACTATAACTAAAAATTTAGAGAAATCCTTCCTTAAACACTTCATTAAGGCCCACTAATGACTAAATAAGTTCAAGATAATTAGTTTTAATCAACTAACACTAATTTAGACTATAAAGCACTCATTTAGGCTTTGTTAACATGGTTTAACTACATTTATATCATTCTTAATCAAAATTTGCAAGTTTTAACACAAAATGTTGAACTAAAAATTGTAAAAACATTTATACAACACTTACGGAGTTTTTCACACCATTATTTTCAATTTTACAACAAACTGTACAAAATACAAATATTTTGATTTAATTTACACAACTTTTGGAATACATAAAATCAAATTGTTTATGTTTTTGTATTTTAACATAATAAGTCATCAAAGCTTGAAAAAGTACATATTTTCTAATTTAATGATATTTTGGAAACAGTTTCACATTTTATATTTTTGTTCCTATTTAATTTCTCAAAATTCACATAATACATAAATTTGTTACTAAATTCATAAAACCAAAATAACATTGAACACCAATTTATATAATGCAAGTTCTAACATGATTTTACCATATTACAACCATCATTAACACTTATTAATATTTCTAGTGTTAAAAAATTTGTATTATTCCTAAAGTTACCAATTTTAACAATTTATCACCAAGCCTCCATTAAACCACTTAAAAGCGAGTAAATTCCACAATTAAACCACCAAACAAACTTGTAACTATTAACGGGATTAATTAGGTTAAATAATCAAATTAATGACATATCCAACTTATTTATCACCCAGAATTTTATATTTTGAATATTTATTTATTAGAGTAGGTAATCACAAAATTCAGGCTATTATAGACTCCCCTTTACAAAAATTACATCCTTGCAATTTCCTTTGTGATAAATCGTGTACAACCTAACCCAAAACATCTATAAACGAATATAAACAACGATTGTAATGAGCTTGCATTTGGAGATTTTTCATCCCTAAGCTCGAAAAAGTGGAAAATTGGAATTTGATACACTCAATAAGCTAAGGATTAGATATTGGATCGAGTGATGATAAAGTAAGAATACTAAAGTTTTTCGAAGGCATTTAAATACTCGAAGTGAAACTTTAAAGGATACACAAAAGATTCATCATTCAAAACAACTCATAATGTGATGACTGCCTACAACCTCTGCACTAAACAAGAGGAATAATGCGCTGAAAGGTGTGCCAGGCAACTTTGGACGATCATCATAGGTAGGTAGACACAATCGATACCTATCATAGAAATCACAGCGCAAGGATAAAATACAGTAGAAAATATACAATAGGTAATAATAGTGAAGCATCATATAACAAACTTTTGAAACTTTCACAACATCTTGAAAGATTATCCAAACATCATAGGAAATATCAAAGTCTGTACATAAAGCCTCACTACAACACTCATAGAACAACTCAAACAGCGGAAACAGAGATAATAGATAGTAATAAAACTGGTACGTGAGCCTCCAGCTTGCCTCTGAACTGCAACATCGTCCTCACTAAGCTATCACCTATCACCAGCCACCTAGTCTGCCTATCCACCACTAGATGAATAGCTCAAAGTAATAAGAGGGAAACATAAAACCTTGAGTCAGACAATAGTCTTAGTGAGCGATAAAATAGCTAAAAAACATCAACAATAAAGTATATGAGTATGGATAGATAAACATACTAATCTACCAACAATACCAGAAAAGTACTCAATCCCGTCTTCCCCACGTCGAACAGTGATAACCTTTGCATCAAACACTTCAACCATTCATTCATCGAAACCAGAACAACCATTCATTTATGGAAATCAAAAGCAAACACCACTAGCACTCATAGCATCTAGATTATATGTGTCTCACGTAAACTATCCTAATCAAATTCAACATCCCTCAAGCACAAGCCCCAGAGGCCTAAACCAATATTATACAATCACCCAAGAAACATCTCCTTTGACGTTGGACACTTTACGTGAGATGGTACAAACAAGGCAACTAATCAACCATGACAAACTCTAGCTACCACCACCAATCCTACTTCGAAACCACCGTTAACCGTATGACGGCCAACCTTTTCATATGTCAAGGCTAATGGTAACCCCAGTTCTAGCATAAACTTCATGCGCCTTTCAGCGATGTATGTCCAACCTTGAAAACTAAGCCTTCCAACGATGCCCAAGGTACTCGACCAGCAACCTTCCAGTCTTTTGGGTTCCCCCATTGTACCCCTGCTTTGAGCCTGCTAAAATTTGCGACAATGATAACTTCTTGGCCTTCGCATCTCTAGCCGTCCAAACCAATGTCTTTCCATAGCTCAAGCAACCTTCTCGAGCAACCATTATCCACCAACTCATGACCTCTGAGTTGTCACCTCATTCACTATTCTACACCGATCAACGAAAACATTCAACATTTCGAACATTCTCACTTGTACTTACAACATCATTGAGACAAATTACATTACTGCACTATGGCTAGGGTTCGGGGGGTTGCCCCTGAATTTTTTTCATGCCCTTTTTATTCAAATCTGAGTCGTACCAATTTTTTTTTCATAATTGACCCTGTGCAATCGAACCGTGGTGCGACTGACCCTCCTTGCACAACCCTTTATGCTCGGCCTGAGCTCTGCGCTCGACCCAAGTCTGCTCGAGTCCATAGTTGACCAACCCAGTCACTTGCTTCAAGACATGATCGACCACCCTGTTCCACTCAACCATGCTTGACACAGACATGCTCGACCGACCCCAAGCCATGCCTGATCCGACCATACACAAACCAACACTGCTCGACCTGGAATACTTTCCTCCATGACTATGCTCTAGTCCATGCTCGACCCCAGCATCTACGTGCGACCGAACGAAGCCTGCACGACCGACTCCCTGTTGTACTGCAAATTGTACTATGTTGTATTACAGCTTGTACTATCCCCTTGACCACCCCACTCGCATGCACGACCAACCACTCGCACTCACGACCCGTGGCCTATACAGCCCCAATGCAATCCCAAATTCGAATAAAACTTCGCCAATCAACTATCTCGACGAAATTCATTCATCTAATTCCTCAATTACTACCACAAACATGTTTTGAAATCATTAACAACATGAATACGACAATTTCATTAAAATTAAATATTTTCACCAAAATCATGATAAATGAACATATGATCTAAATTTGCAGATCTAACTTGCATAAATATATGAAATAGCATAGAAATTACCGGTTTAAATTTGCTAACTCAGATCCAATAGTAATTCGTATGAAAATGGAATTACCAAGGTGTAGATCTATGAGAAAATGCTTGAATTTGATGAAAAACATGATTTCATATACTTGATTGAATCCGTGTGAGAGATGTTTATCACACACTTATTCTCCAAAACAACCCAAATGATAGAAATATGATTCCGAACAGCGACCAATTCGAACCAAACTACTCGATCAATGGATTCTCACTCCAAATGATGTAGATCTCGCTTCAATTAGTGTAGATCTTGGATTCACTTCCTTAGATCTCAATTTTAATGGTGGAAGGGTGTTAGAGGAAGGAGGAACATAGTCCGCCAAATGAGAGAATAGAGAACGTAAACTATTCTCCATACCTCTCACCCCCTATTTATAGCTTTCTACTAGCCCACTAATGGGCCTCTACAAATTATCCAATAAGGCTTCACAAACCTGAACAGCCAACCGTCAAATCTTAAACAGCTATTCCTCCCAAACCGCTGAGCCAAATCTTTAATGTAACCACTCTACGGAAAGGCAATCATCATTTCCTTTCCAATGGCACAGGTCTCACCACCTGATTCAACCTAAGTCAAAAGTTATGCCCTATACAAGACTGATATGGGCAAAATGGTCACAGACAAAATTGGTAAAAATTATGGACATGTCTCACATCTCCATAAGCAACATATTAAAATATGAGAATGATCCAACCTTCAGGGAATAAAATAAAAATATTTTACGATCCTTTGATACGTAAAATACAGGCTGTTACACATAAGTACAATAACAAATGCAAGCACTGAGTATGAATATTGTAATCAATTCCTTATGAAAACCATTGTGCGCGTTGTGTGCTTCCATGTTTAATAAGGAAGGGTTACATTGAAATCACCAAGGAAGACAAGCTAGGAGAAAAGGAGTGGCTTTCTATTGTAGCACAAAATTCCCATTCCTTATACAACATAATGTCTCGCAAAAGAGAAGCTGGATGGAGATATAACGACCAGCAAAACTTAAGGTACTTCCCTTAGGATTTTCATAGGATTTAAGGTGACTTGATGCACTTTTCCATACATGATTAAAAGGTATACCGAAATGCTAAATTGCAGAACAAAGACAAAAGAAATTTAACTTCTGCACTTAAAACTCTGAGAGACTATGCCACCGAGCGTATCTCCACCACTGAAATACAAGATCGAACATTCGGAAATCTTATGCTTTCCAAATATGGAGTGGCGAAAGAAATGGAGGCTGTTTAAATACAATTTGAAAGGGTGGTCAAATCAAAGGCAGACACACGATCCTTTTGCGAAGGTAATTGAAAGCACCATTACTGAAATTCTACAACTTATTGTTACGGTCCCAGACTCACATAGTTGAATAAAAATACATGCTCAAAGCATCAACATCATGAACAAGAGAAAACAAGGGAGCTTTCAAATATTTTTATTATTAATTCAATTTTATTATTAAACTATTCTTGGTTAAATTTCATAATCGTCTTTTTGACTACACTTCAAAATTCCATAGTAGTCAAAATACACATTTAATTTAAAACATCAGCAACTAACTATTCCATATTTAAAAGAGATGGTAAAATTTGCAATCTTTGATTTTGCAAATTCTTTACTTTATAAGACATTGAAGTTTTACTTCCACTTACCGTATATAAAGAAAACACAAGTATACTAAAGATTTGTTATTTATATGCTAACTTTTTAAATAAATTTCATCTCTATGTTAAATCACAAATTTATAGTTTTACACATATATATAACGTAAAATTATATGATTCAAATTACTTGAAATTCAAGTTTCACCAATTTGCATTTCTATAAATGACACTGCTAAACATTTATCTAAAGAATCCACTTCTCAAATTTTAATTAAAACTCAAATACTACTCAACTCTTTTCATCCCTAAAATTACTTAAATAGAAAAATTATAATATAAATTCTTTAAATGTTAAAATTTTATATTGATTATTTCTCATGCCAACAATACCATATGCATCAATCTAGAACCCCTATCGACCCAAGGCGTCCCTTGTCTCGACTGAAATTCTTAAATTACGCCTAGACACATCGACACGATCAATAACCATCAAAAAATACTTAATACTTTTATTTTTAAATCAATCCAATTCAATAACTTAATAATTAAAGGAAATATTTCCTAATAGTCCACAAAACATATAAATTACTATGCTTAGCTGAAATAATCATCTTGTTTGTGCTGTGCACTCTGATTAATCTCATATTATCCTTAAGATACTATGTTCGATCATCTCATAATGGTATTTAAGAAACTTATGTCGATAACATTGATCAAATGTATCGATCAGAATTCTTGAGTACTTAATGGACTAATCAACACAATACTACCTCACACTCTCTTATGATTATCCATATTCGCCCAGTTCATCATTAAATGAATTCAAGTGAGTATTCAATTCCCTCGCCCTCAAATGGTGAGACACACACACACACACACACACACATAATCCCGGTCCCTCATCCTAAAGTATCCAGAACCTACAATAGACCAAACCATGATCTTAAGCAATAAAGATTTTTATAAGGAAGATAGAACCCAACATCCTTCTATTGTATATGATATAGTTGTATACACAATTATATGACTTTTTTTTTATGACAACAACTATTATTTTAAATGTGTTTGTTACTGTACTATTCTACATATACATTACAGACAGGAATATAATATTTATATTTAAATAGAATACGACTGCACAAACATTCATATATTCATACAGTATTTTATTTAAATTAAATATTATATTTCAATCTTTCAAACTATACAACTACTTATAACTCCACTATTTACAATTCACTTGAATATGTTTGAATATTTCTTACATGACACATCACACATGAAATTGTAATATTAAAGGAATTCAAATAAAAATAGACAGTTTGAACTGAACACAATAAAATAATATTTTATCACACCTATTTATTACAAATAACAGCACAATTTTTAATCATGTCTATAATCGATTTAATATACACAGATTCCTCATTACATTTACACACACTGACACTCTGTCTTTTTAATCTTCAGATGCTCCAATCCAGTTCACCATCTGCATACCTGTCACATACAAAAGAACACACATCGTAGACTGCAACAAAAATAAAATTAAATAAAAAGAAATAAAAAATTTATTTTTAAATTTTATTTGCCTCAGTATTATGGTGTGTTTCTCATCATTTTTCTAGACATGGTCTGATATGCAGGGACAGAAAATCAGTCTGATGGTTGCATATACACACATGTATAGATATACACTTGTGCACTGCCACGCCAATCAGTATGAATCTGAGGAGTAGCCACAAGGACCTTCTCGACTCAGTGCAAATCAATGTGCAAATGACCGAGCCAAAAGTGCAAATAAAAAAAAAAAGCCAAAATGATCGAAAGAAATTCAAAGGTTCGAGTCAAACCAAGAATGGTCATGCAGCAATAGATATAGCAAATCTACAACATGAAGAACCCAGATCGACACAACTCAAGTGAACCAAACAACATTACTACTTTTAGTGCAGAGTGGAGCAGCATGGTTAAGTGGAATGGCGCAACATGTAACTATGGTGAGGGGTGACACAAGTTTAAGTATACAACATACAAGCTCAAGCAATGGATGTGTGGTCCAAGAAATTATGTACAAGCAGGGATATGAAAGTGCAGCCGTAGTGAAGAACTAATAATGCAGCTTGTATGCTAATGCAAGAAAATGGGAGCATTTACAATGGTGTTTTTTCAAGTTGGTCGAGCTCATATAAACAAAGCAAAATACAATGATGCATGCAACCCGTAATGAAGCCATAATAAAGCAAGCTTTTGTTAAAATTAAGTTTTTTAGGAATTACATGAGCTTAAGTTTTTTTTAAAAGATCAAAAAATGGTTCAAAACAACTGAAGTTGAAACAGGTTCATGGAAACATAGTGTAAGCAATTTGAGATATGATAGAGCCGAGCACAGTTCAGGGTCAGGCCAAAACAAATGGTGTAACAAGTTTTAACAACGGGTCAAACAGGAACAACTAGAACCAGGATCAAGTACACAAGCGCAAGACCACATGGAGCACAAGTGTAATAAAAGATGGTGCAGGTTCATAAGCAAGGGGAAAATGGCATAAAAACTTTCAGTTCAAACATACATGTTGAGCTCAAGCACTTCACAATCATACAAAATGGTGCAACAGTTTTAAGTGGTGGGAATGGTCGAGCCAATCAAGCACATATACTCAAGATCATACTTTTTTCATATGTGTTTAAAATGGTGCATATATAAGCAAGGTGGTGCAGCATTCAGCAGTTTACAGTTCTAATTTCATATATAACTTGACAGGCCAGCAAGATTACAAAGAGTTCAAGTAGATGTACATGACTACACACAACATACATGTTTACAATTGTCTACTGTACATACAGCAGATAAACAAAGCCGGTTCACAAATGTGTGTGCATGAGCACAGCAGTTTAAGTCGAGCCAGGCTAACCAAACAAACAGGGACAGTCATGTTTATGGTATAGCAAGAATGACACACACAAGTATCAGTTCAAAAATGTCTAGTTCAAGTACTGTTCTGTTCAAAGGAAGATCAAGACCGTAATTATTTGTAAAAGCAATATTAAAGAAGTCAAGCCAATAACGAATCAATTCCAAAATTAAAAATCAATTCAAATTCAAAAACTTATCATGCAAGATGTTTCCAGAAAATTGAATTTACAAATCTGTTATACCGAGATTTTCTAGAAGGAAGCCTCTATCAAAAGAAAAATTAATACAAGGCGTTTTATGACCAATTCAAACTATAAACACGCAAATTCCAGAGTGGTTGAAGACATCAAACTCCAAAAATTCAAGGCCTCACAAAAAGGATTTTTCTAGAAAAATCACAAGAACAATTCAAAGCTTAGTATTTCAAAAACTCCAATATTTTTAGCATATATCAATGACTAAATCATATCCGAGAAATCAGAGTCTAGGGTTTGTTTAACCATATAAATAACCACTGATTCTTCACAGGCAAAGCATTCAAGTTCAAGCACAATTAAAAAGAAACTCGAATTGTAAAATCATACCAATATTGCTTGGATCTGAATCGAGTGAAACTGCAAACTGAAGAACATTAGAGAGAGAGAGAAAGCAACGACTCCAAATTCAAGGAGAATTGAACCCTAGATCCCTATCGGCATCATGATTTGGATAGGAGAAAAAACCCTAGCTAAATCGGGTCCACCATTTTTAGAGAAAGCAAAGAGATTGGGACAAAGCAAAGAAGGGTGCATCACTTCAAAGTGGCCGACCAAGTTAAAAGGGACAAGGATATTTATTTATTTATTTTAGCATATGGTTTTAAACTTTGAAAGAGTTTTTATTTCATGTTCGTTTTTCAATTTCAATTTGTAATCAAATCTGTAGTTTTCTAGTTTGTCTCTAAAACTAGGGAGATGAATTACAGGATTTCTAATTCGAGGAAATCTGGTTTCATGGATAGAAACCAGTGCAAGGTTTTGAGCGTAGGGTTAAGAACAGTTGGGAGCGAGTGTCACGAGTTTACAGGGGATTGTAAGTGAAGAGAATGTTTTAACTCCTAGTAGAAACCTTGGGGAATGCAGCTGTAGGAAGGGTTTTGCCAAAGCTAGGTATATCTGTGTGTTATTTATTTTCCGCATTTATTCTGATTATTATCTGTGCTGTTATTATTTAATTACTTTGTGAAAATATGCAATAAACCCTATTCACCCCCATCTAGGGTTAATTTAGAACCTACAAGTGGTATCAGAGCAAGAATTTTTTATTTTATTTTAACTCTAGAGTCATGAATCTGTCTAATAACGCGTTTTGTGAGGGTCAGCCCATAGCTAGGTCACCAATGTTTAATGGAACTAATTATGCATATTGGAAAGCTAGGATGAAAATTTATTTAAGTTCAGTCGATTATGATATGTAGGATATTATTGAAACGGGTTATAGATCTCCCGTTGTTATTCTTAATGGTGCTGAAATTCCTAAATCAAAAGACATGTGTGGTGCTAATGATAAAAAATTATTTTCAACTAATGCCAATGCGATGAATTCTTTAATCTGTGCTCTTGATAAAACAGAAATTAATCTAATTTCCCATTGTAAAACTGCATAGGAAATATGGCATATGTTGGAGGTCACACACGAAGGTACATCTCAAGTGAAGGAATCTCGTCTCGCTCTACTCAGCAACGAATATGAAAATTTCTCTACGCAAAGAGATGAAGATATAAAAGAGATGTATGGATGCTTCTGATCAATAGTCTATAATGCAAAAGCTCTTGGCAAAACCTATACCGAAGTGGAATTGATCAGAAAAATATTGAGAGTACTACCAGTGAATTTTGAAGCAAAAGTTACGGCGATTCAAGAATCAAAAGATCTGAATAAAATAAGCATGGAGGAGTTGATCGGAAATCTCATCACTTATGAGATGGAGTTAAAAGCAAGAGAAGAATGAAAGAATTCTGAATCAAAGAAAAAGACGATCACTCTAAATAATACTGTTGAAAGTGATGATGAAGATTCCGCTGAAGAGCTATTCATGGTTATGAGAAAGTGGGCCAAAGGAAATTACAAGCCACGAAAGAAGAATTCAAAAACCGACAAGTTCGAAAGTTCAGGTAATTCAGACAATGAAGTGTTTTGCTACAATTGCAAGAAACCCGGACATATCAAGCCGAATTGCCCACAACTCAAAAATGAAAAGAAGAAGAAGTTTAGAAAAAAGAAGAAGGCTTTTGCTGCTACATGGGATTACGAGGAAGGAGAAGAAGTTTCTGAAAGTGATGAAGAGGAAGCTAATTTGTGTCTTATTGCTCAATCTGATTCGGAAGGTAGTGAAGATGATTCTAGTGAGGTATCAAATTTTACATATAAAGAATTAATTTTAATGTGTCACGACCACACAAAAACCGTTGATTCTCTTGAACTAAAAGTTAAGAAATTGAAATATGATTGGTCAAAACTAGTTCAAGAAAATAACAGTTTAGAAAGAAAACTTGAAAAAGTTAAGAATTCACCATTTTCAGAATGAGAAAAATGTCAATTTTTGAGTAATGATCCTTTGAAATTCAAAACCGATTTTGATTTACTCAAAAGTGAAAAGCAAAAATCGTGATTTTGAGAAGGAGATTAAGAAGTTTAGAGAATCTAAAAAACTTGATTTTGAAAAGCGAAAATAATTTAAAATTAGAAATTTCTAAGTCCAATGCTAAAATCAAAGCATTTGAAAACAAAAATTTGATTTTAAAACAAACTGATGTTGAAAAGTGGAATCGCTATTAGTCGTTGTTCAAATTTAATGAAAGAAAATAGCGATTTTAAATTTAAAATTCAACGACTTGAGTCAGCTTTGACTTAATTTTCTAAATGAGAGAAATCATTGAATATGTTGTTAAAAAATCAATTTTTTGTTCAGAATAAAAAGGGACTTAGTTTTGGATTTTATCCAGTTGAAATACCAAATCCTAATGATTTTAAAAATCCTTTAAATGGCTTTGAAATTGATCAAACTGAAATTTTGAACTCTAATAATTTCAAAGGGTTTTTAAATCATGAACTATATGAAAACTCATTTAGTAACAATTCAATTAAACGAATTTGGATTCCAAAAAATAACCAAATGTTTTTAAATAAGTCTAAACGAATTTTTATTCCAAAGGGTACTGTAGTGGATAGCAATGGATTGTTTTATAAACAGGTTTGGCTGCCAAAACATGTAAACGAAGATTAGAGTGGTAAAACAACTTTGTTAGACTACTTGATCATATAAACATTTAGGTACCGTGGGAGGCTAAGGAACAATTGTGTTTAAAAGATAAAAATTCAAATTGTTTCATTGAACTGTTTGAAGTTCTTTAGCCATAGATTCTGAATTGGAGATTCATTGGTTCACATTGATTATGGTAAGACAGGTATGATCTCTAAACTCTTGTTTTTATTTCCCTTTAATTTTTTTTATGCTGATTTATGTTGATTAATTAGTTGTGAAATTTTCATTTTTTTTACTTGGCGTGATTTTGAAATCATTCATTATTGATTGATGAATTTCCTAGATTATAAAAAATCTGATTTTTTTTTAAAGTGATTTCAAATAATTATCTTCAAATTTGATCGTTGACATTTCTTGCCCTTGTTTAAAAAATTCTCTGAAAAATTCACTTACGATTCTTGCTTTGGAAATGAACTTGTGCTGCTCTGATAAGGAAATTGATTTGATTTGTTTGAATATCTTGGTGACTGAACGATAAATTGAAAAAGCAGTGATTAAATATCTTTAAAATCCATAGACAATTTGAATTAAATATATAAATGTTTTTAAAATTGTCTAGGAACAATCAACATTAGAATTATTAGAAAATTCCATATTCTACTGATTGATTTTTGAAACTGATTTTCAAGCTTGCATTGATATTTTTTTCAAAACTCCTCTTGAAATTGATATTTTTAATTTTAAAAATTATTATTTCATTATTCAAAAATTGTAATTATTGATTGATTCGACCCATTTTGTAACTCATCAAAATTATTAATAGATTTATGAATTTGTGATGGGTTGTGACTATGGTATAATTCATAACTAGAGGAGATGTTATTTTAAATCTCATGATGATTGGACAGATTTTATAGTATCTTTGAATTAGAGCCTATTTCACGACCATCTTCTATATCTACCATATTTCTGTCATTCATCATGGTTTTATTTAATTTGGGAGTTCTAATTATTCTTGGAATTAAAAATAAAATAAAAATAAATAAATAAATAATTTATCCTCGGTATTCACTCCCACTTAAAAGTCCTTGCGGTTATGCATGGGTGAATTACCTTAATTTCTATGTGCTTCCATTCTCACTTAAAAGACCTTTGGGCTGTGCATGGATGGAACGCATTAGAGAGGATAAAGTTAAGTTACTACTAACCCCATTTAAAAGACCTTTGGGCTACACGTGGTTCGGAAGTGCTTAACACATTATTGAGCATATTTAAAATCTTTAAAATTCATATTCAAATATTCAATTTTTATTGAACTATCCTCATTCTTTAAAATCCATCGTAAATCGACTCATTCTGAAAGTGAAATTAGCTTCTGATTTCAAGATTATGATGATTTTTGTTTGATTAAATGGGATTTGCGATACATATTCTCTCTTTAAATTTGGATTTATATTTATAGTCTATATTCATCACTGTTTCGATTTCTATTATCCTTTTGATGATAACAAAGGGGGAGAACGGTCAAGATTTTGATTGATGAGTATTTAATTCAAAAATATTAAGATTGGAAATTAAATATCTAGAGGGAGAATGGTCAATTGGATTTCATCATTCATATTTTCCACATATATAGGGGGAGTTCAGTTGTAGGGGGGCTAATAAATAGGGGGAGTTCAATATTCACTATCAAACACATTTATTGTGCTCAAAATCTTTTATTTATTTGTCATCATCAAAAGGGGGAGATTGTTGTATACGATATAGTTGTATACACAATTATATGATTTTTGTTTGATGAAAACAACCAAATAAATATTATTTTAAATGTGTTTGTTACTGTACTATTCTATATATACATTACAGACAGGAATATAATATTTATATTTAAATAGAATATGACTATATAGACATTCATATATTCATACAGTATTTTATTTAAATTAAATATTATATTCCAATCTTTCAAACAATGCAACTATTTATAACTCCACTATTTATAATTCACTTGAATATGGTTGAATATTTCTGACATGACACATCACACATGAAATTGTAATATTAAAGGAATTCAAATAAAAATAGACAGTTTGAATTGAACACAATAAAATAATATTTTATCACATCTGTTTATTACAAATAATAGTACAATTTTTAATCACGTCTATAATCGATTTCATATACACAGATTCCTCATTACATTTACAAACACTGACACTCTGTCTTCTGAAGCTTCACATGCAGTTCCCCATCCACATACCTATCACATACAAAAGAACACACATAGTAGACTGCAACAAAAATAAAATTAAATAAAAACAAATAAAAAATTTACTTTTAAATTTTATTTGCCTCAGAATTATGGTGTGTTTCTCATCATTTTTCTATACATGGTCTGATATGCAGGGACAGAAAATTAGTCTGATGGCTGCATGTACACACGTGCATAGATATACACGTGTGCATTGTCGGGCCAATCAGTATGCATCGGAGGAGTAGCCACAAGGGCCTTCTTGACCCAGTGCAAATCAGTGTGCAAATGACCGAACCAAAAGTGCAAATAAAAATAAAAAGCCAAAATGATCGAAAGAAATTCAAAGGTTCGAGTCAAACCAAGAATGGTCATGCAGCAACATATAAAGCAAATCTACAACATGAAATACGCAGATCGACACAACTCAAGTGAACCAAATAGCATTACTACTTTAAGTGCAGAGTGGAGCAGCACTGTTAAGTGGCATGGCGCAGCATGTTACTATGGTGAGGGGTGACACAAGTTCAAGTATACAACATACAAACTCAAGCAATGGATGTGTGGTCTAAGCAATTGTGTACAAGCAGGGATATGAAAGTGCACAATAGTGAAGAACTAATAATGCAGCATTTATACTAATGCAAGAAAATGGGAGCATGTACAATGGTGTTTTTTCAAGTTGGTCGAGCTCATATAAACACAGCAAAATACGATGATGCATGCAATCAGTAATGAAGCCATAATAAAGCCAGCTTTTGTTAAAGTCAAGTTTTTCAGGAATTACATGAGTTTAAGTTTTTTTTAAAAGATCAGCAAATGGTTCAAAACAACTGAAGTTGAAACAGTTTCATGGAAACATAGTGTAATCAATTTGAGATATGACAGAGCCGAGCGCAGTTCAGGGTCAGGCCAAAACAAGTGGAGTAACAAGTTTTAACAAGGGGTCAAACAGGAACAACTAGAACAAGGATCAAGTACAGAAGTACGAGACCACATGGAGCACAAGTGTAATAAAAGATGGTGCAGGTTCATAAGCATGGGAAAAATTGCATAGAAAGTTTCAGTTCAAACATACATGTTAAGCTCAAGCACTTCACAATCATACAAAATGGTGCAACAGTTTTAAGGGGTGAGAATGGTCGAGCCAACCAAGCACGTATACTCAAGATCATAGCATTTTCATATGTGTTTAAAATGGTGCACATATAATCAAGGTGGTGCAGCAGTCAGCAGTTTACAGTTCAAATTTCATATATAACTTGACAGGCCAGCAAGATTACAAAGAGTTCAAGTGGATTTACATGAATACACACAACATACATGTTTACAATTGTCTAGTGTACACACAGCAGATAAACAAAGTGTAACACCCCACATCCGTTAGTGTCATTCACAAAGGGAATGCACTAAGTTCTATGGAGCATTTAAGGTAAAAGATGCAGATAAATTACAAGACAGACAAAATTAAAACAGCGGAAAATAAAACTTTACTTTATTGATAAAATAGTTTGTACAACAATTGCTTTCCAATACCAGATTATCATCTGTCTTACAAAATAAAGAAGCATGAAATAACATTTATATTCCCCAATGTAGCATAAGCCAGCCATAGCAGCAGAAAAGAGAGTCTGAAGCGAAATATCCAAGAGTCTTTAAGCTTGGAAAGAGTAAAAGTCCATACTAAGCAGAGCTATTCCCTCCCTGACTTCCTGGGTGGGGGGGGGGGGGGGAGGGGAGGGACGGAAGAAAAGAAGACGAAAGAAAAACAGAGTCAGACATAAAGCCAGAGTAAGTCTAGTGGCTTTTATCATGTGAACAAGATAAAGTTCATGACAGGAGTAAACTGGAAAAATGGGACAGTACCAGAATAACAGACTAATATAAACCAAAGCAAGATAGTTTAAACCGAATATACTATCACACCCCATTCTATATCTCTGCACCACCTAACTAGTATCCCCACTAGTAATCTGTATAAAGATGATAACGTGATCCCAATCCCTGCGATTGTGGTTGCCTTTAGGTGTACATCTATTATTTATTACCTAGATCTAATCTAGGGTTTTCTTATCGAGCGCTTCCTAGATTCAACTAGGGTTTACGTGACTTATCTAATACTTCTCGGATTCAGGATTTATGCCACCTAGGTCCAACTAGGGATTATGCTACCTGTCGAACGATGCCCATAGTCTAGGACACACTACCTAGAGTGGAATATGTTCCTAGACTTTCCCCATGTATGTGTTGCGAATCGTTTATCGCTGTCTAGATGCACATGTCCTGAAATGTGCGACCCGAGTCCCGTAGCAGGGCTATTCTAGAAACACGGAACTCGGTCGGGAGCTTTTAGATATTTCCCAATGTAGATGCTAAGGTCTTTTTTTCCAGTGGCTATGGTCCCACCTGACCCCTCCCTCAACTAATGAAAGGCCATCCAAGAAAATCAAGCACGAGAACTATACTCCGGCCAACTATGCCCCCACTTTCCTATTGGCCAGCCTCACCCATAACTACACAGCAAGTATTTGGTCTGTTGGGAGTTCTTTGCCGTTCCGCATGCATATCTCGACTGACTCAAGATGGTAGGTAGACGATGGGTCGCTATCACAGGGCCATTTGTCCCGCCGAATCACGTTGGTCCATCCTAGTCTTTAGGTTGCCTTATATTGCAACCAAGGCATACCCTTGGTTCTTCTAACGCAGACCTTAACCTTTGTGAGCCCAAGGGGATCATCTGCATTCTCACAGAGGGATACCAAGGGTACCCTCACGTCCCCCCGAAGCCTCGGGCTTCTTAACCTAATTCGTTGGAGCCTTCTTTAAGATCAGATGGACGTTCGCTCCTCCTCATGTTATACTAAGGATTACTACCTAGTTTTCCTAACTAAGGTTTACCACTTAGTTTCCTGAATCGTCATTTTCTTAACTAAGGTTTACTACTTAGCCCCTTTAAACTAAGGTTTACTACTTAGTTCTCTTTCTCGTCAAGTTGGATTGGTTAAGTGTCATTAGTCGATACAAGTTAACTTAACCCATTCATTTGTCATGTTAAACTGGTTAAGTGTTATCAGTAATTCGCGTTGTCTTAACCTTATCACAAACCAAGTTATATTGGTTAAGTATTTCTTATTACTTAACCCTACCCATTCACCTTGTATTGGTTAAGTGTCCCTTTCAACCTAACTTTGCCCATCTGTTTTAACTAACATGTTATAACGATTAAGTGTTTCCTTAGTTAACTTAACCCTAACATCTACTTAATTAACATGTCCTAATGGTTAAGTATTGTCCCTTCATGTTTCAACTTAACCCTATTTAATTTATCACACTATGATGGTTAAGTGTTCTAAGTTTACTTAACCCTACCCTCTAGTCCAGCTAACATATTAAATTGGCTAAGTGTATTTACTTAACCTTACCCACTTATCTAGCTAACGTGTTATAATGGTTAAGTATTATAAATTTACTTAACTTCACCCACTTATCTAATTATCAGGTTATAACGGTTAAGTGTCCTGAATTTACTTAACCTCACCCTCTAGTCTAGTTAATATGTTAAATTGGTTAAGTGTATTAACTTTACTTAACCTCACCTTCTAGTCTAGTTAATATGTTAAATTGGTTAAGTGTTTTCTTAGTTAGTTAACCCCTACAAGTCTTGTCTTGTTAACATGTTAAGTTGGTTAAGTGTTTTAATTAACTTGACCCTACCAATCCTAACTTAGCTTTAATTGTCTTATTAATGCACCTACCACTCACATTAGACAGGTATTGTTTTGGCTGCCTGTATGCCGGTCGGTTCTGGGCAGTCTTACGCCACAACTCAGTCTAACGTCGGGTCTTTATTGGGCTCAATGCCTTAACCTCTCACATTGGATAGGTATTGTTGTGATTACTAGACAGCCGGGCAGGTTCAGGCAGGTTTACATCACAACTCAATCCAACCTCGGGTTAAGCATATTCGTATTGTCTAAATTTACATTTTAATTATGAAAATTATTCAAATTCAAGTTACTGCCAAATTTGACTCCAATCATTCTCATTAGTTTAGGTATATAATTAATACCATTTTATGCCATAAATCACTTATGTGATTTTTAACCAATTTATGTCAAGTTTCCTATAATTACCAATTTTACCCAACGTTACCCCGTCTAAATATTAGGCTAACAATCTTAGCATAATTTTCAGTCCGCATGATTTTGACATATAATATTAGGCTAAAAACTTAGCCTAATTTAGCGTACACAAAAATTGGCATAAAAATAATTCATTAACATAAACATGTCATAAGTGTAAACTTGCAAAATAATCGACATGAATATCATAACATTGCATAACATGCCACAAACTTGCATATAAATATTGGACCTAGTTAAATAGGTGTCACATGAATCATATAGTTTTAGCCTAACATAAAGGTATAACATAGTATAACCTAATAGGTGTCATATGAATCCACTAAAACATGGTATAACATGTTAATGCATAGGTCTAGGCATAACCTCAAATATAAAACTGGCGTAAGACAAAAATATATGTATAACTTTGACAACCATTTAAGGGTGTGAAATTGCAACACATATGTATAAACATAGATCTAACAATAAACTTTCATATGAATCCTAAATGGATCTTGACATGGATCCGATTATAAGTTCTCACTTGCATAAAAACATGTGAATATAGATCTATTCTAGTCATGTAGGCACAATTGGTTTAAACATATATACATAGAGCCTACATGAATGATATAAATATTTGTGTAAATCTAACTTGCATAAACATATATTTAGATCTAATTGTATACATACAATTTGCATAAGGCGTTGATTGTTTAATTCACAATACATAAAAGATTCAATCACCACAATCATTCAAATTATCACAAATAACAAATATAAACCAACATCGTTAATACTGATATAATTCCATATTACAATTTACAACAAATCATGTCTTAATCGCATTCCCATCTAAAGAGCCACCATACTTACAACGCAAGACGGTCTTGTTTTCTGAGATCTGAAATTGAGATGCATTCCTTTGGGTAGACGTTGTTGTTTTGATTTTATTAGTTGCTTTAATCTCACATTTGAATTATCTTGAGTTGATTCGTTGTTCGTCTCTTTTCAAGCAGAGGCTCTCCTTAGTTTTCTTCCGACAGCATGGCGGCTCAAGTTCTTGTTTTTGTGTGAATTTTAGTTAAAGACCTAGGGTGTTTTTATAGAGTTGCAAGTTAATTAGAGCCGCCGATGAAGCCAGGGTTAATCAAAGCCATCCGTTCTAAAGAGAAGCCAATCAAAAGAAGACAACTCAGCACTAGTGACAAGACCAGGCCCAGAAATTCGAGTCAGGACCCAACCAGACAAACCAGGCCGACCAGGTAGGTCGACTGGCAGGTCGACACCCAGGTCGACACTATGGTCGACCTGGGGGTGACCATGTCGACACCATGGTCGACCCTATGGTCGACCTGGGCCCTGGGCGGGAATTTTCCTGCCCAGCTCAGTTTGAGCTTATTTTTCGAATTTTGAACTTGAAACCGAGCTATTTGAATTTTAAATTTTATTCTGAAACTCCCGAAGGTCGTAACTCCTTCATACGGAGTCCGATTGACGCAAACTCGGACTCTATCTCAAGCAGAATTCCGAGACAA
The DNA here is from genome assembly GCA_030737875.1 of Allium sativum. Taxonomy (NCBI): domain Eukaryota; kingdom Viridiplantae; phylum Streptophyta; class Magnoliopsida; order Asparagales; family Amaryllidaceae; genus Allium; species Allium sativum. Next base: position 621,830,177 of record CM060910.1, read on the forward strand.
ACGCAATGGCGTAACCCGTTTCTCTTAATTCTTTATTTTGGAATTAATTACACTTTAAATTTGTGAAGCTTAATGTTATAGAATTCACGGGGTGTTACATTCTCCCCCTCTTAAAGGGATTTCGTCCCCGAAATCTTCATGTTAGGAAGAATGTATATCCTACCATCCAACCGTCCATCTACTCAACCAACAAACACAGGCATCCACTGTCCTTAAAAGACTTCTAATGCTTCATGATCATATGCATAGTGTGTGTACATGTCCTTATCTAATGTAGAAATCAGGCGGTCTACTGATTTAGTTGACCTCCTTAATGCAAATTATGTCAGTGCCATGCGTCCAATCACGTATGCAAGCGTCCCTAGTTATGTAAATACAACATGTGTGCATAGCCATTCATCCATATGCAACATCCATATGATAACATATCAAATTAAATCCGTTAAGAAAATACATACATGTGAATGCAATATGAAAGTGACTAAGTCGTTCTAGCGCATATGGTGTGTATATGCATCCACGAGCAACCACTTGCAACCATCAATCATAACATGTTTCAAATACATGTTTCAAATACACGTTTACATCAATTGGCCTCTACCTAAGCATCAATGATAAATCCTAGAGGATATACCTTAAAAGCTAGAAACAAGTAGGCATAAAACTCCTAGAGAAAGGGTATACCCTTAAGAAAAAGGGTATGATGCACATATCTAGTCTTCAGTCTTCTAAGTCGCATCTTCTTGGACTTCTCTGTACCGTACCTTATCTAGTTAATCTTCACGATTATGAAGCTTCTTGACCTCCATTTCCAAAACTGTCATTGAACGGATAGCTGGCTTTTCATTGTCTGCTGGATATATGCAGAAGTCTATCCTGCGTTTTAGGGGTAAACCCCTAACCTAATCAAAACATCTACGTACTCATGGACTATTCTAACGGATTGCAAATCGTCGATAAATGGCCTAACTGATCCTTTTAGGATCACGAAATCTTGAGGGTATTTCCAAGGCAAGTCAAAAAGTCTAACTTTCAGAATTACTAGCCAACCAACCCATGCCTAGGATCAACTCATAGCCCATGGAACCAAAACATTATGCTTAAACTCAACACTTAATGTGGCCGTTCTAAAATCCCTACAAACCAAAGGTAAAAGGGACGAACCACCAATTTGGATCTGAGACCAATTGGGATCTTCTACTATACAAGTACCTAGGTGCAGAGACTAAACTATGGAAGCAGGTATAAACGATTGCGAAGCGCTAAGATCAAAAGAGTACTAACATGTTGATCAAATGAAAAGCTAAACTTTTCCAATGGAGACTTTTACTATCTCTCTCCCAGGTATTCTAGTGGTGAAAGCACGCACTCGTCCTCCTGAAAATCCTTTCCCTCGTCCTTGCCCTTGTCCTTAATTATATGCCCTATTATACCACAGAAAAGCTACTTCCTCTTGTCTTAGGTTTTATAATTCCTTTCTCCTTTGTGAGCCAAGTCCATATCCATGAATTCCTCATCCTTGGGTTGTGCCCCTTAGCCAAACTCCTCATCCTCTTCCTTGTGTAATCATGTTGACAAATCTCTCGAAAGCTGCCTCCATCGTACAGAAAACCCTACAAAGCTTGAAAGAAAACTAGCCGCAGGTGAAACTATTACAGCTATAGATGGAAGTCGGGCACAACTTCGCCCTTCGATGAGGTTACCTCCCAGAAAGCCAGGAGCCCCAGAGACTCAAGAAAGAAGGAAACAAGGACTCAAACAGAGAATCAAAAGATAGTGCATATGGCTTTGGGGAATATTCCTTTAAAACAAAACTTTTCTTTTTAAAATGCTTCTTTTAAACCCGTTTTGAAAATAATTTTTCAAGTCTTTTATCTGATCCAGTAACCTTCACTCTGATACCACGTGCAACACCCCACAACCGTTAGTGTCACTCACAAAGGGAATGCACTAAGTTTTGTGGAGCATTCAAGGTAAAAGATGCAGATAAATTACAAGACAGACAAAATTAAAATAGCGGAAAATAAAACTTTACTTTATTGATAAAATAGTTTGTACAACAATTGCTTTCCAATACCAGATTATCATTTGTCTTACAAAATAAAGAAGCATGAAATAACATTTATATTCCCCAATGTAGCATAAGCCAGCCATAGGAGCAGAAAAGAGAGTCTGAAGCGATATATCCAAGAGTCTTTAAGCTTGGAAAGAGTAACAGTCCATACTAAGCAGAGTTATTCCCTCCCTGACTACCTGGGGGGGGGGGGGGGGGAACGGAAGAAAAGAAGATGAAAGAAAAACAGAGTCAGACATAAAGCCTGAGTAAGTCTAGTGGCTTTTAGCATGTGAACAAGATAAAGTTCATGACAGGAGTAAACTGGAAAAATGGGACAGTACCAGAATAACAGACTAATATAAACCAAAGCAAGATAGTTTAAACCGAATATACTATCACACCCGATTCTATATCTCTGCACCACCTAACTACCATCCCAATTAGTAATCTATATAAAGATGATAACGTGATCCCAATCCCTGTAATTGCGGTTGCCTTTAGGTGTACATCTATTATTTATTACCTAGATCTAATCTAGGGTTTTCTTATCGAGCGCTTCCTAGATTCAACTAGGGTTTATGCGACTTATCTAATACTTTTCGGATTCAGGATTTACGCCACCTAGGTCCAACTAGGGATTATGCTACCTGTCGAATGATGCCCCTAGTCTAGGACACACTACCTAGAGTGGTATATGTTCCTAGACTTTCCCCACATATGTGTCGCGAATCGTTTATCACTGTCTAGATGCACTTGTTATGAAATGTGCGACCCGAGTCCCGTGGCAGGGCTACTCTAGAAACACGGAACTCGGTCGGGAGCTTTCAGATATCTGCCGATGCAGATGCTAAGGTCTGTTTTTCCAGTGGCTATGGTCCCACCTGACCCCTTCCTCAACTAATGAAAGGCAATCCAAGAAAATCAAGCGCGAGAACTATACTCCTGCCACCTATGCCCCCACTTTCCTATTGGCCAGCCTCACCCATAACTAGACAGCAAATATTTGGTCTGTTGGGAGTTCTTTGCCTTTCCGCATGCATATCTCGACTGACTCAAGATGGTAGGTTGACGATGGGTCGCTATAATAGGGCCATTTGTCCCACCGAATCACGCTGGTCCATCATATTCTTTAGGTTGCCTTATATTGCAACCAAGGAATACCCTTGGTTCTTCTAACGCAGACCTTAACCTCTGTGAGCCCAGGCGGATCGTCTGCATTCTCACAGAGGGATACCAAGTGTACTCTCACGTCCCCCCCCCCCCCCCCGAAGCCTCGGGCTTCGTAACCCAATTCGTTGGAGCCTTCTTTAAGATCAGATGGACGTTCGCCCCTCCTCGTGTTATACTAAGGATTACTACTTAGTTTTCCTAACTAAGGTTTACCACTTAGTTTCCTGAATTGTCGTTTTCTTAACTAAGGTTTACTACTTAGCCCCTTTCAACTAAGGTTTACTACTTAGTTCTCTTTCTCGTCAAGTTGGATTGGTTAAGTGTCATTAGTCGATACAAGTTAACTTAACCCATTCATTTGTCATGTTAAACTGGTTAAGTGTTATCAGTAATTCGCATTGACTTAACCTTATCACAAACCAAGTTATATTGGTTAAGTATTTCTTATTACTTAACCCTACCCATTCACCTTGTATTGGTTAAGTGTCCCTTTTAACCTAACCTTGCCCATCTGTTTAACTATCATATTATAATGGTTAAGTGTTCCCTTAGTTAACTTAACCCTAACATCTGTTTAATTAACATGTCCTAATGGTTAAGTATTGTCCCTTCATGTTTCAACTTAACCCTGTTCAATTTATCACACTATGATGGTTAAGTGTTCTAATTTTACTTAACCCTACCCTCTAGTCCAGCTAAGATATTAAATAGGCTAAGTGTATTTACTTAACCTTACCCACTTATCTAGCTAACGTGTTGTAATGGTTAAGTATTCTAAATTTACTTAACCTCACCCACTTATCTAATTATCAGGTTATAACGGTTAAGTGTCCTGAATTTACTTAACCTCACCCTCTAGTCTAGTTAATATGTTAAATTGGATAAGTGTATTAACTTTACTTAACCTCACCTTCTAGTCTAGTTAATTTGTTAAATTGGTTAAGTGTTTTCTTAGTTACTTAACCCCTACAAGTCTTGTCTTGTTAACATGTTAAGTTGGTTAAGTGTTTTAGTTAACTTAACCCTACCAATCCTAACATAGCTTTAATTGTCTTATTAAGGCACCAACCACTCACATTGGGCAGGTATTGTTGTGGCTGCCTGTATGTCGGTCGGTTCCGGGCAGTCTTATGCCACAACTCAGTCTAACCTCGGGTCTTTATTGGGCTCAATGCCTTAACCTCTCACATTGGATAAGTATTGTTGTGATTACTGGACAACTGGGCGAGTCCGAGCAGGTTTACATCACAACTCAATCCAAATTCGGGTTAAGCATATTCATATTGTCTAAATTTACATTTTAATTATACAAATTATTCAAATTCAAGTTACTGCCAAATTTGTCTCCAATCAATCTCATTAGTTTAGGTATATAATTAATACCATTTTATGCCATAAATCACTTATGTGATTTTTAATCAATTTATGTCAAGTTTCCTATAATTACCAATTTTACCCAACGTTACTCCGTCTAAATATTAGACTAACAATCTTAGCCTAATTTTCCGTCCGCATGATTTTGACATATAATATTAGGCTAAAAACTTAGCCTAATTTAGCGTACACAAAAATTGGCATAAAAATAATTCATTAACATAAACATGTCATAGGTGTAAACTTGCAAAATAATCGACATGAATATCATAACATTGCATAACATACCACAAACTTGCATATAAATATTGGACCTAGTTAAATAGGTGTCACATGAATCATATAGTTTTAGCCTAACATAAAGGCATAACATAGTATAACCTAATAGGTGTCATATGAATCCACTAAAACATGGTAGAACATGTTAATGCATAGGTCTAGTCATAACCTCAAACATAAAACTGGCGTAAGATAAAACTATATGTATAAATTTGACAACCACTTAAGGGTGTGAACTTGCAACACATATGTATAAAAATAGATCTAACAATAAACTTTCATATGAATCCTAAATGGATCTTGACATGGATCCGATTATAAGTTCTCACTTGCATAAAAACATGTGAATATAGATCTATTCTGGTCATGTAGGCACAATTGGTTTAAACATATATACATAGAGCCTACATGAATGATATAAATATTTGTGTAAATCTAACTTGCAACCTATAACTTGCATAAACATATATTTAGATCTAACTGTATACATACAATTCGCATAAGGTGTTGATTGTTTAATTCACAATACATAAAAGATTCAATCATTCAAATTATCACAAATAACAAATATAAAACAACATCGTTAATACTGATATAATTCCATATTACAATTTACAACAAATCATGTCTTAATCGCATTCCCATCTAAAGAGCCACTATACTTACAACGCAAGACGGTCTTGTTTCTGAGATATGAGGTTCTGAAATTGAGATGTGTTCCTTTGGGTTGACGTTGTTGTTTTGATTTTATTAGTAGCTTTAATCTCACATTTGAATTAGCTTGAGTTGATTCGTTGTTCAACTCTTTTCGAGTGGAGGCTCTCCTTAGTTTTCTTCCGATAGCATGGCGGCTCAAGTTCTTGTTTTTGTGTGAATTTTAGTTGGAGACCTAGGGTGTTTTTATAGAGTTGCAATTTAATTAGAGTCGCCGATGAAGCCAGGGTTAATCAAAGCCATCCGTTCTAAAGATAATCCAATCAAAAGAAGACAACTCAGTCCTAGTGACAAGACCAGGCCCAGAAATTCAAGCTAGGACCCAACCAGACAAACCAGGCCGACTGGCAGGTCGACACCCAGGTCGACACTATGGTCGACCTAGGGGTGACCAGGTCGACACCATGGTCGACCCTACGGTCGACCTGGTCCTTGGGCAGGAATTTTCCCACCGAGCCCAATTTGAGCTTATTTTTCGAATTTTGAACTTGAAACCGAGTTGTTTGAATTTTAAATTTTATTCTGAAAATCCGAAGGTCATAACTCCTTCATACCGAGTCCAATTCACGCAAACTCGGACTCTATCTCAAGCAGAATTCCGAGACGAACGCAATGGCATAACCCGTTTCCCTTAATTCTTTATTTTAGAATTAATTACACTTTAAATTTGTGAAGCTTAATGTTATAGAATTCACGGGGTGTTACACAAAGCAGGTTCGCAAATGTGTGTGCATGAAAACATAGCAGTTTAAGTCAAGCCATGCTAACCAAACAAATAGGGACAGTCTTGTTTATGGTATAGCAAGAATGACACACACAAGTATCAGTTAAAAAATATCTAGTTCACGTGTTGTTATGTTCAAAGGAAGATCAAGACAGTAATTATTTGTAAAAGCAATATTAAAGAAGTCAAGCCAATAAGGAAGCAATTCCAGAATTAAAAATCAATTCAAAATCAAAAACTTATCACGTAAGATGTTTCCAGAAAATTGAATTTACAAATCTGTTATATCAAGATATTCTAGAAGGAAGGCTCTATCAAAAGAAATATATATATACAAGGCGTTTTATGACCAATTCAAAGTATGAACATGCAAATTCCAGAGTAGTTGAAGACTTCAAACTCAAATAATTCAAGGCCTCACAAAAAGGATTTTTCTAGAAAAATCACAAGAACAATTCAAAGCTGAGTTTTTCAAAAACCCCAATATTTTTAGCATATATCAATGACCAAATCATATCCGAGAAATCAGAGTCTAGGTTTTGTTTAACCCTATAAATAACCACCGATTCATTATAGGCAAATCATCCAAGTTCAAGCACAACTAAAAAGAAACTCAAATTATAAAATCATAACAATATTGCTTAGATCTGTATCGAGTGAAAATGCAAACTGAAGAACAATAGAGAGAGAGCAACGCCTCCAAATTCAAGGAGAATTGAACCCTAGATTGCTATTGCCATCGTGATTTAGACAGGAGAAAAACCCTAGCTAAATCAGGTACGCCATTTTTTGAGAAAGCAAAGATATCGGGACAAAGCAACGAAGGGTGCATCACTTCAAAGTGGTCGGCCAAGTTAAAAGGGACAAGGATATTTTATTTATTTATTTTAGCCTAGGGTGTTAAACTTCCAAAGGATTTTTATTTCATGTTCATTTTTTTCAATTTCAATTTGTAATCGAATCTGTAGTTTTCTAGTTTGTCTCTAAAACTAGGGAGACGAATTACGGGATTTGTAATTCGGGGAAATCTGGTTTTAGGGATAGAAACCAGTTCAGGGTTTTGAGCGTAGGGTTAAGAACAGTTGGGAATGAGTGTCGCGAGTTTACAGGGGATTGTAAGCGAAGAGATTGTTTTAACTCCTAGTAGAAACCTTGGGGAATGCAGTAGTAGGCAAGGTTTTGTCGAAGCTGGGTATATCTGTGTGTTATTTATTTTCCGCATTTATTTTGATTATTATCTATGCTGTTATTATTTAATTACTCTGTGAAAATATGCAATAAACCCGATTCACCCCCCTCCTCTAGGGTTAATTTAGATCCTACACCTTCAGGATAGTCAAAGACTAGATCTCGAGTCAAAATTCACAACCAAGACCAAGCTAATGCATTACATACCTGTTCATAAAGAGAAAATTCACAAGCAGCCTAAAGTCCTTAACATGCGTCACTTTGTACTATGATGTCTCCAGATTCATTACTTAGTAAAAAGATGCATAATTGTAAAATACATCCAAAGATCACTATTTGACGGCTACTGAAATACAATTGAATATGACACAAATGTCATCAATTAGGATCCAAGGTAGCATAATCTAGAAACAAAAATATGCTCAAGGACCAAAAAACATATACCTTGCTACCATGGGGATCCACTGGAAGAATCTACTATGTTAAGTTCCCCAAGCTTGGTAAAACGTCCATATCTGGGGCGCTGGGAAGACCAATGTCCCTCATGCTTACAATAGATGAAATGGTCAGGACAGTGTAGAATAATGTAATCATGTGAGCTACATCTAAAGCATGATTTATGAAAATGATGAGTCACACTAAAATAACTCTCTAAATTGGTAAGTTGGAATTTAATCAATCAGGATATCTGGGGCACTAGGAAGACCAATGTCCCTCATGTAAAGTTGTAATTTACTTAAGAAATCCAAATATAAAAGGTAGTTTGGGCATTATTTGTAGGCTAAGTTGGAATTAATCAGTCAGGATATCTGATAATTAGTCCTCCCCAACTGATTAAATTTAAAATGCAAATATCTTGAGAATTCAGTTTCACAATATGATTATAAGATATTTGACGATATTTTGGTTAAGGACTACAGTGGTTAAAGATGTTAATAAAAATATATCTAAATTGTTTCCCTAAAGTTTGAAGGAAATCAGTTTTGTAACCTTGAATTCAGAATAATTAATGAGAATAGCAAAAACTATATAAGGAATTAAAATATTGGATTATTTAAAATTTTGGATAGATGATAAGTTCTAAAGTATATTGTGGTTGCAAAAAGGAATTGTTTAAGTAAGCATGAGTACCTTGTGAATTAAGTTTCACAATTTGATTAAAGAATATTTGGCAAGTGGTAATAGTAAGAAGAAATTACCTAAACTAAAACGTTTAGACAAGTTGAGTTTTGGGGAACGAGTTTTACCTATAAAGAATAATAGTAAGTTTAGAGAATTGAAAGGGAATAAGTCCTATAACCATTGTATTTGCAATATAAGATCAAAGAGAATAATTTATACCACTTTCTGGAAGGCAGTAAATGGCTAAGTATAAGTAACTCGTCTAGTAAACGATGAATCGAATATAACGGGCAATTGGAAGTTATCGTTGGAGGACATGATAAATATGGCTGTCCATTAGATTATTCTACCTGGTATATTCATAATGGGAACAATGAGCTTTGGTATAAAGAATTTTAATCTTGAGCTTGAAAATCTACAAGATGTCAAATGAGTAGTTGCGATTCCTTTTCCTTTTCGACGTCGAATAGTTTTAAGGGGGTAAATGTAACGATCCAGAATTTTTAACCAATTTAAAATTGGAATTTTTATTACTCAATTTGAATTTAAATTTGAGTTTGACATAAATATATATGGTTAAGAATATTTAAGAATTTTGATAAGTTAAATGATAGATTTTATTTGAAGTATAAGTTAAATGATAGATTTTATTTGAAGTATAAATGAGAATGATTATTAATAAGTTTTGATTTAATGATAATATTTGTCATTCGATCGGATTTATCAAACTATAACATGAATTAGTAGCATTAGAACTAGTGTTGTCCTTAGTTTTCATAGCATTTTAAAGGAAATGCTACCAAAAGATCCCTTTCCCACTTACGTCAAGTGTAAGGACACTTGTATTTTTGCATGCCTCCTTTCATGCGTGTTTTACACTTGCCCCCTTATGTGCCATTACCTCCTTAACCCTCCATTCCTATATAAGGAGGCCTTTTCTCCATTTTTTAACCATTCCACTACATTTTCTCCTTTTCATGTTCTTTTTAAAGCTTATGGCCATGGTTTCCATGACATAAGTCTTCTTCTTTTCCACCATCACCTTGCCGAAGTTCGTCATCATCCTCCTCCTCCTCTTATGATATATAAAGAGAGAGAGATTAGTGCACATATATATATATATATATATTGGTGAAGAAGACGCTGCACTGAAATACTGTCGGATGGTTCGCTCAGCTATGATCGCCTATCAGGAAATTTGGAAAGCTGTTTGGTGAGAACTCTTTAATCATGGTTTATTTGTTTAATTAGTAGTTAGACTAATTTAAATATCACTAAACCATAATGGTCATTTGCAACCCTTTTTTTTCACAATCGCCAACACTTATTTATTTTGCAGGGTAATAATAATAATAAGCGTTGCTATATTATAAAAGTGTTGCTAAAAATACATAATTGTAATTTTTTTATTGGCAACGCTTATATGGTTTGGTAGGTTTGGTTGATGGGGGAAAAAATGTAAACATCCAGTTATTTTCAGTCCGTAAACCCTAACTCCTCTCACATCCCCTTTCTAAATGCTTTTCACTTGCAAGGCCGCTTCTTTGGAAATAGAAAAGAGATACTTCTTCTTTGGAAATAGAAAAGACCGACAGCGCAACTAATTGATCGATTTCTATCCCAATTTCTCAATCCGTCCATTTTTGATCAACTTCAAACTCGGGGCAATCGACATCAGCTTCAGACTCCACAACTTGTGCTTTGCAAATCTAGGGATGTGGGCTTCAGATCCCTTGGCTTCGAAGCTGGGCAATTGACTATGGCTTTAGAGAATCGACTCGTCAACTTCAACTTTAGATTTGTATGTACCGATAATAGGCAACTCGATGTTGATTTGCAGGAGACGTGATTTCAGCTCTTGGATTTTGTCTTCAGGTAAATGTCTTGCTAAGGTTGACCATTTTTATTTGATTTGTAGTATTCCTGATTATATAGCGCCTGAAATGAACATATTTGGTTTTTTTAAGGTGAAAATCGTACTGAGTTTAGAAGTTTGGGCTTCAATAGGTAAATTATGGTTAAGATTTGACCTTTTAATTGCTTTGTGCGTTTGTAGGAGATCGATATATGCCCTAACTCGCTGGAGAAATCTATTAGAAACAAGGCTAGGAGGCACAGAATTGGTATGTTTTATTTTATATGGTTAATTTTTTTCTTTCGTTATTATAAGCTCATTTAACTGTTGTGTATATGCATCCTTTGGACTTGTTGTATCTCCTGAACAGAAAGAGGTTATGACATACACGTTGTGAGTAATTGTTTACCTAATGTGATGAATTACGCATAAAAGTTCTTAATTGAATAATCCTTTATAAGGAGCAGCTATATTTTAATAATAAGGTGTTACATTATAGCCAGAAATAAAATGTCAGGCCATTTAAAAGACTGTTTACTTGATCATGATCTTGAAGATACAACATATTATAGTCATCAAAGTTAATAGTATTTTTTTCTACATTTGCTTTCCTAACCAACGTTTACAAAAGCTTATTTAAGAACCATACTAAGAATCATTTTGATTGCATGTTGTTCAGTCCTCCTGGTCGTTGATCATTATTGCTTACTACAGGTTATAGAAACTGATATTGAAGAATTTGAAGCTAACTATAGGGGATCAAAATCTGAGAAGAAAGACTGAAAGACCTATACACACAATTCAAAGACAACATGAATAAGTTCATTCAAATAAATTATGAATGGTTTGTTCTACAAAAATTGGTGTGTGTTTTAAAAAGTGAATAACTTTCTTTTTCATGTTTGATAGGATTTTCTGTTCAATGCTATGTTCCGATCCAAAGCTTGATTCACATCGCTTCATGGATATAATTGACGAAGCAATATATAATGGTATGATATGTTTGAAATATACGGTATTTAACTATAAATTTATTTTCTGATAGGAATGTGGATGCATCGATCTTTATTTGTTTTTATGCTCTACTAAGTCAAATGCAAAGGAGCAATCAATCTTTAGGTATTCGTTAAAAAAACTATTATTAAAAATAGATAAGAATTACATTTTAATTTCCATAAAAGTTATTCCAGGATACTAAAATAGCACATAAAATTTCTCCATTTACCGAGACAATGTCTGCTCAGTATTACTGAGCCAATATCTGCTCTGTATACCGAGCCTTACGGCTCAGTAATACCGAGCTGATATAGGCACAGTATACTGAGCCTTACGGCACAGTATACTGAGCCGATATCTGTAATAACCCGGAAAATTCGAGCCAATTTAAATTTTTTATTTTGGCAATTTTAGTGAATTTTTAGTATTTAAAATGATTTATTCTAAATAATAACGACGAGAAATTTATTTTCAATAGAATTAGAATGTATATATTTATATAAATCGTTGTTGAATATAAATATTTTTTTAATAATAAAAGGAATTGAAAATGGCGCGGTAGTTTGAAATTTCGATTTCAAAGTCCAAATGAATGTACAGGATTCAAAATAAACCGGATTTTAGCGAAAACAAAAATATTTGAATCTATTTGAGAATATCTTTCCAACGTATCCGAAAAATCAAAATCTCATAGTGGGGATAAAAAGTTATGCCCAGTTGAAAATTCAGAATAGTTGCTGTGGAATTCTAGCCCTTAAAAATGGAAATTTTTGCAAATGACATCGGTTTTCGACGAAACAACTTTTGTTGGATTCATGATGTCAATTTATTTCTAGATTCCAAAATTCGTAATATTCTGAATCAATATTTGAGCATGGCACAGGAAAACGTGTTTTGGCAGTTTTAGTCAATTTGGATCGACTAGAAAATGGCCATTTTTCAAACGGTCGCAGAATTTGACGAAATTGGTTTTGTTAGGACCGTATCGTCAATATGAAGCAAAAAATAATTTTTCTGGAATTTTTCAAGTTAGTATTTGGCCCCGGTAAATTGAAATGTGCGTTCAAATTCAATATATAGATTTATATTTTAATTTTGATGAAAACTGATCGTAACAGTCGAATTAACTGACGGGACATATCCCATTGTGTTTGGAATGGGGGTATTTAGCTAGGGGAGACAGTCGTTGGGATTGATTTGGTGTTATAATGAAAAATCTCATTTTAGTGAATTAAAACAATAATATAAATCTTCTATATAACCCTCATAAACCCTAACCCTCCTCTTTTCTTTCTGCACAGCCATCTTTTCCTAGTGGCTATAAACGCTCGATTAAAGATCCCCAATTTTCGGGAAATCCACTCACTAATCCAACCGATTCCTTAAGACAAAATTGAAGAGGAGACTTTGATCCAGTAATCCGGCGGTAATGATCAAAAACTGGGCTGTCGTTGGTGAGATTTTTGAGCCCAAATCAACTCTGTTCGCATCAGTTTTTAGGGCCCCACGGACCACCGAAGAGGATCATGTTCGTGGCAGGGGGCGTCGCCTAAAGGCGGACAGGGGGGTGATGGATGATCGGTTGTCAATGGCCCTAGTGGGGCGCGGTGCGAGGTCAACGCGGGCTAGGTGGGTTCAACGGCTACAGGGTATAAACAATAAAGAAGAAAGGGTTTGGCCCTTAATTACTTCATTAGTAATAACTAATTATATTTTAATTAATTCAAATATGTGATTAATGTTTAAAGCTTAATATCTAGCTCATACGACCTCGTATTTACGAACCATCGGTTTTGTTGGAACCGTGGAATCGAACATTACAACATGGAGCTGACCAAAATCAAAACAGAGAAAATCAGAAATAGGGGTAAAATCAAATTCAAACAGAACAGAAATTCAGAAATAAATGAATAGAGGAGCGGAACCCTCGGTGAGAACTTCTCACTTTAATTTATCTTCTAGTTGAAATATATACTAGGATGCAGACGGTGCGTAGCAGCACCCGACACCTGTCGTCCACAGACCATGGAAGAATTGCTTGTTTGATTGATGTGTTGTGAAATTTTATTGTGTGATGTGGAATGAATAAATATTTTATAGTTAAAAATATAATTTTTAACGTGTATATAAAATAAACATTTATAAACAAATCGGATGGTTTGTTTATGTATACCCATTTGACTGATAATGATTGGGACGATAAATTTTACACATCGCCCAACTACACAAATAAAAATCTATGTTTGTTGATTTGAAACCCCACAAGGGTGTTGGGATGATATTTGGTGTACACTAATCCCAAATAATTAGCTGTATGTCAATTGATTGATTGACAGGCTGTTATAAGCGTTAAATATTTATATTTGACGCTTATGCAGTGTGGAATGCACTCTGGATGATGGTTGATTATTTATCGTTGCTATTATATACGTGTGTTGTAGGGAATCCATGTAATTAACATTATATGGTAATTGATTGGGCCTCATTCCAATTTGGAAAATAAAGAATATTATAAAAAGAAAATTCATGTGTTGAATAAAATATATATTCATGTGTTAAATAAAAGAAAATTCATGTGTTGAATAAAAGAAAATTCATGTGTTGAATAAAAGAATATTCATGTGTTGAATAAAAGAAAATTCATGTGTTGAATAAAATATATATTCATGTGTTGAATAAAAGAAAATTCATGTGTTGAAGAAAATATTCATTTCTTGAATAGAGTAACGAAGTTATTGAAATATATAAAGTCGTGTGGGTTAGAAATGCGCCATTTTGACGCGAATGATATTTATATTGATTATATTTGTTTTTACAATGAATATAGAAAAGGAAGTGAATTCAAAATATAACGTTTTGAAAATATTATCATTTATATATCGACGATATGGAATATTCAATTTTGATTAGAAATTGAATAGGAAGTTGAACTTGTTTTGAAAACAAATTTAAAACGATTTATAAAATACGTTTCGAAAGGAAATCGATGAAATATATAATTTATATATATTATATATATAATGGCCTGTATAGAATGTGCCACGCCGCGGCAGTTCGCAAATTTCGACCATTGACTTCGAATGGATATTACGGGAGATCCGTCTGTCGGATTCTCCTAAAACCGGAACCATTGGGTTCGTATCGAAAAGAGCTTTCTAACATATATTAGAGATTTGAAATCTAACTATTGGATTTTGAACTATGCCCAAATCAAATTTGGAAAAAGTCACTATAAGTGCAGTTCGATGGCCGTTGATGGAAGTCGACTGTACGGGCCTTGATAAAATTATTAAAAATAGTAATAATCTGTGTACAATCATAAGAAATGATTTGGAAAGAATTGGGATGAAAAACTTCACATTTGAAAAGATAAAAATAGATTTTATCGAAATAAACTAGTTTTGAACTAGAATTATAATCCATCTATTTTGAAATAAATAAACTGGATTTGAAAGGGTTTTAAAAGTAACTAGAATTTCCAATAATTGAATTGGAATGGATTTGAATCGAAATTGTCTTTGGAATATTTCGATGTTGGATTTCGTTATTAAACAGATATTGTTATGGGAATTTGAAAGATATATTTATATCATTATTTCCAATACGATATTTGTTGGTCGTAGAATTATATATTGAATATAAGCCGATATATTTTCTACTCAGAGCCTTGTATTTAATATCATGGGATTTGGGTTTGTCGTGAATGGTGTCTTCATTAACATTGTTCTTAAACCCAATTGAGAAAAACATTAAATCTTTTTATTTAGATTTAATGAAGTATACCAATTAAATGATATTTAATTGGAATTGAATTTGAATTGATTTTTGGGTTTATCGTGAATGGTGTTTTAAATAACACTTGTTCTTTAACCCGATAATTAATGGAATGTGAATTGGGTTAATCGTGAACTGTGTTTTAGCGACATTCGTTCTTTAACCCGATTTACAGTGAAATGTGATTTGGAATTTATAAATCTTTTGTTAATATTTAAAGGAGATTTTCCAAAGTAAAATTTTCCAATTTAATAAAATAAATTGGAATGGAATTCGATTTGGTAATAATCTATAGCGACCTGAACTTCCCCGTGAAGGAAAGCACGGATTGTTTTGAGGACAAGACGAATTAGAACACCACAGAAGAACATTTCATTGTTAATTACAACAATTCCATCAGAATACAAGAATATACAGAGTATGAATAAATATTACACATTTGACAAATATCCGTGATTTAAATTACATTTAAATACATAGCAGCGGAAAAATAATACAACACACAACTGAGAGAAATACATGGATACAAAGCTTTCCGAGTATCATTCCAGTTGTAAACCAGGATCCTGTGAATATAAATCTGCAAAACCCAACTACTAGCTGCCGATGCGGAAAATAAGGGCACCCAGAGTTTAGGTTAAAACAATGTACTCCGGGTCAGTCATGTGATTGGTGTGAGAACTAAAAAAGTTATTAATCTTTATTTTTAAAGTTAGGAAAATCAAGGGACGACGCCGTATATCATGGAACGGGTTTCCTCCCTAGAATACCAGTGCATGAAACAAATAGCGCAATGCTAAATAAAGAAAAATGAAGCTATTATAAGACCCAGGTCCCATCACACAATGCAACGCAAGCCGGAGGATAAGGTTTTACCTTACAATAGCCAAAGAATGCTTGGTATGTTTTAAAAACACATTATTTTGATATTACTATAAGTGTATAGTGTCAAAACAATTTCAATCATAAGCATCAATCATAGGCGGCATAGCTACCAATTATTATGTCGCCATATTAGGTTCTACAAATAAAACCGAATTATCACGTATTGGAAATTGGATTCCACCATGAGTCGAGGCAAGGGGAAAGCTCCTCTCCGATTCGAAACACTCTAGCAAATGTCTCAGGAACACACACAGGGGATCCCTTGGAACCTCCAAGGCCGACCCTCTCTTACTTTTGAGGATTGGCAATTCCTGAACACACGTTTCCCGGTCCTATAGGACCTATACAATGGTCGGTACGTCGGCTCACATAGTGCCAGTTATCGACCATATATACGAGGCGCCTCGCATTCAACAATCACATAGGTAAAAAGTTTATAAATGTCAGGGCTGGTAGGTCACTGACATCACCCATAGCTAGAAAGAAACGTCGTGCACTCCTTGGGTCCTTATCCTGTTTTTGACTCATACCGAGGTGTGAGGCTCATGAATTAACGCTAAACACAAAGCTACGCCACACAGGCCGTGTGTAATAACCCGGAAAATCTGGGCCAGTTTAAAATTTTTATTTTGGCAATTTTAGCGAATTTTGAATATTTAAAATGAATTATTTTAAATAATATCGACGAGAAAATTTATTTCGAATATAATTAGAACGTATATATTATATACGTCGTCGTTAGAATATAAATATTTATATATAATTATAAATAGAATTGAAAATGGCGCGGTAGTTCGATAATTCGATTTCAAACTTCAATTGAATGTGCCGGGTGCAAAACAATCCGGATTTTAGTGAAACCAAAAACATTAGGATCAAATTGTGAATATCTTTCTATCGAATCCGAAAAATCAAGATTGCATAGCGGGAATCAAAAGATATGTCCAGTTGAAAATTCTGAATAGTCGCTATGGAATTCAGGCCCTTAAAAAATGGACATTTTGCAAACGACCTCGGATTTCGACGAAACCAGTTTTGTTGGGTCCGTGATGTCGAATTATTGCTAGATTCCAAATTTTATAATTTTTCGAATCAATATGTGAGCGTGGCAAAGGAAAATGTGTTTGACCAGTTTCAGTTGATTTTAATCGACTGGAAAATGGCCATTTTTCTAACGGTCTCAGAATTCGACGAAACTAGTTTTGTTAGGACCGTATCGTCAATACGAAGCTAGAAAATATTTTTCTGCAATTTATAGAGTTAGTATGTGACCCCGGTAATTTGAAATGTACGTTTAAAATTCAATATAGTGATTTAAATGTAAATTTAACGGAAACTGATTGTAACAGCCGAATCAGCTGACGATACATATCCCATTGTGTTCGGAATGGGGGTTAAACGCTATGGACGACAGGTGGTGGGCCTCGTTTTGATGACGTATGTAAAAGTCAACTTTTAAAAATAATAAAATAATAAATAAAAAAAAAAAAAAAAGAAAACCCCCTTCCTCCCTTAACCAGGCCCCCCCCGATATCTTCTCAGATGAAAAAAAAACGAAATAAAGAAAAGAAAAAAAACCCGCTCCGTCGATCCAGGCGGCGCCACCCCCGTCGACGCCTCACCCAGGCTGTCGCCCCCCTCTCCTCCTCGTCCTCCGTTCTCGTCTCTTCCCCTCCTCGCGAAGACCGCATCCCCTCGCACCCAAATCGACACGCCACCAAACCCTAGCCGCCACCTACCACCTGCTGCCCCACCTCCGACGCCCTCAACTCCGCTGTCACCTCCCCTTCGTCTCAGACCGACGATGAAGCGCCTCTCCTCCACCTTGAACGCACGGCAGCAGCCCCACCCCCATTAAAAACAGTAAGTTTTATAATTTGACTTTCTTCCTTTTTATTTATTTACATAAAATCCGATTTTGGATTACATCGTTTTTAAAATTATAGGATTATATAGATCTTTAAAATTAAATATAGCATAGGTTTTTTTTAATAAAATGATAGGATTTCTAATCGTAGAAAGATTAGATTTTTAAAGTAATAAAAATATGATTTTTATATTTTTAAAGTATTAAAAATATTGTCTTTACTATATAGAAATATTAAAAATATGATTTTTATATTTTTAAAGTATTAAAAATATAATCTTTATAGGATAGAGAATATAAAAATATCATCTTTGTATATGTAGCGAAATAAAAATCTGATTTTTATTTTATATACGTTGAAGTAAAGTGATGATTTTTATAATGATGAAAACTTTATTTTTATAAAGGCGAAAACTTAATTTTTATAAAGGCGAAAACTCTATTTTTATAAAGGCAAAAACTTTATTTTTGAAATGGGATTTTTATATGTTGAACATCGAAGTAAAAATTCGATTTTTATTTATTGAATAGCGAAGTCAAAATTCGATTTTTATTTATTGAATAGCGAAGTCAAAATCAGATTTTTATATATTGAATAGCGGAGTCAAAATCAGATTTTTATATATTGAATAGCGGAGTCAAAATCAGATTTTTATATATTGAATAGCGAAGTCAAAATTCGATTTTTATTTATTGAATAGCGAAGAAAAATCAGATTTTTATATATTGAATAGCGAAGTCAAAATATGATTTTTATATATGGAATAGCGAAGTAAAAATTCGATTTTTACATAGGTAGTGAAAGCGGACAACGAAGATGACGAAGATGCGGTAGCGATGAGGATTTCTATCAATGAAGTGCCGTGGAGATTTGGATGGCTATAGGTGAGAATTTCTCACCTTTCAATTTATTTTTCTAGTTATATATATATATATACTAGGATGCAGACGGTGCTTAGTAGCACCCGACACAATCGTCCACAGACCATGGACTTGTTTGTTTGGCTGTGTTGTTAGTTAGATTGTTTGAGTTGATTTGAATTGTTTGGTGAAATGAAATTGATATGATTGATGTGTGAATGGCGTGGGCCTTCACTAGACCGGGGATAAGGCTAGGCCTCGTCCCGTTTCTAGTATCGTGCCGTTATGCCGCCGAAATTTTCTAAAATATGTTAGAAAAATTAAAGTATCATTTTATTGAATAAATGAACTGAATAGAATTCATATGTTGGAATAAAATGATTTATCGTTAAAAATATAATTTTTAACGTGAATGTGAATAAATAAATATTCATTTACAAACCAGACGGTTTGTTTATGTACACCTATTTGAAGGACATTGATTGGGACGATAAATTTTACACATCGCCCAACTGCACGAATAAAATATTTGTTTGATTGTTTGAAACCCCACACGGGTGTTGGGAAGAAACTTGAAGTTCACTCATCCTGATTGATTAAATATGTCGATCGATTGATTGACAAGCTGCTATAAGCGTTAAATGTCTATATTTGATGCTTATACAGTGTAGTGCACTTTGGTTGATGGTTGATTATTTTTCAATGCTATTATATACATGTGTTGTATGAAAATCCATATAATTAACATTATATGGTGATTGATTGGGCCTCATTCCAATTTAGAAAATAAAGAATATTATAAAATAAAAGTTCATGTGTTGACAGTACTCATCCATTGAGATTGGTCATGTGTTGAACGAAATATTTTGATAATAAAATTCACATCTTTATCAATATAAAATAACGGTTCATGTGTTGACAGTACTCATCCTTTGAGATTGGTCATGTGTTGAACGAAATATTTTGATAATAACAACTATTTTGAAAAAGAAATATTTGAAATAGAATATTTGAAAATAGCAATTTATGAAGCCGTGTTGATTAGATTGACGCCATTTTGACGTGAACGATATTTATATCGATTTTAACGATTTCGAAATGAATTGAATTGAAAACGATTTCGAAATGAATTGAATTGAAAACGATTTCGAAATGAATTGAATTGAAAACGATTTCGAAATGAATTGAATTGAAAACGATTTCGAATTGAATTGAATTGAAAACGATTTCGAAATGAATTCAATTGAAAACGATTTCGAAATGAATTGAATTGAAAACGATTTCGAAATGAATTGAATTGAAAACGATTTCGAAATGAATTGAATTGAAAACGATTTCGAAATGAATTGAATTGAAAACGATTTCGAAATGAATTGAATTGAAAACGATTTCGAAATGAATTGAATTAAAAACGAATTCGAATTGAATGGAAAGCGAATTGAAATGAATTCAAATTGAATTGAAATTAGAATTGAATAGAAATGAATTTTAAAACGAATTTATAAAGAAGAATTCAATTTTGCTTTGAATTGAAATGGAAGTTGAAATTGCTTTTGGAAACGAATTTAAAACTATTTATATAATTCGTTTTAAATAGGAATCAACGAAGTATATATTATATATATTATATATATAATATAATGGCCTGAATAGAACGCGCCGCGCCGCGGCAGTTCGTGAATTTCGACCATTTATTTCAAACGGACATTACGGGAGATCCGACCGTCGGATTCTCCTAAAACCGGAACCGTTGGGTTCGTATCGAAACGAGCTTTCTAATGAATGTTAGAAATTTGAAATTTAATGGTTGGATTTGGAGTTATGTCCAAATCAAATTCGAAAAAGGTCGCTGTAAGTGCAGTTCGATGGCCATTGATGGAAATCGACTGTACGGGCCTTGATAAAATTATTAAAAATAGTAATAATTTGAGTAAAATCATAAGAAATGATTTAGAAAAGATTAGGATGAAAAACTCCATATTTGAAAAGATAAAAATAGATTTTTATCGAAATGAACTAGTTTTGAACTGGAATTATAATTCTATTTATTTTTAAATAAATAAATTGAATTCGAAAAGGGTTTTGAAAATAACCAAAATTTCCAATGATTGCATTGGAGTGGATTTGAATCTAAATTGTCTTCGGAATATTTCGATGATGGAATTCGTGATTATACAGATGTTGTTATGGAAATTTGAAAGATATATATTTATATCGTTATTTCCAATACGACATTTGTTAGTCGTAGAATTTGATATTGAATATAAGCCGATATATTTTCTATTCAGAGCCTTGTATTGAATATCAAATGTGATTTGGGTTTGTCGTGAATGGTGTTTTCACTAACACTGTTCTGGAACCCAGTTGAGAAAAGATTAAATCTTTTTATTTAGATTTAATGAAGTGTACCAATTAAATAATATTTAATTGGAATTGAATCGATATTGATTTTTGGGTTTATCGTGAACAGTGTTTTTAAATAACACTCGTTCTTTAACCCAATAATTAATGAACGTGATTTTGGGTTTATCGTGGACCGTGTTTTAAAATGACACTGATTCTTTAACCCAGTCGAAGATTAAAACTAAGTGGAGTTTTAATGAATCTTTAATTAGATTGAAATGATCGAAAATGGAGTATCACCAGTTTTGCTCCAGGCGATAGTTAAATCTTTAATTAGATTTGAACGTGAAATGGTAATTGAATTTACCGATAACACTGTGGTGTTAGATATGAAGTATTACCAGTTTTACTTCATGGGATAAATAGGTTGGGATGGGGAAATTAAAACAAATGATTACTTCGGTAAGGTTCGCTAATCCCGCCTAGTTTGAATTGAGATTCAAAAATAGAATAAAGAATAAATTCAAGGAATTTATCTTGGATAAAATTAATGGGAACCTTTCCCTATGAATGTGAAATTTAGAAACTAACTGTCGGTTAGCTAAGCAGAATGGTTTTCTGGATATTGATCTGATGTTGGTTTCGGCCTTCGGGGTTAATATTTGGGGAATTATTCTCTTGATTAATTTACGGTTAGTGACTGATGAATTGGAATGAGGCGTATGTTGTGTTTGTGTAACACTTATTTAAAATATACGCGAGTTATTCGGAAAGACCGGGTTTATCCCATTCTGAATAACTGATACGACGATAAGTCGAAGATGAAGACGATGGTCGAAGACCGGAGGTCTTCACGTCGTTTGGGTAATTACTGATGATCTTGATTGGGCTGTACACCTAAGAAGATGGAAACAGTTAGTGATCGTCCAGACGTACTTGGAGATCGATGGATATGCGGGGTACTAGGTGCCTCCGGTTTCGTTCAGACCCAGAACGGACTTGTAAATGGACTGTGTGTCTGACATTGGATTTTAGTCCGTGTGATTGATCTCTATTAAGTATATATCTGTTTGGCGGCGGAGAATTTATTCTCTTGCTTAACGCCCTTCTCTGAGACGTACGAGCTCAGGGGTTATATATTGATGGATATCAATCGCATGGAGTGAATTGCCTGTGTGGCATGCCTAAGTGGCAATTGATCGAGGCTTCTGTTGAAAAGCAAAGTCTTGTGGTGATGATCAAAGCAAGGCCTTTGTGGCGTAGCTTTGTGTAACGTTTGCTTCGCGAGTTTCACACCCGGTATGAACCAAAAACGGGAGACGGACCTCAGGGGGGACATGCGTTTTCTTTCTAGTTATGAGTGGCGTCAGTGCTTGAACTGGCTGACGAGTTTGACTCATGTGGATATTGCTTATTATTACTTGCTGAAAAGCGAGGCGCCTCGTGATATCGGTTTCAGCCGATGCTTCTGGTCGGCTGACGGGCCAGGCTTACGCCCCAAAGGGCGGAGAAACGTATTGTTCAGGCATTATAATCCACATCGGTGGACCGGCCATGACGATCCAGGGGGCAGTTGCGGCTGTTCCTGAGGGGCGGACTAGAGCGTCTCGAATCGGTTGAGGACTATCTTTTGCCTCGGTTCATAGATGGAAATCCAATTTCCAAATACGTGACATTTGCGGTTTTATTTGTAAACCTATATATGGCGACATGATATATGGTACCCATGCCGCCTATGATTGATACTTATGATTTGAAGTTGTTTTATACACTATGCACTTATTATAGTATCAAATGATTTGTTTTAAACGTATCAAGCATTCTTTGGCTGTTATAAGGGAAAACCCTATCCCCCGGCTTGCGTTGCATTGTGTGATAGGACCTGGGTCTTATAACAGCTTCATTTTTCTTTATTTAGCATTGCGCTGTTGGTTTTATGCACTGGTATTCTTGGGAGGAAACCCGTTCCGTGTTATACGGCGTGGTCCCTTGATTTACCTCACTTGAAAATAAAGATTAATAACTGTTTTAGTTCTCGCACCAGTCCCATGACTGACCTGGAGTTTATTGTTTTAACCTAAACTCTGGGTGCCCCTATTTTAACACGGGCAGCTAGTAGTTTTGGTTTTGCAGATGTATATTCACAGGATCCTGGTTTACAGCTGGAACGATATCCGGAAAGCTTTGTATCCGTATATCTACTTCTAGTTGTGTATTGTATTATTCTCCGCTGCTATGTATTTAAATGTAATTTAAACCTCTGATATTTCTGTGTAATATTCATTTATACTCTGTATATTCTTGTAATCTGGTGCATTGTTGTTATAACAATGAAATGTTCTTCTGTATGCGTTCTACTTTGTCGTGTTCTCAAACGATAGGGCATTTCGAGCGGTCTGGGTCGGTTTAGCGACTGGTTCGGACCGAGCGAAATTCCTTGCCGTCACAGTTGGTATCAGAGCTTTGGTTTACAAAGCAGAGAACAAGGCACATTAGAACCATACGAAAGAATTCATCAGATATTGGATTAGTAATATCCAATGAGAGTGACTCGTTAGAGATGGGATCAGTAGTATCCTAGAAAGAGTGTGAAGAGTATATTTTTAAAATGAAAACAAATTTAGTTTTGAAAATCTAAATCAACTATTCGTATTTGATTATTTGTTTATATTGATTCTGGACAACTCAGTATATAAAGAATTTGCATATACGCCTTGCAAACGTATATTCAAAATTTTAATATATTGGATAGATATAGAATCACACTCTAGTCGCACGGACCTGATTCTGATGATTGACGCGTCATCATTAGTAATTATTTTCGTGTTTCGAAGGTGTGATATCTATATATTTCCATTAGACTGGTGTGAGAACCAAAATTAGATAGGGCTTATTGTTGTGATTTGGCATCAAAAATGTGATTTTTGTATATATATCAAAATTATGAATTTGAAACTCTAATTCACTAATTGATTGATGTATGTGTTGTATGTTTATTTCTTTGATAATTTTTAGCCATTTAGCCTAATTAAATCACATAATGAATTGTATTGAAATTGGTTGCATTTGTTTGTATATACATATACTTACATTGAACAGGTCATAGCAAGGAGGCTAGAGCAGAGAATAAAATTTGTTTGCCCGACAAATAGGTACATGTTTACTACATGATTTACTGTTTTGTTTGGGTGATGATGATTTTATGAGCCTATTGGCTAGCCGCTTGGCTTTTTCTTTTTCTTTTTGAGATCTGAAGGACCGGGGAAGCTATTTGAAATTCCCCGATGCTCCCGGTGCAGGGGAGTTTATGGCGAAATTTTTCAAAAATTTAGGGTGTTAGCCAAATTTTTGAAATTTTGAAAATTCTCAGAAACTGAAAAGTTGGAGAATGGAAGCCAGATCGAACGTAGAGTTGATTAATCAAACCACTTTCGACATTGTTCCTTTTCGGGGACGAAAAGTTTTAAGTGGGGGAGATTGTAATAACCCGGAAAATCTGGGCCAGTTTAAAATTTTTATTTTGGCAATTTTAGCGAATTTTGAATATTTAAAATGAATTATTTTAAATAATATCGACGAGAAAATTTATTTCGAATATAATTAGAATGTATATATTATATACGTCGTCGTTAGAATATAAATATTTATATATAATTATAAATAGAATTGAAAATGGCGCGGTAGTTCGATAATTCGATTTCAAACTTCAATTGAATGTGCCGGGTGCAAAACAATCCGGATTTTAGTGAAACCAAAAACATTAGGATCAAATTGTGAATATCTTTCTATCAAATCCGAAAAATCAAGATTGCATAGCGGGAATCAAAAGATATGTCCAGTTGAAAATTCTGAATAGTCGCTATGGAATTCAGGCCCTTAAAAAATGGACATTTTGCAAACGACCTCGGATTTCGACGAAACCAGTTTTGTTGGGTCCGTGATGTCGAATTATTGCTAGATTCCAAATTTCATAATTTTTCGAATCAACATGTGAGCGTGGCAAAGGAAAACGTGTTTGACCAGTTTCAGTTGATTTTAATCGACTGGAAAATGGCCATTTTTCTAACGGTCTCAGAATTCGACGAAACTAGTTTTGTTAGGACCGTATCGTCCATACGAAGCTAGAAAATATTTTTCTGCAATTTATAGAGTTAGTATGTGACCCCGGTAATTTGAAATGTACGTTTAAAATTCAATATAGTGATTTAAATGTAAATTTAACGGAAACTGATTGTAACAGCCGAATCAGCTGACAATACATATCCCATTGTGTTCGGAATGGGGGTTAAACGCTATGGACGACAGGTGGTGGGCCTCGTTTTGATGACGTATGTAAAAGTCAACTTTTAAAAATAATAAAATAATAAATAAAAATAAATAAAAAAAGAAAACCCCCTTCCTCCCTTAACCAGCCCCCCCCCCCCCCCCCGATATCTTCTCTGATGAAAAAAAAAACGAAATAAAGAAAAAAACAAAACAAAACAACCCGCTCCGTCGATCCAGGCGGCGCCACCCCCGTCGACGCCTCACCCAGGCTGTCGCCCCCCTCTCCTCCTCGTCCTCCGTTCTCCTCTCTTCCCCTCCTCGCGAAGACCGCATCCCCTCGCACCCAAATCGACACGCCACCAAACCCTAGCCACCACCTACCACCTGCTGCCCCACCTCCGACGCCCTCAACTCCGCTGTCACCTCCCCTTCGTCTCAGACCGACGATGAAGCGCCTCTCCTCCACCTTGAACGCACGGCAGCAGCCCCACCCCCATTAAAAACAGTAAGTTTTATAATTTGACTTTATTCCTTTTTATTTATTTACCTAAAATCCGATTTTGGATTACATCGTTTTTAAAATTATAGGATTATATAGATCTTTAAAATTAAATATAGCATAGGTTTTTTTTAATAAAAAGATAGGATTTCTAATCGTAGAAAGATTAGATTTTTAAAGTAATAAAAATATGATTTTTATATTTTTAAAGTATTAAAAATATTGTCTTTACTATATAGAAATATTAAAAATATGATTTTTATATTTTTAAAGTGTTAAAAATAAAATCTTTATAGGATAGAGAATATAAAAATATCATCTTTGTATATGTAGCGAAATAAAAATCTGATTTTTATTTTATATACGTTGAAGTAAAGTGATGATTTTTATAATGATGAAAACTTTATTTTTATAAAGGCGAAAACTTAATTTTTATAAAGGCGAAAACTCTATTTTTATAAAGGCGAAAACTTTATTTTTGAAATGGGATTTTTATATGTTGAACATCGAAGTAAAAATTCGATTTTTATTTATTGAATAGCGAAGTCAAAATTCGATTTTTATTTATTGAATAGCGAAGTCAAAATCAGATTTTTATATATTGAATAGCGGAGTCAAAATCAGATTTTTATATATTGAATAGCGAAGTCAAAATTCGATTTTTATTTATTGAATAGCGAAGAAAAATCAGATTTTTATATATTGAATAGCGAAGTCAAAATATGATTTTTATATATGGAATAGCGAAGTAAAAATTCGATTTTTACATAGGTAGTGAAAGCGGACAACGAAGATGATGAAGATGCGGTAGCGATGAGGATTTCTGTCAATGAAGTGCCGTGGAGATTTGGATGGCTATAGGTGAGAATTTCTCACCTTTCAATTTATTTTTCTAGTTATATATATATATATATACTAGGATGCAGACGGTGCTTAGTAGCACCCGACACAATCGTCCACAGACCATGGACTTGTTTGTTTGGCTGTGTTGTTAGTTAGATTGTTTGAGTTGATTTGAATTGTTTGGTGAAATGAAATTGATATGATTGATGTGTGAATGGCGTGGGCCTTCACTAGACCGGGGATAAGGCTAGGCCTCGTCCCGTTTCTAGTATCGTGCCGTTATGCCGCCGAAATTTTCTAAAATATGTTAGAAAAATAAAAGTATCATTTTATTGAATAAATGAACTGAATAGAATTCATATGTTGGAATAAAATGTTTAATCGTTAAAAATATAATTTTTAACGTGAATGTGAATAAATAAATATTCATTTACAAACCAGACGGTGTGTTTATGTACACCTATTTGAAGGACATTGATTGGGACGATAAATTTTACACATCGCCCAACTGCACGAATAAAATATTTGTTTGATTGTTTGAAACCCCACACGGGTGTTGGGATGAAACTTGAAGTTCACTCATCCTGATTGATTAAATATGTCGATCGATTGATTGACAAGCTGCTATAAGCGTTAAATGTCTATATTTGATGCTTATATAGTGTAGTGCACTTTGGTTGATGGTTGATTATTTTTCAATGCTATTATATACATGTGTTGTATGAAAATCCATATAATTAACATTATATGGTGATTGATTGGGCCTCATTCCAATTTAGAAAATAAAGAATATTATAAAATAAAAGTTCATGTGTTGACAGTACTCATCCATTGAGATTGGTCATGTGTTGAACGAAATATTTTGATAATAAAATTCACATCTTTATCAATATAAAATAACGGTTCATGTGTTGACAGTACTCATCCTTTGAGATTGGTCATGTGTTGAACGAAATATTTTGATAATAACAACTATTTTGAAAAAGAAATATTTGAAATAGAATATTTGAAAATAGCAATTTATGAAGCCGTGTTGATTAAATTGACGCCATTTTGACGTGAACGATATTTATATCGATTTTAACGATTTCGAAATGAATTGAATTGAAAACGATTTCGAAATGAATTGAATTGAAAACGATTTCGAAATGAATTGAATTGAAAACGATTTCGAAATGAATTGAATTGAAAACGATTTCGAATTGAATTGAATTGAAAACGATTTCGAAATGAATTGAATTGAAAACGATTTCGAAATGAATTGAATTGAAAACGATTTCGAAATGAATTGAATTGAAAACGATTTCGAAATGAATTGAATTGAAAACGATTTCGAAATGAATTGAATTGAAAACGATTTCGAAATGAATTGAATTGAAAACGATTTCGAAATGAATTGAATTGAAAACGATTTCAAAATGAATTGAATTGAAAACGAATTCGAATTGAATGGAAAGCGAATTGAAATGAATTCAAATTGAATTAAAATTAGAATTGAATAGAAATGAATTTTAAAACGAATTTATAAAGAAGAATTCAATTTTGCTTTGAATTGAAATGGATGTTGAAATTGCTTTTGGAAACGAATTTAAAACTATTTATATAATTCGTTTTAAATAGGAATCAACGAAGTATATATTATATATATTATATATATAATATAATGGCCTGAATAGAACGCGCCGCGCCGCGGCAGTTCGTGAATTTCGACCATTTATTTCAAACGGACATTACGGGAGATTCGACCGTCGGATTCTCCTAAAACCGGAACCGTTGGGTTCGTATCGAAAAGAGATTTCTAATGAATGTTAGAAATTTGAAATCTAATGGTTGGATTTGGAGTTATGTCCAAATCAAATTCGAAAAAGGTCGCTGTAAGTGCAGTTCGATGGCCATTGATGGAAATCGACTGTACGGGCCTTGATAAAATTATTAAAAATAGTAATAATTTGAGTAAAATCATAAGAAATGATTTAGAAAAGATTAGGATGAAAAACTCCATATTTGAAAAGATAAAAATATATTTTTATTGAAATGAACTAGTTTTGAACTAGAATTATAATTCTATTTATTTTTAAATAAATAAATTGAATTCGAAAAGGGTTTTGAAAATAACCAAAATTTCCAATGATTGCATTGGAGTGGATTTGAATCGAAATTGTCTTCGGAATATTTCGATGTTGGAATTCGTGATTATACAGATGTTGTTATGGAAATTTGAAAGATATATATTTATATCGTTATTTCCAATACGACATTTGTTAGTCGTAGAATTTGATATTGAATATAAGCCGATATATTTTCTATTCAGAGCCTTGTATTGAATATCAAATGTGATTTGGGTTTGTCGTGAATGGTGTTTTCACTAACACTGTTCTGGAACCCAGTTGAGAAAAGATTAAATCTTTTTATTTAGATTTAATGAAGTGTACCAATTAAATAATATTTAATTGGAATTGAATCGATATTGATTTTTGGGTTTATCGTGAACAGTGTTTTTAAATAACACTCGTTCTTTAACCCAATAATTAATGAACGTGATTTTGGGTTTATCGTGAACCGTGTTTTAAAATGACACTGACTCTTTAACCCAGTCGAAGATTAAAACTAAGTGGAGTTTTAATGAATCTTTAATTAGATTGAAATGATCGAAAATGGAGTATCACCAGTTTTGCTCCAGGCGATAGTTAAATCTTTAATTAGATTTGAACGTGAAATGGTAATTGAATTTACCGATAACACTGTGGTGTTAGATATGAAGTATTACCAGTTTTACTTCATGGGATAAATAGGTTGGGATGGGGAAATTAAAACAAATGATTACTTCGGTAAGGTTCGCTAATCCCGCCTAGTTTGAATTGAGATTCAAAAATAGAATAAAGAATAAATTCAAGGAATTTATCTTGGATAAAATTAATGGGAACCTTTCCCTTTGAATGTGAAATTTAGAAACTAACTGTCGGTTAGCTAAGCAGAATGGTTTTCTGGATATTGATCTGATGTTGGTTTCGGCCTTCGGGGTTAATATTTGGGGAATTATTCTCTTGATTAATTTACGGTTAGTGACTGATGAATTGGAATGAGGCGTATGTTGTGTTTGTGTAACACTTATTTAAAATATACGCGAGTTATTCGGAAAGACCGGGTTTATCCCATTCTGAATAACTGATACGACGATAAGTCGAAGATGAAGACGATGGTCGAAGACCGGAGGTCTTCACGTCGTTTGGGTAATTACTGATGATCTTGATTGGGCTGTACACCCAAGAAGATGGAAACAGTTAGTGATCGTCCAGACGTACTTGGAGATCGATGGATATGCGGGGTACTAGGTGCCTCCGGTTTCGTTCAGACCCAGAACGGACTTGTAAATGGACTGTGTGTCTGACATTGGATTTTAGTCCGTGTGATTGATCTCTATTAAATATATATCTGTTTGGCGGCGGAGAATTTATTCTCTTGCTTAACGCCCTTCTCTGAGACGTACGAGCTCAGGGGTTATATATTGATGGATATCAATCGCATGGAGTGAATTGCCTGTGTAGCATGCCTAAGTGGCAATTGATCGAGGCTTCTGTTGAAAAGCAAAGTCTTGTGGTGATGATCAAAGCAAGGCCTTTGCGGCGTAGCTTTGTGTAACGTTTGCTTCGCGAGTTTCACACCCGGTATGAACCAAAAACGGGAGACGGACCTCAGGGGGGACATGCGTTTTCTTTCTAGTTATGAGTGGCGTCAGTGCTTGAACTGGCTGACGAGTTTGACTCATGTGGATATTGCTTATTATTACTTGCTGAAAAGCGAGGCGCCTCGTGATATCAGTTTCAACCGATGCTTCTGGTCGGCTGACGGGCCAGGCTTACGCCCCAAAGGGCGGAGAAACGTATTGTTCAGGCATTATAATCCACATCGGTGGACCGACCCTGACGATCCAGGGGGCAGTTGCGGCTGTTCCTAAGGGGCGGACTAGAGCGTCTCGAATCGGTTGAGGACTATCTTTTGCCTCGGTTCATAGATGGAAATCCAATTTCCAAATACGTGACATTTGCGGTTTTATTTGTAAACCTATATATGGCGACATGATATATGGTACCCATGCCGCCTATGATTGATACTTATGATTTGAAGTTGTTTTATACACTATGCACTTATTATAGTATCAAATGATTTGTTTTAAACGTATCAAGCATTATTTGGCTGTTATAAGGGAAAACCCTATCCCCCGGCTTGCGTTGCATTGTGTGATAGGACCTGAGTCTTATAACAGCTTCATTTTTCTTTATTTAGCATTGCGCTGTTGGTTTTATGCACTGGTATTCTTGGGAGGAAACCCGTTCCGTGTTATACGGCGTGGTCCCTTGATTTACCTCACTTGAAAATAAAGATTAATAACTGTTTTAGTTCTCACACCAGTCCCATGACTGACCTGGAGTTTA
This sequence comes from Allium sativum, assembly GCA_030737875.1. NCBI lineage: Eukaryota > Viridiplantae > Streptophyta > Magnoliopsida > Asparagales > Amaryllidaceae > Allium > Allium sativum. The sequence goes on from CM060910.1 coordinate 621,861,426, forward strand.
TTGTTTTAACCTAAACTATGGGTGCCCCTATTTTAACACGGGCAGCTAGTAGTTTTGGTTTTGCAGATGTATATTCACAGGATCCTGGTTTACAGCTGGAACGATATCCGGAAAGCTTTGTATCCGTATATCTACTTCTAGTTGTGTATGGTATTATTCTCCGCTGCTATGTATTTAAATGTAATTTAAACCTCTGATATTTCTGTGTAATATTCATTTATACTCTGTATATTCTTGTAATCTGGTGCATTGTTGTTATAACAATGAAATGTTCTTCTGTATGCGTTCTACTTTGTCGTGTTCTCAAACGATAGGGCATTTCGAGCGGTCTGGGTCGGTTTAGCGACTGGTTAGGACCGAGCGAAATTCCTTGCCGTCACAGTTGGTATCAGAGCTTTGGTTTACAAAGCAGAGAACAAGGCACATTAGAACCATACGAAAGAATTCATCAGATATTGGATTAGTAATATCCAATGAGAGTGACTCGTTAGAGATGGGATCAGTAGTATCCTAGAACGAGTGTGAAGAGTATATTTTTAAAATGAAAACAAATTTAGTTTTGAAAATCTAAATCAACTATTCGTATTTGATTATTTGTTTATATTGATTCTGGACAATTCAGTATATAAAGAATTTGCATATACGACTTGCAAACGTATATTCAAAATTTTAATATATTGGATAGATATAGAATCACACTCTAGTCGCATGGACCTGATTCTGATGATTGACGCGTCATCATTAGTAATTATTTTCGTGTTTCGAAGGTGTGATATCTATATATTTCCATTAGACTGGTGTGAGAACCAAAATTAGATAGGGCTTATTGTTGTGATTTGGCATCAAAAATGTGATTTTTGTATATATATCAAAATTATGAATTTGAAACTCTAATTCACTAATTGATTGATGTTCGTGTTGTATGTTTATTTCTTTGATAATTTTTAGCCATTTAGCCTAATTAAATCACATAATGAATTGTATTGAAATTGGTTGCATTTGTTTGCATATACATATACTTACATTGAACAGGTCATAGCAAGGAGGCTAGAGCAGAGAATAAAATTTGTTTGCCCTACAAATAGGTACATGTTTACTACATGATTTACTGTTTTGTTTGGGTGATGATGATTTTATGAGCCTATTGGCTAGCCGCTTGGCTTTTTCTTTTTCTTTTTGAGATCTGAAGGACCGGGGAAGCTATTTGAAATTCCCCGATGCTCCCGGTGCAGGGGAGGTTATGGCGAAATTTTTCAAAAATTTAGGGTGTTAGCCAAATTTTTGAAATTTTGAAAATTCTCAGAAACTGAAAAGTTGGAGAATGGAAGCCAGATCGAACGTAGAGTTGATTAATCAAACCACTTTCGACATTGTTCCTTTTCGGGGACGAAAAGTTTTAAGTGGGGGAGATTGTAATAACCCGGAAAATCTGGGCCAGTTTAAAATTTTTATTTTGGCAATTTTAGCGAATTTTGAATATTTAAAATGAATTATTTTATATAATATCGACGAGAAAATTTATTTCGAATATAATTAGAACGTATATATTATATACGTCGTCGTTAGAATATAAATATTTATATATAATTATAAATAGAATTGAAAATGGCGCGGTAGTTCGATAATTCGATTTCAAACTTCAATTGAATGTGCCGGGTGCAAAACAATCCGGATTTTAGTGAAACCAAAAACATTAGGATCAAATTGTGAATATCTTTCTATCGAATCCGAAAAATCAAGATTGCATAGCGGGAATCAAAAGATATGTCCAGTTGAAAATTCTGAATAGTCGCTATGGAATTCAGGCCCTTAAAAAATGGACATTTTGCAAACGACCTCGGATTTCGACGAAACCAGTTTTGTTGGGTCCGTGATGTCGAATTATTGCTAGATTCCAAATTTCATAATTTTTTGAATCAATATGTGAGCGTGGCAAAGGAAAACGTGTTTGACCAGTTTCAGTTGATTTTAATCGACTGGAAAATGGCCATTTTTCTAACGGTCTCAGAATTCGACGAAACTAGTTTTGTTAGGACCGTATCGTCAATACGAAGCTAGAAAATATTTTTCTGCAATTTATAGAGTTAGTATGTGACCCCGGTAATTTGAAATGTACGTTTAAAATTCAATATAGTGATTTAAATGTAAATTTAACGGAAACTGATTGTAACAGCCGAATCAGCTGACGATACATATCCCATTGTGTTCGGAATGGGGGTTAAACGCTATGGACGACAGGTGGTGGGCCTCGTTTTGATGACGTATGTAAAAGTCAACTTTTAAAAATAATAAAATAATAAATAAAAATAAATAAAAAAAAGAAAACCCTCTTCCTCCCTTAACCAGGCCCCCCCCCCCGATATCTTCTCAGATGAAAAAAAAAACGAAATAAAGAAAAAAAAAAAAACAACCCGCTCCGTCGATCCAGGCGGCGCCACCCCCGTCGACGCCTCACCCAGGCTGTCGCCCCCCTCTCCTCCTCGTCCTCCGTTCTCCTCTCTTCCCCTCCTCGCAAAGACCGCATCCCCTCGCACCCAAATCGACACGCCACCAAACCCTAGCCGCCACCTGCTGCCCCACCTCTGACGCCCTCAACTCCGCTGTCACCTCCCCTTCGTCTCAGACCGACGACGAAGCGCCTCTCCTCCACCTTGAATGCACGGCAGCAGCCCCACCCCCATTAAAAACAGTAAGTTTTATAATTTGACTTTCTTCCTTTTTATTTATTTACATAAAATCCGATTTTGGATTACATCGTTTTTAAAATTATAGGATTATATAGATCTTTAAAATTAAATATAGCATAGGTTTTTTTTAATAAAAAGATAGGATTTCTAATCGTAGAAAGATTAGATTTTTAAAGTAATAAAAATATGATTTTTATATTTTTAAAGTATTAAAAATATTGTCTTTACTATATAGAAATATTAAAAATATGATTTTTATATTTTTAAAGTATTAAAAATATAATCTTTATAGGATAGAGAATATAAAAATATCATCTTTGTATATGTAGCGAAATAAAAATCTGATTTTTATTTTATATACGTTGAAGTAAAGTGATGATTTTTATAATGATGAAAACTTTATTTTTATAAACGCGAAAACTTAATTTTTATAAAGGCGAAAACTCTATTTTTATAAAGGCGAAAACTTTATTTTTGAAATGGGATTTTTATATGTTGAACATCGAAGTAAAAATTCGATTTTTATTTATTGAATAGCGAAGTCAAAATTCGATTTTTATTTATTGAATAGCGAAGTCAAAATCAGATTTTTATATATTGAATAGCGGAGTCAAAATCAGATTTTTATATATTGAATAGCGAAGTCAAAATTCGATTTTTATTTATTGAATAGCGAAGAAAAATCAGATTTTTATATATTGAATAGCGAAGTCAAAATATGATTTTTATATATGGAATAGCGAAGTAAAAATTCGATTTTTACATAGGTAGTGAAAGCGGACAACGAAGATGACGAAGATGCGGTAGCGATGAGGATTTCTATCAATGAAGTGCCGTGGAGATTTGGATGGCTATAGGTGAGAATTTCTCACCTTTCAATTTATTTTTCTAGTTATATATATATATACTAGGATGCAGACGGTGCTTAGTAGCACCCGACACAATCGTCCACAGACCATGGACTTGTTTGTTTGGCTGTGTTGTTAGTTAGATTGTTTGAGTTGATTTGAATTGTTTGGTGAAATGAAATTGATATGATTGATGTGTGAATGGCGTGGGCCTTCACTAGACCGGGGATAAGGCTAGGCCTCGTCCCGTTTCTAGTATCGTGCCGTTATGCCGCCGAAATTTTCTAAAATATGTTAGAAAAATAAAAGTATCATTTTATTGAATAAATGAACCGAATAGAATTCATATGTTGGAATAAAATGTTTTATCGTTAAAAATATAATTTTTAACGTGAATGTGAATAAATAAATATTCATTTACAAACCAGACGGTTTGTTTATGTACACCTATTTGAAGGACATTGATTGGGACGATAAATTTTACACATCGCCCAACTGCACGAATAAAATATTTGTTTGATTGTTTGAAACCCCACACGGGTGTTGGGATGAAACTTGAAGTTCACTCATCCTGATTGATTAAATATGTCGATCGATTGATTGACAAGCTGCTATAAGCGTTAAATGTCTATATTTGATGCTTATACAGTGTAGTGCACTTTGGTTGATGGTTGATTATTTTTCAATCCTATTTTATACATGTGTTGTATGAAAATCCATATAATTAACATTATATGGTGATTGATTGGGCCTCATTCCAATTTAGAAAATAAAGAATATTATAAAATAAAAGTTCAAGTGTTGACAGTACTCATCCATTGAGATTGGTCATGTGTTGAACGAAATATTTTGATAATAAAATTCACATCTTTATCAATATAAAATAACGGTTCATGTGTTGACAGTACTCATCCTTTGAGATTGGTCATGTGTTGAACGAAATATTTTGATAATAGCAACTATTTTGAAAAAGAAATATTTGAAATAGAATATTTGAAAATAGCAATTTATGAAGCCGTGTTGATTAGATTGACGCCATTTTGACGTGAACGATATTTATATCGATTTTAACGATTTCGAAATGAATTGAATTGAAAACGATTTCGAAATGAATTGAATTGAAAATGATTTCGAAATGAATTGAATTGAAAACGATTTCGAAATGAATTGAATTGAAAACGATTTCGAAATGAATTGAATTGAAAACGATTTCGAATTGAATTGAATTGAAAACGATTTCGAAATGAATTGAATTGAAAACGATTTCGAAATGAATTGAATTGAAAACGATTTCGAAATGAATTGAATTGAAAACGATTTCGAAATGAATTGAATTGAAAACGATTTCGAAATGAATTGAATTGAAAACGATTTCGAAATGAATTGAATTGAAAACGATTTCGAAATGAATTGAATTGAAAACGAATTCGAATTGAATGGAAAGTGAATTGAAATGAATTCAAATTGAATTGAAATTAGAATTGAATAGAAATGAATTTTAAAACGAATTTATAAAGAAGAATTCAATTTTGCTTTGAATTGAAATGAAAGTTGAAATTGCTTTTGGAAACGAATTTAAAACTATTTATATAATTCGTTTTAAATAGGAATCAACGAAGTATATATTATATATATTATATATATAATATAATGGCCTGAATAGAACGCGCCGCGCCGCGGCAGTTCGTGAATTTCGACCATTTATTTCAAACGGACATTACGGGAGATCCGACCGTCGGATTCTCCTAAAACCGGAACCGTTGGGTTCGTATCGAAAAGAGCTTTCTAATGAATGTTAGAAATTTGAAATCTAATGGTTGGATTTGGAGTTATGTCCAAATCAAATTCGAAAAAGGTCGCTGTAAGTGCAGTTCGATGGCCATTGATGGAAATCGACTGTACGGGCCTTGATAAAATTATTAAAAATAGTAATAATTTGAGTAAAATCATAAGAAATGATTTAGAAAAGATTAGGATGAAAAACTCCATATTTGAAAAGATAAAAATAGATTTTTATCGAAATGAACTAGTTTTGAACTAGAATTATAATTCTATTTATTTTTAAATAAATAAATTGAATTCGAAAAGGGTTTCGAAAATAACCAAAATTTCCAATGATTGCATTGGAGTGGATTTGAATCGAAATTGTCTTCGGAATATTTCGATGTTGGAATTCGTGATTATACAGATGTTGTTATGGAAATTTGAAAGATATATATTTATATCGTTATTTCCAATACGACATTTGTTAGTCGTAGAATTTGATATTGAATATAAGCCGATATATTTTCTATTCAGAGCCTTGTATTGAATATCAAATGTGATTTGGGTTTGTCGTGAATGGTGTTTTCACTAACACTGTTCTGGAACCCAGTTGAGAAAAGATTAAATCTTTTTATTTAGATTTAATGAAGTGTACCAATTAAATAATATTTAATTGGAATTGAATCGATATTGATTTTTGGGTTTATCGTGAACAGTGTTTTTAAATAACACTCGTTCTTTAACCCAATAATTAATGAACGTGATTTTGGGTTTATCGTGAACCGTGTTTTAAAATGACACTGATTCTTTAACCCAGTCGAAGATTAAACCTAAGTGGAGTTTTAATGAATTTTTAATTAGATTGAAATGATCGAAAATGGAGTATCACCAGTTTTGCTCCAGGCGATAGTTAAATCTTTAATTAGATTTGAACGTGAAATGGTAATTGAATTTACCGATAACACTGTGGTGTTAGATATGAAGTATTACCAGTTTTACTTCATGGGATAAATAGGTTGGGATGGGGAAATTAAAACAAATGATTACTTCGGTAAGGTTCGCTAATCCCGCCTAGTTTGAATTGAGATTCAAAAATAGAATAAAGAATAAATTCAAGGAATTTATCATGGATAAAGTTAATGGGAACCTTTCCCTATGAATGTGAAATTTAGAAACTAACTGTCGGTTAGCTAAGCAGAATGGTTTTCTGGATATTGATCTGATGTTGGTTTCGGCCTTCGGGGTTAATATTTGGGGAATTATTCTCTTGATTAATTTACGGTTAGTGACTGATGAATTGGAATGAGGTGTATGTTGTGTTTGTGTAACACTTATTTAAAATATACGCGAGTTATTCGGAAAGACCGGGTTTATCCCATTCTGAATAACTGATACGACGATAAGTCGAAGATGAAGACGATGGTCGAAGACCGGAGGTCTTCACGTCGTTTGGGTAATTACTGATGATCTTGATTGGGCTGTACACCCAAGAAGATGGAAACAGTTAGTGATCGTCCAGACGTACTTGGAGATCGATGGATATGCGGGGTACTAGGTGCCTCCGGTTTCGTTCAGACCCAGAACGGACTTGTAAATGGACTGTGTGTCTGACATTGGATTTTAGTCCGTGTGATTGATCTCTATTAAATATATATCTGTTTGGCGGCGGAGAATTTATTCTCTTGCTTAATGCCCTTCTCTGAGACGTACGAGCTCAGGGGTTATATATTGATGGATATCAATCGCATGGAGTGAATTGCCTGTGTGGCATGCCTAAGTGGCAATTGATCGAGGCTTCTGTTGAAAAGCAAAGTCTTGTGGTGATGATCAAAGCAAGGCCTTTGTGGCGTAGCTTTGTGTAACGTTTGCTTCGCGAGTTTCACACCCGGTATGAACCAAAAACGGGAGACGGACCTCAGGGGGGACATGCGTTTTCTTTCTAGTTATGAGTGGCGTCAGTGCTTGAACTGGCTGACGAGTTTGACTCATGTGGATATTGCTTATTATTACTTGCTGAAAAGCGAGGCGCCTCATGATATCGGTTTCGGCCGATGCTTCTGGTCGGCTGACGGGCCAGGCTTACGCCCCAAAGGGCAGAGAAACGTATTGTTCAGGCATTATAATCCACATCGGTGGACCGGCCCTGACGATCCAAGGGGCAGTTGCGGCTGTTCCTGAGGGGCGGACTACAGCATCTCGAATCGGTTGAGGACTATCTTTTGCCTCGGTTCATAGATGGAAATCCAATTTCCAAATACGTGACATTTGCGGTTTTATTTGTAAACCTATATATGGCGACATGATATATGGTACCCATGCCGCCTATGATTGATACTTATGATTTGAAGTTGTTTTATACACTATGCACTTATTATAGTATCAAATGATTTGTTTTAAACGTATCAAGCATTTTTTGGCTGTTATAAGGGAAAACCCTATCCCCCGGCTTGCGTTGCATTGTGTGATAGGACCTGGGTCTTATAACAGCTTCATTTTTCTTTATTTAGCATTGCGCTGTTGGTTTTATGCACTGGTATTCTTGGTAGGAAACCCGTTCCGTGTTATACGGCGTGGTCCCTTGATTTACCTCACTTGAAAATAAAGATTAATAACTGTTTTAGTTCTCACACCAGTCCCATGACTGACCTGGAGTTTATTGTTTTAACCTAAACTCTGGGTGCCCCTATTTTAACACGGGCAGCTAGTAGTTTTGGTTTTGCAGATGTATATTCAAAGGATCCTGGTTTACAGCTGGAACGATATCCGGAAAGCTTTGTATCCGTATATCTACTTCTAGTTGTGTATTGTATTATTCTCCGCTGCTATGTATTTAAATGTAATTTAAACCTCTGATATTTCTGTGTAATATTCATTTATACTCTGTATATTCTTGTAATCTGGTGCATTGTTGTTATAACAATGAAATGTTCTTCTGTATGCGTTCTACTTTGTCGTGTTCTCAAACGATAGGGCATTTCGAGCGGTCTGGGTCGGTTTAGCGACTGGTTCGGACCGAGCGAAATTCCTTGCCGTCACACCGTGCTTGTATCATCAACCATAAGACTTTGCTTTTCAACAGAAGCTTTGATCATTTGCCACTTAGGCATGTCACACAGGCAATTCACTCAATGCGACTGATGTCCATCGATATAAAACCTCTGAGCTCGTATGTCTTACAGAAGGGCGTTAAGCAAGAGAATAAATTCTCCACCGCCAAACAGATATATATTTAATAGAGATCAATCAACACAGAATAAAATCCCATGTCACACACAGTCCATTTACAAGTTCGGTCTGGGTCTAAACGAAATCGGAGACACTTTCCTCGCATATCCATCGATCTCCAAGTACGTCTGGACGATCACCAACTGATTCCCTCCTCTTGGGTGTAAAGCCCAATCAAGTTCATTAATAATCACCCAAATGATGTGAAGACTTCCGGTCTTCAACCACCGTCTTCATCTTCGACTTATCGTCGAATCGGTTAATCAGAATGGGTATAAACCCGGCCTTTCCGAATAACCCGCGTATATAATAAACAAGTGTTACACAAACACAACATACGCCTCATTCCAATTTAGAATATTCTTTTATTCAAAAATTTCACATTCTTATGGAAAGGTTCCCATTAATTTTAACAGAGATAAATTCTTCTAAATTTATTCTTTAATTTTCCTTTGGATATCATTTTAAACCATATTATGGTTTCCCAAACTAGTCAGGATTAGCGAACCACACCGAAGTAATCATTTATTTTATTTACCAATTCCAACCTATTCATCCCATGGAGCATATCTGGTAATACTCCATATATAACACCATGGTGTTATCGGTAAATATTAACTACCATTTCACTTTCAAATCTAATTAAAGATTTAACTATCGCTTTGGGGCAAAACTGGTGATACTCCATTCTCGATCTTTTCAATCTAATTAAATATTCATTAAAACTCCATTTAGTTTTAATCTTCTCAAAAATCAATATCCTGTCTTTAACTGGGTTAAAGAACCAATGTCACCTAAAACACGATTCACGATAAACCTAAAATCACTTTCTATTGTTAATCGGGTTAAAGAACAGGTGTTATTCAAAACACCGCTCATGATATACCCAAAAATCAATTTAAATTCCATTCCAATTAAATACTAATTAACCGGAAAATTTCACTAAATCTTAATCAAAAGATTTATTCTTTTCTAAACTGGGTTCAATAATATTGTTATTTAATACACCATTCCTATTTGATATTAAATACAAGGCTTTGAATAGAAAATATACCAGCTTATATTCAATATCAAATTCTGAAGCCAACAAATATCGGATTGGAAATAACGATATAAAATATGTCTTTCAAATTTCCACAACCATATATGTTTAATCACGAAATCCAACATCGAAATATTCCGAAGATAATTTTGATTCAAATCCACTCCAATTCATATATTGGAAATTCTGATTATTTTCAAAACCATTTCAAATCTAGTTCAAAACTAGTTCATTTCGATAAAAATATATTTTTATCCTTTCAAATGTGGAATCTTTCAACCCATTTTTCCAATTCATTTATTATGCTTTTACACAAATTATTAGTATTTTTAATAATTTTAACAAGGCCCGTACAGTCGGTTTTCAATAACGGCCACCGAACTGCTTTTACAGCGACCTTTTCCAAATTTGATTTGGACATACAAATCCAACCGTTAGATTTCAAATTTCTAATATTCATTTTTTCGATGCGAACCGAATTGTTCTGGTTTTAGGAGAATCCGACGGCCGGATCTCCCGCAACGTCGAAGTCAATGGTCGAAATTCGCGAACTGCCACGGCGCGGTGCGTTCTATTCGGGCCATTATATATATTTCATCGATTTCCTTTTAAAACATATTTTATAAATCGTTTTAAATTCGTTTTCGAAATGATTTCAACTTCATATTCAATTTCGAATCAAAATTGAATATTCCACATCATCGATATACCAATGATAATTTTTTCAAAACATTATATTTTGAAATCACTTCCTTTTCTATAATCATTATAAAAACGAATATAATCAATATAAATATCGTTCGCGTCAAAATGGCACATCTCTAATCAATATGGCTTTATATATTTTAATAACTTTGTTATTCTATTCAACAAATGAATATTTATTCTATTCAACACATGAATCTATATTTCTTTCAACACATGAATATTCTCAACACATGAGTATCGTCAACACATGACTATTTTTGTTATTAAATACATTTTATAAAATCATGATAAAGTTGTTAATTTTATTGTTTGAAATATTTTACTCAACACATGAATATTTTCAACACATGAATATATATTTCATTCAACACATGAATATATATTTTATTCAACACATGAGTATTCTTTATTTTATTCAACACATGAAAATATATTTTATAATATTCTTTATTTTCCCAATTGGAATGAGGCCCAATCAATTACCATATAATGTTAATCATATGGATTCCATATAACACATGTATATAATAGCAACGATAAATAATCACCCATCATCCAAAGTGCATCACACAACTGCATAAGCATTAGATATAACTAATTAACGTTCATACAGTCTGTCAATCAAACGATCGACATACCACTAAACAACTGGGATTCGTGTACGTCAAATATCATTCCAACACCCATGTGGGGTTTCAATCCACAAACACTGAATATTATTTGTGCAGTTGGGCGATGTGGAAAATTTATCGTCCCAATCAATATCCTTCAAATAGGTGTACATAAACAAACCGTCCAGTTTGTAAATCAATATTTATTATTCACATTCACGTTAAAAATTATATTTTTAATGATAAATAATTTATTTCAACACATGAATATTTATTTTCATTCATTTCACATCAACATCACACACAAACTTCACAACACATCAAACAAGCATACAAGTCGTCCATGGTCTGTGGACGACGGGTGTCGGTGCTGCTAAGCACCGTCTGCATCCTAATATATATTTTTAACTATAAAACAAGAATTAAAGTGAGAAGTTCTCACCTGTAAGATAAACCAATTCGTCGCGATTCTTCTAATGTAGAAAATCCTTGTCACTGCGCTCGCTTTTATCGTTCTCCACACTCGAATTCACATCTTTGGCTCTAGAACTTGCATACGGCCTCCAAACTTCACCAAACTTTGTCAGTAGCCTAAACGCACCATTCCGGACAACTTTGGTCTAGGGGACTTTCTTCCAAAACTGCAACAATTCATCGGAAATCGCCAAAAACAGCAGGAGGTCCGTCGACTTCGGACGCGTTTTCTGGACAGCTCCGCAATCCAAAATATGACTTAAAAATAGCCAAATCGAAGAGAAGAGAGTGCTCTTCAACTTTGGTCTAGTGGAGTCTTGGCTAAAATTGCACGGTTTGGGAGTTATTGGCGAAAAAGTGACAAGGTTTTATTTGCAAAACAGGATTTTTGGTGAAAATGGGTTTTTGGATGTAGCGGGTCCCACAATCGGAGTTTTGGTGGTGGGTGGCGGCGCTGGGCCTGATTGGACGTGGGGAGGTGGCTAAGGTGCGGCGGTGGGGTCCATGGAGTCGGGTAGTGGTGGATTTAGGGGCTAGAGTTTGCAAAAATCAAAGAGAAGAGAGAGGAGAGAGAGGAGGAGGAGGGGGGTTAGCGCCTGAGGGAGGTGGTGCTGGTGGTGGCCGTCGGTCAGCGGGAAGGGGGATGGGATGATGGGTTTGGAGGATGTCCCCATTTTTGAAGAAAAGAGGAAAAAGAGAAGGAGGAAAATTATGAAGAAGGAAAGGAGGAAAAGGAGATTATTTGCCAGTTTCTCCAAAATTGTCTGACGGCAAACGATCTCCGTTTGCCGCGGATTTTGGATATGACATAGTACACGTGAAGACGAGTCCAACAAAACAAGTTTCGTCAAATTTTGAGTTCATTTGACCGTCCGTTAAAATTCTCAAAAATGCTCAGATAAGCTCTAAAAATTCGATTTTGGCGCACCATTTCATCTTCCACGCTCACATGCTAACTCCAAAAATCATGCCCTTTTGGATATAACCATTATTGGACGACACGAATCCTGAAAAAAATAACAGAATCGAATTCTGAGGTCGTATCAATAACGTTCCTTTGTAAAATGACAGCCCATTTTACCCTAAACTGTTTTAGGTTGCACGACCACATACTAACTCCGTTCGACGCGCCCTTTGGAACTCAACAATGATTTGTCATTATGAATTCAGAAAAATTTATCCTGTCGAATTCTGAGCTCATATGCAAAATTTCACTTTTTAAGGGCTATGTATTGCTAACCGAAAACCCCAGCCAATTGCCACTATTCCGGATCTCGGAATATATCGAAGCTTATACTTTTTGGAGTTGTAAACAGTATTTTGAAATCAATGGAAGTGGTTTCGAGTCCAAATTCATCCGTATGCAAAATTGCTATTTTTAATGGCTATATTTCCATAGCGACTATTCTGAATTTTCAACTGGGCGTAACTTTTGATTCCCGCTATGAAATTTTGATTTATTCGGATTCGTTGGAAAGATATTCTCAATTAGATCCTAATATTTTTGGTTTTACTAAAATCCGGTTTATTTTGAATCCGGTACATTAATTTGAAACTTGAAATCGAAATTTTAAGCTACCGCGCCATTTTCAATTCCTTTTATATTTAAAATAAAATATTATATTCTAACGACGATTCAAATAAATATATACGTTCTATTTCTGTTCAAAATAAATTTCTCATCGTTATTATTTAAAATAAATCATTTTAAATATTCAAAATTTCATTAAAATTGCCAAAATAAAAATTTTAAATTAGCTCATATTTTCCGGGTTATTACAATCTCCCCCACTTAAAACTTTTCGTCCCCGAAAAGGAACGAAGCTGAAACTTGTTTTATTAATCAACTCAACTTTCATTATTTTCATTACGACTTTAGTTCTTCAACTTTTCAGTTTTTAAGAACTTTTCAGTTTTTTCAAAAATTTGGTTGACACCCTAAATTTTCAAATTTTTCTTCCATAACCTCCCCTGCACCGAGAGCTTCGGGATATTTCAAATAGCCTCCCATGGCCTCACCAATCCAAAAAGAAAAAGAAACAGCCAAGCGGCTAGGCAGTTGGCTCATAAAATCATCCAAAACCCAAGAAATTAGTAAACATGTACCTCTTTGTTGGCCAAACAATTTTATTCTTCTGCTCTAGCCTCCTTGCTATGACCTATTCACACATATTTATGTACATACATGCATTTCCAAACAATTTTCAATACAGTTCAATATTTGATTCAATTTAGCCTAAATTTACCATACTTTCACGTACACAACACAATCATCAATCAATTAGTTGATTAGCTTTTCAAACACATATTTTTGATACATAGTCCAAAAACTAGATTTTTGATACCAAATCACAACAATAAGCCCTATCTAGTTTTGGTTCTCACACCAGTCAATTGGAATCATATAGAAATCCCACTTTCGAAACCCGAACATAAATATTGGTGAGGGAGCACCATCATCAAAATCATCTCCGAGCGACTAGAGTGTGATCTTATATCTATCCAGTATATTAAAACTTCAAAAATACGTTCATGACGCGTATATGCAAAATCTTTATATAATTGATTGTCCAAATTCAATACAAATAAAATATTCAAATACGTATAAACAGGTTTAAATTTTCAAAACAATATTGTTTTCATTTGAAAAATATACTCTTTACACTCGTTCTAGGATACTACTGATCCAATCTCTAACGAGTTATTCTCATTGGATATTACTAATCCGATCTCTGATGAATTCTTTCATTTGGTTTTAATGTGTCTTGTTCTCGAGCTCTGTAAACCAAAGCTCTGAAACCACTTTATAGCGACCCGAACTTCCCTGTGAAGGAAAGCACGGATTGCTTTGAGGACAAGACGAATTAGAACACAACAGAAGAACATTTCATTGTTAATTACAACAATTCCATCAGAATACAAGAATATACAGAGTATGAATATATATTACACATTTGACAAATATCTGTGATTTAAATTACATTTAAATACATAGCAGCGGAAAAATAATACAACACACAACTGAGAGAAATACATGGATACAGAGCTTTCCGAGTATCATTCCAGCTGTAAACCAGGATCTTGTGAATATAAATCTGCAAAACCCAACTAATAGTTGCCCGTGCGGAAAATAAGGGCACCCAGAGTTTAGGTTAAAACAATAAACTCCAGGTCAGTCATGTGACTGATGTGAGAACTAAAACAGTTATTAATCTTTATTTTAAAGTTAGGTAAATCAAGGGACCACGCCGTATAACACGGAACGGGTTTCCTCCCAAGAATACCAGTGCATGAAACAAACAGCGCAATGCTAAATAAAGAAAAATGAAGCTATTATATGACCCAGGTCCCATCATCCAACGCAAGTCGGAGGATAGGGTTTTACCTTATAATAGCCAAAGAATGCTTGATACGTTTTAAAAACACATTATTTTGATATTACTATAAGTGTATAGTGTCAAAACAATTTCAGTCATAAGTATCAATCATAGGCGGCATAGATACCATCTACTATGTCGCCATACTAGGTTCTACAAATAAAACCGAATTATCACGTATTGGAAACTGGATTCCATCATGAGTCGAGGCAAGGGGCAAGCTCCTCTCCGATTCGAGACACTCTAGCAAATGTCTCAGGACCACACACAGCGATCCCTTGGAACCTCCAAGGTCGGTCCTCTCTTACTTTTGAGGATTGGCAATTCCTGAACACACGTTTCCCGGTCCTATAAGACCTATATAATGGTCTGTACGTCGGCTCACATAGTGCTAGTTATCGACCATATATTCGAGGCGCCTCGCATCCAACAACCACACAGGTAAAAAGTATATAAATGTCAAGGCTGGTAGGTCACTGAGATCACCCATAGCTAGAAGGAAACGTCGTGCACTCCTTGGGTCCTTTTCCCGTTTTTGACTCATACCAAGGTGTGAGTCTCGCGAATTAACGCTATACACAAAGCTACGCCACACAGGCCGTGCTTTGATCATCAACCACAAGACTTTGCTTTTCAACAGAAGCCTTGATCATTTGCCACTTAGGCACGCCACACAGGAAATTCACTCCATGCGACTGATGTCCATCGATATACAACCTCTGAGCTCGTACGTATCAGAGAAGGGCGTTAAGCAAGATAATAAATTCTCCGCCGCCAAACAAATGTATATTTAATAGAGATCAACCAATACTGAATAAAATCCCATGTCAGACACACAGTCCATTTACATGTTCGGTCTAGGTCTGAACGAAACCGGAGGCACTTTCCTCGCATATCCATCGATCTCCAAGTATGTCCGGAGGATCACCAATTGATTCCCTCCTCTTGGGTGTACAGCCCAATCAAGACCATCAATAATCATCCAAACGATGTGAAGACTTTCGGTCTTCAACCACCGTCTTCATCTTCGACTTATCGTCGAATCGGTTACTCAGAATGGGTATAAACCCGGACATTCCGAATAACCCGCAAATATAATAAACAAGTGTTACACAAACACAACATACGCTTCATTCCAATTCAGAATATTCTTTTGTTTAAAATTTTGACATTCTTAGGGAAAGGTTCCCATTAATTTTATCAAAGATAAATACTTCTAAATTTATTCTTTAATCTTTCATTGGATATCATTTTAAACCATATTATGGTTTTCCAAACTAGTCGGGATTAGCGAACCACACCGAAGTAATCATTTATTTTATTTCCCAATCCCAACCTATTCATCCCATGGAGCAAAACTGGTAATACTCCATATCTAACACCACGGTGTTATCGGTAAATATTAACTACCATTTCACGTTCAAATCTAATTAAAGATTTAACTATCGCTTTGGAGCAAAACTGGTGATACTCCATTCTCGATCTTTTCAATCTAATTAAAGATTCATTAAAACTCCATTTAGTTTTAATCTTCTCAAAAATCAATATCCTGTCTTTAACTGGGTTAAAGAACCAATGTCACCTAAAACACGGTTCACGATAAACCCAAAATCACTTTCTATTGTTAATCGGGTTAAAGAACAGGTGTTATTCAAAACACCGCTCACGATAAACCCAAAAACCAATTTAAATTCCATTCCAATTAATTACTAATTAACCTGACAATTTCACTAAATCTTAATTTAAAGATTTATTCTTTTCTAAACTGGGTTCAAGAACAGTGTTATTTAAGACACCATTCATGACGAACCCAAAATCCCATTTGATATTAAATACAAGGCTCTGAATAGAAAATATACAGGCTTATATTCAATATCAAATTCTGAAACCAACAAATATCGTATTGGAAATAACGATATAAAATATGTCTTTCAAATTTCTACAACCATATATGTATAATCACGAAATCCAACATCGAAATATTCCGAAGATAATTTCGATTCAAATCCATTTCAATTCGTATATTGAAAATTCTGATTATTTTCCAAACCATTTCAAATCTAGTTCAAAACTAGTTCATTTCGATAAAAATATATTTTTATCCTTTCAAAAGTGTAATTTTTCATCCCAGTTCTTTCTAATTCATTTATCATGCTTTTACACAAATTATTAATATTTTTAATAATTTTAACAAGGCCCGTACAGTCGGTTTTCAATAACGGCCACTGAACTGCACTTACAGCAACCTTTTCCAAATTTTATTTGGACATAATTCCAAATACAACCATTAGATTTCAAATTTCTAATATTCATTGGAAAGCTATCTTCGATGCGAACCCAACGGTTCCGGTTTTAGGAGAATCCGACGGTCGGATCTCCCGCAATTTCAATTCGAAGTCAATGGTCGAAATTCGAGAACTGCCGCGGCGCGGCGCTTTCTATTCAGGCCATTATATATGTAATATATATATATATATATATTTCATCGATTTCCTTTTAAAACATATTTTATAAATCGTTTTAAATTCATTTTCGAAACGATTTCAACTTCATATTCAATTTCGAATCAAAACTGAATATTCCACATCATCGATATACCAATGATAATATTTTCAAAACGTTATACTTTGAAATCACTTCCTTTTCCATAATCATTATAAATACGAATATAATTGATATAAATATCGTTCACGTCAAAATGGTGCATCTTTAATTAACACGGCTTTATATATTTTAATAACTTTGTTATTCTATTCAACAAATGAATATTTATTCTATTCAACACATGAATTTATATTTCTTTCAACACATGAATATTCTCAACACATGAGTATCGTCAACACATGACTATTTTTGTTATTTAATACATTTTATAAAATCATGATAAAGATGTAAATTTTATTGTTTGAAATATTTTACTCAACACATGAATATTTTCAACACATGAATATATATCTCATTCAGCACATGAATATATATTTTATTCAACACATGAATATTCTTTATTCTATTTAACACATGAATATATATTTTATAATATTCTTTAGTTTCCCAATTGGAATGAGGCCCAGTCAATTACCATATAATGTTAACCATATGGATTCCATACAACACATGTATATAATAGCAACGATAAATAATCAACCATCATCCAAAGTGCACCACACAACTACATAAGCATTAAATATAACTAATTAACGCTCATACAGTCTGTCAATCAAACGATCGACATACCACTAAACAATTAGGATTCGTGTATGTCAAATATCATCCCAACACCCGTGTGGGGTTTCAATCCACAAACGTTGAATATTATTTGTGCAGTTGGGCGATGTGTAAAATTTATCATCCCAATCAATATCCTTCAAATAGGTGTACATAAACAAACCGTCCGGTTTGTAAATGAATATTTATTTATTCACATTCACGTTAAAAAATATATTTTTAACAATAAATAATTTATTTCAACACATGAATATTTATTTTCATTCATTCCACATCAACATCACACACAAACTTCACAACACATCAAACAAGCATACAAGTCGTCCATGGTTTGTGGACGACGGGTGTCGGGTGCTGCTAAGCACCGTCTGCATCCTAGTATATATTTTTAACTAGAAAACAAGAATTAAAGTGAGAAGTTCTCACCCGTAAGCTAAACCAATTCGTCGTGATTCTTCTAATGTAGAAAATCCTTGTCACCACGCTCGCTTTTGTCGTTCTCCGCACTCGAATTCGCATCTTTGGCTCTAGAACTTGCATACGACCTCCAAACTTCATCAAACTTTGTCATTAGCCTAAACGCGTCATTTCGGACAACTTTGGTCTATGGGACTTTCTTCCAAAACTGCAACAATTCGCCGGAAATCGCCAAAAACAACATCAGGTCCGTCGACTTTGGACGCTTTTTCTGGACAGCTCCGCAATCCAAAATATGACTTCTATATAGCTAAATCGAAGAGGAGAGAGTGCTCTTCAACTTTGGTCTAGTGGAGTCTTGGCTAAAATTTCACGTTTTGCGAGTTATTGGCGAAATAGTGACAGGGTGTTATTTGCAAAACGGGATTTTTAGTGAAAATGGGTTTTTCGGAATAGCTGGGCCCACGGTCGGAGTTGGGGTGGTGGGTGGCGGCGTTGGGCCTGATTGGACGTGGGGAGTTGGCTGAGGTGCGGCGGTGGGGTCCACGGAGGCGGGTGGGGGTTGATTTAGAGGCTAGGGTTTGCAAAAACCAAAGAGAAGAGAGAGGAGAGAGAGAGGAGGAGGGGGTAGCACTGGAGGGAGGTGGTGCTGGTGGTGGCTGTCGGTCATTGGGAAGGGGGAGAGGCTGATGGGTTTGGAGGATGTCCCCATTTTTGAAGAAAAGAGGAAAAAGAGAAGAAGGAAAAATATGAAGAAGGAAAGGAGAAAAAGGAGATTATATGCCAGTTTCTCCCGAATCGTCCGACTGCAAACGATCTCCGTTTGCTGCGGATTTTTGATATGACATAGTACACGTGAAGTCGAGTCCAACAAAATAAGCTTCGTGGAATTCCGAGTTCGTTTGACCGTCCGTTAAAATTCTCAAAAATGCTCAGATAAGCTCTAAAAATACGATGTTGGCGCGCCACTTCTTCTTGCACGCTCACATGCTAACTCCAATAATCATGCCCTTTTGGATTTAACCATTATTAGACGATACGAATCCTAAAAAACAGAATCGAATTCTGAGGTCGTATCAATAACGTTCCTTTGTAAAATGTCAGCCCGTTTTACCCTGAAATGTTTTAGCTCGCACGACCACATACTAACTCCGTTCGACGCGCCCTTTGGAACTCAACAATGATTTGTCATTATGAATCCAAAAAAATTTATCTTGTCGAATTCTGAGCTCATATGCGAAATTTCACTTTTTAAGGGCTATGTATTGCTAACCGAAAACCCCAGCCAATTGCCACTATTCCGGATCTCGGAATATATCGAAGATTATACTTTTTGGAGTTGTAAACGGTATTTTGAACTCAATGGAAGTGGTTTCGAGCCCAAATTCATCCGTATGCAAAATGGATATTTTTAAGGGCTATATTTCCATAGCGACTATTCTGAATTTTCAACTGGGCGTAACTTTTGATTCCGGCTATGAAATTTTGATTTTTCAGATTCGTTGGAAAGATATTCTCAATTAGATTCTAATATTTTTAGTTTACCTAAAATTAGGTTTATTTTGAATCCTGTACATTAATTTGAAGGCGAAATTTTGAACTACGCGCCATTTTCAATTCCTTTTATATTTAAAATTAAATATTATATTCTGACGACGATTCCAATAAATATATACGTTCTATTTCTGTTACAAATAAATTTCTTCTCGTTATTATTTAAACCAAATCATTTTAAATATTCAAAAATTCATCAAATTGCCAAAATAAATTTTTTAAATTGACTCATATTTTCCGGGTTATTACATAATCGAAGTGAATTTCTGTGGAGGAAGGCAACTAATATATCTAGAATTTAAAAGGCTTTGCCGTTATTCCATTTATATTATTAGTCGAAAATGTAAGTTTATATCGATTATATATATATATCGATTTGTTTTCCATGAAGATTTCATTGTAAATGGAATGTGATTTTGGGTTTATCGTGAACCATGTTTTAAATGACATTCGTTCTTTAACCCAGTTAAAGACAGGATATGATTTCCCAAGTTAAAGAATCATTAATAGTGATTTTTGGGAAGATTAAAACCAAGGGGAGTTTTAATGAATCTTTAATTAGATTGAAATGATCGAGAATGGAGTATCACCAGTTTCGCTCCAAGCGATAGTAAAATCTTTAATTAGATTTGAACGTGAAATGGTAATTGAATTTACCGATAACACCGTGGTGTTAGATATGACGTATTACCAGTTTTACTTCATAGGATGAATAGGTTGGGATTGGGAAATCAAAAAAAATGATTACTTCGGTAAGGTTCGCTAATCCCGACTAGTTTGGATAAACCAAAATTTGGTTTGAATTGATATTCAAAAGAAGATTAAAGAATAAATTTAAAGAATTTATCTTTGATAAAATTAATGGGAACCTTTCCCAAAGTATAAGAATATTTGAATAAAAGAATATTCTGAATTGGAATGAGGAGTATGTTGTGTAAGTGTAACCCTTGTTTATTATATACGCGAGTTATTCAGAAAGGCTGGGTTTATCCCATTATGAATAACTGAATCGACGATGTGTCGAGGATGAAGACGATGGTCGAAGACCGGAGGTCTTCACATCGTTTCGATAATTACTGATGATCTTGATTGGGCTGTACACCCAAGAGGAGGGAATCAGTTGGTGATCGTCCAGACGTACTTGGAGATCGATGGATATGCAAGGTACAAGGTGCCTCCGGTTTCTTTCAGACCCAGAACGGACTTGTAAATGGACTGTGTTCCTGACATTAGATATCATTCTGTGTGAATGATGGATATCGGTTGCATGGAGTGTTTTGCCTTTGTGGCATTGAAACACCCCACCTCCGTTAGGGTCACTCTCAAAGGGAATGCCCTAATTTTGGTGGAGGTTTATAAGTATAAGTCACAGATATACAAGAAAGATATAAGAACACATATTTGTAAACAGCAGAAAAACAGCAACTTTTATTTCATAAAAGCAAATACGTGTTACAACAACATTACCATGATTGTCTTACATCCTTTCCAAAAACATAACATAACACTTTCATAATCTGTCTTGATTACATCATTTAAAGAAGCATAAAAAAAACATAAATAAACTGCAAAAGCCCCATAGTGGTTGTCCAAAGCCATAGTTCAAAACGAAAAGGTCCAAGCAATACATTTTTCCTCTTCAAGCTGGATATGAAGGTTGGTCAAGCTGCAGTGTTCCCTCCCTGTGGACCTGGGGGGGGGGGAATGGAAGAAAAGAAGACGAAAGAAAAGTAGAGTCAGACATAAAGCCTGAGTAAGTCTAGGACTATTATGTCTATGAATAAATAACTGGGTGTGATAAGTATAAACAAGAAATGGGGAAAGCACTATAAACTTGGTTAAGTTGTCTAGGGTCGAATATACTATCGTACCCCATATTAATCTCTGAACCCATATAAACTAGTTCCCAACTGGCACCCCATAATCAGGGTGAAGTGATCCATTCTATGATGATCGGCTCCTACTCGCATAGTTACATGTGTCTTACGGCCCCCGATGTTGTAGTTACCTATGCTGGTCCCACCATGGGGTGTATCAAGTCCCATGGCAGCGGCCCGACACAACCTTAGAATGCACAGGTATGCTACTGGTGCCCAGTGCTTTATTTTTCTGCGCCGGAGTGTGTGCACGCCCGCACCCCGTTAGAACCTACACTGCTACACCACCGCCGTCGATTTGACCTCTTACAATCAGCCCAGTAATCGTGCCCCACCCTGCCTAGTTTCAGGGTATCATGATACACCTTATAGGGTTACTGCTGAAAAGGGTCCCCCGCTACTAGGTTTTCTATTTTTAGCCAACATGCTAAGTTGGTTAAGTGTTTTATAACCTAACCCCCCAATCAGTCTGTTTAGTTTAGCATGTTCCATTTTGATTAAGTCTTTAGTTCACTTAATCCTAACAATCCTGACTCAGCCTTAATTGTCTTATTAAAGCCTTGACCTCTCACATTAGACAGGTATTGTTGTGGCTGCCTGTTGCCGTTTGGTTCCGGGCAGTCTTACGCCACAACTCAGTCTAACCTCGGGTCCTTATTGGGCTCCATGATTAACCACCCACATTGGATAGGTATTGTTGTGACTACTGGACAGCCGGGCGGTTCCGGGCAGGTTTACATCACAACTCAATCCAACCTCGGGTTAAACACATTGTATGTTCTACATTTACATATTTTGTCTTTCTTCTTTATTTTCTTATGTGTAAATATTTGCGGCCCATTATTAAAGATCAATGGTGTGAAGGTTACACCAATCATGGGCCCAACCCATACTTGAATTTGGGCCCCTTTTCTTTATATTTTCATTTATTAATAAATTTAACCCAACGTTATTTTCCCCCGTTTAATACGTCCGTTTATTATATATATATGTTGGGTTTAGCCTTTTTAAGCCCAACCTAGCCATGCAAAAAGGGGAGGCTTAAAGCGTGATTACATACACAAAAAGGGGGAATGTGAACGCATGAACTTGCAACGTGACGTTGGAACTACAAAATAGAAACTGGTGTACTTACATAGTAGTAACATATACTTTGGTCATAAAGCATAAGTGACATGAATCGAACCATGTAAACTTGTAGTTAAGTTAAGAATATCACAATCGACATATAGGCTTAACTGCAACATAAACCTATATTTTATTTAGGCATAATGTCAAACATAAGCAAATCATGTTTATAAGATTACTACATGTTTACAAAGGTGCTTACTTTTGTGACTAATACAAAAGTTTAATTCAACTAGAATTAATCCAACTTAATCATGATTCTAAATCTATTCACATAACCATGGCACACATATACTTATGGCATAGATATTTCTAACATGAAGTCATGATTTTTACTTTAGTCATGCAAACTTGCAAATGGGATTTTGAATCTAACCTAGCTATGTACCACATATGTCATCATATAATTCTTGTTAACAATATAGACCTAACATGGTTTTCAATTATGCAAAATATCAATCATAGCCTAGTCATGTTCATAAGTTCACAAACAGGTTTTCTAGTACAAAAGTATGGCTTAATACATAGATCATGATGCCAAATTTTCAACATAATTTCATATGGATTATAATAACCCAAATTTGTTCCAATTACTCACAAAATGATTTTTGTATAAAAATACACATTATGATGACATAGTAGCAAAACCCCAAACTTGCATAAATTTCAATTAAACAACTACAAACATGTAGCTTCAACATGAATTACAAAATTTACGAATATTCCAAACGTATACTTGCATAAAACTACCGCAAACATGTAGTTTTTATAATGAATAACATGCTTTGCGAATATCCAAACGTATACTTGCATAAAACTACCGCAAACATGTAGTTTTTATAATGAATAACATAATTTGAGAATATCCAAACGTATACAATATTCCAAATCGATAAGAATCATAGTAACGCACAAATATGAATTACTTTATCACCACAAATCAAGTATACAAACCAACACAATTATTTGTTCATACCAAAATAATAGTCTACTTACAATTGTGTGGCGAATTCTCCAATTTAGGGATTTGGAGATGCGATTCCTTGTTGATTTGATTTGTTTTAAGTTGCTTTATGCTTTAGAATTTTCCTCCTAGTCTTCTCCCAAATTGGTGGCTACTCCTAGTCGTTCCTCAGCAGCATGATGGCTTTGTTCTTATTTTTGAATGAATAGATTAGGTTGAGTCTAGGGTCATTTTTATAGAGTTTATGAACTGATTAGGACCATCGATGTTGCTTGGATTGATCGTAGCCATTTATTCGAAAGAGAGACCAATTAGAGCCTGCCACCTAGCCCTAATGACAAAGCAAGCTTCTGAAAATCGGCCAAACACAGACCTGGCCAGCCAGGGCTAGACCAGACCTGGCCAGCAGGTCGTTTTTGACCTGGGCGCACTTGGCAGGTGCGCCAGGTCAAAAATGTACTGGCGCACTTCCCAAGTGCGCCAGTGCATTTTTGTTCTGGCGCACTTCCCAAGTGCGCCAATGCATTCTGACCCGTTTTCCGGTTTTTCGCCCAACTTCGTTCGTCCATATCTTCTTCATACGATATCCGTTTTTCGAAAAACTCGGACTCTATTTCGCGTATTTTTCCGAGACGAACGCAATGGCGTATCCCGTTTCCCTTAGTTCTTTGATTTGAAATTAATTATACTTTAATTTGTGAGTTTCACAGTTATAGAATTCACGGGGTGTTACATTCTCCCCCACTTAAAAGGATTTCGTCCCCGAAATCTTCAAGTTAGGAGGAATGCATATCCTAACGTCCAATCATCCATCTACTCACCCATCAAACACGAGCATCCATTGTCCTTAAAAGACTTCTAATGCTTCATGATCATATGCGAAGTGTGTGTGTACATGAACTTATCTAATGCAAAATCAGGCGATCTACTGATTCAGTTGACCTCCTTAATGCGAATTATGTAAGTGCCATGAATCCATCATGTATGTAAATTTTCCTATTCATGATTCTACATGAGTGCACAATCATTCAATACAAATGCAACATCCATATGACAACACATTAAAGTTCAACCATATACGAATGCAAACATATATGCATATACAATATGAAGTGACTGAGCCGATCTAAAACCTAGATTGTGTGTGTATATGCAACCACGAGCAACCACTAGCAATCACTTGCAACCACTTGCAACCATCATCCATAACATGTTTCAATTACATGTTTTCATCCAAAGGGTTTCTACCTAAAAGATAAGGTCGAGGAAATATACCTAAAAAGATAGATAAAAGCGCAACTTAAGGAAAAAGAAAGATCAAGGATGTACCCTCGAAAAGAAAAGGGTAGGCAGTGCGTATTCTAGCTTCAGTTTCCCAAGTCGCGTCTCCCTCGGCGTCGCTCCACTGAACTTTGACGAGTTTGACTTCGCGGTTGCGTAGCTTTTTCACTTCCGTTCCTAATATGCGGGTTGGAACTTTCCTTATGGTTGCTTCGCGTTCCACCTCTGCTTCTTCTAGGATATTTGGCTCTACCACTTCAGCAGACTCATGTAGACATTTTCGGAGATGTGAAACGTGAAAAACGTTGTGAACTCCGGCCAGTTTCTCGGGTAGCTCTAATCTATAGGCCATTTTCCCAATTTTCTCGATGATAGGGAATGGCCCTACGAACCTTGGCGCTAGCTTTCCTGTCGTTCCAAAACGAACAACGTTCCTTAGCGGAGATACCTTAAGAAAAACTCTGTCCCCAACCTCAAATTCAAGGTCGGTTCTCCTCTTGTCGGCGTAGGACTTTTGTCTGTCTTGGGCCGTCTTCATCCTTCTTCGTATTAAGTCTACTTTCTCTGAAGTCTCTCGGATCATATCTGGTCCAAGTATGAGCTTATCAGTAGACTCCCACCAACAAGTGGGCGATCGACACGGTCTTCCATATAAAGCTTCGAAGGGCGCCATTCCGATGGTTGCTTGATAACTGTTGTTGTAGGCAAATTCCACCAAAGGAAGGTGGTCTTCCCATGTCCCTCTGAAGTCAAGGACGCACAGTCTCAAAAGGTCCTCCAAAACTCTGTTCACTCTTTCTGTTTGGCCGTCGGTTTGGGGATGATAGGTTGTGCTCAAGCATAACTTCGTTCCTACTGCTTCTTGCAGACTCCGCCAAAACTCACTGGTGAAGATGGGGTCTCGGTCACTAACAATGTTGGATGGTATTCCATGGAGTCGAACGATTTCTTTGAGGTAAAGCGATGCTAGGGATGAGGCAGTTCTTTTACTTTTAACAGGTAAAAAGTGGGCGCTTTTAGTAAGCCTATCCACTATTACCCAAATGCTAGTGTTGCCTCTCCTAGACCTAGGCAGCCCATCGATGAAGTCCATTGATATGCTATCCCACTTCCACTGCGGGACCTCTAGAGGATGTAGTAGTCCGCCAGGCTTTTTCTGTTCCGCTTTAACCTGTTGGCACACCATACACTTAGAAACGAATTCTGCCACGTCCTTTTTCATGCCGTTCCAGAAGAAAGTCCTTTTTACGTCTTTGTACATTTTATCTCCGCCTGGGTGTATCGTCATCTTGGAGTGATGTGCTTCCTCGAGAACCTTCTTTACTAAATCTTTTGTTTGTGGGATGCATAGTCTACCGTCTCGCCTTAGCAAACCCTTATCGTCGATGGAGTATCTGTTGAGGTGACTTGAAGTCTCACCCCTAATTAGCCTATCAATCATTTCCATAAGCTGAGGGTCTTCGCGTTGTGCTGTCCCTACTAAATCCACTAAAGTTGGCCGTACTTCGAGAGATGCTAGTAAGCCTGGTACGAAATCGGAGGAGGGCCTAAAGTCGAAGCTGGCTATAAACTCTAGGCTTTGTCTTTCAACAAACAATGGGCTTAGGGTTAATTTCTTTCGGCTCAATGCGTCTGCCACTACGTTGCCTTTGCTCGGAGTATAGGAGATTTCAAAATCGTACGAGGCAAGAAACTCCATCCATCTCTGTTGCCTCAAGTTAAGATCCTTCTGCGAGAAAAGATATTTCAACGATTTATGGTCAGTGTAAAGTTCAAACTTCTCACCTAGGAGATAGTGTCGCCAAGACGTGAGTGCAAAGACGATGGCGGCTAACTCAAGATCGTGGGTGGGGTAGTTCTTTTCGTGCACTTTCAACTGCCTCCCGCCATAAGCTACTACCCTTCCTTCTTGCATTAAGACGGCGCCTAGCCCTGTCCCACATGCATCCGTATAAACAGTGAACATCTTGCTCCCATCTGGCAGCGTCAAAACTGGGGCTGTTGTAAGAGCCCTTTTCAGTCGTTGGAAAGCAAACTCGCAATCCAAGTCCCAATTGAACACTAGATTCTTCTTGGTTAATTTCGTGAGCGGAGCTGAGATTTTCGCAAAATCCCTTATGAACTTTCGATAGAAACCTGCTAGTCCTAGAAAACTTCGGACCTCAGTCGCATTCCTTGGTGTCTTCCAATCTTGCACCGCCACTACCTTAGCAGGGTCCACTGCTAACTCTTGTTTGGATACTATGTGCCCAAGGAACCTCACCTCTTCTCTCCAAAAGTGACATTTGGGGAATTTGGCTTTTAGTTGATGGACTCGCAAAGTTTCCATGATTTCCCTTAAGTGTTGAGCATGTTCCTCTTCACTCTTTGAGAAAATAAGGATATCATCTACGAAGACCACTACGAACTTGTTGAGGAAATCTCTGAATACCCTACTCATCAGGTCCACGAAGTAAGCAGGTGCGTTTGTCAAGCCAAAAGGCATAACAAGCCATTCAAAGAAGCCGTCTGGGGTTCTGAATGCCGTTTTATCGATGCTATCTTCAGCCACCCTTAGCTGATGAAAACCGGTCGCTAAATCGAGTTGGGAGAAAACAGACGCTCCTACAAGCTGGTCAAATAAATCGTCAATTCTAGGGAGAGGGTGCCTATTCTTTTTCGTTAGCTTGTTGAGCTCCCTATAGTCAACACATAGACGGAGTGAACCATCCGCCTTTGTAGCGAACACCACTGGAGCGCCCCATTCTGAAATGCTCCTCCTAATGAACCCCTTTTCTAGAAGCTCTTTAATCTGTTTACTGAGCTCTTTCCTTTCTCGTGGAGCCATGTGTCTAACGGGCAACGCAACGGGCTTTGCATTATCTACAAGATATATGCGGAAGTCTATTTCCCGCTTCGGAGGCAAGCCCTTCACCTCTTCGAAGACATCCGGATATTCTCGGACCACTCTAACTGATTGCAAATTTTCAACAGAGGCATCTAGCGATTCAAGATAACTAAGCATAACCGCATACGACGGATTACAAGAAATTTCCAAAGTATTACCGAGCTGGGTTAGGAGCCTAACAACCCTTTTCCCACAATCAAGGATGGCCCCATTACTGGATATCCAATCCATACCCAAAATCAAACCATACCCCGAAAAGCCCAAAACAAAGGCACTACATTGAAATTCTACGCTTAGAATAGAAATTTTCAATCCCAAACAGATCATAGACAAATGAGCTGGGCCCCCAATTGGGTTTGAAACAATTAAGGGGTCATCTACCATACTAGTTTTTAGGTGCAGAGATTCTACTAAAGCAGACGAGATAAAGGAGTGTGATGCGCCAGAATCAAATAAAGTGCGAACGGGGTGATCATAAAGATAAACTACACTTTCTACAGAAGTATTTATACCTCGCTGTTGCAAAGGTGGTGCTTCTAGCACATGAACCTGTGCCCCTGAGGTGGATCCAGCCCTCTGCCCCTGTCCTCGTTTCTTTGGGCAATCCTTTGCCCTGTGGCCTGTCTCACCGCAAGAAAAGCACCCACCATTCTCCTTGGCCTTCTTTTTCCGGCAGTCCTTTACTAAGTGCCCCACTTTGCCACAGAAATTGCACTTCCTCTTCTCTTTGTTGCCTTTCCCGCCCTTCTTAAAGTCTGTCTTCTTAGGCTGCAAACCCTCTTTCTTCCCTTGAGAGCTTTCTGCCTTTGTCTCCTTCTTGCCCTTATCCTCTTCGTTCAGCAATGCCATTTGCACCAGTCTTTCATACGTGGCTCCCATGGGTATATGGGTCATGGCCAAACTGTGTAATGGCTGATTCAACCCTTTGACGAAACGGAGAGCCTTCTTGTGCGGGGTGTTGACTAGGTCCAGCCCAAACCTAGCCAGCTCATCAAACTGATTCACATACTCTCTGACTGTCTTGTTCCCTTGCTTAAGAAATAAGAATTTTTCCAACTGCAAACTCCTTTCCGCATCTGAGAGAAATTTAGTCTCAAACCTTGCCCTAAAGTCCTCCCATGTCTCCACTGGTCTTTCTGCATTAGTGACTTCCCACCAGTAGGAAGCCTCGCCCTTTAATAGCCATACTGCCAGTTGTACTTTTTGTCTATCTTCTACCTCAAAGATGATGAATAGGTCCTCAGTTTCTTTCAGCCAATTTCTAGCTGCCACGAAGGACTCAGTTCCATGGAAATCCTTTCCTCCCATAGCTTTAAAATCTTTACATATCTTAGCAAACGTGTTTCCCCGTGGAGGAGGTGGAGGAAAAGGTGCTGCTGCAGCTGGATGATTTCCTGCAGCTGGGGGAGGCGGAACGGTAGGACCTGGCTGAGTGGCCCTTGCTTCTAAGAACCGTCTAAACCAACCAGGTATTGGTACACCCTCTGGCAAGTTAAGTTCTTCGGACATGCTGAAACAAAAAGGATATATTCAAAACGAAGGATAAGATATAGTACCTATGGCTTTGGAGGGACTTTGCCTTTTAAAGCAAAATAATATTTTATCTTTTAAAAATGCTTCTTTAAATTTCCTTTTTGAAAATAAATTTTCCAAAACTTTTTATCTTATCAGGTAAACCTATGCTCTGATACCAAGTGAAACACCCCACCTCCGTTAGGGTCACTCTCAAAGGGAATGCCCTAATTTTGGTGGAGGTTTATAAGTATAAGTCACAGATATACAAGACAGATATAAGAACACATATTTGTAAACAGCAGAAAAACAGCAACTTTTATTTCATAAAAGCAAATACGTGTTACAACAACATTACCATGATTGTCTTACATTCTTTCCAAAAACATAACATAACACTTTCAAAATCTGTCTTGATTACATCATTTAAAGAAGCATAAAAAAACATAAATAAACTGCAAAAGCCCCATAGTGGTTGTCCAAAGCCATAGTTCAAAACGAAAAGGTCCAAGCAATACATTTTTCCTCTTCAAGCTGGATATGAAGGTTGGTCAAGCTGCAGTGTTCCCTCCCTGTGGACCTGGGGGGGGGGGGACGGAAGAAAAGAAGACGAAAGAAAAGTAGAGTCAGACATAAAGCCTGAGTAAGTCTAGGACTATTCTGTCTATGAATAAATAACTGGGTGTGATAAGTATAAACAAGAAATGGGGAAAGCACTATAAACTTGGTTAAGTTGTCTAGGGTCGAATATACTATCGTACCCCATATTAATCTCTGAACCCATGTAAACTAGTACCCAACTGGCACCCCATAATCAGGGTGAAGTGATCCATTCTATGATGATCGGCTCCTACTCGCATAGTTACATGTGTCTTACGGCCCCCGATGTTGTAGTTACCTATGCTGGTCCCACCATGGGGTGTATCAAGTCCCATGGCAGCGGCCCGACACAACCTTAGAATGCACAGGTATGCTACTGGTGCCCAGTGCTTTATTTTTCTGCGCCGGAGTGTGTGCACGCCCGCACCCCGTTAGAACCTACACTGCTACACCACCGCCGTCGATTTGACCTCTTACAATCAGCCCAGTAATCGTGCCCCACCCTGCCTAGTTTTAGGGTATCATGATACACCTTATAGGGTTACTGCTGAAAAGGGTCCCCCGCTACTAGGTTTTCTATTTTTAGCCAACATGCTAAGTTGGTTAAGTGTTTTATAACCTAACCCCCCAATCAGTCTGTTTAGTTTAGCATGTTCCATTTTGATTAAGTCTTTAGTTCACTTAATCCTAACAATCCTGACTCAGCCTTAATTGTCTTATTAAAGCCTTGACCTCTCACATTAGACAGGTATTGTTGTGGCTGCCTGTTGCCGGTTGGTTCCGGGCAGTCTTACGCCACAACTCAGTCTAACCTCGGGTCCTTATTGGGCTCCATGTTTAACCACCCACATTGGATAGGTATTGTTGTGACTACTGGACAGCCGGGCGGTTCCGGGCAGGTTTACATCACAACTCAATCCAACCTCGGGTTAAACACATCGTATGTTCTACATTTACATATTTTGTCTTTCTTCTTTATTTTCTTATATGTAAATATTTGCGGCCCATTATTAAAGATCAATGGTGTGAAGGTTACACCAATCATGGGCCCAACCCATACTTGAATTTGGGCCCCTTTTCTTTATATTTTCATTTATTAATAAATTTAACCCAACGTTATTTTCCCCCGTTTAATACGTCCGTTTATTATATATATATATATATATATATGTTGGGCTTAGCCTTTTTAAGCCCAACCTAGCCATGCAAAAAGGGGAGGCTTAAAGCGTGATTACATACACAAAAAGGGGGAATGTGAACGCATGAACTTGCAACGTGACGTTGGAACTACAAAATAGAAACTGGTGTACTTGCATAGTAGTAACATATACTTTGGTCATAAAGCATAAGTGACATGAATCAAACCATGTAAACTTGTAGTTAAGTTAAGAATATCACAATCGACACATAGGCTTAACTGCAACATAAACCTATATTTTATTTAGGCATAATGTCAAACATAAGCAAATCATGTTTATAAGATTACTACATGTTTACAAAGGTGCTTACTTTTGTGACTAATACAAAAGTATAATTCAACTAGAATTAATCCAACTTAATCATGATTCTAAATCTATTCACATAACCATGGCACACATATACTTATGGCATAGATATTTCTAACATGAAGTCATGATTTTTACTTTAGTCATGCAAACTTGCAAATGGGATTTTGAATCTAACCTAGCTATGTACCACATATGTCATCATATAATTCTTGTTAACAATATAGACCTAACATGGTTTTCAATTATGCAAAATATCAATCATAGCCTAGTCATGTTCATAAGTTCACAAAGAGGTTTTCTAGTACAAAAGTATGGCTTAATACATAGATCATGATGCCAAATTTTCAACATAATTTCATATGGATTATAATAACCCAAATTTGTTCCAATTACTCACAAAATGATTTTTGTATAAAAATACACATTATGATGACATAGTAGCAAAACCCCAAACTTGCATAAATTTCAATTAAACAACTACAAACATGTAGCTTCAACATGAATTACAAAATTTACGAATATTCCAAACGTATACTTGCATAAAACTACCGCAAACATGTAGTTTTTATAATGAATAACATGCTTTGCGAATATCCAAACGTATACTTGCATAAAACTACCGCAAACATGTAGTTTTTATAATGAATAACATAGTTTGAGAATATCCAAATGTATACAATATTCCAAATCGATAAGAATCATAGTAACGCACAAATATGAATTACTTTATCACTACAAATCAAGTATACAAACCAACACAATTATTTGTTCATACCAAAATAATACTCTACTTACAATTGTGTGGCGAATTCTCCAATTTAGGGATTTGGAGATGCGTTTCCTTGTTGATTTGATTTGTTTTAAGTTGCTTTATGCTTTAGAATTTTCCTCCTAGTCTTCTCCCAAATTGGTGGCTACTCCTAGTCGTTCCTCAACAGCATGATGGCTTTGTTCTTATTTTTGAATGAATAGATTAGGTTGAGTCTAGGGTCATTTTTATAGAGTTTATGAACTGATTAGGACCATCGATGTTGCTTGGATTGATCGTAGCCATTCATTCGAAAGAGAGACCAATTAGAGCCTGCCACCTAGCCCTAATGACAAAGCAAGCTTTTGAAAATCGGCCAAACACAGACCTGGCCAGCCAGGGCTAGACCAGACCTGGCCAGCAGGTCGTTTTTGACCTGGGCGCACTTGGCAGGTGCGCCAGGTCAAAAATGTACTGGCGCACTTCCCAAGGGCGCCAGTGCATTTTTGTTCTGGCGCACTTCCCAAGTGCGCCAGTGCATTCTGACCCGTTTTCCAGTTTTTCGCCCAACTTCGTTCGTCCATATCTTCTTCATACGATATCCGTTTTTCGAAAAACTCGGACTCTATTTCGCGTATTTTTCCGAGACGAACGCAATGGCGTATCCCGTTTCCCTTAGTTCTTTGATTTGAAATTAATTATACTTTAATTTGTGAGTTTCACAGTTATAGAATTCACGGGGTGTTACAGGCATGCTAAGATGCAAATGATCAAGGCTTTTGTTGAAAAGCAAAGTCTTGTGGTTGATGATCAAAGCACCGCGTGTGTGGCATAGCATTTCGTAGCGTTAATTCGCGAGCCTCACACCCCGGTTGTGACCAAAAACGGGAGAGGATATCAGGGATGACATGCGTTTCTTTCTAGCTAGGGTGGTGTCAGTGAACTACCAGCCCTGACATTTATATTATTTTCACCTGTGTAGTTGTTGGATTGCGAGGCGCCTCAGATATATCAGTGACTATGTGGAGCCGATGGAGTCATTTGGCTCATTGACGCCCTAAAGGGCGGGGAAACGCAGTGTTCAGGCATTATAATCCACATCGAGTGGACCGACCCTGACGGTTCAAGGGGCAGTTGCGGGTGTTCCTGAAGGGAGGGCTAGAGCGTCTCGAATTCGGTAGAGGACGATCCCTTGCCTCGGTTCACAGATTGAAATCCAACTTCCAATACGTGACTTTGCGGTTTTGATTGTAGAGCCTAGTATGGCGACATAGTGGTATGGGACAATTATGTCGTCTATGATTGATACTTATGATTGAAATTGTTTTTGCACTATACATTTATAGTAATAATAAAACATGAAATTTAGCGTATCAAGCATTCTTTGGCTATTATAAGGTAAAACCCTATCCTCCGGCTTGTATTGCATTGTGTGATGGGACCTGGGTCTTATAATAGCTTCATTTAGCATTGCGCTGTTGTTTTATGCACTGGTATTCTTGGGAGGAAACTCGTTCCGTGTTATACGGCGTGGTCCCTTGATTTACCTAACTTTAAAATAAAGATTAATAACTGCTTTAGTTCTCACACCAGTCACATGACTGACCTGGAGTTTATTGTTTTAACCTAAACTGTAGGTGCCCTTATTTTCGACACGGGCAGCTAGTAGTTTTGGTTTTGCAGATTTATATTCACAGGATCCTGATTTACAGCTGAAGTGGTATTTGGAAAGCTCTGTATCTTATATCTGTTTTCAGTTGTGCTTTGTATTGTTTTTCCACTACGATGTATTTAAATGTAATTTAAGTCTCTGATATTTTCTATGTAATATTTATTCATACTCTGTATATTCTTGTATTCTGATGGAATTGTTGTAATATACAATGAAATGTTCTTTTGTTTGTGTTCCGATGTGGGTCGTTCTCAAAGCAATCCGGGCTTCCCTTACCGGGGAAGTTACCGGTTCTTATATTTGGTATCAGGGCTTTGGTTTACAGCTCGGAGAACAAGACGCGCTAGAACCAAACGAAAGAATTCATCAGAGATTGGATTAGTAATATCCAATGAGAATGACTCGTTAGAGATGGGATCAATAGTATCCTAGAACAAGTGTGAAGAGTATATTTTTAAAATGAAAACAAATTTTGTTTGAAAATTTAAACTTTACTATTCGTATTTGAATATTTATTTGTATTGAATTTGGACAATCCAATATATAAAGATTTTGCATATACGTCTGATCCACGGGTATTCGAAGTTTTAATATACTGGGTAGATATAGAATCACACTCTAGTCGCTCGAGGATAATTCTGGTGATGTCCGGACATCATCAGTATTTGTGTTCGATTTTCGAAAGTGGAATTTTTATATATTTCCAATTGACTGGTGTGAGAACCAAAACTAGATAGGGCTATTGTTGTGATTTGGCACCAAAAACATGATTTTCTATATATGTATCAAAGTTATGAATTTGAAAAGCTAATTAACTAATTGATTGATGGTTGTGTTGTTTGATTATTGATTTGATATTTTTAACCATTTAGGCCAAACTGAATCAAATATTGAACTGTATTGAAAATTGTTAGAAAATGCATGCATGTACATATATATGTGTGAACGGGTCATAGCAAAGAGGCTAGAGCAGAAGAATAAAATTGTTTGCCTGACAAATAGGTACATGTTTATTGTATTTCTTGGGGATTTGATGATTTTATGAGCCGATTGGCTTTTTATTTTTCTTTTGGATTGGTGTGGGCCATGGGAGGCTATTTGAAATATTCTAAAGCTCTCGGAGCAGGGGAGGTTATGGCGAATTTTTTTGAAAATTTAGGGTGTTAGCCAAATTTTTGAAAAATTTGAAAAGTTCTTAGAAACTGAAAAGTTGAAGAACTTAAGCCGTAATGAAAATAATGGAAGTTGAGTTGGTTAGATAAACAACTTTCAGCTTCGTTTCTTTTCGGGGATGAAAAGTTTTAAGTGGGGGAGATTGTAATAACCCGGAAAATCTAAGCCAATTTAAAATTTTTATTTTGGCAATTTATCGAATTTTGAGTATTTAAACTGTTTTATTTTAAATAATAATGACAAGAAATTTATTTTGAATAGAATTAGAATGTATATATACATATAAATCGTCATTGAATATAAATATTTATTTTTTAATTATAAAAGAAATTGAAAATGGCTCGGTAGTTTGAAATTTCGATTTCAAAGTCCAAATGAATGTACAGGATTGAAAATAAACTGGATTTTAGCGAAACCAAAAATATTTGAATCTATTTGAGAATATATTTCCAACGAATCCAAAAAATCAAAATTTCACAGCGGGGATAAAAAGTTATTCCCAGTTGAAAATTCAGAATAGTCGTTGTGGAATTATGGCCTTTAAAAATGGAAATTTTGCAAACGACATATGTTTTCGACGAAACCACTTTTGTTGGATCCGTGATGCCAAGTTATTTCTAGATTCCAAAATTCGTAATTTTCTGAATCAATATGTGAGCGTGGCACAGGAAAACGTGTTTTGACAATTTCAGTCAATTTGGATCGACCAGAAAATGGCCATTTTTCAAACGGTCGCAGAATTTGATGAAATTGATTTTTTTAGGACCATATCGTCAATATGAAGCTAGAAATAATTTTTCTGGAATTTTTCGAGTTAGTATTTGGCCCTGGTAAATTGAAATGTGCATTCAAATTCAATATATAGATTTATATTTTAATTTTGATGAAAACTGATCATAACAGTCGAATTGGTTGATGGGACATATCCCATTGTGTTCAGAATGGGGGTATTTAGCTAGGGGAGACGGTCGTTGGGATTGATTTGGTGTTAGAATGAAAAATCTCATTTTTGTGAATTAAAATATTAATATAAATTTTCTATATAACCCTCATAAACCCTAACCCTCCTCTTTTCTTTCTGCGCCACCATCTTTTCCCCAATGGCCATAAACGCTCAATTAAAGATCTCCAATTTTTGGGAAATCCACTCACTAATCCAACTGATTCCTTAAGACAAAATTGAAGAGGAGACTTCGATCTAGTAATCCGACGGTTATGATCAAAAATTGGGCTGTCGTTGGTGAGATTTTTGAGCCCAAATCAGCTTCGTTCGCATCAGTTTTAAGGGCCCCATGGACCACCGAAGAGGATCTCGTTCATGGCGGGTGGCGTCGCCTAAAGGCGGACATGGGGGTGATGGATGATCGGTGGTCAATGGCCCTGGTGGCGCCCGGTGCGAGGTCAACGCGGGGTAGATGGGTTCGACGGCTACAGATTATAAATGATAAAGAAGAAAGGGTTTGGCCCTTAATTACTTCATTAGTTATAACTAATTATATTTTAACTAATTCAAATATGTGATTAATGTTTAAAACTTAATATCTAGCTTATACGACCTTGGATTTGCGAACTGTCGGTTTCATTGGAACCGTGGAATCGAACACTACAGCATGAGCTGACCAGAATCAAAACAGAGCAAATGAGAATTAGGGGAAAATTCAAATTCAAACAGAACAGAAATTTAGAAATAAAATAATGGATGAGTGGAACCCTCGATGAGAACTTCTCAATTTTAATTTATCTTCTAGTTGAAATATATACTAGGATGGAGATGGTGCGTAGCAGCATCCAACATCCGTCGTCCACAGACCATAGACAACTTGCTTGTTTGATTGATGTGTTGTGAAATTTTATTGTGTGATGTGGAATGAATAAAATTTTTATAGTTAAAAATATAATTTTTAACGTGTATATATATATAATGTATATATAATGGCCTGAATAGAACGCACCGCGCCGCGGCAGTTCGGGAATTTCGACCATTGACTTCGAATGGATATTACGGGAGATCCGACCATCGGATTCTCCTAAAACCGGAACTGTTGGGATCGTATAGAAAAGACCTTTCTAACGAATATTAGAGATTTGAAATCTAACGGTTGGATTTGGAATCATGCCCAAATCAAATTTGGAAAAGGTCGTTGTAAGTGCAGTTCGATGGCCGTTGATGGAAATCGACTGTACGGGCCTTGATAATTTTATTAAAAATAGTAATAATTTGTGTAAAACCAGAAGAAATGATTTGGAAAGAATTGGGATGAAAAACTCCATATTTGAAAAGATAAAAATAGATTTTTATCGAAATGAACTAGTTTTGAACTAGAATCATAATCCATTTATTTTTGAAATAAATAAACTGGATTTGAAAGGGTTTTAAAAGTAACCAGAATTTCCAATAATGGAATTGGAATGGATTTGAATCGAAATTGTTTTTGGAATATTTCAATGTTGGATTTCGTGATTAAACAGATATTGATATGGAAATTTGAAAGATATATTTATATCGTTATTTCCAATACGATATTTGTTGATCGTAAAATTTGATATTGAATATAAGACGATATATTTTCTATTCAGAGCCTTGTATTTAATAACAAATGGGATTTGGATTTGTCGTGAATTGTGTCTTCATTAACACTGTTCTTAAACCCAGTTGAGAAAAAGATCAAATCTTTTTATTTAGATTTAATGAAGTACTGGAATTGAATTTGAATTTATTTTTTGGTTTACCGTGAACGATATTTTAAATAACACTTGTTCTTTAACTCAATAATTAATGGAATGTGAATTGGGTTTATCGTGAACTGTGTTTTAACGACGTTCGTTCTTTAACCTGATTTACAGTGAAATGTGATTTGGAATTTATGAATATTTTGTTAATATTTAAAGGAGATTTTCCAAAGTACGTGAACACCCTCTGGTATCTCAGATGCTCCAGACATGCTGAAAAGAAAATGAAAGAGTTTCAAAACAAGGGAAGCGAAAGAGAGATGTATGGCTTGCAGGGATTATGCTTTTCAAAGTAAGCTTTCCTTGAAAAAAGCTTCTTTAAAACAAGTTTTCGAAAATACTTTCTATGAAAATAATACTTTTGAAAACACTTTTCAAAACTTTTTATTTGTTCTTCTAACCGTAGCTATGATACCTCGTGTAACACCCCATGTCTATTAATGTCACTCACAAAGGGAATGCATCAATGTCTATGGAGCGTTATTATTGTATAGAACAGATAAATTACAAGAATAAATAAATAAAACAACACAACAGAAGATAAAACTTATTTCATAGCATCATAACTCAAAACAAGCTTACATAAGTAGTTTCCAAAACCATTACAACAGGATCAATAGTCTTTTCCAAAAACTTCAAAGAACATAAAGAAGCAAATACTTAAATAACATAAATGCATAAATCCCCATTGAGCATAAGAAAAGCCATAAAGATGAGAGAGTCCAAAGTGATACATCTACTCTTTTCAAGCAACTAAAAGAAATCAGCACTAAGTTGTAGTATTCCCTCCTTGCAAACCTTGGGGGGGGGGGGGTAGGAAAGAAAAGAGGTGGAAACAAATGGGTCAGACATAAAGTCTGGCGAGTCCAGTAATTTTAACAAATAATAGGTAAGGTAAATGATCAAGACATAAATAGGCTTCATGATATGGCTGTAACTTAGATAAGGTAGATTAAAAGGATGGACAAGATGATTTCGTTCCTAAGTACTAAGACAATCCTACACCTTGGCTAAGCGAACAACCCTCCAAGTACTAACCCCGAAGACCGAAGTCAACATCAGACTAGCACCCAAAGGACTATCCAACTCAACCAACATGTATTTCGTTACACCACACTTTTTCTAAGTTACACCACATTACTTAATTACATTGCACATCTACTAGTCTCTTTTTACTAGAGGTTGATCCCTTTCCACTAACTGTACTCACATGACAAACTTGGTAGTTACTTGTACCTAACTGCTATCGTAGGTGCCGGCTTGCTCCTACCACTGCTAAGGTACCCTTAATCTACCCATTCGATTGGCTCCCTAAACCCCATAGGCGCCCGTGTTGGCCCCACAGTGGGGTGTATCACTCCCCAAAGTGGCAACCCCGATACCAACATGAAATGCACGACCATACCTACACGATGCAACAACGTCTTACCTACCGGCCCGGACCCATGCACGCACATGAACCCGTTGGACTTGCGTTGCCACCGCTATTCACGTTTTGACCTCTTATATTCAAGCCTAGTAAGCGTGCCCCAACACCGGCCTAGTACCGGGCCCAATTAGATACTCAAATGGGTTACTGGTTAAAACGGGTCCCCCATCCGACACAAGCCTCCCACCTATGTTTGGTCCCCACTAGGTTTTTCTCCCACTTAACCATTTTAATTTAAATGTCCATATCTTACACATGCTATTTTTTAGCCCATACTTACATGTCATAATTTACATATCTTATCTTATATCGGTTAAGTCCATATTTACATGTCATAATTTACATGTCACCCCACTTAACCCTCTAACCATACCCATGTCTTATTATGATTAGTATTCCTTAATTCATTCCATATGACGAACGGTGCATAACCTCCCACATTAGACAGAACACTATGTGGCCGCTGGATTTGCCGAGCGGTTCCGGGCAGTCTTACGCCACAAACCAGGTCTAACCTCGTGTCATTAACCGTTGCGCCTACAATTCATTCTTTTGACCTCTCACATTAGACGTCCAATTTGTGGCAGCTGGATTTGCCGGACGGTTCCGGGCAGTCTTACGCCACAATTGCGCCTAACCTCGTGACAAAGGTTTATTAATAATCGTATTTCACCCATACCCAATTTTCATGTCATGTATGTCCAATTAAACATTAATCATTTCTATAATATTGCCTATTCCAAATTGTCAATAATTGCACATTAATTAGCCTCAATTACAAATTTACAATTTTAGGCAATTTCATCAATTCCATGTAACCCATACCCAAATATGCCAATTTCACATATTATCCAATTATCCAAAATATCCAATATCCAATTTTCCAAATTTCCCATATTCCCAATATTACACATCATTCCCACGTATCCGCATTCGCACATATTTTTAATATAGGCTCAAAGGTACCCTAGATCCACAAATAAAAGGAATAGGGGTAAGAAGAGAGAATCAATTCATAGAAAATTGGAATAAAATATCATCATGAAATAAAGAGGCATATAGACTGGCATAGAGGCATAATAAAAGATTCAACATGAATAAACTTATAAAAGGCATGAACTTTACATAGAAACATAAGCATATGATGACATGAATCAAAAAGGTGAAGACTTGGTGAAATTTTCATTACAAACATATATATGAATCATTTTTACAAATTTTTCCTGTTACTTTAATCCCATTAAATTTGTGAAAATAACTGTACTCACCTTTCGTGGCTTAAGAAAAGGATTAATAAATTGAAATTGATGCAGAAACGTTGAATTGACGTTGATTAATCTTCTTTAATTGTTGTTGAAGCTCTAAACTTTGATTTGAATTGTGTATGAACACTTGAGATTTAATTTAAGGCGGCGGCTAGGTTTTAAGAGAGAGCTTGACAGCATAATGGTGTCATAGATAATATTTTATGAATTAGGGTTAGGTCTTAAGGTGTATGTATAGATGTCTAGGATTGATTAGAGCTCTTAGATTAACCCAGAAATTGTCAGGACCACTCAGATGCAACATCAGCCCTTAGCACAAATCGGGCCAGGGGTTGATAGCCAAGCACCCTGGATCGACCCCTAGTCGAGCCAACGGAGCTCTGGTCGACTCCAAAAATGGTGCGGTTCGGCTATTCCCCCTCCTGATTTGCTATTTTGAACTTTTTTGAATATTTATTTATTTAATTTTTATATATGTCTATATATATATATAAATATATATATATATATATTTCTCTCATATGCATACAAACTTCATGGCTTAATAACTTCTTCATAATTAACCATTTTTACACTAAACCACTTTTTGAACTGCGTTCACACTAAGCCACTTTTTAGCCATTCCCCTAAAACAAAAATATGGCGCTGGCGGGGTCGAACTCTGTACCTCTTGTATTCAAGTCACATGTTCTAACCAAATGAGCTACTAAGTCTTTTGCTTACAAACCTTAGAACAATGCTAAGCATCATTCTTTTCTAATTCCTCTTTTTCAAATAAATTATTCTTTAATTTGTTATTTTAATATTCTCAGAAAGTACGGGGTGTTACATTCTCCCCTACTTAAAGGTTCGTCCTCAAAAGTCTCTAAGTCAAGAAGAACGTATCCTACCATCCAATCATCCATCTACTTAACCATCAACCACTAGCAACCATGGTCCTTAAAAGATTTCTAATG
The DNA here is from genome assembly GCA_030737875.1 of Allium sativum. Taxonomy (NCBI): domain Eukaryota; kingdom Viridiplantae; phylum Streptophyta; class Magnoliopsida; order Asparagales; family Amaryllidaceae; genus Allium; species Allium sativum. The sequence goes on from CM060910.1 coordinate 621,903,088, forward strand.
CTTTTCATGTACGTATGCATAGTGTGTGTATATGTCCGTATACTAATGCAAAATCAGGCAGTCCACTGATTCAGTCGACCTCCTTAATGCAAATAATGATAGTGCCATGTATCCATCATGTATCCAAAGAACCCTATACATAACATTACTACATGTGTGCATAACCATTCATTTAAATGCAACATCCATATGATACACACATTCAACGTACATTCATTTTACTAAATACATCCATTTATATGCAATATGCAATATGAAAGTGACTGAGCCGATCTAGTGCCTAAAGTGTGTGTATATGCATCCACGAGCAACCACAAGAAAACACTTGCATCCACATGCATCCACCATACATAACATGTGTCAAACACATGTTTCAACCATAGGACTACCCTATCTAAAGGTCAAAGATACTAGTGAGAGAACATACTAAAGGTAGAACAAGTACAAGCTAAGCGATAAAGGAGAAATTAAAAGACATACCCTCGAAAAGAAAAGGGTACAATGAACGCATCTCCTCTTCCGTCTCCCAAGTAGCGTCGCTCTCATCATCTCCCCATTGCACTTTGAATAGCTTGACCTCTCGATTCCTCAACTTCTTAATCTCCGACCCAAGAATGCATGTAGGAGCTCGTCGAATCGTCGCATCACGCTCTATTTCTACCTCTCTAAGCAAGCTCTTCCAAAACTCGCTAGTAAAGATAGGATTGCGATCGCTCACTATGCTAGAGGGAACACCGTGCAAACGAACTATCTCTCGAATGTATACGGAGGCTAACCATGGAGCAGTCCTCTTATTCTTCATGGGAATGAAATTGGCGCTCTTAGTAAGTCTATCTACCACGACTCAAATCCCTATATTACCCTTCCTCGATATTGGTAACCCATCAACAAAGTCCATCAAGACACTTTCCCACTTCCATTGTGGGACCTCCAATGGTTGAAGCAACCCACCTAGCTTCTTTTGCTCTGCTTTTACTTGTTGGCACACTAAGCATCTAGCGACAAACTCGGCCATATCCCTCTTCATACCGGCCCAAAAGTAAACTCGTCTCATGTCCATGTACATCTTGTCCCCATCGGGATGAATGGTCATCTTCGAATGATGTGCATCATCAAGAATGGTCTTCCTCAAGTTCTCGTCTCGTGGTACACAAAGTCTACCGTCCCTACGTAACCAACCCTTATCATCTAGGGTATACATACTGAGATGGCTCAATGACTCCCCCCTTATGAGCTTCTCTACTAACTCAACCTACTATGGGTCATCTCGCTGTGCGTCACCAATCCGTCCCAAAGCGTAGGTCTGACCTCTAAGGATGCTAGCAAACCGGGTACAAAGTCAATGGAAGGTCTAAAGTCAAACATAGAGATAAACTCTAAGCTTCGCTGCTCAATAAACAACGAACTCAAGGACAACCTTTTCCTACTTAGGGCGTCTGCCACCACGTTACCCTTGCCAGGGGTTTATGCTATCTCGAAATCGTAGGACGATAAGAATTCCATCCACCTTTGTTGCCTTAAGTTCAAGTCCTTCTGAGAGAACAAGTATTTTAGCGATTTGTGGCCTGTGAACAATTCAAATTTCTCGCCAAGAAGATAATGGCGCCAAAACTTAAGCGCAAAAACAATAGCGGCCAACTCTAGGTCATGTGTAGGGTAATTTTTCTCATGCACTCTCAACTGCCTTCCTCCATAGGCTATTACCCTCCCCTCTTGCATTAAGACTGCGCCTAGTCCTGTCCCACAAGCATCGGTATAAATGGTAAATGGCTTACTCCCCATCTGGCAACACTAAGACTAGGGCTGTGGTCAAAGCTCTTTTTAAACGTTGGAACGCATCATCACAATCTACGTCCCACGTAAAAACTTGGTTCTTCTTCGTCAAGCATGGCAATGGGGCAGATATCTTTGCAAAGTCCTTGATAAACTTCCTATAGTAGCCTGCCAACCCCAAGAAACTCCTCACCTCGGTAGCATTTTTAGGGACCTTCCAGTCTTGGATGTCCACCACCTTCGCGGGATCCACAGCTATCCCTTCTTTGGAAACCACGTTCCCTAAGAAATCACACTTCCTTCCTCCAAAAGTGACATTTAGAAAATTTAGCTTTAAGGTTATGCGCTCGAAGGATCTCCAACACTTCCCTAAGATGTAGGGCATGCTCTTCCTCTTTCTTAGAAAAGATCAAGATTTCATCCACTAAGACTACCACGAATTTATTAAGGTACTCCCTAAACACCCTACTCATCAAGTCAACAAAGTATGCGGGGGCGTTTCTCAAATCGAAGGGCATCACAAGCCACTCATAGAAACCGTCCGGAGTCCTAAAGGCAGTCTTATCTATGCTATCCTCAGCCACTCTCAACTGATGGAAACCAGTGGCTAAGTCCAACTGCGAAAACACTGAGACGTCAACTAACTAATCGAAGAGATCGTAAATCCTTGGCAGTGGGTGCCTATTCTTCTTAGTAAGCTTACTAAGTTCTCTATAGTCCACACAAAGTCTAAGGGACCCATCCGCCTTCAAGGAAAATACTACTGGAGCACACCACTCCGATATACTACGTCTTATGAACCCCTTCTCAAGCAACTCCCCTACTTGCTTATTGAGTTCCCTCCTCTCACGAGGAGCCATGTGGCGTATTGGCAGAGATACGGGTTTTGCATTGTCTGCAAGATAAATACGTAAGTCTATCTCACTTTTAGGGGGTAGACTCCTCACCTCATCGAAGACATCAACATATTCATGGACTATACGAACAGAATGTAAATCATCATTGGATGCGTCAAGTGAATCAAGATAACTTAGAATCACCGATCCTCTAGGGTCACAAAAAATATCAAGGGTCTTTCCACTATGACTCAACAATTTTACTACCCTTCGTTCACAATCTAGGATGGCACCATGTCTGGCTAGCCAATCCATCCCTAGAATTAACCCATAGCCCATGAAACCAAGCACAAAAGCATTACATCCAAAACCATTGCCTAAGATAGACAATCTCAAATCCCTACAAACCATGGATAAATGAGCCGACCCACCAATAGTATTTGAGACTATAATAGGATCCACAATGAGACTAGTATTTAAGTGAAGTATTTCAACTAATGATGTAGAGATAAACGAATGTGATGCGCCAGAATCAAATAAAGTACGGATAGGATGATCAAACAAGAAAATCAAATTTTTGACAGAAATTTTTCTACCTTCTTCCTGCCCCGGAGCCATGAGAGCATGAACCTGCCCTCCCGATGTAGAACCTGCCCTCTTCCCTTTCTTCTTAGGATAGTCCTTGACAGCATGACCCGCATCACCACAATGATAACTAGCGAACTTCTTCTTCTTCCTACAGTCTTTCTTCAAATGGTCGGGTATCCCACAGTTATGACACTTCCTCTATTCTTTACCACCTTTCTTTTGTTGTTGGGCTTTCTTTGGATCCTCCTTCTTATCTTGCGGCCTAAAGGTACTTACACCCTTCTCTTCTCCATGCATGTATGCCATATCAACAATCTTTTCATACGTAGCCCCCATTGGAATGTGGGACATAGCCAAACTGTGAAGCGGTTCATTTAGGCCCTTTGCAAACCTCAAGGCCTTCTTTTGCGGCGTATTCACCAACTCTAGCCCAAATCTTGCCAACTTATTAAATTCGATCACATACTCCTTCACGGTCAAGTTTTTCTACTTCAATGTCAAGGACCTCTCCATGTACATACTCTCCTCAGCTTGAGAAAGGAATTTGAACTCAAACCTTCCCCTAAAATCTGCCCACATCTCCACAGCACGCTCTCCATTAGTAACCTCCCACCAAAACAAAGCTTCGTCCTTCATCAACCAAGCAGCCTATTGAACTTTCTTACAATCATCCAAATCGAAAATGCGAAATCGATCCTCCACTTCTTTCAACCAAATTCTAGCTTCAATGAATGTTTTAGACCCACTAAAAGGTTTTCCACCCATCGAGCGAATGTCTTTACATATCTTAGAAAAAGCATCTCCACGCGGAGGAATGACTGGAGCTAGGGGAGGAGGAGGAGGAACGTCGACCGGACCCACGGCAGCGGCCCTAGCCTCGAGATATTGATGAAACCAACCGGGTCATGAACACCCTCTGGTATCTCAGATGCTCCATACATGCTGAAAAGAAAACGAAAGAGTTTCAAAACAAGGGAAGAGAAAGAGAGATGTATGGCTTGTGGGGATTATGCTTTTTAAATTAAACTTTCATTGAAAATAGCTTCTTTAAAATAAGTTTTTGAAAATACTTTCTAGGAAAACAATACTTTTGAAAACACTTTTCAAAACTTTTTATTTGTTCTTGTAACCGTAGCTCTGATACCGCGTGTAACACCCCATGTATATTAATGTCACTCACAAAGGGAATGCATCAATGTCCATGGAGCGTTATTGTTGTATAGAACAGATAAGTTACAAGAATAAATAAATAAAACAACACAGCGGAAGTTAAAACTTATTTCATAGCATCATAACTCAAAACAAGCTTACATAAGTAGTTTCCAAAACCATTACAACAGGATCAATAGTCTTTTCCAAAAACTTCAAAGTACATAAAGAAGCAAATACTTAAATAACATAAATGCATAAATCCCCACTGAGCATAAGCAAAGCCATAAAGATGAGAGAGTCCAAAGCGATACATCTAATCTTTTCAAGGAACTGAAAGAAATCGGCACTAAGTTGTAGTATTCCCTCCTTGCAAACCTGGGGGGAGGAAAGAAAAGAGGTGGAAACAAATGGGTCGGACATAAATTCTGGCGAGTCCAGTAATTTTAACAAATAATAGGTAAGGTAAATGATCAAGACATAAATAGGCATCATGATATGGCTGTAACTTAGATAAGGTATATTAAAAGGATGGACAAGATGATTTCGTTGCTAAGTACTAAGACAATCCTACACCTTGGCTAAGCGAACAACCCTCCAAGTACTAACCCCGAAGTCCGAAGTCAACATCAGACTAGCACCCAAAGGATTATCCATCTCAACCAACATGTATTTCGTTACACCGCACTTTTGCTAAGTTACACCACATTACTTAATTACATCGCACATCTACTAGTCTCTTTTTACTAGAGGTTGATACCTTCCCAATAACTGTACTCACATGACAAACTTGGTAGTTACTTGTACCTAGCTGCTATCGTAGGTGCCGGCTTGCTCCTACCACCGCTAAGGTACCCTTAATCTACCCATTCGATCAGCTCCCTAAACCCTATAGGCACCCGTGATTGCCCCACAGTAGGGTGTATCACTCCCCAAAGTGGCAACCCCGATACCAACATGAAATGCACGACCATACCTACACGATGCAACAACGTCTTACCTACCAGCCCGGATCCATGCACGCACATGAACCCGTTGGACTTGCGTTGCCACTGCTATTCACGTTTTGACTTCTTATATTCAAGCCCAGTAAGCTTGTCCCAACCCCGGCCTAGTACCGGGCCCAATTGGATACTCAAACGTGTAACTGGTTGAAACGGGTCCCCCATCTGACACAAGCCTCCCACCTGTGCTTGGTCCCCACTAGGTTTTTCTCCCACTTAACCATTTTAATTTAAATATCCATGTCTTACACATGCTATGGTTAAGTCCATAATTACATGTCATAATTTACATGTCTTATCTTATACCGGTTAAGTCCATATTTACATGTCATAATTTACATGTCACCCCACTTAACCCTATAACTATACCAATGTCTTATTATGGTTAGTATTACTTAATTCATTCCTTATGACGAACGTTGCATGACCTCCCACATTAGACCGAACGCTTTGTGGCCGCTGGATTTGCCGGGCTGTTCCGGGCAGTCTTACGCCACAAACCAGGTCTAACCTTGTGTCATTAACCGATGTGCCTACAATTCATTTCTTTGACCTCTCACATTAGATGTCCAATTGTGGTAGCTGTATTTGCCGGGCGGTTCCGGGCAGTCTTACGCCACAATTGCGCCTAACCTCGTGTCAAAGGTTTATTAATAATCGTGTTTCACCCATACCCAATTTTCATGTCATGTATATCCAATTAATAATATAATCATGTCTATAATATTGCCTATTCCAATTTGTCACTAATTACACATTAATTAGCCTCAATTACAAATTTACAATTTTAGGCAATTTCATCAATTCCATGTAATTCATACCCAAATATGCCAATTTCACATATTATCCAATTATCCAAAATATCCAATAATATCCAGTTTTCCAAATTTCCCATAATCCCAATATTCCACATTGTTCCCACGTATTCGCATTCGCGCGTATTTTCAATATAGGCTCGAAGGTACCCTAGATCCACAAATAAAAGGAATAGGGGTAAGAAGAGAGAATAAATTCATAGAAAATTGGAATAAAACATCATCATGAAATAAAGAGGCATATAGACTGGCATAGAGGCATAACAAAAGATTCAACATGAATAAACTGATAAAAGGTATGAACTTTACATAGAAACATAGGCATATAATGACATGAATCAAAAAGGTGAAGGGTTGGTGAGATTTTCATTACAAACATATATATGAATCCTTTTTACAACTTTTTCATGTTATTTTAATCCCATTAAATTTATGAAAATAAATGTACTCACCTTTCGTGGCTTAAGAAAAGGATTAATGAATTGAAATTGTTGCAGAAACGTAGAATTGACGTTGATTAATCTTCTTTAATTGTTGTTGAAGCTCTAACTTTGATTTGAATTGTGTATGAACACTTGAGATTTAATTTAAGGCGGCGGCTAGGGTTTAAGAGAGAGCTTGACAGCATAATGGTGTCATAGATAATATTTTATGAATTAGGGTTAGGTCTTAAGGTGTATATATAGATGTCTAGGATCGATTAGAGCTCTTAGATTAACCCAGAAATCATCAGGACCACTTAGATGCAACATTAGCCCTTAGCACGAATCGGGCCACGGGTTGACAGCCAAGCACCCTGGATCGACCCCTAGTCGACCCAGCGGAGCTCAGGTCGACTCCTAAAATGGTGTGGTTCGGCTATTCCGCCTTCCGATTTGCTGTTTTGAACTTTTTTGAATATTTATTTATTTAGTTTTTATATATGTCTATATATATATATATATATATATATATATATATATATATATATATATATATATATTTCTCTCATATTCATACAAACTTCATGGCTTATTAACTTCTTCATAATTAACCATTTTCACACTAAACCACTTTTTGAACTGCGTTCACACTAAGCCACTTTTTAGCGATTCCCCTAAAACAAAAATATGGCGCTGGCGGGGATCGAACTCTGTACCTCTTGTTTGCAAGTCACATTTTCTAACCAAATGAGCTACTGAGTCTTTTGCTTACAAACCTTAGAACAATGCTAAACATCATTCTTTTCTCATTCCTCTTTTTCAAATAAATTATTCTTTAATTTGTTATTTTAATATTCTCAGAAAATACGGGGTGTTGCACATATCCAGTTCATGTCAGTGCTCAAAATTTGTTGAAATGCTTTGTACTAAATGAGCTACATCATAGACCTGCAATAGCAGAGAAGAAGAAACATTCTTTCACATCTCTCCAAGAAACTAAGGTAGTGTTTGGTTTATAACATATTTTGAGTTTTGAGTTTTCAATTTTGATAACAAAACATAAGAACAGCAGTTGTTCGCTGCGAAAGCAAACAGCAGCTGTTCGCTGCGAAAGCGAACAGCTGCGCCACAACAATCAGCAGCTGTTCGCTGCATGGCAACGAACAACAGTTGCTAGTCGTGAATAGCTGCTATTCGCGGTAGGAGGGAACAACTATTGTTCGTTGCCGCACAGCTAAAAGCTGCTGTAGCATGTTATTTTTCAATTTACAGGTAATTTATCTACAAAGGGTATAATCCAAATGACTTAACAAGTTATCATTTGGGAATCACTGAGTAGAATGCTACAGCTTGATATATTAGGTTTATGGTACTAGAATTTTGCTTTTTCTCATCTAATATAAAATAATTATATGTCCAGTCAGGTTTATAACACTTATTAAAGACATGAGAATCATCACCATTTAGTTTGTGTTCAAGTATACCAACCACTAAAGGATTAAATCTATTAGCATGCAACATTAGAATATATTTTCTTGTGAGGGAGTTTAGTCCTGTGAGAATCTCAAAGAGAAATGTAATTTAATTTTCATTTATGGACTAACTATCCTTTTGTATTTTCTTGCTTTTATTGAGACTTGCAGTTCTAGATTAGACTATGTGATCTCTTTAAGTATTGATGTGTAGATGTTATTTATAGGCTGCCAAGTATAATAAGTATTAATTTACAGATTTATGCAGTTATTTTGTGCATTCATTTTGTGAATATGTGAACTATGGAAATGTAATGTATAAATATAATTCTTTAAACATGTATATTGAATGTATGTAGGTACTTTTAGAAGAAAAGAGAAGATTAGAGGGTAGTTGTAGTGGTAATGATGAAGAAGAACTTGAATTTTCAAATGGAGGCTTCGTTGTATGGCCTGATTTTCATATTTAGTATTTGTAGAATATTATTTATGTATTGATTTTAGCATCTTAATTATGTATGGTATTAGTTGTTAATCGATATTCAATGTCGTAACTTAATTATGAATATTATCTATTGGTATTCATTGAGTTATACTTTTTAAATTGAGAATAATATCTATTTTGGATTCATATTAAATATCGTCTACATTATAATCATGTTAGTTATTAATTGATTACTAATGTTAGAATTTGAGAATTACTAATACATATTTCTGTTACTATTAACATTTACATTTGTTGTGAATGAAAATCTTGCAACATGTATAAGCGTTGCAAACAAAAATATTGCAACATGTATAAGTGTTGCAAACAAAAATCTACCAACGCTTATAAGCAGTGGTACGAAATTGCCACCCCATAGAAACACTAATAAGCATTGCGGAAATCGTTTGCGACGGTTATACTCGTTGGGAATCACCTGTTTTGGTGCAGTGTATAGTGATGAATTATTAGTGGTTAATGAAGATTGATGTTTGTTGTGATGGATGATGGATGCGTAGTTTAGAACACACACACTATTAAGCGTTAATGTTATAACGCTTGTGGACAGTTATGATTTATTTAATTATGTTGATGATGGTTGATATGGATGTTTATAATAGTTGTTGATGTTGTTGCGCACACACTATGACACAACAATTATGGTATCACATTGGTGATCGACAAATCACCTTCGTAATAAGAAGCAATATTATTATTGAAATTAAAGGTTAATAATTAGAAAAGACACATATGTATAAATACATATACATTGATAAAGTTTCTTGATATGAATAAATAAATAGAGAAACATTCTAGGATGACAGAGGGGATAGTGTCAATGCTTGGGTTTGGAAATAAAGTTTCATGTTCTCCTTGGCTATTCCTAACTGATATGACGAATGGGATGCTTAATTTGAAGTTATTTGAATTAGAAATGAATTGGAATTTGATTTATTAAGTAAAAAATAAATGTGACGACCCCAAACCCCCGTTCCACGGTGGCAAGGGTAATCTTTGGAATAACACATAAACAAATAACAACAGAACAGGAATATATCATTACTCCATATAATGTACAACATAATACACTAGATAAACATAATCATCAGAGTTACACAGTATACAGGATCATACTTGGTACAAAATTCAGTTTCATCTTTATATAAAATGTCTACAGTGGAATCAAACATAATTTACATAACAGGAGATGAACAACATAAAAAGAAGTAATAGAATCCATCTTCAACTCCATAGCTATCCAAATAGAGCCTGCTAAAACCTGAATACAAGGCTGCCCATGTAGAAAATAAGCCACCCGAGTTTGCAAGTGAAACAAACAACGAGCAAGTCATTTGACTGGTATGAGAAATATACTTAACTTATTTTATAATAAGGTCAATCACAGGACCACGCCGCTAACGCGGAACGGGTTTACTCCATTGGATGCCAGTGCTAAAAACAGGTAAATCATTTTTAAACATCGCAAAGCTTTTTACAAAAATGAAGCCATTATAAGACTCGGTTTGCATCACAATGCAACACAAGCCAGAGGAAAGAGCTTTACCTTATAATGACCAAAATATGCTTGATACGAATAAAACAAAAGCATTTATATTATTACTAATGTTTATATGTTTCTAAAACAATTTCAATCATAAATATCAATCATAGACAGCATAAATGCCCCTATACCACTATGTCGCCAAGTATAGGTTTATAATCAAAACCTCATGATGGCGTATTAGTAAATTGGATTTCCGTCATGAACCAAGGCAAGGGATCGTCCATATCGCTTCGAGACAATCTAGCCCCAACCTCCATGTTACAAATCCAATGCTTTAAGCAACTGAGCTATGAAGTTTTTTGTTAATAAGTCTTAGAACAATGATAATTATTGTTCTCTCCTTACTTCTCTTTTTCATTTTAGTTACAATACTTAAATTAAACCATTGCATGAACCTTTATCTTTTATTTTTCTTTTAATATTAATGCATTATCTTTGTAAAACAGTGCATGCAACACATTTACATTGCATGAAACCAATCCTTTCTTTCTTTCAATGCATGGATTACATTTTTTATATATTTTAATTTGTTTGTTTTTATATATATATATATATATATTTCTCTTGTGCGTATACAAACTTCTAGGCTTAATAACTTCTTCATATGATGTACGTTTTACGTAAACCAGGTGTCTATCTTGACCAGAATTACGAGACGGACGCAATGGCGCAGTCCGTTTTACTTAATTATCATTATTTAATTAAGTTATTATTATTTTATTATCTCAAAAATACGGGGTGTTACATTCTCCCACCCTTAGGAATTTTCGTCCCAGAAATTTAATAAGGGTAAAATCAATTAACCCCTCGCATAATATACATCCATTATGTGTGCATCCAGTTTGAGAAAACATTGTGCACTTGTGCAAAGTGAAGTACAACATAATAATGCATGTATGCCTAAGCGGTAGCTCCTACATGTATGCAAATTTCTCAAAAATCCTTTTAAAATATGATGCTCATATCCTAGATATATTGGCAGTTCTACATGAATGCAATATTTTGAAAATCAAAATGCTTTTTCATCCAAATTTTCCTACACTCTTACTGAGTAAGAGCGTAGTTCATCTAATTGTTGCATCCATAATCCTACCAACCAACTTTATTTTTCAAATTTTAGAAAAATCTATTTTTCTAAATTCGATTTCTTATGTTACAAAAAGGTGGAAAATGGAAATTTTCACACCTTCCATATTTGTTTTTTATACCTTTTTTCCAACCGTGCTTGGATTTTATGAAACAATATATAAAGATTTCCTATTTTCCAATCCAAGCACATCCCACATAAGAAAATTTTCATTGTTGTAGCTTTTTTTTGTTATCTTAAAAAAAAATCAAATAGCAAAACTGGAGTTAATACAGACAATTATTGTAACGACCCAGATTTTTGACCATTCAAATCGACAATAAACCACACATGTCGACCCGAACCAATCGTAAATACAGGTAGTTATTGGGAAAAGAAGAAAGAAGAGAAAACAAAAAAACAGAATCTCACAGCGGAAGGACAACATATAATATACAATAGCAGTTTAAAAAAGTTGAAATATATATACATTGACTATCAGAGTTATACATATACAGGTTTCATCACATGGCAGCGGAAATAAAATGCAGCGGAAATATATATAATAGATATATATCAAATCTTCTTCTTCGGTCTCCAAGGCAAAGTAATCTTCATTACTGCAACATCTGCTGACCCGAGCGTATTGCATAAAAGAAAACACAACAAACATTCAGATCAGCACTAAATCATTCTCATATTAGTCAAATCAAAATACGAAATAACATCAGTGTCATGGGTACAGTAAATCAAGAGATGTTACAGGATTTTTCCATCTCTCAAGGATCCGTTAAACTAATACATAGATAGTATAATATGCTATTATAATAGTGTCTACTCAATAAAGTATAATTACTGAAAATAGCGTAAGCGGGATTACATTTTTACCCTTACACCATTTATAATACCGTATTCTATACAGTACCGTAAACCCACCGTAAATGATGGCATCAGAGGGCACCCCATATGTATGATACAAATCAAAATCGTATGGGCTCGATAAGGATAGTATGACAAGGCACTCGAGGCAATGCCCAGGGTAGGATTCTACCAAATGCTCTCCCGGACCGGTGGTAACGCATAGCAGCCACTACCGCCCACCTCGGAACACACTCCCAAAGTAATAAATGGGCCCAAATCATCATCATCATCATAGTCATAGAAATAGTATCGAAGAAGTGTGTCCGATCAAAGGTGCTACCTCAATTAGTCACGGTATAGCTCCTGTTTTAGTCATTTCAATTCTGACCCGAAGGTCAGGGCTATTTCGATATCTTTCATCTTCTTCTATTCAATAATCGCCTCCATGTCATCGTACTCATTCTGGATACGTCATAACGTTCACAGTTGTCAAAGTGGTATCGACACTTACAGAGAGTATGCCTTTTGTTGACTCTGGTCTCTTTGACAACCAACGCTTACATGTTTCACATCGGTTGGTTCTTTTATATTTCACAAAGGTTCGATTCATCTCAAAATATCATATTTTGTTTCGAACCAAGTTTATATTCAATAGAATATATTTACATATCAAACTGTCAAAAATCAAACCAAACCGATCATATTCTAAATTAGAATATATTTCTATATCCTTATATTATAATCATATAATATTTCAAAATCGACCTATATTCCAATAGAATATATTTTCCTCAAAGATTTCAATTTATACCAAACCGATTTAGGTTCGAAATACATTCATATTCAAATAGAATATATACTTTCACTTCAACTCATTTCACTTTCTTTGGAGGTCCATTTATATTCGAGAAGAATAAAATTTACATTTCCATATCAAAATCGGTTAAGAAATCGATTTATATTCAAATAGAATAAAATTATCTCAACTCCATTTGAACAACAGTTTAGATCCAAACACTTTCTATTCGGAAGAAAATTTCGATCATTTAATATAACTTGAAAAATAGATGCTTATAAATAAAAATCTTTATATAAAATATATATATAATATAATAGCTAGAATAAAATAAGATAATTTAAAACACTATGTATATACGTAATTTAAAAGTTTTACTACTTAGTTTAAGTAATAAGATATAAAGAACAATTTATTTGTAATAAAATAGCTTTATGGGAAAGTTTTAAATAAATAAATTTTAAGAAAAGAATTAGTTGTTTTAAATCAAATAATGTAAATATACATAATAAAATTCGTTAACTAAAATCGTTCCTTTCTTCCGAACTTCAATACTTGAATCTAACTCCAGCCTCAATGGAGTTGCCTAGCTCAAAGAACTCGTTTCAAATCCCATTCCAAACCCATTTTTCACATCATGGATTCAAACCGTAGTTGTATCAAGTTAAAACAACTACGAGTATTCTCGATTATCTTTTATTCCAATATTAATTTCAATAAGAATTTATAAAACTCGAGTCTACCCAAATCCTTGAAAAATCCTAAATCGTATAATTTAAATCTTTAAAACTTCAAATTCACTTTGGGGAAACTTTACTTAATCATTATAAATAACATTCAGGATTTCGATCTTTAAAGGAAGAATAAAATTTATCAAAATCGACACCTTCCTTTTAAATGAAATTTCCATCAAATAAAATTTTTGAATATTAAAAATCATTTAACAAACCGATGTCCATATATAATTGCTATCCTATGGCCAATTGATTTTAAATTTAATTTCTCGATATTCAGGGATGGATCTATCATTTCAATCCAAATCAGGGTCACACAGACTTATCATTTCACTCTGTGTTCTTAATTTATTTAAATCGATCAATCTCGGGTTCATTAGATGCCCGTAACATCAAGGTTAAATGAGATTTATCGCCAAAAATCAAGATGCAGATACAATATACTAAAATATGGGGCATTAACATTGTCAACATAAATTCAATAATAAATTTCAACCAACATCCATCACAACCATTCCATTCAACTGATCAGCATTAAACTGTTTCAGGATTTAGCAAGGGTTCGAATTTCAAACTAGAAATTTAAATTAAGTTAAATAACTAATCATTGACCTAAATTTGCATGTTAACACTCTTGCATGTCAAATTTAAACAACACGTCTACAATCCAAAACAACCATGCAACCAAACTTATTTCATAATTTAATTCAGCCAATATTGGAATAAATTCAGTATTTCGTGAGTGAGAAATCACTCACCTTTGAGTCCTTAGTGGATTGGACGTCCAACCAAAGCCCAAAATTTTTCTGTCTCCAAATGCAGCGAAACAAATCTCAGATAGACTGCAATCTCGCCACGATTCCAATGCAACAAACCGCGTCCAAATCCGATTTAAAATGAGAGAGTTATCAGCGTTTAACCATTTGGAATTTTAATATATAAATAATTAAAAATTAAATTTCCTCACCACTATAAACCCGACACGTCAGCAGCCCTTCTTGTTATTCCCGCTCCTCCCCCTTTCTTCTACAGTACGCCTCATGAAATAACCCATACACGACCGCAAGTTTGACAGCGAAAAGCTCCCTCCTCCGATCAAATTGAGAGCTCCGACCACAGCCATCCTCACCCACTCTTCCAGGCGCATCCATGGGCATCAGAGCCGCCACCTCCGGTGGCTCTTCCCTCTGCCGACGGCGGTCTAAACGAAAAGCGTTTTTCCCTTCTACGCTGAAATTCCGGCCACACACCACACTAAAAATCGAACGAACACTACCATTGAACTCGTATGACCAATCTCTACAATACAATCTCTACAATACCCAGAAGTCTGATTCTTCGATTGGTGTAAGAATCGAAAACCCCCAATTCAACCCCTAGGGTTTCGCGATTTCGAACCTTTGACTGCGATTTCTGACCAAATTGATCAGTGTATGTCAGAAAAATTGGTACCAGTAGCTTCGTATCGTCGAGAGCTTCGAATTGACATATAATTCGCTATGGTTTGGAGAGATTTTATTTTCAAGTTGTATTTTTATTTTCTAGGGTTTGAAATTGGGTTTCAGCCATTAGAGTGAAAATATTCGACGGAGGAAAATGTACGTGTAATGAAATGGATGATGAGGTATTAAGTGGGTTTTATTTATATATAATTATAAGGCCTAAATATGAGAAATACCCAATTATCCATTTACAATGATCCCGTTCACATTTTCTCTCGTACGATCAAACGGTAAGTCGGATTGTAACGCAAATTGAAATCCTACCATAATTCACCGTTCCGGTTCCAATGGCGCCAGTTTCGTCGAATACAGAGACAGTTGCCAAAACAGTTAAATTTCACAGTTAAAAAATTAATAAAATAATCAAATATTCATTTAATTGTTTTAATTCAATTTTAAATATTTAAAATTTCCATTAAATCCAATAATGACTTAAATAAATTTCACACAATTTAAATCTCAATTTGATTATTTGAATTCAAGTTTTGACCTTTCAGTTATTATTTCCTAACTTAGAATTCCGCCATTTCAAATCAAATTTGAATTATCATTATAAACTAAACAACTCAAATTTATTAAATAAATAAAATATAAAATTTCAAATTGTAACTATTCTAAGTATAATAAATTAAAAAACTATTTATACTCCATTCAATTAATCATTATCATTATAATCAACAAAATTTGATTCTTATCCAATATTATTCTATTTTATTTATTTAAAATTTTGAAATTTAAATACACAGAAAAATATGGGATGTTACATTCTCCCCCACTAAAAATCTTTTCGTCATCGAAAAGAGAACGAAATAAGGTATTAAACAAATCATACTTTCAAATTCATACTTGTAAAATAGTATTTATAAAGTAAGTTATATGATTGACAAATCTCACAAATTTTTCTAACTCCTGAAATCACGGAAAATTTCGGCAGCATCTCCTTTGTGCGGAGAGGTCTGGGAATATCACACATATATATAAAATTTCAAATATACATCTCATCATTTGATGAGTGTAACGACCCGCATTCTACGCATCATAGGATCGTAGAATATTTATTTCTTTCACATACGAAGTCGTATGGTCATGTAACTTTGGGGGACGACTATTGGGGTCATTTCCCATGTTCATGATTTTTCCCGATTTTTAAATGACCATTTTACCCCTAGTTATCACTGTTTTGTCCATAACTTTTGAATGGAAAGGAATTTTGACCTGAAACCACTCCCATTGGCTCCGGATGATGGTTTCTCTTTCCGTAGAGTGGTCACATTAGCCAAACGGACTCACCGTTTGGGAGATATGGCTGAAACAAGTTTCAGATGGTGAAAAACAGCTTAATTGGGCTTAACCGGATGATTAGCAGCTAGGCCCAGAGGAGAATTTCGGATTTAGGGGTATATAGGGGCTGATTAGGGTTAGAAAACATTTCTTTAGACATTTTCCAGCTGCCACTTTCATCCTTAGACACTCTAACAATGGCCTCCTACATCTAAAACACCCCAAATCACTTTTTAATTGAAGATTAGGCTTAGCAACATCAAATTAAGAAGAAAAAGCACCAAAGCAAGGTTAGAGCTGTTGTTGGACATCAGTATTCGCCCCAAATCAGAGGAGTTTCAGTTCTGAGAATTTTATTTGTGGCCAAGGTGAGTGATTTGCATAGTTTTTGCACTAATTACGATAATTAAGGGTAATTAGTGAAGATTAGCGAATTTGTACACTAATAAATTCTGGAAAAATGATTAGAAATTCTTAAATAATATTTTATGCCTCTGTTAGAAATTTGGTTCGATTTGATTAAGTTTTGTTAACCTTATGATTAGTTTTACTTAAACATGCTTAGGGGAAATTAAGGAGTTTTGGCCACTTTTGATCCATTTTGCTTCATTAGAATTGTTGTTTGCTGTTTGTGGTTGCTATTACATGTTGCTATGACTGTATGATATGTCTTGTGATTGTCTGGAAGTGTTAGTTTGGTCAAAAACGCCGTCGAATGGCGAAAAACAGTTGCTGGAACGAAGTGCAGGAAATACACCGGATCGGATCGCCCGTTATGCTATGCGAACCGACCCGATCACAGCTCCGATCGCCACGTACTGATGAACCACGAACCGATCCGCCTATGGATGGTGACCACGAACCGATCCACTTCTGAAGTTCACGATCCAATCCGATGGAAATTGGAGACCACGATCCAAATAGAAGGCACGAACTGAACTGGCTTTCCGACCCGATCCACTTCAGAAGCACGACCCGAACCAGTGGGAGTGCCTCGACCCGATCCGACCTGGTGAAGGCGATGCCATCCGCGAACCGATCCGAGGTGGAGCACGATCCGACGATGGCGACCCGACCTAGAGAGTATGCCACGATCCGAGCAGGGGGAGGAGGTTACTCACGATCCGACGGTGATGACTACGAACTGAATGAAGACCGATCCGGAAGTGAAGACTATAACCTGAGATGCAAAGGAAGTCCAAATGAGAAGTTAGAGCTCAAGATTCAGATGGGAATCAACGAGTTCGCTTCATGATTGGGCTTTGCTGCGGGATGCGTGCCAAGGAGTTATCGACGTCTATAGCTTTGGACCACTATGGTAGGAGGTACGAAGGCAGATTCAGGGCCATTATGGCATAGGTAGGACCAAGGGCTACAACCAATGAAGTGGGTCATTGAAATGTTTGGTCATGACTCCTTATGTTTAGCTTGGTCATAGCAGGGTTTCTACAAGTTGGGATTCGTCGTTACCTCAGTTTGTCTAGTGTTCCAAAGTGGTAGGTATCGTATACTTTACGCACTGAGTGAGAGACGTAAGGATGGTTGCTATGCTTGATTTTTTTTGACATACACACCCCACCCCCATATTCTTACACTATTTATTATGGCACCTTAGAGCATTGTACGGTATGTGGTACTAACTCTTCGGTTGCAGGTCCAGATTCAGGTATGGTTTAGTATACCTGTTATTACTCTGTTTATATGCTTATCGCTCATACCAGGCTTTATGTCTGACCCAGAGTTTTATGTCTCCTCTTATTACTCTGGGTGCTCACACGAGCAGACTAGAGACAGGTTAGCTGGTGATGCACGGGTAGATGATCCGGAGACGAGCAGGAGGCTTCCACGTAATATATATAGTATTCTCCCTGTGTTGTTGAAGATCACTGCTTGGGCATTGGTGGTGCATCTTCTACTTTAGTTTTCTTTTGTTAGAGACAGTAAATTTGGAAAGTTGTAATAAGCTGTATTTGGATTTCCGCTGCTCTGATGTTGACATTGATTATTAGTTATCAGCTTATGCACTGTCTCGCCTGTTTTATGTCAAGTATGTTATTATTATATTTTATCCCATGCGCTGTGAGACATTCTACAGGTTCCTTGATTAGTTCATTCTCTTCTTTCCTTTCTCCTGACGACCGTCCCGTGCTAGTTGGGCATGTGTACAGCGCACTTTCGGAGGAAATGCAGGTTGGTGCGGGGCGGGCCGTCACACTTGGTATCAGAGCTCTAGGTTGCGTAGTTAACCTAGGGAAGTTATCAGGGAGAGATAATATACGTATACGAGAGGGCGTATTTGTGATTATTTTGGTTTTAAAAGCTATATATATATACTATTAGTAGTATAAGAATGAAGTCGTACTGCACTAGCACCACTATGGAGTCGTTAATCGTTTCCTTTTCCAGATTGACGATGAGCCGAGATACTAGAGGTGCTGGTAGAGGAGCCAATAATGGGAATGCTGCTGACATGAGGACGATGTTTACTGACCTCATGAGAGAGATGCTTAGAGATGTACAGAGGGCAGCTCCCAATGGTGGAAATGGTGGTGGTCCAATAGTGCAGGCGCCGAGGGTCGACTTCGCCAAGCTAAACAAGGACTATACTAGCCTTGGTGGGAAGCCGTTCCACGGAACGGAGTCGGCCACGGATGTTCAGGATTGGTTGGATAGTTGCGAATGTATCTTCGAGGATTTGTGTATCGAGGATGCAATGAAGAGAAAGTTAGCGTCCCGTCAGCTGCAAGGGCGGGCAATGAATTGGTGGAATGCTATAAAAGCAGCTACTCCTGAAGATCAGATTACTTGGGAGCAGTTTAAGCTCGCTTTAGCGAGAAGTTCGTTCCAGCTGCTCAGAAGTCAGTGCTGTTTAAGAAATTCTTGGAGCTCAAGCAGAATGGCAGAGCTGTCTCGGAGTATATTGCTGAATTTGACACTTTGTCAAAATATGGGTTATCTCTTATTGATACTGCCGAGAAAAAGAATGAGAAATTCATAACTGGTTTGGATCAGTACTTGGGGGAAAAACTTATTAACCACATCGATGAGACATTTGAATCGATTGTGGGGAAAGCATTAAGATCAGAAAGTCTCTACCCTAAGTCGAAGACTGAGGTTGCATCTGCAGAAGAGCCAAAACCACAAGCAAGTGGTGGAGGCAAGGGTGGTTCCCAGAATAAGAGAAAGCAGAACCAAGCTAAGGATGGCCAGAAGAAAAGGAATAAGCAAGATGTTGAGTGCTTCAGCTGTGGTAAGAAGGGCCATTATGCTAGTAATTGTCGGGCCAAGCCAGCGGATAGGAAGTGCTTCAACTGTGGCCAAATGGGACATCATAAGGACAAGTGTCCACAGCCCCCTAAGGAAAAGCAAATGGTGAAAGCCTACGCTCTTAATGCTATTCCTTCTTCGTCGAATTCCCCAACAGCGGCGGAGAAGGGAAAGAATGTCGTCATTCAAGGTATGCTTTCTGTTTATGATGTTCCTGTTAGAGTTTTGTTTGATACCGGAGCTTCCAGTTCTTTCATATCTAGTGACCTGGTAGATAGGTTGGGATTGGAGCCCGAGATTGTCGATAGACCTTTAGTAGTGACGAACCCGGTTGGTGGTTCGACTAGCCTTAGCATGATTTGTCGTAATGTGGTCTTATCGAGTCATGGATGCATGTTTGTTTGTGATTGCTTTGTTTTGGGCTTTACTGGGTTTGGCATTATTTTGGGAGTAGATTGGCTCCGAAGATACGGGGTGGTGGTAGACTGTGAGGGCTTTTTGGTGACAGCTAGAGCGGATGATGGGCGGAGGATAGTGTTTGGTGGTCTACCAGGTGAGGGGGTATTGGCTAGTTTTCTAAACTCCCTCGACATTCCGCATAGTGAGTTGTCAGGTTTGCCCGTGGTTGGCCAGTATCTGGATGTTTTCGAAGAAGTGACCGGACTTCCACCACACCGAGAGATTGAGTTCCGTATTGATTTGGTAAAAGATGCCAGGCCTATAGTGATGCCACTTCGTTGTATGGCACCAAGGGAGCAGCGAGAGCTCGAGGTGCAAGTCAGCGATCTTTTGAAGAAGGGATTTATCAGAAGGAGTGTTTCTGAATGGGGAGCACCAGTTGTGTTTGCTACCAAGGCGGATGGTTCCCTTCGTTTGTGTGTAGACTACCGCGAGTTGAATAAAGCGACGAGGAAGAACAAGTATCCTCTACCGCGGATAGATGATTTGTTTGATCAGTTGAGTGGCGCGAGAGTATTTTCTCAGTTGGATCTCGCGACAGGTTTTCATCAGCTTAGAGTGGAAGCTGAGAGTATAGCTAAAACGGCATTTCGGACGTCGTCTGGGTTTTATGAGTGGTTGGTCATGCCATTCGGGATGATCAATGCCCCAGCATATTTTGTGGATCTTATGAATAGGGTATTCAGAGATCAGTTGAATAAGTTTGTCCTTGTGTTCGTTGATTATATTTTGGTCTACTCGAGGACAGAGGAAGAACACAAGGGACATTTAAGAATAGTGATGGAGGTGTTGAGAAAACACCAATTGAAAGCAAAGTTTTCTAAGTGTCACTTCTGGAAGAGGAAGTGAGGTTCTTGGGCCGTGTTGTATCAGAAAATGGGATTGCCGTGGACCCGGCGAAGGTGGCTACGGTACAGGATTGGCCTACGCCCAAGAATGCAACAGATGTAAGAAGTTTCTTGGGATTAGCTGGATATTATCGTAAGTTTATCCAAGGTTTCTCCAAGATAGCAGCACCATTGACCCAGTTGACCAAGAAGAATCAAGCTTTTGTCTGGGATGAAAGGTGCGAGAATGCATTTAAGAGTCTAAAGGACAAGTTGACAAGCGCACCAGTGTTAGTCATTCCTAAGGGGAATGAAGAGATGACGGTATACACGAATGCCTGTGGTACCGGACTGGGTGCTGTATTGATGCAAGGCGGTAGGGTTGTAGCTTATGCAAGTCGGCAGTTGAAACCGCACGAGAGAAGATACCCTACCCATGATTTAGAATTGGCAGCGATCGTGTTCGCATTAAAGATGTGGAGACACTATCTCTTGGGAGAAAGATTTGAGCTGTTTACAGATCATAAGTCGTTGAAGTATCTCTTCTCCCAGAAGGATTTAAATCTCCGTCAGCAGAGATGGTTAGAATTCTTGGCTTCCTATGACTTTGACATCGCATATACACCGGGAAAAGGCAATGCGGTGGCCGATGCATTGAGTAGGAGACATGCCAGCTTAGGCGCTATGTTTCTAGAATGGAAGCAACTGGAGTATATCGCGGGGTTTGATTTCAGACCAAAGTGCGAATTGGATCCAGAAATGTTAGCAAGTTTGACGATCAGACCCACTTTGATAGAGCGGATTGGTTCTAGTCAGAGGGACGATCCTAATCTATTAGAAATCATCTCCAAGTTAGAGACGGGTATCGATGAGGAGGTGAATGTGTATGGGCTTGATCGAGATGGGTGGCTTAGAAAGAATGGAAGATTAGTTGTACCCAACGTGAATGGTTTGAGAGATGAAGTGCTTCGAGAATGTCATCACTCAAAACTGACTATACATCCCGGTGGTAATAAAATGTATCGAGACATGAGACAGACCTACTACTGGGAAGGGATGAAGAGAGATGTTGGGAAGTTTATATCCAAATGCATGAATTGCCAGCTAGTTAAAGCCGAGCAAAAGAAGCCTAGTGGGTTGTTACAACCATTAGAAATTCCCAAATGGAAATGGGAGCAAGTCTCGATGGATTTCATCGATGGCCTACCAAGGACTAGATCGGGATATGATAGCATTTGGGTAATTGTGGATCGATTGACTAAGAGCGCAAGATTTATACCAGTCAAATCGACCAGGACAGCAGCCAAGTTGGCAGAATTGTATATGAAGTGGGTAGTGAGATTTCATGGAGTACCCAAAAGCATTGTGAGCGACCGAGACCCGTTGTTCACAAGTGGGTTTTGGAAGAGCTTACAAGAGGCTCTAGGGTCAGAGTTACATCTCAGTACCGCATATCATCCTCAGACCGACGGTCAGACGGAGAGGGTGAACCGTATCTTGGAAGACCTCTTGAGAGCATGTATATTGGATTTTGGTGGATCATGGGATGACCATTTGCATCTAGTAGAGTTTGCATATAATAATAGCTACCAATCCAGTATCGGTATGGCTCCGTTTGAAGCTTTGTACGGAAGACCGTGCAACTCACCATCATGTTGGATAGAGACCGGCGAGAAGTTTATGCTTGGACCAGATGCGGTGAGGGAAACTTCAGATAAGATTAAGATCATTCAACAACGAATGAAGGCTGCCCAAGATAGGCATAAGAGTTATGCTGATAAGAGGAGAAGAGACTTAAAATTCTCCGTTGGCGACTTGGTGTTCGTCAAGATCTCTCCATTGAAGAGCGTGATACGATTTGGCAGGAGAGGCAAGTTCGCACCGAGATTTGTTGGCCCATTCCCTGTTCTTGAACTTGTCGGGAATTTGGCATATAGAGTTGGCTTACCAGAGAAGATGGCGGGAGTTCACAATATATTTCATGTTTCCCAACTAAGGAAGTTCGTTCACGACTCAGATATGACTATTTCACCTGATCAGTTAGAGGACTTCGAAGTAGAACCCGAGGCGGTTGGGAACCGCAAGCCGGCCCGTATTGTCGAGCACGACATGAAGCAACTTTGAAGGAAGGCGGTGAAGCTAGTCAAGGTACAGTGGAGCGAGGACGAGAATGATTGTACTTGGGAGACAGAGGAGAACATTAGGAAGTCACACCCAGAACTCTTTGCCTGGTAAGATTTTGACTTCGATTTAGTTTTCCGCATGCTAGGATAGGCTTGGTTGCTTGTTTTGCATGTTTGATTGTTGTATGTGGTTGTTAGGCATGCGGGATCCTCTGTATGTTTGGGTTAAGGAATTTCGGGGACGAAATTTCTTAAGGGGGGAAGAGTGTAACGACCCGCATTCTACGCATCATAGGATCGTAGAATATTTATTTCTTTCACATACAAAGTCGTATGGTCATGTAACTTTGGGGGACGACTATTGGGGTCATTTCCCATGTTCATGATTTTTCCCGATTTTTAAATGACCATTTTACCCCTAGTTATCACTGTTTTGGCCATAACTTTTGACTGGAAAGGAATTTTGACTTGAAACCACTCCCATTGGCTCCGGATGATGGTTTCTCTTTCCGTAGAGTGGTCACATTAGCCAAACGGACTCACTGTTTGGGAGATATGGCTGAAACAAGTTTCAGATGGTGAAAAACAGCTTAATTGGGCTTAACCGGATGATTAGCAGCTAGGCCCAGAGGAGAATTTCGGGTTTAGGGGTATACAGGGGCTGATTAGGGTTAGAAAACATTTCTTTAGACATTTTCCAGCCGCCACTTTCATCCTTAGACACTCTAACAATGGCCTCCTACATCTAAAACACCCCAAATCACTTTTTAATTGAAGATTAGGCTTAGCAACATCAAATTAAGAAGAAAAAGCACCAAAGCAAGGTTAGAGCTGCTGTTGGACATCAGTATTCGCCCCAAATCAGAGGAGTTTCAGTTCTGAGAATTTTATTTGTGGCCAAGGTGAGTGATTTGCATAGTTTTTGCACTAATTACGGTAATTAAGGGTAATTAGTGAAGATTAGCGAATTTGTACACTAATAAATTCTGGAAAAATGATTAGAAATTCTTAAATAATATTTTATGCCTCTGTTAGAAATTTGGTTCGATTTGATTAAGTTTTGTTAACCTTATGATTAGTTTTACTTAAACATGCTTAGGGGAAATTAAGGAGTTTTGGCCACTTTTGATCCATTTTGCTTCATTAGAATTGTTGTTTGCTGTTTGTGGTTGCTATTACATGTTGCTATGACTGTATGATATGTCTTGTGATTGTCTGGAAGTGTTAGTTTGGTCAAAAACGCCGTCGAATGGCGAAAAACAGTTGCTGGAACGAAGTGCAGGAAATACACCGGATCGGATCGCCCGTTATGCTATGCGAACCGACCCGATCACAGCTCCGATCGCCACGTACTGATGAACCACGAACCGATCCGCCTATGGATGGTGACCACGAACCGATCCACTTCTGAAGTTCACGATCCGATCCGATGGAAACTGGAGACCACGATCCAAATAGATGGCACGAACTGAACTGGCTTTCCGACCCGATCCACTTCAGAAGCACGACCCGAACCAGTGGGAGTGCCTCGACCCGATCCGACCTGGTGAAGGCGATGCGATCCGCGAACCGATCCGAGGTGGAGCACGATCCGACGATGGCGACCCGACCTGGAGAGTATGCCACGATCCGAGCAGGGGGAGGAGGTTACTCACGATCCGACGGTGATGACTACGAACTGAATGAAGACCGATCCGGAAGTGAAGACAATAACCCGAGATGCAAAGGAAGTCCAAATGAGAAGTTAGAGCTCAAGATTCAGATGGGAATCAACGAGTTCGCTTCATGATTGGGCTTTGCTGCGGGACGCGTGCCAAGGAGTTATCGACGTCTATAGCTTTGGACCACTATGGTAGGAGGTACGAAGGCGGATTCAGGGCCATTATGGCATAGGTAGGACCAAGGGCTACAACCAATGAAGTGGGTCATTGAAATGTTTGGTCATGACTCCATATGTTTAGCTTGGTCATAGCAGGGTTTCTACAAGTCGGGATTCGTCGTTACCTCAGTTTGTCTAGTGTTCCAAAGTGGTAGGTATCGTATACTTTACGCACTGAGTGAGAGACGTAAGGATGGTTGCTATGCTTGATTTTTTTTGACATACACACCCCACCCCCATATTCTTACACTATTTATTATGGCACCTTAGAGCATTGTACGGTATGTGGTACTAACTCTTTGGTTGCAGGTCCAGATTCAGGTATGGTTTAGTATACCTGTTATTACTCTGTTTAGATGATTATCGCTCATACCAGGCTTTATGTCTGACCCAGAGTTTTATGTCTCCTCTTATTACTCTGGGTGCTCACACGAGCAGACTAGAGACAGGTTAGCTGGTGATGCACGGGTAGATGATCCGGAGACGAGCATGAGGCTTCCACGTAATATATATAGTATTCTCCCTGTGTTGTTGAAGATCACTGCTTGGGCATTGGTGGTGCATCTTCTACTTTGGTTTTCTTTTGTTAGAGACAGTAAATTTGGAAAGTTGTAATAAGCTGTATTTGGATTTCCGCTGCTCTGATGTTGACATTGATTATTAGTTATCAGCTTATGCATTGTCTCGCCTGTTTTATGTCAAGTATGTTATTATTATATTTTATCTCATGCGCTGTGAGACATTCTACAGGTTCCTTGATTAGTTCATTCTCTTCTTTCCTTTATCCTGACGACCGTCCCGTGCTAGTTGGGCATGTGTACAGCGTACTTTCGGAGGAAATGCAGGCTGGTGCGGGGCGGGCCGTCACAATGAGGCATCCCAAAAATGCGGAAGACACCACATATGTGTAACTACAAAACTATATGACTCACATACGTACCTTCTTAGCGTTTATTTGCATTTTTATTTACCTTAGCATTTAGCGCAAGCGAGCTCCGAGGCGTAGCGTGGCTTCCCTACACCTGCTACGTACTCACATACACATGAGAATCAAACATATATACAATACATAGCAAAGGTATACAATTTACACAACATATGTTGAACATTTCAATTACAAAACCAAGATATTCATAACAGGCCAGTGAACAAATTGGAGTTTAACACCCCTTATATGATCGATTTGGACTAAGACATACTAGGAAAAAGTCATAGCATTTGTTTCAAGCTTTCCGAATTGTCCGGATTCATCGAATTCGGATAATTTATTCAAAAGTTATGGCGGGTTTTAGTGGAGTAGAACACCTCAGCCCGTACACTAAGAAACGCAAGTCTGAGTTATTCAACCCAGTTTTTACCCCTTTAAAACTAAAAATTTCACCCAGCCAATTCAGAAAAGTTTTAGTTAACATCCTGGGCTTTCCGAATTGTACTCGCACATCAAAATCCGATGCTACATTAGGAAGTTATGGTCAAAACAATATCGACATCCCCTTCAGTTTTAAATTTTCTGCACATACAACTAAGAATAAAACTTGCATTTCAGCTTAGTAAACATAGGAATTCAACATGGCTTTATAAACTAAAGTTTTAGCTCGGTTTCTAATGTTTCTGAAAAGTTCGGAATCGTCAGATTCTGATCATCCAATCAAAAGTTATGCCTATTTTATTTCAGCTTATCAACTATTTCAGATTTTACATAAACATCTATTTATATTTGGAGTTTCAACCTTTCGGATTTAAAAACTTTATCAACACTTAACCATCAAAAAGGGTTATCGCTCAAACATGCTCATACTTTATTGCTTAAATATATTCATGTTCGTTTCACTTATATTAAATGAATTTCATTCCATTTACTTGTATTTCATTATCATCCATCTTATATTAATTTCATTTGCAGCTCATCCATTTCATATTTCTTGTTCATTTATTTAGCTATTTACATTTACTTCATTAGTCGGGAAATGAATTCACACTCCATTCTTATCTCATTCTGATATACTCTTTATTCATTTTCCCGTTTCATTTCAAGCATTAACTCTAGTTGAGATTTCGAATTCATTCTAACTTTTCCAACTTCTTGACTCTATTGAATTCTTAATTCATTAACATGGATCGATTAGCCAAATTTCTTTACTTGTTACTATTTACTTCAACTATATTCCATTGAATTGTCATCCAAATTTCCAAATTCGATTAGCCATTTACTTGAATTAATTCAGATTTATTTATTCAAACTATTCAAGTTCATCCTCACCTCATCTTCATTTATATTCGGTTTAGATCGATCAATTCAACTTTCTTGAGTTTACTTCCATTTATTCAAAGTCATTTGGCTTACCTGAATCTACTAAGTTTCAAATTCTTTCTGTACTAATTTAGTAAATTAGGCTTCAGTTTAATATTTTCCTATTTCATGCACCTTCTTTCATACTTCAAATTCCCAATTTATTTCACTGTTTATACTTAGATTCATGTTCGATGCATTGTCCAAATGAGGTTTTGACCCATTTAGAGTTTTATGCTTTCATTCCACATGTATACTAATTCACTCTTTAATTTCCTCACATTTTCCAATGACATAACTTCCTTTCCATTCTTTCTCGACTTACTTAACATATTTATTAATCACCCCAGTCATGGGTCGTCACTTTTATTATCCCATTACTGTTGTTTACTTAACTCATTTCGTTTAATTCCTCTATTTTTGACTTATCGACCATTCACGTTTTATCAACAACTTGAATTTCTTTCATTTCTTCTCGACTAGCTTAATAATCTTTTAATTATTCCAAGTCATGAGTTTTTCCTCTTCTACCCTTGTTACCCACTAAATCTTCCATTAAATTTTTGGTCGACTTTAGTTGAAAGTTTTCCATATTTAATTTAAATTTTCTCTAACCCCTTTGTCGACCCAACTTAGAATTCCTTTACCCTATTATCAAACATGTTTAAGCATGACAATGACCACTTCTCTGGATCTTAAATACTTAAGTTAAATTCATATTCTCAAAAATCAAAATTCTAATGAAACAAGTCACTTTAGTACTTAACCAGTATCATGAGTTAAGATGAACTTAAATGCTTGATTCAGGGTTGATAAACTAAATTCTAGAATAACCTATGTGTACATATGCAATTTTATAGAAACATGCCATAAATTTTTTAATTCAAATCTTTAATTACGAAACATAGAGATTTTCCCAAAATATGCTTGATTCAAACTTCAACTTTAAATACATATTCAAATATTTTTATATATAAATTTTTTATATCATATGGAATTAAATCCAAAAACCCTTTGTCAAAGCCAATTATAATAATTACCGAGGGGTCTCTCCCCCACTTAAACCTTTCAGAATAAACATCGATAATGTGTGCACTCATTACCGACGTCGTTTCTAAGGTCCAAGAAGGGATTATACCCACTTTGAAAAATCTTTAAGACCATTTATTTTCGATTATACCTATAATATGATATTATTTAAACTTTGGCAAAACTATTTCCAAAGACACCCCAGGATCAAGTTTCAAGTTCATTTCTATTTCAATCACAAACCTTTTTCGCCCAATTATACCGACAGGTATTTCATTTCAATTTTTTTCTAAAACCATTAAATTTCCAACACCTATTAATTACCCCTTATTATATTCATTATTTAACCGAACATAATAGGTAATAACTTTAATATTACCAACGAATACATATATACTTGAACCAATAATATATTTGATATATATATTTAAAAATATAATCGAAACCATATTATGTCGATCCATTCTGTTCGATTATGTATAAATCCCTATCAATTCCATGGCGTCCCATATATCGACCAGAATCCATAAATATTCAACAGAACAAGTCAACACAATGTAAACCAATTTATATAAAAAATACAAGTACACTCTCTTATATCACTCAAACCCATTCTAGGGCATTACTAACCCCATCTCTAATGAGTTAAGTCCCAAAAGAGCAAAGGTTATCGCTAACCATCGCTCTGATACCAAATTGTAACGACCCAGATATTTTACCGTTCAAATCGACAATAAACCACACATGTCGACCCGAACCAATCATAAATACAGACAGTTATTGGGAAAAGAAGAAAAAGAAGAAAGAAGAGAAAACAAAAAAATAGAATCTCACAGCGGAAGGACAACAGATAATACACAATAGCAGTTTAAAACCGTTGAAATATATATACATTGACTATCAGAGTTATACATATACAGGTTTCATCACATGGCAGCGGAAATAAAATGCAGCGGAAATATATATAATAGATATATACCAAATCTTCATCTTCGGTCTCCAAGGCAAAAGAAATCTTCATTACTGCAACATCTGCTGACCCGATCGTATTACATAAAAGAAAACACAACAAACACTTGGATCAGCACTAAATCATTCTCATATTAGTCAAATCAAAATATGAAATAACATCAGTGTCATGGGTACAGTAACTCAAGAGATGTTACGGGATTTTTCCATCTCTCAACGATCTGTTAAACTAATACATAGATAGTATAATACGCTATTATAATAGTGTCTAATCAGTAAAGTATAAATCCTGAAAATCGCATAAGCGACATTACATTTTTACACTTACACCGTTTATAATATCGTATTTTATACAGTACCGTAAACCCACAGTAAACGATGGCATCAGAGGGCACTCCATAGGTACGATACAAATAAAATCGTATGGGCTCGATAAGGATAGTATGACAAGGAACTCGAGGCAATGCCCAGGGTAGGATTCTACCAATTGCACTCACGGACTGGTGGTAACGCATAGCAGCCACTACCGCCCTCCTCGGAACACACTCCCAAAGTAATAAATGGGCCCAAATCATCATCATCATATTCATAGAAATAGTATCGAAGAAGTGTGTCCGATCAAAGGTGCTACCTCAATTAGTCACGGTATAGCTCCTGTTTTAGTCATTTCAATTCTGACACGAAGGTTAGGGCTATTTCGATATCGTTCATCTTCTTCGAGTCAATAATCGCCTCCATGTCATCATACCCATTCTGGATACGTCATAACGTTCACAGTTGTCAAAGTGGTATCGACACTGACAGAGAGTATGCCTTATGTCGACTCAGGTCACTTTGACAACCAACGCTTACATCTTTCACATCGGTTGGTTCTCTTATATTTCACGAAGGTTCGATTCATCTCAAAATATCATATTTTGTTTCTAACCAAGTTTATATTCAATAGAATATATTTACATATCAAACTGTCAAAAATCAAACCAAACCGATCATATTCTAAATTAGAATATATTTCCATATCCTTATATTATAATCATATAATATTTCAAAATCGACCTATATTCCAATAGAATATATTTTCCTCAAAGATTTCAATTTATCTCAAACCGATTTATGTTCGAAATACATTCATATTCAAATAGAATATATACTTTCACTTCAACTCATTTCACTTTCTTTGGAGGTCCATTTATATTCGAGAAGAATAAAATTTACATTTCCATATCAAAATCGGTTAAGAAATCGATTTATATTCAAATAGAATAAAATAATCTCAACTCCATTTGAACAACAGTTTAGATCCAAACACTTTCTATTTGGAAGAAAATTTCGATCAATTAATATAACTTGAAAAATAGATGCTTATAAATAAAAATCTTTATATAAAATATATATATAATATAATAGCTAGAATAAAATAAGATAATTTAAAACACTATGTATACACGTAATTAAAAAGATTTACTACTTAGTTTAAGTAATAAAATATAAAGAACAATTTATTTGTAATAAAATAGCTTTATGGGAAAGTTTTAAATAAATAAATTTTAAGAAAAGAATTAGTTGTTTTAAATCAAACAGTGTAAATATACATAATAAAATTCCTTAACTAAAATCGTTCCTTTCTTCCGAACTTCTATACTTGAATCTAACTCCAGCCTCAATGGAGTTGCCTAGCTCAAAGAACTCATTTCAAATCCCATTCCAAACTCATTTTTCACATCAAGGATTCAAACCATAGTTGTATCAAGTTTAAAACAACTCCGAGTATTCTCGATTATCTTTTATTCCAATATTAATTTCAATAAGAATTTATTAAACTCGAGTCTACCCAAATCCTTGAAAAATCCCAAATCGTATAATTTAAATCTTTAAAACTTCAAATTCACTTTTGGGAAACTTTACTTAACCATTATAAATAACATTCAAGATTTCGATCTTTAAAGGAAGAATAAAATATATCGAAATCGACACCTTCCTTTTAAATGAAATTTCCATCAAATAAAATTTTTGAATATTAAAAATCATTTAACCTGCCGATGTCCACATATAATTTGTTATCCTATGGCCAATTGATTTTAAATTTAATTTCTCGATATTCAGGGATGGATCTATCATTTCAATCCAAATCAGGGTCACAGAGATTTATCATTTCACTCTGTGTTCTAAATTTATTTAAATCAATCAATCTTGGGTTCATTAGATGCCCGTAACATCAATGGTAAATGAGATTTATTGCCAAAAATCAACATGCAGATACAATATACTGAAATATGGAGCATTAACAATGTCAACATAAATTCAATAATAAATTTCAACAAACATCCATCACAACCATTCCATTCAACTGATCAGCATTAAACTGTTTCAGGATTTAGCAAGGGTTTGAATTTCAAACTAGAAATTTAAATTAAATTAAATTACTAATCATTGACCTAAATTTGCATGTTAACACTCTTGCATGTCAAATTTAAACAACATGTCAACAATCCAACACAACCATGCAACCAAACTTATTTCATAATTTAATTCAGCCAATATGGGAATAAATTCAGTATTTCGTGAGTGAGAAATCACTCACCTTTGAGTCCTTAGTGGATCGGACGTCCAACCAAAGCCTAAAATTTTTCTGTCTCCAAATGTAGCGAAACAAGTCTCAGATCGACCGCAATCTCGCCACGATCCCAACGCAACAAAACTACGTCCAAATCCGATTATAAACGAGAGAGTTACCAGCATTTAACCATTTGGAATTTAAATATATAAATAATTAAAAATTAAATTTCCTCACCACTACAAACCCGACACGTCAGCAGCCCTTCTTGCTATTCCCGCTCCTCCCCTTTTCTGCTACAGTACGCCTCACGAAATAACCCATACACGACCGCAATTTTGACCGCAAAAAGCTCCCTCCTCCGATCGAATTGAGAGCTCCGACCACTGCCATCCTCACCCACTCCTCCAGGCGCATCCATGGGCATCAGAGCCGCCACCTCTGGTGGCTCTTCCCTCCACCGACGGCGGTCTAAACGAAAAGGGTTTTTACCCTTCTACGCTGAAATTCCGACTACAAACCACACTAAAAATCAAACGAACACTACCGTTGAACTCGTATGACCAATCTATACAATACCCAGAAGTTTGATTTTTCGATTGGTGTAAGAATCGAAAACCCCCAATTCAACCCCCAGGGTTTCGCGATTTCGAATCTTTGACCGCGATTTCTGACCAAATTGATCAGTGCATGTCAGAAAAATTGGTACCAGTAGCTTCGTATCATCGAGAGCTTCGAATTGACATATAATTCGCTATGGTTTAGAGTGATTTTATTTTCAAGTTGTATTTTTATTTTCTAGGGTTTGAAATTGGGTTTCAGCCATTAGAGAGCAAATATTCGTTGGAGGAAAATGTATGTGTAATGAAATGGCTAATGAGGTATTAAGTGGGTTTTATTTATATATAATTATAAGGCCTAAATATTAGAAATACCCAATTATCCATTTACAATGATCCCGTTCACATTTTCTCTTGTACGATCAAACGTTAAGTCGGATTGTAACGCAAATTGAAATCCTACCATAATTCACCGTTCCGGTTCTAATGGCGCCAGTTTCGTCGAATACCGAGACAGTTGCCAAAACAGTTAAATTTCACAGTTAAAAAATTAATAAAATATTCAAATATACATTTAATTGTATTAATTCAATTTTAAATATTTAAAATTTCCATTAAATCCAATAATGACTTAAATAAATTTCACACAATTTAAATCTCAATTTGATTATTTGAATTCAAGTTTTAACCTTTCAGTTATTATTTCCCAACTTAGAATTCTGCATTTCAAATCAAATTTGAATTATCATTATAAATTAAACAACTCAAATTTATTAAATAAATAAAATATAAATTTTCAAATTGTAACTATTCTAAGTATAATAAATTAAAAATCTATTTATCTCCATTTAAATAATCATTATCATTATAATCAACAAAATTTGATTCTTTTCCAATATTATTCTATTTTATTTATTTAAAATTTTGAAATTTAAATACACAGAAATATAAGGGATGTTACAACTATTTTCCTCAATCGGGTTTATGACTTGTTCTTAGCTATAAGGTCAGTTCAGTCTCCTACTATAGGGTGCCAACATCCACTCTATTCTCATTTTCTACAACTTATTTTGTCCACCGAACAAAATTCTCCTTTAAATAATTTATCAAAAATAATTGTCAAAAGAATAGAGACTTCAAAACTTTCTTGATTAAAAATTCTTTTATGAAATATAACAAGAAAAACTAGAGAGCTATACATGCTCTATAATATGCACCTTTTAGTGAAAGAATTTTACTTTAAAACTCAACATATACTTCTTTACATATTTTAAAACTATAACTTTTAAGATTAAAACTTGAAAACACCATAAACCATTTTTTTTTTGCAAAACTTTTATAATCTCAAGTTCTTAAAAGTTAATAATGGGGTTAGACTCAAAGTGGGTTTCTAACTTTTCTAGGTTCTCCTAGACAATCCCCAAGGTCAATTCTCTCAACTATATATTTTCCTAATCCATTTTTCTCTGTTCTACCTTTTCCAGTTTGTAATGTTTTACTGCTAAACCCACTAACCCAAAATACTAATCATATGGGATTTACTTTCCTTTCGTACAAAGTATATAGTGCACTTCCCAACCAAACTTCCTAAGTGTCTCAAATTTCCTTATTCATTCCTTTAGTGTACAAAACAAACATACCATTTCATACCATATTACACTCTTTCTATTTAGTGGGTTCCTCTATGGATCTAGGTATATATATAATATATTTATATTTTTTTAAAATACAAGTTAGTTCACTCACTATTTATATAGGAATCCTAAACCTAAGCTCTGATACCAGATGTGACAAACCCAGTTTCAACATACCGATTTTTTTTTCAAAATTCCGATCTATCGAAACACGGATTGGTTTGCTCGGGTATCCTACGGAAAAGACAGAGACATGAAACATGTTAGATTTAGAAAAACATCTCACATCGGAAGGAATAAAATATAATGTAATTGAAACATAGCTTTACCTTAACAATAATACTGCTAAACCAGTATCCAAAGCTATACAGTCTCTATCATGAACCTAACCTGCGAATGTTGTGAGGAGGGGGGGTTAGAACATAAGTCCCGTGTGACTGGATTTAAACTATACACTTTGGATAATCTTACATATACCGTTCATTTACATTTTCTAGTTTATTAGGATATCTGTGTTATTAGCATTCAAGGCTTACACACGTCGTACTCATCTTCTCCATAGTAGATTAACCTAATACAGTGCATATGTAGCTACCCCCAACTAATGTACACCCCATGGTGCCCTACTCGCATGGTATCCACCGTATCATCGCAGGAATATAGCAATCCCTAATCCTACGCCCGAATGTCGTACGGATTTCTGTATATATGTCAACTCTACGTCTACAAAGAACCACTACTTCAATATTACATAAGTGTTCGGACTGCCATCTTTGAACCATTCGATAGAATTAGTTTCCATCCTCGAATAATGCTCTCTTGTCTTATGATACACCACCCAAAGCGATATGAGTGTACCTAGACTTTCCCATGTACATAACGTTAATCGTTCTCGATGTCTATTGCATATGTTCTCTTTATGTGTGCCCGAGTCCCGTGGTAGGGCTAATCAAGAAACACAGAACTCGGTCGGGAGCCTTCAGATATCTGCCGATTGCAGATGCTAAGGTCTACTTTTATAGTGGTTATAGTCCCACTAGACCCCTCCCTCAACTAATGAAAGGCACCCAAGAATATCAAGAATGAGAACTTAACCCCGGCCCTCTATGCACTTCAAACCTATTGGCCAACCTCACCCATAACTAAATAGCAAAGTATATGGTCTTTTGGAGTTCTCCGCCTTTCCGCTTTAAGTACTGACTGAAGATGGTTGGTAGACGACGAGTTGCTATCACAGGGCACTAACTGGTCTCCCAAATCACGTTGGTCCATCTTAGTATTTTGATTGCCCCTTATTATTGCAATCAAGGCATACTCATTGGTTCACCCACGCAGACCTAACCTCTATGAGCATAGGCGGATCATCTTCCACTCACAGAGGAATACCAAGAGTACCCTACGTCCCCGGAAGCCGCGTGCTTCTTAACCCAGTCCGTTGGAGCCTACAAGAATATCTAGATGGACATGCGCTTCTCTTTGTTTCTTTTGACATCCCAATGATCTACCCCTTAGGGTTATTCATCTTCTAACGTATGGACTAGTTCAAGCGCCTCAGTTTTATATGTCATTAGACCCTACATCTAACCATTAATTATGCACTTGCGTCATCTTATGAGTTTTCTCAATTAACTTGCTTATTCTCCTTCACATTGACTTCCTTTACAAGTTTACCTAGTTACCCTTGCTTATTAATTCAATTTATAACTTAACCCATTTATGTTTATTAATAAGCTTACAACATGTTATTCTCTAAATTGTGGTCCAAGGTCTGTGTAACACCCCGTAATTCTGTTACACTAAGATTCACAAATCAAGGTAGAATTAAAAGTTAAAATCAAAATCAAGGGAAATGGGCTGCATCATTGTGTTCATCTCGGAATTTTGCATGAAAACGAGTCCGAGTTTGCGTAAATCGGAGTCCGTATGAGGAAGATATGGCCTCCGGAAGATTCAGCGAAGTTCAGATTTCAAAACTGGTCGAGTTCGAAATTCAAAAACAGACCCAGATTGGGCAGTCGACCTGGGTCACCTAGGTCGACTGGGTAGTCGACCTGGGGGTCGACCCCCCTTCTTTTTCTAGCCTTCTGCACCTGGATTGTTCTGATGTATCTGGTCACGTTTTCTAACTAGGTTCGTCCACCTAACACTATATAAGCAGCCCTAGTCACCTTCTCTATTCACAATTCTTTTCTACCCTTATGCTGCAAAGATTCTTGGCGAACATGGCTTCTTCACCTCCTCTTAATTAAATAATAAATAGAATAATATATAAAATAAATCAAGACGACGAAGTGCTGCTCAAGTTTGTCAAGAAGAGGTTCGAATCAAGATTAAAGCTTCAAGATAAGAATCAAAGGCTAGCTCAAACGGTTTATAGCAACGTCGCACGAATCATAGCAACGCCATCTTTCTATTCTAGTCTAATCTCTGTAAGTCAGTTATTTTTAGATTTGAACGTTTTTCTCTGTCCGTGACATGAAATTAAAGGAATAAAAGAATATGCCAAATCTCTCTCTCTATTCGAATCAGTGCCTATACTCTTGAACCTAATTAAGAACTGTTATGACTCGAGGACAAATAAGGCCGTGACTATGAAACTATGGACCTTAGAACCATATGCCTATGACTATGAACATTGCCTATTACTATGGACATTGCCTATGACTATGAATATTGCCTATGACTGTGACTATGACTATGAGAATTATTTTCTTGACTGTGAAAACCAACCTATGCCTTTGATTAGGAAAAGCATAAACTATTGCCTATGACATAACAAGGACATCTGTGATTAAACATATATGACTCATGACTAGGAAAGTATGGCTTAAGTTCTGTGATTATGAGATTAAACCCGATTTTTTATTCTGCTTGTCCTTGTTTTTTTTTTGGTTTTAGACCATGGGAATTTAGTTATTAAGTTAGGTCTACCCATGTTCTTGAACCTGCGTCTCTATTCTGTCTATCCTTGGTTTTAGACCTTGGGAATTTACCTATTAAGTTAGGTCTACCCATGTTCTTGAACCTACGTCGTTATTTAAACCTTTTATGCCAGTTATTATGTCCATCCTTTTTCATAGCATCTTTGGTTCATTCCCTATTTTCTACGAGTCTAGATTTATCCATAATCTAGATTGAATCGCAATTATACGAACGGTGGGAATACGATTTGGGCATAATGTGAAATGTACTAAAAACATAGTTACAAACTTGGAATTTGGCATAAATTGGGAACATGAATTATGGCATGTTCATAGAAATACAAATTGGATAAATTTAACATGAATTATAGGATGTGTAATTTGAGTCTAGTATTTACTTATAAATCTAGCATTTACATGAGTTATGAACTAGAATAATAAGTCTAGTTTGACGTGAACTGTAATTAGAATGTTAAATCAGGATTGGATTAGCTAATTTGGCGTAATAAGTATTTTGGTATAAATTTGAAATTGGCCATAATTGGGAATAACTGTCAGGTTTAGCAAAATCATGGTTAGTGACACTTAATTAGTATAGTTTACATACCAAAAGGCATAAATATGATATAGAAGGGAAAATGGGTCAAAAGAATAAATGCTGACAGTTTACATTAAAAGGGTAATTAGGAAATAAGTAAATTAGGAATAATTTATTTATAGAATTTGGCCTAAATGAGGTTATGTAAATTTAGACAAATTACAGGTTTATTAACGATATCTCTTTTAATGGTACACCAGAAAGTTCTAGGGTGACAGAGAGGATAGTGTCTAGGCTTGGGTTTGGAAAATACAAGTTTCCTGCTCTCCCTGGCAATCCCTAACTGATCCGACGGACGGGATGGTTACTTTCAAAACCTGATTTGAAAATTAGTTAAAACCCTTTGAACTAGAAAACACGAATAGGCCTAACCCGAGGTTAGACTGAGTTGCGATATAAATCTGCCCGGAACCAACCAGCACATCCAGTAATCGCAACAATATCTGTCTAATGTGAGTGGTCGTGGCTTTAATCTATTTAATTAAAGCTAGAATAAGAATGGTAGGGTTAAGTTCACTAAGACACTTAACCAATTCAACATGATAACCAGACTGGTGGGGTGGGGTTAGGGCTATACAGTTAAGCTAGAATGGGAGGGTTAAGTCCACAGGAACACTTAACCGATTTAGCATAGTTAAGCTAGGATGGGAGGGCTAAGTCCACAGGGACACTTAACCAACTTCACAAGACAAGATTTGTAGGGGTTAAGTAACTAAGAAAACACTTAGCCAAATTAACATGTTAACTAGACTAGAAGGTGGGGTTAAGTAAAGTTAATACACTTAGCCAAATTAACATGTTAACTAGACTAGAGGTTGTGGTTAAGTAAATACACTTAGCCAATTTGATATGTTATCTGGGCTAGACCGTAGGGTTAAGAAAACTTGAACACGTAACCATCAGATTGTGATAAAGGAATAGGGTTAAGTCTAAAACATGAAGGGATAATACTTAACCATTAATAACATGTTAGTTAAAACGGACGTGCAAGGTTAAGTTAAAAGGAACACTTAACCAATACAAGGTGAATGGGTAGGGTTAAGTATTAAGAAATACTTAACCAATATAACTTGGTTTGTGATGTGGTTAAGTCAACATGAATTACTGATAACACTTAACCAGTTTAACAGGATAAATGAAGGGGGTTAAGTTAGCTTGAATTGACTAATGACACTTAACCAATCCAAATTGACGGGAAAAAGAACTAAGTAGTAAACCTTAGTTAAGAAAACAACGATTCTGGAAACTAAGTGGTAAATCTTAGTTAGTAAAACTAAGTAGTAATTCTTATTATAACACGGGAAGGAGCGAATGTCCGTCTTAGTAAAAAGGAGGCTCCAACGAATTGGGTTACGAAGCCCGAGGCTTCGAGGGAACGTGGGGGTACTCTTGGTATCCCTCTGTGAGGCTGCAGATGATCCTCCTGGGCTCACAAAGGTTAAGGTATGCATAGAAGAACCAGGGGTATGCCTTGTTTGCAATATATGGCAACCTAAAGACTAGGATGGACCGGCGTGATTCGGCGAGAAAACGGTAGCCTTGTGATAGCAACTTGTCCTCTACCATCCATCTTGAGTCAATCGGGGTACGTGAAGCGGAAAGGCGGAGAACTCCAAAAGACCATATACTTGCTATCTAGTTATGGGTGAGGATGGCCATAGGATAGTGGGGCACTGGGGCCGGCGTATAGTTCTCATTTTTCAAGGTGTGCCTTTCATTAGTTGAGGGAGGGGTCAAGTGGGACCATAGCCACTGGAACAAAAACAGACCTTAGCATCTGCATCGGAAGATATCTGAAAGCTCCCGACCGAGTCGTGTATTCCTTGATTTGCCCTGACACAGGACTCGGACCGCACATTACGGGACATGTGCATCTAGACAAGCGATAAAGATTCGTGATACATGCGTGGGGAAGTATAGGAACATATACCACTCTAGGTAGTGTGTCCTAGACTTGGGGGGGGGGCATCATTCGACATGTAGCACTAGTTGGACTAGTTGGCATAAATCCTGAATCCGAGAAGCGTTCAGCAGACAATGTATACTCTAGTTCAATCTAGAAGGCACTTGGTGGAAAACCCTAGATTAAATCTAGGTAACAAATAATAAAAGTATGCCTGAAGGCGATGGAAAATACAGGGAT
Organism: Allium sativum; assembly: GCA_030737875.1. Lineage (NCBI taxonomy): Eukaryota > Viridiplantae > Streptophyta > Magnoliopsida > Asparagales > Amaryllidaceae > Allium > Allium sativum. The sequence continues at coordinate 621,942,688 of CM060910.1, forward strand.
TGGGATCACGTTATCGTTACTAGTTGGGACACTAGTTAGGCGGTGCAGAGATATAGGAATCAATATAACAAGGGAATAGCGAAGCGGCGAAATATTAGGGCGAAGCGGCAAAAGTATTAGAGCGTATCCATTTTATCTTATCTTAGCATATGTTGTGACTACCTTGTCTAATCTTGTTGACCCTATCGTCATGGTGTAATCTTGTATTCAGTTAATTCATGTCGTTTTGTTTTTCCATGTTCACATGCTAGAAGTTACTGAACTTACTCAGGCTTTATGTCTGACTCTGTTTTTCTTTCGTCTTCTTTTCTTCCGTTTTCCCTCCCCCAAGTAGTAAAGGAGGGAATAGTTTAGCTCAGGTTAAGTTGGACTGCCACTCTTTCCCAGCTTGAAGATTTGTCGAAGTTTGCTTGGATTCTCTTTTCAGATGCTATGGCTGGCTCTTGCTAAAATCGGGGAATATAAATGTTGTTTTTATGCTTCTTTATTTTGTAAGACAGATGATACTCTGATATTGTAAAGAAACCATTGTACAAACTATTTTATCAATAAAGCAAAGTTTTATTTTCCGCTGTTTAATTTCTGTCTGTCTTGTAATTTATCTGCATCTTTTACCCTAAAAGCTCCACAGAACTTAGTGCATTCCCTTTGTGAGTGACACTAACAGATGTGGGGTGTTACACGTGGTATCAGAGCTGAAGGTTACCAGATCATATAAAGGATTTGAAAAATTATTTTCAAAACGGTTTTTAAAGAAGCATTTTCAAGAGAAAAGATTTGTTTTAAAGACATATTCCCCAAAGTCATACGCACTATCTTCTCTTCCTCTGTTTAAATTCTTGTCTCCTTCTTTCTTGAGTCTCTGGGGCTCCTGGCTTTTTGGGAGGTAACCTCATCGAAGGGCAAAGTAGTGCCCGGCTTCCATCCATAGCCGTAGTTGTTTCATCTACGGGCAGTTTTCTTTCGAAGCTTATAGGGATTTCCGTACGATGGAGGCAGCTTTCAAGAGATTTGTCAACATGACTACACCCGAAAGAGAATGAGGAGTTTGGCTAAGGATCATAACCCTAGGATGAGTAATTCATGGATGTAGATTTAGCTTACGAAGGAGGAAGAAATTATAAAACCTAAGACAAGAGGAAGTATCTTTACTAGGGTATGATAGGGCATATAGTTAAGGACAAGGGCAAAACGAGGAACAAGATTTTCAGAAGGGAAAGTACATACTTTCTCCACCAAGCGTACCTAGGAGGAAGGTAGTCCGGTAGGAAGAGTCTAGTTTTCTGTTCGTACTATTTCCTTAGGTTCTAGCGCTTCTCATTTGTTCATATCCACTTCCATAGTTGGGTCTCTGCACCATAGTACTTATATAGTAGAAAGATCCCACTAGAGTCTCAAATCCAATTGGTGGTCCGACCAGTTTATTTTTGGTTAGTAGGGATTTGAGAATAGCTATCGTGTTTGCTTATATCATCTCACGTAGACCGTCTAAATCCGGAGGAGATATTCCTTGGGTGCTTGTCTGATATTGGTTTAGGCATTTGGGGCTTGTACTTGAGAAATGTCGAGTTCGGTTTGGATGGTTTGCGTGAGAGATGAATAGTTGTGGCAGGTACTCCAAAGAGCACGTAGTGACCTTCCGACTCTTATAGTTATGGCATGGCGGATAAGAGGGAAACCTCTAATCATCTTAGTACATATACTTGGTACCGTGATTGACATCTATTTATTTTGGAAAAGGGAGGTCAGAAACTTCACAATCGTGAAGTTAAATTAGTTAAGATACAGTGGAGTAATGCTCAAGAGGGCTAGATACTAGCGTCGTACCCTTTTTCTTAAGGGTGCATCCTTGATTTCTTTGTGTAGGAGCTTTACGCATAATTGTTTCTCTCTTTCCGAAGTATATCACCTAGGTCGTATCTTCGATCCTCCGGTAGAAGCCAATGGATGTAAACATGTGTTTGAAACATGTTATGGTTGGTGGTTGCAAGTGATTGCTAATGGTTGCTCGTGGATGCATATGCATACGTATTAGGCGCTAGATCAGTTCGGACGCTTTCATATTGCATTTACAGATATGTATTTGTTTGTAAATTGAACTTGATATGTTATCATATGGTTGTTGCATATGGATGAATGGCCGTGCACACATATAGTATTTACATAACTAAGGATGCTTGCATACATGATTGGACGCATGGCACCGACATGACTCGCATTAAGGAGGTCGACTGAATCAGTAGACCGCCTGATTTTACAGTAGATAAAGACATATACACACACTATGCATATGAACATGAAAGCATTAGAAATCTTTTAAGGACAATGGATGCCTGTGAGTGAATGGTTGAGTAGATGGGTGATTGGATGGTAGGACACATTCTTCCTAACTTGAAGATTTCGGGGACGAAATCCTTTTAAGTGGGGGAGAACGTAACACCCCGTAATTCCGTTACACTAAGATTCACAAATCAAGGCGGAATTAAAAGTTAAAATCGAAATCAAGGGAAACGGGATGTGCCATTGTGTTCGTCTCGGAATTCTGCATGAAAACGAGTCCGAGTTTGCGTAAATCGGAGTCCGTATGAGGAAGATATGGCCTCCGGAAGATTCAGTGAAGTTCAGATTTCAAAACTGGTCGAGTTCGAAATTCAAAAACAGACCCAGATTGGGTAGGGCGGGAATTTTCCCGCCCAAGGCACCCAGGTCGACTGGGTAGTCGACCTGGGGCACCCAGGTCGACTGGGTAGTCGACTTGGGGGTCGACCCCCCTGCTTTTTCCAGCCTTCTGCACCTGGTTCGTTCTGATGTATCTGGTCACGTTTTCTGACCAGGTTCGTCCACCTAACACTATATAAGCAGCCCTAGTCTCCTTCTCTATTCACAATTCTTTTCTACCCTTATGCTGCAAAGATTCTTGGCGAACATGGCTTCTTCTCCTCCTCTTAATTAAATAATAAATAGAATAATATATAAAATAAATCAAGACGACGAAGTGCTGCTCAAGTTTGTCAAGAAGAGGTTCGAATCAAGATTAAAGCTTCAAGATAAGAATCAAAGGCTAGCTCAAAAGGTTTCTAGCAACGTCGCACGAATCATAGCAATGCCATCTTTCTATTCTAGTCTAATCTCTATAAGTCAGATATTTTTAGATTTGAACGTTTTTCTCTATTCGTGACATGAAATTAAAGGAATAAAAGAATATGCCAAATCTCTCTCTCTATTCGAATCAGTGCCTATACTCTTGAACCTAATTAAGAACTGTTATGATTCGAGGACAAATAAGGCCATGACTATGAAACTATGGACATTATAACTATATGCCAATGACTATGAACATTGCCTATTACTATGGACATTGCCTATGACTATGAATATTGCCTATGACTGTGACTGTGACTATGAGAATTATTTTCTTGACTGTGAAAACCAACCTATGCCTTTGATTAGGAAAAGCATAAATTATTTCCTATGACATTACAAGGACATCTGTGATTAAACACCTATGACTCATGACTAGGAAAGTGTTGCTTAAGTTCTGTGATTATGAGATTAAACCCGATTATTTATTCTGCCTGTCCTTGGTTTTTTTTTGGTTTTAGACCATGGGAATTTACCTATTAAGTTAGGTCTACCCATGTTCTTGAACCTGCATCTCTATTCTGTCTATCCTTGGTTTTAGACCTTGGGAATTTACCTATTAAGTTAGGTCTACCCATGTTCTTGAACCTACGTCGTTATTTAAACCTTTTATGCCAGTTATTATGTCCATCCTTTTTCATAGCATCTTTGGTTCATTCCCTATTTTCTACGAGTCTAGATTTATCCATAATCTAGATTGAATCGCAATTATACGAACGGTGGGAATACGATTTGGGCATAATGTGAAATGTACTAAAAACATAGTTATAAACTTGGAATTTGGCATAAATTGGGAACATGAATTATGTCATGTTCATAGAAATACAAATTGGATAAATTTAACATGAATTATAGGATGTGTAATTTGAGTCTAGTATTGACTTGTAAATCTAGCATTTACATGAGTTATGAACTAGAATAATAAGTCTAGTTTGACGTGAACTGTAATTAGAATGTTAAATCAGGATTGGATTAGCTAATTTGGCGTAATAAGTATTTTGGTATAAATTTGAAATTGGCCATAATTGGGAATAACCGTCAGGATTAGCAAAATCATGGTTAGTGACACTTAATTGGTATAGTTTACATACCAAAAGGCATAAAAATGATATAGAAGGGAAAATGGGCCATAAGAATAAATGTTGACAGTTTTCATTAAAAGGGTAATTAGGAAATAAGTAAATTAGGAAAAATTTATTTATAGAATTTGGCCTAAATGAGGTTACGTAAATTTAGACAAATTAAAGGTTTATTAATGACATCTCTTTTAATGGTACACCAGAACGTTCTAGGGTGACAGAGAGGATAGTGTCTAGGCTTGGGTTTGGAAAATATAAGTTTCCTGCTCTCCCTGGCTGTCCCTAACTGATCCGACGGACGGGATGATTACTTTCAAAACCTAATTTGAAAATTAGTCAAAACCCTTTGAACTAGAAAACACGAATAGGCCTAACCCGAGGTTAGACTGAGTTGCGATATAAATCTGCCCGGAACCAACCGGCACATCTAGTAATCGCAACAATATCTGTCTAATGTGAGTGGTCGTGGCTTTAATCTATTTAATTAAAGCTAGAACAAGAATGGTAGGGTTAAGTTCACTAAGAAAATTAACCAATTCAACATGATAACCAGACTAGTGGGTGGGGTTAGGGCCATACAGTTAAGCTAGAATGGGAGGGTTAAGTCCACAAGAAAACTTAACCGATTTAACACAGTTAAGCTAGGATGGGAGGGCTAAGTCCATAGGGACACTTAACCAACTTCACAAGACAAGATTTGTAGGTGTTAAGTAACTAAGAAAACACTTTGCCAAATTAACATGTTAACTAGACTAGAAGGTGGGGTTAAGTAAAGTTAATACACTTAGCCAAATTAACATGTTAACTAGACTAGAGGTTGGGGTTAAGTAAATACACTTAGCCAATTTGATATGTTATTTGGGCTAGACCGTAGGGTTAAGAAAACTTGAACACGTAACCATCAGATTGTGATAAAGGAATAGGGTTAAGTCTAAAACATGAAGGGATAATACTTAACCATTAATAACATGTTAGTTAAAATGGACGGGCAAGGTTAAGTTAAAAGGAACACTTAACCAATACAAGGTGAATGGGTAGGGTTAAGTATTAAGAAATACTTAACCAATATAACTTGGTTTGTGATGTGGTTAAGTCAACATGAATTACTGATAACACTTAACCAGTTTAACAGGATAAATGAAAGGGGTTAAGTTAGCTTGAATTTACTAATGACACTTAACCAATCCAAATTGACGGGAAAGAGAACTAAGTAGTAAACCTTAGTTAAGAAAACAACGATTCTGGAAACTAAGTGGTAAATCTTAGTTAGTAAAACTAAGTAGTAATTCTTAGTATAACACGGGAATGAGCGAATGTCCGTCTGAGTAAAAAGGAGGCTCCAACGAATTGGGTTACGAAGCCCGAGGCTTCGAGGGGACGTGAGGGTACTCTTGGTATCCATCTGTGAGGCAGCAGATGATCCTCCTGGGCTCACAGAGGTTAAGTTCTGCGTAGAAGAACCAGGGGTATGCCTTGGTTGCAATATATTGCAACCTAAAGACTAGAATGGACCGGCGTGATTCGGCGAGAAAATGGTAGCCTTGTGATAGCAACTCGTCGTCTACAATCCATCTTGAGTCAATCCAGGTATGTGAAGCGGAAAGGCGGAGAACCCCAAAAGACCATATACTTGCTATCTAGTTATGGGTGAGGATGGCCATAGGATAGTGGGGGCACCGGGAGCCGGCGTACAGTTCTCATTTTTCAAGGTGTGCCTTTCATTAGTTGAGGGAGGGATCAAGTGGGACCATAGCCACTGGAACAAAAACAGACCTTAGCATCTACATCGGCAGATATCTGAAAGCTCTTGACCGAGTCCTGTATTCCTTGATTTTCCCTGACATAGGACTCGGACCACACAATACGGGACATGTGCAGCTAGACAAGCGATAACGATTCGCGATACATGCGTGGGGAAGTATAGGAACATATACCACTCTAGGTAGTGTGTCCTAGACTTGGGGGGGCATCGTTCGACATGTAGCACTAGTTGGACTAGGTGGTATAAATCCTGAATCCGAGAAGCATTCAGCAGACAACGTAAACTCTAGTTTAATCTAGAAGGCACTTGGTAGAAAACCCTAGATTAAATCTAGGTAACAAATAATAAATGTATGCCTGAAGGCGATGGAAAATACAGGGATTGGGATCACGTTATCGTTACTAGTTGGGACACTAGTTAGGCAGTGCAGAGATATAGGAATCAATATAACAAGGGAATAGCGAAGCGGCGAAGTATTAGGGCGAAGCGGCGAAAGTATTAGAGCGTATCCTGTTTATCTTATCTTAGCATATCTTGGGACTACCTTGTCTAATCTTGTTGACCCTATCGTCATGGTGTAATCTTGTATTCAGTTAATTCATGTCGTTTTGTTTTTCCATGTTCACATGCTAGAAGTTACTGAACTTACTCAGGCTTTATGTCTGACTCTGTTTTTCTTTTGTCTTCTTTTCTTCCGTTTTCCCTCCCCTAGGTAGTAAAGGAGGGAATAGTTTAGCTCAGGTTAATTTGGACTGCCACTCTTTCCCAGCTTGAAGATTTGTCGAAGTTTGCTTAGATTCTCTTTTCAGATGCTATGGCTGGCTCTTGCTAAAATCGGGGAATATAAATGTTGTTTTTATGCTTCTTTATTTTGTAAGACAGATGATACTCTGATATTGTAAAGAAACCATTGTACAAACTATTTTATCAATAAAGCAAAGTTTTATTTTCCGCTGTTTAATTTCTGTCTGTCTTGTAATTTATCTGCATCTTTTACCCTAAATGCTCCACAGAACTTAGTGCATTCCCTTTGTGAGTGACACTAACGGATGTGGGGTGTTACAGTTTGTGATCCACAATCTCTTTTATATTCTTGTTTGATTTCAATAACATGTTTTACTTAATATGTAATTAAGTATATCAATTCACATGTTTCCAATTAACATGTCACTTACCATTTATGATTAAATATAACTTATTTCGTTTCATAAATTTTCCTTATCCTTTCTCATTTAACCATAATTCCACTTTACGTCATCAATACGACTTATCGTTGTTTCCTTATTAACTTAGTTCTATTAACTAAGGCCCATTAATAAGTTTCTCTAACCATTTATTACAACCTATGTTATAATTTCCCCTTGTCCCTAGGATAAGTCTGTAATGACCCAGATTTCCGTAACATCAGAGTTGACTATATACATCATACGTCCAACCCAAATATCACGAAAATACGAAACATTTTTTTTAGAAGAAAGAGATAGAAGAAGAACAGAAATAACAAAGAATCTCACATCGCAGCGGAACAAAATATAATATATTATAACTTTTAAAATACAAAATCTCAACTGTATAACATACACTTATCGGAGTACAATACTTACAACACATCGGAACAAAACTCTATATAACTAACGCTGAAGCCTCCTGCTCCAAGCTCCTTTAAATATATCTGAAAAATCCTGAACTACTTGACTGCCCGTACAAATTTAGGCACCCAAGAGTTTAGGTAGAACAAAACAAATAAACTCCGGGTCAGTCATGGGACTGGTATGAGTAAACAGTTTAAAACAGTTTCAGAAAACTAAATGATATCTCATAAGACCACGCCGTATAACACGGAACGGGTTTTTCCCTTATGAAAATCCAAACACTTGACTTATCCTTATATCAAAACTCTTTTGATATTATAATAATGCCTAAATCAAGTAGATAACAATCTAGTGGATCGTTTGCATCTCACGTTCCACATATATATACAAATCATAAACCGCAAGCACGTATTGGGTATTTGATTTCCAACTATGACAAGGTATGGAACCACCTTCCGCTGGTGTATCTCTAGAGGAGAATACACCGAGTTCAACAAGAACATCTTGCAACTCAGCCACACATGACCGACCACTCATTTGGCTTGAGTGTATCAAATGTATATCACCAACGGTTGGGATCAGCAACCGTTTCCCGAATGGGATAGCATCGACAATAGATTTTTAGAAGTAAATGAAACTCTAGATCTGGTGATTATACACCCTAATAGGTGCGACCTACATAGCCATGCTGCTTGTCCGATTTCTGTCATTTACCGGTTGATGAGGCCAGAAGCTACGCTTTATCATCACACCAGATTCACTTCGAATGCCACATCGTCAAATCCATCAAATCACCGATTGACGTCCTCAACAGTACATTACGTGTTAGCTAAAAGAAGTTTCCTTCTCCGCTTCCACTCTTGGTACGGTTGAAGAAATCAATGTACGTGACCTTTCTGGAAATACTCTGTCAGACATTCATCCATATACGTCACCCAGGAACAGGATGAACTGAAGGCACTATTTCTATTAATAGAAAAAGTCCTTGCACTCTACTCCGTCTTCGATTATCTTTACATAATCTGATTCGCACGCTACTGCCAATATGGAGTGGTTCTTCGGATAATAATCCAACCGGTCTCTTCCATATTGACAACGATGGTCAAAACTTCGATAGTCTGTGATTTAACTATCGAATATAAACAAGTGTTTCGATAGTCGATGATTTAACCATCGAATAAAACAAGTGTTCATCCAAACATCCAACAATCAGTGAGCCTTTAATTAATATTTCATTAATTAAATCACTTCTCTATTTCTTTATCAATATTTGTTAACCAAATATTTTCAATAACTATATTGGCCTTTTACGTTATTTGGAAAACATTCCCGAATATCGCCTTCCTTTATTTTCTAAACTTAGAAAATATATGATAGTTATAATTGGAAAATATTCCAATTACTTATCTCTTCTCCGATCTCATTTATTTCTCTACTTTGGAAATGTTTATTATTCTATTTCCAAGCTTACATTTATTTGGGTTAAAACGGATGTTGTGTAAAACATCGTTACGACAAACCAAATACTATACTCAACTAACTCTTATCCAATATTGATCTTCGAGCCTGGAATCTTACTATTTATTTGTTAATAATGAAATCAATCAAGTTGGGGTATAACTACATCTCAGACCTTGACTGAATAACATTTATAACGTCAAAACAGATGTGACTACTTACTCGAATAATCAATACCATATAATTAATTCTTCACTTTTAAACACATATACACTTCTCTTTCTATTCTTACTAGATTTTATTCTTATACTTCCTTTTTGATTATACTATTCTATTTCTAAGTTCGTTTCCTTATCGACTTCTATATATATCGATACGTTGATTTCTAACTACCAAATTATCTTAAAAATATTCTATCTCCTTAAATTCCCGGAAAAATTTGCCATAACCTCCTTTGTACCGGGAGCATCGGGAAAATCCCCAAACTACCACACAGGCCTTTTCCAATCAAAAAGAAAAAGAAAGCCAAGCGGCTAGCCGATACGGCGCATAAAATCTCATATGTGAATTAAATACATACCTTTTTGTCGGGTATTCTATTTATATACCTTCTAACACTTTATTCCAAACCTGTCTCCTGTATTTATACCTGTCCAATCTATTTCCAACTATACCCGATCGTTTTACTAAATTTGTTAATTAATTTGTTAATTAACTCTTCAGTCTACTTCACCTTCATATTTGAACATGACATGTTCAAATATAATTTAACTTGCATATCAACAAATCCTAATTATACTCATACTCTTGTTTCCTTATCGACTTCTCTATTCAAATTCCAATTCAATTCAACTCGAAATCTCTTTATTTAAACTTCATTTAAATTCTATTAGAATCCCTATATTTAAACTCCATTTGAAATTCTATTTTCAAACTCTATAGTTAAATTCCATTTGAAATTCTATTTTTAAACTCTATAGTTAACTCCATTTGAAATTCTATTTTCAAACTCTATAGTTAACTTCATTTGAATTCTATTTTCAAATTCTATAGTTTAAAGTCCATTTGAATTCTATATTCAAATTCTATTTGATTTCCATGCATTATTTATAAACAACGTTTATAACTTCACTTAAAATCCCTCATTATATATATTTATAAACAAAGTTTATAAATTCAATTAAAATCCCACCTTTTCGTTTATAAACAGAGTTTATAAATTCAATTCAAATCCCGTCTTTTCATTTATAAACAGAGTTTATAAATTCGATTCAAAACCCACCTTTTCACTTGTAAACAAAGTTTATAAATTCGATTCAAATCCCGTCTTTTCATTTATAAACAAAGTTTATGAATTCAACTTAAATCCCGTCTTTTCATTTATAAACAAAGTTTATAAATTCCATACTTGTTTTATATATATTCAAAATAGGTTAATATTTTTATTCTATTCAGAATTTCAAATTCTATTCTATTTGAATCTTATATATTCAAATTTCAAATTCTATTTTAGAAAAATAGAATTTTCTTTCTAAATCTCAAATATCCTTTTTCATGATATTTTTAAATATCAATACTTAGGCCCTAGTGATATTTAAACACACAAAGCAACCAATTATTTATTTTTCTAACACATCATATATGACAGTATATATGCAAATAAATAAACAAATAGATAATATATTTTTGAGGAATCCTGTTGGATTCCTCCAACCTGTTTTTCCTGCATCCAATGACGTTAGTCAACATAGTAATACCCATCCTGCTTCGAGGCAGGATATCGCGGTATGAAGGTCATCCACTATCATAGCGTGGGGTGTATAGGGTAATCATCCGTTAATGATACCGCGTGCATCCGCTAATGAGACTGTGGGAATCCAACCAATCATCAACCCTATATATATATATATATATATATATATATATATATATATATATATATATAAGTCAACCAATCCTAAATAACTATATATATTTTAAAACAATCAGACAACATTCAAACAAGCATAACAATTATTTTTAACTATATAAAAATAATTCTAAATAAAAGGTGTGATTTACTCACCAATGATTTTATTTCTGCAGAATATCTTGTTTAATTTTCCAAGTTGTTGCGTCAATGCATCTACTTGAATCATCTTAACTGGATCTACTTTGCACCTACGATTATTTGATTTTTACTTATCGATTAATGATTATTTAATTTAAATTAACTACTAACTAATAAATAAATATGTAATTTAAATTTGCATATACTTTATTGCCTCATAAATAAATCGATCAGTCCACGAAGCATAACCCCAAACAGCCCTAAATCTGCATCAGTCCCAAACTGCCTCATACTGCATTTCTTCACATGGTAATTTCCTCGAATATCATGCAGGCCATCTCCATTTTCTCCTTATTTTTCTGAACTCGCGGTACCTACTTTGTCGAGTTACAGGTTGCGATTTCGACAAGCTACAGTAGCAGTAGCGATTCCATTCGAACCAATTCCTCCCAAAGTCTGTTATCCGATGCTACTCCTCACAACACTTCTACATCCTTCACAACAATCATCGACACCTCCCCTAAAACCACCGTGACCAACTCCTTCAAATCGCACAGAAAAATGTCGGAATCCCCTTAGTAGAACAGCGACGACCTTACGACTGAATTCGAACGCACCCATATCGCATCCCTTCGAGCATCACCAGAACGTCGACTAGCTTCAGGAAGAACCGCGGTTTAAAACTGCAAAACCCAATTTGCGAATGGCTTGACTCGACGTTGAGCTTCCGGTTCCTTCATGTCTTCAAGTCGCGATGCCTCCCTCAATCTGAAGACGGCTCCAGGAATTGCGATTTTTGATTTGGAAGAAGAAATTTCGGTGACCATTTATGATTTTGAGTTGAAGCTTTCGGATTTTGTTTGTAAATCAACAAAAGGGGTGGTGCGATTTATAGAGTGGATAAGTGGAGAAAGAAAGGCCACGGGTTTTGTGGTTCTGGAGGAAGAGATGTGGTTAAGTAAGGGACTACTAATTTTTCCCTGCTTGTTGGCTTGTTTTATGACCATAAAAAAAGGATTTATTTTATTTTAAACTTGTTTTTAAACTTGTGTCCCTTAATTTAAACCCCTCATTATTCCGAACTCCTCTCTGAACCCAATTACTGACATTTCTAGGGTTTAACCACTGTTCCGATTCCGTTGGAACAGGTTTCGATGTCTCGTTTGATCGCCTATAGAAGATATTAATTTAAATCGATTTAAATTAAATTCTAAACCACTAAATTCACCAAAAATAAATTAATATTATTATTCTAACTCAAACTGAATTTTGTACTGATCATCTGAACTGTTCTGATTCACCTTTAAAATTTCTAACTGAATTATTTCTCGTATTACGATGATTTAATATATTCGGTATTAAATCGAATATCGATTATTAAATCAATAACTTAATATAAATATTCATTTATATTATCCACCCAATATTTAAATCCGTATTAATTAACCCATAAGAATCCGGGTCATTACAATCTTCCCCACTTAAAATAATTTCGTCCTCGAAATTGCTAAGGTAGGAAAAGTGCTACAAACCTATTTATCTTTTCAAAACTTATTTATGTTGATACTCAACATTTCAAACTTCCTTACGTAACTTCCTTTTGAATAAATCCCTATTCGATAACTCCTCCCTTCGAATAACTATATTCGATAATATCTCTTTAGAATAACTAGATTCGAAACCTTCAAATAAACTATATTCGATTTTCTCTATTCAATTTACTCTTATCAATTAACTCTATTTGATTAGCTCTTTCCACTTAACTCCTTCCGAATAAGCTATATTCGATAACTCCTTTAACTCTATTCGAATAAGCTATATTCGATTTTCTCCTTTAATTCTATTCGAATAACTATATTTGATTTAACTCCATTCATTGGACTCTAGATCGCAGCGATCACAATGGTTACGCCTGATTCCCTCAGGAAACATCTGACCGCCCTAGGCTATCTGCAGCCCTGCGAATTACGCTGGCAGTCGTACAAAATGGCAACTTATCCTGAGTAACTATGTTTGACTAACTCTATCTCAATAACTATATTCGATCAACTTTTAATTGAATAACTAACATTCAATTAAATACTAATTCGATTAACTATGTTCAATTAACTCTATCAGGTTAACTCTTAATTTGGATAACAAATATTCGATAAATTCTAATTGAATAACAAATATTCAATTAACTCTACGGATTAACCCTAACTGATTAACTCTAACTGATTAATTCTTACTCTAATCGATTTATTCTAACTCTAATCGATTTATTTCTAACTCTAATCGACTATTTCTAACTCTAATCGACTTCTCCTATTCGAATAACTCCTATTGGATAACGTTTATTCATTTATAAAGATTTACTTTTAGTAATGGTTCTTTACTTTATAAAGGTTCTCTTTTATAACGTTACTTTACTTATACAAGTGTTGTGTACCCCTTCTATTTAAAACTATTGGTGCTAAAAACCAATATCTCTTCTCTATATAAGTTCAGACTTATATATTCCATTTATCGAATGATAAATATTTAATTTAATTTATAAACTGTTATTTATAAATTTATCTTTTCTATTTATCTGTTAAAAACAGATTTCCATTTTCTATTCATCTACTAAATATTCCTTTGATTAAATTCTATTTATTTAACAAATAAATATCTCATTTATAACATTCTATTTATTTTCTATAAATAAATATTTCCATTTAATCTATTTGTAAATGTTTTTACAAATATTCCCTTCCAAATTCTATTTGTAAATGTTTTTACAAATATTTTCTCCTTTTATTTGTTTGCACATAACTTCCTTTGTATTTGTGTTACAAATATATTTTCTTTTTAACTCTTTTGGTTTTTCTTTATTCATACCCAATTCATATTTCATTCACATTGATTTTACTCAATTTATTCGTTTCGATCCATTTAACTTACTTAAGTTAAATTCAATTTCAACCATTCAAATTCCCATTAACTAGTTGCTAATTAACCGTTTTTCCTATTTCACCCTTTTTATTTGAATATAACTTGTTCAAATATATGTCAACTTAATTATAACTAATCTAATTATATGTTCAACTCGAGTTATATATTCGATTTCGAATATAAATTCTCAATCTCTTTCACTTATCCAAAAACCCAATTTCGATTCAAATTTCCTTTAACTGATTATTCTCCAATTTAGTTAATTCTATTTAACCATTTAAAATATGATTTTCGTCTTAAAAATCATTTCACTTACTTCACTGGAGTTCATATTTATTTTATATCCCCAGTCTGGATTTTTCTAATGCCAATTCGGATTTTATTTCCTAAAAATCCTTTTATTTATTTAATTAAACCGTTATGGTTTTATAATGGTTCTGGCGCTGCTTTTCTAAAAATTTGATTTTGACATAACTTAAAATCTACACGACGAAATCCAGATTTTTCTCTTTCATTAGAAAACTATTGTTCAACCGGTCCCGACGATTCTTGTTTCAAAGAATTTCGACTTCAATTGAGTTCTGTATACTAAATTGAAGTTCGAATCGCCAATTTACGAACTGCCGCGCTATGGCGAGCTCGTTTTAGTTATATTTATAAATATAAACATTCTAACTTTGTTTATAATAAATTCAACTCCATTCTGATATGTTTTTAATATGTATCAAATCCCTTTCATAATATTCCCGGTCTATTTCACTTCTAATATTCAAATCCTATATATTTACAATATTCAAATTCCATTTTAATTTCTTTATTCAAACTCTATATTTGAATTTCCTTCTATTCAATTTCTATTTGAATTTTCTTCTATTCGAATTCTAATTCAACTTCTTATCTTCAAATTCTATTTGAATTTCTTATCTTCAATTTCTATTTGAAATCCTTTATTCAAAACCCATTTCAAATCCCTTATTCAAATTCCATTTGAAATCCTTTATTCAATTTCTATTTAAATTCATTTGTTCAATTTCTATTTGAAATCCCTTGAATTTAAATTCTATTTCAAACTCTATATTTTCTTGAATTCTAATATTCAACCTCCACTCTATATTCTCTTTGAAATTCTATTTAACCATTTTCCATTTGAATTCTAATATTCAAATCTCTATTTGACTTTTCTTTATTCAAATCCATTTGAATTCCTTTGAATTCAAATTCCATTTCAATTTTTCTTATACAATTTCTATTTGAATTTTCTTTATTCAAACTCATTTGAATTCCTTTAAATTCAAATTCTATTTCACTTCTATTTGAATTATATATATATTCAAATTCCTTTATTTTACTTCTATTTTAAATCTATATTCCAATTCTCATTTCAAAATTTCTTTGAAGTTATATAAATATATACATATATTTATATCTATGTCAAATTCAAAACATTTGAATTTTCAAACAACTTGTTTCTTTTCAAACAAATTTCCATCAAAACTTTTCTAAGGCAGCAATTCATCACTTAGGAACTCGAAAATGGACACTAATGATGTTGCGACCATCATCAGAATTATTTCCCAGCTACTGAATGAGTTCAGTACTATATTTCTTTCAAAATCCATTTAGAAAAATATTTTCCAAACTCCCAGGATTTTAAATTCTAAATTCTGGTTGGAAATCAAATTTCAATTTATCACATTTGTATATTTGATTTCATATACAAATTCCATTGGTTATATATATATATATATATATATATATATAACTATTTCTGTTTTATAATCTAATTTGATTATAATCCTAACAATCAACTTAACCATTTAAAAACAATATCGTGTCCAATCTTCTGTTCAAGTGTTTATAAACTCCTATCGACATCGTGGCGTCCCACGATTCGATCAGAATTCATAATCTACTCAACAGACTAGTTAACACAATATAAAATAGTTTTTATATCAAATAACAAATACGCTTTCTCGTATATATATACACTCAACTCATTCTAGGATACTACTGATCCTATCTCTAATGAGCACATTCCAACAAGCCTAGGTATTCGCTCAACCTAAGCTCTGATACGAACTGTAATGACCCAGATTTCCGTAACATCAGAGTTGACTATATACATCATACGTCCAACCCAAATATCACGAAAATACGAAACATTTTTTTTAGAAGAAAGAGATAGAAGAAGAACAGAAATAACACAGAATCTCACATCGCAGCGGAACAAAATATAATATATTATACCTTTTGAAATACAAAATCTCAACTGTATAACATACACTTATCAGAGTACAATACTTACAACACATCGGAACAAAACTCTATATAACTAACGCTGAAGCCTCTTGCTCCAAGCTCCTTTAGATATATCTGAAAAATTCTGAACTACTTGACTGCCCGTACAAATTTAGGCACCAAAGAGTTTAGGTAGAACAAAACAAATAAACTCCGGGTCAGTCATGGGACTGGTATGAGTAAACAGTTTAAAACGGTTTCAGAAAACTAAATGATATCTCATAAGACCACGCCGTATAACACGGAACGGGTTTTTCCCTTATGAAAATCCAAACACTTGACTTATCCTTATATCAAAACTCTTTTAATATTATAATAATGTCTAAATCAAGTAGATAACAATCTAGTGGATCGTTTGCATCTCTCGTTCCACATATATATACAAATCATAAACCGCAAGCACGTATTGGGTATTTGATTTCCAACTATGACAAGGTATGGAACCACCTTCCGCTGGTATATCTCTAGAGGAGAATACACCGAGTTCAACAAGAACATCTTGCAACTCAGCCACACATGACCAACCACTCATTTGGCTTGAGTGTATCGAATGTATATCACCAACGGTTGGGATCAGCAACCGTTTCCCGAATGGGACAACATCGACAATAGATTTTTAGAAGTAAATGAAACTCTAGATCAGGTGATTATATACCCTAATAGGTGCGACCTACATAGCCATGCTGCTTGCCCGATTTCTGTCATTTACCGGTTGATGAGGCCAGAAGCTACGCTTTATCATCACACCAGATTCACTTCGAATGCCACATCGTCAAATCCATCAAATCACCGATTGACGTCCTCAACAGTACATTACGTGTTAGCTAAAAGAAGTTTCCTTCTCCGCTTCCACTCTTGGTACGGTTGAAGAAATCAATGTACGTGACCTTTCTGGAAATACTCTGTCAGACATTCATCCATATACGTCACCCAGGAACAGGATGAACTGAAGGCACTATTTCTATTAATAGAAAAAGTCCTTGCACTCTACTCCGTCTTCGATTATCTTTACATAATCTGATTCGCACGCTACTGCCAATACGGAGTGGTTCTTCGGATAATAATCCAACCGGTCTCTCCATATTGACAACGATGGTCAAAACTTCAATAGTCTGTGATTTAACTATCGAATGAAAACAAGTGTTTCGATAGTCGATGATTTAACTATCGAATAAAACAAGTGTTCATCCAAACATCCAACAATCAGTGAGCCTTTAATTAATATTTCATTAATTAAATCACTTCTCTATTTCTTTATCAATATTTGTTAACCAAATATTTTCAATAACCATATTGGCCTTTTACTTTATTTGGAAAACATTCCCGAATATCGCCTTCCTTTATTTTCTAAACTTAGAAAATATATGATAGTTATAATTGGAAAATATTCCAATTACTTATCTCTTCTCCGATCTCGTTTATTTCTATACTTTGGAAATATTTATTATTCTATTTCCAAGCTTACATTTATTTAGGTTAAAACGGATGTTGTGTAAAACTTCGTTACGACAACCCAAAAACTATACTCAACTAACTCTTATCCAATATTGATCTTCGAGCCTGGAATCTTACTATTTATTTGTTAATAATGAAATCAATCAAGTTGGGGTATAACTACCTCTCAGACCTTGACTGAATAACATTTATAACGTCAAAACAGATGTGACTACTTACTCGAATAATCAATACCATATAATTAATTCTTCACTTTTAAACACATATACACTTCTCTTTCTATTCTTACTAGATTTTATTCTTATACTTCCTTTTTGATTATACTCTTCTATTTCTAAGTTCGTTTCCTTATCGACTTCTATATATATCAATACGTTGATTTCTAACTATCAAATTATCTTAAAAATATTCTATCTCCTTAAATTCCCGGAAAAATTTTCCATAACCTCCTTTGTACCGGGAGCATCGGGAAAATCCCCAAACTACCACACAGGCCTTTTCCAATCAAAAAGAAAAAGAAAGCCAAGCGGCTAGCCGATACGGTGCATAAAATCTCATATGTGAATTAAATACATACCTTTTTGTCGGGCATTCTATTTATATACCTTCTAACACTTTATTCCAAACCTGTCTCCTGTATTTATACCTGTCCAATCTATTTCCAACTATACCCGATCGTTTTACTAAATTCGTTAATTAATTTGTTAATTAACTCTTCAGTCTACTTCACCTTCATATTTGAACATGACATGTTCAAATATAATTTAACTTGCATATTAACAAATCCTAATTATACTCATATCTTGTTTCCTTATCGACTTCTCTATTCAAATTCCAATTCAATTCTACTCGAAATCCCTTTATTTAAACTTCATTTAAATTCTATTAGAATCCCTATATTTAAACTCCATTTGAAATTCTATTTTCAAACTCTATAGTTAAATTCCATTTGAAATTCTAATTTCAAACTCTATAGTTAACTACATTTGAAATTCTATTTTCAAACTCTATAGTTAACTTCATTTGAATTCTATTTTCAAATTCTATAGTTTAAAATCCATGTGAATTCTATATTCAAATTCTATTTGAATTCTCTGCATTATTTATAAACTTCGTTTATAACTTCACTTAAAATCCCTCATTATATATATTTATAAACAAAGTTTATAAATTCAATTCAAATCCCAACTTTTCGTTTATAAACAGAGTTTATAAATTCAATTCAAATCCCGTCTTTTCATTTATAAACAGAGTTTATAAATTCTATTCAAAACCCACCTTTTCATATGTAAACAAAGTTTATAAACTCGATTCAAATCACGTCTTTTCATTTATAATCAAAGTTTATGAATTCAATTCAAATCCCGTCTTTTCATTTATAAACAAAGTTTATAAATTCCATACTTGTTTTATATATATTCAAAACAGGTTAATATTTTTATTCTATTCAGAATTTCAAATTCTATTCTATTTGAATCTTATATATTCAAATTCCAAATTCTATTTTAGAAAAATAGAATTTTCTTTCTAAATCTCAAATATCCTTTTTCATGATATTTTTAAATATCAATACTTAGGCCCCAGTGATATTTAAACACACAAAGCAACCAATTATTTATTTTTCTAACACATCATATATGACAGTATATATGCAAATAAATAAACAAATAGATAATATATTTTTGAGGAATCCTGTTGGATTCCTCCAACCTGTTTTTCCTGCATCCACAGACGTTAGTCAACATAGTAATACCCATCCTGCTTCGAGGCAGGATATCGCGATATGAAGGTCATCCACTATCATAGCGTGCGGCGTATAGGGTAATCATCCGCTAATGATACCGCGGGCATCCGCTAATGAGACTGTGGGAATCCAACCAATCGTCAACCCAATATATATATATATATAATAGTCAACCAATCCTAAATAACTATATATATTTTAAAACAATCAGACAACATTCAAACAAGCATAACAATTATTTTTAACTATATAAAAATAATTCTAAATAAAAGGTGAGATTTACTCACCAATGATTTTATTTCTGCAGAATATCTTGTTTAATTTTCCAAGTTGTTGCGTCAATGCATCTACTTGAATCATCTTAACTGGATCTACTTTGCGCCTACGATTATTTGATTTTTACTTATCGATTAATGATTATTTAATTTAAATTAACTACTAACTAATAAATAAATATGTAACTTAAATTTGCATATACCTTATTGCCTCATAAATAAATCGATCAGTCCACGAAGCATAACCCCAAACAGCCCTAAATCTGCATCAGTCCCAAACTGCCTCATACTGCATTTCTTCACATGGTAATTTCCTAGAATATCACGCAGGCCATCTCCATTTTCTCCTTATTTTTCTGAACTCGCGGTACCTACTTTGTCGAGTTACAGGTTGCGATTTCGACAAGCTACAGTAGCAGTAGCGATTCCATTCGAACCAATTCCTCCCAAAATCTGTTATCCGATGCTACTCCTCACAACACTTCTACATCCTTCACAACAATCATCGACACCTCCCCTAAAACCACCGTGACCAACTCCTTCAAATCGCACAGAAAAATGTTGGAATCCCCTTAGTAGAACAACGACGACCTTACGACTGAATTCGAACGCACCCATATCGCATCCCTTCGAGCATCACCAGAACGTCGACTAGCTTCAGGAAGAAACGCGGTTTAAACCTGCAAAACCCAATTTGCGAATGGCTTGACTCGACGTTGAGCTTCCGGTTCCTTCATGTCTTCAAGTCGCGATGCCTCCCTCGATCTGAAGATGACTCTAGGAATTGCGACTTGCGATTTTTGATTTGGAAGAAGAAATTTCGGTGACCATTTATGATTTTGATTTGAAGCTTTCGGATTTTGTTTGTAAATCAACAAAAGGGGTGGTGCGATTTATAGAGTGGATAAGTGGAGAAAGAAAGGCCACGGGTTTTGTGGTTCTGGAGGAAGAGATGTTGTTTAGTAAGGGACTACTAATTTTTCCTTGCTTGTTAGCTTGGTTTATGACCATAACAAAAGGATTTATTTTATTTTAAACTTGTTTTTAAACCTGTGTCCCTTAATTTAAACCCCTCATGATTCCGAACTCCTCTCTGAACCCAACTACTGACATTTCTAGGGTTTAACCACTATTCCGATTCCGTTGGAACAGGTTTCGATGTCTCGTTTGATCGCCTATAGAAGATATTAATTTAAATCGATTTAAATTAAATTCTAAACCACTAAATTCTCCAAAAATAAATTAATATTATTATTCTAACTCAAACTGAAGTTTCTACTGATCATCTGAACTGTTTTGATTCAGCTTTAAAATTTCTAACTGAATTATTTCTCGTATTACGATGATTTAATATATTCGATATTAAATCGAATATCGATTATTAAATCAATAACTTAATATAAATATTCATTTATATTATCCACCCAATATTTAAATCCGTATTAATTAACCCATAAGAATCCGGGTCATTACAAAGTCTTAACATGTTATTCTTACCAATGGGTTTCAGACTCCCGGACTACTTAATTTATAATTAAGTACAATATATTTTCCCCCCTTTTCTTAACTGGTTTTAGGTTTTCCTCTTTTCTGATTACTTAATTTACAATTAAGTGTCACTTAACTTAATTCACCAGTTATCTCATTCCCTTACTAGTTTATTATAACCTAAGTTATAATATTCACTTGTCCCTAGGACAAGTCTACCTATTATACAACATTTTCATTAATGTTATTTATTTATAATAGGTTATTATCATTCCCCTTTTAAACCATTTACTGTTGTAAACCATTATTCTTTATTCTTTGTAATATATGATCCTTATTATATTAAGGAAAACACTTCATGCACCTTATTAGTTTGATAGAAGGAATCAATGATTTATTTTCGTAACGTTTTCCCATCTAAATCCATGGTAGCAATTAATTTCTTTACTTTTCTATATTTATTGTGGCTTACTTATAACAACGTTTTAAGAAATAAGTCATTTAGGGAAGTACATCACTTTTCCCTCTTATCACACTAACTCAATTCATTACATCCCTTCCTTTTTTATTTTCTGAGTTATACATTTAATTACCATCCTTGCCATTTATTCATATCTTGTTATATATATAAGCACTAGACCACTCACATTAAGCCTAAACTTGTGGACGCTGGATTTGTCGGGCAGGTCCGGGCAGACTCCTACCACAAGCTGACTTAACCTCGCGCCTTAGCACATGTTGTTAATTCTTGCACTTAGGCCTCTCACATTACATTCAACATTAGTGGCTGCTGGATATGCTGGTCGGGTCCGGGCAGACTTCCGCCACTAATGCAGCCTAACCTCATGCCATAAGTGTATTTACAATTTCTAATTGTAATCCTAGGCATATTCATTTTCATTCAATCACTTATGTTCATATCAAATTGCGCTTCCAAATTAAAATCTCAAGACATAATATATGTTATGTTCATTACATGAAAATTTTAAACATATTATCCTTTTTACTGTAATATAGTTTACAGTAATCTAATGTACATGTCATCCAATTTTTTCCTATATTTTATCGCATGTCATTTTCAACATATGTTTAATTCTACTAGGACATGTAAACATTCAATCGAGTAATTATTTTAACATGTCGTTCAATCAATAATATGTCCCAAGCAAAGCATGTAATTACAATCACTGAATTGGCTATTTATATCCTAACAAGTTTATTTTCTCCAACATGTAAACATTCAATAACTAAGCCAATTCAACATAGGAATTTCCTGACATATTCACATCAACATTTCAATTCGTTACAACAGCAATTTATAATTAAACTGGCCATTTCAACATTTATTAAAAAGGGGAATTCTAAATGATAGTCAAAACATTATCTAAAGGCTATAGCTTAAACCCACTCACTTTTAAGCTTTCTCCAAATTTTGGATCTGATCCATTCTATCATCCATTGCAACAACCCGGAATTTTGGGGCCAATTTAAAATTTTTATTTTTAGAAATTTTAATGGATTTTTATATTTAAAATAATTTATTTTAAATAAGAACGACTAATTTTTTATTTTAAAATGAATAAATTCAATTTAATTATAAAAGGAGTTTAAAACAGCGCTGTAGTTTGAAAATTTGAATTTGAACATTGACTGACTGTACAGGATTCAAAACAAATCGGATTTTAGTAAAAGCTAAAATATTTAAATATGTTTAAACATATCTTTCCAACGAATCTGAAAAACAAAAATTTCATTGCAGGAATAGAAAGTTATGTCCAGTTTAAAATTTAGAAAAGTCGCTGTAGAATTTATATATATATTAATAAAATATATAGCCCTTAAAAATAGTCATTTTTCAAACGACCTCAGTTTTCGACGAAACCACTTTTGTTGGAAACGGAATGTCAGATTATTGCTAGGTTTTAATTTTCATAATTTTCCGAATTAATATGTGAGCGTGGCAGAAGAAAACGTGTTTTTTCAGTTTTAGTCAAATATAATTGACTTGAAAATGGCCATTTTTCAAACAGTCTCAGAATTCGATGAAATTAGTTTTCTTCGGACCGTATCGTCAAAGCATGACTAAAAAATATTTTTCTGTAATTTTTAGAGTCCGTATATGGCCCCGGTAATTTAAAATGTACGTTTAAATTTAATATAAATTGATTTATATTTTAATTTTGATAAAAACTCATCGTAACAGCCGAATTGGGTTATGAAACATATTCCATTGTGTCCAGGACGGGGGTTATTGGCTAGGGGCGACACTCGTTGGGATGGATTTGGAGTCCGTGATGTTAAGCTGATATTATTTGAATTAAATAAATAAAATACTATAGAAATACGCTATAAATACTCATCCAAATACCTAACCCTGATCTAATTATACACCAGCCGCCGTATACTATAAACAATGGCTACGAAGCTCGAACTAGATCCTTTAATCTCCCTCAATCCCAACCGAATTAAAACATCAAACTAATGCGGAAATTCAAGAGCATCCTTCCCTCTTTAGAACCATACGACAATGATCAAAATTCGTCTGACGAATTAGGAGAATTTCGAGCTGAAAGAGGTGAACTTCGAGGGCCTTTTGGCGAGCGTGGGGACCACTGCACTGGTGGCGGTGATAGGCGCTGGCGGCTCTGACGTTGGGCTTCGGAGAGGCGGTGTCCGATCAAAGCCTGGTGGCTTCATGCCACGTGCGACGGTGGGTTTCAAAGAGGAAGATGGGTTCGGGTTTATTGTGATGATAACCTGGAATGATATAGAGAAAGGAACGAAGGTTTAGCTAAGTTAATTACAAGATTAATTATGTTAGTTAAATAATTAAGTTGTTTAAAATCTAAAATACCATAACTATTTCATACGGACACAAAATCGGACGATTTCAGGGGCATTGGAATCGTGATGACGATATCTACACAGTGGAACCAACTAGAACCATTTCTGAGCATATCAAATCTGGACCAAATTTCAGATCTAAATTGTTTGGTGAGATTTCTATTTTAAAAAAAAATTAAAATTAATTATTTATTTTATTGTATTCATTCAGTATGAAATTCATGTTGTATGTATATATTTGTTTAAATGTCGATTGTGCTGTGATTGTGATCTTGTATCCATGGTTGTTAGAATTTGGTGTATAGGATAAATTCATATATTATCGTGTATATAGAATATGTTATATTCGTGTGTGCCAAGGATTTGTGTATAAAATAAAAACTATATTTTTAATTTATGTATATGAAGAGAAAACATGATAAAAGTAGAGATTTGTCAAAACATGATTAGTGAAATATAAACAAGTTATTTTGTATAATTTGTTAGTTAAAATAAAAATAACACTTTTGGTCAAAATTTGTTAATTGAAATAAAATTACAATTTTTGTCAAAACATGTAAATTTAAAATAAAGGTTATCATTTGTGTCAAAACATGTAAATTCAAAATATGATTACCATTTGTGTTAAATTGAAAGTGAAAACAATATATTTATTTTGTTAATTTGAAAAAGTGAAAAACAAAATATTCATTTTGTTAAATAAAAAAGGACATTTTTATTTACATATTTTGGGTAAATAAAACATGATTTAGAAAAGGACATTTTTATTCACATATTTAGTGTAAATAAAATATGATTATAGAAAATGACATTTTTATTTACAATTTAGTTGTAAATAAAAGAACATGATTATAAAAGAGACATTTCATTTACATGTTAGGTGTAAACAAAAATATGATTATTAAAAGGGTATATTTTGTTTACATTATAGACATGAATAAATCTTAGAATTATTAAGCACCTTTTTATTTACATTTCATACGTAAATAAAAACATGATGATAAAAAGTACATTTTTATTTAAAATGTTTATATAGAATAAAAAGGCCATTTTTATTAGAGATGTTGCATTAGTATAAAAAATCACATTTATATGAGAAATGTTATACACAAAAAGAAATCACATTTTTATGTGAAATGTTACATGTGATAATAGAATAAAAACACTGTTTTGTTAACATATAAAATATCATTTTTATATGACATTAGAATTCATAGAAATTATTAACATATAAAATATCATTTTTATAGGAAATTAGAATAACATAGAAATTGGGTTACAAATAAATATTCATTTTTTTGGCATTAGAATTCATAGGAAGATATTTACACGTAAAATATTATTTTGTGTGACATTAGGTTAGAAATGACATTTTCATCATAAATTGTTACACTAGAAAAGAGAGATAATTTTTCCATATCAATGTGACATTAGCAAAAGAAATAACATTTTAAGTATGAAATGTTAAGATTAAAAAAAATAACATTTTAAGTATGAAATGTTAAGATTTAGAAAAATAACATTTTAAGTATGAAATGTTAAGATTTAAAAAAATAACATTTTAAGTATGAATTGTTAAGATTTAGAAAATTGAAATTTTAGTTATAAAATGTTAAGATGAAGAAAATATTACTTTTTATTTGGTTGTTGTGTTAGAATTGACAACAAAACAAATATATCACTCTTATGTGTGTTTTGTTGAATTAGAATTGTCGACAAACAAATATACCACTGTTATATGTTATTGTTGAAATGTTAGAATGGGTTAAACATAAAATATTCTTTTTATGTTAATATGAATGGATAGAAAAATGTTTACTTATAGAATATCCTTTTATATGATATTAGAAAACTTAGAAAAAGAACCAAATTAGAGAACACCTTTATTTACATTTCCTATATGTGAATAAAAAGAACCTATTTATAGTGAACGTCTTTATTTACATTTTTATGTAAATAAAAAAGAACACATTTACAGTGACACTTTTATTTACTTTTTAGCGTAAATAAAAGCATGATTTGAGCAAGTATATTTTATTTACATTCTTATGGTAAATGAAAATAGGAATAGGAAAAAAGCACAATTTGTGTTGTGAATATGATTAGTGAAAAGAATAACATATTTTTGTCACTTTGAAATATAGGAAATAAAAAGGACATTTTTGTCATTTTGACATGAATGAAATAAAAAGGATATTTTTGTACATTTAAAGATGAATGAAATAAAAATTTATATTTTCATACATTAGAAGTTATGAGTTAAAAATGTATATTTGCATACATTAAAAAGGATGAGTTAAAAATGTATATTTTTGTACATTAAAAAGAATGAATTAGTAATGGACATTCGTGTCCCATTAAAAAGTATGAATTAGAAACACACATTTGTCAATTATAAGGAATGAAACAAAAACATTCATTTTTGTCATTTAAAAATGAATGAAGCCAAAATCTACAGTTTTGGCTATTAAAAAGGATTACACCAGAATCTACATTTTTGGTTATTTAAAGGGATTACACCAAAAGATATGAAAGTTAATATTTTTATTGTCGATTAGTCACAATAAAAAGATCATATGTTTAAATATGACCTTAGTGATGCCTTGTAATGTATGCATGTAATGTATGCATGTAATGTTGAGAAGTTTGATGTGTCCAATAGATTAATGATATCCAAATTGAATACTACACTTCCATTTATAAGTCACCCGACTTGTTTATGTGATTGGAACGATAATTTTTATACATCGCCCAAGTGCACAAATAAATTATTTTTTGCTTGTTGGATGAAACCCACATGGGTGTTGGGATGATACTTGATCTACACTAGTCCCAATATTTAGTGTAGAATCCACTTTGGTTGTTATTTGGGTGTTTAATAATTATTTATCATGATGGTTGATTTCATGCAATATATGGTTGTTGATTGAGTCACATTCCAAAAAAGGATATTCTAGAAAAGAATATTTTAGAATATATTTTAGGAAAATAATATATTTTGGAAAATTATATTTTCATTGAAATGAACCAGTTATCAACTAGAAGTAAATCATTAAATTTAGATTTAATGTAGATTTCCAATTTGTTAATATTTAATTGAAATTAAATTAAATAAATTGGATTTTGGGTTTGTTGTGAATAGTGACTTAGATAACACTGTTCTTAAACCCCGTATGAAAAGAATAATCTTTTATTTAGATTATTAAGGTTTTCAGTTATATTTAGAAATTGGAATAAAAAGAAATGTGAGTTGGATTTTTTGTGGACAGTGTTTTAAGTGACATGCGTTCTTTAACCCAACTGCCAGTAAAAATATGATTTGGAATTTATAAATCTTTTATTAAGATTTAAAGGGGAATTTTCCAAAAAGCCAGGTTTTCCAATTTAATATATTAAATTGTAATTGAATGGAATTCGAATTAATGATAACTGAGATAAGCTTCTGTAAAAGAAGACCGATACTACATATGGAATTTAAGAGGCTTTGCCGTTATTCCATTTGTATTATTGGTCGGAAACAGAAATTTATAACGATTATATATTGATATGATTTTTGTGAGGATTACATATTTTATGGAAGATGATTTTGGGTTTACCGTGAACTATGTTTTAAATGACATTAGTTCTTTAACCCAGTTAAAGATAAGATTAATTTCTTAAATTTAAATAATCATTGAATAATGATTTTTGCTATTTAAACCCAAATTGGAGTTTCGATAAATCTTTAAAGAAAGATTTTATGATAAGTTAAAGAATTTGTCTTTGATAAGATGATGTGAATATTTTATTTAAAAGAATATTCTGAATTGGAATGAGGCGTTGAATGTGTTTTTATAGTAATCTATTTTTAATTATAAAAATACACGAATTATTTGGAAAGATCGGGTTTAACCCATTCCGAATAATTACTACGACGATGAAGAGTCGAAGATGAAGACGGTGGCTGAAGACCGACGATCTTCACATCGAATGGATGCGTTGCTACTGAGACCCATAATGGGAGTAGCTACCTTGAAAGGGCTTCAGTGGTAGCCGTCCAGACGTATTGTTGATTGTGCGGATACGCGAGTACCTCTCAGGGTATCTCCGGGTTCGTTCAGACCCAGAACGGACTTGTAAATGGATGCATGTCTGACATTGGATTTCGTTCCATGTGAATTAAATTGATTTTTATTAATGTATATCTGATTGGTGGTGCGGAATTTATTCTCTGCTTAACACACTGGTGTATATTAATAGTGATTGATCGCATGGCGTGAATTGTCAATGTGGCACGCCAAGATGCAATTGATCAAGGCTTTTTTTGAAAAGCAGGGCCTTGTGGGATGATCAAATTATAGACTTTTACGGCATAGCTTTGTGTATAGCGTGACTTCGCGAGACTCACACCCCGGTATGAGTCAAAAACGGGAGTAGGACTGCAGGGAGTGCACACGTTTCTTTCTAGCTAGGAGTAGTGCCGGTGCTTAAACCGCCTGGTATTTTACTTATGTGGATGATGGATTTTGAGGCGCCTCGCATTTTTATAGGCTGTTAGTGGTCATACTATAGGTCCAAAGGGACCGGGAAGCATGTGTTCAGGCATAATTAATCCACTACCCTTAGGTAGGGACCGGCCCTGAAGATCCAAGGGTTGCCCATAGGTGTGATCCTGAGGCATTTGCTAGAGTGTCTCGAATCGGAGAGGAGCTTGCCCCTAGCCTCGACTCATGATGGAAATCCAATTTCCAATATAACCTTGCGGTCTTGATTGTAGAACTAGTATGGCGACATGATATATGGTACCTATGTCGTCTATGATTGATACATTATGATTGAAATGTTTTTATTAAAACATATATACACTAATGATATTATCAAATCCATTTTTATCGTATCAAGAATTTTTGACCATTATAAGGTAAAACCTTATCCTCTGATTTGCATTGCATTGTGTGATGGGACTTGGGTCTTATAATGGTTTCATTTTTCTAAAAAGCATTGCATTGTTTAACATTTTACTTTATTTTATGCACTGACAATCCAGTGGAGTAAACCCGTTCCGCGTTAGCGGCGTGGTCCTGTGATTAGCCTTATTATTATATAAGTTAAGATTTCTCATACTAGTCCCATGACTGACCTGTTGTTTGTTTCACTGGCAAACTTGGGTGCCCATATTTTTCACACGGGCAGTCTAGTATCTTTTTGTAGATATATTTACAGGGTCCTGGTTTGCAGCTGAAGCGGTATTCGGAAAGCTCTATATCTGTGTATTCCTTTCAGTTGTATATTTGTAATATTTTTCCCTTGCTATTTAAGTGTAATTTAAATCTCTGATAATATTGTATTTCAATTGTGTAATAAGTATTCATACTCTATGATTTTCTTGTATTCTGATGTGTGTTGTTCTCAAAGCAATCCGGGCTTTCCTTTATGGGAAAGTTTGGGTCGTCACATTTGGTATCAGAGCTTTGGTTTACAGAGCTCGAGAACAAGGCACATTAGAACCGAACGAAAGAATTCATCAGAGATTGGATTAGTAATATCCAATAAGAATAACTCGTTAGAGATAGGATCAGTAGTATCCTAGAACGAGTGTGAAGAGTATTATTTTCTTTAAAATGAAAACAGATTTAGTTTTGAAAATTTTATCTAAAAATACGTATTTGAATATATTATTATATTTTAATGTGGATAATCGAGTATATAAAGATTTCAAATATACGAGTAATTAACTGATATTCGAAGTTTTAATATACTAGATAGATATAGGATCACACTCTAGTCGCCCGGGGATAATTCTGGTGATGCGGCCGCATCACCATTATTTATGTTCGAGTTTCAAAGGTGGTATATCTATATATTTCCATTGACTGGTATGAGAACCAAAACTTAGTCAGTACACAATTGTTGTGATTTGCACTAAAAATATGATTTTTGACTATATATAAAAGTTATATAATTGAAAAGTTAATCACCTAATTGATAGCTGGTTGTGATGTTTGATCATTGGTTTAACTAAATTATTGAAATGATGATTACTTTAACTAATAAGATTAATGAAACCAATAAAAAATTAATTAAGTTAGTAAATTAAACAACTTTTAGCTACGTTCCTTTTCGAGGACGAAAAGATCTTAAGTGGGGGCGATTGTAACAACCCGGAATTTTGGGGCCAATTTAAATTTTTTATTTTTAGAAACTTTAATGGATTTTAATATTTAAAATAATTTATTTTAAATAAGAATGACTAAATTTTTTATTTTAAAACGAATAAATTCAATTTAATTATAAAAGGAGTTTAAAACAGCGTTGCAGTTTGAAAATTTGAATTTGAATATTGACTAACTGTATAGGATTTAAAACAAATCGGAATTTAGTAAAACCAAAAATATTTAAATATGTTTAAACATATCTTTCCAATGAATTTGAAAAACTGAAATTTCATCACAGGAATAGAAAGTTATGTCCAGTTTAAAATTTAGAAAAGTCACTGTAGAATTTATATATATATATATATATATATATATGTATATATATATTAATATAATATATAGCCCTTAAAAATAGTCGTTTTTCAAATGACCTCGGTTTTCGACGAAACCACTTTTGTTGGAAACGGAATGTCAAATTATTGCTAGGTTTCAATTTTCATAATTTTTCGAATTAATATGTGAGCGTGGCAGAAGAAAACGTGTTTTGTCAATTTTAGTCAAATCTAATCGACTTGAAAATGGCCATTTTTCAAACAGTCTCAGAATTCGACGAAATTAGTCTTGTTAGGACCGTATCATCAAAACATGACTAGAAATAATTTTTCTGTAATTTCAAGAGCCCGTATGTGGCCCCGATAATGTAAAATTTACGTTTAAATTTAATATAAATTGATTTATATTTTAATTTTGAGAAAACTTATCGTAACAGCCGAATTGGGTTACGAAACATATTCCATTATGTCCGGGACGGGGGTTATTAGCTGGGGGCGACACTCGTTGGGATGGATTTGGAGTTCGTGATGTTAAGCTGATATTATTTGAATTAAATAAATAAAATACTATAGAAATACGCTATAAATACTCATCCAAATACCTAACCCTAATCTAATTATACACTAGCCGCCGTATACTGTAAACAATGGCTACAAAGCTCCGAACTAGATCCTTTAATCTCCCTCAATCCCATCCGAATTAGAACATCAAACTAAGGCGGAAATTCAAGAGCATCCCTCCTCTTTAGAACCATAGGGCAATGATCAGAATTCGTCTGACGGATTAGGAGAATTTCGAGCTGAAAGAGGTGAACTTCGAGGGCCTTTTGGCGAGCGTGGGGACCACCGGACTGGTGGCGGTGACAGGCGCTAGCGGCTCTGACGTTGGGCTTCGGAGAGGCGGTGTCCGATCAAAGTTCGGTGGCTTCATGGCACGTGCGACGGTGGGTTTCAAAGAGGAAGATGGGTTCGGTTTTACTGTGATGATAACCTGGAATGATACAGAGAAAGGAACGAAGGTTTAGCTAAGTTAATTGCAATATTAATTATGTTAATTAAATAATTAAGTTGTTTAAAATCTAAAATACCATAACTATTTCATAAGGACACAGAATCAGACAATTTCAGGGGCATTGGAATCGTGATGACGATATCTACACAGTGGAACCAACTAGAACCATTTCCGAGCATATCAAATCTGGACCAAATTTCAGATCTAAATTGTTTGGTGAGATTTCTATTTTTTTTAAAATTAAAATTATTTATTTATTGTATTCATTCAGTATGAAATTCATGTTGTATGTATATATTTGTTTAAATGTTGATTGTGCTATGATTGTGATCGTGTATCCATGGTTGTTAGAATTTGGTGTATACGATAAAATCATATATTATCGTGCATATAGAATATGTTATATTCGTGTGTGCCAAGGATTTGTGTATAAAATAAAAACTATATTTTTAATTTATGTATATAAAGAGAAAATATGATAAAAGTAGAGATTTTTCAAAACATGATTAGTGAAATAAAAACAATTTATTTTGTATAACTTGTCAGTTAAAATAAAAATAACACTTTTTGTCAAAATTTGTTAATTGAAATAAAATTACAATTTTTGTCAAAACATGTAAATTTAAAATAAAGGTTATCATTTGTGTCAAAACATGTAAATTCAAAATATGATTACCATTTGTGTTAAATTGAAAGTGAAAACAAAATATTTATTTTGTTAATTAGAAAAAGTGAAAAACAAAATATTCATTTTGTTAAATAAAAAAGGACATTTTTATTTACATATTTTGGGTAAATAAAACATGATTTAGAAATGGACATTTTTATTTACATATTTAGTGTAAGTAAAATATGATTATAGAAAATGACATTTTTATTTACAATTTAGTTGTAAATAAAAGAACATGATTATAAAAGAGACATTTCATTTACATGTTAGGTGTAAACAAAAATATGATTATTAAAAGGGTATATTTTGTTTACATTATAGATATGAATAAATCTTAGAATTGTTAAGCACCTTTTTATTTACATTTCATACGTAAATAAAAACATGATGATAAAAAGTACATTTTTATTTAAAATGTTAATATAGAATAAAAGGGCCATTTTTATTAGAGATGTTGCATTAGTATGAAAAATCACATTTCTATGAGAAATGTTATATACAAAAAGAAATCACATTTTTATGTAAAATGTTACATGTGATATTGGAATAAAAACGCTGTTTTGTTAACATATAAAATATCATTATTATATTACATTAGAATTCATAGAAATTGTTAACATATAAAATATCATTTTTATAGGAAATTATAATAACATAGAAATTGGGTTACAAATAAACATTCATTTATTTTGGCATTAGAATTCATAGGAAGATATTTACACATAAAATATTATTTTATGTGACATTAGGTTAGAAATGATATTTTCATCATAAAATGTTACACTAGAAAAGAGAGATAATTTTTCCATATCAATGTGACATTAGCAAAAGAAATAACATTTTAAGTATGAAATGTTAAGATTTAGAAAAGTAACATTTTAAGTATGAAATGTTAAGATTTAGAAAAATAACATTTTAAGTATGAAATGTTAAGATTTAGAAAAATAACATTTTAAGTATGAAATGTTAAGATTTAGAAAATTGACATTTTAGTTATAAAATGTTAAGATGAAGAAAATATCACTTTTTATTTGGTTGTTGTGTTAGAATTGACAACAAAACAAATATATCACTCTTATGTGTGTTTTGTTGAATTATAATTGTCGACAAACAAATATACCACTGCTATATGTTTTTGTTGAAATGTTAGAATGGGTTAAACATAAAATGTTCTTTTTATGTTAATATAAATGGATAGAAAAATGTTTACTTATAAAATATCCTTTCATTTGATATTAGAAAACTTAGAAAAAGAACCAAATTAGAGAACACCTTTATTTACATTTCCTTTATGTGAATAAAAAGAACCTATTGATAGTGAACGTCTTTATTTACATTTTTATGTAAATAAAAGGAACACATTTACAGTGACACTTTTATTTACTTTTTAGCGTAAATAAAATCATGATTTGAGCAAGTATATTTTATTTACATTCTTATGGTAAATAAAAATAGGAATAGGAAAAAAGCACAATTTGTGTTGTGAATATGATTAGTGAAAAGAATAACATATTTTTGTCACTTTGAAATATAGGAAATAAAAAGGACATTTTTGTCACTTTGACATGAATGAAATAAAAAGGATATTTTTGTACATTTAAAGATGAATGAAATAAAAATGTATATTTTCATACATTAGAAGTTATGAGTTAAAAATATATATTTGCATACATTGAAAAGGATGAGATAAAAATGTATATTTTTGTACATTAAAAAGAATGAATTAGTAATGAACATTCGTGTCCCATTAAAAAGTATGAAGTAGAAATACACATTTGTCATTTATAAGGAATGAAACAAAAACATTCATTTTTGTCATTTAAAAATGAATGAAGCCAAAATCTACAGTTTTGGCAATTAAAAAGGATTACACCAGAATCTACATTTTTTGTTAATTAAAGGGATTACAACAAAAGATATGAAAGTTAATATTTTTATTATTGATTAGTCACAATAAAAAGATCATATGTTTAAATATGACCTTAATGATACCTTGTAATGTATGCATGTAATGTTGAGAAGTTTGATGTATCTAATAGATTAATGATATCCAAATTGAATATTACACTTCCATTTATAAATCACCCGTCTTGTTTATGTGATTGGGACGATAATTTTTATACATCGCCCAAGTGCACAAATAATTTATTTGCTTGTTGGACGAAACCCACACGGGTGTTGGGATGATACTTGATCTACACTAGTCCCAATATTTAGTGTAGAATCCACTTTGGTTGTTATTTGGGTGTTTGATAATTATTTATCATGATGGTTGATTTCATGCAATATATGGTTGTTGATTGAGTCACATTCCAATAAAGGATATTCTAGAAAAGAATATTTTAGAATTTATTTTATGATAATAATATAATTTGGAAAATTATATTTTCATTGAAATGAACCAGTTATCAACTAGAAGTAAATCATTAAATTTAGATTTAATGTAGCTTTCCAATTTGTTAATATTTAATTGAAATTAAATTAAATAAATTGGATTTTGGGTTTTTCGTGAATAATGTCTTAAATAACACTGTTCTTAAACCTCGTATGAAAAGAATAAGCTTTTATTTAGATTATTAATGTTTTCAGTTATATTTAGAAATTGGAATAAAAAGAAATGTGAGTTGGGTTTATTGTGGACTGTGTTTTAAGTGACATGTGTTCTTTAACCCAACTTCCAGTAAAAATATGATTTGGAATTTATAAATCTTTTATTAAGATTTAAAGAGGAATTTTCCAAAAAGCCAGGTTTTCCAATTTAATATATTAAATTGTAATTGAATGGAATTCGAGTTAATAATAACCGAGATAAGCTTCTGTAAAAGAAGACTGATACTACATATGGAATTTAAGAGGCTTTGCCGTTATTCCATTTGTATTATTGGTCGGATACAAAAATTTATAACGATTATATATTGATATGATTTTTGTGAGGATTCCATATTTTATGGAAGATGATTTTGGGTTTACCGTGAACTATGTTTTAAATGACATTAGTTCTTTAACCCAGTTAAAGATAAGATTAATTTCTTAAATTTAAATAATCATTGAATAATGATTTTTGGTATTTAAACCCAAATTGGAGATTTGATAAATCTTTAAAGAAAGATTTGAGGAAAAGTTAAAGAATTTATCTTTGATAAGATGATGTGAATATTTTATTTAAAAGAATATTCTGAATTAAAATGAGGCGTTGAATGTGTTTTTATAGTAATCGATTTTTAGTTGTAAATGTAACAACCCGGAAATGAGAGCCAGTTTAAAATTTTTATTTCGGCGAATTTAGCGAAGTTTGAACATTTAAAATGTATTATTTTAAATAATATCGACGAGAAATTTATTTTGCATATAAACAGAACGTGTATAGTTATATAGATCATCGTTAGAATATAAATAATTATATATAATTATAAAAGGAATTGAAAATGACGCGGTAGTTCGATAATTCGATTTCAAACTTCAATTGAACATACCGAGTGCAAAATAAACCGGATTTTAGCGAAACCAAAAATAATAGAATCTAATTAAGAATATCTTTCCAACAAATCCGAAAAATCAAGATTTCATTGCGGGAATCAAAAGATACGTCCAGTAGAAAATTCTGAATAGTCGCTATGGAATTCAGGCCCTTAAAAATGGGAATTTTGCAAACGACCTCAGATTTCGACGAAATCACTTTTGTTGGATCCGGGATGTCGAGTTATTGCTAGATTCAAATTTTCATAATTTTTCGAATCAATATGTGAGCGTGGCGGAGTAAAACGCGTTTGACCAGTTTTAGTTGATTTTAATCGACTGGAAAATGGCCATTTTTCCAACGATCTCGGAATTCGATGAAATTAGTTTTGTTAGGACCGTATCGTCAATACAAAGCTAGAAAATATTTTTTGGGAATTTTTCGAGTTAGTATGTGACCCCAGTAAATTGAAATGAGAGTTCAAATTCAATATATAGATTTATATTTTGATTTTGATGAAAAATGGTCGAAACAATCGAATTGGCTTATGATACATATCCCATTGTGTTCGGAATTGGGGTCAAATGCTAGGGACGACAATCGGTGGGTTTGATTTCGATTTCAAGATAAAAAGTCAACTTTAGTTGAATAATAAAATAAATAATATATATATTATACCTATCTATACCCTCTCTCTCCTCTCATATCTGATCGTGAAGAATAAAAAAAACCTCCTGCTCGTTCAAATCGAATGCCACCCACTTTCCACCCATTGACGCCATCGCTGGCCCTGTCCCTCGCCTACGCCAGCCATCGCCGACCTCCTCCCCGCAAGCGCCACCCCCTCCCTCTCGCGTCTCTTCTCCCAAACCCCTCTTCTTACTGTCGCCCCCAAATCGAGGAAGAGACCCGCACCCCCTCTTCCACGGCCGTTCAAGCAAGGGCTGCGCCGCCCCTCTACTACCCCGCCGCCGTTCTGGCGAACATCCTCCCCGCCTTCCACCTGAAAGCAGCGAAACTCCCTTTCTTCGATTGCTTGAATTAGTGAGCCCTCGATGCTACTCCAGGTTGTTAGCGTTAGCTCCGGCGTGAGCGTCTTCGACTCCAGTTCTCCGAAGCTCCTTGCTCCACCCATTTGGGTTTTCTTCGATGAGAAAATCGGTGAGTTTTCTGATTGTTATTTCATACAAAAAGATTTAATTTTTAAAAAATAGAAGTACTAGATCTTTATATGAAGGAAAGCTAGATTTTTGAAAATATAAACATATGGTTTTTAGTAATAAAAATATAATTTTTATAATGTAGTAAGGTTAAAAATATAATTTTTATAATGTAGAAAGGTTAAAAATATAATTTTTATAATGTAGAATAGTTAAAAATATAATTTTTATATAGGTATGGTGATAAAAATTTGATCTTTATATATGTAGCGAAATAAAAATCTGATTTTTATTATATATACGTTGAAGTGGAAAAGTGATTTTTATAACGATGAAGTAAAAAATCGATTTTTATATATTGAATAGCAAAGTAGAAATTCGATTTTTATATATATGAAAAGCAAAGTAAAAATTCGATTTTTATATAGGGAAATAGCATGATAAAAATATAATCTTTATTATAAGAACATCGTTGTAAAAAATTTTTTTATCTATATAGTAGCGTTGTGAAAATAGAATTTTTATCTATATAGTAGCGTTGTAAAAATAGAATTTTTTATCTATATAGCAGCGTTGTAAAAAAAGAATTTTTATCTATATAGTAGCGTTGTAAAAATAGAATTTTTGTCTATATAGTAGCGTTGTAAAAATAGAATTTTTATCCGTATGGAGTGATTATAAAAAAAATTGATTTTTTTACATAGCAAGAATATAAAAATGTGATTTTAATATATGTAGTGGCTATGGATAACGAAAGTGATGAAATGCGAGAACGGCGAAGACTTCTACATTTGAAGTGTCGTGGAGTTGGGATAGCTTTGGTGAGAACTTCTCACTTTAAATTTCATTTTCTAGTTATATATATACTAGGATGCAGACGGTGCTTAGCAGCACCCGACACCCGTCGTCCACAGACCACGGACGGCTTGTATGCTTGTTTGATGTGTTGTGAAATTTGTTTTTGATGTTGATGTGAAATCAATAATAAAATGTTGATGGTTGAAATAAATTAATTATCATTAAAAATATAATTTTTAACGTGAATATGAATATAGTGAATGTGAAGAAATAAATATTCATTTACAAACCGGACGGTTTGTTTATGTACACCTATTTGAAGGGTATAGATTGGTTGATAAATTTTACACATCGCCCAAATGCACAAATAATATTCAGTGTTTGTTGATTTGAAACCCGACACGGGTGTTGGGATGATATTTGGCATACACTAATCCCAATTATTTAATTGTATGTCGATCGATCGGTCGATAGGCTGTGTAAGCGTTAATTATTTATATTTGATGCTTATGCAGTTGCGTGGTGCACTTTGGATGATGGTTGATTGTTTATCGTTGCTATTATATACATGTGTTGTATGGAATCCATATAATTAACATTATATGGTGATTGATTGGGCCTCATTCCAATCGGGAAAATAAAGAATATAATAGAATACATTCATGTGTTGAATAGAATAAATGCTCATGTGTTGGGAATATTTATGTGTTGAAACTATTCATGTGTTGAGTAAAATATTTTAACAATAAAATTTACATCTTTATCATATTTAAGATTAGAACCACTTTACAGTTGGAGTCTAATTAAAAATCAAACGATAGACACCATAATTTTATAAAATATATTACATAACAAAAATAGTCGTGTGTTGACAGTACTCATGTGTTGAGATTAGTCATGTGTTGAAAGAAATATAGATTCATGTGTTGAATAGAATAAATATTCATTTGTTGAATAGAATAACGAATTTATTGAAATATATAAAGCCGTGTTGATTAGAGTTGCACTATTTTGACGTGAACGATATTTATATCGATTATATTCATTTTTATAGGGATTATAGAAAAAGAATTGATTTCAAAATATAACGTTTTGACAATATTATCATTTATATAGTAATGATATGAAATATTCAATTTTGATTTGAAATTGAATATAGAGTTGAATGGTTTTGAAAACGGATTTAAAACGAGTTATAAAATACGTTCTAAAAAGGAAATCGACGAAATATATAATATATATATATATTATATTTATAATGGCCTGAATAGAACGCGCCGCGCCGCGGCAGTTCGTGAATTTCGACCATTGACTTCGAATTGATGTCGCGGGAGATCCGACCGTCGGATTCTCCTAAAACCGGAACCATTGGGTTCGTATCGAAAAGAGCTTTCCAATGAATATTAGAAATTTGAAATCTAACGGTTGGATTTGGAGTTATGTCCAAATCAAATTTGGAAAAGGTCTCTGTCAGTGCAGTTCGATGGCCGTTGATGGAAATCGACTGTACGGGCCTTGATAAAATTATTAAAAATATCAATAATTTGTGTAAAATCATAAGAAATGATTTAGGAAAAATTGGGCTGAAAATCTCCATATTTGAAAGGATAAAAATAGATTTTTATCGAAATGAACTAGTTTTGAACAAGAATTAAAATCAATTTATTTTTGAAATAAATAAATTGAATTTGAATTGGTTTTGAAAATAACCAGAATTTCCAATATATATAAAGTGGAAGGGGATTTGAATCGATATTGTCTTTGGAATATTTCGATGTTTGATTCCGTGATTATACAGATACTGTTATGGGAATTTGAAAGATATATTTATATCGTTATTTCCAATAAGATATTTGTTGGTTTCAGAATTTGATATTGAATATAGGCCGGTATATTTTCTATTCAGAGCCTTGTATTTAATATCAAATGTGATTTGGGTTTATCGTGAATCGTGTTTTAGATGACATTGGTTCTTTAACTCAGTTAAAGGCAGGATATTGATTTTTGAAAAGATTAAAACTAAGTGGAGTTTTAATGAATCTTTAATTAGATTGAAATGTGAATGGATAATTTAAATTATCAAATCTGAAAGGTGATCGAGAATGGAGTACCACCAGTTTTGCTCCTAAGCGATGGTTAAATCTTTAATTAGATTTGAACGTGAAATGGTAATTAATTTTACCTATAATACTGTGGTGTAAGATATGGAGTATTACCAGTTTTGCTCCAGGGGATGAATAGGTTGGGATTGGGAAATAAAATAAATAATTACTTCGGTGTGGTTCGCTAATCCCGATTAGTTTGAAATGATATCCAAAGGAAGATTAAAGAATAAATTTAGAAGAATTTATCTTTGATAAAATTAATAGGAACCTTTCCCTAAGAATGTGATTTTGTGAATAAAAGAATATTCTGAATTGGAATGAGGCGTTTGTTGTGTTTATGTAACATTTGTTTATCATATACATGGGTTATTCAGAAAGGTCGGGTTTATACCCATTCTGAATAAACGATTCGACGAGATGTCGAAGATGAAGACTGAAGACCGGAAGTCTTCACATCGTTTGGGTGATTACTGATGATCTCGATTGGGCTGTACACCCAAGATGAGGGAAACAGTTGGTGATCTTCTAGACGTACTTGGAGATCGATGGATATGCGAGGAAAGTGCCTCCGGTTTCGTTCAGACCCAGAACGAACTTGTAAATGGACTGTGTGTGTCAGACATTGGATTTTATTATGTGTTGATTGATCTCTATTAAATATACATCTGTTTGGCGGCGGAGAATTTATTCTCTTGCTTAACGCCCTTCTGAGAGACGTACGAGCTCAGAGGTTGTATATCGATGGACATCAGTCGCATGGAGTGAATTGCCAGTGTGGCACGCGTAAGTGGCAATTGATCAAGGCTTTTGTTGAAAAGCAAAGTCTTGTGGTTGATGATCAAAGCATGGTCTTTGTGACGTAGCTTTGTGTATAACATGGATTCGCGAGCCTCACACCCCGGTATGAGTCAAAAACGGGAGAAGGACCCAAGGAGTGCACGACGTTTCTTTCTAGCTATGGTGGTGCCAGTGACCTACCAACCCTGATATTTATATACTTTTCTCCTGTGTGGTTGATGGAATGCGAGGCGCCTCGGATATAGGTCTGTAAGGATCGGGAAACGTGTGTTCAGGAATAATTAATCCTCAAAAGTAAGAGAGGACCGGCCTTGGAGGATCCAGGGATTGCTGTGTGCGGTCCCGAGGAATTTGCTAGAGTGTCTCGAATCGGAGAGGAGCTTGCCCCTTGCCTCGACTCATGACGGAAATCCAATTGACAATACGTGATATTGTGGTTTTATTTGTAGAACCTAGTATGGCGACATAGTGGTATGGGTCATTAATGTCGTCTACGATTGATATTTATGATTGAAATTGTTTTGACACTATACACCTATAATAGTATGAAATAATGCTCTTTTAACGTACCAAGCATTATTTGGCTATTATAATGGAAAACCCTATCCTCCGGCTTGCGTTGCATTGCGTGATGGGACCTGGGTCTTATAATAGCTTCATTTTTCCAAAGAGCATTGCGTTGTTTTGTCATATGCACTAGTATTCTTGGGAGGAACCCGTTTCGTGTTATACAGCGTGGTCCCTTGAATTACTATCTTTTAAAGTAAAGTTTTAAATAACGGTTTTAGTTCTCACACCAGTCACATGACTGACCTGGAGTTTATTGTTTTAACCTAAACTCTGGGTGCCCCTATTTTCTACATGGGCAGCTAGTAGTTTTGGTTTTGCAGATTTATATTTACAGGATCCTGGTTTACAGCTGGAATGATATCCGGAAAGCTCTGTATCCGTATATCTCTTTCAGTTGTGTTTTGTATTATTTTCCGCTGCGATGTATTTAAATGTAATTTATTGTAATCTCTGATATTTGTTGTATAACATTTATTCATACTCTGTATATTCTTGTAATCTGATGGAATTGTTGTAATAAACAATGAAATGTTCTTCCGTCTGCGTTCTATTTTGTCGTGTTCTCAAGGTAATCCGGGCTTTCCTTACCGGGGAAGTTACGGGCTACTACAGTGGTATCAGAGTTTTGGTTTATAGAGCTCGAGAACAAGACACATTAGAACCATACGAAAGAATTCATCAGATATTGGATTAGTAATATCCAATTAGAATAACTCGTTGGAGATGGGATCAGTAGTATCCTAGAACGAGTGTGAAGAGTATATTTTTCAAATGAAAACAAACTTTGTTTTGAAAATTTAAACCCTTTTATATGTATTTGAATATTTATTTATATTGAATTTGGACAATCCAATATATAAAGATTTTGCATATAGGCGTCATGAACGTATATTCGAAGTTTTAATATACTGGATAGATATAGAATCACATTCTAGACACCCGGAGATGGTTCTAATGATTGATCGATCATCATCAGAACTTATGTTTGTGTTTCGAAGGTGTGATATCTATATATTTCCATTACACTGGTGTGAGAACCAAAACTTACATAGATTTATTTGTTGTGATTTGGCATCAAAAACATGATTTTTTTGACTATATATCAAAATTATGAATTTGAAACGTTAATCCACTAATTGATTGTTGGTTGTGTTGTTTGTTTATTTGTCTGATAATTTTGAACCATTTAGCCTAATAGAATCGAATATTGAATTGTATTGAAAATTGGTCGCATTTGCTTGCATATATATGTACCTACATTGAATAGGTCATAACAAGGAGGCTAGAGCAGAAGAATAAAATTTGTTTTCCCGACAAATAGGTACATATTTACTATAATTTACTGTTTTGTTTGGGTGATGATGATTTTATGAGCCGATTGGCCAGCCGATTGGCTTTTTCTTTTTCTTTTTGAGATCAGAGGGCCTGTATGGCAATTTCGGGATTTTCCCGGTGCAGGGGAGGTTATGGCGAATTTTTTCGAAAATTTAGGGTGTTAGCCAAATTTTTGAAGAATTTGAAAAGTTCTTAGAAACTGAAAAGTTGAAGAACATAAGCCGTAATGAAAATAATGAAAGTTGAGTTGAATTGTTCAACAACTTTCGGCTTCGTTCCTTTTCAGGGACGAAAAGTTTTAAGTAGGGGAGAATGTAACAACCCGGAAATGCGAGCCAGTTTAAAATTTTTATTTCTTCGAATTTAGCGAAGTTT
The DNA here is from genome assembly GCA_030737875.1 of Allium sativum. Lineage (NCBI taxonomy): Eukaryota > Viridiplantae > Streptophyta > Magnoliopsida > Asparagales > Amaryllidaceae > Allium > Allium sativum. Next base: position 621,985,536 of record CM060910.1, read on the forward strand.
GAACATTTAAAATGAATTATTTTAAACAATATCGACAAGAAATTTATTTTGAATATAAATAGAACGTGTATAGTTATATAGATCGTCGTTAGAATATAAATAATTATATATAATTATAAAAGGAATTGAAAATGCCGCGGTAGTTCGATAATTCGATTTCAAACTTCAATTGAACATACCGGGTGCAAAATAAACCGGATTTTAGCGAAACCAAAAATAATAGAATCTAATTAAGAATATCTTTCCAACGAATCCGAAAAATCAAGATTTCATAGCGGGAATCAAAAGATACGTCCAGTAGAAAATTCTGAATAGTCGCTATGGAATTCAAGCCCTTAAAAATGGGAATTTTGCTAACGACCTCGGATTTCGACGAAACCACTTTTGTTAGATCCGGGATGTCAAGTTATTGCTAGATTCCAATTTTCATAATTTTTCGAATCAATATGTGATCGTGGCAGAGTAAAACGCGTTTGACCAGTTTAAGTTGATTTTAATAGACTGGAAAATGGCCATTTTTCCAACGGTCTCGGAATTCGATGAAATTAGTTTTGTTAGGACCGTATCGTCAATATGAAGCTAGAAAATATTTTTCGGGATTTTTTCGAGTTAGTATGTGACCCAGTAAATTGAAATGCACGTTCAAATTCAATATATAGATTTATATTTTGATTTTGACGAAAACTGGTTGAAACAATCGAATTGGCTTACGATACATATCCCATTGTGTTCGGAATGGGGGTAAAACACTAGGGACGATAGTCGGTGGGTTTGATTTCGAATTTAAGATAAAAAGTCAACTTTAGTTGAATAATAAAATAAATAATATATATTATACCTCCCTATACCCTCTCTCTCCTCTCATATCTGATCGTGAAGAATAAAAAAAACCTCCTGCTCGTTCAAATCGAACGCCACCCACTTCCCACCCATTAACGCCATTGCCGGCCCTATCCCTCTCTTGTGTCAGCCATCACCGACCTCCTCCCCGCAAGCGCCACCCCCTCCCTCTCGCGTCTCTTCTCCCAAACCCCTCTTCTTATTGTCGCCCCCAAATCGAGGAAGAGACCCGCACCCCGTCTTCCACCGCCGTTTAGGCAAGGGCTGCGCCGCCCCTCTGCTACCCCGCCGCCGTTCTGGCGAACACCCTCCCCGCCTTCCACCTGAAAGCAGCGAACCTCCCTTTCTTCGATTGCTTGAATCAGTGAGCCCTCGATGCTACTCTAGGCTGTCAGCGTTAGCTCCGGCGTGAGCGTCTTCGACTCCCGTTCTCTGATGCTCCTTGCTCCACCCATTTGGGTTTTCTTCGATGAGCAAATCGGTGAGTTTTCTGATTGTTATTTCATCCAAAAGATTTAATTTTTAAAAAATAGAAATACTAGATCTTTATGTGAAGGAAAGCTAGATTTTTGAAAATATAAACATATGGTTTTTAGTAATAAAAATATAATTTTTATAATGTAGAAAGGTTAAAAATATAATTTTTATAATGTAGAAAGGTTAAAAATATAATTTTTATAATGTAGAAAAGTTAAAAATATAATTTTTATATAGGTATGGTGATAAAAATTTGATCTTTATATATGTAGCAAAATAAAAATCTGATTTTTATTATATATACGTTGAAGTGGAAAAGTGATTTTTATAACGATGAAGTAAAAATTCGATTTTTATATATTGGATAGCAAAGTAAAAATTCGATTTTTATATATTGATTAGCAAAGTAAAAATTCGATTTTTATATAGGGAAATAGCGTGATAAAAATATAATCTTTATTATAAGAACATCGTTGTAAAAATAGAATTTTTATCCATATAGTAGCATTGTGAAAATAGAATTTTTATCTATATAGTAGCATTGTAAAAATAGAATTTTTATCTATATAGCAGCGTTGTAAAAATAGAATTTTTATCTATATAGTAGCGTTGTAAAAATAGAATTTTTATCCATATGGAGTGATTATAAAAAAAATGATTTTTATACATAGCAAGAATATAAAAATGTGATTATTATATATGTAGTGGCTATGGATAACGAAAGTGACGAAAGGTGAGAACGGTGAAGACTTCTACATTTGAAGTGTCTGGAGTTGGGATAGCTTTGGTGAGAACTTCTCACTTTAAATTTCTTTTTCTAGTTATATATATATACTAGGATGCAGACGGTGCTTAGCAGCACCCGACACCCGTCGTCCACAGACCATGGACGGCTTGTATGCTTGTTTGATGTGTTGTGAAATTTGTTTGTGATGTTGATGTGAAATCGATAATAAAATGTAGATGGTTGAAATAAATTAATTATCGTTAAAAATATAATTTTTAACGTGAATATGAATATAGTGAATGTGAAGAAATAAATATTCATTTACAAACCGGACGGTTTGTTTATGTACACCTATTTGAAGGATATTGATTGGGATGATAAATTTTACACATCGCCCAACTGCACAAATAATATTCAGTGTTTGTTGATTTGAAACCCCACACAAGTGTTGGGGTGATATTTGGCATACACTAATCCCAATTATTTAATTGTATGTCGATCGATCGGTCGGCAGGCTGTGTAAGCGTTAATTATTTATATTTGATGCTTATGCAGTTGTGTGGTGCACTTTGGATGATGGTTGATTATTTATCGTTGCTATTATATACATGTGTTGTATGGAATCCATATAATTAACATTATATGGTGATTGATTGGGCCTCATTCCAATCGGGAAAATAAAGAATATAATAGAATATATTCATGTGTTGAATAGAATAAATGCTCATGTGTTGAGAATATTTATGTGTTGAAACTATTCATGTGTTGAGTAAAATATTTTAACAATAAAATTTACATCTTTATCATATTTAAGATTAGAACCACTTTACAGTTGGAGTCTAATTAAAAATCAAACGATAGACACCATAATTTTATAAAATATATTACATAACAAAAATAGTCGTGTGTTGACAGTACTCATGTGTTGAGATTAGTAATGTGTTGAAAGAAATATAGATTCATGTGTTGAATAGAATAAATATTCATTTGTTGAATAGAATAATGAATTTATTGAAATATATAAAGTCGTGTTGATTAGAGTTGCGCTATTTTGACGTGAACGATATTTATATCGATTATATTCGTTTTTATAGGGATTATAGAAAAAGAAGTGATTTCAAAATATAACGTTTTGAAAATATTATCATTTATATAGTAATGATATGAAATATTCAATTTTGATTTGAAATTGAATATAGAGTTGAAATGGTTTTGAAAACGGATTTAAAACGATTTATAAAATACGTTTTAAAAAGGAAATCAACGAAATATATATAATATATATATATAGTGGCCTGAATAGAACGCGCCGCGGCAGTTCGTGGATTTCGACCATTGACTTCGAATTGACATTGCGGGAGATCCGACCGTCAGATTCTCCTAAAACTGGAACCGTTGGGTTCGTATCGAAAAGAGCTTTCCAATGAATATTAGAAATTTGAAATCTAACGGTTGGATTTGGAGTTATGTCCAAATCAAATTTGGAAAAGGTCGATGTAAGTGCAGTTCGATGGCCGTTGATGGAAATCGACTATACGAGCCTTGATAAAATTATTAAAAATATCAATAATTTGTGTAAAATCATAAGAAATGATTTAGGAAAAATTAGGCTGAAAATCTCCATATTTGAAAGGATAAAAATAGATTTTTTTATCGAAATGAACTAGTTTTGAACTAGAATTAAAATCAATTTATTTTTGAAATAAATAAATTGAATTTGAATTGGTTTTGAAAATAACCAGAATTTCTAATATATATAAAGTGGAAGGGGATTTGAATCGAAATTGTCTTTGGAATATTTCGATGTTGGATTCCGTGATTATACAGATATTGTTATGGGAATTTGAAAGATATATTTATATCGTTATTTCCAATACAATATTTGTTGGTTTCAGAATTTGATATTGAATATAAGCCGGTATATTTTCTATTCAGAGCCCTGTATTTAATATCAAATGTGATTTGGGTTTATTGTGAATCGTGTTTTAGATGACATTAGTTCTTTAACCCAGTTAAAGGTAGGATGTTGATTTTTGAAAAGATTAAAACTAAGTGGAGTTTTAATGAATCTTTAATTAAATTGAAATGTGAATGGATAATTTAAATTATCAAATCTGAAAGGTGATCGAGAATGGAGTACCACCAGTTTTGCTCCAAAGCGATAGTTAAATCTTTAATTAGATTAGAACGTGAAATGGTAATTAATTTTACCGATAATACTATGGTGTTAGATATGGAGTATTACTAGTTTTGCTCCAGGGGATGAATAGGTTGGGAATGGGAAGTAAAATAAATAATTACTTCGGTGTGGTTCGCTAATCCCGACTAGCTTGAAATGCTATCCAAAGGAAGATTAAAGAATAAATTTATAAGAATTTATCTTTGATAAAATTAATGGGAACCTTTCCCTAAGAATGTGATTTGGTGAATAAAAGAATTTTCTGAATTGGAATGAGGCGTTTGTTGTTTTTGTGTAACATTCGTTTATCATATACGTGGGTTATTCAGCAAGGCCGGGTTTATACCCATTCTGAATAACCGATTCGACGAGATGTCGAAGATGAAGACGGTGGTTGAAGACTGGAAGTCTTCACATCGTTTGGGTGATTACTGATGATCTCGATTGGGCTGTACACCTAAGATGAGGGAAACAGTTGGTGATCGTCCAGACGTACTTGGAGATCGATGGATATGCGAGGAAAGTGCCTCTGGTTCCGTTCAGACCCATAACGAACTTGTAAATGGAATGTGTGTCTGATATTGGATTTTATTCTGTGTTGATTGATATCTATTAAATATACATCTGTTTGGTGGCGGAGAATTTATTCTCTTGCTTAACGCCCTTCTCTGAGATGTACGAGCTCAGAGGTTGTATATCGATGGACATCAGTCGCATGGAGTGAATTACCAGTGTGGCACGCGTAAGTGGCAATTGATCAAGGCTTCTGTTGAAAAGCAAAGTCCTTTGGTTGATGATCAAAGCATGGTTTGTGTGACGTAGCTTTGTGTATAACATGGATTCGCGAGCCTCACACCCCGGTATGAGTCAAAAATGGGAGAAGGACCCAAGGAGTGCACGACATTTCTTTCTAGCTATGGTGGTGTCAGTGACCTACCAGCCCTGATATTTATATACTTTTCACCTGTGTGGTTGATGGAATGCGAGGCGCCTCGGATATAGGTCTGTAAGGACCGGGAAACGTGTGTTCAGGAATAATTAATCCTCAAAAGTAAGAGAGGACCGGCCTTGGAGGATCCAGGGATTGCTATGTGCGGTCCCGAGGCATTTTCTAGAGTGTCTCGAATCAGAGAGGAGCTTGCCCCTTGCCTCGACTCATGACGGAAATCCAATTTCCAATAAGTGATATTGCCGTTTTATTTGTAGAACCTAGTATGGCGACATAGTGGTATGGGTCATTAATGCCGTCTATGATTGAAATTGTTTTGACACTATACACCTATAATAGTATCAAATAATGTGTTTTTAACGTACCAAGCATTATTTGGCTATTATAGGGGAAAACCCTATCCTCCGGCTTGCGTTGCATTGTGTGATGGGACCTGGGTCTTATAATAGCTTCATTTTTCCAAGGAGCATTGCGTTGTTTTGTTATATGCACTAGTATTCTTGGGAGGAAACCCGTTCCGTGTTATACGGTGTGGTCCCTTGAATTACTATCTTTTAAAGTAAAGTTTTAAATAACCGTTTTTGTGCTCACACCAGTCACATGACTGACCTGGAGTTTATTGTTTTAACCTAAACTCTGGGTGCCCCTATTTTCTACACGGGCAGCTAGTAGTTTTGGTTTTGCATATTTATATTCACAGGATCCTGGTTTACAGCTGGAATGATATCCGGAAAGCTCTGTACCCGTATATCTCTTTCAGTTGTGTTTTGTATTATTTTCCGCTGCGATGTATTTAAATGTAATTTATTGCAATCTCTGATATTTGTTGTATAACATTTATTCATACTCTGTATATTCTTGTATTCTGATGGAATTGTTGTAATAAACAATGAAATGTTCTTCCATCTGCGTTCTATTTTGTCGTGTTCTCAAGGTAATCCGGGCTTTCCTTACCGGGGAAGTTACTGGCTACTACAGTAAAAATACACGAATTATTTGGAAAGACCGGGTTTAACCCATTCCGAATAATTACTACGAAGATGAAGAGTCGAAGATGAAAACGGTGGGTGAAGACCGACAATCTTCACATCGAATGGATGCGTTGCTACTGAGACCCATGATGGGAGTAGCTACCTTGATAGGGCTTCAGTGGTAGCCGTCCAGACGTATTGTTGATTGTCCGGATATGCGAGTACCTCTCAAGGTATCTCCGGGTTCGTTCAGACCCAGAACAGACTTGTAAATGGATGCGTGTCTGACATTAGATTTCGTTCCATGTGAATTAAATTTATTTTTATTAATGTATATCTGATTGGTGGTGGGGAATTTATTCTCTGCTTAACACCCTGGTTTATATTAATAGTGATAGATCGCATGGCGTGAATTGTCAATGTGGCACGCCAAGATGCAATTGATCAAGGCTTTTGTTGAAAAGCAGGGCCTTGTGGGATGATCAAATTATAGACTTTTACGGCATAGCTTTGTGTATAGCGTGACTTAGCGAGCCTCTCACCCCGGTATGAGTCAAAAACGGGAGTAGGACTGCAGGGAGTGCACACGTTTCTTTCTAGCTAGGAGTAGTGCCGGTGCTTGAACTGGCTGGTATTTTACTTATGTGGATGAGGGATTTTGAGGCGCCTCGGATTTTTATAGGCCGTTAGTGGTCATACTATAGGTCCAAAGGGACCAGGAAGCGTGTGTTCAGGCATAATTAATCCACTACCCTTAGGTAGGTACTGGCCCTGAAGATCCAAGGGTTGCCCGTAGGTGTGATCCTGAGGCATTTGCTAGAGTGTCTCGAATCGGAGAGGAGCTTTCCCCTAGTCTCGACTCATGATGGAAATCCAATTTCCAATATGACCTTGTGGTTTTGATTGTAGAACTAGTATGGCGACATGATATATGGTACCCATGCCGTCTATGATTGATATATTATGATTGAAATGTTTTTATTAAAACATATATACACTAATGATAATATCAAATTCGTTTTTATCGTATCAAGCATTTTTGACCATTATAAGGTAAAACCCTATTCTTCGGTTTGCGTTGCATTGTGTGATGGGACTTGGGTCTTATAATTGTTTCATTTTTCTAAAAAGCATTGCGTTGTTTAACGTTTTACTTTATTTTATGCATTGGCAATCCAGTGGAGTAAACCCGTTCTGCGTTAGCGGCGTGGTCCTATGATTAGCCTTATTATTAGATAAGTTAAGTTAAGATTTCTCATACCAGTCCCATGACTGACCTATAGTTTGTTTCACTGGCAAACTTGGGTGCTCATATTTTCCACACGGGCAGTCAAGTAGCTTTTTGCAGATATATTTACAGGGTCCTGGTTTACAGCTGAAGCGGTATTCGGAAAGCTCTGTATCCGTGTATTCCTTTCAGTTGTATATTTGTAATATTTTTCCGCTGCTATTTAAGTGTAATTTAAATCTCTGATATTATTGTATTTCAATTGTGTAATAAGTATTCATACTCTGTGATTTTCTTGTATTCTGATGTGTGTTGTTCTCAAAGCAATCCGGGCTTTCCTTTATGGGGAAGTTTGGGTCGTCACATCCATGGTTTTACTTTTCCCTTTAATTTGATTCACGACCTAATGACCATGGATTTATTATTTCATGAAAAGAGAAAGAAAAGAGAAATAGTTTAAATAGATTGGTTTTTAGAGGTTTACCTTGCTTTTATGATTCAGTAATCTTTTTTTATTAACGTTGATTCCCTATTCTAGATCTAAATTCATAATCCTCATAGGCTAACATTTTAATTTCAGAATAGATTTGAGAAGAGAGAGAGGAAGCCATGGCAAAGCTCCAACGTAGCTCCTGAATTACGATGTTTAGGGTTAGGTCTAGGGTATTATTTATAGGTGCTTAAGACCATATCATACACGCAGCGCTGAGTCAGCATTGAACCCAGTTAAGAAAATAGTCCAGGTTCGCAGATGAATCTTGCCAAATCTTATCGTACACGCAGTGCTGAGTCAGCATTGGGTCCCGCAAGTTGTTTTGGCGTCGAAATTTGAATTTTGAATGTTTGATTTATTTTTCCGTAGAAATTTGATTTTCGAACTTTTGAATTTCTGGAATTTATTTAACTATTTTATTCACATGAAATATTCTTATATGTATACAATTCCTCTAACGACCATTTTACGCATATATATATATGCACAACTTTCGTTTAATTTTCAAAATTCAAACGATGTTGCACCATTATTTGATTCTTGTCATATTTCATTGTGTGACGATCCCAAAACCCCGTGACATGGTGTTAAGGATAATCATTGGAATATAACACATTAATCATCATTAGCAGATCACAGATAATAGCATAAACAGAAAATAGAATAATTTACACACATATGACAGCGGAATCATATAGATATCATCACATCAGACAAGCACAGTACATGATTCAACTTAGTGCATAATGATACATAGTCAGTCACCATCGCCTGAGGCGGAATCATACATAAAGTGTACACAATATAAATATCAGTCTACATCGCCAATGGCGGAATCATAATATAGATACAGTAATGGCGGAGAAAATCCAAGTCGGCACGGTGTATTCAAGCCTCGCCATGAGCTAAAAGTGCATCAGAAACCTGTAACTAGGCTACCCGTGTGAAAATGAGGGCACCCGAGTTTGCAAGGAGAAACAAACTACGAGTCAGTCATGGGACTGGTATGAGAAATCTACTTAACTTATTAACAACAATAATAAGGCAAATCAAAGGACCACGCCACTTTCGCGGAACGGGTTTACTCCAATGAGTGCTAGTGCATGAAATAAAGTAAATGATTAAATCATCGCAATGCTTTTTGAAAAATGAAGCCATTATAAGACTCAGGTTCCATCACACAATGCAACGCAAGCCGGAGGATAGAGTTTTTACCTTATTATGGCCAAAAATGCTTCATACGAATTAAACAAAAGTGTTTGATATTATTACGAGTGCATATATGTTTCAAAAGCGATTTCAATCATAAATATCAATCATAGGCGGCATAAATGACCCATACCACTATGTCGCCGTAGTAGTAATACAATCATGTCCGCATATTTCGTATTGGAAACTGGATTCCTTCATGAGTCGAGGAAAGGGGCAAGCTCCTCTCCGATTCGAGACACTCTTGCAAATGCCTCGGGACCGCACACAGCAATCCCTGGATCCTCCAAGGCCGGTCCTCTCTTACTTTTGAGGATTGGCAATTCCTGAACACACGTTTCCCGGTCCTTACAGACCTATAATCGAGGCGCCTCGTATTCGAACAACCACACAGGTGAAAAGTAGATATAAATGTCAGGGCTGGGAGGTCACTGACACCACCATAGCTAGAAAGAAACGTCGTGCACTCCTTGGGTCCTTGTCCCGTTTTTGACTCATACCGGGGTGTGAGGCTCGCGAATTCACGTTATACACAAAGCTACGTCACAAAGACCCTGCTTTGATCATCAACCACAAGACTTTGCTTTGCAACAGAAGCCTTGATCATATGCCACTCAGGCGTGCCACACAGGCAATCCACTCCATGCGACTGATTTCTATCAATACATAACCTCTAAGCTCGTACGTCTCAGAGAAGGGCGTTAAGCAAGAGAACAAATTCTCCGCCGCCAAACAAATATATATTTAACAAAGACCAATCAGCATAGAACAAAATCCAATGTCAGACACACAGTCCATTTACAAGTCCGTTTTGGGTCTGAACGAAATCGGAGGCACCAATTCCTCGCATATCCGTACCATCAACATTATGTTTGGACGGCTACTACTTCTGCTACTTCATGGTAGCTACTCCAATCACGAGCATCAGTAGCGCCCATCCATCCAATGTGAAGATCGTCGGTTTTCAACTGTCTTCGACTCTTCGACTTCTCAACGTCGATCGATTATTTGAAATGAGGCGAACTCGGCCATTTCAAATAATCCACGTACATTTAGTTTTTTCAAATAAATTTATCACATGGTTGAACTATTCAACATTCACATTTCAGTTCTTTAGTTATAATTCCCATGTTAAATACATTCAACCATCACATATCAAGCAAACACAATGAAATTGGTTTATTTCCACTCTATATCATCCATAGTATTTTATAACGATATATCGCCATTTTTATTTAATTTAGAATGGCCATATTTAATTAAACGACGTTTCAGGTCGTGTCGATGCACTGGCGCTGTCTTTCACTAATTTTGTTTTACACATATCTGAAAATCTAACCGTTAGATCTTCACAAATTTTATATAATTAGGAAGGTCATTTCAAAACGAATCCAACGGTTTCAGTTTTGGGAAAATCCGACGGTTGGATCTTCCACACTAGCCATTTGAAGTTACGATTTCAATTTACGAACTGCAGCGTCGTTATTCGATTTTATTTAATTATATTTATATATATATATAATCGTTTCTAGCGTTGTTTTTCTTCAAATTTAAATTAAACATTCCAGACAATCCAACCGTCGGATCTTCACAAAGTTGGTGCCGTTGGAAAGATATTTCCATGGCGAACCCAATGGTTGCGGTTTCGGGAAAATCCAATGGTCGGATTTCCCGCACTAGTCATTTGAAATCTTGGTTTCAAAACACGAACTGCACGGCCACGTTTCGTTTTAATTTCATTTATATTTATATATTTATATAAATATAGTTCATTCAAAAATTCCTATATCGTTTTCACTTCAATTATTTCACTAACGCCTTTAAATTTTGGAAAATTTCGCCATAACCTCCTTTGTACGGGAGGGGCTGGGAAAATTCCCAAATAGCCACACGGGCGTCTCATGTCAAAAAGAAAAAGAAAAAGCCAACAGGCTCATAAAATCATCACCCAAACAAAACAGTAAATGTGTACCTATTTGTCGGGCACAAAATTTTATTCCTCTTCTCTAGCCCTTTTGCCATAACCTGTTCAATAAATATGCATGTACATATATACAATTTTTATCACTTATCATTTTCCATTCAACTTCATATTTGATTTACTTTGGTTTAAAAGTACCACTCATTCTAATGTTGCATGCATAGGCTAAAATCATATCATTAGCTAATTAATGTATATTTCAACTCATGCACATTTATTTGAACAAGTGGCTATTTTTAACACTTCACATTTCAAAGATGATAATTTTGGCGAACTAAAATAGATTTCAACACATGACTATTTTATTTCGTTCCTATGCATGTTAAAAATAATATTTCATTCACAAATATTTATTTCAACGTCCGCATATCTTTAGCATATCACATATATGATAAAAATGATATTTTTATCACTTAAAATATTTATTCGACAAATGGATGTTTTCAACACTTCATAGTTTCAATAAAAATGTAATTCTTATTGTTCGATCTTTTTATTCAACACATGAACTTTTCCACTACACACACTTCTCAACACATGAGAATTTCCACACATGGATATTTTATTTATGTTGTTCATATTAGAAAGATGGAATTTTTATTGTTGAAACTATTTATATAAGGCGAATATTTTTCATACTTCATATATATTATAAAAATGTGATTTTTATTGTTTAAACACTTCATTCATTCACAAATGAATTTAATTTTCACACATCACTTTTCAACACATGAACATTTCCACACATGGATATAGTTTCAACACATGACTTTAATTCCAACGCATGAGACTGATTTCAACATAAGAAAATAATTCTAACACATAAAGATTATTCAAAATTTTGGCAGCATAACGGCAGGGTAGTTAAAACCGACACCGTCCCTAGTATGGCTCCTCGCTCTACCTTAAAACCTCGCGGTTTTTCACAATGGGGATTCATGCATCTAATTCGCACGCAGGCGACATGTTTTATTTTTATTTCCACAAATATTTCCAATTCATTTCAATCACCAATGGGTATTTTTCAACCACAACCAAACAATATCAACCACAAACAATTATTCAATCATTCGTATTTTTCATCCAATATTTCACACCAATTCACAACAATAAATATCGTCCATGGTTTGTGGACGAGGGGAGTATATATATATATATATATTATTGCTATATTTCACTTGCATTTCAACACATATATCAATTATTCTATGCATGTATAATTCATACTTCGCTTATATAGCTTACACCACACATGTACATATATACAATTTTTATCACTTATCATTTTCCATTCAACTTCATATTTAATTTAGATTTCTCACATTGGTTTGCGGAGTGCTAAAAATCGTAGATGACTCAGAAAAATCCGCGGCTTCTTCTATGTGGTAGAGAGCTTCCTTGCAGTCCCGGTGTTTCCTGTTTCATCGAATTTTATCAACACACCAAAAAGATATGGTTTTTCAAAGTGCAGACATCAAAAAGGACTCACCTTTCTAAGTGGTTCGAAAATAGGGTGGAGGTTTTTGCGAAATCCGTGGCACGTGGGAACGATCGGGGGTGCTGACGTGGAAGAGCTTCGAGCGGCGGTCCTGTCGGTGGTGGATTGGTGCAGCTCGGCGGTCGGTGGCGATTAGGGTGGCGATGGGAAGCGTCGGACTTCCTGGGCTCGATTCAGGCGGAGGCGGCGTCGAGGGAGGAGGTGCTGGGGTCGGGTTTGAAGAGGAGGCGGAGCTGTGTCGAGGGGTGGTGACGGCGATGTCTGGAAGTGGCGGAGTCGGCGGTGATCGAGGTGGGAAGGGTTTGAATGGGTTTCGCCGTTCGTTCGTGGGGAACGAGGGTTTTTTATTTATTTTTTTATTTATGAAAGAAAAATTCTGATTGGCCGATATATATATTATATTTTTAAATAGTGTTTTCTCCAACGAACTCCTTTTCAAGTCCAACGACTGTCGTCCCTAGCTAAATACCCCCATCCCGGACACAATGGGATATGTTTCGTTAGCCAATTCGATTGTTACAGTCAGTTATTTTTCAAATTAAAGTATAAAACATTTAATTTTTAACTTTGAACGTACATTTCAATTTGCCAGGGCCACAAACTGATTCGAAAAATTCCAGAAAAATAAATCTAGCTATGTTTTGACGCTACGGTCCCAACAAAACTAGTTTCGTCGAATTCTGAGATCGTTTGAAAAATGGCCATTTTCTGGTCGATCCAATTTAACAAAAATTGACCAAACACATTTTCTTTTGCCACGCTCACATATTAGCTTCAAAAATTATGAAATTTGAAACCTAGCAATAGTTTGACATCCCAGACCCAAAAAAAGTGGTTTCGTCGAATTCCGAGGTCGTTTGCAAAATATCAATTTTCCAGGGCTATATATTCTATATAGCGACCATTCTGAAAATTCATTCGGCCATAACTTTTGGTTCCCGCTATGAAACTTTGATGTTTCAAATTCGTTAGAAAGGTATTGACAAACAGATTTAAATATTTTTGGTTTCGCTAAAATCCGTTATATTTTCCACCTGCACAGTCAGTCAAAGTTTGAATTCAAATTTTCAAACTGACTCACTATTTCTACTTCACTATTTTATTGAAATATTCTATTTCAATTGTTCAAATTCCTTTGAAATGACCAATTTAAAAAATTTAAATTGGCTCGTATTTTACGGGTTATTACACATTGACTGTAGCCTTATCTTGAATTTTATCTTTCGTATACATATATTTCTACATATATATATTCGCATATGTATATATACATATATATATTCTTTATTTCCTTATATGTACGTTCTTATTCTTTCAAATTTCAAATTTGTATACGTACATATATTTGCGTGTTCAGTCGGCCCTCTTTAAAACAAAGATAAAAATTATGTTGCCGCCGGGGTTCGAACCACCGACCTCCATGCTACAAATCCAATGCTTTAACCAACTGAGCTATGAAGTTTTTTTGTTAATAAGTCTTAAAACAATGATAATTATTGTTCTCTCCTTACTTCTCTTTTTCATGTTAGTTACAATACTTAAATTAAACCATTGCATGAATCTTTTTCTTTTATTTTTCTTTTAATGTTAATGCATTATGTTTGCAAAATAGTGCATGCAACATATTTACATTGCATGCAACCAATCCTTTCTTTCTTTCAAAGCATGCATTACATTTTTTACATATTTCAATTTGTTTTTTTATATATATATATATTTCTCTTGTGCATATACAAACTTCTAGGCTTAATAACTCCTTCATATGATGTATGTTTTACGTAAACTAGGTGTCTATCTTAACCAGAATTCCGAGGCGGACGCAATGGCACAGTCCGTTTTACTTAATTCTAATTATTTAATTAAGTTATTCTTATTTTATTATCTTAAAAATATGGGGTGTTACATTGATTGATTTGTGCTTTGTCATGAATCATATCTTCAAGAATATCATTCTTGAAACCCAACGATATTGAGTTATGGGAATTCATATCGTAAATTGGTATTTAGTCAAATATTTGATTTGAGAAAATAAGAAATAAGAAATTGGGAACCAAGTATAATCTTTTAGTTAAGATTAAAGAATTGAATGTTGGAAAATTGATTTAATTCGAAACTATGGTTGAAATATGGATTAAAGGATTTTCAGAGGAAACTGGGTTTTGAAAACGAGTTATCAAACGGAAAATTAATTAAGGCTTTGGGGCTAGATTTTCTTTGATTAAAGGGATGTGTTTTAACGAAGAAGGGTTAAAATATGGATTTTGTTAAAGATAATTTGAGAATGGATTTAAAGAAATTTAATTGAACAAAATATAAGATGGAAGCAGATTTGGTTGAAAGCCTGTGTGTTCCGTAATTGTGTTTTAAAATTACGCTTATTATTTGGGAAGACCGGGATTGGATTTATGTCCGAAAACCATTCCAAGTGATAATACGACGTTGTGGAGCAATTGAAGACGTTATTGAAGATCGGGACCCTTCATATCGTAAGGACGACTTACTGAATGTCTCAAATGGGTAGGTCCCATTTGTAGATGGATTTTATATCATTTAAGTGGCAAGAAGCCAAAACGTATGTGAAGGAATTTCGGATTGTTGTTTCGTTCAGACCCAGAACGGATATTTATGGATTGTGTGTCTAACATTGTAATTGACTGCGTAGCATTGATCTCTGTTAAATATATATCAGTTTGGTGGAAGAGAATTTATTCTCCTGCTTAACACCCTTCTCTAAGACGTATGAGCTTAGAGGTTACATATCGATAGAAATTAGTGATCCGCTGTAAATGGACAATGTGGCAGACTTAAGTTATGTAGTGAGCTTTGGATGATCAAAGTAAGGCTTATTTAAGCGTAACTTTGTGTATATCGTGACCTCGGCAAGCCTCGCACCCCGGTAAAAGGACAAAATAGGAAGAAATGCGGCAAGGTTATGGGGTATTGTCTCCTTCTAGATAAAAGGTGTACTATTGTATGGTGCCCAGGTATAACCTATGTGGTAAAAGCATCTACTTTTGTGGTTGTTGTCAGCGCGCGCTCGGAAAGGTCGGTAATGACTAGGAGATGACAAACTCAAGCGTATTCTAAGTTACCCTGTTAAGGGGTACCCTGGACTTGTGTTGGCATGAGGAACATCACTGTTGATCCTTGGACATCCCTCTACAGATGTTCAAAATTCGGTTCGGAAGGAAGTTCCTTTGCCTGGTCATTGTTGGAAACCAATCTCTACTACGAGCCTGTACGATTTTGATTGTATACCATACATCAGTATAGTATATGGTACCTATGATGGCGAGGATTGATACATTTACTTTCGAAATTGTTTTCGCACTATATTATAGTATTAAAAGAGGATTTTCACATATCAAGCATTTTTTACTACATAAGGAGAAACCTCGCCCATATGTGCGTTTGGATTATCTGTGCGCTACGAGACCTTATGTTAATTTCATTTTTCAAAAAGTCATTGAGATTTTCTATGCAATAGTATTCACATCTAGTAAACCCGTTCCGCGTTAGTGGCGTGGTCTGTTGAATTACCTAACTTTAAAATAAACCCTAAAAACAAAAGTTTTGAGTTCTCACACCAGTCCCATGACTGATTTGGAATTTATTGTTCCCATGCCGAAACTCTGGGTGCTAATAATTTTTTGCACGGGAAGCCTAGTAGTTTGGTTCGTAGATTTAATCTTGGAGTTGGTTAGAGCAAGATGCTGGTTTAGCTAGAGCTATTATATCTTGGAGCAAGCATATTCTTCCGCTGGGTTTAGTATCTTTTCCGCTGTGTAATTGATGTACTCTGATGTTTCTCCCGTAACTCTGATGTAATATTATTGTAATGACAATGGAAATGTTCTTTTTATTTTGTGCAAATGTGTAAGTACCCCTAACAATCCGTCTTTCTGGACGGTTTAAGTTGGTTTAATTACCAGTGAAAATGAGCAAAAAGCATGGTCGTTACATTGTGGTATCAGAGCTTTGGTTTATACAAAGCTATAGGGTACGACTCATTTGAACAAAAGGAAAGACTCATCAGAGTTATAATATCTCATTAGAGATAGGGTTAGTAATGCCTTAGTATGAGATTTTGGAGTACTACATTTAAGAGAGCGCCTTCCAAGTAAAATTAATTAAGTTTGGGATTATAATATATTAGAATTCATGTTAGTAGAAAAACTTAGGTAAAAAAATTGTTAAGATAATTCTCCTCTAAAGAAACTAATCAATATGGTTAGAAATTAAAATGAATAATAAGAGTTTGAGTATTTTATTTGATGTTGAGGTTGGACTATCAAGTATAGGAAGATTTTGCATATGCGTCTGATCAATGTATATACGAAGTCTTAAGTATACAAGATAGATATAGAATCACACTTTAGTTGCTTGAAGATGGTTTTGTTGATGACCACAGCTTCATCGGTATGTATTTTCGAGCTTTGAAAGTGGGATGCCTATATGATTCCGATTAAAACATCAATATATACTTAAACCCATTTAGATAAGTATTTGAAATTATTTGGTAAATTGATGTGAACTCGGATAGAAAAGTGAAAATATGATTGGGTTATAAGAATTATACCAGGTAAACTTGTTAGTAAAGGATAAGCGAGTAAAGAGTTTTGAGAAAGTGCATTGGTGATATATAAAAAAGGTTTTGTAAAGATGTATAATTTGAAAACTCAAATCAAAATTTTGAGTAAGAATTGGCAGTTACTTTGGAATTGATTTTGAAAGAATATATTTTGAATATAAGGGAAAAAGATCTTTGAAAATATTTGGAAATTACAAATTTGAGCACGGACATCTTGTGATTGGAATTTCTTTATTGATTAAAAGACATATATGTAAAGTTGTAATTTACTTAAGCAATCCAAATATAAAAGGTAGTTTGGGCATGATTTTTAGGCTAAGTTGGAATTAATCAATCAGGATATTTGATAATTAGTCCTCCCCAACTGATTAAATTTAAAACGCAAATATCTAGAGAATTTAGTTTCGCAATATGACTGTAACGACCCGGTTTTTGACGACGTTGGTTATCCGATATACAACACATATCGAACATCCAAGGGTCGAAAATACCAGAAGATTAACGAAAGAAATTAGAGGGTGAGGAAAGATAAGATAGAAACTTAGAATAGAAGAAGAACACAACATCAGAGTAATACGAATCTCACTGCGGAACGAATAAATATATTTCATAACATAACTTTGAAATACAAATCTTTACTTGAATATACATATCATTATCAAAGTACAACACTTACAACACAGCGGAAATAACTATAGTTATATAATCCTGAAGCCTTCTGCTCCAGCTCTTCAAGTATCTGTAAATCCCGACTACTTGACAGCCCGTACAAAATTGGGCACCCAAGAGTTTAGGGAAAACAAAACAAAATAAACTCCTATTTAGTCATGGGACTGGTATGAGTAAAACAGCTTAAAACAGTTCAAGCAGGTAAATGATATCTCATAAGACCATGCCGTATAACGGAACGGGTTTTTCCCTTATGAAAGTCCAAATTATCTTTATATCAAAAACCTTTTGATATTATAATAATGTCTATCAACCACAATATAATTATCATCTAGCAGAAACGCTTTCATCTCACGTTCTACATATATAGTATACAATCAAAACCGCAAGCACGTATTGGGTAATGGATTTCCAACTATGACAAGATATGGAACCACCTTTCGCTATTGTACCTCTAGAAAGGAATACAATGGGTTCAACAAGAACATCTTGCAACCCAACCACACATGACCGACCACTCATTTCACTTGAGTGTATCAAATGTATATCACCAACGGTTGGGGTCAGCAACCGTTTCCCGAATGGGACAGTATCAACAATAGATTTTTAGAAATGAATGAAACTCTAGATCAGGAGATTATCCACCCTAATAGGTGAGACCTACATAGCCATGCTGTCTGCCTGATTTCAGTCATTTACCGGATGTGAGGCTAGAAGCTACGCTTTATCATCACATCAGATTCACTTCGAATGCCACATTGTCAGATCCATAGAAAATCACTAATTGATGTCTACAACAGTACATTACGTGTTAGCTAAAGAAGTTTCCTTCTCCGCTTCCACTCTTGGTACGGTTTAAGAAATCAATGTACGTGACCTTTCTGGAAATACTCTGTCAGACATTCATCCATACAAGTCATCCAGGAACAGGATGAACCAAAGGCACTATTCAATACATCCATCTGAGACACTGTTATCTAATACTTATACAATAGCCCTTGCACTTTACTCCGTCTTCAATTATCTTTGGCATATATGATTCGTGATGCTTATGCCAATACAGAGTGGTTCTTTGGATAATAATCCAACTGGTCTCTCCATAGTAACAATGTAAAAATGGTCAAAAACTTTGATAGTCGGTGAGTTAACTATCAAAGAAAAATACGTGTGCAAACAACGATATTATTTCCAGATAGAAATTTTATCAAACAATCATCAATCATATATATATATATTAATATTTTCCTTATTTTCTATGTTTTAGAAAATATACGTTAACGCTGGAAAATATTTCCATAACTTATTTACGTATCACTATTCTTCTACAACTATCAGTCTTTGATTGTAAACTAGTATAAGAACAATTCCCTAAGTACCAATCCCGAAGGTCGAAACCAACATCAAATAGATACTTAGGAAACCATTCAACTTAACCAGTCTCCAGTCAATTTCTGATTTAGCTTAACTTCATTTCTTAACTCCTTATACATGAACACTTCCTTTTCTAATTCATATTTCAAATTTCAATATTTGATTTCGTTTCTGATTCTATTTGGGAAACATTTCCAAATCTTCTTTACTTGGATTTAACAGATGTTTAAATCAACATCGCGACGACAACTCAAACCACTATACTTATTTACTAAATTCACTTAACCACTTTCACTCTCGAACCTTAACCATTTCTAAATTTAAAAGAAGTCAATCAAGCTGGGGTATAACTACCACTCATATCTTAACTGAACAGCATTTCAAATCTCGAAATAGGGTAAGTTCATCTTTTAACCCTTTGACACTTCCTTACGAACCCTCGGATTCTATTTACGAACTCCCTTCTTTTACAAGTTTACGTGATTATAACAATGGTGTTATAATCTCCTGCATCCGAAATATATTATCTTCAATATGACTTTTATTTCCTAACTCGAATAATATAATGACAGCTAATTTATTAATTCTTATTCGGTTAATTCTAATCTATAACTCTTATTCGAATAACTCTAATCTAGTAAATCTTATTCGACTAACTCTTGTTCTAATAACTTATATTCGAATAACCTATGTTTGATTTACTTTAAGCAAATAACTAATATTTGATAAACCTCTTCTTTCAATAAACTATATTCGATTTAACCTCTGTCGAATAACTAACTCGATCAACTCCTTCTGAATAGCTAAATTCGATTAACAACCTCTAGTATCTCTGATTAGATTAACTCACTTTGAATATCTCTTATTCGATTAACTCACTTTGAATATCTCTGATTCGTTTAACTTCTCACTTCGAATAGACTAATATTCGATAACTTCTTTCTTCAAATAAACTAATATTCGATAACTTCTTTCTTGATTAACTCAACTTAATTGACTCGACTTATTTACCTCAACTTATTTAACTCAACTTATTAATTCTAACTGATTAACTCTAACTGATTAATTCTAACTGATTAACTCTAACTGATTAATTCTAACTGATTTACTTTAACTGATTAACTCTAACTGGTTAACTCTTCGCCCTTATTCAGTTTCACATATCGATGTAGAAATCGGTTCTTACTTATCTATATAAGTCCTGACTTATATATTTTATTTATCCAATGATAAATATTTTACTTAATTTATAAATCCTTATTTATAAATTAATCTTCTTACTTTATCTGTTAAAAACAGATTTCCCTTGAATATTCACTTTATATTCGTTATTCTGATTATACTCATGTGCCTATCACGGGTTTAAACTTACTTAGTGTAAAATTCTCTTTTTATACCATTCTATTCATTTTCAAGTATTCCTTTATAACCTGTTTATCTTCTAAATGATATTCCTTTATAATCCATTTGTAAATGGTTTTTCAAATATTCTCTTTAATAACTTATTTATTTTTCTAAATCAATATCTCTTTAAGTTCTATTTGTAAATGGTTTTACGAATATTTCCTTTTCTATTCTATTTGCAAATAGTTTGCAAATATTCCTCTTCTATCATATTTGTTATATCCTATTTATAAATATTCTATTTATAAATATTTCCAGTTTATAAATATCCCATTTATAAATATTTCCTATTTATAATATTCCACTTTATAAATATTCTCTATTTTTAAATATTCCACTTTATAAAACCCTTTGATTTTATAAATATCTATTTTCAATATTCATTTTGAAAATTCCATTTTTAACACTCCAGTATTTCTATGGTACTTAACCCGTCAAAACACGAGGACCAGTATCGTCCTGTAATGACCCGTGTTTTTGGCAATCAAATATTTAATTCAATTTAATTAATTTAAATATTAGATTTGGAATATCGATGGAATTTAATATTTAATTCTTTATTTAAAACGAAGTTCGAACGTAATATATTTATATAATTAGAAATCGAGCTTGAAAATTGCGTACAGTTCGTAAATTAGAGTTTTGAACTTCAACTGAGAATACAAAGTCCGATATAAGTCGGATTTCTATGAAACAAGAAACGTTGGAATCGTATTGACGGTAATTTTCATATGAAAGAGAAAAATTTAGATTTCGTATTTTAAATAGTAAATTATGGCCAAATCAAAATCGGAAAAAAACGCTGTGGAAATCGTTATTAAAACATCGACCTTTAAAATGGCCATTTTGCAAACGGGCTCAGTTTTCGACGAAATCAGTTTCATTGAGACCGTATCGTTAAATTTTTGTACGGTGGTGAATGGCGTGGCAAACTGATGTCGTATGTGACCACAGTAGCAATAAACGCCCGTTCATTTTCTATAACGTGTATTTAAATAAATAAAGGGATATTTGAGTATAACGTGAGCAGACGAACGAATTAGGCCACGAAACCAGTACCATTGAGCTCGTATCGTCGATTAGTGTCAGGATAGATATATAGTTTGTTATTTTTGAAGACCGGGAAATTTGGCGTCAAAAAGGGTATCGCGGTGCGCGGTTAAAATAGCCTACCAGGGAAACAGTCTCAGAATGCGACGAAACTAGTGCCGTTGGGTTCGTATCAACAAATTATTGTAAGATTGCAAAGTTTCAAGTTGATTTGATTTAACTGGTGATCATAAAAAAAATTAAATGCATGTTTATTTCTGGCTTTATAAAGGAAATTTTTACAAACGATGTCGGATTTCGACAAAACTTGTCTCATTGAGTCCGGAACACCTTTTTACATCAAGAATAGTTTTTTTTATCAGAAAACAGAGATCGTACGTGGGTTTTATCGCGTTACTTCACAGTAAAGTTTCATTTAATAATATAAAAATAGTTGGGCAAATCTTGGATCAAATATTTTGCGTACAATTACAAACTTCCAGCAGATGGGCACATATATTTCTCTGTTCTGAAAATGATATGTGTGAAACCTTGCCGACAAAGGAACGATTAATGAAAGCAACATCCACAGTAATTGCACATGCTAGCCTACCAACGTTGGCAGACCTAACCTACCTTAAGTAACTTGGCCTCCACGGTGCTCTTTCCCTATAAAATGGCTCGTTGTTTCCTGTGTTTAGCCCTTGGTTCCAGTAAGGGAAAACCGCACAATTTAAAAAAAAAAACAACAACAGTGCCAAAGCACAGAACGAAGAAAACAGTGCCGGCCTCTGTTCTTTTTTGGAAGGAATCAACCGAACTGTCTATCGGTTAATGTACAAAGCAACTGGGACAAGGAGGCGTGATTTGGGGTCGAACACGGAGGAGGCTCGGCCAAACAGTGGGGTAGTGCCAGATCGCTGGCACGGTGGTCAGAAGGAAGTGCGGTAGCGGGTTATTGGAGGTGAAACAGTCTGTTGGTGCAAGCGGGATGGGTGCGTGGTGAAGCTTCACGCGTGGAAGAAGGGTCTGGAAGTTCGAACGAGACCTGGGGGAAATTCAAAACAATTGACCGAATTCTTTTGGGCCTAAGTATATTTAGCTATACTAATTTTTTAACTAAGTAAATAATTAAAGGATCTAATGGATTTTGAATTAAGTAAATAATTAAAGGACCTAATGGTTTTAAATTCAAAAACTTATAGTGGTGTTTAATTTGTGCAGAATCAATGAAAAACAATGTATTGGGTGGCTACAACAGTTCAAATGGAACGGAGACCAACAAAGAGCAATGATCAGGCCCAAAGTTTTGCTGTACATATGAAATTAGTGATAATAGTAATTAAATTAGTGAAATCTAATTAGGAGTTCAATCATTTCATAGCAACCGTAAACTAAAACAAATTGTTTGATGCAGGCGTGCATGTCCAAACCGAGAGCAATTGAAATAAACGTCGGCCTTGGTAATTTATTCTTTGATAACATAATGAATGAATTATAAAGTGCTTAATTTAAGTTAAATTGGGATTTATAATTAATTTCATATGAACCAAAACATGAATTGTTGTTGCAGGAAGGAATCAACCTCCTTCTTTTGGAGCAAAAGACTTGTCGGACCTCGTTGTATTGAATTGAAGTTAGCTGGCCGTGTTAACCTAATCAAAGTAATTAATTTTGGTTAAACTATTAATTAGAGAATTAATTTTATAATTAAATTATACAAACCTTAAATATCAATAAACATTACATATCTTAACAGAATCAGACAAACCAGGTGTCGTTGAAGTCATCTTGACGTGCACCACCTCATGGAACTGATCTGGACAGGAGTAAAAGCTACTGGCATTTCTCGTTAAATTAAACGTCGTTTAATTTAACTAAAAACCCGAACCGCTATAGCGACAACGGACAAGGTGAGTTAAACTCACTCAGTTACCTTTTTTATATTTTATATAAATTGGGTTTTTATTTTGTGTGCTCTGCTTGCTGATGGTTGCCTGTTTGCTAGTTCTACCATTGTTTGTTGATTTAACTGATGAAACTAAACCGTGTTTAATTTCAGTAAATTACCAAATCGTTATTTTTAACGATTGGTTCCAATAAAGGTAACTCACCTTGGTTGGTCACGTTTATTTATAAACGTGTTTAAATTGTTGAATTGTTTGCATTGCTTGGGGTTGATGTTAAATGGCCGTTATTTAGTGTTATTAGTTAAATCAAACTGAATGATCTGATTTGATAAAACCGTTGTGATTTCAGGGAAGAACAGGTTGGAGGAATCCGACCAGATTCCTCAAATGTATTATTTATTTTCATATTATCATATATGAACGGATCTGTTTGTGTGATTGATTTGATGATTGATTATTGATTTATTATTCAACATCTGTTTGGTTTAAACCAATGGCGATATTGGTTAAGTGTTTGGCAGAGTATGGCCTTTAAAATTAATCGGGTTATAGATATTGATTCACCGTCAGGGGAATCAATAGAGCGGAAGTTATAAAAATTTATTTTGTGATTGAAGTTAGATTTTGAAATATAATATTTTGAATAAAAGTTATTAAAGAGAAATAAATAAATATTTTATTTATTTAAGACTTCGATTTGTTAATAATTTATTTTATAAAATAATTTCTGATGTTAATCAGATTACAGGTATGAGAATGAGAAATGAATCGAATGGTTAAACTTTGATAATTGTTTTGTAAAGAATTACTTTTTATTTGAATTCATTTGAAAAGTAATTAAAGTTGAAAGGAAATCAAATGGAATGGTGAAAGGAGTTTACGAACGGGTTTTATATTTAAACCCGAATTTTTATAATGAAGTTATAAAGAGAATTTTGAGCGAATATGACAACGTAAAATAAAAGATTACTTGATTATATGAATTAAGTGAAAGGAGATTACTATAAAAGGGTTTAAGATAAACCAGAGTATATAAATGAGATTCAAAGTGTAAAAGCGTAAATATTGAATTAATGTTATTTGAAAATGAGATCAAGTATAAAGTTGGAATAAGATTTCCGAAGTGGGAAATGGATAATTAGATTTGAAAGGGATTGGTACAAGTGAATTAGGGTAAAGCAGTGGATCATAGAGTTGTATACCAAAATCCGAGTAAAATGGAATTTGTTTGAGACTGGAATGGAAGATGGGTTTTGATTGCAACTTGTATTTATCTGAAGATATGAACGTTGTTGATCAAGGTCTGAGAGGTAATTAAAATACCCCAACTTGAACGACATCAGGATTATCTGAAGATAATATTAGTTGGTAATCGTAAAGGAGGTTAATGATAAGAATTCGATGATCGTATTTTAAAAATATTAAAAGAGTAGAAGTTTTATTTAAACAGAAGTGAATCAATTTGTTTAATTTAAAGGGCCAAGGATGCTGAATACTGAACCAGTGAACTCATTGGAGTGTCATGATTGAAACACTGTATATTTTGATAGTTAAAACACCGAATATCAAACCCGCCCAATACGATTGTTGGTACGGAAAGACCAGGATCGAATTTATATTCGAAAACCATTCTGACCAAAAAATACGTGAAGATATCAGAAGATGACCGTGATGGAGCATTGAAGACCGTGGATTTTCATGAACGGAAGAGCCACTAATATTCTCTGCCTGGCAAGCAGAGATAAGCTGTGATTCTGTCGTGGTTGGAATCTACGGGTTGCAAGGACTTCTCGCTACTGATCCATGGGGTGATTCCTATATTGGATGCAGTAGGAGAGTGCCTTCGGTTCATCCTGTTCCTGGATGACTTGTATGGACGAGTGTCTGACAGAGTAATTCCAAAGGATCACGTACATTGATTTCTTCAAACGTGCTATGGTTGTTGGCGGAGAATTGCCGTTCTCTTAGCTTCCAGCTAGAGTATTTTTGTGGATACCATTTAGTGATATCTGACGGATCTAACGATGTGGCATTCAAAGTGAATAGTGACCAGAATGTTCAAAGGTAAATTCTGGCCTCAAGCCTCATCAACCGGGAAAAGACAAAAATCGGGCAGGCAGCATGGCTATGTGGGTCTTTCCCATTAGGGTGTATAATCACCTATCTAGAGAAATTCCTATTTGTTCTTAAATCTATATTTCGATGCTGTCCCTTTTCGGGAGACGGTTGCCGATCCCAACCGTCGGTGATATACATTCGATACACTCAAGCGAAATGAGTGGTCGGTCATGTGAGGGCCGGGTTGCAAGACGTTCTTGTTGAACCCAGTGTATTCGTCTCTAGAGATACACTAGCGGCAGGTGGTCCCATACCTTGTCACAGTTGGAATCCAATCTCCAATAAGCGCCCACGGTTTTGTTTGTATACTGTATATGTGGAGCATGAGATGCAAGCGTTCCACTAGATGGATATTTACTTGTATTTAGACATTATTATAATATCAGAAAAGATATTGGTTTCAAAAATGTCTTGGGTTATCGTAAGGTATAAACTGTCCGTATTTATGTGTGGATTTGGTCTTACAATTATCCTTTTCTTTCGAAAGGATTTTAACTTTAAAATCAAGTTGTGTGTTACCCTTGATACTGTGTGGGTTTTTCTCACTTTGGTTCTCCAGACTAACCCGGTGTTTTGTAAATGCTCGGGTTAGCCCGGGGTGTACAGGTTCAGGTTATCGAATGTAGTAAAGTACTGAGACGAGCTGGAGATGTTCAGACGTATGATATAGCTACTATTCCGTTGTGTTCTGTATATGGGAATAGGCCGTTATAACTGTCCCATTGTATGATGTACTCTGATACTGTAAGTGTTTTTAAAAGCTTTCAATAAAGATTTATTTCTGTATTATATTTTGTTCCGCTGCGATGTGAGACTCTGTGTTGTGTTGCTCTTCTTTTTCTTCTATTCTAATATTTCTTTCTTATCTCACCCTCTAAATTCTTTCTAATAATTATCCAGTGTTTCGGTGCTTGGAGGATCGGCATGAGTAATGGTAAAGGTATTTATGTCGATTTTCAAGGCCGAAACCCCCGGGTCGTTACAGTGGTATCAGAGCTGAAGGTTAAGTGATTACCTTGGCTCTGTGGCGTGACTCAGTAGAGATGGGGTTAGCAGTACCCTAGATTGAGTTGAGTGTATAGATATGAGTGAACGTATTTGTAGATTTTACAAAAATAATTTTATATTGTGGAGATTTATTGGTTGAGTTGTTTACGAGTTCTGATCGATCAGTTTGATCCACTGTATCGATAGGGGTTTCTAAACACTCAAGTACGATAAACCGTCGCAGTGTGTTTTGAAAGAGGGTAAAAGAAATAATTTTACCCAAATGGTATTTTAATATAAAAGAATGATTAACTTTTTAAATATTATAGTATATTGGATGTGTTGGTTGATTATAATTGAAATGGTTATATAAATAACCGATTGGAATTCGTATAATATAAAAGCAGATTTATTAATTCTGAAACTAAGGTCCGAATTGGAATTAAAATTCCTAAAAGCGGGAAAGGTGTTTGCAAATGAACTTGGATTGAATATATGAGAATTTTAAAATCCTGGGGGATTTTAAATTGTTTTACAAGCATTGTTTTTAGTATTTTGAAATAGATTTCAAAATGAAATTGTTTAAATACGGTTTTGATAAGTGATATAATATTGAACTCACTTCGATAGCTGGGGGATAACTCTGATGATGCTGGCCACATCATCAGTGTTCATTTCCGAGTTATATGTGACGGATTACTACCAAAATCTTATTCTGAATTGCTTTGAGAAAAAACAAGTTGTTTTGAATCCTGAAAGGGGATATTTGATTTTTGAAAGAACTAAACTGTTTAAAGACTCCCAGGGAAATTGTTTGAACAAAAACAAAATTAAATAGAAATTTGTGAAAACAAATATGAATTGAAACCAATTAACTAGAAATTGAATCGGGATATAATATATCGAGTAGAATCAGATTTGAATTGTGAGACAGGAATCTGAAATGGTATTGGACTGGTAAGTTAAGGGTTGAAATTGATGATGGATGGAAATTGAGTTAAGAATGAGATTTGGGCTGGACGCGTGAAGGATTTGGTTTTGAGGATAAAATTGGAATTTTTTTCGGGAATGCATTTGTATATGGTGACAAGGTAGCAGACGGAGATGATATAATGATATGCCCGAAAAAAAGGTACAAGTTTATTTTTATATGGGTTTGGAGATTTATGAGCTTATTTGGCAAGCTGCTTGGCTGTTTTATTTTCTTTTGGATTGGAGAAGGCCAAGAAAGGCGAGTTGGAGTTGTACCGATTGAGCCTTACAGAGGAGGTGCTGGCGAAATTTTTCGGGAATTTAGGGTGTTAGAAAATTTTCAATATTTTTGAAAATATTTATTTATGATACTGAATTGATTTTGATTTAAAATAAAATTGGATTTGGAAATAATGGGTTTGTAACGTCCTTTCTTACTTTAGCAATTTCGAGGACGAAATTATTTTAAGAGGGTAAGAATGTAACGACCCGTGTTTTTGGCAATCAAATATTTAATTCAATTTATTTAATTTAAATATTAGATTTGGAATATCGATGGAATTTAATATTTAATTCGTCATTTAAAACGAAGTTCGAACGTTATACATTTATATAATTAGAAATCGAGCTTGAAAATGGCGTGCAATTCGTAAATTAGAGTTTTGAACTTCAACTGAGAATACAAAGTCTGATATAAGTCGGATTTCTATGAAACAAGAAACGGTGGAATCGTATTGACGGTAATTTTCATATGAAATAGAAAAATTCAGATTTCGTATTTTAAATAGTAAGTTATGGCCAAATCAAAATCGGAAAAAAACGCTGTGGAAATCGTTATTAAAATATCGACCTTTAAAATGGCCATTTTGCAAACGGGCTCAGTTTTCGACGAAATTAGTTTCATTGAGACCATATCGTTAAATTTTTGTACGGTGGTGAATGGCGTGGCAAACGGATGTCGTATGTGACCACGGTAGCTATAAACGCCTGTTCATTTTCTATAACGTGTATTTAAATAAATAAAGGGATATTTGAGTATAACGTGAGCAGACGAACGAATTAGGCCACGAAACCAGTCCCATTGAGTTCGTATCATCATTTAGAGTCAGGATAGATATATAGTTTGTTATTTTTGAAGACCGGGAAATTTGGCGTCAAAAAGGGTATCGCGATGCGCGGTTAAAATAGCCTACCGGGGAAGCAGTCTCAGAATGCGACGAAACTAGTGCCGTTGGGTTCGTATCAACAAATTATTGTAAGATTGCAAAGTTTCAAGTTGATTTGATTTAACTGGTGATCATAAAAAAATTAAATGCGTGTTTATTTCTGGTTTTATAAAGGAAATTTTTACAAACAATGTCGGATTTCGACCAAACTTGTCTCATTGGGTCCGGAACACCTTTTTACATCAAGAATAGTTTTTTTATCAGAAAACAGAGATCGTACGTGGGTTTTATCGCATTACTTCACAGTAAAGTTTCATTTAATAATATAAAAATAGTTGGGCAAATCTTGGATCAAATATTTTGCGTACAATTACAAACTTCCAGCAGATGGGCACATTTATTTCTCTGTTCTGAAAATGATATGTGTGAAACCTTGCCGACAAAGGAACGATTAATGAAAGCAACATCCGCAGTAATTGCACATGCTAGCCTACCAACGTTGGCAGACCTAACCTACCTTAAGTAACTTGGCCTCCACGGTGCTCTTTCCCTATAAAATGGCTCGTTGTTTCCTGTGTTTAGCCCTTGGTTCCAGTAAGGGAAAACCGCACAATTTTAAAAAAAAAAAACAACAGTGCCGAAGCACAGAACGAAGAAAACAGTGCCGGCCTCTGTTCTTTTTTGGAAGGAATCAACCGAACTGTCTATCGGTTGATGTACAAAGCAACTGGGACAAGGAGGCGTGATTTGGGGTCGAACACGGAGGAGGCTCGGCCAAACAGTGGGGTAGTGCCAGATCGCTGGCACGGTGGTCAGAAGGGAGTGCGGTAGCGGGTTATTGGAGGTGAAACGGTCTGTTGGTGCAAGCGGGATGGGTGCGTGGTGAAGCTTCACGCATTGAAGAAGGGTCTGGAAGTTCAAACGAGACCTGGGGGAAATTCAAAACAATTGACCGAATTCTTTAGGGCCTAAGTATATTTAGCTATACTAATTTTTTAACTAAGTAAATAATTAAAGGATCTAATGGTTTTTGAATTAAGTAAATAATTAAAGGACCTAATGGTTTTAATTTCAAAAACTTATAGTGGTGTTTAATTTGTGCAGAATCAATGAAAAACAATGTATTGGGTGGCTACAACAGTTCAAATGGAATGGAGACCAACAAAGAGCAATGATCAGGCCCAAAGTTTTGCTGTACATATGAAATTAGTGATAATAGTAATTAAATTAGTGAAATCTAATTAGGAGTTCAATCATTTCATTGCAACCGTAAACTAAAACAAATTGTTTGATGCAGGCGTGCATGTCCAAACCGAGAGCAATTGAAGTAAACGTCGGCCTTGGTAATTTATTCTTTGATAACATAATGAATGAATTATAAAGTGCTTAAGTTAAGCTAAATTGGGATTTATAATTAATTTCATATGAACCAAAACATGAATTGTTGTTGCAGGAAGGAATCAGCCTCCTTCTTTTGGAGCAAAAGACTTGTCGGACCTCGTTGTATTGAATTGAAGTTAGCTGGCCGTGTTAACCTAATCAAAGTAATTAATTTTGGTTAAACTATTAATTAGAGAATTAATTTTATAATTAAATTATACAAACCTTAAATATCAATAAACATTACATATCTTAACAGAATCAGACAAACCAGGTGTCGTTGAAGTCATCTTGACGCGCACCACCTCATGGAACTGATCTGGACAGGAGTAAAAGCTACTGGCATTTCTCGTTAAATTAAACGTCGTTTAATTTAACTAAAAACCCGAACCGCTATAGTGACAACAGACAAGGTGAGTTAAACTCACTCAGTTACCTTTTTTATATTTTATATAAATTGGGTTTTTATTTTGTGTGCTCTGCTTGCCGATGGTTGCCTGTTTGCTAGTTCTACCATTGTTTGTTGATTTAACTGATGAAATTAAACTGTGTTTAATTTCAGTAAATTACCAAATCGTTATTTTTAACGATTGGTTCCAATAAAGGTAACTCACCTTGATTGGTCACGTTTATTTATAAACGTGTTTAAATTGTTGAATTGTTTGCATTGCTTGGGGTTGATGTTAAATGGCCGTTATTTAGTGTTATCAGTTAAATCAAACTGAATGATCTAATTTGATATAACCGTTGTGATTTCAGGGAAGAACAGGTTGGAGGAATCCGACCAGATTCCTCAAATGTATTATTTATTTTCATATTATCGTATATGAACTGATCTGTTTGTGTGATTGATTTGATGATTGATTATTGATTGAATATTCAACATCTGTTTGGTTTAAACCAATGGCGATATTGGTTAAGTGTTTGGTAGAGTATGGCCTTTAAAATTAATCGGGTTATAGATATTGATTCACCGTCAGGGGTATCAATAGAGCGGAAGTTATAAAAATTTATTTTGTGATTGAAGTTAGATTTTGAAATATAATATTTTGAATAAAAGTTATTAAAGAGAAATAAATAAATATTTTATTTATTTAAGACTTTGATTTGTTAATAATTTATTTTATAAAATATTTTCTGATGTTAATCAGATTACAGGTATGAGAATGAGAAATGAATCGAATGGTTAAACTTTGATAATTGTTTTGTAAAGAATTACTTTTTATTTGAATTCATTTGAAAAGTAATTAAAGTTGAAAGGAAATCAAATGGAATGGTGAAAGGAGTTTACGAACGGGTTTTATATTTAAACCCGAATTTTTATAATGAAGTTATAAAGAGAATTTTGAGCGAATATGACAACGTAAAATAAAAGATTACTTGATTATATGAATTAAGTGAAAGGAGATTACTATAAAAGGGTTTAAGATAAACCAGAGTATATGAATGAGATTCAAAGTGTAAAAGCGTAAATATTGAATTAATGTTATTTGAAAATGAGATCAAGTAGGAAAGGCTAAAGTTGGAATAAGATTTCCAAAGTGGGAAATGGATAATTAGATTTGAAAGGGATTGGTACAAGTGAATTAGGGTAAAGCAGCGGATCATAGAGTTGTATACCGAAATCCGAGTAAAATGGAATTTGTTTGAGACTGGAATGGAAGATAGGTTTTGATTACAACTTGTATTTCTCTGAAGATATGAACGTTGTTGATCAAGGTCTGAGAGGTAATTAAAATACCCCAACTTGAACGACATCAGGATTATCTGAAGATGATATTAGTTGGTAATTGTAAAGGAGGTTAATGATAAGAATTCGATTATCGTATTTTAAAAATATTAAAAGAGTAGAAGTTTTATTTAAACAGAAGTGAATCAATTTGTTTAATTTAAAGGGCCAAGGATGCTGAATACTGAACCAGTGAACTCATTGGAGTGTCATGATTGAAACACTGTATATTTTGATAGTTAAAACACAGACTATCAAACCCGCCCAATACGATTGTTGGTACGGAAAGACCGGGATCGAATTTATATTCAAAAACCGTTCCGACCAACAAATACGTGAAGATATCAGAAGATGACCGTGATGGAGCATTGAAGACCGTGGATTTTCATGAACGGAAGAGCCACTAATATTCTCTGCCTGGCAAGCAAAGATAAGCTGTGATTCTGTCGTGGTTGGAATCTACGGGTTGCAAGGACTTCTCGCTACTGATCCATGGGGTGATTCCTATATTGGATGCAGTAGGAGAGTGCCTTCGGTTCATCCTGTTCCTGGATGACTTGTATGGACGAGTGTCTGACAGAGTATTTCCAAAGGATCACGTACGTTGATTTCTTCAAACGTGCTATGGTTGTTGGCGGAGAATTGCCGTTCTCTTAGCTTCCAGCTAGAGTATTTTTGTGGATACCAATTAGTGATATCTGACGGATCTAACGATGTGGCATTCAAAGTGAATGGTGACCAGAATGTTCAAAGGTAAATTCTGGCCTCAAGCCTCATCAACCGGGAAATGACAAAAATCGGGCAGGCAGCATGGCTATGTGGGGTCGCTCCCATTAGGGTGTATAATCACCTATCTAGAGAAATTCCTATTTGTTCTTAAATCTATATTTCGATGCTGTCCCTTTTCGGGAGACGGTTGCTGATCCCAACCGTCGGTGATATACATTCGATACACTCAAGCGAAATGAGTGGTCGGTCATGTGAGGGCCGGGTTGCAAGACGTTCTTGTTGAACCCAGTGTATTCGTCTCTAGAGATACACTAGAGGCAGGTAGTCCCATACCTTGTCACAGTTGGAATCCAATCTCCAATAAGCGCCCGCCTTTTGTTTGTATACTATATATGTGGAGCATGAGATGCAAGCGTTCCACTAGATGGTTATTTACTTGTATTTAGACATTATTATAATATCAGAAAAGATATTGGTTTCAAAAATGTTTTGGGTTATCATAAGGTAAAAACCGTCCGTATTTATGTGCGGATTTGGTCTTACGATTATCCTTTTCTTTCGAAAGGATTTTAACTTTAAAATCAAGTTGTGTGTTACCCTTGATACTGTGTGGGTTTTTCTCACTCTGGTTCACCAGACTGACCCGGTGTTTTGTAAATGCTTGGGTTAGCCCGGGGTGTACAGGTTCAGGTTATCGAATGCAGTAAAGTCCAGAGACGAGCTGGAGATGTTCAGACGTATGATATAGCTACTATTCCGTTGTGTTTTGTATATGGGAACAGGCCGTTATAACTGTCCCATTGTATGATGTACTCTGATACTGTAAGTGTTTTTAAATGCTTTCAATAAAGATTTATTTCTGTATTATATTTTGTTCCGCTGCGATGTGAGACTCTGTGTTGTGTTGCTCTTCTTTTTCTTCTATTCTAATATTTCTTTCTTTCTTATCTCACCCTCTAAATTCTTTCTAATAACTATCCAGTGTTTCGGTGCTTGGAGAATCGGCATGAGTAATGGTAAAGGTATTTATGTCGATTTTCAAAGCCGAAACCCCTGGGTCGTTACACGTCCAAACACATATAATCGCCAACAGATTATATAGCACATCATATATTCAATTATATGATAACAATAAAATAACTGTTGAGGAATCCAGTCGGATTCCTACAACCTGTTTTCCTGCATCCACAGATGTTACATAATATGATTATTATCACTTTCAGTTCGATATGAACTATTCTGATAAATAGAATTAATATAGAAATTCAACTAACTGACTAGCTGTTCAATCAAGCAGTCAACACACAATCAAGCAGACAATTTTTAACAGTTCTAAATATATGTTACAAAAATATAAACTATTCAGAGTTAGTGAGATTTACTCACATTTGCAGTTCATCATTAAAGAATGATAAACTGTTTGTTTGATTTGAATCAAACAATTTATTTCGCCATAAATTCAAACAAGCTCCAATCCACTCCCAGTAAGTTCCAGTGTGTAGCTCACGTCCATACGATCCCAACGTGACAAGTTTCACTGAGTTTCGTTCACGTACAATCATGTTATGACTTATAGAAGTTAATACACTATCGGAATAATTTAAACACATATATTTTTCAAACTTGGGCTTTACCAATTAAATACTCCGGCCCAACACTCTTAAAGCCCAAACCCGAGCTACCCTTCTTTCCCAAAAAGAACTGTCATGGCTTCCTCTTGAATACACCATTTCCGCTAGCTCCTTCCATCCATCCCTCCTTCCTTTGATTCAATCTCCATCCACACTTCACGGTTTCACAAACAGACCATACCGAAGTCTCCCCCTTCGAAACCTCTTCAACTCCATCTCCCTTTTGTTCACCTTGCACCCAATTATCCCATCGTGACCTGCACCTATTAATCAAGGCTATAGTGACAGTATCGACCTTTATCTGAACGGAATCCACTAACCAAATTCACGCGGGTGCTATGTCTTATGCTAATCCCAAATCCAATGCCAGAAATCCAAATCGACGACCCCCTTCCACGAATTTGCGAACCCTCGGAGCCGCTTCTACTTCCGCTGGTTCCAGTAACCCCCATCGCACCCTCAAAAACAGATGCGGTCCTGAAGTACTTGCCAATAGAAGATCAACAAATGGGGTTTTAGGATTTATTTTTGGTTTTAAAATGCTTTTCAAAGACCACGATTTATTTCTTGGAAGAAAATATAATGCGGCGGATTTTGTTGACTAATGGGGTAGTTGAATTAGGTTAGGATATTTATAGAGGATTTTTTTATATTTTTATATTGAATTTTATATTCAATTATAATCAATCGTTTTCTCGTTTATGGTTTTAAAAGTTCCTATGATTACATACAATGCCCAAAAATCACGCAACTGAACATGCAGCTATAGTTTGGCATTACGGTCCCAACGAAACTAGTTTCGTCGAATTCCGACTTCGTTTGCTTGCACAACCTATTTTTAAAGGTCAAAATACCGACTGTTCTTCACTCTAAAAATCCGTACGGCCACACCGTGACTCTAAAAATCATGAAACTTGAAGTCTAGCAATAATTTGATGTTGCGGATCCAACAAAATTGGTTTCGTCAAATTTTGAGGTCGTTTGCAAAACTAGCTATTTTTGAAGCACTGAATTACCCATTTAAATATATTTTAAATATATAAATATATTTAAATATAATTAAATTAAATACAAATAAATTTATATTATCGTATATACTCACAGTGGAATACCATACAGCTCTACTGGGATTTATAACTTGATATTTCAAATCCCGATTAAATCGATATTCGATTTAAAATGAATTTCCTTTTTAAAATATAAATAATTCCTTTATAAATTTTAAAGGAATTCCACAGCGACTTTTCTAAAATTTGTTTTGGACGTAAATCAAAATCTACACAACGAAATCCCTATTTTTCTTTTCTACTAGAAAGATATACTCCACTAGCTCCTAACGTTTCTTGTTTCACAGGAATCCGATTTAAAACGGCTTCTGTATATCCAATTGAAGTTCAAATTGCCAAATCACGAACTATCACGCCATTTCGAGCTCGATTTTAATTATAATAAAATTCTACGTTCAAACTTTCGTTTATATAATATATTCGTTATTATAATTCAAATCTAAACTGAATTATATATTATAAATTTGTCCAGTTCACATCATATCGCCATTTCAGCCAATTCGGATTATTTCAGAATTAAATATATTATTTAATTTATTATTTTAATTAAATATTCACCATTATTTGATTCCACGACCATTAAATCCTTTAATTCAACTTCTTAAATAATTAAATAAATTAATTATTATACCCTTGAAAATGCGGGTCATTACATTCTTCCCCACTTAAAATAATTTCGTCCTCGAAATTGCAAAGGTAGAAAACAAACACTACTAACTAGTTAAAAATTATTTGTTCACTTCTTACACCAGTTTCAACTGAATTAATTTAATTTCAATTTAATATTAATTAATTCTTATCAATGAAAATTTTCAAAAATCCTGAAAATTTTCTAACACCTTGACTTTTCGAAAAATTTCGCCAGCACCTCCTTTGTACTGGTCAATAAGTCAAACTCCAACTCGCCTCTCTGAGCCATCTACAACCCAAAAGAAAATCAAACAGCCAAGCGGCTTGCCAATTCGGCTCATAAATCTCATGCTTATATCGAATATAAACTTGTACCTTTTTGTCGAGCATATCAACTCTATCACTTTCACCTGCTGTCAATTCAGCGGTTACAAGGGTCATCCCAATCAAATTCCAATCTACTTTTATCCACAACCCAACCATTCGTTTATATCCGAGCCAAATATTATTTCAACTCGAGTTTCTTCTCGATTCCCAACACTTAACTTGATTATCACATTACACTTCAAATTTGAGT
Source organism: Allium sativum (assembly GCA_030737875.1). Classification (NCBI taxonomy): domain Eukaryota; kingdom Viridiplantae; phylum Streptophyta; class Magnoliopsida; order Asparagales; family Amaryllidaceae; genus Allium; species Allium sativum. The sequence continues at coordinate 622,022,048 of CM060910.1, forward strand.
CTCACAATCCAATTTGTCTTGATATCATTCTAATTCAATCTCCGTTACTACTTTACTGGCTTTACTTTAATTCAAATTTTCTTTCACAAATTTCTGTTAAATTTTTTTTAATTCAAACAGTCTTTCCCTGGGAGTTTTTAAACAGTTTACTCTTTTCAAAAATCAAATTTTCCTTTTTGAAATTCAACACAACTTGTCTTTCCCAAAACAAATTCAAAACAGTATCTCTAGTAGTAATTCATCACTTACAACTCGAAAATGAATACTGATGATGCAGCTGTCATCATCAGAATCTATTTTCTAGCGATCGAAGTGAGTTCAATACTATAAAACCATTTGTAAACATTTCCACTTTGAAATTCATTTCAAAATATAATTCACACTGCTTGTAAAACAATTTAAAATCTCCCAGGATCTTAAATTTTCCTTATTTTTAATCCAAATCCATTTACAAACACTTATCCAATTTTCCAGAATTTGTAACACCCCACCTCCGCCAGGGTGACTCTTGCAAGCACTCTGACTTTGGAGGGGCGTTTGAATCAGGTAAACATGCATAATGATATATCAAGGCAGAACAAGAACATATGTATATATATAAACAGAGTAAATAACATAGATAAAACAACGGAAGATTTCAAACCATTTCAAAACAAGTCTGGTACAACATAATGTCAATTTTCCAAATACACAAGTCTAGATAAAACAACATCAACTGAAAAAAAACTGAAATACATAAGTACTAATCCCCAAAAGAAGTGATAGCCATAGCTAGCTTCATTTCAAACCGTACATGAGCTAAATCCCACAAGCAAGCGGTCAGAAATCCAAGCTAAGCTCCAATATTCCCTCCCTGAGAACCTGGGGGGGGGAGGGGAATGGAAGAAAAGAGGCGAAAGAAAACAGGTCAGTCAAAAAGACTGAGTAAGCCCTACTACAATCAATGTAAACTGATAAAGTTAACTGGCATGAGCAGCAGGGATGAACATAAGGATAACAACAATACTAGCATGATGATGAACTAACAAGGTAGATAAAGGTGTCATCGCATAATCAGGATTAAGGTTTTGCACCATAGGTGTACTAGCAAACTAACATGACAGGAATAAACAAGTATTGATCCCTTGGCCCAAGCTTTGGCCCAATAACATGAAATGACCCTAATACAAGGTCCAACCAAACGGTCTAGTCGATCGGCTCCCTAAGCCTAACTCGTCACGTGTTGGTGTCAATACGGCCCAAACATAATTGTAGTCGAACTGTGCCGGGTCCACCCTTCGGGTGTATCAAGCCCTAGGGTGCCAACCCCTGGACAACATAAACATGAGTGCACAGTCTCGATCTACTGGTACCCATGGGTGACTTCTCCAAATACGGACTACGTGCACGACCATAGCCCATCCGGAACTACATCGGCGTACCACCCGGCCGTCGTTTATTGGGTCGCTTACCTCCAGCCCAGTAATCGTGCCCCCTCCCTAGCCTAGTCCCTAGGGCCTTAATGATACCAATTTTTGGGGATTTACTGCGGAGTGGGCCCCCATTGCTAGGATTTTCATAGTGGGTTAAGTACGGTTTAACCCTCTTGCTAATCATGGATTAACTCGGTTAAGTGTAACAATGAGTTCACGACTTAACCCTGATTAATCTACCAAGCCCAAATTGGTTAAGTATTAAGTGGATGTAAAAACCCGTAACTTCCCCGTAAAGGAAAGTGTCGGATAGTTCGAGAACAAGCCACAACAGAACGCATATAAAAGAACCTTTCATTGCTTATTACAACAATGCATCAGATTACAAGAATATACAGAGTATAAATGAATATTACACAGAAATATCAGAGATTTAAATTACATTTAAATATATCGCAGCGGAAAATAATACAATACACAACTAGAAGTAGATATACAGATATAAAGCTTTCCGGATATCATTCCAGCTGTAAACCAGGATCCTGCGAATATAAATCTGCAAAACCAAAACTACTAGCTGCCCGTGTCAAAATAGGGGCACCCAGAGTTTAGGTTAAAACAATAAACTCCAGGTCAGTCATGTGACTGGTGTGAGAACTAAAGCAGTTATTTATCTTTATTTTCAAAGTTTGGTAAATCAAGGGACCACGCCGTATAACACGGAACGGGTTTCCTCCCAAGAATACCAGTGCATAAAACAAACAGCGCAATGCTAAATAAAGAAAAATGAAGCTGTTATAAGACCCAGGTCCTATCACACAATGCAACGCAAGCCGGGGGATAGGGTTTTCCCTTATAACAGCCAAAGAATGCTTGATACGTTTAAAACAAATCATTTGATACTATTATAAGTGCATAGTGTATAAAACAACTTCAAATCATAAGTATCAATCATAGGCGACATGAGCGTCCCATGCCACTATGTCGCCATATATAGGTTTACAAATAAAACCGCAAATGTCACGTATTTGGAAATTGGATTTCCATCTATGAACCGAGGCAAAAGATAGTCCTCAACCGATTTCGTGACTCTCTAGCCCGAGCCACCGGAACAGCCGCAACTGCCCCTTGGAGCGACAGGGCCGGTCCACCGGTGTGGATTATAGTGCCTGAACAATACGTTTCTGTAACAACCCGTAAAATGCGAGCCAGTTTGAAATTTTTATTTTGGCCATTTTAGCGAATTTTGAATATTCAAAATGAATTATTTTAAATAATATCATCGAAAAATTTATTTTGAATAGAATTCGAACGAATATATTTATATACGTCGTCGTTAGAATATATAATAATTATATATAATTATAAATAGAATTGAAAATGGCGCGGTAGTTCGAAAATTCGATTTCTAATTTCAAATGAATATACAGAATTCAATATAAGTCAGAATTGAACGAAACAAGGAATATTTGAATCTGTATAACTATATCTTTGTAAAGAAGTTAACAAACTGAGATTTCATCTTAGATATGATAAGATATGTCCAGTTTAAAATTAGAAATAATCGCTGTGGATTTTATATATATTTATATATATATAAGGCCCTTAAAAATAGCAATTTTGCAAACGACCTCGGATTTCGACAAAACCAGTTTTGTTGGGTCCGTGATGTTAAGTTATTGCTAGATTCCAAATTTCATAATTTTTCGAATCAATATGTGAGCGTGGCAAAGGAAAACGCGTTAGACCATTTTCAGTTGATTTTAATCGACTGGAAAATGGCCCTTTTTCATACGGTCTCGGAATTCGACGAAACTAGTTTTGTTAGGATCGTATCGTCAATACGAAGCTAGAAAGTATTTTTCTGGAATTTTTCCAGTTAGTATGCGACCCCGGTAATTTGAAATGTACGTTTAAAATTCAATATAGTGATTTAAATGTAAATTTAACGGAAACTGATTGTAACAATCAAATCAGCTTGCGATACATATCCCATTGTGTTCGGAATGGGGGTAAAACGCTATGGACGACAGGCGGTGGGCCTCGTTTCGAGGTCGTATGTGAAAGTCAACTCTTTAGGATAAAATAAATTAATTAATTAATAAAAAAAAAAAAATTCTCTCCCCTCTATAGCTCATCTGCCCCCCCCCCCCCCCGTTCTAAATTATTTCCGTTCAGATCTAAAACAAAAAAAAGAAGAAGAAAATCGCGCGCTCCTCCTCGTCAGCCTCCCACCGCCGGCGATGACCCCCTCCAGTTCGCCAGTCCCCTCCGCCCTCTCCTTCTGTCTCGCCTTCGAATCGAGCACCCCGTTCAAGAACAGCGCAGCCCCCCCCCTCGACGGAGCGTCCTCCTCCGTTGCCACCAGGTGGCGCCGCCCACTTCTAGACCCCCCCCTCGACGAAGCCGACCCCCCCCCTTCGATCTGCAAACCTCGACGAATCCCCCCCCCCCATTCAAAACTAAGGTAATTCTTATTTATTTATTTTATTTTAGTTTCTTCATTTCCTTTTAATATAAAACTGAATTTCATTTTAGTATAAAACTGAATTTTATTTTAGTATAAAACTGAATTTTATTTTAGTATAAAACTGATTTTGACATAATTTAAAAACTGATTTTGTCATACTTTAAAAACTGATTTTGTCATACTTTAAAAACTGATTTTAACATAATTTAAAAACTGATTTTGTCATACTTTAAAAACTGATTTTAACATAATTTAAAAACTGATTTTATTTTGAGTTATAAAAGATGTGATTTTTAAGATATAAAAGATTTGACTTTTTTTTTAAATGATTAGAGAATAAAGATAGGATTTTTATCAAAGAAAAAGTTCATATTTTTGTTTAGAAAAAGATCGTAGTTTTGATTTAGGAAAAAATTAGATTTTTGATTTAGAAAAGATTAGATTGTTATTTCTATAAAGACGAGATTTTTATTCAATAAAAATATGATTTTTATATGTAGAACTACAAAAGAAAAATATGATTTTTTATGTAAAGGAAAATGGGATTTTTCTGATGTATAAAAGTATAATCTTTAGGCGTTATAAAATAAAGATTAGATTTTTAAAATGCAAAAGATTAGATTTTTAAAAGTAAAAGTTTGATTTTTATATATTGAATAGTATAATAAAAATTCGATTTTTATATAGTGAATAACGAAGTAAAAATTCGATTTATATATATATAGTGGCTACGGGCAACGAAGCTGACGAAGATGCGAAAACAATGAAGATTTCTATCAATGAAGTGCCGTGGAGCTAGGATAGCTATCTGTGAGAATTTCTCACTCTTAAATTTCTTTTCTAGTTATATATATATATATACTAGGATGCAGACGGTGCTTAGTAGCACCCGACACAATCGTCCACAGACCATGGACTTGTTTGTTTGGCTGTTTGGTGATTGATTGCGATATTGGTTTGAATGTGGTTTGTGGTGTGAATAATCGAATCGATAAATTGGTTAGGATTAGACGTGCGCCGTTATAAGGCGAAGGAGTAAGGCTAGGTTAGACTCTTACTCCAAATTTTGTGGTTTGCATAATAAAATAGATATGATTGATGTGTGAATGGCGTGGGCCTTCACTAGACCGGGGATTAGGCTAGGCCTTGTACCGTTTCTAGTATCGTGCTGTTATGCCGCCGAAATTTTCTAAAATATGTTAGAAAAATAAAAATATCATTTTATTGAATAAATGAATTGAATAGAAATTCATAGGTTGAAATAAAATGTTTTATCGTTAAAAATATAATTTTTAACGTGAATATGAAAATAGTGAAGTGAACAAAATAAAATATTCATTTACAAACCGGACGGTTTGTTTATGTACACTAATTTGACTGACATTGATTGGGACGATAAATTTTACACATCGCCCAACTGCACAACTAAAATCTGTGTTTGATTGTTTGAAAACCCCACACGGGTGTTGGGATGAAATTTGAAGTTCACTCATCCTAATTGATTGAATATGTCGATCGATCGATTGACAGGCTGTTATAAGCGTTAGATATCTATATTTGATGCTTATACAGTGTAGTGCACTTTGGTTGATGGTTGATCATTTTTCAATGCTATTATATACATGTGTTGTGTGAAAATCCATATAATTAATTTTATATGGTAATTGATTGGGCCTCATTCCAATTTGAAAAATAAAGAAAATTTGAAAATAGAAATTTATGAAGTCGTGTTGATTAGTTTGACGCCATTTTGACGTGAACGATATTTATATCGATTTTAAACGATTTCGAAATGAATTGAATTGAAAACGATTTCCAAATGAATTGAATTGAAAACGATTTCGAAATGAATTGAATTGAAAACGATTTCGAAATGAATTGAATTGAAAACGATTTCGAAATGAATTGAATTGAAAACGATTTCGAAATGAATTGAATTGAAAACGATTTCGAAATGAATTGAATTGAAAACGATTTCGAAATGAATTGAATTGAAAACGATTTCGAAATGAAATGAATTGAAAACGATTTCGAAATGAATTGAATTGAAAACGATTTCGAAATGAAATGAATTGAAAACGATTTCGAAATGAATTGAATTGAAAACGATTTCGAAATGAAATGAATTGAAAACGATTTCGAAATGAAATGAATTGAAAACGATTTCGAAATGAATTGAATTGAAAACGATTTCGAGATGAATTGAAAACGAATTCAAATTGAATTGAAAGCAAATTGAAATGAATTCAAATTGAATTGAAATTTGAATTGAATAGAAACGAATTTATAGAGAAGAATTCAATTTTGATTTGAATTGAAAAGGAAGTTGAAAATGCTTTTGAAACGAATTCAAAACTATTTATATAATTCGTTTTAAATAGAAATCGACGAAGTATATATTATATATATTATATATATAATATAATGGCCTGAATAGAACGCGCCGCGCCGCGGTAGTTCGCGAATTTCGACCATTTATTTCAAACGGACATTACGGGAGATCCGACCGTCGGATTCTCCTAAAACCAGAACCGTTGGGTTCGTATCGAAAAGAGCTTTCTAGCGAATGTTAGAAATTTGAAATCTAACGGTTGGATTTGGAATTATGTCCAAATCAAATTTGAAAAAGGTCGCTGTAAGTGCAGTTCGATGGCCGTTGATGGAAATCGACTGTACGGGCCTTGATAAAATTATTAAAAATAGTAATAATTTGTGTAAAATCATAAGAAATGATTTGTGAAGATTTGGGATGAAAAACTTCTTGTTTGAAAAGATAAAAATAGATTTTTATCGAAATGAACTAGTTTTGAACTAGAATGATAATTCTATTTATTTTTAAATAAATAAATTGAATTTGAAAGGGGTTTTAAAAATAACCAAAATTTCCAATGATTGCATTGGAGTGGATTTGAATCGAAATTGTCTTCGGAATATTTCGATGTTGGAATTCAGGATTATACAGATGTTGTTATGGAAATTTGAAAGATGTAGATATTTATATCGTTATTTCCAATACGACATTTGTTAGTCGTAGAATTTGATATTGAATATAAACCGGTATATTTTCTATTCAGAGCCTTGTATTGAATATCGAATGTGATTTGGGTTTGTCGTGAATGGTGTCTTCACTAACACTGTTCTTGAACCCAGTTGAGAAAAGATTAAATCTTTTTATTTAGATTTAATGAAGTGTACCAATTAAATGATATTTAATTGGAATTGAATTGGTATTGATTTTTGGGTTTATCGTGAACAGTGTTTTAAACAACACTCGTTCTTTAACCCGATAATTAATGAATGTGATTTTGGGTTTATCGTGAACTGTGTTTTAAATGACACTGATTCTTTAACCCAGTTAACGATTAAAACTAAGTGGAGTTTTAATGAATCTTTAATTAGATTGAAAAGATCGAAAATGGAGTATCACCAGTTTTACTCCAGGCGATAGTTAAATCTTTAATTAGATTTGAACGTGAAATGGTAATTGAATTTACCGATAACACCGTGGTGTTAGATATGAAGTATAACCAGTTTTACTTCATGGGATGAATAGGTTGGGATTGGGAAAATAAAATAAACGATTACTTCGGTGTGGTTCGCTAATCCCGACTAGTTTGAATTGATATTCAAAGGAAATCAAAGAATAAATTTGAGGAATTTATCTTTGATAAAATTAATGGGAATCTTTCCCTATGAATGTGAAATTTAGAAACTAACTGTCGGTTAGCCAAGCAGAATGGTTTTCTGGATATTGATCTGATGTTGGTTTCGGCCTTCGGGGTTAATGTTTGGGAAATTATTCTCTTGATTAATTTACTGTCAGTGACTAATGAATTGGAATGAGGCGTATGTTGTGTTTGTGTAACACCTATTTAAATTATACGCGAGTTATTCGGAAAGACCGGGTTTATCCCATTCTGAATAACTGATACGACGATAAGTCGAAGATGAAGACGATGGGAAGACCGGAAGTCTTCACGTCGTTTGGGTGATAACTGATGATCTTGATTGGGCTGTACACCCAAGAAGATGGAAACAGTTAGTGATCGTCCAGACGTACTTGGAGATCGATGGATATACGGGGTACTAGGTGCCTCCGGTTTCGTTCAGACCCAGAACGGACTTGTAAATGGACTGTGTGTCTGACATTGGAATTTAGTCTGTGTGATTGATTTCTATTAAATATATATTTGTTTGGCGGCGGAGAATTTATTCTCTTGCTTAACGCCCTTCTCTGAGACGTACGAGCTCAGGGGTTATATATTGATGGATATCAAACGCATGGAGTGAATTGCCTGTGTGGCATGCCTAAGTGGCAATTGATCGAGGCTTCTGTTGAAAAGCAAAGTCTTGTGGTGATGATCAAAGCAAGGCCTTTGTGGCGTAGCTTTGTGTAACGTTTGCTTCGCGAGTTTCACACCCGGTATGAACCAAAAACGGGAGAGGACGTCAGGGAGGGCATGCGTTTCTTTCTAGCTAGAAGTGGCGTCAGTGGTTTTACACGCCCTGGCGAGTTTGACTTATGTGGTTGTTGCTGTTGCGAGGCGCCTCGGATTGATCGGTCGTTCTCGAACCGATGGAGTCATTTAGTTGGCTCGTTTACGCCCCATAGGGCGGGGAAATGCATGTTCAGGGTTTAAGTTTAATCCACATCGGTGGACTGGCCCTGAGGATCCAAGGCTTGACTGAGTACTTGCCTGAGACACGGGCTAGAGCGTCTCGAATCGGTTGAGGACTATCTTTTGCCTCGGTTCATAGATGGGAACCCAATTTCCAAATACGTGACTTTGCGGTTTTATTTGTAAACCTATATATGGCGACATGATATATGATACCCATGCCGCCTATGATTGATACTTATGATTTGAAGTTGTTTTATACACTATGCACTTATTATAGTATCAAATGATTTGTTTTAAAACGTATCAAGCATTTTTTGGCTGTTATAAGGGAAAACCCTATCACCCGGCTTGCGTTGCATTGTGTGATAGGACCTGGGTCTTATAACAGCTTCATTTTTCTTTATTTAGCATTGCGCTGTTTGTTTTAGGCACTGGTATTCTTGGGAGGAAACCCGTTCCGTGTTATACGGCGTGGTCCCTTGATTTACCTAACTTTAAAAATAAAGATTAATAACTGTTTTAGTTCTCACACCAGTCACATGACTGACCTGGAGTTTATTGTGTTAACCTAAACTCTGGATGCCCTTATTTTGACATGGGCAGCTAGTAGTTTTGGTTTTGCAGATTTATATTCACAGGATCCTGGTTTACAGCTGGAACGATATCCGGAAAGCTTTGTATCCGTATATCTCTTCTAGTTGTGTATTGTATTATTTTCCGCTGCTATGTATTTAAATGTAATTTAAATCTCTGATATTTCTGTGTAATATTCCTTTATACTCTGTATATCCTTGTAATCTGATGCACTGTTGTTATATATAGTGAAATGTTCTTCCGTATGCGTTCTGTTTTGTCGTGTTTTCAAACGATAGGGCGTTTCGAACGGCCTGGATCGGTTTAGCGACTGGTTCGGACCGAGCGAAATTCCTTGCCGTCACAGTTGGTATCAGAGCTTTGGTTTACAAAGCTAGATAACAAGGCACATTAGAACCATACGAAAGAATTCATCAGATATTGGATTAGTAATATCCACTTAGAATGACTCGTTAGAGATGGGATCAGTATTATCCTAGAACGAGTGTGAAGAGTATATTTTTGAAAATGAAAACAAATTTTTGGTTTTGAAGATTTAAATCAATTATTCGTATTTGATTATCTATTTATATTGATGTGGACAATCCAGTATATATAGATTTTGCGTATACGTCTGATCCGCGTGTATCCGAAATTTTAATATATTGGATAGATATAGCATCACACTCTAGTCGCCCGAAGATGGTACTGATGATTGTCATGACATCATCAGTATTTATGTTCGTGTTTCGAAGGTGTGATTTTCTATATATTTCCTATTGACTGGTGTGAGAACCAAAATTAGATAGGGCATATTGTTGTGATTTGGCATCAAAAATCTGATTTTCAGTATATATATCAAAATTATGAATTTGAAACGTTAAATTCACTAATTGATTGATGTTTGTGTTGTTTGCCTATTTGTTTGCTAATTTTGAACCATTATGCCTAATAGCATCAAATATTGAATTGTATTGAAAATTGGTCGCATGTGCTTGCATATACATATACTTACATTGAACAGGTCATAGCAAGGAGGCTAGAGCCAGAGAATAAAATTTGTTTGCCCAACAAATAGGTACATGTTTACTACATAATTTCCTGTTTTGTTTGGGTGATGATGATTTTGTGAGCCAATTGGCTAGCCGCTTGGCTTTTTCTTTTTCTTTTTGAGATCTGAAGGATCGGGGAAGCTATTTGAAATTCCCCGATGCTCCCGGTGCAGGGGAGGTTATGGCGAAATTTTTAGAGAAATTTTAGGGTGTTAGCCAAATTTTTGAAATTTTGAAAATTCTCAGAAACTAAAGAGTTGGAGAATGGAAGCCTGATCGATCGTAGAGCTGAATAATCAAACCACTTTCGACTTTGTTCCTTTTCGGGGACGAAAATTTTTAAGTGGGGGAGATTGTAACAACCCGTAAAATGCGAGCCAGTTTGAAATTTTTATTTTGGCCATTTTAGCGAATTTTGAATATTCAAAATGAATTATTTTAAATAATATCATAGAAAAATTTATTTTGAATAGAATTCGAACAAATATATTTATATACGTCGTCGTTAGAATATATAATAATTATATATAATTATAAATAGAATTGAAAATGGCGCGGTAGTTCGAAAATTCGATTTCTAATTTCAAATGAATATACAGAATTCAATATAAGTCAGAATTGAACGAAACAAGGAATATTTGAATCTGTATAACTATATCTTTGTAACGAAGTTAACAAACTGAGATTTCATCTTAGAAATGATAAGATATGTCCAGTTTAAAATTAGAAATAGTCGCTGTGGATTTTATATATATTTATATATATATAAGGCCCTTAAAAATAGCAATTTTGCAAACGACCTCGGATTTCGACGAAACCAGTTTTGTTGGGTCCGTGATGTTAAGTTATTGCTAGATTCCAAATTTCATAATTTTTCGAATCAATATGTAAGCGTGGCAAAGGAAAACGTGTTAGACCATTTTCAGTTGATTTTAATCGACTGGAAAATGGCCATTTTTCATACGGTCTCGGAATTCGACGAAACTAGTTTTGTTAGGATCGTATCGTCAATACGAAGCTAGAAAGTATTTTTCTGGAATTTTTCCAGTTAGTATGCGACCCCGGTAATTTGAAATGTACGTTTAAAATTCAATATAGTGATTTAAATGTAAATTTAACGGAAACTGATTGTAACAATCAAATCAGCTTGCGATACATATCCCATTGTGTTCGGAATGGGGGTAAAACGCTATGGACGACAGGCGGTGGGCCTCGTTTCGAGGTCGTATGTGAAAGTCAACTCTTTAGGATAAAATTAATTAATTAATTAATAATAAAAAAAAATTATTCCTCTCCCCTCTATAGCTCATCTGCCCCCCCCCCCCCCCGTTCTAAATTATTTCCGTTCAGATCTAAAACAAAAAAAAGAAGAAGAAAATCGCGCGCTCCTCCTCGTCAGCCTCCCACCGCCGGCGATGACCCCCTCCAGTTCGCCAGTCCCCTCCGCCCTCTCCTTCTGTCTCGCCTTCGAATCGAGCACCCCGTTCAAGAACAGCGCAGCCCCCCCCTCGACGGAGCGTCCTCCTCCGTTGCCACCAGGTGGCGCCGCCCACTTCTAGACCCCCCCCTCGACGAAGCCGACCCCCCCTTCGATCTGCAAACCTCGACGAATCCCCCCCCCCCCCCATTCAAAACTAAGGTAATTCTTATTTATTTATTTTATTTTAGTTTCTTCATTTCCTTTTAATATAAAACTGAATTTCATTTTAGTATAAAACTGAATTTTATTTTAGTATAAAACTGAATTTTATTTTAGTATAAAACTGATTTTGACATAATTTAAAAACTGATTTTGTCATACTTTAAAAACTGATTTTGTCATACTTTAAAAACTGATTTTAACATAATTTAAAAACTGATTTTGTCATACTTTAAAAACTGATTTTAACATAATTTAAAAACTGATTTTATTTTGAGTTATAAAAGATGTGATTTTTAAGATATAAAAGATTTGACTTTTTTTTTAAATGATTAGAGAATAAAGATAGGATTTTTATCAAAGAAAAAGTTCATATTTTTGTTTAGAAAAAGATCGTAGTTTTGATTTAGGAAAAAATTAGATTTTTGATTTAGAAAAGATTAGATTGTTATTTCTATAAAGACGAGATTTTTATTCAATAAAAATATGATTTTTATATGTAGAACTACAAAAGAAAAATATGATTTTTTATGTAAAGGAAAATGGGATTTTTCTGATGTATAAAAGTATAATCTTTAGGCGTTATAAAATAAAGATTAGATTTTTAAAATGCAAAAGATTAGATTTTTAAAAGTAAAAGTTTGATTTTTATATATTGAATAGTATAATAAAAATTCGATTTTTATATAGTGAATAACGAAGTAAAAATTCGATTTATATATATATAGTGGCTACGGGCAACGAAGCTGACGAAGATGCGAAAACAATGAAGATTTCTATCAATGAAGTGCCGTGGAGCTAGGATAGCTATCTGTGAGAATTTCTCACTCTTAAATTTCTTTTCTAGTTATATATATATATACTAGGATGCAGACGGTGCTTAGTAGCACCCGACACAATCGTCCACAGACCATGGACTTGTTTGTTTGGCTGTTTGGTGATTGATTGCGATATTGGTTTGAATGTGGTTTGTGGTGTGAATAATCGAATCGATAAATTGGTTAGGATTAGACGTGCGCCGTTATAAGGCGAAGGAGTAAGGCTAGGTTAGACTCTTACTCCAAATTTTGTGGTTTGCATAATAAAATAGATATGATTGATGTGTGAATGGCGTGGGCCTTCACTAGACCGGGGATTAGGCTAGGCCTTGTACCGTTTCTAGTATCGTGCCGTTATGCCGCCGAAATTTTCTAAAATATGTTAGAAAAATAAAAATATCATTTTATTGAATAAATGAATTGAATAGAAATTCATAGGTTGAAATAAAATGTTTTATCGTTAAAAATATAATTTTTAACGTGAATATGAAAATAGTGAAGTGAACAAAATAAAATATTCATTTACAAACCGGACGGTTTGTTTATGTACACTAATTTGACTGACATTGATTGGGACGATAAATTTTACACATCGCCCAACTGCACAACTAAAATCTGTGTTTGATTGTTTGAAAACCCCACACGGGTGTTGGGATGAAATTTGAAGTTCACTCATCCTAATTGATTGAATATGTCGATCGATCGATTGACAGGCTGTTATAAGCGTTAGATATCTATATTTGATGCTTATACAGTGTAGTGCACTTTGGTTGATGGTTGATCATTTTTCAATGCTATTATATACATGTGTTGTGTGAAAATCCATATAATTAATTTTATATGGTAATTGATTGGGCCTCATTCCAATTTGAAAAATAAAGAAAATTTGAAAATAGAAATTTATGAAGTCGTGTTGATTAGTTTGACGCCATTTTGACGTGAACGATATTTATATCGATTTTAAACGATTTCGAAATGAATTGAATTGAAAACGATTTCCAAATGAATTGAATTGAAAACGATTTCGAAATGAATTGAATTGAAAACGATTTCGAAATGAATTGAATTGAAAACGATTTCGAAATGAATTGAATTGAAAACGATTTCGAAATGAATTGAATTGAAAACGATTTCGAAATGAATTGAATTGAAAACGATTTCGAAATGAATTGAATTGAAAACGATTTCGAAATGAAATGAATTGAAAACGATTTCGAAATGAATTGAATTGAAAACGATTTCGAAATGAAATGAATTGAAAACGATTTCGAAATGAATTGAATTGAAAACGATTTCGAAATGAAATGAATTGAAAACGATTTCGAAATGAAATGAATTGAAAACGATTTCGAAATGAATTGAATTGAAAACGATTTCGAGATGAATTGAAAACGAATTCAAATTGAATTGAAAGCAAATTGAAATGAATTCAAATTGAATTGAAATTTGAATTGAATAGAAACGAATTTATAGAGAAGAATTCAATTTTGATTTGAATTGAAAAGGAAGTTGAAATTGCTTTTGAAACGAATTCAAAACTATTTATATAATTCGTTTTAAATAGAAATCGACGAAGTATATATTATATATATTATATATATAATATAATGGCCTGAATAGAACGCACCGCGCCGCGGCAGTTCGCGAATTTCGACCATTTATTTCAAACGGACATTACGGGAGATCCGACCGTCGGATTCTCCTAAAACCGGAACCGTTGGGTTCGTATCGAAAAGAGCTTTCTAGCGAATGTTAGAAATTTGAAATCTAACGGTTGGATTTGGAATTATGTCCAAATCAAATTTGAAAAAGGTCGCTGTAAGTGCAGTTCGATGGCCGTTGATGGAAATCGACTGTACGGGCCTTGATAAAATTATTAAAAATAGTAATAATTTGTGTAAAATCATAAGAAATGATTTGTGAAGATTTGGGATGAAAAACTTCATGTTTGAAAAGATAAAAATAGATTTTTATCGAAATGAACTAGTTTTGAACTAGAATGATAATTCTATTTATTTTTAAATAAATAAATTGAATTTGAAAGGGGTTTTAAAAATAACCAAAATTTCCAATGATTGCATTGGAGTGGATTTGAATCGAAATTGTCTTCGGAATATTTCGATGTTGGAATTCGGGATTATACAGATGTTGTTATGGAAATTTGAAAGATGTAGATATTTATATCGTTATTTCCAATACGACATTTGTTAGTCGTAGAATTTGATATTGAATATAAGCCGGTATATTTTCTATTCAGAGCCTTGTATTGAATATCGAATGTGATTTGGGTTTGTCGTGAATGGTGTCTTCACTAACACTGTTCTTGAACCCAGTTGAGAAAAGATTAAATCTTTTTATTTAGATTTAATGAAGTGTACCAATTAAATGATATTTAATTGGAATTGAATTGGTATTGATTTTTGGGTTTATCGCGAACAGTGTTTTAAACAACACTCGTTCTTTAACCCGATAATTAATGAATGTGATTTTGGGTTTATCGTGAACTGTGTTTTAAATGACACTGATTCTTTAACCCAGTTAACGATTAAAACTAAGTGGAGTTTTAATGAATCTTTAATTAGATTGAAAAGATCGAAAATGGAGTATCACCAGTTTTACTCCAGGCGATAGTTAAATCTTTAATTAGATTTGAACGTGAAATGGTAATTGAATTTACCGATAACACCGTGGTGTTAGATATGAAGTATAACCAGTTTTACTTCATGGGATGAATAGGTTGGGATTGGGAAAATAAAATAAACGATTACTTCGGTGTGGTTCGCTAATCCCGACTAGTTTGAATTGATATTCAAAGGAAATCAAAGAATAAATTTGAGGAATTTATCTTTGATAAAATTAATGGGAATCTTTCCCTATGAATGTGAAATTTAGAAACTAACTGTCGGTTAGCCAAGCAGAATGGTTTTCTGGATATTGATCTGATGTTGGTTTCGTCCTTCGGGGTTAATGTTTGGGAAATTATTCTCTTGATTAATTTACTGTCAGTGACTAATGAATTGGAATGAGGCGTATGTTGTGTTTGTGTAACACCTATTTAAATTATACGCGAGTTATTCGGAAAGACCGGGTTTATCCCATTCTGAATAACTGATACGACGATAAGTCGAAGATGAAGACGATGGGAAGACCGGAAGTCTTCACGTCGTTTGGGTGATAACTGATGATCTTGATTGGGCTGTACACCCAAGAAGATGGAAACAGTTAGTGATCGTCCAGACGTACTTGGAGATCGATGGATATGCGGGGTACTAGGTGCCTCCGGTTTCGTTCAGACCCAGAACGGACTTGTAAATGGACTATGTGTCTGACATTGGAATTTAGTCTGTGTGATTGATTTCTATTAAATATATATCTGTTTGGCGGCGGAGAATTTATTCTCTTGCTTAACGCCCTTCTCTGAGACGTACGAGCTCAGGGGTTATATATTGATGGATATCAAACGCATGGAGTGAATTGCCTGTGTGGCATGCCTAAGTGGCAATTGATCGAGGCTTCTGTTGAAAAGCAAAGTCTTGTGGTGATGATCAAAGCAAGGCCTTTGTGGCGTAGCTTTGTGTAACGTTTGCTTCGCGAGTTTCACACCCGGTATGAACCAAAAACGGGAGAGGACGTCAGGGAGGGCATGCGTTTCTTTCTAGCTAGAAGTGGCGTCAGTGGTTTTACACGCCCTGGCGAGTTTGACTTATGTGGTTGTTGCTGTTGCGAGGCGCCTCGGATTGATCGGTCGTTCTCGAACCGATGGAGTCATTTAGTTGGCTCGTTTACGCCCCATAGGGCGGGGAAATGCATGTTCAGGGTTTAAGTTTAATCCACATCGGTGGACTGGCCCTGAGGATCCAAGGCTTGACTGAGTACTTGCCTGAGACACGGGCTAGAGCATCTCGAATCGGTTGAGGACTATCTTTTGCCTCGGTTCATAGATGGGAACCCAATTTCCAAATACGTGACTTTGCGGTTTTATTTGTAAACCTATATATGGCGACATGATATATGGTACCCATGCCGCCTATGATTGATACTTATGATTTGAAGTTGTTTTATACACTATGCACTTATTATAGTATCAAATGATTTGTTTTAAAACGTATCAAGCATTTTTTGGCTGTTATAAGGGAAAACCCTATCCCCCGGCTTGCGTTGCATTGTGTGATAGGACCTGGGTCTTATAACAGCTTCATTTTTTTTATTTAGCATTGCGCTGTTTGTTTTAGGCACTGGTATTCTTGGGAGGAAACCCGTTCCGTGTTATACGGCGTGGTCCCTTGATTTACCTAACTTTAAAAATAAAGATTAATAACTGTTTTAGTTCTCACACCAGTCACATGACTGACCTGGAGTTTATTGTTTTAACCTAAACTCTGGGTGCCCTTATTTTGACACGGGCAGCTAGTAGTTTTGGTTTTGCAGATTTATATTCACAGGATCCTGGTTTACAGCTGGAACGATATCCGGAAAGCTTTGTATCCGTATATCTCTTCTAGTTGTGTATTGTATTATTTTCCGCTGCTATGTATTTAAATGTAATTTAAATCTCTGATATTTCTGTGTAATATTCCTTTATACTCTGTATATCCTTGTAATCTGATGCACTATTGTTATATATAGTGAAATGTTCTTCCGTATGCGTTCTGTTTTGTCGTGTTCTCAAACGATAGGGCGTTTCGAATGGCCTGGATCGGTTTAGCGACTGGTTCGGACCGAGCGAAATTCCTTGCCGTCACAGTTTCCCCGCCCTTTGGGGCGTAAATGAGCCAACGAATGACTCCATCGGACCCGGATCGTCCGATCAAACCGAGGCGCCTCGCAACAGCAACAACCACACAGGTGAAAAGTATATAAATGTCAGGGCTGGTAGGTCACTGACACCACCCTAGCTAGAAAGAAACGCATGCCCTCCCTGAGGTCCTCTCCCGTTTTTGGTTCACAACCGGGGTGCGAGGCTCGCGAATTCACGTTACACAAAGCTGTGCCACACAGGCTGTGCTTTGATCATCACCACAAGACTTTGCTTTTCAACAGAAGCCTCGATCAATTGCCACTTAGGCATGCCACACAGGCAATTCACTCCATGCGTTTGATATCCATCAATATATAACCCCTGAGCTCGTACGTCTCAGAGAAGGGCGTTAAGCAAGAGAATAAATTCTCCGCCGCCAAACAGATATATATTTAATAGAGATCAATCACACGGACTAAAATCCAATGTCAGACACATAGTCCATTTACAAGTCCGTTCTGGGGCTGAACGAAACCGGAGGCACCTAGTACCTCGCATATCCATCGATCTCCAAGTACGTCTAGACGATCACCAACTGTTTCCATCTTCTTGGGTGTACAGCCCAATCAAGATCATCAGTTATCACCCAAACGACGTGAAGACTTCCGGTCTTCGATCACCGTCTTCATCTTCGACACCACATCGAATCAGTTATTCAGAATGGGATAAACCCGGTCTTCCTGAATAACTCGCGTATATATTATAAAAGTGTTACACAAACACCACATACGCCTCATTCCAATTCAGAATATTCTTTTATTCGAATATTCCTATACTTTGGGAAAAGTTCCCATTAATTTTATCCAAGATAAATTCTTTAAATTTATTCTTTAATCTCCTTTGAATATCAATTCAAACTAGTCGGGATTAGCGAACCACACCGAAGTAATCATTTATTTTATTTCCCAATCCCAACCTATTCATCCTATGAAGTAAAACTGGTAATACTTCATATCTAACACCACAGTGTTATCGGTAAATTCAATTACCATTTCACGTTCAAATCTAATTAAAGATTTAACCATCGCCTGGAGCAAAACTGGTGATACTCCATTTTCGATCATTTCAATCTAATTAAAGATTCATTAAAACTCCACTTAGTTTTAATCTTTAACTGGGTTAAAGAATCAGTGTCATTTAAAATACGGTTCACGATAAACCCAAAATCACATTCCATTAATTATCGGGTTAAAGAACAAGTGTGATTTAAAACACTGTTCACGATAAACCCAAAAATCAATACCAATTCAATTCCAATTAAATATTATTTAATTGGCACACTTCATTAAATCTAAATAAAAAGATTTAATCTTTTCTCAACTGGGTTCAAGAACAGTGTTAGTGAAGACACCATTCACGACAAACCCAAATCACATTTGATATTCAATACAAGGCTCTGAATAGAAAATATACCGGCTTATATTCAATATCAAATTCTATAACTAACAAATGTCGTATTGGAAATAACGATATCAATATATCTTTCAAATTTCCGTAACAACATCCGTATAATCACGAATTCCAACATCGAAATATTCTGAAGACAATTTCGATTCAAATCCACTCCAATGCAATCATTGGAAATTCTGGTTATTTTTAAAACCCTTTTTAAATTCAATTTATTTATTCAAAAATAAATAGAATTATAATTCTAGTTCAAAACCAGTTCATTTCGATAAAAATCTATTTTTATCTTTTCAAATATGGAGCTTTTCATCCCAAATCCTCACAAATCATTTCTTATGATTTTACACAAATTATTACTATTTTTAATAATTTTATCAAGGCCCGTACAGTCGATTTCCATCAACGGCCATCGAACTGCACTTACACCGACCTTTTTCGAATTTGATTTGGACGTATCTCCAAATCCAACCGTTAGATTTCCAATTTCTAACATTCGTTAGAAAGCTCTTTTTGATACGAACCCAACGGTTCCGGTTTTAGGAGAATCCGACGGTCGGATCTCCCGTAATGTCCGTTTGAAATAAATGGTCGAAATTCACGAACTACCGCGGTGCGGCGCGTTCTATTCAGGCCATTATATAATATATATAATATATATAATATATATTTCGTCGATTTCTATTTAAAACGAATTATATAAATAGTTTTAATATTCGTTTCAAAAGCAATCTCAACTTCCATTTCAATTCAAAGCAAAATTGAATTCTTCTTTATAAATTCGTTTCAAAATTCATTTCTCTTCAATTCAAATTTCAATTCAAATTGAATTCATTTCAATTCGCTTTCAATTCAATTTGAATTCGTTTTCAATTCAATTCATTTCGAAATCGTTTTCAATTCAATTCATTTCAAAATCGTTTTCAATTCAATTCATTTCGAAATCGTTTTCAATTCAATTCATTTCGAAATCGTTTTCAATTCAATTCATTTCGAAATCGTTTTCAATTCATTTCATTTCGAAATCGTTTTCAATTCATTTTGTTATAAATATCGTTCACGTCAAAATGGCGTCAATCTAATCAACACGGCTTCATAAATTTCTATTTTCAAATATTCTATTTCCAATATTTCTATTTCAAATATTTCTATTTCTAAACTGGAATGAGGCCCAATCAATTACCATATAAAATTAATTATATGGATTTTCATACAACACATGTATATAATAGCATTGAAAAATGATCAACCATCAACCAAAGTGCACTACACTGTATAAGCATCAAATAAAGATATCTAACGCTTATAACAGCATGTCAATCAATCGATCGACATATTTAATCAATCAGGATGAGTGAACTTCAAATTTCATCCCAACACCCGTGTGGGGTTTCAAACAACCAAACACAGATTTTATTTGTGCAGTTGGGCGATGTGTAAAATTTATCGTCCCAATCAATGTCATTCAAATAGGTGTACATAAACAAACCGTCCGGTTTGCAAATGAATATTTTATTTTATTCACATTCATGTTAAAAATTATATTTTTAACGACAAAACATTTTATTCCAACATATGAATTTCTATTCAGTTCATTCTTTAAATAAAATGATATTTTTATTTTTCTAACTTATTTTAGAAAATTTCGGCGGCATAACGGCACGATACTAGAAACGGGACAAGGCCTAGTCTTATCCCCGGTCTAGTGAAAGGCCCACGCCGTTCGCACATCAATCAAAATCACCAAACAACCAAATTCAAATCAAATCATATAACTAATCTATGCAACCAAACAAACAAGTCCATGGTCTGTGGACGATTGTGTCGGGTGCTACTAAGCACCGTCTGCATCCTAGTATATATATATTACTAGAAAAGAAATTGAAAGGTGAGAAATTCTCACAGATAGCTATCCTAGCTCCACGGCACTTCATTTGCAGAAGTCTTCGTCGTTTCGCCTTTTTGTCACCTTCGTTGACCGCGGCCACTACATATGTAAAAACCGAATTTTTACTACGCTAATTCAATATCTAAAAAATCACATTTTTACTTTGCTATTCAATATATAAAAATCGAATTTTTACTTCTAAGTTCCATATATAAAAATCGAATTTTTATTTCAAAGTTCAATATATAAAAATCGAATTTTTATTTCAAATTTCAATATATAAAAATCGAATTTTTATTTCAAAGTTCAATATATAAAAATCGAATTTTTATTTCAAAGTTCAATATATAAAAATCGAATTTTTATTTCAAAGTTCAATATATAAAAATCGAATTTTTATTTCAAAGTTCAATATACAAAAATCGAATTTTTATTTCAAAGTTCAATATACAAAAATCGAATTTTTATTTCAAAGTTCAATATACAAAAATCGAATTTTTATTTCAAAGTTCAATATATAAAAATCGAATTTTTATTTCAAAGTTCAATATACAAAAATCGAATTTTTATTTCAAAGTTCAATATACAAAAATCGAATTTCAAAAATATAGATTCCGCCTTTTCCATTTTAAAGATCAAATCTTTTCTTTTACTTTTTAAAGTTTAAATCTTTTACTTTTCAAAATTCAAATCTTTTAAAACCCTTTTTAAAAATCAGTTTTTAAATCTCTCAAAAAAAATCTGTTTTAACTTTTAAACAAATCAGTTTTAAAATCCTTTTTTAAAAAAAAAAATCAGTTTTAATTGCTTTTAAAATTAGAATTAAACCCCCTTTCAAATTCTGATTTATATCCTTTTTAAAATTAGATTTTCAGAATTGAAAATAAAAAAATAAAATAAAGTAAAGAAGAAAGAAAAAAAAAACTTACTGTATCGAAGAAAAAGGGGGGCATCGACTTCGTCGGCAGCAGGTGGTTGCGGTGGTGGGGGCTTTGCTGATGGCGATGGAGGCGGACGAGGTCACGTGTGGGGAGTCGGGTTCGCAGAGGAGGAGGGGGGGGGGGGGTTGCGCGGAATAGAGAGAGGGCGGAGGCTGAGGGTCGGAGGATGGTGGCTCACCTGAGGCGGTGCGACGGTCATCGGGGTCAGGGGGGCTGGGCGACGAGAGGTTTTAGGGTTTTTTTTTTCTTTTTGATTTTTAATTTTGGAAATGGGAGGGGGGGCCGTCTAACAGTTTTGAAGGGATGGGGGGGTTATTGAAAATAATTTATTTAATTATTATTTTTAGTCCTTATAGTTGAAATTTTTATCCGACCTCGAAATTGGGCCCAACGACTGTCGCCCCTAGCGTAATACCCCCATTCCGAACACAATGGGATATGCCACGCAAGCTGATTCGGCTGTCACAATCAGTTTCCGTTTAATTTACCTTTAAATCTCTATATTGAATTTTAAACGTACCTTTCAAATTAACGGGGCCACATACGAACACGAAAAATTCCAGAAAAATATTTTCTAGCTTCGTATTGACGATACGGTCCTAACAAAACTAGTTTCGTCGAATTATGAGACCGTTGGAAAAATGGCCATTTTCCAGTCGATTAAAATCAACTGAAACTGGTCAAACGCGTTTTCTTTTGCCATGCTCACATATTGATTCAGAAAATTATGAAATTTGGAATCTAGCAATAACTTGACATCACGGATCCAACAAAACTGGTTTCGTCGAAATCCGAGGTCATTTGCAAAATGTCCATTTTTAAGGGCCTGAATTCCATAGCGACTATTCAGAATTTTCAACTGGACATATCTTTTGACTCCCACTACGAACTTTTGATTTTTCGGATTCGTTGGAAAGAGATTCACTATTAGATTCCATTATTTTTGGTTTCACTAAAATCCGGATTGTTTTGCACCCGGTACATTCAATTGAAGTTTGAAATCGAATTATCGAACTACCGCGCCATTTTCAATTCTATTTATAATTATATATAAATATTTATATTATAACGACGACGCGTATAATATATACGTTCGAATTATATTCAATATAATTTTTCGTCGATATTATTTAAAATAATTCATTTTAAATATTCAAAATTCGCTAAAATTGCCGAAATAAAAATTTTAAACTGGCCCAGATTTTCCGGGTTATTACAATCTCCCCCACTTAAAACTTTTCGTCCCCGAAAAGGAACAAAGTCGAAAGTGGTTTGATTAATCAACTCTACGTTCGATCTGGCTTTCATTCTCCAACCCTTTAGTTTCTGAGAATTTTCAAAATTTCAAAAATTTGGCTAACACCCTAAATTTCTGAAAAATTTCGCCATAACCTCCTCTGCAATGGGAGCATCGGGGAATTTCAAATAGCTTCCCCGGTCCTTCAGATCTCAAAAAGAAAAATAAAAAGCCAAGCGGCTAGCCAATAGGCTCATAAAATCATCATCACCCAAACAAAACAGTAAATTATGTAGTAAACATGTACCTATTTGTCGGGCAAACAAATTTTATTCTTCGGCTCTAGCCTCCTTGCTATGACCTGTTCAATGTAAGTACAAGTATATGCATGCAATTGCAACCAATTTTCAATACAATTCAATATTTATTTCAATTAGGCTAATGGTTCAAAATTATCAAACAAATAAACAAACAACACAAACATCAATCAATTAGTGAATTAGAGTTTCAAATTCATACTTCTGATATATAGTCAAAAATCAGATTTTTGATGCCAAATCACAACAATAGGCCCTATCTAATTTTGGTTCTCACACCAGTCAATAGGAGATATATAAATATCACACCTTCAACACTCGAACACTAATTCTGATGATGTAGCTACAATCATCAGAACCATCTTCGGGCGACTAGAGTGTGAATCTATATCTATCCAGTATATTAAAACTTTGAATATACGTTTGCAAGGCGTATATGCAAATTCTTTATATACTGAATTGTCCAAAATCAATATAAATAAATAATCAAATACGAATAGTTGATTTAAACTTTCAAAACAAAATTAGTTTTCATTTTAAAAATATACTCTTCACACTCGTTCTAGGATACTACTGATCCTATCTCTAACGAGTCATTCTAATTGGATATTACTAATCCAATATCTGATGAATTCTTTCGTACGGTTCTAATGTGTCTTGTTCTCGAGCTCTGTAAACCAAAGCTCTGATACCACGTGTAAAAACCCGTAACTTCCCCGTAAAGGAAAGTGTCGGATAGTTCGAGAACAAGCCACAACAGAACGCATATAAAAGAACCTTTCATTGCTTATTACAACAATGCATCAGATTACAAGAATATACAGAGTATAAATGAATATTACACAGAAATATCAGAGATTTAAATTACATTTAAATATATCGCAGCGGAAAATAATACAATACACAACTAGAAGTAGATATACGGATACAAAGCTTTCCGGATATCGTTCCAGCTGTAAACCAGGATCCTGCGAATATAAATCTGCAAAACCAAAACTACTAGCTGCCCGTGTCAAAATAGGGGCACCCAGAGTTTAGGTTAAAACAATAAACTCCAGGTCAGTCATGTGACTGGTGTGAGAACTAAAGCAGTTATTTATCTTTATTTTCAAAGTTTGGTAAATCAAGGGACCACGCCGTATAACACGGAACGGGTTTCCTCCCAAGAATACCAGTGCATAAAACAAACAGCGCAATGCTAAATAAAGAAAAATGAAGCTGTTATAAGACCCAGGTCCTATCACACAATGCAACGCAAGCCGGGGGATAGGGTTTTCCCTTATAACAGCCAAAGAATGCTTGATACGTTTAAAACAAATCATTTGATACTATTAAAAGTGCATAGTGTATAAAACAACTTCAAATCATAAGTATCAATCATAGGCGACATGAGCGCCCCATGCCACTATGTCGCCATATATAGGTTTACAAATAAAACCGCAAATGTCACGTATTTGGAAATTGGATTTCCATCTATGAACCGAGGCAAAAGATAGTCCTCAACTGATTTCGTGACTCTCTAGCCCGAGCCACCGGAACAGCCGCAACTGCCCCTTGGAGCGACAGGGCCGGTCCACCGATGTGGATTATAGTGCCTGAACAATACGTTTCCCCGCCCTTTGGGGCGTAAATGAGCCAACGAATGACTCCATCGGACCCGGATCGTCCGATCAAACCGAGGCGCCTCGCAACAGCAACAACCACACAGGTGAAAAGTATATAAATGTCAGTGCTGGTAGGTCACTGACACCACCCTAGCTAGAAAGAAACGCATGCCCTCCCTGAGGTCCTCTCCCGTTTTTGGTTCACAACCGGGGTGCGAGGCTCGCGAATTCACGTTACACAAAGCTGTGCCACACAGGCTGTGCTTTGATCATCACCACAAGACTTTGCTTTTCAACAGAAGCCTCGATCAATTGCCACTTAGGCATGCCACACAGGCAATTCACTCCATGCGTTTGATATCCATCAATATATAACCCCTGAGCTCGTACGTCTCAGAGAAGGGCGTTAAGCAAGAGAATAAATTCTCCGCCGCCAAACAGATATATATTTAATAGAGATCAATCACACGGTCTAAAATCCAATGTCAGACACACAGTCCATTTACAAGTCCGTTCTGGGGCTGAACGAAACCGGAGGCACCTAGTACCTCGCATATCCATCGATCTCCAAGTACGTCTGGACGATCACCAACTGTTTCCATCTTCTTGGGTGTACAGCCCAATCAAGATCATCAGTTATCACCCAAACGACGTGAAGACTTCCGGTCTTCGACCACCGTCTTCATCTTCGACACCACATCGAATCAGTTATTCAGAATGGGATAAACCCGGTCTTCCTGAATAACTCGCGTATATATTATAAAAGTGTTACACAAACACCACATACGCCTCATTCCAATTCAGAATATTCTTTTATTCGAATATTCCTATACTTTGGGAAAAGTTCCCATTAATTTTATCCAAGATAAATTCTTTAAATTTATTCTTTAATCTCCTTTGAATATCAATTCAAACTAGTCGGGATTAGCGAACCACACCGAAGTAATCATTTATTTTATTTCCCAATCCCAACCTATTCATCCCATGAAGTAAAACTGGTAATACTTCATATCTAACACCACAGTGTTATCGGTAAATTCAATTACCATTTCACGTTCAAATCTAATTAAAGATTTAACCATCGCCTGGAGCAAAACTGGTGATACTCCATTTTCGATCATTTCAATCTAATTAAAGATTCATTAAAACTCCACTTAGTTTTAATCTTTAACTGGGTTAAAGAATCAGTGTCATTTAAAATACGGTTCACGATAAACCCAAAATCACATTCCATTAATTATCGGGTTAAAGAACAAGTGTGATTTAAAACACTGTTCACGATAAACCCAAAAATCAATACCAATTCAATTCCAATTAAATATTATTTAATTGGCACACTTCATTAAATCTAAATAAAAAGATTTAATCTTTTCTCAACTGGGTTCAAGAACAGTGTTAGTGAAGACACCATTCACGACAAACCCAAATCACATTTGATATTCAATACAAGGCTCTGAATAGAAAATATAACGGCTTATATTCAATATCAAATTCTACAACTAACAAATGTCGTATTGGAAATAACGATATCAATATATCTTTCAAATTTCCGTAACAACATCCGTATAATCACGAATTCCAACATCGAAATATTCCGAAGACAATTTCGATTCAAATCCACTCCAATGCAATCATTGGAAATTCTGGTTATTTTTAAAACCCTTTTTAAATTCAATTTATTTATTCAAAAATAAATAGAATTATAATTCTAGTTCAAAACCAGTTCATTTCGATAAAAATCTATTTTTATCTTTTCAAATATGGAGCTTTTCATCCCAAATCTTCACAAATCATTTCTTATGATTTTACACAAATTATTACTATTTTTAATAATTTTATCAAGGCCCGTACAGTCGATTTCCATCAACGGCCATCGAACTGCACTTACAGCGACCTTTTTCGAATTTGATTTGGATGTATCTCCAAATCCAACCGTTAGATTTCCAATTTCTAACATTCGTTAGAAAGCTCTTTTCGATACGAACCCAACGGTTCCGGTTTTAGGAGAATCCGACGGTCGGATCTCCCGTAATGTCCGTTTGAAATAAATGGTCGAAATTCACGAACTGCCGCGGCGTGGCGCGTTCTATTCAGGCCATTATATTATATATATAATATATATTTCGTCGATTTCTATTTAAAACGAATTATATAAATAGTTTTAATATTCGTTTCAAAAGCAATCTCAACTTCCATTTCAATTCAAAGCAAAATTGAATTCTTCTTTATAAATTCGTTTCAAAATTCATTTCTATTCAATTCAAATTTCAATTCAAATTGAATTCATTTCAATTCGCTTTCAATTCAATTTGAATTCGTTTTCAATTCAATTCATTTCAAAATCGTTTTCAATTCAATTCATTTCGAAATCGTTTTCAATTCAATTCATTTCGAAATCGTTTTCAATTCAATTCATTTCGAAATCGTTTTCAATTCAATTCATTTCGAAATCGTTTTCAATTCATTTCATTTCGAAATCGTTTTCAATTCATTTTGATATAAATATCGTTCACGTCAAAATGGCGTCAATCTAATCAACACGGCTTCATAAATTTCTATTTTCAAATATTCTATTTCCAATATTTCTATTTCAAATATTTCTATTTCTAAACTGGAATGAGGCCCAATCAATTACCATATAAAATTAATTATATGGATTTTCATACAACACATGTATATAATAGCATTGAAAAATGATCAACCATCAACCAAAGTGCACTACACTGTATAAGCATCAAATAAAGATATCTAACGCTTATAACAGCATGTCAATCAATCGATCGAAATATTTAATCAATCAGGATGAGTGAACTTCAAATTTCATCCCAACACCCGTGTGGGGTTTCAAACAACCAAACACAGATTTTATTTGTGCAGTTAGGCGATGTGTAAAATTTATCGTCCCAATCAATGTCATTCAAATAGGTGAACATAAACAAACCGTCCGGTTTGCAAATGAATATTTTATTATATTCACATTCACGTTAAAAATTATATTTTTAACGACAAAACATTTTATTCCAACATATGAATTTCTATTCAGTTCATTCTTTAAATAAAATGATATTTTTATTTTTCTAACTTATTTTAGAAAATTTCGGCGGTATAACGGCACGATACTAGAAACGGGACAAGGCCTAGCCTTATCCCCGGTCTAGTGAAAGGCCCACGCCATTCACACATCAATCAAAATCACCAAACAACCAAATTCAAATCAAATCATATAACTAATCTATGCAACCAAACAAACAAGTCCATGGTCTGTGGACGATTGTGTCGGGTGCTACTAAGCACCGTCTGCATCCTAGTATATATATTACTAGAAAAGAAATTGAAAGGTGAGAAATTCTCACAGATAGCTATCCTAGCTCCACGGCACTTCATTTGCAGAAGTCTTCGTCGTTTCGCCTTTTTGTCACCTTCGTTGACCGCGGCCACTACATATGTAAAAACCGAATTTTTACTACGCTAATTCAATATATAAAAAATCACATTTTTACTTTGCTATTCAATATATAAAAATCGAATTTTTACTTCTAAGTTCCATATATAAAAATCGAATTTTTATTTCAAAGTTCAATATATAAAAATCGAATTTTTATTTCAAAGTTCAATATATAAAAATCGAATTTTTATTTCAAAGTTCAATATATAAAAATCGAATTTTTATTTCAAAGTTCAATATATAAAAATCGAATTTTTATTTCAAAGTTCAATATATAAAAATCGAATTTTTATTTCAAAGTTCAATATATAAAAATCGAATTTTTATTTCAAAGTTCAATATACAAAAATCGAATTTTTATTTCAAAGTTCAATATATAAAAATCGAATTTTTATTTCAAAGTTCAATATATAAAAATCGAATTTTTATTTCAAAGTTCAATATAGAAAAATCGAATTTTTATTTCAAAGTTCAATATACAAAAATCGAATTTTTATTTCAAAGTTCAATATACAAAAATCGAATTTCAAAAATATAGATTCCGCCTTTTCCATTTTAAAGATCAAATCTTTTCTTTTACTTTTTAAAGTTTAAATCTTTTACTTTTCAAAATTCAAATCTTTTAAAACCCTTTTTAAAAATCAGTTTTTAAATCTCTCAAAAAAAATCTGTTTTAACTTTTAAACAAATCAGTTTTAAAATCCTTTTTTAAAAAAAAAATCAGTTTTAATTGCTTTTAAAATTAGAATTAAACCCCCTTTCAAATTCTGATTTATATCCTTTTTAAAATTAGATTTTCAGAATTGAAAATAAAAAATAAAATAAAGTAAAGAAGAAAGAAAAAAAAAAACTTACTGTATCGAAGAAAAAGGGGGGGCATCGACTTCGTCGGCGGCAGGTGGTTGCGGTGGTGGGGGCTTTCCTGATGGCGATGGCGGCGGACGAGGTCGCGTGTGGGGAGTCGGGTTCGCAGAGGAGGAGGGGGGTTTGCGCGGAATAGAGAGAGGGCGGAGGCCGAGGGTCGGAGGATGGTGGCTCACCTGAGGCGGTGCGACGGTCATCGGGGTCAGGGGGGCTGGGCGACGAGAGGTTTTAGGGTTTTTTTTTTCTTTTTGATTTTTAATTTTGGAAATGGGAGGGGGGGCCGTCTAACAGTTTTGAAGGGATGGGGGGGTTATTGAAAATAATTTATTTAATTATTATTTTTAGTCCTTATAGTTGAAATTTTTATCCGACCTCGAAATTGGGCCCAACGACTGTCGCCCCTAGCGTAATACCCTCATTCCGAACACAATGGGATATGCCACGCAAGCTGATTCGGCTGTCACAATCAGTTTCCGTTTAATTTACCTTTAAATCTCTATATTGAATTTTAAACGTACCTTTCAAATTAACGGGGCCACATACGAACACGAAAAATTCCAGAAAAATATTTTCTAGCTTCGTATTGACGATACGGTCCTAACAAAACTAGTTTCGTCGAATTATGAGACCGTTGGAAAAATGGCCATTTTCCAGTCGATTAAAATCAACTGAAACTGGTCAAACGCGTTTTCTTTTGCCATGCTCACATATTGATTTAGAAAATTATGAAATTTGGAATCTAGCAATAACTTGACATCACGGATCCAACAAAACTGGTTTCGTCGAAATCCGAGGTCATTTGCAAAATGTCCATTTTTAAGGGCCTGAATTCCATAGCGACTATTCAGAATTTTCAACTGGACATATCTTTTGACTCCCACTACGAACTTTTGA
Organism: Allium sativum; assembly: GCA_030737875.1. Taxonomy (NCBI): domain Eukaryota; kingdom Viridiplantae; phylum Streptophyta; class Magnoliopsida; order Asparagales; family Amaryllidaceae; genus Allium; species Allium sativum. The sequence goes on from CM060910.1 coordinate 622,052,026, forward strand.
TTTTTCGGATTCGTTGGAAAGAGATTCACTATTAGATTCCATTATTTTTGGTTTCACTAAAATCCGGATTGTTTTGCACCCGGTACATTCAATTGAAGTTTGAAATCGAATTATCGAACTACCGCGCCATTTTCAATTCTATTTATAATTATATATAAATATTTATATTATAACGACGACGCGTATAATATATATGTTCGAATTATATTCAATATAATTTTTCGTCGATATTATTTAAAATAATTCATTTTAAATATTCAAAATTCGCTAAAATTGCCGAAATAAAAATTTTAAACTGGCCCAGATTTTCCGGGTTATTACAATCTCCCCCACTTAAAACTTTTCGTCCCCGAAAAGGAACAAAGTCGAAAGTGGTTTGATTAATCAACTCTACGTTCGATCTGGCTTTCATTCTCCAACCCTTTAGTTTCTGAGAATTTTCAAAATTTCAAAAATTTGGCTAACACCTTAAATTTCTGAAAAATTTCGCCATAACCTCCCCTGCAATGGGAGCATCGGGGAATTTCAAATAGCTTCCCCAGTCCTTCAGATCTCAAAAAGAAAAATAAAAAGCCAAGCGGCTAGCCAATAGGCTCATAAAATCATCATCACCCAAACAAAACAGTAAATTATGTAGTAAACATGTACCTATTTGTCGGGCAAACAAATTTTATTCTTCGGCTCTAGCCTCCTTGCTATGACCTGTTCAATGTAAGTACAAGTATATGCATGCAATTGCAACCAATTTTCAATACAATTCAATATTTATTTCAATTAGGCTAATGGTTCAAAATTATCAAACAAATAAACAAACAACACAAACATCAATCAATTAGTGAATTAGAGTTTCAAATTCATACTTTTGATATATAGTCAAAAATCAGATTTTTGATGCCAAATCACAACAATAGGCCCTATCTAATTTTGGTTCTCACACCAGTCAATAGGAGATATATAAATATCACACCTTCAACACTCGAACACTAATTCTGATGATGTAGCTACAATCATCAGAACCATCTTCGGGCAACTAGAGTGTGAATCTATATCTATCCAGTATATTAAAACTTTGAATATACGTTTGCAAGGCGTATATGCAAATTCTTTATATACCGAATTGTCCAAAATCAATATAAATAAATAATCAAATACGAATAGTTGATTTAAACTTTCAAAACAAAATTAGTTTTCATTTTAAAAATATACTCTTCACACTCGTTCTAGGATACTACTGATCCTATCTCTAACGAGTCATTCTAATTGGATATTACTAATCCAATATCTGATGAATTCTTTCGTACGGTTCTAATGTGTCTTGTTCTCGAGCTCTGTAAACCAAAGCTCTGATACCACGTGTAAAAACCCGTAACTTCCCCGTAAAGGAAAGTGTCGGATAGTTCGAGAACAAGCCACAACAGAACGCATATAAAAGAACCTTTCATTGCTTATTACAACAATGCATCAGATTACAAGAATATACAGAGTATAAATGAATATTACACAGAAATATCAGAGATTTAAATTACATTTAAATATATCGCAGCGGAAAATAATACAATACACAACTAGAAGTAGATATACGGATACAAAGCTTTCCGGATATCGTTCCAGCTGTAAACCAGGATCCTACGAATATAAATCTGCAAAACCAAAACTACTAGCTGCCCGTGTCAAAATAGGGGCACCCAGAGTTTAGGTTAAAACAATAAACTCCAGGTCAGTCATGTGACTGGTGTGAGAACTAAAGCAGTTATTTATCTTTATTTTCAAAGTTTGGTAAATCAAGGGACCACGCCGTATAACACGGAACGGGTTTCCTCCCAAGAATACCAGTGCATAAAACAAACAGCGCAATGCTAAATAAAGAAAAATGAAGCTGTTATAAGACCCAGGTCCTATCACACAATGCAACGCAAGCCGGGGGATAGGGTTTTCCCTTATAACAGCCAAAGAATGCTTGATACGTTTAAAACAAATCATTTGATACTATTATAAGTGCATAGTGTATAAAACAACTTCAAATCATAAGTATCAATCATAGGCGACATGAGCGTCCCATGCCACTATGTCGCCATATATAGGTTTACAAATAAAACCGCAAATGTCACGTATTTGGAAATTGGATTTCCATCTATGAACCGAGGCAAAAGATAGTCCTCAACCGATTTCGTGACTCTCTAGCCCGAGCCACCGGAACAGCCGCAACTGCCCCTTGGAGCGACATGGCCGGTCCACCGATGTGGATTATAGTGCCTGAACAATACGTTTCCCCGCCCTTTGGGGCGTAAATGAGCCAACGAATGACTCCATCGGACCCGGATCGTCCGATCAAACCGAGGCGCCTCGCAACAGCAACAACCACACAGGTGAAAAGTATATAAATGTCAGGGCTGGTAGGTCACTGACACCACCCTAGCTAGAAAGAAACGCATGCCCTCCCTGAGGTCCTCTCCCGTTTTTGGTTCACAACCGGGGTGCGAGGCTCGCGAATTCACGTTACACAAAGCTGTGCCACACAGGCTGTGCTTTGATCATCACCACAAGACTTTGCTTTTCAACAGAAGCCTCGATCAATTGCCACTTAGGCATGCCACACAGGCAATTCACTCCATGCGTTTGATATCCATCAATATATAACCCCTGAGCTCGTACGTCTCAGAGAAGGGCGTTAAGCAAGAGAATAAATTCTCCGCCGCCAAACAGATATATATTTAATAGAGATCAATCACACGGACTAAAATCCAATGTCAGACACACAGTCCATTTACAAGTCCGTTCTGGGGCTGAACGAAACCGGAGGCACCTAGTACCTCGCATATCCATCGATCTCCAAGTACGTCTGGACGATCACCAACTGTTTCCATCTTCTTGGGTGTACAACCCAATCAAGATCATCAGTTATCACCCAAACGACGTGAAGACTTCCGGTCTTCGACCACCGTCTTCATCTTCGACACCACATCGAATCAGTTATTCAGAATGGGATAAACCCGGTCTTCCTGAATAACTCGCGTATATATTATAAAAGTGTTACACAAACACCACATACGCCTCATTCCAATTCAGAATATTCTTTTATTCGAATATTCCTATACTTTGGGAAAAGTTCCCATTAATTTTATCCAAGATAAATTCTTTAAATTTATTCTTTAATCTCCTTTGAATATCAATTCAAACTAGTCGGGATTAGCGAACCACACCGAAGTAATCATTTATTTTATTTCCCAATCCCAACCTATTCATCCCATGAAGTAAAACTGGTAATACTTCATATCTAACACCACAGTGTTATCGGTAAATTCAATTACCATTTCACGTTCAAATCTAATTAAAGATTTAACCATCGCCTGGAGCAAAACTGGTGATACTCCATTTTCGATCATTTCAATCTAATTAAAGATTCATTAAAACTCCACTTAGTTTTAATCTTTAACTGGGTTAAAGAATCAGTGTCATTTAAAATACGGTTCACGATAAACCCAAAATCACATTCCATTAATTATCGGGTTAAAGAACAAGTGTGATTTAAAACACTGTTCACGATAAACCCAAAAATCAATACCAATTCAATTCCAATTAAATATTATTTAATTGGCACACTTCATTAAATCTAAATAAAAAGATTTAATCTTTTCTCAACTGGGTTCAAGAACAGTGTTAGTGAAGACACCATTCACGACAAACCCAAATCACATTTGATATTCAATACAAGGCTCTGAATAGAAAATATACCGGCTTATATTCAATATCAAATTCTACAACTAACAAATGTCATATTGGAAATAACGATATCAATATATCTTTCAAATTTCCGTAACAACATCCGTATAATCACGAATTCCAACATCGAAATATTCCGAAGACAATTTCGATTCAAATCCACTCCAATGCAATCATTGGAAATTCTGGTTATTTTTAAAACCCTTTTTAAATTCAATTTATTTATTCAAAAATAAATAGAATTATAATTCTAGTTCAAAACCAGTTCATTTCGATAAAAATCTATTTTTATCTTTTCAAATATGGAGCTTTTCATCCCAAATCTTCACAAATCATTTCTTATGATTTTACACAAATTACTACTATTTTTAATAATTTTATCAAGGCCCGTACAGTCGATTTCCATCAACGGCCATCGAACTGCACTTACAACGACCTTTTTCAAATTTGATTTGAACGTATCTCCAAATCCAACCGTTAGATTTCCAATTTCTAACATTCGTTAGAAAGCTCTTTTCGATACGAACCCAACGGTTCCGGTTTTAGGAGAATCCGACGGTCGGATCTCCCGTAATGTCCGTTTGAAATAAATGGTCGAAATTCACGAACTGCCGCGGCGCGGCGCGTTCTATTCAGGCCATTATATTATATATATAATATATATTTCGTCGATTTCTATTTAAAACGAATTATATAAATAGTTTTAATATTCGTTTCAAAAGCAATCTCAACTTCCATTTCAATTCAAAGCAAAATTGAATTCTTCTTTATAAATTCGTTTCAAAATTCATTTCTATTCAATTCAAATTGAATTCATTTCAATTCGCTTTCAATTCAATTTGAATTCGTTTTCAATTCAATTCATTTCGAAATCGTTTTCAATTCAATTCATTTCGAAATCGTTTTCAATTCAATTCATTTCGAAATCGTTTTCAATTCAATTCATTTCGAAATCGTTTTCAATTCAATTCATTTCGAAATCGTTTTCAATTCATTTCATTTCGAAATCGTTTTCAATTCATTTTGATATAAATATCGTTCACGTCAAAATGGCGTCAATCTAATCAACACGGCTTCATAAATTTCTATTTTCAAATATTCTATTTCCAATATTTCTAATTCAAATATTTCTATTTCTAAACTGGAATGAGGCCCAATCAATTACCATATAAAATTAATTATATGGATTTTCATACAACACATGTATATAATAGCATTGAAAAATGATCAACCATCAACCAAAGTGCACTACACTGTATAAGCATCAAATAAAGATATCTAACGCTTATAACAGCATGCCAATCAATCGATCGACATATTTAATCAATCAGGATGAGTGAACTTCAAATTTCATCCCAACACCCGTGTGGGGTTTCAAACAACCAAACACAGATTTTATTTGTGCAGTTGGGCGATGTGTAAAATTTATCGTCCCAATCAATGTCATTCAAATAGGTGTACATAAACAAACCGTCCGGTTTGCAAATGAATATTTTATTTTATTCACATTCACGTTAAAAATTATTTTTTTAACGACAAAACATTTTATTCCAACATATGAATTTCTATTCAGTTCATTCTTTAAATAAAATGATATTTTTATTTTTCTAACTTATTTTAGAAAATTTCGGCGGCATAACGGCACGATACTAGAAACGGGACAAGGCCTAGCCTTATCCCCGGTCTAGTGAAGGCCCACGCCATTCACACATCAATCAAAATCACCAAACAACCAAATTCAAATCAAATCATATAACTAATCTATGCAACCAAACAAACAAGTCCATGGTCTGTGGACGATTGTGTCGGGTGCTACTAAGCACCGTCTGCATCCTAGTATATATATATTACTAGAAAAGAAATTGAAAGGTGAGAAATTCTCACAGATAGCTATCCTAGCTCCACGGCACTTCATTTGCAGAAGTCTTCGTCGTTTCGCCTTTTTGTCACCTTCGTTGACCGCGGCCACTACATATGTAAAAACCGAATTTTTACTACGCTAATTCAATATATAAAAAATCACATTTTTACTTTGCTATTCAATATATAAAAATCGAATTTTTACTTCTAAGTTCCATATATAAAAATCGAATTTTTATTTCAAAGTTCAATATATAAAAATCGAATTTTTATTTCAAAGTTCAATATATAAAAATCGAATTTTTATTTCAAAGTTCAATATATAAAAATCGAATTTTTATTTCAAAGTTCAATATATAAAAATCGAATTTTTATTTCAAAGTTCAATATATAAAAATCGAATTTTTATTTCAAAGTTCAATATATAAAAATCGAATTTTTATTTCAAAGTTCAATATACAAAAATCGAATTTTTATTTCAAAGTTCAATATATAAAAATCGAATTTTTATTTCAAAGTTCAATATATAAAAATCGAATTTTTATTTCAAAGTTCAATATATAAAAATCGAATTTTTATTTCAAAGTTCAATATACAAAAATCGAATTTTTATTTCAAAGTTCAATATACAAAAATCGAATTTCAAAAATATAGATTCCGCCTTTTCCATTTTAAAGATCAAATCTTTTCTTTTACTTTTTAAAGTTTAAATCTTTTACTTTTCAAAATTCAAATCTTTTAAAACCCTTTTTAAAAATCAGTTTTTAAATCTCTCAAAAAAATTCTGTTTTAACTTTTAAACAAATCAGTTTTAAAATCCTTTTTTTAAAAAAAAAATCAGTTTTAATTGCTTTTAAAATTAGAATTACACCCCCTTTCAAATTCTGATTTATATCCTTTTTAAAATTAGATTTTCAGAATTGAAAATAAAAAATAAAATAAAGTAAAGAAGAAAGAAAAAAAAACTTACTGTATCAAAGAAAAAGGGGGGGGCATCGACTTCGTCGGAGGCAGGTGGTTGCGGTGGTGGGGGCTTTGCTGATGGCGATGGCGGCGGACGAGGTCGCGTGTGGGGAGTCGGGTTCGCAGAGGAGGAGGGGGGGTTGCGCGGAATAGAGAGAGGGCGGAGGCTGAGGGTCGGAGGATGGTGGCTCACCTGAGGCGGTGCGACGGTCATCGGGGTCAGGGGGGCTGGGCGACGAGAGGTTTTAGGGTTTTTTTTTTCTTTTTGATTTTTAATTTTGGAAATGGGAGGGGGGGCCGTCTAACAGTTTTGAAGGGATGGGGGGGTTATTGAAAATAATTTATTTAATTATTATTTTTAGTCCTTATAGTTGAAATTTTTATCCGACCTCGAAATTGGGCCCAACGACTGTCGCCCCTAGCGTAATACCCCCATTCCGAAAACAATGGGATATGCCACGCAAGCTGATTCGGCTGTCACAATCAGTTTCCGTTTAATTTACCTTTAAATCTCTATATTGAATTTTAAACGTACCTTTCAAATTAACGGGGCCACATACGAACACGAAAAATTCCAGAAAAATATTTACTAGCTTCGTATTGATGATACGGTCCTAACAAAACTAGTTTCGTCGAATTCTGAGACCGTTGGAAAAATGGCCATTTTCCAGTCGATTAAAATCAACTGAAACTGGTCAAACGCGTTTTCTTTCGCCATGCTCACATATTGATTCAGAAAATTATGAAATTTGGAATCTAGCAATAACTTGACATCACGGATCCAACAAAACTGGTTTCGTCGAAATCCGAGGTCATTTGCAAAATGTCCATTTTTAAGGGCCTGAATTCTATAGCGACTATTCAGAATTTTCAACTGGACATATCTTTTGACTCCTACTACGAACTTTTGATTTTTCGGATTCGTTGGAAAGAGATTCACTATTAGATTCCATTATTTTTGGTTTCACTAAAATCCGGATTGTTTTGCACCCGGTACATTCAATTGAAGTTTGAAATCGAATTATCGAACTACCGCGCCATTTTCAATTCTATTTATAATTATATATAAATATTTATATTATAACGACGACGCGTATAATATATACGTTCGAATTATATTCAATATAATTTTTCGTCGATATTATTTAAATTAATTCATTTTAAATATTCAAAATTCGCTAAAATTGCCGAAATAAAAATTTTAAACTGGCCCAGATTTTCCGGGTTATTACAGTGGACCATGACTTAACCCTAATCACGAGGCATTAATTAATTTAATGCGCCTTAACCTCTCACATTAGACCTTGTTGTGGTTACTAGTTAAGCCGGGCGGGTCCGGGTAGCTTTACACCACAACTTGGTCTAACCTCGGGTTCAATGTACAACATGGCCAACTTCTCACATTGGGTCCTATTGTTTGTAGCAACTAGTTAAGCCGGTCGGTTCCGGGTAGGTTTACGCTACAAACTCAACCCAACCTCGAGTTGGTCACACTTATCTTTTCTAAGTGTCATGTCCATCATGTTTCCAAAACATGTTACAAATTTTCAAGCAATTGGGTAGACCTAACTTAATGGGTAAATTCCCAATGGGTAGACCTAACTTAATAGGTAAATTCCCAAGCTTATGTTTTTATGTCTTTTAAGTTTACCCAACCCCAAACGCAATCCCATCACTTACATATCGCAATAGCGCATAAAGGATAGAAAGAGGGAACTTGGCATAATCGTGACATAAAGGTGTTGAAGCCACAAGTTCAACATGGTGGCATAAGAAATGTACATATGTTCATATACTTGCATATTACATTTTTAGGCCTCAAAAGCATGCATAAAACCAAACTTAGCATATTGGTGATACATGGTGCTAAATGACATGTAGACATGGCCCTAAGTTCGCATTTAGCCTCACATGCAAGTTATCATAAGAGATATGATAACTTACATGTTGCCAAAATGCAACCTTTAGCATAAAGCTTGAAGCTTTATGCTCATAAACCCAAGATAAGCTTGCATAACATGATAACATGAACAAAAGGATCAACCCAAACTTGCATAACATAACTTGCATATCATATGACAAACTTGCATATCAAACTTGCATAACATGACATGATGAACTTGCATATCATAGCATGGCATACTTGCATATAAACTTGCATATTACAACATGATAAACTTGCATATCATAGCATAGTAAACTTGCATATAAACTTGCATAAACTTGCATATCATAGCATAGTAAACTTGCATATAAACTTGCATAAACTTGCATATCATATCATAGTAAACTTGCATATAAACTTGCATAAACTTGCATATCATAGCATAGTAAACTTGCATATAAACTTGCATAAACTTGCATATCATACATTTAACTTTAGAGTTTAAGTATGAAAGTAGAATAGAGCTTACAATACTTATGAAGGCACAAAAGATATGACAAAGCCCTTATGCAATCAAATAGACCCAAAATGCAAGCTCTAACATAAAAACCCTTGAGCCAAAATGATCAAAACTCTTTCTTTATGATGCAAATATAGAAACTTGACTTGAATGCAAGCTAATGATGCTCATACAAGCTTGAAAATACTTGTATGCATGGAAAATCACTTAGAAATTTATTTAGGAATTGTATGAAGAGAGTGGAGGCCATGAGAGGTAAAATTTTGCCATAGTTTAGTTGTAGGATTGTTTAATGATGATTTAGGGTTAGGTTAGGGTCTTATTTATAGATTAGGCAAGTGTTTTAGGCCATAGGATTAAACCCTAGTTGCAATCTCAACCCTTAAAACCGAATTTGGCCCCCAAGCTCAACACAATCTCAAAATGGTGCACCAGGCTAAACAGCCCGGCTGGACCAAGTCGACAGCCAAGTCGACAGGGCTGTCGACTTGGGTCCAACCAAGTCGACTCCCAAGTCGACAAGGCTGTCGACTTGGGTGCTCTGGCGGGAATTCTCCCGCCTGCCCCAAACTGGCCCAAATTTTCAAATTCAAACTTGAATTTGAAATCTGTTTTTACTTAGAAATTTTCTGAAAACTTCGTTGGGCCTTAATCGGGTCATACGGACTCCGATTTTCAAAAACTCGGACTCTATTTCGCGTATTTTTCCGAGGCGAACGCAATGGCATAGCCCGTTTCCCTTAATTCAGATTTTTGAATTAAATTCTGCCTCGATTTACGTTATAACAGGTTATTGAAAATACGGGTTGTTACATTCTCCCCTCCTTAAAGGATTTCTTCCTCTAAATCTTCAAGTTAGGAAGAACGTATCCTACCATCCAACATCCATCTACTCAAAACATCATCCACAAGCAATCAATGTCCTTACAAGATTCTAAATGTTGTATGAACATATGCAAAGGTGTGTGTATATGTACTTATCTAATGCAAATATCATCAATGCAAATTATGTTAGTGAAATGAATCCATATGTATGCAATTCCTAACATACTGTATATCATCTATATGTGTGCACATAACATACATCCACATGCAACATCCATGTGATAACACAAAAATTTTCATCCATGAATAAGCATAAACACTCATGCATATGCAATATGAGGAGTGTGTGAGCCGATCTAGTGCCTAACGTGTATAATGCATCCACGAGTAACCACTTGCAAACACTTGCAACCACTTGCAACCATCAAGCATAACATGTTTCAAACACATGTTTCATCCAAAGGGTTTCTACCTAAGGTTCTCATGACAAGATTAACACGATAAACTAGATAAACATGGATAGCAAAGGATATGCTACAAAGAGATCGGGAAGATAAGCAAGATATACTCCTTTCGGATAACAAGAAATCCTTTCCTAACCCAACCCATATCCTATAAAAGCCCAAAAGGTTTAGTCAACCTAACGGACCCCTTCAAACCCTGACATGTATTACTAGCCAATAAGCCATACCTCCAGACAGAAATAGGACCGAGAATGGGACCGAGGGGATATACGTGAAAGATAACATGCGAGTAAGTTCCACAGGAAAACAAGGATCAAGGATATGCTCTTAAAAAGAGATATGATGCGCGTATCTAGCCTTCAATGTTCTAAGTCACGTTTCCTTGAGCTTAACTCCACTGTGCTTTGACCGTCTTTTACCTCATGATTTCTTAGCTTCTTAACTCTTATTTCCAAATATGAGTTGGAACCCATTTCATTGTCGTCTCTCGTCTTCCTTTTTCACTTACTCTTCTAACATTCTTGGCTTAAACATAACTATGACCTCATGGTTTCATGCAAGCTCTCCAAAATTCACTAGTGAATCCTGGATCTTGTTTACTTACTATAAAGTATTCCACGCAGCAGAACTTTTCTTAAAACTACCAATCCACGTTGCCAATTGCTCTTACCAACGTGAAATGAGCACTCTTCGTGAGTCCACCTATTATGACCCACCTGCTCGTATTCTCTTTCCTTGACCTAGGCAGTCCCTCCACGAAATCCTTCGTGACGCTTTCCCCTCTTCCATTACGGGGACCTCCAATGGATATAATAGCCCACCGGGCTTCTATGACTCGGCCGTTAATCTGTTGGCACAACATGCACCTTGGGACAAACTCGGCCACCTCCTCGGGTGATGTGCATCTCCAAGAACCTTCTTTCTCTCATCGCGTCTTAGCCATCCCTTGTCATCTATAGCGAGGTGACTTACCATCTCGCCTCGAGTCAACTTGTCCATGATCTCGACTAACTGCGGGTCTTCTTTCTGTAAAGTCCCTACTTGATCCAGAAGGGTAGGTCTAAACTCAAGGGACGCTAACTAATTAAACTGAGAGAACTTCTTACTTCAATTGTCCTCGTCGGAGCTTTTCGGTTTTGAACCGCGACCACCTTGGCAGGATCCACCACTAAGCCTTGCTTAGAAACTATATGCCCAAGAAATCTAACTCCTTTTTCTCCAAAATGACATTTGGAGGACTTGGCTTTCAACTGATGCGCTCTAAGCATATCCATCACCTCCACGAGATGCCTTGCGTGCCCTCCCTCATCCTTAGAGAAGATCAGAATATCATCTACGAAGACCACGACAAACTTGTTCAAGAACTCCCTGAACACCCTACTCACCAAGTCCACGAAGTAGGCGGGTGCATTAGTCAAACCGAATGGCATGACCAGCCATTCTAAGAATCCATCTGGAGTTCTGAACGCAGTCTTGTCTATACTATCTTCAGCTACCCTAAGCTGATGGAATCCAGTAGCAAGATCAAGAGAAAACAGATGTTCCTACAAGCTGATCGAACAAATCATCGATCCTTGGTAATGGTTGTCTTTTCTCTTTGTTTAACTCACGATAATCAACACAGTCGAAGAGAACCATCTGCCTTGGTAATAAATACCACAAGCGCTCCCCATTAAGATATACTTCATCTAATGAAGTTCTTCTCAAGCAACTCCTTGACTTGCTTACTTAGCTCCCGCCTTTCACGCGGAGCCATGTGCCGAACGGGCAAAGAAACCGGCTTTGCATTATCCTCCAGATAAATGCGGAAATCAATCTCTCGCTTAGGGGGCAACCCCCTAACTTCATCGAAAACATCCGGATACTCTCGAACCACTCTCACAGACTGAAGAGTTTCCATTAACGAGTCGAGTGATTCAAGATAGCACAACATGACGGGACCTCTCGGATTACAAGAAATTTCTAGGGTGTTTCCGAGGCGAGTCACGAGCCTCACAACCCTATGCTCACAATCAAGAATGGCTCCATATCTGGACAGCCAATATCAATCCGTATCCCCTAAAACCAAGAACATAAGCACTGTACAAGAACTCTACACTCAGTATAGAGATCCTCAAATCCCCACATATCATAGACAAATGGGCGGAACCCCCAATAGGATTTGAGACACAGACGGGATCATCCACCAAGCTAGTACTAAGGTGCAAACTATCAACAAGATCAGATGAGATAAAGCTATGCGATGCACCAGAATCAAACAAGGTACGAACTGGAAAATCAGAAATATATACAAGGCTCTCAACAGAAATACTACCTCGATCGGGAACTGGAGCGGCATTGAGGGCATGAACTTGCCCTCCCGAAGGTCCAGCACGCTGAGTCTGACCCTGGCCTTGCCCTTGCTTCTTCGGGCAATCCTTACTGAAATGTCCAGTCTCACCGCAGAAAAAGCATTCACCATTATTCCTTTTCCTCTTCTTACACTCCTTAATAAGATGCCCAACTAAACCACAATAATAGCACTTTCCCTTTTTGTTATTGCCCTTGTTGTTGTTCCCCTTGTTGCCTTGACTCTTGTTCTTGTTCTTATTGCCTTGACTGCTCTGACCGCTTGGATTACCCTGATTTCCTTTCCACTGGGAATCAGTCTTCTTGGCTTGAGTATCATTCATCTTGATCTCCTTCTTGTCACTCCTGTTCTCTTCATTGAGTAGGGCCATATTCACCAAACTCTCAAAAGTTGCCCCCAAGGGTATATGAGTCATGGCTAAAACATGTAATGGCTCGTTTAATCCTAGAGCAAAGTATAGGGCCTTCTTCGGAGCTATGTTAACCAAGTCTAAACCAACCCGAGCCAGTTGATTAAACTTATCTATGTATTCCCTAATGGTCATGTCCCCTTGCTTCAGTGATAGGAACCTTAGTCCAAACTTTCCCCGAAAGTCATCCCAAGTCTCAATTGGCCTAGTAGCGGTGGTGACCACCCACCAACGTGCAACTTCTTCCTTTAGCAACCACACTGCTAATAAAACCTTCCTACGGTCATCTATATTAAAGAAGGCAAAAAGATCTTCGGTTTCCTTCAACCAATTCCTTGCCTCTACATAAGTCTCGGTTCCAAAGAAATTCTTGCAACCCATCGCCTTAAAATCTTGGCAAATCTTTGCGAAGTCCTTTTGTGGATGCTGAGGGGGAGGAGGAAGAGGAACCTCAGCGACAGGAGGAGGGGGAACATTAACTACCGGAGGAGGAGGAGGAACTTCTGCGGGGCCGGCTTCGGTCGCCCTAGCCTCCAAAAGTCTCCTATACCAAACAGGTACGTGCACTCCCTCCGGAATAGCAAAGTTATTGGCCATACTGAAAACGAAGAAAAAGATAGATTCAGAATGGAGAAAAACGAGGGAATTTTTGCTAATGGCTTTTTGGGGAATAGCCTTTAAAATAAACTAGACTTTTCTTTGGAAAATACTTTATACTTGGTTTTGAAAATAGTTTTTCAAAAGTTTTCTAAAAACCTTTTTGTTCCTTCTCGTAAACCATATGCTCTGATACCAAATGTAACACCCCACCTCCGCCAGGGTGACTCTTGCAAGCACTCTGACTTTGGAGGGGCGTTTGAATCAGGTAAACATGCATAATGATATATCAAGGTAGTACAAGAACATATGTATATATATAAACAGAGTAAATAACATAGATAAAACAGCGGAAGATTTCAAACCATTTCAAAACAAGTCTGGTACAACATAATGTCAATTTTCCAAATACACAAGTCTAGATAAAACAACATCAACTGAAAAAAAACTGAAATACATAAGTACTAATCCCCAAAAGAAGTGATAGCCATAGCTAGCTTCATGTCAAACCGTACATGAGCTAAATCCCACAAGCAAGCGGTCAGAAATCCAAGCTAAGCTCCAATATTCCCTCCCTGAGAACCTGGGGGGGGGGGGGGGAACGGAAGAAAAGAGGCGAAAGAAAACAGGTCAGTCAAAAAGACTGAGTAAGCCCTACTACAATCAATGTAAACTGATAAAGTTAACTGGCATGAGCAGCAGGGATGAACATAAGGATAACAACAATACTAGCATGATGATGAACTAACAAGGTAGATAAAGGTGTCATCGCATAATCAGGATTAAGGTTTTGCACCACAGGTGTACTAGCAAACTAACATGACTGGAATAAACAGGTATTGATCCCTTGGCCCAAGCTTTGGCCCAATAACATGAAATGACTCTAATACAAGGTCCAACCAAACGGTCTAGTCGATCGGCTCCCTAAGCCTAACTCGTCACGTGTTGGTGTCAATACGGCCCAAACATAATTGTAGTCGAACTGTGCCGGGTCCACCCTTCGGGTGTATCAAGCCCTAGGGTGCCAACCCCTGGACACCATAAACATGAGTGCACAGTCTCGATCTACTGGTACCCATGGGTGACTTCTCCAAATACGGACTACGTGCACGACCATAGCCCGTCCGGAACTACATCGGCGTACCACCCGGTCGTCGTTTATTGGGTCGCTTACCTCCAGCCCAATAATCGTGCCCCCTCCCTAGCCTAGTCCCTAGGGCCTTAATGATACCAATTTTTGGGGATTTACTGCGGAGTGGGCCCCCATTGCTAGGATTTTCCTAGTGGGTTAAGTACGGTTTAACCCTCTTGCTAATCATGGATTAACTCGGTTAAGTGTAACAATGAGTTCACGACTTAACCCTGATTAATCTACCAAGCCCAAATTGGTTAAGTATTAAGTGGACCATGAATTAACCCTAATCACGAGGCATTAATTAATTTAATGCGCCTTAACCTCTCACATTAGACCTTGTTGTGGTTACTAGTTAAGCCGGGCGGGTCCGGGTAGCTTTACACCACAACTTGGTCTAACCTCGGGTTCAAGGTACAACATGGCCAACTTCTCACATTGGGTCCTATTGTTTGTAGCAACTAGTTAAGCCGGTCGGTTTCGGGTAGTTTTACGCTACAAACTCAACCCAACCTCGAGTTGGTCACACTTATCTTTTCTAAGTGTCATGTCCATCATGTTTCCAAAACATGTTACAAATTTTCAAGCAATTGGGTAGACCTAACTTAATAGGTAAATTCCCAATGGGTAGACCTAACTTAATAGGTAAATTCTCAAGCTTATGTTTTTATGTCTTTTAAGTTTACCCAACCCCAAACGCAATCCCATCGCTTACATATCGCAATAGCGCATAAAGGATAGAAAGAGGGAACTTGGCATAATCGTGACATAAAGGTGTTGAAGCCACAAGTTCAACATGGTGGCATAAGAAATGTACATATGTTCATATACTTGCATATTACATTTTTAGGCCTCAAAAGCATGCATAAAACCAAACTTGGCATATTGGTGATACATGGTGCTAAATGACATGTAGACATGGCTATAAGTTCGCATTTAGCCTCACATGCAAGTTATCATAAGAGATATGATAACTTACATGTTGCCAAAATGCAACCTTTAGCATAAAGCTTGAAGCTTTATGCTCATAAACCTAAGATAAGCTTGCATAACATGATAACATGAACAAAAGGATCAACCCAAACTTGCATAACATAACTTGCATTCATATGACAAACTTGCATATCAAACTTGCATAACATGACATGATGAACTTGCATATCATAGCATGGCATACTTGCATATAAACTTGCATATTACAACATGATAAACTTGCATATCATAGCATAGTAAACTTGCATATAAACTTGCATAAACTTGCATATCATAGCATAGTAAACTTGCATAAACTTGCATATCATAGCATAGTAAACTTGCATATAAACTTGCATAAACTTGCATATCGTAGCATAGTAAACTTGCATATAAACTTGCATAAACTTGCATATCATACATTTAACTTTAGAGTTTAAGTATGAAAGTAGAATAGGGCTTACAATACTTATGAAGGCACAAAAGATATGACAAAGCCCTTATGCAATCCAATAGACCCAAAATGCAAGCTCTAACATAAAAACCCTTGAGCCAAAATGATCAAAACTCTTTCTTTATGATGCAAATATAGAAACTTGACTTGAATGCAAGCTAATGATGCTCATACAAGCTTGAAAATACTTGTATGCATGGAAAATCACTTAGAAATTTATTTAGGAATTGTATGAAGAGAGTGGAGGCCATGAGAGGTAAAATTTTGCCATAGTTTAGTTGTAGGATTGTTTAATGATGATTTAGGGTTAGGTTAGGGTCTTATTTATAGATTAGGCAAGTGTTTTAGGCCATAGGATTAAACCCTAGTTGCAATCTCAACCCTTAAAACCGAATCTGGCCCCCAAGCTCAACACAATCTCAAAATGGTGCACCAGGATAAACAACCCGGCTGGACCAAGTCGACAGCCAAGTCGACAGGGCTGTCGACTTGGGTCCAACCAAGTCGACTCCCAAGTCGACAGGGCTATCGACTTGGGTGCTCTGGCGGGAATTCTCCCGCCTGCCCCAAACTGGCCCAAATTTTCAAATTCAAACTTGAATTTGAAATCTGTTTTTACTTAGAAATTTTCTGAAAACTTCGTTGGGCCTTAATCGGGTCATACGGACTCCGATTTTCGAAAACTCGGACTCTATTTCGCGTATTTTTCCGAGACGAACGCAATGGCATAGCCCGTTTCACTTAATTCATATTTTTGAATTAAATTCTGCCTCGATTTACGTTATAACAGGTTATTGAAAATACGGGTTGTTACAGAATTTTAATTCAATTTTTGGTTTAAAATTTCAGATTTAACTCATCTGATTTCACGTATTTCACTTATGTGAATTCTGATTGGCTATTTACATAACCATTTAATTTATAATCTTACTTGATTATAATAACAACCAATATATCCACTATATTATAATTTCAATATATATATCTATATATCAAGATATACCATGGGTAAACTTATTTTAATTTACCCTCTTTTCAAAACATATTGTGTCGACCAATCATATTCGAGTGTTTAGTAACTCCTACCGATAACTGATCGACCAGAGCTCATAAACAACTCAACTAATAAATAACCACAATATAAAACAATTTTTATATCAATAACAAATACGCTCTTGTATATATACACTCAAACTCAATCTAGGGTATTACTAACCCCATCTCTACTGAGTCTCGCCACAGAGCCAAGGTAATTCACTTAACCTTAAGCTCTGATACCAACTGTAACAACTCGGTTTTTGACACATTGGTTATCTGATATACAACACATGTCAAACATCCAAGGGTCGAAAATACCGGATGATTAATGAAAGAAATTAGAGGGTGAGGAAAGATAAGATAGAAACTTAGAATAGAAGAAGAAGAAGAACACAACATCAGAGTAACACGAATCTCACAGCAGAACGAATAAATATATTTCATAACATAACTTTGAAATACGAATTTGTACTTGAATATACATATCATTATCAAAGTACAGCACTTACAACACAACGGAAATAACTATAACTATATAATCCTGAAGCCTCCTGCTCTAGCTCTTCAAGTATCTATAAATCCCGACTACTTGACTGCCCGTACAAAATTGGGCACCCAAGAGTTTAGGGAAAACAAAACAAAATAAACTCCGGGTCAGTCATGGGTCTGGTATGAGTAAAGCAGTTTGAAACAGTTCAAGCAGGTAAATGATATCTCATAAGACCACGTCGTATAACGGAACGGGTTTTTCCCTTATGAGAATCCAAATTATCTTTATATCAAAAACCTTTTGATATTATAATAATGTCTATCAACCACAATATAATAATTATCTAGCAGAAACGCTTTCACCTCACGTTCTACATATATAGTATACAATCAAAACCACTAGCACGTATTGGGTAATGGATTTCCAACTATAACAAGGTATGGAACCACCTTTCGCTAGTGTACCTCTAGAAAGGAATACACTGGGTTCAACAAGAACATCTTGCAACCCGGCCACACATGACCGACCACTCATTTCGCTTGAGTGTATCGAATGTATATCACCAACGGTTGGGATCAACAACCGTTTCCCGAATAGGACAGTATCAACAATAGATTTTTAGAAATAAATGAAACTCTAGATCAGGTGATTATACACCCTAATAGGTGCGACCTACATAGCCATGTTGCCTGCCCGATTTCTGTCATTTATCGGACGTGAAGCTAGAATCTATGCTTTATCATCACATCAGATTCACTTGGAATGCCACATTGTCAGATCCATAGAAAATCACTAATTGACGTCTACAATAGTACATTACGTGTTAGCTAAGGAAGTTTCCTTCTCCGTTTCCACTCTTGGTACGGTTGAAGAAATACATACATAGGCACTATTCAATACATCCATCTTAGATACTGTTATCTAAGACTTATACAATAGCCCTTGCACTTTACTCCTTCTTCAATTATCTTTGGTATATATGATTTGCGACGCTTATGCCAATACAGAGTGGTTCTTTGGAGAATAATCCAACTGGTCTCTCTATATTAACAACGTTAAAATGGTCAAAAACTTCGATAGTCAGTGAGTTAACTATCAAAGAAAAATACGTGTGCAAACAACGATATTATTTCCAGATAGAAATTTTATCAATCAATCATATATATATATATATATATATATATATATATATATATTCATATTTTCCTTATTTTCTATGTTTTAGAAAATATACGTTAACGCTGGAAAACATTTCCATAACTTATTTACAAATCACTATTCTTCTACAACTATCAGTCTTTGATTGCAAACTAGTATAAGAACAATTCCCTAAGTACCAATCCCGAAGGTCGAAACCAACATCAGATAAATACTTAGGAAACCATTCAACTTAACCAGTCTCCAGTCAATTTCTGATTTAGCTTGACTTCATTTCTTAACTCCTTATACATGAACACTTCCTTTTCTAATTCATATTTCAAATTTCAATATTTGATTTCGTTTCTGGTTCAATTTGTAAAACATTTCCAAATCTTCTTTACTTGGATTTAAAAGATGTTGAAATCAACATCGCGACGACAACTCAAACCACTATACTTATTTACTAAATTCAATTAACCACTTTCACTCTCGAACCTTAACCATTTCTAAATTTAAAACGAAGTCAATCAAGTTGGGGTATAAATACCTCTCATACCTTAACTGAACAACATTTCAAATCTCGAAATAGGGTAAGTTCATCTTTTAACCCTTTGACACTTCCTTACGAACCCTCAGATTCTATTTCCAAACCCCCTTCTTTTACAAGTTATGTGATTATAAAAATGGTGTTATAATCTCCTACATCCGAAATATATTATCTTTAATATGACTTTTATTTCCTAACTCGAATAATATAATGACAACTAATTTATTAATTCTTATTCGGTTAATTCTAATCTATAACTCTTGTTCGAATAACTCTAATCTAGTAACTCTTATTTGATTAATTCTTGTTCTAATAACTTATATTCGAATAACCTATGTTTGATTTACTTTATGCAAATAACTAATATTCGAAAAACCTCTTCTTTGAATAAACTAGATTCGATTTAACCTCTGTCGAATAACTAATTCGATCAACTCCTTCCGAATAGCTAAATTCGATTAACTCCCTCGAATATCTCTGATTCGATTAACTCAACTTGAATATCTATGACTCGATTAACTCACTTTGAATATCTCTTATTCGTTTAACTTCTCTCTTCGAATAGACTAATATTCGGTAACTTCGTTCTTCGAATAAATTAATATTCGATAACTTCTTTCTTGATTAACTCAACTTAATTGACTCGACTTATTTACCTCAACTTATTTAACTCAACTTATTAATTCTAACTGATTAATTCTAACTGATTAATTCTAACTGATTTACTCTAACTGATTAACTCTAACTGGTTAACTCTTCGCCCTTATTCAGTTTCACATATCGATGTTGAAATCGTTTCTTACTTCTCTATATGAGTCCTAACTTATATATTTTATTTATGATAAATATTTTACTTAATTTATAAATCCTTATTTATAAATTAATCTTCTTACTTTATCTGTTAAAAACAGATTTCCCTTGAATATTCACTTTATATTCGTTATTCTGATTATACTCGTGTGCAAAGCACGGGTTTAAACTTACTTAGTGTAAAATTCTCTTTTTATACCATTGTATTCATTTTCAAGTATTCCTTTATAACCTTTTTATCTTCTAAATGATATTCCTTTATAATCTATTTGTAAATGGTTTTACAAATATTCTCTTTAATAACTTATTTATTTTTCTAAATCAATATCTCTTTCAATTCTTTTTGTAAATAGTTTTACAAATATTTCCTATTCTATTCTATTTGCAAATAGTTTGCAAATATTCCTCTTCTATCCTATTTGTTATAAATCCTATTTATAAATATTCTATTTATAAATATTTCCAATTTATAAATAACCCGTTTATAAATATTTCCTATTTATAATATTCCACTTTATAAATATTCTCTATTTATAAATATTCCACTTTATAAAACCCTTTGATTTTATAAAAATCTATTTTCAATATTCATTTTGAAATTTCCCTTTTTAACACTCCAGCATTTCTATGGTACTTAACCCATCAAAACACGATGACCAATATCTTCCAAACACATATAATCGCCAACAGATTATATAGCACATCATATATTCAATTATATGATAACAATAAAATAACTGTTGAGGAATCCAGTCGGATTCCTCCGACCTGTCTCCCTGCATCCACAGATGTTACACAATATGATTATTATCACTTTCAGTTCGATATGAACTATCCTGATAAATAGAATCAATATAGAAATTCAACTAACTGACTAGCAGTTCAATCAAACAGTCAACACACAGACAAGCAGACAATTTTTAACAGTTCTAAATATATGTTACAAAAACATAAACTGTTCAGAGTTAGTGAGATTTACTCACATTTGCAGTTCATCGTTAAAGAACGATAAACTGTTTGTTTGATTTAAATCAAACAATTTATTTCGCCATAAATTCAAACAAGCTCCAATCCACTCCCAGTCAGTTCGAGTGTGTAGCTCACATCCATACGATCCCAACGTGACCAGTTCCGCTGAGTTTCGTCACGTACAATCATGTTATGACTTATAGATGTTAATACACTATCAGAATAATTTAAACACAGATATTTTTCAAACTTGGGCTTTACCAATTAAATACTCAGGCCCAACAGTCTTAAAGCCCAAACCCGAGCTACCCTTCTTTCCCAAAAAGAACTGTCGTGGCTCCCTCTTGATCACACCATTTCAGCTAGCTCCTTCCATCCATCCCTCCTTCCTTTGATTCAATCTCCATCCACACTTCACGGTTTCACAAACAGACCATACCGAAGTCTCCCCCTTCGAAACCACTTCAACTCCATCTCCCTTTTGTTCGCCTTACACCCAATTATCCCATCGTGACCTGCACCTATTAATCATGGCTACAATGACAGTATCGACCTTTATCTGAACGGAATCCACTAACCAAGTTCAAGCGGGTGCTATGTCTTATGCTAATCCCCAATCCAATGCCATAAATCCAAATCGATGACCCCCTTCCATGAATTTGCGAACCCTAGGAGCCGCTTCTACTTCCGCTGGTTCCAGTAACCTCCATCGCACCCTCAAAAACTGATGCGGTCCTGAAGTACTTGCCAATAGAAGATCAACAAATGGGGTTTTAGGATTTTAGGATTTATATTTGGTTTTAAAATGCTTTTCAAAGACCACGATTTATTTCCTGGAAGAAAATATAATGCGGCGGATTCTGTTGACTAATGGGGTAGTTGAATTAGGTTAGAAATATGTTAGGATATTTATAGAGGATTTTTTTATATTTTTATATTGAATTTTATATTCAATTATAATCAACCGTTATCTCGTTTATGGTTTTAAAAATTCCTATGATTACATACAATTCCCAAAAATCACGCAACTGAACATGCAGCTATAGTTCGGCATTACGGTCCCAACGAAACTGGTTTCGTCGAATTCCGACTTCGTTTGCTCACACAGCCTATTTTTAAAGGTCAAAATACTGACTGTTCTTCACTCTAAAAATCCGTACGGCCACACAGTGACTCTAAACATCACGAAACTTGGAGTCTAGCAATAATTTGATGTTGCAGATCCAACAAAATTGGTTTCTCAAATTCTGAGGTCGTTTGGAAAACTGGCTATTTTTGAAGCACTGAATGACCCATTTAAATATATAAATATATTTAAATATAATTAAATTAAATACAAATAAATTTATATTATCGTATATACTCACAGTGGAATACCATACACCTTTATTGGGATTTATAACTTGATATTTCAAATTCCGATTAAATCGATATTCGATTTAAAATGAAATTCCTTTCTAAAATATAAATAATTCATTTAAAAATTATAAAGGAATTCCACAACGACTTTTTTAAAATTTGATTTGGACGTAAATCAAAATCTACCCGACGAAATCCTAATTTTTCTCTTCCACTAGAAAGATATACTCCACCAGCTCCTAACGTTTCTTGTTTCAGAGAAATCCGATTTAAAACGGCTTCTGTATATCTAGTTGAAGTTCAAACCGCCAAATCGCGAATTGCCGCGCAATTTCGAGCTCGATTTTAATTATAATAAAATTCTACGTTCAAACTGTCATTTATATAATATATTCGTTATTATAATTCAACTCTAAACTGAATTATATATTATAAATTTGTCCAGTTCACATCATATCGCCATTTCAGCCAATTCTGATTATTTCAGAATTAAATATATTAATTAATTTAATTAAATATTCACCATTATTTAATTCCACGACCATTAAATCCTTTAATTCACCTTCTTAAATAATTAAATAAATTAATTATTATACCGCTGAAAATGCGGGTCATTACAATGACTATCGGATATTTGATGATATTTTGGTTAAGGACTAAGGTGGTTAAAGATGTTAATAAAAATATATCTAAATGGTTTCCCTAAAGTTTGAAGCAAATAAGTTTTGCAACCTTGAATTTGGAATAATTAATGAGAATAGCAAAAACTATATAAGGAATTAAAATATGGGATAATCGATAATTTTGGATAGATAATAAGTTCTAAAGTATATTGTGGTTACAAAAAGGAACTATTTAAGTAAGCATGAGTATCTTGTGAATTAAGTTTCACAATTTGATTAAAGAATATTTGGCAAGTAGGAATAGTAGGAAGAAATTACCTAAACTAAAAGATTTAGACAAGTTGAGTTTTGAGGATCAAGTTTCACCTGTAAAGAATAATAGTAAGTTTGGAGAATTGAAAGGGAATAAGTCCCATAACCATTGTATTTGCAATATAAGATCAAAGAGAATAATTTATTCCTATAAATTTTCTGTAAGGCAGTAAATGGTTAAGTATAAGTAATTCTTCCAGTAAACGATGAATCGAATATAATGGGAAATTGAAAGTTATTGCTGGAGGACATGACAGATATGGTTGTCCATTAGAATATTCTACCTGGTATATTCATTATGGGAACAACAAACTTTGGTATAGAGAATTTTAATCTTGAAATTGAAAATATACACGATGTCAAATGAGTAGTTGCGATTCCTTTTCCTTTTTGAGGACGAATAGTTTAAGGGGGAGTGAATGTAACGATCCAGAATTTTTAACCAATTTAAAATTGGAACTTTTATTGCTCAATTCGAATTTAAATTTGAGTTTGACATAAATATATATGGTTAAGAATATTTGATAATTTTTATAAGTTAAATAATAGATTTTATTTGAAGTATAAGTTAAATGATAGATTTTATTTGAAGTATAAATGAGTATGATTATCAATAAGTTTTGATTTAATGATACTGTTTGTCGTTCAATCGGATTTGTCAAACTATAACATCAATTAGTAGCATTAGAGCCAAGTGTTGTCCTTAGTTTTCATAGCATTTTAAAGGGAATGATACCAAAAGATCACTGCCCCTACTAAGGACAAGTGTAAGGACACTTGTATTTTTTTATGCCTCCTTTCTTGCATGTTTTACACTTGCCCCTTATGTGTGATTACCTCCTTAACCCTCCATTCCACTCCATTTTCTCTTTTTCATCTTCTTATTAAAGCTTATAGCCATGGATTCCATGGCATGAGTCTTATTCTTTCCCACCATCACCTTGCCGAAGTTCGTTGTCATCCTCCTCCACCTCTTATGATAGAGAGAGAGATTAGTGTGCGAATATATATATATATATATATTAGTGAAGAAGACGTTGCGCCGAAATACTGTCCGACGGTTCGCTCAGCAAGGGTTGCCTACCAGGAAATTTGGAAAGCTGTTTGGTGAGAACTCTTTAACCATGGTTTTTATATTTAATTATTAGTTAGACTAATTTAAATATAGTATGAATTAGTAGTGGTTGTTGATGATTGATGTTGTAACAATTGGGAATTTCGCTCGATCCAAATCGATCGCTAAATCGACCAAGACCGTTCGAAACCCCTGATTGTTTTGAGAACACGACAAATTAGAACGCAAACAGAAGAACTTATCATTGTTTATTACAACAATTCCATCAGAATACAAGAATATTACAGAGTATGAATAAATATTACATAGAAAACATCAGAGATTTAAATTACATTACATAGCAGCGGAAAAATTATACAAAACACAACTGAAAGTAATATACGGATACAGAGCTTTCCGAATATCGCTCTAGCTGTAAACCAAATTTCTGTGAATATAAATCTGCAAAACCAAAACTACTAGCTGCCCGTGCGGAAAATAGGGGCACCCAGAGTTTAGGTTAAAACAATAAACTCCAGGACAGTCATGTGACTGGTGTGAGAACTAAAACAGTTATTTAAAACTTTACTTTAAAATAAAGTAAATCAAGGGACCACGCCGTATAACACAAAACTGGTTTCCTCCCAAGAATACCAAAGCATATAAAAAAATAGCGCAATGCTTTTTGGAAAAATCAAGCTGTTATAAGACCTGGGTGTTGTATATAACGGTGTTGTATACACAATTATATGATTTTTGATGATGACAAACAAATATATTTTTATTATAAATGTGTTTGTACTGTTTCATATATTTATCACAGACAGAAATATAATATTTATATTTAAATAGAATACGACTGTACAGACATTCATATACTCATACAGTATTTTATTTAAATATAATATTATATCGCAAACATTCAAACAATACAACTGTTTATAACTCCACTATTTAAACAGTTCACAGGAATTTGTACTTGTAAATAATCTGAATAAATTAGACAAGTTTGTTTGACAACAATAGAATGATATTTTATTTCAAACAAATTTGTTTATTACAAATAGCTGTACAATTCTCTCGTTCTTATACAAAGCTCTTCACTAAATTACTGATCATTTACATACAACTCAATATACACACTTTTTTTATTGACACTGTTGCTTATACAATGACAAATGTTGTCTTCCTTCTTTAGTTTTCTTTCTCCAGCCTCATAGTTAGTCAGCACTGTCAGGTCAGTCTTCACAGCTCAGGCAGTCCAGTCATCATCTTCTTACCTGTCACATGAAACACACACAGTACACTGCAATAGAAATAAATTGTATATAGGCGAATATAAATTTTATTTTTAAAATTTTATTTGCCTCAGATTTCTGGTGTGTTTCTCATCATTTTTCATGACTTGATCTGATCTGTGTCTAGCTAGTTTGTATATGAACAGGGACAGAAAATATTGTCTGATGGCTGCATATACACACATGTATACACGTGTGCACTGCCTCGCCAATCAGAATGTAGCGAGAAACTGAGGAGCAGCCGTGATGACCAACTCAACTCAGTGTATACTCAGCTAACATTCAAAGTCAACACATCTCAAAATACAAAGCAAAGTGGTCGAGGCAAGCAAAAGGTCAAGGCAGGTTCAAGTTTTCAAGTGCACATGTGCAGCATGTTCAAAGTGGTACAAGATCAAGTGACAACATGATGTACAACAATAGTAAAGCAGGTGTGCTAATGTGAAGGAGAAAAGTATTCATGGTGTTCACAAATCAAATGGCATGTCAAAAGTGTACAAATGCAAGAGAGCCATTTTCAGCAACATGAGTACAAGTGAAATTATACACAGCAAGCAAACTAGTTCAAATTGTTCAGTTGTTTTCAAAGCTAAGTGAATCAGCCCTTCATGGTATGTAAGTGGTGCTACAAATCAGGTTTAACAAGACTAAAGCAAGTTTTCAAGTTCATATCAGTTTTTTTTTAAGTACTGAAAATGAGACGACCCGAAATCCCGTTCTCACGGAAACAAGGGTTATCTTTGGAATATAACACAGAAACAGATAATAGCAGAACAGAATTTTATACTACACCAGATATTGAACAATAAAATATACTGGATAAAAGTAATCATCATAGTTACACAGTATACAGGATCTTACTTAGTACAAATGCAGTTCAGCTATACATAAATGTCTACAGCGGAAATAAACAAAATATGTACAATAGGAGCTGAACAGCATAAAAGGAGATAAATGATAGAATCCATCTTCAGCTCCAGCTATCCAGAAAGAACCAACTAAACCTGAATACAAGGCTGCCCGTGTAGAAAAAGGGGCACCCGAGTTTGAGAGTGAAACAAACTACGAGTCAGTCATAGGACTGGTATGAGAAATCCATTCAACACATATATAATATGGCTAATCACAGGACCACGCCACTTTCGTGGAACGGGTTTACTCCATTGGATTGCCAGTGCTTTAAAACAAATCTTTCTTTTAAACATCGCTATGCTTTTTGTAAAATTGAAGCCGTTATAAGACTCAGTTCCCATCACACAATGCAACGCAAACCGGAGGATAGAGTTTTTACCTTATAACGGCCAAAATATGCTTGATACGAATAAAACAAAGGCATTTGATATATATTGCTAGTGTTTATATGTTTTGACAACAATTTCAAATCATAATTATCAATCATAGATGGCATTAATGCCCCATACCACTATGTCGCCATATATAGGTGTACAATCAAAACCGCACAGTCACGTATTTGGAAATTGGATTCCCGTCATGAACCAAGGCAAAAGATAGTCCTTACCGAATTCGAGACTGTCTAGCCCGAGCCTCAGGACCCAGACTCAGGTGGACCCTTGGATCGTCAGGGCCGGTCCACCGATGTGGATTAAAATTCCTGAACACTGCGTTTCCCCACCCTTTGGGGTGTAAATGAGCCAACGAATGACTCCATCGGACCCGGATCGTCCGATCAAACCGAGGCGCCTCGCAACAGCAACAACCACATAGGTGAAAAGTATATAAATGTCAGGGCTGGTAGGTCACTGACACCACCCTAGCTAGAAAGAAACGCAAGCCCTCCCTGATGTCCTCTCCCGTTTTAGGTTCATACCGGGGTGTGAGGCTCGCGAATTCACGTTATACACAAAGCTACGCCACACAGGCGGTGCTTTGATCATCACCACAAGACTTTGCTTTTCAACAGAAGCCCTGATCACTGCATCTTAGCATGCCACACAGGCAATTCATGGCATGCGACTGATGTCCATCGATATACAACCTCTGAGCTCGTGCGTCTCAGAGAAGGGCGTTAAGCAAAAGAATAAATTCTCCGCCGCCAAACAGATGTATATTTAACAGAAATCAATCAACACAGAATAAACTCCAATGTCAGACACACAGTCCATTTACAAGTCTGTTCTGGGTCTGAACGAAACCGGAGGCACTAAATATCTCGCAAACCCATCGATCACCACGTACGTCTGGACGATCATCACTCATTATCCATATTTCGGGATGCCTCCCAATCAGGACCTCGGTTACCATCCAAACGAGGTGAAGATCTCCGGTCTTCGACCACCGTCTTCATCTTCGAATTTCAATCGTCGGTCAATTATTCGAAATGAGAATTAACTCGGCCTTTTCAGATAATTCACGCATATTTAGAATTTCAAATCAATTTATTTCAATGGTTAAATTATTCGACAAAACCAATATTGTTTTTTTTAATGTAATTTTCACACCAAACACATTCAACCATCAAATACAACATAAATCGAGCAAATTCAGTTTATTTCCACTCCATATTGTTTATGGTACCTTATAATGATTTATCGCTATTTTTATTTATTTTAAAATAGCCCATTTATTCAAAACGACGCTTCGGGCCATAACGCGGCCGTGGCGCTGTTTTTCTTCAGATTTGATTTACACATATATGAAAATCTAACCGTTGGATCTTCTCAAAATTTACATCATTAGAAAGGTCTTTTCAAAACGAATCCAACGGTTCCAGTTTTGGGAAAATCCGACGGTCGGATCTCCCGGTACAATCGTTTGAAGTTTCGATTTTGAAATACGAACTGCAGCGTCGTTATTCGATTAAATATATAATTATATTTATATATATATATAAATATAATCGCTTCTGGCGCTGTTTTTCATCAAATTTGAATTAAACATTCCAGACAATCCAACCGTTGGATTTTTACAAGGTTGGTGCCCTTGGAAAGATCATTCCCAGGCGAACCCGACGGTTGAGGTTTCGGGAAAATCCAATGGTCGGATTTCCCACACTAGTTGTTTGAAATCACGGTTTCAAAATACGAACTGCACGGCTTCGTTTTGTTTTAATTTTATTTATATTTATATATTTATATAAATATAGTCCATTCAATGATTTCAATATCGTTTTTACTTCAAATATTTCACTAACGCCTTAAAATTTTGGAAAATTTTGCCATAATCTCCCCTGCACCGGGAGCATCGGGAAATCGCAAATAGCTTTCCCGGTCCTTCTAATATCTAAAAGAAAAAGAAAAAGCCAAGCGGCTAGCCAACATGCTCATAAAATCATCACCCAAACAAAACAGTAAATGTGTACCTATTTGTCGGGCACAAAATTTTATTCCTCTTCTCTAGCCCCTTTGCTATAACCTGTTCAATGAATATGCATGTACATATATATACAGTTCTTATCATTTATCATTTTCTATTCAACTTCATATTTGATTTCTATTTGGTTTAAAAACACCATTCATTCTAATGTTACATACATAGGTGCAAATCATTTAATTAGCTAATTAATGAATATTTCAACTCATATATGTTTATTTTGAACAAGTGGCTATTTTTAACACTTCACATTTCAACGATTCATGCATACAATAAAAAATGTGATTTTTATTGTAAAACAATTCATTTCAAAACACTATTCTTCTATATAGTTCATATAGGTGACAAAAATAGGATTTTTATCATAAAACAATTTCTTTTTAAAACGAGATTATTTTACACAGTTCATATAGTCGATAAAAGGTGATTTTTTTATTATCAAACAATTTATTTCAAAATATGAATACCATTCAACACATGAATTTCAAATCAACGAATGAATATCAATTCAACACATGAAGGTTTTCTATTCAATGGATAAATATAGTTTAAGCAAATGAAAGTAATTTAAACACACGAATATTATTCAAAAATTTTGCAGCATAACGGCAGGGTAGTTAAAACCGGGACCGTCCCTAGTACGGCTCCTCGCTCTACCTTAAAACCTCGCGGTTTTTGACAATGGGGATCATGCATCTAGTTCGCACGCAGGCGGCATGTATATATTTATTTCATTTCCACAAACTAATCCTATGTGGTTTTAACCAAATATTTTTCAACCACAAACGGGTATTTTTCAACCTCAATCAATCAATATCAACCATAAACAATCCCAAACAATCATTCGCTATCAATCAATTTTCACCCAATTTCAACCAATAAATATCGTCCATGGTTTGTGGACGAGGGGCATATATATATATATATATATATATATATATATATATATATATATATATAGCGATTCACTTTTATTTCAACACATATATATATATATAGAAAAAGAAATTGAAGAGTGAGAAATTCTCACAAATAGCTATCCAATACTACGACTCTTCCTTTATAGAAATCTTCGCCAATCTCGCCTTTTGTCGCTTTCGTTGCACGTATTCACTACATATGTAAATATCGAATTTTTACTTCGTTATTCAATATATAAAAATCGAATTTTTACTTCGCTATTCAATATATAAAAATCGAATTTTTACTTGCTTATTCAATATATAAAAATCATCGAATTTTCACTTCGCTATTCTATATATAAAAATCATATATTTACATTTTTACAACTATGTTATTTATTTTAAAAAACAAAACCATTTATATTTTTAAAACAAAGTTGTTTATATTATAAAAACAACATTTTCGAAACAAAGTACATTTTCCTTTTCTATAACAAAGTATATTTACTTTTTCTATAATGAATTATATTTTCTTTCATTAAAAATCAAACTTTTTCGATGTTAAAAATCATCACTTTTCGATGTTAAAAATCATCACTTAATTTTTCAGTTTTATATAAAATAATCAATTAAAAGAAACTAAAAAAAAACAAAATAAAATAATTAAACTTTACCTTTGCTGTCGCCTGAAGAGGGGGGGGGGGTTTACTGCCACGTCGGAGGTGTAGAGGGACGGGGGAGGGCGCTGGAGTTCGTCGGTGGTGGCAGGCGGAGCAGGCGACGGTCTTCTGGTGGTGGCGTCGGGTTTGGTTCGATTGAAGGGGGGTTTGGCTCGGGACTTCGATCGATGGAGGGGGGAGGGAAGAATGGGGATGCGCGGCGTCAGGTGGGGGTCTCTTTGACGAGGCGATGGGCGGTCGGTTTCCGTCCTCGACGGATTTTTCTTTTCTTTTGCCTGGTTCGATTTCGAAAGCCGGTAAAGGAGGGAAGGTCAAGGGGTTTGACCTAATAGGAGAAAAGGGTGGGCCATCCTTTATTTTATAATTAACTAATTAATTAATTTTCCAAAAGTAAATTATTCGTTCGAACACCAAACGGGACCCAACGACTGTCGCCCCTAGCTAATTACCGCCATTCCGAACACAATGGGATATGTATCGTAAGCTGGTTCGAACGTTTTGATCAGTTTCCGTTGAATTTACATTTAAATCACTATATTGAATTTTAAACGTACATTTCAAGTTACCGAGGTCACATACTAACTAGAAAAATTCCAGAAAAATATTTTCTAGCTTCGTATTGACGATACGGTCCTAACAAAACTAGTTTCGTCGAATTCTGAGACCGTTTGAAAAATGGTCAATTTATAGTTGATTAAAATCAACTGAAACCGGTCAAACGCGTTTTCCTTTGCCACGCTCACATATTGATTCAAAAAATTATGAAATTTGAAATCCAGCAATAACTTCACATCCCGGACCCAACAAAAGTGGTTTCGTCGAAATCCGAGGTCGTTTGCAAAATGTCCATTTTTAAGGGCCTGAATTCCATAGCGACTATTCAGAATTTTCAACTGGACATATCTTTTGATTCCGGCTATCAAATTTCGATTTTTCAGATTCGTTAGAAAGGTATTCACTAACAGATTTAAATATTTTTGGTTTCACTAAAATCCGGATTGTTTTGCACCCGGTACAGTCTGACAAAGTTTGAATTCAATTTTTGAAACTACCACGCCATTTCAGGCCTTGTTTATAATTATAATTAATTATATTCGTTTTCAATTGTCGATTCAAACTCGGTTTTCATCGTCATTATTTAAAATATTTATTTTAAATATTTAAAATCCATCATTTTAGCCAATTTAAAAATTTTAAATTGGTTCAGATTTCCTGGGTCATTACAATCTCCCCCACTTAAAACTTTTCGTCCCCGAAAAGGAACAAAGTCGAAAGTGGTTTGATAAATCTACAATCACACAACACAACAACCAATCCAATTGTTTTTTAACCTTCAAAAATATACTAATCAAATCCTGTACCCTTAAAAAATCATTCAGACTATATAATTAAAAGTGTATATCTATGAAAAGAAAATAACAATAGAGTAGAGAATTGAATGGTAGTGCAAAGTAGGGTAAATGTACCTTGCACCGGAGTCAATCAGAGATATCTACTCGGCATCTAGGATAAGCTTTCTGAATGCTCTCCTCCGTTTCCCAAGTACAATCTCATGGATCTCCACTCCATTGCACTTTGACTAAGCGAACCTTCTTGTTCCTCAGCTCTTTGGTTTCTTTGCCTATTATCTTTAGCGGCTCTCTTCTCACAGCTAATTCTGGGGTTATTTCAATGTCATGTTGAGCTGCTTCTTCCACGATCAAGTCTGGATCATGAACGTGCTTTCGAAGTTGAGATATGTGAAATACATCATGAATTTCAGGCAACCAATTAGGCAGTTTGACCCTATAAGCGAGAGTTCCGATCCGTTCCAGAATAGGAAACGGACCAATGAATTTGGGCGCCAACTTTCCAATTTTACCGAACCGGATAACTCCTCTCATCGGCGATACTTTCAAATATACATAGTCGCCTACTTCAAAGGATATATCTCTTCTTCTTCTATCGGCATAGCTCTTTTGTCGGCTTTGAGCGGCGAGTAATCGCTTCTTAATAAAATCGACTTTGTCGGCAGCTTCTCGAATCATATCAGGACCCAACACAAGTCTATTTCCAGGCTCGACCCAACAAGCAGGAGATCGGCACGGTCTACCATACAATGCTTCGAATGGCGACATTGTCAGACTCGCCTGGTAGCTGTTGTTATAAGAGAATTCAGCCAAATGAAGATGGTCTTCCCATGATCCCCCAAAATCTATAACACAAGCCCGCAATAGATCTTCTAAAATGTGATTCACCCTCTCAGTCTGACCGTCTGTCTGAGGATGATAAGCGGTGCTCAAGTTTAACTTCGTTCCCAGCTCGACTTGAAATGCTTCCCGGAATTTGCTAGTGAATATTGTATCTCTATCACCGACTATACTGAGCGGCACTCCATGTAGTCTAACTATTTCCCTGAAGTAAATCTGCGCCAGACTCTGAGCGGTTCTATTTGATCTGACAGGTATGAAATGGGCGGTCTTCATGAAGCGATCTACGATCACCCAAATACTGTCATTCCCTTTTCTGGTTCTGGGCAAACCATCAATGAAATCCATAGAAATATGTTCCCACTTCCAGCCAGGAACTTCTAGCGGTTGTAATAATCCAGCCAATTTCTGTTGGTCGCTCTTGACTAGCTGGCAAGTAGGGCATCGGCTAACGTATATTGAAACGTCTCTCTTCATAGCCTTCCACCAGAATGTTCTTTTGAGATCGTTAAACATTTTGGCCATGCCAGGATGGATACTCAGCTTGGACTTGTGACACTCGTCTAACACTTCCCTTTTTAACTCTGGGATGTCAGGAACACAAATCCTTCCTTTCAACCCCAAAGTCTCGTCGTTATCTTTTTGAAAACACGAGGGTTCGCCTTTCTGAATCCTTTTGATCATATCTTTAATAAAGTTATCCTCCTTCTGAAGAATAGATATTTTGTCAATCAAGGATGTCGTGATAATAAAGCTGGCGATCATTACATTCTTTCTGCTTAACGCATCAGCCACGACATTGGCTTTTCCTGGAGTATATATATTTTCAAAGTCATATGCGGCAAGAAACTCCAGCCAACGCTGCTGCCTCAAATTCAAGTCCTTCTGAGTGAACAGATACTTTAACGACTGGTGATCTGTAAACAGTTCAAATCTCTCGCCCAGAAGATAGTGTGTCCAGATTTTCAAAGAGAATATGATAGCCAATAACTCTAGATCATGAGTTACGTAGTTCTTCCCGTGTGGCTTCAGTTGACGGCTAGCATAAGCAATCACTTGACCCCTTTGCATTAACACTGCCCCAAGGCCTTCTCTAGAAGCATCAGTCCATACTTTTAAATCCTGGTTGCCATCGATGATGGTTAACACTGGAGCAGTTGTCATCCTTAACTTTAGCTCCTCAAAAGCCTCCTCACTTTCTGGAGTCCATTTGAACTTAGAGTGCTTCTTAGTAAGCTTTGTTAAATGACCAAATATCTTCGAAAAGTTTTTAACGAACTTCCGATAATAGCTAGCCAATCCGAGAAAACTGCAGACTTCAGTGGCGGTACTGGGCTGTTTCCAATTTTGAATAGCCGTGATTTTGCTTGGGTCCACAGCAATTCCTTCTTTTGATACGACATGGCCCAGAAATTTTACTTCATCTTGCCAGAAGATACATTTGGAAAACTTGGCTTTTAATACATTCCGTCTCAGAATTTCTAGAACCTGTTCCAGATGCTTTTCATGTTCGGCCTTTGATTTAGAGAAGATTAGAATATCGTCAATGAAAACCAGAACAAATTTATTCAATACTCCTCTGAATACTCTGTTCATCAGATCGACGGAGTAAGCTGGAGCGTTACATAAGCCGAACGGCATTACTAACCACTCGTAGAATAAGTCGGGGCCTCTGAACGTTGTCATTGGAACACACTCTTCGGCAATTCGAAGTTGATGGAAACCTGTAGCTAGGTCCATTCGTGAAAATACTTGTGCGCCATTTAATCGATCTAACAAATCATCTATTCGCGGCAATGGATATTTGTTCTTTATTGTCTGTTTGTTCAAATCACGATAATCCACACATAGCCATAGAGTACCGTCAGATTTTGGGACAAATACCACTGCTGCACCCCAATCAGAGAAACTAGGCCTGATCAGACCCTTCCATACTAGCTGTCTTGTTTGATTGTCTAATTCCTCCTTCTCTTTCAAGGACATTCTTCGAATAGCGTGAACTACCGGCCTTGCATTGGGAATTAAAGCAATCTTGTTAAATCTATTTCTCTCTGCGGAGGTAAGCGAACAACTTCTTCGAACACATCCGCATAGTTCTTGACGACAGGAATATCTTTCACTAGGTCGGGAATATTCTCAGTAACTTCAGGGATATTTTCCATTTGAGATGGAGAAACATTCAAAGCTGCCAAAAAGTCTTTTCTATTAGTATTTTGACCTTCACATGGTATGGTTATGTAACTCCCTGATTTAATCTTAGCTCTAACAACTCTCTCGGCGCATCTAACCTCTGCTTCATATTTGATTAACCAATCCAATCCCAGAATAAGATCGAATTCATCAAAATTCATGACGACAGAGATAATAGGGAATTTATAGCAAGAAAAAGAGACGGGCACTGCACAAATCCAACTGAGATTGATGGAACCCCCAACTGGATTTTGGACCGTCATTGGTTCTTTGAGCTTTTTCAACCTCAAATCCAACTTCTTGACTGCACTCTTCGCGATAAAGCTTCGTGACGCGCCTGTATCAAACAGTACTTTAACTGGAATGTTTTTGACATTGAGCGTGCCTTCTAAAACATCAGACCTTTCCTGAGTAGACGAGGATGCAGGTACTTCTGCCACTTCATTCACTTGTACTGCTTCAGATTTCTGAGATAGCGGGAAGTTTTTCGCAATATGCCCAGCCTCATGGCACTTATGGCATCCTCTGCCCTTAGGAACCTTCTTACTGGGTCCAAATCCACTCTTCCCTCGTTTGTTTACAGATTTACATTTTCTGGACAAATGCCCCTTCTGATTGCAGTTTTTGCATATGGCGGTCGTGGCAGGTTCTTTTTCGATTCTAGCCCTTTTTCGATTTACTTTAGGCTCTTTACTGACCTCTGATCTCGTACTGGCTTCAGGAATATCAGTTTCCGACTCTTCTTTGTTACTAGAACAGACTTCTTCTTCGTCGCGCAACATTCCTTTCTTATGGAGATCTTCATGCTGATAAGCCATGTATATCATTTCAGAAAAAGGAAGCTTCACATTTCTCATTACACTATTCTGATATCTCCTTTGCAGGCCATGAATAAATCTCAGATTTTTCCTCTTTGGATCTTGAATCAGATGAGGAGCAAAGTGAGCAAGTTCATTGAATTTCTTATGATATTCTGGGATGGTCATATCACCTTGTATTAGATAAGAAAATTCATCGCATAATCGCTCCGTCGCTTCAGGAGGAGTAAATCTTTCTAGGAAAATCACTTTAAATCTGTCCCAGGTGATATCACCCTCTGGATTATCTTTGATGATTGTTTCCCACCAGATTAAAGCTTCTTCTTTGAGCGCCCAAGATGCTACTAACCGTTTCTGGTCATCTCTAAGCTGGATATGCTCAAAGATTCTTTCGACAGAACTCATCCAAGCTTGAGTTTGAATAATAGATTCATTGCCCGAGAATTGTGCTCCACCCAGATTTCGATATCTCTTGAATAAAGCCTCTAGATCGGGTTCTGTATTCCTTCTGTTTCTGGCACTCATTTTTCTAGTACTTCTGCAAATGGCAGATCAAGTGTCAGGTCACAGAAAAGAAAATTTTCAAACATAGAAACATATACTTCCAGTGTAAATGTGTCTATCGAGGTGTAATTTCATCCTGCTTTACTCATACTAGGACATTGCTGATCCTATCTGTATCGAGTTACCCGTCCTAGAACACTACTGGTTTTATTTCTGACGAGTTCGTTCAAATGTTATATTCCAGAACTAAGCTTAACCAAAGCTCTGATACCACGTTGAGAAGACCCGAAATCCCGTTCTCACGGAAACAAGGGTTATCTTTGGAATATAACACAGAAACAGATAATAGCAGAACAGAATTTTATACTACACCAGATAATGAACAATAAAATATACTGGATAAAAGTAATCATCAGAGTTACACAGTATACAGGATCTTACTTATTACAAATACAGTTCAGCTATACATAAATGTCTACAGCGGAAATAAACAAAATATGTACAATAGGAGCTGAACAACATAAAAAGAGATAAATGATAGAATCCATCTTCAGCTCCAGCTATCCAGAAAGAACCAGCTAAACCTGAATACAAGGATGCCCATGTAGAAAAAGGGGCACCCGAGTTTGAGAGTGAAACAAACTACGAGTCAGTCATGGGACTGGTATGAGAAATCCATTCAACACATATATAATATGGCTAATCACAGGACCACACCACTTTCGTGGAACAGGTTTACTCCATTGGATTGCCAGTGCTTTAATACAAATCTTTCTTTTAAACATCACTATGCTTTTTGTAAAAATGAAGCCGTTATAAGACTCAGTTCCCATCACACAATGCAACGCAAACCGGAGGATAGAGTTTTTACCTTATAACGGCCAAAATATGCTTGATACGAATAAAACAAAGGCATTTGATATTATTGCTAGTGTTTATATGTTTTGACAACAATTTCAAATCATAACTATCAATCATAGACGACATTAATGCCCCATACCACTATGTCGCCATATATAGGTGTACAATCAAAACCGCACAGTCACGTATTTGGAAATTGGATTCCCGTCATGAACCAAGGCAAAATATAGTCCTTACCGAATTCGAGACTGTCTAGCCCGAGCCTCAGGACCCAGTCTCAGGTGGACCCTTGGATCGTAAGGGCCGGTCCACCGATGTGGATTAAAATTCCTGAACACTGCGTTTCCCCTCCCTTTGGGGTGTAAATGAGCCAACGAATGACTCCATCGGACCTGGATCGTCCGATCAAACCGAGGCGCCTCGCAACAGCAACAACCACATAGGTGAAAAGTATATAAATGTCAGGGCTGGTAGGTCACTGACACCACCCTAGTTAGAAAGAAACGCAGGCCCTCCCTGATGTCCTCTCCCGTTTTAGGTTCATACCGGGGTGTGAGGCTCGCGAATTCACGTTATACACAAAGCTACGCCACACAGGCGGTGCTTTGATCATCACCACAAGACTTTGCTTTTCAACAGAAGCCTTAATCACTGCATCTTAGCATGCCACACAGGCAATTCATGCCATGCGACTGATGTCCATCGATATACAACCTCTGAGCTCGTGCATCTCAGAGAAGGGCGTTAAGCAAAAGAATAAATTCTCCGCCGCTAAACAGATGTATATTTAACAGAAATCAATCAACACAGAATAAACTCCAATGTCAGACACACAGTCCATTTACAAGTCCGTTCTGGGTGTGAACGAAACCGGAGGCACTAAATACCTCGCAAACCCATCGATCACCACGTACGTCTGGACGATCACCACTCATTATCCATATTTCGGGATGCCTCCCAATCAGGACCTCGGTTACCATCCAAACGAGGTAAAGATCTCCGGTCTTGGACCACCGTCTTCATCTTCGAATTTCAATCGTCGGTCAATTATTCGAAATGAGGATTAACTCGGCCTTTTCAAATAATTCACGCATATTTAGAATTTCAAATCAATTTATTTCAATGGTTAAATTATTCGACAACACCAATATTGTATTTATTAATGTAATTTTCACACCAAACACATTCAACCATCAAATACAACATAAATCGAGCAAATTCAGTTTATTTCCACTCCATATTGTTTATGGTACTTTATAATGATTTATCGCTATTTTTATTTATTTTAAAATAGCCTATTTATTCAAAATGACGCTTCGGGCCATAACGCGGCCGTGGCGCTGTTTTTCTTCAGATTTGATTTACACATATCTGAAAATCTAACTGTTGGATCTTCACAAAATTTACATCATTAGAAAGGTCTTTTCAAAACGAATCCAACGGTTCCAGTTTCGGGAAAATCCAACGGTCGGATCTCCCGGTACAATCGTTTGAAGTTTCGATTTCAAAATACGAACTGCAGCGTCGTTATTCGATTAAATATATAATTATATTTATATATATAAATATAATCGCTTCTGGCGTTGTTTTTCATCAGATTTGAATTAAACATTCCAGACAATTCAACCGTTGGATTTTTACAAGGTTGGTGCCCTTGGAATGATCATTCCCAAGCGAACCTGACGGTTGAGGTTTCGGGAAAATCCAATGGTCGGATTTCCCGCACTAGTTGTTTGAAATCACGGTTCCAAAATACGAACTGCATGGCCTCGTTTCGATTTAATTTTATTTATATTTATATAAATATAGTCCATTCAATGATTTCAATATCGTTTTCACTTCAAATATTTCACTAACACCTTAAAATTTTGGAAAATTTCGCCATAACCTCCCCTGCACCGGGAGCATCGGGAAATCGCAAATAGCTTTCCCGGTCCTTCTAATCTCAAAAAGAAAAAGAAAAAGCCAAGCGGCTAGCCAACAGGCTCATAAAATCATCACCCAAACAAAACAGTAAATGTGTACCTATTTGTCGGGCACAAAATTTTATTCCTCTTCTCTAGCCCCTTTGCTATAACCTGTTCAATGAATATGCATGTACATATATATACAGTTCTTATCATTTATCATTTTCTATTCAACTTCATATTTGATTTCTATTTGGTTTAAAAACACCATTCATTCTAATGTTACATACATAGGTGCAAATCATTTCATTAGCTAATTAATGAATATTTCAACTCATATATGTTTATTTTGAACAAGTGGCTATTTTTAACACTTCACATTTCAACGATTCATGCATACAATAAAAAATGTGATTTTTATTGTAAAACAATTCATTTCAAAACACTATTCTTCTATATAGTTCATATAGGTGACAAAAATAGGATTTTTATCATAAAACAATTTCTTTTTAAAACGAGATTATTTTACACAGTTCATATAGTCGATAAAAGGTGATTTTTTTATTATCAAACAACTTATTTCAAAATATGAATACCATTCAACACATGAATTTCAAATCAACGAATGAATATCAATTCAACACATGAAGGTTTTCTATTCAATGGATAAATATAGTTTAAGCAAATGAAAGTAATTCAAACACACGAATATTATTCAAAATTTCGGCAGCATAACGGCAGGGTAGTTAAAACCGGGACCGTCCCTAGTATGGCTCCTCGCTCTACCTTAAAACCTCGCGGTTTTTGACAATGGGGATCATGCATCTAGTTCGCACGCAGGCAGCATGTATATATTTATTTCATTTCCACAAACTAATCCTATGTGGTTTCAACCAAATATTTTTCAACCACAAACGGGTATTTTTCAAACTCAATCAATCAATATCAACCATAAACAATCCCAAACAATCATTCGCTATCAATCAATTTTCACCCAATTTCAACCAATAAATATCGTCCATGGTTTGTGGACGAGGGGCGTATATATATATATATATATATATATATATATATATATATATATTATATATAGCGATTCACTTTTATTTCAACACATATATATATATATAGAAAAAGAAATTGAAGAGTGAGAAATTCTCACAAATAGCTATCCAATACTACGACTCTTCCTTTATAGAAATCTTCGCCAATCTCGCCTTTGGTCGCTTTCGTTACCCGTATTCACTACATGTGTAAAGATCGAATTTTTACTTCGTTATTCAATATATATAAATCGAATTTTTACTTCGCTATTCAATATATAAAAATCGAATTTTTACTTGCTTTTTCAATATATAAAAATCATCGAATTTTCACTTCGCTATTCTATATATAAAAATCATATATTTACATTTTTACAACTATGTTATTTATTTTAAAAAACAAAACCATTTATATTTTTAAAACAAAGTTGTTTATATTATAAAAACAACATTTTCGAAACAAAGTACATTTTCCTTTTCTATAACAAAGTATATTTACTTTTTCTATAATGAATTATATTTTCTTTCATTAAAAATCAAACTTTTTCGATGTTAAAAATCATCACTTAATTTTTCAGTTTTATATAAAATAATCAATTAAAAGAAACTGAAAAAAAACAAAATAAAATAATTAAACTTTACCTTTGCTGTCGCCTGAAGAGGGGGGGTTACTGCCACGTCGGAGGTGTAGAGGGACGGGGGAGGGCGCTGGAGTTCGCCGGTGGTGGCAGGCGGAGCAGGCGACAGTCTTCTGGTGGTGGCGTCGAGTTTGGTTCGATTGAAGGGGGGTTTGGCTCGGGACTTCGATCGATGGAGGGGGGGAAGAAGGGGGATGCGCGGCGTCAGGTGGGGGTCTCTTCGATGAGGCGATGGGCGGTCGGTTTCCATCCTCGACGGATTTTTTTTTCTTTTGCCTGGTTCGATTTCGATAATCGGTAAAGGAGGGAGGGTCAAGGGGTTTGACCTAATAGGAGAAAAGGGTGGGCCATCCTTTATTTTATAATTAATTAATTAATTAATTTTCCAAAAGTAAATTATTCGTTCGAACACCAAACGGGACCCAACGACTGTCGCCCCTAGCTAATTATCGCCATTCCGAACACAATGGGATATGTATCGTAAGCTGGTTCGAACGTTTTGATCAGTTTCCGTTGAATTTACATTTAAATCACTATATTGAATTTTAAACGTACATTTCAAATTACCGGGGTCACATACTAACTAGAAAAATTCGAGAAAAATATTTTCTAGCTTCGTATTGACGATACGGTCCTAACAAAACTAGTTTCGTCGAATTCTGAGACCATTTGAAAAATGGTCAATTTACAGTTGATTAAAATCAACTAAAACCGGTCAAACGCGTTTTCCTTTGCCACGCTCACATATTGATTCGAAAAATTATGAAATTTGAAATCTAGCAATAACATCACATCCCGGACCCAACAAAAGTGGTTTCGTCGAAATCCGAGGTCGTTTGCAAAATGTCCATTTTTAAGGGCCTGAATTCCATAGCGACTATTCAGAATTTTCAACTGGACATATCTTTTGATTCCCGCTATCAAATTTCGATTTTTCAGATTCATTAGAAAGGTATTCACTAACAGATTTAAATATTTTTGGTTTCACTAAAATCCGGATTGTTTTGCACCCGGTACAGTCCGACAAAGTTTGAATTCAATTTTTGAAACTGCCACGCCATTTCAGGCCTTGTTTATAATTATAATTAATTATATTCGTTTTCAATTGTCGATTCAAACTCAGTTTTCATCGTCATTATTTAAAATATTTATTTTAAATATTTAAAATCCATCATTTTAGCCAATTTAAAAATTTTAAATTGGTTCAGATTTTCTGGGTCGTTACAGAAAATCACAAGCATGGAATTCAAAGTGCAAAAACAATATGGCAAGCAAAGTATGGAATCTGTTCTTAGCAAAGAATGGAAACAGTTCATAGTCGAGATAGCGGCTAAGCATGAGCAAACCAGATTTCATACACAAGTACAGCATGTACATGGGACAATATTACAAGTCAGCTACACTATGGTGGACATGGTGAGATAACAAAGTAGATCGACACAAGTAACAAAATCAGATTTCAGGAAAGTTTTTCACACAGCAAATCGAATGCATAAGGTAACATGAGTGCACAGACAAGATTTCAGCAATAAGGAGACTTGCATGCAAACAGCGACAAGTTTAGTGAACATAGCAAAGGAAGTCTGGTTAACAAAGCCACAAACTAGGTAAGTCAGAAAGTACAACAGCATGCAAATATGCACAGGGGCATATACAGCAGGAGGATGCTATCAATATAGACAAATGTGTCGAGCACATTTATATAACCAAGTAAAAAAAAATCATGCTTGATCGTTTTCTTTAAGAAAGAAAATCAATTCAGAATATTCAGTTTTGGAAACATGTTTTGGAAAGTTTTTTTTTTAGATTTTATTTTTATCAATCAAGACCAAGCAGTAAAGCATCCAGTAAATCATTCACTCAAGTGCGGACAGTGCTTCAATCAAGCAAGGGACAATGAATTCAGACTGCTATGGAAAGTTTTCAAAACCACAAATATTTATAGATTTATTTCCAGAAATTACTCCATTGATTTACAGCAAAAAGGATTCTTCATTTCTTTCCTGAAAATGGCAAATGTGGTTTTGGCATGTTTTTAAATCCAGTTTCCAGAAATGTATTTTTTCTTGGGCAGAAAATTAAATCGAGTTTTTTTTTTTTTGGAATCAAACTTGGCCGGGTGCACATATTTCAGTGGACAAGTTTTTTTAGAA
The DNA here is from genome assembly GCA_030737875.1 of Allium sativum. NCBI lineage: Eukaryota > Viridiplantae > Streptophyta > Magnoliopsida > Asparagales > Amaryllidaceae > Allium > Allium sativum. Next base: position 622,095,032 of record CM060910.1, read on the forward strand.
ATCGTGTGGTATTTCCAGATTTGGACTCAATCAAAGAGGGCAATTTGTTTCCAGTTTCATTTGAAGGTTTCAATCAAAATTCACGATATTTATTCAAAGTATTTCAAAAAGGAAAATTCGAGCAAATCAATTGAAGGAACAAAATCAATGCCAAGGATTTCGTTTCATTCAAGCCGCAAATCAAAAAGAGGAAACTCGCAAATCAGGGCCAAGTCATTCATCAAGAAATCAGAGATTAGGGTTTCTAAATTACCCTATAAGTCCACACCATTTTCATCACTAGCAAAATAATCGAAAAACCCCAAACAACTCGTAAGAAATTCAAAGAAAGAAAAACCAGAAGACTCACAATTTTTACAAGTGTTTTTCGATCGCAGAATCTTCCAAATCATAAAGAGTCAAGCCACATAGTTTTCGAAGCATCAGAGAACCTCATTTCTATCAATCATCGAATCGATTTGGGGAGGATTCAAAGAGAAACCCTAGCTTTTTTCATTCGAAGCCGCCATATTTTTTCTTCAGAGCAAAAAGCAGATCGGGCAAGAGATAATGAACATGGGCCGGCCAACTTTAGTACAAAGGGCTAAGTCTTTAGTTTTATTAGGCTAGGGTTCTCTTATTTATCTTTTTATTTTTATTGTTTTTTTCTTCTTCTTTTGTTTTTAATTTTCTTCTGTAAACAATTCTGAACAGTTTGTCTAGAAGTTTTATAAAAATTCTAGAAAATCCAGTAAGGATGTTGACTGGCAGTCCAGTAGAGTCTGCGAATTCTAGGGTTACGAGTTACAGGGTTTGTAATTTGTGAAATTTGATCGAGGTGATATCGGTCAGTCTAGGGTTTTGAGCGTAGGGTTAGAATAGGAGCAGGGATTGCAAGTGTACAAGGTCTTGTATGCGGGAACTGTTCTATCACCTAGTAGAAACCTTAGAAATGCAGCAGTAGGCAGGGTTTTGCCGAAGCTGGGTATATCTGTGTGTGATTTATTTTCTGCATTTCAGTTTCTGCTATATTCTGTGATCTGTTTATTGTTTTAATATCCTATTAGTTTTTTTCATTTCAGTTAAAAACCTTGATAAAACCTATTCACCCCCCTTTAGGGTTAATCTAGATCCAACAAGTGGTATCAGAGCTGGTATAAGGTTACAACATGATAGGGAGTTCTCGCTCTATGATCTAGTGGCGAAGTAGTGACTCTTATCCCTACATGTCCGTGGGTGGTTGTCCATGTCGAGAGGCAGGACGTGAAACCAGTCTCTGAGGTATCTTTGTTTGCCACCGGGGTGTCATTAAAATCCTCGAGAAAGCGAGAACAAGTGGTATCAGAGCAGGTATTTTGTTAACTCTAGAGCAATGGTGACTTCTAATTGCCAGTCAATAGAGTGTCAGTCCAGTTCATTTCCAACTATTTTCGATGGAACAGATTTTTTAATCTGGAAATCCAAAATGGAATTTTATTTAAAATCTGTTAATATTAAATGTTGGAATGTTGTTATCCATGGATTTGATAGTGTAGATATTAATTTCAATACCCATGCCATGAAAATTATATTTGATTATCTTAGTATTGAACAGTTTAATCTTATATGCCATTGTTTATCTGCACAGGAAATCTGGGATACTCTCAATACGAAGTATGGAAGATCTGACAACAGTAGCTCAAAACCCGAGAAAGTCAACTCAGATTCAGAGTTCTGTTTAACAGGATTTACAAATGAGAATCAGAAGGATCAGATGATGGAGAATCAACAGATGCTGAAGTTGAAAATATCTCATACGAAAATTTGGTTTATATGTGTGTTGATTTAACTAAATCTGTTGATAAACACAAATCTAAAAACAAATCTCTGAAATCTAGAAATTCTGAGTTGACCAGCAAAATTGATGTTTTGGAATCACAGCTTGAATATTTTAAAAATTCTTTAAATTCAGTTTGCAAAAATTGTCTGAAATTGAAAACCAATCTTGTTCATCTCAATAAAAATATTGAAAAGTTTGAAAATGAAATTTTGATCTTAAATGAGAACAAGACTGAGTTATCAAATTTGAATAATCTTTTGCAAAAGGAATTTGAAAGTTTTAAGACTGATATATATTCCAAACTTGAAATTGCTGAAAAGGAGAATTTGTTGAAATTCGATTTGATTTTGAAAGAACTGGAAAACGAGATTGAAAAATCCAAGAAATTTGGGATTGAAAAACAAAAACTTTTTGAATCTGAGATTGCTGAGTCCCAAACCAAAATTAATCTACTTAAAGATGAAAATTTGGTTTTGAAATCTAATTTTGAAAGATGTAAGATCACTGAAAATAATTGTTCAGATTTATTGAAAGAAAATGGTGATCTTAAAACTAAAATTCAACAACTTGAAACAACCCTGGCAAAATTTTCAAATGGTGATAAATCCTTAAATATGTTGTTGAAAAATCAATTTTCATTGGGAAATAGAAGTGGACTTGGTTTTGGGAAATCTGAGTTTTCTGAAAGGAGAAGCTCAAACGATTTTAAAAATCCTTCAAGTTTCTTTGAAAAGAATCATCTTGATAATTTGAACTTTGTTAATTCCAAAGGATTTTTGAATCAACAGCAAAATTTGAATTTGTTTTGTAATAATTCATCTAAACAATCCTGGATCCCAAAAGGAGATAAAACAAACCTCGTTAAATTCAAACAGATATGGGTTTCAAAGGGAACAAAGGTAAATTCAGATGGATTGTTATACAAACAAGTCTGGGTACCGAAAGATGTTAATAAAACTGCGAGTGGTTTTTCTATTTTTGTTAGACCACTCAATCCTCTCAACTGTTAGGTACCAAAGTAGGGTGGCTGAGGAACTACTGCGCTAAAAAGAAATTTGAAATCAAGCTGATTTATACTCCTGTATCTTTTACAGTTCCTTCAGCCAAAATCTGTTGAGTTAGACATTCTGATTTACACCGGATTCTGGTATGATCTCTACACTCACCTCTGTAAATATTTTTCTGGTTTGATTCTTTTTCTTTTGTTTTTTTTCTTCTTCTTCTCTCTTCTATCTCTTTCCTATGTCTATTCTGATTTGATTTATCACTGCCATATTTTTTGTGTTTCTTGAATTGCAGTATTCATGATATTCTGGAAATTTGTTTTGTGTGTATAGAACTCTGGTGTTTTTAATTATTTCCAGATCTTGTACTTAATCTTGTAAATATCTGCAATTTTTTTGAAGTATATTTTTATTTCTGAATTCATAACAGTGTTGATGTATTTGTGCCATATCTTGAACACTGTTAATTAGAATTCTAAATTTTTGATGATCTGAAAATTGGATGAAGTTTCACACACCTCTGCTGCTTTGAGTTTCTTCTAATTCATTTTAGAAAAGCTTAAAATATTATACTCATTACAGCATACTACTACTTCTCAGTCGTGATAATTTCATAAATTTTCAGATTGGCTTGAATATGTTGATTTATCTTGAATTAGTGATACATCTTGAAATTCGTATTAATTCATGATTATTATGGTTGAAATTTGCTTGTTTGAAATCATTTGAAATCCTTGATATTTTGAACCACACACACCTCCTAAAATTTGAAATTATCAATCTTGTGTGACTGATTCATTATATCTCAAAATTTGACATTGATTCAAGTGATTTCAAATAAATTATTTTTTAAATTTTCATGATCATGAATATCTCTTAATTCTGATGAAAATGATTAAAATTACTCTTGTGCTTGTCAAAAATATTTGTGTAAATTTTTTGAGAATCGAGACTTGAATGTCATTGTTATTTCATGAATATTTGACCTGAATACTAGTTTGTTTAAAATCATTTGAATGTATTGATTTATTGAATCACACACATATTCTGAATTTAAAATTTATAAATCATGTGATTGATTCATTGAATCCTGATATCTTTACCATTCGTTCAAATGATTTAAAATAAACTATGTTTAAACTTGGATTATGAACCATCCTTTGGTTGTTTGAAAAATCTTTGAAACATCTCATTAACAAGTTTTGTTTGAAAATGATTTTTGTGCTGCTCAGATATAGTTCTAGAAAATATTTTTTAGTGACTGCTTGTTTTGGTATCAAATACATACCATGCTCTGATACATGAAATTAATTTTCTTGATCCTCCTGAGCTTTGTATTTAAAATTCTTTTGTCTGTGTCATACTTGTCTGTCTCAAATGTCTTGTTATCATCCTCATAAATAAAGACACCAAGTGGTATCAGAAGTGCTTATATTTGTTTCACCCATCTGTACTGAGATTCTAATTTTCACCTTATGTAGATCCACACATATTTTTTTTGCCTTATATAAATAAATGTGCTAAATTTGTCTGGCTGGGTTTGTGTTTAAATTTCTTTGGCTCAGATGGCCATGATAGTCCATCAAGGTGTAATTAAATTCCTCGATAAAGGAGACTACAATTGGTATCAACTTTTTTCACTTATCTGTTTTTTTTTTGAATTATCACCTTGTATAGATTCATTTTTTTTCCTCTTGTAATTGTTTTTCAATTTTAAAATTATTTATTGATTATTCATTCAGAAATTGAAATCAATATCCGGATTGAACTGTATTTATAATTCATCAAAAAATATTATCAGAATTTGAAATTGTGATGAATTGTGACTGCAGTATATTTCACAATAAGAGGAGATTTGATTTAATTTTTTTTCGTGTTGGTTGAACGTTTATTATAATATCTTTGAACTGGCAATTATTTCACGACCATCTTCATTATCTATCATTATTCTGCCATCCGTTATGATTATATATAAATATGGAGAGTTAATATTTTAAAAATCTTTTTGAATAAACAGTGAAAATATATGTGGTAGAAATAGGGCTATATTTTTATTCAGAATTAGTGATAATTGAAAATTTTTAATGATCCCGGTACAGTCGAGCATATTTCATAATATCAATAATTTAGATATTTATACCACAGTCCATTTCTGTACCTATCACTTTTCTATCATTCATATTGTTTTCATATACCGAGGAGTTTTTCCTTTATAAAGCTGAAAATGATAAAAATATAATTAATATATAAGAGTGTCTATAACCTCATTTAAAAATCCAAGCTCTGGTTATGCATGGTTATGAGACGTCTTATAATTTAAGCTGCGACTGACCCCATTTAAAAATCCAAGCTCTGGTTATGTGTGGTCAGGGTGCTCTTAAATAAAAAAAAGGAAATAAAATAGAAATAAATTTGAAATTCTCCTCTGAGTATAAAAACCAACCTATCAATCCATCTTCTAATCTGTGAAATGTGTTAAAATTTTATGACGTATTATGATTTGTAGATTGACAGGTATTGGGATTTGAGATTATTCAATTTTCTCACTTAAGTTGAATTATTAATTATAGTCCAAATCTGTCATTTTTTTGTGCTCCTTTTTATATAAAATTCTTTGAAAATAATTATAACTCTCCCCGTCTATATAAATTTCATCGTAAATCCGTCATTATCTGAAATGTGAAATATGTCACTAGTTCTCAGAATATTATGATTTTTGTTTGACTGATTGAGATCTATGATGATCGTTCTTCCTCTTATGCTGAAATTTTAGTCTTTTTTCATCTGTATTTTAAATTCTGTATCCTTTTGATGATAACAAAAGGGGGAGAATGGGTTTAGATTTTGATTTATGAGTGAATAGTTTATAAATATTTTAATTTTGAAAATTAATTATTATTCATTTATTTTCACTCATGCACAGTTATAGGGGGAGTTGTGTTCTTCTCTGTCAAACACATTTATTGTATTCAAAATCTTAATATTTGTTTGTCATCATCAAAAGGGGGAGATTGTTGTATATAACGGTGTTGTATACACAATTATATGATTTTTGATGATGACAAACAAATATATTTTTATTATAAATGTGTTTGTACTGTTTCATATATTTATCACAGACAAAAATATAATATTTATATTTAAATAGAATACGACTGTGTAGACATTCATATACTCATACATTATTTTATTTAAATATAATATTATATCTCAAACATTCAAACAGTACAACTGTTTATAACTCCACTATTTAAACACTTCACAGGAATTTGTACTTGTAAATAATCTGAATAAATTAGACAAGTTTGTTTGACAACAATAGAATGATATTTTATTTCAAACAAATTTGTTTATTACAAATAGCTGTACAATTTTCTCGTTCTTATACAAAGCTCTTCACTACATTACTGATCATTTACATACAACTCAATATACACACTTTTTTTATTGACACTGTTGCTTATACAATGACACATGCTGTCTTCCTTCTTTAGTCTTCTTTCTCCAGCCTCCTAGTCAGACAGCACTGTCAGTCCAGTCTTCACGGCTCAGTCAGTCCAGTCATCATCTTCTTACCTGTCACATGAAACACACACACAGTACACTACAATAGAAATAAACTCTATATAGGCGAATATAAATTTTATTTCTAAAATTTTATTTGCCTCGGATTTCTGGTGTGTTTCTCATCATTTTTCATGACTTGATCTGATCTGTGTCTAGCTAGTTTGTATATGAACAGGGACAGAAAATATCGTCCGATGGCTGCATATACACACATGTATACACGTGTGCACTGCCTCGCCAATCAGAATGTAGCGAGCAACATAGGAGCAGCCGTGATGACCAACTCAACTCAGTGTATACTCAGCTAATATTCAAAGTCAACACATCTCAAAATACAAGGCAAAGTGGTCGAGGCAAGCAAAAGGTCAAGGCAGGTTCAAGTTTTCAAGTGCACATGTGCAGCATGTTCAAAGTGGTACAAGATCAAGTGACAACATGATTTACAACAATAGTAAAGCAGGTGTGCTAATGTGAAGGAGAAAAGTATTCATGGTGTTCACAAATCAAATGGCATGTCAAAAGTGTACAAATGCAAGAGAGCCATTTTCAGCAACATGAGTACAAGTGAAATTATACACAGCAAGCAAACTAGTTCAAATTGTTCAGTTGTTTTCAAAGCTAAGTGAATCAGCCCTTCATGGTATGTAAGTGGTGCTACAAATCAGGTTTAACAAGACTAAAGCAAGTTTTCAAGTTCATATCAGTTTTTTTTAAAGTACTGAAAATCACAAGCATGGAATTCAAAGTGCAAAAACAATATGGCAAACAAAGTATGGAATCTGTTCTTAGCAAAGAATGGAAACAGTTCATAGTCGAGACAGCGGCTAAGCATGAGCAAACCAGATTTCATACACAAGTACAGCATATACATTGGACAATATTACAAGTCCGCTACACTATGGTGGACATGGTGAGATAACAAAGCAGATCGACACAAGTAACAAAATCAGATTTCAGGAAAGTTTTTCACACAGCAAATCGAGTGCATATGGTAACATGAGTGCACAGACAAGATTTCAGTAATAAGGAGACTTGCATGCAAACAACGACAAGTTTAGTGAACATAGCAAAGGAAGTCTGGTTAACAAAGCCACAAACTAGGTAAGCCAGAAAGTACAACATCATACAAATATGCACAGGGGCATATACAGCAGGACCATGCTATCAATATAGACAAATGTGTCGAGCACATTTATATAACCAAGTAAAAAAAATCATGCTTGATTGTTTTTTTTAAGAAAGAAAATCAATTCAGAATATTCAGTTTTGGAAACATGTTTTGGAAAGTTTTTTTTTCAGATTTTGTTTTTATCAATCAAGATCAAGCAGTAAAGCATCCAGTAAATCATTCACTCAAGTGCGGACACTGCTTCAATCAAGCAAGGGACAATGAATTCAGACTGCTATGGAAAGTTTTCAAAACCACAAATATATATAGATTTATTTCCAGAAATTACTCCATTGATTTACAGCAAAAAGGATTCTTCATTTCTTTCCTGAAAATGGCGAATGTGGTTTTGGCATGTTTTTAAATCCAGTTTCCAGAAATGTATTTTTTCTTGGGCAGAAAATTAAATCGAGTTTTTTTTTTTTTTGGAATCAAACTTGGCCGGGTGCACATATTTCAGTGGACAAGTTTTTTTTAGAAATCGTGTGGTGTTTCCAGATTTGGACTCAATCAAAGAGGGCAATTTGTTTCTAGTTTCATTCGAAGGTTTCAATCACAATTCACGATATTTATTCAAAGTATTTCAAAAAGGAAAATTCGAGAAAATCAATTGAAGGAACAAAATCAATGCCAAGGATTTCGTTTCATTCAAGCCGCAAATCAAAAAGAGGAAACTCGCAAATCAGGGCCAAGTCATTCATCAAGAAATCAGAGATTAGGGTTTCTAAATTACCCTATAAGTCCACACCATTTTCATCACTAGCAAAATAATCGAAAAACCCCAAACAACTCGTAAGAAATTCAAAGAAAGAAAAACCAGAAGACTCACAATTTTTACAAGTGTTTTTCGATCGCAGAATCTTCCAAATCATAGAGAGTCAAGCCACATAGTTTTCGAAGCATCAGAGAACCTCATTTCTATCAATCATCGAATCGATTTGGGGAGGATTCAAAGAGAAACCCTAGCTTTTTTCATTCGAAGCCGCCATATTTTTTCTTCAGAGCAAAAAGGAGATCGGGCAAGAGATAATGAACATGGGCCGGCCAACTTTAGTATAAAGGGCTAAGTCTTTGGTTTTATAAGGCTAGGGTTCTCTTATTTATCTTTTTATTTTTATTTTTATTGTTTTTTCTTTTTCTTTTGTTTTTAATTTTCTTCTGTAAACAATTCTAAACAGTTTGACTAGAAGTTTTGTAAAAATTCTAGAAAATCCAGTAAGGGTGTTGACTGGCAGTCCAGTAGAGTCTGTGAATTCTAGGGTTACGAGTTACAGGGTTTGTAATTTGTGAAATTTGATCGAGGTGATATCGGTCAGTCTAGGGTTTTGAGCGTAGGGTTAGAATAGGAGCAGGGATTGCAAGTGTACAAGGTCTTGTATGCGGGAACTGTTCTATCACCTAGTAGAAACCTTAGAAATGCAGCAGTAGGCAGGGTTTTGCCGAAGCTGGGTATATCTGTGTGTGATTTATTTTCTGCATTTCAGTTTCTGCTATATTCTGTGATCTGTTTATTATTTTAATATCTTGTTAGTTTTTTTTTTCATTTCAGTTAAAAACTGTGATAAACCCTATTCACCCCCCCTCTAGGGTTAATCTAGATCCAACACCAGGTCCCATCACACAATGCAACGCAAGCCGGAGGATAGGGTTTTCCCTCATAATAGCCAAACATGCTTGGTACGTTAAAAACAAATCATTCGATACTATTATAAGTGTATAGTGCCAAAACGATTTCAATCATAAATATCAATCATGGACGACATGGATACCATATATCATGTCGCCATACTAGGCTCTACAATCAAAACCGCAAATGTCACGTATTGGAAGTTGGTTTCCATCTGTGAACCGAGGCAAAAGATAGTCCTTACCAATTCGAGACTCTCTAGCCCGAGCCTCAGGATCCAGACACAGGTGAGCCCTTGGATCGTCAGGGCCAGTCCACCGATGTGGATTAAAATGCATGAACACTGTGTTTCCCTACCCTTTGGGGCATAAATAAGCCAAATGACTCCATCGGCTCCACATAGTCACCGATATATCCGAGGCGGCTCGCAACAGCAACAACCACACAGGTGAAAATAATATAAATGCCAGGGCTGGTAGGTCACTGACACCACCCTAGCTAGAAGGAAATGCATGCCCTCCCTGATGTCCTCTCCCATTTCTTGTTCACAACCAGGGTGTGAGGCACGCGAATCAACGTTTCACAAAGCTATGAAACATAGTCGATTCTTTGATCATCAACCACAAGACTTTGCTTTTCAACAAAAGCCTTTATCAATTGCCACTTAGGCATGCCACACAGGCAATTCACTCCATGCTATTGATATCCATTAATATATAACCCCTTAGCTCGTACGTCTCAGAGAAGGGCGTTAAGCAAGAGAATAAAATCTCCGCCGCCAAAAAGATATATATTTAATAGAAATCAATCACACATAATAAAATCCAATGTCAGACACACAGTCCATGTACAAGTTCGTTCTGGGTCTGAACGAAACCAGAGGCACCTTGTACCTCGCATATCCTTCGATCTCCAAGTACGTCTAGACGATCACTAACTGATTCCCTCCTCTTGGGTGTACAACCCAATCAAGATCATCAGTAATCACCCAAACAATGTGAAGACCTCCGGTCTTCGACCACCGTCTTCATCCTTGACACATCATCGAATCAGTTACTCAGAATGGGATAAACCCATACTTTCTGAATAACCCATGTATATAATAAACAAGTGTTACACAAACACAACATACGCCTCATTCCAATTCAGAATATTCTTTTATTCAAATATTCTTATACTTTGGGAAAGGTTCCCGCTAATTTTATCAAAGATAAACTCTTTAAATTTATTCTTTAATCTTCTTTTGAATACCAAATTATGGTTTATCCAAACTAGTCGGGATTAACAAACCTTACCGAAGTAATCATTTGTTTTTAATTTCCCAATCCCGACCTATTCATCCCATGAATTAGAACTGGTCATACTTCATATCTAACACCACAGTGTTATCGGTAAATTCAATTACCATTTCACGTTCAAATCTAATTAAAGATTTAACTATTGCCTGGAGAAAAACTGGTGATACTCCATTCTCGATCATCTCAATCTAATTAAAGATTCATTAAAACTCCACTTGGTTTTAATCTTCCCAAAAATCATATTAATGATTATTTAACTTGGGAAACCATATCCTGTCTTTAACTGGGTTAAAGAACCAATGTCATCTAAAACACGGTTCACGATAAACCCAAAAATCAATTCAATTTCAATTAAATATCATTTAATTGGTATACTTCATTAAATCTAAATAAAAAGATGTAATCTTTTTCTCAACTGGGTTTAGGAATAGTGTAAATGAAGACACCATTCATGACAAACCCAAATCCCAATTGATATTAAATACAAGGCTCTGAATAGAAAATATATCAGCTTATATTCAAAACAAAATTCAACGACTAACAAATATCGTATTGGAAATAACGATATAAATATATCTTTCAAATTTCCATAACAATATCTGCATAATCACGAAATCCAAAATCGAAATATTCCAAAGAAAATTTCAATTCAAATCCATTTCCACTTTATATGTATTGGAAATTCTGGTTATTTTCAAAACCATTTCAAATCCACTTTATTTATTTTAAAAATAAATGGGATTATAATTCTAGTTCAAAACTAGTTCATTTCGATAAAAAACTATTTTTTTTCTTTTCAAATTTGGAAATTTTCATCCCAATTCTTTCTAAATCATTTCTTATGATTTTATACAAATTATTACTATTTTTAATAATTTTATCAAGGCCCGCACAGTCGATTTCCATCAACGGCCATCGAACTGCACTTACAACGACCTTTTCCAAATTTGATTTGGACATAATTCCAAATCCAACCGTTAGATTTCAAATCTCTAATATTCTTTAGAAAGCTCTTTTCAAAACAAACCCAATGGTTCTGGCTTTAGGAGAATCCAACGGTCGGATCTCCCGTAATATCCGTTCGAAGTCAATGATCGAAATTCGTGAACTGCCGCGGAGCGGCGCATTATATTCAGGCCATTATAATATATATATAATATATTTAATATATTTAATATATACTTCGTCGGTTTCCTTTTAAAACGTATTTTATAAATCGTTTTAAATTCGTTTTCAAAACGATTTCAACTTCATATTCAATTTCGAATCGAAATTGAATATTCCATGTCATTAATCTATAAATGATAATATTTTCAAAACGTTATATTTTGAAATCACTTTCTTTTCTATATTCATTATAAAAATCAATAAAATCGATACAAAAATCGTTCACGTCAAAATGGTGTAAATCTAATCAACACGGCTTTTATTCAACACATGAATGTTTTCTTCTATTCAACACATGAATATTTATTTTATTCAACACATGAATATTTATTCCATTCAACACATGAATTTATATTATTCAACACATGAATTTTCGTTCTATTCAACACATGAATTTTCATTCTATTCAACACATGAATTTTTATTCTATTCAACACATGAATTTATTTTTATAATATTCCTTATTTTCCAAATTGGAATGAGGCTCAATCAATTACCATATAATGTTAATTATATGGATTTTCTACAAAACATGTATAAAATAGCTACGATAAATCGTCAACCATCATCCAGAGTGCACCACACAACTGCATAAGCATTAAATATAAATAGTTAATGCTCACACAATCTGTCAACCCATCGATTGACATACAACTAAACAATCGGGATTAGTGTACATCAAATATCATCCCAATAACCGTGTGGGGTTTTAATCAACAAACACCGAATTTTATTTATGCAGTTGGGCGATGTGTAAAATTTATCGTCCCAATCAATATCAGTCAAATGGGTGTACATAAATAAATCGTCCAATTTGTTTATAGATAGTTATTTTATATACACGTTAAAAATTATATTTTTAACTATAAAATATTTTCTACATTCCACTTCACACAATCAACTTTCACAACACATCAATTCAACAAACAAGTCATCCACGGTCTGTGGACAACGGGTGTCGGGTGCTACTAAGCACCATCTGCATCCTAGTATATATTTCAACTAGAAATTAAAATAAAAGTGAGGAGTTCTCACCTTTGGGATCTACTCCTACTTTCTATTCTAAATCGTTTGGATTTGTCGGCCATGCCAACGCAGTCTTCTCTACGGTGTTCATATTAAAAATCACATTTTTATTTTAACTCTATAAAAATCACATTTTTATTTCAACATATATATATAATAAAAATCATATTTTTATTTCGCTACATATATAAAAATCATATTTTTATATTTCCTATTATATAAAAATTCTATTTTTAATCTGCTGCACATAGAAAAATCGAATTTTTATTTCGCTACAATATATATAAAAATCATGTTTTTATATTCCCTATCTTATAAAAATCATATTTTTATAATCTCTACTATATAAAAATCATATTTTTATTATCTCTATAATATAAAAATCATATTTTTATTATCTGTATAATATAAAAATCATATTTTATTATCTCTACAATATAAAAATCATATTTTTATAAAGCTAAAAATCATATCTTTACATGTTTAAAAATCATGTCTTTACATTTTAAAAAATCAAATCTTTACACTTTTATATAAACTCAGATCTTTTATATTTTATATAAACTCGAAAATTATAAATATCTATTTTTAAACTAAGTTTGAAAATAAGGGAAGATAAACTCACAGCGAAGGGGGGGTGAAGAGTTACTGATCGAATAGGAGAGGGGGGGGAGAGAAGACTGCAGCGGCGGCACGGGCTCCTGAAGCTGACGGCGGCTGTCCATTTCTGGTGGTGATCGATTTGGGGTCTCTGGCGAGGTGTTTGAACTGAGGAGGACGGATTAGGGGGGTTAGCTCGACGGAGAAGGAGGAGATGAGGGTGCAGCGTCAGGCCATCAGCGGCAGTGGAGGGCTCTGAAGAGAGGCTCGGGGTCTTGGGCAGCGGGGCTTCAAATCAAAGAAGGGCGGCACGTAAGAGATGAGAAAGGAAGGGCGTCGGTCGGAGGGCGTGGCGGGGTGGCTGCGCCGTGCTCCAATGGCCAAAAAAGGGGGGAGGCGATTGTAATGGCGCGTTTTGTTAGCTGTCGAATAATTAATTTATTTAATTATTAAATATCGATTGGGCGATATCGATGACTTGAATTAAATAATACTGAATATTTAATTAAAATAAATAATATAATAATATATTATAATGTCGAAATAATCGGAAATCACCGAATTCACAATACTGTGTGAATTGGATCAGCTAAAATATTTAATTCAGTTTAGAATTGAATTTGAATAACGAATCGATTTAATAATCGACGTTAAAACATATTAATTATAATATAATTAAAATAGAGCACAAAACGACGCGGCAGTTCGCTATTTGGCGATTTAGACTTCAACTGAGTATACAGGGTCCGTTTTTAATCGGATTTCTATGAAACAAGAAACGTGTGGAGCTGGTGGAGTATATCTTTCTAGTGGAAGAGAGAGATCAGGATTTCATCGTGTAGATTTTGAGTTACGTCCAAATCAAAATATCAGAAATGCAGCGCCCTGACCATAACAATTTAAATATATTTAATTATAAGGATTTAAATAGAAATCGACCATCGATATAACTCTGACGAGGAAATATCGAGCTGTAAATATATACAGGAATATTCTGGAGCTGTATGGTATGCCACTGTGAATACAGACGATAATAATTTATTTTAAACAATTAATTTAATTATATTTAAATATATTTATATATTTAAATAGGCTATTTAGAGCGTTAAAAATAGCCACTTTTGCACACGAAGTCGAAATTCGACGAAACCAGTTTTGTTGGATCCGCAATATCAAATAATTGCTAGATGTCAAGTTTCGTGATTTTTAGGGTCAGTGTGTGATCGTACGGATTTTTAGACTGAGAAATAGTCAGTATTTCAAAGGTTAAAAATACGCTGTGTGGGCATACGAAGTTGGAATTCGACGAAACCAGTTCTGTTGGGACCGTAATGTCGAAGTCTACCTACGTGTCCAGTTTCGTGATTTTTGGGCATCGTGTGTGGTCACACGGATTTTTAGAATGCTTAAACGAATCTAAAACAATGAAATAAAATATCTCAAATTTTTCTAAGGACTAAAACTGGCCACCCAACACCTTATACAGCCACTAATCTCAACAACCCTCCTCTATAAAACACAGAACAATGTTCTCCAAGCCGCCATCTGACAAAAACTCAAACGTGGAAATCCTCAACAAGAAAAATCAAAAGAAAATTGAAAATAAATCCTTAAACCTCCAAAGTATGTTATTCGAGATCTCCAAAGTTTGCTCTTCAATTCGGTGTGCTCATGGGAGGGTTCGCGTATGATTTTGGTTCGCTAGAAATTTAACAGCGTAGGGTACTTGAGCTAGGGCTTGAGTATTGGAGATTTGTGTGCATTAAATTGGACTTTTGAAGCCGGATTCAGGTTAGTGAGGTAGTTTAACATCTCGTTGAGGAGTTGGGTGGATTCTGGTTAGAATGGATGTCGCACTTTTTGAACGGACGTGTGCAAAGTCCTGGAGTCACGACCTTTTCTCTGAAGTGCGAGTTGAGGTATTGGTTTTGAGGTTGAAGAGGAAAGGTGGGGGAGTTCAACGATGGTGTTGTTTTGGGGATCCGTGGGTTTTAATTGGTGGAGGAGAAACATACAGGAAATGATGATGAGTTGTTTGGGTGTTTAATAAAGGAAGGTGGAGTTGATTTTATTCTTGTTATGTGGTGAAGGAGTTGAACGGGATTGAACAAGAAGGAGGAAGTTCGGTAATTGCCATTTGCTTTCACGGTTGTGTTTACTGGAGGAGGATATTATCAGGGAAGATGGATGGGGGACTGGGCTTCAACGGGTTGGGTTTGGGCTTGCGAAAGCAGTTGGGCCGCGATAATTAAGGTTAAGCCATTTCTTTGAAATAGAAATTCAAGTTTAAATTTAATTTAAAATGTACTAACTTGAAAAGTGTATAACTTGATCATATGTAGACGAAATTCAGCGAAAACAAGTTCCGACAGGATCTTATGGACGGTACTCCACAATAGGACTGACTGCGAGTCAATTGGAGCAAGTTACAATTTATAGCGAAATAAATTGTCCGTATGAATCAAACAAACAGTTTATCGTTCTTTAACGATGAACTGCAAAAGTGAGTAAAACTCACTAACTCTGAACAATTTATAATTTCATGTTGTATTGTTAGAACTGTTAAAATTGTCTGTTTGACTGTGTGTTGATTATTTGATTGAACTGCTAGTCAGTTAGTTAAATTTCTATATTGATTCTGTTTAACAGAATATATCATATAGAACTGAAAGTGATGTTATCTATATTGTCTAACATCTGTGGTGCAGGGAAACAGGTTGGAGGAATCCAACAGGATTTCCTCAACAGTTATTTTACTGTGATTTTTATATTGTGATATATAATGTGATGTATATAATCTGTGTGATTTTGTGTGGTGGGACGATATTTATCGTTGTTATATGGCATGTTAAATACCATGAGAAATACCAGAATGCAGGAGAGGGGTTTTTCAAAGTATATTTTGAAAATAGTTTATTTATATAAAATCAAGGGATTATATATATATATAAGAAAAAGGATTTTGAATATAAAGGAGTATAGTTGGTAAAAACAAATATAAAATAATTATATTTGTAAATCAAATACAAGGGAATATATATATGTTAATCGAATATAAGGGGATATATTTGTTAATCAAAATATAAAGGAATTATATTCGTTAAAAGAAATATAAAGGATATTTATTTAGAGATTAAATAAATAGAATTAAACTAAAGGAGATATTTATTTGTTAAATAAATAGGAGTTAACCAAGTGAATTGGTCGAGTTAACCAAGTGAATTGGTCGAGTTAATCGAAGTGAATTTGTTAAGTTAAACTAAGTGAATCGGTTAGAGTAAACCAAAGTAAATTAGTTAATATAAACTAAGCGGTTAATCAAAATGAATTAGTTAAGTTAAACTAATTGGTAAATCAAAGTGAATTAGTTGCGTCAAACTAAGTGAATTAGTCAAGTTAAACTAATTGGTTAATCGAAGTAAATTAGTTGGGTTAATCAAAGTGAATTAGCTGAGTTAAACTAAGTAAATCGGTTAGAGTTAATTAAAGTGAATTAACTAAGTTAAACTAAGTGGATTAGTTCAGTTAATCGAGACAAGTAAATCAAGTTAGGTTAAACCATTTGAGTTAACCAGTTAAAGTTTACCAGTTAAAGATAAACCGTTAGAGTTGACCAGTTAAAGTTGACCAGTTAGAGTTGACCAGTTAGAGTTGACCTGTTAGAGTTATCCAAGTGGAGTTAATCGAGTAGAGTTGCCGAATACCACTTATTCGAAGTAGAGTTTTCGAATATAGAGTATTCGAGGGAAGAGTAATCGAATATAGTTTATTCGAGTGGAGAAATCAAATGTTATTCATTTGAGAAGAGTTACCGAATATTATTTATTCGAAGAATAGTTATCGAATATTGGTTATTCGAAGTTAGTTAATCCAAAGGAGTTATTCGAAGTTAGCTAATCCAAAGGAGTTATTCGAAGTTAGTTAATCCAAAGGAGTTAGTCGAAGAGTTAATCGAATATAGTTATTCGAAAGAAGGTGTAAATCGAATATAGTTATTCGAGTAAAGTTAAAAGAGTTAATCGAATTTAGTTATTCGAAATGAGTTATTCGAATTTGATATTTGAATAGAGTTAAACACATTAGAGTGATTCGAATTACTTATTCAAATAGAGTTAAACACGTAAGAGTTAATTGAATATTAGTTATTCAATTAGAGTTAAATCGAATTTAGTTATTCGAAAGGAGTTAATCAATTTGAGTTAAGTTAATCGATTTGAATTAAGTTGAATCGAAATGGAGTAAATCGATTAGAATTAAGTTAATCGAGTTAGAGTAAATCGAATATTGGTTATTCGAAGGTAAGTTATTCAAATTAGTTATTCGAAGGAGTTAATCAAATGAGTCGATCCAAAGGAGTTAGTCGAATATTAGTTATTCGAATAGAGTTAAAGGAGTTATCGATTTTAGTTTGATTGAAAGGAGTTATCGATTAGTAAATCGAAAGGAGATTTTCGAATATAGCATATTCGAAAGAAAGAGATCGAATATTGATTATTCGAAAGAGAGAGATTTCGAATATGAGTTATTCGAAGAGAGATAATCGAATATAGGTTATTCGAAGAAGAGTTAATCAAATAGAGATTACTCGAAGGAGAGTTATACGTCGAATTCGATTATAGCGAATTCGGGAAAGTACTATTTACTTTCCGGGGTTTAAATCAAGATTTAGTTATTGATTTAGAAATTAGGTGTCTGTTAACTTATTCGAGTTAGGAGATAAAGTTATAATTTAGGAGATATTGCAGAAGTAGGAATTATAACGTTATAGTTATAATCAAACGTTTTCATTTAAGAAGTGGATTCGTAACCTGAATCCGAGAATTTACGTAAACAGATGATGGGAAAAAGTGAGTGACGAGCTTCATCTATTTCACAGTAAAGGACGTTGTTCAATTAAGGTCTGAGAGGTAATTATACCCCAACTTGATTGACTTCAGAATTGACAAAGGAATAGTTGTGGTTCGATAGAAAAGGTTGATTGAAATATAGTTAAGTAATAAGCGATTAATGGATTAAGCGTAACGATGTTTTATACAACGTTCATTGGAAATCCGTAAATGAGTTTTGGAAATGGTTTCCAAATCAGATATGTTTTCTAAACATAGAAAATGAAATGTTTTCATGATAAGAATTTAAGAAATAGAGTTAAGCAAATTCAGAAACTAACTGGAGAGGGTAAGTTGAACGGTTTTCTAAGTGACGATCTGATGTTGGTTTCGACCTTCCGGATTGATACTTAGAGAATTGTTCTCATACTAGTTACAGTTAGGGACTGATAGTTGCGAAATAATGGTGATGTGAAAATAAGCTAGGGAAATGTTTTCCAATGATTAATAACATATATTTTCTAAATATATGAAATAAGGAAATATGAACATGTGATGATTGATCGAATTCCCATTTGGAAATAAGATCGTTGTTTGTACACCGACATGTTTTCATTTGATAGTTTAATCACAGACTATCAAAGTTTTTACCATTTTAACGTTGTTAATATGGAGGGACTGGTTGGATTATTATCCAAAGAACCACTCTGTATTTGCATAAGCGTTGCGAGCAATATCTGCCAAAGATAAATTGAAGACGGAGTAAAGTGCAAGGGCTGTTGTATAAGTCTTAGATAACAGTGACTAAGATGGATATACTGGATCGTGCCTTCGGTTTGTCTAGTCCCAGGACAACCTATATGGAAGAAGGTCTGACAGAGTATATCCAATGGATCGCGTAAGTTGATATGTTCAAACGTATTCACGTTTGGTGGCGGAGGAATTCGTTTCTCTTAGCTGTATACCTGTGTTATTTTTGGATAAGTCAATTTGTGATTTGGCGGGTATGACAATGTGGCATTCAAAGTGAATGATGATCAGATGTTCTGAAGATAGACGTAGCTTCTAGCCTCACACCGGGAAGTAACAAAAGTTGGGCTAGGCAGCATGGCTAGTTGGGTCATCCCCAAGCAGGGTGTATTGTCACTGATCTAGAGAATATTAATATTTATACTTCTTTTTGATTTTGTATCTTCGGATGACGGTTTGATGGCCTATAATCGTGGTGGCAATATATTCGTGACACTCAAGCTAAATGAGTGAGCGGTCATGTGTGGCCGGGTTGCAAGACGTTCTTGTTGAACCCTGAGTGTATCACCTCTAGAGTACACTATTCAGAAGGTGCTCCCATACCTTGTCTGTTGGAATCCATTCTCCGATAAGCGCCCTGCGGTTTATGATTTTATACTATGTATGTAGAACGTGAGATGCAAGCGTTTCTGCTAGATTGATACCTATTTGTACTTAGACATTATTATAATATCACAATGATATTGCTTGTCAAAGTTGTTTAGATACTCACAAGGAAAAACCCGTTCCGTATTCACGGCGTGGTCTTATGAGATATCATATACCTGTTCAATTGTTTTAAACTGTTTTACTCATACCAGTCCCATGACTGACCCGGAGTTTACTTTGTTGTTTTCCCTAAACTCTTGGGTGCCTAAATTTGTACGGGCAGTCAAGTAGTCGGGATTTACAGATATACGTGGAGAGCTTGGAGCAGGAGGCTGCAAGATTTTATAGCTATAGTTATTTCCGCTGTGTTGTAAGTGTTGTACTCTGATAAGTGCTATTGTATATATATAACTGTTTACTTCAAAGTTATGTTATATATTATATGTTATTCGTTCCGCTGTGAGATTCGTGTTACTCTGATGATTCTGATGTTCTTCTTCTTCTCCTATTCTATTAGTTCTATCTTTTCTTTCTCACCTTCTAAATTCTTTCACTAACGTCTCGGAATTTCCGACTCTCGAGGAGTCGGAAATTTCCAGCCGTTACAATTGGTATCAGAGCTTAAGTAAGTGATTACCTTGGGTGTGTGGCGTTACTCGGTAGAGATAGGATTAGTAATATCCTAGATTGAGTTTGGGTGTATATATATGAGCGCGTAATTGTTATTCAATATAAAATGGTTTTATATTGTGGAGACTCATTGGTTGAGTGGCTTATGAATTCTGGTCGATCAGTTGATCCACTGTATCGATAAGGGTTACTAAACACTCGAATACGATGAACCGTCACGGTATGTTTTGAAAGAGGGTAAATGAAATAATTTTTCCCAAAATATATTTGTTTGTAGAAGAAATATATATCTTGAAATTATTATAGTATATTGATTGTGTTGGTTGTTATTATAATCGAATAAGATTATAAAAGGGTGAAATGGTTATAAATGACCAATCAGAATTCATATAAGTGAAATATATGAAATCGAAATGAATTAAAATCTGAAATTAAATCAGAATTGGAATTAAAATAAGGAAATTTTAAGTTCCTGGGAGATTTTGAAAATGTTTTTCAATTCAAAATAAATATAGTATTGAACTCACCTGGATGACTGGAAAATAATTCCGAGGATGGATCGATACATCGTCGGTGTAATTTTCGAGTTTCTAAGTGGCGGATTACTACCAATGGTTTAGTTTCCAAATGGTGTTGAGGAAAACAAGCTGTTTAGAAATTCAAAAGTTTTGAATTGGTGTTATGGTTTGAAATTGATTTGAAATAAACCCATGAATTTTGAATGCTGGAATTAAAAATTTAACTAATAAAGTTAAATGGATTGAGAAGACATAAGTGAATAAATACCTTGGAATTTAAACTTGAACCAATTTAAATAAATCAGGATTTGGTTAGAGAATAATCTGGATTGGAATTAAGTTGATGGGTTAAGAGTTTGAAATATGATATTGGAGTTTGAATAGAATAACTTGGATAGAACCAAGTGTTTGAGTTGAAGGTTGGATTGAGATGACATTGGTATATGTTGGGTTGATAACAGGTGAAAGTGATAAGAGTTGATATGCCCGACAAAAAGGTACAAGTTTATTTTTGATATAAGCATGAGATTTATGAGCCGAATTGGCAAGCCGCTTGGGTGTTTGATTTTCTTTTGGGTTAGAGATGGCCTAGAGAGGCGAGTTGTGGTTTTACCGATAGGGCTGTACAAAGGAGGTTATGGCAAAATTTTCCGAAAATTTAAAGTGTTAGAAAATTTTCAGAATTTTTGAAAATTTTAATTAGTCGGAAGAATAAATATTTCAGTCGATATTAAATGGTTCGGTTGAAATCAGAAATAAGGGGTAAACCAATCTTAGGAGTTCCAATATATAGGGTCAACCTCCAACTTAGCAATTTCGAGGACGAAATTATTTTAAGGGGGGAAATCTGTAATGGCGCGTTTTGTTAGCTGTCGAATAATTAATTTATTTAATTATTAAATATCGATTGGGCGATATCGATGACTTGAATTAAATAATACTGAATATTTAATTAAAATAAATAATATAATAATATATTATAATGTCGAAATAATCGAAATCACCGAATTCACAATACTGTGTGAATTGGATTAGCTAAAATATTTAATTCAGTTTAGAATTGAATTTGAATAACGAATCGATTTAATAATCGACGTTAAAACATATTAAGTATAATATAATTAAAATAGAGCGCAAAACGACGCGGCAGTTCGCTATTTGGCAATTTAGACTTCAACTGAGTATACAGGGTCCGTTTTTAATCGGATTTCTGTGAAACAAGAAACGTGTGGAGCTGCTGGAGTATATCTTTCTAGTGGAAGAGAGAGATCAGGATTTCATCGTGTAGATTTTGAGTTACGTCCAAATCAAAATATCAGAAATGCAGCGCCCTGACCATAACAATTTAAATAAATTTAATTATAAGGATTTAAATAGAAATCGACCATCGATATAACTCTGACGAGGAAATATCGAGCTGTAAATATATACAGGAATATACTGGAGCTGTATGGTATGCCACTGTGAATACAGACGATAATAATTTATTTTAAACAATTAATTTAATTATATTTAAATATATTTATATATTTAAATAGGCTATTTAGAGCGTTAAAAATAGCCACTTTTGCATACGAAGTCGAAATTCGACGAAACCAGTTTTGTTGGATCCGCAATATCAAATAATTGCTAGATGTCAAGTTTCGTGATTTTTAGGGTCAGTGTGTGATCGTACGGATTTTTAGACTGAGAAATAGTCAGTATTTCAAAGGTTAAAAATACGCTGTGTGGGCATACGAAGTCGGAATTCGACGAAACCAGTTCCGTTGGGACCGTAATGTCGAAGTCTACCTACGTGTCCAGTTTCGTGATTTTTGGGCATCGTGTGTGGTCACACGGATTTTTAGAATGCTTAAACGAATCTAAAACAATGAAATAAAATATCTCAAATTTTTCTAAGGACTAAAACTGGCCACCCAACGCCTTATACAGCCACTAATCTCAACAACCCTCCTCTATAAAACACAGAACAATGTTCTCCAAGCCGCCATCTGACAAAAACCCAAACGTGGAAATCCTCAACAAGAAAAATCAAAAGAAAATTGAAAATAAATCCTTAAACCTCCAAAGTATTTTATTCGAGATCTCCAAAGTTTGCTCTTCAATTCGGTGTGCTCATGGGAGGGTTCGCGTACGATTTTGGTTCGCTAGAAATTTAACAGCGTAGGGTACTTGAGCTAGGGATTGAGTATTGGAGATTTGTGTGCATTAAATTGGACTTTTGAAGCCGGATTCAGGTTAGTGAGGTAGTTTAACATCTCGTTGAGGAGTTGGGTGGATTCTGGTTAGAATGGATGTCGCACTTTTTGAACGGACGTGTGCAAAGTCCTGGAGTCGCGACCTTTTCTCTGAAGTGCGAGTTGAGGTATTGGTGTTGAGGTTGAAGAGGAAAGGTGGGGGAGTTCAACGATGGTGTTGTTTTGGGGATCCGTGGGTTTTAATTGGTGGAGGAGAAACATACAGGAAATGATGATGAGTTGTTTGGGTGTTTAATAAAGGAAGGTGGAGTTGATTTTATTCTTGTTATGTGGTGAAGGAGTTGAACGGGATTGAACAAGAAGGAGGAAGTTCGGTAATTGCCATTTGCTTTCACGGTTGTGTTTACTGGAGGAGGATATTATCAGGGAAGATGGATGGGGGACTGGGCTTCAACGGGTTGGGTTTGGGCTTGCGAAAGCAGTTGGGCCGCGATAATTAAGGTTAAGCCATTTCTTTGAAATAGAAATTCAAGTTTAAATTTAATTTAAAATGTACTAACTTGAAAAGTGTATAACTTGATCATATGTAGACGAAATTCAGCGAAAACAAGTTCCGACAGGATCTTATGGACGGTACTCCACAATAGGACTGACTGCGAGTCAATTGGAGCAAGTTACAATTTATAGCGAAATAAATTGTCCGTATGAATCAAACAAACAGTTTATCGTTCTTTAACGATGAACTGCAAAAGTGAGTAAAACTCACTAACTCTGAACAATTTATAATTTCATGTTGTATTGTTAGAACTGTTAAAATTGTCTGTTTGACTGTGTGTTGATTGTTTGATTGAACTGCTAGTCAGTTAGTTAAATTTCTATATTGATTCTGTTTAACAGAATATATCATATAGAACTGAAAGTGATGTTATCTATATTGTCTAACATCTGTGGTGCAGGGAAACAGGTTGGAGGAATCCAACAGGATTTCCTCAACAGTTATTTTACTGTGATTTTTATATTGTGATATATAATGTGATGTATATAATCTGTGTGATTTTGTGTGGTGGGACGATATTTATCGTTGTTATATGGCATGTTAAATACCATGAGAAATACCATAATGCAGGAGAGGGGTTTTTCAAAGTATATTTTGAAAATAGTTTATTTATATAAAATCAAGGGATTATATATATATATATATATATATATATATATATATATATATATATATATATATATAAGAAAAAGGATTCTGAATATAAAGTAGTATAGTTGGTAAAAACAAATATAAAAGAATTATATTTGTAAATCAAATACAAGGGAATATATATGTTAATCGAATATAAGGGGATATATTTGTTAATCAAAATATAAAGGAATTATATTCGTTAAAAGAAATATAAAGGATATTTATTTAGAGATTAAATAAATAGAATTAAACTAAAGGAGATATTTATTTGTTAAATAAATAGGAGTTAACCAAGTGAATTGGTCGAGTTAACCAAGTGAATTGGTCGAGTTAATCGAAGTGAATTTGTTAAGTTAAACTAAGTGAATCGGTTAGAGTAAACCAAAGTAAATTAGTTAAGATAAACTAAGCGGTTAATCAAAGTGAATTAGTTAAGTTAAACTAATTGGTAAATCAAAGTGAATTAGTTGCGTCAAACTAAGTGAATTAGTCAAGTTAAACTAATTGGTTAATCGAAGTAAATTAGTTGGGTTAATCAAAGTGAATTAGCTGAGTTAAACTAAGTAAATCGGTTAGAGTTAATCAAAGTGAATTAACTAAGTTAAACTAAGTGGATTAGTTCAGTTAATCGAGACAAGTAAATCAAGTTAGGTTAAACCATTTGAGTTAACTAGTTAAAGTTTACCAGTTAAAGATAAACCGTTAGAGTTGACCAGTTAAAGTTGACCAGTTAGAGTTGACCAGTTAGAGTTGACCTGTTAGAGTTATCCAAGTGGAGTTAATCGAGTAGAGTTGCCGAATACCACTTATTCGAAGTAGAGTTATCGAATATAGAGTATTCGAGGGAAGAGTAATCGAATATAGTTTATTCGAGTGGAGAAATCAAATGTTATTCATTTGAGAAGAGTTACCGAATATTATTTATTCGAAGAATAGTTATCGAATATTGGTTATTCGAAGTTAGTTAATCCAAAGGAGTTATTCGAAGTTAGCTAATCCAAAGGAGTTATTCGAAGTTAGTTAATCCAAAGGAGTTAGTCGAAGAGTTAATCGAATATAGTTATTCGAAAGAAGGTGTAAATCGAATATAGTTATTCGAGTAAAGTTAAAAGAGTTAATCGAATTTAGTTATTCGAAATGAGTTATTCGAATTTGATATTTGAATAGAGTTAAACACATTAGAGTGATTCGAATTACTTATTCAAATAGAGTTAAACACGTAAGAGTTAATTGAATATTAGTTATTCAATTAGAGTTAAATCGAATTTAGTTATTCGAAAGGAGTTAATCAATTTGAGTTAAGTTAATCGATTTGAATTAAGTTGAATCGAAATGGAGTAAATCGATTAGAATTAAGTTAATCGAGTTAGAGTAAATCGAATATTGGTTATTCGAAGGTAAGTTATTCAAATTAGTTATTCGAAGGAGTTAATCAAATGAGTCGATCCAAAGGAGTTGGTCGAATATTAGTTATTCGAATAGAGTTAAAGGAGTTATCGATTTTAGTTTGATCGAAAGGAGTTATCGATTAGTAAATCGAAAGGAGATTTTCGAATATAGCATATTCGAAAGAAAGAGATCGAATATTGTTTATTCGAAAGAGAGAGATTTCGAATATGAGTTATTCGAAGAGAGATAATCGAATATAGGTTATTCGAAGAAGAGTTAATCAAATAGAGATTACTCGAAGGAGAGTTATACGTCGAATTCGATTATAGCGAATTCGGGAAAGTACTATTTACTTTCCAGGGTTTAAATCAAGATTTAGTTATTGATTTAAAAATTAGGTGTCTGTTAACTTATTCGAGTTAGGAGATAAAGTTATAATTTAGGAGATATTGCAGAAGTAGGAATTATAACGTTATAGTTATAATCAAACGTTTTCATTTAAGAAGTGGATTCGTAACCTGAATCCGAGAATTTACGTAAACAGATGATGGGAAAAAGTGAGTGACGAGCTTCATCTATTTCACAGTAAAGGACGTTGTTCAATTAAGGTCTGAGAGGTAATTATACCCCAACTTGATTCACTTCAGAATTGACAAAGGAATAGTTGTGGTTCGATAGAAAAGGTTGATTGAAATATAGTTAAGTAATAAGCGATTAATGGATTAAGCGTAACGATGTTTTATACAACGTTCATTGGAAATCCGTAAATGAGTTTTGGAAACGGTTTCCAAATATAGTCAGATATGTTTTCTAAACATAGAAAATGAAATGTTTTCATGATAAGAATTTAAGAAATAGAGTTAAGCAAATTCAGAAACTAACTGGAGAGGGTAAGTTGAACGGTTTTCTAAGTGACGATATGATGTTGGTTTCGACCTTCCAGATTGATACTTAGAGAATTGTTCTCATACTAGTTACAGTTAGGGACTGATAGTTGCGAAATAATGGTGATGTGAAAATAAGCTAGGGAAATGTTTTCCAATGATTAATAACATATATTTTCTAAATATATGAAATAAGGAAATATGAACATGTGATGATTGATCGATCGAATTCCCATTTGGAAATAAGATCGTTGTTTGTACACCGACATGTTTTCATTTGATAGTTGAATCACAGACTATCAAAGTTTTTACCATTTTAACGTTGTTAATATGGAGAGACCGGTTGGATTATTATCCAAAGAACCACTCTGTATTGGCATAAGCGTTGCGAGCAATATCTACCAAAGATAAATTGAAGACGGAGTAAAGTGCAAGGGCTGTTGTATAAGTCTTAGATAACAGTGACTAAGATGGATATACTGGATCGTGCCTTCGGTTTGTCCAGTCCCAGGACAATGTATATGGAAGAAGGTCTGACAGAGTATATCCAATGGATCGCGTAAGTTGATCTGTTCAAACGTATTCACGTTTGGTGGCGGAGGAATTCGTTTCTCTTAGCTGTATACCCGTGTTATTTTTGGATAAGTCAATTTGTGATTTGGCGGGTATGACAATGTGGCATTCAAAGTGAATGATGATCAGATGTTCTGAAGATAGACGTAGCTTCTAGCCTCACACCGGGAAGTAACAAAAGTTGGGCTAGGCAGCATGGCTAGTTGGGTCATCCCCAAGCAGGGTGTATTGTCACCGATCTAGAGAATATTCATATTTATACTTCTTTTTGATTCTGTATCTTCGGATGACGGTTTGATGGCCTATAACCGTGGTGGCAATATATTCGCGACACTCAAGCTAAATGAGTGAGCGGTCATGTGTGGCCGGGTTGCAAGACGTTCTTGTTGAACCCTGAGTGTATCACCTCTAGAGTACACTATTCAGAAGGTGCTCCCATACCTTGTCTGTTGGAATCCATTCTCCGATAAGCACCCTGCGGTTTATGATTTTATACTACGTATGTAGAACGTGAGATGCAAGCGTTTCTGCTAGATTGATACCTATTTGTACTTAGACATTATTATAATATCACAATGATATTTCTTGTCAAAGTTGTTTAGATACTCACAAGGAAAAACCCGTTCCGTATTCACGGCGTGGTCTTATGAGATATCATATACCTTTTCAATTGTTTTAAACTGTTTTACTCATACCAGTCCCATGACTGACCCGGAGTTTACTTTGTTGTTTTCCCTAAACTCTTGGGTGCCTAAATTTGTACGGGCAGTCAAGTAGTCGTGATTTACAGATATACGTGGAGAGCTTGGAGCAGGAGGCTGCAAGATTTTATTGCTATAGTTATTTCCGCTGTGTTGTAAGTGTTGTACTCTGATAAGTGCTATTGTATATATATAACTGTTTACTTCAAAGTTATGTTATATATTATTCGTTCCGCTGTGAGATTCGTGTTACTCTGATGATTCTGATGTTCTTCTTCTTCTCCTATTCTATTAGTTCTATCTTTTCTTTCTCACCTTCTAAATTCTTTCACTAACGTCTCGGAATTTCCGACTCTCGAGGAGTCTGAAATTTCCAGCCGTTACAGCGATTCAGGATCGACAGCGGGTTTTCTCCTTTTTTTTGCTTGGTCAACGAGAAAGAGAGAGGTAGGGGCCCGAGTATATAAATTATATTTATATTATTTTAATATTTAATTCTCTTCAGAACTCAACATCGTAACCAACTCAAGACGAATCCCAACAACTGTCACCCCTAGCTAAATACTCCCATTCTGAACACAATGGGATATGTTTCGTAAGCCAGTTCAGCTGTTATGATCAGTTTTCGCTAAATTTAAAATGTAAATCATTATATTTTAAATTCAAACGCACAATTTATTTTACCAGGGCCACATATTGACACTAAAAATTCCCGAACAGTTATTTCTAGCTTCGTATTGACGATATGGTCCTAACAAACTAATTTCATCAAATTCTGAGACCATTTGAAAAATGGCTATTTTCTGGTCGATCGAAATTGACTGAAATTGACAAAACACGTTTTACTTCGCCACGCTCACATATTGATTCAGAAAATTCCGAATTTTGAAACCTAGCAATAACTTGACATCACAGATCCAACAATAGTGGTTTCGTCGAAAACCGAGGTTGTTTGCAAAATTGCTATTTTTAAGAGCTATATTTCCATAGCGACTACTCTGAATTTTCAACTGGACATAACTTTTTATTGCCGCTATGAAATTTCAATTTTTCGGATTCGTTGGAAAGATATTTTCAATTAGATTCTAATATTTTTGGTTTCGCTAAAATCCGGGTTTTTTTGAATCCTGTACATACATTTGAAATTTGAAATCGAATTTTCAAACTACCGCGCCATTTTTAATTCCTTTTATAATTAAAAATAATTAATTGTATTCTAACGTCGATTCAAATAAATATATACGTTCTAATTCTATTCGAATAAATTTCTCATCGTTATTATTTAAAATAATTCACTTTAAGTATTCAAAATTCACTAAAATTGCCAAAATAAAAATTTTAAATTAGCTCAGATTTCCGAGTTATTACCTCTCCCCCACTTATAACTTTTCGTCCTCGAAAAGGAACGAAGCTGAAAGTTGTTTAACTAATCAACTCAATTTCCATTATTTTTATTACGGCTTAAGTTCTTCAACTTTTCAGTTTCTAGGAACTTTCCAAATTTTTCATAAATTTGGCTAGCACCCTAAATTTTCGAAAAATTTCGCCATAACCTCCCCTGCTCCGGGAGCTTCGGGATATTTCAAACAGCCTCCCATGGCCCTCACCAATCCAAAAGAAAAAGAAAAAGCCAAGCGGTTAGCCAATCGGCTCATAAAATCATCAAAAATCCAAGAAATACAATAAACTTGTACCTATTTGTCAGGCAAACAATTTTATTCTTCTGCTCTAGCCTCTTTGCTATGACATGTTCAATGTATGTACATGTACATGTATGCAAATTCAAACAATTTTCAATACAGTTCAATATTTGGTTCAATTTGGCTAAAGGTTCAACATTTAATTAATCAATTAATAATCAAACAACACAATCAGCAATCAATTAGTTAATTAAAGTTTCAAATTCCTAATTTTGATACATAGTCCAAAAATCAGATTTTTGATGCCAAATCACAACAATAAGCCCTATCTAGTTTTGGTTCTCACACCAGTCTATGGAAATATATAAATATCACACTTTCGGCACTCGAATATAAATACTGATGATGCCACTGCATAATCAGAGTTACCCCCGGGCGACTAGAGTGTGACTCTATATCCATCCAGTATATTGGAGGCTTCCAATACACGTGGATCAGACGTATATTAAAATCTCTATATACCTGATAGTCCAAATCAATATAAATAAATATTCAAATACGAATAATTGAATTAAATTTTCAAAACGAACTTGTTTTCAATTTTATTTTTCAAAACAACACTCTTCACACTCGTTCTAGGATGCTACTGATCCTATCTCTAATGAGTCATTTTCATTGGATATTACTAATCCAACCTCTGATGAATTCTTTCGTTTGGTTCTAACGTGCCTTGTTCTCCGAGCTCTGTAAACCAAAGCTCTGATACGAAGTGTAACAATTGGGAATTTCGCTCGATCCGAATTGATCGCTAAACCGACCAAGACCGTTCGAAAACCCTGATTGTTTTGAGAACATGACAAATTAGAATGCAAATAGAAGAACTTATCATTGTTTATTACAACAATTCCATCAGAATACAAGAATATTACAGAGTATGAATAAATATTACATAGAAAATATAAGAGATTTGAATTACATTACATAGCAGCGGAAAAATAATGCAAAACAACTGAAAGTAATACACGGATACAGAGCTTTCTGAATATCGTTCCAGTTGTAAACCAGGTTCCTATGAATATAAATCTGCCAAACCAAAACTACTAGCTGCCCGTGCAGAAAATAAGGGCACCCAGAGTTTAGGTTAAAACAATAAACTCCAGGTCAGTCATGTGACTGGTGTGAGAACTAAAACAGTTACTTAAAACTTTATTTTAAAATAAAGTAAATCAAGGGACCACGCCGTATAACATGGAACGGGTTTCCTCCCAAGAATACTAGTGCATATAACAAAACAGAGCAATGCTTTTTGGAAAAATCAAGCTATTATAAGACCCAGGTCCTATCACACAATGCAATGCAAGCCAGAGGATAGGGTTTTCCCTTATAATTTCCAAACACGCTTGGTACGTTAAAAACAAATCATTTGATACTATTATAAGTGTATAGTGCCAAAATAATTTCAATCATAAATACCGATCATAGACGACATAGGAACCATAAATCATGTCGCCGTACTAGGCTCTACAATCAAAACCGCAAATGTCACGTATTGGAAGTTGGGTTTTCATCTGTGAACCGAGGCAAAAGATAGTCCTCACCGATTCGAGACTCTCTAGCCCGAGCCTTAGGACCCAGACACAGGTGAGCCCTTGGATCGTCAGGGTCGGTCCACTGATGTGGATTAAAATGCCTGAACACTGCGTTTCCCCACCCTTTGGGGCATAAATGAGCCAAATGACTCCATTGGATCCACATAGTTACCGATATATTTGAGGCACCTCGCAACAACAACAACCACACAGGTGAAAATAATATAAATGTTAGGGCTGGTAGGTCACTGACACCACCCTAGCTAGAAGGAAACGCATGCCCTCCCGGATGTCCTCTCACGTTTTTTGTTCACAACCGGGGTGTGAGGCTCGCGAATCAACGTTACACAAAGCTATGCCACACAGGTGGTGCTTTGATCATCAACCACAAGACTTTTCTTTTCAACATAAGCCTTGATCAATTGCCCCTTAGGCATGCCACACAGGCGATTCACTCCATGCGATTGATATCCATCAATATATAACCCCTGAGCTCGTACATCTCAGAGAAAGGCGTTAAGCAAGAGAATAAATTGTTCGCTGCCAAACAGATATATATTTAATAGAAATCAATCACACTGAATAAAATCCAATGTTAGACACACAGTCCATTTACAAGTTCGTTCTAGGTCTGAGAAACCAGAGGCACCTTGTACCTCGCATATCCATTGATCTCCAAGTACGTCTGGATGATCACCAACTGATTCCCTCCTCTTGGGTGTATAGCCCAATCAAGATCATCAGTAATCACCCGAACGATGTGAAGACCTCCGGTCTTCGACCACCGTCTTCATCCTCGACACATCATCGAATCAGTTATTTAGAATGGGATAAACCCGGTCTTTCTTAATAACCCGCATATATAATAAACAAGTGTTACACAAACACAACATACGCCTCATTCCAATTCAGAATATTCTTTTATTCAAATATTCTTATACTTTGGGAAAGGTTCCCATTAATTTTATCAAAGATAAATTCTTTAAATTTATTCTTTAATCTTCTTTTGAATATCAATTTAAACCAAATTATGGTTTATCCAGACTAGTCGGGATTAACGCACCTTACTGAAGTAATCATTTGTTTTAAATTTCCTAATTGCAACCTATTCATCCCATGAAGTAAAACTGGTCATACTTCATATCTAACACCACGGTGTTATCGGTAAATTCAATTACCATTTCATGTTCAAATCTAATTAATGATTTAGCTATCGCCTGGAGAAAAACTGGTGATACTTCATTCTCGATAATCTCAATCTAATTAAAGATTCATTAAAACTCCACTTGGTTTTAATCTTCCCAAAAATCATATTAATGATTGTTTAACTTGGGAAACCATATCCTGTCTTTAACTGGGTTAAAGAACTAATTTCATCTAAAACACTGTTCACGATAAACCCAAAAACCAATTCAAATTCAATTCTAATTAAATATCATTTAATTGGTATACTTCATTAAATCTAAATAAAAATATTTAATCTTTTTCTCAACTGGGTTCAAGAACAGTGTTTATGAAGACATCATTCATGACACACCCAAATCCCATTTTATATTAAATACAAGGCTCTGAATAGAAAATATATCGGCATATTCAATATCAAATTCTACGACCAACAAATATTGTATTGGAAATAACGATATAAATATATCTTTCAAATTTCCATAATAATATCTGTATAGTCATGAAATCCGACATTGAAATATTCCAAAGACAATTTCGATTCAAATCCATTTCCACTTTATATGTAATGGAAATTCTTGTTATTTTCAAAACCATTTCAAATCCA
The DNA here is from genome assembly GCA_030737875.1 of Allium sativum. NCBI lineage: Eukaryota > Viridiplantae > Streptophyta > Magnoliopsida > Asparagales > Amaryllidaceae > Allium > Allium sativum. Next base: position 622,127,611 of record CM060910.1, read on the forward strand.
CTTTATTTATTTTAAAAATAAATGGGATTATAATTCTAGTTCAAAACTAGTTCATTTCGATAAAAATCTATTTTTATCTTTTCAAATATGGAATTTTTCATCCCAATTCTTTCCAAATCATTTCTTATGATTTTACAAAAATTATTACTATTTTTAGTAATTTTATCAAGGCCCGTACAGTCGATTTCCATCAACGGCCATCGAACTGCACTTACACCGACCTTTTCCAAATTTGATTTGGACATAATTCCAAATCCAACCGTTAGATTTCAAATCTCTAATATTCGTTAGAAATCTCTTTTCGATACGAACCCAACGGTTTTGGTTTTAGGAGAATCCGACGATCGGATCTCTCGTAATATCCGTTCGAAGTCAATGATCAAAATTCGCAAACTGCCACAGCGCGGCGCGTTCTATTCAGGCCATTATATAATATATATAATATATACTTCGTCGATTTCCTTTTAAAACGTATTTTATAAATCGTTTTAAATTCGTTTTCAAAACGATTTCAACTTCATATTCAATTTCGAATCAAAATTGAATATTCCATATCATTAATCTATAAATGATAATATTTTCAAAACGTTGTATTTTGAAATCACTTCCTTTTCGATATTCATTATAAAAATGAAAAAAATTGATATAAATATCATTCACATCAAAATGGCGTAAATCTAATCAACACAACTTTTATTCAACACATGAATGTGTTTTTCTATTCAACACATGAATATTTATTTTATTCAACACATGAATATTTATTCCATTCAACACATGAATTTATATTATTCAACACATGAATGTTCGTTCTATTCAACACATGAATTTTCATTCTATTCAAGACATGAATTTTTATTCTATACAACACATGGATTTATTTTTATAATATTCCTTATTTTCCAAACTGGAATGAGGCCCAATCAGTTACCATGTAATCTTAATTATATGTATTTTCTACAACACATGTATATAATAGCAACGACAAATCATCAACCATCATAAAAAGTGCACAACACAACTGCATATGCATTAAATATAAATAATTAATGCTCACATAGTCTGCCAACCCATCGATCGACATACAACTAAACAATCGGGATTAGTGTACGTCAAATATCATCCCAATACCCGTGCGAGGTTTCAAATCAACAAACACCTTTTTTTTAAGCAGTTGGGCGATGTGTAAAATTTATCGTCCCAACCAATATCAGTCAAATGGGTGTACATAAACAAATCGTCCGATTTTTTTATAGATATTTATTTTATATACACGTTAAAAATTATATTTTTAACTATAAAATAGTTTCCACATTCCACTTCACATGATCAACTTTCACAACACATCAATTCAACAAACAAGTCATCCATGGTCTGTGGACAACGGGTGTCGGGTGCTACTAAGCACCGCCTGCATCCTAGTATACATTTCAACTAGAAATTAAAATAAAAGTGAGGAGTTCTCACCTTTGGGATCCACTCCTCCTTTCTATTCTGAATCGTTTGGATTTGTCTGCCATGCCAACGCAGTCTTCTCTACGCTGTTCATATTAAAATCACATTTTTATTTAACTCTATAAAAATCACAATTTTATTTCAATGTATATATATATAATAAAAATCATATTTTTATTTCGCTACATATATAAAAATCATATTTTTATATTTCCTGTTATATTAAAGTTCTATTTTTAATCCGCTACTCAAATAAAAATCGAATTTTTATTTTGCTACAACATACATAAAAATCGTATTTTTATATTCCCTATCTTATAAAAATCATATTTTTATAATCTCTACTATATAAAAATCATATTTTTATTATCTCTATAATATAAAAATCATATTTTTATTATCTCTATTATATAAAAATCATATTTTTATTATCTCTATAATATAAAAATCATATTTTTATAAATCTAAAAATCATATCTTTACATGTTTAAAAATCATGTCTTTGCATTATTAAAAATCAAATCTTTACACTTTTATATAAACTCAGATCTTTTATATTTTATATAAACTCAAAAATTATAAATATTTATTTTTAACTAAAAAAATTTGAAAATAAGGGAAGATAAACTCACCGCGGAGGGGGGGGGAGAAGAGTTGTTGATCGAATAGGAGAGGGAGGGAAGACTGCAGCGGCGGCGCGGGCTCATGAAGTTGACGGCGGCTGTCCATTTCCGGTGGTGATCGATTTGGGGTCTCCGACGAGGTGTTTGAACTGAGGAGGACGGATTACGGGTGTTAGCTCGATGGCGAAGGAGGAGATGAGGGTGCGGCGTCAGGCCATCAGCGGCGGTGGAGGGCTCTGAAGAGGGGCTCGGGGTCTTGGGCAACGGGGCTTCAAATCGGAGAAGGGAGGCTCGTGAGAGAGGAGAGAGGAAAGGCGTCGGTCGGAGGGCGTGGCGGGGTGGCTGCGCCGTGCTCCGATGGCCAGAAAAGGGTAGAGCCGATTCGGGATCGACAGCGGGATTCTTGTTTTCTCTTTTTTTTTTGCTTGGTCAACGAGAAAGAGAGAGGTAGGGGCCTGAGTATATAAATTATATTTATATTATTTTAATATTTAATTCTCTTTAGAACTCAACATCGTAACCAACTCCAAACGAATCCCAACGACTGTCGCCCCTAGCGAAATACCTCCATTCCGAACACAATGGGATATGTTTCGTAAGACAGTTCGGCTGTTACGATCAGTTTTTGTTAAATTTAAAATATAAATCATTATATTTTAAATTCAAATGCACAATTTATTTTACCGGGCCCACATACTAACTCTAAAAATTCCCGAAAAATTATTTCTAGCTTCGTATTGAAGATATGGTCCTAACAAAATTAATTTCAACAAATTCTGAGACCGTTTGAAAAATGGCTATTTTCTGGTCGATCGAAATTGACTGAAATTAACAAAACACATTTTACTTCGCTACGCTCACATATTGATTCAGAAACTTATGTATTTTGAAAGCTAGCAATAACTTGACATCACGGATCCAACAAAACTGGTTTCGTCGAAAACCGAGGTCGTTTGCAAAATTTCTATTTTTAAGGGCTATATTTCCATAGCGACTATTCTGAATTTTCAATTGGACATAACTTTTTATTCCCGCTATGAAATTTCAATTTTTCAGATTCGTTGGAAAGTTATTTTCAATTAGATTCTAATATTTTAGGTTTCGATAAAATCCGGTTTATTTAGAATCCTGTACATTCATTTGAAATTTGAGATCAAATTTTCAAACTACCGTGCCATTTTCAATTCCTTTTATAATTAAAAATAATTAATTATATTCTAACGTCGATTCAAATAAATATATATGTTCTAATTCAATTCAAATAAATTCCTCGTCGTTATTATTTAAAATAATTCACTTTAAATATTCAAAACTCACTAAAATTGCCAAAATAAAAATTTTAAATTGGCTTAGATTTCCAGGTTATTACAGATGTTTGTTGTGATGGATGCGTAGTTTAGAACACACACACTATTAAGCGTTAATGTTATAACGCTTGTGCACAGTTTTGAATTATTTAATTATCTTGATGGTGGTTGCTATGGATGTTTATAATAGTGTTGCGCACACACTATGACAAAACAATTATGGTATCACATTGGTGATCGACAAATCTCCTTCGTAATTACAAGCAATATTATTATTGAAATTGAAAGTTAATAATTAGAAAAGGCACATATGTATATGTATTTATAAAATTTCTTGAAATGAATAAATAAATACCGAAACATTCTAGGATGACAGGGAGGATAGTGTCTATCCTTGGGATTGGAAATAAAGTTTCCTTCTCTCCCAAGCTATCCCTAACTGATCCGATGAATGAGATGGTTAATTTGAATTTAGAAATGAATTGGAATTTGATTTACTAAGTAAAAAATAAAAGTTAAATTTTGAACCCAAAATAATTCGGAAAGTCAATGTAAATTACTTTAAATGATTTCAAAACGTTTATATAATTTTATAATGGTTTTCTAAGGTATTTTGAAGTATTGAAGAATAATTTCTATTTCGGTCAAAATAGAGCTTGTCGCACAATGGAAAATTCGTTTGTTTTAGTTAAAAACAATAAATGTTATAACTTTTGAAATTCAAATCGGATTTCCACGAAATGAAAAACGTTTGATTTCCATTAATAAAAACTTTCAAATGAGTGAAATTAGATTTTAAATTTGAGTTACAGTTTTCAAGTTTGTTTGAAACCGTTTTGGAAAAGGTCGTTGTAAGAACAGTTATTGACCATAACTATAAACAACTATTTTTAAATGTTAAAAAATATGGAAAAAATTTGTAAAATCATTACAAATTATGAAAAGGTGTTATGAATTGTGAATTTTAAGTTTTGGTTAACATAAACGATATTTTGATCAAAATAGTTAAGATAACTATTTTGTAATGCTTTTGTAAACTTTTGAAATGCTATTGTAATGCTTCCTTCGAAAATAATATATTTTGAGTTTTAACTCATAAACTATTTTTTGAACTATAAGTATTGATTTGAGGAATGTTTTCAAAGGTTTAAAAGTATTAAAAATATATTATATGGAATTTAAATTGATATTAATACGGGTTTTCAATTTTAAATAATTAGATATGGTTGAAGATAAATCTTCAGATGTTTGATATTAATTCGGTAGATGATGACTCTTACTATTTGAGGAATTTAAAAGGTAGTTCACTGTTATTCCGCTTATAGTATGAGTTGGATACGGAGATTAATATTGAGGATAAGCTGATGGTATTTCTATCCAGATCTAATGTCAAAGAGTTGGATAAATCTTTTAATTAAGATACGGGTTTCCCAATCGGCTTGGGATAAGTTGGGAAATAATCTTCGGATATTTGATAAGAAATTTAGTAGTGTAACCTTATACTATTTGTGGAATGTGGAAGATATTCTTATATCGTTATTCCACTTATAGTATTCGTTAATTATGAGAACAGATATCGAATATAAGTAGATACAATTTTCGTGTAACTTTTGTTCAATATCGACTGATTTGGGTTTTGTCGTGAATCATATCTTCAAGAATATCATTCTCAAATCTATGATTTGAGAAAATTAAAAATATGAAATTGGGAACCAAGTATAATCTATTAGTTAAGATTAAAGAATTGAAAGTTGGAAAATTGATTTAATTAAAAACTATGGTTGAAATATGGATTAAAGGATTTTCAAAGGAAACTGGGTTTTGATAACGAGTTATCAAACAAAAATTAATTAAGGCTTTCGGGTTAGATTATCTTTGATTTAAGGGATGTGTCTTAAAGAAGAAGGGTAAAAATATGGATTTTGTTAAAGATAATTTGAGAATGGGTTTAAAGGAATTTAATTAACAAAATTTAAGATGGAAGGAGATTTGGTTGAAAGCCTGTGTGTTTCGTAATTGTGTTTTAAAAATTACGCTTATTATTTCAGAAGACTGGGATCGGATTTATATCTGAAAACCATTCCAAGTAGTAATACGACGTTGTGGAGCAATTGAAGACGTTATTGAAGACCGTGACCCTTCATATCGTTAGGACGACTTGCTGAATGTCTCAAATGGGTAGCTCCCATTTGCAGATGGATTTTATATCAACTAAGTGGCAAGAAGCCCAACCTATGTGAAGAATTTTGGATTGTTGTATCGTTCAGACCCAGAATAGACATTTATGGATTATGTGTCTGACATTGTAATTGACTGCGTAGCTCTGATCTCTATTAAATATAAATTTGTTCGGTGGCGGAGAATTTATTCTCTTGCTGAACACCCTTCTCTAATACATATGAGCTTAGAGGTTATATATCGATAGAAATCAGTGATGCATTGTAAATGGACAATGTGGCATACTTAAGTTATGTGGTGAGCTTTGGATGATCAAAGCATGGCTTATTTAAGCGTAGCTTTGTGTATATCGTGAACTCGGCAAGCCTCATACCCCGGGAAATAGCCAAAACAGGAAGAAATGCGACAAGGTTATGGGGTATTGTCTCCTTCTAGATAAAAGGTGTACTATGTTATTGTAACGACCCGGGTTTTCGTGATCCAGATTGTCGACATAAACTCAATGTCGACTATCCAAGCATCGGAAATACAGATAGTCCATGAAAGAAATTAGATGGTGAGAATAGATAAGATAGAAACTTAGAATAGAAGAAGAAGAACATACAACATCAGAGTAACACGAATCTCACAGCCGAACAAAAAACATATAATAGATAACATATCTTTGAAATAAAATCAGTATATGTATACAGTAACATTATCATAGTACAACTCTTTCAACATAGCAGAAATAACAATAGTTATTAAATTATGAAGCCTCCTGCTCCAGCTTTCCAATTATATCTGTAAAATCCTGACTACTTGACTGCCCATACCAAATTGGGCACCCAAGAGTTTAGGGAAAAAAACAAAATAAACTCTGGGTCAGTCATAGGACTGGTGTGAGTAAAGCAATTTAAAACAGTTTGAGTAATTAAACGATATCTCATAAGACAACACCGTTTAACGGAACGGGTTTTTCCCTTATGAGAATCCAAAACATTTGATTTAACTTTCAAAATCCTTTCCAAAGAAACAACAAATTTTATATCAAAACTCTTTTGATATTATAATAATGTCTACCATCCACAACGAAATAATCATCTAGCAGAAACACTTTCATCTCATGTTCTACATACATAGTATACAATCAAAACCGCGAGCAATTATTGGATAATGGATTACCAACTATGACAAGGTATGGAACCACCTTCCGATAGTGTAACTCTAGAGAGGAATACACCGGGTTCAATAATAACATCTTGCAACCCGACCACACATGACCGACCACTCATTTTGCTTGAGTGTATCGAATGTATATCACCAACGGTTGGGATCAGCAACCGTTTCCCAAATGGGACAGCATCGAATAGATTAAATAATGAAATGAATATCTCTAGATAGGTGATAATACGACCTAATTGGAAGTAACCCACTTAGCCATGCTTCCTGCTAGATTTTTGTCATTTCCCGGTTATGAGGCTAGAGGCCATGCTTATCTATGACAGATCACACAATATTCACTTTGAATGTCACATCGTCATACCTGCCAAATCACAAATTGATTTCCCTAAAAATACAACGGGTATACAGCTAAGAGAAATGAATTCCTCTACCACCAAATGTAAATACGTTTGAAGAGATCAACATATGCGATCCATTAAATATACTTTGTCAGACATTCTTCCATACAGGTTGTCCTGGGACTGGACAAACTGAAGGTACTATTATGTAAATCCATCTTAGGCAATTTCTGCCTTGGATTGCCAAAACAGTACTTGCATAACACCGCCTTCAATTATCTTCATCATATTTGATTCGCAACGTTAATGCCCATACGGAGTGGTTTTCAGATAATGAATCTGATCCCTATCTCTCCGTATTAACAACGGAAATGGTCAAAATCTTTGATAGTCGGTGATTTAACTATCAAAGGAAAACATGTGTGCAAATAATGGTCGTATTTCCAAAAGGAAATCTTACCGAGGAAATCATTAGTCAACACTGATCCACTTTAATTTAATTTGTCATTCAATTATCCATTTCCCTATTCCTGTTTCCATATATTCAACATTTATTATTTTCTAAATTTAGAAAATATACGTTATTAACAATGGAAAACATTTCCATTTCTTATTTTCTATATTAGAAAACATTTCTGATTCTTATTTGGAAAACATTTCCGAAACTCCTACATTTCGATTAAACAAATGTTTTAATAAAACATCGCTATGCCAACTCAAAACCTTAAACTCATTAGCTAAATTCACTTAACCAATCTTCATTGTTTAACCTTAACCACTCCTTAGTTAAAAACGAAGTCAATCAAGTTGGGGTATAATTATCTCTCAGACCTTAACTGAACAACATTTCTAACTTCAAAATAGACAAAGTTCACCATCTAAATCTTTAACAACTCCCTTATGTAAATCTCAGATTCTATTTACGAATCAACTTCTTTATTGAAAACATTGGTTATAACTACAGCTTTATAATCCCTACTTCTGAAATATCTAACTTTAAAATATAACATTTATTCCTTAATTTAACTAAATAACTAAATAGGAAATTTATAAATAAATAATTAAATCGTGATTAGAAACGGAAAGTGTACTTTCCTGAATTCGATATAATCGAATTTCAACGTATAACCCTCTTTCGAATAATCCCTATTCGATAACTCCTTTTCGAATAAACTATATTCGATAACTCCTTCCGAATAAACTAAATTCGTTTAACTCCTTTCGAATAAACTATATTCGATAACCTTCTTTCGAAAAACTAAATTCAATTAACTCCTTTCGAATAAACTATATTTGATAACCTTCTTTCGAATAACTAAATTTGATTAACTCCTTTCAATTAACTCTAACTCAATTAACTCTAATCGATTAATTCTAACTCAATTAACTCTAATCAATTAATTCTAACTCGATTAACTCTAATCGATTCACTCCAATTGATTAACTCGAATTGATTAACTCTAACTGATTAACTCTAACTCAATTAACTCCTTTCAATTAGCTCTCACTTGATTAACTCTAATCGATTAATTCTAATTCGATTAACTCCTTTTAATTCACTCCAATTGATTAACTCTAATTGATTAACTCTAAGTGATTAACTCTAACTCATTTAACTCGTTTAACTCCTTTCGACTAAACTCTAACTCAATTAACTCTAATCGATTAATTCTAACTCGATTTACTATAATCGATTCACTCCAATTGATTAACTCTAATCAACTAACTCTTATTTGAATAAATTATATTTGATAACTCTATTCGACTAACTCTATTCGATTACAAATATTTCCTTTTCTATTTGTTTATATTTATTTCATGTAAATATTTCCTTTTATAACTTTATTTATTTTCTAAATAAATATTTCCTTTATATAACTTTATTTATTTTCTAAATAAATATTTCCTTTTATCTTTCTTATTTGTTCAACAAATATTTCCTTTTTAATTTTATTTATTTAACAAATATATATTCCCTTTTCAATTCTATTTATTTAACAAATAAATATTCCCTTTTCAATTCTATTTGTAAATGTTTTACGAATATTCCCTTTTATAATCTCTATAATTATTTTCCAAATAATTATCTCTTTTATAATCTATTTAATTTAAAAATGTTTCTTTTTATAAAATCTTTTGATTTTATAAATATTTCTTTTTCAATATAACATTGAAATTTTCCTTTTTAACATTCCAATATTCCTTATGGTATTTAACATACCATATAACAATGATCGTTATCATTCAAACATGCAAAATCAACAGCGGATTTCATATTACATCATATAACACAATATATGAAAAAAAAGTAAAATAAATGTTGAGGAATCCAGTTGGATTCCTCCGACTGTTTCCTTGCATCCACAGATGTTAAACAATATAATTGACATTGATTTCAATTCAATATGAAATATTCTGCTAAACAGAATCAATATTTGATTAACGATATATATATAATTATATCGATATTTCCAACCAATCAATTAGCAGTACATCCAAACAGTCAACACACAAAATCAACCATCATCTATCAGTACTAAAAATACGTTATAAAAATATAACTAGTAGAGTTGGTGAGTTTTACTCACATTGGACGATCATCGTTAATAACGATAACCATCGCTTGATTCAGACGGACAATTTATGTTGCTATAAATTGTAACGAGCTCTGATTCGCTCCCTGTCAGTTCCATTGTGTAATGTCCGTCCATACAATCCTGACGGATCAAGTTTCGCTGAATTCTGATATTGTATGATTAATATATATCATTTTATAACTTATGACATGAAGTAATTTCTACTTAATTAAATAAATAGGGTAAATGGGCTTCATAAATCCAAACAGGCCCACCTTCACACTCAAAAACCTGGGACCGAACTCTCTTCCTTCTCCATGCCGATTAGAATGATTTCAGAAAACCCACAAACGCGCTGGCCTTCCCTTCCACAAATTTCCCTCTCCGTTGCATGAAATCAAGTGATATTCCCACCATGCCACTCCTCTTCACGAATGCTACCTCTTCATCACCTTTTTATACATCTCGCGCTCCCCTATTTTTATCATTGTGTCGAACTCCTTTCTCATGCACCCGGTAAAAGGAGCGACATCATTTTGCTCGAAATCACCCATACACTTCTGCCAAGCTACTAAATCCCCTTAGAAATCCCAATACCATCTTTAAATCATGAATTTAGGTTTACATTCCACCTTAATTTGAACCCTAGCTGTTGTACACAAACAAGACGGTGGACGATACAGGTTCGAACCACCTGAGTGCGAGCTCATCCATACTCCAGCACATCGACGTGCTTCCCATTCTCTTCCAATTTACTTCAGGCCGCAACTCCTATCTCCTTCTCAATCGATTAAAGATCGTAACATATGACTCACTGTATGTAAAACCCACTGAAGAGGGAATACACATCGAGTCGAATACAAGTGGTACCAGGATGAAGCTTTAAGTTTTTAGAGGCAAATCAATTTATCAAGGATCTATTTTATCAAGTTATGGAATTTTCGTGATTTTCTGATGATCTCGTTTTAAATTTTGGGATGGCGGCTCAAACGAGCATTTGACCAGTGAATGGAAAATTGTGTCAAGGGTTTAGGAATGGTTGGTGTATTTATAGAAGGGTATAATATTTTAATATTCAATTTTTTTATTCATTTTTAATTGACTACTATTTGTGTTTATCGTTTAAAAATCCATACAGTCACGTAACATATCCAAGTTCGTCGAAAATGGACATACAACTAGAGTTTGACATTACGGACCCAACGAAACTAGTTTCGTCGAATTCCGACTTCGTTTACTCACACAGCGTATTTTTAAAGTCAAATAATTGACTGTTTTTCACATTAAAATTCCTTACAGCCACTACTGACTTCAAAAATAATGAAAATTGAAATCTAGCAATAATTTAATATTGCGGATCCAACAAAATTGGTTTCGTCGAAAACGGAGGTCGTTTGCAAAACTGGCTATTTTAAAGCTATAAATAACCTGTAATGACCCGCATTGGCAGAGGTATTATGATTAATTTATTTAATTATATCAATGGTGGTTTAGAGAATTTAATGGTCGTGGAGTTTAATAATGATGAATATTTAATTAAAATAATAAATTAAATAATATATTTAATTCTGAAATAAACAGAATTGGCGGAAATGGCGATATGGTGTGAACCGGATCATCTGTGATATTTAATTCAACTTGGAATTGAAATTGGAATAACGAATATATTCAATCGTCGACAGTTGAACGTATAGTTTATAATATAATTATAAACGAGCTCGAAATGGCGCTGCAGTTCGTTAATTGGCGATTCGAACTTTAACTGAATGTACAGAGTTAATTTTAAATCGGATTTCTGTGAAACAAGAAACGTGTGGAGCTGGTGGAGTATATCTTTCTAGTGGAAGAGAAAAATCGATATTTCGTCGTGTAGATTTTGAGATATGTCCAAATCAAATTTTAAAAATAGTCGCTATAGAATAGTTTATCGACCGTATCGGTTTATTCGATATAACTAGAGATCGGGTTTGAATTTAGACAAGGTTCTTTTGGGAAGTAGTGATAATTTAATTTTTAGGATTTTTTGGTAATTTTTAATTAATTTAATAAGCAACTTTTTATTTGGGGTATTGTGCACCCTGTAATCAACATTTTGAAGTTTCAAAATATGAGGTAATCTACCAGTATTATTATATATTTAGGATCGCGGCACCTCACTGAACATGACTGTATTTTTACTTCAGTCTCAACGCGTACCTAAACTTAAGAGAGCGAAGAAAAGGGTGTATCCGAGAATGTATACACTATCTTTTTCATGCACAAAATGGAAACGTGCCTTCCGTTAAACCATATTTTTGCTTCATGGTTAACTTGTGTTCCACGTCTGCAACATATGAAAGCTAAAAGCCTTATAACCTAAAGCAAATCCTCTGGAAACTCAAAAGGTGCCGCCACCTTCATTTATCCTTTCAGAAATTTAAAAAGAACAAACCGATCAACCCCTCCACAACAAATAGATCTACAGCAAATCTTGGTTAAGTTTTCCACCACTGTTTTGCATGGAAAGTGTGATGTAAGGTCAGCACGTAGGAGGATCGGGAGTTTGATGCTTTTCTATTTCGGTCTTCATGGTACGAATAGCGTGCAAGATGAAGTCGCTTTCGATTTGGGGAAGCTCGCGGTTGTATGTGGGGCCAAGTCTGAGAGATGGCGGTTGTAAGGAGAGAGTGGAGCGAGAGTTGGAGATTGGTTTTAACGCGATTAAGAAGGAGACTCAGAGATGTTGAGAGGGAGAACTGTTTGGTGATACCGGGCAAGACTTGCGGCAAGATGAAAGTGAAAGTGGAAATTTGTTTCAGTGCGGCAAAAATGATTTGTAAAAAAAAAGGGAATGTGCATGTTTGAAGTTTATATTGAAAGGAGTAAATGATGCTTCCCGTTTTTAAACTGCAAAGTCAAGGGGGTCGGCGTTTCAATGTCACGGTTTCGCCTGAAGCACCGAAATCAGGCATGCTTGCGAGTTTGTTTGATGCTGGGTGGAAAGGGAGAGTGTGGTGTAGTTGTTGGTTCAAAGTTCGGTCATGGTCTTCAGATTTGGAGCAGCCGTTTGATTGAGGAAGAAGAGATATTTTGGGGCGGGTCGGGCTATTGTCTTCAGTGGGCCAAGAAATGAATGGGTAAGGGTCCAATAATTAATGATATATATGTTTAATTCAATTAATTTAATGAATGAATTTATAACTATAATATCTAATGCATACGTTATCAGAATTTCACAAACGTGGATCCATTGGGACTGTATGACCGTATGCTACACGATGAAGCTGACTGGAAGTGAATTCGAGCTCGTTACAATTTATTGCAAAATAAATTGTCCGTTTGAATCAAGAGATGGTTATCGTTATCAACGATGATCGTCCAATGTGAGTAAATCTCACTAACCCTGAATAGTTTATAATTTCATGTTGTATTTTTAGAACTGTTAGATATTGACTGATTGACTGTGTGTTGATTGTTTGATTGAACTGCTAGACAGTTAGTTGAATTTCTATATTGATTCTGTTTAACAGAATGTATCATATAGAACTGAAAGTGATGTTATCTATATTGTTTAACATCTGTGATGCAGGGAAACAGGTTGGAGGAATCCGACTGGATTCCTCAACATTTATTTTACTATTTTCATATATTGTGATATATGATGTGTTATATAAATCTGTTTTGGATTATGTGGGTTGGAATGATGTTGATCATTGTTATTTGATATTGTAAATATCATAAAAGACCCTGGGATGTAAAAAGAAGTATTTCAATGTATATTGAAATAAAGGAATTTTATAAAATCACAGGATTTTATAAAAGGAATTATTTATAAAACGAACACGGTTTTATAAAAGGGATATTTATTTAGAAAATAAATAGAAATAGAAAAGGGATATTTATTTAGAAAATAAATAGAAGTTATAAATGAGAAATATTTGTAACGATAAATAGAAGTTATAAATGGGAAATATTTGTAATGGTAAATAGAAGTTATAAATAGGATATATTTGTAACGGTAAGTAAACGTTATAAATAGGAAATATTTGTAACGGTAAATAGAAGTTATAAATAGGATATATTTGTAACGGTAAATAGAAGTTATAAATAGGATATATTTGTAACGGTAAGTAAACGTTATAAAAAGGAAATAGTTGTAACGGAAAACGTAGTAAGTCAAAAGAAGTTAATCGATGTTAGTTAATCGATTAGTGTTAAAGTAAAAGAAGTTAATCGATGTTAGTTAATCGATTAGTGTTAAAGTAAAAGAAGTTAATCGATGTTAGTTAATCGATTAGTGTTAAAGTAAAAGAAGTTAATCGATGTTAGTTAATCGATTAGAGAATAAAGTAAAAGAAGTTAATCGATGTTAGTTAATCGATTAGAGAATAAAGTTGAAAGGAGATAATCGATGTTAGTTTAATCGATTAGAATAGAAGCAAATGAGTAAATCGAATATAGTTATTCGAATAGAAAGTAAAAGGAATTATCGAATATAGTTTATTCGAAAGGAGTTAAGTGAAATGAGTAAATCAATAGCGTTAGTCAAATAGAGTTAATCCAATAGTGTTAGTCCATTAAAGTTAATTGATAAGGGTTAATCGAAAGGAGTTAAGTGAAAAGAGTAAATCGAATATAGCTATTCGAAGAGGGTTAAGTAAGGAAGTTAGTAAAGAAATATAAAGTGAACTTTGTCTATTTCAAAGTTAGAAATGTTGTTCAGTAAAGGTCTGAGAGGTAGTTCTACCCCAACTTGATTGGCTTCGTTTTTAACTAAGGGATAGTTAAGGTTCGGCAGTAAAGGAAATGGTTTGAGTTGGCATCGCGATGGTTTGTTTAAACATCTGTCTAAGTCCAATGAAAAAGCTTTGGAAATGTTTTCCAAATAAGAAACCAGAAATGTTTTCTAATAAAGAAAACGAGAAATGGAAATGTTTTCCATTGTTAATAACGTATATTTTCCAAATTTAGAAAATAAGAAATATTGAATATAGGGAAACCGGAGATAAGTAAAATTAATGAACTAAGGAGATGAATGTTAAATGATGTTTGATCGATATAATTTCCATTTGGAAATAATATCGTTGTTTGCACACTTGTTTTTATTCGATAGTTAAATCACAGACTATCGAAGTTTTGACCATTTTAACGTTGTTAATATGGAGAGACCGGTTGGATTATTATCCAAAGAACCACTCTGTATTGGCATAAGCGTTGTGAATCATATATGCCAAAGGAAATTGAAGACGGTGTTATGCAAGGGCTATCCTGTTTACAGAATAGTGCCTTCGGTTCATCCTGTTCCTGGATGACTTGTATGGACGGATGTCTGACAGAGTATTTCCAGATGATCATGTATATTGATTTCTCCAACTGTACCAAGAGTGGAAGCGAGGAAGGAAACTTCTTTTAGCTAACACATAATGTATGGTTGAGGACGTCAATCAGTGATTTGATGGATTTGATGATGTGACATTCAAAGTGAATCTGATGTGATGATAAAGCGTAGCTTCTAGCCTCACATCCGGTAAATGACAGAAATCGGGCAGGCAGCATGGCTAAGTCGGTCGCACCGAAGTAGGGTGTATAATCACCTGATCTAGAGTTTCATTTACTTCTAAAAATCTATTGTTGATTCTGTCCCATTCGGGAAACGGTTGCTGATCCCAACTGTTGGTGATATACATTCGATACACTGAAGCGAAATGAGTGGTCGGTCATGTGTGGCCGGGTTGCAAGATGTTCTTGTTGAACCCAGTGTATTCCTCTCTAGAGGTACACGAGCGAAAGGTGGATCCATACCTTGTCATAGTTGGAAACCCATTACCCAATACGTGCTTGCGGTTTTGATTGTATACTATATATGTAGAACGTGAGATGAAAGCATTTCTACTAGATGATTATATATATACTGTGGTTGATAGACATTATTATAATATCAAAAGGTTTTTGATATAAAAGATATTTTGGATTCTCATAAGGGAAAAACACGTTCCGTTATGCGGCGTGGTCTTATAAGATATCATATACCTGTATAACTGTTTAAACTGTTTTACTCACACCAGTCCCATGACTGACCCGGAGTTTACTTTGTTGTTTCCCTAAACTCTTGGGTGCCTAAATTTGTACGGGCAGTCAAGTAGTCGGGATTTACAGATATAATGGAAGAGCTTGGAGCAGGAGGCTTCAGGATCATATAGCTATAGTTTATTTCCGCTGAGTTGTAAGTGCTGTACTTTGATAATGATATGTATATTCAAGTCCCAAGTTTGTATTTCAAAGTTATGTTATGAAATATATTTATTCGTTCCGCTGTGAGATTCGTGTTACTCTGATGTTGTGTTCTTCTTCTTCTTCTATTCTAATTTTCTATCTTATCTTTCTCACCCTCTAATTTCTTTCACTAATTACCAGGATTTTTCGGTGTTTTGGTTATTGACATCGTGTCTATGTCGATAACCAAAGTCGCTAAAAATCCGGGTCGTTACAGTTGGTATCAGAGCTTAAGTTAAGAATTACTTGGCTCTGTGGCGTGACTCGGTAGAGATAGGGTTAGTAATACCCTAGATTGAGTTTGAGTGTATATATACGAGTGGACGTATTTGTTATTGATATAAAAGTTTGTTTTATATTGTGGAGATTCATTGGTTGAGTTGTTTATGGGTTCTGGTCGATCAGTTTGATCCACTGTATTGGTAGGAGTTACTAAACACTCGAATACGATGAACCGTCATGGTATGTTTTGAAAAGAGGGTAAATGAAAATAAATTTACCCAAAGTATATTTTGATACATATTGGATATATTGGGTGTTATTATAATCGAGTAAGATTATAAATTAAATGGTTATGTGAATAACCAATCAGAATTCATATAAGTGAAATACGTGAAATCAGATGAGTTAAATCTGAAATTTAAACCAGAAATTGAATTAAAATTCTGGAAAATTGGATAAGTGTTTGTAAATGGATTGGGATAAAAAAATAAGGAAAATTAAAGATCCTGGGAGATTTTGTATTGGTTTACAAGCAATGTGAATTATATTTTTGAAATGAATTTCAAAGTGGAAATGTTTAGAAATGGTTTTATAGTATTGAACTCACTTCGATCGCTGGAAAATAGATTCTGATGATGACAGCTGCATCATCAGTATTCATTTTCGAGTTGTAAGTGACGAATTACTACCAGAGATACATGTTTTGAAATTGTTTTGGGAAAGACAAGTTGTGTTGAATTTCAAAATGATATTTAAATATAGAAATTGGAATTTTTAAATAGATTTGAAATATTAACTTGTTTTAAAAGAAATAAAACGAGAAGTTCCTTTATAAACGAAGTTTATAAATAGTTCTTTATAAACGAAGTTTATAAATAGTTCTTTATAAATGAAGTTTATAAATGAAGTGAAGAGAATTATCATTGGATAATTCAGAAATAAAAATACAAGTGTGAAATTGAAAGGGAAATCTATTTTCAAAAGGCAGAAATATCGATTTCAAAAAGAATCGAAATCGAGACTTATGAAAAGAATGAATAAAGAAAATTTGAAATAGAAATTGAATATGTGAAATTCAATGGAATTGAAATAGAATTTAAATAGAAAATTCAAAGGGAATTTGAACATAGAAAATTCAAAGGGGATTTGAATATAGAAATTCAAATGAGATTTGAATAAAGAAGATTTAAATAATGGAAAATTGAATATAGAATTCATATAGAGTAATAATAGGATTCGAATATAGAAATTCAAAGGGAGTTTGAATATATGAAATTTAATGGAATTGAAATAGAGTTTGAATATATCAAATCAGATATAGAATTTGAAAGAGTAAATTCGAATATAAAAATCGAATAGAATTTGACATATGAAAAAAATCGAATAGAATTTGACATATGAAAAATCGAATAGAATTTGACATATGAAAAAAACCGAATAGAATTTGAATAAGAGAATCGAAATGGAATTTGAATATAGGAAATTCAAATAAAATTTGAAATGGAATTCAATTAGTTGATAAGTAAGTTAAAATATATTTGAACATGTATATTCAAATAAAAAGGTGAAATGGGCAAACCAGTAATTTGAAAATCACTTAACGAACTAAGTTAAAACGATTGGATTAAGTTGAAATGAATTAGAAATGTATGGATATACATGAGATAGGAATGGATAAGGTATGAGGTATATAAATAGAATGCTCGACGAAAGGTATGTATTTAATTCACATATGAGATTTTATGCGCCGTATCGGCTAGCCGCTTGGCTTTTCTTTTTCTGTTGATTGGAGAAGGCCTGTGTGGCAGTTTGGGGATTTTCCCGATGCTCCTAGTACAAAGGAGGTTATGGCGAATTTTTCCGGGAATTTAAGGAGATAGAATATTTTTAAGATAATTTGATAGTTAGAAATCAACGTATCGATATATATATAGAAGTCGATAAGAAAATGAACTTAGAATTAGAATGGTAAAATCAAAAAGGAAGACTAGGAATAAAAATCTAGTAAGAATAGAAAGAGAAGGTGTATACGTATTTAAAGGTGAATAATTGGTTTGTAAAGTATTGATTATTCGAGTAAGTAGTCATATCTGTTTGACGTTATAAATGTTATTCAGTCAAGGTCTGAGAGGTAGTTATACCCCAACTTGATTGATTTCATTATTAACAAATAAATAGTAAGATTTCACGCTCGAAGATCAATGTTGAATAAGAGTTAGTTGAATATAGTATTTGCGTTGTCGTAACGATGTTTTACACAACATCCGTTTTAACCCAAATAAGTGTAACTTGGAAATAGAATGATAAATATTTCCTAAGTATAGAAATAAAAGAGATCGGAAAAGAGATAAGTAATTGTAATATTTTCCAATTATAAATAGCGTATATTTTCTAAAGTTTAGAAAATAAAGGGAGGCGATATTCGGAGATGTTTTCCAAATAACATAAAAGGCCAATATGGTTATTGAAAATATTTGGTTAACAAATATTGACAAAGGAATAGAGAAGTGATTTAACTAATGGAATATTGATTAAGGGCTCAGTTGAATTTCAAAAAGGAAAATTTGAAAAGAGTAAACTGTTAAAAACTCCCTAGTAAAGACTGTTTGAATTAAAAACAAATTTAATAGAAATTTGTGAAAGAAAATTTGAATTAAAGTAAAATCAGTTAAGTGGTAACTGAAGTTAAATTGAAATCGAATAAGATTGGATTTGTGAAATTAGAATCCGAAATGGTATTGGATTGAGGAGTTAAGGAATTGAAAATCAAGAATTGAACTCGAGTTGAAATGATATTTGGCTTGGATATAAACGAATGGTTGTATTTGGGATAAAACTGATTTGGAGTTGATTGGCATGACATTAGTATATGCTGAATTGATAGCAGATGTGAGGGATATAACGATATGCCCGACAAAAAGGTACTAGTTTATTTTATATATTGGGTATGAGATTTTGATGAGCCGAATTGGCAAGCCACTTGGCTGTTTGATTTTCTTTTGGGATGGAGACGGCCCAAAGAGGCAAGTGGTGGTTTGACGTATTGACCAGTACAAAGGAGGTGCCGGCGAAATTTTTCGAAGAGTTAAGGCGTTAGAAAATTTTCAGGAGTTTTGAAAATTTTCGTTGATAAGAATTAATTAATAATTTAATTGAATTAAATTGGTTCAGTTGAAACTGAAGTTAAGAAGTGAACAAATGTGTTCTAACCAGTCGATATGGTCGTCCTCCACCTTTTAGCAATTTCGAGGACGAAATTATTTTAAGTGGGGAAGATTGTAATGACTCGCATTGGCAGAGGTATTATGATTAATTTATTTAATTATATCAATGGTGGTTTAGAGAATTTAATGGTCGTGGAGTTTAATAATGATGAATATTTAATTAAAATAATAAATTAAATAATATATTTAATTCTGAAATAAACAGAATTGGCGGAAATGGCGATATGGTGTGAACCGGATCATCTGTGATATTTAATTCAACTTGGAATTGAAATTGGAATAACGAATATATTCAATCGTCGACAGTTAAACGTATAGTTTATAATATAATTATAAACGAGCTCGAAATGGCGCTGCAGTTCGTTAATTGGCGATTCGAACTTTAACTGAATGTACAGAGTTCATTTTAAATCGGATTTCTGTGAAACAAGAAACGTGTGGAGCTGGTGGAGTATATCTTTCTAGTGGAAGAGAAAAATCGATATTTCGTCGTGTAGATTTTGAGATATGTCCAAATCAAATTTTAAAAATAGTCGCTATAGAATAGTTTATCGACCGTATCGGTTTATTCGATATAACTAGAGATCGGGTTTGAATTTAGACAAGGTTCTTTTGGGAAGTAGTGATAATTTAATTTTTAGGATTTTTTGGTAATTTTTAATTAATTTAATAAGCAACTTTTTATTTGGGGTATTGTGCACCCTGTAATCAACATTTTGAAGTTTCAAAATATGAGGTAATCTACCAGTATTATTATATATTTGGGATCGCGGCACCTCACTGAACATGACTGTATTTTTACTTCAGTCTCAACGCGTACCTAAACTTAAGAGAGCGAAGAAAAGGGTGTATCCGAGAATGTATACACTATCTTTTTCATGCACAAAATGGAAACGTGCCTTCCGTTAAACCATATTTTTGCTTCATGGTTAACTTGTGTTCCACGTCTGCAACATATGAAAGCTAAAAGCCTTATAACCTAAAGCAAATCCTCTGGAAACTCAAAAGGTGCCGCCACCTTCATTTATCCTTTCAGAAATTTAAAAAGAACAAACCGATCAACCCCTCCACAACAAATAGATCTACAACAAATCTTGGTTAAGTTTTCCACCACTGTTTTGCATGGAAAGTGTGATGTAAGGTCAGCACGTAGGAGGATCGGGAGTTTGATGCTTTTCTATTTCGGTCTTCATGGTACGAATAGCGTGCAAGATGAAGTCGCCTTCGATTTGGGGAAACTCGCGGTTGTATGTGGGGCCAAGTCTGAGAGATGGCGGTTGTAAGGAGAGAGTGGAGCGAGAGTTGGAGATTGGTTTTAACGCGATTAAGAAGGAGACTCAGAGATGTTGAGAGGGAGAACTGTTTGGTGATACCGGGCAAGACTTGCGGCAAGATGAAAGTGAAAGTGGAAATTTGTTTCAGTGCGGCAAAAATGATTTGTAAAAAAAAAGGGAATGTGCATGTTTGAAGTTTATACTGAGAGGAGTAAATGATGCTTCCCGTTTTTAAATTGCGAAGTCAAGGGGGTCGGCGTTTCAATGTCACGGTTTCGCCTGAAGCACCGAAATCAGGCATGCTTGCGAGTTTGTTTGATGCTGGGTGGAAAGGGAGAGTGTGGTGTAGTTGTTGGTTCAAAGTTCGGTCATGGTCTTCAGATTTGGAGCAGCCGTTTGATTGAGGAAGAAGAGATATTTTGGGGCGGGTCGGGCTATTGTCTTCAGTGGGCCAAGAAATGAATGGGTAAGGGTCCAATAATTAATGATATATATGTTTAATTCAATTAAATTAATGAATGAATTTATAACTATAATATCTAATGCATACGTTATCAGAATTTCACAAACGTGGATCCATTGGGACTGTAAGGACCTGTAACTTCCCCGTGAAGGAAAGCACGAATACTTTGAGAACAACACACAAAAGGACACAGACGGAAGAACATTTCATTGTTATTACAACAATTCCATCAGATACAAGAATATACAGAGTATAAATGAATAAATTACATTCGATAAATATCAGAGATTACAATAAATTACACAGCAGCGGAAAATAATACAAAAGCACAACTGAAAGTAATGCACGGATACAGAGCTTTCCGAGCATCGTTCCAGCTGTAAATCAGGACCCTGTGAATATAAATCTGCAAAACCAAAACTACTAGCTGCCCGTGCGGAAAATAGGGGCACCCAGAGTTTAGGTTAAAACAATAAACTCCAGGTCAGTCATGTGACTGGTGTGAGAACTAAAACAGTTATTAATATTGGTTTTAAAGTTAGGTAAATCAAGGGACCACGCCGTATAACACGGAACGGGTTTCCTCCCAAGAATACCAGTGCATAGAACAAACAGCGCAATGCTAAATAAAGAAAAATGAAGTTGTTATAAGACCCAGGTCCCATCACACAATGCAACGCAAGCCGGAGGATAGGGTTTTCCCTTATAACAGCCAAAGCATGCTTGATACGTTTAAAACACATTATTTTGATATTACTATATGTGTATAGTGTCAAAACAATTTCACATCATAAATATCAATCATAGGCGGCATGGGTACCATCTATCATGTCGCCATACTAGTTCTACAATTAAAACCGCAATACACGTATTGGAAATTGGATTTCCGTCATGAGCCGAGGCAAGGGGCAAGCTCCTCTCCGCGTTCGAGACACTCTAGCAAATGTCCCAGGACCCCACTATGATCCTTGGATCTTCAGGGCCGGTCCTCTCTTACTTTTGAGGATTAGTTATTCCTGAACACACGTTTCCCGGTCCTTACAGACCTATATCCGAGGCGCCTCATATCCAACAACCACACAGGTGAAAAGTATATAAATGTCAGGGCTGGTAGGTCACTGACACCACCCTAGCTAGAAAGAAACGTCGTGCTCTCCCTGCAGTCACTATCCCGTTTTTGACTCATACCGAGGTGTGAGGCTCGCGAATTCACGTTATACACAAAGCTACGCCACACAGGCCGTGCTTTGATCATCAACCACAAGACTTTGCTTTTCAACAGAAGCCTTGATCAATTGCCACTTACGCGTGCCACATTGGCAATTCACTCCATGCGACTGATGTCCATCGATATACAACCTCTGAGCTCGTACGTCTCAGAGAAGGGCGTTAAGCAAGAGAATAAATTCTCCGCCGCCAAACAGATGTATATTTAATAGAGATCAATCAACACAGAATAAAATCCAATGTCAGACACACAATCCATTTACAAGTTCGTTCTGGGTCTGAACGAAACCGGAGGCACTTTCCTCGCATATCCATCCATCTCCAGGTACGTCTGGACGATCACCAACTGATTCCCTCATCCTGGGTGTACAGCCCAATCAAGATCATCAGTAATCACCCAAACGATGTGAAGACTTCCGGTTTTCAACCACCGTCTTCATCTTCGACATCTCGTCGAATCGGTTATTCAGAATGGGTATAAACCCGGCCTTTCTGAATAACCCACGTATATAATAAACGAATGTTACACAAACACAACGAACGCCTCATTCCAATTCAGAATATTCTTTTATTCACAAAATCACATTCTTAGGGAAATGTTCCCATTAATTTTATCCAAGATAAATTCTTCTAAATTTATTCTTTAATCCTCCTATGGATATCATTTCAAACTAGTCGGGATTAACGAACCACACCGAAGTAATTATTTGTTTTATTTCCCAATCCCAACCTATATATCCCATGGAGCAAAACTGGTGATACTCCATATCTAACACCACGGTGTTATCGGTAAAATTAATTACCATTTCACGTTCAAATTTAATTAAAGATTTAACTATCGCTTTGGAGCAAAACTGGTGATACTCCACTCTCGATCACTTTTCAGATTTGATAATTTAAATTATCAATCCACATTTTTAATCTAATTAAAGATTCATTAAAACTCCACTTAGTTTTAATCTTCACAAAAATCAATATTCTGTCTTTAACTGGGTTAAAGAACCAATGTCTTCTAAAACACGATTCACGACAAACCCAAATCACATTTGATATTAAATACAAGGCTTTGAATAGAAAATATATCGGCTTATATTCAATATCAAATTCTGAAACCAACAAATATCGTATTGGAAATAACGATATAAAATATATCTTTCAAATTCCCATAACAATATCCGTATAGTCACGAAATCCAATATCGAAATATTCTGAAGATAATTTCGATTCAACTCCAGTCCAATCCACGTATTGGGAATATCGATTATTTTTAAAATCACTTTCAAATTCAATTTATTCATTTCAAAAATAAATTGATTTTTAATTCTAGTTCAAAACTAGTTCATTTCGATAAAAATCTATTTTTATCTTTTCAAATGTGGAATTTTTCACCCCAGTTCTTTCCAATTCACATATTATAATTTTACACAAATTATAGATATTTTTAATAATTTTATCAAGGCCCGTACAGTCGATTTCCATCAACGGCCATCGAACTGCACTTACAGCGACCTTTTTCGAATTTGATTTGGACATAATTCCAAATCCAACCGTTAGATTTCAAATTTGTAATATTCATTGGAAAGCTCTTTTCGATACGAACCCAACGGTTCCGGTTTTAGGAGAATCCGACGGTCGGATCTCCCGCAATGTCCGTTTGAAATAAATGGTCGAAATTCACGAACTGCCGCGGCGCGGCGCGTTCTATTCAGGCCATTATATTATATATATAATATATATAATATATATTTCATCGATTTCTATTTAAAACGAATTATATAAATAGTTTTAAAATTCGTTTCAAAATCTATTTCAACTTCCATTTCAATTCAAAGCCAAAATGGAATTCTTCTTTATAAATCCGTTTTAAAATTCATTTCTATTCAATTCGAATTTCAATTCAATTTGAATTCCTTTTCAATTCAATTCATTTCGAAATCGTTTTCAATTCAATTCATTTCGAAATCGTTTTCAATTCAATTCATTTCGAAATCGTTTTCAATTCAATTCATTTCGAATTTCAATTTCAGAATATTTAATTTCGAAATCGTTTTCAATTCAATTCATTTCGAAATCGTTTTCAATTCAATTCATTTCGAATTTCAATTTCAAAATATTTAATTTCGAAATCACTTTTCAATATTCATTATACAACAATAAAATCGATATAAATATCGTTCACGTTAAAATGGCGCAAAACTAATCAACACGGCTTTATATTTTTCACAACTTCTTTATTTTATTCAACAAATGAATATTTATCCCATTCAACACATGAATCTATATTTTTTTCAAACCACGACTAATCTCAACACATGAGTACTGTCAACACATCACTATTTTTGTTATGTGAAATATTTTATAAAACTATGGTATCTATCGTTTGATTTTTAATTAGACTTCTACTGGGAAGTAGTTCTAATTTTAAATATGATAAAGATGTAATTTTTCTTATTTAAAATATTTCACTCAACACATGAATAGTTTCAACCCATAATCATCGTCAACACATGACTATTTTTATATCCAACACATGAATTTTCTTTTATCATATTCATTATTTTCCCGATTGGAATGAGGCCCAATCAATCACCATATAACGTTAATTATATGGATTCCATACAACACATGTATATAATAGCATTGAAAAATAATCAACCATCAACCAAAGTGCACTACACTGTATAAGCATCAAATATAGATATCTGACGCTTATAACAGCCTGTCAATCAATCGATCGACATATTTAATAAATCAGGATGAGTGAACTTCAAATTTCATCCCAACACCCGTGTGGGGTTTCAAACAATCAAACACAGATTTTATTTGTGCAGTTGGGCGATGTGTAAAATTTATCGACCCAATCAATATCAGTCAAATCAGTGTATATAAACAAATCGGCCGATTTGTTTATAAATATTTTATTTATTCACTTTCACGTTAAAAACTATATTTTTAACGATAAAACATTTTATTTTAACACATGAATTTCTATTCAGTTCATTTATTCGATAAAATGATATTTTTATTTTTCTAACATATTTTAGAAAATTTCGGCGGCATAACGGCACGATACTAGAAACGGGACAAGGCCTAGCCTTATCCCCGGTCTAGTGAAGGCCCACGCCATTCACACATCAATCAAATCACTTTCATTATGCAAACCACAAAATTTGGAGTAAGAGTCTAACCTAGCCTTACTCCTTCGCCTTATAACGGCGCACGTCTAATCCTAACCAATTTATCGATTCGATTTTTCACACCACAAACCACATTCAAACCAATATCTCAATCAATCACCAAACAGCCAAACAAACAAGTCCATGGTCTGTGGACGATTGTGTCGGGTGCTACTAAACATCGTCTGCATCCTAGTATACATATATAACTAGAAAGTAAATTGAAGAGTGAGAAATTCTCACCTAAAGCTATCCAATACCACGACTTTTCAGTTATAGAAATCTTCTTCGTTATCCTATCTTCGTCATCTTCGTTGCCCGTAGTCACTATATATATAAAAATCACACATTTTTATATTTCGATGTTTTTAAAATAAAAATCACAATTTTATTTATTCAATTTCAATTTAAAAATCATATTTTTATAATCACTTCATATATTTAAAAATCGAATTTCTTTACTATGCTATTCAATATTAAAAATCCCGCCTTTTCTATTTTTAAAATCTAATCTTTTCTATTTTTAAAATCTAATCTTTTCTATTTTTAAAATCTAATCTATTTTTAAAATCTAATCTTTTCTATTTTAAAAATATCGTCTTTTCGTCGATAAAGATTTTACCTTTTCTAAAATAAAGATTTCGCCTTTACTAAAATAAAGATTTCGCCTTTATATAAAAAAAATCATCACTTGATTTCAATGTATATAAAATAAAAATCAGATTTTTATTTTGCTACATATACAAAGATTATATTTTTAATATTCCTATATAGTAAAGATTATATTTTTAATACTTTAAATATATAAAAATCATATTTTTATTATTTTAAAAATATAAAGATCATACCTTTTACCAAATAAAAATCCTATCTTTTCACCTTTTAAAGTTCTAATCTTTTTCCATTTAAAATTCAAACCTTTTCTATTTTAAATTCTTTTTAAAATCAGTTTTAAATTACTTTTAAATTACTTTAAAATCGAAATTAGTTTTAAACTTTTAAAATAGAAACAGTATTTAATTTTTTTTTCTCAGTTTATATAAATCAAAAATAAAATAAATAAAAAGAAAAAAAAAGGACTTACAGGGGGGTTTGGGCGTTCGCTGTGGGCTTCAAGAGGAGGGAGAAGCGGCGCAGAAGAGAGGGGGGGGGGTTGATCGGAGGCCGACGGCGGCACAGGGGGGTTAGGGTTTGGGGCTATCGCGGTTTTCAAGAAGGGGAGGAGGGAGAATACGGAGGAAAGAGGCGCGAGGGGGGCGACGCCTGGAGGGTGGCGTGGCGGCGGGTGGCGGAGGGCAGGGCGACTTCGATTTGGGGGAGGGCTGCGAGGTGGCGGCGGCTCCGATCCCTTTCGTCGTCGTTTTTTTTTTTTTTTTTTAAATCGATTCTGAGAAATAATAAGGGGGGGTCGGCTGATAAGGAGGAAAGGGATTATTATTTTTTTTTTATTATTTTATTTTATTTTAATTATTTTATTTGCCAATAGTTGACTTTTACATACGTCATCAAAACGGGGCCCACCACCTGTCGTCCATAGCGTTTAACCCCCATTCTGAACACAATGGGACATGTATCGTCAGCTGATTCGGCTGTTACAATCAGTTTCCGTTAAATTTACATTTAAATCACTACATTGAATTTTAAACGTACATTTCAAATTACCGGGGTCACATACTAACTTTAAAAATTCCAGAAAAATATTTTCTAGCTTCGTATTGACGATACGGTCCTAACAAAACTAGTTTCGTCGAATTCTGAGATCGTATGAAAAATGGCCAATTTCCAGTCGATTAAAATCAACTGAAACCGGTCAAACGCGTTTTCCTTTGCCACGCTCACATATTGATTCGAAAAATTATGAAATTTGAAAGCTAGCAATAATTTGACACTGCGGATCCAACAAAACTGGTTTCGTCGAAATCCGAGGTCGTTTGCAAAATGTCCATTTTTAAGGGCTTGAATTCCATAGCGACTATTCAGAATTTTCAATTGGACATATCTTTTGATTCCCGCCATGAAATCTCAATTTGTCGGATTCGTTGGAAAGATCTCATCAATTAGATCCTAATGTTTTTGGTTTCACTAAAATCCGGATTGTTTTGCATCCGGTACATTCAATTGAAGTTTGATATCGAATTATCGAACTACCGCGCCATTTTCAATTCTATTATAATTATTTATATAATTATTTATATTCTAACGACGACGCGTATAATATATACGTTCGAATTCTATTCAAAATAAATTTATCGCCGATTTTATTTAAAATAATCTATTTTAAATATGCAAAATTCATTAAAATTGCCGAAATAAAAATTTTAAACTGGCCCAGATTTTGCGGGTTATTACAATCTCCCCCACTTAAAACTTTTCGTCCCCGAAAAGGAACAAAGTCGAAAGTGGTTTGATTATTCAACGCTACGTTCGATCTGGCTTCCATTCTCCAACTTTTCAGTTTCAGAGAATTTTCAAAATTTCAAAAATTTGGCTAACACCCTAAATTTTCGAAAAATTTCGCCATAACCTCCCCTGCACCGGGAGCATCGGGGAATTTCAAATAGCTTCCCCGGTCCTTCAGATCTCAAAAAGAAAAAGAAAAAGCCAAGCGGCTAGCCAATAGGCTCACAAAATCATCATCACCCAAACAAAACAGGAAATTATGTAGTAAACATGTACCTATTTGTCGGGCAAACAAATTTTATTCTCTGCTCTAGCCTCCTTGCTATGACCTGTTCAATGTAATATATGCATATGCAAGCAAATGTGACCAATTTTCAATATAGTTCAATATTTGATTCAATTAGGCATAAATGGTTAAAAATTAGCAAACAAATAAACAAACAACACAAACATCAATCAATTAGTGGATTAGAGTTTCAAATTCATAAATTTGATACATATACAGAAAATCATGTTTTTGATGCCAATTCACAACAATGTGTTCTAACTATATTAGTTTTGGTTCTCACACCAGTCTAATGGAAATATATAGATATCACACCTTCGAAACACGAATATAAATACTGATGATGTGGCCACATCACCAGAATTATCTCCGGGTGTCTAGAATGTGATTCTATATCTATCCAGTATATTAAAACTTCGAATATACGTTCATGACGCGTATACGCGAAATCTATATATACTCGATTGTCCATATTCAAAATAAATAAATAATCAAATACGTATAAAACGATTTAAATTTTCAAAACAAAATTTGTTTCCATTTGAAAAATATACTCTTCACACTCGTTCTAGGATACTACTGATCCTATCTCTAACGAGTTATTCTAATTGGATATTACTAATCCAATATCTGATGAATTCTTTCGTATGGTTCTAATGTGTCTTGTTCTCGAGCTCTGTAAACCAAAGCTCTGATACCAAACTGACAGAACCCGTAACTTCCCCGTGAAGGAAAGCACGAATACTTTGAGAACAACACACAAAAGGACACAGACGGAAGAACATTTCATTGTTATTACAACAATTCCATCAGATACAAGAATATACATAGTATAAATGAATAAATTACATTCGATAAATATCAGAGATTACAATAAATTACACAGCAGCGGAAAATAATACAAAAGCACAACTGAAAGTAATGCACGGATACAGAGCTTTCCGAGCATCGTTCCAGCTGTAAATCAGGACCCTGTGAATATAAATCTGCAAAACCAAAACTACTAGCTGCCCGTGCGGAAAATAGGGGCACCCAGAGTTTAGGTTAAAACAATAAACTCCAGGTCAGTCATGTGACTGGTGTGAGAACTAAAACAGTTATTAATATTGGTTTTAAAGTTAGGTAAATCAAGGGACCACGCCGTATAACACGGAACGGGTTTCCTCCCAAGAATACCAGTGCATAGAACAAACAGCGCAATGCTAAATAAAGAAAAATGAAGTTGTTATAAGACCCAGGTCCCATCACACAATGCAACGCAAGCCGGAGGATAGGGTTTTCCCTTATAACAGCCAAAGCATGCTTGATACGTTTAAAACACATTATTTTGATATTACTATATGTGTATAGTGTCAAAACAATTTCACATCATAAATATCAATCATAGGCGGCATGGGTACCATCTATCATGTCGCCATACTAGTTCTACAATTAAAACCGCAATACACGTATTGGAAATTGGATTTCCGTCATGAGCCGAGGCAAGGGGCAAGCTCCTCTCCGCGTTCGAGACACTCTAGCAAATGTCCCAGGACCCCACTATGATCATTGGATCTTCAGGGCCGGTCCTCTCTTACTTTTGAGGATTAGTTATTCCTGAACACACGTTTCCCGGTCCTTACAGACCTATATCCGAGGCGCCTCATATCCAACAACCACACAGGTGAAAAGTATATAAATGTCAGGGCTGGTAGGTCACTGACACCACCCCAGCTAGAAAGAAACGTCGTGCTCTTCCTGCAGTCACTATCCCGTTTTTGACTCATACCGAGGTGTGAGGCTCGCGAATTCAAGTTATACACAAAGCTACGCCACACAGGCCGTGCTTTGATCATCAACCACAAGACTTTGCTTTTCAACAGAAGCCTTGATCAATTGCCACTTACGCGTGCCACATTGGCAATTCACTCCATGCGACTGATGTCCATCGATATACAACCTCTGAGCTCGTACGTCTCAGAGAAGGGCGTTAAGCAAGAGAATAAATTCTCCGCCGCCAAACAGATGTATATTTAATAGAGATCAATCAACACAGAATAAAATCCAATGTCAGACACACAATCCATTTACAAGTTCGTTCTGGGTCTGAACGAAACCGGAGGCACTTTCCTCGCATATCCATCCATCTCCAGGTACGTCTGGACGATCACCAACTGATTCCCTCATCCTGGGTGTACAGCCCAATCAAGATCATCAGTAATCACCCAAACGATGTGAAGACTTCCGGTTTTCAACCACCGTCTTCATCTTCGACATCTCGTCGAATCGGTTATTCAGAATGGGTATAAACCCGGCCTTTCTGAATAACCCACGTATATAATAAACGAATGTTACACAAACACAACGAACGCCTCATTCCAATTCAGAATATTCTTTTATTCACAAAATCACATTCTTAGGGAAATGTTCCCATTAATTTCATCCAAGATAAATTCTTCTAAATTTATTCTTTAATCCTCCTATGGATATCATTTCAAACTAGTCGGGATTAACGAACCACACCGAAGTAATTATTTGTTTTATTTCCCAATCCCAACCTATATATCCCATGGAGCAAAACTGGTGATACTCCATATCTAACACCACGGTGTTATCGGTAAAATTAATTACCATTTCACGTTCAAATTTAATTAAAGATTTAACTATCGCTTTGGAGCAAAACTGGTGATACTCCACTCTCGATCACTTTTCAGATTTGATAATTTAAATTATCAATCCACATTTTTAATCTAATTAAAGATTCATTAAAACTCCACTTAGTTTTAATCTTCACAAAAATCAATATTCTGTCTTTAACTGGGTTAAAGAACCAATGTCTTCTAAAACACGATTCACGACAAACCCAAATCACATTTGATATTAAATACAAGGCTTTGAATAGAAAATATATCGGCTTATATTCAATATCAAATTCTGAAACCAACAAATATCGTATTGGAAATAACGATATAAAATATATCTTTCAAATTCCCATAACAATATCCGTATAGTCACGAAATCCAATATCGAAATATTCCGAAGATAATTTCGATTCAACTCCAGTCCAATCCACGTATTGGGAATATCGATTATTTTTAAAATCACTTTCAAATTCAATTTATTCATTTTAAAAATAAATTGATTTTTAATTCTAGTTCAAAACTAGTTCATTTCGATAAAAATCTATTTTTATCTTTTCAAATGTGGAATTTTTCACCCCAGTTCTTTCCAATTCACATATTATAATTTTACACAAATTATAGATATTTTTAATAATTTTATCAAGGCCCGTACAGTCGATTTCCATCAACGGCCAACGAACTGCACTTACAGCGACCTTTTTCGAATTTGATTTGGACATAATTCCTAATCCAACCGTTAGATTTCAAATTTCTAATATTCATTGGAAAGCTCTTTTCGATACGAACCCAACGGTTCCGGTTTTAGGAGAATCCGACGGTCGGATCTCCCGCAATGTCCGTTTGAAATAAATGGTCGAAATTCACGAACTGCCGCGGCGCGGCGCGTTCTATTCAGGCCATTATATTATATATATAATATATATAATATATATTTCGTCGATTTCTATTTAAAACGAATTATATAAATAGTTTTAAAATTCGGTTCAAAATCTATTTCAACTTCCATTTCAATTCAAAGCCAAAATGGAATTCTTCTTTATAAATCCGTTTTAAAATTCATTTCTATTCAATTCGAATTTCAATTCAATTTGAATTCCTTTTCAATTCAATTCATTTCGAAATCGTTTTCAATTCAATTCATTTCGAAATCGTTTTCAATTCAATTCATTTCGAAATCGTTTTCAATTCAATTCATTTCGAATTTCAATTTCAAAATATTTAATTTCGAAATCGTTTTCAATTCAATTCATTTCGAAATCGTTTTCAATTCAATTCATTTCGAATTTCAATTTCAAAATATTTAATTTCGAAATCACTTTTCAATATTCATTATACAACGAATAAAATCGATATAAATATCGTTCACGTTAAAATGGCGCAAAACTAATCAACACGGCTTTATATTTTTCACAACTTCTTTATTTTATTCAACAAATGAATATTTATCCCATTCAACACATGAATCTATATTTTTTTCAACCCACGACTAATCTCAACACATGAGTACTGTCAACACATCACTATTTTTGTTATGTGAAATATTTTATAAAACTATGGTATCTATCGTTTGATTTTTAATTAGACTTCTACTGGGAAGTAGTTCTAATTTTAAATATGATAAAGATGTAATTTTTCTTATTTAAAATATTTCACTCAACACATGAATAGTTTCAACCCATAATCATCGTCAACACATGACTATTTTTATATCCAACACATGAATTTTCTTTTATCATATTCATTATTTTCCCGATTGGAATGAGGCCCAATCAATCACCATATAACGTTAATTATATGGATTCCATACAACACATGTATATAATAGCATTGAAAAATAATCAACCATCAACCAAAGTGCACTACACTGTATAAGCATCAAATATAGATATCTGACGCTTATAACAGCCTGTCAATCAATCGATCGACATATTTAATAAATCAGGATGAGTGAACTTCAAATTTCATCCCAACACCCGTGTGGGGTTTCAAACAATCAAACACAGATTTTATTTGTGCAGTTGGGCGATGTGTAAAATTTATCGACCCAATCAATATCAGTCAAATCAGTGTATATAAACAAATCGGCCGATTTGTTTATAAATATTTTATTTATTCACTTTCACGTTAAAAACTATATTTTTAACGATAAAACATTTTATTTTAACACATGAATTTCTATTCAGTTCATTTATTCGATAAAATGATATTTTTATTTTTCTAACATATTTTAGAAAATTTCGGCGGCATAACGGCACGATACTAGAAACGGGACAAGGCCTAGCCTTATCCCCGGTCTAGTGAAGGCCCACGCCATTCACACATCAATCAAATCACTTTCATTATGCAAACCACAAAATTTGGAGTAAGAGTCTAACCTAGCCTTACTCCTTCGCCTTATAACGGCGCACGTCTAATCCTAACCAATTTATCGATTCGATTTTTCACACCACAAACCACATTCAAACCAATATCTCAATCAATCACCAAACAGCCAAACAAACAAGTCCATGGTCTGTGGACGATTGTGTCGGGTGCTACTAAACACCGTCTGCATCCTAGTATATATATATATAACTAGAAAGTAAATTGAAGAGTGAGAAATTCTCACCTAAAGCTATCCAATACCACGACTCTTCAGTTATAGAAATCTTCTTCGTTATCCCATCTTCGTCATCTTCGTTGCCCGTAGTCACTATATATATAAAAATCACACATTTTTATATTTCGATGTTTTTAAAATAAAAATCACATTTTTATTTATTCACTTTCAATTTAAAAATCATATTTTTATAATCACTTCATATATTTAAAAATCGAATTTCTTTACTATGCTATTCAATATTAAAAATCCCGCCTTTTCTATTTTTAAAATCTAATCTTTTCTATTTTTAAAATCTAATCTTTTCTATTTTTAAAATCTAATCTATTTTTAAAATCTAATCTTTTCTATTTTAAAAATATCGTCTTTTCGTCGATAAAGATTTTACCTTTTCTAAAATAAAGATTTCGCCTTTACTAAAATAAAGATTTCGCCTTTATATAAAAAAAATCATCACTTGATTTCAACGTATATAAAATAAAAATCAGATTTTTATTTTGCTACATATACAAAGATTATATTTTTAATATTCCTATATAGTAAAGAATATATTTTTAATACTTTAAAAATATAAAAATCATATTTTTATTATTTTAAAAATATAAAGATCATACCTTTTACCAAATAAAAATCCTATCTTTTCACCTTTTAAAGTTCTAATCTTTTTCCATTTAAAATTCAAACCTTTTCTATTTTAAATTCTTTTTAAAATCAGTTTTAAATTACTTTTAAATTACTTTAAAATCGAAATTAGTTTTAAACTTTTAAAATAAAAACAGTATTTAATCTTTTTTTTTCTCAGTTTATATAAATCAAAAATAAAATAAATAAAAAGAAAAAAAAAGGACTTACAGGGGGGTTTGGGCGTTCGCTGTGGGCTTCAAGAGGAGGGAGAAGCGGCGCAGAAGAGAGGGAGGGGTTGATCGGAGGCCGACGGCGGCACAGGGGGGTTAGGGTTTGGGGCTATCGCGGTTTTCAAGAAGGGGAGGAGGGAGAATACGGAGGAAAGAGGCGCGAGGGGGGCGACGCCTGGAGGGTGGCGTGGCGGTGGGTGGCGGAGGGCAGGGCGACTTCGATTTGGGGGAGGGCTGCGAGGTGGCGGCGGCTCCGATCCCTTTCGTCGTCGTTTTTTTTTTTTAAATCGATTCTGAGAAATAATAGGGGGGGGGGTCGGCTGATAAGGAGGAAAGGGATTATTATTTTTTTATTATTATTTTATTTTATTTTAATTATTTTATTTGCCAATAGTTGACTTTTACATACGTCATCAAAACGGGGCCCACCACCTGTCGTCCATAGCGTTTAACCCCCATTCTGAACACAATGGGACATGTATCGTCAGCTGATTCGGCTGTTACAATCAGTTTCCGTTAAATTTACATTTAAATCACTACATTGAATTTTAAACGTACATTTCAAATTACCGGGGTCACATACTAACTTTGAAAATTCCAGAAAAATATTTTCTAGCTTCGTATTGACGATACGGTCCTAACAAAACTAGTTTCGTCGAATTCTGAGATCGTATGAAAAATGGCCAATTTCCAGTCGATTAAAATCAACTGAAACCGGTCAAACGCGTTTTCCTTTGCCACGCTCACATATTGATTCGAAAAATTATGAAATTTGAAAGCTAGCAATAATTTGACACTGCGGATCCAACAAAACTTGTTTCGTCGAAATCCGAGGTCGTTTGCAAAATGTCCATTTTTAAGGGCCTGAATTCCATAGCGACTATTCAGAATTTTCAATTGGACATATCTTTTGATTCCCGCCATGAAATCTCAATTTGTCGGATTCGTTGGAAAGATCTCATCAATTAGATCCTAATGTTTTTGGTTTCACTAAAATCCGGATTGTTTTGCATCCGGTACATTCAATTGAAGTTTGAAATCGAATTATCGAACTACCGCGCCATTTTCAATTCTATTATAATTATTTATATAATTATTTATATTCTAACGACGACGCGTATAATATATACGTTCGAATTCTATTCAAAATAAATTTCTCGCCAATTTTATTTAAAATAATCTATTTTAAATATGCAAAATTCATTAAAATTGCCGAAATAAAAATTTTAAACTGGCCCAGATTTTGCGGGTTATTACAGGGACCGTATGACCGTATGCTACACGATGAAGCTGACTGGAAGTGAATTCGAGCTCGTTACAATTTATTGCAAAATAAATTGTCCATTTGAATCAAGAGATGGTTATCGTTATCAACGATGATCGTCCAATGTGAGTAAATCTCACCAACCCTGAACAGTTTATAATTTCATGTTGTATTTTTAGAACTGTTAGATATTGACTGATTGACTGTGTGTTGATTGTTTGATTGAACTGCTAGACAGTTAGTTGAATTTCTATATTGATTCTATTTAACAGAATGTATCATATAGAACTGAAAGTGATGTTATCTATATTGTTTAACATCTGTGATGCAGGGAAACAGGTTGGAGGAATCCGACTGGATTCCTCAACATTTATTTTACTGTTTTCATATATTGTGATATATGATGTGTTATATAAATCTGTTATGGATTATGTGGGTTGGAATGATGTTGATCATTGTTATTTGATATTGTAAATATCATAAAAGACCCTGGGATGTAAAAAGAAGTATTTCAATGTATATTGAAATAAAGGAATTTTATAAAATCACAGGATTTTATAAAAGGAATTATTTATAAAACGAACACGGTTTTATAAAAGGGATATTTATTTAGAAAATAAATAGAAATAGAAAAGGGATATTTATTTAGAAAATAAACAGAAGTTATAAATGAGAAATATTTGTAACGGTAAATAGAAGTTATAAATGGGAAATATTTGTAACGGTAAATAGAAGTTATAAATAGGATATATTTGTAACGGTAAGTAAACGTTATAAATAGGAAATATTTGTAACGGTAAATAGAAGTTATAAATAGGATATATTTGTAACGGTAAATAGAAGTTATAAATAGGATATATTTGTAACGGTAAGTAAACGTTATAAAAAGGAAATAGTTGTAACGGAAAACGTAGTAAGTCAAAAGAAGTTAATTGATGTTAGTTAATCGATTAGTGTTAAAGTAAAAGAAGTTAATCGATGTTAGTTAATCGATTAGTGTTAAAGTAAAAGAAGTTAATCGATGTTAGTTAATCGATTAGTGTTAAAGTAAAAGAAGTTAATCGATGTTAGTTAATCGATTAGAGAATAAAGTAAAAGAAGTTAATCGATGTTAGTTAATCGATTAGAGAATAAAGTTGAAAGGAGATAATCGATGTTAGTTTAATCGTGTAGAATAGAAGCAAATGAGTAAATCGAATATAGTTATTCGAATAGAAAGTAAAAGGATTTATCGAATATAGTTTATTCGAAAGGAGTTAAGTGAAATGAGTAAATCAATAGCGTTAGTCAAATAGAGTTAATCCAATAGTGTTAGTCCATTAAAGTTAATTGATAAGGGTTAATCGAAAGGAGTTAAGTGAAAAGAGTAAATCGAATATAGCTATTCGAAGAGGGTTAAGTAAGGAAGTTAGTAAAGAAATATAAAGTGAACTTTGTCTATTTCAAAGTTAGAAATGTTTTTCAGTTAAGGTCTGAGAGGTAGTTCTACCCCAACTTGATTGGCTTCGTTTTTAACTAAGGGATAGTTAAGGTTCGGCAGTAAAGGAAATGGTTTGAGTTGGCATCGCGATGGTTTGTTTAAACATCTGTCTAAGTCCAATGAAAAAGCTTTGGAAATGTTTTCCAAATAAGAAACCAGAAATGTTTTCTAATAAAGAAAACGAGAAATGGAAATGTTTTCCATTGTTAATAACGTATATTTTCCAAATTTAGAAAATAAGAAATATTGAATATAGGGAAACCGGAGATAAGTAAAATTAATGAACTAAGGAGATGAATGTTAAATGATGTTTGATCGATATAATTTCCATTTGGAAATAATATCGTTGTTTGCACACTTGTTTTTATTCGATAGTTAAATCACAGACTATCGAAGTTTTGACCATTTTAACGTTGTTAATATGGAGAGACCGGTTGGATTATTATCCAAAGAACCACTCTGTATTGGCATAAGCGTTGTGAATCATATATGCCAAAGGAAATTGAAGACGGTGTTATGCAAGGGCTATCCTGTTTACAGAATAGTGCCTTCGGTTCATCCTGTTCCTGGATGACTTGTATGGACGGATGTCTGACAGAGTATTTCCAGACGATCATGTATATTGATTTCTCCAACTGTACCAAGAGTGGAAGCGAGGAAGGAAACTTATTTTAGCTAACACATAATGTATGGTTGAGGACGTCAATCAGTGATTTGATGGATTTGATGATGTGACATTCAAAGTGAATCTGATGTGATGATAAAGCGTAGCTTCTAGCCTCACATCCGGTAAATGACAGAAATCGGGCAGGCAGCATGGCTAAGTCGGTCGCACCGAAGTAGGGTGTATAATCACCTGATCTAGAGTTTCATTTACTTCTAAAAATCTATTGTTGATTCTGTCCCATTCGGGAAACGGTTGCTGATCCCAACTGTTGGTGATATACATTCGATACACTCAAGCGAAATGAGTGGTCGGTCATGTGTGGCCGGGTTGCAAGATGTTCTTGTTGAACCCAGTGTATTCCTCTCTAGAGGTACACGAGCGAAAGGTGGATCCATACCTTGTCATAGTTGGAAACCCATTACCCAATACGTGCTTGCGGTTTTGATTGTATACTATATATGTAGAACGTGAGATGAAAGCGTTTCTACTAGATGATTATATATATACTGTGGTTGATAGACATTATTATAATATCAAAAGGTTTTTGATATAAAAGATATTTTGGATTCTCATAAGTGAAAAACCCGTTCCGTTATGCGGCGTGGTCTTATGAGATATCATATACCTGTATAACTGTTTAAACTGTTTTACTCACACCAGTCCCATGACTGACCCGGAGTTTACTTTGTTGTTTCCCTAAACTCTTGGGTGCCTAAATTTGTACGGGCAGTCAAGTAGTCGGGATTTACAGATATACTGGAAGAGCTTGGAGCAGGAGGCTTCAGGATCATATAGCTATAGTTTATTTCCGCTGAGTTGTAAGTGCTGTACTTTGATAATGATATGTATATTCAAGTCCCAAGTTTGTATTTCAAAGTTATGTTATGAAATATATTTATTCGTTCCGCTGTGAGATTCGTGTTACTCTGATGTTGTGTTCTTCTTCTTCTTCTATTCTAATTTTCTATCTTATCTTTCTCACCCTCTAATTTCTTTCACTAATTACCAGGATTTTTCGGTGTTTTGGTTATCGACATCGTGTCTATGTCGATAACCAAAGTCGCTAAAAAATCCGGGTCGTTACATAACCCATTGAAATATATAAATATATTTAAAAATAAATAAATTAAATATTTATAAATAATATTATCGTTTATATCCATAATAGAATATCATACAGCTCCAATTGGATTTTTAACTCGATATTCAAATCCCGGTTGAATCGATATTCAATTTATATTGAAAAATTCATTTATAATATAAATAAATCATTATAAATTATAAAGCAATTACATAGTGACTTTTTGAAAATTTGATTTGGACATAAATCAAAATCTACATGACGAAATCCCGATTTTTCTCTTCCATTAGAAAAATATACTTCACCATCTCCGAACGTTTCTTGTTTCACAGAAATCCGACTTAAAACTGATTCTGTATGTTCAATTGAAGTTCGAATCGCCAAATAGCGAACTACCATGCCATTTCGAGCACAATTATAATTATAATTTAATTATACATTCAACTGTCATTCAAATAATATATTCGTTATTCTAATCAAATTCTAAACTGAATCAAATATTATAAATTGTCCAGTTCGCATTAAATTGTCAATTCACTATTTCCGACTATTTTGGAATTAAATATATTACTCAATTATTTAATTTAATTAAATATTCACTATTATTTAATTAAACAATGATTAAATTCCCTAAATCACTATTTAAATAATTAAAAAAATTAATTACAATACCATAAAAATATAGGACATTACAGGTATGGAGCCTAGGTATTAACCTACGTGGTACAAGCATCTTTGTGCTTGTTATTGACGCACGCTCGGAAAGGTCGGTAACAACCGGGAGATGACATACTCAGGCATACTCTAAGTTACCCATTTAAGGGGTAACCCGGCCTTGTGCTTGCATGAGGAGCATCATTGTTAATCCTCGGACATCCCTCTAGAGGTGTTCAAAATTTGGTTCGGATGGAAGTTCCTTTGCCTGGTCATTGTTGGAAACCGAATCTCCACTACGAGCCCATACGATTTTGATTATATACCATACGTCAGTATAGTATATGGTACCTATGCTGACTAGGATTGATACATTTACTTTCCAAATTGTTTTCGCAAATATTATAGCATTGATAGAGAATTTTCACATATCAAGCATTTTTGTCTGCATAAGGAGAAACCTCGCCCATGTGTGCGTTTGCATTGTGTGTGCCGCGAGACCTTATTTTAGTTTCATTTTTCAAAAAGTCATTGAGAATTTCTATGCATTGGTATGCACACGGAGGAAACCCGTCTCGCATTAGTGGCGTGGTCCGATGAATTACCTAACTTTAAAATAAACCCTAAAAACAAATGTTTTGAGTTCTCACACCAGTCCCATGACTGCCCTAGAGTTTATTGTTTCTACACCTAAACTCTGGGTGCCCATAATTTTTTGTATGGGCAGCCTAGTAGTTTGGTTCGCGGATTTAGTCTTGGAGTTGGTTAGAGCAAGATGCTGGTTTTGCTGGAGCTATTATATCTTGGAGCATGCATATTCTTCCACTAAGTTTGGTATCTTTTCCACTGTGTAATCGATGTACTCTGATGTTTCTCCAATAAATTTGATGCAATATTATTGTCATAATAATGGAAAAGTTCTTTTTATTTTGTGCAAACGTGTAAGTACCCCTAACAATCCGTCTTTATGAACGGTTTAAGTTGGTTTAATTACCGTCGTAAACCGAGCAAAAAGCCAGATCATTACAGAAGACATATAAACACCTTCCGAATGTGCCTCCAGATGGCTAAACATCTAATAGGCGCTCATTATCATTTCAAGCCATTAAGTGAAAATATAAAACAAGCTGAATCTCTGAAGTCAAGAATGTGTCGGTAATGCGAATTAAAGAATTTCCCAAGTAGTTTATCCAACCTTTTTTCCTTATGTCATGAGGGGTGAGAAAACTTAGAATTCAAGCTTATCTATTTTTCTTTTATCTTTATGGATGGAGTAAATCAAGTTGAACACGACTTATCCTTAAGAAAATTGCGGGGACGCAATTTTTTTAAGGGGGAAGTCTGTGATAACCTGGGTTTTTGATGAAACCTGCTAATTATTAACGGCCTTTAAAATAAATACTAAGGTGGTGATTAAATTAAATATATCTTGATATCGTAGATTGACTTGATTAATTATGTTGAAAATTTCAATTAGTCTTAGAATTTAATTGTCAGGAAAAAGAAAATGTTTAATTATTTAAAATTATTAAATATGTGGTTTGGTGATAATTAGCTTGGGTTGTGGTTAAATGTAGATTTTTTGTATGCCTTGTGAATCTTACTGTAAAATGATGATTAATTAATTGTTGATGCTTGTATTAATAATAGGTCAATTTGTGTAAGCCAAAATCTGTTTCTAATACTATGTGTTAGGAATGGATTTTGACTCCATAATTTAGCATAATATTAAAAATAATTTGTAATTAGGAAAAAATGCTTAAAATGTATTAGTATGCAAATTTTAGCTTAAATTAAAGGTATTTATGGTTTTTGTCAAACAAATATGGTTTATGAATTTTAATGTTAAAGTAATGCATTTTGTTGACAAAGGTAAATTTGAGAAATTTATATAAAGATAAAGGGTAAATATAGAATTTAATTGTAAAATATTATAAAAGGTAGAAAATAATAATTTTGAATGTTTTTGATGACTTTTGTATTGTTAAGGATCATTTAAAAGCTGCAGATTCATGGGTTATGTAAACTTACACAAATTTAAACATAGAATGTTCATATTTTGTGTAAAAAGTGAAATATAGTGTAATATGTAAATTTTAGTGTTAAAAGTCTTACGATGCTTTACAAATGATGTTTATAATTTTAATTCAATTGTAGATTGTCAAAAAATAATTATTGTATGAATATATGATGAAAACTTGGCTTAACAATTGTAAAGTAGGTTTAAATATGTGCTTACGAGCCTAAAATAAAGTCTATTGGCCTAATTACTTAATTAATAAGCTTAATTGTTGATTTGGGACTAATGAACTAAGTAAAGAGAGAAGCCTCCATAAAACATTATGTTTGTTTTTTGGAGAAAGATTCTTCTCCTTTCTTAGCTATAACACAACAAATCTAAGAAGAGAAATTCATGGTCTTGTGAGCCAAGCCTGCAAAATTCCTCTAATTTGCAGATTTAAGTTGCTAACCAATAATTATTGCAATTTGTATTTTAGGTAAAAAATGCAATTTCCTTTTGAGAATTGAATCCTCTAATCACCTCAAATCGCACCTAGACTTGTTGTAATTCAAGGATAAGGTGAGTGTTTAATCACAAGTTCTTGTTCCAGTGAGGTTTTTGATGTTTCTGTTCAATCTGTGAAAAATTCATCGAAACCTATAGCTTAATTTCCCAATTTTTCTTATTTGATAAATCACAACAGAAACTCCACTTTAAGATTTTGTATTTCTCTCATCGCTTGATGTTTTTCAATAATTCATTTTGCATTGCATTGCCAAATATTTGGTTTGTGAAACTGCAAAATTTAAGGTCGATCGGACTATGTTTGATCAGTGAAATTGATCTCCGGAGTAGCAATCGGAGCCTATTTTCAAATACAGAAAATCCCATAGCTTGCAAGCAAGAGGGGAGTTGACTGACTGGTTGACCCACACCTCTTAGGGGTTTACCAACAACCTTTAGGGTTCGACCCATTCACTATATTTCATGTATTTTGCTCCACGAATTTTAGTTTTGATGTTGTGTTACAACACTACCCAGGTCCAAACTTGTGCCATTGTATATCCTTCGTTATTGATCTAATTTGGATGATTCTTTTTGTCTTGTAAAGTTTGTGAGTTTTTCTCCATGATTTCAAAATTTTAGACCATTCTGAGGTCGTTTGATCATCCGAACCAAGTCTCAAGGTTTAACTTGGAAGAGATTTTAGGTTTGGCCAAATTTCGGCATGGCCTGAGTTCGAGTTCAAGACTCCATATCTTTTGCATACCATGTCATAATCAAGCGATTCTTTTTTTGATTGAAATATGTACTTTTCTAGTATATGCTTATCAATTTTTCGACCATTTTGAGGTCGTTTGGTTAATCTAAACATACATAAAAGTTGTGACCATCATTGTTTTCTTGATACATTTTCATGCCGTAGTGTTGATTTTAACAACCTTATCCTAGCTAAGTAAATTTGTACCCTAGATAATTTGTATCTCAGATTTATATACATTTTGATGGTTTATTTGTCGTATAATATGATTGATTTTGATGGTTTTCTCACAAGGCACAATTTTTAAACTAGTTCTCCTACATATATATATAAAAATATCGTTTTCTTTATAGTTTTGAGGCCTAAATAAATTTATGATTTTGGTTTTATTAATGAATGGCCTCAGAACAATAGTATAAAGCTATTTTAGAAATATAAGAAGTTTTAAGAAAGAAATATGTCGGGTACCAAAAATCATGTTATAAACCGCTTTAGAAAAACCAAGTATTTTCCTATATAAAAACAACACTTTTCTGCACCCTTCGAGAGGGCATAAGTGAGATTAAACGATATCGTAAACCTAATGGTA
Organism: Allium sativum; assembly: GCA_030737875.1. Taxonomy (NCBI): domain Eukaryota; kingdom Viridiplantae; phylum Streptophyta; class Magnoliopsida; order Asparagales; family Amaryllidaceae; genus Allium; species Allium sativum. The sequence continues at coordinate 622,170,848 of CM060910.1, forward strand.
TGGGACATGGCCATATATGAAATTGGTTAATCTTAAACCCATCTAATTGAAGCTAAGGATTGATGCTACTGCTAATGCTTTTTATGGTGATAGATGTTGTAACGACCAGTATTTTTAACGGATAATAAATAATTAATTTAATTATTTAAAGGATGGTTTGGTTATTTAAAGTGACCAGAATTAAATAATATTGAATATTTAATTAATATAATAACTAAATAATATATTTAAATTCCAGAATAGTTGGAAAAAAAATAGAAGTCACAATATTGTGTCAAATGGATCATTTATAATATATAATTCAGTTTAGGGTTGAATTATGTTATCGAATATATTATATAAACGACAATTGAATGTATAATTATATTATAATTATAATCGACCTCGAAATGGCGCTGCAGTTCGTAATATGGTGATTCGAACTTTAAACGAATATACAGAATCCATTTCAACTTGGATTTCTGTGAAACAAGAAACGTTCAGAGCGGGTGAAGTATATTTTTCTAATGGAAGAGAAAAATCGAGATTTCGTCGTGTAGATTCTGAGTTATGTTCAAAACAAATTTTCAAAAAGTCTCTATGGAATTCCTTTATAATTTATAACGATTTATTTATATTATAAATGGATTTTCAATATAAATCGAATATCGATATAATTAGGAATTTTGAAATATCAAGTTAAAAATCCTAATGCCTTTTTTTTGGGGCTGTATGATATTCTATTATGGATATATACGATAATATTTATTTATAAATATTTAATTTAATTATTTTTAAATATATTAATATTTAAATGGGTTTATTCTGAGCTTTAAAAATAGCTAGTTTTGCAAACGAACTCCGTTTTCTACGAAACTAATTATGTTGGATTTGGAATAATGAATTATTGTTAGATTTCAATTTTCGTGATTTTTGGAGTCAGTATGTGGCCGTACGGGATTTTAATGTGGAAAAGAGTCGATAATTTGACTTTAAAAATATGCTGTGTGAGCAAACGGATTTGGAATTTGATGGAACAAGTTTCGTTGGGTTTGTAATGTCGAACTATAGCTGCATGCCCATTTTTCCTGGTTTTGGGTATCGTAATGATTGATTAAAATTTAATTTAATGATGAATATAAAATTATTTAAAATTTTCTATCAAAACCCACCCTTCCCCTAAAACCTAATCTCATTTTCCTCACGAAGTCAACATAGCAAGAAGAATGAGCCGCCACTCTTCTTCATTTCTTTTCAGAAAACACGAGTTGTAAATTCAAAAACAAACTAGATTTGATCCTATAAATCATGGGGTAAACATTTTTTAACTCCTGAGATTGTTAGCTGCATTTCTATATGGGTTTCTTTCGGTTCGAACTTCCCTGCTATCGCACAAATGTCTCCAACGTGACTTAGGGCTTATGATCTTGGTGAAAAGTGTGACAACCCAGGTCTTCCCCGTGACGGAAAACTCGGATTGCTTTGAGGACAAGACGAATCAGAACAAAAACAGAAGAACATTACATCGCTTATTATGACAATTCCATCAGAATAAAAGAATATAACAGAGTATGAATAAATATTACACATTAGAAAATATTAAAGATTTAAATTACATTACATAGCAGCGAAAAACAATACAAAAACACAACTGAAGGAGATATACGGATACAGAGCTTTCCGAATATCATTCCAGCTGTAAACCAGAATCCTGTGAATATAAATCTGCAGAACCAAAACTACTAGCTGCCCGTGTGGAAAATAGGGACACCCAGAGTTTAGGTTAAAACAATAAACTCCAGGTCAGTCTTGTGACTGGTGTGAGAACTAATATAGTTATTAATCTTTATTTTAAAGTTAGGTAAATCAAGGGACCACGCCGTATAACAAGGAATGGGTTTCCTCCCAAGAATACCTATGCATAAAAAAGCAGCGCAATGCTAAATAAAGAAAAATGAAGCTATTATAAGATCCAGGTCCCATCACACAATGCAACACAAGCCGGAGGATAGGGTTTTACCTTATAATAGCCAAAGAATGCTTGATACGCTAAATTTCATCTTTTATTATTATTATAAGTGTATAGTGTCAAAACAATTTCAATCATAAGTATCAATCATAGACGGCATAAGTGCCCCATACCACTATGTCGCCATACTAGGCTCTACAATCAAAACGGCAAAGTCACGTATTGGAAGTTGGATTTCCATCTGTGAACCAAGGCAAGGGATTGTCCTTACCTCTTCGAGACGCTCTAGCCCGCCCCTCAGGAACAGCCGCAACTGCACCTTGGATCATCAGGGCCGGTCCACTCGATGTGGATTATAATGCCTGAACACTGCGTTTCCCCGCACTATGGGGCGTCAATGAGCCAAAAGACTCCATCGGTCCCGGATCGACCAATCTAAACGAGGCGCCTCGCAATCCATCATCCACATAAGTAAAATGTCCAGGCGTGTAAAACCTAAAACACCACTCCTAGCTAGAAGGAAACGCATGCCCTCCCTGTGGTCCTTTCTCGTTTCTATTTCACACCGGGGTGTGAGGCTCGCGAATTAACGCTACACAAAGCTACGCTATATTAAAGCCGTTCTTTGATCATCAACCACAAGACTCTGCTTTTCAGCAGAAGCATTGATCATTTGCATCTCAGCATGCCACACCATCAATTCACGCTATGCAACCGTTATTAATCACACATAATTAAATCCGATGTCAGACCCACATCCATTTACAAGTTCATTCTGGGTCTGAACGAAACCGGAGGAACCTTATTCCTCGCATATCCATCGATCTCTAAGTACATATGGACAATCACCAACTGATTCCCTCCTCTTAGGTGTACAACCCAATCAAGATCATCAGTAATTATCCAAACGATGTGAAGACCTCCGGTCTTCAACCACCGTCTTCATCCTCGACACATTGTCGAATCAGTTAATCAGAATGGGGTAAACCCGGTCTTTCTGAATAACTCGCGTATATAATAAACTAGTGCTATAAAAACACAACATACGCCCTGTTCCAATCTAGAATATTCTTTTATTCAAATATTCTTATACTTTGGGAAAGGTTACCATTAATTTTATCAAAGATAAATTCTTTAAATTTATTCTTTAATCTTCCATTGAATATCAATTCAAACCGAATCATGGTTTAACCAAACTAGTCAGGATTAACGAACCTTACCGAAGTAATCATTAGTTTTAAACTTCCCAATCCCAACCCAATCATCCCATTAAGTAAAACTGGTAATACTTCATATCTAACACCACGGTGTTATCGGTAAATTCAATTACCATTTCACATTCAAATCTAATTAAAGATTTAACTATCGTCTGGAGAAAAACTGGTGATACTCCATTCTCGATCATTTCAATCTAATTAAAGATTCATTAAAACTCCACTTGGTTTTAATCTTCCCAGAAATCAATATTAATGATTGTTTAACTTAGGAAATCATATCCTGTCTTTAACTGGGTTACAAAACCAATGTCATTTAAAACACGGTTCACGATAAACCCAAAATCACATTACATTCCATAAGCCTTTAACCGTAAATTAGCAAGTGAACAATTTCCTAAGTGTTAACCCCGAAGGCCGAAACCAACATCAGATCAATACCCAAGAAACTATCCAACTTAACTAATCTCTAGTTAGTTTCCGTTGGGTCTAAGAGCAGTATCATTAAAGATACCATTCAAGACAACTCAAAATCACATTCCATTAACAATGGAATCTTCATGGAAAACAAATCGATATATATATGTAATCGATATAAACTTCCATATCCGACTAATAATAATATAAATGGAATAACGACAAAGCTTTTTAAATTCCAGATATATTAGTTGTATTCCTCCACAAAAATTCACTTCGAGTATTACCAAATCAAATTCCATTCCATTCCAATTTATTTTATTAAATTGGAAAACTTTACTTCGGAAAATCTCCTTTAAATATTATCAAAAAGATTTATAAATTCCAAACTACATTTCACTATAAATCGGGTTAAAGAACGAATGTCGTTAAAACACAGTTCACGATAAACCCAATTCATATTCCTTTAATTATTGGGTTAAAGAACAAATGTTATTTAAAATATCGTTCACGATAAACCCAAAAATCAATTCCAATTCAGTTCCAGTTAAATATTATTTAATTGGGACACTTCATTAAATCCAAATAAAAAGATATAATCTTTTTCTCAATTGGGTTTATGTAACATCCCATAAATTTTACCAAGTTGATTTGGACTTAATATATGAATTTGGATTTTATTATATAATGTTGGATTTTCTGATTATATATTTGTTTTATAAGGTTTGAAAATATGAATTTTTAAATTTTGAATAAATTATCTTGTTTTATTTTTATAAACTATGATTTGGTATAAGGAAAAATTTATTTCAAAAGTTTATAGTTAATTTATAAGATTTCATGTTTAAGTAATAATATTCTCTAATTTTTAATAATATTGATTTGTAAATGAATTGGTAAAGGATAATTTATTTTATGATTTTTACCAGAATGATTATTATTATTTTAATTGTTTGATAAATTTTAATGGTATTTATAAATTGTATAAGATTTGTTATGTACCATATTTAAGGATTTTTAAGTATTTATTTAAACCATTTCAGAATAAATTTTTGGTAAATCATATACGTGTATATATTTGATAAATAATATAGATAAATATTCTTGATAGTAAATTTTAAAATATTAGTTAGTTATAAATATCTTGTTAAAACTTTATGTAATAAAGAGTGAAGATTGTTACAAATATAAGTGTTATAATGTTGTGACTAAAATTCCAATTTATAAATAAATAAATGGGTCAATTTTGGAAAGCATGCATTGGCTTATTCTAATGACAAGGATTAGGTGGCTTACATGCATGGAGAGGATTACTTAAGAGAAGACAAGTGTCCCTAACTAAACAATTAAAATTACCTTTTAAAATTTCTATATAAAAGCACAATTTTCTCTTGGGTCAAGCTTCAGGTGAAATCCTACGACTTCTCCTTCCTCTGTTTCTTATTTTCTACTTTACAGTAAAGGAAAAATCACTCAATCCCTTCATTCAAAAATCCATACCACTCAATCCATCCACTTTTGGTTGAATCAATATACATAAATAATAATCGGATCATTGTTTTTGATTTTTACAAACAGACGGATCCTGTTTTCATCGAAGATCGAAAGAGATATTTCAGTTTTATTTAAAATATCAAAAATTGCAAAGGAAAGTTCGAAAATTTAATTCTCCCAATCCGCTTAAAATTGATCGATGCCGTATGCGTCGTTGAGATCAGCAGATGACGTAGCATTTTTGGTGCAAGTTTCGAGAGATTCCGTGTCGATGATTGGAATTGTTCGAAACTAGGGTTGAGGATTGTTGGAGATATGAGCGATGATATGTGAATTCGAGTATGGAGTGGCGATACGGACGGAGTAGGCTTCGATATGGTGTAAATTTTGTGAGAACCGGTGCTTGTTTGAGAGGTGCGACGAGGTGAAGCCTCGGGTTCTGTCGTGCGTTTCCAGGTCTGGGCGTGAGTGCGGATTTTGAAGGGAAGGGCCAAACTCGACATAAAGGGGTGCAAAGGAATGAGAAGGAGGAGAGGGACTTGTCCATGGTCTCGGATTTGAAGATGGTGGAGAGGTTTGCTTGTACACGTGCATACCGTGCACGAGTTTGATGGGTTCAGGGAGGACTAGAAAGAAGAACGGAAGAAGAAGAAGAAGAAGGTGAGGGAGAACGGGCCGGTTTGGAAGTGGATCAAAGTAAATAGGCTGGGCCATCCTTATTGGGTATATTTTCTTTATTTCATTTGAAGTTAAAATTTGTGTAACCTTTAAACATTGATATCTCACTCATTTTAAATCGGATTGACTCGCCGTCAGATCCATTAGAACCGTATCAGAGAGTAGAACACAATGATATATTATATTGATAATTTTATTAAGTGTAAATTTATAATAAAAATAAATAAAATTCATTATATATTAATGTAACGAATACCGTTGTTAATAGAATTTTCAATATATAAATTAGCAGAAAATCATCAACTGCTAACCAGAACGGATCGAGGACAGTACGAGCAGCGATAGCAGTATTCATTGATCGGTTCGCTATGGTAATGAGGAATTTGAAGCTCGACGGTGAGAACTTCTAATTTAAATATTTATTTAAATTAGTTAATTATAATTAGATTGGATTAATTATAATTAGTCGATGACGATTGTGTGATGGATGTTGATGTGTGAATGTTTGCTCATGTAATTAGATAATACACTGAACACTAATAAGCGTTATTGTCTGTTATGCTTGTGCACAGTTAAATGTTTGTTGTGATGAATGAATTCATATCCATATGATCGTATGGTTCATTTGGATAAATGTGATTGCATTGCATGATATTACACACTCACATGCACCGTGGTTGTGGAAATATATGGGTGATCAATTTAGAATCTTCTTCCTATATACGATTTTATTTAATTATAAAATACAATTTTAAAATGTTAGTTTGAATTGAATATCAACTTTTAAATGTTGAATTAGGAATTGGAAAATGATTTGAATTATGTATTGATTTTTGTATAACGATCTTTACACCTATTTGAAACTGGTTTAGAAAAAAATATTATTTCAATTCAAAATTTTGAAACGAGATTTTTAAATTTGAATATGTTTTTTTTATGTTTGAAAACATAATATGATAATATGTATACACCAGAACGTTCTAGGATGACAGAGAGAATGGTGTCTAGGCTTGGGTTTAGAAATTCAGTTTCCTGATCTCCCTGGCTATCCCTAAGTGGGCCGACAACGGGATGGTAAATTCAAAATCTAATTTGAAATATATTTTGAAACTGTTCAAATGATTTGGAAATGTAAATTAAATTTGAAAAGGATTTGAATAACTTATATTTAAATCATTATATTGTTTTGAATAAAACGCACTATGATTCAACAATTCGGAAATATTGATTTCAAGTTTTGAATTGATTATTTGAAATAAATTTGACTTGAAATAAAGAACGATGAATTGTAAAGGACGACAGTTTGAAAAGCATTGGGATATTTGGATTTCAAATAATTTAAAAATCTATTTGATTTAAATGGCTATTTCAATAACAATACTTTTGGGTAACATTCCAAATATTGTGTTGGTTGGAAATTCATAAGCGTGAACTATTATTTGACTATAAGAATGATTATAAATAGTTCGAAGATTTATTAAAGTATTGAAAATACTGTATATGGAATTGAAATGGGTTTTCCAACTCTAAAATTTGATATGGTTAGATATAAATCTTCGAATGTTTGATATTAAGTCGGCAAATGAAAACTCTAATTTTCTGAGGAATTTAAAGGGTGATTCACCGTTATTCCGCTCATGATATGAGTAGGATACGGAAATTTATATTGAAGATAAGTTGATGGAATTTCTATCCAGATCAAATATCAAAGAGTTGAATAAATCTTTTAATTAAGATATGGGTTCTCCACCTGATTGAAATAAGTTAGATAGAAATAATCTTCAATATTTGGTACAAGATTCCATGGTGTAAACGAATACTATCTGGGGAATTTGGAAGATATTATTATATCGTTATTCGACTTATAGTATTCGTTGATTATGAGAATTTATATCGAATATAAGGGGATAAAATTTCTGTGTAATTTATGATTCAACATCAATTGATTTGGGTTTGTCGTTAATCATATCTTCAATAATATCATTCTTGGAAACTGATGAGATTTAATGGTGGAAATTCATATCGTAAATTGGAGATTTAAATCAAACCTTGGATTTGAGGGAATTAAAGATAAGAAGTAAAGCGAGGTTATAAATCTTGGATTTCAAAGAAGAGTTTAAGATGATAATGAGATGTGTGAAATTAAAATAATTCAAATCTTGAGTTATATATGAATAGATAATCATTTGGAAGGAGATTTGAATCGAAAAGCCTGTGTAAACCATAGCTACTGTTTTAAAGTACGCTCGTTACTTGGAAAGACCGGGATCGAATATATGTTCGAAAACCATTCCAAGTAATAACACGACGTTATGAAACATTTCAAGGCTCGGTAAACGGCGAATGAAGGCCGGGAATATTTAAATTTGTTTAGATTGATTGTTGATTAATGTCTCGGTTAGGTAGGCCACCGATACGAGGTATGAGCTACATGAGACCTGAACATATTTAAGTATTTTCGGGTTGTTGTTCCGTTCAGACCCAGAACGGATTGGTATGGATGGTGTGTCTGACGTTGAAATTGACCGCATAGCACTGATTTTCGTTAATGTATATCGGATTTGTGGCAATATATTATCCTCATCTCTAAGTCATATGAACTTAGAGGGTATGCATTGATTGGAATCAGTGATATGTCGTAAATTGTCAATGTGGCATACCCGAGTTATGAGACGAGCTAGTGATGATCAAAGAATGGCTTATCGAAGCATAGTTTTGTATATGACGTGACATCGACAAACCTCACACCCCGGATTGATGAGAAACTGGCGGTTAGGTTTTATACTTATATATGAATTAATGATGAAGCTGTGCAGCAGTGGGAAACCACTTATGAACCTGGGGAAGTTGGGTATGTTCGGGGGGGCGTGTCTGGTAGAAAACCGTTGATCTGCCCTAACGATGTGTAGTCGGTGTCCGTGTATGGTCGAAAAAGCCGTTGAGGCACTTCGTTTGTATCCCAGATTGATCTTTCGTGCCAGGAATCATCAAGTTGGAAATCCAAATCTCCAATATGAGCCATACGATTTCGATTGTATATATATGGCGACATAATGTTATGGGTGTTATGCCGTCTAGGATTAATACATTTATCTGCGAAACTGTTTTCCACACTATATGATAATATTAAAGAGAAATTTCACGTATGAAAGCATGTTTGGTTATCATAAGATAAAACTACCCCATTTGGTGTGCGCTTGCATTGTGTGATGTGGGACGAGCTTATGATAGCTTCATTTTCAAAAGTCATTGCGTATTTTGATGCACTGGAATTCACATGGAGTAAACCGTTCCGCGTTAGCGGCGTGGTCCGGTTAAATTCCTAACTTTAAAATGAACCTAATAATAACTGTTTTGAGTTCTCACACCAGTCCCACGACTGACCTGGAGTTTATTGTTTCCACACCTAAACTCTGGGTGCCCATTATTTTGCATGGGCAGCTAGTAGTTTAGTTTTGCAGTTATAGACCGCCGGAGCAGGATTTGAAGTACTACCTGAGTTGGAGTACACGCTAGAGTCTGGAGCTTTCGCTGTGTTTTAATCTTCCGCTGAGAGTAAAGTTATTTTCTTTTCTTCCGCTGTGTATATATTTGTAACTCTGATATTCTATGTAACTCTGATGTAACATTGTAATTTGCAATGAAAGTCATGTTATTTTGTTTAATATATGTATGTACCCATAACAATTCGTCTTTGTGAACGGTTTAAGTTGGTTTAACTACCGGCGAGAATCGGGCAAAAAGGCGGGTCGTTATAGTTGGTATCAGAGCTTTGGGTTATACAAAGCTATTGGGTATGTACATATCTGGACAAAAGAATAGGACTCCTCAGAGTTATATTATCTCATTAGAGATAGGGTTAGAAATACCCTAGAATGAGATCTCGGAATATTATGACGAGAGAGCATATTTTTTTTGAAACCTATATAAGGTATTTTTGAACAAGTAAATTCTTTTTGAAAACGATGATTATTTGAAATATATTTTGAAATATATTTGAAATAAGGATTCCGAGTGTCTTATTCGACGTCATGATTGGACTATCGAGTATGTAAGGATTTTTATTATACGTCTGATCAACGTGTATGCGAAGTCCAATATATACTACGTAGATGTAGGGTCACACTCTAGTCACTCGAGGATGATTTTACTGATGACCATGGCACCATTAGTAATTATTTTCGAGTTTCGAAAGTGGGATGACTGCATGGTTTCAATTAACACGTCGAGGAATACTTGAACCACTTCGATATGTTATGAATATAATGTAAGCCAATTTGTTATAGATGCAAAAGCAATTATTTTGATAATAACAAAAGGGGATATTGTAGAAGTAAACTATACTTAAGAATTTGAAAGGACACATAAGTGTGAAAATTCATTAAGAAATTATATTAAAAATAGCACCCATACTTCAAGTTAATCAAGTCATAACCAATGTTTGAATACGATTTAATAAGTTGTAACCAGAAAGATATTATATTTCTCAAAGAATGTTAATATGTTAATGTAAGCAATAGATTTGGATAAATCCTTAACAGGAATTGTAAATAAGAATATCCAAGAATATCTTAGCTATCAGAACCCCTTAAGAAATCTGTAGATGATTTAGACTTAAGTTAAGAATTTGTTTAAAGTGATGAGTTTGACTTAAGTTAGAAATGAGTTTAAAAGGTTAATTTAAATCGTAACAAACATCGAAGTAGAAAATTTTGGATCTTTGAGGTATTAAGTTGAACGATGTGAGTTCTGAAATGTTAAGATCAATATTTGGGACCAACCCTAGCTTGAACATGTGTACGCATAATCAGAGTGCGCAGAGGAAGCATGATGGTATTTTAAATAAAACTATTTAAGAGATTTTCCGGCTAGTTGAGTAAGAAAATTTTCTAAACACAATTTGATATTTAAACAAGAATGAAAGAGATTATATATTTTTTGAATGTTAAAGTGGATTTAGAAAAGTGTTATTCGATTAGGTGAATGCGAAACTAAAATATGAATATTAAATGAGTATAAGTTATAAATGGGTTAAAATGAGATTTGAAACGATTGAAATAAAAATTTGAAATAGAATGAGTATTTCGAAAATATAATTCCATCTCTTCCCTTGTCGCTGGGTTTTGCTCGACCCATTGTCATCTTTGAATATCACCCTGAATTGTCGTTTTACTGTTCAACTTTATCTTTGAATTCTTCCTTTTGTCCATGACTCTATCATGGGTTGAAACCAGTATTTTGAAACTAATATCATGGATACTCTATCATGAACCAGTGAATTAACTTGGATTGAAACCATCATTTTGAATTATCTCTAAATTGAACTTGATTTGTATTGAGAACAATAGAATTTCAAATACTGAAGTTAACCGAGATGGTATTTTGCAGGATAATTAAATGATTATGGGAAGGATTATTCGAGAATTTGGATTTAAATTTCTAAGTTAAGCACTTAGTCCTATAATTGATAAGGAAATCATGGGTTCGTAAGAGCAAGTTAGACTTTAGAATTTTCTTAGAGTCATAGACCTCTAAGTACTAGACAATATCTATCCTAGTTTCTCCTTAGTGGTAGGATAGCAGCTCCGAGTCTAACTCAGAGAATTCAATTTTAAGCAAGACCGGTGACGACCCAAGTAATCACTAGATCATAGAAGTTTCCTTAGACTATACCTTTAGTAAGAATTAGATAGAGTATCCTAAGATAATGTGAACCTTGGTTTTAACCGTTACATTCCCGATATGTCAAGAGAGAAATGGGAATTTAAAAGTGGTTAAGGAGTTTCAATTTACTCGACTTCCTTTTCGAGGACGAAAAGTTTCTAAGGGGGGGTGAATGTAACATCCCATAAATTTTACCAAGTTGATTTGGACTTTTAATATATGAATTTGGATTTTATTATATAATGTTGCATTTTCTGATTATATATTTGTTTTATAAGGTTTGAAATTATGAATTTTTAAATTTTGAATAAATTATCTTGTTTTATTTTTATAAACTATGATTTGGTAAAAGGAAAAATTTATTTCAAAAGTTTATAGTTAATTTATAAGATTTCATGTTTAAGTAATAATATTCTCTAATTTTTGATAATATTGATTTGTAAATGAATTGGTAAAGGATAATTTATTTTATGATTTTTACCAGAATGATTATTATTATTTTAATTGTTTGATAAATTTTAATGGTATTTATAAATTGTATAAGATTTGTTATGTACCATATTTAAGGATTTTTAAGTATTTATTTAAACCATTTCAGTATAAATTTTTGGTGAATCATATACGTGTATATATTTGATAAATAATATAGATAAATATTCTTGATAGTAAATTTTAAAATATTAGTTAGTTATAAATATCTTGTTAAAACTTTATGTAATAAAGAGTGAAGATTGTTACAAATATAAGTGTTATAATGTTGTGACTAAAATTCCAATTTATAAATAAATAAATGGGTCAATTTTGGAAAGCATGCATTGGCTTATTCTAATGACAAGGATTAGGTGGCTTACATGCATGGAGAGGATTACTTAAGAGAAGACAAGTGTCCCTAACTAAACAATTAAAATTACCTTTTAAAATTTCTATATAAAAGCACACTTTTCTCTTAGGTCAAGCTTCAGGTGAAATCCTACGACTTCTCCTTCCTCTGTTTCTTATTTTCTACTTTACAGTAAAGGAAAAATCACTCAATCCCTTCATTCAAAAATCCATACCACTCAATCCATCCACTTTTGGTTGAATCAATATACATAAATAATAATCGGATCATTGTTTTTTATTTTTACAAACAGACGGATCCTGTTTTCATCGAAGATCGAAAGAGATATTTCAGTTTTATTTAAAATATCAAAAATTGCAAAGGAAAGTTCGAAAATTTAATTCTCCCAATCCGCTTAAAATTGATCGATGCCGTATGCGTCGTTGAGATCAGCAGATGACGTAGCATTTTTGGTGCAAGTTTCGAGTGATTCCGTGTCGATGATTGGAATTGTTCGAAACTAGGGTTGAGAATTGTTGGAGATACGAGCAATGATATGCGAATTCGAGTATGGAGTGGCGATACGGACGGAGTAGGCTTCGATAAGGTGTAAATTTTGTGAGAACCGTTGCTTGTTTAAGGGGTGCGACGAGGTGAAGCCTCGGGTTCTGTCGTGCGTTTCCTGGTCTGGGCGTGAGTGCGGATTTTGAAGGGAAGGGCCGAACTCGACATAAAGGGGTGCAAAGGAATGAGAAGGAGGAGAGGGACTTGTCCATGGTCTCGGATTTGAAGATGGTGGAGAGGTTTGCTTGTACACGTGCATGCCGTGAACGAGTTTGATGGGTTCAGGGAGGACCAGAAAGAAGAACGGAAGAAGAAGAAGGTGAGGGAGAACGGGCCGGTTTGGAAGTGGATCAAAGTAAATGGGCTGGGCCTTCCTTATTGGGTATATTTTCTTTATTTCATTTGAAGTTAAAATTTGTGTAACCTTTAAACATTGATATCTCACTCATTTTAAATCGGATTGACTCGCCGTCAGATCCGTTAGAACCGTATCAGAGAGTAGAACACAATGATATATTATATTGATAATTTTATTAAGTGTAAATTTATAATAAAAATAAATAAAATTCGTTATATATTAATGTAACGAAGACCGTTGTTAATAGAATTTTCAATATGTAAATTAGCAGAAAATCATCAACTGCTAACCAGAACGGATCGAGGACAGTACGAGCAGCGATAGCAGTATTCATTGATCGGTTCGCTATGGTAATGAGGAATTTGAAGCTCGACGGTGAGAACTTCTAATTTAAATATTTATTTAAATTAGTTAATTATAATTAGATTGGATTAATTATAATTAGTCGATGACGATTGTGTGATGGATGTTGATGTGTGAATGTTTGCTCATGTAATTAGATAATACACTGAGCACTAATAAGCGTTATTGTCTGTAACGCTTGTGCACAGTTAAACGTTTGTTGTGATGAATGAATTCATATCCATATGATCGTATGGTTCATTTGGATAAATGTGATTGCATTGCATGATATTACACACTCACACGCACCGTGGTTGTGGAAATATATGGGTGATCAATTTAGAATCTTCTTCCTATATACGATTTTATTTAATTATAAAATACAATTTTAAAATGTTAGTTTGAATTGAATATCGACTTTTAAATGTTGAATTAGGAATTGGAAAATGATTTGAATTATGTATTTATTTTTGTATAACGATCTTTACACCTATTTGAAACTGGTTTAGAAAAAAAATATTATTTCAATTCAAAATTTCGAAACGAGATTTTTAAATTTGAATATGTTTTTTTTTATGTTTGAAAACATAATATGATAATATGTATACACCAGAACGTTCTAGGATGACAGAGAGAATGGTGTCTAGGCTTGGGTTTGGAAATTCAGTTTCCTGTTCTCCCTGGCTATCCCTAACTGGTCCGACAACGGGATGGTAAATTCAAAATCTAATTTGAAATATATTTTGAAACTCTTCAAATGATTTGGAAATGTGAATTAAATTTGAAAAGGATTTGAATAACTTATATTTAAATCATTATATTGTTTTGAATAAAACGCACTATGATTCAACAATTCGGAAATATTGATTTCAAGTTTTGAATTGATTATTTGAAATAAATTTGACTTGAAATAAAGAACGATGAATTTAAATGGACGACAGTTTGAAAAGCATTGGGATATTTGGATTTGAAATAATTTAAAAATATATTTGATTTAAATGGCTATTTCAATAACAATACTTTTGGGTAACATTCCAAATATTGTGTTGGTTGGAAATTCATAAGCGTGAACTATTATTTGACTATAAGAATGATTATAAATAGTTCTAAGATTTATTAAAGTATTGAAAATACTGTATATGGAATTGGAATGGGTTTTCCAACTCTAAAATTTGATATGGTTAGATATAAATCTTCGAATGTTTGATATTAAGTCGGTAAATGAAAACTTTAATTTTCTGAGGAATTTAAAGGGTGATTCACCGTTATTCCGCTCATGATATGAGTAGGATACGGAAATTTATATTGAAGATAAGTTGATGGAATTTCTATCCGGATCAAATATCAAAGAGTTGAATAAATCTTTTAACTAAGATATGGGTTCTCCACCTGATTGAAATAAGTTAGATAGAAATAATCTTCAATATTTGGTATAAGATTCCATGGTGTAAACGAATACTATCTGGGGAATTTGGAAGATATTATTATATCGTTATTCGACTTATAGTATTCGTTGATTATGAGAATTTATATCGAATATAAGGGGATAAAATTTCTGTGTAATTTATGATTCAACATCAATTGATTTGGGTTTGTCGTGTATCATATCTTCAATAATATCATTCTTGGAAACTGATGAGATTTAATGGTGGAAATTCATATCGTAAATTGGAGATTTAAATCAAACCTTGGATTTGAGGGAATTAAAGATAAGAAGTAAAGCGAGGTTATAAATCTTGGATTTCAAAGAAGAGTTTAAGATGATAATGAGATGTGTGAAATTAAAATAATTCAAATCTTGAGTTATATATGAATAGATAATCATTTGGAAGGAGATTTGAATCGAAAAGCCTGTGTAAACCATAGCTACTGTTTTAAAGTACGCTCGTTACTTGGAAAGGCCGGGATCGAATATATGTTCGAAAACCATTCCAAGTAATAACACGACATTATGAAACATTTCAAGGCTCGGTAAACGGCGAATGAAGGCCGGGAATATTTAAATTTGTTTAGATTGATTGTTGATTAATGTCTCGGTTAGGTAGGCCATCGATACGAGGTATGAGCTACATGAGACCTAAACATATTTAAGTATTTTCGGGTTGTTGTTCCGTTCAGACCCAGAACGGATTGGTATGGATGGTGTGTCTGACGTTGAAATTGACCGCATAGCACTGATTTTCGTTAATGTATATCGGATTTGTGGCAATATATTATCCTCATCTGTAAGTCATATGAACTTAGAGGGTATGCATTGATTGGAATCAGTGATATGTCGTAAATTGTCAATGTGGCATACCCGAGTTATGAGACGAGCTAGTGATGATCAAAGAATGGCTTATCGAAGCATAGTTTTGTATATGACGTGACATCGACAAACCTCACACCCCGGATTGATGAGAAACTGGCGGTTAGGTTTTATACTTATATATGAATTAATGTTGAAGTTGTGCAGCAGTGGGAAACCACTTATGAACCTGGGGAAGTTGGGTATGTTCGGGGGGCCGTGTCTGGTCGAAAACCGTTGATCTGCCCTAACGATGTGTAGTCGGTGTCCGTGTATGGTCGAAAAAGCCGTTGAGGCACTTCGTTTGTATCCCTGATTGATCTTTCGTGCCAGGAATCATCAAGTTGGAAATCCAAATCTCCAATACGAGCCATACGATTTCGATTGTATATATAAGGCGACATAATGTTATGGGTGTTATGCCGTCTAGGATTAATACATTTATCTGCGAAACTGTTTTCCACACTATATGATAATATTAAAGAGAAATTTCACGTATGAAAGCATGTTTGGTTATCATAAGATAAAACTCCCCCATTTGGTGTGCGCCCGCATTGTGTGATGTGGGACGAGCTTATGATAGCTTCATTTTCAAAAGTCATTGCGTATTTTGATGCACTGGAATTCACATGGAGTAAACCGTTCCGCGTTAGCGGCGTGGTCCGGTTAAATTCCTAACTTTAAAATGAACCTAATAATAACTGTTTTGATTTCTCACACCAGTCCCACGACTGACCTGGAGTTTATTGTTTCCACACCTAAACTCTGGGTGCCCATTATTTTGCATGGGCAGCTAGTAGTTTAGTTTTGCAGTTATAGACCGCCGGAGCAGGATTTGAAGTACTACCTGAGTTGGAGTACACTCTAGAGTCTGGAGCTTCTGCTGTGTTTTAATCTTCCGCTGAGAGTAAAGTTATTTTCTTTTCTTCCGCTGTGTATATATTTGTAACTCTGATATTCTATGTAACTCTGATGTAACATTGTAATTTGCAATGAAAGTCCTGTTATTTTGTTTAATATATGTATGTACCCATAACAATTCGTCTTTGTGAACGGTTTAAGTTGGTTTAATTACCGGCGAGAATCGGGAAAAAGGCGGGTCGTTACAGTTTAAGAACAGTGTTAATGAAGACACCATTCATGACAAACCAAAATCCCATTTGATATTAAATACAAGGCTCTGAATGGAAAATATATCGGCTTATATTCAATATCAAATTCTATGACCAACAAATATCGTGTTGGAAATAACGATATAAATAAATCTTTCAAATTTCCATAATAATATTTGTATAATCACGAAATCCAGCATCGAAATATTCCGAAGAAAATTTCGATTCAAATCCATTTCCGGTTTATATATTGTAAATTCTGGTTATTTTCAAAACCATTTCAAATCCAATTTATTTATTTTAAAAATAAATGGATTATAATTCTATTTCAAAACTAGTTCATTTCGATAAAAATCTATTTTTATCTTTTCAAATATGGATTTTTTCATCCCAATTCTTTCCAAACCATTTCTTACGATTTTACACTAATTAATGATATTTTTAATAAATTTATCAAGGCCCGTACAGTCGATTTTCATCAACGGCCATCGAACTGCACTTACAGCGATCTTTTCCATATTTGATTTAGACATAATTCCAAATCCAACCATTAGATTTATAATTTCTAATATTCGTTAGAAAGCTCTTTTCGATACGAACCCAACGGTTCTGGTTTTAGGAGAATCCGACGGTCGAATCTCCCGTAATATCCATTCGAAGTCAATGGTCGAAATTCGCGAACTGCCGCAGCGCGGCGCATTCTGTTCAGGCCATTATATTATATATATATAATATATATTTCGCCGATAACCATTTAAAATGTATTTTATAAATCGTTTTAAATTCATTTTCAAAACGATTTCAACTTCCATCTCAAATTCAAATCAAAATTGAATTTTCCAATATAAATTCGTTTTAAATTCATTTCAAATTGATTTCATTTCAAATCGATTTCAATTCAAATCAATTTCAATTTAATTTCAATCCGTTTTAAATTCAATTCAAGACGATTTCAATTCAATTTCAATTTAATTCGAATTTCAATTCTATTCGAATTTCAATTCTATTCGAATTTCAATCCTATTCAAATTTAAATACTATTTCGACTTCATATTCAATTTCAAATCAAAATTGAATATTTCATATCATCGATATATAAATGATAATATTTTCAAAACAGTAGATTTTGAAATCAATTTCTCTTCGATATTCATTATAAAAATGAATAAAATCGATATAAATATCGTTCACGTCAAAATGGTGAGACGACCCCAAACCCCGTACTGACGGTGGCAAGGGTAATCCATGGAATATAACACAGAAACAGATAATAGCAGAACAGAAATAAATAAATACACCAGATAATGAACAATAGAATATACTGGATAAAAGTAATCATCAGAGTTACACAATATACAGGATCATACTTAGTATAGATACAGTTCAACTATACATAAATGTTTACAGCGGAAAACAAACATAATGTACAATAGGAGCTGAACAGCATAAAAAGAGATAAATGATAGAATCCACCTTTAGCTCCAGCTATCCAGAGAAAGTCAGCTAAACCTGAATACAAGGCTGCCCGTGTAGAAAAAGGGGCACCCGAGTTTGAAAGTGAAACAAACTACGAGTCAGTCATGGGACTGGTATGAGAAATCTACTCAACACATTTATAATATGGCTAATCACGGGACCACGCCACTTTCGTGGAACGGGTTTACTCCATTGGATTGCCGGTGCTTTAAAAACAAATCATCCTTCTTAAACATCGCTATGTTCTTTTATAAAAATGAAGCCATTATAAGACTCAGTTCCCATCACACAATGCAACGCAAACCGGAGGATAGAGTTTTACCTTATAATGGCCAAAATATGATTGATACGAATAAAACAAAAGCATTTTATATTATTACTAGTGTTTATATGTTTTAAAAACAATTTCAAATCATAACTATCAATCATAGACGACATGGGTACCATATATCATGTCGCCATATATATATACAATCAAAACCGCACGATGTCGTATTTGGAAATTGGATTTCCATCATGAACCAAGGCAAAAGATAGTCCTTACTGAATTCGTGACTCTCTAGCCCGAGCCATAGGACCCAGACTAAGGTGGGCCCTTGTAGCGACAGGGACGGTCCACCGATGTGGATTAAAATTCCTGAACAATACGTTTCCCCGCCCTTTGGGGCGTAAACGAGCCAATGAATGACTCCATCGGACCCGGATCGTCCGATCAAACTAAGGCGCCTAGCAACAGCAACAACCACACATGTGAAAAGTATATAAATGTTAGGGCTGGTAGGTCAGTGACACCACCCTAGCTAGAACGAAACGCATGTCCTCCCTGAGGTCCTTCCTCCCGTTTTTGGTTCATACCGGGTGTGAGGCTCGTGATTTCACGTTATACACAAAGCTACGCCACACAGGCGGTGATTTGATCATCACCACAAGACTTTGCTTTTCAACAGAAGCCCTGCTCATTTGCCACTTTGTCATGCCACACTAGCAATTCATGCCATGCGACTGATGTCCATCGATATACAACCTCTGAGCCCGTGCGTTTCAGAGAAGGGCGTTAAGCAAAAGAATAAATTCTCCGCCGCCAAACAGATGTATATTTAACAGAGATCAATCAACACAGAATAAAGTCCAATGTCAGACACACAGTCCATTTACAAGTCCGTTCTGGGTCTAAACGAAACCGGAGGCACTATATACCTCGCATACCCATCGATCACCACGTACGTCTGGACGATCACTACTCATTATCCATATTTCGGGATGCCTCCCAATCAGGACCTCGGTTACCATCCAAACGAGGTGAAGATCTCCGGTCTTCGACCACCGTCTTTATCTTCTATTTCTTATCGTCGATTCAGTTATTCAGAATGCGATAAACCCGGTCTTTCTGAGCAACTCGGGTATATAATCAACAAGTGCAACACTAACATACACACGCATCATTTCAATTCATTAGTCACTAACCGTCAATCAGTAAGAGAACGATTTCCCAAATATTAACCCCGAAGGCCGAAACCAACATCAGATCAATACCCAAGAAACCATTCGACTTAGCCAACCTTCAATTAATTTCTAAATTTACATCCATATCGTTTATAATATTTTATAACGATTTATCGCTATTTTTATTTATTTTAAAATAGCCATTTTACTCAAAACGACGCTTCGGGCCATAACGCGACCGTGGCGCTGTTTTTCTTCAGATTTGATTTACACAAATCTGAAAATCTAACCGTTGGATCTTCACAAAATTTACATCATTAGAAATATCTTTTCAAAACGAATCCAACTGTTCCAGTTTCGGGGAAATCCGACGGTCGGATCTCTCGGTATAATCGTTTGAAGTTTCGATTTCAAAATACGAACTGCAGCGTCGTTATTCGATTAAATATAATTATATTTATATATATATATATATAAATATAATCGATTCTGGCGCTGTTTTTCTTCAGATTTGAATTAAACATTCCAGACAATTCAACCGTTGGATTTTTACAATGTTGGTGCCGTTGGAAAGATTTTTCCAAAGCGAACCCAACGGTTGCGATTTGAGGAAAATCCGATGGTCGGATCTCCCGTACTAATCGTTTGAAATCACGGTTTCAAAATACGAACTGCACGGCCACGTTTCGTTTTAATTTTATTTATATTTATATATTTATATAAATATAGTTCATTCAAAAATTCCTATATTGTTTCCACTTCTAATATTTCGCTAACGCCTTTAAATTTTGGAAAATTTCGCCATAACCTCCTTTGTACGGGAGGGGCTAGGAAAATTCCCAAATAGGCACATGGGCGTCTCATGTCAAAAAGAAAAAGAAAAAGCCAAGCGGCTAGCCAACAGGCTCATAAAATCATCACTCTAACAAAACAGTAAATGTGTACCTATTTGTCGGGCACAAAAATTTTATTCCTCTTCTCTAGCCCCTTTGCTATAACCTGTTCAATAAATATGCATGTACATATATATAGTTCTTATCACTTATCATTTTCCATTCAACTTCATATTTGATTCCATTTGGTTTAAAAACACCATTCATTCTAATGTTGCATGCATAGGCAAAAATCATATCATTAGCTAATTAATGAATATTTCAACTCATGCATATTTATTTGAACGAGTTGCTGTTTTTAACACTTCACATTTCAGCAATTCATGTATATAATAAAAATGTGATTTTTATTGTAAAACAATTCATTTCAAAACACTATTATTTTATATAGTTTATATAGGTAATAAAAATAGGATTTTTATTATAAAACAATTTCTTTTAAAACGAGATTATTTTACATAGTCCATATAGTTGATAAAAGGTGATTTTTATTATGAAACAATTTATTTCAAAATATGAATACCATTCAACACATGAATTTCAATTCAACGAATGAATATCGATTCAACACATGAAGGTTTTCTATAGTTTCTATATATAGATAAAAATGTAATTTTTATATTTAAAACACGAATACCATTCAACACATGAATTTCAATTCAACGAATGAATATCGATCCAACACATGAAGGTTTTCTATACAACGAATAAATATAGTTTCAGTAAATGAAAATAATTCAAACACATGAATATTATTCAAAATTTTGGCAGCATAACGGCAGGGTAGTTAAAACTGGGACCGTCCCTAGTACGGCTCCTCGCTCTACCTTAAAACCTCGCGGTTTTTGACATTGGGGATCATGCATCTAGTTCGCACGCAGGCGGCATGTATATTTATTTCATTTCCACAAACTAATCCTATGTGGTTTCAACCAAATATTTCTCAACCACAAATGGGTATTTTTCAACCATAATCAACCAATATCAACCACAAACAATCACAATCAACCATTTGCTATCAATCAATTTTCACACCAATCACAACCAATAAATATCATCCATGGTTTGTAGACGAGGGGCGTGTGTATATATATATATATATATATATATATAGCAATTCACTTCTATTTCAACACATATATAATTTTTACAACGCATATACAACTTATACATCGAACGTACAACTTATACAACACTTATACATGAGGTGTACAACGCTTATATAACTCATACATCGACTATATAATTTATACATCGTCGTTTTCCATATCGTTTATAAATTAGAAATCTCACATTGGTTCCACTCCACCAAAAATAGTAGAAGGCTCATAAAAATATGCGGTCTCTTCTAGAATGTAGAAGAGGTCCACACGGTCACGATGTTTCCTGTTTCACCGAATTTCGACAAGAAACGAAAAAGATATGATTTTTAAAATTTTGCAACACTTTAAAACTATTGAAATCAGTTTTAAATATACAAGGCCGTACCTCTCTGAAAATCTTCAAAACTAGGTCGCGATTTATCTCCCAATCCGTGCAACCTGAAGCCGATCAGAGTACACCACATGAAAAAGGGAAGAGGGGCGCGTCTACGGGTGGCGGCGCAGGCAACTCGGTGGTCGGAGTTAGGCGGCGCGGCGCAATGAAGTTCGGAACTTCGGGGAGGTGGTTCTCCCAATTCAGGCAACGAAAAAATACCACCCTTGTATGGATTTGAAGATCTCTCCGAGCTCTACAAAATCCTCAACAGGAGGAAGGCGTAATTTTGCTTGTAGGAGGAGGAACGAAGGAGAGAAGGTGGGAAGCGATATCCGCCGTGCGCGATAAAGGATATTCGAGGAGAGAGAAAGTAGTTTGACCAATAGTTTTTTTTATATATATTTTAAAAATCCGAAAATACCCCTTGTCACACATGAACACCAATCTGAGCCCAATGACTATCGTCCCTAGCGTTTTAGCCCCATTCCCAACACAATGGGATATGTTTCGTAGGCCCATTCGACTGTTTTAGTTAGTTTTCCTTCAAATTAAAATATATTACATTCAATATTCAATTTGAACGTACATTTCAATTTGCCAGGGCCACAAACTAATTCAAAAAATTCCATAAAAATAAATCTAGCTATGTTTTGACGATACGGTCCAAACAAAACTAGTTTCGTCGAATTTTGAGACCGTTTGAAAAAAGGCCCATTTCTGGTCGATCCAATTTAACTGTAATTGACCAAAACACGTTTTCCTTTGCCACGCTCACATACTAGCTTCAAAAATTATGAAATTTGAAACCTAGCAATAACTTCACATCCCGGATCCAACAAAAGTAGTTTCGTCGAATTCCGAGGTCGTATGCAAAATGGCCAATTTCACGGGCTATATAAATTTCATAGCGACCTTTCTGAAAATTCATTTGGCCATAACTTTTGCTTTCCGTTATGAAAATTCGATTTTTCAGATTCGTTAGAAAGGTATTCACTAACAGATTTAAATATTTTTGGTTTCACTAAAATCCGTTTTGTTTTGCACCCGGTACAGTCCGACAAAGTTTGAATTCAAATTTTGAAACTGCAGCGCCATTTCAGGCCTTGTTTATAATTAAAATTAATTATATTCGTTTTCAATTGTCGATTCAAACTCCGTTTTCATTGCTATTATTTAAAATATTTATTTTAAATATTTAAAATCCATTATTTTAGCCAATTTAAAATTTTTAATTGGTTCAGATTTTCTGGGTCGTTACAATCTCCCCCACTTAAAACTTTTCGTCCCCGAAAAGGAACAAAGTCGAAAGTGGTTTGATTAATCAACTCTACGTTCGATCCGGCTTCCATTCTCCAACTTTTCAGTTTCTGAGAATTTTCAAATTCTTCAAAAATTTGGCTAACATGCGGAATTTTCGAAAAATTTCGCCATAACCTCCTTTGTACGGGGAGAGGTTTGGAAATTTATTGGACCGTATTAGGTGCCCAATAAATCCTAATAAGCATACACATATTTATAGTGATATATTCTGGTGTTACAAGGGAGCGTGTATTGATAATAACTCCAGAGAATAAATTCTCATCACCCTGTCCCGTATGGGTAATAAATAGTCCACGTGCCGTATCTAATAACTAGAGAGACGTGATTATTGTCAACTCCAGACCCATGTGGGGTTTTTTATTAATCTGGCAATTTAATCTTTACAATTTAAATAGTCCATATCAGTCATCAGTTCAACCAGTAAAATATAGTCATCGCCATACAAGCCTCTCGCTCGTATGGTAAATCTTCCACCTCGTCACACAAGCTCCAAATGCTTATGTGGTATATGATGAAGTATGCCTATCTTCTGAAGTATGCCATGTAATGTAGTTCAAAATTAATTGTTACTATCCTATGGCGACATTTATTATTTCACAAAGAAAAACCAGCACTCCGCATCCAATGGCATTCACAGGAGTTGATATAATAATATTTCGCATCCAACTCATTAAGGTTTACCTATTTGTCGGGCACGCAAATAAAATCTTTACTCAACAGCTAGTCCATTTACCTGTTCAAACATATATAATACACATGTATATATTTCTATTCATTTTCTAATCAGTTCAATGTGTGGTTTAATCGAATAAATTCTACCATTCATCCTCTTATTAATTAAATTAACTATCATTATAATAATTCAATTAATCAAATTTACTATCACACAACACAAGCAACAATCAAATTGTTTTTAACTTTTCAAAACCATACAAATTAATTCCTATTCTCTTTTAAAATCATTCAGACTATAGAGTTAAAAGTGCACATCCATGGAAAGAAAATAACAGCAGAGTAGAGAATTAAATGGTAATGCAAAGTATGGTAAATATACCTTGCACCGGAGTCAATCGGAGATATCCATTCGGCATCTAGGATAAGCTTTCTGAATGCTCTCCTCAGTTTCCCAAGTACAATCTCGCGGATCCCCACTCCATTGCACTTTGACTAAGTGAACCTTCTTGTTCCTCAGTTCTTTGGTTTCTTTGCCGATGATCTTTAGCGGCTCTCTTCTCACAGCTAGTTCTGGAGTAATTTCAATATCCTACTGAGCTGCTTCTTCCACGATCAAGTCTGGATCATGAACGTGCTTTCGAAGTTGAGATATATGAAATACATCATGGACTCCAGGCAACCAATCAGGCAATTTAACCCTATAAGCAAGAGTTTCGATCCATTCCAGAATAGGAAATGGACCAATGAATTTGGGCGCCAACTTTCCAATTTTACCGAACCGGATAACTCCTCTCGTCGGCGATACTTTCAAATATACATAGTCGCCAACAACAAAGGATATATCTCTTCTTCTTCTATCAGCATAGCTCTTTTGTCGGCTTTGAGCGGCCAGTAATCGCTTCTTAATAAAATCGACTTTGTCGGCAGCTTCTTGGATCATATCTGGCCCCAACACAAGTCTATTACCAGGTTCAACCCAACAAGCAGGAGATCGGCACGGTCTACCATACAATGCTTCAAATGGAGACATTGTCAGGCTCGCCTGGTAGCTGTTGTTATATGAGAATTCAGCCAAATGCAGATGGTCTTCCCACGATCCACCAAAATCTATAACACAAGCCCGCAATAGATCTTCTAAAATACGATTCACCCTCTCAGTCTGACCGTCTATCTGAGGATGATAAGCGGTGCTTAAGTTCAACTTCGTTCCCAGCTCGACTTGAAATGCTTTCCAGAATTTACTAGTAAATATTGTGTCTCTGTCACTGACTATACTGAGCGGCACTCCATGTAGTCTAACTATTTCCTTGAAATAAATCTGCGTCAGGCTCTGGGCAGTTCTGTTTGATCTGACAGGTATGAAATGGGCGGTCTTCGTGAAGCGATCTACGATCACCCAAATACTGTCATTCCCTTTTCTGGTTCTGGGCAGACCATCAATGAAGTCCATGGAAATATGTTCCCACTTCCAACCAGGAACGTCTAGCGGTTGTAACAGTCCAGCAAGTTTCTGTTGGTCGCTTTTGACTAGCTGGCAAGTAGGGCATCGGCTAAAATATAAGGAAATGTCCCTTTTCATCGACTTCCACCAGAAAGTGCATTTGATGTCGTTATACATTTTGCTTACTCCCGGATGGATACTAAGTTTTGACTTATGGCATTCATCCAGTACTTCCTTGCGGAGCTCAGCAATGTTAGGGACACAGATTCGACCTTTCAGCCTTAGAATCCCATCATTATCAACTTGAAAACTCGAGGGTTCGCCTTGTTGAATTATCTCTCTGATCTTCTTAATGAAGTGATCATCCTCCTGAAGAGCAGATATTTTATCTATCAGTGAAGTTGTAATAATAAAACTGGAGATCATTTCATTCTTTCGGCTTAACGCATCGACCACGACATTGGCTTTCCCTGGAGTGTATATAATTTCAAAGTCATATGCTGCAAGAAACTCCAGCCAACGTTGCTACCTCAGATACAGGTCTTTCTGAGTGAATAGATACTTTAACGACTGGTGATCTGTAAACATTTCGAATCTCTCACCCAGAAGATAGTGTCTCCAGATTTTCAAGGCGAATACTATAGCCAATAACTCAAGATCATGAGTTACGTAGTTCTTCTTGTGTGGCTTCAGTTGACGGCTAGCATAAGCAATCACTTGACCCCTTTGCATTAACACTGCCCCAAGGCCTTCTCTAGAAGCATCAGTCCAGACTTTCAAATCCTGATTTCCATCGATGATGGTTAACACTGGAGCAGTCGTTAGTCTTAACTTTAGCTCTTCAAAAGCCTCTTCACTCTCGGGAGTCCATTTGAATTTAGAGTGCTTCTTTGTAAGCTTCGTTCAATAGCCAGATATCTTCGAAAAGTTTTTAACGAACTTCCGGTAATAACTAGCCAATTCGAGAAAACTGCGGACTTTAGTGGGGGTGCTAGGCTGCTTGTAGTTTTGAATAGCTGTAATTTTGATTGGATCCACAGCAATTCCTTCTTTAGATACGACGTAGCCCAGAAATTTGACTTCTTCTTGCCAGAATATACATTTGGAAAACTTTGCTTTCAATACATTCCTTCTGAGAATTTCTAACACTTGTTCCAAATGTTTTTCGTGCTCGCTTTCTGACTTAGAGAAGATAAGGATATCATCAATGAAAACCAGAACAAATTTGTTCAATACTCCTCTGAATACTCTATTCATTAGATCGACGAAATAGGCTGGAGCGTTACATAAGCCGAACGGCATTACTAAACACTCGTAGAATAAGTCGGGACCTCTGAATGCTGTCATTGGAACACACTCTTCGGCAATTCGAAGTTGATGGAAACCTATAGCTAGGTCCATTCGTGAAAATACTTGTGCGCCATTCAATCGATCCAACAAATCATCAATCCGCGGCAATGGGTATTTATTCTTTATTGTTTGCTTGTTTAAATCACGATAATCCACACATAGCCGTAGAGTACCGTCAGATTTTGGGACAAACACCACTGCTGCTCCCCAATCAGAGAAACTAGGCCTGATCAGACCCTTCCATACGAGCTGCCGTGTTTGATTGTCTAATTCCTCTTTCTCTTTCAAGGACGTTCTTCGAATAGCGTGAACAACTGGCCTTGCGTTCGGAATTAAAGCAATTTTGAAATCTATTTCTCTCTGCGGAGGTAAGCGAACAACTTCCTCGAACACCTCCGCATAGTTCTTGATGACAGGAATATCTTTGATGAGGTCAGGAATATTCTCTGTGACTTCAGGGACATTTTCCATTTGAGCAGGGGAAACATCGAGAGTTGCCCAGAAGTCCTTTCTATTTGATATCGGGCCTTCACATGGTATGGTTATATAATTCCCCGATTATGCCTTGGCCTTAACAACTCTGTCGGCGCATCTAACCTCCGCCTCATATCTGGTTAGCCAATCCAATCCCAGAATAAGATCGAATTCATTAAAATTCATGACTATAGAGATAGTAGGGAATTTATAGCAAGAAAAAGAGACAGGCACTCCACAAACCCAACTGAGACCGATGGAACCCCCAACTGGATTTTGAACAGTCATTGGTTCTTTGAGCTTCTTCAATTTCAAATCCAATTTTTTGACTGCACTCTTTGCAATAAAGCTTCGTGACGCGCCAGTATCAAACAGTACTTTAACTGGAATGTTCTTGACATTGAGCGTGCCTTCTAAAACATCAGAACTTTCCTGAGCAGACGAAGATGCAGGCACTTCTTCCACTTCATTCACTTGTACTGCTTCAGATATTTGAGATAGCGGGCAGTTTTTCGCAATATGCCTAGCCCGATGGCACTTATGGCATCCTCTTTTCTCTTGTAACCTCTTACCGGATTTAGACCCATCCTTTACTTGTTTCTTTAGAGATATGCAACTTATCGAGAGATGTCCTTGCCTATTCCAGTTACTGCATACCGCTGTCGTTATAGTTTCTTTCCCAGATTCAGCCCTTTTCCTCTTGGCACTGGGCTTCCTATCGACCTCAGATCTCGTACTGGCTTCAGGAATATCAGTTTCCGACTCTGCTTTGCCACTAGAACTGACTTCTTCTTCGATGCATAACATTCCTTTCTTATGGAGATCTTCATATTGATAAGCCATATATATCATTTCTGAAAAAGGAAGTTTCACATTCCTCAGTACACTATTCTGATATCTCCTTTACAGGCCATGAATAAATCTCAGATTTTTCCTCTTTGGATCTTGAATCAGATGAGGAGCAAAGTGAGCAAGTTCGTTGAATTTCTTATGATATTCTGGGATGGTCATATCACCTTATATTAGATAAGAAAATTCATCACATAATCGCTCCATCGCTTCAGGAGGAGTAAATCTTTCCAGGAAAATCACTTTGAATCTATCCCAGGTGATATCACCTTCTGGATTATCTTTAATAACTGAATCCCACCAAAATAAAGCTTCTTCTTTGAGTGCCCAAGACGCCAATAATCTTTTCTGATCATCTCTCAGCTTTAAACCCTCAAAGATTTTCTCTACAGAACGAATCCAAGCTTGTGTTTCCATAGTGGACTCTTTGCCTAAGAATGGCGATCCACCCAGATTTCGAAATCTCTTGAACAGAACTTCTATATTTGATTCTAGCTGTAGGAGCACAACTAGCTCATTAGCTGGTCGAGCCATACGATTATTTCTTCTGTTCCTATCACTCATTTTCTATTGCGTCTACAATTAGCAGACAAAGTGTCAGGTCAACAGAAAAGATATTTCAAAATATAGAGACAAATACTTCAATGTAAATGTGTCTACTAGGGTGTATTCCATTCTGCTTTACTTATACTAGGATATTACTGATCCTATCTGTATAGAGTTACCCATCCTAGAACACTACTGGTTCTATTTCTGACGAGTTCGTTCATATGTTATATTCCAGAACTAAGCTTAACCAAAGCTCTGATACCAAATGAAACAACCCCAAACCCCGTACTGACGGTGGCAAGGGTAATCCGTGGAATATAACACAGAAACAGATAATAGCAGAACAGAAATAAATAAATACACCAGATAATGAACAATAGAATATACTGGATAAAAGTAATCATCAGAGTTACACTGTATACAGGATCATACTTAGTACAAATACAGTTCAACTTTACATAAATGTCTACAGCGGAAAACAAACATAATGTACAATAGGAGCTGAACAGCATAAAAAGAGATAAATGATAGAATCCACCTTCAGCTCCAGCTATCCAGAGAAAGTCAGCTAAACCTGAATACAAGGCTGCCCGTGTAGAGAAAGGGGCACCCGAGTTTGAAAGTGAAACAAACTACGAGTCAGTCATGGGACTAGTATGAAAAATCTACTCAACACATTTATAATATGGCTAATCACGGGACCACGCCACTTTCGTGGAACGGGTTTACTCCATTGGATTGCCGGTGCTTTAAAAACAAATCATCCTTTTTAAACATCGCTATGTTTTTTTATAAAAATGAAGCCATTATAAGACTCAGTTCCCATCACACAATGCAACGCAAACCGGAGGATAGAGTTTTACCTTATAATGGCCAAAATATGATTGATACGAATAAAACAAAAGCATTTTATATTATTACTAGTGTTTATATGTTTTAAAAACAATTTCAAATCATAACTATCAATCTAGATGGCATGGGTACCATATATCATGTCGCCATATATATATACAATCAAAACCGCACGATGTCGTATTTGGAATTTGGATTTCCATCATGAACCAAGGCAAAAGATAGTCCTTACCGAATTCGTGACTCTCTAGCCCGAGCCACAGGACCCAGACTCAGGTGGGCCCTTGGAGCGACAGGGCCGGTCCACCGATTTGGATTAAAATTCCTGAACAATACGTTTCCCCGCCCTTTGGGGCGTAAACGAGCCAGCGAATGACGCCATCGGACCCGGATCGTCCGATCAAACCGAGGCGCCTTGCAACAGCAACAACCACACAGGTGAAAAGTATATAAATGTCAGGGATGGTAGGTCACTGACACCACCCTAGCTAGAAAGAAACGCATGTCCTCCCTGAGGTCCTTCCTCCCGTTTCTGGTTCATATCGGGTGTGAGGCTCGCGATTTCACGTTATACACAAAGCTACGCCACCCAGGCGGTGCTTTGATCATCACCATAAGACTTTTCTTTTCAACAGAAGCCCTGCTCATTTGCCACTTTGGCATGCCACACTAGCAATTCATGCCATGCGACTGATGTCCATCGATATACAACCTCTGAGCCCGTGCGTTTCAGAGAATGGCGTTAAGCAAAAGAATAAATTCTCCGCCGCCAAACAGATGTATATTTAACAGAGATCAATCAACACAGAATAAAGTCCAATGTCAGACACACAGTCCATTTACAAGTCCGTTCTGAGTCTGAACGAAACCGGAGGCACTATATACCTCGCAAACCCATCGATCACCACGTACATCTGGACGATCACCACTCATTATCCATATTTTGGGATGCCTCCCAATCAGGACCTCGGTTACCATCCAAACGAGGTGAAGATCTCCGGTCTTCGACCACCGTCTTTATCTTCTATTTCTTATCGTCGATTCAGTTATTCAGAATAGGATAAACCCGGTCTTTCTGAGCAACTCGGGTATATAATCAACAAGTGCAACACTAACATACACACGCATCATTTCAATTCATTAGTCACTAACCGTCAATCAGTAAGAGAACGATTTCCCAAATATTAACCCCGAAGGCCGAAACCACCATCAGATCAATACCCAAGAAACCATTCGACTTAGCCAACCTTCAGTTAATTTCTAAATTTACATCCATATCATTTATAATATTTTATAATGATATATCGCTATTTTTATTTATTTTAAAATAGCCATTTTATTCAAAACGACGCTTCGGGCCATAACGCGACCGTGGCGCTGTTTTTCTTCAGATTTGATTTACACATATTTGAAAATCTAACCGTTGGATCTTCACAAAATTTACATCATTAGAAAGATCTTTTCAAAACGAATCCAACGGTTCCAGTTTCGGGGAAATCCGACGGTCGGATCTCCCGGTATAATCGTTTGAAGTTTCGATTTCAAAATACGAACTGCAGCGTCGTTATTCGATTAAATATAATAATATTTATATATATATAAATATAATCGATTCTGGCGCTGTTTTTCTTTAGATTTGAATTAAACAATCCAGACAATCCAACCGTTGGATTTTTACAAAGTTGGTGCCATTGGAAAGATTTTTCCAAAGCGAACCCAACGGTTCCGATTTCAGGAAAATCCGATGGTCGGATCTCCCGTACTAATCATTTGAAATCACGGTTTCAAAATACGAACTGCACGGCCACGTTTCGTTTTAATTTTATTTATATTTATATATTTATATAAGTATAGTTCATTCAAAAATTCCTATATTGTTTCCACTTCTAATATTTCACTAACGCCTTTAAATTTTGGAAAATTTCGCCATAACCTCCTTTGTACGGGAGGGGCTGGGAAAATTTCCAAATAGCCACACGACCGTCTCATGTCAAAAAGAAAAAGAAAAGGCCAAGCGGCTAGCCAACAGGCTCATAAAATCATCACCCAAACAAAACAGTAAATGTGTACCTATTTGTCGGGCACAAAAATTTTATTCCTCTTCTCTAGCCCCTTTGTTATAACCTGTTCAATAAATATGCATGTACATATATATAGTTCTTATCACTTATCATTTTCCATTCAACTTCATATTTGATTCCATTTGGTTTAAAAACACCATTCGTTCTAATGTTGCATGCATAGGCAAAAATCATATCATTAGCTAATTAATGAATATTTCAACTCATTCATATTTATTTGAATGAGTGGCTATTTTTAACACTTCACATTTCAACAATTCATGTATATAATAAAAATGTGATTTTTATTGTAAAACAATTCATTTCAAAACACTATTATTTTATATAATTTATATAGGTAATAAAAATAGGATTTTTATTATAAAACAATTTCTTTTAAAATTGAGATTATTTTACATAGTCCATATAGTTCATAAAAGGTGATTTTTATTATGAAACAATTTATTTCAAAATATGAATACCATTCAACACATGAACTTCAATTCAACGAATGAATATCGAATCAACACATGAAGGTTTTCTATAGCTTCTATATATAGATAAAAACGTGATTTTTATATTTAAAACACGAATAACATTCAACACATGAATTTCAATTCAACGAATGAATATTGATCCAACACATGAAGGTTTTCTATACAACGAATAAATATAGTTTCAGCAAATGAAAATAATTCAAACATATGAATATTATTCAAAATTTCGGCAGCATAACGGCAGGGTAGTTAAAACCGGGACCGTCCCTAGTACGGCTCCTCGCTCTACCTTAAAACCTCGCGGTTTTTGACAATGGGGATCATGCATCTAGTTCGCACGCAGGCGGCATTTATATTTGTTTCATTTCCACAAACTAATCCTCTGTGGTTTCAACCAAATATTTCTCAACCACAAATGGGTATTTTTCAACCACCATCAACCAATATCAACCACAAACAATCACAATCAACCATTTACTATCAATCAATTTTCGCACCAATCGCAACCAATAAATATCGTCCATGGTTTATGGACGAGGGGCGTATATATATATATATATATATATATATATATATATATATATATATATATCAATTCACTTCTATTTCAACACATATACAACTTATACATCGAACGTACAACTTATACAACGCTTATACATGAGGTGTACAACGCTTATATAACTCATACATCGACTATATAATTTATACATCGTCGTTTACCATATCGTTTATAAATTAGAAATCTCACATTGGGTTCCACTCCACCAAAATAGCTGAAGGCTCAGAAAAATATGCGGTCTCTTCTAGAATGTAGAAGAGGTCCACACGGTCACGATGTTTCCTGTTTCACCGAATTTCGACAAGAAACGAAAAAGATATGATTTTTCAAATTTTGCAACACTTTAAAACTATTGAAATCAGTTTTAAATATACAAGGCCGTACCTCTCTGAAAATCTTCAAAACTAGGTCGCGATTTATCTCCCAATTCATGCAACCTGAAGCCGATCAGAGTACACCACATGAAAGAGGGAAGAGGGGCGCGTCTACGGGTGGCGGCGCAGGCAACTCGGTGGTCGGAGTTAGGCGGCGCGGCCCGATGAAGTTCGGAACTTCGGGGAGGTGGTTCTCCCAATTCAGGCAACGAAAAAATACCACCCTTGTATGGATTTGAAGATCTCTCCGAGCTCTACAAAATCCTCAACAGGAGGAAGGCGTAATTTTGCTTGTAGGAGGAGGAACGGAGGAGAGAAGGTGAGAAGCGATATCCGCCGTGCGCGATAAAGGATATTCGGGGAGAGAGAAAGTAGTTTGACCAATAATTTTATTTTATTTATATATTTTAAAAATCCGAAAATACCCCTTGTCACACACGAACACCAATCCGAGCCCAATGACTGTCGTCCCTAGCGTTTTACCCTTATTCCGAACACAATGGGATATGTTTCGTAGGCCCATTCGACTGTTTCAGTCAGTTTTCCTTCAAATTAAAATGTATTACATTCAATATTCAATTTGAACGTACATTTCAATTTGCCAGGGCCACAAACTGATTCGAAAAATTCCAAAAAAATAAATCTAGCTATGTTTTGACGATACAGTCCCAACAAAACTAGTTTCGTCGAATTTTGAGACCGTTTGCAAAAAGGCCCATTTCTGGTCGATCCAATTTAACTATAATTGACCAAAACACGTTTTCCTTTGCCACGCTCACATACTAGCTTCAAAAATTATGAAATTTGAAACCTAGCAATAACTTCACATTCTGGATCCAACAAAAGTGGTTTCGTCGAATTCCGAGGTCGTATGCAAAGTGGCCAATTTCACGGGCTATATAAATTTCATAGCGACCTTTCTGAAAATTCATTTGGCCATAACTTTTGCTTTCCATTATGAAAATTTGATTTTTCAGATTCGTTAGAAAGGTATTCACTAACAGATTTAAATATTTTTGGTTTAACTAAAATCCATTTTGTTTTGCACCCGGTACAGTCCGACAAAGTTTGAATTCAAATTTTGAAACTACAACGCCATTTCAGGCCTTGTTTATAATTAAAATTAATTATATTCGTTTTCAATTGTCGATTCAAACTCCGTTTTCATTGCTATTATTTAAAATATTTATTTTAAATATTTAAAATCCATTATTTTAGCCAATTTAAAAATTTTAAATTGGTTCAGATTTTCTGGGTCGTTACTAATGGCGTCAATCTAATCAACACGGCTTTATATATTTAAATATATCCCTGTCCGTCTCAAATCAGACATCAAAATCATATTTTGATTCTTTTTTGAATATTGTTTGAAAATATTCGCTATTTTAAAATAATCGTTATTTCAAAATCTTCATTCTTTCTGAACTGGAATCAGGCACATTCAATTACCATATAATTTGGTTATATGGATTTCACACAACAAATGTGTATAACAATAATGAAAACAACAATCCATCATCCAGAGTGCATTCTACAGTGTGTAAGCATCAAATACAAATATTTAACGCTCACACAGCTTGTTAACCGATCGATTGACATACAACTAATCATTGGGATTAGTGTATGTCCAATATCATCCCAATACCCGTGTGGGGTTTCAAACAATCAAACACAAGTTTTATCTGTGCCATTGGGCAATGTGCTAAATTTATCGTCCCAATCAATATCAAATAAATGTGTGTATACAAACAAATCGTCTGATTGGTTTACAAATATTTATTTTATATAATACACATTAAAAATTATATTTTTAACTATAACATATTTATTCATTCCACATCACACAATCAATTTTCATAACACATCAATCAAACAAACAATTCATCGACGGTCTGTGGACGACGGGTGTCGGGTGCTGCTAAGCACCGTCTGCATCCTAGTATATATTTCAAACTAGAAAATAAAATAAAAGTGAGGAGTTCTCACCTTTGGGTTTCCACTCCGCCAGTTTTATTTCTGAACGGTTCAGTCACGCCGTTCCATCGCACTCCTTTCCCGTTGTTCATATTAAAGATCACATTTTTAATACGATGTTTATTTTTAAAAATCACATTTTTATAATGGCTCTTCATATAAAAAATCATATATTTTTACAATGCTTCCTTCTATATAAAAATTAAATTTTTCTTCGCTATAAAAATCTATACCTTTCCTTATGTAAAAATTCTATTTTTCTTCGCTACCGCTTTAGAAAAATTATATTTTTATAGCACTTTATATATAATAAAAAATATATTTTTACATCGCCATTCAAACACCTGATGTAAAATCATATTTTTATTATCTATATAATATAAAAATCATATTTTTTGACTTTTATAAAATAAAAATCATATTTTTATTACTTCTATAATATAAAAATCATATTTATATTATGTACAAATCATATTCTTACTTCGCTTGTATATGTATAAAAATCACTTCTTTTTATATTTAAAAACCATATCTTTCTTCATATAAAAATCTTATTTTTACTAATTAAAAATCTTGTCTTTGCAATCTTAAAAATCTTAACTTTATTGTATATATACACACACATATATATATAATCAAGTCTTTATCTTATTTAAAAATCTAAACTTTCTAAATTAAAAATACAACCCCTTTCTATTAATTACTCCATTCAAAATTCGGATTTTTAAACTAATGAAAATTGAAAAAAAGAAAAACTCACTTTTTTAAAGGAGATGGAGGCTCAGGGGCGCGCTGGAGCTGTCGAAGGTGGTGGCCGTCAGCTGATCGGCGGTGGGTGGCTAGGGTTTCGTTGGAAGTGGTGATTTGGGGCTCTTGGGGTTTTCGAACGGGGATGGCGACAGGGGTAGCTCGACGGCGAAGGAGGAGGGGGTGCTTCCCTTGAGTCGCGGCGGCGTTGGCAACCTCCGGCTGTGGCGGAAGACCTGGGAAGGGGGGCGATGCGACTTTGACGATGGGTATTCCCCTTTTTTTCTTCCGAACTGAATTCCACGATGGAAGGCAAATGAGAGAGGAGGGCTTAAGTGTAAAAAAAGAAAAAGGTTTATTATATATATATATATATATATATATATATATTATTCTCTAAAGAGTTGACTTTTCTTTTGTACCCCAAACGAGACCCAATGACTGTCGTTCCTAGCTAATTACCCCATTCCGAACACAATGGGATATGCCCCATAAGCCAATTCGATTGTTTCGATCAGTTTCTATCAAAATCAAAATATAAATCTCTATATATCGAATTTGAACGCACATTTCAATTTACCGAGGCCACATACGGGCTCCAAAAATTCCCAAAAAATATTTTCTAGCTTCGTATTGATGATACGGTTCTAATAAAACTAATTTCATCAAATTCCGAGACCGTTTGAAAAATGGCCATTTTCTGGTCGATCGAAATTGACTAAAACTGTCAAAATGCGTTTTACTTCGCTACGCTCATATTGATTCGAAAAATTATGAATTTTGGGATCTAGCAAAACTTGACATCCCAGATCCAACAAAAGTGGTTTCGTCGAAAATATAGATCGTTTGCAAAATTTCCATTTTTAAGCGCTATATTTTCCATAGCGACTATTCTGATTTTTCATCTAGGCATAACTTTATATACCCGTTATGAAATTTCAATTTTTCGAATTCGTTGGAAAGATATTCTCTAATAGAATCTAATATTTTTGGTTTCGCTAAAATTCGGTTTATTCTGAATCCTATTAATTCATTTTAAATCTGAAATCGAATTTTCAAACTACCGCGCCATTTTCAATTCCTTTTATAATTATAAATAAAATATTTATATTCTAACATCGATTCAAATAAAAAATACATTCTAATTCTATTCAAAATAAATTTCTCCTTGTCATTATTTAAAATAAATCATTTTAAATATCCAAAATTCATTAAAATTCATAAAATAAAAGAAATTAATTGGTCTGAATTTCTGGGTTATTACAATCTCCCCCACTTAAAACTTTTCGACCACGAAAAGGAATGAAGATGAAAGTTGTTTTACTAATTAACTCAACTTTCATTATTTGCATTATGGCTTAAGTTCTTCAACTTTTCAGTTTCTTCAAAAATTTGCCTAACACCCTAAATTTAAAAAAAAAATTCGCCATAACCTCTTCTGCACGGGAGCACTGGGAAAATCCCAAAATTTCCGTACAGGCCTTTCCAATCCAAAAAGAAAAAGAAATAGCCAAGCGGCTAGCCAATCGGCTCATAAAATCATCCAAAACCCCAAGAAATGCAATAAACATGTACCTATTTGTCGGGCAAACAATTTTATTCCTCTTTTCTAGCCTCCTTGCTATGACCTGTTCAACGGATACACATATATACATGCATGCATTTCCAAACAATTTTCAATACAATTCAATATTTGATACAATTTGGCCTAAATGGTTAAAAATATCAAACCAATAATCAAACAACACAACAATCAATCAATTAGTTGATTAGTTTTTCA
Source organism: Allium sativum (assembly GCA_030737875.1). Taxonomy (NCBI): domain Eukaryota; kingdom Viridiplantae; phylum Streptophyta; class Magnoliopsida; order Asparagales; family Amaryllidaceae; genus Allium; species Allium sativum. Next base: position 622,208,541 of record CM060910.1, read on the forward strand.
AATTCATAACTTTGGTACATAGTTCAAAAAACATATTTTTGATGCCAAATCACAACAATAAGCCCTATCTAATTTTGGTTCTCACACCAGTCAATTGGAATCATATAGAAATACAACTTTTAAAACACGAACATAAATACGGATGTTGTCCAGACATCACCAGAATTATCCCCGAGCGACTAGAGCATGATTCTATATCTATCCAGTATATTAAAACTTTGAATACCCGTGGATCAGACGTGTATGCAAAATCTCTATATACCCGATTGTCCAAATCAATATAAGAATAATATTCAAATACGTATAACAGATTTTAAATTTTCAAAACAAAAATGGTTTTCATCTTTATTTTTAAAAATACACTCTTCACACTCGTTCTAGGATACTACTAATCCCATCTCTAACGAGTCATTCCCATTGGATATTGCAAATCCAAAACCTGATGAATTCTTTCGTTTGGTTCTAATGTGTCTTGTTCTCCAAGCTTTGTAAACCAAAGCTCTAATACCAAATGTGACAACCCGGGTCTTCCCCGTGACGGAAAGCCCGGATTGCTTTGAGGACAAGACGGATCAGAACACAAACAAAAGAACATTACATAGCTTATTACGACAATTCCATCAGAATAAAAGAATATAATAGAGTATGAATAAATACTACACATTGGAAAATATCAGAGATTTAAAATACATTACATAGCAGCGGAAAACAATACAAAACACAACTGAAGGAGATATACGGAAACAGAGCTTTCCGAATATCATTCCAGCTGTAAACCAGGATCCTGTGAATATAAATCTGCAAAACCAAAACTACTAGCTGCCCATGTGGAAAATAAGGGCACCTAAAGTTTAGTTTAAAACAATAAACCCCAGGTCAGTCAAGTGACTGGTGTGAGAACTAAAACAGTTATTAATCTTTATTTTAAAGTTAAGTAAATCGAGGGACCATGCTGTATAACACGAAATGGGTTTCCTCCCAAGAATACATGTGCATAAAACAACAGCGCAATGCTAAATAAAGAACAATGAAGCTATTATAAGACCCAAGTCCCATCACACAATGCAACACAAGCTGAAGGATAGGGTTTTACCTTATAATAGCCAAAGAATACTTGATACGCTAAATTTCATCTTTTATTATTACTATAAGTGTATAATGTCAAAACAATTTCAATCATAAGTATCGATCATAGATGGCATAAGTGCCCCATACCACTATGTCGCCATACTAAGCTCTACAATCAAAAATGCAAAGTTATGTATTGGAAGTTGAATTTCCATCTGTGAACCAAGGCAAGGGATCGTCCTTACCGATTTGAGACGCTCTAGCCTGCACCTTAGGAACAGCCGCAACTGCACCTTGGATCGTAAGGGCCGGTCCACTGGATGTGGATTATAATGCCTGAACACTGCGTTTCCCCGCCCTATGGGGAGTCAATGTAACAACCCGGAAAATATGAGCCAATTTAAAATTTTAAAATTGGATATTTTAAAGGAATTTAAACAATTGAAATAGAATATTTCAATAAAATAGTGAATTAGAAACAGTGTGGCAATTTGGAAATTTGAATTCAAACTTTGACTGACTGCACCGGGTGCAAAATATAACGGATTTTAGTGAAACAAAAAATATTTAAATCTATTTATGAATATCTTTCTAACGAATCTAAAAAATCGAAGTTTCATGGCGGAAATAAAAATTTATGGCCAAATGAATTTATAGAAAGGTCGCTATATAGAATATATAGCCCTTGAAAATAGATATTTGCAAACGACCTCGGAATTCGACAAAACCACTTTTGTTGGATCCGGGATGTCAAACTATTGCTAGGTTTCAAATTTCGTAATTTTTGAAGCTAGTATGTGAGCGTGGCAAAAGAAAATGTGTTTGGTCAATTTCTGTTAAATTGGATCGACCAGAAAATGGCCATTTTTCAAATGGTCTCTAAATTCGAAGAAACTGGCTTTGTTGGGACCATATCATAAAAACATGGCTAGATTTATTTTTCTGGAATTTTTCGAATCAGTTTGTGGCCCTTTAAATTGAAATGTACATTCAAATTGAATATTAAATGTTTTATACTTTAATTTGAGAAATAACTAACTGTAATAGTCGAATTGGCCTATGAAACATATCCCATTGTGTCCGAGATGGGGGTATTTAGCTTGGGACGACAGTCGTTGGGTTTGAATTGGTGTTCATGTGGAGAAACGCTATTTTAAAATTTAATAAAACCCACGGGCCAATCAAAATTCTCCGTTCATTAAAATAAAATAAAAATCAGAAAACCCTCGTTTCCTCCCCCCGACAGATGACGCGCGTCGCTCCTCACTTCCCAACCAAATCGCCGCCGTCTCAGCCACCTGACGCCTCCACCACCACCCGATCTCGACAGCGCCGCCTCCTCTCTTCAAATCCGACCAACCCTCGACCCCCCTCGTCCCCCCATCGACGAGAACGAGCTCGCCAAAGTCGGCGACTTTCCAGCGCCGCCGAGCACGCCTCCGACCACCGATCACGACGAAACCCCCCTGCGCATGAAGCCCTCTCCTCCCTCTTCCACGCTGTACCCTCCGATCGTCGTATCGAGCCTCGGTTTTCGCGAAAACTGAAAAACTAGTTTTGAACAATCGTGAAAGGTATCGGCTTTATTTTATTTGAATTGAAAATAACACTTTTAAGTGTTGCAAACTTTGAAAAATCATATCTTTATGGTGTGTTGACGAAATTCGATGAAACAGGAAATATCGTGACCGCAAGGAGGCTCTCTGGCACCTAGAAGAGACCGCGGATTTTTCTGAGCTCGCTAGGATTTTTAGCACCTCGACAACCAATGTGAGAATTCTAATTGAAATGTGAATGGAAATGTCATGTATAAATTATATAAGCGAAATATAAATTATACACGTGTCGTATACCACATGTACATACGTGGTGTAAGCTATATGAGCGAAGTATGAATTATACATGCATTGTATAAATGATATATGTGTTGAAATGCAAGTGAAATATAGATTGGTTGTGGTTGAAAAATACCCTTTGGTGATTGAAACAAATTTGAAATAATTGTGGAAATGAAAATAAAACATGTTGCCTGCGTGCGAACTAGATGCATGAAATCCCCATTGTCAAAAACCGCGAGGTTTTAAGGTAGAGCGAGGAGCCGTACTCGGGACGGTGCCGGTTTTAACTACCCTGCCGTTATGCTGCCGAAATTTTGAATAATATTCATGTGTTACAATTATTTTTATATGTTGAAATTACATTCACGTGTTGAACTATATCCATGTGTGGAAAATGCTCATGTGCTGAGAAGTAATGTGTTGAAAATTAAATTCATGCGTTGAATGAATAAAGTGTTTAAACAATAAAAATTACATCTTTATAATATATATGAAGTATGTAAAATATTCGCGTTATAAATAAATTGTTTCAACAATAAAAATTTCATCTTTCTTATATGAACAAACTATATAAAATATCCATGTGTGGAAATGCTCATGTGTTGAGAAGTGTGTGTGTTGAAAAGGTTCATGTGTTGAATAAAAAGATCGAACAATAAAAATTACATTTTTATTGAAACTATGAAGTGTTAAAAACATTCATGTGTTGAATAAATATTTTAGATGATTAAAATACCATTTTTATCATATATGTGATTCACTAAAAAGATCTATACGAGTGTTGAAATAAATATTTGTTTGCTATGAATATTATTTTTAACATGTTTAGGAGCTAAATAAAATAGTCATGTGTTGAAATATATTTTAGTTCGCCAAAAATATCATTTTTGAAATGTGAAGTGTTAAAAATAACCACTTGTTCAAATAAATATGCATCAGTTGAAATATTCATTAATTAGCTAATGATATGATTTTTGCTTGTGTATGAAACATTAGAATGAATGGTGGCTTTAAATCAAATTGAATCAAATATGAAGTTAAATGGAAAATGAAAAGTGAAAAGAATTGCACATATGTACATGCATATTTATTGAACAGGTTATAGCGAAGAGGCTAGAGAAGAGGAATAAAATTGTATGCCCGTCAAATAGGTACATGTTTACTGTTTTGCTTGGGTGATGATTTTATGAGCCTGTTGGCTAGCCGCTTGGCTTTTCTTTTTCTTTTTGAGATGAGACGCCCATGTGGCTATTTGGGAATTTTCCCAGCCCCTCCCGTACAAAGGAGGTTATGGCGAAATTTTCCAAAATTTAAAGGCATTAGTGAAATATTCGAAGTGAAAACGATATGGAAATCGTCGAATGAACTATATATATATATATATATATATATATATATATATAACGAATCGTGGCCGTGCGGTTCGTGTTTTGAAACCGTGATTTCAAACGACTAGTGTGGGAAATCCGACCATCGGAATTTCCCGAAACCGCAACCGTTGGGTTTGCCTTGGAAATATCTTTCCAACGACACCAACTTTGTAAAGATCCGACGGTTGGATTCTCTGGAATTTTTAATTCAAATCTGAAGAAAAATAGGGCCAGAATCGATTATATTTATATATAAATATAAATATAATTAAATTAAATCGAATAACGACGCTGCAGTTCGTATTTAGAAATCTTAACTTCAAACAACTAGTGTGGGAAATTCGACCATCGGATTTTCCCAAAACTGAAACCGTTGGATTCGTTTTGAAAGGATCTTTCTAATGAAATAAAATTTGTGAAGATCCAACAGTTAGATTTTCAGAGATGTATAAAAAAAAATTAATGAAAAACAACGCTAGTGCCTCGGCACGACCTGTAACGTCGATTAATTAAATGTGGCCGTTTTTGAATAAATAAAAATGGCGATATATCGTTATAAAATATTATAAACGTTATAGAGTGGAAATAAACCAATTTTGTTGTGTTTGCTTGGTATGTGATGGTTGAATGTATTTAACATGAAAATTTTACTAAGGAACTGAAATGTGAATGTTGAGTAATTTAACCATGTGAAGAATCGATTTGAAAATTTAAATATACGTGGATTATTTGAAAAGGCCGAGTTAATTCTCATTTCAAATAATTTATCGACGGTGAGAAATCGAAGAGATGAAGATGGTTCAAGACCGATGATCTTCACATTGGATGGATGGGCGCTATTGATGCTCGTGATTGGAGTAGCTACCTTGAAGGAGCTGAAGTAGTAGCCATTCGGATGTATTGCTGATTGTGCGGCTATGCGAGGAATATGGTGCCTCCGTCATCGTTCAAACCCAGAACGAACTTGTAAATGGACTGTGCGTCTGACATTGGATTTTGTTATGTGCTGATTGATCTCTGTTAAATATATATCTGTTTGGCGGTCGAGATTTTATTCTCTTGCTTAACGCCCTTCTCTGAGATGTACGAGCTTAGAGGTTATATATCGATAGAAATCAGTCGCATGGAGTGAATTTCCTGTGTGGCACGCCCAAGTGGCATATAATCAAGGCTTCTGTTGCAAAGCAAAGTCTTTTGGTTGATGATCAAAGCATGGTCTGTGTGACGTAGCTTTGTGTATAACGTGGATTCGCGAGCCTCACACCTCGGTATGAGTCAAAAACGGGATAGTGACTGCAGGGAGAGCACGACGTTTCTTTCTAGCTATGGTGGTGTCAGTGACCTACCAGCCCTGACATTTATATCTACTTTTCACCTGTGTGGTTGTTGGAATGCGAGGCGCCTCGATTATAGGTCTGTAAGGACCGGGAAACGTGTGTTCAGGAATTGCTTATCCTCAAAAGTAAGAGAGGACCGGCCCTGAAGATCCGGGGATTGTTGTGTGTGGTCCTGAGGCATTTGCTAGAGTGTCTCGAACGGAGAGGAGCTTGCCCCTTGCCCCGACTCAGGATGGAATCCAATTTCCGATACGAAATTGCGGATGTGATTGTATTACTAGTATGGCGACATAGTCGATGGTAGCTTTGCCACCTAGGATTGATATTTATGATTGAATTTGCTTTTGAAAACATATATACACTAGTAATAATATCATACACTTTTGCTTTATACGTATGAAGCATTTTTGGCCATTATAAGGTAAAACTCTATCCTCCGGCTTGCGTTGCATTGTGTGATGGGACCTGAGTCTTATAATGGCTTCATTTTTTATAAAAAGCATTGCGATGATTTAATCATTTACTTTATTTCATGCACTAGAACTCATTGGAGTAAACCCGTTCCGCGAAAGTGGCGTGGTCCTTTGATTTGCCATATTATTGTTGTTTATTAAGTTAAGTAGATTTCTCATACCAGTCCCATGACTGACTCGTAGTTTGTTTCACCTTGCAAACTCGGGTGCCCTCGTTTTCACATGGGCAGTCTAGTTATAGGTAGCTGACATATTTTGGCTTGGCACCGCAGTAGAGGTGCATTTTTGGACACGTGGCGAGGCTTGACTACATTGTGATGACTGTGACTTTTCCGCCATTATTGTATATGTATTATGATTCCGCCACAGGCGATGTAGACTGATGTTTAGTTTATGTATTCTCTATGTATGATTCCGCTACAGGCGATGCAGACTGATTATGTACCGTTATGCACTAAGTTGTATCCTGCACTGTGCTCTCTGATGTGTGATATATATATGATTCCTCTGTCATATTTGTTTAAATTATTCTATTTCTTGTTTATGGTATTATCTGTACTCTGCTAGGTGATGATTAATGTGTTGTATTCCAATGATTATCCTTAACACCGTGGCACGGGGTTTTGGGATCGTCACAGCTGGTATCAGAGCTTTGATTGACCTTAGTTCTAGAATTTAACACATTAAACACTTTGTTAGAATAGAATCAGTAGTATTCTAAGGCGAGTAGCTCATTAGAGATAGGACTAGTAATGTCCTAGAATGAACCAAGCAGAATAGCAAAAATAATTTGATCAGTACATCGTTATCTTTCCTTAAGTTCTTCTGCTTTACCATACAATAAAATTATTGTTTCTGTAGGCTGACTCTTTTCTTACTTATACAGAACTTGAACAATGGCTACCCGAGCAACCGCTGGTAGAGGAGGCCGAGATGGCCATGGCAGAGGACGAGGAGAAGTCCTAGCTTAAGAGGGGCCCTTAATACAACCCCCGACCGCTCAACAATTCGAGCTCGACCGAGTGGCTAAAAGGTACAAGAAACTAGGAGGCAAAACCATCTCTGGAACAGGCACTGTAATTGAGGCCCTCGCATGGCTGAAAACATGCGAGAAAATATTAGGAGGTCTGAGGCTGGGTGATCAAGACAAAGCTTTCATGGGTGCTTGGCTTCTACAAGAGGAAGCCGAATTATGGTGGGAAGCTCTTACTGCAACAAACAGAAATGCTGGTAGGACATGGGACGAATTTAAAGAACTATTCAAAGAGAAGTACGTCCCAAAGCAAGCCCTTGAGCGCTTGCACGACGAATTTGCAAACCTCCAGCAGAGGGATCTCTCGGTGCAAGATTATCTGAACTAGTTTACACAATTATCCCGTTATACTCCTGAGCTCATCGCCACTGCAAAGTCCAAGAACAAGAGGTTCATCCTCGGGCTGAAGCGACAGTACCAAGACAGGGCAATGGCCCACATCAAGCTGGCGTTTAATAAGTTAGTGGAGATGGCATGCAACTATGAGGACCTGGATCAAAGGCACCTGGATCAGGACCGTGCTAAGAGCCAGGCCGGGAATAAGCGCTAGCCTGCTACAAACCAGCCAGAATCAAGCAAGACGGCGTCCTCGAATCGGCAGACTAGCAGGCCGCCAAAGGAAGCTGCTACAATTATGGCAAGGTGGGGCACTACTCAAATGTTTGCACAGCCCCGGAAAGGCAGAAGACCGACTCTCAAGGTTCAAGCCAGGGCTCTCAGAACCCTCGCTCATGCTTTAACTGTCGCAGGACAGATTATCTTGTGAGAGACTGTCCCTTGCTTAAGAAGGCCGGGGTTGCTTACGTATATGACGGGACGAACCCGCCGGCTGCTTCCGATGGAGCAGGTAAACCCGATGTTTAGGGAGGTACTCTTACAATTAAAAATATTCCTGTTTCTGTATTATTTGACATGGGTGCATCACGTAGTTTTATTGCTAGTAACACAGTTCACAAATTAAAGTTAAAACAAAGAAAGCTTAAAGAATCGGTTGAAGTACATAATCCGATAGGAGGATCTCTTATTCTCAGTTCATATTGTAGAGTGTCAGTCTCTTATTTTTCCTACATGTTTTCTTTTGATTTGATTAACATGGACTTCCCTGAGTTCGACATCATTCTCGGGCTTGATTGGTTAACGAAGTATGAAGCTGAAGTGAAATGTGCAGAAAGGATAGTAAAAATTCGAACGAAGCTTGGATATACTACTGTACCATGCCATGGTTCGAATGCAAATAGAAAGGAATTTTGGTCTGCGTTAGCAGTTATCCCCACTTCCTTAGAAAAGATTCCTGTTGTTAGAAACTATGTGGATGTGTTTGAAGAAGTCGAAAACTTACCTCCGCGAAGAGAAATAGAATTCAGAATCGATCTAATTCCCAATGTTAGACCAGTGGTACATCCAATTAGAAGAATGACTCTAAAGGAAAAAGAAGAATTAGGCGATCAAACTCGTCAACTGCTATGGAAGGGTCTGATCAGACCTAGCTTTTCTAGTTGGGGTGCAACTATAGTGTTTGTCCCAAAGTATGATGGTACTCTTCGATTGTGTGTTGATTACCGAGACCTCAACAAACAGACGATAAAAAACAAATACCCATTACCCCACATCGATGATCTGCTAGACCAATTAATTGGGGCCAAAGTATTTTCCCGAGTGGACCTAGCTACGGGTTTTCATCAATTGAGAACTGCAGAAGAGTGTGTTCCTTTGACAGCTTTCAAAGGTCCAGACATATTTTATGAATGATTAATAATGCCGTTTGGCCTATTCAATGCTCCAGCATACTTTGTCGATCTAATGAATAGAGTGTTCAGAGGAGTTCTGAATAAATTTGTCCTCATATTCATTGATGATATTTTAATCTACTCCAAATCAAAACCCAAGCATGAAAAACACTTAGAACAAGTATTGGAGATTCTGAAAAAGAACGTCTTCAAAGCCAAATTCTCTAAATGTGTCTTCTGGCAAGAAGAAGTGAAGTTCCTTGGCCATGTCGTGTCAAAGGAAGGGATTTCTGTAGATCCGAGCAAAATTACAGCAATTCAAGACTGGAAACATCCTACTACACCCACAGAGGTCAGGAGTTTTATGGGGTTGACTAGTTATTATCGAAAATTCGTTAAGGATTTCTCGAAGATATCAGGTCCGTTAACGAAGCTTACGAAGAAACATGAGAAATTTAAGTGGACCTCCGACTGTGAGGAAGCTTTCCAGGAATTGAAATCGAAATTGACAACTACTCCAGTGTTAACCATTATCGATGGCAATCAGGATTTGACGGTTTGGACAGATGCTTCTATTAGAGGTCTTGGTAAAGTGTTAATGCAAAGAGGCCAAGTAGTCGCTTATGCAAGCCGCCAACTGAAACCGCATGAGAATAATTATGTAACTCACGATCTTGAGTTGTTAGCTATCGTTTTTGCTCTAAAAATCTGGAGGCATTACTTATTGGGTGAGAAATTCGAACTGTTTACAGACCATCAATCCTTGAAATATTTGTTCACCCAGAAAGATTTGAATTTGAGACAGCAGCGTTGGCTAGAATTTCTTGCAGCGTATGATCTAGATATTTTGTATACGCCAGGAAAGGCTAATGTTGTAGCGGATGCGCTTAGTAGAAAAACCGCAATCATTGCCAATCTTATAATTACGCCAGGATTGATTGATAAAATATCTTCTCTCCAGAAAAATGATCACTTCATTCAAAGGATCAGAGGGAGAATATAGAAGGGCGAGCCCTCAAGTTTTCAGGTAGATAAAGAAGAAGTTCTGAGACTGAAAGGGGGAATATGTGTTCCCAACATCCCAGAGCTCAAAAGAGAGGTGCTTGATGAATGCCATAAATCCAAATTTTGCATTCATCTGGGAGTAAGTAAAATGTACAATGATACCAAACGCAAATTTTTGTGGAAGGCGATGAAGAGGGACATTTCTTTATATGTTAGCAGATGCCCTACTTGTCAATTAGTCAAGAGCGACCAACAAAGGCTAGCCGGATTGTTGCAGCCATTGGAAGTCCCAGGTTGGAAATGGGAACAGATTTCAATGGATTTCATAGATGGTTTTCCCCGAACCAAGAAAGGTAATGATAGTATTTGGGTAATCGTAGATCGCTTCACGAAGACTGCCCATTTCATACCTGTCAGATCCAATAGAACTGCTCAAGGTCTAGCACATATATATTTCAAAGAAATTGTTAAGCTGCATGGAATTTGTAACGACCCAGAATTTTGGGGCCAATTTGAAATATTTATTTTAGAAATTTTAATTGATTTTAATATTTAGAATAATTTATTTTAAATAATAACAACTAAAATTTTTATTTTAAAACGAATACATTTAATTTAATTACAAAAGGAGTTAAAAACAGCGCTTTAGTTTGAAAATTTGAATTTGAACTTTGACTGACTGTACAGGATTCATTTTAAATCAGAATTGAGCGAAACCAGAAATATTTAAATTTGTTTAATCATATCTTTCGAACGAATCTGAAAAATCTAAATTTCAGTTTAAAAAATCAAAAGTTATGTCCAGTTTAAAATTTAGAAAAGTCACTGTAGAATTTATATATATTTTAATATAAAATATTGGCCTTGAAAATAGCCATTTTTCAAACGATCTCGGTTTTCGACGAAACCACTTTTGTTAGAACCGGAATGTCAAATTATTGCTAAGTTTCAATTTTCATAATTTTTCGAATTAATATGTGAGCGCGGCAGAGGAAAACGTGTTTTGACTATTTCAGTCAAATTTAATCGACTAGAAAAAAGCCATTTTTCAAACAGTCTCAGAATTCGATGAAATTAGTCTTATTAGGATCGTATCGTCATAAGAAAACTAGAAATAATTTTTCTATAATTTTTAGAGGTCATCTGTGGCCCCGGTAATTTAAAATGTACGTTTGAATTTAATAATTAAATGATTTATAATGTAATTTGAAGAAAAACATACTGTAACAGCCGAATTGGATTACGAAACGTGTACCATTGTGTCCGGCACGGGGGTATTTGGCTAGGGGCGACGTTCGTTGGGTTCGATTCGGAATTAGTATCGACAAACAAATATTTTCTTGAATTAAAATAAATAAATAATATAAAATACACTAAAATACGGTATATATACAATACACAATACGTAACCCTATTTTCTAAAAGCCACAGCCGCCTACATCAAAATCAATGGAGAGCGTCTTCCATCTTCCTCCCTCTTTTTCTTCTAATCTGCTTCACGGTTTTCAAAACATCCAATCACAAATCGAAGAATAAAGTATGGTCTATGATGCCAACGGTGGAGATGGATTTTTATAGTCTAGATTTCTCGAATTTTGTGTCCAAAACCGCCGACTTTGGAGGGGGTTTCGAGGCGGAACTGACCACCGAGATGGCCCAGGGTCACGGCGCAGGGTGGTGGCACTGGTGGCTTCGATGTGGTGATGTCCGATGGGTCTCCGGGTCCTTGGTGGCGCGTGCGTTCTGGGGTGTTTGAGTCGGGCGATGGGTTCCTGTGTAGAACGACGGGATAAAGTAGATAAAGAGTAAAGGGGGAAGCTAATTAATTTAATTATAATTTAATTATCCTTTTATTATTCAAATCTTTAAAACAGCGTAACTTCTTCATACAGAAGAGAAATCGAATGAAACTATTGCGTTGGATTCATATTTTCGAGTACTACAACATGGGACAAACTAGATCTGCAACTGAGCAAATCAAAATTCCGGGGAAATTCAGATATGAACTGTTCAGAAATTAAAAGCGAAGTGAGATTTCTATTTTAATAATTAATTAAAATTTAATTATTATTCGCTATTTGAAAACCCTTGTATGTATGATTATCAAGTCTGATCTGTGATGTTCGCGACTGAAATTTGTTGATTGTCGATACTCATGTGTGTTAGATCTGGATCTATAATAGAGATTCCTTTATTTGAATATATAGTTCATGTGTGTTTCATCTTCTATTTAGATACATAGAACATGGTCTGTTTAAAATTAGATTAACAATAATAATCTCACCTTTATTGTTAACAAGGAACACAATTTTGATGAATTATCATTTTTATGTAAAAAATGTTAATGGAATAAAATATCATTTTTATGTTAAAATATGTTAATGGAATGAAATATCATTTTTATGTAAAAATGTGTTAATGGAACAAAATATCATTTTTGTCAAACATGATTTTGGATATAAAAATAAACATTCTTGTGAATTAGAAAATGTTAAACAAAATGATCATATTTTGTTTACATAAAAAGAATTAGACAAAATGTTCATATTTTGTACATTAAAAAGAAAGAATTAGAAAATGACATTTTTGTTACATTGAAAAGAAGTAGATCAATATATAGTTTTGTTTACATTAAAAAGAGTTAAATAAGAATATACATTTTGGTCAAAACATGTTTAGTGAATAGAATATACATTTTTTGGTCAAAACATGTTTAGTGAATAAGAATATACATTTTGGTCAAAACATGTTTAGTGAATAGAATATACATTTTTTGGTCAAAACATGTTTAGTGAATAAGAATAACATTTTTTGTCGAAACTTGATTAGTGAATAAAAATGAACCTTTTTTATATATTAGTAAGACTACACCAAAATATTTATTTTTGGTTATTTAAAAAGATTACACCAAAATATTCATTTTTGGTTTTTTTTAAAGATTACACCAAAATATTCATTTTTGGTTATTTAAAAAGATTACACCAAACTATTTAGTTTTGGTTATTTAAAAGGATTTCACCAAAATTATCATTTTTGGTTATTTAAAAGAGTTTCACCAAAATTATCATTTTTGGTCATTAAAAAGAGTTTCACCAAAATAATCATTTTTGGTCATTAAGAAGAGTTAAACCAAAATATTCATTTTTGTAGAAAAAAAAATATAGACAAAATTACAATTTTTGTCACTTTAAAAGAATTAGAATAAAAGAGACATTTTTGACATTCTAAAAAGAATGAAATAGAAATACTCATTTTGGTTTACATTACAATGAATTAGGTTAAAACATAGTTTTTGCTATAAATTGTTAATTAAAATAAAAAGTTTATTTTTGTTAGAAAATGTTAATTAGAATAAAGAGTTGCATTTTTTTTTGCAATTTTAGATGCAAATAAAATAGTTAGAATGAATTTTACTTTTTATTTTGTATTTTATATGAGATAAAAAGGAATAGACATAAAGGTAACATTTTATTTGTCGATTTAGTTGCAATATAAAGAAATGAACAAAACATCCATTTTTGCCAATTAGTGTAGTTGGAATTAAAGCATTCATTTTCGTCAAATTAGAATGGTGGGGCAAATATACACTTTTATCAAATTATAAAAGTTAAAACTAAATCACTACTTTTGTTGAATTATAAAAGTTGAAACGATCTTGTCGCTTTTATCAAATTGTATCCGTAGAAATAAGGTTGGCACTTTTGTCAAAATATAATAGTTAGAAACAGAATTTACATTTTTGTAAATAAGAATTGGATACAATAAAAATTACCTTTTTGTGATTTATCAAAAGAGTTAAACACAAATAGCATTTTGTTAAATAGGTTTGTGTTACCACAAAAATGTTCGTTTGATCAATTAGAATTGTCAACAAAATGGAGGTATCACTTTTTATACATTTTGTTGAAATATAAATTATATGCAAATAAAATAATTATTGGTATTTGTATAAAATGTAGTAGAATTCATAAGCAAATATAAAATAATTTTTATTTCCAAACTTATATTAGAAATTATAGCCAACTATAAGAATCACATTATTAGTCAAAATATACATTAGAATGTATAGGTATGTAAAGTGATATCTTTATATGTTAATGCATACATTAGAATTTGTATGCAATGTAAATAAACACTTTTATAGGTTAGGTTATACATTGGAACACATACACATAAGGTTATTTCCTTTATGTGTTAAAATTTAAGATAGAAATTTTCATACAAATAAAGAAAATAGAAGATCATCTTTAATTTGTCACCCGTAATAATGTCATACAAATAAATTATATTTTATTTGGCATTAGAAATAAAAGAACATGATAGTTATTATCAAGAACATGATAGTGAAATTTAGTTAGTTAAATCCTTTGACCAACCATTTATTTTTATGAACTGTATTGGCTGATAACCCCACATGGGTGTTGGGATGATGATTGACATACACAAGCCCCAATATTTGATTTTCTGTCAATCGATGGATTGGCAGTCTGTGATGAGCACTATTTATTCATTCTAATGCTCACACAGTTATAAACTTCACTCTGGATGTGAGTTGACTGTCGATGATTGCTTGTTATTATTGATTGAATATGTGAAATATATGAGTTCCGTACAACTGAAATTGTATGGTACTTGATTGAGTCGCATTCCGATTCAGATTTTCTTTTAAATAAATAAAGAATATTTTGAAAGCTTAAAACATATTTTTATTAAAGTGAATTAGTTATCAACTAGAGAAAACCTTTAAAACTTTAAATTAATATTTCATGAAGTTTGCCCATCTTATTAGTATTTAATTTGAAATCAAGTAAATGAATTAGATTTTGGGTTGTAGTGAATAGTGTCTTGAATAACACTATTCTTAACCCCGTATGAAAAGGATAATCTTTTAATTTAAGGTTATTAAAAGTTTTAAATTATATCTAGTAATTGAAATAAGATGAAAAGTGAGTTGGGTTTATTGTGAACCATGTTTTTAAGTGACATGTGTTCTTTAACCCAACTGACAGTGAAAATATGATTTGGAATTTATAAATCTTTTATTAAGATTTAAATGAGAATTTTCCAAAAGCCAAGTTTTCCTATTTAATATATTAAATTGGAGTTGAATGGAATTCGAATTATTAATAAAAGGGATAAGTTTCTGTAAAAGAAGAACGATAGTACATATGGAATTTAAGAGGCATTGTCGTTATTCCATTTATATTGTTGGTCGGATATAGAAATTTATAACGATTATATATATTGGTTTGATTTCTGTGAAGATTCCATATTTTACGGAAGACGATTTTGGGTTTACCGTGAACTATGTTTCAAATGACATTAGTTCTTTAACCCAGTTAAGCATAAGATTAATTTCTTAATTTAAGTAAACATTGAATAATGATTTTTGATATTTAAAACCAAATTTGGTTTTTAATAAATTTTTAAAAGAAAGATTTAAGAATAAATGTAAAGGATTTATCATTGATAAGAATATGTGGATATTTTATTTAGAAGAATAATTCTGATTTGGAATGTGGCGTTGGATGTGTTTTTATAGTAATTGATTTTTAATTATAAAATATGCGAGTTATTCGGAAAGACCGGGTTAAACCCATTCTGAATAATTACTACGACGATGAAGAGTCGAAGATGAAGACGGTGGTTGAAGACCGACGATCTTCACATCGAATGGATGTGTCGCTACAGAGACCCTTGATGGGAGTAGCTACCTTGGAGGTGCTTCAGTGGTGGCTGTCCGGACTATTGTTGATTGTTCGGATTTGGTTTTCGCTCAGACCCAGAGCATAAGCTAGTAAATGGATGCGTGTCTG
The DNA here is from genome assembly GCA_030737875.1 of Allium sativum. Classification (NCBI taxonomy): domain Eukaryota; kingdom Viridiplantae; phylum Streptophyta; class Magnoliopsida; order Asparagales; family Amaryllidaceae; genus Allium; species Allium sativum. The sequence continues at coordinate 622,224,208 of CM060910.1, forward strand.
ACATTGGACTTCATTCCATGTGAATTAAATTGATTGTTATTCATGTATGTCGGTTTGGTGGTGGAGGATTTATTCTCTACTTAACACCCTGGTATATATTAATAGTGAGTGATCGCATGGCGTGAATTGTCAATGTGGCACGCCAAGATGCAATTGATTAAGGCTTTTGTTGAAAAGCAGGGCCTTGTAGGATGATCAAAATATAGCCTATTACGGCATAACTTTGTGTATATCATGACTTCGTGAGCCTCACACCTCGGTATGAGTCAAAAACGGGATTATGACTGCAGGGAGTGCACACGTTTCTTTCTAGCTAGGAGTGGTGTCGGTGCTTAAACTGGCTGACATTTCACTTATGTGGATGATGGATTTTGAGGCGCCTCGGATTTTTATAGGCCGTTAGTGGTCATACTATAGGTCCAAAGGGACCGGGAAGTGTGTGTTCAGGCATAATTAATCCACTACCCTTAGGTAGGGACCGGCCCTGAAGATCCAAGGGTTGCCCATAGGTGTGATCCTGAGGCATTTGCTAGAGTATCTCGAATCGGAGAGGAGCTTGCCCCAAGCCTCGACTCATGATGGAAATCCAATTTCCAATATGACCTTGCGGTTTTGATTGTAGAACTAGTATGGCGACATAGTAGGATGGGGTACTATGCCGTCTATGATTGATACATTATGATTGAAATTGTTTTTGAAATATATACATACCCATATATATACACACTAATACTAAATCAGTTTTATCGTACCAAGCATCTTTTGACCATTATAAGGTAAAACCCTATCCTCCAGTTTGCGTTGCATTGTGTGATGGGACTTGGGTCTTACAATGGTTTAATTTTTCTAAAAAGCATTGCGTTGTATAACGTTTTACTTTATTTTATGCATTGGCAATCCAATGGAGTAAACCCGTTCCGCGTTAGCGACGTGGTCCTGTGATTAGCCTTATTATTAGATAGTTAAGTTAGATTTCTCATACCAGTCCCATGACTGACCTGTAGTTTGTTTCACTGGCAAACTCGGGTGCCCATCTTTTCCACACGGGCAGTCGAGTAGCTTTTGCAGATATATTTACAGGATCCTGGTTTACAGCTGAGGTGGTATTCGGGAAGCTCTGTATCCATGTATTCCTTTCGGTTGTATATTTGTATTTTTTTTCCGCTGCTATTTAAGTGTAATTTAAATCTACGATATTATTGTATTTCAATTATGTAATAAGTATTCATACTCTGTTACATTCTTGTATTCTGATGTAATTGTTGTAATCAGCAATAAAATGTTCTTCAGTTTGTGTTTTGATGTGTATTGTTCTCAAAGCAATCCAAGCTTTCCTATACCGGGAAGTTCGGGTCGTTTCAGTTGGTATTAGAGCTTTGGTTTACAGAGCTCGAGAACAAAACACATTAGAACCGAACGAAAGAATTTATCAGAGATTGGATTAGTAATATCCAATGAGAATGACTCGTTAGAGATAGGATCAGTAGTATCCTAGAACGAGTGTGAAGAGTGTTATTTACTTTAAAAATAAAAGTGAAAAAAAAAATTAGTTTTGAAAATTTTATCTAAAAATACGTATTTGAGTATATGATTATATTTTAATGTGGACAATCGAGTATATTAAGGTTTCGAATATACGAGTAATTAACGGATATTCAAAGTTTTAATATACTGGATAGATATAGAATCACACTCTGGTCGCCCGGAAATGATTCTGATGATTGCTAGCGTCATCAGAGTTTATGTTCGAGTCTCAAAAGTGGTATATCTATTTGTTTCCATCGACTGGTATGAGAACCAAAACTTAGTTAGTACACATTGGTATGATTTGCACTAAAAATATGATTTTTGGATTATATAAAGGTTATATATATTTGGAAAGTTAATCACCAAATTGATTGCTGGTTGTGATGTTTGATTATTGGTTTAACTAACAAAATTATAGAAATGATAATTAATTTAACTAAACAAAATTATTGAAACCAATAAATAAAATTTAATTGAGTTAGTTAATTAAACAACTTTTAGCTACGTTCCTTTTCGAGGACGAAAAGATTTTAAGTGGGGGCGATTGTAACGACCCAGAATTTTGGGGCCAATTTGAAATTTTTATTTTAGAAATTTTAATGGATTTTAATATTTAGAATAATTTATTTTAAATAATAACGACTAAATTTTTTATTTTAAAACGAATAAATTTAATTTTATTATAAAAGGAGTTAAAAATAGCGTTGCAGTTTGAAATTTTGAATTTGAACTTTGACTGACTGTACGGGATTCATTTCAAATCAGAATTGAGCGAAACCAGAAATATTTAAATCTGTTTAATCATATCTTTCCAACGAATCTGAAAAATCTAAATTTCATTTTAAAAATAAAAAGTTATGTCCAGTTTAAAATTTAGAAAAGTCGCTGTAGAATTTATATATATTTTAATATAAAATATTGGCCTTGAAAATAGCCATTTTTCAAACGACCTCGGTTTTCGACGAAACCACTTTTTTTGGAATTGGAATGTCAAATTATTTCTAAGTTTCAATTTTCATAATTTTTCAAATTAATATGTGAGCGCGGCAGAGGAAAACGTATTTTGACTGTTTCAGTCAAATTTAATCGACTAGAAAAAAGCCATTTTTCAAACAGTCTCAGAATTCGACGAAATTAGTCTTGTTAGGATCGTATCATCATAAGAAAACTAGAAATAAATTTTATGTAATTTCTAGAGGTCATCTGTGGCCCCAGTAATTTATAATGTACGTTTGAATTTAATAATTAAATGATTTATAATGTAATTTAAAGAAGACCATATTGTAACGGCCGAACTGGATTACGAAACGTGTTCCATTGTGTCCGGCATGGGGGTATTTGGCTGGGGGCGATGTTCGTTGGGTTCGATTCGGAATTAGTATCGACAAATAAATATTTTCTTGAATTAAAATAAATAAATAATATAAAATACACTAAAATACGGTATATATACAGTACACAATACGTAACCCTATTTCCTAAAAGCCACAGACGCCTACATCAAAATCAATGGCACACGTCTTCCATCTTCCTCCCTCTTTTTCTTCTAATCCGCTTCACGGTTTTCAAAACTTCCAATCACAAATCGAAGAGTAAAGTATGGTCTATGATGACAACGGTGGAGATGGATTTTTATAGTCTAGATTTCTCGAATTTCGTGTACAAAACCGCCAACCTTGGAAGGGGTTTCGAGGCGGAACTTTCCACCGAGATGGCCCAGGGTCACGGCGCAGGGTGGTGGCACTGGTGGCTTCGACGTGGTAATGTCTAATGGGTCTCCGGGTCCTTGGTGGCGCGTGCGTTCTGGAGTGTTTGAGTCGGGCGATGGGTTCTTGTGTAGAACGACGGGATGAAGAAGATAAAGAGTAAAAGGGGAAGCTAATTAATTTAATTATAATTTAATTATCCTTTTATTATTCAAATCTTTAAAACAGCGTAACTTCTTCATACATAAGCGAAATCGAATGAAACTGATTGCGTTGGATTCATATTTTCGAGTACTACAACATGGGACAAACTAAATCTGCAACTGAGCAAATCAAAATTCCGGGGAAATTCAGATCTAAACTGTTCAGAATTTAAAAGCGATGTGAGATTTCTATTTTAATAATTAATTAAAATTTAATTATTATTCGCTATTTGAAAACCCTTGTATGTATGATTATCAAGTCTGATCTGTGATGTTCGCGACTGAAATTTGTTGATTGTTGATACTCATGTGTGTTAGATCTGGATCTATAATAGAGATTCCTTTATTTGAATATATAGTTCATGTGTGTTTCATCTTCTATTTAGATACATAGAACATGGTCTGTTTAAAATTAGATTAACAATAAAAATCTCACCTTTATTGTTAACAAGGAACACTATTTTGATGAATTATCATTTTTATGTAAAAATATGTTAATGGAATAAAATATCATTTTATGTAAAAATATGTTAATGGAATGAAATATCATTTTTATGTAAAAATGTGTTAATGGAACAAAATATCATTTTTGTCAAACATGATTATGGATATAAAAATAAACATTCTTGTGAATTAGAAAATGTTAAACAAAATGATCATATTTTGTTTACATAAAAAGAATTAGACAAAATGTTCATATTCTGTACATTAAAAAGAAAGAATTAGAAAATGACATTTTTGTTACATTGAAAAGAAGTAGATCAATATATAGTTTTGTTTACATTAAAAAGAGTTAAATAAGAATATACATTTTGGTCAAAACATGTTTAGTGAATAGAATATACATTTTTTGGTCAAAACATGTTTAGTGAATAAGAATATACATTTTGGTCAAAACATGTTTAGTGAATAGAATATACATTTTTTGGTCAAAACATGTTTAGTGAATAAGAATAACATTTTTTTCAAAACTTGATTAGTGAATAAAAACGAACCATTTTTAGATATTAGAAAGATTACACCAAAATATTCATTTTTGGTTATTTAAAAAGATTACACCAAAATATTCATTTTTGTTTTTTTTCAAAAAAGAATACACCAAAATATTCATTTTTGGTTATTTAAAAAGATTACACCAAACTATTCATTTTTGGTTATTTAAAAGGATTTCACCAAAATTATCATTTTTGGTTATATAAAAGAGTTTCACCAGAATTATCATTTTTGGTCATTAAAAAGAGTTTCACCAAAATAATAATTTTTGGTCATTAAGAAGAGTTAAACCAAAATATTCATTTTTGTAAAAAAAAAATATAGACAAAATTACAATTTTTGTCACTTTAAAAGAATTAGAATAAAAGAGACATTTTTGACATTCTAGAAAGAATGAAATAGAAATACTCATTTTGGTTTACATTACAATGAATTAGGTTAAAACATAGTTTTTGGTATAAATTGTTAATTAAAATAAAAAGTTTATTTTTGTTAGAAAAAGTTAATTAGAATAAAGAGTTGCATTTTGTTTGCAATTTTAGATGCAAACAAAATAGTTAGAATGAATTTTACTTTTTATTTTGTATTTTATATGAGATAAAAAGGAATAGACTTAAAGGAAACATTTTATTTGTCGATTTAGTTGCAATATAAAGAAATGAACAAAACATCCATTTTTGCCAGTTAGTGTAGTTTGATTAAAGCATTCATTTTCGTCAAATTAGAATGGTGGGGCAAATATACACTTTTATCAAATTATAAAAGTTAAAACTAAATCGTTGCTTTTGTTGAATTATAAAAGTTGAAACGATCTTGTCGCTTTTATCAAATTATATCCGTAGAAATAAGGGTAGCACTTTTGTCAAAATATAATAGTTAGAAACAGAATTTACATTTTTGTAAATTAGAATTGGATACAATGAAAATTACCTTTTTGTGATTTATCAAAAGAGTTAAACACAAATAGCATTTTGTTAAATAGGTTTGTGTTACCACAAAAATGTTCTTCTGATAAATTAGAATTGTCAACAAAATGGAGGTATCACTTTTTATACATTTTGTTGAAATATAAATTATATGAAAATATAATAATTATTGTTAATTGTATAAAATGTAGTAGAATTCATAAGAAAATATAAAATCATTTTTATTTCCAAACTTATATTAGAAATTATAGCGAACTATAAGAATCACATTATTAGTCAAAATATACATTAGAATGTATAGGTAAGTAAAGTGATATCTTTATATGTTAATGCATACATTAGAATTTGTATGCAATGTAAATAAACACTTATATAGGTTAGGTTATACATTGGAACACATACACATAAGGTTATTTCCTTTATGTGTTAAAATTTAAGATAGAAACTTGCGTACAAATAAAGAAAATAGAAGATCATCTTTTATTTGTCACCCGTAATAATGTCATATAAATAAATTATATTTTATTCGGCATTAGAAGTAAAAGAACATGTTAGTTATTATCAAGAACATGTTTGTGAAATATAGTTAGTTAAATCCTTTAACCAACCATTTATTTTTATAACTGTATTGGCTGAAAACCCAACACGGGTGTTGGGATGAGGATTGACATACACAAGTCCCAATATTTGATTTTCTGTCAATCGATGGATTGACAGTCTGTGATGAGCACTATTTATTCATTCTAATGCTCACACAGTTATAAACTTCACTCTGGATGTGAGTTGGCTGTCGATGATTGCTTGTTATTATTGATTGAATATGTGAAATATATGAAATCCATACAACTGAAATTGTATGGTACTTTATTGAGTCGCATTCCGATTCAGATTTTCTGTTAAATAAATAAACAATATTTTGAAAGCTTAAAACATATTTTTGTTAAAGTGAATTAGTTATCAACTAGAGCAAGCCTTTAGTACTTTAAATTAATATTTAATGAAGTTTGCCCATCTTATTAGTATTTAATTTGAAATCAAGTAAATCAATTAGATTTTGGGTTGTAGTGAATAGTGTCTTGAATAACACTATTCTTAACCCCGTATGAAAAGGATAATCTTTTAATTTAAGGTTATTAAAAGTTTTCAATTATATCTAGTAATTGAAATAAGATGAAACGTGAGTTGGGTTTATTGTGAACCATGTTTTTAAGTGACATGTGTTCTTTAACCCAACTGAAATGAAAATATGATTTGGAATTTATAAATCTTTTATTAAGATTTAATTGAGAATTTTCCAAAAGCCAAGTTTTCCTATTTAATATATTAAATTGGAGTTGAATGGAATTCGAATTATTAATAACCGGGATAAGTTTCTGTAAAAGAAGAACGATAGTACATATGGAATTTAAGAGGCTTTGCCGTTATTCCATTTATATTGTTGGTCGGATACAGAAATTTATAACGATTATATATATTGGTTTGATTTCTGTGAAGATTCCATATTTTATGGAAGACGATTTTGGGTTTACTGTGAACTATGTTTTAAATGACATTAGTTCTTTAACCCAGTTAAGCATAAGATTAATTTTTTAATTTAAATAATCATTGAATAATGATTTTTGATATTTAAAACCAAATTGGGTTTTTAATAAATTTTTAAAAGAAAGATTTAAGAATAAATGTAAAGGATTTATCTTTGATAAGAATATGTAGATATTTTATTTAGAAGAATAATTCTGAATTGGAATGTGGCGTTGGATGTGTTTTTATAGTAATTGATTTTTAATTATAAAATACGCGAGTTATTCGGAAAGACCGGGTTTAACACATTCTGAATAATTACTACAACGATGAAGAGTCAAAGATGAAGACGGTGGTTGAAGACCGACGATCTTCACATCGAATGGATGTGTCGCTACAGAGACCCTTGATGGGAGTAGCTACCTTGAAGGGGCTTCAGTGGTGGCCGTCCGAACTATTGTTGATTGTTCGGATTTGGTTTTCGCTCAGAACCAGAGCATAAGCTAGTAAATGGATGTGTGTCTGACATTGGACTTCATTCCATGTGAATTAAATTGATTGTTATTAATGTATGTCTGTTTGGTCGTGAAGGATTTATTCTCTACTTAACACCCTGATATATATTAATAGTGAGTGATCGCATGGCGTGAATTGTCAATGTGGCACGCCAAGATGCAATTGATCAAGGCTTTTGTTGAAAAGCAGGGCCTTGTAGGATGATCAAAGTATTGCCTATTACAGCATAACTTTGTGTATATCGTGACTTCGCGAGCCTCAAACCTCGGTATGAGTCAAAAACGGGATTAGGACTGCAGGGAGTGCACACGTTTCTTTCTAGCTAGGAGTGGTGTCGGTGCTTAAACTGGTTGACATTTCACTTATGTGGATGATGGATTTTGAGGCGCCTCGGATTTTTATAGGCCGTTAGTGGTCATACTAAAGGTCCAAAGGGACCGGGAAGCGTGTGTTCAGGCATAATTAATCCACTACCCTTAGGTAGGGACCGACCCTGAAGATCCAAGGGTTGCCCATTGGTGTGATCCTGAGGCATTTGCTAGAGTGTCTCAAATCGGAGAGGAGCTTGCCCCTATCCTCTACTCATGATGGAAATCCAATTTCCAATACGACCATGCGGTTTTGATTGTAGAACTAGTATGGCGACATAGTAGGATGGGGTATTATGCCGTCTATGGTTGATACATTATGATTGAAATTGTTTTTGAAATATATACATACCCATATATATACACACTAATACTAAATCCGTTTTATCGTACCAAGCATCTTTTGACCATTATAAGGTAAAACCCTATCCTCCGGTTTGCGTTGCATTGTGTGATGGGACTTGGGTCTTATAATGGTTTCATTTTTCTAAAAAGCATTGCGTTGTTTAACGTTTTACTTTATTTTATGCACTGGCAATCCAATGGAGTAAACCCGTTCGGCATTAGCGACGTGGTCCTGTGATTAGCCTTATTATTAGATAGTTAAGTTAGATTTCTCATACCAGTCCCATGACTGGCATGTAGTTTGTTTCACTGGCAAACTCAGGTGCCCATATTTTCCACACGGGCAGTCGATATATTTACAGGATACTGGTTTACAGCTGAGGTGGTATTCGGGAAGCTCTATATCCGTGTATTCCTTTCAGTTGTATATTTGTATTATTTTCCGCTGCTATTTAAGTGTAATTTAAATATCTAATATTATTGTATTTAAATTATGTAATAAGTATTCATACTCTGTTACATTCTTGTACTCTGATGTAATTGTTGTAATCAGCAATAAAATGTTCTTCAGTTTGTGTTCTGATGTGTATTGTTCTCAAAGCAATCCAGGCTTTCCTTTACCGGGAAGTTCGGGTCGTTTCAGAATTCCCATCAGCATAGTCAGTGATAGAGATCCAATATTTGCTAGCAAATTCAGCGATGCATTCCAGACAGAATTGGGAACAAAACTGAATATGGGCACCGCTTATCACCCTTAGACAGATGGCCAAACTGAGCGTGTGAATAGAATTCTAGAAGATTTACTGCGGGCTTGTATTATTGATTTTGGTGGGTCATGGGAAGATCACTTACATTTGGCAGAATTCTCATATAACAATAGCTATCAGGCAAGTTTGGGAATGTTGCCATTTGAAGCATTATATGGTAGATCGTGCAGATCTCCGGCATGTTGGGTAGAACCTGGCAACAGACTTGTGTTGGGACCCGACATGATTAGAGAAGCAGCTGATAAAGCCGATTTCATCAAGAAGCGATTGAAAACCGCACAAAGCCAACAGAAAAGTTATGCGGATTCTAGAAGAAGAGATTTGACATTTGTTGTTGGTGATCATGTTTATTTGAAAGTTTCTCCGATGAGAGGAGTGATCCGATTCGGCAAAACTGGGAAGTTGGCACCCAGATTTATTTGTCCCTTTCTTATACTAGAACGAATTGGAACTCTTGCTTATAGGGTTCAATTACCAGATTGGTTGCCTAGAGTGCATGATGTATTTCACATATCCCAACTTAGAAGACATGTGCATGATCCGGATCTTGTTGTAGATGAAGCAGCACAACAGGACTTGGAAATCACTCCAGAATTAGCAGTCAGAAGAGAGCCATTAAAGATTGTTGGCAAAGAAACTAAAGAGCTACGGAGCGAGAAGGTTCATTTAGTTAAAGTGCAGTGGAGTAGTGATCCTAGAGACTGTACTTGGGAGACTAATGAGAGCATTAAGAAAGCTTACCCCAAATGCAGAGTTGACATCTATGATTAACTCCGGTGCAAGGTACCTTTACAATACTTTGCATTTACATTTTGTTTCCTACTTTACTGTTGTTTCCTTTTCGGGGACGAAAAGTTTTAAGTGGGGGAGATTGTAACAACCCGGAAAATACGAGCCAATTAAAAAATTTTAAATTGGATATTCTAAAGGAATTTAAACAATTGAAATAGAATATTTCAATAAAATAGTGAATTAGAAATAGTGTAGGAGTTTTGAAATTTGAACTCAAACTTTGACTGACTGAACCGGGTGCAAAATATATCGGATTTTAGTGAAACCAAAAATATTTAAATCTGTTTATGAATATCTTTCTAACGAATCTGAAAAATCTAAGTTTCATAGCGGGAATCAAAAGTTATGGCCAAATGAATTTTCAGAAAGGTCGCTATATAGAATATATAGCCCTTGAAAATAGATATTTTGCAAACAACCTCGGAATTCGACGAAACCACTTTTGTTGGATCCGGGATGTCAAACTATTGCTAGGTTTAAAATTTCGTAATTTTTGAAGCTAGTATGTGAGCGTGGAAAAAGAAAATGTGTTTGGTCAATTACTGTTAAATTGGATCGACCAGAAAATGGCCATTTTTCAAACGGTCTCAGAATTCGACGAAACTAGTTTTGTTGGGACCGTATCGTCAAAACATAGCTAGATTTATATTTCTGGAATTTTTCGAATCAGTTTGTGGCCCTGGCAAATTGAAATGTATGTTCAAATTGAATATTAAATGTTTTATACTTGAATTTGAGAAATAACTGACTGTAACAGTCGAATTGGCCTACGAAACATATCCCATTGTGTCCGGGATGGGAGTATTTAGCTAGGGACGACAGTCGTTGGGTTCGAATTGGTGTTCGTGTGGAGAAACGCTATTTTAAAATTTAATAAAACCCACGGGCCAATCAAAATTCTCCATTCATTAAAAAAAATCAAATAACCCTCGTTTCCTCCCTTCGACAGACGATGCACGTCGCTCCTCACTTCCCGACCAAATCGCCGCCGCCTCAGCCACCTGACGCCTCCGCCACCACCCGATCTCGACAGCGTCGCCTCCCCTTTTCAAATCCGACCAACCCTCGACCCCCCTCATCCCCCCATCGACGAGAACGAGCTCGACAAAGTCGGCGATTTCCAGCGCCGCCAAGCAAGCCTTCGACCACCGATCACGACGAAACCCCCCTGCGCCTGAAGCCCTCTCCTCCCTCTTCCACGCAGTACCCTCCGATCGTCGTATCGAGCCTCGGTTTTCACGAAAACTGAAAACCTAGTTTTGAACATTCGTGAAACGTAACGGCTTTATTTTATTTGAATTGAAAATAACACTTTTAAGTGTTGCAAACTTTGAAAAATCATATCTTTATGGTGTGTTGACGAAATTCCATGAAACAGTAAACATCGTGACCACAAGGAGGCTCTATACCACCTAGAAGAGACCGCGGATTTTTCTGAGCTTGCTAGGATTTTTAGCACCTCGACAACCAATGTGAGATTTCTAATTTAAATGTGAATGGAAATGTCATGTATAAATTATATAAGCAAAATATAAATTATACACGTGTCGTATACCTTATGTACATGCATGGTGTAAGCTATATAGCGAAGTATGAATTATACATGCATTGTATAAATGATATGTGTGTTGAAATACAAGTGAAAAATAGATTGGTTGTGGTTGAGAAAAACCCATTGGTGATTGAAACAAATTTGAAATAATTGTGGAAATGAAAATAAAACATGCCTCCTGCGTACGAACTAGATGCATGAAATCCCCATTGTCAAAAACCGCGAGGTTTTAAGGTAGAGCGAGGAGCCGTACTCGGGACGGTGCCGGTTTTAACTACCCTGCCGTTATGTTGCCGAAATTTTGAATAATATTCATGTGTTACAATTATTTTCATATGTTGAAATTACATTCATGTGTTGAACTATATCCATATGTGGAAAATGCTCATGTGTTGAGAAGTAATGTGTTGAAAATTAAATTCATGCGTTGAATGAATAAAGTGTTTAAACAATAAAAATCACATTTTTATAATATATATGAAGTATGTAAAATATTCGCGTTATAAATAAATTGTTTCAACAATAAAAATTTCATCTTTCTTATATGAACAAACTATATAAAATATCCATGTGTGGAAATGCTCATGTGTTGAGAAGTGCATGTGTTGAAAAGGTTCATGTGTTGAATAAAAAGATCAAACAATAAAAATTACATTTTTATTGAAACTATGAAATGTTAAAAACATTCATGTGTTGAATAAATATTTTAGACGATTAAAATACCATTTTTATCATATATGTGATTTGCTAAAAATATACGAGTGTTGAAATAAATATTTGTTTGCTATGAATATTATTTTTAACATGTATAGGAGCTAAATGAAATAGTCATGTGTTGAAATATATTTTAGTTCGCCAAAAATATCATTTTTGAAATGTGAAGTGTTAAAAATAACCACTTGTTCAAATAAATATGCTTGAGTTGAAATATTCATTAATTAGCTAATGATATGATTTTTCTTTGTGTATGGAACATTAGAATGAATGGTGACTTTAAACCAGATTGAATCAAATATGAAGTTAAATGGAAAATGATAAGTTATAAGAATTGCACATATGTACATGCATATTTACTGAACAAGTTATAGCAAAGAGGCTAGAGAAGAGGAATAAAATTGTGTGCCCGACAAATAGGTACATGTTTACTGTTTTGCTTGGGTGATGATTTTATGATCCTGTTGGCTAGCCGCTTGGCTTTTTCTTTTTCTTTTTTAGATGAGACGCCCATGTAGCTATTTGGTAATTTTCCAAGCCCCTCCCATACAAAGGAGGTTATGGCGAAATTTTCCAAAATTTAAAGTCGTTAGTGAAATATTCAAAGTGAAAATGATATAGAAATCGTCTAATGAACCATATATATATATATAATTAAAACGAATCATGGCCGTGTAGTTCGTGTTTTGAAACCGTGATTTCGAACGACTAGTGTGGAAAATCCGACCATCGGAATTTCCCGAAACTGCAACCGTTGGGTTCGCCTTGGAAATATCTTTCCAACGGCACCAACTTTGTAAAGATCCGACAGTTGGTTTCTCTAGAATGTTTAATTCAAATCTGAAGAAAAACAACGCCAGAATCGATTATATTTATATATATAAATATAAATATAATTAAATTAAATCGAATAACGACGCTACAGTTCGTATTTAGAAATCGTAACTTCAAACGACTAGTGTGGGAAATTCGACCGTTGGATTTTCCCAAAACTGAAACTGTTGGATTCGTTTTGAAAGGATCTTTCTAATGAAATAAAATTTGTGAAGATCCAATGGTTAGATTATTAGAGATGTGTAAAACAAATTTAGTGAAAAATAGCGCCAGTGCCTCGGCACGACCTGTAATGTCGATTAATTAAATGTGGCCGTTTTTGAATAAATAAAAATGGCGATATAATGTTATAAAATATTATAAATGATATAGAGTGGAAATAAACCAATTTTGTTGTGTTTGCTTGGTATGTGATGGTTGAATGTATTTAACATGAAAATTTTACTAAGGAACTGAAATGTGAATGTTGAGTAATTTAAGCATGTGAAGAATCGATTTGAAAATCTAAATATACGTGGACCATTTGAAAAGGCCGAGTTAATTCTCATTTCAAATAATCGATCGACGGTGAGAAGTCAAAGAGATGAAGGCGGTTCAAGACCGACGATCTTCACATTGGATGGATGGGCGCTACTGATGCTCGTGATTGGAGTAGCTACCTTGAAGGAGCTGAAGTAGTAGCCGTCCGGACGTATTGCTGATTGTGCGGCTATGCGAGGAATATGGTGCCTCCGTCATCGTTCAAACCCAGAACGAACTTGTAAATGGACTGTGCGTCTGACATTGGATTTTGTTATGTGCTGATTGATCTCTGTTAAATATATATCTGTTTGGCGGTCGAGATTTTATTCTCTTGCTTAACGCCCTTCTCTGAGATGTACGAGCTTAGAGGTTATATATCGATAGAAATCAGTCGCATGGAGTGAATTTCCTGTGTGGCACGCCCAAGTGGCATATAATCAAGGCTTCTGTTGCAAAGCAAAGTCTTTTGGTTGATGATCAAAGCATGGTCTGTGTGACGTAGCTTTGTGTATAACGTGGATTCGCGAGCCTCACACCTCGGTATGAGTCAAAAACGGGATAGTGACTGCAGGGAGAGCACGACGTTTCTTTCTAGCTATGGTGGTGTCAGTGACCTACCAGCCCTGACATTTATATCTACTTTTCACCTGTGTGGTTGTTGGAATGCGAGGCGCCTCGATTATAGGTCTGTAAGGACCGGGAAACGTGTGTTCAGGAATTGCCAATCCTCAAAAGTAAGAGAGGACCGGCCCTGAAGATCCATGGATTGTTGTGTGCGGTCCTGAGGCATTTGCTAGAGTGTCTCGAACGGAGTGGAGCTTGCCCCTTGCCTCAACTCATGATGGAATCCAATTTCCGATATGAAATTGCGGATGTGATTGTATTACTAGTATGGCGACATAGTAGGTGGTAGTTATGCCACCTAGGATTGATATTTATGATTGAATTTGCTTTTGAAAACATATATACACTAGTAATAATATCACACACTTTTGTTTTATACGTATGAAGCATTTTTGGCCATTATAAGGTAAAACTCTTTCCTCCGGCTTACGCTGCATTGTGTGATGGGACCTGAGTCTTATAATGGCTTCATTTTTATAAAAAGCATTGCGATGATTTAATCATTTACTTTTTTTCATGCACTAGCACTCATTGGAGTAAACCCATTCCGCGAAAGTGGCGTGGTCCTTTGATTTGCCGTATTATTGTTCTTTAATAAGTTAAGTAGATTTCTCATACCAGTCCCATGACTGACTCGTAGTTTGTTTCACCTTGCAAACTCGAGTGCCCTCATTTTCACATCGGCAGCCTAGTTACAGGTAGCTGACATATTTTGGCTTGGCACCGCAGTAGAGGTGCACTTTTGGACACATGGCGAGGCTTGACTACATTGTGATGACTGTGACTTTTCCGCCATTATTGTACATGTATTATGATTCCGCCACAGGCGATGTAGACTGATGTTTAGTTTATGTATTCTCTATGTATGATTCCGCCACAGGCGATGTATACTGATTATGTATTGTTATGCACTAAGTTGTATCCTGCACTGTGCTCTCTGATGTGGTGATATATATGATTCTGTTGTCATATTTGTGTAAATTATTCTATTTCTTGTTTATGATATTATCTATACTCTGCTAGGTGATGATTAATGTGTTGTATTCCAATGATTATCCTTAACACTGTGGAACGGGGTTTTGAGATCGTCACAGCCAATGAGCCAAATGACTCCATCGGTCCCGGATCGACCGATCTAACCGAGGCGCTTCGTAATCCGTCATCCACATAAGTAAAATGTCCAGGAGTGTAAAACCCAAAACACCACTCCTAGCAAGAAGGAAACGCATGCCCTTCCTGAGGTCCTCTCCGTTTCTGGTTCACACCGGGGTGGGAGGCTAGCGAATTAACGCTACACAAACCTACGCTATATTAAAGCCATTCTTTGATCATCGACCACAAGACTCTGCTTTTCAACAGAAGCCTTGATCATTTACATCTCAACATGCCACACCGGCAATTCACGCTATGCAACTAATATCCATCACACAGAATGAAATCCGATGTCAAACACACATCCATTTAAAAGTTCGTTCTCGGTCTGAACAAAACCGGAGGAACCTCATTCCTCGCATATCCATCGAACTCTAAGTATGTTTGGACGATCACCAACTGATTCCCTCCTCTTAGGTGTACAGTCGAATCAAGATCATCAGCAATTACACAAACGATGTGAAGACCTCTGGTCTTCAACCACCATCTTCATCGTCGACGCATTGTCGAATCAGTTATTCAGAATGGGATAAACCCGGTCTTTCTGAATAACTCGCGTATATAATAAACAAGTGCTATAAAAACACAACATACGCCTTCTTCCAATCCAGAATATTCTTTTATTAAAATATTCTTATACCTTGGAAAGGTTCCCATTAACTTTATCAAAGATAAATTCTTTAAATTTATTCTTTAATCTTCCTTTGAAGATCAATTCAAACCAAATTATGATTTATCCAAACTAGTCGGGATTGACGAACCTTACCGAAGTAATCATTTGTTTTAAACTTCCCAATCCCAACCTATTCATCCCATGAAGTAAAACTGGTAATACTTCATATCTAACACCACAGTGTTATCGGTAAATTCAATTACCATTTCACGTTCAAATCTAATTAAAGATTTAACTATCGCCAGTAGCAAAACTGGTGATACTCCATTCTCGATCATTTCAATCTAATTAAAGATTCATTAAAACTCTTCTCGGTTTTAATCTTCCCAAAAATCAATATTAATGATTGTTTAACTTGGGAAATAAGATCCTGTCTTTAACTGGGTTACAGAACCAATGTCATTTAAAACACGGTTCACGATAAACCCAAAATTACATTCTATTCCATCAGCCTTTAACCGTAAATTAGCAAGTGAACAATTCCCTAAGTGTTAACCCCGAAGGCAGAAACCAACATCAGATCAATACCCAAGAAACTATCCAATTTAACTAATCTCCAGTTAGTTTCTGATTTTTTTAACTCCGTAGGGTCTAAGAACTGTATCATTAAAGATACCATTCACGACAACCCAAAAACACATTCCATTAACGATGGATTCTTCATGGAAAACAAATCGATATATATATAATCGAAATAAACTTCCATATCTGACTAATAATAATATAAATGGAATAACGGCAAAGCCTTTTAAATTCCAGATATATTAGTTGTCTTCCTCCACAGAAATTCACTTCGATTATTACCAAAATCGAATTCCATTCCATTCCAATTTATTTTATTAAATTGGAAAACTTTACTTCGGAAAATCTCCTTTAAATCTTATCAAAAAGATTTATAAATTCCAAACTACATTTCACTGTAAATCGGGTTAAAGAACGAATGTCGTTAAAACACAGTTCATGATAAACCCAATTCACATTCCTTTAATTATCGGGTTAAAGAACAAATGTTATTTAAAACACTGTTCACGATAAACTCAATAATCAATTCTAATTCTATTCCAATTAAATATTATTTAATTGGTATACTTCATTAAATCCAAATAAAAAGATCTAATCTTTTTCTCAATTGGGTTTAAGAACAGTTTTAATGAAGACACCACTCACGACAAACCCAAATCCCATTTGATATTAAATACAAGGCTCTGAATAGAAAATATATCGGCTTATATTCAATATCAAATTCTACGACCAACAAATATCGTGTTGGAAATAACGATATAAATAAATCTTTCAAATTTCCATAACAATATCTGTATAATCACGAAATCCAGCATCGAAATATTTCGAAGACAATTTCGGTTCAAATCCATTTCCACTTTATATATTGGAAATTCTGGTTATTTTCAAACCAATTTAAATCCAATTTATTTATTTTAAAAATAAATGGATTATAGTTCTAGTTCAAAACTAGTTCATTTCGATAAAAAACTATTTTTATCTTTTCAAATATGGAATTTTTCATCCTAATTCTTTCCAAACCATTTCTTATGATTTTACACTAATTATTGATATTTTCAATAATTTTATCAAGGCCCGTACAGTCGATTTCCCTCAACGGCCATCGAACTACACTTACAGCGACCTTTTCCATATTTGATTTTGAATAATTCCAAATCCAACCATTAGATTTCTAATATTTGTTAGAAAGCTCTTTTCGATACTAACCCAACGATTCCGGTTTTAGGAGAATCCGACGGTCGAATCTCCCGTAATATCCATTCGAAGTCAATGGTCGAAATTCGCGAACTACCGCAGCGCAATGCGTTCTATTTAGGCCATTATATTATATATATAATATATATTTCGCCGATATCCATTTAAAACGTATTTTATCAATCGTTTTAAATTCATATTCAGAACGATTTCAACTTCCATCTCAAATTCAAATCAAAATTGAATTTTTCAATATAAATTCATTTTAAATTCTTTTCAAATCGATTTCAATTCAGATCGATTTCAATTCAATTTCAATCCGTTTTAAATTCAATTCAAAATGATTTCAATTCTATTTCAATTTAATTCGAATTTCAATTCTATTCGAATTCCAATTCTAATTCATATTCAATTTCAAATCAAAATTGAATGTTTCATATCATCGATTTATAAATGATAATATTTTCAAAACAGCAGATTTTGATATCAATTCCTCCTCGATATTCATTATAAAAATGAATAAAATCGATATAGGTATCATTCATGTCAAAATGGCGTCAATCTAATTAACACAGCTTAAATATACTCGTGTCCATCCCAAATCGGACATCAAAATCATATTTTGATTCTTTTCTGAATATTGTTTGAAAATGAAACGTCCCGAACTTCCCCAGTAAGGAAAGCACGAATTTCTTTGAGGACAAGACAAATCAGAACACAAACAGAAGAACATTTCATTGCTTATTACAAAAATTCCATCAGAACAGAAGAATATACAGTGTATGAATAAATATTACACATTTGATAAATATCAGAGATTACAATAAATTACATTTAAATACATAGCAGTAGAAAAATAATACAACACAAAACTGAAAGTAATACACGGACATAGAGCTTTCCGAGTATCGTTCCAGTTGTAAACTAGGATCCTATAAATATAAATCTGCAAAACCAAAACTACTAGCTGCCCGTGCGAAAAATAAGGGCACCTAGAGTTTAGGTTAAAACAATAAACTCCAGGTCAGTCATGTGACTGGTGTGAGAACTAAAGCAGTTATTGATCTTTATTTTAAAGTTAGGTAAATCGAGGGACCACGCCGTACAACATGGAACGAGTATTTACCCCAAGAATGCCAGTGCACAAAACAACAGCGCAATGCTAAACAAAGAAGAATGAAGCTATTATAAGACCCAGGTCCCATTACACAATGCAACGCAAGCCGGAGGATAGGGTTTTTACCTTATAATAGCCAAAAATGCTTGGTACGTGAAATTTCATATTTTATTATTACTATAAGTGAAGAAAACAACTTCAGTCATAATGTATAAATCATAGACGGCATAAGTGACCCATACCACTATGTCTTCATACTAGGCTTTACAAATAAAACCGAAAGTCACGTTTTGAGAATTGGATTCCATCATGAATCGATGCAAGGGGCAAGCTCCTCTCCGATTCGAGACACTCTAGCAAATGTCTCAGGATCACACGCAGCGATCCCTTGGAACCTCCAAGGCCGGTCCTCTCTTACTTTTGAGGATTAGTTATTCATGAACACATGTTTCTCGGTCCTAAAGGAC
Source organism: Allium sativum (assembly GCA_030737875.1). Classification (NCBI taxonomy): domain Eukaryota; kingdom Viridiplantae; phylum Streptophyta; class Magnoliopsida; order Asparagales; family Amaryllidaceae; genus Allium; species Allium sativum. The sequence goes on from CM060910.1 coordinate 622,243,243, forward strand.
CTATATAATGGTCTGTACATCGGCTCACATAGTGCCAGTTATCGACCATATATTCGAGGAGACTCACATTCCAACAACCACACAGGTAAAAAGTATATAAATGTCAGGGCTGGTAGGTCACTGACATTACCCATAGCTAGAAAGAAACGTCGTGCACTCCTTGGGTCCTTATCCCGTTTTTGACTCATAACGAGGTGTGAGGCTCTCGAATTAACACTATACACAAAGTTATGCCACACAGGCCGTGCTTTGATCATCAACCACAAGACTTTGCTTTTCAATAGAAGCCTTGATCATTTGCCACTTAAGCATGCCCCACAGGCAATTCACTCCATGCGACTGATGTCCATCGATATACAACCTCTGAGCTCGTACGTCTCAGAGAATGGCGTTAAGCAAGAGAATAAATTCTCCGCCGCCAAACAGATGTATATTTAACAGAGATCAGTCAACATGGAATAAAATCCAATGCTAGACACATATTCCATTTACAAGTTCGTTCCGGGTCTGAACGAAACCGGAGGCACTTTCATCGCATATCCATCGATCTCCAAGTACGTCTGGACGATCATCAATTGATTCCCTCCTCTTGGGTGTACAACCCAATCAAGATTGTCAATAATCATCCAAACGATGTGAAGACTTCCGGTCTTTAACCACCGTCTTCATCTTTGACCTATCGTCAAATAGGTTATTCAGAATGGGTATAAACCCGGCCTTTCTGAATAACCGGCGTATATAATAAACACATGTTACACAAACACAACATACGCCTCATACCAATTCAGAATATTCCTTTTACTCAAATTTTCACATTCTTAGGGAAAGGTTCCCATTAATTTTATCAAAGATAAATTCTTCTAAATTTATTCTTTAATCTTCCTTTGGATATCATTTCAAACCGTGTTAAGGTCTTCCAAACTAGTCGGGATTAGCGAACCACACCGAAGTAATTATTTATTTTATTTCCCATCCCCAACCTATTCATCCCATGGAGCAAAACTGGTAATACTCCATATCTAACACCACGGTGTTATCGGTAAATATTAATTACCATTTCACATTCAAATCTAATTAAAGATTTAACTATCGCTTTGGAGCAAAACTGGTGATACTTCATTCTCGATCTTTTCAATCTAATTAAAGATTCATTAAAACTCCACTTAGTTTTAATCTTCCAGAAAATCAATATCCTATTTTTAACTGGGTTAAAGAACCAATGCCACCTAAAACACGATTCACGTTAAACCCAAAATCACATTTTATTGTTAATCGGGTTAAAGAACAGGTGTTATTCAAAACACCGCTCACGATAAACCCAAAAACCAATTTAAATTCAATTCCAGTTAAATACTAATTAATTGGACAACTTCACTAAATCTTAATTAAATATTTATTCTTTCCTAAACTGGGTTCAAGAACAGTGTTATTTAAGACAACTTTCACGACGAACACAAAATCCCATTTGATATTAAATACAAGGCTCTGAATAGAAAATATATCGGCTTATATTCAATATCAAATTCTGAAACCAACAAATATCGTATTGGAAATAACGATATAAATATATCTTTCAAATTTCCAAAACCATATCTGTATAATCACGAAATCCAACATCGAAATATTCCGAAGATAATTTCGATTCAAACCCATTCCAATTCACGTATTGGAAATACTAATTATTCTCAAAACCATTTCGAATCTAGTTCAAAACTAGTTCATTTCGATAAAAATATATTTTTATCCTTTCAAATGTGGAATTTTTCGTCTCGGTTCTTTCCAATTCATATGTTATGATTTTACACAAATTATTAATATTTTAAATAATTTTATCAAGGCCCATACAGTCAGTTTTCAATAACGGCCACCGAACTGCACTTACAACGACCTTTTCCAAATTTGATTTGTACATAGTTCCAAATTCAACCATTAGATTTCAAATCTCTAATATTCGTTAGAATGCTCTTTTCGATACGAACCCATCGGTTCCTGTTTTAGGTGAATCCGACGGTCGGATCGCCCTTAATGTCCATTCGAAGTCAATGGTCGAAATTCACGAACTGCCGCAGCACAGACCATTATATTTATAATATATATGTTATATATTTCGTCGATTTACTTTTTAAAACGTATTTTATAAATTGTTTTAAATTCTTTTTCAAAACGATTTCAACTTCATATTCAATTTCGAATCAAAATTGAATATTCCACATCATCGATGTACAAATGATAATATTTTCAAAACGTTATATTTTGAAATCACTTCCTTTTCTATATTCATTATAAAAACGAATATAATCAATATAAATATCGTTCGTGTCAAAATGGCGCATCTCTAATCAACATGGCTTTATATATTTCAATAACTTTGTTATTCTATTCAACACATGAATATTTATTCTATTCAACACATGAATATTCTCAACACATGAGTATCGTCAACACATGAATATTTTTGTTATTTAATATATTTTATAAAATTATGATAAAGATGTAAATTTTATTGTTTAAAATATTTTACTCAATACGTGATAAGTTTCAACACATGAATATTCTCAACACATGAGCATCGTCAACACATGACTATTTATTCTATTCAACACATGAATGTATATTTTATAATATTCTTTATTTTCCAATTTGGAATGAGGCCCAATCAATTACCATATAATGTTAATCATATGGATTCCATACAACACATGTATATAATAGCAATGATCAATAATCAACCATCATCCAAAGTGCACCACACAACTGCGTAGGCATTAAATATAACTAATTAACACTCATACAGTCTGTCAATCAAACGATCGACATACCACTAAACCATTGGGATTAGTGTACGTCAAATATCATCCCAACACCCTTGTGGGGTTTTAGTCCAATCCACAAACACTGAATATTATTTGTGCAGTTGGGTGACGTGTAAAATTTATCGTCCCAATCAATGTCCTTCAAATAGGTGTACATTAACAAACCATCCGGTTTGTAAATGAATATTTATTTATTCACATTCACGTTAAAAATTATATTTTTAACAATAATTAATTTATTTCAACACATGAATGTTTTATTATCCATTTCACATCAACATCACAAACAAACTTCACAACACATAAAACAAGCATACAAGTCGCCCATGGTCTGTGGACGGCGGGTGTCGGGTGCCGCTAAGCACCGTCTGCATCCTAGTCTATAATTTTAACTAGGAAACAAGATTTAAGGTGAGAATTTCACACCGACTAGCTAAACCAAACGCCACGACTCTTTATATGTGGAAATCTTCGTCGTGCTCGCCTTTTGTCAATTTCATTGTCCGAAGCCATTACGTATATAAAAATCACATTTTTATATTGTTACTATGTATATAAAAATCACATTTTTATAATCATTCTATATAGATAAAAATCACATTTTTATACCGCCACTATATGGATAAAAATTCTATTTTCTACAGCTACTATATGGATAAAAATTATATTTTTATACCGCTTCTATATGGACAAAATTCTATTTTTCTATTCAAATAAAAATCACATTTTTATTATGTTTACTTCATAGTAAAGATCACATTTTTATTTCAAAGCCATATTATAAAAATTCAATTTTTATATCGCTACTTTCTATATATAAAAATCAAATTTTTATTTTCTTCATATATATAAAAATTATATTTTTAGTACTCACATATAATAAAAATCATATTTTTAATACTCACATATAATAAAAATCATATTTTTAATACCCACATATAATAAAAATCAAATCTTTGTCTTGCCTTTTAATGTAAAAATCGAAATTTTATCTTTAAAAATACTTCCATATCGATCTACAAAGATATGATCATTATAAACTGATTTTAATTGGTTTATACTAATTATTTTAAATAAATAACTAAATAAATAACCTAAATAAAAACTTACAGTCGCATTGGAGGAGGGTTTTGGTGTCGTCGGTTGCTGGAGGGCTGGCGCGGCTTCGGAGAAGGTGGAGGTCGAGGAGTGGGCGGCAGCATCGCGTGGCGGTTTGGGGGAGGAAGAGGGAGGTTGCGGAGGATAGAGGAGGGGGGAAGAGGGGGGATCGCCTGAGGCGAGGGGGGCTTCGATGGTGGGCGCGCCACCTAGGGGGCCGCGATGGGTGGCAGTGGCTGGTCCCCCCTCCCCGTCGCCCCTTCATTTCCTATTTTTATTCTTTTGAAATCGATTAACTGAAGAGTGAGGGGGAGTTAGGTGAATATATATATATATATTTATTTATTTAATTAATTAATTTTAATTTCAAAAAGTAACTTTTTATTTTGAGCTCGAAATTGAACCCACCGACTGTCATCCCTAGCTAATTACCCCTATTCCGAACACAATGGGATACGTATCATAAGCTGATTCGATCGTTTTGATCAATTTTCATTCAAATCAAAATATAAATCTATATATATTCAATTCAAACGCGCATTTCAATTTACTAGGGCCACATACGAACTCTAAAAATTCCCGAAAAATATTATCTATCTTCGTATTGACGATACGGTCCTAACAATACTAATTTCGTAAAATTCTGAGACCGTTTGGGAAATGCCCATTTTCCAGTCGATTAAAATCAACTGAAACTGGTCAAACGCGTTTTCCTTTGCCACGCTCACATATCGATTCGAAAAATTATGAATTTTGAAACCTAGCAATAACTCGACGTCACGTATCCAACAAAAGTGGTTTCGTCGATAACCGAGGTCGTTTGCAAAACTTCCATTCTTAAGGGCTAGAATTCCATAGCGATTATTCTGAATTTTCAACTAGACATAACTTTTGATACCTGTTGGCTCGCTTTTTGACCAAGCCATCCAGGATCATTCATAAAAGGAAAACAGGAAACCAAGTCCCCCAAGAAATTGGAGGAATGGATCGCACGCCATCGTCTCGCCCAGGAATGGATCGCACGCCATCGTCTCGCCCAGGAATGGATCGCACGCCATCGTCTCGCCCAGGAATGGATCGCACTCCATCGTCTCGCCCAGGAACGGATCGCTCCCATCTCGTCAACGAACGGCACCTCCAGGTGATCCGATCCAAACTTATATATTGTTGCCCAGAGCGAACCGATCCGATCTCTTGGTACGTACCGAACCCTTTGACCCATTCAATCACGAGCTGGTCTTCAGCGATCCGAATCGCACGGATCTGGCGACACGTGTCCCTAACCGTCATCTAGACCAATTCTCCCCATCTGCACGATCCGATTTTCAAGCAAATCACGACACCTGTTCATAACGGCTAGTTTGACTGTTTCTTCAATGGTGGCGATGCGATCCGATGATCTCGGGATTCGTGCCACGTGTCCGCGATCCGCCTGACAAAATCAGCTATAAATAGCCCAGAGCTTGGCATTTTTCGGGATCCTTTTGGCAATAGTGAGTACTGAATCCGCCATTGTTGTCAAACCACTGAAATATTGAGAGAAATCACTGTTGTACTAGCTTTTAAAGCATAATCAATAAGATATAAAGTGGACGTAGGCTCGTTAACGCCGAACCACTATAAATTCTGAGTGTTATTTTCTTTTTCCTTGTTCCTCATTTAGAATTCTCTACAGTTTATAACAATTTGGGTGTTAGGTCCAAATTTCGATCTAACATTTTTGGTGCTTTCACTGAGAGACTCAGTCTTAAAGTTTCGTCATTCGTTTCCTTGAAGATTCCAGCGATTCGGATATCATGGCTGGAAAAAGATCTAAAGTTTTGCAGACCAACGAAACGATTGAGGAGAGTGTACACGAACTGGGCAACGAAGAGACTTTGGATCGTGGAGCGTTGGGGGCGATCCGATCCGACGAAGACGCCTCGTTCCGAGTCGATGAGAACGAGACGATCCGTGCTACTGAAGGGGTTGTTACTCAATCCCGGGGCAACACCTCGCAGCCTCCGCGCACCACGACCACGAGTCGATCTCAGAGGGGCGCAGCGAACCGCCCTCCACGAACCGCAACTACCCGAACTGATGGTCAGAACACAACTCGACCTGGAAAAGAACCTATGACCCACTCCTATCGTCCTGGAACCTCTGCTCGACCCGGTTCAAGCTCTTTGCGCATAAGAGAGAGTGGTGATGACCACTATGATCCTGCCGCTCCTGTCACTGAGGGGGATCTCTCTCGCTTCGTCGAAATGTGGGATAGGTTGTTTGATGAGTTGGCCGCCCAAAGGCAGGAAAGTTCTATCCTACGGCAAAACCTGACGGCTATGGATAGAAGACTTGATGAGCTAGCAAGGCAAAGAACATCGCCGGTTCGTCCACTCACCCCAGCATATTCCTCTTCATCTGAAGAATCGCCGAGACCTCCGCGGCGACCGTATGAAAGAGTCGAAAACATAGAACAGCTTCGGTTCGGGACCCTGCCCTCACAAGAAGAGGAAGAACTAGGGGCAAGACCCACAAACCATAATATGGATGGTCAAGCAACGGCCCTCAGGACTCGAGGTGTGAACAGTCCTGTGCATGACAGACCACCTCAGCCCCGTCGCCGTACGCATACTCATGATAACAGGGGGCAGCGAAGACCCGTCCGAGCCCCGGATTTTGTGGCTACTCCCCGAGGAGAGATCAGAGAACCTCATCGGACCAGAGGCGCCGACCCTGAACCTCCTTTGACTAGTGCAAACGTTGCAGCCATGGTTCACCAGATTTTGGCCGACAGCCGTAGACAGCGGAACGAAGATTGGGGGATTGACCGCAGTCATACCCCTTTTACTGACGATATTTTGGATGCAACTTTTCCAAGGCGTTTCAACATGCCACAAATGAACCGATATGAAGGAAGATCTGATCCTGTTCAGCACCTAATGAGATACTCTTGGTCGATGACTGCTGCCGCCGCTTCTGACGCGGTTAAGTGTAAAGCGTTTCCCATATTCCTGGAGGACGTGGCTTTGCTATGGTTTACTCGCCTGCCGGCGAGATCGATTTCTAGCTTCAGGGAACTAAGCGAGAAGTTCGTAAAGCAATTCCGTATCTACGCACAGAAGACGAAAAGCGTGATCGATCTATTCCTTGTCAAACAGCGACCAAGCGAAAGTCTAAAGATGTACTTGGATCGTTTCAATTTGGCCGCCACTGAGGTTAAAGATCCTCATGAGACGACCATTGTCGCAGCACTAATTGATGGAGTGGATAAGGACACTGAATTCGGGAGGTACTTGGCAGGCAAACCACCCCACACCAGAGAGTTATTCTATGAGAAAGCCAATGTACATCTACGCCGGGAAGAGGTATACGCAAACCGAAAGCTTAAAACAACTGATAAGGAAGAAGTTCAGAGCAATGTCGCCATCAAACAGACTGGAGATAGCTCGGGGAAAGTTGAGGTTAACGTCGGAAATCAGAACCAGGGTGGTCGCCGACCAGGTAACAACAATAACAATGCTAACGGCAACAGCCGGAAGAGGGGCCGAGGGAACGACTCCCAGAGAAGGACTCGTCCCAGGGCCTTTGAAAGTTATACACCCATAAATGATACTCTGGAAAATATCTTCATGGATGCGTATGAAGTCCTCCAGAATAAGAGGCCACCTCCTAGAGAGTCGACAGAAAAAGAGCGTGAGACAGGGAAGTTTTGCCTCTTTCATCAAATCCACGGCCATTCGACGAATGAATGCCGTCACCTGAGGGGCGTAGTCGAAAGGCTGCTTCGAGAAGGGAAGCTAGACGAATACAGAGTAACTCCTAGGGACAGGGGGCAAGCAGTGCAGGCCCCGAATCAGAATCAAAGTCAACTTGCTGCTAGGCCAACTGCTCAGCAAAAGGGAAAGAATATCGTAATCAACACCGTGATCGGTGGACTTTACCTTGCTGGGCACAGTTCCAAAGCTTTAGATCAATATGTCAACGCAGCCAAACAACACCTCGAAGTAGGGGAATGTAGCAACCCCGAGGACAGTATCCCGGTGAAGCAGCAGAAGATGATGACTGATGACGTTATTTTCCGAGAACGAGAAAGCATCGGAGTCCATGCTCCAACTGAAGATCCACTTGTAATTACGATACCCATTGGGCCAGCCACTGTTCATAAGGTTCTGGTGGACAACGGGAGTTCCGTTAATATTCTTTTCAAAAAGGCCTTTGACCAGATGAATCTTGAGATAAAAGACTTGAAGCCCTGCCAAGGATGTATTCGTGGATTCAACGGAGCATCCACCGCACCTATGGGTTATGTAGAATTGCCAGTTACACTTGGGGAAGGAGAACGCCAGAGAGTGAGAATCCTTCCCTTTGTGGTTTTGGATGTCGAATCGCCATACAATGCCTTCTTGGGCCGACCGGCCCTCGCAAAATTCAGAGCCTGTATAGCCCCCTGGTGCTTGCTATTGAGGTTCCCCACAGAAGCTGGCATTGGTATCGTCAGAGGGGATCAAGTTGCTGCGCGAGCATGTTATGTTGCCGAATTAAAGTTGCTTCGCAACGGCGGGGATATCGAAACTAAAGGCACTCCTCCCCCTTTGGGGGCGGAAACCTTATAGCAACCAAAGAGGATAATTGTTGGAGAGTTGCCTAGAGTGATGCCCGAGGATATAGATCCCAGAGAGGATCAAGAACCCGGGGGCAGAACGGCAACTCCCAACGAAGCAACTGTGGATGTGCCAATCGATGACAGTGACCCGGAGAAGGTCCTTAAGATTGGATCCCAGTTAAGTCCGACTCTTGCCGAAGAATTGACGACTTTCTTAAAGAACAACTTGGATGTATTCGCTTGGACCCACGCGGACATGTGCGGGATATCCCCATCAATCATGAGCCATTCTTTGAGCATTAACCCCAAACATCCTCCAGTAAAGCAAAAAAGGCGAATGTTGGGCCCAGAGAGGTCCCCTGCCTTGAAAGAAGAGGTTGGAAAGCTAAAGAGTAATGGGTTTATCAGAGATTCAACTTACCCAGACTGGATTTCGAATCCAGTCCTGGTAAAGAAGGCCAACGGGAAGTGGCGAACGTGTATCGACTTCTCGGATTTAAACAAAGCTTGTCCCAAAGATAATTTCCCATTACCTCGAATTGACCAGTTGGTAGACTCGACGGCAGGTCACGAGCTTCTCTCATTCATGGATGCTTATTCAGGATACAACCAAATTCCAATGCATGTTCCGGACCAAGAGCATACTAGCTTTATCACTGATCTGGGATTATATTGTTACATAGTAATGCCCTTTGGTTTGAAGAATGCAGGCGCTACGTACCAACGTTTGGTCAACAGAATGTTTTATAACCAAATCGGGAAAACAATGGAAGTATACGTCGACGATATGTTGGTTAAATCCAAGCAATCCTCTCAACACACTACTGATTTGGCGGAAATGTTCGGCATTCTTCGAAAGTATGGGATGAGACTCAATCCCACCAAATGTTCATTCGGTGTTGCTTCTGGAAAATTCTTAGGATTCATTGTCAGTTCGCGCGGTATCGAGATTAATCCGGACCAGATCACGGCAATCAGGAACATTCAGGAACCTAGGCAAATCAGGGATGTGCAAAGCCTTGCCGGAAAAGTGGCTGCACTAAGCAGATTTATCTCCAGGGCTACGGATAAGTGCATCCCATTCTTCGAATTAATAAAGCGAGGAAAACGCCACTTTAAATGGACACCTGACTGCGTAGAAGCGTTTCAGAATTTGCTCAGACACTTGGAGAAACCTCCAATTCTATCTAAACCAATAGACCATGAGGATTTATTCGTGTATTTGGCAGTATCATCTCATGCAATCAGCTCAGCGTTGGTAAGGGAAGAGGAAAAGGTCCAAAGACCTGTGTATTACGTGAGCAAAAAATTAACAGCAGCAGAACGTAATTATCCACGGATAGAGAAACTGGCGTATAGTTTACTGATTGCCTCCAGAAAACTTCGGCACTACTTTCAAGCACATCCTATTACCATATATACTGATCACCCACTCAAGCAAGTTTTACAGAGACCGGAGGCATCTGGAAGGTATAACGATCTAAGATTTTTGAGAAATCAAATTTGAATTTAATATGAATTTTTAATAAATTTTGGAAGGTAGAAAAATAATTATATTAAAGTTGTAAAGCAAAGATATTGATTTATAAGAATGGAAGAAAATTTAATGGAGAAAACATAAAATAGTTCGTCGTCGGTCGAACCGTTTCAATGGTTTGCAATTTAATTACTGCAGTGAGCAGTACTAGAATCAAATTATAATTTAATATCGGTTCAAAATATTCGTTCAGTCTTTGTACGCGAAGTCCGGAAATATTTCACAGAATTTTACTGTAAATTTTAATTAAGAAAATTAATATATATTTTTCTAACGTATTTTAGGGCTACGGTGGTCCTTTTGAAACTCTACAGTATCAGTTAACCAGTTTATTTTATGATTGCTTTGAGATCTGTAGACACTATTATATATGACAATAATATAAATTTTGATCGTTTGTTAAAGAAGTAACACACTAATACCTTATATAATCAGTAAAATAGCATGGCAAACTCGGGTAAGTGTTCTGGTATGTTGGGATGATATATGTGTGTTAGACCGGCAAGTTGACCAAACGCCTACAACAAAAATTAATATATATATATATATATATAAAGTACACGTGTAGTAGGATTTGTGTTAACAAGGGACACTTGTACGAAGAAGGGACACGTGCTACAAAACGCATACCCTCTTTTCCCATGTTAAAGCTGCACTTCATTTTATCTTTTGTTCACCGCGGAAATTTGCATTCCAGTTTCTTTTCCTGAGAATACCTTCTGCCATTACCATCTCAACTCATCCCATCGTTAACCGCTGTACCCAACCCAAACTCCACCACCTGTTTAACAGCGCTGCCTCCCCTCATTTGTCGATTACCACTTCCACCCCACTCTCCGCTACACTTGCAGTCCGTCCATCTTCGATTTCCGCCACCTCCCTTCCTTCAGCAAACCAATGTTTTCCCTGAAGCTTCACTACTCGCGTCGGCCTCTTCCCATCGCTCAAGTCCACCTTAGTCTTCAGCCCTCTTACCCACGCCAGCAAGCTCAGCCTCAACTACCCAAGCAGTCCACCATCGGCCTCCAGAAGAAATCCAAGCTCTCGGTTCCTGAACATGCTGCATGCGCAAGCATGTATTGCGTTTCCTCACATATAGTACTTTTGTCCAAAACACCTCGGTGCATCCTTTGAAAAAAAAAAGAAAAAAAAAAGAAAAATGTAAGAAGCAAATGGGGATTTTATGCGAACAAGAAAGTTGTGTGTCTCGTGTGTAGGGGAGGGCATGCATGCGTGAAATACAGGTTAAAGTGTAGGGATAAAAACAAATGAAAGGTTGTGGTACTAGTCAGTAATGCGGAAGAAATTGCAAATTGGCCATTTGTAATTTATGCAGTTGCATACATGGGAAATGGAGGCGTCGGCTTGTTTCGTTCGCCAAAGCAAATATGGATGGCATGGCATCAAGGAGATGCAGCAAGCGGTTTAGGCTTTGCAGTTTAGGTGAGATTTGAAATAAGTTAATATGTATTTTGTTTAATGAAGTGGGTTAAGTTATCAGTATGATTAGTAGTTTAGTTAGCTTAAATTTAATTAGTTTTATGAATTTAAACTTTGTAAATCAGAGGCTATAGTGTAGTAGGTGGCCATTTCCGTTATTCACTGTCATTAGAAACGTGAGGTCTATTTAAGTTAGTTTGGTCAATTTATGGTAAGTTGTTAGTTAATGATTTAAACCATTAATTCACCCGTATGAAATTCATTTATATTGTGGACTTCGACGTTAGACTCATACTAACATAATCTGCACTATAGTCGTTGGAATATTATGTTAAAATCGGATGTCCGTTCAGTTCTAGTTCAAAGTGAATTGTTTTGACTACAAACACGATATGTGAGCTTACTCACTCACAACTATTCTTTAATTAAATAAATTAACACTAGTAACATATACGCGTAGTGGCAAATGAAGAGGTGTGGGACGTCCGTGAAAGGTGTACATGATTTGTCCAGAGTTTTGTTCGCAGTTGATACAGGTTGTACCGATAAAGGATTTGGAGGCATAAAGGTGAGAACTTCTAATTTAATTTATTTATTTAAATTAGTTAATTATAATTAGCTTAAATTTAATTATAATTAGTTGATGATGATTGTGTGATGGATGCTGATGTTGAATGGTTGTGCATGAATTAGATAATACACTTAACACTAGTAAGCGTTATTGTCTGTAACGCTTGTGCACCGTTAAATGTTTGTTGTAATGAATGAATTCATATCCATTTGATCGTATGGTTCATTTGGATAAATATGATTTGCATTGCATGATATTGTACACACACACCATGGTTGTGGAATATATGGGTGATCGATCTAGAATCTCCTTCCTATATATATACGATTTTATATTTAATTATTAAATAATATTTAAAGTTTCAGTTTTGAATTAAATATCAACCTTTAAATATTGAATTAGGATCGGGAAATGATTTGAATTATGTATAACGATTTTCTTTCTGAAACTAGTTTTGATAAAATATTATTTTCAATTTAAATTCGAAATGAGATTTTGAAATATATTTTTGAAATTGTTTTTTTTCAAATGATTTGAAAAATATAAATTAAATTGAAAAGGATTTGAATAATTTATATTTAAATCATTATCTGATTTGAATAGAACGCACTATGATGCAATAACTCGTAAACATCGCTTTCAACTTCGAATGGTTGCGACTTGTTATTTTAAATTGACTTAACTTGAAATAAGGCACATTGGATTTCAAATAATAATAATATTTGAATAGAAAGGAAATTTTCGATTTTCAACATATGATTTTTTTTTTCCAGTTATATTTAAACAAATATGAAATACGTGCCGTTGGCAATCATAATGGAAATTGAACAAACAAGTTTATTTAATTGGAGAAATTTATGATAAATTCAAAGACGAATAGAAATTTGAATATTTGAATTTCGGAAAAATGTTAATCTAGCTGATTTAAATGGATATTTTAACAGCAGCACTTTGGTAACATTTTCAAATGTTATTATTGGTTTGAATTTAAAGCAAGAACTATTATTTGACTATAAGAATGATTATAAAATAGTTCGAAGACCATTAAATTTCCAAGAATACTTATATGGGATTGAAATGGGATTTTCCAAATTTAAATTTGGATATGGTTGGAGATAGATCTTCGGATGTTCGATATTTATTCGGTAGATGAAAACTCTTATTATCTGAGGAATTTAAGAGGTAATTCACCGTTATTCCGCCTATGATATGAGTTGGATACGGAAATTTATATTGAATATAAGTTGACGGTATTTCTATCCAGATCGAATGTCGAAGAATTGAATAAATCTTTTAATTAAAGATATGGTTTCTCCACCTGATTGAAATAAGTTAGATAGAAATAATCTTCGATATTTGATATAAAATTTCATGGTGTAAATGAATACTATCTGAGGAATTTGGAAGATATTATTATATCGTTATTCCACTTATAGTATTCGTTGATTATGAGAATTTATATCGAATATAAGTGGATAAAATTTCTGTGTAATTTACGATTCAATATCGATTTGATTTGGGTTTTGTCGTGAATCGTATCTTCAATAATATCATCCTTGAAACCCGATGAGATTGAATGGTGGAAATTCGTATCGTAATTGGGAAATTTAATCAAATCTTTGATTTGAAGGAATTAAAGATAAAAAAAAAATTGAAGCGAATGTATAAACTTTGATTTCAAGAAGAGACAAGATGATAACGAGATGTATGAAATTTATCGTAATTCAAATCTTGAGTCATGAAATGAATTGATAACCATTTGGGAGGAGATTTGAATTGGGAAGCCTGTGTAAACTATAGCTACTGTTTAAAGTACGCTTATTACTTGGAAAGACCGGGATCGAGTATATATTCGAAAACCATTCCAAGTAATAATACGACGTTATGAAGCAATTCAAGACTCGGTAAACGACGAATGAAGACCGGGAATATTTGAATTTGTTTAGATTGATTGTTGATTTATGACTCGGTTAGGTAGGCCACCGATACGAGGTATGAGTTACATGAGACCTGAACATATTTAAATATTTTCGGGTTGTTGTTCTGTTCAGACCCAGGACGGACTTGTATGGATGGTGTGCCTGACATTGAAATTGACCGCATAGCACTGATTTCCGTTAATGTATATCGGATTTGTGGCAATATATTATCCTTATCTCTAAGTCGTATGAACTTAGAGGGTATGCATTGATTGAAATCAGTGATATGTCGTGAATTGTCAATGTGGCATACCCGAGTTATGAAACGAGCTAGTGATGATCAAAGAATGGCTTATCGAAGCATCGCTTTGTGTATGACGTGACATCAAAAAACCTCACACCCCGGATTGATGAGAAACTGGCGGTTAGGTTTTATACTTATATATGAATTGAGGACGAGGCTGTGCAGCAGTGGGAAACCACTTATGAATGTGGGGAGGTTGGGTATGTTCGGGGGGCCGTGTCTGGTCGAAAACCGTTGATCTGCCCTGACGATGTGTATTCGGTGTCCGCGTATGGTCGAAAAAGCCGTTGAGGCACTTCGTTTTGTATCCCTGATTGATCTTTCGTGCCAGGAATCATCAAGTTGGAAAACCGAATCTCCAATACGAGCCATACGATTTTGATTGTATATATATATATGGCGACATAATAGTATGGGATATTATGCCGTCTAGGATTAATACATTTATTTGCGAAATGTTTCCACACTATATATATGTATTATGGCATTGAAAAGAGGATTTTAACGTATGAAAGCATGTTTGGTTATCATAAGATAAACCTCGTCCATCTGGTGTGCGCTTGCATTGTGTGATGTGGGACGAGCTTATGATAGGCTCATTTTCCAAAAGTCATTCCGAATTTATGTGCACGGGAATTCATATGGAATAAAACCCGTTCCGCATTAGCGGCGTGGTACGTTGAATTACCCAACTTTTAAATGAAACCTAAATGATAATTGTTTTGAGTTCTCACACCAGTCCCATGACTGACCTGGAGTTTATTGTTCCTTCCTAAACTCTGGGTGCCCATTAATTTCCACACGGGCAGCCAGTAGTTTAGTTTTGCAGTTATAGATCGTTGGAGCAGGATCCAGAGCGCTTTCAGAGTTGGAGTCCACGATAGAGTTGAAGCTTCCGCTGTGTTTGATCTTCCGTTGAGAGTAAAGTTATTTTCTTTTCTTCCGCTGTGTATATATTTGTAACTCTGATATTCTATGTAACTCTGATGTAACATTGTAATTTGCAATGAAAGGTTCTGTTATTTTTGTTCAATATATGTATGTACCCATAACAATTCGTCTTTATGAACGGTTTAAGTCGGTTTAATTACCGCCGAAAATCGGGCAAAAAGGCGGGTCGTTACAGTTGGTATCAGAGCTTTGGTTTATACAAAGCTTTAGGGTACGACATATTTTGAACAAAAGATAGAACTCATCGGAGTTATAATATCTCATTAGAGATAGGGTTAGGAATGCCCTAGAATGAGATTTCGGAATATTATGTCGAGAGAGCGTACTTTGGAATCAATATAAATTATTTGAAACTAGTAAATGGCTTAGAAATGATAAGCATTTTGAAATAAAATTTTGAAATATAATTAAAGATAAGGGATACTTGAGTATTATGTTCGACGTCGCGATTGGACTATCGAGTATATAGGGATTTTGAATATACGCCTAGCTAACGTATATACGAAGTCCAGTGTATACTACATAGATATAGAATCACATTCTAGTCGCTCGAGGATGAATTTACTGATGACCATGGCACCATCAGTAGTGATTTTCGAGTTTCGAAAGTGGGATGACTGTATGATTCCGGCTACGACGTCGAGAAATACTTAAATTATTTCGATATGTTGGAATATAAAAAGAATTTAATATAAGGTAGATAAGCTAAAAACATAATTAAACTGGACATTTAGTTATGAGTAGACTATAAATAGCTGGAAAGAGTAATGTTTAAGAGTAAAGTTCGTCCGAAGAATTGGAAAATGAATCTTGAATATGCACGTATGTAAGCTTATTTATTAATTACATGCGTCGAACATCACTCCGTTCTAACAAAGGTAATTGATCAAGTCATAACGAATGTGGATATAAATATTGAGATCTAATAAGTATAATCAGAGAAGATATCACATTCCTCGATAAGTGTTAAGCAATAGAGTCGAACCTATACCTGGAATGAATTGTAAACGGTAAAATGCAAGATTAAGCTATTTTTCTTGGAAGTATATTTCGGAAATCAAACTTTCCTAAGGAATTTGAAGGTAATTTTGGCTTAAGTTAAGAATTTGTTTAAAGAAGAAAAATGGTTCAAATTGTAACAAATATTTTTAGTAGGGGAGAAAACTATCTTTCCCTATTGAAACTGTATGAGCAATCCAAATAGAATAATAAAGAGTAATCGCTACGATACAATGAAAGACAAAATTTGAAGTAAGATTTACTCAGGAAAAAGTTAATGGAAAACCTGAAGCTAATTAGATAATTCAATTTGTCTAAGGCCTTATGTTAACCGAACTTCAAATAGTAAGCCTTGCTTAGTAAGTAGACTAGAAAATTTTGATTTTTCGAAATATAAAAATTTTAGTTCGGAGAATCTTCGAAATCAATTTCTGGTGTTTGGGACAAATTGTTTGAAACATGTATATCAGAGTAGCGCAGCGAAAGCGTAGTGGTAATTTGAAAGGAATGTTTCAAAGATTTTAGCTGGACTTGTTGAATAAGATAACTTGCCAAACAAAATTTGGAATTTGAAACAAGAATGAATAAATGTCGTAGATCTTGAAATACAAACAAAAAGGAAAGTTGTTCGATTTTATGAATATGACTTCCAAATTATGGAATTAGACTCTTGGAAAGTATTATATAAAAGTCTTGAAATGTAAAGCGATATTGAAGTGTTAAAAGGAGTTAATGCCATGGATGAAGTTTAAATGGTTGGAATGTAAGTTTGAATGTGTATAAGACCAATTTATGATAATATGAGCTGATATGGAAACAATTCCAACTTATGTAAAGAATAAAAAAAATCAAAATTCACAAAGTTTGGTATGAATTCGAAATTTGAAATGTTGATATCGACATAAGTTGCTTGGAAATTTATTTTCAACCGCTTTGGATATGATAAATAGGTTATAAACTGTTTATAATAAACAGTGGTTTCGACGACTAGAATCCCGATATTCTAAGATGTTTGAAAACAATAGGTAATTGTAAACTATGATTTTTAAATGATTTACAACTTCGGGATATGAAATGATTTGATTGGTTCGAGTAACCATGACTAAAACTGGGTTGTGCTGAAGATTGGATTTCGTGCGATGGGTGATACTCAGTTGCCCTGTCATAAGGATGAACTTCTCGAACTAATAACATATGAATTTCTTTATAGTATATTTGAAATTTTGAAAGCAAATTTTGTTTTGGAGATCGTGAAGCGAAGTATGATTTTCTATATGAAAGGAGTATGTTGTATTCCAATGGCTTGAAATGGAAAATGGGATTCCAAGTCCGAGAGATCATCTTGAGTTTTCAAAAAAAAAAAAAATTAAAGTTATATGTAGGATTTATTTTGCTTATGTATAATTTCATGAGCTCTCCTTTTCGAGGACGAAAAGCCTTAAGTAGGGGAGAATATAACGATCTAAGATTTTTGAGAAATCAAATTTGAATTTAATATGAATTTTTAATAAATTTTGGAAGGTAGAAAAATAATTATATTAAAGTTGTAAAGCAAAGATATTGATTTATAAGAATGGAAGAAAATTTAATGGAGAAAACATAAAATAGTTCGTCGTCGGTCGAACCGTTTCAATGGTTTGCAATTTAATTACTGCAGTGAGCAGTACTAGAATCAAATTATAATTTAATATCGGTTCAAAATATTCGTTCAGTCTTTGTACGCGAAGTCCGGAAATATTTCACAGAATTTTACTGTAAATTTTAATTAAGAAAATTAATATATATTTTTCTAACGTATTTTAGGGCTACGGTGGTCCTTTTGAAACTCTACAGTATCAGTTAACCAGTTTATTTTATGATTGCTTTGAGATCTGTAGACACTATTATATATGACAATAATATAAATTTTGATCGTTTGTTAAAGAAGTAACACACTAATACCTTATATAATCAGTAAAATAGCATGGCAAACTCGGGTAAGTGTTCTGGTATGTTGGGATGATATATGTGTGTTAGACCGGCAAGTTGACCAAACGCCTACAACAAAAATTAATATATATATATATATATATATATATATAAAGTACACGTGTAGTAGGATTTGTGTTAACAAGGGACACTTGTACGAAGAAGGGACACGTGCTACAAAACGCATACCCTCTTTTCCCATGTTAAAGCTGCACTTCATTTTATCTTTTGTTCACCGCGGAAATTTGCATTCCAGTTTCTTTTCCTGAGAATACCTTCTGCCATTACCATCTCAACTCATCCCATCGTTAACCGCTGTACCCAACCCAAACTCCACCACCTGTTTAACAGCGCTGCCTCCCCTCATTTGTCGATTACCACTTCCACCCCACTCTCCGCTACACTTGCAGTCCGTCCATCTTCGATTTCCGCCACCTCCCTTCCTTCAGCAAACCAATGTTTTCCCTGAAGCTTCACTACTCGCGCCGGCCTCTTCCCATCGCTCAAGTCCACCTTAGTCTTCAGCCCTCTTACCCACGCCAGCAAGCTCAGCCTCAACTACCCAAGCAGTCCACCATCGACCTCCAGAAGAAATCCAAGCTCTCGGTTCCTGAACATGCTGCATGCGCAAGCATGTATTGCGTTTCCTCACATATAGTACTTTTGTCCAAAACACCTCGGTGCATCCTTTGAAAAAAAAAAAGAAAAAAAAAAGAAAAATGTAAGAAGCAAATGGGGATTTTATGCGAACAAGAAAGTTGTGTGTCTCGTGTGTAGGGGAGGGCATGCATGTGTGAAATACAGGTTAAAGTGTAGGGATAAAAACAAATGAAAGGTTGTGGTACTAGTCAGTAATGCGGAAGAAATTGCAAATTGGCCATTTGTAATTTATGCAGTTGCATACATGGGAAATGGAGGCGTCGGCTTGTTTCGTTCGCCAAAGCAAATATGGATGGCATGGCATCAAGGAGATGCAGCAAGCGGTTTAGGCTTTGCAGTTTAGGTGAGATTTGAAATAAGTTAATATGTATTTTGTTTAATGAAGTGGGTTAAGTTATCAGTATGATTAGTAGTTTAGTTAGCTTAAATTTAATTAGTTTTATGAATTTAAACTTTGTAAATCAGAGGCTATAGTGTAGTAGGTGGCCATTTCCGTTATTCACTGTCATTAGAAACGTGAGGTCTATTTAAGTTAGTTTGGTCAATTTATGGTAAGTTGTTAGTTAATGATTTAAACCATTAATTCACCCGTATGAAATTCATTTATATTGTGGACTTCGACGTTAGACTCATACTAACATAATCTGCACTATAGTCGTTGGAATATTATGTTAAAATCGGATGTCCGTTCAGTTCTAGTTCAAAGTGAATTGTTTTGACTACAAACACGATATGTGAGCTTACTCACTCACAACTATTCTTTAATTAAATAAATTAACACTAGTAACATATACGCGTAGTGGCAAATGAAGAGGTGTGGGACGTCCGTGAAAGGTGTACATGATTTGTCCATAGTTTTGTTCGCAGTTGATACAGGTTGTACCGATAAAGGATTTGGAGGCATAAAGGTGAGAACTTCTAATTTAATTTATTTATTTAAATTAGTTAATTATAATTAGCTTAAATTTAATTATAATTAGTTGATGATGATTGTGTGATGGATGCTGATGTTGAATGGTTGTGCATGAATTAGATAATACACTTAACACTAGTAAGCGTTATTGTCTGTAACGCTTGTGCACCGTTAAATGTTTGTTGTAATGAATGAATTCATATCCATTTGATCGTATGGTTCATTTGGATAAATATGATTTGCATTGCATGATATTGTACACACACACCGTGGTTGTGGAATATATGGGTGATCGATCTAGAATCTCCTTCCTATATATATACGATTTTATATTTAATTATTAAATAATATTTAAAGTTTCAGTTTTGAATTAAATATCAACCTTTAAATATTGAATTAGGATCGGGAAATGATTTGAATTATGTATAACGATTTTCTTTCTGAAACTAGTTTTGATAAAATATTATTTTCAATTTAAATTCGAAATGAGATTTTGAAATATATTTTTGAAATTGTTTTTTTTTTCAAATGATTTGAAAAATATAAATTAAATTGAAAAGGATTTGAATAATTTATATTTAAATCATTATCTGATTTGAATAGAACGCACTATGATGCAATAACTCGTAAACATCGCTTTCAACTTCGAATGGTTGCGACTTGTTATTTTAAATTGACTTAACTTGAAATAAGGCACATTGGATTTCAAATAATAATAATATTTGAATAGAAAGGAAATTTTCGATTTTCAACATATGATTTTTTTTTTCCAGTTATATTTAAACAAATATGAAATACGTGCCGTTGGCAATCATAATGGAAATTGAACAAACAAGTTTATTTAATTGGAGAAATTTATGATAAATTCAAAGACGAATAGAAATTTGAATATTTGAATTTCGGAAAAATGTTAATCTAGCTGATTTAAATGGATATTTTAACAGCAGCACTTTGGTAACATTTTCAAATGTTATTATTGGTTTGAATTTAAAGCAAGAACTATTATTTGACTATAAGAATGATTATAAAATAGTTCGAAGACCATTAAATTTCCAAGAATACTTATATGGGATTGAAATGGGATTTTCCAAATTTAAATTTGGATATGGTTGGAGATAGATCTTCGGATGTTCGATATTTATTCGGTAGATGAAAACTCTTATTATCTGAGGAATTTAAGAGGTAATTCACCGTTATTCCGCCTATGATATGAGTTGGATACGGAAATTTATATTGAATATAAGTTGACGGTATTTCTATCCAGATCGAATGTCGAAGAATTGAATAAATCTTTTAATTAAAGATATGGTTTCTCCACCTGATTGAAATAAGTTAGATAGAAATAATCTTCGATATTTGATATAAAATTTCATGGTGTAAATGAATACTATCTGAGGAATTTGGAAGATATTATTATATCGTTATTCCACTTATAGTATTCGTTGATTATGAGAATTTATATCGAATATAAGTGGATAAAATTTCTGTGTAATTTACGATTCAATATCGATTTGATTTGGGTTTTGTCGTGAATCGTATCTTCAATAATATCATCCTTGAAACCCGATGAGATTGAATGGTGGAAATTCGTATCGTAATTGGGAAATTTAATCAAATCTTTGATTTGAAGGAATTAAAGATAAAAAAAAAATTGAAGCGAATGTATAAACTTTGATTTCAAGAAGAGACAAGATGATAACGAGATGTATGAAATTTATCGTAATTCAAATCTTGAGTCATGAAATGAATTGATAACCATTTGGGAGGAGATTTGAATTGGGAAGCCTGTGTAAACTATAGCTACTGTTTAAAGTACGCTTATTACTTGGAAAGACCGGGATCGAGTATATATTCGAAAACCATTCCAAGTAATAATACGACGTTATGAAGCAATTCAAGACTCGGTAAACGACGAATGAAGACCGGGAATATTTGAATTTGTTTAGATTGATTGTTGATTTATGACTCGGTTAGGTAGGCCACCGATACGAGGTATGAGTTACATGAGACCTGAACATATTTAAATATTTTCGGGTTGTTGTTCTGTTCAGACCCAGGACGGACTTGTATGGATGGTGTGCCTGACATTGAAATTGACCGCATAGCACTGATTTCCGTTAATGTATATCGGATTTGTGGCAATATATTATCCTTATCTCTAAGTCGTATGAACTTAGAGGGTATGCATTGATTGAAATCAGTGATATGTCGTGAATTGTCAATGTGGCATACCCGAGTTATGAAACGAGCTAGTGATGATCAAAGAATGGCTTATCAAAGCATCGCTTTGTGTATGACGTGACATCAAAAAACCTCACACCCCGGATTGATGAGAAACTGGCGGTTAGGTTTTATACTTATATATGAATTGAGGACGAGGCTGTGCAGCAGTGGGAAACCACTTATGAATGTGGGGAGGTTGGGTATGTTCGGGGGGCCGTGTCTGGTCGAAAACCGTTGATCTGCCCTGACGATGTGTATTCGGTGTCCGCGTATGGTCGAAAAAGCCGTTGAGGCACTTCGTTTTGTATCCCTGATTGATCTTTCGTGCCAGGAATCATCAAGTTGGAAAACCGAATCTCCAATACGAGCCATACGATTTTGATTGTATATATATATATGGCGACATAATAGTATGGGATAT
The DNA here is from genome assembly GCA_030737875.1 of Allium sativum. Lineage (NCBI taxonomy): Eukaryota > Viridiplantae > Streptophyta > Magnoliopsida > Asparagales > Amaryllidaceae > Allium > Allium sativum. The sequence goes on from CM060910.1 coordinate 622,265,645, forward strand.
TATGCCGTCTAGGATTAATACATTTATTTGCGAAATGTTTCCACACTATATATATGTATTATGGCATTGAAAAGAGGATTTTAACGTATGAAAGCATGTTTGGTTATCATAAGATAAACCTCGTCCATCTGGTGTGCGCTTGCATTGTGTGATGTGGGACGAGCTTATGATAGGCTCATTTTCCAAAAGTCATTCTGAATTTATGTGCACGGGAATTCATATGGAATAAAACCCGTTCCGCATTAGCGGCGTGGTACGTTGAATTACCCAACTTTTAAATGAAACCTAAATGATAATTGTTTTGAGTTCTCACACCAGTCCCATGACTGACCTGGAGTTTATTGTTCCTTCCTAAACTCTGGGTGCCCATTAATTTCCACACGGGCAGCCAGTAGTTTAGTTTTGCAGTTATAGATCGTTGGAGTAGGATCCAGAGCGCTTTCAGAGTTGGAGTCCACGATAGAGTTGAAGCTTCCGCTGTGTTTGATCTTCCGTTGAGAGTAAAGTTATTTTCTTTTCTTCCGCTGTGTATATATTTGTAACTCTGATATTCTATGTAACTCTGATGTAACATTGTAATTTGCAATGAAAGGTTCTGTTATTTTTGTTCAATATATGTATGTACCAATAACAATTCGTCTTTATGAACGGTTTAAGTCGGTTTAATTACCGCCGAAAATCGGGCAAAAAGGCGGGTCGTTACAGAAGGTTACTCAAATGGAATATTGAGTTAAGTCAATTTGACTTGAACTTTCAGCCCAGACGATCAATTCGGGGGCAAGTGATAGCTGACTTCATAGCAGAGTTCACTGTTCCTGAAGAAGACATAGCAAACGAAGAAGTGGAACCCTCAAAGTTACTTTTCGACCCTAATGTCTGGAGATTATATACTGATGGTGCTAGGAACAACGAAAGATCCGGCGCTGGAATAGTGCTTGACACCCCCGAGAAACGATTGATAACTTATGCCATCCGGATGGAGTTTCAGGCAACTAACAACGATTCTGAATATGAAGCTCTGATAGCCGGATTAAAGATTGCAAAGGTACTAGAAGTCGCAAAACTGAACATCTTCTGCGACTCCAAGTTAGTTGTGAATCAAGTTACTGGAAGATTCCAAGCTAAAAGTGCAAGATTGATTCTGTACTTAAAGAAAGTGAAAGAACTGCTGAATGAGTTTGATTACTACAGCATATCTCATATTCCGCGGTCAGAAAATCAGCAGGCAGACAAGTTGGCAAAGATGGCTAGTTCTAACGATCCTGAAACGATAGGGCTAGCCCCCGTTGAAGTACTTCGGTCCCCCAGCATTGATCAGATGGAAATCGACCTAGTACTAGAGACGGAACCAGAAAGGGAATCCTGGATGACCCCTATAAAGAGTTTCCTAATGGGAGGAGCGCTTCCAACCAAGAAAAGCGAGAGACGTAAAGTGATTCGTAAAGCCGCCCGATACGTATTGCAAGGCGGAGTTCTTTATAGGCAAGGGTTTTCAATGCCCCTCCTTCGATGTATTGCCCACGATGACATCAAACGTGTGCTGCAAGAAGTCCACGAGGGCGAATGTGGCGACCACACTGGAGGGCAAACTTTGGCGAAAAAGATATTGCGGCATGGTAACTTCTGGCCTACCATAAACAAGGATGCAGTAAGGTATGCACGACGATGTGATGCGTGCCAGAGATTTTCAAAGATACCTAGGGCGCCTCCAAGCCAGTTAAAAACGATGATGAGTCCATGGCCATTTGCTATGTGGGGAATTGATATCATAGGAAGTCTCCCCATAGCAAGGGGTGGAGCAAAGTTTGCTATTGTGGCCATAGATTATTTCACTAAGTGGGTCGAGGCAGAACCACTAACTACAATCACAACTAAACGAGTGATCAACTTCATTGTGAGAAACATCATTTGCCGATTTGGAATTCCAAAGATTGTGATAACAGACAACGGAACTCAATTTGATAGTGCTGAATTCAGAGACTTCTGCCAAAAATATCACATCGAGAATCGATACACCTCCGTGGCACACCCACAATCGAACGGGCAAGTCGAAGCTGCGAATAAAGTAATTAAGTCCATTCTGAAAAGAAGAATGAAGCGGGCTAGAGCCATGTGGGCTGATGAATTGCCCTTGGCACTATGGGCCTACAGGACGACATATAAATCAGCGACAGGACATACCCCGTTCTCCCTCACTTTTGGAACGGAAGCAGTCATCCCGATTGAGATAAAGGTACCTTCTCATCGGGTGACCTATTATGATCCAATGTCCAATAATGAATTGCTCCTTGAGTCCCTGGATATGATCGAAGAAAAGAAGGATGAAGCTGACCTGCGTGCTCTGAGATACAAACAACAGGTCGCCCGATATTACAACAAAAAGGTCCGAGCCCGAACCTGGGAACCCGGAGACTTGGTTCTGAAACGTGTCTTTCCACCCCCAACTCATATGGGAGCGAAGTGGGAAGGACCGTACTCTATTCTCAGCAAGCTTGATAATGGAACCTTCAAGCTGGCAACCGTAGATGGAAAGGAAATCCCCAGAGTGTGGAATGCCCAACATCTATGGCCATATTTAACATGAGAAGCTTCAAATTTATTCTTTTGCTTTGTAAAAAAAAAAAAACTATGTACAGGGCATGACTTGCCTAGAACAGTCTGATTCCTTAAAGCAAGAGATTATAAAGTGGACGTAGGTCATGATTCGACCGAACCACTATAAAAATACTGTGTGTCATTTACCTTTATTGCATCTTTATTTATTTGCCTATGAAAATCAGTGTGAATAATGCAGGTACCCGGAGTCCGGTGCCAACAGTTCCTCTCGTAAACTAATCAGAGGAACCCAAAGCCTTGGTAAATGCTCCAACTACCTATCCGACTGGTTTTAATCCTCGGAGCTTGGATTAAGATGTAAACCTAAGACGAGTTTGATAAGCGTGCATGATTGCAGACTGCCGAGTCCCAACTCTAACTCTCCAGAGAGAGAGAGAGTATAAAAGCGTCTCCGATTGAGCGCTGAGAAAGAGCTCCTTTCCCGCTGAAGGATCGGGGAGCGAATGAATCGCTGAGCTCGAACTCTAACTCTCCAGAGAGAGAGAGTATAAAAGCGTCTCCGATTGAGCGCTGAGAAAGAGCTCCTTTCCCGCTGAAGGATCGGGGAGCAAATGAATCGCTGAGCTCGAACTCTAACTCTCCAGAGAGAGAGAGAGTATAAAGGCGTCTCCGATTGAGCGCTGAGAAATAGCTCCTTCCCCGCTGAAGGATCGGGGAACGAACGAATCGCCAAGCGTAAAGCTCTAACAACTGATTAGGGGGCACCATGCGCTCCTATGCAAACACTAAACTTTGATATAACAGTGTAACATAGCATGAACATTCTTCTTCCTGTTGATTGACTGACTTATAATTATTAATTGTTGGCTAACGACTAAACGTGGAAAGTTTCTATGAATACAGGTACACAATGATGTAAGAAGAAACAAATCCTTGTTTATGTACTGCAAATCAACAAAGTGAAAACAATCTAGAAACAAAAGTGAGGACCAGTCTCACAATTACACTTCCTGGCCAGTGGGAAACCTAAAGACAAAATATCAACAAACATCCTACTTATGCTTTGATTTCTTCTCTCGCTTCTGCCTCTCCAGCCTCGCCTTGTCGGCTTCAGACGGATCCTCTTTCTTCCTTTTCCGCTTGTCCGCAAGGGGAACATCTGACTCCTCTGAGGTCTCCTCTTCCCCTTCTTTTCCCTTGCTTTTACTGGAGAGGGAAGCCGGGAAGTCATCAGGGTTTGCAAAGTGAAGCTGCCGGCTGATGGACTTGGACTGGATTTTTACAATCATCCCAGTTTTGGGATCGAACTCTGCAAGAGGGACCACGTCCAAAGCTTCATCTCCCCCCTTCTTTGAAGCCAACCCTTTCTCTTGTCTGGCTTTCCGGCTAGCCAGGGGCTCTTCATCATCATCATCATCGTCGGCCTTTTTGGTGCCGGTAGTATCCTCTTCGTCATCCACATGACGACCATCCAAGTCTTTTAAAGCCTCGATAGTCTCAGCATCTTTGGGTACGTCGGCGCTAGGCACCGGGATGCTTCCTTCTGCTGTTGTGACCTCGACTCGCTCTGAAACATCGATTTCAGCACCCGGCAGGACGGTCTCCTCCTCCACTTCTCTCTCTTTTCCAACACCCTTGTTGACGGGCTCGCCACCTGCATTACGAGAGACACACATTACTAATTCAATGGGTTGCCCTGTTAGACGACAACAATTCGCAATCGCTTTAGCAAATTGCGGGGAAAAGAGAGAGATACCTTCAGCAGATACTCCCTCTTGAGTAGATCCGGATGCTCCAACAACCACGGGAGTTAAACCTAAGGGGATTAGCGGATCGTCAGGATGGTACTCCTCAACTTCGGAGGTTTTAGACTTTGCGGCGGAGCTGGAACCTTCGTCAATTTTGCTTTTACCTTTAGCCATGGTTCTCTCCTTCTCCATTTCCGCCAGAATTAGGCGACGACCCTCTGCCAGGTCCTCGGGCTCGTTGTCTCTTAGGATGCTCTTCATCAATTCATCCTCGTTGATTTCTTCGACACCCAGTCTGTATTTTTTGCCCTCCACGATGGCATCCCATAAGTTGGCCAAAGTAACATGATAATCCGGGATCCATGAGATATTGCGAGTTTTGAGAACCTGACCGAGGAAATCAAAAATCATCTCCTCAAACCCCTCGATTTCTTTCTCTCTTTCAAGGAGTTTGTTGTTGGAGGCAGTGGCCATTTCAATGGCGCTATCAACGTTCTTTTTGGCAAGAGCTGCCCGTCTCTCCGCGTCTGCAACCTGGTCATTCAAAATCACCTTTTCTGTCTTTGCCAGAGCCAAGCTTTCTTTTAGACTCGCTTTTTCCGCCTCCCAGGCAGCTCTCTCAGCTTCAAAATGGCCTTGCACTGTTTTCAACTCGGCGTTGGCCACTTTTAGATCTTCCACCTCCTTCTTTAAAGCCATTTTTTCTTGGCTATTGGAGTCCAGTTCAGAATGAAATCGCTGTTTGGCATTCTCTAATTCAGTCTTATAGTTTGCAGCGTCTCTCTGTGCCAAAGCGAGCTGGGCTTGAGCGTCTTCCAGGTCCTTCACCAATTTTGTCCTAGCCCTCTCGTTGTTTTCAAGTTTTGCTTTAGACCTATGTGCTTCTACTTCGAGTTTTCGGACGACTTCCGAAAGGTTGACTGCGTGTTTTTTCATCATTTCATACTGTCTGGCCGCGTGCTGGATGTGCCCAATAACTTCATCATCCCAATTTTTAGGGACCGGTTCCAAGGCAGGAACAAAGACCATCCTGTCAAAGAACATTCCTGGAAATTGTTCCCGTAGCTTTTCCAGCCTACCTTGGTTCTCGGGACCGTGGACGTAATCCCGTGAACCGGGGGCAGCTAACTCTGGTTGGCTGGTGGGGACAATATCACTTTTCTCTTGCTCAGTTTCTTTGGATGAATCTCTGTCCCTATCTTTGGATTCGTGATGCCTTTTAGACGACCGACTGTGGGAAGGCGCGCTCTTTGGAGGAGTCAACTCTTTTGGAAGTGTCTTTCCCCCGGTCGGGATTGTCGGATGACTCGAAGGCCTGGTAGAGGTTGATTTGGATGGAGATCGAGGATGCGAGGAGCTCGGCCTATGAGAAGGACCGCGAGGGCGCTCAGTACCCGGACGAAGGCTGGGGGTGCCTTCGCGAAGAGAATGGTACGAATAAGATTTCCTGCGCGACATCGATCCTATAAAAAGAAAAGAAGAGCATATTATCACTTTGAATATCCACAATATAATAGTGCACGGTCAGGCAGTGTGTGTGAGGTGTGCATCCCATATAATTCCCCCTAACAGACCCGGGCCTGGAGACAGGCTCATCTGGCCCGTTTCTTGTCCCCTTGTTGAATCAGTTGCCTCTTCGGGAGCAGAAAAGAAAGGTTCCTCGCCGAAGTCTTTTTCTGTGTATTCAATGTCGGGTAGAGGGATTTTATTCAGCTCGTCGAATAACTGTTCTTCTGTCAAGTCGTCATCACCGACAGTCTCCATTGGAGCAGAGGTAGGGATTTCCTTCGACACATAACCACGGGATTCATCCCCTTTGTATACATTCAAATCTTCGTCGTCTTGGATGACTATCGGAGAAGGACTTTTGCGAAATTTAGTTGTTTCCACAGCTTGTGAAGTTCCCTCTCCTTCTGTTGGGGGCACATATTTATAAGGTTTGCCACCAGTCCCAAGTCCAAATTTCCTATCCAAGAGGCGATGCTTATGAAGGTTGTCATCAGTAATGCATTTTTTAATCCTTAAAAAGTCGGATCTGCTTTGCAAAAGAATGGACAACCGGTTGTTGTATAATGCACCCTCTGTTTTCGGGAAGACATGATCTGTTTAAGACAAAGGAAAAAGCGGAAGAATGTTATTACTTAGACTCCTCAAGCAAGATATTCAACTAGGCGATCAAAGTTTACTTGATTTGAGCCATCTCCGTGAGCATCCAGCCTGTTTTCTTATGTAAAACCAGTCGGACTTAGGATCCCCAATGTTGTTGTATCCGTCGTACAGAACTTTCCCGTTCGCCACTGATTCAAAAAAGGAAAAGTTTGGAGTTGCAGAAGAACGGTGCTTGAAGAGAAAGAAGAACACCAGATCTCTGAATTTAAGTTCGGCATGCAAGATCTCCGCATAAGCAACATATAAAGAGTATAGAGATGCATAGGCGTTTGGATGAAGCTGCATCGGAGCAATGCCTAGTCGTCTCAGAGTTTCAATGGCAATTGGAGGGAACGGAGGAATAGCTTCCATTAGACACATTGTTCGACTGATCGACATGTACCCTTCCGGTGCTAGATGGGGTCTGTCTTCGCTTCCAGGTGTCAAGACATCGTCCCAAGGAATGCCGTGTCTTAAGCAGATTCTCTTGAGTTTTATCTCGTCAAGCTTGGACGCTAAAGAATCAGAGAATTTATCTATCTCGATTGCGCCTGGGACTTCATCCGGAGCTCGCTCGTCAGACTCGGAGTTGTTGCTGGATGACGTACTTTCTGTCGGATCTGATTCTGTGGCTTCATATTCAGATCCAGAATCTTCACCTCCTGGATTGATTGGAGGAATTTGAGGATTATACTGTTCAGGAGTCTCGGATTCCGTTTCGGTACAGATCTTGAGGAAGAGTGATCGTTCGACATTGCTGCTAGGACAAGAAAATATGAACGATAAGATCAACACTACCCGTCCCCCGTATGTGCAAGTGCTGGTGTGCGTGCTTGCGTGTGCGCATTATTAAAAACAATAATAAAGCATGAAAGCAGTCAAGGTTATCAGAAGTCGTTAGTCGTCATTTGCAGTCAAATCGTGAGGTCATTTAGTCCAGAAAGACCAACATCAAGGCTCTATCCTAACTGTTCAGAGTTATGTGGCGACAAGGCGTTGATTAAAGTCTGAAATTTCTTCGCATCACCAGCCGTGAGACGGATCGCATAGCAGAGGGATCGCCCCCTTCGACTCGCATGGCAGAGGGATCGCCCCTTTCCGGATCGTAGGGCCAGGAGATCGCCCCTCATCGAATCGCCGGACGAAGGGAAGGCTCCCTCACGAACCGTTGCGACTGCCACGATACGACCCTTTGTTGCCACCGCAATCTTTCGTCTCGCCACTTGCTTTCGTCTTCAATCCTTGATCACGATCCGAGTCGGCCTTCCTTCCCCTTCTGCATCCTTCTTCTTCCTCTTCTCCTTCCCATCCTCAAGTTCTGAGCTCCACGCTCAATGGCCATGGCGACTTGGTAATTTATTCAGAAAGTTGCGAATTTATATTGTTTCTCCCTCGAATCAGCCGTAGAAATTCAGGAAAGTAATATGAGAGTGCTTTCTATAAAGTTACCTTTCTAAAAACTGAGAGAATACTTGGATTTTCGAAAGTTTTAAAAGGTTGGGTTCGTTTTTCAATGGCTCACGCGAGACGATTCGGCAGAGAGAAAGAAGAAGGAGAATGAAGAGGGGAGCGTCGGCTTATATAGGCAAAGAAGGTGACCGTTTGTCTCCCCTCCTTTGTCTTATTCGGTCCACGAAGCACCATGCAGGCCACGATCCAAAGATGGAATCGCAAAGAAGCCCACGGACCGCTTTGAAATGATGGCCCACAAAACTCAAAGCCCGACACGACTCGAAGGAAGATACGCCCCGTTTCGCACAAGAGCCTAGGAACTCGGCACGAGACGAGCAGATGACCAAATCGGACCGTGTCGTCCTATGGCGATCCGACTCATACATGTGTCGATTTGAACCAATGCGACTGTTGACTTACATCCCTTCAGGAGAGGGTAAATAAGAATCTTCGAAGCATGTTTCATCATCAATAAAACATACTTCGAGGGGGCAAAATGTTGGCTCGCTTTTTGACCAAGCCGTCCAGGATCATTCACAAAAGGAAAACAGGAAACCAAGTCCCCCAAGAAATTGGAGGAATGGATCGTACGCCATCGTCTTGCCCAGGAATGGATCGCACGCCATCGTCTCGCCCAGGAATGGATCGCACGCCATCGTCTCGCCCAGGAATGGATCGCACTCCATCGTCTCGCCCAGGAACGGATCGCTCCCATCTCGTCAACGAACGGCACCTCCAGGCGATCCGATCCAAACTTATATATTGTTGCCCAGAGCGAACCGATCTGATCTCTTGGTACGTACCGAACCCTTTGACCCATTCAATCACGAGCTGGTCTTCAGCGATCCGAATCGCACGGATCTGGCGACACGTGTCCCTAACCGTCATCTAGACCAATTCTCCCCATCTACACGATCCGATTTTCAAGCAAATCACGACACCTGTTCATAACGGCTAGTTTGACTGTTTCTTCAATGGTGGCGATGCGATCCGATGATCTCGGGATTCGTGCCACGTGTCCGTGATCCGCCTGACAAAATCAGCTATAAATAGCCCAGAGCTTGGCATTTTTCGGGATCCTTTTGGCAATAGTGAGTACTGAATCCGCCATTGTTGTCAAACCACTGAAATATTGAGAGAAATCACTGTTGTACTAGCTTTTAAAGCATAATCAATAAGATATAAAGTGGACGTAGGCTCGTTAACGCCGAACCACTATAAATTCTGAGTGTTATTTTCTTTTTCCTTGTTCCTCATTTAGAATTCTCTACAGTTTATAACAATTTGGGTGTTAGGTCCAAATTTCGATCTAACAATACCCGCTATGAAATTTTGATTTCTCGGATTCGCTGGAAAGATATTCTCAATTAGATTCTAATATTTTTGGTTTCGCTAAAATCCGGTTTATTTTGAATCCTACACATTCATTTGAACTTTGAAATCGAATTTTCGAACTACCGCGCCATTTTCAATTCCTTTTATTTTTAAAATAAATATTTATATTCTAACGACAATTCAAATAAATATATACGTTCTAATTCTATTCAAAATAAATTTCTCGTCGTCATTATTTAAAATAATTCATTTTAAATATTCGAACTTCATTAAAAAAGCCAAAATAAAAAATTTAAATTGGCTCGGATTTTCCGGGTTATTACAATCTCCCCCACTTAAAACTTTTAGTCCTCGAGAAGGAACAAAGCTGAATGTTGTTTTACTAATCAACTCAACATTCACTATTTTCTTTACGGCTTATGTTCTTCAACTTTTCAGTTTCTAAGAACTTTTCAAATTTTTCAAAAATTTGGCTAACACCCTAAATTTTCAAAATATTTGGCCGTAACCTCCCCTACACCGGAGACTTTGGGATATTTCAAATAGCCTCCCATGGCCCTCATCAATCCAAAAAGAAAAAGAAACAGCCAAGCGGCTAGCCAATCGGCTCATAAAATCATCCAAACCCAACAAATTTGTAAACATGTACCTATTTGTTCGACAAACAAATTTATTCTTCTGCTCTAGCCTCCTTGCTATGACCTGTTCAATGTAAGAACATGTATATGCATGCAATTGTAATCATTTTTCAATACGGTTCAATATTTGATTCCATTAGGCTAAGTGGTTCAAAATTTCAAATCAATAATCAAATAACACAACCATCAATCAATTAGTGGATTGTCGCTTAAAATTAATAATTTGATATATATACAGAAAATCATGTTTTTGATGCCAAATCACAACAATAGACCCTATCTAGTTTTGGTTCTCACACTAGTCTAATGGAAATATATAGACATCTCACTTTCGATACTAAAAAATAAATACTGATAACGCTGCAGCATTATTAGAATCGTCCCCGGGCAACTAGAGTGTGATTCTATATCTATCCAGTATATTAAAACCTCGAATATACGTTCATGACGCATATATGCAAAATCTTTATATATTGGATTGTCCCAATTCAATACAAATAAATTATTCAAATACGAATAAAATGGTTTAAATTTTAAAAACAATATTGTTTTCATTTGAAAAATATACTCTTCACACTCGTTCTAGGACACTACCGATCCCATCTTTAACGAGTAATTATTATTGGATATTACTAATCCAATATCTGATAAATTCTTTCATTTGGTTCTAATGTTTCTTGTTCTCGAGCTCTGTAAACCAAAGCTCTGATACCAATCTGAAACGACCCGAACTTCCCCGGTAAGGAAAGCGCGAATTGCTTTGAGGACAAGACGAATCAGAACACAAACAGAAGAACATTTCATTGCTTATTACAACAATTCCATCAGAATAGAAGAATATACAGTGTATGAATGAATATTACACATTAGATAAATATCAGAGATTACAATAAATTACATTTATATACATAGCAGCGGAAAAATAATACAACACACAACTGAAAGTAATACACGGATACAGAGCTTTCCGAGTATCATTCCAGCTGTAAACCAGAATCCTGTGAATATAAATCTGCAAAACCAAAACTACTAGCTGCCCATGCGGAAAATAAGGCACCCAGAGTTTAGGTTAAAACAATAAACTCCAGGTCAGTCATGTGACTGGTGTGAGAACTAAAACAGTTATTAATCTTTATTTTAAAGTTAGGTAAATCGGGGGACCACGCCGTATAACACGGAACAGGTTTTTACCCCAAGAATAACAATGCACAAAATAATAGCGCAATGCTAAGTAAAGAAGAATGAAGCTATTATAAGACCCAGGTCCCATCACATAATGCAACGCAAACCGGAGGATAGGGTTTTTACCTTATAATAGCCAAAAATGCTTGGTACGTGAAATTTCATATTTTATTATTACTATAAGTGAAAAAACAACTTCAATCATAATGTATAAATCATAGACGACATAAGTGACCCATACCACTATGTCATCGTACTAGGCTCTACAAATAAAACCGAAAGTCACGTATTGGGAGTTGGATTCCATCATGAGTCGAGGCAAGGGGCAATCTCCTCTCCGAATCGAGACACTCTAGAAAATATCTTAGGACCACACACAGCGATCCCTTGGAACCTACAAGGCCGGTCCCCTCTTACTTTTGAGGATTAGTTATTCCTGAACACACGTTTCCCGGTCCTATAGGACCTATACAATGGTCTGTACGTCAGCTCACATAGTGCCAGTTATCGACCATATATTCGAGGCGCCTCACATTCCAACAACCACACAGGTAAAAAGTATATAAATGCCAGGGCTGGTAGGTCACTGACATCGCCCATAGCTAGAAAGAAACGCCATGCACTCCTTGGGTCCTTATCACGTTTTTGACTCATACCGAGGTGTGAGGCTCGCGTATTAACGCTATACACAAAGCTATGCCACACAGGCCGTGATTTGATCATCAACCAAAAGACTTTGCTTTTCAACAGAAGCCTTGATCATTTGCTACTTAGGCATGCCACACAGGCAATTCACTCCATGCGACTGATGTCCATCAATATACAACCTCTGAGCTCGTACGTCTCAGAGAAGGGCGTTAAGCAAGAGAATAAATTCTTCGCCGCCAAACAGATGTATATTTAATAGAGATCAACCAACACACAATAAAATCCAATGTCAGACACACAGTCCATTTACAAGTTCGTTCTGGATCTGAACGAAACCGGAGGCACTTTCCTCGCATATCCATTGATCTCCAAGTACTTCTGAACGATCACCAACTGATTCCCTCCAATTGGGTGTACGCCCCAATCAAGATCGTCAATAATCATCCAAACGATGTGAAGACTTCCAGTCTTCAGCCACCGTCTTCATCTTCGACCTATCGTCGAATCGGTTATTCAAAATGAGTATAAACCCGGCCTTTCCGAATAACCCGCATATATAATAAACACGTGTTACACAAACACAACATACGCCTCATACCAATTCAGAATATTCTTTTTATTCAAATTTTCGCATTTTAGGGAAAGATTCCCATTAATTTTATCAAAGATAAATTCTTCTAAATTTATTCTTTAATCTTTGTTTGGATATCATTTCAAACCGTGTTAAGGTCTTCCAAACTAGTCGGGATTAGCGAACCACACCGAAGTAATTATTTATTTTATTTCCCAATCCTAACCTATTCATCCCATGGAGCAAAACTGGTAAAACTCCATATCTAACACCATGGTGTTATCGGTAAATATTAATTACCATTTCACGTTCAAATCTAATTAAAGATTTAATTATCGCTTTGGAGCAAAACTGGTGATACTCCATTCTCGATATTTTCAATCTAATTAAATATTCATTAAAACTACACTTAGTTTTAATCTACCGATAAATCAATATCCTTTATTTAAATGGGTTAAAGAACCAATGTCACCTAAAACACGATTCACGTTAAACCCAAAATCACATTCTATAGTTAATCGGGTTAAAGAACAGGTGTTATTCAAAACACCGCTCACGATAAACCCAAAAATCAATTTAAATTCAATTCCAATTAAATACTAATTAATTGGGCAACTTCACTAAATCTTAATTAAAAGATTTATTCTTTCCTAAACTGGGTTCAAGAACAGTGTTATTTAAGACACCATTCACAACGAACCCAAAATCCCATTTGATATTAAATACAAGGCTCTGAAGAGAAAATATATCGGCTTATATTCAATATCAAATTCTGAAAACAATAAATATCGTATTGGAAATAACGATATAAATTTATCTTCCAAATTTCCACAACTATATCTGTATAATCACGAAATCCAACATCGAAATATTCCGAAGATAATTTCGATTCAAACCCATTCCAATTCACGTATTGGAAATTCTGATTATTCTTAAAACCATTTCGAATCTAGTTCAAAACTAGTTCATTTCGATAAAAATATATTTTTATCCTTTCAAATGTGGAATTTTTCGTCTCAGTTCTTTCCAATTCATATATTATGATTTCACACAAATTATTAATATTTTTAATAATTTTATCAAGGCCCGTACAGTCGGTTTTCTATAATGGCCACCGAACTGCACTTACATCGACCTTTTCCAAATTTGATTTGGACATGATTCCAAATCCAACCATTGGATTTCAAATCTCTGATATTCTTTAGAAATCTCTTTTCGATACGAACCCACTGATTCCGGTTTTAGGAGAATCTGACGGTTGGATCTCCCATAATGTCCATTCGAAGTCTATTGGACCAAAAAATGGTCCTAACACCCAAATCTTCGTATTTTGAGCATAGGATATGAAGAAATAACTGAAAAATGTAGAAAAAGCGAGACAACAAGATTTTTATAGTGGTTCGACGTTAACGAGCCTACGTCCACTTCATATTTTCTCATTTCATTCATGGATTACAATTACAACGAGTGTTGTCTCTCTCTCTCTCACTCGAATTCAATGAATAATTCCCTCTGAATTCATTGATTTTATTGAGGAAGATTGTGGTTGTTCATGGATTAGTGTCGGCCATGGCTGCCATGGATGTTGAGATGCCAAAAGGTCCAAAAGAATCCTTCAAAATACCTTCAAATGGTGTATTTATAGCTGTAGGAGAGCTCCTGGGAGGACTGGTTCGTGATGGGGTACGTGCCAGGCGATCCAGAAAAATAGGAGAGCCAGTAGCCTTGAGAATAGGTCAAAACAAGCTGTGTGTGAGCAGGTCTGAAGGTCGGATCGCGGTCATGGGCCGGATCGCGGTCATAGGTTGGATCGCGGTCATGGTCGGATCGCGGTCATGGGTCGGATCGCGGTCCGATGTCTTGTTCTTAGTCTTTGATGCTAGTTCACACCCGTTCACGGAAATGGGCATAACTTTCAAACCATAAGTCCGATTGAGCCAAACCAAAGCTCAAACTGAAGCTAATTCAAAGAGCTACAAGTATTTGATGTGAATAGATACAAATGAGGTCGTTTGATAGGGTTTTCGGGCCAGTTTATACTAATGTTGTGATTTTGACCAAACTGCCTTGTGTCTTCTGACGATGCTTCCAATGTCGGAGAGTGATGTTATCCAGAGATTACATATCAACATGGTCTTTGCTTTGGGTAGCCTGGTCACAAAGCAGGATAATATTTTTCCCCCCCCCAAAGTACATCTTATCGAAGATGAGATGCGCTTTGAGTATGTAGAGCTAAATCTTTATCGAATGTCATTTGTCCTTGAGAAGGCTTTATCCAATTGTTGCATTGCTTCCATTGGAGATAGTAAGGCCAAGTCCAAAAGTCATGCTAAACCGTTGGCTCCCGAGCGTGATTCTACATGCATAGATCGTTGCCAAACAACGTCATCATTCCACACAAGTCATGCGCATGGTAGGGTCGGACTTTCTTTTATATATGAGTCAACATATGGAATAGCCACCCGAATAATGGAGTGTTTTCAAGAATCTTCGGGCTCTGAGCTAACATCTGGACCATTGGGATGGGGCACCCCAGAATCATCATACAAATTTGTCATTTGTACTCAAGTTTGGACTAGCCTGATATCTTGATATTGATTCAGGACCTTAAAATTGCATTGGATCGTAACAGTAAGGGATCTGAAAGCCACGATTACTCCGGGTCATGCCAATAAATATAAAAAATCAACGGTCATATCGGACAATATTTTAAGGAATCCCTAATCGCTGTGGATCTTCAATAATCACATGCAAGTCAGTAAGAGACAAATCATGTGAACCAGTGCTCGTATGATCGTCGCCATTGTAAGGCAGTAGTTAAGTTGGTCACACCTTCTATCCGGTGTAGCTTGAGTCTTTAAGTTCATGTTTGATCCACAAGCTAGCTCCCTTGCCGGGAAATATGAGTAAGGTCATACTCCGGAGGCATAACGCACATGTTTTGAATCCGTTCCACGCCAGGGTTGTCTTCAAAGTTAGTCTATGAATCGACACTTGTGCTTTCAGTGCCATCGGGGGACGAGCGAAGTCAGGGCTTGTGCCCCCAGCATCGATGGGGGTTGAGTTAAGTCAATAGGGCATCTAATCTTGAAGATTTTATATTACCGTCATTGCATCTGGTAAGAATTGCAGGTTCAGCAATCTTAGTCGACCCAGATCATCCTGTACAGTTTCTCAATTTAGCAAAAATCGGAATTATATATGTGAGTGGATGAACCACATTTGCTTTGATATCATCTCTTCCCTTGAGTCAGATAGTGAGGATTGCCTCATCGGGTGTCAGTGCTCCATTCTTTGTCACAAAAGCATCAAGATCATCCATCTTGACATTAACACCTTCTTGTAATGGAAGTATATCCACCTCAGGGTTGAATTATCAAAGCTTCTGAGCAAATCTTGTTACAGAGAAAATTTAATGTCCGGGGGAATAACAGGGGATCCTGACGTCCCACGCGTAAGGGCTGTAATTGTCGTTATCCATATCATCTTGAGGAGTGACACCTCTCGAGAGGCGCCGAATCAAACTGGCGAGCAGGTTGCCATCAAAGAATTGCTGCATATTGTCAATATCACGGCTGGTGCCCCCCGCATTGAATCTGAGATCACAAATGGGGTCTTTGCCAATTTCTTGCTTCCGCCTCGATATTACCCCCGGGTAGTGGTTCGAGTCATTTGACCCGACCGAGTTCCTGTTCTTCGAATTATTGCGTTCTTGCTTGGAGCTGAGAATGGAATGTCCTTCGAATATCCATTTGAGTAGGAGCTAAAGATGGTCGTGCATAACCTGAGTTTGTTACAATTCTTACATTCTCATCTAGGATGTTGCAGGTAGTTGTTCCATTGTCCATGTTTCCATCCACGATGTTCTGAATCGAAGCCGCATTTTACACGCCTGCTGATTGGTTTGTGTTCGATCCGAGCTGATGGTTGCTATCTGGTCGAGCCAAGTTCGTCATTGCTTGAACTTCGATTTTATCATTTACAGCGAATTGATGATTGTTGCTTAGCCTTTAAATTGTCATTGATGCCCCCAGCGTAATGTCTTGAAATAGGTGAAGATCGGCCTCGGGCTTCTTAAATCCACATGTGCAGTAACCATCAATCAGGCTTCTGTCACTCGACTGGGAATGGAGGCATCGAGTAATTGAACTATGCTGCTCAAGGCTCGTATCATGTGCCCCCTATCCATAGGGGGTTTTGTTGAGCAGTACACTTTGAATTCATGTCTTCTCTAGATTCATGTTCACTTATCGCATCAAGAGCCAGAGGTGAGTGCAAAAATGAATTGTTGGTATTCAGCCCATGCTAAGGCCTAGTTTCCCATCCAAGCTCCGAGGACAGAAATCAAGCGGTGAAGGTTCAGATTGTAGTCGCCTCGAGTGCTCCCATTTGCTCTTTGCATCAAGGGAAAGGTCAGGGACGAAATGGTTGCATCACGTTCAATTATTACATGGGATATATACAGCCTTATCTGAGCTTCCCATTCTGGAAGTAAATTGGGATCAGCAGATGGACGTTCTCTTTAAATCTGCTTTCTGGTCTTCAAGGGGCCTGCATCATCCTTCTGGACGCAACCCTTTGTTCGTTTTCCATTAGCATGTTGCCATTGTTGCGAGTGAGGCCGTCGCGTTCTTGACTATTTATCTTTTGTAAACCTGCATTTAGTAACTAAAATTTTGTTTCTTTCGCCTTGTCTTGTACCTGCGAACATTCCATAATTAGTTATGCATTTAAACATTTGAAACACAAATGGGCAAATAAGTCATGAAGCGTTATAAGTAGTCAATGCAATTATAAATGAAAATGCACTAAAGTAGTATATGTGTATAGGTATGCCCCCAATCAATCATTAACTTAGTGCCTGGCCAGAACTTTGTTGAGGATTGATTAGGATCTTAACTGTTTTGCCCCCATGTCCGTACATGGAGGATCCGGGCTCAGCTTTCAGTCTGGCCCCTGACACTCCGGCGGGGTAAGAGCCCTTGATTGGTATTTCAATCTATGCCTTTATACTCTCTCTGGAGTTCGAACTCATCTTTCAGTCTGCTCCCCGATCCTTCAGCAGGGTAGGAGTTCTTGTGGTGCTAAGTCTCTAGCGCCTTTATACTCTCCCAATCCTTCAGCGGGTTAGAGTTCGAGTGGCGCTAAGTCTCTAGCGCCTTTATAATCTCCCGATCCTTCAGCGGGTTAGAGTTCGAGCTCGGTTTTCATTCTGCTCCCCGATCCTTCAGCGGGGAGGGAGTTCTGGGGGCGTTGAGTCTCCAACACCTTTCTCAGCGCTTAATCATAGACGCTTTTATACTCTCCTGGCGGTCGCCACGGTTAGAGTTCGAGCTCAGCTGTTTTGTCGCTCCCAAATCCTTCAGCGGCGTAAGAGCTCTTTCTCAGTGCTTAATCATAGATGCTTTTATACTCTCCTAGCGGTCGCTAAGGTTAGAGTTCGAGCTCAGCTGTTCTGTCGCTCCCCGATCCTTCAGCGGGGTAAGAGCTCTTTCTCAGCGCTTAATCATAGACGCTTTTATACTCTCCTGGCGGTCGCCAAGGTTAGAGTTCGAGCTCAGTTGTTCTGTCGCTCCCCGATCCTTCAACAGGGTAAGAGCTCTTTCTCAGCGCTTAATCATAGACGCTTTTATACTCTCCTGGCGGTCGCCAAGGTTAGAGTGCTGTCAAGGTGGTTCTTATCATGGTGCATCGTCACGCCTTGTGGACGTCATCTTCGCGTCCTTTATACACTCTCTCGAATCTTGAGAGTTAGAGTTACGGATCGAGTGGCCTTCAATCATGGCATGCCCATCACACTTGTCCTAGATTTATACTCCTATCCAAGCTCCGAGGATTAGAGTTTATCGGAAAATATTCACCAAGGCTTTGGGTTCCTCCAATCCATCTGTGGGAGGATTGGTTGGCACCAAACTTTGGGTACCTCCTTTATTTGAATTCATGTAATCTGGTGGCATCGAGAATAGGATCGAGCCATATAGACGGTCACACCGCGTCCATATGGAGTAGGACTCCGACTTAGCAACTCAATGATTTATGTACAATTGTCTTGTGGTCTGCCATGTGCGAGCCAAGGATTGGACGGTCATCTCGAATCCATCTTGAGCTATGCAGCTTTCTTTAGATGGAGGGCATGGCTTTGTTGACAAGCAGTTCGGTCGAGCTCGTTATAGTTCTGTTCCATAATTCCATATGCAAGTGTTAGAAATTTGGTCGGTATCGAATCCATGGAACCTACACCATCCACATATTAATTCATATGAGTTAATTACATCAATAACTTATAAAGCATGCAAATATAAGAGTCATGGTTAAAGAATAATCCTGTTGAAGGAATGAGTATCATTCGGAGCAGAAATGGAATTACATGCTCTTTGCTGGTTAATTCTGCCTTATCCTAGCTCTTCCAGTGAAGGGCAACCAAAACCTATTAGCTGATGAAGGATATCTTTCGAAATCATCGTGGAGTGGCAGTCCCGAGAATGAATAAACATTGATCGGGGTTTTGAGATGGCAAAGGCGGTTAGGTAGGTACTGTAAGCGAGTGATGAAGTCACATCTCCTTCAAATCGCCTCTTTGCTCCCGTGCTGAGGGTAAGGATAGAGTGTCAGGAAGTCATGACTGGATTGCTAATGGTAGCACATCTTTGCATTGGTGTTAGGTTGTAAATTAGCATGAGAACAATGGATTCATGCTTATAGAAATTTTTGCACTTTCCATGCTAGGAAATAGGATATTACTGCTGGTGGGATAATCATATCACATAAATTTGCTGATATACCCTCGATCCCATATCGGGGACAAGGGTTGGTGCGCTGACAATCAACCAGCATTCATGCGTAAGTGTTCTAGATCTCCAACTCGTTAACTTTCAGGCAAGACTAAGTCAATTGGCCAGGCAAATTCTTGATGTATCAGCTCTGAATTAGATGATGTAATCTCGACCAATTTATGCTCAAATATGTAGTTGCCCCAGCCTTAGGGGAGTGAGTCACTTGGCAGATAGTCGATGAAAAGAGTGGAAGTATGAGTCTTCACTTTCTAACTTCAGAACGCCGTTCACCAGAAGTTTCATTCATGTACATATCCCATCTAATGGGTGGCTGATTGGTGATTTGGTCGAATCATTCAGGGCAGTGAATTCGGCAGTTGCACTCGTTGGTGTTTGTTTTGGGACAACCTTCCAAGAAAAATAGGCAATTGTGAATTGCATGTCATATCTCGAGGCATAAAGAACGATTTCACGCCTTTCACTTCACCTTGTTAGATGCATTCTGTGCTGTAGGAAGTTTATCATGGAGTTAACCATGACTCTCTTCCGGGTTCGGTCTCCAACGTTGGATCAACTTCCAATTGATCAATGGTTGTATTTCATAGTGTCTTGATGGGGATCATCTCTATCTTTTCTAGATTGTCAGACCCTTCTAACTTGGTCAGATTATCCGCCTTCTGATCTTCTGCTCGTAGGACATGAGATATTTTGTAACGTTCTAATACATCCAACAACCCTTCTCCCGGTTCTAGGTAAGCTGCGAGTGGTGGTTCCTTCGTCTGGAATTCCTTTCGAGCCTGGCGAACAACAATGTGAAAGTCAGAAAATATGTTCAATGCCACTATTCCCAACTCCTTACCGAGTTTCAATTCGATAATCAGGGGGTCGTCTTCGGAGCCGTTGTTACTAGCGGAGAATTTCAACCATAAGGCATAGTAAATTGACCGTCCTTTAGGGGTTATTAATAAGACACCGGCGTCGGACAGTCAATCATTCTTTGCACCGTCTGATTACATCTTCCAGGTGCATCTTCTACATCTGCCACATCCTCTTCGGGAGTGGTACATTTAGCGATGAAGTTGGCTAATGCTTGTCCTCATACGGACTTCTTTAGGATGAAATTGAGATCAAACTAGTTTAGCTCTATGTCCCATTCGAGCTGTCTTCCAAAAGCCTCAGGTTGTTGTAGGACCTGTCGTGGTATCTAATCAATGTGTATCACAATCAAGTGAATGTCAATAGTGGCGAAGTTTTGTCGAAACAATGAATGAGCTTTAAGCAAGCTTTTCCAACTTTGGGCAGTTGCTATGTTAGATGTCGCACTCCTGCATCCTGAATCTTCATCCTCTATGGGATCTATATCTTCGGGCAGATCATCGGGCAATTCCTTTTGCGATGCTCCCTTTATTCACAACATTAATACCTCCTTCACACTCCATTTCATCCGGTGGGGAAGCGTCTTCGGGTTTCATGCCATCTCTGTTGCGTAGCGTATTCCTTCCATCCAAATAGTCACCTTCTCCAATAAGTTGGCCACCATAGACAATTTCCACTCCATCTTCGGTTGGGATATTTAGCAATAGGCACTAGGGTGCAATGTAGGCTCTGAATTCCGTTGGAGCTGGTCTGTCTGGACCTTGATTAGATAAGCTTGAATATGAAAGCATTGCTTGTGAGGCTTCAAGTAATGTTCACGTGTTCTGTCACAATGAAAGGAAGAAGTAGAGAGCTAATGGTTGATTCATATTTACTTTGATCTCGAATTCTCATCTCTTGACCAAGGTCATATGATGGCTGGTGAGTAGTCAAGTTGCTATCATCCGGGCAAGGATCCAAACGCCCAATCGTGGCCTACGGTGGTTCAATTGGTACCTAACTCTGGGGACCAAGGTACATTGATCTACCCTTTATTCTATGGAAATCAGTCTTCCTCGATGCGGTTGACGACAAATAGGCATTGCAAATGTTAGCAAAGCTTTTCAAGGAATAAATCGTGGGACATATATTTTTCACCATGCCATTCAAGCGAAGGGTAATTTTGTAGTGCTAGGATCCGTACTTGTTGTCGGGTATCCCATTATTGAGAATCATGGTCATTGGGATCTTCTGAGTCATCCTCAGAATAGTATCCGGATTGTTCTATGTCAATGTCATCTGGGATTTCGCCTGTAGGACAGGTTTAAGTCACGTAAACTAGGTGATCACTACCCGTTCATGAAAAACATCAGTTGCATTGGCCAAATCAATACACCATCGGAAATCTAGAAGAGGAGGCTGTTATGAGACCATCGTTATTTAGTATACTGCCATAGCCAGCGTGTCGAATCTTTTTCAACAACTCCTCACATTCAATAACACCGGTAGATAGAGGTCATGGCTTCTGGAGGAATTCCAGTCGTCGCCATTCCGTTGTCAAATTCTTTGACAATCCGGTTATTCTTCATTGACAAGCTTTGATGAATGCTATTGGCCAACATATATGTTGAGCTGAAGATGAGCCATGCTCCGAGCCGAAGGCGAGGCCGTGCTCCGAGCCGAAGGCGAGGCCGTCAGCGGGTCCGGGCGCAGCGCCGGCTGGGGTCCGGGGGTCCGGGGCCCCGTCGTCCCGGGGGCGATCGACCTAACCGGTTAGGTCGAAAATGTGGGCACCGCACGAATTTTTCGATTTTGGAACATGGAGCCTTTTCTGAAATGATCTGAAAATTGTATTTCTTCCAAAAAATGTCATTTTTTTGGGTTGGGTCGCGACCCTTGTTCGTCACCACATTTCTGGGTCGCGGATCGTGCATATCCCTTTGGATCGGGCTTCGCAAATCACTTCAGGTCGTGGCTCGGCAGTTCATCCGGCTCGTGGTCCAGCTTGGCGATCGGGACCCTCCAACCTTCCAGCTTCAGATCGGTTTGTGGATATATCACCGGGTTGGATCGCGATTTCCTTGCTCGGTCGGGTCGTGAAGGCTCTTTGGGACCGGATCGTGGAGATCATACCAGGTCAGATCGTGAACCAGACATCTCTCCGGGTCGCTGTCGCCTTAAGGGTCGTGGCCGCTCCATGGGTCGTTTCGTGGCCTCCCCAGCGATCTACAAGCCAACCACCTGCTCCTGCGCGTTATCTATTCATTCTTCATTCGATCACGAAGCTGGCGATTCCTTTGCTTTCTTCGATGGCATGAAGCTATGATTTTCTGAAATCACCAAAAATCTTCAAAAATGGTAGGAAGGCGGTCTGTTTTCTTCGGACGTTCAGACCCAAATAGTAGAGTAACAATCCAATAGGATGAGAATTCAGTTTTCAGCGAAAGCGCCAAAATGTTAGACCAAAAAATGGTCCTAACACCCAAATCGTCGTATTTTGAGCATAGGATATGAAGAAATAACTGAAAATTATAGAAAAAGCGAGACAACAAGATTTTTATAGTGGTTCGGCTTTAACGAGCCTACGTCCACTTCATATTTTCTCATTTCATTCATGAATTACAATTACAACGAGTGTTGTCTCTCTCACTCGAATTCAATGAATAATTCCCTTTGAATTCATTGATTTTATTGAGGAAGATTGTGGTTGTTCAATCACAACATTAGTATAAACTGACCTGAAACCCCTATCAAACGACCTCATTTGGATCTATTCACATCAAATACTTGTAGCTCTTTGAATTAGCTTCAGTTTGAGCTTTGGTTTGGCTCAATTGGACTTACGGTTTGAAAGTTATGCCCATTTCCGTGAACGGGTGTGAACTAGCATCAAAGACTAAGAACAAGACATCGGACCGCGATCCGACCCATGACCGCGATCCAACTTATGACCGCGATCCGGCCCATGACCGCGATCCGACCTTCGGACCTGCTCACGCACAGCTTGTTTTGACCTATTCTCAAGGCTACTGGCTCTCCTATTTTTCTGGATCGCCTGCCACGTACCCCATCACGAACCGGTCCTCCCAGGAGCTCTCCTACACCTATAAATACACCATTTGAAGGTTTTTTGAAGGATTCTTTTGGACCTTTTGGCATCTCAACATCCATGGCAGCCATGGCCGACACTAATCCATGAACAACCACAATCTTCCTCAATAAAATCAATGAATTTAGAGGGAATTATTCATTGAATTCGAGTGAGAGAGAGACAACACTCGTTGTAATTGTAATCCATGAATGAAATGAGAAAATAAGAAGTGGACGTAGGCTCGCTAACGCCGAACCACTATAAAAATCGTATTGTCTCGCTTTTTCAATATTTTTCAGTTATTTCTTCATATCCTATGCTCAAAATACGACGATTTGGGTGTTAGGACCATTTTTTGGTCTAACAAAGTCAATGGTCGAAATTCACGAACTGCCGCAGCGCGGCAGGTTCTATTCAGGTCATTATATATATAATATATATATTATATATATTTCATCGATTTCCTTTTTAAACCGTATTTTATAAATCGTTTTAAATTCGTTTTCGAGACGATTTCAACTTCATATTCAATTTCGAATCAAAATTGAATATTCCACATCATCAATATACAAATGATAATATTTTCAAAAAGTTATATTTTGAAATCACTTCCTTTTCTATATTCATTATAAAAATGAATATAATCGATATAAATATCGTTCGCGTCAAAATGGCGCATCCCTAATCAACACGGCTTTATATATTTTAATAACTTCGTTATTCTATTCAACACATGAATATTTATTCTATTCAACACATGAATCTATATTTCTTTCAACACATGAATAATCTCAACACATGAGTATCGTCAACACATGACTATTTTTGTTATTTAATATATTTTATAAAATTATGATAAAGATGTAAATTTTATTGTTTAAAATATTTTACTCGACATATGATAAGTTTCAACACATGAATATTCTGAACACATGAGCGTCGTCAACACATGACTATTTATTCTATTTAATACATGAATCTATATTTTATAATATTCTTTATTTTCCAAATTGGAATGAGGCCCAATCAATTACCATATAATGTTAATCATATGGATTTCATACAACAAATGTATATAATAGTAACGATATATAATCAACCATCATCCAAAGTGCACCACACAACTGCATAGGCATTAAATATAACTAATTAACGCTCATACAGTCTATCAATCAAACGATCGACATACCACTAAACAATTGGGATTAGTGTACATCAAATATCATCCCAACACCCGTGTGGGGTTTCAATCCACAAACACTGAATATTATTTGTGCAGTTGGGCGACATGTAAAATTTATCGTCCCAATCAATGTCCTTCAAATAGGTGTACATAAACAAACCGTCTGGTTTGTAAATGAATATTTATTTATTCACATTCACGTTAAAAATTATATTTTTAATGATACTTAATTTATTTCAACACATGAATGTTTTATTATCCATTTCACATCAACATCATAAACAAACTTCATAACACATCAAACAAGCATACAAGTCGCCTATGGTCTGTGGACGACGGGTGTCGGGTGCTGCTAAGCACCGTCTGCATCCTAGTATATCATTTTAACTAGAAAACAAGATTTAAGGTGAGAATTTCTCACCGACTAGCTAAACCAAACACCACTACTCTTCATATGTAGAAATCTTCATCGTGCTCGCCTTTTGTCAATTTCATTGTCCGTAGCCACTACATATATAAAAATCACATTTTTATATTGTTGCTATGTACATAAAAATCACATTTTTATAATCACTCTTTATGGATAAAAATCACATTTTCATACCGCTACTATATGGATAAAAATTCTATTTTTCTACCGCTACTATATGGATAAAAATTCTATTTTTATACCGCTATTATATGGATAAAAATTATATTTTTCTATTCAAATAAAAATCACATTTTTATTATGTTTACTTCATAGTAAAGATCACATTTTTATTTCAAATCCATATTATAAAAATTCAATTTTTATATCACTACTTTCTATATATAAAAATCGAATTTTTATATTCTTCATATATACAAAAATTATATTGTTAATACTCACATATAATAAAAATCATATTTTTAATACTCACATATAATAAAAATCATATTTTTATTAATAAAAATCAAATCTTTGTCTTGCCTTTTAATGTAAAAATCAAAATTTTATCTTTAAAAATACTTCCATATCGATCTACAAAGATTTGATGATTAAAAACTGATTTTAATTGGTTTATACTAATTATTTTAAATAAATAACTAAATAAATAACCTAAATAAAAACTTACAGTCGCATTGGAGGGGGGTTTTGGCATCGTCGGTTGCTGGAGGGCTGGCGAGTGGGCGATGGCATCGCGTGGCGGTTTGGGGAAGGAAGAGAGAGGTTGCGGAGGATAGAGGAGAGGGGGGGAAGAGGGGAGATCGCCTGAGGCGAGGGGGGCTTCGGTGGTGGGCGCGCCACCTAGGGGGCCGCGAGGGGTGGCAGCGTCGGGTTCCCCCCCATTGCCCCTTCGTTTCCTTTTTTTTATTCTTTTGAAATCGATTAACTGAAGAGAGAGGGGGTGAGGGGGAGTTAGGTGAAAATATATATTTATTTAATTAACTAATTTTAATTTCAAAAAGTAACTTTTTATTTCGAACTCGAAATCGAACCCACTGACTATCGTCCCTAGCTAATTACCCCCATTCTGAACACAATGGGATATGCACCATAAGCTGATTCGATCGTTTCGATCAATTTTTGTTGAATTCAAAATATAAATCTATATATATTCAATTCAAACGCACATTTCAATTTACGGGGCCACATACGAACTCTAAAAATTCCCAAAAAATATTATCTATCTTCTTATTGACGATACGGTCCTAACAAAACTAATTTCTTCAAATTCTGAGACCGTTTGGAAAATGGCCATTTTCCAGTCGGTTAAAATCAACTTAAACAGGTCAAACGCGTTTTCCTTTGCCACGCTCACATATTGATTCGAAAAATTATGAATTTTGAAACCTAGCAATAACTTGACATCACGGATCCAACAAAAGTGGTTTCGTCAAAAACCAAGGTCGTTTGCAAAATTTCCATTCTTAAGGGCCAGAATTCCATATCGACTATTTTGAATTTTCAACTAGACATAACTTTTGATTCCCGCTATGAAATTTTGATTTCTCGGATTCGTTGGAAAGATATTCTCAATTAGATTCTAATATTTTTGGTTTCGTTATAATCCGGTTTATTTTGAATCCTGTACATTCATTTGAATTTTGAAATCGAATTTTCGAACTACCGCGCCATTTTCAATTCCTTTTATTTTAAAAATAAATATTTATATTCTAATGACGATTCAAATAAATATATACGTTCTAATTCTATTCAAAATAAATTTCTTGTCGTCATTATTTAAAATAATTCATTTTAAATATTCAAACTTCATTAAAATAGCCAAAATAAAATTTTTAAATTGGCTCGGATTTTCCGGGTTATTACAGAAAATATTCTTTAGTTTAAAATAATCGTTATTTCAATATCTTCATTCTTTCTGAAATGGAATCAGGCACAGTCAATTACCATATAATTTGATTATATGGATTTCACACAACAAATGTGTATAACAACAATGAAAACAACAATCCATCATCCAGAGTGCATTCTGCACTGTGTAAGCATCAAATACAAATATTTAACGCTCACACAGCTTGTCAACCGATCGATTGACATACAAATAATCATTGGGATTAGTGTATGTCCAATATCATCCCAATACCCGTGTAGGGTTTCAAACAATCAAACACTGGTTTTATCTGTGTTGTTGGGCGATGTGTAAAATTTATCGCCCCAATCAATATCAGTCAAATGTGTGTATATAAACAAATTGTCCGATTTGTTTATAAATATTTATTTTTTATACATGATAAAAATTATATTTTTAACTATAAAATATTTATTCATTCCACATCACACAATCAATTTTCACAACACATCAATCAAACAAACAAGTCATACATGGTCTGCGGACGACGACTGTCGGGTGCTGCTAAGCACCGTCTACATCCTAGTATATATTTCAAACTAAAAAATAAAATAAAAGTGAGGAGTCCTCAACTTTGTGTTTCCACTCTGCCAGTGTTATTTCTGAACGGTTCAGTCAAGCCATTCCATCGCACTCCTTTCCCACTGTTCATATTAAAAATCGCATTTTTAATATGATGTTTATTTTTAAAAATCACATTTTTATAATGGCCCTTCATATAAAAAATCATACATTTTTACAATGCTT
This sequence comes from Allium sativum, assembly GCA_030737875.1. NCBI lineage: Eukaryota > Viridiplantae > Streptophyta > Magnoliopsida > Asparagales > Amaryllidaceae > Allium > Allium sativum. The sequence continues at coordinate 622,292,908 of CM060910.1, forward strand.
CCTTCTATATATAAATTATATTTTTCTTCGCTATAAAAATCTATACCTTTCCTTATGTAAAAATTCTATTTTTCTTCGCTACCACTTTAGAAAAAATATATTTTTATAGCGCTTTATATATAATAAAAATTATATTTTTACATCGCCATTCAAACACCTGATATAAAAATCATATTTTTATTATCTATATAATATAAAAATCATATTTTTATTACTTCTATAATATAAAAAACATATTTTTATTACTTTTGTAATATAAAAATCATATTTTTATTATATACAAATCATATTCTTACTTCGCTAGTATATGTATAGAAATCACTTCATTTTATATTTAAAAACTATATCTTTCTTCATATAAAAGTCTTATTTTTACTAATTAAAAATCTTGTCTTTGCAATCTTAACTTTATTGTATATATATACATATATATATAATCAAGTCTTTATCATATTTAAAAATATAAACTTTCTAAATTAAAAATAAAACCCTTTCTATTAATTATTCCATTCAATATTCGGATTTTTAAACTATTGAAAATTGAAAAAAAAGAAAAACTCATTTTTTAAAGGATATGGAAGCTGAGGGGCGCGTTGGAGCTGTCGGAGGTGGTGGTCGTCAGCCTGATCGGCGGTGGGTGGTTAGGGTTTCGTTGGAAGTAACGATTTGGGGCTCTTTGGGGTTTCGAACGGGGATGGCGGGGGTTGCTCGACGGCGAAGGAGGAGGGGGTGCGGCCTTTGAGTCACGGCGGCGTTGGCCACCTCCGGCAGTGGCGGAAGACCTAGGGGGAGGGGGCAACGCGACTTCGACAATGGGTTTTCCCCTTTTTTCTTCCGAATTGAATTCCACGATGGAAGGCTAATGAGAAAGGAGGGCTTAAGTGTAAAAAAAGAAAAAGGTTTATTATATATATATATATATATATTATTGTCTAAAGAGTTGACTTTTCTTTTGAACCCCAACGAGACCGAACGACTATCGTCCCCAACCAATTACCCCCATTCCGAACACAATGGGATATGCCCCATAACCCAGTTCAATTGTTTCGATCAGTTTCTGTCAAAATCAAAATATAAATCTATATATATTGAATTGAAATGCACATTTCAATTTACCAGTGCCACATACGGGCTCTAAATATTCCCGAAAAATATTTTCTAGCTTCGTATTGACGATACGGTTCTAACAAAACTAATTTCGTCAAATTCCGAGACCGTTTGAAAAATGGTCGTTTTCTGGTTGATCGAAATTGACTGAAACTGTCAAAACTCGTTTTACTTTGCCACGCTTAAATATTGATTCGAAAAATTATGAATTTTGGAATCTAGCAATAACTTGACGTCCCAGATCCAACAAAAGTGGTTTGGTCGAAAACAGAGATCGTTTGCAAAATTTCCATTTTTAAGGGCTATATTTTCCATAGCGACTATTCTGAATTTTCATCTGGGCATAACTTTTTATTCCCGCTATTAAATTTCAATTTTTCGGATTCATTGGAAAGATATTCTCTAATAGATTCTAATATTTTTAGTTTCGCTAAAATCCGGTTTATTCTGAATTCTGTACATTCATTTGAAATTTGAAATCGAATTTTCAAACTACCGCGCCATTTTCAATTCCTTTTATAATTATAAATAAAATATTTATATTCTAACGTTGATTCAAATAAAAATATACGTTCTAATTCTATTCAAAATAAATTTCTCCTCGTCATTATTTAAAATAAATCATTTTAAATATCCAAAATTCATTAAAATTGCCGAAATAAATTTTTTAAATTGGTTCTAATTTTCGGGTTATTACAAAAAGGGAGATCAATGCCAAGTCTTGCTGAAAAATACGTGATCAGGGCATCAAGGAGAGTTGGTTAACCAAGTTTGAGGGGATTTGGGGTAGGTAGTTGTCGCATTGTTTCCTGTACATGCGTTTTGGATCGGAGATTGGAAATTTGATGGTTGGTGCGAGCTTGATGAAGAGGGTATGAGTAGGTAGCAAATTCAAAGAGGAATTCGATGGTGGTGTCAGATTCTGGAACAATTGTAACAACTCAAATTCCGACGAACGGAATTTTTTTTCAAAAACCCAATCCATCAAAACCCGAAGTGGTTGCTCTAGTATCCTGCAGAAAAGACAGAGACAAGAAATATGTCAAAGTTCGAAAAGCACCTCACAACGGAAGGAATAAAATATAATATATATATATATATAAACATAGCTTTACCTCACAATGCGCACGCACGTGGTGGGCCCGGTTTGCAACGAACGGCGGCGGCTTCTCGGCCCTGGTGGCGGCGCTACGATGCACGAGAGGTGCTGGGACTTGTCGGAGAAGAAAGAGCTCGGGAAGAGCTTCGAAACGAGTACTCACACGCTAAATTTCGTTGAGAAATGAGAGAGAAATCAAGGTTTGAAGTTTTGAAGGGTAATGGGTTTTGGTGGCTGCAGAAAATGACGGGAAGGAGACGATGAACAGTGAATTCGGGTTTAAATAATATTATATTAGGTTTTCCTAATCATTAGTTAATAAATTAATTAGCCCGTTAAAGTCCGTTTTGGTCCGAACTCCGATTTAGGCCGGCTTACTGTCGTTCTTAAGGTTTTGAGGCCTTCTGAACGCAATGGAACATGTTATAGGACCCAATTCCGAAATTTATTATGAGTTTTGGAATAATTATATTATTTTATTAATATTTTAATGTATACCGTACATGAAAATTCACCGAGGTCACAAATTAACTTTAAAAATTCTCGAAAAATATATTTAGCTATGTTTTGATGCTGTGGACCTATGAAAATTAATTTCGTTCAATTCTGAGCCCGTATGAATTTTTAAAGTCAAAAATTTGCCCGTTTACACTGAAAAATCAATTATAATTATATTTTAATTCTAAAAATTACCAAAAAATCATTTTTAGCTTTGTTTTGATGATACGAATCCAACAAAATTTATTTCGTTGAGTTCTGAGACATTTTGAAAGATGGCTATTTTTCAGTCAATTAATTTTGACCGAAACTGACTAAATACTGTTTCTTTTGCCACGCTCACGTACTAGCTTGGAAAATTCTAAAATTTGAAACCTAGCAATAATTTAATATTCCGAATCCAACAAAAGTGGTTTCGTCAGAAACGGACACTGTTTGAAAAATCACTATTTTCTATGGCTATATATTTTATATTATAAGTGCAGAAACATCATTCCGGACTCAATGGAAGTGGTTTCGAGTTCAATTTCCTTTATATGCAAAAAAGTAGCATTATTGACCTATGCAAATTACCTAGCGACCTTTCTAAAAATTGAATTGGCCATAACTTTTGATTTCCGCTATGAAATTTCGATTTTTCGGATTCATCGGAAAGATATTTTTAAATAGATTCCAATATTTTTGGTTTTACTAAAAACCGTTAAATTTTGCATCCTGTATGGTTAGTCAAAGTTCAAGTTTGACTTTTCAAACTACCGCGCTATTTCTAACTCTTTTTATAATTAAAATTAATTTATTCATTCTAACTTCGATTTGAACCAAATTTGTGATCATTATTATTTAAAATAGATTATTCTAAATATCAAAACTCATTTAAAATTACTTAAAATAAATTTTAAATTAGCCCCAAAATTCAGGGTTGTTACAATCTCCCCCACTTAAAAACTTTTCGTCCTCGAAAAGGAAAAGAGAAATAGAAGAGTAGGAACTAACCTAGAGAACGTAGAATGTTTTAATTTCTAACTTCTTAACCGTGTCGTTGGGAATAAAGCTCCTCAGTTCCAGTAGCGTCTTGCCTCCTTGCTCTAGCTCTACTAGTTCTAGCGGCCCGAGTATCCATTTTTAGTTAGTTCTGTACGATCAAGGGAAGAGTCAGAACAACTGTAATGGTGGTTCTAAGAGATAGAAAAGATCGAAGGATGAATGAAAAGATGACGAAAGTGACTAGCTATTATGTATCACATGAAATGTCCGCCATAGAATATTGTGATTCTATGTAAACGAATTTGTTATAAATATGTTATATTCCAAAGCTAAGTTTAACCAAAGCTCTGATACCAACTGTGATGACCCCAAACTTCCACTAGGTGAAAGTAAGGAATAATCATATGGAATAAACAGTTCAGATCCATGTTTTAAATATCATGACATATTAGATCCAAAATTAACAATCATAGAAATAATAATTAAATAAATTAAATTAAATTAAAAATAAAGTTCTCACATATCTAATAACTTAAAGTTTCAGATCTAGCATCCTAACATCGCAAAGCAATCCAAATCTATCATCCATAATAACATCCATTATTGATTTCAACTTCTCATAACGCAAGCATAACAATTGAACTAATTAAATTTAACTTAAAATGAATTCTCACCTTGATTGGATAAGAATTTAAAATGCCAAATAAATTCAGAATTCACTCTAATCAGTCTCAGTAAAGCCTACTCTTCGCCACAGTCCTGTCGGATCTGAAATTTTCAGATTCGGGGTTCATACGCATTAGTTATCAATGTTTGAATAATTCTGACTTTTAACAACTGCTGCAGCAACGCTTAAAAGCGTCGCAAAATCTGAAGCATACCTTATTTTCAGAATTTGTTCAAAACTTTGGATCAAGATATCTCAGGCTACGGCTGACGGTTTTAGGTGCCGTTTGTTGGAGAATGACCGCCTTGGAGAGATCTATCGGCGCCAGGAATTGGAGGAGGTGCGCACGCACGTGGTGGGCCCGGTTTGCAGCGAACGGCGGCAGATTCTCGGCCCTGGTGGCGGCGCTACGATGCACGAGAGGTGCTGGGACTTGTCGGAGAAGAAAGAGCTCGGGAAGAGCTTCGAAACGAGTACTCACACGCTAAATTTCGTTGAGAAATGAGAGAGAAATCAAGGTTTGAAGTTTTGAACGGTAATGGGTTTTGGTGGCTGCAGAAAATGACGGGAAGGAGACAATGAACAGTGAATTCGGGTTTAAATAATATTATATTAGGTTTTCCTAATCATTATTTAATAAATTAATTAGCCCGTTAAAGTCCGTTTTGGTCCGAACTCCGATTTTGGCCTGCTTACTGTCGTTCTTAAGGTTTTGAGGCCTTCTGAACGCAATGGAACATGTTACAAGACCCAATTCCGAAATTTATTATGAGTTTTGGAATAATTATATTATTTTATTAATATTTTAATGTATACCGTACATGAAAATTCACCGAGGTCACAAATTATCTTTAAAAATTCTGAAAAAATATATTTAGCTATGTTTTGATGCTGTGGACCTATGAAAATTAATTTCGTTCAATTCTGAGCCCGTATGAATTTTTTAATGAATTTTTAAAGTCAAAAATTTGCCCATTTACACTGAAAAATCAATTATAATTATATTTTAATTCTAAAAATTACCAAAAAATCATTTTTAGCTTTGTTTTGATGATACGAATCCAACAAAATTTATTTCATTGAGTTCTAAGACATTTTGAAAAATGGCTATTTTTCAGTCAATTAATTTTGATCGAAACTGACTAAATACTGTTTCTTTTGCCACGCCCACGTAATAGCTTGGAAAATTCTAAAATTTGAAACCTAGCAATAATTAAATATTCCGAATCCAAAAAAAGTGGTTTTGTTAGAAACGGACACTGTTTGAAAAATCATTATTTTCTATGGCTATATATTTTATATTAAAAATACATTTTTAAACAAATAATTATCGAAAAACCAAATATATAAGTGTTTATACTTTTTAAGTGCAGAAACATCATTCCGGACTCAATGGAAGTGGTTTCGAGTTCAATTTCCTTTATATGCAAAAAAGTAGCATTATTGACCTATGCAAATTACCTAGCGACCTTTCTAAAAATTGAATTGGCCATAACTTTTGATTTCCGCTATGAAATTTTGATTTTTCGGATTCGTCGGAAAGATATTTTTAAATAGATTCCAATATTTTTGGTTTCACTAAAAACCGTTAAATTTTGCATCCTGTATGGTTAGTCAAAGTTCAAGTTTGACTTTTCAAACTACCGCGCTATTTCTAACTCTTTTTATAATTAAAATTAATTTATTCATTCTAACTTCGATTTGAACCAAATTTGTGATCATTATTATTTAAAATAAATTATTCTAAATATCAAAACTCATTTAAAATTACTTAAAATAAATTTTAAATTAGCCCAAAAATTCAGGGTTGTTACAATCTCCCCCACTTAAAAACTTTTCGTCCTCGAAAAGGAAAAGAGAAATAGAAGAGTAGGAACTAACCTAGAGAATGTAGAATGTTTTAATTTCTAACTTCTTAACCATGTCGTTGGGAATAAAGCTTCTCAGTTCCAGTAGCGTCTTGCCTCCTTGCTCTAGCTCTACTAGTTCTAGCGACCCGAGTACCCATTTTTAGTTAGTTCTGTACGATCAAGGGAAGAGTCAGAACAACTGTAATGGTGGTTCTAAGAGATAGAAAAGATCGAAGGACGAATGAAAAGATGACGAAAGTGACTGGCTATTATGTATCACATGAAATGTCCGCCATAGAATATTGTGATTATATGTAAACGAATTTGTTATAAATATGTTATATTTCAAAGCTAAGTTTAACCAAAGCTCTGATACCAACTGTGATGACCCCAAACTTCCACTAGGTGAAAGTAAGGAATAATCATATGGAATAAACAGTTCAGATCCATGTTTTAAATATCATGACATATTAGATCCAAAATTAACAATCATAGAAATAATAATTAAATAAATTAAATTAAAAATAAAATTCTCACATATCTAATCACTTAAAGTTTCAGATCTAGCATCCTAACATCGCAAAGCAATCCAAATCTATAATCCATAATAACATCCATTATTGATTTCAACTTCTCATAACGCAAGCATAACAATTGAACTAATTAAATTTAACTTAAAATGAATTCTCACCTTGATTGGATAAGAATTTAAAATGCCAAATAAATTCAGAATTCACTCTAATCAGTCTCAGCAAAGCCTACTCGTCGCCACGGTCCTGTCGGATATGAAATTTTCAGATTCGGGGTTCATACGCATTAGTTATCAATGTTTGAATAATTCTGACTTTTAACAACTGCTGCAGCAACGCTTAAAAGCGTCGCAAAATCTGAAGCATACCTTATTTTCAGAATTTGTTCAAAACTTTGGATCAAGATATCTCAGGCTACGGCTGACGGTTTTAGGTGCCGTTTGTTGGAGAATGACCGCCTTGGAGAGAGCTATCGGCGCCAGGAATTGGAGGAGGTGCGCACGCACGTGGTGGGCCCGGTTTGCAACGAACGGCGGCGGCTTCTCAGCCCTGGTGGCGGCGCTACGATGCACGAGAGGTGCTGGGACTTGTCGGAGAAGAAAGAGCTCGGGAAGAGCTTCGAAACGAGTACTCACACGCTAAATTTCATTGAGAAATGAGAGAGAAATCAAGGTTTGAAGTTTTGAAGGGTAATGGGTTTTGGTGGCTGCAGAAAATGACGGGAAGGAGACGATGAACAGTGAATTCGGGTTTAAATAATATTATATTAGGTTTTCCTAATCATTAGTTAATAAATTAGTTAGCCTGTTAAAGTCCGTTTTGGTCCGAACTCCGATTTAGGCCTGCTTACTGTCGTTCTTAAGGTTTTGAGGCCTTCTGAACGCAATGGAACATGTTACAGGACCCAATTCCGAAATTTATTATGAGTTTTGGAATAATTATATTATTTTATTAATATTTTAATGTATACCGTACATGAAAATTCACCGAGGTCACAAATTAACTTTAAAAATTCTCGAAAAATATATTTAGCTATGTTTTGATGCTGTGGACCTATAAAAATTAATTTCGTTCAATTCTGAGCCCGTATGAATTTTTAATGAATTTTTAAAGTCAAAATTTTGCCCGTTTACACTGAAAAATCAATTATAATTATATTTTAATTCTAAAAATTACCAAAAAATCATTTTTAGCTTTGTTTTGATGATACGAATCCATCAAAATTTATTTCGTTGAGTTCTGAGACATTTTGAAAGATGGCTATTTTTCAGTCAATTAATTTTGACCGAAACTGACTAAATACTGTTTCTTTTGCCACGCTCACGTACTAGCTTGGAAAATTCTAAAATTTGAAACCTAGCAAAAATTTAATATTCCGAATCCAACAAAAGTGGTTTCGTCAAAAACGGACACTGTTTGAAAAATCACTATTTTCTATGGCTATATATTTTATATTAAAAATACATTTTTAAACAAATAATTTTCGAAACTCCAAATATATAAGTGTTTATACTTTTTAAGTGCAGAAACATCATTCTGGACTCAATGGAAGTGATTTCGAGTTCAATTTCCTTTATATGCAAAAAAGTAGCATTATTGACCTATGCAAATTACCTAGCGACCTTTCTAAAAATTGAATTGGCCATAACTTTTGATTTCTGCTATGAAATTTCGATTTTTCGGATTCGTCGGAAAGATATTTTTAAATAGATTCCAATATTTTTGGTTTCACTAAAAACCGTTAAATTTTGCATCCTGTATGGTTAGTCAAAGTTCAAGTTTGACTTTTCAAACTACCGCGCTATTTCTAACTCTTTTTATAATTAAAATTAATTTATTCATTCTAACTTCGATTTGAACCAAATTTGTGATCATTATTATTTAAAATAGATTATTCTAAATATCAAAACTCATTTAAAATTACTTAAAATAAATTTTAAATTAGCCCCAAAATTCAGGGTTGTTACAGTCCCCACCGTATCCTTGCAGTGATATACGCAATCCCCCGTCCTATGTCATAGTAATGTATATTCCTATTATATATATAATACAACACTACGCCTACATAGGATCACTCTAATTTGGCTGTCGTTATCAAATAATGCCCACCAGTCTACGATACACCACCCAGAACAGACATGCTTATATCTAGACTCTTCCACATATGTATTCTCTATTGTATTCGATATCTAACCTGCACACCCATCGTGTGTGCGTGCCCGAGTTCCGTGGCAGGGCTACACAAGAAACACAGAACTCGGTTGGGAGCTTTCTTTATATTTGTGCAAGGCCCGCCTTTAAGAGCCTCCCACACAAATATCTCTAGGGTCTGTTTTCTATAGTGGCTATGGCCCCACTTCGGCCCCTCCCATAACTAATAAAGACTACGAGAGCTGAGCGACAAGCCCCTAAGCAACCAATCTAAACATCCATGTGGCGTCTCCCCTCAACCACCGTCCCACGATAGTGAATGGTTAACGGTATATTGGGTTTAGCTCTAGTCTTTCCGCATCCTACTGGCTGTGGTAACAGGCACTCGACGACCTACTGTCCTTGTTGGTCCTGACCCTCCACCTCTGTTGAGGCAGCCATCGAATCACCTTTTTCGTCACCGCGAACAACATTCTGACTACCCAGCTATTCTTGCAGTCAAGGCCCACTGACTTAGTAGTTACGCGCAGACCCAACTTCTGTGGGCATAGCCTGAAACATCTGCCACCACACAGAGGACTACTAGGAGCACCTTTAACGTCTCTGGAAGTCGCGTGCTTCCCCTTCCAGTCCGTTGGAGCCGCCAAAATAATGAATGTGCGCTCCCCTCGTGTTTTATGACACCGTGATGATTTACCTTGTTGGGTTATTCATCCTACAACGTATGGATTTCCCCAAGCGCCTTGATTTTATATGTCATTACACCCTTCGTCTAATCAATTCTTACGCGCTTTTGTTACCTCGTCAGTTTTTCTTATTTAACTTGGTTATTCTTATTCATATTGACTTCCTTTTCAAGTTTACCAAGTTACCCTCGCTTATTAATTCAATTTATACTTAACCCATTTAAGTCCTTTAATAAGACCATAACATGTTGTTTTCCAATCTTCATAAATTATTCCCTTTTAGGGTTACAACATGTTATACATAATTCATAGTTAAGTATGTCTTATCCGCATATATACTGATTAGGAGAATAATCCCCTAAACACCAACCCCGAAGACCGAAATCAACATCAGACTGGCACCTAGAGAATTACTCAACCCAACCAACATATATGATTCTAATTTACTTCATTACCATTCATATAACTTATATCATCTTAAATTTCACACTTCTCCTTCCCAAACTACTTAATTTATAATTAAGTATATCTTCACATATAAGTTACCTTATTTTCCTCTATCGTTTCTTATAACTTACCTTATCCCATAAGTTATACTTTCCACTTGTCCCTAGGACAAGTCTAACCTATTATCCTTCCTTTTCTTATTCAAATTCATTCATAATAGGTTATTTACCATTCCCCACTTTTGTCATTAATTTAGATTTACTTAACCCTTTCCATTTATTTAACCCATTACCTAAACTTTACCCAATTCAATTAATTTGTGATGCCATAATGGGTCCCCTTTGGTTAAGCATTATTTATTTATGTCTTACATGTCGCCCATGTCCCACTTAACCTCTTTTATTATTGTTTCCATATCTTACACATGCTTTACTACGGTCAGGTCCACCTTAGTCATGTTTTACTTCACGTATCTTACTATAGTTAAGTCCACATTTACAAGTTTTACATGTCTTGTCTTACTACGGTTAAGTCCATATTTACATGTCATATTTTACATGTCACCCACTTAACCCTCTAACCGTACCCATGTCACCCACATGTCTTATTATGGTTAGTATTCCTTAATTCATTCATTATGACGAACGGTGCATGACCTCCAACATTAGACCGAACACTTTGTGGCTGCTGGATTTGCCGAGCGGTTCCGGGCAGTCTTACACCACAAAGAGGGTCTAACCTCGTGTCACCAACCGTTACGCCTACAATTCATGCCTTTGACCTCTCACATTAGACGTCCAATTGTGGCAGCTGGATTTGTCGGGCGGTTCCGGGCAGTCTTACACCACAATTTCGCCTAACCTCGTGTCAAAGGTTCATTAACATGGTATTTCACCTAAATCCCAATTTTCATGTTATGTGTTTACAATTCAACATATAGTCATGTTTACAATTTTTCCTATTCCAACTTGTCACTAATTACATATTAATTAGCCTTAATTACAAATTTCCAATTATAGGCAATTTCATCAATTCCATGTAATCCATACCCAAATATGCCAATTTCTTTTATATTCCAATTATCCAAAATATCCAATTATACTCAAGTTCGTAAAATCAAAAATTTTCCAATATATTTCCCAACATTCCCATGTTCATACATATAACCTAATTCACCTTTTAGGCTTATCTTACTAGTAAATTTCACCAATCCATGATATCCAATTACATGTTGTTAATATTAAATTGTACTAATTCCATATCCAATTTAAATCATGCCAAACTACATAAATTTAAAATTACCATACAATTATGTCCATAATTCTATTCAAATCATACATAAATCCTTCTAATCCATATTATGCCCAAACAACCCTTTTTTCTTTTCCTTTCTCGTTCTCGTTTACAACGCATAAATTCATGATAGATGTAGGCTTGAGATAGCCTTGCTATAAAAATAAAAAGGGGAAAGAATAAAAAGGAGAGAACTCAATCGTAAGGATAAATGAAAGAACTGATCTTATTAAATTATCATCATATTCATTATGGGGAATGACAAATGATAGAAGTACAATTATACAACAACTATATTTTAAACCACTCACCTTGACTGGATTGGAGAAATAAACAATTGGTTGTTGAGGTAGAACGTCAGTTTAGGCTTCTTATTTTATTATTGACGCAGAACGTGAATTGTTGTTGAAGAAACTTGCTACTTGATTTGATTAAACTCCAAAATTGATGAAAAACTTGCAATTTAATTTAGAGTTTAGAGGTGGCGGCTATGTTGGGTTGAAGTTTGGTGGCATGGAGGCATCTTATAAGAAATAGAATGATTTTAGGGTTAGATTAGGTGTTCTTTTATAGGTGGGTTAGAGCAACTAGGACCTTAGGATTAAATAAAAACTCATCTAAACCATCCACCTTACCCTAGAAAAGAACCATCCAGAGTAACCCTTTTCACACTTAGTGCTCCTTTAAATAAAGAAAAGAAACCGCTTTATTTCTTTCTAATTAATGCATTACATACTATTTTTAACGTATAGCAACCTCTTTCCTTCATGCATTCGATTATTTATTTATTTATTTATTTGCACTTATACGTGAACCTTTATTTGCTATATTCTTATCCTAATCAATTAATTGATTTCGTTCCCTTTTTGTCTACTCTTTTTGAAAAGAAACTGCATGTCCTTAAACCATTTTATTTTATTTATTTACATCTAATCACATGTGCATGCGTCTCTGATTTGAATGTTATTTAATAACATTAACCTTCCTCCAATTGTGGCTTGCTTATGGCCTTATTAGTTTACTTTTTAAATGTTTAAATTTCAAAAGTTGATCCTCTTCACATTTAATTGCTCCATTTTAATGTTTAAAACCTTTTTCTATGCATGCTTTAATTTCACATTTGACATGTTTTGCATTCCATATTCTCTTTCTTTTATTTGCATCACATTAATTTATTTTTATTCAGGTTCATGCATCATCCATTTATTTAATGCAATAATTTCACATATCCTCTTTCCCTTATTGCATTAATTTCAAATAACATGTATACATATATGCTCCCTTTTTTGTCTCTATGTTCACGCGCAACTTCAAATTTGAATCATGTTCATACGCATCCATCTCTTATGCATATACTAATTTTTTTATGAGAACAATTGTCTATTTCATTTGGAAACTATCTTCCTTAATAAATTAATGGTTTATTTCCATTCTTTCAATTAAACCTCCAATTAACTTATCCCCTTTCGCTCTGAACCAATTTGCTAAGCCACTATTTAGCCGCTCTTTAAAACAAAACAAAAATATATGGCACTGGTGGGGATTGAACTCACAACCTCTTATGTACAAGCCACATGTATTAACCAAATGAGCTACTAAGTCTTTTGTTAACAAGACTTAGGACCAAGCTGCATATTATTCTTTTCCAATTGCTCTTTTTCATGTTTTGTTGCATTTCTTAAATTAAGGATACCTCTTCGTTTTGAATCAGTTTTCTACAAACTATATGTCTAAATTGACCAGAAAATCGCCACGAATGTAATGACGCTAATTTCATGACCAAATTCTAGAGTCTCTTAAAATTCTCCTTCTTATTTCTTTTTAAATGTTTGCATGTATTTTTTTGCATTTCACTGTATTTCTTCTTATTTCAAATATTGCATGTAATTTCTTTATTAATCTTTTTCTTTATTTCACTGCATAAACTTCTTACATGCAATTACATTAATATTATTTAATCTTTCCTTTAAATATATCCATCCATATATACATATATCTCATTTTTAATTATATTAAAAATGCGGGGAGTTACAACAATGATGTAAAGAAGTTCGATCATATTACTGGGTATGGTGTCGAGGTTTTTGAGGCAAAGACGGAATCCATTCAGGTGAGGCGAGCTCGTGGGTTTTGGTATGGAAGGAAGGAGAGTTTGACAAGAAGAAATTTGGTGAAGACGAATCTGGAATTTGTGGAGAAATGAAGTTGGAAATGGCATTTAAAGATCGGTCTTGGAGCATTAGGAAATGGAGTTGCGGGATCGTTTATCATCAGGTGGAAGAAGGACCCATCGCAGGTTAGGTTTTTGAAGGGGTAATTGGGCTGAATAAGTTTGCAAAACAAGATTCGTTGGGATCGTATGGACGACTACTACACTATGGAATTGATTCGGAGTGAATTGGAGCTCGGTACAAATTATGGAAAAATAAAATGTCTGTCTGAATCAAAGATAGTTAATCGTTATTTAACGATTACCAACCAATGTGAGTAAATCTCACAAACCCTGTATAGTTTATATTTTTATAAATATAATCTAGTATTGATTAATGATGATTGATTGCTGTGTGTTGATTGTTTGGTTGAATTGCTAATTTATTGGTTGAAATTGTAGATAACGATACATATATAAATCATTAATCAAATACTTTATTTTCCAGAATATTTCATATTGAAATGAAACTGGTATTATTTATATTGTTTAACATCTGTGGATGCAGGAAAACAGGTTGGAGGGATCCAACAGGATTCCCCAATATTTATAATACTGTTTGTTTTCATATATTGTGATATATGATGTGACATATAATCTGTGATTCATTATGATGACACTGGTCATGTTATTTGGTATTTTAAATACCATATGAAATACTGGAATGTAAAAAGGAAATTTTCAAGGTGAATACGGAAAATGAAATATTTATATATGAAATAAATAGGGTATGATAAAAGGTAACATTTCGAAAACAAATATTGGAAAATATAATTAAGGATTTATATAAAATAAATAGAATTGTATAAAAGGATTTATATAGAATAAACAGAATTATATAAAGGGAATTTTAAATGAGATTTAAATGTTGGAAATTAAATAAGATTTGTATGGATAATTCTACAAATAAAAATATAAATAGAATTCGGGTTTGAGATATCGTTTTTAAATACGAAATCAAACTGTTTTGATTTATAAAGAAATATTTTTCACATTCTATTTGAAAATTAGATTAAAGTAAATATTTTGCTAATAAAATATTTATAAAGGAAATAGGGTTTGAAATAGGAATTTAAAATGGAGTTAAAGGAATTAGAAACTGACTAGAGATTAGTTAAGTTGAACAGCTATCTGCGTATTAATCTGATGTTGGTTTTGGCCTTCGGGGGTATTCTTGGGAAGTTGTTCTCTTACTAGTTACAGTTAGAGACTAATATATGTGAGAAGATAGTGATGCATGAATTAGAAATGGAAACGTTTTCCAAAGTTAATAACGTATATTTTCTAAAGTTAGAAAATAAGGATTTGATGAATATATGGAAAAGAGGAATAGGGAAATGAATAAATGTTGATTGATGATCGATCGATAGAAATTCCATCTGGAAATAATATCGTTGTTTGCACACATGTTTTTCTTTGATAGTTAAACCACCGACTATCAAGACCCTTTTTCCGTCATCAATACGGAGAGATTGGGATCAGATTCATTATCTGAAAACCACTCCGTATAGGAATTAGCATTGAAATCAAATATGATGAAGGTAATTGAAGACGTAGTTATGCAAGGCCTGTCCTATTTATAGAATTGTGCCTTCGGTCTGTCCAGTCCGAGGATGACCTATATGGAAGAATGTCCGATAAAGTATATTTAATAAATCGGGTAAGTTGATCTCTTCAAATGTATTTATGTTTGGTGGCGTAGGAATTCGTTTCTCTTAGCTGTATACCCATAGTATTTTTGGGGAAATTAGTTTGTGATTTGGCGGGTATGCTAATGTGACATTCAAAGTGAATAAAGATGTGGTTTGAAAAGGATACGTTATTGACTCTAGCCTCACAACCAGGAAATGGTATAAAATCGGGTAGGTCGCATGGCTAAGTGGTTAGCTGCCAATTAGGGTGTATTGTCACCTGATCAAGAGAAATTCCATTTACTTCTATAATCTATTTTGATGCTGTCCCTTTTGGGAAACAGATGCTGATCCCAACCATTGGTGATAATACATTCGGTATGTTCAAGTAAAATGAGTGACCGGTCATGTTTAGCCTGGGTTACAAGATATTCTTGTTGAACCTGGTGTATTCCTCTCTAGAGATACACTATCGGAAGGTGGTCCCATACCTTGCCAGTTGGAATTCATTACCCAATAAGAGCCCGTGGTTTTTTTTGATTGTATATTATATATGTAGAGCGTGAGGTGAAAGCGTTATACTAGATTGCTATCTACTTAATTTAGACATTATTATAATATCAGAAAAATATTGATCTTAAGAAATATTTTGGGTTATCGTAAGGTAAAAACCATTCGTACTTATGTGTGGATTGGTCTTACGATTATCATTGCTTTTGAAAAGGATTTGGAAAAGTTAAACCGAGTGTTTGGAGTTTACTCACACCAGTCCCATGACTGACCTAGAGTTTATTTTGTTTTGTTTTCCCTAAACACTTGGGTGCCCAATTTTGTATGGGCAGTCAAGTAGTCAGGATTTTACAGATATATTGAGAGCTGGAGCTGGAGGCTTCAGGATTATATAGCTATTATTTATTTCCGTTGTGATGTAAGCGTTATACTCAAATGACATATTTGTATTCCAAGTTATGTTGTATACTATATTTGGTTCGTTCTGCTGTGAGATTCATGTTCACACTGATGTTGTTGTGTTCTTCTTCTTCTTCTATTCTATTTTTCTATCTTTTCTATTCTCACCCTCTAATTTCTTTCATTAACTACCCGATATTTCGAATGCTTGAATAGTCGACATTAAGTTTATGTAGATTACTTAGGATCGATAAAACCCGGGTCGTTATAGTTGGTATCAGAGCTGAAGGTTAAGTAATTACCTTGGCTCTGTGGCGTGAATCAATAGAGATGGGGTTAGTAATACCCTAGATTGAGTTTGAATGTATATATACGAGTGAACGTATTTGTTATTTGATATAAAATGATTTTATAATATGGAGGTTTATTGATTGAGTCGTTTATGAGTTCTGGTCGTTCAGTTTGATCCACTGTGTCGGTAGGGGTTAATAAACACTTGAATATGATGGACAGACATGGTATGTTTTGAAAAGAGGGTAAATGAAATAATTTTACCCGAAATATATTTTGTTATAAATGGAATCTATATGTTGGAATTATTAAGATATATAGGATGTGTTGGTTGTTATTATAATCGAATGAGATTATAAATTGAAATGGTTATATAAATAACCAATTAGAATTCATATAAGTGTAATATATGAAATAAGATAAATTAAATCTGAATTTAGATCATAATTGGAATTAAAATTCCAAAAACATGAAAAGTGTTTGTAAATGGAATTGGATTAAATATATGAGAATTTTAAAATCCTGGGAGATTTTAAATTGTTTACAAGCATTGTGAAGGATATTTTGAAAGTGATTTCAAAATGAAGTTGCTTAAATAAGTTTGAAATTGTTATAGTATTGAACTCACTTCGATAGCTGGGAAATAACCCTGATGATGAATCGCGACATCGCAAGTGTTCATTTTCGAGTTTCTGACAGACGGATTACTACCAAAGATTTTGATTTTGAATTATTTTGTGAAAACGAGTTGTTTTGGATCCTAAAAAGGAAAGTTTGTTTTTTGATATGGTAAACTATTTAAAAACTCCAAGGAAAAGATTGTTTGAAAAATGGGATGGAACTTAACTTGGTTGAGTATATTGGATTGGTGAGTTAAAAGTTTGAGATTGGGAATGGAACTTGAATTTGAAATTATATTGTGGTTTGGATATAAGCGAATAATTGGTTGGAATAAATTGATTGGTGATCAATTGGAATGGATACATTGGTATAAGAAGAATTGGTAGTAGATGGGAATGATATAAGGATATGCCCAAAAAAAAGGTACAATTTATATTTCATATGGGTATGAGATTTTTATGAGCCGATGTGGCAAGCCACTTGGCTATTTGATTTTCTTTTGGGTTGGTGAAGGCATAGAGAGGCGAGTTGTAGTTGTACAGATTGAGCCGTACAAAGGAGGTGCTGGCGAAATTTTTCTGAAAATTTAATGTGTTAGAAAATTTTCAGGATTTTTTAAAATTTTTGTTAATAGAAATAAAATAATAATTTAGTTAACATAAATTTATTCAGTGAAACTGGATTTAACAAGTAAATGAATAATTTTTAATCCAGTTAATAGTGTTTGTTTTCTACCTTAGCAATTTCGAGGACGAAATTATTTTATGGGGGGAAGAATGTAATGGCACGTATTTTTAACGGATAATAAATATTTTATTTAATTATTTAAAGGATGGTTTGGTAATTTAAATTGATCAGAATTGAATAATATTGAATATTTAATTAATATAATAATTAAATAATATATTTAATTTCCAGAATAGTCGAAAAAAACAGAATTCACAATATTGTGTGAATTGGATAATTTATTATATATAATTCAGTTTAGAGTTGAATTATATTATCGAATATATTATATAAACGACAGTTGAACGTATAATTATATTATAATTATAATCGAGCTCGAAATGGCGCTTCAGCTCGTAATTTGGCAATTTGAACTTTAAACGAATATATAGAATCAGTTTCAACTCGGATTTCTGTGAAAAAAGAAACGTTCGGAGCGGGTGAAGTATATTTTTCTAATGGAAGAGAAAAATCAAGATTTCATCATGTAGATTTTGAGTTATGTTCAAATCAAATTATCAAAAAGTTGATATGGAATTCCTTTATAATTTATAACTATTTATTTGTATTATAAATGGATTTTTAATATAAATCAAATATCGATATAAATGGTAATTTTGAAATAGCAAGTTAAAAATCCTGATGTATTTATTTTGGAGCTGTATGATTTTCTATTATGTAGATATACGATAATATTTATTTATAAATATTTAGTTTAATTATTTTTAAATATATTAATATTTAAATGGGTTTATTCAGAGCTTTAAAAATAGCCAGTTTTGCAAACGACCTCCGTTTTTGACGAAACTAATTTTGTTGGATCTGGAATATTGAATTATTGTTACATTTCAATTTTCGTGATTTTTGGAGTCAGTATGTGGCCGTACGGGATTTTAATGTGAAAAACAGTCAATAATTTGAACTTGAAAATACGCTGTATGAGTAAACGGATTCGGAATTCGATGAAACAAGTTTCTTTGGGTCCATAATGTTGAACTGTAGCTGCATGCCCATTTTCGTGATTTTTGGGTATCGTATGTGACTATAAAGATTTTTAAATGATAAACACTTATAATGATTGATTAAAATTTAATTTGATAATGAATATAAAATTATCTAAAATTTTCTATAAATGCCCACCCTTCCCCTAAAACCTAATCTCATTTTCCTCACGAAGTCAACAGAGCATGAAGAATGGGCCACCGCTCTTCTCCACTTCTTTTCAGAAAACGTGAGTTGTAAATTCAAAAACATACTGGATTCGATCCTATAAATCATAGGGTACACATTTTTAAACTCCTGAGATTGTAAGCTGCATTTCTGTATGGGTTTCTTTTGGTTCTGTAACAACCCGGGGTTTTTACGATCCTGAGTAACCGACATAAACTCAGTATCGATCATTCAAGCATCAGAAATACCGGATAGTCCATGAAAGAAATTAGAGTGTGAGAATAGATAAGATAAAAACTTAGAATAGAAGAAGAAGAACATACAACATCAAAGTAAACACGAATCCCCCAGCGGAACGAACAATGTATAATAGATACATAACTTTGAAATAAAACTAGTATATGTATACAGTAACATTATCAGAGTATAAAACTTACAATAAAATGGAAATAACAATCTATATAACCCTGAAGCCTCCTGCTCCAGCTCTTCAAGTATCTGTAAATCCCGACTAGTTGACTGCCCGTACAAAATTGGGCACCCAAGTGTTTAGGGAAAACAAAACAAAATAAACTCCAGGTCAGTCATGTGACTGATGTGAGTAAATTCAAATCATTTGTTTAACTTTTCAAAATCCTTTTGAACTTAAGGATAATCGTAAGACCGATCCACACATAAACACGGATGGTTTTTACCTTACGGTAACCCAAATATTTTTCTAAAATGATACTTGTCTGATATTATAATAATGTCTAGATCAAGTAAATAGAAATCTAGCAGAAATGCTTTCATCTCACGTTCTACATAAATAAGATACAATCAAAACCGCGGGCTCTTATTGCGGAATGGATTCCAACTATGACACCGATTAATGTACTCTAGAAGCGATACACTAGAGTACAACAAGAACATCTTGTAACTCGGCCACACATGACCGACCACTCATTTCTCTTGAGTGTATCGAATATATTGTCACCTACAGTTGCTAGCAAACTAACCATTCCCGGGAGATACAGAATTGAAAGGAGTAACAAATATGAATATTGTAACAACCTGGAAATTCTGAGCCAATTTAAAATTTTTATTTTGGCAATTTTAGCGAGTTTTGATTATTTAAAATGAATTATTTTGAATAATAGCGACGAGAAATTTAATTTGAGTAGAATTAAAATGCATATATTTATTTGAATCGTCGTTAGAATATAAATATTTATTTTTAATTATAAAAGGAATTGAAAATGGCGCGGTAGTTCGATAATTCGATTTCAAAGTTCAAATGAGTGTACAGGATTCAAAATAAACCGGATTTTGGCGAAACCAAAAATATTATGATCTATTGAAGAATATCTTTCCAATGAATCCAAAAAATCAAAATTTCATAGCGGGAATCAAAAGTTACATCCAGTTGAAAATTCATAATAGTCGCTATGGAATTCTGGCCCTTAAAAATGGAAACTTTGCAAAAGACCTCGGTTTTTTACGAAACCACTTTTGTTGGATCCGTGATGTCAAGTTATTGCTAGATTCCAAAATTCGTAATTTTTCGAATCAATATGTGAGCGTGGCAAAGGAAAATGTGTTTGACCAGTTTTAGTTGATTTTAATCCAGTGGAAAATGGTCATTTTTCAAACGGTCTCAGAATTTGACGAAATTAGTTTTGTTAGGACCGTATCGTCAATACGAAGCTAGAAAATATTTTTTGGGAATTTTTAGAGTTCGTATGTGGCCCCGCTAAATTGAAATGTGCGTTCAAATTCAATATATAGATATATATTTTGATTTTGATGAAAAATGGTCGAAACGATCGAATCAGCTTACGATACATATCCCATTGTGTTCGGAATGAGGGTAATTAGCTATGGGACGACAGTCGGTGTGTTCGATTTCGAGGTCGAAATAAAAAGTTGCTTTCTGAAATTAATAATTAAATAAATAAAAAAAAAATTTCCCTTTCATCTCATATACCCTCTCAGCCTCAACCCTCCCCCCCGGTCTATTTTCAAAATAGAAAATAAAATCGAAAAAAAAAGGAACAGGGAGGAGCCGCCGCCGCTCCTCGAAGCAGCGCGCCGCCACCGCCGGCGCGAGGCGCCCCCCTTCTTCCCCGATCCTCCTCCCTCAGCCCCTCTCTCTCCTATAAAAACCCAAACCCAAACCCCCTCAACCCTAGAACAAACCCCCATATTCACCACAACGCCGCAGCGCCTTCCCCAGGCCCTACCACTGCATCGACAACCCCACTCCGACCTCGCAGCAACAAACCCCCCTCCGATCTAAAACACTGTAAGTTTATTTTATTTTATTTTTATTTCTTTATTTTAATTATATAGTGTGATTAGTTTTATAGAAAAGAAAAAATCAGTTTTATACACGATATTAGCAAATAAAAATCAATCCTTTTATATATGGTACAATTAAAAATTTGATTTTTGAATAAGGAAAGGTGAGGTTTTTAAAAGTGAAAATTTTAGATTTTTAAAAGTGAAAAGGCGAGATTTTTAAAAGTGAAAAGGCGAGATTTTTAAAAGTGAAAAGACTATATTTTTATTTATATATATAGCATAGAAAGATTTGATTTCATTTCATATGAAGTAGCAAGAAAGATTTGATTTTTATACATGTATAGCATGTATAAAAATACGATTTTTATTAGATATGAAGATTAAAAATATAATTCTTTTATAATGTAGGTATTAAAAATATGGTTTTTATTAAGGTAGAATAATAAAAATATAATTTTTATATAGTGATAAGGATAAAAATAGAATTTTTATCCATATAGTAGCGGTGCAAAAGTAGAATTTTTATCTATATAGCAGCGGTATGAAAATGTGATTTTTATCCATATAGAGTGATTGTAAAAATGTGATTTTTATATACATAGCAACTATATAAAAATGTGATTTTTATATATGTAGTGGCTACGGACAATGAAATTGACGAAAGGCGAGCACGAAGATGGTTTCTACATATGAAGAGTCGTGGTGTATTGGTTTAGCTAGTCGGTGAGAATTTCTCACTTTAAATCTTGTTTTCTAGTTAAAAATATATACTAGGATGCAGACGGTGCTTAGCAGCACCTGACACCCGTCGTCCATAGACCATGGATGACTTGTATGCTTGTTTGATGTGTCGTGAAGTTTGTTCGTGAAGTTGATGTGAAATGGATAATAAAACATTCATGTGTTGAAATAAATTAATTATCATTAAAAATATAATTTTTAACAAGTATGTGAATAAATAAATATTCATTTACAAATCGAACGATTTGTTTATGTACACTGATTTGACTGATATTGATTGGGACGATAAATTTTACACATCACCCAACTGCACAAATAAAATCTGTGTTTGATTGTTTGAAACCCCACACGGGTATTGGGATGATATATGACATACACTAATCCCAGTAATTAGTTGTATGTCAATCGATTGACTGACAGACTGTTATAAGCATTAGATATCTATATTTGATGCTTATACAGTGTAGTGCACTTTGGATGATGGTTGATTATTTATCATTGCTATTATATACATGTGTTATATGGAATCCATATAATTAACATTATATGGTAATTGATTGGGCCTCATTCCAGTTGGGAAAATAAAGAATATTATAGAAATAAAGATTCATGTGTTGAATAGAATAAATAGTCATGTGTTGACGATGCTCATGTGTTGAGAATATTCATGTGTTGAAACTTATCATGTGTTGAGTAAAATATTTTAACAATAAAATTTACATCTTTATCATAATTTTATAAAATATATTAAATAGAATAAATAGTCATGTGTTGACGATGCTCATGTGTTGAGAATATTCATGTGTTGAAGGAAATATAGAATCATGTGTTGTATAGAATAAATATTCATTTGTTGAATATAATAACAAAGTTATCGAAATATATAAAGCCGTGTTGATTAGAGATGCGCCATTTGATGAGAACGATATTTATATCGATTATATTCGTTTTTATAATGAATATAGACGAGGAATTGATTTCAAAATATAACGTTTTGAAAATATTATCATTTGCATATCGATGATGTGGAATATTCAATTTTGATTTGAAATTGAATATGAGGTTAAAATTGTTTTGAAACGAATTTAAAACGATTTATAAAATACGTTTTGAATTGAAAACGATGAAATATATATATATATATATATGTATATTATATATATTAATGGCCTGAATAGAACGCGCCGCGCCGCGACAGTTCGCGAATTTCGACCATTGACTTCAAATTGACGTTACGGGAGATCCGACCGTCGAATTCTCCTGAAATTGGAACCGTTGGGTTCGTATCGGAAAGAGCTTTCTAACAAATATTTGAGATTTGAAATCTAAAAGTTGGATTTGGAATTATGTCCAAATCAAATTTGGAAAAGGTCGCTGTATGTGCAGTTCGGTGGCCGTTATTGGAAACCGACTGTACGGGCCTTGATAAAATTATAAAAGTATTAATAATTTGTGTAAAATCATAATATATGAATTGGAAAGAATTTGGGTGAAAATTTTCATATTTGAAAGATAAAAATATATTTTTATCGAAATGAACTAGTTATGAACTAGAATTATAATCCAATATTTTTGAATAAATAATTTGGATTTGAAGTGGTTTTAAAAATAATCAGAATTTCCAGTATACGAATTGAAATGGATCTGAATCGAAATTATCTTCGGAATATTTCGATGTTGGATTTCGTGATTATACATATATGGTTATGGAAATTTGAAAGATATATTTTATATCGTTATTTCCAATATGATATTTGAAGGTTTTAGAATTTGATATTGAATATAAGCCGGTATATTTTCTATTCAGAGCCTTATATTTAATATCAAATGTGATTTTGGGTTCGTCGTTAATGGCGTCTTAAATAACACTGTTCTTGAACCAGTTTAGAAAAGAATAAACCTTTTAATTAAGATTTAGTGAAATTGTCCAGTTAATTAATATTTAATTGGAATTGAATTTGAATTGGTTTTTGGGGTTTATCGTGAGCGGTATTTTGAATAACACCTGTTCTTTAACCCGATTAACAATAGAAAGTGATTTTGGGTTTATCGTGAATCGTGTTTTAGGTGACATTGGTTCTTTAACCCAGTTAAAGACGTGACATAGATTTTTGGGAAGATTAAAACTAAGCGGAGTTTTAACGAATCTTCAATTAGATTAAAGTGATCGAGGATGGAGTATCACCAGTTTTGCTCCAAAGCGATAGTTAAATCTTTAATTAGATTTGAATGTGAAATGGTAATTAATATTTACCGATAACACCATGGTGTTAAATATGGAGTATTACCAGTTTTGCTCCATGGGATGAATAGGTTGGGATTGGGAAATAAAATAAATAATTGCTTCGGTGTGGTTCGCTAATCCCGACTAGTTTGGAAAACCTTAACATGGTTTGAAATGATATCCAAAGGAAGATTAAAGAGTAAATTTAGAAGAATTTATCTTTGATAAAATTAATGGGAACCTTTCCCTAAGAATGTGAATATTGGAATAAAAAAAATTCTGAATTGGAATGAGGCGTATGTTGTGTTTATGTAACACTAGTTTATTATATACGCGGGTTATTCGGAAAGGCCGAGTTTATACCCATTTTGAATAACCGATTCGATGATAAGTCAAAGATGAAGACGGTGGTTGAAGACCGGAAGTCTTCACATCATTTGGATGATTATTGATGATCTTGATTGGGCTGTACACCCAAGAGGAGGGAATCAGTCGGTGATCGTCCAGACGTACTTGGAGATCGATGGATATGCAAGGAAAGTGCCTCCGGTTTCGTTCAGACCCAGAACGAACTTGTAAATGGACTGTGTGTCTAACATTGGATTTTATTCTGTGTTGATTGATCTCTATTAAATATACATCTGTTTGGCGGCGGAGAATTTATTCTCTTGCTTAACGCCCTTCTCTGAGACGTACGAGCTCAGAGGTTGTATATCGATGAACATCAGTGGCATGGAGTGAATTGCCTGTGTGGCATGCCTAAGTGGCAGATGATCAAGGCTTCTGTTGAAAGGAAAAATATTGTGGTTGATGATCAAAGCATGGCCTGTTTGGCATAGCTTTGTGCATAACGTTAATTCGCGAGCCTTACACCTCGGTACGAGTCAAAAACGGGATAAGGACCATTGGGAGAACTCGACGTTTCTTTCTATCTATGGGTGATGTCAGTGACCTACCAGCCCTGACTTTTATATACTTTTTACCTGTGTGGTTGTTGGAATGCGAGGCGCCTCGAATATATGGTCGATAACTGGCACCATGTGAGCCGACGTACAGACCATTATATAGGTCTATAGGACCGGGAAACGTGTGTTCAGTGATTGCCAATCCTCAAAAGTAAGAGAGGACCGGCCCAACCGATTCCAAGGATCGCTGTGTGTGGTCCTGAGACATTTGCTAGAGTGTCTCGAACGGAGAGGAGATTGCCCCTTGCCTCGACTCATGATGGGATCCAATTTCCAATACGTGACATTTCGGTTTCAATTATAGAACTTGTATGGCGACATGATATATGGTACCCATGCCGCCTATGATTGATACTTATGATTGAAATTGTTTTGACACTATACACTTATAATAGTATCAAATGATTTGTTTTAAACGTACTTAGCATGTTTGGCTATTATAAGGGAAAACCCTATCCTCCCGCTTGCGTTGCATTTTGTGATGGGACCTGGGTCTTATACTAGCTTCATTTTTTCAAAAAGCATTGCGCTATTTTGTTATACGCACTAGTGTTCTTGGGAAGAAACCCGTTCCGTGTTATACGGTGTGGTCCCTTGAATTACTCTCTTTTAAAGTAAAGTTTTAAATAACTGTTTTAGTTCTCACACCAGTCACATGACTGACCTGGAGTTTATTGTTTTAACCTAAACTCTGGGTGCCCCTATTTTCCACACGGGCAGCTAGTAGTTTTGGTTTTGTAGATTTATATTCACAGGATCCTGGTTTACAGCTGGAAATATACTCGGAAAGCTCTGTATTCGTGTATTTCTTTCAGTTGCGCTTTGTATTATTTTTCCGCTGCTATGTATTTAAATGTAATTTAAATCTATGATATTCATGAAATGTGTAATATTGATTCATATTCTGTATATTCTTGTATTCTAATGGAATTGTTGTAATAAACATTGAAATGTTCTTTTGTTTGTGTTCTGATTGGTCTTGTCCTCAAAGTAATTCGTGCTTTCCTTCACGGGGAAGTTACGGGTCACTACAAATATTCCCTAGATGGTGACAATATACCCTAATTGGGTGCGGCCTACTTAGCCATGCTGCCTGCCAGATTTCTGTCGTTTCCCAGTTGATGAGGCTTGAGGTCATGACGTATCTTTTAACAGATCACTCTTTTAATTACATCGAATGCCACATAGTCATACCCGTCAAATCACAAATTGATTTCCCAAAAGATACCATGGGTATAAGCTAAGAGAAACGAATTACTCCGCCACCAACGTAAATATGTTTGAAACGATCAACTTACGCGATCTACCAAATATACTCTGTCAGACATTCGTCCATTCAAGTTGTCCTGGGATTGGACAATCCGAAGGCACTATTCTGTAAACTATATAGCCCTTGCATAACTCCATCTTCAATTAGCTTCATCATATTTGATTCGCAACGCTAATGCCATACGGAGTGGTTTTCAGATAATATATTTAACCCCGGTCTCTTCGTATTGACAACGGAAATGGTCAAAATCTTCGATAGTCGGTGATTTAACTATCAAAGGAAAACATGTGTGCAACCAACAATATTATTTCCAGACAGAAATTCTATCGATTAATCATCAATCAACATTTATTCATTCCCCCATTTCTCGTTTCCATATATTCATCAAATCCTTATTTTCTAATTTTAGAAAATATACATTATTAACATTGGGAAACATTTCCATTTCTGATTTACGCATCAATATCTTCCCACATATATCACTCTCTAACGGTAAACTAGTAAGAGAACAACCCCCTACGTATTAACCCCGAAGGCTGAAACCAACATCAGATCGATACCCAGAAAGCCATTCAACTCAACTAATTTCCAGTCAGTTTCTAATTTCAGTAATTCCATTTAAATTCCTAATTCAAAACCCCAAATTCCTTTATAATATTTTATTAGCAAAATATTTACTTTAAATCAATATTATGTTACACCCATGTGCGAAGCACGGGTCAAAACATTCCTAATGTAAAATTCTCTTTCTTTATAAAACTCTATTCATTTTTCCAAATATTTCCCTTTTATATTTCTACTTACTTTCTATAAAAATTTCCTTTTATAAAAATTCTATTTATTCTATATAAATCCTATTATATAATTCTATTTATTTAACAAATAAATATTTCCTTTTCATTTCTATTTATTTAACAAATAAATATTCCTTTTCAGTTCTATTTATTTAACAACTAAATATTCCTTTTATAAAATCCTTTGATTTTATAATTATTTTCTTTTCAATATACACTTTGATAATTCCCATTATACATTCTAGTATTTCATATGGTATTTAAAATACCAAATAACATGACCAGTGTCATCATAATCAGTCACATATTATATATCAGATCACATATCACAATATTAGAAGAACAGTAAAATAAATGTTGAGGAATCCTGTTGGATTCCTCCGACCTATCCTGCATCCATAGATGTTAAACAATATAAATAACATCGATTTCATTTCAATATGAAATATTCTGATAAACAGAATCAATATTTGATTATCGATATATATATATATATATATATATATATATATCGTTATCTATACTTTCCACCCATCACTTAACAATTCAACCAAACAGTCAGCACACAACAATCATTCATCAATTATCAGTTCTAAAAATACGTTATTAAAAAATGAACTGATTGGGTTGGTGAAATTTACTCAAAATGGACGATCATCATTAATAACGATAATCATCCCTTGATTCAAACGGACAATTTATTTTGCTATAAATTGTAACGAGCTCTGATTCACTCGCAGTCAGTTCCATTCTGTAGCCATCGTCCATACGATCCCAACGGATCTTGTCTCATGAAATTCTGAATATGTATGACAAAGATATGCATTTTTAAAGTTAACGTACTAATTTGAAACTAAAATGAACAATTATTATTTTTAAATGGGCCATACCCATTCACTACCGGCCCATTTACTTCCCCCACGACCCAAATCAGTTTCCTTCTTCCTTGATGAATATCGAGGCTCCAGGAATCCAATTTCCACAGCCATTAACCGAACTTCATGCTCCTAATCCTCCTTCCACACTCTGTTTAAAATCAAACTAAAAATACCAGCGTACTCCACTTCGAATCCTCTTTCTCCTTATACTCAAAACATCACATTCGAAATCCCCTAGCAGTTCGTTCAACCCAGCTCGTCGACTACAAGGAACTCGCGACGGCTTCCGAAACCGTAACCATCAAAAATCGCCTACAAGATGCGAATCTCCATGCTACAACATCAAAGACCCTCATCGATGATTCGTACTCGCGATTTAGCAAACCCTAGTGTTCGCTAGTAAATTTCGGGTTCAGAAAATACAATCGCACCCTTTCAAACTGGTATGAAATTGAAGATAACGAGATGAGGATCGCGAATATACACACTTGAGGATTTATAGAATTTTTATTCAATTTTTTTTATTTTTCTAAAGAAGGAGTTACTCTTGTTTTCTAAAGAATGATGCGGCTTAAAAGAGTTTGACTTACAGAAGAAATAGATTATGGTTAGGAAAGTATGGTGATACTTATAGGGATAAGAAAATATTTTATTTTATTTTATTTTTAATTGGTTATTTAATTCAATTATAATCAATCATTGTACGTATTTGTCTTCTAAAAATCTGTCTGATTAAATACGACACCCAAAAATCATGAAAATGCACAAATACCTCCAGTTCGACATTACGGACCCAACGAAATTGGTTTCGTAGAATTCTAACTCCATTTGCTCACACAGCGTATTTTTAACCATCAAAATATTGACTGTTTTTCACATTAAAAATCCATACGGCCACATACTGACTCTAAAAATCATGAAAATTGAAATCTAACTATAATTTGATATTGTGGACCCAACAAAATTAGTTTCGTCGAAAACGGAGGTCGTTTGCAAAACTGGCTATTTTCAAAGCTCTAAACAACCCATTTAAATATATAAATATATTTAAAAATAATTAAATTAAATATAAATAAATTAATATTATCGTATATATATTCACACAGAATATCGTATAGACCTAATTCGATTTATAACTCAATATTCAAATCCTGGTTGAATTGATATCGAATTTATATTGAAAAATCCTTTTATAATATAAATGAATCACTATAATTTATAAAGGAATTCCGTAGCGACTTTTTGAAAATTTGATTTGGACGTAAATAAAAATCAACACAATGAAATCCCAATTTTTGTCTTCCATTAGAAAAATATACTTCACCAGCTCCGAACGTTTCTTGTTTCACAGAAATCCGATTTAAACGAATTATGTATATTCAATTGAAGTTCGAATCGCCAAATTACAGACTGCAGTGCCATTTAGAGCTCGATTTTAATTATAATATAATTATACGTTCAATTGTCATTTATATAATATATTCGTTAATATAATTCAACTCTATACTGAATTATATATTATAATTGATCCAATTCACAAAATATTGTGAATTCCACTATTTTCGACTATTTCGATAATTAAATATATTGTTCTATTATTTATACTAATTAAATATTCAATATTATTTAATTAAACAACAATTTAAATCTCTAAATCACCATTTAAATAATCAAATAATTTAATTGTTATATCGTAAAAATACGGGATGTTACATTCTTTTCCCCTTAAAATAATTTCGTCCTCGAAATTGCTAAGGTAGAAAATAAACCTTATTGGCTAGTTAGAACTTATTTGTTCACTTCTTAACTTCAGTTTCAACTGAACCAATTTAATTTCAATTAAATATTATTTTATTCTTATCAACAAAAAATTTCAAAAATCCTGAAAATTTTCTAACACTTTTACTTTTTGAAAAATTTCGCCCGTACCTCCTTTGTACAGGTAAATAGCTCAAACTCCAACTCGCCTCTCTAGGCCTTCTTCAACCCAAAAGAAAATAAAACAGTCAAGCGGCTTGCCAATTAGGCTCATCAAAATCTCAAACCCATATATAATATAAACCGGTATCTTTTTGTCGGCCATATCAATATATCCTTTCCTTTTGTTACCAATCCTGCATATACCAATGTCAACCCAATCATTCAGTTATACACAAGCCGAATTATGTTCTTAACTCTGATTCCAATATTCATTTCACCTCCTAACTTACCAGTCAAATTCTATTTCGGATTATCTCTAATCCAATCTAATCCAATATTTTCTATCTTAAATCATTTTCCATTTAACTGGTTTCAATTCAATTTCTATTTCTATTTTCCATTACAAATTCTAACTTAGTTTGTATTAATTCAAACAATCTTCCCCATGGAATTTTTAAACATTTTATCTTTTCTAAAACCAGATATCCCTTCAGGATTCAAAACAACTTGCTTTTCACAAAACAATTCAAAAACAAAATCCTTGGTAGTTGTTAGCCTGCTTTGTGAACTAGGCTACACAAAGAGTAAGCAGTGAGAAAGCCACTAACTGGTTCGGATCGGAGGGAACCAGCGCCGGAAAGAAGCAGAAATTGAAGACGCAGACATCACATCGGTTCGGTTCGAAGAGGCACTTCTGCGACCCTAAAGGATAGCAAGAAGCTTTATCCGATCGGATGCGGCCGATCCGAACCCCTTTTTTCTCTAAGCCTATGACCGTTGCTATACACGTTTCCTGAAGCCTATGACCAAGCATGACCATTTCTCCCACGATCTCCCATTAAATCGATGCGCTGTCATCATCTGAAGGCCTCCGAGCCCGACTCTTATGGGATGGGTGCCACATAGTTCCGAACCGGAAGTACTTCGAGAGGATTTTTCACCTCTAAATAGGCCATCAGGGGTCATTTGATGGGATATTTTGGCAAGTTCTCAACTCTAACTTCCTTCATAACCGAATTTCACAACCATATTTAGATCAAAGCCATCTCTTAAAGTTTACTTTTGAGAGATTTGAGTGAGTTTATGCATTGTAATTGTGAAGTTGAGTGAGAATCATTGATGTATTTGCATTCAAATCATCAATCAAAAGAATAGAAAGTGGACGTAGGCTCTTTAACGCCAAACCACTATAAATCGTGTGTTCTTCGTTGCTTTTTAGTTCTATTTCATTTAAATCATAGCTAATTTTGGTGTTAGAACCAATTTTTGGTCTAACATTTTGGTGCTTTCACTGAGAATCCTTCGAATTCTCAGCCTTCTTGGGATTATCATTCTACTATTTGGACTTTCAAGTTCAAAGAAGTTAATCACTTGTCTCTGACATCTTTCATTACTTGTTGACTAACCGTTGAAGAATCAAGTATCATGGCTATGACCAAAGGAAAAGAAGTGCAAGGCGCTAGGGGAAACGTTGCTAGAGAAGATCAGCAAGCCATCGTGTTAACGAGGTCATGCGCTCAAAGCTCTGGAGCAAAACACTCCGATCAGGAGGATCCGAACCAGATAACAGGTGCCGATCTAAACCATATGGAAGGCACCGATCTGATCCGGTCTAATGAGTTCGAGGGCACTCACTCTCTCCGTCCGAACCGCCCCGACCAGGCCACTGTGAACCGATTCGATCCGAACCAGAATGAAGCTGGAACTTCTACTCGAGCTCCCTCCAATGCTCCGATTCCAGCCACGATGACTAATGTTCAGCCTGATCCATCTGCACCCATTACTCAGGGAGACTTTTCACGTTTTCTTGACATGCTACAGAGCACTAAAGAAGCATTGGAAGCCCAAATGCGTGACAACCTTCGCATGTAGGAAAACATGATCACTATGGGTAGAGAACTACAGGAGCTCCGGAGGCAGAAGACTCCTTCCCCAACACGCCTCTTGCTACTGATGATTCGTCTTCTTCGGATGAGGAATGCCCTCGCTAGAGAAGGCCGCTTGAACGGCCTCAGAACCTTGATCAATTGACTTTTGGATCTTTAGGATCCCGAGAAGACGCCGCTCGTGTATTGGGCCCTTATGACCCGAGCCTGCAACAGCCTATGTTGCTATCCATGCGCAGATCCCACGTCCTACCCAGGGATCCTAATATTACCAATCCTACGCAGCAACAGCTTCTCCAAACTCTACCTCCTGAGATTGACCGGGAGCACAAAGAGCGACGTAGAGTAGCTGCCGCCAGAAACAGGAGGTCATCCCCTGATTAGGAACCCAGGGGTAATCCGAACATCAGACCTAGAGAGCCTGTGCAGACATTAACAAATGCCGATGTATGGGCAATGGTGCGCCAGATTATGTCCGAAAGCCGGAGGTACACTAATGAAGATTGGGGCATTGAGCAAAGTCATACCCCCTTCACAAATGATATTCTGGATTTCCAGTTCCCTCGGCGATCCAACTTGCCTCAGATGGATCGATATTCAAGAAGAACAGACCCAGAGTAGCATCTGTTGAGGTATGCATAGTTCATGAACGCGGCAGCAGCCACAGATGCCGTAAAATGCAAAGCTTTTCCAATCTATCTTGAAGACGTAGCGCTAATGTGGTTAACCTGCCTCCTCCCTCGGTCGATATCAAATTTCACAGAATTGACTGAGCGCTTCATGAATCAGTTTCGACTCCATGCCCAAAAGTCCAAGACCATCATAGAATTATCACGGATTAAACAGGCCCCAGGAGAATCTTTGAAGTCATATTTGGATCGCTTCAACCTGGCCGTCACCGAAGTTAGTGATCCCCATGAGCCCACTATCCTGATGGCCTTGATAGAAGGGGTAGATCCTGACATAGAGTTCAGGGATTACTTAGCTGGAAAACCACCTCCTACTAGAGAATTGTTCTATGAAAAAACTAATATCTGCTTAAGGCGAGAAGAAGCCAAGGAAAATCGGAAGAGAAAGTCTGAAGGGGCCTCGAGGGAAGGTGTACAGAGTAACGTTGCTGTGAAACAATCTGGTGACAGTTCAGGGAAGGTGGAAGTAAATGTTGGCAACTAGAGTGGAGGTAATAACAACAGAAATGGGAATGGCAATAGAAGGAACAGAAACCGAGGGAATAGTTCTAGTAAAAGACCCAGATTCCAGACTTTTGAAAATTACACGCCACTAAATGATACGTTGGAGAATATTTATTTAGATACATATAGCATATTGCAGTACAAAAAACCACCACCCAGAGACTCCACTGAGAAAGAAATTGCAATAGGAAAGTTTGCTTGTTTCATGGTACCCACGGTCATTCCACCAATGAATGCCGTCATTTGAGAGATATCGTCGAAAGATTGCTGCGAGAGGGGAAGTTGGACGAGTACAAGGTCGCCCCAAGGGACAGGGGGACAAGCCCCGAACCAAAACCAGCCTGCTTCAAAACCCATAGCTCAGAAAAAAGGTAAGGGGATCGTCATTAATACTATTATAGGCAGACCTCACTTAGCTGGTCGTAGTTTTAAAGGAATGGACCAGTACGTCAACGCCGCCAAGCATTTTGAGGTAGGAGAATGCAGTAGCCTCGAAGACATTACTCCAGTAAAAGAACAAAAGACGATGTCAGACGATGTTGTATTCCACAATAAAGATGATTCCAGAGTTCAATCTCCAACCGACGATCCACTAGTGATCACCACAACAATTGGCCCTGCTTTAGTCCATAAAGTGTCAGTGGACAACGGGTGCTCGGTCAATATCCTCTTCAAGAAAGCTTTCGAACAAATGAGACTCGAAGCAAAAGATTTAAAGCCATGTGAAGGATGGATACGTGGCTTTAACGGAGCATCTACAGCTCCGATGGGTTTTATGGAACTACCAGTCACACTAGGGCAAGGAGATCGCCAGAGAGTAAGGATCCTGCCGTTTGTAATTTTGGATGTGGAGTCGCCTTACAATGCCTTCCTAGGCCGACCGGCCCTTGCCGAATTTAGGTCATGTATTGCACCTTGGTGCTTGCTGCTTAAATTCCCGACTGACTCAGGAGTTTGGGTGATGAGGGGCGACCAAGCTACGGGACGAGCTTGTTACATGATAGAGTTAAAGATGTTAATGAAGGGGTTGAATATAGATGCTAAGGACGATTCCGCCCCTCCAAAGGAGGCCTCAGCATAGCAATTAAGGGTTCCTGCTCCAAGAGAGTCGCCCTCAGACGTGCTCGAGGATATAGATCCCAAAGAGGATAGAGAACCCGGGGACAGGAAGACAACTCCTAATGAAATAACAATAGATATACCTATTGATGAAACAGATCCAACAAAAATACTAAAGATCGGCTCGCAATTAGATCCAGTTCGAGTGAGGGAATTGGCTGATTTCTTAAAGGCAAATCTAGATGTGTTTGCCTGGACTCACGCTGACATGCGTGGAATTTCGCCTACTATCATGAGCCACTCTCTGCGTATTAATCCAAAGCACCCACCAGTCAAGCAGAAAAGATGGATGTTAGGCCCAGAGCGGTCGGCAGCTTTAAAAGAAGTAGAGAAATTAAAAGATAATGGATTCATTAAGGATTCGAAATATCCCGACTGGATATCGAATACTGTCCTGGTCAAAAAGTCAAACGGGAAGTGGAGAACGTATATCGACTTTTCTGATTTGAACAAGGCCTGCCCAAAGGATAGCTTTCCTCTCCCAAGAATTGATCAGCTAGTAGATTCGACGGTCGGGTATGAGCTCTTATCTTTTATGGACGCTTATTCCGGGTACAATCAAATTCCCATGTACATACTAGATCAAGAGCATACAAGCTTTATCATAGACTTGGGGTTGTATTGTTACATGGTAATGCCATTTGGGTTAAAGAATGCAGAAGCTACGTATCAACGTCTAGTCAACTACATGTTTTACAATCAAATCGGGAAGACCATGGCAGTTTACATGACGACATGCTTGTGAAGTCTAAACTCTCTTCCGATCATAAATAAGACTTAGCTGAAATGTTTAATATTCTTCGAAGGTATGGGATGAAGTTAAACCCGCTAAAATGTTCGTTTGAGGTCGCATCTGGAAAATTCCTAGGGTTTATTGTGAGTTCTCGAGGAATTGAGATAAATCCTAACCAAATAGAAGCAATAAGGGACATTGAAGAACCACGCAAGATCAAATACGTTCAAAGCTTGGCCAGAAAAGTTGCTGCATTGAGTAGGTTTATTTCCAAAGCTACAGATAGATGTGTACCTTTCTTCGATCTCATCAAACGGGGAAATCGAAATTTTGAGTGGACTCCCGACTGTTTGGAGGCGTTCCAAAATCTACTAGACTTCTTAGAAAAGCCTCCAATATTATCAAAGCTTGTGGAACATGAGGGTTTGTTTGTCTACTTGGCGGTATCATCTCACGCCGTCAGTACGGCATTAGTACGTGAAGAGGATAAAGTCCAGAAACCAATATATTATGTAAGCAAAAAGCTAGCTGCTATAGAGCGTAATTATCCTAAGATAGAGAAGCTTGCTTATAGCTTCCTGATTGCTTCCCGCAAACTTCGCCATTATTTTCAGGCACAGCCGATAGTTGTATATACTGATCAACCTTTGAGACAAGTGTTGCAGAAACCCGAAGCATCGGGGCTGTTACTTAAATGGAATATTGAGCTGAGTCAATTTTATTTGAACTTTCAGCCATGAAGATCGATAAGGGGCAGGCATTGGCTGACTTTATAGCTGAATTTACAATTCCTGAAGAGAAAACGGTGAGTGACAAGGTAGTTACTTTGGATCGAGAGTTAGAACTTAGTCCACGGAAACTATATACGGATGGGGCCAAGAATGATCGAAAGTTCGGCGCCAGAGTTGTTTTGGTTACTCCTGAAGGACGATCTATCTACTATGCGTTACGGTTAGAGTTTGCTGCTATTAACAACGATTCCGAGTATGAAGCCCTGATTCCCGGGCTGAAACTCGTCAAAGATTTGGGGTGAAGACACTAGATATATATTGCGATTCCAAGATAGTTATATGTCAAATTCGAGAAGAATTTGCTGCTAAAGGACCTCGACTCATCACTTATCTCAAAAAGGTAAAGGAGTTATTGGAAGGTTATGAACATTATAGCATAACACACATTCCAAGAGCGGAAAATCAGAAAGCAGATCGACTGGCGAAGTTAGCAAGTTCTGATAATCCTAAAGAAACCGAAATGGTTCCGATAGAGGTGTTGGAATCACCGAGTTTCGACCTAATTGAAGCAGAGCTAGCCTTGGAAGTTGAACCAGAAAGAGAATCCTGGATGACATCAATTAAGAATTTTCTGAAGAATGGAACCCTCCCATTAAAAAGAGCGAAAGACGAGCTGTAAGACGTAAGGCTGCAAGATACGTTTTACAGGATGACATCCTTTATCGTCAAGGATTTTCAATGCCCCTATTACGGTGTATCGCACACAACGACATTAGACGTGTACTACAAGAAGTACATGAAGGTGAGTGTGGAGATCGCACTGGGGGCCAAACCTTAGCAAAAAAAGTATTACGGTACAGATATTTCTGGCCTACCGCGAATAAAGACGCGGCTGATTATTCACGACGCTGCGCTAGATGTCAAAGATTCGCCAAAGTTCCCAGAGCACCTCCAACCCAGCTCAAGTCGATGGTAAGTCCATGGACATTTGCCATGTGGGGAATTGACATTATTGGAATGTTACCTATTGCTAGAGGAGGAGCTAAGTATGTGATCGTTGCCGTGGACTACTTCACAAAATGGGTGGAAGCTGAACCTTAACAACCATCACGACGAGGAAGGTGATCAGTTTTGTGGTCAGAAAAATAATTTGTCGATTTGGGATATCGAAGACCATCATAAAGGATAATGGGACGCAGTTTGACAGCATCGAGTTCAGAAACTTCTGCCAAAAATATAAGATTGATAAACGATACACTGCAGTAGCTCATCCGCAATCAAATGGCCAGGTCGAAGCCATAAACAAGGTCTTTAAATCAATTCTAAAGAAGCGGTTAGAGCAGGCCAAAGCTAGATGGGTAGACGAGTTGCCATTAGCTTTATGGGCCTATAGGACAAACTTTAAGACGGCTACCGGCCATACTCCCAATTCACTTTCCTTTAGGTCAGAAGCAGTGATCCCAGTAGAATTGGAATTCCCTTCTCATCGAGTTTCGTATTATGATCCGATGACAAATAAAGCACTCCTCCTAGAATCTCTTGATATGATTGAAGAAAAAAGAGATGAAGCCGACTTGCATGCCTCGAGACATCGACATCAAGTAGCACGTTATTATGACCGGAAAGTTCGCTTCAAAACCTTTGAACCAGGAGACCTAGTACTGAAACGAGTCTTCCCACCTTCAACCCAGTTGGGTCCAAAATGGGAAGGGCCATACACCATCCAATGTAAGCTTGATATAGGAGAATCCAAGCTAATGACTATGGACGGTGAGGAGATTCCCAGAGCCTGGAACGCTCAGCACTTACGACGATATCTGAGCTTAATATGAAATGTCATCCCTTTTGTTTTTATAAGCTATGTAAAAAGGCACGACTTGCCTTAAAATATATGTTTATGTGAAAAAAGGATTATGAAGTGGATGTAGGCTACGACTTAGCTGAACCACTATAAAAATATCGTGTGTCATTTACTTTCCTGCATTATTTATATCTCCAACAATTATTCTATCATGACCGTGAAACACGAAATGTTAAATTAAATTTGGAAAGTTGGAAATGACCTATGTGCCGGAGCAAAATAAAATGACTGTTTGTACGATAAAACACAGAAGAATGGGAAGACGACATTCTTAACTTTAACTCTCAAGAATCGAGAGAGAGAGAGAGAGTATAAAGGACGGGAAGATGATGTCCCCTGAGGCGTGAAGGTGCACCCAAATGAGAGACCGCCTCAACGATACTCTAACCTGGTTATGAGACAGGAGAGTATAAAGATGCTAGAAAAAATAGGCATCAATGACGAAAGGAATATGGCCCCGTCAGAGAATCGGGGGCAATTGGATTTTTTAATTTAATCAAACTTGAATAATTCTTGCTCAGTTATCCAAGATTAACTGGGGGCATATATGTGCATACATATTCCCCTCAACAATGACTTCATTATATAACCTTAATATGACATACTTTTGTATTTTCACTTAAGTGCTGAACTAACAACTATCAAACATTGCAGGAAATAAACTATTTTTATTTACAAACATGTGAGTTTGTACAAGGGAAACAAGCAAAAAAAAAAGAAGATGTGAGGGCCGCACTCGCTGCAACAATTTCGGACCAATTGAGTATCAAAATAAAACAAAGCACTTCATCACTTGGGCTTTGGAGCGGACTTGGATTTTTTGGCAGCCTTCTGAGCATTCTTAGCCTCTTTTTCAGCATCCGTCATAATGTGCTTTGGCTTTTTCTTTTCTGCAATCGAAGTGCAAGAATCGGTTGATTTTTTTCCCAAGAGCCATAACACTGGAATCAAGAGAAGATTTTTAGCAAGCTCTTATGTAATAGACCTAGCTGAAAGCTTAACGACTAACCTTGATCTAGGATCCACCACTGCAAGAGGCTTAAGGCTTTCAGGGTTCAGGTCTTTAACTTTTAGCTGCATACGTTTGTCTTGTTCGGCTTTCATTTCAGCTAAAGTGATGTCATCGGCGCTTTTTGAATCCCCAATTATAGCCACATCAGGATCTTCTTCATGCCCTTCATTACTACTGTCGTCTTTTAAGGCATCAATCATCTCGTCATCATGAGAAGTGTCAGCCTTAGACAGTTCAGCTCCCCCTCTTGACTCTATAATGGTAGCCTTATCTTGTCCTCCTCGAGTCTTTTCCGCGGATTTTACCCCAATGGTGGTTCCCTGATGTATGTCAGTCCTTTCGGTCGGCCCAACACCTATAGAATGAGAAGCAACAGTTATCAACTCAGGAGAAAATAAAAGATCCGCCATCCATTGCCCAATTATGTGGTGAAAAGTGGAGACGGCATTGACGAATTGAGGTGAAAATGTAGAAATGCCTTCCGATGGTTTCTCAATGGGAGTGACTATCGTCTCTGACGCTGATTCAGGTATAGGAGATAAAAGGGATGCCTTAGGGATCCCCGGGTTTTCGGGATCATATCCCTCGACTTCAGAAGTTTCAGTGGTAGTGGAAGAAGAACAGCCTCAGGGATATTCTTTTGTTTGGCCATCCGCTTCTCCTCCTCTAAAGCAGTGGCAATGAGGCGACGCTCCTCGGCCAGGCGTGCCGGCTCATCATCTCTCAAATATTTTTCCATATGTTTATCTTCGTCAATGAAGTCTACCTTAAGTTCCTCTTTCTCCCATTCGATAATTTGACTCCATACGTGAATCAAGGTAGTTGGATAGTCTTCAATCCAAGAGATGTTTCGGCGACGAATTATGTGCACGAAGAATTAAATCAGTAGTTCGCCAAAACCGTGCACTTCTTCCTGAGCCTCTGATAGCTGTTTACGGGTCTCTTCAGCAGACTTAATGACGTTTTCCACATTCCCCTCAGCTAGGGCAGCCTTATTCTTGGCTTCCATTAACTTGGACTCCAAGTCAGCGTTTCGTTTCTCCAGTTCAGCATTTTTCTCGCTAAATCATCTTTCTCTTGCTCAAGAGTATTGTAAGCCAGTTGCATTTTAACATTGTCCGACTTAGCATCTTCCGCTTGTTTCTTCAACTCCAAACGCTCTTGACTATGAGATTCCAGCAAGTCATGATAACGCTTCTGTAACTCCTCGAATTGTTGTTTGAAGTTGTTAGCATCTCGTTGAGCGATGACAAGTTGAGCCTCTGTGTCCTCAAGGTCCTTCTCCAAATTTTTCAAGGTCTTTTCATCGGCATCTGCAGTCTTTTTCATCGAATTAACATATGTAATTAAAGTTCGAATAATTCTGGAGAGATTACGTGAATACTTGAACATCTCTGAATATTGCTTCTCGACTGCGTCAATTTTCGATTTAGCCTCATCTACCCACTTTGAGGAAATAGGCTCGAGAGCAGGTAAGAAAGTCAGATTTTCAAAATAATGGTCTGGGTACTGCTTCTCCAGATATGCCCACTTAACTTTGGACTCAACATCCAGTGGTGGAGGTTTGCAGTATGTTAGCTCAGTGTCTCTATGTTTAGTGGGCACGATGGCTGTATCAGCCTTTCCAAGTCACTTCTCAGAAACCTTATGTTTGTCTCGTGAATCGGTATGTTTCGGTGGACTTTTTTCGCGACTGTGCTTGTCTTGAGGAGAAGTTCGGTCTTTGGGCTACAATGTATCTTCTCCCCGACGACTTTGATAGCTTTTATATCAGTCTGGATCCGACCGGATGGGGGAGCGAGAGCACGAGGTGTGTGGCCGATAAGAATCATGAGGCCATCTGTCCTCTCTACCCCGGCTTTCACTGCGATCGTGCTCAACAACAGAAGGGGGTCTAGTCATGCTGCGACGTATTTTCCTGACATCATAGTAGGGGCGAGACATTGTACCTACGCAACAATGTAAAGGAATTCAAAATCAGTGTTCACATGAGAAGTGAGTGCTGTGAAGTGTGGTGCTATTGCGTTGGGTGCATCCTAAGTGGTGTTCCCCCCGACAAACCCGAGTCCGAAGCTAGGACAGCGCGAGTGGGCTCTTTGACTTTCACGGGAGTAGTCTCCTCTGAAGAAGTGAAAATTAAAGGGTTTGTGCAAAAGTCCTCTGAAGTATAGATGGTTTTAGGTAGGGGAGATCTCCTAAACTCTGGAATATGGAATCGTCGGTAGTAAAGACATCTCCTTGAGAAGCGTCTATTGGCATCTCTTTAGGGGACACTGACTTCTCAGGAGAAATAGCATCATCAGGGACGGTATAACCTTCTCTGTACTTTTCATCTATGTTGGCTAACTCATCATTCTGAGTTGAAGATGGAGAAGGTGAGGTTCGAAGAGGTATTGTTGGACTTTTCGAGCCCTCGCCCATTTCAGGAATAATGTCCACTGGGGGTATATATACATATGGACCCGACCGATGACCTATGCTATGGGTAACGGATAGTAACCCGTGATGATGTAGATACTCGTCCTTAAGAACTTCGTCAATGGTTAGAAATTTTTGATCGCCATTGAGGAGACGATGCAACCGATCAAAGTATAATTGATACGATATTTGTTTTGGGGTATCAATTGCGAATAAAAGAGAAAGCAGGTTAATGTGTTGGCATGAACATTGAAACACCCCACCTCCGTTAGGTTCACTCTCTAAGGGAATGCCCTAATTTTTGGTGGAGGTTTATAAGTATAAGTCACAGATATACAAGACAGATATAAGAACACATATTTTTGAACAGCGGAAAAAAAACAACAACCTTTATTTCATTAAAAATACGTGTTACAACAACCATACCATAATTGTCTTACAATACTTCCAAAAACATAACATCTTCATAACTGTCTTGATTACATTATTTAAAGAAGCATAAAGAAAACATAAATAAACTGCAAAAGTCCCATAGTTGTTATCCAAAGCCATAGTCCAAAACGAAAAGATCCAAGCAATACATTCTTTCTCTTCAAGCTGGATAAGAAGGCTGGTCAAGCTGCGGTATTCCCTCCCTGTGGACCTGGGGGGGGGGGGAACGGAAGAAAAGAAGACGAAAGAAAAGTAGAGTCAGACATAAAGCCTGAGTAAGTCTAGGACTATTCAGTCTATGAATAAAGAACTGGGTATGATAAGTATAAACTAGAAATGGGAAAGCACCATATACTTGGTTAAGTTGTCTAGGGTCGAATATACTATTGTACCCCATATTAATCTCTGTACCCCATATAAACTAGTTCCCAACAGGCACCCCATAATCAGGGTGAAGTGATCCATTTTATGATGATCGGCACCTACTCGCATAGTTACATGTCTCTTACGGCCCCCGATGTTGTAGTTACCTATGCTGGTCCCACCATGGGGTGTATCAAGTCCCATGGCGGCGGCCCGACACAACCCTAGAATGCACATGTATGCTACTGGTGCCCAGTGCCTTATTTTTCTGCGCCGGAGTGTGTGCACGCCCGCACCCCATTAGAACCTACACTGCTGCACCACCGTCGTCGATTTGACCTCTTACCATCAGCCCAGTAATCGTGCCCCACCCTGCCTAGTTTCAGGGTATCATGATACCTAATAGGGTTACTGCTGAAAAGGGTCCCCCGTTACTAGGTTTTCTATTTCTAGCCAACATGCTAAGTTGGTTAAGTGTTTTATAAACCTAACCCCAATCAGTCTGTTTAGTTTAGCATGTTCCATTCTGATTAAGTATTAATATAATTTACTTAATCCTATCAATCCTGACTCAGCCTTAATTGTCTTATTAAAGCCTTGACCTCTCACATTAGACCGGTATTGTTGTGGCTGCCTGTTGCCGGTTGGGTCCGGGCAGTCTTACGCCACAACTCAGTCTAACCTCGGGTCCTTATTGGGCTCCATGTTTAACCACCCACATTGGATAGGTGTTGTTGTGACTACTGGACAGCCGGGCAGTTCC
The DNA here is from genome assembly GCA_030737875.1 of Allium sativum. Taxonomy (NCBI): domain Eukaryota; kingdom Viridiplantae; phylum Streptophyta; class Magnoliopsida; order Asparagales; family Amaryllidaceae; genus Allium; species Allium sativum. Next base: position 622,335,363 of record CM060910.1, read on the forward strand.
GGGCAGGTTTACATCACAACTCAATCCAACCTCGGGTTAATCACATCGTATTTTCTACATTTACATATTTTGTCTTTCTTCTTTATTTTCTTATATGTAAATATTTGCGGCCCATTATTCAAAATCAATTTAAGCTAATGGTGTAAAGGCTTACACCAATCATGGGCCCAACCCATTCTTGAATTTGGGCCCCTCAACTTTTATATTTTCATTTATTAATTAATTTGGCCCAACGCTATTTTCCTCGTTTAATACGTTCGTTTATTATAATATATGTTGGGCTTAGCCTTTTAAGCCCAACTTAGCCACGTGAAAAAGGGGAGGCTTAAAACGTGATTATATGCACAAAGAGGGGAATGTGAACGCATGAACTTGCAACATAACGTTGGAACTACAAAATAGAAACTGGTGTACTTGCATTGTGGTAACATATATTTTGGTCATAAAACATAAGTGACATGAATCAAACCATGTAAACTTGTAGTTAAGTTAAGAATCTAACTAAATTAGATATCATTATTAACACATAGTCTTAACTACAACATAAACCTATATTTTTACTTAGGCATAATGTCAAACATAAGCAAATCATGTTTATAGAATTACTGTATGTTTACAAAGGTGCTTACTCTTGTTACTAATACAAAAGTATAGTTCAACTAGAATTATTCCAACTTAATCATGATTTTTAATCTATTCACATAATCATGGCACAAATATACCCAAACATGAAATCATGGTTTTTGATCTATTCATGTAATCATGGCATAAATATTCCTAAACATGAAATCATGGTTTTTACTTTATTCATGCAAACTTGCAATTGGAATGTAAATCTAACTTAGCTATGTGTCACATATATTATCATATAATTCTTGTTAACAATATAGGCCTAACATGTTTTTCAATTAGGCATAATACCAAACATAGCCTAGTCATATTCATAAAATCAACATAAGTTCACAAAGAGGCTTACTTTTGTTTCTAATACAAAAGTATGGTTTTATACATAGATCATGATGCCAATTCCAACATAATTTCATATGAATCATAATGCCCCAAATTTGATCCAATTACACAAAAAGTGAATTTGTACAAAAATATAAATTATGTTGGCATAGTAGCAAAACCACATACTTGCATGAATCTCAATTAAACAACCACAAACATGTAGCTTCAACATGAATTACATACTTGTGAATATCCAATCGTATACTTGCATGAATATCAAATAAACTACCGCAAACATGTAGTTTTTATCATGAATTACATACTTGCGAATATCCAATCGTTATATCACAACATTCCAAATCGATTAGAATCATAGCAACGCACAAATATGAATTACTATCACCACAAATCAAGTGTAATTCTCATTTTACACAAATCAAACACAGTTATTTAATTCATACCGGAATAGTACTCTACTTACAATCGTGTGACGAATTCTTCAATTCAGGAATCTGAATTCTGGATTTGGAGATGCTATTCCTTTGATGTAGGCGTTGATTTGATTTGTTTACGTTTAATTTGTAGTTGCTTTGTGCTTTAGAGTTTGTCTCCTAATCGTCTCTCAAATTGGTGGCTACTCCTAGTCGTTCCTCAGCAGCATGATGGCCTCATTCTTATTTTTGAATGAATAGATTAGGTAGAGTCTAGGGTCATTTTTATAGAGTTTATGAATTGATTAGGACCGTCGATGTAGCTTGGGTTAATCGTAGCCATTCATTCGAAAGAGAGACCAATCAGGAGCTGACACCTAGCCCTAGTGACAAAGCAAGGCTCAGAAAATCGACCAAACACAGACCAGGCCAGCCAGGGTGGGCTGGGTTCGACCTGGCTCTGGGGCCAGGTCGACAGCCCAGTCGACAGCCCTGTCGACAGCCCTGTCGACCTGGCTAGCCCAGGTCGACTGCCAAGTCGACCTGGGTGTCTTAGGCGGGAATTTTCCCGCCCTGGCCAATTGGGCCCGATTTTGAATTTTAAACTAGTTTTTCTGAGCTGTTTTCGTCTGTTCAGAATTTTAAACCTAATTCTGAAACTTCCGGAGACCATATCTTGGTCATACGGACTCCGATTTTCGAATACTCGGACTCTATTTCGCGTATTTTTCTGAGACGAACGCAATGGCGTATCCCGTTTCCCTTAATTCTTTTATTTGAAATTAATTATACTTTAATTTATGAATTTCACGGTTATAGAATACACGGGGTGTTACATTCTCCCCCACTTAAAAGGATTTCGTCCCCGAAATCTTCAAGTTAGGAGGAATGTATATCCTAACATCCAATCATCCATCTACTCATCCATCAAACACGAGTATCCATTGTCCTTAAAAGACTTCTAATGCTTCATGATCATATGCGAAGTGTGTGTACATGTACTTATCTAATGCAAAATCAGGCGGTCTACTGATTCAGTTGACCTCCTTAATGCGAATTATGTAAGTGCCATGAATCCATTATGTATGCAAATTTTCCTATTCATGATTCTACATGAGTGCACAGTCATTCATACAAATGCACTATCCATATGACAACACATTAAAGTTCAACCATATACGAATGCAAACGTATATGCATATGCAATATGAAGTGACTGAGCCGATCTAAAACCTAGATTGTGTGTGTATATGCAACCACGAGCAACCACTAGCAATCACTTGCAACCACTTGCAACCATCATCCATAACATGTTTCAATTACATGTTTTCATCCAAAGAGATTCTACCTATGGTTCTCAAGATAGGATCGAGGAGGGAAATAGGATAAAACAAAGCATCTAGAATAAGTTAACGATGTACCGCCAGAAGGTCCGGTCTGCTTCTCAGGGCAGTCTTTGCTGATGTGTCCAGTCTTCCCACAATGAAAACATTCACCTTGCTTTCTCTTCCTCTTTCTACAATCCTTGGCTATGTGCCCTTCCATACCACAGTAATTGCATTTCCTTTTATCACGTGAGTTGTTGTTCTTGCCTCCTTTCTCGAGGTCTACCTTCTTATTCTTAGAATCGTTGGGCTTGACCTCTTTCTTCCCTTGAGAGTTTTCTGCCTTTGCCTCCTTCTTGTCCTTATCTTCCTCGTTCAGCAATGCCATCTGCACCAACCTTTCGTACATAGCTCCCATGGGTATATGGGTCATGGCCAAACTGTGTAATGGCTCATTCAACCCTTTGACAAAGCGGAGAGCCTTCTTGTGCGGGGTGTTGACTAGGTCCAGCCCAAACCTAGCCAGCTCATCGAACTGATTAACATACTCTTTGACTGTCTTGTTCCCTTGCTTAAGAAATAAGAATTTTTCCAACTGCAAACTCCTTTCCGCATCTGAGAGAAATTTAGCCTCAAACCTTGCCCTAAAATCCTCCCATGTCTCCACTGGTCTTTCTGCATTAGTGACTTCCCACCAGTAGGAAGCCTCGCCCTTTAGTAGCCATACTGCCAGTTGTACTTTCTGTCTATCTTCTACCTTAAAGATGATGAATAAGTCCTCGGTTTCTTTCAGCCAATTTCTAGCTGCCACGAAGGACTCAGTTCCATGAAAATCCTTTCCTCCCATAGCTTTAAAATCTTTACATATCTTAGCAAAAGTGTTTCCCCGCGGAGGAGGTGGAGGAAGAGGTGCTGCTGCAGCTGGATGATTTCCTACAGCTGGGGGAGGAGGAACGGTAGGACCTGGCTGAGTGGCCCTTGCTTCTAAGAACCGTCTAAACCAACCAGGTATTGGTACACCCTCTGGCAAGTTAAGTTCTTCGGACATGCTGAAACAAAAAGGATAGATTTAAAACGAAGGATAAGAGATAGTACCTATGGCTTTGGGGGGACTTTGCCTTTTTAAAATAAAATAATATTTTTTTTTTAAAAATGCTTCTTTAAATTTCCTTTTTGAAAATAAATTTACAAAACTTTTTATCTTATCTGGTAAACCTATGCTCTGATACCAAGTGAAACACCCCACCTCCGTTAGGCTCACTCTCTAAGGGAATGCCCTAATTTTTGGTGGAGGTTTATAAGTATAAGTCACAGATATACAAGACAGATATAAGAACACATATTTTTGAACAGCGGAAAAAAAACAACAACCTTTATTTCATTAAAAATACGTGTTACAACAACCATACCATAATTGTCTTACAATACTTCCAAAAACATAACATCTTCATAACTGTCTTGATTACATTATTTAAAGAAGCATAAAGAAAACATAAATAAATTGCAAAAGTCCCATAGTTGCTGTCCAAAGCCATAGTCCAAAACGAAAAGATCCAAGCAATACATTCTTTCTCTTCAAGCTGGATAAGAAGGCTGGTCAAGCTGCGGTATTCCCTCCCTGTGGACCTTGGGGGGGGGGGGAAATGGAAGAAAAGAAGACGAAAGAAAAGTAGAGTCAGACATAAAGCCTGAGTAAGTCTAGGACTATTCAGTCTATGAATAAAGAACTGGGTATGATAAGTATAAACTAGAAATGGGAAAGCACCATATACTTGGTTAAGTCGTCTAGGGTCGAATATACTATCGTACCCCATATTAATCTCTGTACCCCATATAAACTAGTTCCCAACAGGCACCCCATAATCAGGGTGAAGTGATCCATTTTATGATGATCGGCTCCTACTCGCATAGTTACATGTGTCTTACGGCCCCCGATGTTGTATTTACCTATGCTGGTCCCACCATGGGGTGTATCAAGTCCCATGGCGGTGGCCCGACACAATCCTAGAATGCACAGGTATGCTACTGGTGCCCAGTGCCTTATTTTTCTGCGCCGGAGTGTGTGCACGCCCGCACCCCGTTAGAACCTACACTGCTGCACCACCGCCGTCGATTTGACCTCTTACAATCAGCCCAGTAATCGTGCCCCACCCTGCCTAGTTTCAGGGTATCATGATACCTAATAGGGTTACTGCTGAAAAGGGTCCCCCGTTACTAGGTTTTCTATTTCTAGCCAACATGCTAAGTTGGTTAAGTGTTTTATAAACCTAAACCCCCAATCAGTCTGTTTAGTTTAGCATGTTCCATTCTGATTAAGTATTAATATAATTTACTTAATCCTATCAATCCTGACTCAGCCTTAATTGTCTTATTAAAGCCTTGACCTCTCACATTAGACCGGTATTGTTGTGGCTGCCTGTTGCCGGTTGGGTCCGGGCAGTCTTACGCCACAACTCAGTCTAACCTCGGGTCCTTATTGGGCTCCATGTTTAACCACCCACATTGGATAGGTGTTGTTGTGACTACTGGACAGCCGGGCGGTTCCGGGCAGGTTTACATCACAACTCAATCCAACCTCGGGTTAAACACATCGTATTTTCTACATTTACATATTTTGTCTTTCTTCTTTATTTTCTTATATGTAAATATTTGCGGCCCATTATTCAAAATCAATTTAAGCTAATGGTGTAAAGGCTTACACCAATCATGGGCCCAACCCATTCTTGAATTTGGGCCCCTCTACTTTTATATTTTCATTTATTAATTAATTTGGCCCAACGCTATTTCCCCCGTTTAATACGTTCGTTTATTATAATATATGTTGGGCTTAGCCTTTTAAGCCCAACTTAGCCACGTGAAAAAGGGGAGGCTTAAAACGTGATTATATACACAAAGAGGGGAATGTGAACGCATGAACTTGCAACATAACGTTGGAACTACAAAATAGAAAGTGGTGTACTTGCATTGTGGTAACATATATTTTGGTCATAAAGCATAAGTGACATGAATCAAACCATGTAAACTTGTAGTTAAGTTAAGAATCTAACTAAATTAGATATCATTATTAACACATAGTCTTAACTACAACATAAACCTATATTTTTACTTAGGCATAATGTCAAACATAAGCAAATCATGTTTATAGAATTACTATATGTTTACAAAGGTGCTTACTCTTGTTACTAATACAAAAGTATAGTTCAACTAGAATTATTCCAACTTAATCATGATTTTTAATCTATTCACATAATCATGGCACAAATATACCCAAACATGAAATCATGGTTTTTGATCTATTCATGTGATCATGGCAAAAATATTCCTAAACATGAAATCATGGTTTTTACTTTATTCATGCAAACTTGCAATTGGAATGTAAATATAACTTAGCTATGTGTCACATATATTATCATATAATTCTTGTTAACAATATAGGCCTAACATGTTTTTCAATTAGGCATAATACCAAACATAGCCTAATCATATTCATAAAATCAACATAAGTTCACAAAGAGGCTTACTTTTGTTTCTAATACAAAAGTATGGTTTTATACATAGATCATGATGCCAATTCCAACATAATTTCATATGAATCATAATGCCCCAAATTTGATCCAATTACACAAAAAGTGAATTTGTACAAAAATATACATTATGTTGGCATAGTAGCAAAACCACATACCTGCATGAATCTCCATTAAACAACCACAAACATGTAGCTTCAACATGAATTACATACTTGCGAATATCCAATCGTATACTTGCATGAATCTCAAATAAACTACCGCAAACATGTAGTTTTTATCATGAATTACATACTTGCGAATATCCAATCGTTATATCACAACATTCCAAATCGATTAGAATCATAGCAACGCACAAATATGAATTACTATCACCACAAATCAAGTGTAATTCTCATTTTACACAAATCAAACACAGTTATTTAATTCATTCCGGAATAGTACTCTACTTACAATCGTGTGACGAATTCTTCAATTTAGGAATCTGAATTCTGGATTTGGAGATGCTATTCCTTTGATGTAGGCGTTGATTTGATTTGTTTACGTTTAACTTGTAGTTGCTTTGTGCTTTAGAGTTTGTCTCCTAATCGTCTCTCAAATTGGTGGCTACTCCTAGTCGTTCCTCAGCAGCATGATGGCCTCATTCTTATTTTTGAATGAATAGATTAGGTAGAGTCTAGGGTCATTTTTATAGAGTTTATGAATTGATTAGGACCGTCGATGTAGCTTGGTTTAATCGTAGCCATTCATTCGAAAGAGAGACCAATCAGGAGCTGACACCTAGCCCTAGTGACAAAGCAAGGCTCAGAAAATCGACCAAACACAGACCAGGCCAGCCAGGGTGGGCTGGGTTCGACCTGGCTCTGGGGCCAGGTCGACAGCCCTGTCGACCTGGCTAGCCCAGGTCGACTGCCAAGTCGACCTGGGTGTCTTAGGCGGGAATTTTCCCGCCGTGGCCAATTGGGCCCGATTTTGAATTTTAAACTAGTTTTTCTGAGCTGTTTTCGTCTGTTCGAATTTTAAACCTAATTCTGAAACTTCCGGAGACCATATCTTGGTCATACGGACTCCGATTTTCGAAAACTCGGACTCTATTTCGCGTATTTTTCCGAGACGAACGCAATGGCGTATCCGGTTTCCCTTAATTCTTTGATTTGAAATTAATTATACTTTAATTTATGAATTTCACGGTTATAGAATACACGGGGTGTTACAAACATTCAAAATTGAAATCTAAAAGATCGATGCTTTACTTGATTTGGTCCATCTCCTGGCGCCCCCCAGCTGTTATCTGATATAAAACCATTCGAGATTAGAATCGCTGGCCTAGCTGCTAAATGGAGCTGAAATAATTTTCCTCTTTGGGACTGATTCAAAATAGGAGATGGAAGGAGTTTCTCGAGTCCGATGCTTGAAATTATAAAAAAAGTGGATGTCACTGAAAGTAGGCTCTATACCTAAAACCTCTCCGTATGCTATATATAAGGTATATAAATAAGCATAAGAGTTGGGGTGCAGCTGCATGGGGGCAATCCGCATTTGTCTCTAAAAGTCGACGACAAAAGGCGGAAACGGTGGAATAGCCCCAACCATACACATAAATCGGGTAACTGCCATGAATCCTTCCGGAGGATTGTGGGGACGATCGACTTTCGATGGCACTAGGGTATCTCTTTTCAGTATCCCATGCATTAAACATATTCGAACAAGTCTGTCGTCATCAATCGTCGATTCAACAGAATCTTTGGGTAATTCCAATATAATGACATACTCAAAATCGTCAGGAGCTCGATCATCTTCTATCCCTCCTTCCTCTTCATCGCCCAGAGAAACTTCACTATCGTAAGGTGTTTCACTATTATGTGCTCCTACTTCATAATCTGAGCCCTCATCGTCCCATTCGGGGTCTGAGGAAGAGGATATGTCATTAAGAGCAAATCTCTCAGAAGTTTCCGCAACTTCTATCTTCTTTGCTAACCTAGATGAACATCTCTCGGCCATGATCACTAGACTACTGAAGAAGTAATAACATAAGTTATAGAAGATAGTCCGCATCCCCCCGTGTGTGTATATGAACTGAAGTGTGTGCTACGTGTACCAAAGATGCAAAGTAAACACATGAGAGCATGATATAAAGATTCAAAAGAGTAATAATGTTTCAGAATAGTTCTTGATGTTTGTTATGTTCGTAAGGCGCTATCCTAACTGTTCATCAAGTTGAAGGTTATGCCAAGCATTGATTAAGCTAGTTGGAAAAATTCTCGCACATTGAGTTGGACTGTTTCGGTTCGGATATGTGTATTAGGATCAGATCGGGGGGCAAAGTCATGTTTCGGTCTGAAGCAAACTTTCACACCCAGTGAGTGAAACCAGATCGATTCGGATGTAGGCTTTCGAAGCGGATCGGATTATCTTGAATAATCCTTCTTCTCCTTGTCTATTATTCCGATCCGACCCGATCAGGTAGGCTTTGTTTTCCCTTTTTCTACTCCGACCAGATCCGGTCTTGTAAACATCTTTCCCTTCCCTTCACTCCAACGTTTCTCCACCTGAACCGATCCCAGTTCCTCTCCTCTTCTTCATCTTCTTCATTTTTCATCTCGCTTAACCATTACCGAACCCAGCTCCATTTCACAAACCACAATTAAGACCAAGCACTTACGTGCTCAACTATCCAGTAAGATCCTAATCCCCTCTCCCAATGCCTCGAGATGGTGACAGAACCACCAACGACGACGAGGAGAGAGAAAGCCACGGTGTCAGAATTAAACAAGCACCATGTTCGAATCGCCCAATTTTTACCATAAATCTAAACTGAAAACGATTACAGCAAGGTAATTCGAGATTTTAAACCTACCAAGTTGTTTAATTTAATGAAGAACGAGATAGTTTCGGAGTTTTTTAAGTTTTAGAGTTTCGGTGCAAAATCTGTTGGGCGAGAGCAATAAAAGAAGGAGAGGAAGAAGAATACGGGAGGAGGACTTATATAAGTTTATGGTGACCACTCGTATTCCCAATCTATCTTACGCCGTTCGGACCGGGATTCAGGCCCACAAAGGCTTTCTGGGCTGTTAGTCCACTGTTAAGCAATACAGGAGGGAAATCCATTTGGGTCGGGTTTGAACCGAAAGGGATTATGCACATTGACTCGGCATGTAGGTTGAATTCAAGGAAAAATAAAGAAAAAGCTTACCTGGAGGAATCACTGGACATTTAAAAGAGCTCTCAAAGTTGTTTGAAAGTGAAGAAAGTAATTCATATGGTTTATGGATATATATATATATATATAAGCAACAAAGGGAACGACTTTATGAAGCGATACAACTCTACAAGCAAAATGGAAGCGGTCATTCAATGGTTTTTATTCAAAGGATGTTTGTAAACTACTTCGAAGCACACTTTATCTTAAATAAGAGTGTACTTCGAGGGGGCAAAACGTTAGCCTACTTTGTGAACTAGGCTACGCAAAGAGCAAACAGTGAGAAAGCCACCAACCGGTCCGGATCAGAGGGAACCAGCGCAGGGAAGAAGCAGAAATCGAAGACACAGACATCACATCGGTTCGGTTCGGGGAATCACTTCAGCGACACTAAAGGATAGCAAGAAGCTTTATCGGATCGGATCGGAGGCGGCCGATCCGAACCCCTTTTTTCTCTGAGGCTATGACCGTTGCTACACATGCTTCCTGAAGACTCGGAAAAGCACGACCATTTCTCCCACGATTTCCCACTAAATCGATGCGCTGTCATCATCTGAAGGCCTCTGAACCCGACTCTTATGGGATGGTGCCACATAGTTCCGAACCGGAAGTACTTCGAGAGGATTTTTCACATATAAATAGCCATCATGGGTCATTTGAAGGGATCTTTTGGCAAGTTCTCAACTCTAACTTCCTTCATAACCGAATTTCACAACCATATTCATATCAAAATCATCTCTTAAAGTTTATTATTGAGAGATTTGAGTAAGTTTGTGCATTGTAATTGTGAAGTTGGGTGAGAATCATTGTTGTATTTGCATTCAAATCATCAATCAAAAGAATAGAAAGTGGACATAGGCTCTTTAACGCCAAAACACTATAAATCGTGTGTTCTTCGTTGCTTTTTAGTTATATTTCATTAACATCATAGCTAATTTGGGTGTTAGAACCAATTTTTGGTCTAACAGTAGTAATCTGCCACTTAGCAACTCGAAAATGAACACCAATGATGCAGCTGTCATCATCAGAATCTATTTTCCAGCGATCAAACTGAGTTCAATACTATACCACTTTTAAAACCATTTCTAAACACTTTCATTTTGAAATCCATTTCAAAATATCCTTTCATAGTGCTTGTAAAACAATGTGAAATCTCCCAGGATTTTAAATTTCTCATATAGTCAATCCAAATCCATCTACAAACACCTTTCCAAATTTTTAGGGTTTTAATTTCTATTCTGATTTAAATTTAGATTTAATTCATCTGATTCCACATATTTCACTTATATGAATTCTGATTGGCTATTTACATAACCATTTCACATTTTATAATCTTATTCGATTATAATCACAACTAACACGTCCAATATACTATAATACTTCAAATATCTATACTTTGTTTATATCAAAATATAATTTGGATAAAATTATTTCATTTACCCTCTTTTCAAACCATACTGTGTCGGTCGATCGTATTCAAGTGCTTGTAAACCCTTACCGGTATAGTGGATCAAACTGATCGACCAGAACCCATAAACAACTCAACCAATAAATCTACACAATATAAAACCATTTTTATATCAAATACGCGCTCATATATATACACTCAAACTCAATCTAGGGTATTACTAACCCCATCTCTACTGACTCATGCCACAGAGCCAAGGTAATTACTTAACCTTCATCTCTGATACCACTGTAACGACTGGGGTTTTCACAATCCTGAGTAACCGACATAAACTCAATGTCAGCTATTCAAGCATCAGAATTACCGGATAGTCCATAAAAGAAATTAGAGCGTGAGAATAGATAAGATAGAAACTTAGAATAGAAGAAGAAGAAGAACATGCAACATCAAAGTATACACGAATCTCCGAGCGGAACGAACAATGTATAATAGATACATAACTTTGAAATAAAACTAGTATATGTATACAGTAACATTATCAGAATACAACACTTACAACAAAGTGGAAATAACAATCTAGATAATCCTGAAGCCTCCTACTCCAGCTCTTCAAGTATCTGTAAATATCGACTACTTGACTGCCCGTACAAAATTGGGCACCCAAGAGTTTAGGGAAAACAAAACAAAATAAACTCCCGGTAAGTCATGTGACTGGTGTAAGTATACTCAAATCATGTGTTTAACTTTTCAATATCCTTTCGAACCAAAGGATAATCGTAAGACCGATCCACACATAAACACGGATGGTTTTACCTTACGATAACCCAAATGTTTTTCTAAAACGATACTTATCTGATATTATAATAATGTCTAGATCAAGTAAATAGAAATCTAGCAGAAACGCTTTCATCTCACATTCTACATATATAAGATACAATCAAAACCACGGGCTCTTATTAGGGAATGGATTCCAATTATGACAAGATATGGATCCACCTTCCGATCAGTGTACTCTAGAAGCGATACACTGGAGTCCAACAAGAACATCTTTAAACTCGACCACACATGACCGACCACTCATTTCTCTTGAGTGTATCGAATATATTGTCACCTACGATTGCTAGCAACATAACCGTTCCCGGGAGATACATAATTGTAAGGAGTAACAAATATGAATATTCTATAGATGGTGACAATATACCCTAATTGTGTGCGACTTACTTAGCCATGCTGCCTGCCCGATTTCTGTCATTTCCCAGTTGATGAGGCTTGAGGTCATGACGTATCTTTTAACAGATCACTCTTTTAATTACTTTGAATGCCACATCGTCATACCCATCAAATCACAAATTGATTTCCCCAAAAATACCACAGGTATAAGCTAAGAGAAAAGAATTCCTCCGCCAATGTAAATACGTTCGAATCGATCAATTTACGCGATCTACTAGATATACTCTGTCAGACGTTCGTCCATTCAAGTTGTCATAGGATTGAACAATCCAAAAGCACTATTCTGTAAACAGGACAGCCCTTGCATAACTCCATCTTCAGTTGTCTTCATCATATTTGATTCGCAATGCTAATGCCATACGGAGTGGTTTTTAGATAATATATTTGATCCCGGTCTCTTCGTATTGACAACGGAAATGGTCAAAATCTTCGATAGTCAATGATTTAACTATCAAAGGAAAACATGTGTGCAACCAATGATATTATTTCCAGATGGAAATTCTATCGATCAATCAACATTTATTCATTTCCCCATTTCTCGTTTCCATATATTCATCAAATCCTTATTTTCTAATTTTAGAAAATATACATTATTAATTTTGGAAAACGTTTCCATTTCTGATTTACGCATCAATATCTTCCTACATATATCAATCTCTAACTGTAAACTAGTAAGAGAACAACCCCCTACGTATTAACACCGAAGGCTAAAACCAACAACTAGATCGATGCCCAGAAAGCAATTCAACTCAACTAATTTCTAGTCAGTTTCTAATTTAAGTAATTCCATTTAAATTCCTAATTCAAAACCCCAAATTCCTTTATAATATTTTATTAGCAAAATATTTACTTTAAATCAATATTATGTTACACCCGTGTGCGAAGCACGGGTCTAAACCTTCCTAATGTAAAATTCTCTTTCTTTATAAAACTCTATTCATTTTTCCAAATATTTCCCTTTTATATTTCTATTTACTTTCTATAAATATTTCATTTTAAAATTCAATTTATTCTATATAAATCCTTTTATATAATTCTATTTATTTAACAAATAGATATTCCTTTTTAATTCTATTTATTTAACAAATAAATATTCCTTTTATAAAATACTTTGATTTTATAATTATTTTCTTTTCAATATACACTTTGAAAATTCCCATTATACATTCCAGTATTTCATATGGTATTTAAAATACCAAATAACATGACCAGTGTCATCATAATCAGTAACAGATTATATATCACATCATATATCACAATATATGAAGAACAGTAAAATAAATGTTGAGGAATCCAGTAGGATTCCTCCGACCTGTTTCCCTGCATCCACATATGTTAAACAATATAAAATAACGTCGATTTCATTTCAATATGAAATATTCTGATAAATAGAATCAATATTTGACTATCAATATATATATATATATCGTTATCTATACTTTCCACCCATCACTTAACAGTTCAACCAAACAGTCAGCACACAGCAATTAATCATCATTTATCAGATCTAAAAATACGTTATAAAAATAAAAACTGATAGAGTTGGTGAGTTTTACTCACATTGGACGATCATCATTAATAACGATAATCATTGCTTGATTCAGACGGACAATTTATTTTTCTATAAATTGTAACAAGCTTTGATTCACTCCTAGTCAGTTCCATTCTGTAGCCACCGTCCATACGATTCCAACGGATCTTGTTTCATGAAATTTTGAGTATGTACGACAAAGTTATGCATTTTTAAAGTTAACATACTAATTTAAAAGTAAAATGAACTTATTATTATTTTTAAATGGGCCATACCCATTGTAACGACCACAGATTTTGCCTGACCTTAATCGATCGGAAAATCAACCAAGACCGTTCAAAACCCGGATACGTTAACTCTGGGCATACAACACATCAGAACAACAACAGCAGACTTTTATAACATAATAATAATGTTACATCAGAGTAAAAGATATATATTAGAGTACATTGGATAAGATTACAACGGAAGATAAATTTACAATAAATTAAATACATTGCAGCGGAACTAATCTCAGCGAAAGGCTATCAATATTCTGGCCACAACACCAGTCTTCAATCCAGGATCTTTGCTTTAATAAATCTGCCAAATAAGCTACTCGACTGCCCGTGTGGAGAGACGGCACCCGAGTTTGCAAAGTGAAACAAACTACAGGTCAGTCGTGGGACTGGTGTGAGAATTCTTAACCTAATTATCTAATAAAAGGGCTAATCACAGGACCACGCCGCTAACGCGGAACGGGTTTACTCCATTGGATTGCCAGTGCATAGCTAAAGTAGATCGTCAAATAACACAATGCTTTTTAGAAAAATGAAACCATTATAAGACCCAAGTCCCATCACACAATGCAACGCAAACCGGAGGATAGGGTTTTACCTTATAATGGTCAAGAAATGATAAATACGCAAAATACGATATTATTATTAGTGTGTATATGTTTTACTTAAAACACTTCAATCATAATATCAATCATAAACGGCATAATACCCCATCCTATTATGTCGCCGTACTAGTAATACAATCAAAACCGCAGGTGTCGTATTGGAAGTTGGATTTCCATCATGAACCAAGGCAAAAGATAGTCCTTACTGAATTCGAGACAATCTAGCCCATGTCTCAGGATCAGAGCTCGAGTGACCCTTGGATCTTCAGGGCCGGTCCCCCAAAAGTGCAGTGGGTGGATTAATTATGCCTGAACAATACGTTACCCCGCCCTATGGGGCGTAAATAGAGCCACTAGGGACTCAAATAACCGAGGCGCCTCATTCCATCATCCACATAAGTAAATGTCTGGGCTCCATACCATGACACCACTTCTAGCTAGAAGAAAACGTATGTCCTCCCTACAGTCCTTACTCCCGTTTTAGGTTCATACCGGGGTGTGAGGCTCGCGAAGTCACGTTACACAAAGCTATGCCTAAATAGACTGTGCTTTGATCATCAACCACAAGGCCTGCTTTTCAACAAAAGCCTTGATCATTTGCATCATAGCATGCCACATTGTCAGACCCTACCATATCATTGAACATCTACCAATATATATATATATATATATATATATATATATATATAACCTCTAAGCTCATACGTCTTAGAGAAGGGTGTTTAGTGAAGAATAAATTCTACACCATCAAACAGAAATATATAATCAATAGCGTTCAACAAAAACAGTAGAAAGGAATACAATGTCAGACACACAATCCATTTACAAGTCCGCTCTGCGTCTGAGCGAAACAACGTGTCCGTCGATCTCCAAATACGTTTGGATGATCATCACCAAATACCTTGCCTTGGAAGGCAGGTCCCAATTCAAGATACCAGTCATCATCTTCCCAACGATGTGAAAACCTTCGGTCTTCAGGCACCGTCTTCATCTTTGACTCTTGATCGTCGTGATGATTATTCAGAATGGGTTAAACCCGGTCTTTCTGAATAACTCGCGTATTTTGTGATTAAAAAGTAATTATTGTAAAATCACACATTACGCCACATTCCGATTCCGAATATTCTTTTAATAAGATATTCAAATTAAAAGATTTTCATTAATTTTATCAAAGATAAAATAATAATTAAATCTTAAATCTTTCTTAAAAGATTTATTAAAACTCTAATTTTTGATTTAATATCAAAAATTATTATTACAAATCAATTTCCAAAATATGGAATTACACAGAAATCAAATCAATACATAATCGATATAAATTTCTGTATCGGATTAACAATATACATGGAATAACGGCAAAGACTCTTAAATTCCATATATAATATCGGTCTTCTACTACAGAAGCCCATTTCGATTATTACCAATCGAATTTCCACTTAAATCCAATTTAATATATTAAATCGGAAAAACTTGATTTTTAGAAAATGCCACTTTAAATCTATAAAATAGATTTATAAATTCCAGATAATAATTTCAATGTAAGTTTGATTAAAGGACAAATGTCGTTTAAAAACACCGTCCACGATAAATCCACTTCACATCTCAATTTATTTCATATCACAAAAATATAACTGCAAATTCTAATAATCTTAATAAAAGATTTCTATTTAAATATTAATGTTTATTATAAGAACATATTTAAAATAATCATTAAAAATATTCTTTATATAAAAGATTTTAATTGGAAAGTATTCTTCATATTACATATTTTTATCTTTTACAAATATTCTTTATCTTAAAAATATACTAAATTAAATTATCTTTTATGAAAATATATCCTTTATATAATAAGAATTTCTAATGTAAGACTATTCTTATTTAAAAGATCATCTGAATCGAAATGCGACTCAATCATTTACCATATAATTTGGATTATATGGATTTCACACATATCATATAGATAACAATAACAGTATAATTATCAAAGTCATCCATTTACATCCAGAGTGTAAATTTCACTGCGTAAGCGTTAAAATTAAATAATAACACTCATCGCAGCCTGTCGATCTAACGATCAACATACAACTAAATATTGGGATTCGTGTATGTTAATTTCATCCCAACACCCATGTGGGGTTTCATTCATTCAGACAAATAATAAATTTATTTGTGCACTTGGGCGATGTGTGAAAATTATCGTCCCAATCACATAAACAAGTCAGGTAACTTGTCTATGGCAGTGTAATACACAATATATAATACGACGATAAAAATGTCACTTTTTTTTCTATTCTTTTTTTCTATTGCATATAAAAGTTCAATAAAAATGTGATCTTTATGTCTGTACTTTTTATTCTAATTTACATTTTCTAACAAAATGTCCTTTTTATTCTAACTTACATTTTGAATGTAATTCTCCTTTTTATTGTTTATTTACATCAAAATGTAAATATTCCCTTTTTCATTGTTTATTATTAACAATAAAAATCTCATCTTCTATATTTATTCTTTTCAACGAAAGCAATTTTACATAAAAATGTAATTCTTTAATTTTATTCTTTTTATTGTCTCTAGAAAGACAATAAAATGTAACACAAAAGTATATTCTTTTTATCGCATCAAAAATATCGATAAAAATGAGTCACTAACCTTGTCTATTTTTATCGCACTAGAAACGTCGATAAAAATGAATCACTAACATTGTCTATTTTTATCGCACTAGAAATGTCGATAAAAATGAATCACTAACATTGTCTATTTTTATCGTACCAGAAATGTCGATAAAAATGACAACATTAACCATTCTATTTTCACCGCATTCAAAATGACGGTAAAATATTCAACATTGACAATTCCATTTTTACCGCATTCAAAATGACGATAAAATATTATCATAAAGTAATGAAAGCAAAATGTTCTTTTTATTTCTAAAAAGAAAAACAACAAAAATGCTTCTTTTATTGCTAAAAAGAAACATGACATAAAAAATGTCCTTTTAATGTTAAAAAGAAGAAGCGATAAAAATGACCCTTCTCATGTTAAAAAGAAAGGGTGACAAAATATGCTTTTTAATTCTAAAAAGAAAAAGCGACAAAAAATATCCTTTTATTCTAATGCAATATCTTTAACAAAAGTGTTATTTTAATATCGATGCGAATTCTCAATTTCTTACTACATATAAAAATGTAAATTTTATTTTACAATTATATATCTCATCCTAAATTACATATAAAAATGTAAGTTTTAACTTTTATTGCAAATTCCTTTTTTTTAATTACATATAAAAATGTAATGTTTATTTTACATTGTAAATTCATGTCCCAATTACATAAAGAAATGTAATTGTTATAATACTAAACAAATTCATATTCTAAATACATTGAAAAATGTAATTTTTTCCATACCGTTATAACTCATATATAAATTACATAGAAAAATGTCATTTTTATTTTACCGTTCTAATTTACTTCTAAATTACATAGAAAAATGTAATTTTTATCATGCGGTACAAATTCAATTTAAATTACATAGAAAAATGTAATTTTTTTATCATGCGATGGAAATTCATATTTGAATTACATAGAAAAATGTAATTGTTATCATACGACATAAATTCGTATTTAAATTACATCTAAAAATGTAATTTTTATCTTACAGTGTAAATTCACATTTTAATTACATATAAAAATGTAATTTTCATCATGCCATTCTAATTTATATATATACCACATAAAAATTTAATTTTTATCATGCAATGTAAATTTACATTTTTAATTACATGTAAAAATGTAATTTTTATTCTATCGTTATGATTCATATCTAAATTACATGTAAAAATGTAATTTTTATCCTACCATGTACATTCATGCTTTTATTACATATAAAAATGTACTTTTTCTCATATTCATTTTTAATACATTAAAAATGTACTTTTTCTCTAATTCATTTTTAATGCATAAAAATGTACTTTTTCTCTAATTCATTTTTAATACATTAAAAATGTACTTTTTATCATATTCATTTTTAATACATAAAAAATGTACTTTTTCTCTAAATCATTTTTAATTTATCCAATGTCGTAATTTCAATGTCAACAAATAAAAATATATTTTATTCGTTGTTCAAATTCTATTGTAAATAAACAAATAAAAATAATATTTTATTTGTCGTTCAAATTCCAGTTGTAATGCAAACAAATAAAAATAAGATTTTATTTGTCATTCAAATTCTATCGTAAAATCAACAAATAAAAATAATATTTTATTTGTCGTTCTAATTCTATTGTAAAATCAGCAAATAAGAAAAATATTTTATTTGCCGTTCTAATTCTATTGTTAAATCAATAAATAAAAATAATATTTTATTTATATAAAGTAAATTTCAACATCTAGATCTGAATAAATACAATTAAATCTGAAATAACTATGTTTTAGATCTAATTCTCTAACTGCAAATAAATTTAATAATATCTGCAATTTTCAATGCGAATCTAACACACCGTACACAAAAAATCATATCACAAGCACAATCAATAATTCATACAACATAGAATATTTCAGAACTGAATAAATATGATAATACAATTATTTTAACGCGAGAAAAACAATTTATAATTAATTAGATAATCAAAAATTAGAATTCTCACATTGATTTTTGGCTGAAATTCAAAGTGCTCCGTTTCAGCAGTGGTCTGCGCCATTGCGAAGCTCTCGGAAAGACGAGTCCAACGCAACAAACGGTTCGTAAAACGGACCTCGTATGAAGAAGTTATGTATTTTTAAAGATTGGAAAATTAAAATATTAAAATAATAAAATAATATTAAATAAACAAATGCGGTCCTTCCTCCTTACCGTGAAACTCCAGCCGCAACCCATCGTGACCGCTTCAAAGCTTCTGCACGCACGCACCAGAGGAGGCCGACTTCCGATCAGAGACCACCCACGCGAAGACCATCTCGAGACACACCCACGGCCTGAACCCCTCGAATTCCGGTCCCCTATCTTGCCCAGAAAACACCCAAAAACGCAGCCCCTTCTCGGTCAAAATTCGCAAAATCCGTGAATCAAAACCCCATCTTGACCGTATAGATTTGTAGCTCTCTGAATTCTCTTCGATTTGGTATATCATGTGTCAAATTTCATTGAACGGATTGGGAGATCTTAGCATTTGAAATTCGGATGGTTTCAGCCATTAAAAACTGCAGCGGCGGCTGGCATTAGGGTTCAGCCCGAATTTTTTAATATAATTTTAATATTAAATTTCGAAAATTGTGCTAAAAAGGTGGATTTTCGGACTTTCTCTGATTTGGGCCTGCTTACTGTCGTTCTTAAGGTTTTGAGGCCTTCTGAATGCGATGGGCTATGTCCCGGGCTCCAATTTTGATGTCTGTAACGTTTTTTTTTTGGTTTTTAATTTAAAAATACAATATTAAATAAATAATTTAATTTCTACCATACATTTAAATATGCCGGGGCCACATACGGACTCCGAAAATTCCAGAAAATTTATTTTTAGTTATGTTTTGACGATACGGTTCTAACGAGACTAATTTCGTCGAATTCTGAGACTGTTTGAAAAATGGCTATTTTCAAGTCGTTTAAAATTAACTGTAATTGACAAAACTGAAATCTTTTAGCCACGACCACAAATTAACTCCAAAAATTATGAAAAATTAAACTTAACGAAATTTTAACATTCCGGATCAACAAAAGTGGTTTCGTTGAAAACGGAGGTTGTTTGTAAAATGACTATTTTCAAGGGCTATATATTTAATATTAAAAATACATTTTTAAACCAATAATTTACGAAACTCGAAATATATAAGTGTTTATACTTTTTAAATGCAGAAACATCATTCCGGACTCAATGGAAGTGGTTTCGAGTCTAAATTCCTTCGTTTGTGAAAAGTAGCCTTTTGGGCCATATATATATTATATATATAAATTCTATAGCGACTTTTCTGAAAATTGAATTAGCCATAACTTTTTATTTTTAAAACGAAATTTCGATTTTTCAGATTTATTAGAAAGATATGATTAAACAGATTTAAATATTTCTTGTTTCACTCAATTCTGATTTATTTTGAATCCTGTACATTCAGTCAAAGTTTAAAATTAAATTTTCAAACTACCGCGCTATCTCAGGCTCGTTTTATAATTAAATTAAAATTTATTCGTTTTGACTTCGATTAAAATAAATTTTTAGCCATTATTATTTAATATAAATTATTTTATATTCTCAAAATTCATTAAAATTTTCTAAAATAAAATTTTTTAATTGGTTCAGAATTTGCGGGTTGTTACAATCTCCCCCACTTAAAATATTTTCGTCCTCGAAAAGGAAATGAGCTAAAAGTTGTTTATTCAACTAATTTAATTTTCATTCTTTTATTATTGTTTAATAATTTTATTAGTTGAAATTATATATTCACACAACACAATCACCAATCACTTAGTTGATTAAATTTTCAAAATATATAACTTTATATATTCAAAAATCATATTTTCTAAAATCAGTTTATATATAATTACAAATACGGTAATTATAGATTTTTCACTCTGAACTCATTCTAGGGCATTACTAACCCCATCTCTAATGAGTTTACTCATTCTAGGATACTGCTAATCCTGTCTCTATTGAGTATTCTATTTTATAGGACATTACTAATCCTACCTCTGATGAGCCTTCTGTTCAGTCCTAACGTGTTGTACCCCAAAGATTCGAGCTAACCAGAGCTCTGATACCACATGTAACGACCACGGATTTTGCCCGACCTTAATCGATCGGAAAATCGACCTAGACCGTTCAAAACCCGGATACGTTAACTTTGGGCATACAACACATCAGAACAACAACAACAGACTTTTATAACATAATAATAATGTTACATCAGAGTACAAAATATATATCAGAGTACATTGGATAAGATTACAGCGGAAGATAAATTTACAATAAATTAAATACATTGCAGCGGAATTAATCTCAGCGGAAGGCTATCAATATTCTGGCCACAGCTCCAGTCTTCAATCCAGGATCTTTGCTTTAATATATCTGCCAAATAAGCTACTCGACTGCCCGTGTGGAGAGAGGGCACTCGAGTTTGCAAAGTGAAACAAACTACAGGTCAGTCGTGGGACTGGTGTGAGAATTCTTAACCTAATTATCTAATAAAAGGGCTAATCACAGGACCATGCCGCTAATGCGGAACATGTTTACTCCATTGGATTGCCAGTGCATAGCTAAAGTAGATCGTCAAATAACACAATGCTTTTTAGAAAAATGTAACCATTATAAGATCCAAGTCCCATCACACAATGCAACGCAAACCGGAGGATAGGGTTTTACCTTATAATGGTCAAGAAATGATAAATACGCAAAATACGATATTATTATTAGTGTGTATATGTTTTACTTAAAACACTTCAATCATAATATCAATCATGGACGGCATAATACCCCATCCTATTATGTCGCCATACTAGTAATACAATCAAAACCGCAGGTGTCGTATTGGAAGTTGGATTTCCATCATGAACCAAGGCAAAAGATAGTCCTTACCGAATTCCAGACAATCTAGCCCATGTCTCAGGATCAGAGCTCGAGTGACCCTTGGATCTTCAGGGTCGGTCCCCCAAAAGTGCAATGGGTGGATTAATTATGCCTGAACAATACGTTTCCCCGCCCTATGGGGCATAAATAGAGCCACTAGGGACTCAAATAACCGAGGCGCCTCATTCCATCATCCACATAAGTAAATGTCTGGGCTCCATACCATGACACCACTTCTAGCTAGAAGAAAATATATGTCCTCCCTGCAGTCCTTACTCCCATTTTAGGTTCATACCGGGGTGTGAGGCTCGTGAAGTCACGTTACACAAAGCTATGCCTAAATAGACTGTGCTTTGATCATCAACCACAAGGCCTGCTTTTCAACAAAAGCCTTGATCATTTGCATCTTAGCATGCCACATTATCAAACCCTACCATATCATTGAATATCTACCAATATATATATATATATATATATATATATATATATATAACCACTAAGCTCATACGTCTTAGAGAAGGGTGTTAAGTGAAGAATAAATTCGACACCACCAAACAGAAATATATAATCAGTAGCATTCAACAAATACAGTAGAAAGGAATACAATGTCAGACACACAATCCATTTACAAGTCCGCTCTGGGTCTGAGCGAAACAACATGTCCGTCGATCTCCAAATACGTTTGGACAATCATCAACAAATACCTTGCTTTGGAAGGCAGGTCCCAATTCTAGATACCAGTCATCATCATCCCAACGATGTGAAAACCTTCGGTCTTTAGGCACCGTCTTCATCTTCGACTCTTGATCGTCGTGATGATTATTCAGAATGGGTTAAACCCGGTCTTTCTGAATAACTCACGTATTTTGTGATTAAAAAGTAATTATTGTAAAATCACACATTACGCCACATTCCGATTCCGAATATTCTTTTAATAAGATATTCATATTAAAAGATTCTCATTAATTTTATCAAAGATAAATTAATAATTAATTCTTAAATCTTTCTTAAATGATTTATTAAAACTCTAATTTTTGATTTAATATCAAAAATTATTATTACAAATCAATTTCCAAAATATGGAATTACACGGAAATCAAATCAACACATAATCGATATAAATTTCTGTATCGGACTAACAATATACATGGAATAACGGCAAAGCCTCTTAAATTCCATATATAATATCGGTCTTCTATTACAGAAGCCCATTTCGATTATTACCAATCGAATTTCCACTTAATTCCAATTTAATATATTAAATTGGAAAAACTTGATTTTTAGAAAATGCCTCTTTAAATCTATAAAATAGATTTATAAATTCCAGATAATAATTTCAATGTAAATTGGATTAAAGGACAAATGTCGTTTAAAAACACCGTCCACGATAAATCCACTTCACATCTCAATTTATTTCATATCACAAAAATGTAACTGCAAATTCTAATAATCTTAATAAAATATTTCTATTTAAATATTAATGTTTATTATAAGAACATATTTAAAATAATCATTAAAAATATTCTTTATATAAAATATTTTAATTGGGAAGTATTCTTCATATTACATATTTATATCTTTTACAAATATTCTTTATCTTAAAAATATACTTAATTAAATTATCTTTTATGAAAATATATCCTTTATATAAAAAGAATTTCTAATGTAAGAATATTCTTATTTAAAAGATCATCTGAATCGAAATGCGACTCAATCATTTACCATATAATTTGGATTATATGGATTTCACACATATCATATAGATGACAATAACAGTATAATTATCAAAGTCATCCGTTTACATCCAGAGTGTAAATTTCACTGCATAAGCGTTACAATTAAATAATAACGTTCATCGCAGCCTGTCGATCTAACGATCAACATACAACTAAATATTGGGATTAGTGTATGTTAATTTCATCCCAACACCCGTGTGGGGTTTCATCCATTCAGACAAATAATAAATTTATTTGTGCACTTGGGCGATGTGTGAAAATTATCGTCCCAATCACATAAACAAGTCAGGTAACTTGTCTATGGCAGTGTAATACACAATATATAATACAACGATAAAAATGTCACTTTTATTTCTATTCTTTTTTTTATTGCATATAAAAGGTCAATAAAAATGTGATCTTTATGTCTATTCTTTTTATTCTAATTTACATTTTCTAACAAAATGTCCTTTTTATTCTAACTTACATTTTGAATGTAATTCTCCTTTTTATTGTTTATTTACATCAAAATGTAAATATTCCCTTTTTCATTGTTTATTATTAACAATAAAAATCTCATCTTCTATATTTATTCTTTTCAACGAAAGCAATTTTACATAAAAATGTAATTCTTTAATTTTATTCTTTTTATTGTCTCTAGAAAGACAATGAAATGTAACACAAAAGTGTATTCTTTTTATTGCATCAAAAATATCGATAAAAATGAGTCACTAACCTTGTCTATTTTTATCGCACTAGAAATGTCGATAAAAATGAATCACTAACATTGTCTATTTTTATCGCACTAGAAATGTCGATAAAAATGAATCACTAACATTGTCTATTTTTATCGCACCAGAAATGTCGATAAAAATGACAACATTAACCATTCTATTTTCACCACATTCAAAATGACGATAAAATATTCAACATTAACAATTCCATTTTTACCGCATTCAAAATGACGATAAAATATTATCATAAAGAAATGAAAGCAAAATGTTCTTTTTATTTCTAAAAAGAAAAACAACAAAAATGCTTCTTTTATTGCTAAAAAGAAACATGACATAAAAAATGTCCTTTTAATGTTAAAAAGAAGAAGCGACAAAAATGACCCTTCTCATGTTAAAAAGAAAGGGTGACAAAATATGCTTTTTAATTCTAAAAAGAAAAAGCGACAAAAATTATCTTTTTATTCTAATGCAATATCTTTAACAAAAGTGTTATTTTAATATCGATGCGAATTCTCAATTTCTTACTACATATAAAAATGTAAATTTTATTTTACAATTATATATCTCATCCTAAATTACATATAAAAATGTAAGTTTTACTTTTTATTGCAAATTCCTTTTTTTTTAATTACATATAAAAATGTAATTTTTATTTTACATTGTAAATTCATGTCCCAATTACATAAAGAAATGTAATTGTTATAATACTAAACAAATTCATATTCTAAATACATTGAAAAATGTAATTTTTTCCATACCGTTATAACTCATATATAAATTACATAGAAAAATGTCATTTTTATTTTACCGTTCTAATTTACTTCTAAATTACATAGAAAAATGTAATTTTTATCATGCGGTACAAATTCAATTTAAATTACATAGAAAAATGTAATTTTTTTTATCATGCGATGGAAATTCATATTTTAGTTACATAGAAAAATGTAATTGTTATCATACGACAAAAATTCGTATTTAAATTACATCTAAAAATGTAATTTTTATCTTACAGTGTAAATTCACATTTTAATTACATATACAAATGTAATTTTCATTATACCTTTCTAATTTATATATATACTACATAAAAATGTAATTTTTATCATGCAAGGTAAATTTACATTTTTAATTACATGTAAAAATGTAATTTTTATTCTATCGTTCTGATTCATATCTAAATTACATGTAAAAATGTAATTTTTATCCTACCATGTACATTCATGCTTTTATTACATATAAAAATGTACTTTTTCTCATATTCATTTTTAATACATTAAAAATGTACTTTTTCTCTAATTCATTTTCAATGCATAAAAATGTACTTTTTCTCTAATTCATTTTTAATACATTAAAAATGTACTTTTTATCATATTCATTTTTAATACATAAAAAATGTACTTTTTCTCTAATTCATTTTTAATTTATCCAATGTCGTAATTTCAATGTCAACAAATAAAAATATATTTTATTCGTTGTTCAAATTCTATTGTAAATAAACAAATAAAAATAATATTTTATTTGTCGTTCAAATTCCAGTTGTAATGCAAACAAATAAAAATAAGATTTTACTTGTCATTCAAATTCTATCGTAAAATCAAAAAATAAAAATAATATTTTATTTGTCGTTCTAATTCTATTGTAAAATCAACAAATAAGAATAATATTTTATTTGCCTTTCTAATTCTATTGTTAAATCAATAAATAAAAATAATATTTTATTTATATAAAATAAATTTCAACATCTAGATCTGAATAAATACGATTAAATCTGAAATAACTATGTTTTAGATCTAATTCTCTAACTGCAAATAAATTTAATAATATCTGCAATTTTCAATGCGAATCTAATACACCGTACACAACAAATCATATCACAAGCACAATCAATAATTCATACAACATAGAATATTTCAGAACTGAATAAATATGATAATACAATTATTGTATCGCGAGAAAAACAATTTATAATTAATTAGATAATCAAAAATTAGAATTCTCATATTGATTTTTGGCTGAAATTCAAAGTGCTCCGTTTCAGCTGCGGTCTGCGCCATTGCGAAGCTCTCGGAAAGACGAGTCCAACGCAACAAACGGTTTGTAAAACGGACCTCGTATGAAGAAGTTATGTATTTTTAAAGATTGGGAAATTAAAATAATAAAATAATAAAATAATATTAAATAAACAATTGCGGTCCTTCTTCCTTACCGTGAAACTCCAGCCGCAACCCATCGTGACCGCTTCAAAGCTTCTGCACGCACGCACCAGAGGAGGCCGACTTCCGATCAGAGACCACCCACGCGAAGACCATCTCGAGACACACCCACGGCCTGAACCCCTCGAATTCCGGTCCCCTATCTTGCCCAGAAAACACCCAAAAACGCAGGCCCTTCTTGGTCAAAATTCGCAAAATCCGTGAATCAAAACCCGATCTTGACCGTATAGATTTGTAGCTCTCTGAATTATCTTCGATTTGGTATATCATGTGTCAAATTTCGTTGAACGGATTGGGAGATCTTAGCATTTGAAATTCGGATTGTTTCAGCCATTAAAAACTGCAGCGTCGGCTGGCATTAGGGTTCAGCCCGAATTTTTTAATAATATTTTAATATTAAATTTCGAAAATTGTGCTAAAAAGGTAGATTTTCGGACTTTCTCCGATTTGGGCCTGCTTACTGTCGTTCTTAAGGTTTTGAGGCCTTCTGAACGCGATTGGCTATGTATCGAGCTCCAATTCTGATGTCTGTAACGTTTTTTTTTCGGTTTTTAATTTAAAAATACAATATTAAATAAATAATTTAATTTCTACCGTACATTTAAATATGTCGGGGCCACATACGGACTCCGAAAATTCCAGAAAAATTATTTTTAGTTATGTTTTGACGATACGGTTCTAATGAAACTAATTTCGTCGAATTCTGAGACTGTTTGAAAAATGGCTATTTTCAAGTCGTTTAAAATTAACTATAATTGATAAAACTAAAATCTTTTTTCCATGGCCACAAATTAATTCCAAAAATTATGAAAAATTAAACTTAACGAAATTTTAACATTCTGGATCCAACAAAAGTGGTTTCGTCAAAAACGGAGGTCGTTTGTAAAATGACTATTTTCAAGGGTTATATATTTAATATTAAAAATACATTTTTAAACCAATAATTTACGAAACTCGAAATATATAAGTGTTTATACTTTTTAAATGCATTAACATCATTCCAGACTCAATGGAAGTGGTTTCGAGTCAAAATTCCTTCGTATGTGAAAAGTAGCCTTTTGGGCCATATATATATTATATATATAAATTCTACAGCGACTTTTCTGAAAATTGAATTGGCCATAACTTTTTATTTTTAAAATGAAATTTCGATTTTTCAGATTCATTAGAAAGATATGATTAAACAAATTTAAATATTTCTTGTTTCACTCAATTTTGATTTATTTTGAATCCTGTACATTCAGTCAAAGTTTAAAATTAAATTTTCAAACTACCGCGCTATCTCAGGCTCGTTTTATAATTAAATTAAAATTTATTCGTTTTGACTTCGATTAAAATAAATTTTTAGCCATTATTATTTAATATAAATTATTTTATATTCTCAAAATTCATTAAAATATTCTAAAATAAAAATTTTAAATTGGTTCAGAATTTGCGGGTTGTTACACCCATTCACTACCGGCCCATTTAATTCCCCCACGACCCAAATCAGTTTCCTTCTTCCTCGATGAATAACGCGGCTACAGGAACCCAATTTCCACAGCCATTAACCGAACTTCATGCTCCTAATCCTCCTTCCACACTCTGTTTAAAATCAAACTAAAAATACCAGCGTACTCCACTTCGAATCCTCTTTCTCCTCATACCCAAACATCACACTCGAAATCCCCTAGTAGTTTCCGTCATTCAACCCAGCTCATCGACTATAAGGAACTCGTGACGGCTTCCGAAACCGTAACCACCCAAAATCGCCTGCAAGATGCAAATCTCCGTCCTAATACCAAAAACAACATCAAAGACCCTCATCGATGCTTCATACTCGTGATTTAGCAAACCCTAGTGTTCGCTGGTAAATGTCGGGTTCCAGAAAATACAATTGCACGCTTTCAAACTGGTATGAAATCGAAGATAACGAGATGAGGATCGCGAATATACACACTTGAGGATTTATAGATTTTTTATTGGATTTGTTTTGATTTTTCTAAAGAAGGAGTTACTCTCGTTTTCTAAAGAATGATGCGACCGAAAAGAGTTTGACTTATAGAAGAAATAGATTAGGGTTAGGAAAATGTGGTGATACTTATAAGGATAAGAAAATATTTTATCTTATTTTTATTTGGTTATTTAATTCAATTTTAATCAATCGATGTACGTATTTATCTTCTAAAAATCTGTTTGATTACATATGATACCCAAAAATCACGAAAATGGACATACACCTCTAGTTCGAAATTACAGACCCAACGAAACTGGTTTCGTCAAATTTCGACTCCGTTTGCTCACATAGCATATTTTTAACCATCAAAATATCGACTGTTTTTCACATTAAAAATCCGTACGGCCACATACTGACTCTAAAAATAACGAAAATTGAAATCTAACAATAATTTAATATTGTGGATCCATCAGAATTAGTTTCGTCGAAAACGGAGGTCGTTTGCAGAACTGGCTATTTTTAAAGCTCTAAATAACCCATTTAAATATGTAAATATATTTAAAAATAATTAAATTAAATATAAATAAATTTATATTATCGTATATATATTCAAACAGAATATCGTATAGCTCCAATTGGATTTATAACTCAATATTCAAATCCCGGTTGAATCGATATAGAATTTATATTGAAAAATCCTTTTATAATATAAATAAATCGCTATAATTTATAAACGAATTTCATGGCGACTTTTTAAAAATTTGATTTGGACATAAATAATAATCTACACACTGAAATCCTGATTTTTCTCTTCCATTAGAAAAATATACTTCACCAGCTCCGAACGTTTCTTGTTTCACAGAAATCCGATTTAAAACGAATTTTGTATATTCAATTGAAGTTCAAATCACCAAATTACGAACTGCAGCGCCATTTCGATCTCGATTTTAATTATAATATAATTATACGTTCAACTGTCATTTATATAATATATTCGTTAATATAATTCAACTCTATACGGAATTATATATTATAATTGATCCAATTCACACAATATTGTGAATTCAACTATTTCCGACTATTTCGGAAATTAAATATATTGTTCTATTATTTATATTAATTAAATATTCAATATTATTTAATTAAATAATGATTTAAATTTCTAAATCACCATTTAAATAATCAAATAAATTAATTATTATACCGTAAAAATACGGGATGTTACAGGTTTGAACTTCCCTGCTATTGCACAAATGTCTCCAACGTGACTTAGGGCTTATGATCTTAGTGAAAAGGGAGATCAATGCCAAGTCTTGCTGATGCATTTGTGATCAGGCCATTGTGGAGAGTTGGTTGACCAAGTTTGAGGGGATTTGTGGTAGGTGTTGTCGCACTGTTTCCTTTACGTGCGTTTTGGATCGGGGATCGGAAATTTGATGGTTGGTGCAAGCTTGACGAAGAGGGTATGAGTTGGTAGCGAATTCAAAGAGGAGTTCGATGGTGGTGTCGGATTCTGGAATGATGATGTAAAGGAGTTCGATCATATTACTGGGTACAGTGTCCAGGGTTTTGAGGCAAGGATGGAATCCATTCAGGTGAGGCGAGCTGGTGGGTTCTGGTATGGAAGGAAGGAGAGTTTGAAAAGAAGAAATTTGGTGAAGACAAATCTAGAATTTGTGGAGAAATGAAGTTGGTGATGGAATTTAAAGATCGGTCATGGAGCATCAAGAAATGGAGTTGCGGGATCGTTATCATCGGGCGGAAGGACTCATCGTAGGTTGGGTTTTTGAAGGGGCAACTGGGCCGAACAAGTTTGCAAAACAACATCCATTGGGATCACATGGACGATGACTACACTATGGAACTAATTCGGAGTGAATTGGAGCTCGGTACAAAGTATGAAAAAATAAAATGTCCATCTAAATCAAAGATAGTTAATCGTTATTTAACAATTACCGACCAATGTGAGTAAATCTCACTAACTCTGTATGGTTTATATTTTTATAAATATAATCTAGTATTGCTAAATGATGGTTGATTGTTGTGTGTTAATTGTTTGGTTGAATTACTGATTTATTGGTTGAAATTGTAGATAACGATACATATACATAAATCGTCAATCAAATATTGATTCTGTTTATCAGAATATTTCATATTGAAATGAAATCGATGTTATTCATATTGTTTAACATCTGTGGATGCAAGGAAACAAGTTGGAGGGATCCAACAGGATTCCTTAATATTTATAATACTTTTTGTTTTCATATAATGTGTTATATGATGTGATATATAATCTGTGATTGATTATGATGACACTGGTCATGTTATTTGGTATTTTAAATACCATATGAAATACTGGAATGTAAAAAGAAAAATTTCAAAGTGAATATTGAAAATGAAATACTTATATATGAAATAAATAGGATATGATGAAAGGTAATATTTGGAAAACAAATATTGTAAAATATAATTAAGGATTTATATAAAATAAATAGAATTATACATAGGGAAGTTTAAATGAGATTAAATGTTGGAAATGAAATAAGATTTGTATGAATAACTCTGCAAATAAAAATATAAATAGAATTTGGGTTTGAGATATTGTTTTTAAATACGAAATCAAACTATTTTGATTTAAAAAGAAATAATTTTCACATTCTATGTGAAAACTAGGTTAAAGTAAATATTTTGCTAAAAAAATATTTATAAAGGAAATAAGTTTTGAAATAGGAATTTAAAATGGAGTTAAAGGAATTAGAAACTAACTGGAGATTAGTTAAGTTGAATTGTTGTCTGGGTATTGATCTGATGTTGGTTTCGGCCTTTGGGGTTTATACTTGGGAAGTTATTCTCTTACTAGTTTACAGTTGGAGGCTGATATATGTGAGAAGATAGTGATGGTGAATCAGAAATAGAAACGTTTTCCAAAGTTAATAATGTATATATTCTAAAATTAGAAAATAAGGATTTGATAAATATATCCAAATGTGGAATGGGGAAATGAATAAATGTTGATTGATGATTGATCGATAGAATTTCCATCTGGAAATAATATCATTGTTTGCGCATATGTTTTTCTTTGATAGTTAAATCACCGATTATCAAAGTTTTTGACCCATTTTCCATTGTCAATACAGACAGAACGGGATCTGATTCATTATCTGAAAACCACTCCGTACGGGCGTTAGCGTTGCAATCAAATATGATGAAGATAATTGAAGACGGAGTTATGCAAGGGCTGTCCTATTTACATAATAGTTCCTTCGGTCTGTCCAGTCCCAGGACGACCTGTATGGAAGAATGTCTGACAGAGTATATTTAATAGATTGCGTAAGTTGATCTCTTCAAACATATTTACGTTTGGTGGCGGAGGAATTCGTTTCTCTTAGCTGTATACTCGTAGTATTTTTGGGGAAATCAATTTGCGATTTAGCAGGTATGCCGATGTGACATTCAAAGTGAATAAAGATGTGGTTTGAAAAGGATAAGTTATTGACTCTAGCCTCATAACCAGGAAATGGTATAAAATCGGGTAAGTCGCATGGCTAAGTGGTTAGTTGCCAATTAGGGTGTATTGTCACCTAATCAAGAGAAAATCCATTTACTTCTATAATCTATTTTGATGTTGTCCCTTTTGGGAAACAGTTGCCGATCCCAACCGTTGGTGATAGTACATTCGGTACATTCAAGCAAAATGAGTGACCAATCATGTTTAGCCTGGGTTACAGGATGTTCTTGTTGAACCAGGTGTATTCCTCTCTAGAGATACACTATCGGAAGGTGGTCCCATACCTTGCTAGTTGGAAATCATTACCCAATAAGAGCCCGTGGTTTTTTTTTTGATTGTATATTATATATGTAGAGTGTGAGGTGAAAGCGTTATACTAGATTGCTATCTACTTTATTTAGACATTATTATAATATCATAAAAATATTGATCTTAAGAAATATTTTGGGTTACCGTAAGGTAAAAACCATCTGTACTTATGTGTGGATCAGTCTTATGGTTATCATTGCTTTTGAAAAGGATTTGGAAAAGTTAAACCAAGTGTTTGGAGTTTACTCACACCAGTCCCATGACTGACCCGGAGTTTATTTTGTTTTATTTTCCCTAAACTCTTGGGTTCCCAATTTTGTACGGGCAGTCAAGTAGTCGGGATTTTATAGATATACTGAGAGTTAGAGCAGGAGGCTTCAAGATTATATAGCTATTATTTATTTTCGCTTTGTAAGTGTTATACTCAAATGAAAGATTTGTAGTTCCAAGTTATGTTGTATACTATATTTGATTCGTTCCGCTGTGAGATTAGTGCTTACTCTGATGCTGTTGTGTTCTTCTTCTTTTATTCTAATTTTCTATCTTATCTATTCTCACCCTCTAACTTCTATTATTAACTATCCGGTATTTCCAACGCTTGAATAGTCGACGTTGAGTTTATGTCAATTACTCAGGATCGCGAAAACCCGAGTCGTTATAGATGTTTATGATGATTTGATGTTTTGTGGAATTGTTTTCATGATGTTTTCTGGTGTGGAGTTAATGAGAGATGTGTTGACCCGCCCCGCACCAACCTACATTTCCAATGAAAGTGCGCTGTGCCGATGTCCAACCTCCACGGGACGGTCGCCAAAGAAAGGGAAGGGAAGGAAACTTAACAGTGCACTAACAAAGAACCTGTAGAATGTCTCACAGCGCATGGAATAAAATATAATAATAACATACTTTGACATAAAACAGGCAAGACAGTGCATAAGCTGAAAACTAAACATCATAGCAACGGAATATCCATATACAGCTTATGTTCCACATCATCGTTATTACAACTTTTGAAAACTGTCTCTAAAGAAAATAAGGAAGATACACTACTAATGCCCAAAGTAGTGACCAGCAGCGACACAGGGAGAATGCATGTAGATAATACGTAGGAGCCTCTTGCTCGTCTCTGGATAAGCTACTCGTGCATAACCAGCTAACTTGTCTCTAGTCTTCCCATTTAAGAGCACCCAAAGTAATAAGAAGAGATATAAAACTCTGGGTCATACAAAAGTTTGTTATGAGCGATAAGCAGCAAAACAGAATAATAACAGGTATACTAAACCATACCTAAACCAGGACCTGCAACCAAAGAGTTAGCCCAACATACCGTATAATACTCTAAGGTACCACTAACATATGGTGTAAAGAATACGGGGATGGGGTGTGCATGACATAGTGATGGCAAACAATCAATCATAGCAACCATCCTCACATCTCTCACTCAGTGCGTAAAGCATACGATATCCACCACTTTGATCACCAGACCCATCGAGGTAGTAACGGAATCCGACTTGTATAACTATTGCTACCACCAAGCTTGCCCCATGGAGTCATGACTCAATCCTTACAAATGACCCCCACCTAATTGGTCCATACCCAATAGTCCTACCTAGGCCACTGTGGCCCTGAATCCGTCCACATACCCCATACTCCATAGTGTTCCAAAGTTATAGACATCGATAACCTCTTAGCATATGTCCCGTAGCAAAGCCCAACTCATGAAGTTAACTCATTGGTTACAACTGGATCCTAAGTGAAAACTTCCTATTTGGACTTCCTTTACATCTCGGGTTTTGGTCGAATTGGAGTTGGTCTTCAGAAGAGTCGTCGCGTAATCACGGCTCCAATCCGGTTTGGTTGTCCTTCTCTGGTTCGGTTCGGCTTGCTCTACTTCCTGGCCATCCGGTTTGGTTCGGAGCTCCAACATCGGTTCGGTTCGGTGCTTCCATGTCACTTGGGTTCGGCTATCTCACTATCTTGATTCGGTTCGGTGCTTCTGCCTTAGTTTGGTTCTGCCTTTCTTTCCTCTAGTTAATCCGATCCGATCCCATGTCCAGCTTTAGTCCAATACCAACTCCAACCCTTATACATGAGGCCTTCCTTTTTTGCCAAGCCCCCATTCTTGTACTAGGTTCCGATCCGGTTCGGTTCTCTGCTCAATTCCCCGATCTGAACCTAGCCCCCTAACCCGATCCGATCCGATCCGAAACCCTACACTACTTCCTGCAACTTTTCCAGCGACTGTTTTACGCCATACAACGGCGTTCTCTACCATTCTAACTTTTCTAATCAATCACGAAGCATACCTTATAGTCATAGCAACATATAGAATCAACCATAAACACAAAGCAACAATATGATGTATTAAAATGGATCAAACATAGCAAAAATACCATATTTTCCCTTAATCTTGTTTAAGCATAACTAATGATATGATTAGCAAAACTTAACCAAAATAACCAAATTTTCTAACAGAGGCTTAAAACAATATTTTGAAATTTATAAACATTTTTCCAGAATTTAATCATGTTCAAATTCGCTAATTAACACTAGTTACCCTTTATTAACCATAATTAGTGAGGAACTATGCAAATCACTCACCTTGGCCACAAATTAACTTTTGATCTGAAATAATCTCTGTTATGGCACTGTTTCCAAAGCAATACAGCAGCTCTATTCCCAATCCTATGCTAATCCTCTTCAATTTGATGTAATTTAGCTAAATCTTTAATTAGAAAGTGGTTTAGAGGTGTTTTAGATGTTGGAGGCCATTACTAAGTTGAGAGGAATGATAAGTGGCAGCTGAAAAATGAGAAAAGGGTGTTCACTAAACCCTAACAGCCCTTAAATACTCCAAATCCCGGAATCCCCCTCTGGGCCTAGCTGTTAAGTACCCAATTAAGGCCAGTTAAGTTGTTTTTCACCTTCTATACCTATTTAGCCATATCTCCCAAATGGTAAGTCCGTTTTTCACATATGACCACTCTACGGAAAGGTAAACCATTTTCCGGACCTAATTGAAGTGTTTTCAGGTCAAAAATCATTTCCAATCAAAAGTTATGGCCGAAACAAGATCAGCTAGGGGAAAAACGGTCATTTAAAAAATCGGAAAAAATCATGAACATGGGAAATGACCCCAATAGTCATCTCCCAAGTTACATGACCATACGACTTCGTATTTGAAAGAAATAAATATTCTACGATCCTCCAATGTGTAGAATGCGGGTCGTTACATTCTCCCCCCCCCCCCTTTTAAGAAATTTTGTCCCCGAAATTACTTAACTCTAAACATACAAAGGACCCCGCATGTCTACCAATTATTAACAAAACAATAAAGCATACCAAACAACACAACAAGCCTATCCTAACATGTGGTTTACTAACAAGGGAGTAAAAACCTTACCGGGCAAAGAGTTCTGGATACTTCCTCCTTATGTTCTCCTATGTTTCCCAAGTACAGTCTTCCTTATCAACACCCCACTGAACTTTGACTGATTTCACTATCTTCCTTCGAAGCTGCTTCGTATTGTTTCCAATAATACGCATAAGCCTGCGATTCCAAACTGCCTTGGGTTCAACCTCGATATTGTCCAACTGATCCGGTGTAAGAGTCACATTAGGGTCATGCACAAACTTCCTTAACTAGGAAACATGAAATACGTTATGAACTCCTACCATCTTGTTTGGTAATTCAACTTTATACGCCAAATTCCCAACTTGCTCGAGAACTGGGAATGGTCAAACTAATCTTGGTGCTAACTTCCCCCTCCTGCCAAATCTAATCACGCTCTTTAACGGAGAAATCTTGACAAACACCAAGTCGCCAATGGAGAATTTTAAATCTCTTCTCCTCTTATCAGCATAACTCTTCTGCCTATCTTGGGCAGCCTTCATTCGTTGTTGAATAATCTTGATCTTGTCTGAAGTTTCTCTTATCACATCTAATCCAAGCAAAAACTTCTCACCAGTTTCTAACCAACATGATGGCGAGTTACACGGTTTTCCATACAAAGCTTCAAATGGAGCCATACCAATAATGGATTGATAACTGTTATTATAGGCAAACTCTTCTAGATGCAAATGGTCATCCCATGATCCACCAAAATCCAATTTACAAGCTCTCAAGAGATCTTCTAATATACGATTCACCCTCTCTGTTTGACCGTCGGTTAGAGGATGATACGCGGTACTGAGATGTAATTTTGATCCTAACGCCTCTTATAAGCTCTTCCAAAACCCACTAGTAAACAACAGATCTCGGTCACTCACAATGCTTTTAGGTATTCCATGAAATCTCACTACCCATTTCATATATAGCTCAGCTAACTTAGCTGCCATTCTATTTGACTTGATGGGCATAAATCTTGCACTCTTGGTCAATTGGTCCACAATCACCCAAATGCTATCATGGCCCGACCTAGTCCCTGGTAAACCGTCGATGAAATCCATTGAGATTTATTCCCATTTCCATTCGGGGATTTCTAATGGTTGTAACAAACCACCAGGCTTCTTTTGTTCAGCTTTAACTAGCAGGAAATTCATGCATTTGGATATAAACTTCCCAACGTCTCTTTTCATTCCTTCCCCGTAGTAGGTCTGCTTCATGTCTCGATACATCTTGTTACCACCGGGGTGTATAGTCAGTTTTGAGTGATGACATTCTCTAAGCACTTCATCTCTCAATCCATTGACATTGGGTATAACTAGTCTTCCATTCTTTCTAAGCCATCCATCTCGATCAAGCCCATACTCGTTCATCTCCTTATCGATGCCCATCTCTAACTTGGAGATGATTTTCAATAAGTTAGGATCGTCCCTCTGACTGGAACCAATCCGCTCAATCAAAGTGGGTCTGACCGTCAAACTTGCTAATACTTTTGGATCCAATTCGCACTTTGGTCTGAAATCGTACCCAGTGATGTACTCCAGTTGCTTCCACTCAAGAAGCATAGCCCCTAAACTGGCATGTCTTCTACTCAATGCATCAGCTACTGCATTTCCCTTTCCTGGTGTGTATGCGATATCGAAATCGTTGGAAGCCAAGAATTCTAACCACAATTGCTGTCGGAGATTTAGATCCTTTTGAGAGAAAAGATACTTAAATGATTTATAATTGGTAAACAACTCGAATCTTTCTCCCAAGAGATAATGTCTCCACATCTTCAACGCGAATACGATCGCTGCTAATTCCAAATCATGTGTAGGGCATCTTCTCTCGTGCAGTTTCAATTTCCGACTTGCATAAACTACAACCCTACCTCCATGCATCAGTACAACACCTAGTCCGGTACCACATGCATTTGTGTATATTGTCATCCCTTCATTCCCTTTAGGAATAACTAACACTGGTGCACACATCAACTTTTCCTTTAGATTCTTAAATGCATTCGCGCACTTTTCGTCCAAGACGAAAGCTTGATTCTTCTTGGTCAACTGAGTCAACAGTGCTGCTATCTTGGAGAAGTCTTGGATAAACTTATGATAATATCCAGCTAATCCCAAGAAACTTCTTACGTCTGTTGCAATCCTGGGCGTAGACCAATCTTGTACCGTAGCCACCTTCGCAGGATCCACGGCAATACCATTCTCTGAAACAACATGGCCCAAGAATCTCACTTCCCTCCTCCAGAAGTGACACTTAGAAAACTTTGCTTTCAATTGGAGTTTTCTCAACACCTCCATCACCATCCTCAAATGTTCCTTGTGTTCTTCCTCTGTCCTTGAATAAACAAGTATATCGTCCACGAACACAAGAACAAACTTATTCAACTGATCTCTGATTACCCTATTCATAAGATCCACAAAATACGCTGGTGCATTGATCAACCCAAATAGCATGACCAACCACTCATAGAATCCATACGTCGTCTGAAATACCGTTTTAGCTATACTCTCAGCTTCCATTATAAGCTAATGAAAACTTGTCGCGAGATCCAATTGGGAGAACACTCTCGCGCCACTCAACTGACCAAACAAATCATCTATTCGCGATAGAGGATACTTATTCTTCTCGTCACCTTATTCAACTCGCGGTTGTCCACACACAAAAGAAGGGAACCATCTGCCTTGGTAGCAAACACAACAGGTGCTCCCCACTCAAAAACACTTCTTCTGATAAATCCCTTCTTCAAAAGATCACTTACTTGCACCCCGAGCTCTTGCTGCTCCCTTGGATCCGTACGACGAAGTGGCATCACTATAGGTATGGCATCTTTCACTAAATCAATACGGAACTTAATCTCTCGGTGTGGTGGAAGTCTGGTCACTTTCTCGAAGACGTCCAGATACGGGCACATCTGACAACTCATCATGCGGGATGTCGAGGGAATTTAGAAAACTTGCCATTACCCCATCACTAGGTAGACCACCAAACACTACCCTCTGCCCATCATTCGCTCTAACTATTACCAAAAAGCCCTTACAATCTACCACCTCCCCGTATCTTTGGAGCCAATCGACTCCCAAAATAATGCCAAACTCGGTAAAGCCCAAAATAAAGCAATCACAAACAAACATGCAACCCTAACTCGATAAGACCTCATTACGACAAATCATACAAAGGCAAGTCGAACCACCAATCAGGTTCGTCACTGCTAAAGGTCTATTGACTATCTCGGTTTCCAATCCTAACCTATCTACTAGGTCACTAGATATGAAGGAACGGGAAGCTCCGGTATCAAACAACACTCGAACAGGAACAACATAAACAGAAAGCATACCTTGGATGACGACATTCTTTCCTTTCTCCGCCGTAGTTGGGGCATTTGACGAAGAAGGAACAGCATTGATAGCATATGCTTTCACAATCTTCTTTTCTTTAGTGGGTTGCGGAAACTTATCCTTGTGATGTCCCACTTGGCCACAGTTGAAGTACTTCCTATCAGCTGGCTTGGCCCGACATTCTTTGGCATAGTGGCCCTTCTTACCACAACTGAAGCACTCAACATCTTTCTTATTCTTTTTCTTCTGACCGTCCATGGTCTGATTCTGCTTTCTCTTATTTTGAGAACCATTCTTTCC
Source organism: Allium sativum (assembly GCA_030737875.1). Classification (NCBI taxonomy): domain Eukaryota; kingdom Viridiplantae; phylum Streptophyta; class Magnoliopsida; order Asparagales; family Amaryllidaceae; genus Allium; species Allium sativum. The sequence goes on from CM060910.1 coordinate 622,374,829, forward strand.
TCCACCACTTGCTAGCGGTTTTGGCTCCTCTACAGATGCAACCTCAGTCTTCGACTTAAGGTATAGACTTTTTGATCTCAAAAGCTTTCCCCACAATCGATTCAAACGTCTCATCAACTGGATAATAAGCCTTTCCCCCAAGTATTGGTCCAAACCAGTTATGAACTTCTCATTCTTCTTCTCGGGAGTGTCGATAAGAGATAATCCATGCTTCGATAAAGTATCGAACTCTGCGATGTACTCCGAGTCTTCCCTACCATTCTGCTTAAGCTCTAGAAATTTCCTAAACAACTCTGATTTCTGGGCAGCTGGGATGAACTTATCACTAAATCAGGCCTTAAACCGATCCCATGTAACATGATCCTCTGGAGTAGCTGCCTTAATAGCATTCCACCACTTCATTGCCCGTCCTTGCACCTAACGGGATGCTAACTTCCTCTTCATCACATCCTCGATACCCAAGTCTTCGAAGATACGCTCACAACTATCCGACCAATCTTGAACTTTTGTAGCCGATTCCGTTCCATGGAACAGCTTTCCACCAAGACTAGTGTAATCCTTGCAAACCTTGGAGAAATCGGCTCTAGGCGCCTGCACCGCTGCACCACCTCCATTAGCAACATTGGGAACTACCCTCTGAACGTCCCTAAGCATCTCTCTCATGAAGTCAGTGAACATAGTCCTCATGTCAGGAGCATTCACATTATTGGCTCCTCTACCAAAACCCCTTGTATACTGGCTCATCGTTCAATCTGTAAAGAGAAACGATTAACCATCCTCTTTGTGGTGTCAGTTCAGTGCGACTTCATCCTTAGCTATACTAATAGTATATATATAGCTTTTTAAAACCAAAATAATCACAAATACGCGCTCTCATATACGTATTATCTCTCTCTGGTGTCTTTCCCTAGGTTAACTACGCAACCTTGCTCTGATACCAAATGTCACGGCCCGCCCTGCACTAGCCGACATTTCCTATGAAAGTGCGCGGTGCCGACGTCCAACTAGCACGGGATGGTCGCCAAAGAAAGGGAAGGAAAGGAAACTTAACAATGGACTAACAGAAAACCTGTAGAATGTCTTATAGCACATGGAATAAAATATAATAATAACATACTTTGACATAAAACAGGCGAGATAGTGCATAATCTGAAAACAAAACATCATAGCAGCGGAAAATCCAAATACAACTTATGTTCCACATTATCATTATTACAACTTTTGAAAACTGTCTCTAATGCAAATAAGGAAGGTACACTACTAATACCTAAAGTAGTGACCAGCAGCGACATAGGGAGAATACATGTAGATAATAAGTAGGAGCCTCCTGCTAGTCTCTGGATCAGCTACTCGTGCATAACCAGCTAACATGTCTCTAGTCTTCCCGTTTAAGAGCACCCAGAGTAATAAGAAGAGACATAAAACTCTGGGTCATACAAAAGTTTGGTATGAGCTATAAGCAACAAAAGAGAACAATAACAGGTATACTAAACCATACCTAAACCAGGACCTACAACCAAAGAGTTAGAACAACATACCGTACAATACTCAAAGGTGCCACTAACATATGGTGTAAAGAATGGGGGGGTATGTGCATGACATAGTGATGGAAAACAATCAATCATAGCAACCCTCCTCAAATCTCTCACTCAGTGCGTAAAGCATACGATATCCACCACTTTGATCACTAGACCCATCGAGTTAGTGACGGAATCCGACTTGTATAACTATTGCTAACACAAAGCTTGCGCCATGGAGTCATGACTCAATCCTTACAAATGACCCCACCTCATAGGTCCATAGCCAATAGTCCTACCTAGGCCACTGTGGCCCTGAATCCATCCACATACTCGATACTCCATAGTGATCCAAAGTTATAGACATCGATAACCCCTTAGCACACGTCCACCAGCAAAGCCCAACTCATGAAGTTAACTCATTGGTTCCCAACTGGATCCTAAGTGCAAACTTCCTAGTTGAACTTCCTTTGCATCTCGGGTTTTGGTCGAATTGGAGTTGGTCTTCAGAAGAGTCGTAGCGTAATCGCAGCTCCAATCCGGTTCGGTTGTCCTTCCCTGGTTCGGTTCGGCTTGCTCCACTTCCTGGCCATCCGGTTCGGTTTGGAGCTCCACCCTCGGTTCGATTCGGTGCTCCCATGTCACTTAGGTTCGGCTATCTCACTATCTTGATTCGGTACAGTTCTTTTGCCTTAGTTCGGTTCTGCCTTTCTTTCCTCCAGTTAATTCGATCTGATCCCATGTCCAGCTTTAGTCCAATACCAACTACAACCCTTATACAGGAGGCCTTCCTTTTTTGCCAAGCCCTCATTCTTGTACTAGGTTCCGATCCGGTTCGGTTCTCTGCTCAATTCCCCGATCTGACCCGAGCCCCCTAACCTGATCCAATCCGAAACCCTGCACTACTTCCTGCAACTTTTCCAGTGATAGTTTTACGCCATACGACGGTGTTTTCGACCATTATAACTTTTCTAATCAATCAAAAAGCATACCATATAGTCATAGCAACATATAGAATCAACCATAAACACCAAAACAACAATATGATGTATTTAGATGGATCAAACATAGCCAAAATACCATATTTTCCCTTAATCCTGTTTAAGCATAACTAATGATATGATTAGCAAAACTTAACCAAACTAACCAAATTTTCTAAAAGAGGCTTAAAACAATATTTCAAAATTTATAAATATTTTTCCAGAATTTAATCATGTTCAAATTCGCTAATTAACACTAATTACCCTTAATTAACCATAATTAGTGAAGAACTATGCAAATCACTCACCTTGTCCACAAATTAACTTTAGATCTGAAATAATCTCTGTTATGGCACTGTTTCCAAAGCAATATAGTAGCTCTATTCCCAATCCTGTGCTAATCCTCTTCAATTTGATGTAATTTAGCCAAATCTTCAATTAGAAAGTGGTTTAGAGGTGTTTTAGATGTTGGAGGCCATTACTAAGTTGAGAGGGATGAGAAGTGGCGGATAAAAAGGAGAAAAGGGTGTTCTCTAAACCCTAACAGCCCTTAAATACTCCAAATCCCGTAATCCCCCTTTGGGCCTAGTTGTTAATTACCCAATTAAGTCCGGTGAAGCTGTTTTTCACCTTCTATACCTTAATTCAGCCATATCTCTGAAACGATAAGTCCGTTTTTCACCTATGACCACTTAACGTAAAGGTAAACCATCATCCTGACCTAATGGAAGTGGTTTCAGGTCAAAACTCTTTTCCATCAAAAGTTATGTACGAAACAAGATCAGCTAGGGGCAAAACAGTCATTTAAAAATCGGCAAAAATCATGAACATGGGAAATGACCCCAATAGTCGTCTCTCAAAGTTACATGACCATACGACTTCGTATGTGAAAGAAATAAATATTCTACGATCCTCCGATGCGTAGAATGCGGGTCGTTACAAGAGAGTAGCAAACTAGTAGTGAGAATGTGTGGTATGGGACATATAGTTACCACTGTTGGGTTACTATTCATATGTCTGTAACACATCTTCTTGTTAATGCCGATACCAAGGGCTATTGGGTCCCATATGTATATAAATATACATACAAAGTTGTTCGTTATTTATTGAAGGTTGTTGGGTTAGAATAATGGTTATTGGGTCACTTATTCATATTATTGTGTTGTTGGGCTTCGATCCTGAATAAGAGTTGTTGGATCACTTATTCAAATATCGAGTTGTTGGGTTTGGATAGAGAGAAGTCGACTCTCTCAATTTCTGATGAGGTCTGGTTGTTGGGTCGCGACCAGAGTCTGACGAGTGTCCTAATAAATGGTACTTGGCAAAAGTATATGCACGTGAAATATTTGATATTTTCGGATCCAAATTATTATTATTTATGAATTTGTTGCCTTGGTCCAAACATTGATTTCTAGGTAGATCCAATTGATGAAGTTGTGGGTAGATCCAATTATCGATATTCTAATGATAATGATCTTGATGTTGATGACCTTGAACTTATATTGATGTGTTATCGCTTGGTAATGTCGAAACACACATGCACACACACACACACACACACATATATATATATATATATGTATGTATATGTATATATATCAGTGCTTTTTATCGCATGACTGTGTTAGTGAGGAATACGGTGAAACCCTTATTTCGACATCAAATAAGAGGATATTTCCAATTCCTCGTAACCTTGCAATTTCAATCAGCAATAAAGTGGATTTAAGGAGTTTGGCCACTGGTTTTTAATTTTAAGAAGAATGAAGCATGATTATCATGGTTGTTAACCTTCTTAACAATTAATCACAAATGATTTATCTTCTACTTACTTATTCTTATATATCTGAATGTACCAATATAAATTTTGAAAAGAGGAATTACACTGAAGGAGATAGTGATTTCTTCTGAATGAGCGACTTAATCACTGTTTCTAATAGAATTAGCTCTATATTGGAAGTTTATAAAGAGTGTACTACCTTTCTATAGGGTCTTCCTTGGTACATTTTTCTTCCTTGAATTGATGACAATCACTACTAAAGTGACTATCACTACTAGAGTGACTGACATTACAATATACGATGTGTTGGACTCCTTTATGGTAATAATATATGGAACTCAACCTTATAGAAAGATCAAGTTCAAGGGTGTCGTCCAATGCCTTGAATGGAAGCTCACCTAAAGCCAATTTTGGATGTTAACCATTCTTATGGCTAACATTTTTGATGCTGGAAGAAGGGCTTAAACCTTCGGTTTTGTAATCAATGCGAATTAACTTAATGTTTGCGTATGACTGGACGCTTGAAAAACCATGAAAAGTAAATTAAAGAAGCGGGATATAATTGAGGCAAATGAAATTCATATCTCGCGAGTTGAGGTGGATGTTGTTCCTACTTCCTACTTTCAATTAAGCAAATGCTCTGCGAGGAAAAACCTCTAAGGCAGAAAACTCTGGGAACAAACAAGGAAAAAATCAATCAATTAGAGAGTCAGGTTGTTTGGATGAAAACATTAATAGATGACTTGCTTACTCAAAGGTCAACTAAGATTAAAGTAATGCAAATAACACAGTTTAGGAAGACGAATCTAAGAAGAAGGTGTCTAAAGCTACCTGCTTCGAGGACCAGAAAAATGAATCAATGAGGAATAAGAATGCAAAGGCCAATTATTAAGGGAAATTGCAAAGTAAGATGAAGAAGTTTAAAAGCTCTACCACTGAAGGATATAAACAACACCATTTAAATACCAAGGAACTACGGATCCAGACGATCATTAAATGTCCTTCGATAGCCAGATGGATTTGTTTAATGCCTTTGGAGTTGTTCACTGTCAGCTTTTCCACGTGAATTTGCGGGGTGTCGCTGCAAAATGGTATTGGAAATATCGAGATAAGACCATATACTCGTAGAGGCATTTCTCTTACAAGTTTGCTGCCCAATTCTATGTTATTAAAGATCCCACTTGGCATTATACGATGGTAGCAAGCTTCAAGAAACAACCAAGGGAACTTCTAGGAAAATATCTGAAGACATTTAATGTTGAAGCAACGCAAGAGTCAAAGCTCATTGGTGTCCATGTAGAACTTCAGAACAACATACCCTTCTAGAGCGATTTCATGGTAAATTGGGCCTAAAGCCTACAAGAGTTTCATTTTTCGCTGACAAGTTCATTCGAAAGGATGAAATCTAAAACATTGAGAAAAAAGATGAACAGAAAGACAGACCAAAACCAGGGTTTGACAAAAAAAAACAAGCGAGTACGATGGGCAGAGCGTGACAGCAATTCATGGCCTGAAACAAACCAATAGCTTTTATTTACATGGCAATGAGAGGAAAAGTGAATTTCCCTACTCCTCTCAAAGCCCACGCTAACCCAGAGCCTAAGAAAAATGTGATAATTTCTGCAATCATCGTAGCATAAAACAAACGATTGTAAAGTTTTATTAACGAACTAGCGATTTTCGACCCTGAAAATTGACATAAATACCATGTTGACTATTCAAGTATCGGAAATACCGGAAGATTAAAAGAAAGAAGTCAAAAGGTAAGAAATAGAAGTAAAGAAAGTTAGATTAAATGAGAAAGAAGATCACAATAGAAAAAAAATCAAAGTAAACACGAATCTCACAGTGGAACGAACAAAATATATTATATAACATAACTTTTTAAATACAAACTTATAACCGTATATACATACCATTTTAGAGTACAACACATAACATCACAATGGAAATAACTCTATATATATCCAATATTAGAGCATTTTTCTCCAAGCTCCTCTAAGTATATCTGTGAAATCCCGACCACTTGACTGCCTATACAAATTTGGGCACCCAAGAGTTTAAGGTAAACCGAAACAAAATAAACTCTAGGTCAGTTATTGGACTAGTGTGAGTAAACTCCAACCATTGGTTTAATTTTTTAAATCCTTTTCAAAAGAAAGGATAATCGTAAGACCATCCACACATAAATACTGATGGTTTTTACATTACGACAACCCAAAACGTACTTTAAAATCAATATTTTTCTTAAATTATAATGGTGTATAAACCATGTAAATAACAATCTAGCGGAACACTTGCATCTCATGCTCTACATACATAGTATACAATAAAAACCACGGGCTCTTATTGGAGAACGTATTTCCAGCTATGGCAAGGTATGAGACCACCTTTCGATAGTGTACCTCTAGAGAAAATACACTAGGATTGTAATGACCCAAAAATTCCCGTCTCGGAAATCGCCGGGTACACTAATTTTGGGCATACAACACATCAGAACAAACAACAGAAGGCTTTTATAAACATCATAATAATGTTACATCAGAGTACAAAATATCAGAGTACATCGCATATAATATAGCGGAAGATAAACTTAATACAGTGCAGTGGAACAATTTAACTACCACAAAGGAAGACTATCAATGCTCTGGACACAGCTTTAAGTTTCGATCCAGAATCCTGCTCAAATAATTAATATATGCAAAACAAGCCACTTGACTGCCCATGTGGAAAAGAGGGCACCCAAGTTTGCAAAGTGAAACAAACTACGAGTCAGTTATGAGACTGGTACGAGAAGTCTTACTTAACTTATCTAATAATAATAAGGCTAATCACAGGACCACGCCGCTAACACAGAACATGTTTACTCCATTGGATTGCCAGTGCATAAATAAATAAAACTATTAAAAACAACGCAATGCTTTTTAGAAAAATAAAACCATTATAAGACTCAAGTCCCATCAAACAATGCAACGCAAACCGAAGGATAGAGTTTTACCTTATAATGGTCAAAATATGCTTGAAACGTAGAAATCATTTGATACTATTATTAGTGTCTATAAGTTTCAAAAACATTTCAATCATAATATATCAATCATAGACGGCATAGATACCAAATACTATGTCGCCATACTAGTTATACAATCAAAACCGTATGTGTCTTATTGGAATTTGGATTTCCATCATAAATCAAAGCAAAGGATCATCCTTACTGAATTTTAGACACTCCAGCCCATGCCTCCGGATCAGAGCTTGAGTGACCCTTGGAGCGCCAGAGCCAGTCCACAAATAATTTAGTGGATTGGTTATACCTGAACAATACGTTTCCCCGCCCTATGGGGCGTAAATAAAGAGCCACTGGGACTCAAATCCGAGGTACCTCGCTTTCCATCATCCATATAAGTAAAAATATTTGGGCTTGTAAAAACCCAGACACCACTTCTAGCTAGGAAGAAACGCATGCTCTCCCTGGGGTCCTTCTCCCATTTTTGGTTCATATAGGGGTGTGAGACTCGCGAAGTAACGCTACACAAAGCTATGCTAATTAAAGTTGTGCTTTGATCATCAACCACAAGGCTCTGCTTTTCAAAAAAGCCCTGATCATTTGCATCTTAGCATGCCACATTGTCAATCCATACCAAACCATTGATTTCTGCCAATATATAACCTCTAAGCTCGTACGTCTCGGAGACGGATGTTAAGCAAGAGAATAAATTCTCTGCTATCAAATAGATATATACTTAGCAAAGATCAACGAATACAGCATAAAGGAATACAACGTCAGACATACCATCCATTTACAAGTCCGTTCTGGGTCTGAACGAAACCGGAGGTACCTTATTCCTCTTCCCAAATGTCCAATACAAGAGAGAGGTCCTCGCATATTCGGTCGATCTCCAAGTATGTTTTGGACGATCACCACTTATTACATTTTCTTGGAATGCCTCCCAATCAAGACATCAGTAATCATCCAAACAATGTGAAGACCTTCGGTCTTCAACCACCATCTTCATCTTTGACTTTTAATCGTCGTAGTAATTATTTAGAATGGGTTGAACCCGGACTTTCCGAATAACTCATGTATTTTATAATCGATAATCAAGTGCTATAAAAAATACATCATATGCCACATTCCAATTTAGAATATTCTTTTAATTAAAATATTCACATTATTAGGGAAAGGCTCCCATTAACTTTATCAAAGATAAATTCTTTTAAATTTATTCTTTAATCTTCTTTTCAAAGATTCATTAAAACTCCAATTTGGTTTTAATATCAAAGTCATTACTTTATAATTATTTAACTTTAAGAAATTTCGCTTGTCTTTAACTGGGTTAAAGAACCAGTGTCATTTAAGACACAGTTTACGATAAACCCAAAATCACCTTCCATTAAATATGGAATTTTTACAGGAATCAAATCAATATATAATCGATATGAGTTTCCGTATCAAACTAATAATATAAATGGAATAACAGCAAAGCCTTTGAAATTCCATATATAATAACAACCTTCTTTTATAGAAGCTTATCTCGATTATTATCGAATCGGATTCCATTCAATTCCAAGTTAATATATTAAATCGGAAAACTTTACTTTGGAAAATTCCCATTAAATCTTAATAAAAAGATTTATAAATTCCAAATTATATTTTCACTGTTAATCGGGTTGAAGAAAAATTGTCACTTAAAACACCGTTCACAATAAACCCAATTCACATTTCATTTTATTCCAATTACTAAATATAATCGGAAACTCTAGTAATCTTAATTAAAAGATTTATTCTTTTCATATGGGGATTAAGAATAGTGTTATTGAAGACACCATTCACGTAAAACCCAAAATCCAATTTATTTTGTTTAATTCCAATTAAATATCAATCAATTGGAGAACTTTATTTAATCTTAATTAAAAGATTTATTCTAGTCAATAACTAGTTCATTTCAATAAAAATATATTTTTATCTTTTCAATTAGGGAATTTTTCATTCAAAATCTTTCCAAATCATTTATTATGAATTTACATAATTTTTCCATATTTTTAATAATTTTATTAAGGCTCGTACAGTCGGTTTCCAATAATGGCCACCGAACTGCATCCATAACGACCTTTTTCAAATTTTATTTGGACATAATTTCAAATCCTACCATTAGATTTTAAAATTCTTATATTCATTGGAAAGCTCTTATCGATACGAACCCAACGGTTCCGCTTTTAGGAGAATCCAACAGTCGGATCTCCCGTTACATCAATTTGAAGTTAATGGTCGAAATTCGCAAACGGTCGCTGCGCGGCATGTTCTATTCAGGCCATTATATATATATATATATATATGTTATATCGTCGATTTCCTTTTAAAACGTATTTTATAAAATATTTATAAATTGATTTTAAAATGATTTTAATTTCATTTTCAATTTTAAATCAAAATTGAATATTCTATACTTATATCATATTAAAATATTAATATTTTCAAAATATTATATTTTTAAATCACTACTTTTTGATATTCGTTAAAAAATGAAAAAAATCAATCGATGAACCGTTTGGGTAAAAATGGCGCCTACTACTTAACTCGGCTTCATATTTTTTATATTTGTGTCCATTCTAAGATGGGCATAAAAATCATAACTTTATTCTTCACTATATTTATTTTAAAATACTCTTTATTTTAAAATATTCTTTATATTAAAATGTTCTTTTTTAAAAATGTTCTTTATTCTGAATCGGAATGTGACTCAATCAATTACCATATGATTTCAGTTATATGGATTTCATAAATTGCATATATTCAACGATAATGATAAACAATCATCAAACAATACATTCACATCCAAAGTAAAGCTTATAACTATGTGAGCATTAAAATATATAAATAACGCTCATCACAGACTGTCAATCCACCGATTGACAATTAATTAAATATTGGGACTAGTGTATGTCAAATATCATCCCAATACCCGTGTAGGCTTTTCAAACAACAGCAGTTTATATAAATAAATCATTAGTTAATAGATTTAACTAATTATATTTCAGTTTGAATTATTCTCTATTTAAACAATTTTCATTATTAAATTATAAATAAATATTTATAATTTAATTTCAACAGAACATATACTTTAACAAACAATTATTTTTATTCTTGTCTAACATGATAAAGGTAACATTTTTATGTCACCAACATTATTCTAAATAAATGACATTTTTATACTCTAACATAAATGACATATTTATTCTTTAAAAATAATGTTTTTTCTCTAACATAAATGACATTTTTAATCTCTAACATAAATGACATTTTTATTTCTAACATAAATGATATTTTTATTCTAACATGACATTTTTAACTAGAATGAAATTTTTTTCTAACATGACATTTTTAACTAAAATGACAATTTTATTCTAACAAGACATTTTTAATTCACATGACATTATTCTAAATAATGTATTTTTTATTTCACCAAACATGTCCTAACTAAATGGCATTTTTTAATGTTAACAATGTTAAGTGACACTTTTTTTAATGAATCAACATATGTTTCATAAATGAACATTTTTTTTTCTATTTCACTAACATATAAATGATAATGTTTTAATTAACAAAACATAAATAATCAAATGAACATTTTACTATGTTTCTAACATATGAATGATAATGTTTAACATATGAATGATAATGTTTAACATATGAATGATAATGTTTTAACTAACAATACATATATATTCAAATGATCATTTTTCTATGTAAAACAATGCATGTTTTTAATCATTCCTAATATACAATAAAAATGTAAATTTTTACTATTAAACAATTTTCCATAATTCTTATGCTCATATATGACAAATAAAAAGGGAATTTTACTTTCAATAATTTCGGTATTCTTATATGACAAATAAAAAACTGGTTTTTATTTTCAATAATTTCAATGTTCATATATGACAGATAAAAAGATGGTTTTTATTTTCAATAATTTCAATGTTTATATATTATAGATAAAATATGGTTTTGTTTTTCAATAATTTCAATGTTTATATATGATAGATAAAAAGATGGTTTTTATTTTCAATAATTTCAATGTTCATATATGACAAATAAAAAGAACGTTTGCTTGTCATAACATTGTCTACATTTCTAGTGTCAAATAAAAAGAACGTTAACTTGTCATAACATTTTCTACATTTCTAATGACAAAATAAAAGACAACTTTGTCATATGAACATGTTTATAATTCTAGTGACAAAATAAAACGATAATTTATTTACATGACAATATAAAAAGATAATTTATTTTGTTGGCAAATCTTTTTCAACAAAACAATTAAAAATGATATTTTTATTTTGTTAACAATAATCTAATTCGAAAAAATTGAAATTTTTGTTCTAACACAAATCTATTTGGCAAAAAATATAATTTTTGTCTTAACAATTTTCTATTTAACAAAAATGAATATTTTGTTTTAACACTTTTCTATTTAACAAAAATGAATATTTTGTTTTAACACTTTTCTATTTAACAAAAATAAATATTTTGTTTAAACACTTTTCTATTTAACAAAAATGAATATTTTCTTTTAACACTTTCCTATTTAACAAAAATGAATATTTCGTTTCAACACTTTCCTATTTAACAAAAATGAATATTTTGTTTCGGTGACAATTATAATTCAACAAAACAAATAAAAGTGGCATTTTTGTTTTGTTGCAATTCCTACTCTTAACATGTAACACAAAAATGAAATTTTTATGTGTTTACAAATTTTGCATTAACACGACAAATAAAAAGAAAGATTTTTGTATGCATAACATGTTCAATGTTTCTGATAACAAAATATAAGGAATATTTTAACTTCATAACATGTTCTATGTTCTAAATGATGAAATAAAAAGAGAAATTATTTACATAACACTTTCTATGTTACATTTGTATAAATAAAAGTGAGGATTTTATTTACACAACAAATTCCTATTATTAACGTATACGATAAAAGGATATTTTTATTGAACGTATAATCCTAACAATTTCATGATTATATATACAATAAAAGAAATATTTTTATTGTTCGACCAATTCTGACAATTCCAATTAGATCCAACAGATCACTACAAAACAATATCAACCAATTCATATTACAATCTTGATAGTATATACAAAATTTTCGATGAAATAATAATTAATTTTAATTCTAAAAAAAAGAAATGTCACTTTGAGTTTTGAATTCTTCAAAAAAATTCTTCATTTCTTTTTGGGTTGATTTTGGCCATTAGTTTCATTGAACGACGGCTACTGTATATGTAATTAGGTTTTAGTATTTGGGGGTATATATACATACTAGTATATATATATATATTTAATTAATTTCTTTTAATTATGATAATTCTTGTTTAATATCACGTACTCCAAATCGAACCCAACAACTGTCACCCCTAGCCAGATACAGATATTCCGAAAACAATGGACTAGGTCCCGTCAGCCCGTTTGATCGTCTCAGCCCACTTTTCTTTATTTTAAAACATAAATCATTTAATTATTTAATTTGATCGTACATTTTAATTTACTGGGCCACATACTAATCCCAAAAAACTACCAAAAAATAAATCTAGCTATGTTTTGATGATATGGTCCTAAAAAATTAATTTCGTCGAATTTGGAGACCGTTTGAAAAATGGCCATTTTTTGGTCGATCCAATTTGACTGAAATTGACAAAACACATTTTCTTTTGCCACGCTCACATATTGATTCCAAAAATTATTAAAATTGGAATCTAGCAATAATTTGACATTCCAGATCCAACCAAAGTGGTTTCGTCGAAAACAGAGGTCGTTTGCAAAATGGCTATTTATACGGGCTATATCATATATTAAATTCTATAGCGACTATTCTGAATTTTAAACTGGGCATAACTTTTTATTTCCGCTATGGAATTTCAATTATTTAGATTCATTGGAAAGATATTTTTAAACAGATTTAAATATTTTTGGTTTCACTAAAATCCAGTTTATTTTGAATCCTGTACATTCAATCAAAGTTCAAAATTTTCAAACTGCTGTGCTATTTCAAACTCCTTTTACAATTAAAATAAATATATTCGTTCTAATTTCGATTTAAATAAATTTTTAGTCGTTATTATTTAAAATAAATTATTTAAAATATTTAAAATACATTAAAATTTCTAAAATAAATATTTTAAATTGGTTCCGAAATTCCGGGTTGTTACAAGGATTCAACAAGAGCATCTTGCAACCCTAGCTAAGCATAAGCGACCATTGACTTCACTTGAATGTTCTGAATATATTGTCACCCTATTGTTTGGGCCCACCGTATTCCTGTGAGATACAGAAACGAAAGAAGAATAAATTGAAATATCTCTAGATGGTGACAATATACCCTAATTGGGAGCGACCCACTTAGTCATGCGACCAACTCGGTTTTATAGCATTTCTCGGTTGAAGTGGGTTGAGGTCATAACTACCCTAAGATAGATCACATTTTCATTTAATTTAAATTCCACACTGTCATACCTGCCAAATCACAAACTTATTTCCCAAAAAATACCACAGGTGTAAATCTAAGAGAAATGAATTCCTTCGATACCAAACGTAAATACATTTAATGAGATCAGCTTTCACGATTTATTAGGTATAGTCTATCAAACATTCATCCATACAAGTTGTCCTGGGACTGGACAAACCGAAGGCACTATTCTGTAAATCCATCTTAGGAAATTTCTACCTAGGATCACCAGAACAACCCTTGTATAAACTCTATCTTTAGTATATTTGATTGATGACGCTAATTCCTATACAGAGTAGTTTTTAGATATTAAATCTGATCCCAGTCTCTCCATATTTAAAACGGAAAAATGGACAAAAACTTTGATAGTCTGTTATTTAACTATCAAAGGAAAACATCCATACAAACAAGATCATGTTTCCAGATGGAAATTCTACCGATCAATCATCAATCAACACTGAGCCCTTTAAATTTATTTATCATTAATTTATTCATTTCTCAATTTTTCTTCAATATCATTATCCAAATATTTCTCTAACTCGTTTAGCCTCTCACGATTCTTGGAAAACGTTTCCATCTATTATAAACTATTTATTTTCGATATTCCAGAAAATATTTCTTTTTAATGTAGGAAAACATTTCCTTACTTTCACAAGTTCCTATTTTCTATATTTAGAAAATACACCTTATTAACATTGGAAAACATTTCCATTTCTTATTAACGCATCAAAATTCTTCCGCATTCATCAGTCCCTAACCGTAACCCAGTAAGAGAACAACTCCCTAAGATCAACTTCGAAGGCCGAAATCAACAATAGACCGACACTTAGAAAGCCATTCAACTTGACTAATCTCCAGTCAATTTCTATTTCCTTAACTCCATTTCTTAATTTTCTTATCAAATCACTACTTATGCAATTCTCGAATTCAGTTTATAAATCCACTTGTTTAACGAAAATCAATAATTATAATGATAGCGTTATAATCCCTACATCTGAAATATTAACTTCAAAATATAACTTTTATTCATTATTTTGAATAAATAAATAAATAAATAAATCTTAATTAAAATGGAAAGTAAATGGTACTTTCCCAAATTTGATACAATCGAATTTCAACATATAACTCTCTCTCGAATAATCTCTAGTCGATTAGTGTTCCGAACGTTGTAATAAATTCATCGTTTTAGGTCAACTCAATTTCTAAATTCAATTTTAATTTATCACTTCCAAACATTTACCAATTTCTCGGTATAACCATTTTAATCTACAAAACATTTTCTTTTAAAGCATTATTCACTTTAAAACGTGAACATTATTTATTTATGGAAAACTGGACCCTTTATATCAATCAAATCTTGATTTTTATTTATAAATACTATTATAGGTTCAAATCTTGTTTATCGAGTTATTTTATAAATTCATACTCATATTCCACTTCATGAATTCCGTTTACAAGTCAATTCTTATTAATTATATATCAAGTTTATAATTTAATCTCGATTACACATTTGATTATAAATTATTGGTTTCAAACCAAATATTAACTATCTCGTCAAATTTTGAATAATATAATATATGATTTCTAAATCTAGATTATTTTTATAACATTCAACATAGTCAAATTCTAATTATAAATCTCATGGATTAATTCCAATTCTACTCACATTCTGTACATTGGGGCAAATTTCATCATTTCCCATTCTTAAACAATTTCTTGAATTTAGATTCCGAAATTATTTAATAATTGTTATTATTCCACTTCATTTATAAATCAAACTACTTGTTTTTATATAACAAAAAACAAGTCATTACATCTAACCTAATCGAAATTCAATTTCTATTTTAAAAATAGTTTTTCCTTTTCAAAACCTAAATTCATTTACAATATATTTTAACTGTGTTTAATTGACAGTTATTTCAAGGTCAACGTTTTCAAACATTCCAAGCACACAATAATCAACCATAGATTTTTTTTGTCGCATCATATAATGCAATATATGAAAAACAATAATATAATTGTTGAGGAATCCAGTTGAATCCCTCCAACCTGTTTCCCTGCATCCACTGATGTTAATCAATATAAATAACATCAATTTCATATCAGTATAAATTATAGTAGTAAACAGAATCAGTATTCAATTAACGATTTATATATATGTAATTATATATATATTATTTCAGTCAATTTATTATCAATTCATCCAAACAACCATCACACAGCATTCAATCATTATTTATCAACACTAAATAACATTTATAATATTATAAGACCAGACATAGTTAGTGAGTTTACTTACCTTAGTTGTAACAACCCGTATTTTCAATAACCTGTTATAACATAAATCGAGGCAGAATTTAATTCTAAAATCCGAATCAAGGGAAACGGGCTATGCCATTGCGTTCGTCTCGGAAAAATATGCGAAATAGAGTCCGAGTTTTCGAAAATCGGAGTCCGTATGACCCGATTAAGGCCCAACGAAGTTTTCAGAAAATTTCAAAGTAAAAACAGATTTCAAATTCAAGTTTGAATTTGGAAAACTAGGTCATATTGGGGCAGGCGGGAAAATTCCCTCCAGAGCACCCAAGTCGACAGCCCTGTCGACTTGGGAGTCGACTTGGTTGGACCCAAGTCGACAGCCCTGTCGACTTGGCTGTCGACTTGGTCCAGCCGGGCAGTTTTGCCTGGTGCACCATTTTGGGTTTGTGTTGAGTTTGGGGGCCAGATTCGGTTTTAAGGGCTGAGATTGGAACTAGGGTTTAATCCTAAGGCTAGAACTAGTCCTAATCTCTATAAATAAGGCCCTAACCTAACCCTAAATCATCATTATTCATTCATACAACTAAACTATGGCAAAATCAATCCTCTCATGGCCTCCACTCTCTTCATAAAATTCCTAAATAAATTTCTATGAAATTTTCCATGCATACAAGTGTTTTCAAGCTTGTATGAGCATCATTAGCTTGCATTCAAGTCAAGTTTCTATATTTGCATCATAAAGCAAGAGTTTTGATCATTTTGGCTCAAGGGTTTTTCTATGAAAGCTTGCATTTTGGGTCTACTTGATTGCATAAGGGCTTTGTCATATTTTTTGTGCCTTCATAAGCATTGTAAGCCCTATTCTACTTTCATACTTAAACTCTAAAGTTAAATGTATGATATGCAAGTTTGCCATGATATGCAAGTTTACTAAGTCATGTTATGCAAGTTTGATATGTTATGATATGCAAGCTTATCATGTTATGTTATGCAAGTATGCCATGTTATGATATGCAAGTTTACTATGTTATGCTATGCAAGTTTGCCATGTTATGATATGCAAGTTTATCATGTTATGCTATGCAAGTTTGCCATGTTATGATATGCATGTTTATCATGTTATGTTATGCAAGTTTGATATGCAAGTTCGTCATATGATATGCAAGTATGTTATGCGAGTTTGGGATGATCATTTTGTCCATGTTATCATGTTATGCAAGCTTATCTTGAGTATTTGAACATAAAGCTTCAAGCTTTATGCTAAAGGTTGCATTTTGGCAACATGTAAGTTATCATATCACTTATGATAACTTGCATGTGAGGCTAAATGCGAGCTTATGGCCATTTTTACATGTCATTTATCACCATGTATCACCAATATGCTAAGTTTGGTTTTATGCATGCTTTTGAGGCCTAAAAATGTAATATGCAAGTATATGAACATGTGTACATTTCATATGCCACCATGTTGAACTTGTGGCTTCAACACCTTTATGTCATGATTATGCCAAGTTCCCTCTTTCTATCCTTTATGCGCTAATTGCGATATGTAAGCGATGGGATTGCGTTTGGGGTTGGGTAAACTTAAAAGACATAAAAACATAAGATTGGGAATTTACCTATTAAGTTAGGTCTACCCATTGGGAATTTACCTATTAAGTTAGGTCTACCCAATTGCTTGAAAATTTGTAATGTGTTTTGGAAATACGATGGACATGACACTTAGAAAAGATAAGTGTGACCAACTCGAGGTTGGGTTGAGTTTGTAGCGTAAACCTACCCGGAACCGACCGGCTTAACTAGTGGCTACAAACAATAGGACCCAATGTGAGAAGTTGTCCATGTTGTACCTTGAACCCGAGGTTAGACCAAGTTGTGGTGTAAAGCTACCCGGACCCGCCCGGCTTAACTAGTAAATACAACAAGGTCTAATGTGAGAGGTTAAGGCACATTAAATTAATTAATGCCTCATGATTAGGGTTAAGTCATGGTCCACTTAATACTTAACCAATTTGGGCTTGGTAGATTAATCAGGGTTAAGTCGTGAACTCATCGTTACACTTAACCAAGTTAATCCATGATTAGTAAAAAGGGTTAAACCGTACTTAACCAACTAGAAAAATCCTAGCAATGGGGGTCCACTCCAGCAGTAATCCCAAGTTCGTATCATTATGACCCTAGGGTCTAGGCTAGGGTGGGGAGCACAATTACTGGACTTGAGGTAAGAGACCAAAAACGACGGCAGAGTGGTACGCCGGTGTAGTTCCGGGCGGACTATGGTCGTGCACATAGTCCGAAGCCGGGGAAAACATGCACGGGTACCAGTAGATCGAGACTGTGCACTTATGTTTATGGTGTCCAGGGGTTGACACCCTAGGGCTTGATACACCCGACGGGAGACCCTGCACAGTCTGACTACAATTATATTATTGGGCCGCATTGACACCAACACGTGACGAGTTAGGCTTATAGGGAGCTGATCGACTAGACCGTTTGGTTGGACCGCATATTAGGGTCACTTCATGTTATTGGGCCAAAGCTTGGGCCAAGGGATCAATACTTGCTTATTCAAGTCATGTTATTTTGCTAGTACACCTGTGGTGCAAAAACCTTAAACCTGATTATGCGATGACACCTTTATCTACCTTGTTAGTTAATCATCATGCTAGTATGTAGTTATCCATATGTTCATCTCAGCTTTCATCATGCCATTTAACTTTATCAGTTTACATTGATTGTAGTAGGGCTTACTCAGTCTTTTTGACTGACCTGTTTTTCTTTCGCCTCTTTTCTTCCGTTCCCCCCCCCCCCTCCCCCCAGGTTCTCAGGGTGGGAATATTGGAGCTTAGCTTGGATTTCTGATCGCTTGCTTGTGGGATTTTAGCTCATGTACGGTCTTGACATGAAGCTAGCTATGGTTATCACTTATTTTGGGGATAGTACTTATGTTTTTCAGTAATGTTGTTTTTATCTAGACTTGTGTATTTGGAAAGTTGACATTATGTTGTACCAGACTTGTTTTGAAATGGTTTGAAATCTTCCGCTGTTTTATCTATGTTATTTACTCTATTTACATATATACATATGTTCTTGTTCTGCATTGATTTATCATTATGCATGTTTATCTGATTCAAACGCCCCTCCAAAGTCAGAGTGCTTGCAAGAGTCACCCTGGCGGAGGTGGGGTGTTACATTTGGTATTAGAGCATATGGTTTACGAGAAGGGACAAAAAGGTTTTTAAAACTTTTGGAAAACTATTTTCAAAACCAAGTATAAAGTATTTTCCGAAGAAAAGTCTAGTTTATTTTAAAGGCTATTCCCAAAAAAGCCATTAGCAAAAATTCCTTCGTTTTTCTCCATTTTGAATCTATCTTTTTCTTCGTTTTCAGTATGGCCGATAACTTTGCCATTCCGGAGGGAGTACACGTACCTGTTTGGTATAGGAGACTTTTGGAGGCTAGGGCGACCGAAGCCGGCCCCGCAAATGTTCCTCCTCCTCCTCCTCCAGTAGTTAATGTTCCTCCTCCCCCTCAGCATCCTCAAGCTGACTTCGCAAAGATTTGCAAGGACTTTAAGGCGATGGGTGGCAATAATTTCATTGGAACCAAGACTTATGTAGAGGCAAGGAATTGGTTGAAAGAAACCGAAGATCTTTTTACCTTCTTTGATATAGATGACCGTAGGAAGGTTTTATTAGCAGTGTGGTTGCTAAAGGAAGAAGTTGCACGTTGGTGGGTGGTCACCACCGCTACTAGGCCAATTGAGACTTGGGATGACTTTCGGGGAAAGTTTGGACTAAGGTTCCTATCACTAAAGCAAGGGGACATGACTATTAGGGAATACATAGATAAGTTAAATCAACTGGCTCGGGTCGGTTTGGACTTGGTTAACACAGCTCGGATGAAGGCCCTATACTTTGCTCTAGGATTAAACGAGCCATTACATGGTTTGGCCATGTCTCATATACCCTTGGGGGCAACTTTCGAGAGTTTGGTGAATATGGCCCTACTCAATGAAGAGAATAGAAGTGACAAGAAGGAGATCAAGATGAATGATACTCAAGCCAAGAAGACTGATTCCCAGTGGAAAGGAAATCAGGGTAATCCAAGCGGTCAGAGCAGTCAAGGCAATAAGAACAAGAACAAGAGTCAAGGCAACAAGGGGAACAACAACAAGGGCAATAACGACAAGAGGAAGTGCCATTATTGCGGTTCAGTAGGGCATCTTATTAAGGATTGTAAGAAGAGGAAAAGGAAGAGTGGTGAATGCTATCGTTGTGGTGAGTTTGGACATTTCAGCAAAGATTGCCCGAAGAAGCAAGGGCAAGGTCAGACTCAGTGTGCAAGACCATCTGGAGGACGAGTTCATCCACTCAACATCGTTCTTTCAGCTCATGATCGAGGTAGTGTTTCTGTCGGAAGTCTTGTTTACATTTCTGATTTTCCTGTTCGTACCTTGTTTGATTTTGGTGCATCGCATAGTTTATTTCATCTGATCTAGTTGAAAGTTTGCACCTAAGTACTAGTCTAGTTAGTGATCCCGTGTGTGTTTCAAATCCAATTGGGGGTTCCGCCCATTTGTCTATTATCTACGGGGATTTGAAAATCTCTATCTTTAGTGTAGAGTTCTCGTGTGATGCTTATATTCTCGGTTTCATGGGGTATGGGTTGATTTTGGGCATGGATGGGTTGTCCAGTTTTGGAGCCATCCTTGATTTTTGAGTATAGGGTTGTGAGGCTCATGACTCGCCTCGGTAATACCCTAAAAATTTCTAGTAACCCTATGGGTCCCGTCATGTTGTGTTATCTTGAACCCCTCGACTCATCTATCGGTAGTTTGCAATCGGTGAGGGTGGTCCGAGAATATCCTGATATCTTGGGTGAAGTGAAGGGGGTTACCCCTAAGCGAGAGATTGATTTTCGCATTTATCTGGTTGATAATGCCAAGATAGTTTCGTGGCCGGTTAGGCACATGGCCCCGCAAGATGAGAGTTAAGAAAGCAAGTCAAGGAGTTGCTTGAGAAGAACTTCATTAGACGAAGTATGTCTGAATGGGGAGCGCCTGTAGTATTTACTACCAAGGAAGATGGTTCTCTTCGACTTTGTGTTGATTTTCGTGAGCTAAACAAAGAGAATAGACAACCATTGCCAAGGATCGATGATTTGTTCGATCAGCTTGTAGGAACATCTGTTTTCTCTTGATCTTGCTACTGGATTCCATCAGCTCAGGGTAGCTGAAGATAGTATAGACAAGACTGCGTTCAGAACTCCAGATGGATTCTTAGAATGGCTGGTCATGCCATTCGGTTTGACTAATGCACCCGCCTACTTCGTGGACTTGATGAGTAGGGTGTTCAGGGAGTTCTTGAACAAGTTTGTCGTGGTCTTCGTAGATGATATTCTGATCTTCTCTAAGGATGAGGAAGAGCACGCAAGGCATCTCGTGGAGGTGATGGATACGCTTAGAGCGCATCAGTTGAAGGCCAAGTTCTCCAAGTGTCACTTTTGGAGAAGGGAAGTTAGATTCCTTGGGCATATAGTACCTAAGCAAGGCTTAGCGGTGGATCCCGCTAAGGTAGTTGCAGTTCAGGATTGGAAGACTCCAAGGAATGCAACCGAAGTAAGAAGTTCTCTCAGTTTAATTAGTTAGTTAGCGTCCCTTGAGTTTAGACCTACCCTTCTGGATCAAGTAGGGACTTCACAGAAAGAAGACCCGTAGTTAGTCGAGATAATGGACAAGTTGACTCGAGGCGAGATGATAAGTCACCTCGCTATAGATAACAAGGGATGGCTAAGACGCGATGAGAGAAAGAAGGCTCTTGAAGAGGCACATCACTCGAGGAGGTGGCCGAGTTTGTCCCAAGGTGCATGTAGTGCCAACAGGTTAAAGGCCGAGTCATAGAAGCCCGGTGGGCTATTATATCCATTGGAGGTCCCCGCAATGGAAGTAGGAAAGCGTCACGAAGGATTTCGTGGATGGACTGCCTAGATCAAGGAAAGGGAATACGAGCATGTGGGTCATAGTAGGTAGACTCACGAAGGGTGCTCATTTCACTCCGGTAAAGAGCGAAAGGACTGCATCATAGCTAGCGACAGTTTACTTTCAAGAAATAAAGCGGTTGCACGAGGTTCCCTAAAGGATAGTTAGTAACCATGACTCAATCTTCACTAGCCAGTTTTGAGATAGTCTACGGGAAGTCATGGGCAAACGGCTAAATCTAAGGACGTCCTATCATTCACAGGCGGATGGTCCATTTCGTTCAAGCATGAGTTATAGAAAATCACGTTAGTAAGAGCAATTGGCAACATGGATTGGTATTTTCAAGAAAAGTTCTGCTGCGTGGAATACTTTATAGTAAGTAAACGAGATCCAGGATTCACTAGTGAATTTTGGAGAGCTTGCATGAAACCATGAGGTCACAGTTATGTTTAAGCCAAGTATGATAGAAGAAGAGTAAGTGAAAGAGGAAGACGAGAGGCGACAATGAAATGGGTTCCAACTCATATTTGGAAATAAGAGTTAAGAAGCCAAGGAATCATGAAGTAAAAGACGGTCAAAGCACGGTGGAGTTAAACTCAAGGAAACGTGACTTAGAAGACTGAAGGCTAGATACGCGCATCATATCTCTTTTTAAGAGTATATTCTTGATCCTTGTTTTCCTGTGAAACTTACTCGCATGTTATCCTTTTTACGTATATCCTCTCGGTCCCATTCTCGGTCTTATTTCTGTCAGGAGGTATGACTCATCGGTTAGTAATACATGTCAAGGTTTGAAGGGGTCCGTTAGGTTGACTAAACCTTTTGGGCTTTTATAGGATTGGGGTTGGGTTAGGAAGGGATTTCTTGTAATCCGAAAGGAGTATATCCTGCTTATCTTCCCGATCTCTTTGTAGCATATCTTTTGCTATCCATGTTTGTCTTGTTATCTTGTTATTATGTTAATCTTGTCATGAGAACCTTAGGTAGAAACCCTTTGGATGAAACATGTGTTTGAAGCATGTTATGCTTGATGGTTGCAAGTGGTTGTAAGTGTTTGCAAGTGGTTACTCGTGGATGCATTATACACGTTAGGCACTAGATCGGCTCACACACTCCTCATATTGCATATGCATGAGTGTTTATGCTTATTCATGGATGAAAATTTTTGTGTTATCACATGGATGTTGCATATGGATGTATGTTATGTGCACACATATAGATGTTATACATTATGTTAGGAATTGCATACATATGGATTCATTTCACTAACATAATTTGCATTGATGATATTTGCATTAGATAAGTACATATACACACACCTTTGCATATGTTCATACAACATTTAGAATCTTTTAAGGATAATGATTGCTCGTGGATGATGTTTTGAGTAGAGGGATGTTGGATGGTAGGATACGTTCTTCCTAACTTGAAGATTTCGGGGACGAAATCCTTTAAGGAGGGGAGAATGTAACAACCCGTATTTTCAGTAACCTGTTATAACATAAATCGAGGCAGAATTTAATTATAAAATCTGAATCAAGGGATACGGGCTATGCCATTGCGTTCGTCTCGGAAAAATATGCGAAATAGAGTCCGAGTTTTCGAAAATCGGAGTCCGTATGACCCGATTAAGGCCCAACGAAGTTTTCAGAAAATTTCAAAGTAAAAACAGATTTCAAATTCAAGTTTGAATTTGGAAAACTAGGCCATATTGGGGCAGGCGGGAAAATTCCCGCCAGAGCACCCTAGTCGACAGCCCTGTCGACTTGGGAGTCGATTTGGTTGGACCCAAGTCGACAGCCTTGTCGACTTGGCTGTCGACTTGGTCCAGCCGGGCAGTTTTGCCTGGTGCACCATTTTGGGTTTGTGTTGAGTTTGGGGGCCAGATTCGGTTTTAAGGGCTGAGATTGGAACTAGGGTTTAATCCTAAGGCTAGAACTAGTCCTAATCTCTATAAATAAGGCCCTAACCTAACCCTAAATCATCATTATTCATTCATACAACTAAACTATGGCAAAATCAATCCTCTCATGGCCTCCACTCTCTTCATAAAATTCCTAAATAAATTTCTATGAAATTTTCCATGCATACAAGTGTTTTCAAGCTTGTATGAGCATCATTAGCTTGCATTAAAGTCAAGTTTCTATATTTGCATCATAAAGAAAGAGTTTTGATCATTTTGGCTCAAGGGTTTTTCTATGAAAGCTTGCATTTTGGGTCTATTTGATTGCATAAGGGCTTTGTCATATATTTTGTGCCTTCATAAGCATTGTAAGCCCTATTCTACTTTCATACTTAAACTCTAAAGTTAAATGTATGATATGCAAGTTTGCCATGATATGCAAGTTTACTAAGTCATGTTATGCAAGTTTGATATGTTATGATATGCAAGCTTATCATGTTATGTTATGCAAGTATGCCATGTTATGATATGCAAGTTTACTATGTTGTGCTATGCAAGTTTGCCATGTTATGATATGCAAGTTTATCATGTTATGCTATGCAAGTTTGCCATGTTATGATATGCAAGTTTATCATGTTATGTTATGCAATTTTGATATGCAAGTTCGTCATATGATATGCAAGTATGTTATGTGAGTTTGGGATGATCATTTTGTCCATGTTATCATGTTATGCAAGCTTATCTTGAGTATGTGAACATAAAGCTTCAAGCTTTATGCTAAAGGTTGCATTTAGGCAACATGTAAGTTATCATATCCCTTATGATAACTTGCATGTGAGGCTAAATGCGAGCTTATGGCCATTTTTACATGTCATTTATCACCATGTATCACCAATATGCTAAGTTTTGTTTTATGCATGCTTTTGAGGCCTAAATATGTAATATGCAAGTATATGAACATGTGTACATTTCATATGCCACCATGTTGAACTTGTGGCTTCAACACCTTTATGTCAGGATTATGCCAAGTTCCCTCTTTCTATCCTTTATGCTCTAATTGCGATATGTAAGCGATGGGATTGCGTTTGGGGTTGGGTAAACTTAAAAGACATAAAAACATAAGATTGGGAATTTACCTATTAAGTTAGGTCTACCCATTGGGAATTTACCTATTAAGTTAGGTCTACCCAATTGCTTGAAAATTTGTAATGTGTTTTGGAAACACGATGGACATGACACTTAGAAAAGATAAGTGTGACCAACTCGAGGTTGGGTTGAGTTTGTAGCGTAAACCTACCCGGAACCGACCGGCTTAACTAGTGGCTACAAACAATAGGACCCAATGTGAGAAGTTGGCCATGTTGTACCTTGAACCCGAGGTTAGACCAAGTTGTGGTGTAAAGCTACCCGGACCCGCCCGACTTAACTAGTAACCACAACAAGGTCTAATGTGAGAGGTTAAGGCACATTAAATTAATTAATGCCTCATGATTAGGGTTAAGTCATGTTCCACTTAATACTTAACCAATTTGGGCTTGGTAGATTAATCAGGGTTAAGTCGTGAACTTATCGTTACACTTAACCAAGTTAATCCATGATTAGTAAAAAGGGTTAAACCGTACTTAACCCACTAGAAAAATCCTAGCAATGGGGGTCCACTCCAGCAGTAATCCCAAGTTCGTATCATTATGACCCTAGGGTCTAGGCTAGGGTGGGGAGCACAATTACTGGACTTGAGGTAAGAGACCAAAAACGACGGCAGAGTGGTACGCCGGTGTAGTTCCGGGCGGACTATGGTCGTGCACATAGTCCAAAGCCGGGGAAAACATGCACGGGTACCAGTAGATCGAGACTGTGCACTTATGTTTATGGTGTCCAGGGGTTGACACCCTAGGGCTTGATACACCCGACGGGAGACCCTGCACAGTCTGACTACAATTATATTATTGGGCCGCATTGACACCAACACGTGACGAGTTAGGCTTATAGGGAGCTGATCGACTAGACCGTTTGGTTGGACCGCGTATTAGGGTCACTTCATGTTATTGGGCCAAAGCTTGGGCCAAGGGATCAATACTTGCTTATTCAAGTCATGTTAGTTTGCTAGTACACCTGTGGTGCAAAAACCTTAAACCTGATTATGCGATGACACCTTTATCTACCTTGTTAGTTAATCATCATGCTAGTATGTAGTTATCCATATGTTCATCTCAGCTTTCATCATGCCAGTTAACTTTATCAGTTTACATTGATTGTAGTAGGGCTTACTCAGTCTTTTTGACTGACCTGTTTTTCTTTCGCCTCTTTTCTTCCGTTCCCCCCCCCCCCCCCCCCCCAGGTTCTCAGGGTGGGAATATTGGAGCTTAGCTTGGATTTCTGATCGCTTGCTTGTGGGATTTTAGTTCATGTACGGTCTTGACATGAAGCTAGCTATGGTTATCACTTATTTTGGGGATAGTACTTATGTATTTCAGTTTTTCAGTAATGTTGTTTTTATCTAGACTTGTGTATTTGGAAAGTTGACATTATGTTGTACCAGACTTGTTTTCTAATGGTTTGAAATCTTCCGCTGTTTTATTTATGTTATTTACTCTGTTTACATATATACATATGTTCTTGTTCTGCCTTGATATATCATTATGCATTTTTACCTGATTCAAACGCCCCTCCAAAGTCAGAGTGCTTGCAAGAGTCACCCTGGCGGAGGTGGGGTGTTACATTAGTCGTTAATCGTTGAATAACGATTAACGTTCGATAGGTTCGGTTAGGACTTTAATTTTGCCTAAAATTGTAAAGTGCTCCAAAACTCTTCAAACTAGTTCCAGTACGTAGCTTGCTATCCTACGATTCCAAAGGTACTAAATTTTCATGATTCAGATAACATGGGAGTGAATTATTAAGTTAACCAATTACCCTACTATTTTGATTAATAAAAACTTAAATATATATTCATTTGTTCTTTACTGAATTCAAACAGCCCATTCCATATATCCACGCCCGCATATCCTCCTACAATGCCATCCCTTCACCATAGAAAAAATTGGAAATCTCTAGTATATATTTCCTCCTAAAAAAATACCTTAAGCTTCATATACATACATGCATGCATACATATACATACATATATATATATATATGTGTGTGTGTGTGTGTGTGTGTGTGTGTATTTCTAGGACTCACATATGATTTAAAAGACCCGTCACTTATTCTCATCGGCCCGCTTATGCATATCTTCTTCCACAATTAAACCAATTTACGAGCTCCTGCTACCAATTCCATGTTGAAAACTTTGCTTCCATTTTTCTTCATGCTTCAACAAACCAATTACACCAATCTTGTAACATCCCGTATTTTATCGATATAATAATTAATTTATTAATAGTAAAGTAGAGATTTAAATGGTTGTTTAATTAAATAATATTGAATATTTAATTAATATAGATAATAGAATAATATATTTAATTTTTAAATAGCTAAGAATAATAGAATTCACAATATTATGTGAATTAGATTATTCAAAAAATATAATTCAGTTTAGAATTGAATTATAATAACGAATTGATTTATAAATGTCAATTGAATGTATAATTCATATTATAATTATAATCGAGCTTGAAATGGCACGGCAGTTCATAATTTGGTGCTTCGAACTTTAAACGAATATACAGAATCCATTTTAAGTCGGATTTATGTGGAATAAGAAACATTCAGAGCTGGTGAAGTATATTTTTCTAGAAAAACGGAGATTTCGTATTATAGATTGTAATATATGTCCAAATCAAATTTTCAAATAGTCGCTATGGAATTGTTTATAAACCATAACGATATATTTAATTTTAATTAAATATAGGCTCCGAATTTAAACAGGATCTTTGAGACGTAGGTATATTTTAATTTTTAGAATTTTTCTTAATTTTTTATTTTGAAAAATAATCACTTTTTATTTTGGAGTATTTTACACCCTATATCAGCATTTTGGGGTTTTAGGAGATGAGTTAAATAGCCTGTATTATTATATTTTTAGGACCCTGGCACATTGCCCGTCATAACGGTGTTTTTATTTATGTTGATAGCGGTCCGTACATGAATAAAGTTCTAGGTAACTGTACCGATATGATGTAAAACTTAAATATATATATATATACCATTTCTTTCCTTAGCCGATAAGCAAATACACCGTACTCACATCAAACACATCATAGCAGTTTAGGATGTTGCTGCATATACATCGTGTTGGTTGTTTCATTGAAACCGAAGTTCTGTAAATAAATTATGTCAGCAGTTTTGGTATTGATAGTATGCCACTTAATATAATAAACAAGTACTATAAAATGCATATGTATTTTATTACTTAACAACAAAGAAACGGGTATAGAAATCATCCATCATCATTTGTCGTTCTACACAGTATTGTATAGTCAAATCCTACCCTAACCTAAAAATGTGTAATCACATGCCTATAATTCGGTAGAAACTTCAAGGCTAAGTAATCCCTCAGCTATTAATATATATACATGAGCATACAAAAGCTCCTTCATTTTCCAGAAATGAAAACTAGAAGAAAAACCGTAGCTTTTAAATTCGAAATAAAAAGTAATTCTCTAATAAACATGTTGAAACTTGTATATCTGAATTCGAACTAAGATTCTATTCACCTATATATATGTTTCGGGTAACTCGAGACATTGCTCTCGAACCGCAAAAGCCAATAGCGAGGTAAAGAACCATGGAACTGCAGATGGTGGATGCGGACTGCGATGTCAGGGGTATTCTGGCCAACGGTGCGGACTGCGGTGTCGGGTTAGCGAAGCCATGGAGAGGAGTGGACTAAACCAAGGCAAGCTGACGATCGGATCTGGTAGCATGTCGACACCAAAATGATTGCATGCCTGCAGCTGTGCATGAGGAACTGCCGAGGTTCGTTTGGGTAGCTGGGGGTCATCACTGCAGCGATGGCAAAGGGTGGTGGGTCCGGTTGTGGGGATGGCACCTTGCTGACTGTTCCGTGGAGTTTGTTACTCGGAAGGAGGGAGACCGCGAGCTGAGTTGAGAAGCGAGATGCGTAAAATGGTTATAGAGAAGAAGAGATGTCGATGGGGGAGTTCATGGTAAAGATTGGGGTGAGTTTCATGCAACAGGGAAGTGCATATGAATCGTCAATAAAGTACAACGTGATGCACTAGGGAGAAGTACTGTTGTAGCTGAAGGGGCTGACATTTGAACTGATTCTGCATGGTGAGTGCAAGTCTTTGTTTTTGGTTGGACCTTGTACGGTGCGAGATACGCAGGAGATTGGTAGTGGTTTCGTGTTGATTTCGGTGAGGGATGGAAGATTTATGGTGTGGGTCGTTTAAATTAAGGACTGAAGCCCAATTATATATGGGAAGAAAGAAAAAGAAAAATATAGAAGAAAGGAACCAACGTGGAGGGATAAGAACGATCACAGCAAATGCTTGAGCTTAAAGAATGAATGGGCTGATTTGATAAAGAAACGGCAAGGCCCAGTTTATTAAAGGAAATTGGTAAAGCCCAACTAAATTTATATTTAGTTATTTAAATTTAAAATGGTATAAACTTAAATTATTAATATTTAATTCACACATTATCAGAATTGAGCAGCGTCTGTCACTTTGGGGCCGTATGGACGGACACTACACAATGGAACTGACCGGGAGTGAATTGGAGCCCATTACAATTAATAGCAAAATAAATTGTCCGTCTGAATCAAGTGACAATTATCGTTATTTAACGATGATCTTCCAATGTGAGTAAATCTCACTAACTTTACCCAGTTATATTTTTATAAAGTATTTTTAGAACTGATAGATGATGATTGATTCTGTGTGTTGGCTGTTTGGATGTACTACTAATTGATTTGTTGAAAATATCGATATAGTTATATATATATATATATATATATATATATCGTTAATCAAATATTGATTCTGTTTATCAGAATATTTCATATTGAAATGAAATTGATGTGAATTATATAGTGTAACGTCTGTGAATGCAGGTAAACAGGTCGGAGGAATCCAACTGGATTCCTCAACATTTATTTTACTGTTTTTCATATATTGTTATATATGATGTGATATATAGTCATGATACCGATCATTGTCATATGGTACGTTAAATACCATAAGGAATACTAGAATGTTAAAAAGGAAATTTTCAATGTTGTATTGAAAAATAAATATATATAAAATCAAGGATTTTATAAAAAAAGATATTTATAAAATCAAAGGATTTTATAAAATGAAATATTTCTACAATGAATAGAATTTTATAAAAGGAATTATTTATATAATAAATAATATTATATAAAAGGAAATATTTGTAAAACATTTACTAATAGAATATAAAAGGAAATATTTGTAAAACATTTACAGATAGAATTGAAAGGAATATTTATTTGTTAAATAAATGGAGTAAGATAAAAGGAATATTTATTTGGGAAATAAATAGAAAGATAAAAGGAATATATATTGGGAAACAAATAGAAAGATAAAAGGAATATTTATTTGGGAAATAAATAGAAAGATAAAAAGGAATATATATTGGGAAAATAAATAGAAGGATAAAAGGAATATTTATTTAGAAAATAAATAAGATATCATAAAAGGAAATATTTGGAAAGTAAGTAGGATTATAAAAGAAATTAGAGTTAATTTAATAGAGTTAATCGATTAGAGGTATTCGAATATTAGTTATTCGAATTAGAGTTAATTGATTAGAGTTAATTGAATAGAGATAATTGAATAGAGTTAATTGGTTAGAGATAATTGAATAGAGTTAATTGAATGTTAGTTATTCGAATAAAGTTAATCGAATAGGAGTTAATCAAATAAAGTTAATCAAATATTAGTTAGTCAAAGAGAGATATCGAATATAGTTTATTCAATAATCGAATATTAGTTAGTCAAAGAGAGATATCAAATATAGTTTATTCGAAAGAGAGATAATCGAATATAGTTATTCGAAGGAGTAATTGAATACAGTTATTCGGAACGAGTTATCGAATATAGTTTTTTCGAAAGAGAGATAATTGAATATAGTTTTTCGAAAGGAGTAATCGAATATAGTTACTCGAAAGGAGTTATCGAATATAGTTTATTCGAAAGAGAGTAATCGAATATAGTTATTCGAAAGGAGTTATCGAATATAGTTTATTCGAAAGAGAGATAATCGAATTAGTTATTTGAAAGGATTTATCGAATATAGTTTATTCGAAAGAGAGATAATCGAATATAGTTACTCGAAAAGAGTAATTGAATATAGTTATTCGAAAGGAGTTATCGAATATAGTTTATTCGAAAGAGAGAGAATCAAATATAGTTATTCGAAAGGAGTAATCGAATATAGTTATTCGAAAGGAGTTATCGAATATAGTTTATTTGAAAGAGAGATGATCAAATATAGTTATTCGAAAGGAGTAATTGAATATAGTTATTCGAAAGGAGTTATCAAATATTGTTTATTCGAAAGAGAGATAATCAAATATAGTTATTCGAAAGGAGTAATCGAATATAGTTATTCGAAAGGAGTTATCGAATATAGTTTATTTGAAAGAGAGATAATCGAATTAGTTATTCGAAAGGAGTTATCAAAAATAATTTATTCAAAAGAGAGATAATCGAATATAGTTTATTCGAAAGAGAGATAACCGAATATAGTTTATTTGAAAGAGAGATAATCGAATTAGTTATTCGAAAGGAGTAATCGAATATAGTTTATTCGAAAAGGAGTTATCGAATATAGTTTATTCGGAAGAGAGTTATACGTAGAAATTCGATTATATCGAATTCAGTAGAGTACTATTCACTTTCCATTTTTAATCAAGATTAATTCATTTATTAATAAATTAGTTATTTGTTTGTTTATCAAAATTAATAAATAAGAGTTATATTGAAGTTATTATATTTCAGATGCATGGGATTTTAACACTATTGTTAAAATCAGATGATTTCTGTAAAAGAAGGGAATACGTAAAAAGAATCTGAGAGTTACGTAAGGAAGTTTATTAAAGATTTAGAAGGTGAACTTTGTCTATTTCGCAGTTAGAAATGTTGTTCAATTAAGGTCTAAAAGGTAGTTATACCCAAATTAATTGACTTCGTTTTTAACTAAGGAATGGTTAAGGTTTGATACTAAAGTTTGGTTAAGTGAATATAGTTAATGAGGGTAATGGTTTGAGTTGGCATAGTGATGCTTTATTTAAACATCTGTTTAAATCCCATGAAGGAGTTTTGGAAATTGTTAACCCATAAAAAGGGTAAGAAAACTATGTCATTTTAACCAAGTCGTTAGAGGCATGTCACAAGGGAGAAAATTCACCCATATCGCACCAGGTCACTCACAATCATATCGCACTCATCCATGTCGTGCCCTACTTATAGCATCAAAGCTAATTTGAGTCATCTACGACATGGCGTCGTGACATGCTATAAGCCCAAGGCGCTAAGGAGCATAAATTGGTATGACATGGGTCATGCCGCTCTAACGAAATGACATAAGGTAAGGCTAAGTTTCACGTCGGACAACGACATGATGCTACGCTACGATCATCCATGTCGTTCAACGACGTAATGTACAAGTAATACATGTCGGTCAGCGACATGATGTTATGCTAGTGTTATCCATATCGTTCAGCGACATTGTATACAGGTAATCCATGTCGGCCTTAAACCGTATCGAGAGAACCAGATCACATTCAGGATACACTCCATGTCGTTTATCCCCCATGCCGTTCAGCGACATAAGGAGTAAGCTGCTACTTAAGATCTCAATACAAATTGTGTCGTGACCTACTTATGCCATATCCAGTTATTATTGGGTAGTTGACAGTTGTCATCTGAACGACATAAACCTAGTCAAGGGAACTCATGTAGTGTCGCGAGCTCAAGGCGCCAGGGGTTAACACGCCAGGCGACATGAGTCATATCGTCGGTGACATGAGTTATAGCGGAGATCCAAGTCATGTCGGTGGCGACATGATTCATGGCGTTTTCTATGTAACTATAGGACTACCACCTGGTCTGGAAATCTCCTATAAATACCCCCTCACTTCTTCATTTGAGGGGATCAAATCTTGAGACCACGAAGTGCAGCCGAAAATATTCCACAACAATTCTAACATCCATTCAACATCACAAATTGAAGATTAATCCATGGATTATGATCTCTATCAAACACAACCAAATGATTCAAGAGTTGAAGATTGATTGAGCAAGCTTACATGAGAGGGGGATTCCTTTCAATTCTACCACATGCACATCAAATCTCCTTTGAATAACACTCTTCTCAATCATCTTTAGTAGATTAAGTGTAATTCATGAGTAAGGGAGTGATAAAATTGTTGTAAGAGAGAAGTTAATCTTGTAATCTTCATATTGATAATGGAATCTCTTATGAAAGTGGATGTAAACCCCTATTGGGTTGAACCACTATAAAACCTTGTGTCTTCTACTTACATTTCAATCGTTGTAAGTCTCCACTTTTCATTTTTGTGAGACATTTATTCACATTTTTGGTGTTTTCCCCAATTTTAGGGAAAACAATTGGCACCCACCGTGGGGCCCGAATTGCCAATCCATTTCTCGCTCTTTCACAAGGTAGAAGGCCTTGCATTGGAATTTTGAATCCACTCCGATCATCTAAGTTGCCCGAGTTGAAATACTCATCTCAAAAGCCATGGGCAAACCAGCCAGATCATCGAAGAAAGTTACAAATAAAAGCATCGAAGATATCAATAATGCCACTAACACGGAAGATACCCCACCTACTAATCAGTTTGAAGTCGGTGAAAGTGCTAAAGCCGGAACTGCTGTAACAAGGAGGGAGTTGGATGAAGTGGCAGCAGGACTAACAAGTCGAATGGATATTGCGAATGAAGCCATGATGAGAAGCTTGACACCATGTTCGCCATGCAAGCCGCAACGGCCAAAGTTACCATGAGTGCAAGCCGTCTCAAAACTGCTAAAACCACTGGAACGGAAGATACTGGATCTTCTTCCTCGAGTCCAAATAAAGGAAATTCTGTCTAGGAGATTGCAAATTCTAGTCATAAGGTAATGAGGCCACCTATTCATAACCACTCTGGAAAAACAACTCCTCAATAAGCGTTTGGTTCCACCAAAGGGGCACTTCCCAATGCGGGAGGTCCAGGGCCTCGGAATTTGAACCGCGATCGTTTGCGTAGGCAAACATCCGGTAAAAAGTAAGGCATCCGCCCCATGGACCAACTCAATGAGGAGGAGAGAATATTCGGAATGGTACGGAAGATCATGAATGAGTGCCAGAAAAAGGTGGATGATGAAAAGGAATGGGGATTTGCTCCTAAAAAACCCTACTTATAGAAAGAAGAAAAATGGCGCCATATCCAATTAAATTCAAACCCCCAGTTGTACAAGCCTACAATGGAACGGGCGATCCAAATGTGTTCCTATTCAAATACGATAAGCACATGGATGGGGAACATGCTACTGATGAGCTCAAGTGTTTGTACTCCCCTACCTACTTGGAAGGAGTAGCTTCACTCTGGTTCACAAAACTCCCACCGAAGTCCATGGATGACTTCGCTACCTTGGCCAAGCTGTTCAGACAACAATTCAGGCTTCAAGCAACCAAGGTGCATGATGTAATGGAATTGAATGAATTGGAACAAGAGCCAGGGGAGTCCATTAAGGCCTTCTTTTCTCGTTTTAACACAGCCGCGGCCGAAGTTGGGAACCATGAGCCACGTTTGGCTTTGATGGCTCTAAAGGGAGGCATAAGTAAAAAGACCAAACTCGAGCGGTGGATCTAAAAGAAGAAGCCTGCCACTCTCGAAGAGCTATTTGACAAAGCATAGGAATATATAGGCGTGGATGAGGATCCAGCCTATACAATGGAATCTACAGAAAATAAGGAGCCATCAGAAAAGAGGGACGTAAACGTGCAAGGAGGACAGAAAAACACCGGAGGAAATCAAAAAGGTGGAATGAAGGGAAAGATGGTCGAAACAACAAAAAGCTTCATTTCTTCAAGAATTCCGAAATGACTCCTCTTAACGACACCATAGAGAACATTTATATGATGACCAAAGACACTGAAGAGTACCCAGAGCCTGGGAAGTTAAGAGTCACTGATAACGCAATAAAGTCTGGCAGGTTCTGCCGATTTCACAACCAGTCGAGTCATAGCACGAACGAATGTAGACATTTGAAAAGCTTAATTGAGGTACTGATAAGGAAAAACAGGCTTCAACAGTACACAAAGAATTCCCAGAATGCTCACGGAACTCAAGACCAAGGAGCCTCTATAGGACTGCCTAAACAGAATGAGAACACTTCGATTGCTGCTATACCAAGGATGATCATAAACACCATTTTAGGAGGCCCCCTACCTGGTTGGGAAAAGCTAGGGGGATATGGCGAATATGCTCATGAGGTGAAGAACTTTTCGAAAAAAGGTGAACTCATGACCATAAACGAAGTTTTATCGGCAAAAGTACCAAGAATCCTGCGAGACGACATCACATTTAAGGATGAAGATCCGACTGGGATCATAACACCTACAGAGGATCCAATGGTGATAACCGTTGGTTTGGGCCCGTCCATAGTAAGAAGGGTGTTAGTCGATAGAGGAGCCTCAATTAATATCCTCTTCTTTAGCACATTCCATAGGATGAAGCTTTCCATGGGCGATGTAAAAGCCTGTCAGATCAAGGTCCATGGATTCACTGATCAAGCTGTTCAACCAATTGGTGTCATCAGTCTGCTGGTGGAGCTTGGGGAAGGAGAGCAGAAAGCCACACGGGTACAGGACTTTGTTATAATCGATGAACCCTATGCTTACAACGCCTTCCTAGGAAGACCTACTCTCGCAGCATTCAGAATAACTATGGCTCTGTGGCACCTCACTATGAAATTTCCAATGGAGAATGGTGTTGGCACAGTTATAGGAGATCAACAAGCAGCAAGAGAGTGTTATTTGGTTGAATTGGCAGAAGCAAGGAAGAAGGAATTGAAGAAGGATGTAGAGCCGTCGCTTTGCATCCAGAAATCCCTCTTATAGCAATTAAAGCAAAACCCCCATACTGGTGAGCACAGTGGTGCTCGAAAGGCAATTGATATAAGGAAAAACAGTATGGGGGAAAATAGAGCAGTGCCGGCTGAAGATACTATCCCTGTTCCAGTATCCAAAGACCCTAACCAAGTCCTGAAGATAAGTTCTCAGCTAGGCATGAAGTTGCGGAAGGAATTAATCTTGTTTTTGAAAGCAAACCTAGATGTATTTTCCTGGGAACACTCAGATATGTATGGGATCCCACCGAATGTAATTATTCACAAGTTGAATATAAATCAAAAATTGACTCCTGTAAAACAAAAAAGGCGAATGCAGGGAATTGAGAGATTTGAGGCTCTAAAAGAAGAAGTAGATAGATTACTTAAAAATAATTTCATATGGGAAACTACATATCTAGATTGGGTCTCTAACCCAGTTCTTGTTAAAAAGTCCAATGGAAAGTGGAGAGTGTGTATAGACTACACAGACCTTAATAAAGAATGCCCGAAAGATAGCTTTCCTTTGCCCCGGATTGACCAACTTGTAGATGCAACGGCGGGTCATGGGTTGCTATCTTTTATGGACGCATATTCCGGATATAATCAAATTATGATGTACAAGCCGGACGAGGAGAACACGAGTTTCATAACGGATAGAGGGTTATACTACTATAGGGTCATGCCGTTTGGACTGAAAAACGCGGGAGCAACCTACCAACGTCTCGTAAACTCCATGTTTAAATCACAAATAGGGAATACAATGAAGGTATATGTGGACGATATGCTAGTCAAATCAAAGAATGTCGAAAATCATCTCGAGGATTTGGCGGAAATGTTTCACATACTCAGGGAATATAGAATGAAACTAAACCCGTTAAAATGTTCGTTCGGAGTCTCTTCGGGGAAATTTCTCGGGTTTTTCGTCAATGCTAGGGGCATCGAAGCAAATCCCTCTCAAATTGCGGCTTTAAGGGAAATGTGGGTTCCGAAAACCAAAAAGGAACTCCAAAGCTTAAATGGAAAGGTAGCAGCTTTAAACCGGTACGTTTCCAAAGCAACAGATCGGTGTATCCCACTTTTCGATGCCTTGGAAAAAGGAAAGAAGGACTTCCAATGGACCCCAGAGTGCCAGGAGGCTTTCGAGGAATTGGTAAGACATATGGAATCACCGCCGATGTTATCGAAACCTAAAGACGGGGAGTATCTATTTTTATACTTTGCAGTCTCATCACATGCTTTGAGTGCAGCGCTAATCCGAGAAGAAGCAGGGGTGCAATTGCCGGTGTATTACATCAATAAAAGACTTCCCGGGGCCGAATTGAATTACCCTAAGCTAGAGAAGCTCACATATTTCCTCCTCGTTACCTCAAAAATGTTGAGACCATATTTCCAATCTCACCCTATCAAGGTTCTTACCGATCAACCATTAAGGCAACTTCTGTTTTGCCCAGAAACTTCAGGAAGGTTATTAAAATGGAACATCGAGCTGAGTCAATATGACATCACTTACCATCCTCGAAGAGCGATTAATGGCCAAGCCCTAGCAGATTTTATTGATGAGTTTACAGACAGAGGAGAAAAGATCGAGGATCCAGCGGAAACAGAGACCATTTGGAAACTATATTTTGATGGATCTAAAATCGAATACTGTTCAGGGGCTGGAATTGTCTTGGAAACCCCAGAGGGTCACTCTTTATGCTACGCATTAAGATTAGAATTTCCATTAACTAATAATGAGGCCGAATATGAAGCGCTAATAACAGGGCTAAAATTGGCAAAAGAGCTAAACCTAATTGCAAATTTTTAGCGACTCTCAGTTGGTGGTGGGTCAAGTGCGTGAAGAGTTCCAAACCAAAACTGGGAATCTACCCTCTTATCTAATCAAAGCTATGGAACTTCTAAACAATCTTGATCACTATGTTATATCTCACATACCAAGAGAATAGAATTGAAAAGAGGATTCTCTTTCCAAGTATGCTAGTTCATCAGATGCTCAACTGCTGGGTTTAATTCCCATCGAAGTCCTTTCTACCACTACTATTGAGGAAGCTAGTATTGACTAGATAATGGAAACTACTGAGGAACCTACATCATGGATGACTCCAATCAAAGAATATATCCTCAACGGGACACTTCCTAAAGAACGGAGAGACTAAAGGAAAATATTGCGCAAGGCCCCTCTGTACCTCATTCAAGATGGAAGGCTATACCGACGAGGATTCTCCATGCCCTTTCTGCGATGTGTGACTAAGAAGGAATCCAGAGTGATCTTGGCAGAGTTGCACGAGGGAGAATGTGGGGGACACACTGGTGGTCAAACGTTATCCAAGAAGATTCTGCGATATGGCTATTTCTGGCCTGATGTAAATCTAGATGCCATGACCTATGTAAAGAAGTGTGATAGATGCCAGAGATTCGCTAAAATTCCAAGAGCGCCTCACACAGAGCTAACTCAAATGGTTAGCCCGTGGCCATTTGCGGTCTGGGGCATAGATATAATTGGGGTATTACCCACCGCAAAAGCAAATATGAGATACGCTATAGTAGTTGTTGACTACTTTACCAAATGGGATGAAGCAGAACCTTTAGCTACAATCACATCAAAGAAAGTGATCAATTTTGTCTTAAAAACATCATTTCAGGTTTAGAGTACCGCAAAGATCATTACCGATAATGGAACCCAGTTCGAAAGCAATGAATTCCTAGACTTCTGCGCTAAATATAAGATCGAAAAAAGTTTTGCAGCTGTGGCCCATCCGCAAGAAAATGGGCAGGTGGAAGCCATCAATAAAATACTAAAGTCGATCATCAAGAAACGTCTTGAAAAAGCCAAAGGCCACTAGGTTGATGAACTTCCCTTTGCGTTATGGTCGTATCGGACAACACATAAAATCGCTACGGGGCACACCCCATTCTGACTTGCATTCAGCTCAGAAGCTATGATCCCAGTGGAGCTTAAAGTGCCAACTCACCACAGAGTCCACTTTAATCAAAAGGAGAATGAAAATATGCAATTGGAAGCGCTTGATTTACTCGAGTGAAAGCGAAGAGAAGCAGAACTTGATATAGCGGCCCATCAATGGAAAGTAACCAGATATTTCAATACAAAAGTCAAGCCAAGAACTTTTCAAATCGGGGACCTCGTCCTGAAAAGAGTTATGATAGAAATTGGGGTATTCGGACCTAATTGGGAGGGGCCGTACATGATTAGCCAGAAGTTTGAAGATGGAAATTTTGAGCTAAAAACGACAGACGGAATCGCACTCCCTCTGGCATGGAATAGCATCCACCTTCGCCGTTATTTTGTTTGAAGTTTCTTTCACATATTACTCATTATACATACATCATGAATTGTAAATATATCATGCATTGTGAATATCCTGCAAAGTATGTATAAATTAATGAAAGAAACTACTTTACCTGTCTAAAATCATACATCTGCAAGTTTTAACATCAAGCTGCTAACGTTGATTTTAATTACAGACTTTTTAAGTAGATAGAAGCGCACTCAGAACCAAATAGAGCTTAATGAATGCTACAGCACATCTCCGACTGAAAGAGCTCAAACACCCGTTGCCTGAAACACGAACATCCTTGCATTTTGTGTCATTAAGGGTATGAAATATGAAGCCATAAATAAGGGGCATCAAGAACTCTAAACCTAAACGATGTGACACCCAGGCTATGGACCAAGTTTTGAATTTCACCGTAGGGGCACATTCTTAACAGAGTTTGAAGTTCTAAATCTAAAGATTCACAATGAGAGGTCAACAAATAAACTAGAGTCAGCCCCTAGAAACAATGTGACAATTAACCCAAGACCTCCCTGAGGGACACCCGGTTCATCACCGACGCCATCAAGATATGGCTGGATAGCGATACAAACACCGGGCTATTTAACCCAAGACCTCCCTGAGGGGCACCCGGTTCATCATCGCATCATTAAGATATGGCTGGACAGCGATACAAACACCGGGCTCTTTAACCCAAGACCTCCCTGATGGGCACCTGGTTCATCGCCGATGCCATTAAGATATGGCTGGACAGTGATACAAACACCAAGCGCTTTAACCCAAGACCTCCCTGAGGGGCACTGGTTCATCGCCGACGCCATTAAGATATGGTTGGACAGCGATACAAACACCGGGCTCTTTAAATCAAAGACCTCTTTGGAGGCGTCCGCTCAGATGCTGGATCTTCCAAATTCAGCTATTGATTCTGGGTCCTACAAACCCAGTTTGACGAACCCAAAGAACTCTTAGGAGGCATCCGACAAGTTCAACGAGCGCCTGAATTATTCAGACTCAACGAACAACGGATCAAAAATACTTTCAAGGGCGCCCGATCATAAGCCGAATCTTCTGAATTCGGTTAGTAACGGAACCAAAAATATCCCTCAAAGTTATCTGATAAGAAACCACAAGTAACTGATCCACTAATTTACCAGGAATAACAGATTCCTTTATCTAACTGTAAATACCATGCCTAAATTTCCGAAGTATTGAAACCAGTTGTGGTATGGGGGCATTACCATCGCATTAATGAAATCTAATGATGCTCTCTTAAGAACATACCATAATCTGGTCATAATTTTATGAAAACTCGGCATTAGATCATCCCAACCAACAAAACTAGATTTCCTGAAATGACTAAGATGAAATCAAAGATCCTAGTAAAATGGTTATTTATGCGAAAGGATTTTGGACATCATCTCAGTCAAGGTCGGGAAAATCTAATCTTGTTGGTTCGGTTAACTCAGTCTATAATAACAAACAATTTGTGATGCAGAATCTATATTGCAAATGTAAAGCAGGCATAAAATGCAGAATGTCAGATGATAGAGTGCATAAAGACGCCAAGTACAAAAGTAATGAGCGGGGACCGACGCCCGCATATACAACCGGCCTGAGTACAACATGCAAAAGGAAATAGTTAACAGCTAAAATCAAGCTACTACTAAGCGCGGTAATTTCTTCCTATCACTTGATCTCAAAGCAGGTTTGCTTACCAAAGGTGGAGGGGTCTCTTCTACGTTACTCCGGTTCTCTTGGGAAGAAAAAGCGGTAGCCTCCATCTCCTTCTTCCTCTTCCTCTTCTTCTTAGATGATGAAGACTTGGCGGATTTCTTTCCATTCTCCTTGATAGTAACCCGGGGACTCTCATCTGCATTAATAACTTCAAGATCGTCACTAAGGCTATAGTCAATGACATCCAAATTTGAGAAGGCACCGATTTTTGCATCCTGTGACCCAGGAGCTGCAACAAGCAAGGGTGTGTTACTAGGAGGAGGGGGAGTAATGACAGAAGTAAGAGGAAAAGTTGTCAATGGTGAGTCAGCCTCATCAGCCTGCATCTCGAAGATTCTCTGAGCAAAAGTTGTCAATGGACTCTAAGCACGACAGGGTAAAGTTAGTTTCAATTTTACATGTATCTAGAAGATTCTCTAAGGGATCCCTATGCTCGATTCTCCAGTGGTCGGGATTGTCCTCATCAGCCTCATCGTTTTCACCATGCTCATTAGCAGTATCCTCTGTATTGATATCCCCCTCGATAGTGACATCTATGTCTTTAGCAACATCACCTGGATTAGCTAATGTCTGTGAGCCAGAAGCTTCAAATGCCGAGGGATCAACAACAAAGTTGACATCTGGTTGAGTGTGAACTTTCTCACCAGAGGTACCAGTCCTTTCATTCATTAGTTGTGCCTTTCCTTCTGCCAAAGCCTCTTTGGACCTATCATCTAAAAGTTTGTCAATAAGTTCGTCCTCACTACAATCATCACAATTAATCTCAAGCACTCGCTCCCAAACAAGCGCCAAAGTACGTGCAAAACTATCCCCTAGGTAATGCAAGCTCCCACGAATCATGATGCTGTAGACATAGAAGCGGAACATGTCATCATCAGCTTCGTCCATAGCTTGCTTGTGAGTTTCTTTTGCAGTTATCTTGTCCTTCTCAAGGGATTCGACCTTGGCCATGAGTGTCTGGTTGGAAGCCTTCAAAGATTTTACCTCCTTATGGAGATTAGCGGCATCCTCCCGATATTGTTTGGAGAAATCCTTCTCCACATCCAATTCAGCATCAACATAGCTCTTGGCAGCTATGGCATCTTTTTCTCTTCGTTTGGAATCCTCGAGTTCTTCCCGGAGTTTTTTAATCTTGTTGTCCGATGCCTCCAACTCTGCGACTCTTTTATTAAGAATTGTGATGGTAGCATCATGATCATTCGAAAACTTCTCCCATTTGACTTTATCATCCTCAAGCTCGGCAATTTTTGTAAGATGAGAATTATGGCGCTTTCGGAGGTCATCACCAAGTTTTTCCCATCCACGCAAATTTTGGTAAAAGATATCTCTTACGATATTCCATTTTGTCTCGAGTTGACTCTTAGCAGTATTGAGCCGGGTGTGTGTTTGACTTATTACTGCAACCACCTCTTTAAGAAAATCGTTGGCATCGTTTATACTTACTCCACGATCAAAGTAAAGTCCTTTCAAGTTCCAACCCGGGAGCTTTTCAGTAAAGGAGATGTTTGTCGAGCCAGGAGTATGGCGAGGTTTATTGATAATCGAATGGATCTCAGCTGAAGGACCAGGAGGGCCAGAGGATGAAGGAAGTCGGTGTTTAATAGGCAGCTTCTCTACTCGGGAATGCTTATAAGAATCATCCCTTTCTCGTTTCCTTCCTCGCTCCCTTTCATCGGGAGTGTCTTCCCTTAGCCAACTGCGCCTTCTAGCCTCTTCTTCTTCATCCTCACATATTTTCCTTCTTTGTTCCTCAGTCAAAACGGATTCTGATACATGAAAAGACTAAGAAGAGGCCTTTGAAGGCGGAGGAGGATGGGGCTGCTTATGGTGACAGGATGATTGCCGAGGATCGGATTGTAGTAAGTGCTTCGGATCGATAGCTTTGTCCTCTTACTGAAATCTGATATGATTCCTAACGAGCGTTTCCTGTACATGTCTAAACCTGAAATGAGACATGCATGAGTTTTCGATACTTGAAACTATACAGTGTCTAAGAATGCTAAAGCAAGATACCAATACAGGAAAATAATTGAAATACACAAGATGAATTTCTTTAAAAGGTACTATTGTTAACAGACCAGTCATATCCTTTGAGTTTAAGGGAATTCCTAAAAGTTTAAGAGGCCTTTCTGACTTAGTTGAGGCTGCATCCCTAAGTCTGGTTTCTATGCTTTGAGGGTCGAGAGGTTGTGTAACAGAACCATCCTGACTAATATATCTAGCAGAGTTGAGATCACTCAAATTGTCAAATGTACCTGCAGAATCTTCCTTAGCTACATTTTCAGTAGGAGAATCTCCAGTTATAGTCGTAGTATTTGGATCGGTTTCTAATACAACTACGTCCTCACCATCATGTTCGATCCCGTACTCAAGTTCAAAAGGATTCACTTCCCTATCATCTCCTCTAACCTGTTCGAAATCTAATTCCGGCTCAGAATGCGGGGAAATATTTTCTGTCTCAATCAACTCAACCGATGTTGTGGGATCTTCACCTTTATGATGGTTAGAGTCTTCATCCTTATTCAAAGCCTTTGATGAGGGCGACGTTTTTTCACTAATAGACCTTGAACATCTTTTCAAGGAAGGGTCAACGGAAGGGTTTCGATCAGCTTGAGTTACACTCCTGTCATTCGGATTTACTAAATCTGATTTTGTAAGGTTAGGTTTAGGAGTGGGAGGTCCAGCCTTACACAAAAACTTCCTTAAGGGATGAAGAAGTTCGTATTGGTAAAGATTTCTATATGTAATTAAAAGATTTATACTTCTCTTAGCCTCGTCAATAGCTTTTAGTGCTTCACAGGTGGCTTTAATGGAAGGGGGTGCTTTATTGTCCTTAACCAGGATAGTGAGAACTGCATTTCAAAAGGAAATGATGTAAGAACGTATAACTCAAAGGGAAGTGAAGTCAAGACCTCTGAATAAGATACGCATACCTCCATCTGTCCATTGCCCTCGGAATGGCTCGGGGCATCTGACAAAGAAGAATTGGCTTAAAAACCCTGAAACACTGTCCGGTAATTCGAGAACCAGCTTCCGGTTTCTGGCACCTTCAAAATGCATAATAGAGGGGGTGTCCTTCCTACTCTTGAAAGAACATAAGTACCGAAGGTCCTGGAAAGTAGGCTCTTGCTTTATCGTATCCATGAAAAAGACATAAAGGCCCAGTAGAAATGTGTAGCCATTAGGATGGAGTTGGAAAGGAGCGATGCCTAGATGGTTTAAGATTCGCCTTAAAAAAGTATTAAACGGGGAAATAGCACTAGCTGCAAGCATTTGTTTGCTTACGGCAACATATCCAGCAGGAGGGTCGTCAGCAAATACACCATCTTTTGGTAAAATCGCATTCGTAAGAGGAATTCCGTATTGACCACACAATATTTCCTATTGACCCTGAGTTAGGGTGGTAGATTGTCTCTCTTGATCCCTAGCTTTAATCGGGAGAACGTCCGAAGGAAGGGGAGCGAAAGCTTGGCTAGAGGTAGTAGCTGTTTTAGTCTCGGAAACCTTGTTTAGAGAGAGATCGGTTTGTGTCATGGAGGTCTCTTTACTTTGAGGAAGAGTTCGCTTTACGGTAGTCATTCTACACAAATATACTCGAATACATCTCAATTTTCTAAAAGCAAAAGTTGA
Organism: Allium sativum; assembly: GCA_030737875.1. NCBI lineage: Eukaryota > Viridiplantae > Streptophyta > Magnoliopsida > Asparagales > Amaryllidaceae > Allium > Allium sativum. The sequence continues at coordinate 622,419,461 of CM060910.1, forward strand.
AGAATAAAAATATGAAAACGCATCAAAACTTAGAAATAAAAGGAGACAAACATCATGGCAAGGCGCTTGTTGGCAATAGAATTAAGTCGTTATGGCATGGTACTCATATCGATTCACGGCATAATACTCACGACGGTGCACAGCTTGAGGTCCATGTTGGTCCACGATATGAGACGCATATTGTTTCACAACATGAAACCTTAAGCTAAAGCCACCAAAGCATCAACTCGTCTAACCAGTTCCCAAACTCAAGTCGCTCATGCAACATGTCACCTCGACCGACTTGAATTACAACTACGGACTGATAACTCACATGGGCATAACGACATGGATTTTTCATCACGACTTAATGGTGGGATTGTCGAATAAATACAATTTAAAAGCATGTCGTAAACTTACCATTGGATCAAGACAAAAGGAAAATGTGTCACAGCTATGATAAAACAATGAAAGGTTCATGGTTCAAGTATTTTAACAAGCAACTTGTGTGCAGTATAATGAAGTGTTCAAAAAAACAGTCCAAGTCATTAGAAATATTTAAATCAACTGAGCACGGTATGAAACCCATGTCGTTGAAACGACATACCATTCAAGTCGCGTAAATTACACAAAAAATCAGAGGTCAAAGAAAAGCAAAGAATTTCTAAGCTCTTATAGACATTATATTCATCTTGATTTGACTCGTTTTTGGTTCACAAACATCCCAAAATACAAGACAGTCAAAGTCGATTCATAAGTCTGTCACTTTACCAAAAATAAGCAAAAAAAAAAAACCTTAAATCCTATACAAATCCTAGCATTTAGAAGAACAAAGAAGAATCAAGATCCGAAATTTACTTGCGATAAGCTCTGAAACAGTCGTAGAAGAAAGAATTCTCTGAAATTGAGAGTATGGGAGTCAAGTTGGGTTGATGGAGCTAGTCGAAGTCGGTCAGAATCTGGTCACGATGGCTCTAACGAAGGCATCAGCTCAGTTGGATAAGTCGTTTAGAAGAAAGGAAAAGATATCTCTCTGGTCCAATCCTCCAATAACGAGGAAGAAGCTTTAGATGTGATTGGGAATGAGAAAGCGAACGACTAGGGAGCTAATATATAGACATTAAGGCAAATGGGCCGGCCCAGATCGACTTAAAGTCCAGAACGACACAAATTCCGGAGCGAGATGAAAAAGGGATAGATTAACTTGCGGCATGGTTATATGAACGGGTTGATCAATAAATTAACATAAATGCGTGACAGAAGAGATCGGTTATATTATAATCCGAAGCCCATGTCATTTTTCAATAACACGAACTTCGAGAGGCAAATGTTAACCCATAAAAAGGGTAAGAAAGCCATGTCATTTTAACTAAGTCGTTAGAGGCATGTCACAAGAGAGAAAATTCACCCATATCGCACCAGGTTGCTCACAATCATATCGCACTCATCCATGTCGTGGCCTACTTATAGCATCAAAGCTAATTTGAGTCATCTACGACATGGCGTCATGACATGCTATAAGCCCAAGGTTCTAAGGAGAATAAAGTCGTACGACATGGGTCATGCCGCTCTAACGAAATGACATAAGGTAAGGCTAAGTTTCATGTCGGACAATGACATGATGCTACGCTAAGATCATCCATGTTGTTCAACGATGTAATGTACATGTAATACATGTCGGTCAGCGACATGACGTTATGCTAGTGTTATCCATAACGTTCAGCGACATGGTATACAGGTAATCCATGTTGGCCTTAAACCGTATCGAGAGAACCAGATCACATTCAGGAAACACTCCATGTCGTTTATCCCCCATGTTGTTCAGCGACATAAGGAGTAAGCTGCTACTTAAGATCTCAATACGAATTGTGCCGTGACCTACTTATGCTGTATCCAGTTATTATTGTGTTGTTGACAGCTGTCATCCAAATGACATAAACCTAGTCAAGGGAACTCATGTAGTGTCGCGAGCTCAAGGCGCCAGGGGATAACATGCCAGGCGACATGAGTCATATCGTCGGTGACATGAGTTATAGCGAAGATCCAAGTCATGTCGGTGGCGACATGAGTCATGGCGTTTTCTATGTAATTACAGAGCTGCCACATGGTCTGGAAATCTCCTATAAATACCCCCTCACTTCTTCATTTGAGGGGATCAAATCTTGAGACCACAAAGTGCTGCCGAAAATATTCCACAACAATTCTAACATCCATTCAACATCACAAATTGAAGATTAATCCGTGGATTATGATCTCTATCAAACACATCTAAATGATTCAAGAGTTGAAGATTGATTGAGCAAGCTTACATGAGAGGGGGGTTCCTTTCAATTCAACCATATCCACATCAAATCTCCACTGAATAACACTCGTCTCAATCATCTTTAGTAGATTAAGTGTAATTCACGAGTAAGGGAGTGATAAAATTGTTGTAAGAGAGAAGTTAATCTTGTAATCTTCATATTGATAATGGAATCTCTTATGAAAGTGGATGTAAACCCCTATTGGGTTGATCCACTATAAAACCTTGTGTCTTCTACTTACATTTCAATCGTTGTAAGGCTCCACTTTTCATTTTTGTGAGACATTTATTCACATTTTTGGTGTTTTGCCCAATTTTAGGGAAAACAGAAATGTTTTCCAAATAAGAATCACAAATGTTTTCTAATATAGAAAATCAAAAATGGAAATGTTTTCCAAAGTTAATAACGTATATAGTCTAAAATTAGAAAATAAAGATTTGATGAATATATGGAAACGAGAAATGGGGAAATGAATAAATGTCAATTAATGATTGATCGATAGAATTTCCATCTGGAAATAATATCGTTGTTTGCATACATTTTTTTCTTTGATAGTTAAATCACCGACTATCAAAGTTTTTGACCGTTTCCATTGTCAATACGAAGGGACCGGGATCAGATATATTATCTGAAAACCACTCTGTATGGGCGTTAGCGGTGCGATCAAATATGATGAAGATAATTGAAGATGGAATTATGCAAGGGCTATCCTATTAAAAGAATAGTGCCTTCGGGTTGTCCAGTCCCAGGACAACTTGAATGGACGAATGTCTAATAGAGTATGTCTGGCAGATCTCGTAAATTGATCATTTCAAACGTATGTATGTTGGTGGTTGAGGAATTCGTTTCTCTTGGCTTATACCCATGGTATTTTTGGGGAAATCAATTGTGATTTGATGGGTATGACAATGTGTGTAACGAGTTGGATTTTGCCCGGCCTTAATCGATCGCAAAATCGACCAAGTCCGTTCAAATTCCGCCTACGTTAACTTTGGGAATACAACACATCAGAACAACAACAGCAGACTTTTATAACATCAATAATAAATGTCACATCAGAGTACAGAATATCAGAGTATATTGACTAATAATTACAGCAGAAGATAATTTTACATGATTTTAATACATTGTAGCGGAAACAAAATAACTAAGGCAGCGGAAGACTTCCAATGTTCTGGACACAGCTTTAAGCTTCAATCCAGGATCCTACTAAAGAGAAAAACCTATAGACAAACTATTCGACTGCCCGTGTGGAAAGAGGGCACCCGAGTTTGCAAAAAGGTGTAAACAAACAACGGGTCAGTCGTGGGACTGGTGTGAGAATTCTTAACTAATTAATCACTATTGATAGGGCAAATCCAAAGACCACGCCGCTAATGCGGAACGTGTTTACTCTAATGGATTGCCGTGCATAAAAGTGTCAGAATAAATGATAAGTAAATCGTACAACAACGTTATGCTTTTTAGAAAAATGGAATCACCATAAGACCCAGGTCCCATCACACAATGCAACACAAACTAGAGGATAGGGTTTTACCTTATAGTGATTAAACATGCTAAATACGGCAAATACGAGTTTAATATTATTATTAGTATATATTAAAACATTTCAAAGTAAATGTAGAAATCCTAGGAAGAATAATATCCCTTACTACTATGCCTCCATACTAGTAATACAATCAAATTCGTAGGGTCGTATTTGGATTTTGGTTTCCAACATGACTCAAGGCGAGGGAGGAGCTCCTACCGATTCGAGACACTCTAGCTAATGTCTCAGAATCCCCCGCAGTGAACCCTTGGAAAGCTGCAGAGCCGGTCCACCATACGAGTTGCGGATTAGTTATTCCTGAACACACGTTTCCCAGTCCTATAAGACCTATCATCCAAGGCGCCTCATTCCATCATCCACATAAGTAAAATGTTGGGTCGTGTTAAAACCCAATCACCACTTCTAGCTAGAAAGAAACGTGCTCCTATCACTGCGTTCCCTTCTCCCGTTTTAGACTCCGCTGGTGTGTGAGGTTCGCGAAGTCACGCTGTACACAAAGCTATGCCTAAACAGGCTATGCTTTGATCGTCCCACAAGGCCTTCTTTTCAACAAAACCTTGATCATATGCATCTTAGCATGCCACATCATCACTCCATACAGTACTACCAACCCTTTGCCGAAATATATGAACGGGTGTTAAGCAAGGGAATAAATTCCCCGCCACCAAACATCCATACATTCGACAAAAGATTAATAACATGATATTGATAGAGTATAATATCAAACACACAATCCATTTAGTAGCTTATGCTCTGGGTCTGAGCGAAAGCCAAACCTGTGAAATCAACACGTACGTTTGGGCAATGACCATGACCTTTGAATTGGGAACAAGTCAAATCAAAGCCTCGATCGTTGTCCATCCGAGGGAAGATTTACGGTCTTCATTCACCATCATTATACTTCAATTTACGTCATTTGATTATTTAGAATGAGAGAACTCGGACTTTCCAAATAATCGTCATATATATATATATATATTTTAAAATCCTTCTTATACATTAATAAGTATTTTTATTAACGATTCATTCCTATTTTAATTATTTAAAATAATCAAATTTTAATATAATGACGCCTTAAGTCCGTGGGCGACTATGGCGCTGCATTCAACCAATTTTGACTTTCGCATTTCTCAGAATCTAACCGTTGGATCTTAACGTAATATATATCGTTGGAAAGATTTTTCTAAGACGGTCCTAACGGTTTCAGTTTCAAGAAAATCTGATGGTCGGATCTTCTAGTATATTGGTTTAAAAGTACGATTTCAAAACGCGAACTACCACGCCCTATTCGTTTAATTTTAATTATATATATATATAATCATTGAACCGTAATAACGTCGTTTTATTAAAACAACGCTCTACACAACTACCGATACTCACCCAATTTTAATTCATTTGAAAATGAAAATAACATTATCGCATCCTAAATTCATTCTTTTACTTACATTGCAAATGTAAATTTCACCCGTTTTATTTACATAAAAATGTAAATTTAATTCCTATGCAAATTCCTATATATTATTTACATGTAAAAAAAACAAATGTAATTTTGATACATTCAAAATCCTACTTTTAAATGCAAACTCTACTTCTAATTCACATTGTAAAAATATGATTTTTAATTACAATGCAACCACTACATCTAATTCACATTGTAAAAATATGATTTTTTATTACAATGCAAACACTACATCTAATTCACATTGTAAAATTATGATTTTTAATTATAATGCAAACACTACATCTAATTCACATTGTAAAAATATGATTTTTAATTACAATGCAAACACTACATCTAATTCACATTGTAAAAATATGATTTTTAATTATAATGCAAACACTACATCTAATTCACATTGTAAAAATATGATTTTTAATTACAATGCAAACACTACAACTAATTCACATTGTAAAAATATGATTTTTAATTACAATGCAAACACTACATCTAATTCACATTGTAAAAATATGATTTTTAATTACAATGCAAACACTACATCTAATTCACATTGTAAAAATATGATTTTATATCTAATGTTCATTCTCATATTATGCTACATATATATATATATATATATATAAGAAAAAAATGTAAATTCTATCATACAATGAAATTTCATCCTTTAATTACATAGAAAAATGTAGTTTTGTCCTACGGTATACTTTCCTATAGACATTACATATAAAAATGTAATATTTAACACACAATGTAAATTCATGTTATAATTACATATAAAAAATGTAATTTTATCCTACGGTGTAATTCCCTATATAATTTACATATAAAAATGTAAATTTTAACATACGATGAAATTTCCATGGTAATTACAAAGAAAAATGTAATTTTTTACATACTGCATAAATTCACTTTATAATTTATATATAAAAATGTAAATTTAACATACGATGGAATTCACTTGTTAATTACAAAGAAAAAAGTAATTTTTAACATACAATATAATTTCATTTTATGATTTACATATAAAAATGTAAATTTTGACATACGATGAAATTCACCTTTTAATTACAAAGAAAAATGTAATTTTAAACATGCAATATAATTTCACTTTATAATTTACATATCAAAATGTAAATTTTGACATACGATGATATTCGCCTTTTAATTACAAAGAAAAATGTAATTTTTTAACATACAATATAATTTCACTTTATAATTTACATATAAAAATGTAAATTTTGACATACGATGAAATTCACCTTTTAATTATAAAGAAAATTGTAATTTTTTAACATACAATATAATTTCACTTTATAATTTACATATAAAAATGTAAATTTTGACATACGATGAAATTCACCTTTTAATTACAAAGAAAAATGTAATTTTTTAACATACAATATAATTTCACTTTATAATTTACATATAAAAATGTAAATTTTGACATACGATGAAATTCACCTTTTAATTACAAAGAAAAATGTAATTATTTAACATACAATATAATTTCACTTTATAATTTGCATATAAAAATGTAAATTTTGACATACGATGAAATTCACCTTTTAATTACAAAGAAAAATGTAATTTTTTTACATAATGCAAAATCTACTTTAATTTAACATTATAAAAATGTAAATTTTCCTACTTTAATTCATAATAAAAATAATGTAAATTGCATAACGATGTAAATTTCACGACGATGCGAATTTCCTACTTTAGTTCACGTTAAAATAATGTGAATTGCATAACGACGTATATGATGATAGATTTATGTATGATTCATATCCACAAGGCATACTTCAACAAATTTAAATGAGGAAAAATATAATTTTTCCTACCGATCTATGTTTAAAATTAAAAGATCTATGAATAAAAATAATGGATCTACAATCATAGCATCACAACAATTTGAATCCATCCCATGGTAACATTTCATCGCAAATTCAATTGTGTTTGACTTTCAATTCCACATAACGCCATAATAATAATAATTAAATTAATTAAATTTAAATAAAAATAAATTCTCACCTTGATTAAAGTGAATAGAAAAATCCAAATAAATTCAGAAAATGGTCGCACTTGATTTCAGCCACCTCTATTTGCCGTCACGGTCTCGCACAATCTGAAATTTTTCAGTTTGGATTTCGTATGTGTTAATTATCAATTTTTGAACAAAATTAACTTTTAACAACTGCAGTTTCTACAGCCAGAAGCGTGGCAAATTCTGAAATGAATTTCATACCTAAACTGTTCAAAACTTTGATTTGATTTTCCATAAATTGTATTCGATCGTTTCCAGAATGGATGGCGTGACATCGAAGGGCTTGGAGATGGGGATGTTCGGCCAGAGGGGGGGAGTTCGGCTGCGTGGTCGGGGTTGGGCGGAGCTCGGCGGAGGCGGTCTTCAGGGCGGCGGGGCGGCGGTTTCAGGCAATGGGGAGGGACAATTTTGGTACGGGGTCAAAGAGAAAGAAGAGGGCTTCGAAAAACTCAACTACGGGGTGGTCTAATTCTCTACGGATTGGGAGAGAAGGAGGAGAAAAGTTTTGAAAAAGGGGGCGGCTATGGGTTTCACGCGATCAGGAAGAGGAAGAAGGAGGCCGTATTTATACAGGTATTTCCACGTATTTTCTATTTAATTTATTTATTTATTTAATTCCGGAAAATAGGGTTTTCTCGTTCGAACTCCAATTCGCGCTCAACGACTGTCGAACAATAGGTTTTGACGCCTTCTGAATGCAATGACGCTATTGCCGAAGTCCAATTCTGAAGTTAAAAGCATGTTTCTTTTATTTTCAAATTAATTCTTTTATTTTTAATTCGAACGTGCTTTCTAATTTTACTGGGGTCACAAATGAAGTCAGAAAAATTATTTTTGGCTTTCTTATGACGATACGATTTTAACAAAATTTATTTCGTCGAATTCTGAGACTGTTTGAAAAATGGCCATTTTTCAGTCAATTAATTTTGACCGAAATTGACAAAACACAGTTTCTTTTGCCACGCTCAGCCTCAAAAATCATGAAATTTGAAACCTAGCAATTATTTTACATCCCGGATCCAAGAAAAGGGGTTTCGTCGAATCTAACCGTTGGATCTTAACGTAATATATATCGTTGGAAAGATTTTTCCAAGACGGTCCTAACGGTTTCAGTTTCAAGAAAATCCGACGGTCGTATATTCTTGTATAGTCGTTTAAAAGTACGATTTCAAAACACGAACTACCATGCCCTATTCGTTTAATTTTAATTATATATATATATATATATATATATATATATATATGTATGTATGTATAATTATTGAATCGTAATAACGTCGTTTTATTAAAACAACGCTCTACACAACTACTGATACTCACCCAATTTTAATTCATTTGAAAATGAAAATAACATTATCGCATCCTAAATTCATTCTTTTACTTACATTGCAAATGTAAATTTCACCCGTTTTATTTACATAAAAATGTAAATTTAATTCCTATGCAAATTCCTATATATTATTTACATGTAAAAAAAACAAATGTAATTTTGATACATTTAAAATCCTACTTTTAAATGCAAACTGTACTTCTAATTCACATTATAAAAATATGATTTTTAATTACAATGCAACCACTACATCTAATTCACATTGTAAAAACATGATTTTTAATTACAATGCAAACACTACATCTAATTCACATTGAAAAAATATGATTTTTAATTACAATGTAAACACTACATCTAATTCACATTGTAAAAATATGATTTTTAATTACAATGCAAACACTACATCTAATTCACATTGTAAAAATATGATTTTTAATTATAATGCAAATACTACATCTAATTCACATTGTAAAAATATGATTTTTAATTACAATGCAAACACTACATCTAATTCACATTGTAAAAATATGATTTTTAATTACAATGCAAACACTACATCTAATTCACATTGTAAAAATATGATTTTTAATTACAACGCAAACACTACATCTAATTCACATTGTAAAAATATGATTTTTAATTACAATGCAAACACTACATCTAATTCACATTGTAAACATATGATTTTATATCTAATGTTCATTCTCATATTATGCTACATATATATATAAAAAAGAAAAAAAAATGTAAATTCTATCATACAATGAAATTTCATCATTTAATTACATAGAAAAATGTAGTTTTGTTCTACGGTATACTTTCCTATAGACATTACATATAAAGATGTAATATTAAACACACAATGTAAATTCATGTTTTAATTACATACAAAAAATGTAATTTTATCCTACGGTGTAATTCCCTATATAATTTACATATAAAAATGAAAATTTTAACATACGATGAAATTTCCATGGTAATTACAAAGAAAAATGTAATTTTTTACATACAGCATAAATTCACTTTATAATTTATATATAAAAATGTAAATTTAACACACGATGGAATTCACTTGTTAATTACAAAGAAAAAAATAATTTTTAACATACAATATAATTTCACTTTATGATTTACATATAAAAATGTAAATTTTGACATACGATCAAATTCACCTTTTAATTACAAAGAAAAATGTAATTTTTAACATATAATATAATTTCACTTTATAATTTACATATAAAAATGTAAATTTTGACATACGATGAAATTCACCTTTTAATTACAAAGAAAAATGTAATTTTTTAACATACAATATAATTTCACTTTATAATTTACATATAAAAATGTAAATTTTGACATATGATGAAATTCACCTTTTAATTACAAAGAAAAATGTAATTTTTTAACATACAATATAATTTCACTTTATAATTTACATATAATAATGTAAATTTTGATATACGATGAAATTCACCTTTTAATTACAAAGAAAAATGTAATTTTTTAACATACAATATAATTTCAATTTATAATTTACATATAAAAATGTAAATTTTGACATACGATGAAATTCACCTTTTAATTACAAAGAAAAATGTAATTTTTTAACATACAATATAATTTCACTTTATAATTTACATATAAAAGTGTAAATTTTGACATACGATGAAATTCACCTTTTAATTACAAAGAAAAATGTAATTTTTTTTACATAATGCAAAATCTACTTTAATTTAACATTATAAAAATGTAAATTTTCCTACTTTAATTCATAATAAAAATAATGTAAATTGCATAATGATGTAAATTTCACGACAATGCGAATTTCCTACTTTAGTTCACGTTAAAATAATGTGAATTGCATAACGACGTATATGATGATAGATTTATATATGATTCATATCCACAAGGCATACTTCAACAAATTTAAACGAAGAAAAATCTAATTTTTCCTATCGATCTATGTTTAAAATTAACAGATCTATGAATAAAAATAATGGATCTACAATCATAGCATCACAACAATTTGAATCCATCCCATGGTAACATTTCATCGCAAATTCAATTGTGTTTGACTTTCAATTCCACATAACGCCATAATAATAATAATAATTAAATTAATTAAATTTAAATAAAAATAAATTCTCACCTTGATTAAAGCGAATAGAAAAATCCAAATAAATTCAGGAAATTGTCGCACTTGATTTCAGCAACCTCTATTTGCCGTCACGGTCTCGCACAATCTGAAATTTTTCAGTTTGGATTTCGTATGTGTTAATTATCAATTTTTGAACAAAATTAACTTTTAACAACTGCAGTTGCCACAACCAGAAGCATGGCAAATTCTGAAATGAATTTCATACCTAAACTGTTCAAAACTTTGGTTTGATTTTGCAGAAATTGTATTCGATCGTTTCCAGAATGGATGGCGTGACGTCGAAGGGCTTGGAGAGGGGGATGTTCGGCCAGAGGGGGGGAGTTCGGCTGCATGGTTAGGGCTGGGCGGAGCTCGGCGGCGGCGGTCTTCAGGGCGTCGGGGCGGCGGTTTCAGGCAACCGGGAGGGACAATTTTGGTACGGGGTTAAAGAGAAAGAAGAGGGCTTCGAAAAACTCAACTACGGGGTGGTCTAATTCTCTACGGATTGGGAGAGAAGGAGGAGAGAAGTTTTGAAAAGGGGGGCGGCTATGGGTTTCACGCGATCAGGAAGAGGAAGAAGGAGGCCGTATTTATACAGGTATTTCCACGTATTTTCTATTTAATTAATTAATTTATTTAATTCCAGAAAATAGGGTTTTCTCGTTCGAACTCCAATTCGCGCTCAACGACTGTCGAACAATAGGTTCTGACGCCTTCTGAACGCAATGACGCTATTGCCGAAGTCCAATTCTGAAGTTAAAAGCATGTTTCTTTTATTTTCAAATTAATTCTTTTATTTTTAATTCGAACGTACTTTCTAATTTTATCGGGGTCACAAATCAAGTCGGAAAAATCCAAAAAAATTATTTTTGGCTTTCTTATGACGATACGATTCTAACAAAATTTATTTCGTCGAATTCTGAGACTGTTTGAAAAATGGCCATTTTTCAGTCAATTAATTTTGACCGAGATTGACAAAACACAGTTTCTTTTGCCACGCTCACATACTAGCCTCAAAAATCATGAAATTTGAAACCTAGCAATAATTTTACATCCCGGATCCAACAAAAGTGGTTTCGTCGAATTCCGAGGTCGTATGCAAAATGTCGATTTTCAAGGGCGATATATTTTCTATAGCGACCTTTCTGAAAATCATTTGGCCATAACTTTTGATTTCCGCTATGAAATTTCAATTTTTCAGATTCTTTGGAAAGATATTTTTAAATAGATTCTAATATTTTTGGTTTCACTAAAATTCGTTAAATTTTGCGTCCTGTACGATCAGTCAAAGTTCAAGTTTGACTTTTCAAACTACCGCGCTATTTCTAACTCTTTTATAATTAGAATTGAATTATTCATTCTAACTTCGATTTAAATCAATTTTCAATCATTTTTATTTTAAATAAGTTATTTTAAATATCGAAAACTCATCAAAATCACTCAAAATAAATTTTTAAATTGGCCCCCAAAAATCAGGGTTGTTACAATGTGGCATTCAAAGTGAATGAAGGAGTGATCTGTTAAAAGATACGTTATGACCTCAAGCCTCGTCAACCGAGAAACGGTAGAAATCGGGCAGGCAGAATGGCTAAGTGGGTCGCACCCAAGTAGTGTATATTGTCACCATCTAGAGAATATTCATATTTGTTACTTCTTTCGCTTATGTATCTCCCGGGAACGGTTATGTTGGTATACTAAGGTGATAATATATTCGGAACATTCAAGTGAAATGAATGGTCGGTAACGTGTGGCCGAGTTACAAGATGTTCTTGTTGAACTCCAGTGTATCGCTTCTAGAGTACACTAATCGGAAGTTGGTTCCATACCTTGTCAAAGTTGGAAATCCATTACCCAATAAGAGCCCGCGTTTTGATTGCATATTACATATGTATAACATGAAATGAAAGCGTTCTGCTAGATTTAATATTAGATAAGTATTGTTTCAGAAAAATATTTTGGGTTATCATAAGGTAAAAACCATCTATGTTTATGTGTGGATCGGTCTTACGATTATCCTTTGTTTCAAAAGGATTTTTGAAAAGTTACACAAATGATTTGAGTTTACTCACACCAGTCACATGACTGACCTAGAGTTTATTTTGTTTTGTTTTCCCTAAACTCTTGGGTGCCCAATTTTGTATAGGCAGTCAAGTAGTCGGGATTTACAGATACAAGTAGTCGGGATTTACAGATACTTGAAGAGAAGGAGCAGGAGGCTTCAGGATTATATAGATTGTTATTTCCATTGTGTTGTAAGTGTTATAATCTAATAATGGTATTGTATACAGATACTGCTGTATTTCAAAGTTATGTTATGAAATATATTTATTCGTTCCGCTGTGAGATTCGTGTTTACTCTGATGTTGTATGTTCTTCTTCTTCTTCTTCTTCTTCTTTTATTCTAGGTTTCAATCTTATCTATTCTCACCCTCTAATTTCTTTCATGGACTATCCGGTATTTTCGATGCTTGAATAGTCGACATTGAGTTTATGTCGGTTACTCAGGATCGCGAATCCTCGGGTCGTTACCGTGGTATCAGAGCTAAAGGTTAATTGTTTACTTTGGCTCTATGGCGTGACTCAGAAGAGATAGGGTTAGCAATACCCTATATTGAGTTTTAGTGTATATATATGAGCGCGTATTTGTTGTTCAATATAAAATGATTTTATATTGTGGCGATTTATTGATTGAGTTGTTTGTGGGTTCTGGTCGATCAGTTTGATCCACTGTATCGATAGGGGTTTATAAACACTTGAATATGATGGACCGACATGGTATGTTTTGAAAGAGGGTAAATGAAATAATTTTGCCTGAAATATATTTTGTCATAAAAGGAATCTATATATTGGAATTATTATAATATATAGGATGTGTTGGTTGTTATTATAATTGAACGAGATTACAAATTGAACTGGTCATATAAATAACCAATCGGAAATCATATAAGAGGAATATATGAAATCAGATAAATTAAATCAGAATTCGAATTAAAATTCTGAAAACATGAAAGGTGTTTGTAAGTGGAATTGAAATAAATATATGAGAATTTTAAAATCCTGGGAGATTTTAAATTGTTTACAAAGCATTGTGAATGGTATTTTGAAATGTATTTCAAATGGAAGTATTTAGATATGGTTTTGAAAGTGATATAGTACTGAACTCACTTCGATACCTGGAAATGGATTCCGATGATGGTCATGACATTATCGGTGTTCATTTTCGAGTTGTAAGTGATGGATTACTACCAAATTTTTTGTTTTTAAATTGTTTTGAGGAAACAAGTTGTTTTGATATTTCAAATGAATATTTTAATTTTTGGAAAAGGGTAAGTTGTTTAAAAGTTCCCAGAAACAGATTATTTGAATTAAAACAAATTATTTTAAAATTTGTGAAAGCAAATAGAAATAGAAATTGAACTGAAACCAGTTAAGTGGAAGATGAATTGAGATAGAAAAATATCGAATTAGATTCGATTAGAGAAAATCCGAAATGGAATTGGACTAGTAAGTTAAGAGTTGAAATTAGAAATGGAATCTGAGTTAAGAATAGAATTCGATTGGGTACAACCGAATATTTGGGATGGCATTGGTATATGCAGAAATGGGTAACACATGGAAAGGATATATTGATATGCCCGACAAAAGGTACCTGTTTATATTATATATGGTTTTGTGATTTTGATGAGACGAACTGGCAAGCCGCTTGGCCGTTTGATTTTCTTTTGGGTTGAAGAAGGCCTAGAGAGGCGAGTTAGAGTTTGAGCTATTGACCAGTACAAAGGAGGTGCTGACAATTTTTTTCGAAAAGTTAAGGTACTAGAAAATTTTCAGGATTTTTGAAAATTTTCGTTAGTAGAAATGAATTAATAATTTAATTGAAATTGAAGTTAACAAGTAAGTTCTAACTAATTAATAGGATTTGTTTTCTACCTTAGCAATTTCGAGGACAAAATTATTTTAAGGAGGGAAGAATGTAACATCCCGTATTTTATCGATATAATAATTAATTTATTAATAGTGAAGTAGAGATTTAAATGGTTGTTTAATTAAATAATATTGAATATTCAATTAATATAAATAATAGAATAATACATTTAATTCTGAAATAGTCAGGAATAATAGAATTCACAATGTTATGTGAATTAGATTATTTAAAATATATAATTCAGTGTAGAATTGAATTATATTAACGAATTGATTTATAAATGTCAGTTCAATGTATAATTCATATTATAATCATAATCGAGCTCGAAATGGCGTGTCAGTTCATAATTTGGCGATTCGAACTTTAAACGAATATACAAAATCTGTTTTAAGTCTGATTTCTATGAAACAAGAAACGTTCGGAGCTGGTGGAGTATATTTTTCTAATGAAAGAGAAAACCAAAGATTTCGTATTATAGATTGTAAGATATGTCCAAATCAAATTTTCAAATAGTCGCTATGGAATTGTTTATAAACCATAACGATATATTTAATCTTAATTAAATATAGGATATGAATTTAAACGGGATCTTTGAGGCGTAGGTATAATTTAATTTTTAGAATTTTTCTGTAATTTTTATTTTGAAAAATAATCAGTTTTTATTTTGGAGTATTTTACACCCTATATCAAAATGTTGGGTTTTTAGGAAATGAGTTAAATAGCCTATATTATTATATTTCCGGGACCATAGCACATTGCCCGTCACAACGGTGTTTTTATTTATGTTGATAGCGGTTCGTACATGAATAAAGTTCTAGGTAACGGTACCGATATGATGTAAAACTCAAGTAAATAAATATATATACCATTTCTTTCCTTAGTCGGTAAGCAAATACACTGTACTCACATCAAACACATCATAAAAGTTCAATATGTTGCTGCATCTACATCGTGTTGGTTTTTTCATGAGAATTACTTTTTATTTTGAATTTAAAAGCTACGGTTTTTCTTCCGATTTTCATTTCTGGAACGTGAAGGAGCTTTTGTATGCTAGTGTATATATATTAATAGCTAATAGATTACTTAGCCTTGACGTTTCTATCGAATTATAGGCATGTGATTACATAGTTTTTAGGGTAGGGTAGGATTTGACTATACAATTTTGTGTACATCTGAATTCGAACTAAGATTCTCTTCACCTCTATATACCTTTCGAGTAACTCAAGATGTTGCTCTCGAATTGCAAAAGCCAATAGCGAGGTGAAGAACCATGGAACTGCGGACGGTGGGTGCAGACTGCGGTGTCGGGAGTATTCTGGCCAACGGTGCGAATGACTGGTTTTCGGGTTAGCGAAGCCAAGGAGAGGAGTGGACTAAACGAAGGCAAGCTGACGATCGGATCTGGTGGCATCTCGACACCAAAATGATTGTACGCCTACAGCTATGCATGAGGAACTGCCAAGGTCGATTTAGGTAGCTGGGGGTCATCACTGCAGCAGTGGCAAAGGGCGGTGGGTCCGGTTATGGGGATGGCACATTGCTGACTGTTCCGTGGAGTTTGTTACTGGGAATGAGGGAGATCGCGAGTTGAGTTAAGAAGCGAGATGCGTAAAATGGTTATAGAGAAGAAGAGATGTTGATGGGGCAGTTACTGGTGAAGATTGGGGTGAGTTTCATGCAACTGGGAAGTGCAGATGAATGGTGAATAATGTACAAAGTGATGTACTAGGGAGAAGTTCTGTTGTAGCTTAAGGGGCTGACATTTGAACGGATTCTGCATGGTAAGCGCGAGTCTTTGTTTTTGGATGCAGCTTGTATGGCGTGAGATACGTAGGAGACTGGTAGTGGTTTCGTGTTGATTTCGGTGAGGGATGGAAGATTTATGGTGTGGGCCGTTTAAATTAATGACTGAATCCCAATTATATATGGGAAGAAAGAAAAAAATATAGAAGAAAGGAACCAACGTGGAGGAATAAGAACGATCACAACAAATGCTTGAGCTTAGAGAATGAATGGGCCGATTTGATAAAGAAATGGCAAGGCCCAGTTTATTAAAGGAAATTGATAAAGCCCAACTAAATTTATATTTAGTTATTTTAATTTAAAATGGTATAAACTTAAATTATTAATATCTAATTCACATACCAAAATTGAGCATCATCTGTCACTTTGGGATCGTATGTACGGACACTACACAATGAAACTGACTAGGAGTGAATTGGGGCCCGTTACAATTTATAGCAAGATAAATTGTCCATATGAATCAAGCGACAATTATCATTATCTAACGATGATCGTCCAATGTGAGTAAATCTCACTAAAACTACCCAGTTATATTTTTACGTATTTTTAGAACTGATAGATGATGACTAATTCTGTGTGTTGACTGTTTGGATGTACTGCTAATTGATGTGTTGAAAATATCGATATAGTTATATATATATATATACACTCAAATATTGATTCTATTTATCAGAATATTTCATATTGAAATGAAATTGATGTGAATTATATAGTGTAACATCTGTGGATGTAGGGAAACAGGTCGGAAGAATCCAACTGGATTCCTCAACATTTATTTTACTGTTTTTCACATATTGTTGTATATGATGTGATATATAGTCTGTTGTTGATTATATATGTTTGAATGATGCCGATCTTTGTTATATGGTACGTTAAATACCATAAGGAACACTGGAATGTAAAAAGGAAATATTCAATGTTGTATTGAAAAAGAAATATATATATAAAATCAAAGGATTTTATAAAAAAAAAAGAGATATTTATAGAATCAAAGGATTTTAAAAAAGAAATATTTTTAAAATAAATTGAATTTTATATAAGGAATTATTTATATAATAAATAAGATTATATAAAAGGAAATGTTTGTAAAATATTTACAAATAAAATTTAAAAGGAAATATTTGTAAAGCATTTGCAAATTAAATTGAAAGGAATATTTATTTGTTAAATAAATGGAGTAAGATAAAAGAAATATTTGTTTGGGAAATAAATAGAAAGATAAAAGGAATATATATTGGGAAAATAAATACAAAGATAAAAGGAATATTTATTTGGGAAATAAATAGAAATATAAAAGGAATATATATTGGGAAAATAAATAGAAGGATAAAAGGAATATTTATTCAGAAATAAATAAGATATCATAAAAGGAAATATTTAGATAGTAAGTAGGATTATAAAGGGAATTAGAGTTAATTGAATAGAGTTAATTGATTAGAGGTAGTCGAATATTAGTTATTCGAATTAGAGTTAATTGATTAGAGTTAATTGAATAGAGATAACTGAATAGAGTTAATTGGCTAGAGATAATTGAATAGAGATAATTGAATGTTAGTTATTCGAATAAAGTTAATCAAATAAAGTTAATCGAATATTAGTTACTCTAAGAGAGATATGGAGTATAGTTTATTCAAAAGAGAGATAATTGAATATAGTTATTCGAAAGGAGTAACCGAATATAGTTATTCGAAAGGAGTTATCGAATATAGTTTATTCGAAAGAGAGATAATCGAATACAGTTATTCGAAAGGAGTAATCGAATATAGTTATTCGAAAGGAGTTATCGAATATAGTTTATTCGAAAGAGAGTAATCGAATATAGTTATTTGAAAGAGAGATAATGGGATTAGTTATTCGAAAGGAGTTATCGGATATAGTTTATTCGAAAGAGAGATAATCGAATATAGTTATTCGAAAGGAGTAATCGAATATAGTTATTCGAAAGGAGTTATCGAATATAGTTTATTCGAAAGAGAGATAATCGAATAGAGTTATTCGAAAGGAGTTATCGAATATAGTTTATTCGAAAGAGAGATAATCGAATATAGTTATTCGAAAGTAGTAATTGAATATAGTTATTGGAAAGGAGTTATCGAATATAGTTTATTCGAAAGAGAGATAATCGAGTATAGTTATTCGAAAGGAGTAATCGAATATAGTTATTCGAAAGGAGTTATCAAATATAGTTTATTCGAAAGAGAGATAATCGAATATAGTTCATTTGAAAGAGAGATAATCGAATATATTTTATTCGAAAGAGAGATAATCGAATTAGCTATTCGAAAGGAGTAATCGAATATAGTTTATTCGAAAAGGAGTTATCGAATATAGTTTATTCGAAAGAGAGTAATACGTTGAAATTCGATTATATTGAATTCGGGAGAGTACTATTCACTTTCCGTTTTTAATCAAGATTTATTTATTAGTAAATTAGTTATTTGTTTATTTATCCAAATTAATAAATAAGAGTTATATTGAAGTTATTATATTTCAGAAGCATGGGATTTTAACACTACTGTTAAAATCAGATGATTTCTGTAAAAGAAGGGGATTCGTAAAAAGAATCCGAGAGTTACATAAGGAAGTTTGTTAAAGATTTAGAAGGTGAACTTTGTCTATTTCGAAGTTAGAAACGTTGTTCAATTAAGGTCTGAGAGATAGTTATATCCCAACTTGATTGACTTCGTTTTTAACTAAGGAATGGTTAAGGTTTGATAGTAAAGTTTGGTTAAGTGAATATAGTGAATGAGGGTAATGGTTTGAGTTGGCATAGTGATGGTTTATTTAAACATTTGTTTATCCCATGAAGGAGTTTTGGAAATATTTTCCAAATAAGAATCAGAAATGTTTTCTAATATAGAAAATCAGAAATGGAAACGTTTTCCAAAGTTAATAACGTATATTTTCTAAAATTAGAAAATAAGGATTTGATGAATATATGGAAACGAAAAATGGGGAAATGAATAAATGCTGATTGATGATTGATCAATAGAAATTCCATCTGGAAATAATATCGTTGTTTGCACACATGTTTTTCTTTGATAGTTAAATCACCGACTATCAAAGTTTTTGACCATTTTCGTTGTCAATACGAAGAGACTGGGATCAGATATATTATCTGAAAACCACTCTATATGGGAGTTAGCAGTGCGATCAAATGGATGAAGATAATTGAATACGGAGTTATGCAAGGGCTACCCTGTTTAAAGAATAGTGCCTTCGGGTTGTCCAGTCCCAGGACAACTTGAATGGACAAATGTGTGATAGAGTATGTCTGGCAGATCTCATAAATTGATCGTTTCAAACGTATGTACGTTGGTGGCAGAGGAATTTGTTTCTCTTCGCTTATACACATGGTATTTTTGGGGAAATCAATTTGTGATCTGATGGGTATGACGATGTAGCATTCAAAGTGAATGAAGGAGTGATCTGTTAAAAGATACGTTATGACCTCAAGCCTCATCAACCGAGAAATCACAGAAATCGGGCAGGCAGCATGGCTAAGTGGGTCACACCCAAGTTGGGTATATTGTCACCATCTTGAGAATATTCATATTTGTTACTTTTTTCACTTCTGTATCTCCTAGGAACGGTTATGTTGGTATACCAATCATAAGGTGATAATGTATTCGGAACATTCAAGCGAAATGAATGGCCGGTCATGTGTGGCTGAGTTACAGGATGTTCTTGTTGAACTCTAGTGTATCGCTTCTAGAGTACACTGATCGGAAGGTGGTTCCATACCTTGTCAGAGTTGGAAATCCATTACCCATTAAGAGATCGTGATTTTGATTGTATATTATATATGTAGAACGTGAGATGAAAGCATTTTACTAGATTTCTATTTACTTGATTTAGACATTATTATAATATCAGACAAGTATTGTTTTAGAAAAATATTTTGGGTCATCATAAGGTAATAACCATCCGTGTTTATGTGTGGATCTGTCTTACGATTATCCTTTGTTTCAAAAGGATTTTTGAAAAGTTAAACAAATGATTTGAGTTTACCCACACCAGTCACATGACTGACCTAGAGTTTATTTTGTTTTGTTTTCCCTAAACTCTTGAGTGCCCAATTTTGTACGGGCAATTAGGTAGTCAGGATTTACAGATACTTGAAGAGCTGGAGCAGGAGGCTTCAAGATTATATATATTGTTATTTCCGCTGTGTTATAAGTGTTATACTCTACTAATGGTATTGTATACAGATACTGTTTTATTTCAAAGTTATGTTATGAAATATATTTATTCGTTCTGCTGTGAGATTCATGTTTACTCTGATGTTGTATCTTCTTCGTCTTCTTTTATTCTAAGTTTCTATCTTATCTATTCTCACCCTCTAATTTCTTTCATGGACTATCCGGTATTTCCAATGCTTGAATAGTCTACATTGAGTTTATGTCTGTTACTCAGGATCACGAATCTCTGGGTCATTACAAATCTTCTCCTCAACTCTACCTCATCACAGCCATCACCATTTTGCAATGTAACACCTCGTAATTTTAAATATTAAAATTAACTAATTTAAGAACACTTAATTTTTAGAAGAAGAATCAAGTGAAATGGGTTGCTCCATTGCATTCGTCTCGGAATTCTACTTGAGATAGAGTCTGAGTTTGCGTAAATTGGGCTCCGTATGAATAAGTGATGGAGTTCAGGAGATTTCAAGTTTGAATAGAAATTAAATTAAAATAATAATTAAGAGTCAAAACGGTTCAAAATTCGAAAATTCAGTTAGAGAGGCCTAAGCGGGAAATTTCCCGTTCAGGAGTGTTGAACCCCCAGGGGGAGTCGACATAGGTGTCGACCCCCCTCCCCATAGGGAGTCGACCCCTTTTTGATCATGTTCCAGTGACGATTTCTGAGTCATTAGGGCATATGTGGCAAATTCTGGTTGGCTCTCTTTGATCTGAATGGTCCTGATTACACCTAGGTTGATCTAATGGCTCATATTAATCTAAACATCTATATAGTGACCTCAAACATCAACCCTAGACCTCATAATTTCATTCCATGAAGCCGTCATGTCGTCCATCTCCAAACTAGCATAGCCACCATTCTTCTCCAAACTGTTATATCTAGATTAACCCTAGAGGGGGGATGAATAGGGTTTATCACAGTTTTTCGCTGAGTTTAAAATCTGACAGGATATTTAAATAATAAATAGATCATAGAATACAGCAGAAATAGAAACAGAAAGGAAATAACACACAGATATACCCAGCTTCAACAAAATTCTGCCTACTGTTGCATTCCTAAGGTTTATACTAGGAGTTAATAATAGATCCCGCTTACAGACACTGTAAACTCGCACTCCCTGCTCCTGTACTAACCCTATGCTCAAAACCCTAAACTGATTGATATACCCTCGACCAGATTTTCCCGTATTACAAACCTGTAACACGTAAACCTAGTTTTTTTTACAGATTCTAGTAAACTATTAGTCAACATCCTGACTGGATCCCCTAGATTTTACAGACTCTAGAACTGTTCAGAATTGTTTTAAAAAAATAACATCAAAAGAAAAAAAATTACATAAACCCTAGGATTTAAAATAAGGGGTAATCCCCTTTCCATTTGAAAACATGGCTCATTAGTCTGTCTGGTCATTTTCATTTGATTGCACCCGTTTATTTTTCTTTTTAGCCCGATCTCTCTAGAAAACAAAAATGGCGACTTAGACTAAGGTTTCTCTATGAATCCCCCAAAATCAAATCGCGATCAAAAAGATGTTCTGGAAATTCTCTTGAAGCTCAAATTAGTTGTTTCTCCTTCTTCGATTACCCTGATTTGGGGTTGCGATCGAGCTTTACTGAAATTTGTGAGTTGCACCTGAATTTATTTAATTCTTGCTCTGAATTGTTGGATTGATTTTCGATACAGTCATGCCTGTAATGATAAGGTTGTTAAGTAGGATTAGAAATCGTTAAACATCTCTGATTTCAAAACATGTGACTGGATTTGATTTGGCTACTTTACCTTTTTACTGCGTGATTGAATTTGTAACCTCGATTAAAAAAAGAATCAATTTGAATAAGTTGCTGTGAATTTTTCCACTGATTTGCTTGGTCTTTGAATTCCTAAAAACGTTTATAAAAAATCTGGAAATGTTAAATATGCTGCCTTATTTAAAAAATTGCTAAACATTCTTGATTCATTCTGCTTTTGATTGCAAAATGATTTGAGTAATTTTCTGCCAAATAAACTCTTGCCAAAAGGAAGGATCCTGTGATTGCTGGAAGATTCTTTTTCACGTGAACAATTGATTGATTTCTAATTTTTTTTATTTGCCGAAATAATTTGTTCGATACAGGAAACAAAATAAATCTTGATTGCTGAAATCTTGTGTGCTCTGTTATGCCATTTCTGGAAAGCTGAAAACATTGATTCACAAACGAAATATTTTACCAAAATATTTGCCAATCTGTCCTTGATTAATTCTGGAAAGTATTCATTCAGCAAATTTAAGTGTCTTGCATTAATTTCTCCCAAAGAATTTCTGGAAATATATTTTAGCTTGCCATATTTGTTCACTGAGAAAACTGGAAACATATGAGTTTATTCTTACCCAACTTGCCACCAGTGAATTGATTTTTGAGATATCATTCTTGGCAACTCAATCTTATTTATTCATGCATGATTTAAAAACTTTTCCCATTCACTTACTTGCTGAATTGTTTGTTGAGTCATTGCTGAACCATTTAACAACTACAATAATTCGTGTTGACTCATCCTTGTTGCATTACAAGGCAATGAATTATTCACATACACTGGCTTTGGCATTTACTTGATGTTTGAACCTTCACTTAAACTGATTGCCTGCTGCTCGATTAAGTATTCATTTTGTTATTAAACCTGAGGCTAGTCTTCATAATGTTCATGTTAACTTGAACTGTTGAAACCTTAAATATTAACTTGTGGTTTGAATTAGCTTGAGTTTGCCACTGTGAAGAATCTTCCTTGCATTCATTTGTGTATTTGCCATGAGCACTTGTATCATCCTGCTTGTCATGCACCTTGTTTTTGTGTACATATGTTCATGTGACAACATGTACCATGTTCATAAAAAAACTGTATTGATCTGACTTTGATGCTGCTGGTTTGACATGTCTTGTACCACTACTTGATCATTGTTGACTTAAATTTCTTGACATTGTTCCTTGTACCACCTGAAATGCTTCGACCATATTAGTTTGCTTGAGTACATTCACTACTGCACCATTGTTTCTCACTTGAGCAGTTGCTGAACTAACACAACCACCATACTGTGTATATATTGACCATTCCATACACTTGTACATGCTACTTGATCACTCCTGTCTCCATGTATATGTTCCCTTGTTTATCTTGATGAGCCATGCCATTCTGTTGAGTTTGTATCACTTTGCACTGACCATTAGTGGGCTGTTTTGACTTTGTTGCTCGATTCTTGCACTTGAATATGTCTCGACCACTTGCTTGACTTTACTTTGAGTTGTTTTTATGTGTGCACTGAGTCGAGATGGTCCAAGTGGCTTCTCCTCAGTTGCTCGCTGATTGGCGAGGCAGTGCACATGTGTATATTTATATACATGTGTATATGCAGCCATCTGGGTGGATTTTCCTCTCCTTGCACAATAATATGTGTATATACATACA
This sequence comes from Allium sativum, assembly GCA_030737875.1. NCBI lineage: Eukaryota > Viridiplantae > Streptophyta > Magnoliopsida > Asparagales > Amaryllidaceae > Allium > Allium sativum. Next base: position 622,443,631 of record CM060910.1, read on the forward strand.
CATGTGTGTGTATACATGTATCGTGCTAGTGCTACATTTACATATCAGATCAAGTCATGAAAGATGACGAGAAACACACCAAAAATCTGAGGCAAATAATATTTTTTAAAATAAAATTTATATACACATGTATTCAGATTTATTTCTATTGCAGTGCACTATGTGTTTCTATTTCATGTGACAGGTAAGAGGATGAGACTGGACTGAAGGTTGTAAAGACAAAAGACATGAAGACAAAAGGCAAAAAACAAGAACAGTGTGTGTAACAGTGAAAATGTCTGCATTTGAGTCTATGAATGTATATATAAAAATGCATAACTGAGCGACAGTGTTATAGTGAAGAGCTGATGTACAGAAAAAGAAATTTGTACCGGTATTTGTAATAAACAAACTCATTTGAAATAAAATATTATTTTATTGCTATCAAACAAACTTGTCTATTTTATTCAGTCAATTTACAAGTACAAATATTCTATGAATGTATTTAAATAGTGGAGTATTAAATAGATATATTGTTTGAATGTTGAGATAGAATATTCAATTTAAATAAAAAAAACTATATGAATATATGAGTGTCTGTACAGTCGTATTCTATTTAGATATAAATATAATATTCCTGTCTGTGCTGTATATATAAACAGTACAGTAACAAACACATTTAAAATAATATATATTTGGTTGTTATCATCAAATAAAAATCATATAATTGTGTATACAACTACGTCATATACAACAATCTCCCCCTTTTGATGATGACAAACAAATAAAAGATTTTGAGCAAAATAAATGTGTTTGACAGTGAATTTTGAACTCCGCCTATTTATTAGCTCCCCCTACAGCAGAAAACTCCCCCTATATCTGTGCATGAGTGAAAAGAATGAATTTAATGAATTTTCAAAATTAAAAATATTTATAAAATATTCACTCATAAATCAAAATCTCAATCCATTCTCCCCCTTTTGTTATCATCAAAAGGATACAGAGTTTAAAATATAAATGAAAAATGACTAAAAATATATATTCAGCTTAAGAGGAAGAATGGTCATCATAAATCTCAATCAGACAAACAAAAATCATAATAAACTGAGAACTAGTGGCATATTTCACATTGTAGAGAATGACGGATTTACGATGAATTTTGTATTAAATGGGGAGAGTTAAAAAAATGAGTTCCAATTATTTTCCACAGAATTTTTATAAAATTGAGGTTAAAAAACAGTGATGGATTTTGGACTATAATTAATAATTCAATTTAAGTGACAAAATCAAATACTCTTGTAATGGCCCGGTATTTACACATATCACTGACATATATATTAATTGATCGTAAATACGTATTTACAAATACGATTTAAAATCCTGACTTTGAAATTTTCAAAACATGTTAACTTATGTATAATAGCATTTACATGTGCATATATTACAACATTCACTAAAACAAATTTTTACACAATCAGGTATGATAGCATGTATTTGATAGCGTTTGTTTAAATTGATTTTACACATATATGAAGAATAACACTTTTACATAGCATGTTTTTAAAATGCCATTTTTGGTTCATATGTTTTGTTCATTTTTTTCAAAAGATTTAGAATTTGGTTTTTTGTAAATTTTTGATTTGGAAACTTTTAACCCTTGAATAAAAACATGCCAAAACCTTTTTGTCAAAAGCAAGTTCAAGTCCATATGCACGTCAAAACACCAAAACATGAAAGAGCCATTCCTTTTTCAAACATGTTTTCATATAAAATGATTCAAGATAACACCTACACTAATAATAAGCTTGTAAAGAGAATCTAGAGAAAATATTGTTCATATGGCAAATCATTTTTGATCAAATATTTTCAGTTTTTAAATTTTTCTCTTAACATGTAATTTTCTAAAATGTCATTTCCTTTTTCATTTTTTTTCAAAACTTGTTCACATTTGTCAACAAATATGTGACAAAGACTTTACAAATCCTTGTGCATGTCAACTAAGGATCTTGCCTACCCTAAATAAACACTAACACATAAATTTTCCAATATTTTTCCATGTTAAATCATCACATGGCCGAGATCTAAATGGTACAAAAGTTTCATATTTTGTATTACCTTGGAAGCCGCGGTAGAATTTAATATATCTTTATGTTAAATCATTTTGGTCATGTGAAGATTTTGATTTAGAAACCCTATGAAAATGAGCATATATGATACTAGAATGGATACTATAAATTATTTAAACCAAGAAAAGATTTGTGAAAGTTCATGGGTTGTACATGGCATTTAAGGTGATGATTTGTAGTAAACCAACAGGAAGAAAATTGGTGATTGCATAGGGTATTTTCAGGTGATGTTGGCTAAGGCAAGCCATGTGAATTAAAGATGATGGTTTGATTTTGTTGAGTTGTCTATCATGTGTCATTGAAAAATCTGAAAAATGATTTGTGCATCTTCCAAAAACAGTTTTAAATGCACACTTATTTTATTCATTTCCTACCACTATAAATAAGATATGAGCATACACATTCCCCTCACAACAAACCATTCAAAGATTAGTGACAAAGCTAAGGGCTTCAAGCTTGTAAGGTGTATAAACTTCCTTTTATTTCAGATTTTGATTTCTGCATTTTTTTACCAGTAGACTGTTAAATTAAAACTGTTGTTGGAATGATCTTTGTTGGATTACAAGCCTTGTCTGAATGCCATTATGTGTTTGATGAAAGAACTAAGGATGGTATATAAACTATGGGAAATCTTTAGTTTAAATTACTGTGTGTTTACCCACTTTTTGGCAAGAGTCTCAACAAACAAAGTCCAAACGCGCAGTCAAATACAAAGCCGCACTTTAGGAAGCCCAACAACCAATAATGGGTCCAAAACAGTCACACATCGGTCCACGTCCAGATTCAACAAATAATAGCTCACTCCGAAAGAATAGGCCTCCCAATCGACCGAGTTTATTGGAGTGAGTCGACCGATTATTTCGGGCCAGGGTGGAAATCTTCTACAGAGCGAGTCCACCTAATATCCCGACTTCCAAGGAGATAAAGGCGATCAACCATATGCGGACAAAGCTCTACTTTTGATATACCTCTTCATGGATGCCACGTCATCCATAACTTCCAAGGATACTATTTATGAACAGTGGAATTAGTCTTCCAACCGCAACTCGAGCCAATGGATTGATTCCACGTGTCCGGGCCTTCCCGAAATGGTCGGACCATTTCACAACAGCCCAAGCTGCATTTTACACCTATAAATACCTCCAAGCTTAAAGAGAAAAAGGAGACTTCTTTTGGATGGACGGCTTCTATAAGCTTTTCATCTCTACTCTTCTCCAGAGTCTCAATCTTTCAAAAGGAAGAAAAGAAGATAATCATTTTCTTTCTTTTCTTCAAACAGGATAAACATTGTACTTGTAATCAAAGGAGAAATAATATATAAAGTGGACGTAGGCATTGCCTTTGCCGAACCACTATAAAAATTCTGTGTGTGCTCCCCATTCTTTTACTTTTTTATTGCATTCTTTATCTTTATTCATGTGTTGATCACGCGATTGGGGGTTGATCGTCACTAGTGACCAACTTTTGACATCAACATTTTGGTGCGCCAGGAAGGGGCTAAGCGCTCCGACGCCGCCATCGTGCTCCTGCTTATCTCAGGTCATGGCGAACAAACGAAAGAAAGATGCAACATCCTCTCGTCCCGCAAACGCCGATGCAACTGATATCAATGTTGTAGAAGCAAGCCACAAAGTTTCCTCTCATGACGACATGCCTCGATTCCTTACCCGGGGAGACATGGATAAAATCATGATCGAACTCAGAGACCATATGACATCTCAGGGTAGAGTCCCCGAACGACAGCAGCAGTTGATGGATCACCTTCTCGGTCGATTGGAAACGGGGTTGAATGCTTCAACATCAATTCCTCCATAAGCCGGGACTGGGGCAGCAGCTGTCCTTCAGTTTATGCGAAATCAAGCCACTGATCAGGCTACACCTTTATTTAATCCTGGTTTGGTCCCACCAACCAATCAATCCCAGCTGGGAATATCGCTTCAAGCGACCAGCACAGCTGTGGCCATAGAACCTCAAGAGGCAGGAGATCAAGATCTAGGTCGTCTAACAAATATGCCTCCACTCTTTGGAATATCTCAACCTATTGAATCGGTCGAGCTCCCCCCGGGTCCATCAGAATCAATGCCATTCCCATTACAACCCGGAGTCTTACCACAAACCAATCTAACCACCCTTTCCCCTCAGCAAAGAGCTGGCACAACCTTCCCTTCGAACAAGGGAAGCCATCCTACTATGCTAGTCCTCACTGTGGCGGAGGAAAACGCTATCGTAGACCCTCCTAACCTCGCTCCAAACGGGGGCAACTCTGGCCTTCGAACATCAGATGCTATGTTGGATCATCCTAGACCCTTTGCTACGGGTATGGCTCGACCCACGACTCATCAGGTTACATAGGGGCCATTCAGCCCAGAACCACCTGCCAGATCTCACCTTCCCTCACACCTTCACCTAGATCTCGGATGTCGAGCCTAGCCAACGGCCACCCTTCCGAGCATGCTCCTGTCGGATCCTCGTGCAGAACCTTCTCAAAAGGCAGAATTAAGTTCATGGCAACGACTCCTCGGAGATGGGAGTCAGCTCGCAAGCATCATCCGATGCTTTACTCGGGGCAATTCTTTGCAGTATGACATAGACAATGTCAACCGCAGCCCCTTCACTAGAGAAATCAGAAATTATCGAAATCCTCCGGACTTTAGGTTCCCAGCCATCGAGCCATACAACGGTCGCACTGACTCGACCATTCATCTCATTCGATACATGCGACATATGGAAGTACTTGGTGCATCAACCAATTTCATGGCTAAGTGCTTTCCTCTCTTTCTCACAGATACAACCGGTATGTGGTTTCGGCAGCTAACAACAGAATCAATCAGTAGTAGGAATACTCTGGTCACCCGCTAAAACGAGCAGTATAGGGTGCATATCTCTCGTCCGAAAAGTGTCATGTTTTTATCTACCATCAAATAGCGATCCGGAGAGACGCTAAGATCCTTCATCGAAAGGTTCAACACAGCTGTAGCATCTGTCGATCGGCCCGAGCCATCGATGGTGTTGATGGCAGCCATCGCGGGAGTTCAGAAGAGATCAGAATTCTCGAACTCCTTAACAAGGAATCCTCTGCAACAACCCATAAAATACAAGCCAATTTAAAGTTTTTAAATTGTTTATTTCAAAGAAATTTAAACAATTGAAATAGAATATTTCAATAAAATAATGAATTAGAAATAGTGTGGTAGTATGAAAATTTGAATTCAAACTTTGACTGACTGTACCGAGTGCAAAATATAACGGATTTTGATGAAACCAAAAATATTTAAATCTGTTTATGAATATCTTTCTAACGAATCTGAAAAATTGAAGTTTCATACCGGGAATCAAAAGTTATGGCCAAATGAATTTTCAGAAAGGTCGCTATAGAGAATATATAGCCCTTGAAAATAGACATTTTGCAAACGACCTCGGAATTCGACGAAACCACTTTTGTTGGATCCAGGATGACAAATTATTGCTAGGTTTCTAATTTCATAATTTTTGAAGATAGTATATGAGCGTGGAAAAAGAAAATGTGTTTGGTTAATTTCTGTTAAATTGGATCGACCAGGAAATAGCCATTTTTCAAATGATCCCAGAATTTGACGAAACTAGTTTTGTTGGGACTGTATCAGCAAAACATAGCTAGATTTACTTTTCTGGAATTTTTCGATTAAGTTTGTGGCCCTGGCAAATTGAAATGTGCATTCAAATTGAATATTGAATGTTTTATATTTTAATTTGAAGAATAACTGACTGTAATAATCGAATGGGCCTACGAAACATATCCTATTGTGTCCGGGATGGGGGTATTTAGCTAGGGCGACAGTCGTTGGGTTTGGATTGGTGTCCGAGTGGAGAAACACTATTTTTAAATTTAATAAAAGCATGGACCAATAGAAATTCTCCTTTCATAATTTTAAAATAAAAATAAATTCAAAAAAAAACCCTCGTCTCCTTCCTGTTAACGGTGGAAGCCACCTCCTTCCTTCCTGACCAAATCGCCACCGCCACAGGCCACGCCAAACCCCGCCACCGCCCGATCTTGAAAGCCCTCCCTTCCCTCTTCAAATCTGACCAACCCTCGCCCTCCCACTCCTCGCCATCGTCGAGCACGATCCCCTCAAACATCCGCATTTCACGCCACCGCCAGGATCGCCAGACGTGATCGGATCTGACGCCTTACCCGCGCGCCTGAAGCTCTCTCGACCCTCTTCCACGCCGTGTCCTCCGATCGTCTTATCGAGCCTCGGTTTTCGCGAAAACTACAAACCTAGTTTGGAACTAAACTAAAAGGTATCGGTGTTGGTTATTTAAACTAGTTTATAACACTCCTAAGTGGTGCTAATGATGTTTTGGTTTAAAAATCGTATCTTTATCGTGTGTTAATGAAATTCGATGAAACAGGAGACATCGTGACCGCAAGGAGGCTCTCTACATTCTAGAAGAGACCGCGGATTTTTCATAGCTAGCCACGATTTTTAGCATCTCGAAAACTAATATGAGATTTCTAAACTGAAATGTGTATGGAAATGTGATGTATAAATTATATGAGCGAAATATAAATTAAACACGTGTCGTATACCTCATGTACATGCGTTGTGTAAGCGATATGAGTGAAGTATGAATTATACATGCATTGTATAAATATTATGTGTGTTGGAATGGAAATAATATCTATATATATATACTCCCCTCGTCCACAAACCATGGACGATATTTATTGATTGTGAATTGGTGTGAAAAATTTGGTGAATAATGCGAATGGTTGATAGAATTGTTTGTGGTTGATATTGTTTGGTTATGGTTGAAAAATACCCATTTGTGATTGAAATAAATTGTGGAAAAGAAAAATCATACTCACCTGCGTGTGAATTAGATGTATGAGATCCCCATTGTCAAAAACCGCGAGGGTTTAAGTTAGAGCGAGGAGCCGTACTCGAGACGGTGCCGGTTTTAAATACCCTGCCGTTATGCTGCCGAAATTTTGAATAATATTCATGTGTTTGAATTATTTTCATATGTTGAAATTATTTTCAAGTGTTGAAATGAAAGTCATGTGTTGAAACTATATCCATGTGTGGAAATGCTCATGTGTTGAGAAGTTCATGTGTTGAATAAATAAATAGTTTCAACAATAAAAACCACATTTTTATTATATATATCAAGTATGTAAAATATTTGTATTTTAAATAAATTATTTCAACAATAAAAATAACATCTTTCTTATATGCACAAACTATATGAAACTATCCATGTGTGGAAATGCTCATGTGTTGAGAAGTTGAAGTGTTAAAACATTCATTTGTTGAATAAATATTTTTGATGATAAAAATATCATTCTTATCATGTGTATGAATGGCTAAAAATATACAATGTTGAAATAAATATTTGTTTGCTATGAATATTATTTTTAACATGTATAGGAGTTAAATAAAATAGTCATGTGTTGAAATATATTTTAGTTCGACAAAAATATCATTTTTAAGTGAAACGTGAAGTGTTAAAAATAACCATAAGTGGAGAAAAACCTTTGTTCACTAGAAATATAATTTTTAGCTTAGTTTTGCATATATATATATATATGTGTGTGTGTGTGTGTGTGTGTGTGTGTGTGTGTGTGTGTGTGTGTGTGTGTTGTGTGTGTGTGTGTGTTGAACAGGAATGGATTAGCTGTTGAGTAAAGAATTTATTTGCATGCCAGACAAATAGGTAAATCTTAATGAGTTGGATGTGCAAATTGTATTATTATATCAACTCCTGTGAATGCCATTGGATGCGGAGTGCTAGTTGTTCTGTGTGTAATAATAAACATCGCCATAGGATAGTAATAATTAATTTTTATCTACACTACATGGCATACTCCTTAACGATAGGCATACTTCATCATATACCACATAAGCATTTGGAGCTTGTGTGACGAGGTTGAAGATTTACCAAGTGAGAGGCTTGTATGGCGATGACTATATATTACAGGTTGAAATGATGACTGATCTGGACTATATAAATTGTAACGGTAAATTGCAAAATTAATAAAAACCCCACACGGGTGTGGAGATGACAATAAACACGTCTCTCTGGTCATTGAGGCACAAAAACCATTTATAGGGTGACGAGAATTTATTCTCTGGAGTTATGATCTATACACACTCCCCTATGGACACCAGAATATAACACTATAAATATGTGTATGCTTATTAGGATTTATTGGGTACCTAATACGGCCGAATAAATTTCCAAACCCCTTCCCGTACAAAGGAGGTTATGGCGAAATTTTTCGAAATATAAAGGTGTTAGTGAAATATTTGAAGTGAAAACGATATTGAAATCGTCGAAAGAATTATTTATTTATATATATATAAATATAAATTAAATTAAAATGAATTGAGGCCTTGTAGTTCGCGTTTTGAAATCGTAACTTCAAACGATTTTACCGGAAGATCCGACCATCGGATTTTCACGAAACTGGAATCGTTGGGTTCGCTTTGGGAATATCTTCCCAATGATATAAACTTTGTTGAAATCCAATAGTTAGATTTTCAGATATATGTAAAGCAAATTTTGGGAAATACAGCGCTAGTGCCTCGGCATGACCTGAAACGTCGTTTAATTAAATAGGGTCGTTTTTAAATAAATAAAAATGGCGATTATCGTTATAAAATATTATAGACGATATAGAGTGGAAATAAACCGATTCTGATTGGTTTGCTTGATATTTGATGGCTGAATGTGTTTGACATGAAAATTATACTAAAGAACTGAAATGTGAATGTCGAATGATTTAACCATGTGAAGAATTGATTTGAAAATCTAAATATACGTGAATTATTTGAAAAGGCCGAGTTCGTTCTCATTTCAAATAATCGATCGATGGTTAGAAGTCGAAGAGATGAAAACGGTTCAAGACCGATGATCTTCACATTGGATGGATGGACGCTACTAATGCTCATGATTGGAGTAGCTACCTTGAAGGAGCTGAAGTGGTAGCCGTCCGGACATATTGTTGATTGTGCAGATATGCGAGGAATTTGGTGCCTCCGGTTTCGTTCATACCCAGAACGAACTTGTAAATGGACTGTTTGTCTGACATTGGATTTTGTTCTGTGCTGATTGATCTCTATTAAATATATATCTGTTTGGCAGCGGAGAATTTATTCTCTTCCTTAACGCCCTTCTCTGAGACGTACAAGCTCAGAGGTTACATATCGATAGAAATCAGTCGCATGGAGTGGATTGCCTGTGTGGCACGCCTAAGTGGCAAATGATCAAGGCTTCTGTTGCAAAGCAAAGTCTTGTGGTTAATGATCAAAGCATGGCCTGTGTGGCATAGCTTTGTGTATAGCGTGGATTCGCAAGCCTCACACCTCGGTATGAGTCAAAAACGGGATAGTTACTGTAGGGAGAACACGACGATTCTTTCTAGCTACGGTGGTGTCAATGACCTACCAGCCCTGACATTTATATATACTTTTCACCTGTGTGGTTGTCGGAATGCGAGGCGCCTCGATTATAAGTCTGTAAGAACCGGGAAACGTATGTTCAGGAATAACTAATCCTCAAAAGTAAGGGAGGACTGGCCCTGAAGATCCAAGGATTGCTGTGTGCGGTCCTGGGACATCTGCTAGAGTGTCTCGAATGGAGAGGAGCTTGCCCCTTTCCTCGACTCATGATGGAATCCAATTTCCAATACGAAATATGCGGATATAATTGTATTACTAGTATGGCGACATGATATATGGTACCCATGCCGTTTATGATTGATAGTTATGATTGAATTTGCTTTTGAAACATATATGCACTAGTAATAATATCAAACACTTTTGTTTTATACGTATCAAGCATTTCTTGGCCATTATAAGGTAAAACTCTATCCTCCGGCTTGCGTTGCAATGTGTGATGGGACCTGAGTCTTATAATGGCTTCATTTTTATAAAAAGCATTGCGATGATTTAATCATTTACTTTATTTCATGCACTAGCACTCATTGGAGTAAACCCGTTCTGCGAAAGTGGCATGGTCCTTTGATTAGCCTTATTATTGTTGTTTAATAAGTTAAGTAGATTTCTCATACCAGTCCCATGACTGACTCGTAGTTTGTTTCACCTTGAAAACTCGGGTGCCCTTATTTTCACACGGGCAACCTAGTTACAGGTAGCTGACATATTTTGGCTGGCAGCGTAGTTGAGGTGTGCTTTTGGCTCATGGCGAGGCTTGACTACATGTTGATGACTACGATTTTTCCGCCATTACTATATATGTATTATGATTCCGCCATAGGCGATGTAGACTGATGTTTCATTTATGTACTTATTATGTTTGTGATTCTGCCTCAGGCGATGTAGACTGATTATGTATTATTATGCACTAAATTATATCCTGCACTGTGCTCTCAGATGTGGTGATATATATATATATATGATTCCGCTGTCATATTTGTGTAAATTATTCTATTTCTTGTTTATGCTATTAACTGTACTCTGCTATTTGATGATTAATGTTTTATATTCCAAAGATTATCCTTAACACCGTAGCACGGGGTTTTGAGATCGTCTCAGGTGGTATCAGAGCTTTGGTTAACCTTAGTTATGGAATTTAACACATTAAACACTTCGTCATAATAGAATCAGTAGTATTCTAAGACGAGTGGCTCCTAGAATGAGCTAAGCAGAATAGTAAAAATAATTTGATTAGTACACCGTTGTCTTTCCATAAGTTCTTCTGCTTTACCATACAATAAAGTTATCGTTTCTGTAGGCTGACTCTTTTCTTGCTTCTACAGAACTTGAACAATGGCTACCCGAGCAGCCGCTGGTAGAGGAGGCCGAGCTGGTCGTGGCAGAGGACGAGGAGAAGTCCCAGCTGAAAATGGACCCTTAATACAACCCCCGACCGCTCAACCATTCGAGCTTGACCGCGTGGCAAAAAGGTACAAGAACCTATGAGACAAAACCTTCTCTGGAACGGGCACTTTGATTGAGGCCCTGGCATGGCTGAAAACATGCGAGAAGATATTAGGAGGCCTGAGGCTGGGTGATCAAGATAAAGCTTTCATGGGTTCTTGGCTTCTGCAAGAGGAAGCCGAATTATGGTGGGAAGCTCTTACCGCAGCGAACAGAGATCCTGGTAGGACATGGGATGAATTCAAATATTTATTCAAAGAAAAGTACTTCCTAGAGCAAGCCCTTGAGTGCATGCACGACGAATTCGCAAACCTCCAACGAGGAGATCTTTCTGTGCAAGACTATCTGAACAAGTTTACACAGTTATCCTGCTATGCTCCCGAGCTCATCGCCACCGCTAAGTCCAAGAACAAGAGGTTCATCCTCGGGCTAAAGCGGAAGTACCAAGACAGGGCAATGGCCCATATCAAGCTGGCGTTTAATGAATTAGTGGAGATGGCGTGCAACTATGAGGACCTAGATCAAAGGAACCTTGATCTGGACCATGCTAAAAGCCAGGCGGGAAATAAACGCAAGCCCTCCACAAACCAGCCAGAATCAAGCAACGCGGCGTCCACGAATCAGCAGACTAGCAGGCCGCCAAAGGGAAGCTGCTACCATTGTGGCAAGGTGGGGCACTACTCAAATGTTTGCACAGCCCTGAAAAGGCAGAAGAATAACTCACAACGTTCAAGCCAGGGCTCTCAGAACACTCGTTCATGCTTTAACTGTCGCAGGACAGGACATCTTGTTAGAATCTGTCCCTTGCTTAAGAAGGTCGAGGTTGCTCATGTATATGACGGCACGGACCCACTGGCTACTTCCGATGGAGCAGGTAAACCTAATGTTTTGGGAGGTACCCTTACAATTAAAAATATTCCTGTTTCTGTATTATTTGACACGGGTGCATCATGTAGTTTTATTGCAAGTAACACAATTGACAAATTAAAGTTAAAATAAAGAAAGCTTAATGAATCGGTCAAAGTTCATATTCCGATAGGAGGATCTCTTATTTTTAGTTCATATTGTAGAGTGTCAGTCTCTTATTCCTCCTATAAATTTTCTTTTAATTTGATCACCATGGATTTTCCCGAATTCGTTATCATTCTTGGGCTAGATAGGTTAACGAAATACAAAGCTGAAGTAAAGTGTGTGGAAAGGATAGTAAAAATTAAAACGAAGCTTGGATATATTACTGTACCATGTCATGGTTCAAATCCAGATAGAAAGGAATTTTGGTCTGCGTTAGAAGTTATCCCCACTTCCTTAAAAAAGATTCCTGTTGTTAGAAACTATGCGAATGTGTTTGAAGAAGTTGAAAACTTACCTCCGCAAAGAGAAATAGAATTCAGAATCGATCTAATTCCCAATGCCAGACCAGTAGTACATCCAATTAGAAGAATGACTCCAAAAGAAAAAGAAGAATTAGGCGATCAAACTCGTCAATTGCTATGGAAGGGTCTGATCAGACCTAGCTTTTCTAGTTGGGGTGCAGCTGTAGTGTTTGTCCCAAAGTCAGACGGTACTCTCCGATTGTGTGTTGATTACCGAGACCTCAACAAACAGACGCTCAAAAACAAATACCTGTTACCCCACATTGATGATCTGTTAGACCAATTAAATGGGGCGAGAGTACTTTCCAGAATGGACCTAGCCACAGGTTTTCATCAACTAAGAATTGCAGAATAATGTGTTCCTTTGACAGCTTTCAGAGGTCCAGACATATTTTATGAATGGTTAGTAATGCCGTTCGGCTTATGCAACGCTCCAGCATACTTCGTCGATCTAATGAATAGAGTGTTCAGGGGAGTTATGAATAAATTTGTCCTTGTATTCATCGATGATATTTTACTTTACTCCAAATCAAAACCTGAGCATGAAAAACATTTAGAACAGGTACTGGGGATTCTGAGAAAGAACATCTTCAAAGCCAAATTCTCTAAATGTGTCTTCTGGCAAGAAGAGGTGAATTTCCTTGGCCATGTCGTGTCAAAGGAAGGGATTTTTGTAGATCCGAGCAAAATTACAACAATTCAAGATTGGAAACAACCTACTACATCCACGGAGGTTAGAAGTTTTATGGGGTTGGCTAGTTATTATCTAAAGTTCATTAAGGATTTTTCGAAGATATCCGGTCCATTAACAAAGCTTATGAAGAAGCACGAGAAATTTAAGTGGACTTCCGACTGTGAGGAAGCTTTCCAGGAATTGAAATCGAAATTGACAACCGCTCCAGTATTAACCATTATCGATGGCAATCAGGACTTGACGGTTTGGACTGATGCTTCTATTAGAGGTCTGGGTGCAGTGTTAATGCAAAGAGGCCAAGTAGTCGCTTATGCAAGTCGCTAGCTGAAACCGCATGAGAAGAATTATGTAACTCATGATCTTGAGTTACTAGCTATCTTTTTTGCTTTAAAAATCTTGAGGCATTACTTGCTGGGTGAGAAATTCAAACTATTTACAGATCATCAATCATTGAAGTATTTGTTCACCCAGAAAGATTTGAATATGAGGCAGCAGCGTTGGCTAGAATTTCTTGCAGCATATGAGCTAGATATCCTGTATACGCCGGGAAAGGCTAACGTTGTAGCTGATGCGCTTAGTAGAAAAACTGCAATAATTGCCAATCTTATAATTACGCCTGGATTGATTGATAAAATACCTACTCTCCAGAAAAATGACCACATCATTCAAAGGATCAAAGGGAGAATACAGATGGGCGAGCCCTCAAGTTTTCAGGTAGATAAAGAAGAAGTTCTTAGACTGAAAGGGAGAATCTGTGTTCCCAACATCCCAGAGCTCAAAAGACAGGTGCTCGATGAATGCCATAAATCCAAGCTTTGCATTCATCCTTGAGTGAGTAAAATGTACAACGATATTAAACGCACTTTCTGGTGGAAGGCGATGAAGAGGGACATTTCTTTGTATGTTAGCAGGTGCCCTACTTGCTAATTAGTCAAGAGCGACCAACAAAAGCTAGCCGGATTATTGCAACCATTGGAAGTCCCAGGTTGGAAATGGGAACAGATTTCCATGGACTTCATAGATGGTTTGCCCCGAACCAAGAAAGGTAATGATAGTATTTGGGTGATCGTAGATCGCTTCATGAAGACTGCCCGTTTCATACCTGTCAGATCCAATAGAACCGCTCAAAGTCTAGCACAGACATATTTCAAAGAAATTGTTAAGCTGCATCGAGTTCCCATCAGCGTAGTCAGTGATAGAGACCCAATTTTTGCTAGAAAATTCTGGGAGGCATTCCAGACATAATTGGGAACAAAACTGAATATAAGCACCGCTTATCACCCTCAGACAGATGGCCAAACTGAGCAATTGAACAGAATTCTAGAAGATTTACTGCGGGCTTGTATTATTGATTTTGGTGGGTCATGGGAAGATCACTTGCATTTGGCAGGATTCTCATATAACAACAGCTATCAGGCAAGTCTAAAAATGTCACCATTTGAGGCATTATACGGTAGACCGTGCAGATCTCCCGCATGTTGGGTAGAACCGGGCAATAGACTTGTGTTGGGACCCGATATGATTAGAGAAGCATCAGATAAATTCGATTTCATCAAGAATAGATTGAAAACCGCGCAAAGCCGACAGAAAAGTTATGCATATTCTAGAAGAAGAGATTTGACATTTGTTGTTGGTGATCATGTTTATTTGAAAGTTTCTCCGATGAGAGCAGTGATCCGATTTGGTAAAACTAGGAAGTTAGCACCCAGATTTATTGGTCCCTTTCTTATACTTGAACGAATTGGAACTCTTGCTTATAGGGTTCAATTACCTGATTGGTTTCCTGGAGTGCATAATGTGTTTCACGTATCTCAACTTAGAAGGCATGTGCATGATCCGGATCTTGTTGTAGAAGAAGCAACGCAACAGGACTTGGAAATTACTCTAGAATTAGCAGTCAGAAGAGAACCGTTAAAGATTGTTGGCAAAGAAACTAAAGAGCTAAGGAGCAAGAAGGTTCATTTAATTAAAGTGCAGTGGATTAGTGATCCTAGAGACTGTACATGGGAGACTGAGGAAATCATTAAGCAAGCTTACCCCAAATACAGGATGGACCTCTCTGACTAACTCCAATGCAAGGTACCTTCACAATACTTTGCATTTACATTTTTGTTTCCTACTATATTGTTGTTTCCTTTTCTTCGACGAAGAGTTTTAAGTGGGGGAGATTGTAACAACCTGGAAAATACGAGCCAATTTAAAAAAATTTAATTAGTTATTTCAAAGAAATTTAAACAATTGAAATAGAATATTTCAATAAAATAATGAATCAGAAATAGTGTGGCAGTTTGAAAATTTGAATTCAAACTTTGACTGATTGTACCGGGTGCAAAATATAATGGATTTTGGTGAAACCAAAAATATTTAAATCTGTTTATGAATATCTTTCTAACAAATCTGAAAAATTGAAGTTTTATAGAGGAAATCAAAAGTTATGGCCAAATGAAATTTCAGAAAGGTCGCTATAGAGAATATATAGCCTTTGAAAATAGACATTTTGCAAACAACCTCGCAATTCAACGAAACCACTTTTGTTGGATCCAGGATGACAAATTATTGCTAGGTTTCGAATTTCATAATTTTTGAAGCTAGTATGTGAGCGTGGCAAAAGAAAACGTGTTTGGTTAATTTCTGTTAAATTGGATCGACCAGGAAATCGCCATTTTTCAAACGATCTCAGAATTCGATGAAACTAGTTTTGTTGGGACCGTATTGGCAAAACATAGCTAGATTTATTTTTGTGGAATTTTTCGAATCAGTTTGTGGCCCTGGCAAATTGAAATGTGCGTTCAAATTGAATATTGAATGTTTTATATTTTAATTTGAAGAATAACTGACTGTAACAATCGAATGGGCCTACAAAACATATCCCATTGTATCCGGGATGGGGGTATTTTGTTAGGGGCGATAATCGTTGGGTTTGGATTGGTGTCCGTGTGGCGAAACACTATTTTAAAATTTAATAAAAGCATGGACCAATAGAAATTCTCCTTTCATAATTTTAAAATAAAAATAAATTCAAAGAAAAAACCCTCGTCTCCTTCCTGTTAACGGCGGTAGCCACCTCCCTCCTTCCCGATCAAATCGCCGCCGCCACAGGCCACGCCAGACACCGCCACCGCCCGATCTCGAAATCCCTCCCTTCCCTCTTCAAATCCGACCAACCCTCGCCCTCCCTCTCCTCGCCATCGTCGAGCACGAGCCCCTCAAACATCCACATTTCACGTCACCACCAGGATCGCCGGAGGCGATCGGATCTGACGCCTCATCCGCGAGCCTGAAGCCCTCTCGACCCTCTTCCACGCTGTGCCCTCCGATCGTCCTATCGAGCCTCGGTTTTCGCGAAAACTGCAAACCTAGTTTGGAACTAAACTGAAAGGTATCGGCTTTGGTCATTTAAATTGATTTATAACACTTATAAGTGTAACAACCCGGAAAATCTGGGCCAGTTTAAAATTTTTATTTTGGCAATTTTAGCGAATTTAGATTATTTAAAATGAATTATTTTAAATAATATCGACGAGAAATTTATTTTGAATATAATTCGAACGTATATATTTATACGCGTCGTCGTTAGAATATAAATATTTATATATAATTATAAATAGAATTGAAAATGGCGCGGTAGTTCGATAATTCGATTTCAAACTTCAATTGAATGTACCGGGTGCAAAACAATCCGGATTTTAGTGAAACCAAAAACATTAGGATCTAATTGTGAATATCTTTCCAACGAATCCGAAAAATCAAAAGTTCGTAGCGGGGATCAAAAGATATGTCCAGTTGAAAATTCTGAATAGTCGCTATGGAATTCAGGCCCTTAAAAATGGACATTTTGCAAATGACCTCGGAATTCGACGAAACCAGTTTTGTTGGGTCCGGGATGTCGAGTTATTGCTAGATTCCAAATTTCATAATTTTTCGAATCAATATGTGAGCGTGGCAAAGGAAAACGTGTTTTGACCAGTTTCAGTTGATTTTAATCGACTGGAAAAGGGCCATTTTTCCAACGGTCTCAGAATTTGACGAAACTAGTTTTGATAGGACCGTATCGTCAATACGAAGCTAGAAAATATTTTTCTGGAATTTTTCGTGTTCGTATGTGACCCCGGTAATTGGAAATGTACGTTTAAAATTCAATATAGTGATTTAAATGTAAATTTAACGGAAACTGATTCAAACAGTCGAATCAGCTTGCGATACATATCCCATTGTGTTCGGAATGGGGGTGAAACGCTATGGGCGACAGGCAGTGGGCCTCGTTTAGAGGTCGTATGTAAAAGTCAACTTCATTGAATTTAAAATAATTAAATAATAAAATATAAAAAAATAAAAATCCCCTTTTTCCCCTTAACCAGCCCCCCCCCCCCCGATTCTTCAAATCGGAATTCAAAATAGAAAAAAAAAAAAAAAAGCCCTAGCTACAGATCGACAGCCGCCCTCTCCCCCTGAAGCGTCGCCGCCCATCACCGAAGTCCACCCTCCCTCGACGACACCCACCGTTCGAAGACCGCGCCCCCTCCATCTTCTCCTCCCGCTCCTTCTTCCCCGCCTGCCTCTCCCCTCCTCTGGCCAAAGACCGCACACCCCCCCCCCCCCTTCCTATCGCGATGAACGGAGAACCCCCCCCCCTCCCCCGATGGCCACAGCGCCGCCTCAGCGCCCCCCCCTGTAAGTTTTTTTTAATTAATTTATTTTATTTCTTTTTTATTTTTATAAAAACTGAAAATGTTTAAAAGTAAAAACTAAATATTTCTAAAGGTATAAAACTAAGTATTTTTAAAAGGAATTTTTAAAAGTATTTTTAAAAGGAATTTTTAAAAGTATTAAAAAAGGAATTTTTAAAAGTATTAAAACAGGAATTTTTAAAAGTATTAAAAAAGGAATTTTTAAAAGTATTAAAACAGGAATTTTTAAAAGTATTAAAACAGGAATTTTTAAAAAGTATTAAAACAGGAATTTTTTTAGAAATAAAAACTGGTTTTTGAAATAAAGGATAAAAACTGAATTTTATAAAAAAATAAAAACTGATTTAGTTTTAAAGGTAAAAGCTTTAACATGGGAAGAAAGGTTTGAACTTTCAAGCAAAGTAAAAATCATATTTTTATATGGTGAAAGCAAAAGTAAAAATCATATTTTTATATGTTAAAAGTCAAAGTAAAAATCATATTTTTGTATATTGAATAACATAGTAAAAATTCTATTTTTACATATGTAGTGAAAGCGGACAACGAAGGTGACAAGAAGGCGAAACAACGAAGACTTCTGCAAATGAAGTGCCGTGGAGCTAGGATAGCTATAGGTGAGAATTTCTCACCTTTCAATTTATTTTCTAGTTATATATATATACTAGGATGCAGACGGTGCTTAGTAGCACCCGACACAATCGTCCACAGACCATGGACTTGTTTGTTTGGTTACATAGATAAGTTATATGATTTGATTTGAATTTGGTTGTTTGGTGATTTTGATTGATGTGTGAATGGCGTGGGCCTTCACTAGACCGGGGATAAGGCTAGGCCTTGTCCCGTTTCTAGTATCGTGCCGTTATGCCGCCGAAATTTTCTAAAATATGTTAGAAAAATAAAAATATCATTTTATTTGATAAATGAATTGAATAGAAATTCATAGGTTGAAATAAAATGTTTTATCGTTAAAAATATAATTTTTAACGTGAATATGAAAATAGTGAAGTGAATAAATATTCATTTACAAACCAGATGGTTTGTTTATGTACACTTATTTGAATGACATTGATTGGGACGATAAATTTTACACATCGCCCAACTGCACAAATAAAATCTGTGTTTGTTTGTTTGAAACCCCACACGGGTGTTGGGATGAAATATGAATTTCACTCATCCTGATTGAGTAAATATGTCGATCGATTGATTGACAGGCTGTTATAAGCGTTGAATATCTATATTTGATGCTTATACAGTGTAGTGCACTTTGGTTGATGGTTGATTATTTTCAATGTTATTATATACACGTGTTGTATGAAAATCCATATAATTAACTTTATATGGTGATTGATTGGGCCTCATTCCAATTTGAAAAATAAAGAATATTATAAAATAAAAGTTCATGTGTTGACAGTACTCATTCATTGAGATTGGTCATGTGTTGAACGAAATATTTTGATAATAACAACTATTTTGAAAAAGAAATATTTGAAATAGAATATTTGAAAATAGAAATTTATGAAGCCGTGTTGATTGGATTGACGCCATTTTGACGTGAACGATATTTATATCGATTTTATTCATCTTAAAAATGAATATTGAAAAGTGATTTCGAAATCGAATATTTTGAATTGAATTGAAAACGATTTCGAATTGAATTGAATTGAAAACGATTTCGAATTGAATTGAATTGAAAACGATTTCGAAATGAATTGAATTGAAAACGATTTCGAATTGAATTGAATTGAAAACGATTTCGAATTGAATTGAATTGAAAACGATTTCGAATTGAATTGAATTGAAAACGATTTCGAAATGAATTGAATTGAAAACGATTTCGAAATGAATTGAATTGAAAACGAATTGAAATGAATTCAAATTGAACTGAAATTTGAATTGAATAGAAATGAATTTTGAAACGAATTTATAAAGAAGAATTCAATTTTGATTTGAATTGAAAAGGAGGTTGAAATTGCTTTTGAAACGAATTCAAAACTATTTATATAATTCGTTTTAAATAGAAATCGACGAAATATATATTATATATATTATATATATAATATAATGGCCTGAATAGAACGCGCCGCGCCGCGGCAGTTCGTGAATTTCGACCATTTATTTCAAACGGACATTGCGGGAGATCCGACCGTCGGATTCTCCTAAAACCGGAACCGTTGGGTTCGTATCGAAAAGAGCTTTCTAATGAATGTTAGAAATTTGAAATCTAACGGTTGGATTTAGAGATACGTCCAAATCAAATTCGAAAAAGGTCGCTGTAAGTGCAGTTCGATGGCCGTTAATGGAAATCGACTGTACGGGCCTTGATAAAATTATTAAAAATAGTAATAATTTGTGTAAAATCATAAGAAATGATTTGTGAAAGTTTGGGATAAAAAAAAAACTCCCTATTTGAAAAGATAAAAATAGATTTTTATCGAAATGAACTAGTTTTGAACTAGAATTATAATTCTATTTATTTTTAAATAAATAAATTGAATTTGAAAAGGGTTTTGAAAATAACCAAAATTTCCAATGATTGCATTGGAGTGGATTTGAATCGAAATTGTCTTCGGAATATTTCGATGTTGGAATTTGTGATTATACGGATGTTGTTACGGAAATTTGAAAGATATATATTTATATCGTTATTTCCAATACGACATTTGTTAATCATAGAATTTGATATTGAATATAAGCCGATATATTTTCTATTCAGAGCCTTATATTGAATATCAAATGTGATTTGGGTTTGTCGTGAATGGTGTCTTCACTAACACTGTTCTTGAACCCAGTTGAGAAAAGATTAAATCTTTTTATTTAGATTTAATGAAGTGTACCAATTAAATGATATTTAATTGGAATTGAATTGATATTGATTTTTGGGTTTATCGTGAACAGTGTTTTAAATAACACTTGTTCTTTAACCCGATAATTAATGAATGTGATTTGGGTTTGTCGTGAATGGTGTCTTCACTAACACTGTTCTTGAACCCAGTTGAGAAAAGATTAAATCTTTTTATTTAGATTTAATGAAGTGTACCAATTAAATAATATTTAATTGGAATTGAATTGATATTGATTTTTGGGTTTATCGTGAACAGTGTTTTAAATAACACTTGTTCTTTAACCCGATAATTAATGAATGTGATTTGGGTTTGTCGTGAATGGTGTCTTCACTAACACTGTTCTTGAACCCAGTTGAGAAAAGATTAAATCTTTTTATTTAGATTTAATGAAGTGTACCAATTAAATAATATTTAATTGGAATTGAATGGATATTGATTTTTGGGTTTATCGTGAACAGTGTTTTAAATAACACTTGTTCTTTAACCCGATAATTAATGGAATGTGATTTTGGGTTTATCGTGAACCGTGTTTTAAATGACACTGATTCTTTAACCCAGTCAAAGATTAAAACTAAGTGGAGTTTTAATGAATCTTTAATTAGATTGAAAAGATCGAGAATGGAGTATCACCAGTTTTGCTCCAGGCGATAGTTAAATCTTTAATTAGATTTGAACGTGAAATTTAGAAACTAACTGTCGTTTAGCTAAGTAGAATGGTTTTCTGGATATTGATCTGATGTTGGTTTCGGCCTTCGGGGTTAATATTTGGGAAATTATTCTCTTGATTAATTTACGGTTAGTGACTAATGAATTGGAATGAGGCGTATGTTGTGTTTGTGTAACACTTTTATAATATATACGCGAGTTATTCGGAAAGACCGGGTTTATCCCATTCTGAATAACTGATACGACGATAAGTCGAAGATGAAGACGATGGTCGAAGACCGGAGGTCTTCACGTCGTTTGGGTGATAACTGATGATCTTGATTGGGCTGTACACCCAAGAAGATGGAAACAGTTAGTGATCGTCCAGACGTACTTGGAGATCGATGGATATGCGGGGTACTAGGTGCCTCCGGTTTCGTTCAGACCCAGGACGAACTTGTAAATGGACTGTGTGTCTGACATCGGATTTCATTCTGTGTGACTGATATCGGTTGCATAGGATGGTTTGCCTGTGTGGCATGCTAAGATGCAAATGATCAAGGCTTCTGTTGAAAAGCAAAGTCTTGTGGTGATGATCAAAGCACGGCCTTTGTGGCGTAGCTTTGTGTAACGTTTACCTCGCGTGTTTCACACCAGGTATGAACCAAAAACGGGAGACGGACCTCAGGGAGGGCATGCGTTTCTTCCTAGTTAGAAGTGGCGTCAGTGGTTTTACACGCCCTGACGAGTTTGACTTATGTGGTTGTTGCTGTTGCGAGGCGCCTCGGATTGATCGGTCGTTCTCGAACCGATGGAGTCATTTAGTTGGCTCGTTTACGCCCCATAGGGCGGAGAAACGCATGTTCAGGCATTTTAATCCACTCCGTGTGGACCGGCCCTGACGATCCAAGGGTCACTCGAGCTCTGATCCTGAGACTCGGACTAGGCAGTCTCGAATCGGTTGAGGACTATCTTTTGCCTCGGTTCATAGACGGAAATCCAATTTCCAAATACGTGACATTTGCGGTTTTATTTGTAAACCTATATATGGCGACATGATATATGGTACCCATGCCGCCTATGATTGATACTTATGATTTGAAGTTGTTTTATACACTATGCACTTATAATAGTATCAAATGATTTGTTTTAAACGTATCAAGCATTCTTTGGCTGTTATAAGGGAAAACCCTATCCCCCGGCTTGCGTTGCATTGTGTGATAGGACCTGGGTCTTATAACAGCTTCATTTTTCTTTATTTAGCATTGCGCTGTTTGTTTTATGCACTGGTATTCTTGGGAGGAAACCCGTTCCGTGTTATACGGCGTGGTCCCTTGATTTACCTTTGAAAATAAAGATTAAAAACTGTTTTAGTTCTCACACCAGTCACATGACTGACCTGGAGTTTATTGTTTTAACCTAAACTCTGGGTGCCCTTATTTTGACACGGGCAGCTAGTAGTTTGGTTGTGCAGATTTATATTCACAGGATCCTGGTTTACAGCTGGAACGATATCCGGAAAGCTTTGTATCCGTATATCTACTTCTAGTTGTGTATTGTATTATTTTCCGCTGCTATGTATTTAAATGTAATTTAAATCTCTGATATTTCTGTGTAATATTCATTTATACTCTGTATATTCTTGTATTCTGGTGCATTGTTGTAATATACAATGAAATGTTCTTCTGATGTGTTCTGTTGTGGCTTGTTCTCGAACTATCCGACACTTTCCTTTACGGGGAAGTTACGGGTCTTCACAGTTGGTATCAGAGCTTTGGTTTACAAAGCTAGAGAACAAGGCACATTAGAACCATACGAAAGAATTCATCAGATATTGGATTAGTAATATCCAATTAGAATGTCTCGTTAGAGATGGGATTAGTAGTATCCTAGAACGAGCGTGAAGAGTAAATTTTTAAAATGAAAACAAATTTTGTTTTGAAAATTTAAATCAATTGTTCGTATTTGATTATTTATTTTATATTGATTAGGACAATCCAAAATATAAAGATTTTTGCGTATGCGCCTAGCTAGCGTGTACTCGAAGTTTTAATATATTGGATAGATATAGCATCACACCCTAGTCGTCCGGAGATGATGTTGATAATGACCATGGCATCATCAATATTTATGTTCGTGCTCCGAAGGTGTGATTTCTATATATTTCCTATTGACTGGTGTGAGAACCAAAACTTATATAGTTAGAATGCATTGTTGTGAATTGGCATCAAAAACATGATTTTTGTATATGTATCAAAATTATCAATTTGAAAAGTTAAAGTCACTAACTGATTGATGTTTGTGTTGTTGGTTTAATTGTTTGATAATTTTGAACCATTATGCCTAATTAGATCAAATATTGAACTGTATTGAAATTGGTCGCATTCGCTTGCATATACATATATATCATTGAACAGGTCATAGCAAGGAGGCTAGAGCAGAGAATAAAATTTGTTTGCCCGACAAATAGGTACATGTTTATTACATAATTTCCTGTTTTGTTTGGGTGATGATGATTTTGTGAGCCTATTGGCTAGCCGCTTGGCTTTTTCTTTTTCTTTTTGAGATCTGAAGGACCGGGGAAGCTATTTGAAATTCCCCGATGCTCCCGGTGCAGGGGAGGTTATGGCGAAATTTTTCAAAAATTTAGGGTGTTAGCCAAATTTTTGAAATTTTGGAAATTCTCAGAAACTAAAGAGTTGGAGAATGGAAGCCAGATCGAACGTAGAGCTGAATAATCAAACCACTTTCGACTTTGTTCCTTTTCGGGGACGAAAAGTTTTAAGTGGGGGAGATTGTAACAACCCGGAAAATCTGGGCCAGTTTAAAATTTTTATTTTGGCAATTTTAGCGAATTTAGATTATTTAAAATGAATTATTTTAAATAATATCGACGAGAAATTTATTTTGAATATAATTCGAACGTATATATTTATACGCGTCGTCGTTAGAATATAAATATTTATATATAATTATAAATAGAATTGAAAATGGCGCGGTAGTTCGATAATTCGATTTCAAACTTCAATTGAATGTACCGGGTGCAAAACAATCCGGATTTTAGTGAAACCAAAAACATTAGGATCTAATTGTGAATATCTTTCCAACGAATCCGAAAAATCAAAAGTTCGTAGCGGGGATCAAAAGATATGTCCAGTTGAAAATTCTGAATAGTCGCTATGGAATTCAGGCCCTTAAAAATGGACATTTTGCAAATGACCTCGGAATTCGACGAAACCAGTTTTGTTGGGTCCGGGATGTCGAGTTATTGCTAGATTCCAAATTTCATAATTTTTCGAATCAATATGTGAGCGTGGCAAAGGAAAACGTGTTTTGACCAGTTTCAGTTGATTTTAATCGACTGGAAAAGGGCCATTTTTCCAACGGTCTCAGAATTTGACGAAACTAGTTTTGATAGGACCGTATCGTCAATACGAAGCTAGAAAATATTTTTCTGGAATTTTTCGTGTTCGTATGTGACCCCGGTAATTGGAAATGTACGTTTAAAATTCAATATAGTGATTTAAATGTAAATTTAACGGAAACTGATTCAAACAGTCGAATCAGCTTGCGATACATATCCCATTGTGTTCGGAATGGGGGTGAAACGCTATGGGCGACAGGCAGTGGGCCTCGTTTAGAGGTCGTATGTAAAAGTCAACTTCATTGAATTTAAAATAATTAAATAATAAAATATAAAAAAATAAAAATCCCCTTTTTCCCCTTAACCAGCCCCCCCCCCCCCCCGATTCTTCAAATCGGAATTCAAAATAGAAAAAAAAAAAAAAGCCCTAGCTACAGATCGACAGCCGCCCTCTCCCCCTGAAGCGTCGCCGCCCATCACCGAAGTCCACCCTCCCTCGACGACACCCACCGTTCGAAGACCGCGCCCCCTCCATCTTCTCCTCCCGCTCCTTCTTCCCCGCCTGCCTCTCCCCTCCTCTGGCCAAAGACCGCACACCCCCCCCCCCCTTCCTATCGCGATGAACGGAGAACCCCCCCCCCCTCCCCCGATGGCCACAGCGCCGCCTCAGCGCCCCCCCTGTAAGTTATTTTTAATTAATTTATTTTATTTCTTTTTTATTTTTATAAAAACTGAAAATGTTTAAAAGTAAAAACTAAATATTTCTAAAGGTATAAAACTAAGTATTTTTAAAAGGAATTTTTAAAAGTATTTTTAAAAGGAATTTTTAAAAGTATTAAAAAAGGAATTTTTAAAAGTATTAAAACAGGAATTTTTAAAAGTATTAAAAAAGGAATTTTTAAAAGTATTAAAACAGGAATTTTTAAAAGTATTAAAACAGGAATTTTTAAAAAGTATTAAAACAGGAATTTTTTTAGAAATAAAAACTGGTTTTTGAAATAAAGGATAAAAACTGAATTTTATAAAAAAATAAAAACTGATTTAGTTTTAAAGGTAAAAGCTTTAACATGGGAAGAAAGGTTTGAACTTTCAAGCAAAGTAAAAATCATATTTTTATATGGTGAAAGCAAAAGTAAAAATCATATTTTTATATGTTAAAAGTCAAAGTAAAAATCATATTTTTGTATATTGAATAACATAGTAAAAATTCTATTTTTACATATGTAGTGAAAGCGGACAACGAAGGTGACAAGAAGGCGAAACGACGAAGACTTCTGCAAATGAAGTGCCGTGGAGCTAGGATAGCTATAGGTGAGAATTTCTCACCTTTCAATTTATTTTCTAGTTATATATATATACTAGGATGCAGACGGTGCTTAGTAGCACCCGACACAATCGTCCACAGACCATGGACTTGTTTGTTTGGTTACATAGATAAGTTATATGATTTGATTTGAATTTGGTTGTTTGGTGATTTTGATTGATGTGTGAATGGCGTGGGCCTTCACTAGACCGGGGATAAGGCTAGGCCTTGTCCCGTTTCTAGTATCGTGCCGTTATGCCGCCGAAATTTTCTAAAATATGTTAGAAAAATAAAAATATCATTTTATTTGATAAATGAATTGAATAGAAATTCATAGGTTGAAATAAAATGTTTTATCGTTAAAAATATAATTTTTAACGTGAATATGAAAATAGTGAAGTGAATAAATATTCATTTACAAACCAGATGGTTTGTTTATGTACACTTATTTGAATGACATTGATTGGGACGATAAATTTTACACATCGCCCAACTGCACAAATAAAATCTGTGTTTGTTTGTTTGAAACCCCACACGGGTGTTGGGATGAAATATGAATTTCACTCATCCTGATTGAGTAAATATGTCGATCGATTGATTGACAGGCTGTTATAAGCGTTGAATATCTATATTTGATGCTTATACAGTGTAGTGCACTTTGGTTGATGGTTGATTATTTTCAATGTTATTATATACACGTGTTGTATGAAAATCCATATAATTAACTTTATATGGTGATTGATTGGGCCTCATTCCAATTTGAAAAATAAAGAATATTATAAAATAAAAGTTCATGTGTTGACAGTACTCATTCATTGAGATTGGTCATGTGTTGAACGAAATATTTTGATAATAACAACTATTTTGAAAAAGAAATATTTGAAATAGAATATTTGAAAATAGAAATTTATGAAGCCGTGTTGATTGGATTGACGCCATTTTGACGTGAACGATATTTATATCGATTTTATTCATCTTAAAAATGAATATTGAAAAGTGATTTCGAAATCGAATATTTTGAATTGAATTGAAAACGATTTCGAATTGAATTGAATTGAAAACGATTTCGAATTGAATTGAATTGAAAACGATTTCGAAATGAATTGAATTGAAAACGATTTCGAATTGAATTGAATTGAAAACGATTTCGAATTGAATTGAATTGAAAACGATTTCGAATTGAATTGAATTGAAAACGATTTCGAAATGAATTGAATTGAAAACGATTTCGAAATGAATTGAATTGAAAACGAATTGAAATGAATTCAAATTGAACTGAAATTTGAATTGAATAGAAATGAATTTTGAAACGAATTTATAAAGAAGAATTCAATTTTGATTTGAATTGAAAAGGAGGTTGAAATTGCTTTTGAAACGAATTCAAAACTATTTATATAATTCGTTTTAAATAGAAATCGACGAAATATATATTATATATATTATATATATAATATAATGGCCTGAATAGAACGCGCCGCGCCGCGGCAGTTCGTGAATTTCGACCATTTATTTCAAACGGACATTGCGGGAGATCCGACCGTCGGATTCTCCTAAAACCGGAACCGTTGGGTTCGTATCGAAAAGAGCTTTCTAATGAATGTTAGAAATTTGAAATCTAACGGTTGGATTTAGAGATACGTCCAAATCAAATTCGAAAAAGGTCGCTGTAAGTGCAGTTCGATGGCCGTTAATGGAAATCGACTGTACGGGCCTTGATAAAATTATTAAAAATAGTAATAATTTGTGTAAAATCATAAGAAATGATTTGTGAAAGTTTGGGATAAAAAAAAAACTCCCTATTTGAAAAGATAAAAATAGATTTTTATCGAAATGAACTAGTTTTGAACTAGAATTATAATTCTATTTATTTTTAAATAAATAAATTGAATTTGAAAAGGGTTTTGAAAATAACCAAAATTTCCAATGATTGCATTGGAGTGGATTTGAATCGAAATTGTCTTCGGAATATTTCGATGTTGGAATTTGTGATTATACGGATGTTGTTACGGAAATTTGAAAGATATATATTTATATCGTTATTTCCAATACGACATTTGTTAATCATAGAATTTGATATTGAATATAAGCCGATATATTTTCTATTCAGAGCCTTATATTGAATATCAAATGTGATTTGGGTTTGTCGTGAATGGTGTCTTCACTAACACTGTTCTTGAACCCAGTTGAGAAAAGATTAAATCTTTTTATTTAGATTTAATGAAGTGTACCAATTAAATGATATTTAATTGGAATTGAATTGATATTGATTTTTGGGTTTATCGTGAACAGTGTTTTAAATAACACTTGTTCTTTAACCCGATAATTAATGAATGTGATTTGGGTTTGTCGTGAATGGTGTCTTCACTAACACTGTTCTTGAACCCAGTTGAGAAAAGATTAAATCTTTTTATTTAGATTTAATGAAGTGTACCAATTAAATAATATTTAATTGGAATTGAATTGATATTGATTTTTGGGTTTATCGTGAACAGTGTTTTAAATAACACTTGTTCTTTAACCCGATAATTAATGAATGTGATTTGGGTTTGTCGTGAATGGTGTCTTCACTAACACTGTTCTTGAACCCAGTTGAGAAAAGATTAAATCTTTTTATTTAGATTTAATGAAGTGTACCAATTAAATAATATTTAATTGGAATTGAATGGATATTGATTTTTGGGTTTATCGTGAACAGTGTTTTAAATAACACTTGTTCTTTAACCCGATAATTAATGGAATGTGATTTTGGGTTTATCGTGAACCGTGTTTTAAATGACACTGATTCTTTAACCCAGTCAAAGATTAAAACTAAGTGGAGTTTTAATGAATCTTTAATTAGATTGAAAAGATCGAGAATGGAGTATCACCAGTTTTGCTCCAGGCGATAGTTAAATCTTTAATTAGATTTGAACGTGAAATTTAGAAACTAACTGTCGTTTAGCTAAGTAGAATGGTTTTCTGGATATTGATCTGATGTTGGTTTCGGCCTTCGGGGTTAATATTTGGGAAATTATTCTCTTGATTAATTTACGGTTAGTGACTAATGAATTGGAATGAGGCGTATGTTGTGTTTGTGTAACACTTTTATAATATATACGCGAGTTATTCGGAAAGACCGGGTTTATCCCATTCTGAATAACTGATACGACGATAAGTCGAAGATGAAGACGATGGTCGAAGACCGGAGGTCTTCACGTCGTTTGGGTGATAATTGATGATCTTGATTGGGCTGTACACCCAAGAAGATGGAAACAGTTAGTGATCGTCCAGACGTACTTGGAGATCGATGGATATGCGGGGTACTAGGTGCCTCCGGTTTCGTTCAGACCCAGGACGGACTTGTAAATGGACTGTGTGTCTGACATCGGATTTCATTCTGTGTGACTGATATCGGTTGCATAGGATGGTTTGCCTGTGTGGCATGCTAAGATGCAAATGATCAAGGCTTCTGTTGAAAAGCAAAGTCTTGTGGTGATGATCAAAGCACGGCCTTTGTGGCGTAGCTTTGTGTAACGTTTACCTCGCGTGTTTCACACCAGGTATGAACCAAAAACGGGAGACGGACCTCAGGGAGGGCATGCGTTTCTTCCTAGTTAGAAGTGGCGTCAGTGGTTTTACACGCCCTGACGAGTTTGACTTATGTGGTTGTTGCTGTTGCGAGGCGCCTCGGATTGATCGGTCGTTCTCGAACCGATGGAGTCATTTAGTTGGCTCGTTTACGCCCCATAGGGCGGAGAAACGCATGTTCAGGCATTTTAATCCACTCCGTGTGGACCGGCCCTGACGATCCAAGGGTCACTCGAGCTCTGATCCTGAGACTCGGACTAGGCAGTCTCGAATCGGTTGAGGACTATCTTTTGCCTCGGTTCATAGACGGAAATCCAATTTCCAAATACGTGACATTTGCGGTTTTATTTGTAAACCTATATATGGCGACATGATATATGGTACCCATGCCGCCTATGATTGATACTTATGATTTGAAGTTGTTTTATACACTATGCACTTATAATAGTATCAAATGATTTGTTTTAAACGTATCAAGCATTCTTTGGCTGTTATAAGGGAAAACCCTATCCCCCGGCTTGCGTTGCATTGTGTGATAGGACCTGGGTCTTATAACAGCTTCATTTTTCTTTATTTAGCATTGCGCTGTTTGTTTTATGCACTGGTATTCTTGGGAGGAAACCCGTTCCTTGTTATACGGCGTGGTCCCTTGATTTACCTTTGAAAATAAAGATTAAAAACTGTTTTAGTTCTCACACCAGTCACATGACTGACCTGGAGTTTATTGTTTTAACCTAAACTCTGGGTGCCCTTATTTTGACACGGGCAGCTAGTAGTTTGGTTGTGCAGATTTATATTCACAGGATCCTGGTTTACAGCTGGAACGATATCCGGAAAGCTTTGTATCCGTATATCTACTTCTAGTTGTGTATTGTATTATTTTCCGCTGCTATGTATTTAAATGTAATTTAAATCTCTGATATTTCTGTGTAATATTCATTTATACTCTGTATATTCTTGTATTCTGGTGCATTGTTGTAATATACAATGAAATGTTCTTCTGATGTGTTCTGTTGTGGCTTGTTCTCGAACTATCCGACACTTTCCTTTACGGGGAAGTTACGGGTCTTCACAATAAGTGTTGCTAATGATGATTTTGTTTTAAAAATCGTGTCTTTATCATGTGTTAATGAAATTTGATTTTGACCGCAAGGAGGCTCTCTACATTGTAGAAGAGACCACGGATTTTTCTGAGCTAGCCACGATTTTTAGCATCTCGAAAACCAATGTGAGATTTCTAAACTGAAATGTGAATGGAAATGTGATGTATAAATTATATAAGCGAAATATAAATTATACATGTGTCGTATACCTCATGTACATGCGTTGTGTAAGCTATATGAGCGAAGTATGAATTATACATGCATTATGTAAATGATATGTGTATTGGAATGGACATAACATATATATATATATACACTCCCCTCGTTCACAAACCACGGACGATATTTATTGATTGTGAATTGGTGTGAAAAATTTGGTGAATAATGCGAATGGTTGATAGAATTGTTTGTGGTTGATATTGTTTGGTTGTGGTTGAGAAATACCCATTTATGACTGAAATAAATTATGGAAAAGAAAAATCATACTCGCCTGCGTGCGAATTAAATGTATGAGATCCCCATTGTCAAAAACCACGAGGGTTCAAGGTAGAGCGAGGAGCCGTACTCGGGACTGTGTCGGTTTTAAATACCCTGCCGTTATCCTGCCGAAATTTTGAATAATATTCATGTGTTAGAATTATTTTCATATGTTGAAATTATTTTCATGTGTTGAAATGAAAGTCATGTGTTGAAACTATATTCATGTGTGGAAATGCTCATGTGTTGAGAAGTTCGTGTGTTGAATAAATAAATAGTTTCAACAATGAAAACCACATTTTTATTATATATATGAAGTATGTAAAATATTTGTATTTTAAATAAATTATTTCAACAATAAAAAAAACATCTTTCTTATATGCACAAACTATATGAAACTATCCATATGTGGAAATGCTCATGAGTTGAGAAGTTGAAGTGTTAAAACATTCATTGTTGAATAAATATTTTTGGTGATAAAAATATCATTTTTATCATGTGTATGAATGGCTAAAAATATACAATGTTGAAATAAATATTTTTTTGCTATGAATATTATTTTTAACATGTATAGGAGTTAAATAAAATAGTCATGTGTTGAAATATATTTTAGTTCGACAAAAATATCATTTTTAAGTGAAACGTGAAGTGTTAAAAATAACCATAAGTGGAGATAAACCTTTGTTCGCCAGAAATATAATTTTTAGCTTAATTTTGCACACACACACACATATATATATATATATATGTATATATATGTATATGTATATGTGTTAAACAGGAAATGGATTAGCTGTTGAGTAAAGAATTTATTTGCGTGCCCGACAAATAGGTAAATCTTAATGAGTTGGATGTGCAAATTTTATTATTATATCAACTCCTGTGAATGCCATTGGATGCAGAGTGTTAGTTGTTCTGTGTGTAATAATAAACATCGCCATAGGAAAGTAAAAATTAATTTTGAACTACACTACATGGCATACTCCTTGACGATAGGCATACTTCATCATATACCACATAAGCATTTGGAGCTTGTGTGACGAGGTTGAAGATTTACCATACGAGCAAGAGGCTTGTATGGCGATGACTATATATTACAGGTTGAACTGATGGCTGATCTGGACTATATAAATTGTAACGGTAAATTGCAAGATTAATAAAAACCCTACACGGGTCTGGAGATGACAATAAACATGTCTCTCTGGTCATTAAGGCACAAAAACCATTTATAGGGTGACAAGAATTTATTCTCTGCAGTTATGATCTATACACACACCCCTGTGGACACCGAAATATATCACTATAAATATGTGTGTTCTTATTAGGATTTATTGGGTACCTGATACGGCCCAATAAATTTCCAAACCCCTTCCCGTACAAAGGAGGTTATGGCGAATTTTTTCGAAATATAAAGGTGTTAGTGAAATATTTGAAGTGAAAACGATATTGAAATCGTCGAATGAATTATATGTATATATATATATATATATATGTAAATTAAATTAAAATGAATTGAGGTCGTGTAGTTCGCGTTTTGAAATCGTAACTTCAAACGATTATACCGAAAGATCCGACCATCGGATTTTCACGAAACTGGAATCGTTGGGTTCGCTTTGGGAATATCTTCCCAATGATATAAACTTTGTTGAAATCCAACGGTTATATTTTTAGATATGTGTAAAACTAATTTTGGGAAAAACAGCGCCAGTGGCTCGGCACGACCTGAAACGTCGTTTAATTAAATAGGGCCGTTTTTAAATAAATAAAAATGGTGATATATCGTTATAAAATATTATAGATGATATAGAGTGGAAATAAACCGATTCTGCTTGGTTTGCTTGATATTTGATGGTTGAATGTGTTTGACATGAAAACTATACTAAAGAACTGAAATGTGAATGTCGAATGACTTAACCATGTGAAGAATTGATTTGAAAATCTAAATATACGTGGATTATTTGAAAAGGCTGAGTTCTTCTCATTTCGAATAATCAATCGACGGTTAGAAGTCGAAGAGATGAAGACGGCTCAAGACCGGCGATCTTCACATTGGATGGATGGGCGCTACTGATGCTCATGATTGGAGTAGCTACCTTGAAGGAGCTGAAGTGGTAGCCTTCCAGACGTATTGTTGATTGTGCGGATATGTGAGGAATTTGGTGCCTCCAGCTTCGTTCATACCCAGAACGAACTTGTAAATGGACTGTGTGTCTGACATTGGATTTTGTTCTGTGCTGATTGATCTCTATTAAATATATTTCTATTTGGCGGCGGAGAATTTATTCTCTTGCTTAACGCCCTTCTCTGAGACGTACGAGCTCAGAGGTTATATATCGATAGAAATCAGTCACATGGAGTAGATTGCCTGTGTGGCACGCCTAAGTGGCAAATGATCATGACTTTTGTTGCAAAGCAAAGTCTTGTGGTTGATGATCAAAGCATGGCCTACGTGGTGTAGCTTTGTGTATAGCGTGGATTCGCGAGCCTCACACCTTGGTATGAGTCAAAAACGGGATAGTGACCGGGAAACGTGTGTTCAGGAATAACTAATCCTCAAAAGTAAGAGAGGACCGGCCCTGAAGATCCAAGGATTGCAGTGCGCGGTCCTGGGACATTTGCTAGAGTGTCTCGAACGGAGAGGAGCTTTCCACTTGCCTCGACTCATGATGGAATCCAATTTCCAATACGAAATATGCGGATGTGATTGTATTACTAGTATGGTGACATGATATATGGTACCCATGCCGTCTATGATTGATTTTTATGATTGAATTTGCTTTTGAAACATATATGCACTAGTAATAATATCAAACACTTTTGTTTTATACATATCAAGCATTTCTTGGCCATTATAAGGTAAAACTCTATCCTCCGGCTTGCGTTGCATTGTGTGATGGGACCTGAGTCTTATAATGGCTTCATTTTTATAAAAAGCATTGCGATGATTTAATCATTTACTTTATTTCATGCACTAGTACTCATTGGAGTAAACCCGTTCCGCGAAAGTGATGTGGTCCTTTGATTAGCCTTATTATTGTTGTTTAATAAGTTAAATAGATTTCTCATACCAGTCCCATGACTGACTCGTAGTTTGTTTCACCTTGAAAACTCTGGTGCCCTTATTTTAACACGGGCAGCCTAGTTACAGGTAGCTGACATATTTTGGCTGGCACCGCAGTAGAGGTGCGCTTTTGGCTCATGGCGAGGCTTGACTACATGTTGATGACTACGATTTTTCCGCCATTACTATATACGTATTATGATTCCGCCATAGGCGATGTAGACTGATGTTTCATTTATGTACTTATTATGTATGTGATTCCGCCTCAGTCGATGTACACTGATTACGTATTAGTATGCACTAAGTTGTATCCTGCACTGTGCTCTCTGATGTGGTGATATATATATATATATATATATGATTCCGCTGTCATATTTGTGTAAATTATTGTATTTCTTGTTTATGCTATTATCTGTACTCTGCTATTTGATGATTAATGTGTTGTAATCCAAAGATTATCCTTAACACCGTAGCACGGGGTTTTGGGATCGTCTCATCCTCCCAAAAATATAGATGATTTTTACTCCGAGGCCGAGAGATTCCTCCGACAAGAGGATGCCAGCCGTGAAATGGAGAGCCTTGAAGTTTTGGTAGCCAAACAACAAGGTCCACTCAATGGCAATGACCAGAATAAAGGAAGAGGAATGATCCCAGAAAAGGGTGAACGTAATGTCCGACATCGAAATGAAAATAAGTACGATCTGTACACCAAGCTCAATTCCTCTTTGCTTAATATCTATCTCGATAGGCACGAGTCCTTCCCCACTCCAAGGCCACCTCGACGAGAACCGACCCAGATGGAACTTGATTCTGGCAAGCATTGCATATTCTACAACGTAGCTGGACATAATACAAATGATTGTCGACATCTGCGCGATCTCATCGAAGGACGAGTCAGAAAAGGGGAACTCGCTGAATATGTCAAAGATCGCACCCTAGCCATGCCGCCGCGACCTTCTGCCCAAGCTCCTCAGGTTGGTCTGCGGGCTCCTAGAAATAGAAAGGTCCCCGAGACTAGCACTCGCGGAATTATCATTAATTAGATTCTTTATCTTTTCTTTCGATGTATTTCTTCCAATAACAAGGACGCCTTGATGCTCTGTAATCAATCGTTGTCCCCGTAGAATTTCTTTGTAATAGCAGTAATGGACTTTACTTTTTGTAAAAGTAGATCGTGTTGTAAAATTTCTGAGCCGAGCATGGTTAATGCTCGCCCCCCCGTCCTATGTGGTTAGCGCGAAAGCCCACCACCACTTCAAACACCTACTCCTTCAAGTGAGTGAAGTCACATTTTCTTAAACACGAGTGTGTATTACGCTCTCTTTCTTTACCCAGAGCATGCATAGCTCGTTAAACTAACTAACCTAACATGAGTCGAGCAAGAGAAACACTTTCCCTAAGCCGAGTATGGTTAATACTCTCCCTATCTAAGCCGAACCAGGTTGGCGTTCGCCACTAAGCCGAGCATGGTTTATGCTCGCCACTAAGCCGAGCATGGTTTATGCTCACCACTAAGCCGAGCATGGTTTTTTCTCGCCACCCTCTAAAGCCAAGTGGAATAAAATGCTTGACCCATCACCTTTCTCCAAACGAGGATGGTTTGTTTTGTATTTGCAGGAACCGATCCTTATGGCAATCGTCATCTCGGCCTTAATACGGTTCCCGATGGTTATCGGTTTTCTGGTCTTAATACAACCTCGAACCATCGGTTTTCTGGCCTTAATATGGTCTGGCGCGACCATAGCAGCTCAAGCGTTTGTACTCCAGTCCAGATTTCAGAACACACCTCCCTCTGTCGATGAAGATGCATTCTAAGGGGCAAAGTGTTAACCCTCTTTTTGGCAGGAGTCTCAACAAACAAAATTCAAACACGCAGTCAAATACAATGCCGCACTTCAGGAAGCCCAACAGCCAATAATGGGTCCAAAACAGTCACACATCGGTCCATGCCCAGATTCAACAAATAACAGCTCACTCTGAAAGAATAGGCCTCCCAGTCGATCGAGTTTATCGGAGTGAGTCGACCGATTATTTCGGGCCAGGGTGGAAATCTTCTACAGAGCCAGTCCTCCTAATATCCCGACTTCCAAGGAGATAAAGGCGGTCAACCATATGCGGACAAAGCTCTACTTTTGATATACCTCTTCATGGATGCCACGTCAGCCACAACTTCCAAGGATACTATTTATTAACAGTGGAGTTAGTCTTCCAGCCGCAACTAGAGCCAATGGATTGACTCCACGTGTCCGGGCCATCCCGAAATGGCCGGACCATTTCACAATAGCCCAAGCTGCATTTTACACCTAAAAATACCTCCAAGCTTAAAGAGAAAAAGGAGACTTCATTTGGTCAGATGGCTTCTATAATCTTTTCATCTCTACTCTTCTCCAGAGTCTCAATCCCTCAAAAGGAAGAAAAGAAGATAATCATTTTCTTTCTTTTCTTCAAACAGGAGAAACATTATACTCGTAATCAAAGGAGAAATAATATATAAAGTGGACGTAGGCATTCCCTTCGCCGAACCACTATAAAAATTCTGTGTGCGCTCCCTGTTCTTTTACTTTTTTGCTGAATTTTTTTATTTTTAGTCATGTGTTGATCACGCGATTGGGGGTTGATCATCACTAGTGACCAACTTTTGACGTCAACACTATGTTTTGTGTATGTTGTTTCAAACTGGAAACAACCAGAACTGTGTTGATTTTAAATCACTAAAGGGGCACAAATGTTTGATGGTTTGAAGGGGGTATTGCCACTGGTTTATACTTAGATAGCATAGGTTGGAATGTATACATTCAGGGTATTTTTAACCAAAGCATAACATCTTAGTTCAAGGGAATAAGCACAGTATCAGGAAAGTTGTAAACAACAGTACTCTCTGTATCAAAAAATCAAAGTGGAATTTCAGATGGTTTAAAAACTTGATTTGATTACATAAACATAATAAGGGATCGAAATGATGGTTTTTAAAAGAACAATCACGATTTTTAATGGCTTGGATCAGGAGATATCCTGAGATGATCGAAATTTGAACTTTGATCAAATTCCGACAATCCAGGCCACCGTACGCCAGGCGGTTGAAGGTGAAGCTTCACTTGGGATCGAGGACTCTGGGAAAAATATGAAATAATTTTTCTAAAGATAAAATTGAGGAATTTAATCGAAATAGGGTAAAAATTAGGTTTTTGGGTTTGGTTTTTGTTCACGGAACTGCTCGTCAACAGTGGAGTTTTGGGGGTGCGGTCCAGAGGGGTTAGAGGTGTCGAGGTGTCAGGTTGATGTGGCAAGGAGGTGGCGGTGGCACATAGACGAGGCGAGGCGTGGTGGTGATTTCCTTCAATGGTGCCATTTCGCTGGAGCAAGAACGAATTGGGGAAATCACTGTTCAGGAAATGATGGCCAGGTCGGAGGGTGGTAGCATGATTAGAAGTCGATGAGTGACGCGTTGGAATGGTTAAGGATAGTCGCTGGTGGTTGGGTTGGTTGTCCATGTGCACGGCATGTCAAGAACAGGAAGAAGACGAAGAGGGGAGGTACTTTGGCAATCCATGTGGTACTTTGCAAAACCAAGGGAACCGGGTCATTTTTCATGTGTGCACGCCACAGAATGAACATGGTACTTTGGTCATGTGGTAGTTTGGCTAATAAAAAGTGGTACTCTGCAAACCGTGGTGACCGGGCCTGTGTTTGGAATTCTAATTAACAGTTAGCATTCTAATTAACAGTGTTAATCACCTATGTGGGTCTCTCCCATTAGGGTGTATAATCGGGCAGACAGCATGGACTATCTAATTAGAATTCAAAACAGCAGGGGTGTGTGAAACTTCATCAAATTTTCAGATCTTCAAGAATTTAGAATTCTAATTAACAGTGTTCAAAATATTGCAAGAATACATCAACACTGTTATGAATTCAGAAATCAGAAAGATAAACTTCAAAAAACAATTGCAGATATTTACAAACTTAGATTCAAAATCTAGAAAAGAATAGAATATTAGAGTTTCATATTAATGAAGTGAATTTCCAGAAAATATGAATTC
Source organism: Allium sativum (assembly GCA_030737875.1). Classification (NCBI taxonomy): domain Eukaryota; kingdom Viridiplantae; phylum Streptophyta; class Magnoliopsida; order Asparagales; family Amaryllidaceae; genus Allium; species Allium sativum. The sequence continues at coordinate 622,481,782 of CM060910.1, forward strand.
TACAATTGAAAGTTTAAGAAGGCCCAAGAAGTTACAAGGATATGACAGTGACAAATCAAAACAAAGAAAAAAAAATAAACAGAAGGGATAGAGGGAGAAATAAGCAAAGAAAATAAAATATTTACAAGGTGAGTTTAGAGATCATACCAGAATTCAATGTAAATCAGATTCTCTAACTCATCAGATGTGGCTAAGGAACTGTGAATGATTCTATTATACGTAGCAGTTTGAATCCAATTTTTCTTTAGCTATGCAGTCCCTCAGCCTCCTTCGGTACCTAATTGTTAAGAGGATTGAGTGGTCTAACAAAAGTAGTAAAACCACTCATAGTTATATTTGTATGTTTTGGTACCCAAACCTATTTGTATAATAATCCATTCGAATTTATCTTCATACCTTTTTGAACCCAAATCTGTTTGAATTTAATGAAGTTTGTTTTATTTCTTTTTGGGAACCAGAAATGTTCAAATGGATTATTATAAAACAAATTCACATCACGTTTATGATTCAAAAATCCTTTGAGATTATTAGAGTTTGAATTTTCAAATTGATTCTTTTCAATGTAGTTTGAAGGATCATTAGAATTTCGACTTTCAAAAACATTATTTTTCCAAAAACCAAGACCTTGCTTATTTCCAACAGAAAACTGGTTTTGTAACAGCATATTCAACAATTTTTCCCCATTAGAAAATTTATCTAAAGTTGATTCTAATCGTTGAATTTTGGATTTAAGATCAAAATTTTCTTTTATCAGATTTGAACAACGATTAATGCTGATCTTTCTCCTTTCAGTATCATTTTGTTTCAAAATCAAATTTTCGTTTTCAAGAAGTTTGATTTTGGTCTTGGACTCAGAGATTTCAGATTCAAAATTAATTTGTTTTTCAAATTCAAGTTTCTTGAAATTTTCAATCTCTTTTTCAAGCTGGTTTAAAATTAAATCACTTTTCAACAAGCTTTCTTTTTCAGCAATTTTATGTTTGGAATTTTTGATGGCCTTAAGATTATTAAACTCTTTTTGCAAAGAATTATTTGAATCTTTTAGCTCAACCTCGTTATCTTTTAAAATCAGAATTTCCTCCTTAAGCCTTTGAATATTTTTATTGAGATGAACGAGGTAAGTTTTCAATTTCAAGCAGCTTTCACAGTTAGAATTTTCTAATTTCATGACATTTGTAAATTCTGATTCCGAGCAGTTTATTTTTCTATTTAACTCGTGATTTTTAGATTTTAAAGATTTGTTTTTACGATGGAGTTTATCAACGATTTTTTTAAATCAGTACACATATAAACCAACTGTTCATATGAGAAGCTTTCAGTCTCATTGTCTGTTGAGTCTCCATCGTCTGATCTACTTGAATTTTCATTTGTTTCTTCTCCTGAGCATAGATCTGAATCTGAGTTGACCATTTTGGGTTTTGAACTGCTATTGTCAATTTTTCCGTACTTCGTATCGAGAAAATACCATATTTCCTGTGCAGTCAAGCAATGAGAAATAAGGTTATATTGGACTTCATCAATATAAGAATACAAAGTGTGAATAGCACGAGAATTAAATCCACTATCGTTCCTATTGACCATATCATGACCATTAATAACAGTATCCCAACATTAATACCAAAAGATTTTAAATATAATTCCATTTCTAATTTCCTATTTAAAAAATTTGTACCATTGAAAATAAATGGAATATGATTGGACTGATTCTCAGAAGACTGACAATTAGGATCCATGATTCTAGGGTTAAAGAAAACCTCGCTCTAACACCACTTGTTGGATCTAGATTAACCCTAGAGGGGGGTGAATAGGGTTTATCACAGTTTTTCGCTGAGATAAAAATCTGACAGGATATTTAAATAATAAACATATCACAGAAAACAGCAGAAATAGAAACAGAAAGGAAATAACACACAGATATACCCAGCTTCGGCAAAATCCTACCTACTGCTGCATTCCTAAGGTTTCTACTAGGAGTTAATAACAGATCTCGCTTACAGACACTGTAAACTTGTGCTCCCTACTCCTGTACTAACCCTACGCTCAAAACCCTAGACTGATCGATATCCCCTCGACCAGATTTTCCCGTATTACAAACCTGTAACACGTAAACCTAGTTTTTTTTACAGATTCTAGTAAACTGTCAGTCAACACCCTGACTGGATCCCCTAGATTTTACAGACTCTAGAGCTGTTCAGAATTGTTTTAAAAAAATAAATTAAAATAACATCAAAAGAAAAAAACATATAAACACTAGGATTTAAAATAAGGGGTCATCCCCTTTCCATTTGAAAACATGGCTCATTATTTTGTTCAGCTCATTTGCATTTGAGTGCACCCGTTTATTTTTATTTTTAGCCCGATCTCTCTGGAAAACAAAAATGGCGGCTTGGACTAGGGTTTCTCTGTGAAACCCACAAAATCAAATCGCGATTAAAAAGATGTTCTAGAAATTCTCTTGGAGCTCGAATTAGTTGTTTCTCCTTCTTCGATTACTCTGATTTGGGGTTGCGGTCGAGCTCAACTGAAATTTGTGAGTTGCTCCTGAATTTATTTAATTCTTGCTCTGAATTGTTGGGTTGATTTTCGACACAGTCATTCCTGTGATGATAAGGTTGTTAAGTAGGATTAGAAATCCTTAAACATCTATGATTTCAAGACATGTGACTTGATTTGATTTGGCTACTTTCCCTTTTTACTGCGTGATTGAATTTGTGACCTCGATTAAAAAAAGAATCAACTTGAATAAGTTGCTGTGAATTTTTCCACTGATTTTCTCGGTCTTTGAATTCCTGAAAACATTGATAAAAAAATAAGGAAATGTTAAATATGCTGCCTTATTTGAAAAATTGCTAAACATCTGTAACGACCCGGAAAATCTGAACCAATTTAAAAATTTTTAATTGGCTAAAATGATTGATTTTAAATATTTATAATAAATATTTTAAATAATAGCAATGAAAAGTGAGTTTGAATCGATGTTTGAAAACGAATATAATTAATTCTAATTATAAACAAGGCCTGAAATGGCGCTGCAGTTTCAAAAATTGAATTCAAACTTTTTCGAACTGTACCGGGTGCAAAACAAAACAGATTTGAGTGAAAACAAAAATATTTAAATCTGTTAGTGAATATCTTTCTAACGATTCTGAAAAATCGAAGTTTAATAGCGGAAAGCAAAAGTTATGGCCAAATGAATTTTAAGAAAGGTCGCTATGGAATTTATATAGCCCGTGAAATTGGCCATTTTTTAAACAACCTCGGAATTCGACAAAACCACTTTTGTTGGATCCGGGATGTGAAGTTATTGCTAGGTTTCAAATTTCATAATTTTTGAAGCTAGTATGTGAGCGTGGCAAAGAAAAATGGGTTTTGGTCAATTACAGTTAAATTGGATCGACCAGAAATGGGCCTTTTTGCAAAGGGTCTCAGAATTCGACGAAACTAGTTTTGTTGGGACCGTATCGTCAAAACATAGCTAGATTTATTTTTCTGGAATTTTTCGAATCAGTTTGTGGCCCTGGCAAATTGAAATGTACGTTCAAATTAAATATTGGAAGTTTTATATTTTAAATCGAAGGAAAACTGACTGAAACAGTCGAATGGGCCTACGAAACATATCCCATTGTGTTCGGAATGGGGGTAGAACGCTAGGGGCGACAGTCGTTGGGTTTGATTTCGAGTTCGTGTGCAAAAACCCTATTTTAAAATTTAATAAAGTATGGACCAATAGGAAATTTTCTTTCATAATTATTTTAAAAATAAAAAAAATCAAACCCCCCCCCCCCGTATAAGCTGCTCTCGACGGCGGAAACCCCTTCGCCACTTCCCATCCACTTTCCGGCCAAACCGCTCGTCGTTGACCTCCGACCCTTTGCAACTTTTTGAAGATCTCCCCGAGCTCTTCAAATACATAACCGCTTTGCCTCCTGCCATCGCCTATGCGTGGAGATCAGACACCCAGAAGTTCGTCACTTCAAGCCGCCGATTCTCCTCCACCGCAGGTCTGAGTTGGTCGCGCTTCCAGGGGGTGGTGCGCCTCTCCTAGCCCGTCAACGTTGCACAAGCCGATCGCGTTCAAGTGCTTCGGATTCAAAGAAAATTGAAGACCTAGATTTGAACATTTCAAAGAGGTATACGGTTTATATTATTTAAACTGATTTTCACACTTTTAACCATTTCAAACTTTGAAAAATCATATCTTTTTCATGTGTTGACGAAATACAGTGAAACAAGAGACAGTGGACTGGTGTGGACGTCTTCTACCTTCTAGAAGAGACCGCATATTTTTCTGAGCCTTCTGCTATTTTTGGTGAAGTGGAACCCAATGTGAGATTTCTAATTTATAAACGATATGGAAAACGATGATGTATAAATTATATAATCGATGTATGAGTTATATAAGCGTTGTATAAGTTGTACGTTGGATGTATAAGTTATATATGCGTGGTAAAAATTATATATTTGTTGAAATAGAAGTGAAATGTTATATATATACGCCCCTCATCCACAAACCATGGACGATATTTATTGGTTGTGATTGGTGTGAAAATTGGTTGATTACGAATGGTTGGTTGAAATTGTTTGTGGTTGAAATTGATTGATTGTGGTTGAGAAATACCCGTTTGTGGTTGAGAAATATTTGGTTGAAACCACATAGGATTAGTTAGTGGAAATGAAAAAATTATATACATGCCGCCTGCGTGTGAACTAGATGCATGAATCCCCATTGTCAAAAACCGTGAGGTTTTAAGGTAGAGCGAGGAGCCGTACTAGGGACGGTCCCGGTTTTAACTACCCTGCCGTTATGCTACCGAAATTTTGAATAATATTCATGTGTTAGAATTATTTTCCTATGTTGAAACTATATTCGTTTGTTGAATAGAAAACCCTCATGTGTTGAATCGATATTCATTCGTTGAATTGAAATTCATGTGTTGAATGGTATTCGTGTTTTTAAATATAAAAATCACCTTTTTATCTATTTATATAAACTATAGAAAACCTTCATGTGTTGAATCGATATTCATTCGTTGAATTGAAATTCATGTGTTAAATGGTATTCGTGTTTTAAATATAAAAATCGCCTTTTTATCTATTTATATAAACTATAGAAAACCTTCATGTGTTGAATCGATATTCATTCGTTGAATAGAAATTCATGTGTTGAATGGTATTCGTGTTTTTAAATATAAAAATCACCTTTTTATCTATTTATATAAACTATAGAAAACCTTCATGTGTTGAATCGATATTCATTCGTTGAATTGAAATTCATGTGTTAAATGGTATTCGTGTTTTAAATATAAACATCACCTTTTTATCTATTTATATAAACTTTAGAAAACCTTCATGTGTTGAATCGATATTCATTCGTTGAATAGAAATTCATGTGTTGAATGGTATTCGTGTTTTAAATATAAAAATCACCTTTTTATCTATATATAAACTATAGAAAACCTTCATGTGTTAAATCGAAATTCATCCGTTGAATTGAAATTCATGTGTTGAATGGTGTTCATATTTTGAAAGAAAGTGTTTTATAATAAAAATTCTATTTTTATCACCTATATGAACTATATAAAATAATCGTGTTTTGAAATAAATTGTTTTACATTAAAAATCACATTTTTATTATATACATGAATTGTTAAAAATAGTGAAGTGTTGAAATAGAAGACAGTTAGATAAAAATACCATTTTTGTCAAATGTATGAAAATCATATAGTTTTGAAATCGAAGAATTGATATATATATATATATATATAAAGAGAATTGAAATATATCAAATAACGAAGCTGTCATTCGTATTTCGAAACCGTGATTTCAAACGATTAGTGCGGGAGATCCGACCATCGGATTTTCCCGGAACCGCAACCGTTGGGTTCGCTTTGGAAATATCTTTCCAACGGCACCAACTTTGTAAAAATCCAACATTTGGATTGTCTGGAATGTTTAATTCAAATCTAAAGAAAAACAATGCCAGAATCGATTATATATATATATATATAATTATATTTAATCGAATAACGACGCTGTAGTTCGTATTTTGAAATCGAAACTTTAAATGATTATACCGGGAGATCCGACCATCAGATTTTCCCGAAACTAGAACCGTTGGATTCGTTTTGAAAAGATCTTTCTAATGATGTAAATTTTGTGAAGATCCAACGGTTAGATTTTCATATATGTGTAAATCAAATCTGATGAAAAACAGCGCCACGGCCGCGTTATGGCCCGAAGCGTCGTTTTGAATAAATTGGCTATTTTAAAATAAATAAAAATAGCTATAAATCATTATAAAATATTATAAACGATATGGATGTGAAATTTAGAAACTAACTGAAGGTTGGCTAAGTCGAATGGTTTCCTGGGTGTTGATCTGATATTGGTTTCGGCCTTCGAGGTTAATATTTGGGAAATCGTTCTCTTACTGATTGACGGTTAGTGACTAATGAATTGAAATGATGCGTATGTATGTTAGTGTTGCACTTGTTTATTATATACGCGAGTTGCTCAGAAAGACCGGGTTTATCCCATTCTGAAAAGTGAGTTTGAATCGATGTTTGAAAACGAATATAATTAATTCTAATTATAAACAAGACCTGAAATGGCGCGGCAGTTCCAAAAATTGAACTCAAACTTTGTCGAACTGTACCGGGTGCAAAAAAAAGGGATTTGAGTGAAACCAAAAATATTTAAATCTGTTAGTGAATACCTTTCTAACGAATCTGAAAAATCGAAATTTCATAGCGGAAAGAAAAAGTTATGGCCAAATGAATTTTCAGAAAGGTCGCTATGGAATTTATATAGCCCTTGAAATTGGCCATTATGCAAACGACCTCGGAATTCGACGAAACCACTTTTGTTGTATCTGGGATGTGAAATTATTGCTAGGTTTCAAATTTCATAATTTTTGAAGCTAGTATTTGAGTGTGGCAAAGAAAAACGTGTTTTGGTCAATTACAGCTAAATTGGATCGACCAGAAATGGGCCTTTTTGCAAACGGTTTTAGTATTCGACGAAACTAGTTTTGTTGGGACCGTATCGTCAAAACATACCTAGATTTATTTTTATGGAATTTTTCAAATCAGTTTGTGGCCCTGGCAAATTGAAATGTACGTTCAAATTAAATATTGAATGTTTTATATTTTAAATTGAAGGAAAACTGACCGAAACAGTCGAATGGGCCTACGAAACATATCCCATTGTGTTCGGAATGGGGGTAAAACGCTAGGGGCGACAGTCGTTGGGTTTGATTTCGAGTTCGTGGGCAAAAACCCTATTCTAAAATTTAATAAAGTATGGACCAATAGGAAATTTTCTTTCATAATTATTTTAAAAATAAAAAAAATCAAACCCCCCCCCATATAAGCTGCTCTCGACGGCGGAAACCCCTTCGCCACTTCCCATCCACTTTCCGGCCAAACCGCTCATCGTTGACCCCCGACCCTTTGCAACTTTTTGAAGATCTCCCCGAGCTCTTCAAATCCATAGCCGCTTTGCCTCCTGCCATCGCCTGTGCGTGGAGATCAGACACCCAGAAGTTCGTCACTTCAAGCCGCCGATTCTCCTCCACCGCAGGCCCGAGTTGGCCGCGCTTCCAAGGGGTGGTGCGCCTCTCCTAACACGTCAACGTGGCACAAGCCGATCGCGTTCAAGTGCTTTGGATTCAAAGAAAATTGTAGACCTAGATTTGAACATTTCAAAGAGGTATACGGTTTATATTATTTAAACTGATTTTCACACTTTTAACCGTTGCAAACTTTGAAAAATAATATCTTTTTCATGTGTTGACGAAATACAGTGAAACAAGAGACAATGGACTCGTGTGGACGTCTTCTACCTTCTAGAAGAGACCGCATATTTTTCTGAGCCTTCTGCTATTTTTAGTGAAGTGGAACCCAATGTGAGATTTCTAATTTATAAACGATATGGAAAACGACGATGTATAAATTATATAATCGATGTATGAGTTATATAAGCGTTGTACACCTCTTGTATAAGCGTTGTATAAGTTGTACGTTCGATGTATAAGTTATATATGCGTGGTAAAAATTATATATATGTTGAAATAGAAGTGAAATGCTATATATAAATATATATATATATACGCCCCTCGTCCACAAACGATGGACGATATTTATTGGTTGTGATTGGTGTGAAAATTGTGTAACAACCCGTATTTTCAATAACCTGTTATAACATAAATCGAGGCAGAATTTAATTCTAAAATCTGAATCAAGGGAAACGGGCTATGCCATTGCGTTCGTCTCGGAAAAATACGCGAAATAGAGTCCGAGTTTTCGAAAATCGGAGTCCGTATGACCCGATTAAGGCCCGACGAAGTTTTCAGAAAATTCCTAAGTAAAAACAGATTTCAAATTCAAATCTGAAATTAGGAATTGGGCCGGTTGGGCCAGGGCGGGAAAATTCCCGCCACAGTACCCAAGTCGACAGCCCTGTCGACTTGGGAGTCGACTGGGTCTGACCAGGTCGACAGCCCTGTCGACTTGGCTGTCGACTTGGCTCAGACGCCCAGTCCTGCCTGGTGCACCATCTTGAGAATGTGTTGAGCTAGGGGGCCAGATTCGATTTGGAGGGCTGAGATGAGAACTAGGGTTTAATCCTATGGTCTAAATCACTAGCCTAATCTATAAATAAGACCCTAACCTACCCTAAATCATTCATTATTCATTCTAGCAACTAAACTATGTCAAAATCAAACCTCTCATGGCCTCCACTCTCTTCATACAATTCCTAAATCAATTCCTAAGTGATTTTCCCATGCATATAAGTGTATTTAGGCTTGTATGATCCTCTTTAGCTTGCATTAAAGTCTTGTTTCTCTATTGGCATCATAAAGGAGGAGTCTTGATCAAGTTTGCTTGCATTTTGGGGTTTTAATTAGTTGCATAAGGGGTTTCTTACATTTGCTAAACTCATTTGAGTCCGCATAAGCATTGTAAGCCCTATTCCTTTCATACTTGAACTTTTAAAGTTAAATGTATGATATGCAAGTTGTCATAAGTTATGCAAGTTTATTTATGCAAGTATGATATGCAAGTTGCCATAAGTTATGCAAGTTTGTTTATGCAAGTATGATATGCAAGTTGTCATATGTTGTGCAAGTTTGTTTATGCAAGTTTGTTATGCAAGTATGATATGCAAGTTGCCATAAGTTATGCAAGTTTGTTTATGCAAGTATGATATGCAAGTGTCATATGTTGTGCAAGTTTTTTTATGCAAGTTTGTTTATGTAAGTATGATATGCAAGTTGACATACGTTATGCAAGTTTTATTATGCAAGTTTGATATGCAAAGTTGTCATATGATATGCAAGTATGCTTATGCAAGTTTGGGATGGTCATGTGGTTCATGTTAACATGTTATGCATGCTTTTGGGCCTAAAAATGTAATATGCAAGTGTATGAACACATGAACCTTTCATATGCCACCATGTTGAACTTGTGGCTCTAACACTTTTATGTCATGATTATGCCAAGTTCCCTCTTTCTATCCTTTATGCGCTATTGCGATATGTAAGCGATGGGATTGCGTTTGGGGTTGGGTAAACTTAAAAGACATAAAAACATGAGCTTGGGAATTTACCTATTAAGTTAGGTCTACCCATTGGGAATTTACCTATTAAGTTAGGTCTACCCAATTGCTTGAAAACTTGTAATGAGATGGACATGACACTTAGAAAAGATAAGTGTGGCCAACTCGAGGTTGGGTTGAGTTTGTAGCGTAAACCTACCCGGAACCGACCGGCTTAACTAGTTGCTACAAACAATAGGACCCAATGTGAGAAGTTGGTCATGTTGTACCTTGGACCCGAGGTTAGACCAAGTTGTGGTGTAAAGCTACCCGGACCCGCCCGGCTTAACTAGTAACCACAACAAAGTCTAATGTGAGAGGTTAAGGCACATTAATTAATTAATGCCTCATGATTAGGGTTAAGTCATGGACCATTTAATACTTAACCAATTTGGGCTCGGTTGGTTTATCGGGGTTAAGTCGTGAACTCACCGTTACACTTAACCAAGTTAATCCATGATTAGTGAAGGGGTTAAACCATACTTAACCCACTAGAGAAATCCTAGTAATGAGGGGGTCCACTCCGCAGTAATCCCAAGTTTGTATCATCAAGGCCCTAGGGACTAGGCTAGGGAGGGGGCACGATTACTGGGCTGGAGGTAAGCGACCAAAAGCGACGGCCGAGTGGTACGCCGGTGTAGTTCTGGGCGGACTCTGGTCGTGCACATAGTCCGTAGCCGGAGAAATCAAGCACGGGTACCGGTAGATCGAGACTGTGCACTCATGTTTAAGGTGTCCAGGGGTTGACACCCTAGGGCTTGATACACCCGACGGGTGGACCCGGCACAGTTCGACTACATTCATGTTTGGGCCGTATTGACACCAACACGTGACGAGTTAGGCTTAGGGAGCCGATCGACTAGACCGTTGGGTTGGACCTCGTGGTAGGGTCACTTCATGGACCTCGTGGTAGGGTCACTTCATGGACCTCGTGGTAGGGTCACTTCATGGGCCTCGTAGGAGGATCACTTCATGTTATTGGGCCAAAGCTTGGGCCGTGGGATCAATACTTGTTTAATCAAGTCATGTTAGTTTGCTAGTACACCCGTGGTGCAAAACCTTAATCCTGATTATGCGATGACACCTTTATCTACCTTGATAGTTAATCATCATGTCGTTATCCTTATGTTCATACTTGCTGCTCATGACAGTTAACTTTATCAGTTTACATTGATTGTAGTAGGGCTTACTCAGTCTTTTTGACTGACCTGTTTTCTTTCGCCTCTTTTCTTCCGTTTCCCCCCCCCCCCCCAGGTTCTCAGGGAGGGAATACAGGAGCTTAGCTTGGATCCTACCTGCTTTCTTGGATAGCTCATGTATGCTCTGGACTTGAGCTCGCTATGATTTTTCTGCTTTGGGGATAGCTACTTATGTTTTTCTGTTCAGTTTCAGATGATGTTGTTTTATGTACTAGACTTATTTATTTGGAAAATTGACATTATGATGTACTAGACTTTTGTTTGAAATGGTTTGAAAATCTTCCGCTGTTTTATCTATGTTATTTACTCTGATTACATACATATGTTCTTGTTCTGCCTTGATATATCATTATGCATGTTTACCTGATTCAAACGCCCCTCCAAAGTCAGAGTGCTTGCAAGAGTCACCCTGGCGGAGGCGGGGTGTTACAAATTGGTTGATTACGAATGGTTGATTGAAATTGTTTGTGGTTGAAATTGATTGATTTTGGTTGAAAAATACCCGTTTGTAGTTGAGAAATATTTGGTTGAAACCACATAGGATTAGTTAGTGGAAACGAAAAAAAATATACATGCCGCCTGCGTGCGAACTAGAGGCATGAATCCCCATTGTCAAAAACCGCGAGGTTTTAAGGTAGAGCGAGGAGCCGTACTAGGGACGGTCCCGGTTTTAACTACCCTGCCGTTATGCTGCCCAAATTTTGAATAATATTCATGTGTTAGAATTATTTTCCTGTGTTGAAACTATATTCGTCTGTTGAATAGAAAACCTTCATGTGTTGAATCGATATTCATTCGTTGAATTGAAATTCATGTGTTGAATGGTATTCGTGTTTTTAAATATAAAAATCACCTTTTTATCTATTTATATAAACTATAGAAAACCTTCATGTGTTGAATCGATATTCATTCGTTGAATTGAAATTCATGTGTTGAATGGTATTCGTGTTTTAAATATAAAAATCACCTTTTTATCTATTTATATAAACTATAGAAAACCTTCATGTGTTGAATCGATATTCATTCGTTGAAAAGAAATTCATGTGTTGAATGAATGGTATTCGTGTTTTAAATATAAAAATCACCTTTTTATCTATATATATAAACTATAGAAAACCTTCATGTATTGAATCAAAATTCATTCGTTGAATTGAAATTCATGCGTTGAATGGTATTCATATTTTGAAAGAAAGTGTTTTATAATAAAAATCCTATTTTTATCACCTATATGAAATATATAAAATAATCGTGTTTTGAAATAAATTGTTTTACATTAAAAATCACATTTTTATTATATACATGAATTATTAAAAATAGTGAAGCGTTGAAATAGAAGACAGTTAGATAAAAATATCATTTTTATCAAATGTATGAAAATCATATAGTTTTGAAATCGAAGAATCGATATATATATATATATATATATATATATATATATATATATATATATATATATATATAAAGAGAATTGAAATATATCGAATAACGAAGCCGCAGTTCGTATTTTGAAACCGTGATTTCAAACGATTAGTGTAAGAACCCGTAACTTCCCCGTGAAGGAAAGAGCGGATACTTTGAGGACAAGACAAATCAGAACGCAGACGAAAGAACATTTCATTGTTATTACAACAATTCCATCAGATACAAGAATATACAGAGTATAAATGAATAAATTACGTTGGATAAATATCAGAGATTACAATAAACTAAATAGCAGCGGAAAAACAATAGAAAACATAACTGAGAGTAACACACGGATACAGAGCTTTCCGAGCATCGTTCCAACTGTAAATCAGGACCCTGTGAATATAAATCTGCAAAACCAAAACTACTAGCTGCCCGTGTCGAAAATAAGGGCACCCAGAGTTTAGGTTAAAACAATAAACTCCAGGTCAGACATGGGACTGGTGTGAGAACTAAAACAGTTATTAATCTTTATTTTAAAGTTCGGTAAATCAAGGGACCACGCTGTATAACACGGAACGGGTTTCCTTCTAAGAATGCCAGTGCAGAAAATAGACAGCGCAATGCTAAATAAAGAAAAATGAAGCTGTTATAAGACCCAGGTCCCATCACACAATGCAACGCAAGCCGGAGGATAGGGTTTTTACCTTATAACAGCCAAAGCATGCTTGATACGTTTAAAACACATTATTTGATACTATAATAAGTGTATAGTGTCAAAACAATTTCAATCATAAATATCAATCTTAGGCGGCATGAATGACCCATACCACTATGTCTCCATACTAGGCTCTACAAATAAAACCGAAATACACGTATTGAAAATTGGGTTTCCGTCATGAGTCGAGGCAAGGGGAAAGCTCCTCTCCGCGTTCGAGACACTCTAACAAATGCCTCAGGACCCCACTATGATCTTTTGGAACCTCCAAGGTCGGTCCTCTCTTACTTTTGAGGATTAGTTATTCCTGAACACACGTTTCCCGGTCCTTACAGACCTATATCCAAGGCGCCTCGTATCCAACAACCACACAGGTGAAAAGTATATAAATGTCAGGGCTGGTAGGTCACTGACACCACCCTAGCTAGAAAGAAACGTCGTGCACTCCTTGGGTCTATATCCCGTTTTTGACTCATACCGAGGTGTGAGGCTCGCGAATTCACGCTATACACAAAGCTACGCCAAACAGGCCGTGCTTTGATCATCAACCACAAGACATTGCTTTTCAACAGAATCCCTGATCAAGTGCCACTTACGCGTGCCACACTGGCAATTCACTCCATGCGACTGATGTCCATCGATATACAACCTCTGAGCTCTTACGTCTCAGAGAAGGGCGTTAAGCAAGAGAATAAATTCTCCACCGCCAAACAGATGTATATTTAATAGAGATCAATCAACACAGAATAAATTCCAATGTCAGACACACAATCCATTTACAAGTTCGTTCTGGGTCTGAACGAAACCGGAGGCACTTTCCTCGCATATCCATCCTTCTCCAAGTACGTCTGGACGACCACCAACTGTTTCCCTCATCTTGGGTGTACAGCCCAATCGAGATCATCAGTAATCAGCCAAACGATGTGAAGACTTCCGGTCTTCAACCACCGTCTTCATCTTCGACATCTCGTCGAATCGGTTATTCAGAACGGGTATAAACCCGGCCTTTCTGAATAACCCATGTATATGATAAAATAATGTTACACAAACACAACAAAAGCCTCATTCCAATTCAGAATATCCTTTTATTCATGAAATCACATTCTTAGGGAAAGGTTCCCATTAATTTTATCCAAGATAAATTCTTCTAAATTTATTCTTTAATCTTCCTTTGTATATCATTCCGAACTAGTCGGGATTAACGAACCACACCGAAGTAATTATTTATTTTATTTCCCAATCCCAACCTATTCATCCCATGGAGCAAAACTGGTAATACTCCATATCTAACACCACGGTGTTATCGGTAAAATTAATTACCATTTCACGTTCAAATCTAATTACAGATTTAACTAGCGCTTTGGAGCAAAACTGGTGGTACTCCATTCTCGATCACCTTTCAAATTTGATAATTTAAATTATCAATTCACATTTTTAATCTAATTAAAGATTCATTAAAACTCTACTTAGTTTTAATCTTTTCAAAAATCAACATCCTTCCTTTGACTGGGTTAAAGAACCAATGTCATCTAAAACACGATTCACGATAAACCCAAATCACATTTTATATTAAATACAAGGCTCTGAATAGAAAATATACCGACTTATATTCAATATCAAATTCTGAAACCAACAAATATCGTATTGGAAATAACGATATAAAATATATCTTTCAAATTCCCATAACAATACCTGTATAGTCACGAAATCCAACATCGAAATATTCCGAAGATAATTTCGATTCAACTCCAGTTCAATCCACGTATTGGGAATATTGATTATTTTTAAAATCACTTTCAAATTCAATTTATTTGTTTCAAAAATAAATTGTTTTTAATTCTAGTTCAAAACTAGTTCATTTTGATAAAAATCTATTTTTTTCTTTCAAATGTGGAATTTTACATCCCAGTTCTTTCCAGTTCATATATTATGATTTTACACAAATTATAGATATTTTTACTAATTTTATCAAGGCCCGTACAGTCGATTTCCATCAACGGCCATCGAACTGCACTTACAGCGACCTTTTTCAAATTTGATTTGGACATAATTCCAAATCCAACCATTGGATTTCAAATTTCTAATATTCATTGGAAAGCTCTTTTCGATATGAACCCAATGGTTCTAGTTTTAGGAGAATCCGACGGTCGGATCTCCCGCAACGTCAATTCGAAGTCAACGGTCGAAATTCACGAACTACCGCGGCGCGGCGCGTTCTATTCGGGCCATTATATATAATATATATATATATATATTATATATTTCATCGATTTCCTTTTTAAAACGAATTTTTATAAATAGTTCTAACTTCGTTCCAAAAACAATTTCAACTTCGTCTTCAATTTCAAATCGATTTGATTTCAATGAAATTCGAATTCATTTCAATTTTATTTAATTCAAATTCAAATTCATTTCAATTCAATTCAAATTCTAATTCGTTTCAATTCAATTCAATTTGAATTTTATCTTCTATTTAATTCAATTCGAATTCATTTCAAATTGATTTCAATTCAATTTCAGTTCGTTTTAAATTTCATTCAAAACGATTTCAATTCGTTTTTGATTCAATTTCAATTTAATTCAATCTGAATTCATTTCTATTTTATTTAATTCGAATTCAAATTCGTTTCAATCCAATTCAAATTCTAATTCGTTTCAATTCAATTCAATTTGAATTTTATCTTCTATTTAATTCAATTCGAATTCATTTCAAATCAATTTCAGTTCATTTTAAAATTCATTCAAAACGATTTCAATTCGTTTTTAATTCAATTTCAATTTAATTCAATTTGAATTCATTTCTATTTTATTTAATCGAATTCAAATTCGTTTCAATTCAATTCTAATTCTAATTCGTCTCAATTCAATTCAATTTGATTTCATTTCTATTCAATTCGAATTCAAATTCACTTTCTATTCAATTCGAATCGAATTCATTTTCTATTCGATTCGAATTCATTTCAAATCGGTTCAATAAAATTTCAATTTGAATTTTAATCTAATTTGATTTGAATTTCATTTCAAAATATTAAATTTTGAAATCACTTTTCAATATTCATTATAAAATGAATAAAATCAAAATAAATATCGTTTGCGTCAAAATAACGCATCTCTAATCAACACGGCTTTATATTTTTCAAAAACTTCTTTATTCTATTCAACAAATGAATATTTATTCAATTCAACAAATGAATCTATATTTCTTTCAACACACGACTAATCTCAACACATGAATACTGTCAACACACGACTATTTTTGTTATGTAAAATATTTTATAAAACTATGGTATCAATCGTTTGATTTTTTATTAGACTCCACCGTGAAGTAGTTCTAATTCTAAATATGATAAAGATGTAAATTTTATTATTAAATTATTTTACTCAACACACGAATATTTTCAACACACGAACATCGTCAACACATGACTATTTTTATATTCAACACATGAATTTTCTTTTATAATATTCATTATTTTCCCGATTGGAATGAGGCCCAATTAATCACCATATAATGTTAATTATATAGATTCCATACAACACATGTATATAATAGCAACGATAAACAATCAACCATCATCCAAGGTGCACCACACAACTGCATAAGCATCAAATATAAATAATTAACGCTTACACAGCCTGTCGACCAATCGATCGACATACAATCAAATAATTGGTATTAGTGTACCCAAATATCATCCCAACACCCGTGTGGGGTTTCAAATCAACAAACACATATTTTTGTTTGTGCAGTTGGGCGATGTGCAAATTTATCGTCCCAATCAAAATCAGTCAAATCAGTGTATATAAACAAATCGGCCGATTTGTTTATAAATATTTATTTATTCACATTCACGTTAAAAATTATATTTTTAATGATAAAATATTTTTAGTTAAATAAATATTTTATTTCCTTTCAACACAAGAATATTTTATTATTCAATCATTCCACAACACACTCAATTTTCACAACACATCAATCAAACAAACAAGCCATCCATGGTCTATGGACGATGGGTGTCGGGTGCTGCTAAGCACCGTCTGCATCCTAGTATATATATAACTAGAAAAGAAATTTAAAGCGAGAAGTTCTCACCAAAGCTAATCCAATCATCTCGACTCTTTATATGTAGAAAATCTTCACCGTTTCTTCTTTCGTCACTTTCGTCATCCGTATTCACTACATATATAAAAATCGCATTTTATATTGTTGCTATGTATATAAAAATTATATTTTTATACTACTACTACATAGATAAAAATTCTATTTTTACACCGCTACTATATAGATAAAAGTTCTATTTTTACACCGCTACTATATAGATAAAAATTCTATTTTTACACCGCTACTATATAGATAAAAATTCTATTTTTACATCGCTATCATATAGATAAAAATTCTATTTTTACCACGCTATTCTCTATATAAAGATTTCGCCTTTTCAAATATAAAGATTTCGCCATTCCGAATATAAAGATTTCACCTTTTCATATTTAAAGATTTCGCCTTTTCATATTTAAAGATTTCGCCTTTTCAAATATTAAGATTTCGCCTTTTCAAATATAAAGATTTCGCCTTTTCATATTTAAAGATTTCGCCTTTAAAAATCATAGCTTTTTACTTCATAAAGATCAAATTTTCCTATGTAAATTATTCTTAAACAAAAACTTATACACCCATGGAAAATCAGATTTTTCAATCACTCCTATATATTTATAACTGAAAATAAATAAAATAAATATCAGTAAATAAATAAAACTAAAATTAAAACTTACTTTTTGCTGCCTAAAGAGGGAGGAGGGGTTTTAAGGGGGTGCGGTGAGGTCTGGGCTCAGATTGGGGGGGGGGGGTCTTCGCGTCAGGAAGTGAGAAGGAGGGAGGAAGAAGAAGAGAGGGAGGCGGCGGCAGAAGGTGGCGCCTCACCTGGGGCGGCGGCGGCTCATCGGGGGGGGGGGGGGGCGACGGTCGCGATCTCCCCCACTCTCTCCCCTTTTTTTTCTTTTTTTCTTTTCTATTTTGATTTCTAACGGGGGGGACTGAGTGACGTAAGGAGAGAAGAGAGAGATGAATTTATTTTAATTTATTTATTTATTTTAATTTCAAAAAGTAACTTTTATTTTCGAACTCGAAACGAGGCCCGCCGCCTGTCGCCCAAAGCTAATTACCCCCATTCCGAACACAATGGGATATGTATCATAAGCTGATTCGACCGTTTCGGTCAGTTTCCGTTAAAATCAACATATAACTCTATATATTGATTTTAAACGCGCATTTCAATTTACCAGGGTCACATACGAACTCTAAAAATTCCCGAAAAATATTTTCTAGCTTCGTATTGACGATATGGTCCTAACAAAACTAGTTTCGTCCAATTCTGAGACCGTTGGAAAAATGGCCAATTTCCAGTCGATTAAAATCAACTGAAACTGGTCAAACATGTTTTCCTTTGCCACGCTCACATATTGATTCGATAAATTGTGAAATTTGGAATCCAGCAATAATTTGACATCCCGGATCCAACAAAAGTGGTTTCGTCGAAATCCGAGGTCGTTTGCAAAATTCCCATTTTTAAGGGCCTGAATTCCATAGCGACTATTCAGAATCTTCAACTGGACATATCTTTTGATTCCCGCTATGAAATTTCAATTTTTCGGATTTGTTGGAAAGATATTCACAAATATATTCTAATGTTTATGGTTTCACTAAAATCCGGATTGTTTTGCACCCGGTACATTCAATTGAAGTTTGAAATCGAATTATCGAACTACCGCGCCATTTTCAATTCTATTTATAATTATATATAATTATTTATATTATAACGATGACGTATATAATATATACATTCGAATTCCATTCAAATTAAATTTTTCGTCGTTATTATTTAAAATATTCCATTTTTAATGTTCAAAATTTGCTAAAATTTGCCAAAATAAAATTTTTAAACTGGCCAGAATTTACGGGTTGTTACAATCTCCCCCACTTAAAACTTTTCGTCCCCGAAAAGGAACAAAGTCGAAAGTGGTTTGATTAATCAACTCTATGTTCGATCTGGCTCCCATTCTCCAACTTTTCAGTTTCTGGGAATTTTCAAATTTTTCAAAAATTTGGCTAACACTTGGAATTTTCGAAAAATGTCGCCATAACCTCCTTTGTACGGGGAGAGGTTTGGAAATTTATTGGGCCGTATTAGGTACCCAATAAATCCTAATAAGCATACACATATTTATAGTGATATATTCTGGTGTTTACAGGGGAGCGTGTATTGATAATAACTCCAGAGAATAAATTCTCGTCACCCTGTCAAAGCCCGAGGGAGTGTGTATTTTAAATGCTCCAGAGGATAAATCCTCGTCACCTTGTCCCGTGTGGGAAATAAATAGTCCATGTGCCGTATCTAATAACTAGAGAGACGTGATTATTGTCAACTCTAGACCCGTTTGGGGTTTTATTAATCTGGCAATTTTATTGTTACAATTTTATATTGTCCATATCAGTCATAAGTTCAACCTGTAAAATATAGTCGTCGCCATACAAGCCTCTCGCTCGTATGGAAAATCTTCCACCTCATCACACAAGCTCCAAATGCCTATGTGGTATATGATGAAGTATGCCTATCTTCCAGAAGTATGCCATGTAATGTAGTTCAAAATTAATTGTTGCTATCCTATGGCGATGTTTATTATTTCACACAGAATAACCAGCACTCCGCATCCAATGGCACTCACAGGAGTTGATATAATAATAAAAGTGCGCATCCAACTCATTAAGGTTTACCTATTTGTCGGGCACGCAAATAAATTCTTTACTCAACAGCTATCCAATTTCCTATTCAAACATATATAATGCACAAGTATACTCCTAATTATTTTCTAATCAGTTCAATGTGTAATTTAATTGAATAAATTTGTTCTGGTTTTTATTGATGATATTCTAATCTCCTCTAAATCAAAGGCCGAAAGGGAACAAAGCCGAAAGTTGTTTAACAAATCAACTCAACTTCCATTATTTTGATTACAGCTTAAGTTCTTCAACTTTTTAGTTTCTAAGAACTTTTCAAATTTTTCAAAAATTTGGCTAACACCCTAAATTTCCGAAAAATTTCGCCATAACCTCCCCTGCACCGGGAGTCACGGGAAAATCCCGAAATTGCCGTATAGGCCTTCTGATATCAAAAAGAAAAAGAAAACGCCAAGCGGCTAGATAATCGGCTCATAAAATCATCATCACCCAAACAAAACAGTAAATTATAGTAAATATGTACCTATTTGTCGGGCAAACAATTTTATTTCTCTACTCTAGCCTCCTTGCTATGACTTGTTCAATGTAAGTACATGTATATGCAAGCAAATGCGACCAATTTTCAATACAATTCATTATTCGAATCTATTAGGCTAAATGGTTCAAAATTATCAAACAAATAAACAAACAACACAAACATCAATCAATTAGTGAATTAGCATTTCAAATTCATAATTTTGATACATACAAGAATCATGTTTTTGATGCCAAATCACAACAATAAATCTATCTATATAAGTTTTGGTTCTCACACTAGTCTGATGGAAATATATAGAAATCATACCTTCGAAACACGAACATAAATACTGATGATGTGGCCACATCATCAGAATTATCCCCGGGTGTCTAGAATGTGATTCTATATCTATCCAGTATATTAAAACTTCGAATATACGTTCATGACGCGTATACGCGAAATCTATATATACTCGATTGCCCAAATTCAAAATAAATAAATATTCAAATACGTATAAAGCGATTTAAATTTCAAAATAAAATTGTTTTCATTTGAAAAATATACTCTTCACACTCGTTCTAGGATACTACTAATCCTATCTCTAACGAGTCATTCTAATTGGATATTACTAATCCAATATCTGATGAATTCTTTCATATGGTTCTAATGTGTCTTGTTTTCGAGCTCTGTAAACCAAAGCTCTGATACCACTGTAAGAACCCGTAACTTCCCCGTGAAGGAAAGAGCGGATACTTTGAGGACAAGACAAATCAGAACGCAAACGAAAGAACATTTCGTTGTTATTACAACAATTCCATCAGATACAAGAATATACAGAGTATAAATAAATAAATTACATTGGATAAATATCAGAGATTACAATAAATTACATAGCTGCGGAAAAACAATAGAAAACACAACTGAAAGTAACACACGGATAAGAGCTTTCCGAGCATCGTTCCAGCTGTAAATCAGGACCCTGTGAATATAAATCTGCAAAACCAAAACTACTAGCTGCCCGTGTCGGAAATAAGGGCACCCAAAGTTTAGGTTAAAACAATAAACTCCAGGTCAGACATGGGACTGGTGTGAGAACTAAAACAGTTATTAATCTTTATTTTAAAGTTCGGTAAATCAAGGGATCACGCCGTATAACACGGAACGGGTTTCCTTCTAAGAATGCCGGTGCAGAAAACAGACAGCGCAATGCTAAATAAAGAAAAATGAAGCTGTTATAAGACCCAGGTCCCATCACACAATGCAACGCAAGCCGGAGGATAGGGTTTTTACCTTATAACAGCCAAAGCATGCTTGATAAGTTTAAAACACATTATTTGATACTATAATAAGTGTATAGTGTCAAAACAATTTCAATCATAGGCGGCATGAACGACCCATACCACTATGTCGCCATACTAGGCTCTACAAATAAAACCGAAATACACGTATTGGAAATTGGGTTTCCATCATGAGTCGAGGCAAGGGGCAAGCTCCTCTCCGCGTTCGAGATACTCTAGCAAATGCCTCAGGATGCCACTATGATCCTTTGGAACCTCCAAGGCCGGTCCTCTCTTACTTTTGAGGATTAGTTATTCCTGAACACACGTTTCCCGGTCCTTATAGACCTATATCCGAGGCGCCTCGCATCCAACAACCACACAGGTGAAAAGTATATAAATGTCAGGGCTGGTAGGTCACTGACACCACCCTAGCTAGAAAGAAACGTCGTGCACTCCTTGGGTCCGTATCCCGTTTTTGACTCATACCGAGGTGTGAGGCTCGCGAATTCACGCTATACACAAAGCTACGCCAAACAGGCCGTGCTTTGATCATCAACCACAAGACTTTGCGTTTCAACAGAAGCCCTGATCAATTGCCACTTACGCGTGCCACACTGGCAATTCACTCCATGCGACTGATGTCCATCGATATACAACCTTTGTGCTCGTATGTCTTAGAGAAGGGCGTTAAGCAAGAGAATAAATTCTCCGCCGCCAAACAGATGTATATTTAATAGAGATCAATCAACACAGAATAAAATCCAATGTCAGACACACAATCCATTTACAAATTCGTTTTGGGTCTGAACGAAACCGGAGGCGCTTTCCTCGCATATCCATCCATCTCCAAGTACGTCTGGACGACCACCAACTGTTTCCCTCATCTTGGGTGTACAGCCCAATCGAGATCATAAGTAATCACCCAAACGATGTGAATACTTCCGGTCTTCAACCACCGTCTTCATCTTCGACATCTCGTAGAATTGATTATTCAGAATGTGTTAAACCCGGCCTTTCTGAATAACCCACGTATATGATAAACAAATGTTACACAAACACAACAAACGCCTCATTCCAATTCAGAATATCCTTTTATTCATGAAATCACATTCTTAGGGAAAGGTTCCCATTAATTTTATCCAAGATAAATTCTTCTAAATTTATTCTTTAATCTTCCTTTGGATATCATTCCAAACTAGTCGGGATTAACGAACCA
Organism: Allium sativum; assembly: GCA_030737875.1. Taxonomy (NCBI): domain Eukaryota; kingdom Viridiplantae; phylum Streptophyta; class Magnoliopsida; order Asparagales; family Amaryllidaceae; genus Allium; species Allium sativum. The sequence continues at coordinate 622,504,449 of CM060910.1, forward strand.
CACCGAAGTAATTATTTTATTTCCCAATCCCAACCTATTCATCCCATGGAGCAAAACTGGTAATACTCCATATCTAACACCACGGCGTTATCGGTAAAATTAATTACCATTTCACATTCAAATCTAATTACAGATTTAACTAGCGCTTTGGAGAAAAACTAGTGGTACTCCATTCTCGATCACCTTTCAAATTTGATAATTTAAATTATCAATTCACATTTTTAATCTAATTAAAGATTCATTAAAACTCCACTTAGTTTTAATCTTTTCAAAAATCAACATCCTGCCTTTGACTGGGTTAAAGAACCGATGTCATCTAAAACACGATTCATGATAAACCCAAATCACATTTGATATTAAATACAAGGCTCTGAATAGAAAATATACCGGCTTATATTCAATATCAAATTCTGAAACCAACAAATATCGTATTGGAAATAAAGATATAAAATATATCTTTCAAATTCCCATAACAATATCTGTTTAGTTACGAAATCCAACATCGAAATATTCCGAAGATAATTTCGATTCAACTCCAGTTCAATCCACGTATTGGGAATATTGATTATTTTTAAAATCACTTTCAAATTCAATTTATTTGTTTCAAAAATAAATTGGTTTTAATTCTAGTTCAAAACTAGTTCATTTTGATAAAAATCTATTTTTTTTCTTTCAAATGTAGAATTTTACATCCCAGTTCTTTCCAGTTCATATATTATGATTTTACACAAATTATAGATATTTTTAATAATTTTATCAAGGCCCGTATAGTCGATTTCCATCAACGGCCATCGAACTACACTTACAGCGACCTTTTTCAAATTTGATTTGGACATAATTACAAATCCAACCATTGGATTTCAAATTTCTAATATTCATTGGAAAGCTCTTTTCGATATGAACCCAACGGTTCCGGTTTTAGGAGAATCCGACGGTCGGATCTCCCGCAACGTCAATTCGAAGTCAACGGTTGAAATTCATGAACTGTCGCGGCGCGGCGCGTTCTATTCGGGCCATTATATATATATATATATATATATATATATATATTATATATATTTCGTCGATTTCCTTTTTAAAACAAATTTTATAAATAGTTCTAAATTTGTTCCAAAAACAATTTCAACTTCATCTTCAATTTCAAATCGATTTGATTTCAATTCAATTCGAATTCATTTCAATTTTATTTAATTCGAATTCAAATTCGTTTCAATTCAAATTCTAATTCGTTCAATTCAATTTGAATTTTATCTTCTATTTAATTCAATTCGAATTCATTTCAAATTGATTTCAATTCAATTTCAGTTCGTTTTAAATTTCGTTCAAAACGATTTCAATTCGTTTTTAATTCAATTTCAATTTAATTCAATTTGAATTCATTTCTATTTTATTTAATTCGAATTCAAATTCATTTCAATTCAAATTCTAATTCGTTTCAATTCAATTGAATTTGAATTTAATCTTCTATTTAATTCAAATCGAATTCATTTCAAATTGATTTCAATTCAATTTCAGTTCATTTTAAATTTCATTCAAAACGATTTCAATTCGTTTTTAATTCAATTTCAATTTAATTCAATTTGAATTCATTTCTATTTTATTTAATTCGAATTCAAATTCATTTCAATTCAAATTCTAATTTGATTCAATTGAATTCAATTTGAATTCATTTCTATTCAATTCGAATTCAAATTCACTTTCTATTCAATTCGAATCGAATTCATTTTCTATTCGATTCAAATTCATTTCAAATTGATTCAATAAAATTTCAATTTGAATTTTAATCTAATTTAATTTGAATTTCATTTCAAAATATTAAATTTTGAAATCACTTTTCAATATTCATTATAAAACGAATAAAATCGATATAAATATCGTTCGCGTCAAAATAACGCGTCTCTAATCAACACGGCTTTATATTTTTCAAAAACTTCTTTATTCTATTCAACAAATGAATATTTATTCCATCCAACACATGAATCTATATTTCTTTCAACACACGACTAATCTCAAAACATGAGTACTGTCAACACACGACTATTTTTGTTATGTAAAATATTTTATAAAACTATGGTATCTATCATTTGATTTTTTTATTAGACTCCACCGTGAAGTAGTTCTAATTTTAAATATGATAAAGATGTAAATTTTATTATTAAAATATTTTACTCAACACATGAACATCGTCAACACATGACTATTTTTATATTCAACACATGAATTTTGTTTTATAATATTCATTATTTTCTCGACTGGAATGAAGCCCAATCAATCACCATATAATGTTAATTATATGGATTTTATACAACACATGTATATAACAGCAATGATATACAATCAACCATCATCCAAGGTGCACCACACAACTGCATAACCATCAAATATAAATAATTAGCGCTTACACAGCCTGTCGACCAATCGATCGACATACAATCAAATAATTGGGATTAGGGTACCCAAATATCATCCCAACACCCATGTGGGGTTTCAAATCAACAAACACAGATTTTTGTTTGTGCAGTTGGGCGATGTGTAAAATTTATCGTCCCAATCAATATCAGTCAAATCAGTGTATATAAACAAATTGGCCGATTTGTTTATAAATATTTATTTATTCACATTCGCGTTAAAAATTATATTTTTAACGATAAAATATTTTTAGTTATATAAATATTTTATTTCCTTTCAACACAAGAATATTTTATTATTCAATCATTCCACAACACACTCAATTTTCACAACACATCAATCAAACAAACAAGTCATCCATGGTCTGTGGACGACGGGTGTCGGGTGCTGCTAAGCACCGTCTGCATCCTAGTATATATATATTACTAGAAAAGAAATTTAAAGCGAGAAGTTCTCACCAAAGCTAATCCAATCATCTCGACTCTTCATATGTAGAAAATCTTCACCGTTTCTTCTTTCGTCACTTTCGTCATCCGTATTCACTACATATATAAAAATCGCATTTTTATATTGTTTCTATGTATATAAAAATTATATTTTTATACTACTACTACGTAGATAAAAATTCTATTTTTACACCGCTACTATATAAAAAAAAATCTATTTTTACACCGCTACTATATAGATAAAAATTCTATTTTTATATCGCTATCATATAGATAAAAATTCTATTTTTACCACGCTATTCTCTATATAAAGATTTCGCCTTTTCAAATATAAAGATTTCGCCTTTTCAAATATAAAGATTTCGCCTTTTCAAATATAAAGATTTCGCCTTTTCAAATATAAAGATTTCGCCTTTTCATATTTAAAGATTTCGCCTTTTCATATTTAAAGATTTCGCCTTTTCAAATATAAAGATTTCGCCTTTTCAAATATAAAGATTTTGCCTTTTCAAATATAAAGATTTCGCCTTTTCATATTTAAAGATTTCGCCTTTAAAAATCATAGCTTTTTACTTCATAAAGATCAAATTTTCCTATGTAAATTATTCTTAAACAAAAACTTATACACCCATGGAAAATCAGATTTTTCAATCACTCCTATATATTTATAACTGAAAATAAATAAAATAAATATCAGTAAATAAATAAAACTAAAATTAAAACTTACTTTTTGCTGCCTAAAGAGGGAGGAGGGGTTTTAAGGGGGTGCGGTGGCCTTAGGGGGGCGCCGTGAGGTCTGGGCTCGGATTGGGGGGAGGGGGGTCTTCGCGTCAGGAAGTGAGAAGGAGGGAGGAAGAAGAAGAGAGGGAGGCGGCGGCAGGTGGTGGCGCCCCACCTGGGGCGGCGGCGGCTCATCGGGGGGAAGGGGGCGACGGTCGCGATCCCCCCTCTCTCCCCTTTTTCTTTTTTCTTTTCTGTTTTGATTTCTAACGGGGGGGACTGAGTGATGTAAGGATAGAAGAGAGAGATGGATTTATTTTAATTTATTTATTTATTTTAATTTCAAAAAGTAACTTTTATTTTCGAACTCGAAACGAGGCCCACCGCCTGTCACCCATAGCTAATTACCCCCATTCCGAACACAATGGGATATGTATCATAAGCTGATTCGACCGTTTCGGTCAGATTCCGTTAAAATCAACATATAACTCTATATATTGATTTTAAACGCGCATTTCAATTTACCAGGGTCACATACGAACTCTAAAAATTCCCGAAAAATATTTTCTAGCTTCGTATTGACGATACGGTCCTAACAAAACTAGTTTCGTCGAATTCTGAGACCGTTGGAAAAATGGCCAATTTCTAGTCGATTAAAATCAATTGAAACTGGTCAAAAACGTTTTCCTTTGCCACGCTCACATATTAATTCGAAAAATTATGAAATTTGGAATCTAGTAATAATTTGACATTCCGGATCCAACAAAATTGGTTTCATCGAAATCCGAGGTCGTTTGCAAAATTCCCATTTTTAAGGGACTGAATTCCATAGCGACTATTCAGAATCTTCAACTGGACATATTTTTTGATTCCCGCTATGAAATTTCAATTTTTCGGATTCGTTGGAAAGATATTCACAAATAGATTCTAATGCTTTTGGTTTCACTAAAATCCGGATTGTTTTGCACCCGGTACATTCAATTGAAGTTTGAAATCGAATTATCGAACTACCGCGCCATTTTCAATTCTATGTATAATTATATATAATTATTTATATTCTAACGACGACGTATATAATATATACGTTCGAATTCCATTCAAATTACATTTTTCGTCGTTATTATTTAAAATATTCCATTTTAAATGTTCAAAATTCGCTAAAATTTGCCAAAATAAAAATTTTAAACTGGCCCAGTATTTACGGGCGGTTACAATTAGTGTGGGAGATCCGACCATCGGATTTTCCCGGAACCGCAACCATTGGGTTCGCTTTGGAAATATCTTTCCAACGGCACCAACTTTGTAAAAATCCAACAGTTGGATTGTCTGGAATTTTTAATTCAAATCTGAAGAAAAACAGCGCCAGAATCGATTATATATATATAATTATATTTATTCGAATAACGACGCTACAGTTCGTATTTTGAAATTGAAACTTCAAACGATTATACCGGGAGATCCGACCGTCGGATTTTCCCGAAACTGGAACCGTTGGATTCGTTTTGAAAAGATCTTTTTAATGATGTAAATTTTGTGAAGATCCAACGGTTAGATTTTCATATATGCGTAAATCAAATCTGAAGAAAAACTGCGCCACGGCCGCGTTATGGCCCGAAGCGTCGTTTTGAATAAATTGGCTATTTTAAAATAAATAAAAATAGCGACAAATCATTATAAAATATTATAAACGATATGGATGTGAAATTTAGAAACTAACTGAAGGTTGGCTAAGTCGAATGGTTTCCTGGGTGTTGATCTGATGTTGGTTTCGGCCTTCGGGGTTAATATTTGGGAAATCGTTCTCTTACTGATTGACGGTTAGTGACTAATGAATTGAAATGATGCGTATGTATGTTAGTGTTGCACTTGTTTATTATATACGCGAGTTGCTCAGAAAGACCGGGTTTATCCCATTCTGAATAACTGTATTTGTACTAAGTATGATCCTGTATACTGTGTAACTCTGATGATTACTTTTATCCAGTGTATTCTGTTGTACATTATCTGATGTATTTATTTATTTCTGTTCTGCTATTATCTATTTATGTGTTATATTCCAAGGATTACCCTTGCCGCCGTCAGTACGGGGTTTGGGGTCGTCTCAACATCCTTGATTCATTCTGCATTTGATTGCAAAATGATTTGAGTAATTTTCTGCCAAATAAACTCTTGCCAAAAGGAAGGATTCTGTGATTGCTGGAAGATTTCTTTTTCATGTGAACAATTGATTGATTTTGAATTTTTTTTATTTTCCAAAATAATTTGTCCAATATAGGAAACAAAATAAATCTTGATTGCTGAAATCTTGTATGCTCTGTTATGCCATTTCTGGAAAGCTGAAAACATTGATTCACAAACGAAATATCTTACCAAAATATATGCCAATCTGTCCTTGATTAATTCTAGAAAGTATTGATTCAGCAAATTTAAGTATCTTGCATTTCTGGTAAATCAAATTTCTCCCAAAAGAATTTCTGGAAATATATTTGAGTTTTCCATATTTGTTCACTGAGAAAACTGGAAACATACGAGTTTACTCTTGCCCAACTTGCCATCAGTGAATTGATTTATGAGATATCATTCTTGGCAACTCAATCTTATTTATTCATGCATGATTTAAAAATTTTCCCATTCACTTACTTGCTGAATTGTTTGTTGAGTCATTGCTGAACCATTTAACAACTGCAATAATTTGTGTTGACTCATCCTTGTTGCGTTACATGGCCATGAAATTATTCACATACACTGGCTTTTGCATTTGCTTGATGTTTGAAACTTCACGTAAATTGATTGCATGTAGTTCCATTAAGTATTCATTTTGTAGTTAAACCTGAGGCTAGTCTTCACAATGTTCATGTGAACTTGAACTGTTGAAACCTTAAATATTAACTTATGGTTTGAATCAGCTTGAGTTTGCCATTGGGAAGAATCTTCCTTGCATTCATTTGTGTATTTGCCATGAGCACTTGTATCATCCTACTTGTAATGCACCTTGTTTTTGTATGCATATGTTCTTGTGACAACATGTACTATGTTCATAAAAAAAACTGTATTGATCTGACTTTGATGCTGCTAGTTTGACATGTCTTGTACCACTACTTGATCATTGTTGACTTGAATTTTTTTGACATTGTTACTTGTACCGCCTGAAATGCTTCGACCATGTTAGTTTGCTTAAGTACATTCACTACTGCACCATTGTTTCTCACTTGAGTAGTTGCTGAACCAACACAACCACCATACTGTGTATATATTGACCATTCCATACACTTGTACATGCTACTTGACCACTCTTGTCTCCATGTATATGTTTCCATGTTTATCTCGATGAGCCATGCCATGTTGTTGAGTTTGTATCACTTTGCACTGACCACTAGTGGGCTGTTTTGACTTTGTTGCTCGATCTTGCACTTGAATATGTCTCGACCACTTGCTTGACTTTACTTTGAGTTGTTTTCATGTGTGCACTGAGTCAAGATGGTCCAAGTGGCTACTCCTCAGCTGCTCGCTGATTGGCGTGGCAGTGCATACGTGTATATTTACATACATGTGTTTATGTAGCCATCTGGATGCATTTTCCTGTCCCTGCACAATAATATGTTTATATGCATACACATGTGTGTGTATACATGTATCGTGCTAGTGCTATATTCACATATAAGATCAAGTCATGAAAGATGATGAGAAACACACCAGAAATCTGAGGCAAATAAAATTTATATGCACATGTATTTAGTTTTATTTCTATTGCAGTGTACGGTGTGTTTCTATTTCATGTGACAGGTAAAAGGATGAGACTGGACTGAAGGTTGTGAAGACAAAAGTCTAGAAGACAGAAGGAAGAAAACAAGAACAATGTGTGTAATAGTGAAAATGTCTACATTTGAGTCTGTGAATGTATATATAGAAATGTATAACTGAGTGACAGTTTTATAGTGAAGAGCTGATGTATAGAAAAAGAAATTTGTACTGATATTTGTAATAAACAAATTCATTTGAAATAAAATATTATTTTATTGCTATCAAACAAACTTGTCTATTTTATTCAGTCAATTTACAAGTACAAATATTCTGTGAATGTATTTAAATAATGGAGTATTAATTAGCTATACTGTTTGAATGTTGAAATAGAATATTCAACTTAAATAAAAAAACTGTATGAATATATGAATGTCTATACAGTCGTATTCTATTTAAATATAAATATAATATTCCTGTCTGTGATGTATATATAGAACAGTACAGTAACAAACACATTTAAAATAATATTTATTTGGTTGTTATCATCAAACAAATAACAAACAATTGTGTATACAACTACGTCATATACAACACAAACTAGAAATCAAGTTAGAAAGCTCCAAACCAAATCCAAATTAGAAAGGATTAGCTTTACAAATTCAGAAATCAGATCCTAGAATACAAGATCCATTCTTTTCTGTAAGTTCACGTTATTTTCCGATGTGAATACCTGATTGTAATCCTGACATGTAATAAAATGAATCAAGATCTATGCCGGATTTTAAGATAATCTTTTCAGATTTATCCCTATCCTTCTATTGAATCTATGTCTTTGCATGCCTTAGAGGTTATTTTGTTGATTAAATCAGGCCTATCTTTGTTGTACATCAGGTTTATAATCCTTTTGGGTTCATGATGTTATTCTTGTTCCTGCGATAATGATTGTATCAGTTTAGTCAAGAATCTATCTTTGTTGGATCTAAATTCCCTGTATTAGATCTGTTGTTGCATGCCTATTTTTATGTCTATTCTTATTTTATGCCCCTTCTCTCTCTTCTCCTATTTCCTTTTTCTTTTATGAACCTGGATTACCTTCGAACCTAGGCTGAAATCGCGAAATACGAACGATTGGAATACGGGGGATATTTGGGTATAACCTATTTTGGTGAAATAATTGGGCATAACATATTTGGTGAAATTATTGGTATAACTTGTAAATGATATTGGGGCATTATCATTATAACTGCAAGTTTGGGTTAATTGGCATGTAAATCAAGTTTTGGGGAATAATTGTTATGGTTGCAAACTTGCGGTAAATTGAAATATTAAATCTAGATTGGGTGTAAAACTGTAAATTGAAATATTAAATCTAGATTGGGCATAACTACTGGTTGGGACGCCAAACATAATGTATATTCTGATTTCGGGGCATGACTATTATTGCAAATTTTGGAAGAATGGGTGTAGCCTATTTTGAATAATAACTTGTAATCGAATTTGTTGGGCATAACTTGAGAATTGAAACATGAGTAGTTTTGTGAAATTGGGATAATTAGCATATAAAATCTAGACTTGGACTTGTATGGTAAATATGTAAATTGGCTAAAAGATGAACATGCCTAACCCGAAGTTAGATTGAGTTGCAGTGTAAAACTTCCCTGAACCGCCCGGCACATCCAGTAACCGCAACAACACAGATCTAATGTGAGAGGTTAGCATATTTAGTCTAAAACCAGAGGTTAGAATGAGTTTGTGGTAGAAGACTGCCCGGAACCGCCCGGCACATCCAGCAACCACAAACAATAGCTCTAATGTGAGAGGTTAAGGCATTAATGAATAAATTAATGCTAATAAACAGACATGCTAAGACTGGTAAGGTTAAGTAACATATGAATAAGCGACACTTAACCGTTATAACATGTTAATTAGACAAGTGAGTGGGGTTAAGTAAATTTAGAACACTTAACTGTTATAACATGTTAATTAGAAAAGTGGGAGGGGTTACGTAAATTTAGAACACTTAACCTTTATAACATGTTAATTAGACAAGAAGGTGGGGTTACGTAAATTTAGAACATTTAACCGTTATAACATGTTAATTGGACAAGTGAGCAGGGTTAAGTTAACCAATATAACATGATGAATGAAAAGGGTTAAATTAATAGGAAACACTTAACCAATACAACATGATGTGTGGTAGGGTTAAGTTAACACAAGAGGGCAACACTTAACCAATATAACATGATGTGTGGTAGGGTTAAGTAACACATGAAGGCAACACTTAACCAGGGTAACATGACAAGTGTGTGGGTTAAGTTAACTTGACTAGATTGACGACACTTAGCCAATACAACATGATGAATGGGTGGGTTAAATTAACCTGAATTGATTTATGACACTTAACCAATATTTCAAAGTGGATAGGGTTAAGGCAAGCTTGACCAATAATACGTATGGACTTGATAAGGGGAATGGTTAAGTAAATATGGGGTAAATGGGCAATATTAATATATATAGACCCATAAACTTAACCGTTATATAAACGTGTGTGAATCGGTGGGAAGGTTAAGTAACATATGAATAGGCAACACTTAACCAGTACAACATGTTAATTGAGCAAATGGGTGGGTTTAAGTTAAACTGGGAACACTTAACCATTATAACATGCTGATTAGGAAACCATAGTAACGGGGACCCATTTCAGCAGTAACCCACATAGATGTATCTTTGTACCCTGAACTTGGCGGGGTAAGGCACGATTACTAGGCTAATTATAAGCAGTCAAAATAGTGGTGGGTGGTGCAGCAGTGTAGGTCTCGACGGAGTACGGGTGTGCACGTGCTTCGGAGCAGGAAAAGCAGGCACTGGACATCAGTAATATACACTGTGCACCTTGAATTTGTGTCGGGTTGCCACGATAGGAATTGATACACCCCATGGTGGGACCAGCACATGTATCTACATACAAGCAGGGCCGGGTGACAAAAGTAATGAATGCTTACGAGTTAGGGAGCCGATCGATAGGGTAGTAAGGGTTCATCTAACATATCCATGGAAATTAGGCTGATTGAGGTAAGATCCTCATAATAGATGTACACCTGAAGGCTACCACAATTGTGGAGTTGGGATCACCTTATTATTTAACACTGGATGCTAGTTAGGACACTAGTAGGGAATACAAATCATTCTATAGAAGACACTAGTCAGGATGCTAGTTGGGTGGTGCAGAGAAAATAGGAAATCAAAGAAAGAACCGAAGCACATTCAGTGTATCTTGCCTTGTCATATCGAATAGTGCGGTGTAGGAAATATCTTAATAATTGGAACTGCAACCATCATATCTTGTTTATCTTGTGTACCTTGTCAGATCTAGCTCTCATCATTTGTTGTCTTGCTATGCTTATTATCATGGTTATGTCTTGTATCCAGTTTATTCATGTCATGATGCTTTTACCTATCTACATACTGAAAATCACTGGACTTACCAGACTTATGTCTGACCTAGTTTGTTTCGCCTCTTTTCTTCTGTTTCCCCCCAAGTTCACAGGGAGGGAATATTACCACTTAGCTCAGTTTTCTTCCCAAGTTCGAAGATAGTCGATGTATAGCTCTGAACTCTCTTTTTCCACTGCTATGGCTGGTTCATGCTTTATTTGGGAATATCATTGTAATAACTCGGAATTCCGAGCCAATTTAAAATTTTTATTTTGGCAATTTCGATGAATTTTGAATATTTAAAATGAATTATTTTAAATAATAACGACAAGAAATTTATTTTGAATAGAATTAGAATGTGTATATTTATATAGATCGTCGTTAGAATATAATATTTTATTTTAATTATAAAAGGAATTGAAAATGGCGCGGTAGTTCGAAAATTCTATTTCGATTTTCAATTGATTATACAGAATTCAATATAAGTCAGAATTGAATGAAACAAGAAATATTTGAATCTGTTTAATGATATCTTTCTAACAGATCTAAGAAACTGAGATTTCACTTTATAGAGTGAAAGATACGTCCGGTTTAAAATTCAGAAAAGACACTGTGGAATTTATAATTTTTTTTAACATATATGAAGCCCTTAAAAAATAGCCATTTTGCAAACGACCTCTATTTTCGAAGAAACCACATTTGTTGGATTCAGGATGTCAAATTATTTCTAGGTTTCAAAATTCATAATTTTTGAAACAATATGTGAGGGTGGCACAAGGAAACGTGTTTTTACAGTTTTAGTCAATTTCGATCGACCAGAAAATGACCATTTTTCAAACGGTCTCAGAATTTGACGAAATTAGTTTTGTTAGGACCGTATCGTCAATATGAAGCTAGAAATAATTTTTCGGGAATTTTTAGAGTCTGTGTGTGGCCCTGGTAAATTGAAATGTACATTAAAATTAAATATATATATTGATTTATATTTTAATTTTGATAAAAACAGATTAAAACAGTCGAATTGGCTTACGAAACATATCCCATTATGTTCAAAATGGGGGTATTTAGCTAAGTGTGATAGTCGGTGCGTTCGATTTGTGGTTCGAATAAAAAGTTTCCTTTTATGGAAATAGAAATATTTATAAATAAATAAACTAAATTCCCATTCGTTCAACAACCTGTAACCCTAGCAGACCGACGGCGGAAAAGGCTTGATTTTTCTTGCCAAGAATTCTCCAAATCGGTAGCGAGTTTGACCCAGGTTCTTTAGAGGATATTGAAGAGCTTCTTCCCCTCTTCACATCCATACCCCCTTCATCATCTATCGTTGAGAGTCGAGAGGGAAATCAGAGCTGCAACACAGCTCGTTCGAGCTCGAGTAGTGGCGTCAGGGGGGCATCGATCAGAGGGTTGTTCGAGGGGGTAGTGCGCCTCGCGTAGGCGCTCCAGGTGGTCATCGTCGATCATCCTCCGGCGGTGGGATTTGGCAATTGCGGCGTGACCTAGGGTTGAAGAAACAAGCAGCGGCGGTAAGATTAAACGATGAAGGTAGTTAACAATTTAATTATTTATTTAATTATCTTATAAAGGTCATTAACGAATAAAATTCAATAACTCTCTCATACGAGGTCGAAAAGGTGAGCGGTCAGTTGCGTTGAACTCGTGTCGGCGAACTCTACAATTCAAAACTGACCAGAGTTGAAACGGGGCAGAATAGAATTTCAGATAAATTCAAATCTGAACAGAATAGAACAGAAGTGTGGAAGTAAAACTGGCAGAGTGGATCCCTCGGTGAGAACTCCTCACTAAAATTTTCTGTTCAATTATTTATTTTATAACTGTATATATAACTGCTCCCCATCGTCCACAGACCATGGACGACTTGTGTGATTGTTTCTGTTGTGAAAATTGACTGTTGGTTGTGAAAGAAAATATATATTCATCTGTTGAAATAAAATATATATTCATGTGTTGAAATAAAATATATATTCATGTGTTGAAATAAATTATATATTCATGTGTTGAAACAAAATATATATTCATGAGTTGAAACAGCGGCGTGACCTAGGGTTGAAGAAACAGGCGGCGGTGGTAGGATTAAACGATGAAGGTTGTTGACAATTTAATTAATTATTTAATTATTTTATAAAGGTCATTAACGAATAAAATTCAATAACATTCTCATACGAGGTCGAAAAGGCGAGCGGTCAGTTGCGTTGAACTCGTGTCAGCGAACTCTACAATTCAAAACTGACCAGAGTTGAAATGGGGCAAAAACAAAATTTCAGATAAATTCAAATCTGAATAGAACACAACAGAAGTGCAAAAGTAAAACTGGCGGAGTGGATCCCTCGGTGAGAACTCCTCACTAAAATTTTCTGTTCAGTTATTTATTTTATAACTGTATATATAACTGCTCCCCGTCGTCCACAGACCATGGACGACTTGTGTGATTGTTTGTGTTGTGAAAATTGACTGTTGGTTGTGAAATAAAATATATATTCATGTGTTGAAATAAAATGTATATTCATATGCTAAAATAAATTATATATTCATGTGTTGAAATAAAATATATATATTCATGTGTTGAAACAAAATATATATTCATGTGTTGAAACAAAATATATATTCATGTGTTGAAGTAAAATATATATTCATGTGTTGAAATAAAATATATATTCATGTGTTGAAGTAAAATAAATATTCATGTGTTGAAATAAAATATATATTCATGTGTTGAAGTAAAATAAATATTCATTTACAGATCGAACGATTTGTTTATGTACACCGATTTGACTGATATTGATTGGGAAGATAAATTTTATACATCGCCCAACTGCACAAATAAAATATGTGTTTGATTGATTGAAACCCCACACGGGTGTTGGGATGATATTGACGTACACTAATCCCAATTGTTTAGTAGTATGTCGATCGATTGGTTGGCAAGCTGTTGTAAGCATTGATTATTTATATTCAATGCTTATGCAGTTGAGTAGTGCACTCTGGATGATGGATGATTTTTTTATCACTATTGATATATACATGTGTTGTATGGAAATCCATAGAAATAAAATCTATGGTATTTGTGTAACGACCCAGATTTTTGATCCATATATTTTAAAATATTTAATATGGTTTTAAATATTTAGTTGATAATATAAATAAATTTTTATATTAAATTATCGATTTAATAATCGAATATAATTTAATTTAGAATGTATCAAATTATTGTGATTCGAAATATATTTAAAATCGAAGTTACAAACTGAATCAAAATGATTCAGATAATAAGTAGGAATTTTATTTGATATTTACGATAATAAATAATAATTTATTATCAAAGAATTTGTGGTTTTCGAATTTAAATTATATTATATAAATTTCTATGGTTGTTATATATATATATATATATATATATATATATAAGTTCAAATTAAAATTCATAATATATTCTGTTGAGTTCAGTATAACGCTACAATGTTGAAACGACAGTGGTTACGCTAAAATAGCAGTTTGTGATCTAAATTAATGGACCCCAAAATATTTGATTGTGGATAGGTTCGAAATCATATCGATATCTATTTAAAAAGGGTAAAAATCTCTTTATTTCAAATCGATTAAAATTGGAAAATCAAATCAAATTAATGAGCCATCCTATTTTTGTACTTGACCTACTATCTACCCTGTACTTGTTGCAGACAAACTTCCTCAATGACTAAGTCTCCTTCATCTATAAATCGCGCCTCTACCCTTCTTCCTTTTCATTTCGTTTTCTAGAAACCATTCTCTTCAAACATAATTAAAATGGTGTGAGCTTTTCAAAACAAAACTGAAATGTCCATTGTCTGTAGATACTGGAATGAAATTCATTCATTTAAAAATAAGTTGCACTAACCCCTTCCTCTCAATTCTATTTTTTCCTCTCCGTTGTTTTCCTGGAAACGAAAATGCCTTAAAACTGTTTTTTTTTTTTGCTAATTAAAATCCTTCGAAGAAATTCCAGAGCCCCAAATCTTTCTAGTATCAAATCGTGATTCATTCAGTGGTAACGGTAGATCTCCTGTAGCGACCATAATTACGAGTGACACTGTTCAACGCTGATTCAAACTAGAGCACCGCGATGTTGTTTGCAACGCCGAGGCCTCGCGATTTCAGAAGGAGATATGGTTGTTGCGGGTTCATGAGGGTCGATGGTGGTACGGAGGCGGATTCTGGTTGAGTGACGGAAGAACGGGTTCTATGTCTAATGGTGTACAAGGTTGAAAGGAAGACTGTGACATCAAGGAGCAAGGTTGACAAAAATTTATGAATTTCCGAGATTTGAACATATCGTTACCTGTTGTGGGAAGCTCGAAGAAGTGTTTGTTTTGAGAGATGGATTCTGGGTTGGGAAAGAAAGCCACGGCTTGTAACTGAGGAGGGTATTGCAAGATATTGGTGGGTTGTTAAGGATGGGTTTGATCTGAGTTCGACAGTGGCTAATAGAATAGGCTGCTGTGTGTTGCGGGAATCAATTTAAGGAAGGAGAATTTTAAAGCAGTTGGTAAAATAATTTATTAATTTAATTTATTGACATATTAATTAGTAAACATTTATAACACATATATGTATCCCATATGATGTTAGACTTTGATGTAACCCATTTGTGTAGAGATCATTCTAGCAGTGTGGCAGTACATGATAAGAGTTAGAATTTATAAAAGGTATGAAGCTTAACCTTGAAAATAAATTAGTTTAAATTTAGTTAGCTTTTTAATTTGTAAATGAAATATCCTGCCCATTTAAGGTAAAAATCTAATGTTGTAAATACATTGGGTTTATAGCTGAAAAATTTACAAGCTAGAGTCGATTTCGATTTTTTTTTTTGAATATAGATGGAATTTAAAAATCAAACGTCTCCGATTTACTCCATCAGATAAAAATCCAGATGAGTAAATCGCACTCATTTTATTTAGAATTATTTTTATCAGTTAAAAATAATTGTTTTGTAACACCTCACCTCCGCTAGGGTCACTCACAAAGGGAATGCACTATTTTTGGAGGAGCGTTATCGAGGTAAACAAACACAGAAATATTACAAGACAGAACATAGATAAAACAGCGGAAGAATCAAAAGATAAATTTCATCACTTTGAAAAAGAGTCAAAACCTTTTACATCAAATAGTCAAGGTCATTATTTTCCATTACAACAAATTTTGTCTTGCATAAATAAAGAAGCATAATCTTAAAATAACCAAAGTAGCTTAATTTCCAAAGGTAGCAGAAATAGCCACAGCATAGCTCAAGATCAAACTGTACGTGAGCTGAACCGAAAGCAATCGAAATCCAAACTAAGTGCTAGAGTTTCCTCCCTGAGAACCTTGGGGGGGAACGAAAGGAAAAGAGGCGAAAGAAAATGGGTCAGTCATAAAGACTGGTAAGTCCTAGTGACTTTCAGCATAAAAACAGGTAAAGGTAACATGACATGTACAAACTGAAAGTAAACATAAGGATGATGACAAGATGGGCAAGATAGACTAAGATAACAAGATAAATCAAGTATAGCATCAATATTCAAGGTTCTCTGCATCAACTGTACTAGAATCCCAAACCTATGTCTTATATTAATCATGAAATGATCCCTTGGCCCAATATCATGAGATGACCCATTACTAGGTCCAATGGAACGATCCACTTATCGAATCGGCTCCCTACAAGTTCTAGCTCGTTGTGTGTCTGTGTCATACGGCCCTATCACGAATGTAGTCACCTGTGCTAGGTCCACCATAGGGTGTGTCAAGCCCTAGGGTGTCAATCACTGACACGAATCAAGCATGCATAGATAAACCTACTGATGCCCAATGCCTGCTTTTTCAACTCCGGACCACGTGCACGACCATAGCCCGCCTGAACCTACACTGGCACACCAACACAGCCGTCGTTCTGGTCGCTTACAATCAGCCCAGTAATCGTGCCCCACCCTGCCTAGTTCCAGGGTACCATGATACATCTAGTGGGTTACTGCTGAAATGGACAGCATAACTAGGATTTTCGTCCAATAGGTTAAGTGTTGTCATTTAAATTCGTGACTTAACCATTATCAGTCTAGCATGTTAAGTTGGTTAAGTGTTGTCATTCAAGTTTGTGACTTAACCCACCTACGAATCATGTATCAAGTTGGTTAAGTGTTGTCTCTCATGTTCATGACTTAAACCTATCATGTGGCATTAATTCATTAATGCACCCCAACCTCTCACATAAGACCTGTTGTTGTAGTCACTGGATATGCCGGGCGGTTCCGGACAAAATTACACCACAACTCAGTCTGACCTCGGGTTTTCAAGTGCGATATGACCAACTGCCCACATTAGATCCTACTGTTTGTAGTAACTGGATTTGCCGGGCGGTTCCGGGCAGAATTACACTGCAAACTCAATCCAACCTCGAGTTGGCCATTTTCAAGTTCACTTTAGTGTCATGTCAATGTTCAAGATTCATGTCAAGTTCGTGTCAAGTTTCATGACGAGTTTCATGCCAAGTTTCCTATAATTACCAATTTTTCCCAATGTTACCCCTTCTAAATATTAGGCTAACAATCTTAGCCTAATTTTCCGTCCGCATGATTTTTGACATATAATATTAGGCTAAAACTTAGCCTAATTTAACGTACACAAAATTTGCATAAAGAAATTCATTAACATAAACATGACATAGGTGTAAACTTGGCATTCTCGGCATAGTCAATATGAACACCATAGGTGTGTACTTGCAAAATAATCAACATGTGTATCATAGGTGTGATCTTGCAACGTAGATTAAATCAACATACATATATGTGAATTTGCAACATAGACTAAATCAACTTACATATATGTGAACTTGAAATATGACATAGGTTTAACATATACACATAAACATGTAGATCTAACATGTGGTCACATATGTGATATGATTTTACAACCTAAAACTTGCATAACATGATAAACTACACAACTTGTCATAACAGATTATACTCCAATATACATATGAAAAGGCTTATTCATTAATTCCCAATTCAACATGATAATAAAATAGAATATCATTCAATTTCACATATAACATAATAAACATCGTTCTATTATCAATTTATTTCCAAGGCATAACATAACTGAATAAATTGAGTAAAACATCGCAGGCATATAGATCTGGTAACATTATGAACATGAAAAGGTTTGAATAATAGTCTAGGTTCCAGAACATGGATAGATCTAACTTAAATAGAAAAATCCCCAAAATCAAGATCCAAGGACAAATAAAGAAAATAGGTCTGAATAGAAAATCAAGCTTAGATCCAATTTCATAGTCATAATCCTAGGCAATAACCTCATGGTCATGAATCATAGGTGATTCGCCACAATTGTCCTTGTCATAGTCATAGGCAGTAGTCTTATGTTCACAATCATAGGCATAGGCATAGTCTTATGTTCACAGTCATAGGCATAGGCATAGTCTTATGTTTACAGTCATAGGCATAGGCATAGGAAAAGTCTTATGTTCACCATAATAGTCTTAGGCCATTAACAATAGTTTCAACGTCATAAGCATAATAATGTTATAGACATGAAAGAGTCTGATTTACAACATGAATAGGTTCAAACTGATTTCATAGCAATATTCCCAAAAGTCAAGATCCAAGATGAACAAAAATAGATATGAATCATACATAGATCCAATTCCAATTTATAACATGTCCATATTAAGTTTATAGTTTTTATCTAAAAGTAACTTGAACTTACAGATCGTGGTCTAAGAAATTTAGATGTAGAAGTCAAGTATAGAAATTTGTCGTTGAATTGTTGAATCGTTGAATCTTGCTTTGATTGTAGAATCAAATCCTCGATATGAAATTCCTAGCTGTAGTCTTCAAGAAATAATCTTTGCGTTTAATTTAATTTATATTAATTTAATTTATAGGAAGAAGAAGAAGCCATGATCATCAAGAGTTTGTGCAGCATAAGGTTAGAGAAGAATGGTGTAAAGAGAATGAGGCTAGGAGGCTGTTTATATAGGATTAGGCAGACGAATCTGGACAGAAAACGAGATCAGGTACATCAGAATGCATTAGGTTCAGAAAATGGGTTCGGGAGGCAGGTCGACCCCCAGGTCGACACTATGGTCGACCTGGTCCCTGGGAGGTCGACACTATAGTCGAACCCTAGATCGACCTGGTCCTGGGTGGGAAATTTCCCACCTAGCCTGTTTTGGGTTTTGAATTCGAATTTGAATTCGAATTTTCGAGCGGTTTTCAATTCTGAAATTTTTTGAAACTTAGGAGGGTCATATCTCCCTCATACGGACTCCGATTTTCGAAAAGTCGGACTCGTTTCCAAGCGGAATTTTGAGACGAATGCAATGGCGCAACCTATTTCCCTTGATTCTTATTTTAAATTTTAATCCTGCCTTGATTTATGGTTTTAACATGTTATTAAAATACGGGTTGTTACATTCTCCCCTCCTTAAAGGATTTCATCACTGAAATCTTCAAGTTATGAAGAATGAATCCTATCATCCAATCATCCATCTACTCAAAACATCATCCACAAGCAATCATTGTCCTTAAAAGATTTCTAATGCTATATGAACATATGCAGAAAGTGTGTGTATATGTTCCTTATCTAATGCAAATGATCAGGCCTGATTGATCTTCTTAATGCAAAATATGTTTAGTGCCATGAATCCAACATGTATGCAAATAGTTCTAGTCACATAAACACTATATGTGTGCACAAACATCCATATGCATCATTCACATGATAACACATTCAATTTCATCCATAAACAAGTATAAACACTCATGCATATGCAATATGAAAATGTGTCTGAGCCGATCTAGTGCCTAATGTGTGTTATGCAAGCAACCACTTGCGACCACTTGCAACCATTAGCAAACATCAAACATAACATGTTTCAATCACAAGTTTACATCCAAAAGGGTTCTACCTAAGGTTATCAAGATAGGATTGAGAAGATAAGCAAGATAAAACAAAGCATCAAGGAGAAGAAGTTAAAGATGTACCCCCAAAACGTCCTGCTTGCGGGGCTTGCCCTTGCTTCTTAGGGCAGTTCTTGCTGATAAGTCCAGTATCACCACACTGAAAGCATGCTCCCATCTTCATCTTCTTCTTTCTACAATCCTGGACTACATGCCCCGCAATACCACAGAAGTGGCATTTTCTTTTCTCACGTGTCTTGTTATCATTATTGTTGTTGTTGTTCTTGCCTCCTTTCTCGAGCCTACCTTCTTGTTTTGAGAATCATTCGCCTTAACCTCCTTCTTGCCATTCTTGTCTTCTTCATTTAAGAGCGCCATATCTACTAACTTTTCGTAAGTAGCCCCCATAGGTACGTAGGTCATAGACAAGCTGTGAAGCGGCTCATTCAATCCCTTGACAAAACGGAGAGCCTTCTTATGAGGGGTATTCACTAAGTCTAGTCCAAATCGGGCCAGCTGATTGAATTGATTGACGTACTCATTGACAGTCATACTTCCTTGCTTAAGAGATAAGAACTTTCTAGCTGTAAACTTCGTTCAGCTGGTGAGAGGAATTTCGTCTCAAACCTTATTCTGAAATCCATCCATGTTTCAACCGGCTGATAGACTTCCCACCAATAGGAAGCTTCGTCTTTGAGCGACCATATCGCCAACTGTACCTTCTGCCTATCGTCCACCTCGAAGATAACGAACAGATCCTCAGTTTCTTTGAGCCAGTTCCTCGGTTCTACGAATGATTCAGTTCCCTTGAAATCCTTTCCACCCATGGCCTTAAAATCTTTACAGATCTTTGAGAAATCAATTGCATGAGGAGGGGGCGGATGAGAAGGAATCGCAGCAGCTGGAGGAGGAATATCTGCTAGGACTGCATCGTTGGCCCTAGCCTCTAAGTACCTCCTGAACCATCCAGGTATTGGCACGCCCTCTGGAAAGTTAAGATTCCCAGACATGCTGAAATGAAAAAGAAGAGACTCAAACGAGGAAACAAAGGATAGTGCTAATGGCTTTTGGGGAATAGCCTTTAAATAAAACAAGACTTTTCTTGAAAAATGCTTCTTTGTAAACAGTTGTGAAAATAGTCTTAGAAGGTTTTTTTTAAAAAACTTTTGCCCAGTCCGGTAACCTTCTACTCTGATACCAAATGTAACACCCCACCTCCACTAGGGTCACTCACAAAGGGAATGCACTAGTTTTGGAGGAGCGTTATTGAGGAAAACAAACACAGAAATATTACAAGACAGAGCATAGATAAAACAGCGGAAGAATCAAAAGATAAATTTCATCACTTTGAAAAAGAGTCAAAACCTTTTACATCAAATAGTCAAGGTGATTATTTTCCATTACAACAAATTCTGTCTTGCATAAATAAAGAAGCATAATCTTAAAACAAAAAAAGTAGCTTAATTCCCCAAAAGTAGCAGAAATGCAGCCATAGCATAGCTCAAGATCAAACCATACATGAGCTGAACCGAAAGCAAGCGAAATCCAAGCTAAGTGCTAGAGTTTCCTCCCTTAGAACCTGGGGGGAAACGAAAGAAAAAGAGGTGAAAGAAAATGGGTCAGTCATAAAGACTGGTAAGTCCTAGTTACTTTCAGCATAAAAACAGGTAAAGGTAACATGACATGTACAAACTAAAAGTAAACATAAGGATGATGACAAGATGGGCAAGATAGACTAAGATAGCATGATAAATCAAGTATAAATCAAGTATAGCATCACATATTCAAGGTTCTCTGCATCAACTGTACTAGAATCCCAAACCCATGTCTTATATTAATCTTGAAATGATCCTTTGGCCCAATATCACGAGATGACCCATTACTAGGTCCAATGGAATGATCCACTAATCGAATCGGCTGCCTATAGGTTCTAGCTCGTTGTGTGTCTGTGTCATACGGCCCTATCACGAATGTAGTCACCTGTGCTAGGTCCACCATAGGGTGTATCAAGCCCTAGGGTGTTAACCACCGACACGAATCAAGCATGCACAGATAAACCTATTGATGTCCAGTGCCTTCTTTTTCAACTCCGGACCATGTGCACGACCATAGCCCGCCTGAACCTACACTGGCGCACCAACACAGCCGTCGTTCTGGTCGCTTACAATCAGCCCAGTAATCGTGCCCCACCCTGCCTAGTTTCAGGGTACCATGATACATCTAGTGGGTTACTGCTGAAATGGACCGCGTAACTAGGGTTTTCGTCCAATAGGTTAAGTGTTGTCATTTAAATTCGTGACTTAACCATTTTCAGTCTAGCATGTCAAGTTGGTTAGGTGTTGTCATTCAAGTTCGTGACTTAACCCGCCTACGAATCATGTATCAAGTTGGTTAAGTGTTGTCTCTCATGTTCATGACTTAACCCTATCATGTGGCATTAATTCATTAATGCACCCTAACCTCTCACATCAAACCTGTTGTTGTGGTCACTGGATATGTCGGGCAGTTCCGAGCAGAATTACACCCCAGCTCAGTCTGACCTTGGGTTTTCAAGTGTGATATGGCCAACTGCCCACATTGGATCCTATTGTTTGCAGTAACTGGATTTGTCGGGCGGTTCCGGTCACAATTACACTGCAAACTCAACCCAACCTCGAGTTGGCCATTTTCAAGTTCATTCTAGTGTCATGTCCATGTTCAAGATTCATGTCAAGTTCGTGTCATGTTTCATGGCGAGTTTCATGCCAAGTTTCCTATAATTAACAATTTTTCCCAACATTACCCTGTCTAAATATTAGGCTAACAATCTTAGCCTAATTTTCCGTCCGCATGATTTTTGACATATAATATTAGGCTAAAACTTAGCCTAATTTAACGTACACACAATTTGCAAAAAGAAATTCATTAACATAAACATGACACAGGTGTAAACTTGGCATTCTCGGCATAGTCAATATGAACACCATAGGTGTGTACATGCAAAATAATCAACATGAATATCATATGTGTGATCTTGCAACGTAGACTAAATCAACATGCATATATGTGAATTCGCAACATAGACTAAATCAACTTACATATATGTGAACTTGAAATATGACATAGGTTTAACATATACACATAAACATGTAGATCTAACATGTGGTCACATATGTGATATGATTTTACAACCTATTGCATAACATGATAAACTACACAACTTGTCATGACAGGTTATACTCCAATATACATATGAATAAACTTATTTATTAATTCCCAATTCAACATGATAATAAAATGGAATATCATTCAATTTCACATATAACATAATAAACATTGTTCTATTATCAATTTATTTCCAAGGCATAACATAACTGAATAAATTGAGTAAAACATCGCAGGCATATAGATCTGATAACATTATGAACATGAAAAGGTTTGAATAATAATCTAGGTTCCAGAACATGGATAGATCTAACTTAAATAGAAAAATCCCCAAAATCAAGATCCAAGGACAAATAAAGAAAATAGGTCTGAATAGAAAATCAAGCTTAGATCCAATTTCATAGTCATAATCCTAGGCAATAACCTCATGGTCATGAATCATAGGTTATTAGCCACAATTGTCCTTGTCATAGTCATAGGCATAATCTTATGTTCACAGGCATAGGCATAGTCTTATGTTCACTATCATAGGCATAGGCATAGGTATAGTCTTATGTTCACCTTTCATAGTCTTAGGCCATTAACAATAGTTTCAACGTCATAGGCATAATAATGCTATAGACATGAAAGAGTCTGATTTACAACATGAATAGGTTCAAACTGATTTCATAGCAATATTCCCAAAAGTCAAGATCCAAGATGAACAAAAATAGATATGAATCATACATAGAACCAATTCCAATTTATAACATGTCCATATTAAGTTTATAGTTTTTATCTAAAAGTAACTTGAACTTACAGATCATGGTCTAAGAAATTTAGATGTAGAAGTCAAGCCTAGAAATTTGTCATTGAATCGTTGAATCTTGCTTTGATTGTAGAATCAAATCCCCAATATGAAATTCCTAGCCGTAGTCTTCAAGAAATAATCTTCGCGTTTAATTTAATTTATCTTAATTTCATTTAGAGGAAGAAGAAGAAGCCATGATAATCAAGAGTTTGTGCAGCATCAGGTTAGAGAAGAATGGTGTAAAGAGAATGAGACTAGGAGGCTGTTCATATAGGATTAGGCAGACGAATCAGGACAGAAAACGAGATCAGGTACATCAGAATGCATCAGGTTCAGAAAATGGGTTCGGGAGGCAGGTCGACCCCCAGGTCGACACTATTGTCGACCTGGTCCCTGGGAGGTCGACACTATGGTCGACCCCCAGGTCGACCTGGTCCTGGGCGGGAAATTTCCCGCCCAGCCTGTTTTTGGTTTTGAATTCGAATTTGAATTCGAATTTTCGAGCTGTTTTCGATTCTGAAAATTTCTGAAACTTCGGAGGATCATATCTCCCTCATACGGACTCCGATTTTCAAAAACTCGAACTCGTTTCCAAGAAGAATTTCGAGACGAACGTAATGGCACAACCCGTTTCCCTTGATTCTTATTTTAAAATTTAATTCTGCCTAGATTTATGGTTTTAACATGTTATTAAAATATGGGTTGTTACATGTTTGTTGCTTGTTTGGATGCTTTAAATATTTTTTGAGGCTATTAAATATATTAGTTATTTAGGCTTGGTGGTTGCTATTATATATATATTGGTGGTTGGATTCCCGAAGTATCATTAGCGGATGCCCGTAGTATCATTAGCGGATGCCCGCAGTATCATTAGCTGATGATTACCCTATATGCCCACACACTATGATAGTGGATGACCTTCATACCGCGATATCCTGCCTTGAAGCAGGATGGGTATTATTTATGTTGACTAACGTCTATGGATGCAGGAAAAACAGGTTGGAGGGATCGAACTGGATTCCTCAAAAATAAATTATCTGTTTGTTTATTTGTTTGCATATATAATTTCATATATGATGTGTTAGAAAACCTGAAATAAATAATTGGTTGTGTGGTGTTTAAATATCAATGGGCTTAAATGTTGATATTTTAAAAATATCGAAAAAGGAAATTTCCAGAGTTAAAAAGGGAAATTCTATTTTTCTAAAATAGAATTTGAAATATGAATAAAATAAAAATATTAACTTGTTTTAATAGAATAAAAACAAGTAGTTCTTTTATAATCAAAGTTTATAAATGATGTGAAACGAATTACCATTGGATAATTCGGAAATTCAAATAGAATTGAATAGGGAAATCTATTTTCTAAAAGTAGAAATATCGATTTCAAAAGAAATTCAAATCGAGACTTGTTTAAGAATGAATAAAGAAAATTTTAATATAGAATTTAAATATAGAAATTCAAATGGAGTTTGAATGTATGAAACTCAATAGAATTTGAATATAGGAAATATAAAGGAAATTCAAATATAGAATTTGCATATAGAAAGTGAAATGGAATTTGAGTAAAGAAATTTTAATATACAATTTGAATATAGAAATTCAAATGGAGTTTGAATATAGAAAATTTGAAATAGAATTGAAACAGAATTTCAATATAGAATTCAAATAGAGTTGAAATGGGAAATGGAATATAGGAAATTCAAACAGAGTTGAAAGGGGAATTTGAATATAGAATTCAAATAAAGTTAAAATGGAAATTGAATATAGGAAATTAAAATAGAATTGAAATGGAATTTGAATATATAAGATCGAAGTATAAATAAATTTGTTTCCAAGTTAGGAAAAATCGACAATTATAGATAATCAAAAATATTATGTTGAATTGGGAAGCTGATTTGATATATATTAAAAATATATTAGAATGGAGTTGAATTTATATATAAACGAAGTTTAAACATATATATATATATATATATATATATATATAATTAAAACGAACTCGCCGCAGCGCGGCAGTTCGTAAATTGGCGCTTCAAATTTCAATTGAGTATACATAACTCAATTGAAGTCGGAATTCTTTGAAACAAGAATCGCCAGGAACGATCTGATAATAGTATTCTAATGAAAGAGCAAATTCTAAATTTCGTCGTATATATTTTGAGCTATGTCAAAATCAAATTTTCAGAAAAATAGTGCTATAACCATTTAAAAACCATAACGTTTTATTTAATTTTATAAAAGGATTTTAAGCGGAAAAATCCGAATTTCTAATTAGAAAATTTCAGATTTGAGTTGTAAAATATATCGGAACTCAAGTGGAGTAGTGGATAGACTATTTTGAAAACAAGAAAATCAGTTTTTTTAATTATTAAGTAGACTTATCTAATTTGAATAAAAATTAGTTAATGAAATTTTGAATCAAAATTGGACTTTGAATAAGTAAACTGGATTTGTAAATTCATATCTGGAATCGAATATTGAAATTTGAGTTGAAATGACATTTGATTGTTTTATAAACAAATTAATTTATATTTGAAAGTGATATGTTCAAATAAGAAGTGAAATAGGCAAAAGAGTTAATTAAAGAATAAATTAGCGAATCGAGTTTAAAATTACTGGATTGAGTTGTAATAAATTGGGATTGGATAGATGTGTGTTAGACAGGTGTGGAATGATGTATATGAAGTATATGAAGAGATTTATATTTAAACACCAGACAAAATGGTACATGTTTAAATTCCATATGAGATTTTATGCGCCGAATCGCCTAGCCGCTAGGCTTTTTCTTTTTCTTTTTGATTGGGAAGGCCTATGTGACGGTTTGGGGATTTTCCTGATGCTCCCGGTACAAAGGAGGTTATGGCAAAATTTTCTAGAAATTTAAGGAGTTAGAATATTTTTAAGAAAATTTGATAGTTAGAAATCAATGTATCGATATATATAGAATTCGATAAGTAAATGAATTTAAAAATAGAATTTTATAAACAAAAAGGAATCGATAATCTGGTAATAGAAAGAGAAACATATATACGTTTAAAAATGAATAATTTTTTTGTATGGTGTTGATTTTTCGGGAAAAAATAAGTAATTGGAATGCTCTCCAATTATAAATAGAAAATATTTTCTAAGTGTAGAAAACAAAAGAAGGCGATATATGAGAATGTTTTCCAAAGAATGTAAGAGACCGAGATGATAATTGAAAATATTTGTTTAACAAACATTGATAAGGAAATGGAAAGGGTGATTTAATTAATGAATAGTAATCAAGGGGCCCAGTGACTGTTTGATGTTTTGAATGGATGTTTGTTTTTCATTGATAGTTAAATAACCGACTATCGAAGAGTTTGCCGATATCATTGTCAATATGGAGGGACCGGTTGGATTATTATCCGAGAACCACTCTATATTGGCAGTAGCGTTGCGAATCAGATTATACGAAGATAATCGAAGACGGAGTAAAGTGAAAGGACTTTTTCTATTAATAGAAATTGTTCCTTCGGTTTCGTTTAATCCCAGAACGAATGTAAATGGACGAATGTCTGACAGAGTATTTCCAATGATTATATATGTTGGTATGCATAAATATACATGGTGGCAACGGATTTATTCCCTTAGAATAATATCTATAATATATTTGTGGAAATCAATTAGTGATTAACGAATCTGACAATGTGGTATTCAAAGTGATTGTGCTATCAGTAAATGATAAGTAATCGTAGCCTCAGGCCTCAACAACCGGGAAATGACAAAAATCGGGCAGGCAACATGGCTATGTGGGTCGCTCCCGTTAGGG
The DNA here is from genome assembly GCA_030737875.1 of Allium sativum. Taxonomy (NCBI): domain Eukaryota; kingdom Viridiplantae; phylum Streptophyta; class Magnoliopsida; order Asparagales; family Amaryllidaceae; genus Allium; species Allium sativum. Next base: position 622,531,884 of record CM060910.1, read on the forward strand.
TGTATAATCACCTATCTAGAGAAATCATTTAATTCCTTATTCTATTCGATGTTGTCCCATTCAGGAAACGGTTGCTGACCCCAACCGTTGGTGATATACATTCGATACACTCAAGCGAAATGAGTGGTCGGTCATGTGTGGGCCAGGTTGCAAGATGTTCTTATTGAAATCCAGTGTATCCCCTCTAGAGCACACTGATCGGAAGGTTGTTCCATACCTTGTCATGTTGGAAATCCAATCTCCAATAAGCGTCATGCGATTTTTGATTTTATACTATATATGGAGCATGAGATGCAAGCGTTTCGCTAGATTCTATTTATTTGATATAGACATTATTATAATATCACTGGATTTGATATCAAAAATATTTTGGTTATCGTAAGGTAAAAACCATCCGTGTTTATGTGCGGATCGATCTTACGATCATCATTTCTTTCGAAAGGATTTTGAAACACCAGTACAAAAATGCATATTTGCGTCGCCTTTTTTGCGACGGTTTAGCTAAAAACAGTAGCGTATATTGTTATGTGCGACTGTTTTAGTTACAAACCGTAGCATGTTGTTTTGAAAATGATGAAGAAGACAAATTTGCGATGGTTTTGTTCAAAAACAGTAGCAAATATTTACAATTTGCGACGGTTATATTTAAATCCTTGGCAAATGAAATGAGATTAGAATGGTGAAATTTCATTTTGCGACCTTTAAATATAAAAACGATCGCTAATTACGTGGAAAAGCTAACGGTTCCAATAGTGTAGGTGCGGGCATATTGAAATCCAAAAGATCCACTGAACACGATAGATTTAGAAAGAAAAATAACAGGAAATCATTTCACTTTTCCCCTAATTCAAACCCTAAGGCAAACATCCATGGAATCATATTTTGCAATTCAGATCTAATCCCTAATTTTCAGGGGAGCTTCGATCTGAAGGAACCCCTAATTTTCAAAAGAGCTTCACACGATTTGAAGGAGACTCATGCGTCGCTCAATCTGAACAGTTCCCTCCAAGTGAAAGCGTATCTCTTGAAGATTGAAGGCACTGATTGTACAAAGGCAACGGATTGTTCCATGCATAGTAAGTTTAATTTTTATTCTTAAGCTTCTACTGTTTTAGAAATTTACAACCTAAGAGTGTCTGGTGCCTTACTATTCTTGGCTCTTTGGCGACCACTCAGCGTGAGTACGTTGCATTGCATGCATTTAGGCGTCTAAGAAATCAGGTTAGAATATGTGTGAATGTTAAATTTTATCACTGGGGTGGTTGTTGCTATAATATTTGTCACTTGTAACTTATTAGCAGGCGAATTTCCTTAATCCTGAATCTGCGTGCAAAAAATATATATATAATACTTATCATGTTTGTACCAAAATAAGTCCGCTGTGCATTATATCAAGAATATCTGATAGAAATGCAAGTGTTACGGCCAGCAAACTACAAGTATATGGATCCAGCATACATGCTTTAACTGTATATTAATAACTAAATGCACCAAGTATAAGAAGTGGCAGTAACATATGATTTTATTACAATAAATACAGATGCAAAGCGCTATTTTAAAGCCTACTCCGGAACTGTTTCCTAGATATGAAGAGCAACCTCCTGTAATGCCAGAATGTTTTATGCCAAGTTTCATTGACCATTTTCATCAAACTTTTAATGGTCCACAGCTGGCTGCAATTTAGTAGGCAGAAATGCATACAGCGGCAGGATCCACGAGCAATAACAGTAATAATAGCAGCACCGGAAGTTCAAGGAAACAAGAACCTTGGCCTTTTACCCTTGTATAAGGTCCACCTAACACTGGGAAAACACACACAGTTTGGGGTATGTTCAATGTCATCCATCTTGTAGAATATCAACATTATTATGTAGCTTTTCTTAAACAACTTGCTCATGTGAACTGGAAAGCAACACAAACAATAATATGTCTGGTGGATCATCTATAGATGAACTGCTGCAAAATATGGACCAAAACATTTTCTGTACTCTTCCAAAACTGTTTCCTAAGCCTAGAATGCTTGTATGTGCTCCATCAAATGCGACAACAGATGAGTTGCTAACACCTGTACTTGACCGTGGCTTCATTGAAGGAGAGATGCAAGTGTATAGACCTGATGTTGCATGTTTGGGAGTGGATTCACAGACACGTGCAGCCCAGGCGGTGTCTTCCTAGAGGCGAACTGAACAGCTTCTACTCAAGGGTAGAGAGGAGGTTCTTGGTTGGATGCATCAGCTTCGAAATCATGAAGCTAACTATTCCCAACAGATTTCTCATTTACAAAGACAGTTAAGTGCTACAGCTTTAACTGGTAGGTCTCAAGGTTCCGTAGGTGTCGATCCTGATGTCCTTGTTGCGCATGATCAAAACCGCGATGTTTTTCTCCGAAAGCATGCTCAAGTTGTGGAAGGAAGAGATAAAGTCTTGGTCGAGATGACTCGACTCTGCATATTAGAAAGCCAGTTTCGCCCTGGTAGTAATTTCAACTTGGATGATGCTAGGGCCCATCTTGAGGAAAGCTTTGCAAATGAAGCTGAGATTGTCTTCACTACAGTTTCCAGCAGCAGGCGTAAGATCTTTTCACGGCTTACCCCATGGCTTTGATATGGTGGTTATTGACGAGGCCGCTCAAGCTAGTGAAGTGGCAGTTGTTCCACCTCTGTCCCTTGGTGCTGCTAGATGTGTTCTTGTAGGCGATCCTCAACAGTTACCAGCAACTGTTATAAGTAAAGCTACTGGTACATTGCTTTATAGTCGAAGCCTTTTTGAGAGATTTCAGCAAGCTGGATGCCCCACTCTACTACTGTTCGTTCAGTGTAGAATGCATCCTCAAATCCGGGATTTTCCTTCAAGATAGTTTTACCAGAGCCGAGTAACTGATAGTGAAGTGTTGCTATTCTACTAAATGAAATTTACTACAAGGACCCTATCCCCCAGTCGTACATGTTTTTTGACATCGTGCATGGAAGGGAGTCCCGTAGAGGTGGTTCTACATCCTATCAAAATGTCCAGGAAGCAAATTTAGCTCTGCGCATTTACGAGTATGTTCAGAACTTTTTGAAACTGAATGGTGGTGGGAAAAAAGTCACTGTTGGTATTATTACACCTTATAAATTGTAGTTGAACTGCATATAGAGAGAATTCGAATGAGTGCTCAACTCGGAAGAGGGGAAAGGCCTATACATCAATACAGTGGATGCTTTTCAGGGACAAGAGAGGGACATCATCATCATGTCTTGTATGCGTGCTTCAAATCACGGTGTTGGTTTTGTTTCTGATATCCGTCGCATGAACGTTGCTCTTACTTGAGCCTGAAGGGCTCTTTGGGTATGTGTCCCTCCCTTACACACATTAACATTGTTTTATTTTCCCTATTGGCAGTTTGCATATTTTTAATTTAATCCTCTCTGGTCACTTTTAATATTAGTGAATTATGGAACCATAATTATCTTATTAATTTTTGAATAATACCTCAGCAGTAATGAAATAAAATAAAATTATGTGTACATCTATGAAGGGAAAGGTCTTTTAACTTGTTTATAATATCATGGTTAAATAATATTTCAGAAGGCCCTCCACCCTACAGAAACTACCTTTTAGAATTTTTTACAAAATGTACACGATATTATACTGAACCAGTAACATGTATTTAGCAGTATATAATGATAGCTCCGTCTTCATATTTTGAATAAATACTTGTATTTTCTTGCATTGTCCATCCAGATCGTGGGCAATGCAAATGCTTTTATGCAGTCTGAAGATTGGGCTGCTCTGATAAATGATGCAAAGTCAAGGAGCTGTTTAACGGATATGGAAAGCATTCCGAAAGAACTACTGAGTACGAAAACCGCTGCAATTACTCATGCTAACTCAGAAAAAGTGAATGACTTCAGGGGCATGAGAAATGCTGCTGCTACTTATCAACATCTCGAGAATTGACCAGTCTTGAATCGATCACTAAAGCACCGGTCGTCCATCACTTTCCGAAACAATTTCAGGGGTCATGACCATTAGATGTTTCAGAAAAGAACCCAGATTTCCAGAAGAAAATTTAAAGAGGGTTAATGGAAGTTTAACCATGGATTTTCATAACAATGGTGCAAACGAGTGGTTTGGATTTTGACTCGAGTTGATTGGCGCTTCTGTATTGTGCATTATGCTTAGTTTTACTACCCACCACCACCAATTTCATTAAACCAGGTATTAATTTAGATATCCAGTTGATTCTGATTTATTAGAGTCTTGTATTTAAAGATGATCCTACTTTTATTAGCTGTGTGCGAGCGATTATTAGAGTGGAAAGACTGTGATTAGCACTGTTCTCAAAATGGGAGGATCGAGAGCATATTTAGTAGTTGAGGGATCATGTTGTGCAGAATTGAGATTAAGAGCTGAATTAGTGGCAATTCTTGCTGATAGATTTTTGGTTTAAATTTGGATTTTTATGACGGGAAGATGAATAAGAAGGTATGTCATATATGCTGGTAGATTTTTGGTTTTTGCACTGAAATGAAAGAGACATATATGGTTTATCGAGAATTTAACAAGTGGGACTACTTTGAGTTGCCATCATTTACCTACAGGTAATGTTTCTTTGTGATTTCGTATAATATAATTTCTGGTCAGGTTTATTGATATACTGACATGTACAAGGAAAATAGATGCAAATTCATGTATACATTTAGTTTTCAATATACAAAGAAATAATATAATCTCCGACTGTTTTCCTCGTAATATTCGTTGGATGCTCATTTTCTGACCATATTGCATAGCTAAATTCCTATCAAGAGGGTTTTCAATCAACTGGTTATAGAATATTTGCTCCATGTCTGTTCTTTTTACAAATTTGTTGGTAATTTTCTCCTTTAGCTTGCAATTAAGAATGGACATGGAGTTTCATTGTAGGTTGATATTCACATATTCAAAACTTCCCATATGTTAATTCACATATACCAACAGTGAGTTTTATTGATGTTGTATTCTCAGTTTCAAATTGAGAAGTATTGAACATCATGCTTGGTCATTAATTTACCATTGGCCACTCTCGGTTATTCAGAAGCATAACAAAGGCCAAAAAATTGTTAATGCAGGTTATTTCGTATTGGAACTATCATCCTATCATTGCATGACATAAGCCACATATTCCTTAAAGCAGCAAAATATTCAAATATGCGGAAATTCTTCCAAGTTTTTTCTTTGGACTTTTCGCGATTTCATGGCTCATATTAAGGATGATATTTTTCCCATTTTGAATCATTGAAGAAACGAGGTTTTCTTTTGTTTATTATAAACTTATATGCATTATAATTATAATTATGTTTTCTTATATTTGGTAACTGTGCCTTTACATGTAGTTATCAGACGACCAAGGAATTTAGAAAGATGGATCCATTTTCGACATTTTACCATTATTTTTATTACTATCTTCTGATGCTGCTAATTTTCACATGTATTGGTTGAAGTTAATTTGTGCCACGATAGCGAGGCAGCTCAGTAACAAAGGAATATTTTCTGAAGATATTTTCTCAGGTTAGATTTTTGATCAAATGACTCAGACATAATCAACCTTTCATATTTGTGTAATACATAGTAGTGTTAAAAATTTCGTATGTTCGTATACATATTCTGATGATAGCTGATCAACCTCTAACCTTAGCCCTACAACTTATTTTGATATGGAGCTATAGTTAATAATTTTGTAAATTCAAATACGGTCTTTACTGCATTAATATGTATTTGTAGAAAATACTGTTCTATTTTGTTCTATATACTTACATATATACACACACACACGGAAAATGCCTTTTTGTATATGTAAACAAAAGAGTAGTCTTCTTTCTTTCTTTTCCTGTAGTGGATATGGAAAGAAAACTTTTAGGAACTATCTTATATTAAAAAGAGAAAAAAGAAAGAAATTTCAGCAAAATTTGCCAATAACTTTGCTTATGTTGAGCATACAACTAGGAACAATCTATTTGCTTCTAAGTGTAACTTTCTGAATACCTTATACTTAGGGAGAGTAAAATATTTAGCAAATGAGATGTCAAATAGTGAAATGTGAAGGTTCAACTTAATGTTATATGCTGCCTATTTATACTAATCAAATATTTTTGAACCTAAAAGTCATCGAGTCAGTGTTTCTAAACAACTTCTTTGCTTTATACAAAACCATATATATATATATATATATATATATATATATATATATATATATATATATATATTAAATAACTTTTTTTGATAAATAACATGTATTCAAAATGATTTGATTGGGATTTTTATTTTTACTTGATATTAACTCAAAATTTTATAGTAATAGTAGTTCTTGCAATTGTTTCCGTAACCAGTTGTATTTTTATGTCATGCTTACCTTTTTCTTAACATGCAGCTTATTTTCTGTGTTCTTTCTTTACAAACTACAAATCTGCTTATTTATATTATTTTGTTTGATCACATATGTTGTCCTTAAGATCATTATCAACATACTCATTTCTTCTGCATGCTTCAAGTAATATTTTCATTTACCTTTTTCTTGCATATCTGGGATTCTCCCTCAAATTGCTTTCTGCATAGATTGGAAGTTAACACAACATAAATGAAATGCCCTTTAATTTTTCCTAACAAATTGCATTTTAGATCAATTATCTGATGCAAAAAGTATGTTGTTGCTTGTAATAGTTTCATGTACCTTTCATTTCACTACATAATATTATCATCTTAACATTTATTGTGGTTTTTCTTTTTAGATAAGAAGTGTAATTTGATCGATAACCAAGCCTACACATTTGCTGATCTCTTTTTCAATCCAGCTTGGGTAAAACCTTCACATTCGCAACTTGATCATCAAACCAAATGCTTATAAAATTCAAATCCTACGGTGCATAGATAAAGCGCACTATATGATTACATTTAAAGAAAAAACTGTATCGCATATAAAAAGTCTCTTGCTTTATGCTCAAAAGTTGATTGCCAAACTGGTTAATGTAAATTATAGATCAACCATTGACGCTTTAAAGAGACTCCCGTTCATCCCAAAAATGTTTAAAACGTCGATTATAGTTTTTAATTTTGTGAATGATTCTTGTTACAGGTATGTGATCAAAGTAAATTGAGTACCATACTTCCAATGGTTTTTCTCCTACCTCTCCATGGCGTCTTTCTCCGTGTCCTATATTTCCAATGCAATCCCTGATTCTTCTCCTCGAGAAATAGAGTTTGGATCTCTCAAGATTGGTAAGTCCAAGCTGAAATTTCCAGCAGGGGTTAATTTGCATTTGATCGATTTTCGGTTTTCTAAGAAAAATCATTCTTCACTTGAAGAAACTGCAAAAGCATTTTGTGGACCAAATAGTGAGGTCAAAGATCATAAAGAAATGCAGACTCTATATGCAAATGAATGTGGTCAAGCAGATCCGTTTACTGGTTTGAAACATAGATTCCTAAATTTAAAAAAGGAAACCTTCTTGGAAAATAGGATCCAGTACGATACTCTTGCTGAGGGTCAAGCTCCTAAGTTCATGGTGATAGCATGTGCAGACTCCAGGGTTTGTCCTTCCAAAATCCTAGTATTTCAGCCAGGAGAAGCATTTACCCTTCGAAATATAGCAAATTTGGTACCTCCATCCCAGCGTGGGGCTTCAGAAACTACTGCAGCACTTGAGTTTGCTGTAAATAGCCTTGAGGTACCCAATATATTGGTTGTGGGCCATAACGGCTGTGGGGGAATTCGTGCATTAATGAGTAAGAAAGACAAAGAGAAGTCCCAGAGTATTGTTGGAGGCTGGGTTTCAATTGCAAAGAGCGCGGGATTGAGTACCAAAGCAGCTGTTGGAAATTTAAGTTTTGATAAGCAATATGCACATTGGGGAAGGAATCAATTAATGATTCGTTGTTGAATTTGCTCGGTTATCCATGGATAGAAAAGCGAGTGAGTGAAGGAAAACTCCCTCTTCATGGTGGATATTATGATTTTGTGAATTGCACTTCTGAGAAGTGGACCCTTGTATATAGAGAAGGGTTAGAGGGTGGCAGCAAATATGCAATTAATGATCGCATTTTATGGTCCTGATATGCTTCTAGGTACATTCAAAACATATCCATCCCATTTGGACCTGTATTAATAAGTTATAAAAAATTTCTATTTCTATTTTTAGAGGCGTTATGGATATTTTTCTGTTTTTATTATTGATATGTATTAATCAGTTATAAAATTCCCTTACTTTCGTAACAAAAAATTTAGATGAATAAAGCATTATAAAAACTAAGTGTGAGCGCCCTTACCATTTGGACATAACCTTGGATGGCTCATAATTATTAAATTAATTAATAATGTGGTTTACTTGTCAATTGCTTCTAAGTGTAACATAAAAGGAACATTATAAAATGGAATATCTCAGATTCTTGATAGATGTAGTGTAACATAGTATGTCCCTTTTGATTTTTTTATGATCTATGGTTAATGAACTTTTCATTTTTGACAAGTTATTGCCCTTTTTACAAGCGATGAAAGAGTATCAGGCTGTTAACAGAGTACAGCTTTCAATGTCCTTTTTAACTTTTCAAGTTTCTTGTACATGTGCGTAAGTTAACTGCTCCAAAAATTTTGCCACTGAAATGTATCCAGCGACTCTAGAAGTGTACTTAAGTGCAGTAACCCGTCCCTGTAGCTCCAGACTTAAGTGCGTGAATTATTTTGCTTTATAAGCTAATTGGCAGGTTTTCAGTATTGTGTATGTGTGTTTTTGTTTTAATATTCTTGATTGCCTGAATTTGATTTTACATTTACAAACTAATTGCATCACCTTACTTGCTTATTAGTATACTTGTGTTCTCTACTTTATCAGCTTTCTGCTTTGCTCAAGCTGGAGGAGAAAAGCTGCAAACCATTTACGGTACTTTTCATGTCACTATTTATGGTTCTTTGTTTGATATTTTCAATTGCAGTCAAAATAAAGCTATGTTGTTGTTGTTTTTTGACAGATGCTGATTCAAGTCAACAACCACGAAGACGAATTGTGTTATTTTAAGTTTTAAGCCGATGAACCATTTTGTTCTTTTGTAGTCATGTGAAGAATGTTAATTTCTGATGAAATAAGTATTATGTAAGTATTTACACGTATTGGTTTGAGCTTAACATATGATTGGCTATGACTCATGCAAACTACTTTTGCTGTATGTTTATAATTTTAGTCTTTTCTTGTTAAATGACATAAGATTTTTTGAGTTGTGTGTATTTTTTTTATTCATATATTTTGCAAATTGCTTATAAGCTAGGAAATGTTGAACTGTATTGACAGCTGATAATCATAATGGTCGAGATGAAATGCGGTTGGATTAGCCTTTTGAATTCAGAAGTTATTTGGTACTGTTGTAAATAAAACACAGTCGCAAATGCTAAACTTATCGCATTAGATATTTTGAAATCTGTCGCATAAGGTCAAAGTTTTGAAGTTAAATATCGTTTTTTTGCTACTGGTATAAAACAAACCGTCGCTAATGAATTAGCCTACAGCGACAGCTATTATATAATACCCGTCGCAAGAACCTGTATATTGCGACGGTTTCAAAACTGTCGCAATAAATTTATACATCTTGCGATGGTCGCATATGCGACGGTTGTCAAATAGTCGTAAATAAGGATAAACAGCTGTCACAAATGACCTGTTTTGTAGTAGTGAAAGTTAAACAATTGGTTGGAGTTTACTCACACCATTCCCATGACTGACACAAAGTTTATTTTGTTTTGTTTTCCCTGAACACTTGGGTGCCCATATTTGTACGAGCAGTCAAGTAGTCGGGATTTTACAGATTCACTTGGAGGAGCTTGAAGCAGGAGGCTTCATCTGTTAGCTATAAACTATCATATTTCCACCGTGTACTATGTGGTATATAGAAACAGGCATTTGTAACTGTTCCAGGAATAACTCTTGTGCTCTGATGATGGTATGTATATAAAGTTACTGATTTGTATTTCAAAAAATTATGTTATACAATATATTTTATTCGTTCCGCTGTGAGATTTGTCTTCTTTGTTTCTTCTATTTGATCATTTCTTTCTTTCTATTTCTCATCCTATGACTTCTTTCTAATAATGGTTCGTATTTCTGTGCAATTTGGGTTGGACGTGTGGTGTTATTAGTCGACTCAGATAGTACGGATTTGTGGTCCATTACAGTTGGTATCAGAGCTTAGGTTGAGCGAATACCTTGGCTTTGTTGGGGTTGTGCTCATTAGAGATAGGGTCAGTAGTACCCTAGAATGAGTTGAATGTATATATACGGGAGAGTGTATTTGTTAATTGATTTAAAAATTGTTTTATATTGTGTTGGCTAGCCTGTTGAGTGGTTTATGAATTCTGATCGAATTGTGGGATGCCACGAAGTCGATAGGAATTTCTTAACGCTTGAACAGTGAAATTGACACAATATTGTTTTAAATTGGGTAAATGAAATAAATTTACTCAAAATTCTATTTTTGATAGAAAAAGAATAATTTTTCTGAAATTATTATAATTTATGGATGTGTTGGTTATTAAAACTATAATCCAATGAGATTATAAAATTAAGATGGTTATTTATAACCAAATAAAATTTGTACATGAATAAAATATGCAAATGAGATGAATTAGGATTGGAGTAAAAACAGAATTCGAAATTTAATCCTGGGAAGTTGGAAAATATTTTCTAAAGTATATTAAAGGTAATATAGCTTTGTTTTGCAGGAGCTTTGAGTGAAAACCACTTTTTAATGGATTTTAAAATAATAAAGTACTAAACTCACTTCAGTAGCTGGGAAATAATTATGATGATGACTGCAGCATCATCAGAGTTCATTTTCGAGTTTTTAAGTGATGGATTGCTACCATAGAAAAGTTTTTGGTGGAAATTTGTTTTGAAAGTAAACAAGTGGTTTGAAAATTCAAATGTTTTGAATTTGAGATGGAAATAAATATATGTATATATTTCTATGATTTCTAAAGGATTTGAAATAAAACCCAAGGATTTGGATTCTGGAGTATAAATTTAACTTAAATTAAATGGATTGAAGTGAGTAAATTGATTAAAAACAATTTGAATGAATATGAATTGAATTTGGATATATTGGTTGTAAATCATTCGAATTAAATGAATGTAAGCCTATATGATGTGGAATAGAATGAAACCAAAAGTTTTGTTGGAAATAAACTTGTTGAAATAGAAAGAGTTGAGTTTCAACATAAGTGGATTTTGAAAAGTAAATAGGTTTATAGCATTTTTCTTACCTTAGCAATTTCGGGGAAGAAATTATTTTAAGGGGGGAAGAATGTAACGACCCGGATTTTTGATCAATATATTTTAAAATATTTAATATGGTTTTAAATATTAAGTTGATAATATAGATAAACTTTTATATTGAGTTATCGATTTAATAATTGAAAATTATTTAATTTAGAATATATCAAATTATTGTGATTCAAAATATATTTGAAATCGAAGTTACAAACTGAATCAAAATGATTCAGATAATAAGTAGGAATTTTATTTGATATATACGATAATAAATAATAATTGATTATCAAAGAATTTGTGGTTTTCGAATTTAAATTATATTATATAAATTTCTATGGTTGTCATATATATATATATAAGTTCAAATTAAAATTCAGAATATATTCTGTTGAGTTCAGTATAACGCTACAATGTTGAAACGACAGTGGTTACGCCAAATTAGCGGTTTGTGATTTAAATTAATGGACCCCGAAATATTTGATTGTGGATAGATTCGAAATCAAATCGATATCTATTTAAAAAGAGTAAAAATCTCTTTATTTCAAATCGATTGAAATTGGAAAATCAAATCAAATTAATGAGCCACCCTATTTTTGTACCTGACCTACTACCTACCCTGTACTTGTCGCAGACAAACTTCCTCAATGACTAAGTCTCCTTCATCTTTAAACCGCGCCTCTACCCTTCTTCCTTTTCATTTCATTTTCTGGAAACCAATCTCTTCAAAAAAAATTAAAATGGTGTGAGCTTTTCAAAACAAAACTGAAATGGCCATTGTCTATAGATACTGAAATGAAATTCATTCATTTAAAAATAAGTCGCGCTAACCCCTTCCTCTTAATTCTATTTTTCTTCCTCTCCGTTGTTTTCCTGGGAACGAAAATGCCTTGAAACCGATTTTTTTTTTTTTGCCAATTAAAATCCTTCGAAGAAATCCGAAGCCCCAAATCTATCTAGTATCAAATCGCGATTCATTCAGCGGTAACGCTAGATCTCCTGTAGCCATTATGAGTGACACTGTTCAACGATGATTCAAACTAGAGCACCGCAATGTTGTTTGCAACGCTGAGGCCTCCGTATTTCAGAAGGAGATATGGTTGTTGCGGGTTCATGAGGGTCGATGGTGGTATGGAGGCGGATTCTGGTTGAGTGATGGAAGAATGAGTTCTATGTCTAATGGTGTACAAGGTTGAAAGGAAGACAGCGACATCAAGGAGCAAGGTTGACAAAAATTTATGAATTTTCGAGATTTGATCATATTGTAACCTGTAGTGGGAAGCTTGAAGAAGTGTTTGTTTTGAGAGTTCGGGTTCTGGGTTGGGAAAGAAAGCCACGGCTTGTAATTGAGGAGGGTACTGCGAGATATTGGTGGGTGGTTAAGGATGGGTTTGATCTGAGTTCGGTGGTGGATAATAGAAGAGGCTGCTGTGTGTTATGGGAATTAATTTTAGGAAGGAGAATTTAAAAGCAGTTAAGGTAAAATAATTTAGTAATTTAAGTTATTGATTATTAATTAGTAAACACTTATAACACGTAAATGTATCCCATATGATGTTAGAGTTTGATGAAACCAATTTGTGTAGAGATCATTCTAGTAGTGTGGTAGTAGGTGATAAGAGTTAGAATTTATAAAAGGTATGAAGCTTAACCTTGAAAATAAATTAGTTTATATCTAGTTAGCTTTTTAATTTGTAAATGAAATATCCTACCCATTTAAGGTCAAAATCTAATGTTGTAAATACATTGGGTTTATAGCTTAAAAATTTACAAGCTGGAGTCGATTTGGATTTTTTTAGAAGATAGATGGAATTTAAAAATCAAACGTCTCTGATTTACTCCGTCAGATAAAAATCCCAGTGAGTAAATATCACTCATTTTATTTAGAATTATTTTTATCAGTTAAAAATAATTGTTTATTGGTTGTTTGGATGCTTTAAATATTTTTCTGTGGCTATTAAATATATTAGTTATTTAGGCTTGGTGGTTGCTATTATATATATATATATATATATATATATATATATTGGTGGTTGGATTCCCGCAGTATCATTAGCGGATGCCCACAGTATCATTAGCGGATGATTATCTTATACGCCCCACGCTATGATAGTGGATGACCTTCATACCGCGATATCCTGCCTCGAATCAGGATGGGCATTATTTATGTTGACTAACGTCTATGGATGCAGGAAAAACAAGTTGGAGCGATCCAACTGGATTCCTCAAAAATATATTATCTGTTTGTTTATTTGTTTGCACATATACTATCATATATGATGTGTTAGATAACCTGAAATAAATAATTGGTTGTGTGGTGTTTAAATATCACTGGGCTGAAATGTTGATATTTTAAAAATATCGAAAAAGGAAATTTCCAGAGTTAAAAGGGGAAATTCTATTTTTCTAAAATAGAATATGAAATATGAATATAATAAAAATATTAACTTGTTTTAATAGAATAAAAACAAGTTGTTCTTTTATAAACGAAGTTTATAAATGAAGTGAAAGGAATTATCGTTGGATAATTCAGAAATTTAAATAAAATTGAAAAGGGAAATCTATTTTCCAAAAGTAGAAATATCAATTTCAAAAGAAATTGAAATCGAGACTTGTTTAAGAATGAATAAAGAAAATTTTAATATAGAATTTGAATATAGAAATTCAAATGGAGTTTGAATGTATGAAACTCAATAGAATTTGATTATAGCAAATATAAAGGAAATTCAAATATAGAATTTGCATATAGAAAGTGAAATGGAATTTAAATAAAGAAATTTTAATATAGAATTTGAATATAGAAATTCAAATGAAGTTTTAATATAGAGAATTTGAAATAGAGTTGAAATAGAATTTCAATATAGAATTCAAATAGAGTTGAAATGGGAAATGGAATATAGGAAATTCAAATAGAGTTGAAAGGGGAATTTGAATATAGAATTCAAATAAAGTTGAAATGGAAATTGAATATAGGAAATTTAAATAGAATTGAAATGGAATTTGAATATATAAGATCGAAGTATGAATAAATTTATTTCCAAGTTAGGAAAAATCGACAATTATAGATAATCAAAAATATTATGTTGAATTGGGATATTGATTTGATATATATTAAAAATATATTAGAATGGAGTTGAATTTATAAATAAATGAAGTTTAAACGTTTATATATATATATATATATATATATAAATATAATTAAAACGAACTCAATTGAAGTCGGAATTCTTTGAAACAAGAATCGCTAGGACCAATTTGATAATAGTTTTCTAATGAAAGAGGAAATTCTAAATTATGTCGTATATATTTTGAGTTATGTCAAAATCAAATTTTCAGAAAAACAGCGCTATAACCATTTAAAAACCATAACGGTTTATTTAATTTTATAAAAGGAATTTAAGCGGAAAAATATGAATTTCTAATTAGAAAATTTCAGATTTGAGTTGTAAAATATATCGGAACTCAAGTGGAGTAGTGGATTGATTTTTTTGAAAACAAGAAAATCAGTTTTTTTTAATTATTAAATAGAATTTTCTAATTTGAATAAAAAATTAGTTTATGAAATTTTGAATCAAAATTGGACTTTGAATAAGTAAACTGGATTTGTAAATTCATATCTGGAATCGAATATTGAAATTTGAGTTGATATGACATTTGATTGTTTTATAAATAAATTAATTTATATTTGAACGTGATATGTTCAAATAAGAAGTGAAATAGACAAAAGAGTTAATTAAAGAATAAATTAGCGAATCGAGTTTAAAATTACTGGATTGAGTTGTAATAAATTGGGATTGGATATATGTGTGTTAGACAGGTATGGAATGAAGTATATGAAGAGATATATATTGAAATGTCCAACAAAAAGGTACATGTTTAAATTCTATATGAGAATTTATGTGCCGAATCGGCTAGCAGCTTGGCTTTTTCTTTTTCATTTTGATTGGAGAGGCCTATGTGGCGGTTTGGGGATTTTCCCGATGCTCTCGGTACAAAGGAGGTTATGGCGAAATTTTCCGGAAATTGAAGGAGTTAGAATATTTTTAAGAAAATTTGATAGTTAGAAATCAATGTATCGATATATATAGAATTTGATAAGTAAATGAATTTAAAAATAGAATATTATAAACAAAAAGGAATCGATAATCTAGTAATAGAAAGAGAAACATATATACATCTAAAAATGAATAATTTTTTTTATGGTGTTGATTTTTTAGGAAAAAAATAAGTAATTGGAATGTTCTCCAATTATAAATAGAAAATATTTTCTAAGTGTAGAAAATAAAAGAAGGCGATATATGGGAATGTTTTCCAAAGAATGTGAGAGACTGGGATGATAATTGAAAATATTTGTTTAACAAATATTGATAAGGAAATGGAAAGGGTGATTTAATTAATGAATAGTAATCAAGAGGCCCAGTGATTGTTTGATGTTTTGAATGGATGTTTGTTTTTCTTCGATAGTTAAATAACCGACTATCGAAGTGTTTGCCAATATCGTTGTCAATATGGAGAAACCGGTTGGATTATTATCCGAGAACCACTTTGTATTGGCAGTAGCGTTGCAAATCAGATTATACGAAGATAATCGAAGACGGAGTAAAGTGCAAGGACTTTTTCTATTAATAGAAATTGTGCCTTCGGTTTCGCTCAATTCCAGAACGAATGTAAATGGACGAATGTCTGACAGAGTATTTCCAATGATTATATATGTTGGTATGTATAAATATACATGGTGGCAACGGATTTATTCCCTTAGCACAATATCCAGAATATATTTGTGCAAATCAATTAGTGATTAACGGATCTGACAATGTGGCATTTAAAGTGATTGTGCTATCAGTAAATGATAAGTAATCGTAGCCTCAGGCCTCAACAACCGGGAAATGACAAAAATCGGGCAGGCAGCATGGCTATGCGGGTCACTCCCATTAGGGTGTATAATCACCTATCTAGAGAAATTCATTTAATTCCTTATTCTATTCGATGCTGTCCCATTCGGGAAACGGTTGCTGATCCCAACCGTTGGTGATATACATTCGATACACTCAAGCGAAATGAGTGGTCGGTCATATGTGGGCCGGGTTGCAAGACGTTCTTTGAACTCCAGTGTATCCCCTTAAGAGTACACTGATCGGAAGGTGGTTCCATACCTTGTCATGTTGGAAATTCAATCTCCAATAAGCGCCATGCGGCTTTTGATTTTATATTATATATGGAGCGTGAGATGCAAGCGTTCCGCTAGATTCTATTTATTTGATATAGACATTATTATAATATCACTTGATTTGATATCAAAAATATTTTGGTTATCATAAGGTAAAAACCATCCGTGTTTATGTGTGGATCGGTCTTACGATCATCATTTCTTTCAAAAGGATTTTGAAAGTTAAACAATTGGTTGGCGTTTACTCACACCAGTCCCATGACTGACCCAGAGTTTATTCTATTTTGTTTTCCTGAACTCTTGGGTGCCCATATTTGTATGGGCAATCAAGTAGTTGGGATTTTACAGATTCACTTGGAGAAGCTTGAAGCAGGAGGCTTCATCTGTTAGCTATAGACTATCATATTTCCGCTGTGTACTATGTGGTATCTGGAAACAGGCATTTGTAACTGTTCCAGGAATAACTGTTATGCTCTGATGATGGTATGTATATAAAGTTACAGATTTGTATTTCAAAAAATTATGTTATATAATATATTTTATTCGTTCCACTGTGAGATTTGTTTTCTTTGTTTTCTTCTATTCTAACATTTCTTTCTTTCTATTTCTCATCCTCTAACTTCTTTCTAATAACGATTCGTATTTCTGCGCAATTTGGGTTAGACGTGTGGTATTATTAGTCGACTCAGATAGTACGGATTTGCGGGCCATTACAAATTGATTTGGCCTCATTCCAGTTTTGAAAAGAAATATTTGAATAAGAAATATTGGAAATAGAAATATTTGAAATAGAAATATTTGAAAAGAAAATTTTGAAATAGAAATATTTGAAAAGAAATATTTGAAATAGAAATATATAAAGCCGTGTTGATTGGATATGCGCCATTGTGACGCGAATGGTATTTATATCGATTTTATTCATTTTTATAATGAATATCTAAAGGGATTTTATTTCAAAATATAACATTTTGAAAATACTATCATTTATATATCGATGATATGGAATATTCAATTTTGATTTGAAATTGAATATGAAGTTGAAATCCTTTTGAAAACAAATTTAAAATGATTTATAAAATACGTTTTAAAAGGAAATCGACGAAATATAATATAATATATATATATATAATGGCCTGAATAGAACGCGCCGCGCTGCGGCAGTTCGTAAATTTCGACCATTGACTTCGAATGGACATTATGGGAGATCCGACCGTCGGATTCCCCTAAACTGGAACTATTGGGTTCGTATCGAAAAGAGCTTTCTAACAAATATTAGAAATTAGAAATGTAATTGTTGGATTTGGAATTATGTCCAAATCAAATTTGGAAAAGGTCGTTGTAAGTGTAGTTCGATGGCCGTTGATGGAAATCGACTGTACGGGCCTTGATAAAATTGTTAAAAATAGTAATAATTTATGTAAAATCATAAGAAATGATTTGGAAAGAATTGGGATGAAAAACTCCATATTTGAAAAGATAAAAATAGTTTTTTATCGAAATGAACTAGTTTTGAACTAGAATTAAAAATCCATTTGTTTTTAAAATAAATAAATTAGATTTAAAATGGTTTTAAAAGTAATCAGAATTTCCAATAATTGAATTGGAATGGATTTGAATCGAAATTGTCTTTGGAATATTTCGATGATGGATTTCGAGAGTATATATAAATTGTTATGGAAATTTGAATGATATATATATTGTTATTTCCAATACAATATTTGTTGGTCGTAGAATTTGATATTGAATATAAGCCGATATATTTTCTATTCAGAGCCTTGTATTTAATATCAAATGTGATTTTGGGTTGTCGTAAATGGTATCTTTAATAATACCATTCTTAGGCCTAACGAAGTTAAGAAAATCAGAAACTAACTGGAGATTAGTTAAGTTGAATTGTTTCTTGGGTATTGATATGATGTTGGTTTCGGCCTTTGGGGTTATTACTTAGGGAATTGTTCACTTGCTAATTTACGGTTAAAGGATGATGGAATGGAATGTGACTTTGGGTTTATTGTGAACCGTGTTTTAAAAGACAATAGTTCTTTAACCCAGTTAAAGACGGGATATGATTTCCTAAGTTAAATAATCATTGATAGTGATTATTGAGAAGATTAAAACCAAGTGGAGTTTTAATGAATCTTTAATTAGATTGAAATGATCGAGAAAGTAGTATAACCATTTTTGCTCTAGGTGATAGTTAAATCTTTATTTAGATTTGAACGTGAAATGGTAATTGAATTTACCGATAACACCGTGGTGTTAGATATGAAGTATTACCAGTTTTACTTCATGGAATGAATAGGTCAGGATTGGGAAATTAAAATAAATGATTACTTCGATAAGGTTCGTTAATCCCAACTAGTTTGGATAAACCATAATTTGGTTTGAATTGATATTCAAAGGAAGATTAAAGAATAAATTTAAAGAATTTATCTTTGATAAAATTAATGGGAACCTTTCCCAAAGTAGAAGAATATTTGAATAAAAAAATATTCTAAATTGGAATGAGGCGTATGTTGTGTTTGTGTAACATTTGTTTATTATATACGCGAGTTATTCAGAAAGACCGGGTTTATCCATTCTGAATAACTGATTCGACGATGTGTCGAGGGTGAAGACGGTGGTAGAAGACCGGAGGTCTTCACATCGTTTGGATAATTACTGATGATCTTGATGGGGCTGTACATCCAAGAGGAGGGAATCAGTTGGTGATCGTCCAGACGTACTTGGAGATCGATGGATATGCGAGGTACAAGTTGCCTCCGATTTCATTCAGTCCCAGAACGAACTTGTAAATGGATTGTGTGTCTGACATTGGATTTTATTCTGTGTAATTGATTACTATAAAATATATATATCTATTTGGCGGCAGAGAATTTATTCTCCTGCTTAACGCCCTTCTGTGAGACATACGAGCTCAGAGGTTATATATTGATGGATATCAATCGCATGGAGTGAATTGCCTGTGTGGCATGCCAAAGTGGCAAATGATCAAGGCTTTTGTCGAAAAGCAGAGTCTTGTGGTTGATGATCAAAGCACGGCCTGTGTGGCATAGCTTTGTGTATGGCGTTAATTCGCGAGCCTCACACCCCGGTGTGAACCAGAAACGGGAGAAGGATCCAGGGAGAAAGTGCGTCTCTTTCTAGTTAGAGGTGGTGCCAGTGACCTACCAGCCCTGACATTTATAAAAAATTTCACCTGTGTGGTTGTGGGAATGTGAGGCGCCTTGGATATGGAGTCACTTGGCTCATTTACGCCCCATAGGGCAGGGAGACGTAGTGTTCAGGATTTTATTTAATCCACATTGAGTGGACCAACCCTGTGGCTCCTAAGGGATGATGCGTTTTGTTCCTAAGACTCGGGCTAGACAGTCTCGAATCGGTAGAGGACGATCCCTGGCCTCGGTTCACAGACGGAAATCCAATTTCCAATACATGACAATTGCAGTTTTGATTGTAAACCTATATATGGCGACATAGTGGTATAGGGCACTTATGCCGTCTATGATCGATACTTATGATTGAAATTATTTTGACACTATGCACTTATAGTAATAATAAAACATGAAATTTCACGTACCAAGCATTCTTGGCTTTATAAGGTAAAAGCCTTATCCTCCGGCTTGCGTTGCACTGTGTGATGGGACCTGGGTCTTATAATAGCTTCATTGTTCTTTATTTAGCATTGCGCTGTTGTTTTACGCACTGGTATTCTTAGGAGGAAACCCGTTCCATGTTATACGGCGTGGTCCCTTGATTTACCTAAACTTAAAATAAAGATTAATAAATGTTTTAGTTCTCACACCAGTCACATGACTGACCTGGAGTTTATTGTTTTAACCTAAACTCTGGGTTCTCCTATTTTTCGCACGGGCAGCTAGTAGTTTTGGTTTTGCAGATTTATATTCACAGGATCCTGATTTACAGCTGGAACGATACTCGGAAAGCTTTGTATCCGTCTATTACTTTGAGTTGTGTTTTGTATTGTTTTTCCGTCGCTATGTAATTTATTATAATCTCTGATATTTTTCTGTTGTATTATAATTATTCATACTCTGTTATTCTTGTATACTGATGGAATTGTTGTAATAAGCAATGAAATGTTCTTTTGTTTGTGTTCTGATTTGTCGTGTTCTCAAAACAATCAGGGGTTTCGAATGGTCTTGGTCGGTTTAGCGATTGATTCGGATCGAGCGAAATTCCCTGTTAGACCAAAAAATGGTCCTAACACCCAATTGATAATGTTTTGTAGAGAATAATGAGGAATCATGAACAAAAAGCAAGAAAAATCAATCAACACACGGAATTTATAGTGGTTCGGCGTTAACAAGCCTACATCCACTTCATGGCTTCTCAATTCATTCAGAAATTACAAATACAATGAGTATTGACGCTCAAGCACTCAATTACAATGAATAATACTCTCCGAATTCATTGATTTTATTAAAGAGGAAGAAGGCTCTTCGTTGGTAGCCATGGCCGAAATAGATAGAGCTTCCTTGAGGCCAAAAAGTCACCTTAAATGATGTGTTGTATGTGTATTTATAGGTAGAAATTCGGTTAGGGTTGAGTGGCCACGTGGCAGCTTCAGAGTAAATCTCGGAAGTAGTGGAGAACATGGGGAAATGGTCTTTAACTGCCCAGAATTCGATTATGGGTAGAGACCCGATCCGGTTGGCCCGATCCGGATAACTCGATCCGGATGACCCGATCCGGTTTACCCGATCCGGTTTGGTTGGTCAGAAATATTCTCTTTAGCTTGATCCGAAATGGTGGAATCCAACCCGAAGCTTATGTGCACAGAAATACGAGTTTACCCATCCTTCGTTACTTCGTCCAAGCAGATGTCGATCTCTGGCAGTTCATACTCAAGCCCTGAGTGGCCTTCCTGATAGAGTTCTTCGGCTTTGGATAGTCTGGTCACAAAGCAGGCTAACATTTTGCGCCCCAAAGTACATCTTGTTGCAAATAAGATGTGCTTTGAATAAGTCGAGATGAATCTTTTTGGATCTTTTTCTGTATAAATGGCTTGTCATATGCCGCATTGCTTCCGTTGATGCTTATCGGGCCAAATTTCAGGGCTAGAGTGGTCAAGATGATCAAGTAATCGTTTAGACTTCGTCGAATCAAGAGGTAGAATTCCTTCATCATAGGTCATGCGGTATGTTTGGCTCCTGTGTGAGATCGTACATGTAAAAGTTGATGCCAAATGACGCCATCTTCCTAAACAAGTCAAGTGCATTACTAAGCTAAGATTTCTTTAATGTATAAGTCAATGTATACAATAGCCGTCCAAGTCATAGTATGGTGTCAGAATCTTCGTATCTTGAGCTAGCATCTGGACCGTTCGGATAGAGCGCAACAGAGTCGGCATATGAATTTGTCATTTTTGCTTGGATTTGGACTATCTCGATATCAGGATATTAATCTAGGACTTCATGATTGCATCTAATCGTAATAATAGTGCATCTGAAAGCCATGATCACTTCAGAATGTTTTATAGTCCCGTGATCACATACGAGTCAGTACGAGATGTTGTTGAAAACATGCAAGCCAATAGCTGGTAGGATTATCACAATTGTAAGGCAGCAGAGGAGTTCATCATACTCTCCATTTGATGCAGTTGCAGATCAAGTCTTTGAATTCTTGCTTGATCCGTAATTTCGCTCACTTGGATGGTCGGGATGAATCACGTCATATTCTAAAGATATAATGTATATGTTCTGAATCATGCATTGAGTCAGGGTCATGTTTAAAGTCAATCTGTCGGTTGAAGTTGATGTTCCTAGCATTAGTGGAGGACGAGCGAAGTCAGTGCTTATGGCCCCAGCATTGTTGGGGGTTATGATAGGTCAATCAGACATCCAATCTTTTAGCCTTTATACTTTTTTCTGCCGCATCGGGTTAGATATGTAGGTTCAACAATCTTAGTCACCCTGTGTCGTTATGTGCACATTCCCAAATCATCAAGGGTTGGAGTTTTATATGCGAATGGTCGAATCACATTCGCGTTGGGGTCAACCCATCTGTTTAGCCAGAAAGCAGTGATCGCCTTATTGAGTATATCAGCAAACTTAGATACTCTCCTCGCATCAGCTGCAGAGTTGAGTAAGCTCGTCAATCTTGCAAGCGAGCGAACGT
Source organism: Allium sativum (assembly GCA_030737875.1). NCBI lineage: Eukaryota > Viridiplantae > Streptophyta > Magnoliopsida > Asparagales > Amaryllidaceae > Allium > Allium sativum. The sequence continues at coordinate 622,554,456 of CM060910.1, forward strand.
CGTTAGTGAGTTATTCGAGCTCCTTCGTTCACGCTTTGGCATAATCCGAAATAGCCATCATAGTCTTGTTGAGTCTATCTCCCATGCTTGGTTCCATTAAGCTTGACAATCAAGACCGCGGGCCCGATTAATGACATTGGTCATTTCCAGAATTGTAAATTCCTGTTAGTCTTTCCTGGGGCTTTTCTTTTTCCTTTATTATTTCAAGAGTCAGATGGTGCTCCATTCTGTCGTGAAGACATTGAGATCATCCATTTCAACATTAGCACACTCTTATTGCACGAATCTGTCTGTCTCAGGATAGGATTTTCCAACGTTTCTAAGAGAATCTCATGGTAGAGAGATACCGAGGTTTGTTTTAGATGTGAATCCGCCAAGTCCTCTTGGTGGGTCTCGATGCAAAGAGATTTTGAAGTTTGAGATATCCAGAATACCGGATACTACAACAATCAACGCTATATATGGTCCAGGTCGATTTACCGATGCCACTGCGGCGTTGAATCTTTCAAGGAATGCATGCAGGGTCTCGCCTGATCTCTGTTGAAGCATCAATTAATGTTGCCAATTTGGCCCTCATCTTTGAGAAGTTGTCGCTAATTACCTAATTTAGCGCTAGTGCCCCCGGTATGAAGTCTTAAATTGGGTGGAAGCCGGTTTCTGGCTTCTTGGTTGCGCATATGTAATAGCAGTCAATCAGGCTTCTGTTTTTTAATTCTGGATGGTGATCCGCTACTTGGATGTATGCAGGTTGTTCTTGAGGAGCCATTCTTCTGCTTATAGTCTGGGTTATTGTGAAGCTCAGATAATCGTAAATGTGCCTAAAGCTGGCAGATAGTCAGATGAAGATGTTCGAAGCTCTTATCTTGTACTCCCCATCCATGGGGATTTTACTAAACGGTGGTCATCAAATCCACGTATTCTCTGAATTCATACTCCCTCATCGAGCTGTGAGTTAGAGTTTGATAGAAAATGATTTATTCGTGTCCAGCTCATGTTAATCCTTGGTCTCCCATCCAAGCTTTGAGGTTCGGAGTCGGATGGCAATGAAGTTAGACTATAGCTTTCTCGAATGCTCTCGTCTTCCCCCTACACGGGGAGCCTCATGTTGAGGTTGAGCTGGATTTTAAACATTCCTCCGAATTGGAGCAAAGGTTGGTCGGGCTTCGTTTAATTTTTCGGTGGCTCTTGCATATCCATCGTTTTCATCCAAAATGTTACAATCGGAAGTTGCATGCTACAAATGCCTGGGAGGAGGTTGGTTGCATCTTGTTTCATTAAAGACGACTATGCCAACTTGTCCTAGGGTCCCATATGATCTGGACCATGGAGCAGGGAGTGTTTGAGCCAAGTTCGTTGTCGCTTGAATTTCCATGGTGCTCGCTCCAGCGAGTAAGTCGTAGTTACTCGGCCTTCCATCTATCCAAGTAAAAAAGTTATCCATCATTTTCTGTCGTTTCCAGAGAAGTTTGTCTCACTGAGCCATCTGAGTTCTCAAATCAGCGAGGGTACCATCTATTTCATATCTAGCTTGACATGCTGAGGGATCATTGCAAGAAGAAATTTGCTGACTTCCTTCGTTCCAAGCGCCTTCTGCGCCAATATCCTCAGCACGGATGAAATTTCTATCTTCCTTCTTCTTAGCCTTTGAGTTTGAGTGTCAGGCAATTTGCCTCCTCGCAAGTTAGAGGTCAAAGTAATGGCGTCCTCCTTTATATGGGGTCTTTCAACCGGGAATTCGGTCTGGACTAGCAAATGGACGTTCATTCTGCATCCATTTCGTGGTCCTCAAGCAGCAATGTGGCCCCAGTCCAGGGGTAATGGTGAAAGGTTGGTAGTTGTATCACCTCCCATTCAAATTTAGACATGGATGCATGGAAAAGAGACATTGCTTTATAAGCTTATGTGATTGTGTTATCCAAGCGCTCGAGTTATCACGTTTTCCATTCAACGTATTTGCGAGGTAGCACTCGTCGTTGCACTTGGGCTATGGCTAGTCACACATGGTGTGTATGTTGATTTGATATATCACTCTTAGGGCCTCCTTTCGGTCATTGCCTTAAGTCGTGTGACACGTCATTGAACAATTCACTCTCAAGGCCTCCTTTTTGTCATCGCCTTGAGTTTCCTGAGAAGTTTATCATTAGGCATCAATGTCAGCCTTCTGGACTTAGCCCTTTGTTTGTTTTCCACCGGCCTGTTGCGGTTGTCGCGAGTGAGGCGCTCGAATTCTTGTCTTGTTATCTTGTACAAGCCTGCACTCTGTAAACAAAGCAAATCTCTAAGTAATAGGTAATAAAGCACATCACAATCAAGAAAGGGTCCCAATTCAGAATCCCTGCAATCAAATAATATCTAGAAAATCATATAGAATTTATCTAAAGGGGTGATGTGTGTGACCCCAATCAATCATGAATAAAGTGCCTGCCCAGGGCTTGTTTGGGATTGATTAGGATCGACAGTGCATTGCCCCTCATGTCCGGACATGAAGGGTTCGGGCTCAGCTTTCACTCTTGCCCCCGGTACTACAACAGGGTAGGAGCCCTTTTATGGCATTTAATCAACATGCCTTTATACTCTCCTGTCGTATGCCCAGGATAGAGTTCGAACTCAGCTTTCAGTCTGCTCCCCGATCCTTCAACAGGGTAGGAGTTCTTGCGGTGCCATTCTATGGCACCTTTATACTCTCCCGTCGAATGCCTAGGGTAGAGTGGAATCAAGGAGGTCTTTTAATCGTGGTGCAACATCACGCCTTGGGGACGTCGTCTTCCCGTCCTTTATACTCTCTCTCGAATCATGAGAGTTAGAGTTGTCCAGGCGAACGGTCGTGTCATTCGCCTTGGCGCTCCTTCTTCAATCTATTTCAAAGACTAGGAGTCTGCCGTCTCGAGTGTCGTTCTCAAACTCGATTTTAGTCCTTACTCCACGCTTCACTCTGGCAGATGGAGCTTTTCGGGCAAGCGGTCGGATCACACTCGCCGAGGTGCTACCTCATAATTCCCGATTCATGGGTAAAGGTGGTTGTTTACAGTAATCAAGTCTCTCTCATCCCGTCAACTCATGGGATGAAGTTTGGTCGAAAGCTGCAATATTGTCCTTTAAATGTTCTCTCAAATCATGAGAGCTAGAGTCATGGATCAAGTGATCTTTCAATCATGGCACACCCATCACCCTCGTCCTAGGTTGGTACTTCTATCCAATCTCTGAGGATTAGAGTTAGTCGGGCAAACAGTCAAAAGACGTTGGCCAAAGCTTTACGTTCCTCCGATCAATCTATGGGAGGAGTGATTGGCACCAAACTTCGGGTACCTGCATCATTCATATCACATGAGTTAGTCATGTCCATAACTCAGGAAGCATGTAAAAGTAAATTGTATGATTGAAAAGTAAGCATATCAAGGGGCAGTGCTGCCTCCTTTAACGGATCGACCCATGTAGACGGTCGAACTGCATCCATCCGGAATCGGATTCGGACATTGAACGTCAATGCACAATTATCTTAAGGTCTGCCACGCGTGAGCCAATGAGTGGATGGTCACCTCGGATCCATCTTAAGCTATACAACTTCTCTCAGGCGAAGGACGTGGCTCTGTAAACGAGCAGTTCAATCGGGCTCGTTACGGCAATGCTCCATAATTCTTCCTGTAGGTGCTCAAAGTTTGATCGGTACTAGATTCGGGGTACCTACATCATCCACATATAAATTCATCTGAGTTAGTTACATCAATAACTCATAAAGCATGGAAATATAAGAGTCATGGTTAAAAAGTAATCCTGTTAAAGGAATGAATATCATTCTGTGCGAAGATGGCATTGCACGCTCTTTGCAGGTCCATTTTTCCTCACTACATCTCTGTCAGGGGATGGCTGTCAAAATCTTTAGCTGTGATGAACGACTTTTCAAACCATTGTAGGGTGGCGGTCCTAAGAATGAACGGACCTTGATTGAGGACTTGGAGTGACAAAGGCAATTAGGTAAATACTATAAGCGAATGACGAGGTCACATCTTATTTGAATCGCCTTCTTGCCTCCATGCTAAGGTCACGGATTGAGTATAAGGGAGTCATGGCTGCTAGGGGGATAATCATATCTCATCCATCCGCAGATATGCCTTTAGTCCCACGTTGGGAATAAGATCTAATGCACAGATAATCAATCAGCATCCAGGCTTAAGTGCTCTAAACCTTTAACTTGCCACCTCCATTGAGTAGCATCTCCTAATTAGCTAAATAGCAGGCTCTTCCAGTAACATGGTCGCCATGGACCATTCCCATTCCATCTTTCATTATAAATTTTAGCAATAGATACCAGGGTGCAATGTAAGCTCTAATCGCCGCTAGAGCTGGTCAGTTTAGACCTTAGTCAGATAAACTTGACTACAATAGCATGGCTTCCAAGGATTGAAGTAATGTTCACGTTTTCTATCACAATTGATGTATGAAGTCGAGAGCTAACGGTCGATTCATATTTGTTTTGATCTCGAACTCTCATCTCTTGACAAAGGTCATATTGTGACTGGTGAGCAGTCAAGTTGCTATCATCCGAGCAAAGATTCATATGTCCAATCATGGCCTGCAGGGGTTCAGCTGTTACCTATCGCTGGGCACCAAAGTATGTTGACCTAACCCTTATTCAATGGAAATCAGTCTTCCTCAATGTGATTGACAGCAAATAGTCATTGCAAAGGTTAGCTAAGTTCTTCGGGAGGTGAGACGCAGGACATTTTATTCATCACATCATACAATTGAAGTGTAGCTTTGGGATGTTGGGATCCTTAGCTGCTTTCTGGTATCCCACTATTGACAACCATGGTCACTAAGATCATATGAATCATCTTTGAAGTAGTGCTCGAACTGTTCTATATAACCGTCATTCGATGCTCCGCCGATTGGACAGGTTTAGGTCATATAAATGGGATGGTCACTGCTCATTAGGGAACAACATCAGTTGCATTGCTGAAATCTACACTATCGGAGTTCCAGAAGATGAGGCTACTATTAGACAATCATTATCTCGTATACTGTCGTTGATAGCAAGCTGAATCTGACTGACAGCTCCTCCCAATGAATGGCATCGGCAAATAGAGGCTATGTCTTCTGGAGGAATCCTAGTCGTTGCCATTTGGTTGTCATATTCTTTGACTATCCACCTTATCTTCATTAACAAACTTTGATGACTACTGTTGGTCAAAATATACGTCGAGCCGAAGGCGAGACCGTCAGCGGGTCCGGGCGCAGCGCCGGCGGGGGTCCGGGGCCCCGCAGTCCCGGGTCCACAGCGTCTTTTCTAAAATGATCTTAAAAATGTATTTTTTCCAAAAATAGTGTTTCGGGTCGGATCGGATCATCCCTTCAAATTACGGCTCGGGAGTGCCTTTAGGCTGGGTCGGATTATGGATGCACCATCAGTAACATTCATTTCCTTGGTTCGGTTCGGGGCACCCTCTTCGGTTCGGTTCGGAGATGCATCATTGGGTCGGGTCGGGGTATCAACAGCAGTTGGATTCGAGTCCTGCTCAATAAGTCGGGTCGGAGCACTGTCCCCGGGTCGGTTCATGGTGCCACTCCTTTATGGCTCGGGTCGGGGGTACACATCCAATCCGATGATAAAGCTTGCCAGGAACTTGAATTACTTGGCTCTCATTCGAGGTGATAGGGGATCGGGTCGGATTGAGGTGTCAGTATCGGGTCGGTTCGGATCCGACCCGACCCGGGCACACCTGAACCAGTGACTGGAACGAAACCTGCAGCCTGCTTGTCATCTTGTTCTGTACTCACTTCATTTCTGCGAGAAGCCCATTGCTTTTTATCTTTTCTTGTAGGCATGGAAAACATAGATTATCTCTTCGGATTTGGTGATCCAAACAATAGAATAATAATCAAAAAAGCCGAGGATTCAATCTTCTTAGTGAAAGCACCAAAGTGTTAGACCAAAAAATGGTCCTAACACCCAATTGATAATGTTTTGTAGAGAATAATGAGGAATCATGAACAAAAAGCAAGAAAAATCAATCAACACACCGAATTTATAGTGGTTCGGCGTTAACAAGCCTACATCCACTTCATAGCTTCTCAATTCATTCAGAAATTACAAATACAATGAGTATTGACGCTCAAGCACTCAATTACAATGAATAATACTCTCCGAATTCATTGATTTTATTAAAGTGGAAGAAGGTTCTTCGTTGGTAGCCATGGCCGAAATAGATAGAGCTTCCTTGAGGCCAAAAAGTCCCCTTAAATGATGTGTTGTATGTGTATTTATAGGTAGAAATTCGGTTAGGGTTGAGTGGCCACGTGGCAGCTTCAGAGTAAATCTTGGAAGTAGTGGAGAACATGGGGAAATGGTCTTTAATTGCCCAGAATTCGGTTAGGGGTAGAGACCCGATCCGGTTAGCCCGATCCGGATAACTCGATCCGGATGACCCGATCCGGTTTACCCGATCCGGATGACCCGATCCGGTTTACCCGATCCGGTTTGGTTGGTCAGAAATATTCGCTTTAGCTTGATCCGAAATGGTGGAATCCAACCCGAAGCTTATGTGCACAGAAATACGAGTTTTCCCATCCTTCGTTACTTCGTCCAAGCAGATGTCGATCTCTGGCAGTTCATACTCAAGCCCTGAGTGGCCTTCCTGATAGAGTTCTTCGGCTTTGGATAGTCTGATCATAAAGCAGGCTAACATTCCCTATCTTCACATTTGGTATCAGAGCTTTGGTTTACAGAGCTCGGAGAACAAGACACATTAGAACATATGAAAGAATTCATCAAAGATTGGATTAGTAATATCCAACGGGAATGACTCGTTTGAGATGGGATCAGCAGTATCCTACAACGAGTGTGAAGAGTATATTTTTAAAATGAAAACGAAGTTTGTTTTGAAAATTTAAATTAATTAAACGTATTTGCATATTTAGTTGTATTGTTTGGACAATCAAGTATATAAAGATTTTGTATATACGTCTGATCCACGTTTGTTCGAAGTTTTAATATACTGGATAGATATAGAATCACACTCTAGTCGCTTGGACATGATTCTGATGATTGACGCGTCATCATCAGAATATATTTTCGTGTTTCGAAAGTGGGATTTCTATATATTTCCAATTGACTGGTGTGAGAACCAAAATTAGATAGGGCCTATTGTTGTGATTTGGCACCAAAAATGTGATTTTTTGACTAAATATCAAAGTTATGTGATTGAAAAGATAATCAACTAATTGATTGCTCGTTGTGTTGTTTGATTATTGTTTGGTTAATTAAATGTTGAACCTTTAGCCAAATTGAGCCAAAAAGTGAATTGTATTGAAAATTAGTCGCATTTGCATGCATATACATGTACTTACATTGAACATGTCATTAGCAAGGAGGCTAGAGCAGAGGAATACAATTGTTTGCCCGACAAATAGGTACATGTTTATTGTATTTCTTGGGTTTTTGGTGATTTTATGAGCCGATTGGCTAGCCTCTTGGTTGTTTCTTTTTCTTTTTGGATTACTGAGGGCCATGGGAGGCTATTTTAAATATCCTGAAGCTCCCGGTGCAGGGGAGGTTATGGCGAAATTTTTCGAAAAATTAGGGTGTTAGCCAAATTTTTGAAAAATTTGAAAAGTTCTTAGAAACTGAAAAGTTAAAGAACCTAAGCCATAATAAAAATAATGAAAGTTGAGTTGATTTGTAAAACAACTTTCAGCTTTGTTCCTTTTCGAGGACGAAAAGTTTTAAGTGGGGGAGATTGTAATTACCCGGAAATCCGAGCCAATTTAAAAAAATTATTTTGGCAATTTCAATGAATTTTGAATATTTAAAATGAATTATTTTAAATAACAATGGCGAGAAATTTATTTTGAATAGAATTAGAATGTGTATATTTATATAGATCATCGTTAGAATATAAATATTTTATTTTAATTATAAATGGAACTGAAAATGGCGCGGTAGTTCGAAAATTCGATTTCGATTTTCAATTGATTATACAGAATACAATATAAGTCAGAATTGAACGAAACAAGAAATATTTGAATCTATTTAACGATATCTTTCTAACAGATCTAAGAAACTGAGATTTCACTTTATAGAGTGAAAGATACGTCCGGTTTAAAATTCAAAAAAGACGCTGTGGAATTTATATATATTTTAATATATATAAAGCCCTTTAAAAATAGCCATTTTGCAAACGACCTCTGTTTTCGACGAAACCACTTTTGTTGGATCCGGGATGTCAAATTATTACTAGGTTTCAAAATTCATAATTTTTGAAATCAATATGTGAGCGTGGCACAAGAAAACGTGTTTTGACAGTTTCAGTCAATTTCGATCGACCAGAAAATTGCCTTTTTTCAAACGGTCTCAGAAATTGACAAAATTAGTTTTGTTAGGACCGTATCGTTAATACGAAGCTAGAAATAATTTTTCAAGAATTTTTAGAGTCTGTGTGTGGCCCCGATAAATTAAATGTACGTTTAGATTAAATATATATTAATTAGTATTTTAATTTTGATAAAAACTAATTCAAGCAGTCGAATTGGCTTATGAAACATATCCCATTGTATTCGGAATATGGGTATTTAGCTAACGGCGACAATCGGTGGGTTCGATTTGGGGTTCGAATAAAAAGTTTCCTTTTATAGAAATAGAAATATTTAAAAAATAAACTAAATTCCCATTCGTTCAACAACCTGTAACCCTAGCAGACCGACGACGGAAAAGACTCGATTTTTCTTGCCATGAATTCTCCAAATCGGTAGCGAGTTTAACCCAGGTTCTTTAGAGGATATTGAAGAGCTTCTTCCCCTCCTCATATCCATACCCCTTCATCATCTATCGTTGAGAGTCAAGAGGGAAATCAGAGCTTCAACACAGCTCGTTCGAGCTCGAGTAGCGGCGTCAGGGGGGCATTGATCAGAGGGTCGTTCGAAGGGGTGGTGCGCCTCGCGTAGGCGCTCCAGGTGGTCATCGTCGATCATCCTCCGGCGGTGGGATTTGGCAACGGCGGCGTGACCTAGGGTTGAAGAAACAGGCGGCGGCGGTAGGGTTAAACGATGAAGATAGTTAATAATTTATTTATTTATTTATCTTATAAAGGTCATTAACGAATAAAATTCAATAACTCTCTCATACGAGGTCGAAAATGCGAGCGGTCAGTTGCGTTGAACTCGTGTCGGCGAACTCTACAATTCAAAACTGACCAGAGCTAAAACGGGGCAAAACATAATTTCAGATAAATTAAAATCAGAACAGAACAGAAGTGCAGAAGTAAAACTGGTGGAGTGGATCCCTCGGTGAGAACTCGTCATTAAAATTTTCTGTTCAGTTATTTATTTTATAACTGTATATATAACTGCTCCCCGTCATCCACAGACAATGGACGACTTGTGTGATTGTTTTTGTTGTGAAAATTGACTGTAGGTTGTGAAATAAAAAATATATTCATGTGTTGAAATAAAATATATATTCATGTGTTGAAATAAAATATATATTCATGTGTTGAAACAAAATATATATTCATGTGTTGAAAGAAAATATATATTCATGTGCTGAAGTTAAATATATATTCATGTGTTGAAGTAAAATAAATATTGATGTGTTGAAATAAAATATATATTCATGTGTTGAAATAAAATATATATATTCAGGTGTTGAAATAAAATATATATTCATGTGTTGAAGTAAAATAAATATTCATTTATAAAGCGAACGATTTGTTTATGTATGCCGATTTGACTGATATTGATTGGGACGATAAATTTTACACATCGCCCAACTGCACATATAAAATATGTGTTTGATTGATTGAAACCCCACACGGGTGTTGGGATGATATTAACGTACACTAATCCCAATTGTTTAGTTGTATGTCGATCGATTGGTTGACAGGCTATTGTAAGCGTTGATTATTTATATTCAATGCATATGCAGTTGAGTAGTGCACTCTGGATGATGGATGATTTTTTATCACTATTGATATATACGTGCGTTGTATGGAAATCCATAGAAATAAAATCTATGGTAATTGATTGGGCCTCATTCCAGTTTTGAAAAGAAATATTTGAAAAAGAAATAATGGAAATAGAAATATTTGAAAAGAAATATTTGAAATAGAAATATTTGAAAAAGAAATATTTGAAATAGAAATATATAAAGCCTTGTTGATTGGATATGCGCCATTTTTACGCGAACGGTATTTATATCGATTTTATTCATTTTTATAATTAATATCGAATGGGAATTGATTTCAAAATATAACATTATGAAAATACTATCATTTATATATCGATGATATGGAATATTCAATTTTGATTTGAAATTGAATATTGAGTTGAAATCATTTTGAAACCGAGTTTAAAACGATTTATAAATTACGTTATAAAAGGAAATCGACAATATATATATATATATATATATATATATATATATATATATATATATATATATAATGGCCTGAATAGAACGCGCCGCGCTGCGGTAGTTCGCGAATTTCGGCCATTGACTTCGAATGGACATTACGGGAGATCCGACCGTCGGATTCTCCTAAAACTGGAACCGTTTTGTTCGTATTGAAAAGAGCTTTCAAATGAATATTAGAAATCAGAAATCTAAGGGTTGGATTTGGAATTATGTCCAAATCAAATTTGGAAAAGGTCATTGTAAGTGCAGTTCGATGGCCGTTGATGGAAATCGACTATACAGGCCTTGATAAAATTATTAAAAATAGTAATAATTTGTGTAAAATCATAATAAATGATTTGGAAAGAATTGGGATGAAAAACTCCATATTTGACAAGATAAAAATAGATTTTTATCGAAATGAACTAGTTTTGAACTGAATTAAAAATCCATTTGTTTTTAAAGTAAAGAAACTGGATTTGAAATGGTTTTAAAAATTACCAGAATTTCCAATAATTGAATTGGAATGGATTTGAATCGAAATTGTCTTTGGAATATTTCGATGTTGGATTTCGAGATTATACAGATATAGTTATGGAAATTTGAAAGATATATATATCGTTATTTCCAATACGATATTTGTTGGTCGTAGAATTTGATATTGAATATAAGCCGATATATTTTCTATTCAGAGCCTTGTATTTAATATCAAATGTGATTTTGGGTTGTCGTGAATGGTATCTTTAATAATACCGTTCTTAGGCCCAACGGAGTTAAGAAAATCAGAAACTAACTGGAGATTAGTTAAGTTGAATGGTTTCTTGGGTATTGATCTGATGTTGGTTTCGGCCTTCGGGGTTATTACTTACAGAATTGTTCACTTGCTAATTTACAGTTCAAGGCTGATGGAATAGAATGTGATTTTGGGTTTATGGTGAACTGTGTTTTAAAAGACGTTGGTTCTTTAACCCAGTTAAAGACGGGATATGATTTCCCAAGTTAAATAATCATTGATAGCAATTATTGGGAAGATTAAAACCAAGTGGAGTTTTAATGAATCTTTAATTAGATTGAAATGGCCGAGAATGGAGTATCACCATTTTTGCTCCAGGCGATAGTTAAATCTTTAATTAGATGTGAACCTGAAATGGTAATTGAATTTACCAATAACACTGTGGTGTTAGATATGAAGTATTACTAGTTTTACTTCATGGGATGAATAGGTTGGGATTGGGAAATTAAAACAAATGATTACTTCGGTAAGGTTCGTTAATCCCGACTAGCTTGGATAAACCATAATTTGGTTTGAATTGATATTTAAAGGAAGATTAAAGAATAAATTTAAAGAATTTATCTGTGATAAAATTAATGGGAACCTTTCCCAAAGTAGAAGAATATTTGAATAAAAGAATATTCTGAATTGGAACGAGGCGTATGTTGTGTTTGTGTAACACTTATTTGTTATATACGCGAGTTATTCAGAAAGACCGGGTTTATCCCATTCTGAATAACTGATTCGACGATGTGTTGAGGGTGAAGACGGTGGTAGAAGACTAGACGTCTTTACATCGTTTGGATAATTACTTATGATCTTGATTGGGCTATACATCCAAGAGGAGGGAATCAGTTGGTGATCGTCCAAACGTACTTGGAGATCGATGGATATGCAAGGTACAAGGTGCCTCCGGTTTCTGTAACACCCCTAAGTCCTATATCGTGGAAGCCTGTGTGAAGTTGGTCCTTATATAGTAGAGCCCATCTCTTACTACCGCCGAGGCCTTTTGAGGAACAAAACCCTATACCTATACGGTGGCTAAAGTTTGGGACAGTATCTTGCATGAACAGAGGTGCGGGCTATTACAGTGGTACCAGAGCCAATACTCAATCGGAACTGTGGCTCCTGTGTGGACCACAGTGCCTGGGTGAGGTGTTTGTGAGCCAACGAGGACATTGGGTTCTGTAGGAGGGGAGAATGTAACACCCCTAAGTCCCATATCGTGGAAGCCTGTGTGAAGTTGATACTTATATAGTAGAGCCCATCTCATACTACCGCCAAAGCCTTTTGAAAAACAAAACCCCATACCTATACGGTGGCTAATGTTGGGGACAGTATCTTGCGTGAACAGAGGTGCAGGATGTTACAGTTTCGCTCAGACCCAGAACGAACTTGTAAATGGACTGTGTGTCTGACATTGGATTTTATTCTTTGTGATTGATTTCTATTAAATATATATCTTTTTGGTGGCGGAGAATTTATTCTCTTGCTTAACGCCCTTCTCTGAGACGTACGAGCTCAAAGGTTATTTATTGATGGATATCAATCGCATGGAGTGAATTTCCTATATGGCATGCCTAAGTGGCAAATGATCAAAGCTTTTGTTGAAAAGAAGAGTCTTGTGGTTGATGATCAAAGCACGGCCTGTGTGGCATAGCTTTGTGTATGGCGTTAATTCGCGAGCCTCACACCCCGGTGTGAACCAGAAACGGGAGAAGGATCCAAGTAGAATGTGTGTCTCTTTCTACTTAGAGGTGGTGTCAGTGACCTACCAGCCCTGACATTTTTATTTATTTTTTCACCTTTGGGGTTGAGGGAATGCGCGACGCCTCGGATATGGAGTCATTTGGCTCAATTACGCCCCATAGGGTGGGGAGACGTAGTGTTCAGAGATTTATTTAATCCACGTAGAGTGGACCGGGCCCTGTGGCTCCTAAGGGACGATGCGTTCTGTTCCTGAGACTCGGGTAGACAGTCTCGAATCGGTAGAGGACGATCCCTGGCCTCGGTTCACAGACGAAAATCCAATTTCCAATACTGATAATTGCGGTTTTGATTGTAAACCTATATATGGCGACATAGTGGTATGGGGCACTTATGCCGTCTATGATTGATACTCATGATTGAAATTGTTTTGACACTATACACTTATAGCAATAATAAAATATGAAATTTCACGTACTAAGCATTCTTGGCTATTATAAGGTAAAAACCCTATCCTTCGGCTTGCGTTGCATTGTGTGATGGGACCTGGGTCTTATAATAGCTTCATTGTTCTTTATTTAGCATTGCGCTGTTGTCTTATGCACTGGTATTCTTGGGAGGAAACCCATTCCGTGTTATACGTCTTGGTCCCTTGATTTACCTAACTTTAAAATAAAGATTAATAACTGTTTTAGTTCTCACACCAGTCACCTGACTGACCTGGGGTTTATTGTTTTAACCTAAACTCTGGGTGCTCCTATTTTCCACATAGGCAGCTAGTAATTTTGGTTTTTCAGATTTATATTCACAGGATCCTGATTTATAGCTGGAACGATATGTAAAGACCCGCAACCTCCCCGTAAAGGGAAGCGTCGGATAGTTCGAGAACAAACCACAACAGAACGCATACAGAAGGACATTTCATTGTATATACAACAATGCATCAGATTACAAGAATATACAGAGTATAAATGAATATTACACCGAAATATCAGAGATTTAAATTACATTTAAATACATAGCAGCGGAAAATAATACAATACACAACTAGAAGCAGATATACGGATACAAAGCTTTCCGGATATCGTTCCAGCTGTAAACCAGGATCCTGTGAATATAAATCTGCAAAACCAAAACTACTAGCTGCCCGTGTCAAAAATAAGGGCACCCAGAGTTTAGGTTAAAACAATAAACTCCAGGTCAGTCATGTGACTGGTGTGAGAACTAAAACAGTTAATCTTTATTTCAAAGTTAGGTAAATCAAGGGACCACGCCGTATAACACGGAACGGGTTTCCTCCCAAGAATACCAGTGCATAAAACAAACAGCGCAATGCTAAATAAAGAAAAATGAAGCTGTTATAAGACCCAGGTCCTATCACACAATGCAACGCAAGCCGGGGGATAGGGTTTTCCCTTATAACAGCCAAAGAATGCTTGATACGTTTAAAACAAATCATTTGATACTATTATAAGTGCATAGTGTATATAACAACTTCAAATCATAAGTATCAATCATAGGCGGCATGGGTACCATATATCATGTCGCCATATATAGGTTTACAAATAAAACCGCAAATGTCACGTATTTGGAAATTGGATTTCCATCTATGAACCGAGGCAAAAGATAGTCCTCAACCGATTCGAGACGCTCTAGCCCGCCCCTCAGGATCAGAGCTCGAGTGACCCTTGGATCGTCAGGGCCGGTCCACACGGAGTGGATTAAAATGCCTGAACATGCGTTTCCCCGCCCTATGGGGCGTAAACGAGCCAACTAAATGACTCCATCGGTTCGAGAACGACCGATCAATCCGAGGCGCCTCGCAACAGCAACAACCACATAAGTCAAACTCGTCAGGGCGTGTAAAACCACTGACGCCACTTCTAGCTAGAAAGAAACGCAAGTCCTCCCTGATGTCCCTCCCGTTTTTGGTTCATACCGGGTGTGAAACTCGCGAAGTAAACGTTACACAAAGCTACGCCACAAAGGCCGTGCTTTGATCATCACCACAAGACTTTGCTTTTCAACAGAAGCCTTGATCATTTGCATCTTAGCATGCCACACAGGCAAACCATCCTATGCAACCGATATCAGTCACACAGAATGAAATCCAATGTCAGACACACAGTCCATTTACACGTCCGTCCTGGGTCTGAACGAAACCGGAGGCACCTAGTACCCCGCATATCCATCGATCTCCAAGTACGTCTGGACGATCACTAACTGTTTCCATCTTCTTGGGTGTACAGCCCAATCAAGATCATCAGTTATCCCCCAAACGACGTGAAGACCTCCGGTCTTCGACCATCGTCTTCATCTTCGACTTATCGTCGTATCAGTTATTCAGAATGGGATAAACCCGGTCTTTCCGAATAACTCGCGTATATTTTAAATAAGTGTTACACAAACACAACATACGCCTCATTCCAATTCATTAGTCACTAACCGTAAATTAATCAAGAGAATAATTTCCCAAATATTAACCCCGAAGGCCGAAACCAACATCAGATCAATATCCAGAAAACCATTCTACTTAGCTAACCGACAGTTAGTTTCTAAATTTCACGTTCAAATCTAATTAAAGATTTAACTATCGCCTGGAGCAAAACTGGTGATACTCCATTCTCGATCTTTTCAATCTAATTAAAGATTCATTAAAACTCCACTTAGTTTTAATCTGTGACTGGGTTAAAGAATCAGTGTCATTTAAAACACGGTTCACGATAAACCCATAGTCACATCCCCTTAATTATCGGGTTAAAGAACAAGTGTTATTTAAAACACTGTCCACGATAAACCCAAAAATCAATATCGATTCAATTCCAATTAAATGTTATTTAATTGGTACACTTCATTAAATCTAAATAAAAAGATTTAATCTTTTCTCAACTGGGTTCAAGAACAGTGTTAGTGAAGACACCATTCACGACAAACCCAAATCACATTCATTAATTATCGGGTTAAAGAACAAGTGTTATTTAAAACACTGTTCACGATAAACCCAAAAATCAATATCCATTCAATTCCAATTAAATATTATTTAATTGGTACCCTTCATTAAATCTAAATAAAAAGATTTAATCTTTTCTCAACTGGGTTCAAGAACAGTGTTAGTGAAGACACCATTCACGACAAACCCAAATCACATTCATTAATTATCGGGTTAAAGAACAAGTGTTATTTAAAACACTGTTCACGATAAACCCAAAAATCAATATCCATTCAATTCCAATTAAATATCATTTAATTGGTACACTTCATTAAATCTAAATAAAAAGATTTAATCTTTTCTCAACTGGGTTCAAGAACAGTGTTAGTGAAGACACCATTCACGACAAACCCAAATCACATTCGATTAATTATCGGGTTAAAGAACAAGTGTTATTTAAAACACTGTTCACGATAAACCCAAAAATCAATACCAATTCAATTCCAATTAAATATCATTTAATTGGTACACTTCATTAAATCTAAATAAAAAGATTTAATCTTTTCTCAACTGGGTTCAAGAACAGTGTTAGTGAAGACACCATTCACGACAAACCCAAATCACATTCATTAATTATCGGGTTAAAGAACAAGTGTTATTTAAAACACTGTTCACGATAAACCCAAAAATCAATACCAATTCAATTCCAATTAAATATCATTTAATTGGTACACTTCATTAAATCTAAATAAAAAGATTTAATCTTTTCTCAACTGGGTTCAAGAACAGTGTTAGTGAAGACACCATTCACGACAAACCCAAATCACATTCGATTAATTATCGGGTTAAAGAACAAGTGTTATTTAAAACACTGTTCACGATAAACCCAAAAATCAATACCAATTCAATTCCAATTAAATATCATTTAATTGGTACACTTCATTAAATCTAAATAAAAAGATTTAATCTTTTCTCAACTGGGTTCAAGAACAGTGTTAGTGAAGACACCATTCACGACAAACCCAAATCACATTCGATATTCAATACAAGGCTCTGAATAGAAAATATATCGGCTTATATTCAATATCGAATTCTACGACTAACAAATGTCGTATTGGAAATAACGATATAAATATATATCTTTCAAATTTCCATAACAACACCTGTATAATCACGAATTCCAACATCGAAATATTCCGAAGACAATTTCGATTCAAATCCACTCCAATGCAATCATTGGAAATTTTGGTTATTTTCAAAACCATTTCAAATTCAATTTATTTATTTAAAAATAAATAGAATTATAATTCTAGTTCAAAACTAGTTCATTTCGATAAAAATCTATTTTTATCTTTTCAAATATGGAGTTTTTCATCCCAAACTTTCACAAATCATTTCTTATGATTTTACACAAATTATTACTATTTTTAATAATTTTATCAAGGCCCGTACAGTCGATTTCCAACAACGGCCATCGAACTGCACTTACAGCGACCTTTTTCGAATTTGATTTGGACGTATCTCCAAATCCAACCGTTAGATTTCAAATTTCTAACATTCATTAGAAAGCTCTTTTCGATACGAACCCAACGGTTCCGGTTTTAGGAGAATCCGACGGTCGGATCTCCCGTAATGTCCGTTTGAAATAAATGGTCGAAATTCGCGAACTGCCGCGGCGCGGCGCGTTCTATTCAGGCCATTATATTATATATATAATATATATAATATATATTTCATCGATTTCTATTTAAAACGAATTATATAAATAGTTTTGAATTCGTTTCAAAAACAATTTCAACTTCCTTTTCAATTAAAATAAAAATTGAATTCTTCTTTATAAATTCGTTTTAAAATTCATTTCTATTCAATTCAAATTTCAATTCAATTTGAATTCATTTCAATTTGTTTTCAATTCAATTCGAAATCGTTTTCAATTCAATTCAAAATCGTTTTCAATTCAATTCATTTCGAAATCGCTTAAAATTGATATAAATATCGTTCACGTCAAAATGGCGTCAATCTAATCAACACGGCTTCATAAATTTTCTATTTTCAAATATTCTATTTCAAATATTTCTTTTTCAAATATTTCTTTTTCAAAACTGGAATGAGGCCCAATCAATTACCATATAAAGTTAATTATATGGATTTTCATACAACACATGTATAATAGCCTTGAAAAATAATCAACCATCAACCAAAGTGCACTACACTGTATAAGCATCAAATATAGACATTTAACGCTTATAGCAGCTTGTCAATCAATCGATCGACATATTTAATCAATCAGGATGAGTGAACTTCAAATTTCATCCTAACACCCGTGTGGGGTTTCAAACAATCAAACACATGTTTTATTTGTGCAGTTAGGCGATGTGTAAAATTTATCGACCCAATCAACGTCATTCAAATAGGTGTACATAAACAAACCGTCTGGTTTGTAAATGAATATTTATTTATTCACATTCACGTTAAAAATTATATTTTTAACGGTAACACATTTTATTTTAACATATGAATTTCTATTCAGTTCATTCTTTAAATAAAATGCTATTTTTATTTTTCTAACTTATTTTAGAAAATTTCGGCGGCATAACGGCACGATACCAGAAACGGGACAAGGCCTAGCCTTATCCCCGGTCTAGTGAAGGCCCACGCCATTCACACATCAATCAAATTCATTTCGTTATGCAAACCACAAAATTTGGAGTAAGGGTCTAACCTAGCCTTACTCCTTCGCCTTATAACGGCGCACGTCTAATCCTAACCAACTTATCGATTCGATTTTTCACGCCACAAACCACATTCAAACCAATATCGCAATCAATAACCAAACAGCCAAACAAACAAGTCCATGGTCTGTGGACGATTGTGTCGGGTGCTACTAAGCACCGTCTGCATCCTAGTATATATATATATAACTAGAAAAGTAGAATTTGAGTGAGAAGTTCTCACCTATAGCTATCCTAGCTCCACGGCACTTCACTGATAGAAAACTTCATCGCTATCGCACCTTCGTCATCTTCGTTGCCCGTATTCACTATATATATAAAAATCGAATTTTTACTTCAAAGTTCAATATATAAAAATCGAATTTTTAGTTCAAAGTTCATAGATAAAAATTATATTTTTACTTCGCCATTCAATATAGAAAAATTATATTTTTTACTTCGCTATTCAATATAGAAAAATTATATTTTTACTTCGCTATTCAATATAGAAAAATTATATTTTTACTTCGCTATTCAATATAGAAAAATTATATTTTTACTTCGCTATTCAATATAGAAAAATTATATTTTTTACTTCCATGTTATATAAAAGATTACATTTTTATCACTTACAACATAAAATAAAATTTAGCTTTAAAGTAAATAAAAGAAAAACAGTTTTAAAAATAAAGAAAATTCAGTTTTTTACTTTTAAAAAAAATATGCAGTTTTTTACTAATTTTAAAAAATGCAGTTTTACTTTTTATTCCTTTTTTAAAAATTCTGTTTTGATTTCTTTTAAAAACAGTTTTAAAATCTCTTTTAAAAATTTCTGTTTTTGAAATTTCTGTTTTAAAATCTTTTAAAATTCTGTTTTAAAAACTTAAAACAAAAAATCAGTTTTATATTTCATTTTTAAAACAGTTTTTAAATCAAAAAAAACAGTTTTAATTTTCTGTAAAACAAAACAAAAATCAAAAATAAAAATAAAACCAATTAAACGCTCACCTAGCTCGGCCGTGGCTCGTGGCGTCGGTGGTTCAGGGGTTCGACGAGGTGACGGTGGTTCAGAGGGATGCGAGGGTTTCTGCTTCGATGCGTCGTTCGGTGGGAGGAGGATGTTGCGAGGGCGGCTCAGCGTCAGGCGGTGGCTTCGGCGATGGCTTCCAGGATCGGAGCGGCGGCGCTGGCGATGGCTCGAACGTCAGAGGGCGGCGGCTTCGGGTATTTAGGGTTTCGTCTTCTTTTTTTTTTTTTTTTATTTGCTTTGTAAATAACTGAATCGGGGGGGGGCCATCGAGGAAGAAAAGGGGGGGGGGAAGTTTAATTTTTTATTATTTTAATTATTTAATTATTTTATTTTAATACAAAAAGTCAACTTTTTCAAACGACCTCTAAACGAGGTCCACCACCTGCCGTCCATAGCGTTTAACCCCCATTCCGAACACAATGGGATATGTATCGTCAGCTGATTCGGCTGTTACAATCAGTTTCCGTTAAATTTACATTTAAATCACTATATTGAATTTTAAACGTACATTTCAAATTACCGGGGTCACATACTAACTAGAAAAATTCCAAAAAAAATATTTTCTAGCTTCGTATTGACGATACGGTCCTAACAAAACTAGTTTCGTCGAATTCTGAGACCGTTAGAAAAATGGCCAATTTCCAGTCGATTAAAATCAACTGAAATGGTCAAAACACGTTTTCTTTTGCCACGCTCACATATTAACTCGAAAAATTATGAAATTTGAAATCTAGCAATAACTCGACCTCACGGACCCAACAAAAGTGGTTTCGTCGAAATCCGAGGACGTTTGCAAAATTGCTATTTTTAAGGGCCTTATATATATAAAAATATATATAAATTCCACAGCGACTATTTCTAATTTTCAACTGGACATACCTTATCATTTCTAAAATGAAATTTCAGTTTGTTAACTTCGTTCCAAAGATATAGTTATACAGATTCAAATATTTCTTGTTTCGTTCAATTCTGACTTATATTGAATTCTGTATATTCATTTGAAATTAGAAATCGAATTTTCGAACTACCGCGCCATTTTCTATTCCTTTTATAATTATATATAATTATTATATATTCTAACGACGACGTATATAATATATACGTCGAATTTCAATTCAAAATAAATTTCTCGTCGATATTATTTAAAATAATTCATTTTAAATAATCTAAATTCGCTAAAATTGCCAAAATAAAAATTTTAAACTGGCCCAGATTTTCCGGGTTGTTACAATCTCCCCCACTTAAAACTTTTCGTCCCCGAAAAGGAACAAAGTCGAAAGTGGTTTGATTATTCAGCTCTACGTTCGATCTGGCTTCCATTCTCCAACTCTTTAGTTTCTGAGAATTTTCAAAATTTCAAAAATTTGGCTAACACCCTAAATTTTTGAAAAATTTCGCCATAACCTCCCCTGCACCGGGAGCATCGGGGAATTTCAAATAGCTTCCCCGGTCCTTCAGATCTCAAAAAGAAAAAGAAAAAGCCAAGCGGCTAGCCAATAGGCTCACAAAATCATCATCACCCAAACAAAACAGGAAATTATGTAGTAAACATGTACCTATTTGTCGGGCAAACAAATTTTATTCTCTGGCTCTAGCCTCCTTGCTATGACCTGTTCAATGATATATATGTATATGCAAGCAGATGCGACCAATTTTCAATATCGTTCAATATTTGATATAATTAGGCTAAACGGCTAAAAATTAGCAAACAAATAACGAAACAACACAAACATCAATCGATTAGTGAATTAGAGTTTCAAATTCATAATTTTGATACATATACTAAAATCATGTTCTTGATGTCAATTCACAACAATGTGTCCTAGCTATATATATAGGTTTGGTTCTCACACCAGTCTAATGGAAATATATAGGTATCACACCTTCGTCACTCGAAAATAAATGCTGATGATGTTTCGAACCACCATCAGAACATCTCCGGGCTACTAGAGTGCGGTCCTATATCTATCCAGTATATTAAAACTTCGAATATACGTTCATGACGCGTATATGCAAAATCTTTATATATTGGAATGTCCATATTCAAAATAAATAGATAATCAAATACGAATAATTGATTTATATTTTCAAAACAAAAATTTGTTTTCATTTTAAAAATATACTCTTCACACTCGTTCTAGGATACTACTGATCCTATCTCTAACGAGTCATTCCCATTGGATATTGCTAATCCAATATCTGATGAATTCTTTCGTATGTTTCTAATGTGCCTTGTTCTCTAGCTTTGTAAACCAAAGCTCTGATACCACGTGTAAAGACCCGCAACCTCCCCGTAAAGGGAAGCGTCGGATAGTTCGAGAACAAACCACAACAGAACGCATACAGAAGGACATTTCATTGTATATACAACAATGCATCAGATTACAAGAATATACAGAGTATAAATGAATATTACACCGAAATATCAGAGATTTAAATTACATTTAAATACATAGCAGCGGAAAATAATACAATACACAACTAGAAGCAGATATACGGATACAAAGCTTTCCGGATATCGTTCCAGCTGTAAACCAGGATCCTGTGAATATAAATCTGCAAAACCAAAACTACTAGCTGCCCGTGTCAAAAATAAGGGCACCCAGAGTTTAGGTTAAAACAATAAACTCCAGGTCAGTCATGTGACTGGTGTGAGAACTAAAACAGTTAATCTTTATTTCAAAGTTAGGTAAATCAAGGGACCACGCCGTATAACACGGAACGGGTTTCCTCCCAAGAATACCAGTGCATAAAACAAACAGCGCAATGCTAAATAAAGAAAAATGAAGCTGTTATAAGACCCAGGTCCTATCACACAATGCAACGCAAGCCGGGGGATAGGGTTTTCCCTTATAACAGCCAAAGAATGCTTGATACGTTTAAAACAAATCATTTGATACTATTATAAGTGCATAGTGTATATAACAACTTCAAATCATAAGTATCAATCATAGGCGGCATGGGTACCATATATCATGTCGCCATATATAGGTTTACAAATAAAACCGCAAATGTCACGTATTTGGAAATTGGATTTCCATCTATGAACCGAGGCAAAAGATAGTCCTCAACCGATTCGAGACGCTCTAGCCCGCCCCTCAGGATCAGAGCTCGAGTGACCCTTGGATCGTCAGGGCCGGTCCACACGGAGTGGATTAAAATGCCTGAACATGCGTTTCCCCGCCCTATGGGGCGTAAACGAGCCAACTAAATGACTCCATCGGTTCGAGAACGACCGATCAATCCGAGGCGCCTCGCAACAGCAACAACCACATAAGTCAAACTCGTCAGGGCGTGTAAAACCACTGACGCCACTTCTAGCTAGAAAGAAACGCAAGTCCTCCCTGATGTCCCTCCCGTTTTTGGTTCATACCGGGTGTGAAACTCGCGAAGTAAACGTTACACAAAGCTACGCCACAAAGGCCGTGCTTTGATCATCACCACAAGACTTTGCTTTTCAACAGAAGCCTTGATCATTTGCATCTTAGCATGCCACACAGGCAAACCATCCTATGCAACCGATATCAGTCACACAGAATGAAATCCAATGTCAGACACACAGTCCATTTACACGTCCGTCCTGGGTCTGAACGAAACCGGAGGCACCTAGTACCCCGCATATCCATCGATCTCCAAGTACGTCTGGACGATCACTAACTGTTTCCATCTTCTTGGGTGTACAGCCCAATCAAGATCATCAGTTATCCCCCAAACGACGTGAAGACCTCCGGTCTTCGACCATCGTCTTCATCTTCGACTTATCGTCGTATCAGTTATTCAGAATGGGATAAACCCGGTCTTTCCGAATAACTCGCGTATATTTTAAATAAGTGTTACACAAACACAACATACGCCTCATTCCAATTCATTAGTCACTAACCGTAAATTAATCAAGAGAATAATTTCCCAAATATTAACCCCGAAGGCCGAAACCAACATCAGATCAATATCCAGAAAACCATTCTACTTAGCTAACCGACAGTTAGTTTCTAAATTTCACGTTCAAATCTAATTAAAGATTTAACTATCGCCTGGAGCAAAACTGGTGATACTCCATTCTCGATCTTTTCAATCTAATTAAAGATTCATTAAAACTCCACTTAGTTTTAATCTGTGACTGGGTTAAAGAATCAGTGTCATTTAAAACACGGTTCACGATAAACCCATAGTCACATCCCCTTAATTATCGGGTTAAAGAACAAGTGTTATTTAAAACACTGTCCACGATAAACCCAAAAATCAATATCGATTCAATTCCAATTAAATGTTATTTAATTGGTACACTTCATTAAATCTAAATAAAAAGATTTAATCTTTTCTCAACTGGGTTCAAGAACAGTGTTAGTGAAGACACCATTCACGACAAACCCAAATCACATTCATTAATTATCGGGTTAAAGAACAAGTGTTATTTAAAACACTGTTCACGATAAACCCAAAAATCAATATCCATTCAATTCCAATTAAATATTATTTAATTGGTACCCTTCATTAAATCTAAATAAAAAGATTTAATCTTTTCTCAACTGGGTTCAAGAACAGTGTTAGTGAAGACACCATTCACGACAAACCCAAATCACATTCATTAATTATCGGGTTAAAGAACAAGTGTTATTTAAAACACTGTTCACGATAAACCCAAAAATCAATATCCATTCAATTCCAATTAAATATCATTTAATTGGTACACTTCATTAAATCTAAATAAAAAGATTTAATCTTTTCTCAACTGGGTTCAAGAACAGTGTTAGTGAAGACACCATTCACGACAAACCCAAATCACATTCGATTAATTATCGGGTTAAAGAACAAGTGTTATTTAAAACACTGTTCACGATAAACCCAAAAATCAATACCAATTCAATTCCAATTAAATATCATTTAATTGGTACACTTCATTAAATCTAAATAAAAAGATTTAATCTTTTCTCAACTGGGTTCAAGAACAGTGTTAGTGAAGACACCATTCACGACAAACCCAAATCACATTCATTAATTATCGGGTTAAAGAACAAGTGTTATTTAAAACACTGTTCACGATAAACCCAAAAATCAATACCAATTCAATTCCAATTAAATATCATTTAATTGGTACACTTCATTAAATCTAAATAAAAAGATTTAATCTTTTCTCAACTGGGTTCAAGAACAGTGTTAGTGAAGACACCATTCACGACAAACCCAAATCACATTCGATTAATTATCGGGTTAAAGAACAAGTGTTATTTAAAACACTGTTCACGATAAACCCAAAAATCAATACCAATTCAATTCCAATTAAATATCATTTAATTGGTACACTTCATTAAATCTAAATAAAAAGATTTAATCTTTTCTCAACTGGGTTCAAGAACAGTGTTAGTGAAGACACCATTCACGACAAACCCAAATCACATTCGATATTCAATACAAGGCTCTGAATAGAAAATATATCGGCTTATATTCAATATCGAATTCTACGACTAACAAATGTCGTATTGGAAATAACGATATAAATATATATCTTTCAAATTTCCATAACAACACCTGTATAATCACGAATTCCAACATCGAAATATTCCGAAGACAATTTCGATTCAAATCCACTCCAATGCAATCATTGGAAATTTTGGTTATTTTCAAAACCATTTCAAATTCAATTTATTTATTTAAAAATAAATAGAATTATAATTCTAGTTCAAAACTAGTTCATTTCGATAAAAATCTATTTTTATCTTTTCAAATATGGAGTTTTTCATCCCAAACTTTCACAAATCATTTCTTATGATTTTACACAAATTATTACTATTTTTAATAATTTTATCAAGGCCCGTACAGTCGATTTCCAACAACGGCCATCGAACTGCACTTACAGCGACCTTTTTCGAATTTGATTTGGACGTATCTCCAAATCCAACCGTTAGATTTCAAATTTCTAACATTCATTAGAAAGCTCTTTTCGATACGAACCCAACGGTTCCGGTTTTAGGAGAATCCGACGGTCGGATCTCCCGTAATGTCCGTTTGAAATAAATGGTCGAAATTCGCGAACTGCCGCGGCGCGGCGCGTTCTATTCAGGCCATTATATTATATATATAATATATATAATATATATTTCATCGATTTCTATTTAAAACGAATTATATAAATAGTTTTGAATTCGTTTCAAAAACAATTTCAACTTCCTTTTCAATTAAAATAAAAATTGAATTCTTCTTTATAAATTCGTTTTAAAATTCATTTCTATTCAATTCAAATTTCAATTCAATTTGAATTCATTTCAATTTGTTTTCAATTCAATTCGAAATCGTTTTCAATTCAATTCAAAATCGTTTTCAATTCAATTCATTTCGAAATCGCTTAAAATTGATATAAATATCGTTCACGTCAAAATGGCGTCAATCTAATCAACACGGCTTCATAAATTTTCTATTTTCAAATATTCTATTTCAAATATTTCTTTTTCAAATATTTCTTTTTCAAAACTGGAATGAGGCCCAATCAATTACCATATAAAGTTAATTATATGGATTTTCATACAACACATGTATAATAGCCTTGAAAAATAATCAACCATCAACCAAAGTGCACTACACTGTATAAGCATCAAATATAGACATTTAACGCTTATAGCAGCTTGTCAATCAATCGATCGACATATTTAATCAATCAGGATGAGTGAACTTCAAATTTCATCCTAACACCCGTGTGGGGTTTCAAACAATCAAACACATGTTTTATTTGTGCAGTTAGGCGATGTGTAAAATTTATCGACCCAATCAACGTCATTCAAATAGGTGTACATAAACAAACCGTCTGGTTTGTAAATGAATATTTATTTATTCACATTCACGTTAAAAATTATATTTTTAACGGTAACACATTTTATTTTAACATATGAATTTCTATTCAGTTCATTCTTTAAATAAAATGCTATTTTTATTTTTCTAACTTATTTTAGAAAATTTCGGCGGCATAACGGCACGATACCAGAAACGGGACAAGGCCTAGCCTTATCCCCGGTCTAGTGAAGGCCCACGCCATTCACACATCAATCAAATTCATTTCGTTATGCAAACCACAAAATTTGGAGTAAGGGTCTAACCTAGCCTTACTCCTTCGCCTTATAACGGCGCACGTCTAATCCTAACCAACTTATCGATTCGATTTTTCACGCCACAAACCACATTCAAACCAATATCGCAATCAATAACCAAACAGCCAAACAAACAAGTCCATGGTCTGTGGACGATTGTGTCGGGTGCTACTAAGCACCGTCTGCATCCTAGTATATATATATATAACTAGAAAAGTAGAATTTGAGTGAGAAGTTCTCACCTATAGCTATCCTAGCTCCACGGCACTTCACTGATAGAAAACTTCATCGCTATCGCACCTTCGTCATCTTCGTTGCCCGTATTCACTATATATATAAAAATCGAATTTTTACTTCAAAGTTCAATATATAAAAATCGAATTTTTAGTTCAAAGTTCATAGATAAAAATTATATTTTTACTTCGCCATTCAATATAGAAAAATTATATTTTTTACTTCGCTATTCAATATAGAAAAATTATATTTTTACTTCGCTATTCAATATAGAAAAATTATATTTTTACTTCGCTATTCAATATAGAAAAATTATATTTTTACTTCGCTATTCAATATAGAAAAATTATATTTTTTACTTCCATGTTATATAAAAGATTACATTTTTATCACTTACAACATAAAATAAAATTTAGCTTTAAAGTAAATAAAAGAAAAACAGTTTTAAAAATAAAGAAAATTCAGTTTTTTACTTTTAAAAAAAATATGCAGTTTTTTACTAATTTTAAAAAATGCAGTTTTACTTTTTATTCCTTTTTTAAAAATTCTGTTTTGATTTCTTTTAAAAACAGTTTTAAAATCTCTTTTAAAAATTTCTGTTTTTGAAATTTCTGTTTTAAAATCTTTTAAAATTCTGTTTTAAAAACTTAAAACAAAAAATCAGTTTTATATTTCATTTTTAAAACAGTTTTTAAATCAAAAAAAACAGTTTTAATTTTCTGTAAAACAAAACAAAAATCAAAAATAAAAATAAAACCAATTAAACGCTCACCTAGCTCGGCCGTGGCTCGTGGCGTCGGTGGTTCAGGGGTTCGACGAGGTGACGGTGGTTCAGAGGGATGCGAGGGTTTCTGCTTCGATGCGTCGTTCGGTGGGAGGAGGATGTTGCGAGGGCGGCTCAGCGTCAGGCGGTGGCTTCGGCGATGGCTTCCAGGATCGGAGCGGCGGCGCTGGCGATGGCTCGAACGTCAGAGGGCGGCGGCTTCGGGTATTTAGGGTTTCGTCTTCTTTTTTTTTTTTTTTTATTTGCTTTGTAAATAACTGAATCGGGGGGGGGCCATCGAGGAAGAAAAGGGGGGGGGGGAAGTTTAATTTTTTATTATTTTAATTATTTAATTATTTTATTTTAATACAAAAAGTCAACTTTTTCAAACGACCTCTAAACGAGGTCCACCACCTGCCGTCCATAGCGTTTAACCCCCATTCCGAACACAATGGGATATGTATCGTCAGCTGATTCGGCTGTTACAATCAGTTTCCGTTAAATTTACATTTAAATCACTATATTGAATTTTAAACGTACATTTCAAATTACCGGGGTCACATACTAACTAGAAAAATTCCAAAAAAAATATTTTCTAGCTTCGTATTGACGATACGGTCCTAACAAAACTAGTTTCGTCGAATTCTGAGACCGTTAGAAAAATGGCCAATTTCCAGTCGATTAAAATCAACTGAAATGGTCAAAACACGTTTTCTTTTGCCACGCTCACATATTAACTCGAAAAATTATGAAATTTGAAATCTAGCAATAACTCGACCTCACGGACCCAACAAAAGTGGTTTCGTCGAAATCCGAGGACGTTTGCAAAATTGCTATTTTTAAGGGCCTTATATATATAAAAATATATATAAATTCCACAGCGACTATTTCTAATTTTCAACTGGACATACCTTATCATTTCTAAAATGAAATTTCAGTTTGTTAACTTCGTTCCAAAGATATAGTTATACAGATTCAAATATTTCTTGTTTCGTTCAATTCTGACTTATATTGAATTCTGTATATTCATTTGAAATTAGAAATCGAATTTTCGAACTACCGCGCCATTTTCTATTCCTTTTATAATTATATATAATTATTATATATTCTAACGACGACGTATATAATATATACGTCGAATTTCAATTCAAAATAAATTTCTCGTCGATATTATTTAAAATAATTCATTTTAAATAATCTAAATTCGCTAAAATTGCCAAAATAAAAATTTTAAACTGGCCCAGATTTTCCGGGTTGTTACACGATACTCGGAAAGCTCTGTATCCGTCTATTACTTTCGGTTGTGTTTTGTATTGTTTTTCCACTGCTATGTAATTTATTGTAATCTCTAATATTTTTCTGTTGTATTATAATTATTCATACTCTGTATATTCTTGTATTCTGATGGAATTTTTGTAATAAGCAATGAAATGTTCTTCTGTTTGTGTTCTCAAAAAAATCAGGGGTTTCGAACGGTCTTGGTCGAATGAAACGACCCAAAATTCCCCTTGCGGAAAATCTTGGATTGTTTTGAGAACAACACGCATCAGACCACAAATAAAAGAACATTTCCATTACTTTTGCAACAGTTTACATCAGAGTACAAGAATAAGAGCATAAATAAACAAAAATACAATATCAGAGGTTTACAATTTACAATGCAGCAGAAAATATAATATAAATGCATAGCGGAAGACTAATATGCTCTGGAAACGGCTTTAGGCTTCGATCCAAGATCCTGCTAAAGAGATAAATATCTGCAAAACAAGCTACTCGACTGCCCATGTGGAAAAATATGGGCACCCGAGTTTGCAAAGGTGGAAACAAACAACGGGTTAGTCATGGGACTGGTATGAGAATTCTTAACTAATTTAACTAATAGTAATAAGACAAATCAAAAGACCACGCCGCTAACACGGAACGGGTTTTATTCCAATGGATTGTCGTGCATAATTTAAAGTGTCAGATCAGATAAATAAGTAAATCGTAAAACAACGCAATGCTTTTTGGAAAAATGGAATCACCATAAGACTCAAGTCGCATCACACAATGCAACGCAAACCAGAGGATAGAGTTTTACCTTATGATGATTAAACATGATAAATACGATAAATACGAATTCAATATTATCATTAGTGTATATATGTTTCAAAACATTTCAAAATAAATGAATCAATCCTAGGAAGCATAGCTACCATATACTATGCCTCCATACTAGTAATACAATCAAGTCCGTAGGGTCGTATTTGGAATTTGGTTTCCATCATGAGTTAAGGCTAGGGAGGAGCTCCTTACCAATTCGAGACACTCTAGCTAATGTCTCAGGATCCCCCGCAGTGAACCCTTGGAAAGCTGCAGGGCCGGTCCACACATACAGCTTTGTGGATTAGTTATTCCTGAACCCACGTTTCCCGATTCTATAGGACCTATCATCCAAGGAGCCTCATTCTATCATCCACATAAGTAAAATATCAGCCAATTTAAGCACCGATTCTAGCTAGAAAGAAACGTCATGCTCTCCCTGCGTTCCCTTCTCCCGTTTTAGACTTCACCGGGTTGTGAGGTTCGTGAAGTTACGCTATACACAAAGCTGTGCTAATTAAAGCTGTGCTTTGATCATCCACAAGGCTCTGCTTTTCAACAAAAGGCTTGATCATTGCATCTTAGCATGCCACATCGTCAATCCATACCAAGTATTTAATCGTCTACTAAAATATGTAAAATGGGTGTTAAGAAAAAAGAACGAATTCTCCGCCACCAACAGTTACACATTCAGCAGGGATCAATAACTATAATACATACCGGAGCACGATGTCAGACACACAATCCATTTAAAATTCCGTTCTAGGTCTGAACGAAACCGTATCCGGTAGATCTCCACGTACATCTGGATGATCAATAATTCCATCGTCTAGGCTGTACGTCCAATCAAGATATAAATAATCATCCATTAGATGTGGAAATTTCCCGGTCTTCAATAACCGTCTTCATCGTCCACCTTCAATCGTCGTATGAATTATTCAGAATGGGTTAAACCCGGTCTTTCTGAATAATCTACGCAATTTAAAATTATGTGCTTTAAACACAACCAACGCCTCATTCCAATCCAATTAAAGATTTATAAAAAAACTATATTTAGTTTTAGTCCTCTAAAATCTTTATTTATTGATTATTTTACTTTCAAGAAACAATCTTGTCTTTAACTAGGTTAAAGAACAAATGTCGCTCAAACATCGTTCACGATAAACCCAAAATCATATTTCAATTAATTCCAATTTAATATATTAAATTGAAAACTACTCTTTAGAATATTTGATTAAATATTAATTGAAAGATTAATAAATTACAAATCATCACTTCATCGTTAATTGGGGTTTTAAGAACTAATGTCATTTAAAACATTTTCATGGTTAACCCAAATCAACTTCCAATTAATGTTAATATTGGAAAATTCATATTTTCTTTTCTTTTCTTTCCCTTAATTAAAATTGTCATTCCTTTCTTAAATTAATTTATTCACTTGAAATACTTGGTTTTAATAAAACCATTTTTTCACTCTTTTATTTATTTATAGAAATAAATAAACTACTTAACATGATAAAAATATCTTTCCTCTTAATAAATTTGGAATTTCGCATCCAAAACTCTTTTAAAACATTCATTATGATTTCAGATAAATTTTCCCTATTTTAATTATTTAAATGTTTCAACAAATTTTCCCCTTATTAAATAAAAAGATGAATTTTCATTTTAAATCACTTTCATGTTCCCTCGTTACATTAAAAATATATAATTGTAATGTAAATCAAATTCACGTTTTTATAAGGCATTAAAAAATTGCAATTTTAATGTAAAACAAATTCCATGTTTTATATGACATTAAAAAGTTGCATTTTTAATTTAAAACAAATTTCATGATTCTTTATTAAAATAAAGAATAACCTTTATTTAAAACATTTTTATATTCTTACGTTACAATAAAAGAATAACTTTTTAGCGCTAATCATTTAATGTAAACTCATATTCCTAAATAAAAGGATTAAATTTTTATATTGAAATATGTTTCTTGTTCTTACTTTTAATAAAAGATTAACTTTTATTTTCTAGGCATATTTCATAAATTTCACTTGAATAAAAGATTAACCTCTATTTTATACATATTTCATATTCTTATCTTATATTTACATTAAAATGTAAATTAAAAATACTACGTTAAGTTTCATTCTCTTATTTACATTCTAAAATGTAAATTAAATAGTAATGTCAAAATCTCTTCTTTTATTTACATTAAAAATGTAAATTAAATTGTAATGTCAAAATATCTTCTTTTATTTACATTAAAAATGTAAATTAAATTGCAATGTCAAAATCTCTTCTTTTATTTACATTAAAAATGTAAATTAAATTGCAATGTAAAAATCTCATCTTTAATTTACATTAAAAATGTAAATTAAATTGCAAATCTTACTTTGACAATTTCTTTTCCAAATTGGAATGAGACCCAAACGATTGACCATATAATTATAATTATACGATTTTCATACATCCCATGTTATTCTAGACTAATGATAAATCATTAAAAACATCCAATCATCCAAAGTGTATATTTATACCGCATAATGTCAAATAAATAATGTTTATAACTAATCACAAGGGCGATGTGTAATTATCAACCCAAGACCCGTGTGGGGTTTCAACCAACTAACATTCAAATAATATATATAATTATTTGTGCATTTGGGCGATGTGTGAAAATTATCAACCCAATCAACAAATACAAGTCAGGTAACTTGTACATGGCTGTGTAACATTAATTTTTAACAATTCTATAAGAATCAATATTAATGATATATGTTGCATACTGCTAAAATTTACATAACATAACAAATCATATCATGACATAACATAATGTACAACACAACATACATGCATCAGATAATTTCAAACAATTATTTTACCATAGGCATTTAAATCACATTCATTTATAATAATAAATAAATACGGTAAGAGTTTTTGAGTGAGAAAAGAGTTCTCACCTTGGTTTGTACTTTGTCGGTGTTTAAATGTTCGGGCCCAATTTTGGTCCAAAATTGAACTTGCTCCAAATTTGGCAAAATTAGTGTCTATGCGAAGGTCTCGACTCACTGATCGCAGCAAACCCTGTTTTGCACGATTTCGAGTTTGTTACCACAAGTTATGAATTTCTGAAGTTTGAACGAATTAAATAATTAATTAAAATTACTGAATATACCCAAAAATTCAACTTCCTCCATATTGGACGAATTTAGTGTCTACACGAAGCTCTCGTCGCCACGATCGCAGGGATCTGAAATCATCAGATTCTGAGTTCGTATGAGAGAGATATACAATTTCAAAGTTTGAATTACAAAACTACCCCAAATCTCGGTCAAACCCGAGCTCGCTACCTTTGACCGCACTTTCCTCCCTCCTCCGACCTCCGACCTCCGATTGACCTGAAACCATCGTCGTCATCTTTGTCTTCGAGAGGCGCACCCACGCTCCAAGCCGCCGCCGGCGTTGACGCTCTGATCGTCGGAATTTCGCCAGAAAGTGAAATTTGCCTCGCACAGGGCCCACCTCTTATCCAAATGACCTGAAAATTTCTGAGCACCTTCTCCTTGTGTAGACGAAGAACTTTCGTGTTCGGCCCTTTGCCTGATTCTTCCCGGGTTGGCCGGAAATTGATCATCTATGTTCTGAGCTCACTGGAATTTTCTGTTTTACTCCAATTCAGTTTTTCTCGATTTCCGTGCCCTTCATAAACTTTCAGACAAAACTTTCTGCAGCAAAGTTCTAGATCTTTGTCTCCTCTACAATTTCTTCCATTGCGCCATCCTCCAATTCTTCACGGTTTGGCCAGAAAACACCAAAATCCGAAACTGGCTTTTTGCAATCAAGCTCAATTCCCGGCAAATTCGTGCGACGATAGGTCTTGAATTTTTCGTGGTAGATAGAGGATAAGAAGATGAACAAATCCCAGAAAGGGTTTGGTCCAATTTTGTTCTGATTTGTAGTTATAAATTGTTTAGTTTTGGGGTCTTTTGTGCAAAGAATATTTTTAGAGTGGATGCCATGGAATATGAAGAAAATGAAGATGGAGGAGGCTATGTTATGTTTAGGGTTTAGCTAATGGCTGTTAAAAGATAATATATGGGTAGGTTATAAACTCAGTTAGGCCCAATTACCCTTATGTACATATATTAATACATTTTTTTGTCCACTTTTCGTAGTTTAAAAATTCGTGTTAACACCTATGTATTCCATTGTAATTGAAAATTGAAACATAAATATTCCTTGATATTACGAATTTAAAGAAATAGGTTTCGTCATTTTCCAAGTCCGTATGAATTAATAATGAATTTTTAAAGTCTGAAAATTGACCGTTTTCATGGCAAAATCAATTATAATTACATATTAATTCTAAAAATTATAGAAAAATCATTTCTAGCTTTGCTTTGATGATACGAACCCAACAAAATTAATTTCGTTGAATTTCAAGATCGTTTGCAAAACTTCACTTTTCAAGGCGTATATATTTTATATTTAAAAATAAATTTTTATATGAATAATTTCCGAAACTCAAAATATATAAGTGCTTATACTTTTCAATGTAGAAATGTCATTTTGAACTCAATGGAAGTAGTTTCGAGTCCAAATTCATTCGTATGCAAAAAGTAGCATTTTTGACCTTTATATATTATATATAAATTTCATAGCGACCTTTCTAAATTTTAAACTGGGAATAACTTTTGATTCCCGTTATGAAATTTCAATTTTTCAAATTCGTTACAAATATATTTTTAAATATATTCTAATATTTTTGGTTTCACCAAAATCCGTTAAATTTTGCATCCTGTACGGTCAGTCAAAGTTTAAGTTTGACTATTCAAACTACCGCGTTATTTCTAACTCCTTTTATAATTAAAATTAAATTATACATTCTAACTTCGATCTAGATCAATTTTTTTAATCATTATTATTTCAAATAAATTATTTTAAATATCAAAACCCATTAAAACAACTTAAAATAAATTTTTAAATTTACCCCAAAATTCAGGGTTGTTACAGTCTCCCCTCGTCCTCGAAAAGGAACGAAGCTGAAAGTTGTTTACTTAATTAGCTCAATATTTATTCTAATAAAATGTCAATTCAGTTCAATATTGAATTCAATCTAGTTAAATGTATCATTCTATTATATATTGGTTTTGTTAATTGCCATTTCAATAATTTTATTAGTTAAACTAATAATCAAACATCACAACCAGCAGTCAATTAGGTGATTAACTTTTCAAACATATATAGCTTTAATATATATAGATAAAAATCATATTTTTAGTGCAAATCACAACAAATAACCCTATCTAGTTTTGGTTCTCATAGCAGTCAATTGGAAATATATAGATATCCCACTTTCGAAACTCGAACATAAACATTGATGACGCTAGCAATCATCAGGATCATCTCCGGGGGACTAGAGTGTGATTCTATATTTATCCAGTATAGTAAAACTTCGAATATCCGTTAATTACTTGTCTATTCAAAATCTTTATATACTCGATTGTCCAAATAAAATAAAATAATATATCAAATACGTATTTTTAAGATAAAAAATTTCAAAATATTAAATTTGTTTTCTTATTTATTTTAAAGAAAATAATACTCTTCACACTCGTTCTAGGATACTTCTGATCCTATCTCTAACGAGTTATTCTTATTGGATATTACTAATCCAATTCATGATGAATTCTTTCGTTCAGTTCTAATGTGTTTTGTTCTCGAGCTCTGTATACCAAGCTCCGATACTAAAATGAAACAACCCAAAATTCTCCTTGCGGAAAATCTCGGATTGTTTTGAGAACAACATGCATCAGAACACAAATAAAAGAACATTTCCATTACTGTTGCAACAGTTTACATCAGAGTACAAGAATAAGAGCATAAATAAACGAAAATACAATATCAGAGATTTAGAATTTACAATGCAGCCGAAAATATAATATAAATGTGTAGCGGAAGACTAATATGCTCTGGACACAGCTTTAGGCTTCGATCCAGGATCCTGCTAAAGAGATAAATATCTGCAAAACAAGCTACTCGACTGTCCGTGGGAAAAAATATGGGCACCCGGGTTTGCAAAGGTGGAAACAAACAACGGGTCAGTCATGGGACTGGTATGAGAATTCTTAACCAATTTAACTAATAGTAATAAGACAAATCCAAAGACCACGCCGCTAATGCGGAACGGGTTTTATTCCAATGGATTGTCGCACATAATTTAAAGTGTCAGAACATATAAATAAGTAAATCGTAAAACAACACAATGCTTTTTGGAAAAATGGAATCACCATAAGACTCAAGTCCCATCACACAATGCAACGCAAACCAGAGGATAGAGTTTTACCTTATGGTGATTAAACATGTTAAATACGACAAATACGAATTCAATATTATCATTAGTGTATATATGTTTCAAAACATTTCAAAATAAATGTATCAATCCTAGGAAGCATAGCTACCATATACTATGCCTCCATACTAGTAATACAATCAAGTCCATATGGTCATATTTGGATTTTGGTTTCCATCATGAGTCAAGGCTAGGCAGGAACTCCTTACCGATTCGAGACACTCTAGCTAATGTCTCAGGATCCCCCACAGTGAACCCTTGGAAAGCTACAGGGACGGTGCACACATACAGCTTTGTGGATTAGTTATTCCTGAACCCACGTTTCCCGATCCTATAGGATCTATCATCCGAGGCGCCTCATTCCATCATCCACATAAGTAAAATATTAGCCAGTTTAAGCACCGACACTACTTCTTGCTAGAAAGAAACGTGCAACTCTCCCTGCATTCTCTTCTTCCGTTTTAGACTCCACCGGGTTGTGAGGCTCATGAAGTTACGCTATACACAAAGCTATGCTAATTAAAGCTGTGCTTTGATCATCGACAAGGCTCTGCTTTTCAACAAAAGCCTTGATCATTGCATCTTAGCATGCCACATCGTCAATACATACCAAGTATTTAATCGTTTACTAAAACATGTAAAATGGGTGTTAAGCAAAAAGAATAAATTCTCTGCCACCAACATTTACGCATTCAGCAGGGATCAATAACTATAATATATAATGGAGTACGATGTCAGACACACAATCCATTTAAAATTCCATTCTGGGTCTAAACGAAACTGTATCCGGTAGATCTCCACGTACATCTGGATGATCAATAATTCAATCGTCTTGGCTGTACATCAAATCAAGATATAAATAATCATCCATTCGATATGGAAATTTCTCGGTCTTCAATAACCGTCTTCATCGTCCACATTCAATCGTCGTATGAATTATTCAGAATGGGTTAAACCAGTCTTCCTGAATAATCTGCGCAATTTAAAATTATGTGCTCTAAACACAACCAACGCCTCATTCCAATCCAGTTAAAGATTTATAAAAAAACTATATTTAGTTTTAGTCCTCTAAAATCTTTATTTATTGGTTATTTAACTTTCAAGAAACAATCTTGTCTTTAACTGGGTTAAAGAACAAATGTCGCTCAAACATCATTCACGATAAACCCAAAATCATATTTCAATTAATTCCAGTTTAATATATTAAATTGAAAACTACTCTTTAGAGTATTTCATTAAATATTAATTAAAAGATTAATAAATTACAAATCATCACTTCACCGTTAATTGGGGTTTTAAGAACTAATGTCATTTAAAACATTTTCATGGTCAACCCAAATCAACTTCCAATTAATGTTAATATTGGAAAATTCATATTTTCTTTTCTTTTCTTTCCCTTAATTAAAAATGTCATTCCTTTCTTAAATTCCAATCTAATTTATTCACTTGAAATACTTGGTTTTAATAAAACCATTTTTTCACTCTTTTATTTATTTATAGAAATAAATAAACTACTTAACTTGATAAAAATATCTTTCCTCTTAATAAATTTGGAATTTCACATCCAAAACTCTTTTAAAACATTTATTAAGATTTCACATAATTTTTCCCTATTTTAATTATTTAAATGTTTCAACAAATTTTTCCCTCATTAAATAAAAAGATGAATTTTCATTTTATATCACTTTCATGTTCCCTCGTTACATTAAAAATATAAAATTGTAATGTAAATCAAATTCACGTTTTTATACGGCATTAAAAATTTGCAATTTTAATGTAAAACAAATTCCATGTTTTATATGACATTAAAAAGTTGCATTTTTAATTTAAAACAAATTTCATGATTCTATATTAAAATAAAGAATAACCTTTATTTAAAACATTTTCATATTCTTACGTTACAATAAAAGAATAACTTTTTAGCGCTAACCATTTAATGTAAACTCATATTCCTAAATAAAAGGATTAATTTTTTATATTAAACTATGTTTCATGTTCTTACTTTTAATAAAAGATTAACTTTTATTTTCTAGGCATATTTCATAAATTTCACTTTAATAAAAGATTAACCATTATTTTATACATATTACATATTCTTATCTTATATTTACATTAAATTGTAAATTAAAAATACTACGTTAAGTTTCATTCTCTTATTTACATTCTAAAATGTAAATTAAATTGCAATGTCAAAATCTCTTCTTTTATTTACATTAAAAATGTAAATTAAATCAATGTCAAAATCTCTTCTTTTATTTACATTAAAAATGTAAATTAAATTGCAAATCTTATTTTGACAATTTCTTTTCCAAATTGGAATGAGACCCAAACGATTTACCATATAATCATAATTATACGGTTTTCATACATCCTATGTTATTCTAGACTAATGATAAATCATTAAAAACATCCAGTCAGTCCAAAGTGTATATTTGTACTGCATAACGTCAAATAAATAACGCTTATAACTAATCACACGGGAGATGTGTAATTATCAACTCAAGACCCGTGTGGGGTTTCAACCAACTAACATTCAAATAATATATATAATTATTTGTGCATTTGGGCGATATGTGAAAATTATCAACCCAATCAACAAATACAAGTCAAGTAACTTGTACATGGTAGTGTAACATTAATTTTTAACAATTCTATAAGAATCAATATTAATGATATACGTTGCATACTGCTAAAATTTACATAACATAACAAATCATATCATGACATAACATAACGTACAACACAAAATACATGCATCAGATAATTTCAAACAATTATTTCACCACAGGCATTTAAATCACATTCATTTATAATAATAAATAAATACGGTAAAAAAGTTTAAGTGAGAAAAGAGTTCTCACCTTGGTTTGTACTTTGTCGGTGTTTAAATGTTCGGGCCCAATTTTGGCCCAAAATTGAACTTGCTCCAAATTTGGAAAAATTAGTGTCTATGCGAATGTCTCGACTCACTGATCATAGCTAACCCTGTATTGCGCGATTTCGAGTTCGTTACAACAAGTTATGAATTTCTGAAGTTTGAACGAATTAAATAGTTAATTAAAATTAACGAAAATACCCAAAAATTCAACTTCCTCCAAATTGGACGAATTTAGTGTCCACGCGAACCTCTCGTCGCCACGATCGCATCGGATGTGAAATCATCAGATTCTGAGTTTGTATGAGAGAGATATACAATTTCAAAGTTTGAATTACAAAACTACCCCAAATCTTGGTCAAACCTGAGCTTGCTGCCTTTGACTGCACTTTTCTCCCTCCTCCGACCTCCGATTGACCTGAAACCACCGCCATCCTCTTCGTCTTCGAGAGGCGAACCTAGCTCTAAGCCGCTGCCGCCGTTGATGCTTTGATCGCCGGAATTTCGCCAGAAAGCGAAATTCACCTCGCGGGCCCCACAAGCCACACCTCTTATCCAAATGACCTGAAAATTTCTAAGCATCTTCCTTCTCCTTGTGTACACGAAGAACTTTCATGTTCGGCCCTTCGCCCGATTCTTCCCGGATTGGCCGGAAATTGATCATCTATGTTCTGAGCTCACCGGAATTTTCTGTTTTGCTCCAATTCAGTTTTTCTCGATTTCCATGCCATTCCATCGACTTTCAGACAAAATTTTCTACAACAAAATTGTAGATCTTTGTCTCCTCTATAATTTCTTCCATTGCACCATCCTCCAATTCTTCACGGTTTGTCTAGAAAACACCAAAATCCGAAACTAACTTTTTGCAATCAAACTCAGATCCCGGCGAATCCGTGCGATGATAGGTCTTGAATTTTTCGTGGTAGATAGAGGATAAGAAGATGAACAAAACGCAGAAAGGGTTTGGTCTAATTTTGTTCTGATTTGGAGTTATAAATTGTTTAGTTTTATTGTCTTTTGTGCAAAGAATTTTTTTAGAGTGGAGGCCATGGAATATGAAGAAAATGAAGATGGAGGAGGCTATGTTATGTTTAGGGTTCAGCTAATGGCTGTTAAAAGATAATATATAGGTAGGTTATAAACTCAATTAGGCCCAATTACCCTTATGTACATATATTAATATATATTTTTGTCCGCTTTTCGTAGTTTAAAAATTCGTGTTAACACCAACGAATTCCATTGTAACTGAAAATTGAAACATAAGTATTCCTTGACATTACTGATTTAAAGAAACAGGTTTCATCATTTTCCGAGTCCGTATGAATTAATAATGAATTTTTAAATTCTAAAAATTGACTGTTTTCACTGAAAAATCAATTATAATTACATATTAATTCTAAAAATTCCAGAAAATCATTTCTAGCTTTTTTTTGATGATACAAACCCAAAAAAATTAATTTTGTTGAATTTGAAGATCGTTTGCAAAACTTCACTTTTCAAGGCGTATATATTTTATATTTAAAAATAATTTTTTATATGAATAATTTCCAAAACTCAAAATATATAAGTGCTTATACTTTTTCAATGCAAAAATGTCATTTTGAACTCAATTGAAGTGGTTTCAATTCCAAATTCATTCGTATGCAAAAAGTAGCATTTTTGACCTTTATATATTATATATAAATTTCATAGCGACCTTTCTAAATTTTAAACTGGGCATAACTTTTGACTCCCGTTATGAAATTTCAATTTTTCAAATTTGTTAGAAAGATATTTTTAAATAGATTCTAATATTTTTAGTTTCACCAAAATCTGTTAAATTTTGCATCCTGTACGGTCAATCAAAGTTTAAGTTTGACTTTTCAAACTACTGCGTTATTTCTAACTCCTTTTATAATTAAAATTAAATTATTCATTCTAACTTCAATCTAAATCAATTTTTTTTAATCATTAGTATTTTAAATAAATTATTTTAAATATCAAAACCCATTAAAATAACTTAAGATAAATTTTTAAATTTACCCTAAAATTCAGGGTTGTTACATCGGTTTAGCGATTGATTCGGATCAAGCGAAATTCCCTATCGTCACAATCATGGTCATTTTATGCTTCTTTATTTTGTTAAACAAGAAAGATGCTTTATTGTAATGGGTATTGGGGTCTTGGTGTTGAAAAAAAATCTTTGTACAAGCTGTTTTATCAATAAAGCAAAGTTTAATTTATTTTCCGCTATATAAATTTTGTCTATTTTGTAATTTATCTATTCTATACACTTATGATGCTCCACTAAAGTTAATGCATTACCTATGAGAGTGACCTTAATGGAGGTGGGGTGTTACACGTGGTATCAGAGCTGAAGGTTACCAGAACAGATAAAAGATTTTTCAAAAGCCTATTTTAAAAGGGGTGTTTTCTAAAACATGTTTTAAAGAAACGTTTTTCAAGAGAAAAGTATTGTTTTTAAAAGGCATATTCCCCAAAGCCATCTTCATATCTTTCAATTCTCTATTTGAATCTCTTCTTCCCTTCTTTTCGTCATAGTTTCGTAGGCTTACGACTGTCGAGGGAGAAGTAGTGTCCAACCTCCATTTGTAGCCGTAGTAGTTTCACCTGCGACTAATTTTCTTTCAAACCTTGTAGGTTGCCATGCAATGGAGGTAGTTTTGAGGAACTTGTCAACAAGCTACACAAGGATAGTAAGGATGAGAATAAGAGAGTTTGGGCTAAGAAGCACAAGCCCAAGGATAGGAAGCTTGTTGATATGGCTTAATCCACGCAGAAGGAGAAAGGTGAAAAGAAAGAGGCCAAAGTGGAGGAATCACAAAAAAGGGATTAGAATATAAGAAGGGTGGAAGAAGTAATAGATCCCGAAACAATAGGAAGTATCTTTTTTGTGGTATAGTGGGTCATTTAATCGTAGGAAGAAGAAGACAGTTGGTTGTTTTCGGTATGGTGAGGCAGGGCACCTTATCGAGGATTGCCCGAAGGACAAGAACAATGGCAAAGGACATAATCTTCTAGAGGGCAATTGCATTCTCTCACTAAGAAAGGTAGGAACGTTTCTATTGAAAGTTTAGTTTTTCTTTTCAATCATCCTATTAGAACCTTTTTTGA
Source organism: Allium sativum (assembly GCA_030737875.1). Lineage (NCBI taxonomy): Eukaryota > Viridiplantae > Streptophyta > Magnoliopsida > Asparagales > Amaryllidaceae > Allium > Allium sativum. The sequence goes on from CM060910.1 coordinate 622,596,479, forward strand.
TTCTGGTGCTTCACATTCTTTTCTATCTGCTTCCATTGTTGAGTCTCTGCACCTTAGTACTAGTAGGGTAGAGGATCCCATTATTGTCTCAAATCCAATTGGTGATTCAGCTCATTTTTGGTTTGTAAGGATTTGAGAATAGCTATATTAAGTATTAAGTTTAAGCGTTATGCTTATGATTTTGGTTTCATGGGCTATGGGTTGATTCTAGGCATGGATTGGTTAGCTAGAAATTGTGAAAGGAGGGTAGTTAGATTTTTGACTTGCCTCGGGAATACCCTCGAAATTTCATGTGATCATAAGGGATTAGTTTGGCTTAGCTACCTAGAACCACTTGATGCACCTATCGACGATTTGCGATCCGTTAGAGTAGTCCATGAGTACGCAAATGTTTTTGATTAAGTTAGGGGTTTGTCCCCTAAAACGCGAGATAGACTTCCGCGTATATTTAGTTGACAATGCAAAGCCAGTTGCATTACCTATACGACACATGACTCCAAGGGAAAAGAGGATGATTCACTTCGCTTGTGCATAGATGATATTTTGGTGGGGAAGAACATGCTTTGTATCTAAGGGAAGTCTTGAATACCCTCCAAGCACATCAGCTTAAGGCTAAGTCCTTCAAATGCCATTTTTGGAGGAAAGAAGTGAGGTTCTTAGGACACATGGTCTCTAAGGAAGGGATAGCGGTGGATCCTGAAAAGGTAAGGTCGTAGTGGATGCCTTAAGAAGAAAAAGGTTAACTTTAAGTCCTCTTTATGTGAAAAGGAAAAGTTCAGAATAAATATCAGCCTTTGATTTTAAAACCTTCGGTTAAGTTAGTAGTTGGCATCGCTAGGAGTAAGACCTATGCTTTTGGATCAAATAGGGACTTCATAAAAGACTCTCAGATAGTTGACGCAATGGATAAGTTAAGTAGAGAAAAGACCTCTAGTCACCTTAATAAATACACTTGGTAACGTGGTTAGCATCTGTTTATTTACAAGAGATAGTTCTTGGAATTTTAGCATGACACAACAGAAGTTGTAGTGCCGAGTAAACTAGAAGGAGAAGAGGTGGAACAAGAGGCGATAGTGAGATGGGTCCCAACTTATATTTGGGAAACAGAAATTATGAAGCTATGCAATCATGAAATTCAGACAGTCAGAGCACAATAGAGTGAAGCTCAAGAAGATGCGACTTCAAAGACTGATGAAACACCCCACCTCCGTTAAGTTTACTCACAAAGGGAATGCCTTAACTTTGGTGGAGGGTTATAGGTACAAGACATAGAAAACTTTACAAGACAAATAAATATAAGCAGCGGAATTCAAATATTTATTGCATACGTGTTTCAATACAAGAGCATTACATCAAATTGTTTCAAAACAACTTCCAAAGAATTACAACATAATTTCTGTTTTGATTATGTAATAAAGAAGCATAATCATAAATAAAACTGCATAAATCCCCAAGGATAATGTCCGAGAGCCATAGCCAAGATTGGGAGAGAGTCCAAATCATACATCTACTTTCTTGAAGATTGAAAGAGTCTGACTAAACTGCAGTATTCCCTCCCTATGGACCTGGGGGGAATGGAAGAAAAGAGGACGAAAGAAAACAGGTCAGAAAATAAGTCTGGAAAGTTCGGTGATTACTAGTATTTAAACAAGGAAAGGGATCATGACAGTAATAACAGAACATAGGACAATGCCCTAATATAAGATAAGAGGAACATGTGATCGCACCCATTACTATAGTCTCTGCACCTACTTAACCATTGGATCCACCAGCCCTACGTGTTTATATGTAACACCCCGTAATTCTGTTAATATTAATATTCACAAATTAAAGAATAACTAATCTCAGACGTGAGAATTGTGTGAAACGGGTTGCGCCATTCTGTTCGTCTCGGAATTCTGGTTGAAATAGAGTCCGAGTTTGCGTAAATTGGACTTCGTATGAAGGAGATATTGCCATCGGAAGTTTCAGAAAATTCAAAACAGATTTCAGAAAATTGAAAATTCGAAGTCAAACAGGCTAGGCGGGAAATTTCCCGCCCAGCACCCCAGGTCGACTGGGGAGTCGACTGGGCAGTCGACACCCCCCCAGGTCGACTGGGGAGTCGACTGGGCTGTCGACCTGGGTGTCGACCTAGTCCAGGCGGCTAGGGTTTGACTGAGCCCAATCTTGAGCTGCTGATGTGTCTTTAGGGCTGAGTTGGCAAATTAAACGGTTCAGGTTAGTTCTGAGTTGATCTGACGGTCTAAATATATCCTAAACTCTATAAATACCTAGGTAGTCTCTCACTCTGATTCACATGAAAAATAGAATAGCCACCGTCATACCACCGCCATGGAACTCAGTGTAGCCACCGCCAACTAAGAAAGAAGAAAGCTAATCAAAACCCGATTTCTACTCAACTCTAAAGCAAATCAAGACTCTCTTTCTTCTCTAATAGTGAGTATGATGATCTTAACAAGATTATTGCAAACTAATTAGATTAAGTTGTGATTTGGATCATAAGTAAATGATGTGAATTGTCATATATGTTGTTGTAAATCTTATGCCATCATGTATGTTGTAAATCCTATGTTATGTGATGATGATATCCTATATGTTGTAAATCATGCTATGATGATATTGTATAGGTTGTAATTTTCTATGCTAAGTTGTGATAAATCATACATGTTATAAAGTCATGATGTTATTATCTATGCTAATTAGTTCATGTTAATCAATTCATAATGTTTGGGCTATGTTGATCTATATGACAAATCATGTATGCAAGTTTAGATTGATTAGTAAAGATTATGAACATATGCCATGATATCTATTTAGACCTAGAATTATGACATCTAGAATTATGCTATGACATATGTGAATTCTATGTATTAGATGCTAGTTCACACCATCATTATGTTGCCTAAACCATATATTCTAGTCCATACATGAATTTGGATTATGATCATGTTATGTGAATTGTGACATTTTACCAAACAAGTTGACATATGTAGTTTCATGCAAGTTTCACCCCTATTATGATTAGATCTATTTTATTTGTCTATATGTTGTGATAATTTATCTTTGTGCTATGAGTTATACTATTCGAGTCTAATGTATATTTTGCGTTGAATAAGCGAACGTATAACGTGGGGTAGGGGTAATATTAAGGATTTAATATTAAGAAGTTGGGGTGCAATTGATATGATTTTGCATGCCATGAATGGATGGCCATAATTGAGTCAATTATGGACATCATTAAAATTGGACTTATTTAATAATTTGAATAGGGAATTATTAAAATTGGGGTAAAAGATTGTAAGTGTTAATCAATGCTTAGGACACGAGGTATGGACATCATTAAAATTGGACTTAATTAATAATTTGAATATGGAATTATTAAAACTGGGGTAAAAGATTGTAAGTGTTAATCAATGCTTAGGACACGAGGTTGGACTCGTTTGTGACGTAAAACTGCCCGGACCCGCCCGACAAATCCAGTAGTCACAAATTTCAACCCAATGTGGGAGGTCCTAGGCCAAACTAAAGCATAACAGTTGTAAAGACACGAGGTTAGACTCTTTTATGGTGTAAGACTGCCCGGACCCGCCCGGCAAATCCAGCTGCCATAAATGCTAGTCTAATGTGAGAGGTCTTTATGAGGTTATGTCCTGAATGAATTAAGAAATACATAACCAAATAAACATGTAAGGTGGGACATGGGGGTTAAGTAGGTGCCTTGGGAGGTATAAGGAATCTAGTGGTTGCCTTTAGTGGCATTTGAAATACGATTAGTAAGACTTAACCAAACACACATGTAAATGGACATGACTAAGAGGGTTAAGTGGGATGTACTAGTGGACAAGCTTAGGTGGGTAGCTTGTGGGGGCCCATTTCAACCAGTATCCCAAACGTATCTTTGTGGGCTCGACCCAAGTCGAGGACGGGACACGCATACTGGGCTTGACTATAAGAGGCCAAACGGGGTAGCGGTGGCAACGCAAGTCCAACGGGTTTCATATGCGTGTGTGGACCCGGGCTGGTAGGTAAGACGTTGTTGCATCGTGTAGGTATAAGCCGTGCATTCTCAAGTTGTATCGGGTTGCCACTTTAGGGGAGTGATACACCCCACTGTGGGGCCAGCAAGGGTATCTACGAGTAGGGAGCTGATCGCAAGTGGGTAGTGGGGTACACCTAGTGGAGATAGGGGCAGGCGGCACCTATGTAGTCAGCTAGGGGTACACGAAGCTATTGATATAATTTCTAAGTGAAGCAAGCGGGATCGACCTTTAGGGTGACTGGTGTGGTGCAGTGTAGTAATTATTCGTTAGAAATTAGGTGTGTCTTTAACGTTATCTTTAACGTTATCTTTATCTGCTCTTCCATACCTAATAGTTCATAGACATTTCCTTGTTTTCCAGCTTATGCCTTAGTCTAGTTATTTTGATAATAGTATTGTTAGAATTATCATACTCGCTAGACTTTATGTCTGACCCCCTCTATTTCCATCCTTTTCCCCCTCCAGGTCCTCAGGGTGGACCCAGCTCTAGCGGAGTTTGATTGGATTGCTTTATCTCTCTTTTGGAAAGCTTGGACCGTTGAAGTAAAGTCCAGCTTGTTATCTTCTTTAATGGCTATTTATGTAATGGGGTTATGTATTTTGTTTTATCAAGATGGATATTGTACCTGACTCTGATTTATGGTTTTTATGATGTAACAAACATGTTTAATTTCCGCTGCAATAAAATAAAGTTTTAGATTTCCAAGTGCTACTTATTATCTGTCTTGTTGTAAATTTTCTGTTCTATATTCACTTAAAACCTCCATGGAAGTTAATGCATTCCCTTTGTGAGTGACATTAATGGAAGTGGGGTGTTACACGTGGTATCAGAGCTTAAGGTTACCAAAACAGATACCAAAACAGATAATTTTTTTAGAAAAACTATTTTTCTAAAGTATTTTTGGAAGAAGTGTTTTCAAAAACATGTCTTAATGAGTGATTTTAAGAGGAAAGTTTTTATGAAAAACATAATCCCCAATAGCCATATGTCTTTATCTTTCGAATTCTCCATTTTGAATCTTTCCTTTTTCGTTTCAGCATGGCTGAAGATCTTAACCTTCCGGATGGTGTAACGATACCAGGATGGTATAGGAGGTTATTAGAGGCTAGGGCCGCTGCAGGTCCAGCCAATGTTCCTCCACCACCAGTTGCACCCGCTCCTCCTCCTCCTCCTCCTCCTCCTCGCGTAGATACTTTTGCAAAGACGTGCAAGGAATTTAAGGCTGTGGGTGGAAAACCTTTTCAAGGGTTAGAGACGTTTGTGGAAGATAGAGATTGTCTTAAGGAGGTGGAAGAATTGATAGAAATCTTTGAAGTAGAAGAAGGGAGGAAAGTCAAATTAGCAGCTTGGTTAATGAAGGGAGAGGCTTCGTTTTGGTGGGAGGTCACTAATGGGGAGCGTCCTGTTGATTCTTGGGCAGATTTCAGACGTAGATTTGAGGCAAAGTTTCTCTCAAGGGCAGAAGAAAATCTATATATGGAAAGGTTCTTGACATTGAAGTAAGGAAGCTCACCAGTGAAAGAATATGTCAACAAATTTAATCAGTTAGCAAGGTTTGGCTTGGACTTAGTGAACACGCCGGAGAAGAAGGCTCTAAGGTTCGTTAATGGCTTGAATGAGCCGTTGCAAGGGTTGGCTATGACCCACATCCCTATGGGAGCCACCTTTGAGAAGCTAGTAGACATGGCACTCATGCACGAGGAGAAAGGCGCTAATGCTAATAAGGCACCCGAGAAGAAAGGGGATCAGAAGAAACCTCAACAGCAAAACAAGAAGGGTGGTAAAGACAATAATGGCAAAGGGAAGAGGAAATGCTTTAACTCTGGGACACCAGGCCATCTCTGCAAGGATTGCAGAAAGAAAAAGAAGACTGGTTGTTTCCACTGTGGTGAAGCGGGACATCTAGTGAAGGACTGCCCAATGAAGGGGCAGAGGGCAGGGTCTACCTCGGGAGGACAAGTGCAGGTTCTTATGGCACCAGGGCAGGCAAGGGGACAAGTTCAGGCTCTCGCGGTCCCACCGCTGCAAGAACGAGGTAGAACCATTTCTATTGAAAGCTTAGTTTTTCTGTTTGATCATCCTGTCCGTACCTTATTCGATTCGGGTGCATCGCATTCGTTTATCTCTACATCATTAGTTGAATCACTGCACTTAAACACCAGTTTAGTAGAGGATCCCTTAGTTGTTTCAAATCCAATTGGGGGCTCAGCTTATTTGTCCATGATGTGTTTGGATTTGAAAATTTCAATACTTAGCATTGAGTTTAGATGTGATGCTTATGTGTTGGGCTTCACGGGCTATGGGCTAATTTTAGGAATGGATTGGTTATCCAGAAATGGAGCCGTTCTTGATTGTGAAAGGAGTAGTTAGTCTCATGACTCGCCTTGGCAACACTCTCGAAATCTTTTGTAATCCCATAAATTCTGTTATGCTAAGTTATTTAGAATCGCTTGACGCGTCGGTGGAAAATCTATGATCTGTCAGAGTAGTCCGAGAATACTCGGATGTGTTTGAGGAGGTGAAGGGCTTGCCTCCAAAGCGGGAGATAGATTTTCGAATATATCTTGTGGATAATGCAAAAGCAGTATCTCTGCCAGTACGCCACATGGCTCCACGTGAAAGGAGGGAACTCGATAAGTAAGTGAAGGAGTTGCTTGAGAATGGGTTCATAAGATGCAGTATATCGGAGTGGGGTGCTCCAGTAGTATTTGCCACGAAGGCGGATGGGTCCCTTAGACTTTGTGTGGACTATAGAGAACTTAATAAGCTTACTAAGAAAAACAGACACCCACTGCCGAGGATTGACGATCTCTTCGATCAGTTAGTTGGCGCCTCAGTGTTTTCGCAGTTGGACTTAGCCACTGGTTTCCATCAGTTGAGAGTGGCTGAGGATAGCATTGACAAGACTGCCTTTAGGACTCCGGCCGATTTCTATGAATGGCTAGTGATGCCCTTCGGTTTGACAAACGCCCCCGCATACTTTGTTTATTTGATGAGTAGGGTGTTTAGGGAGTACCTTAATAAATTCGTGGTGATTTTTGTAGACAACATCTTTATCATTTCTAAGGATGAAGAAGAGCATGCCCTACATCTTAGGGAAGTGTTGGAGACTCTACGAGCGCATAAACTTAAAGCTAAATTTACTAAGTGTCACTTCTGGAGAGAGGAAGTGCGATTCTTAGGGCATGTGGTTTCCAAAGAAGGGATAGCCGTGGATCCCGCGAAGGTGGTGGCCATCCAAGATTGGAAGGTCCCTAAAAATGCTACCGAAGTGAGAAGTTTCTTGGTGTTGGCTGGCTACTATAGGAAGTTTATCAAAGACTTCGCAAAGATATCAGCTCCATTAACGCGTTTGACGAAGAAGAACCTAGTTTTCACATGGGACGTAGATTGTGATGATGTGTTCCAACGTTTGAAGAGAGCTTTGACTTCAACCCCAGTCTTAGTGCTGCCAGACGGGAGTAAGCCGTTTACCGTTTATACCGATGCTTGTGGGACAGGACTAGGCGCAGTCTTAATGCAAGAGGGAAGGGTAATAGCCTATGGTGGAAGGCAGTTGAGAGTGCATGAAAGAAATTACCCTACACATGACCTAGAGTTGGCCGCTATTGTTTTCGCGCTTAAGTCTTGGCGTCATTACCTTCTTGGCGAGAAATTCGAATTATTCACTGACCACAAATCTTTAAAATACTTATTCTCCCAAAAGGACTTGAACTTAAGGCAGCAAAGGTGGATGGAGTTCTTAGCGTCCTACGATTTCGAAATAGCATATACCCCTGGCAAGGGTAACATGGTGGCAGATGCCTTAAGTAGGAAAAGGCTATCCTTGAGTCCGTTTTTGTTGAGCGGCGAAACTTAGAATTCATCTCAATGTTTGACTTTAGACCTTCCGTTGACTTTGTACCTGGTTTGCTAGCATCCTTGGGGGTCAGACCTACGCTTTTGAGACGGATTGGTGAGGCACAGCAAGACGACCCACATTTGGTTGAGTTAGCAGAAAAGTTTAAAGGAGGGGAGTCATCAAGCCATCTCCGTAGGTATACCCTAGATGATAAGGGTTGGTTACGTAGGGATAGTAGACTTTGCGTACCTCAAGACGAAGGTTTGAGGAAGGCTATTCTTGATGAAGCACATCATTCGAAGATGACCATTCATCCCGGCGGGGACAAGATGTACAAAGACATGAAGCGAGTTTTCTTTTGGGCCGGTATGAAGAGGGATGTGGCCGAGTATGTCGCTAGATGCTTGGTGTGCCAACAAGTAAAAGCGGAGCAAAAGAAACCCGGTGGGTTGCTTTACCCATTGGAGGTTCCGCAATGGAAGTGGGAAAGTATCTCGATGGATTTTGTGGATGGATTACCAAGATCAAGGAAGGGTAATACGGGGATTTGGGTTATAGTAGACAGACTTACTAAGAGCGCCCATTTCATTCCCGTGAAGAGTAAGAGGACTGCTCCATGGTTAGCTTCTGTATACGTTCGAGAGATAGTTCGTTTGCATGGTGTTCCTTCTAGCATAGTAAGTGACCGTGATCCTATCTTCACTAGCGAATTTTGGAAGAGCTCGCAAGAGGCGGTAGGGACTCAGTTATGTTTGAGCATCGCGTATCATCCTCAGACGGACGACCAGACTGAGAGGGTGAATCGTATTCTAGAGGACCTTTTGTGGCTATGTATCCTAGACTTTGGGGGTACATGGGAAGAGCATCTTCCATTGGTGGAGTTCGCATATAATAACAGCTTTCAATCTAGCATTGGCATGGCACCTTTCGAAGCTCTTTATGGACGACCTTGTCGTTCACCTACATGTTGGTGGGAATCTACGGATAAGATCTTACTTGGGCCCGATATGATTAGAGAGACTTCGGAAAAGATCGACTTGATTCGAAGGAGGATGAAGACAGCGCAAGATAGGCAGAAATCTTATGCGGATAAAAGGAGAACAGATCTTGAGTTTGACGTTGGGGACATGGTCTTTATCAAAGTGTCTCCATTACGGAACGTTGTTCGCTTTGGGTCCATTGGGAAATTAGCACCAAGGTTTGTAGGGTCGTTTCCTATTAAGGAGAAGATTGGACAGATGGCGTATAGAGTGGAGTTGCCTGAGAGACTTAGTGGTGTACACGATGTATTCCATGTATCACATTTAAGGAAGTGCTTGCACGAGACCGCGGAAGTGGTAGAGCCGAGCTTGCTTAGAGAGGTGGAGATAGAGCGTGATGCGACGATTCGACAAGCTCCTACGCGCATTCTAGGGTCGGAGATCAAGAAGTTGAGGAATCAAGAGGTCAGACTAGTCAAAGTGCAATGGGGAGACGATGAAAGCAACGCTACTTGGGAGACGGAAGAGAAGATGCGTTGATTGTACCCTTTTCTTTTTGAGGGTATGTCTTTTGATTTCTCCTTTACCGCTTAGCTTGTGCTTATCTTACCTTTAGAGTATCCACTCGCTAGTATCTTTGACCTTTAGTTAGGATAATCCTATGGTTGAAACATGTGTTTGAGATATGTTATGTATGATGGATGCAAAGTGGATGCAAGTGCTTGCTAGTGGTTGCTCGTGGACGCATATACACACACTATTAGGCACTAGATCGGCTCAGTCACTTCATATTGCATATTGCATATAATGTATTTAGTAAAATGGATGTATGATGATTGTTTTATCATATGGATGCTGCATTCAGATGATGATTGTGCACGCATATAGAGATAATATGTAGCATTAAGGAACTTTTGCATACATAATGGACGCATGGCACTATCATGATTTGCATTAAGGAGGTCAACTGAATCAGTGGACCGCCTGATTTTGCATTAGATAAGGAACATATACACACACTTCTTGCATATGTTCATACAGCATTAGAAACTTTATAAGGACAATGGATGCAAGTGTTTGATGGTTGAGTAGATGGTTGTTTGGATGTTAGTATATACATTCTCCTTAACTTGGAGATTTCGGGGACGAAATCCTTTAAGGAGGGGAGAATGTAACACCCCGTAATTCTGTTAATATTAATATTCACAAATTAAAGAATAACTAATCTCAGACGTGAGAATTGTGGGAAACGGGTTGCGCCATTGTGTTCGTCTCAGAATTCTGGTTGAAATAGAGTCCGAGTTTGCGTGAATTGGACTTCGTATGAAGGAGATATGGCCATCGGAAGTTTCAGAAAATTCAAAACAGATCTCAGAAAATTTAAAATTCAAAATTCGAAGTCAAACAGGCTAGGCGGGAAATTTCCCACACAGCACCCCAGGTCGACTGGGGAGTCGACTAGGCAGTCGACACCCCCCCAGGTCGACTGGGGAGTCGACTGGGCAGTCGACCTGGGTGTCGACCTGGTCCAGGCGGCTAGGGTTTAACTGAGCCCAATCTTGAGCTGCTGATGTGTCTTTAGGGCAGAGTTGGCAAATTAAACGGTTCAGGTTAGTTCTGAGTTGATCTGACGGTCTAAATAAATCCTAAACTCTATAAATACCTAGGTAGTCTCTTACTCTAATTCACATGAAAAATAGAATAGCCACCGTTATACCGCCGCCATGGAACTCAGTGTAGCCGCCGCCAACTAAGAAGGAAGAAAGCTAATCAAAACCCTAATTCTACTCAACTCTAAAGCAAATCAAGACTCTCTTTCTTCTCTAATAGTGAGTATAATGATCTTAACAAGATTATTGATAACTAATTAGATTAAGTTGTGATTTGGATCATAAGTAAATGATGTGAATTGTCATATATGTTGTTGTAAACCTTATGCCATCATGTATGTTGTAAATCCTATGTTATGTGATGATGATATCCTATATATTGTAAATCATGCTATGATGATATTGTATAGGTTGTAATTTTCTATGCTAAGTTGTGATAAATCATACATGTTATAAAGTCATGATGTTATTATCTATGCTAATTAGATCATGTTAATCAAATCATAATGTTTGGGCTATGTTGATCTATATGACAAATTATGTATGCAAGTTTAGATTGATTAGTAAAGATTATGAACATATGCCATGACATCTATTTAGACCTAGAAGTATGACATCTAGAATTATGCTATGACATATGTGAATTCTATGTATTAGATGCTAGTTCACACCATCATTATGTTGCCTAAACCATATATGTTAGTCCATACATGAATTTGGATTGTGATCATGTTATGTGAATTGTGACATTTTACCAAACAAGTTGACATATGTAGTTTCATGCAAGTTTTAACCCTATTATGATTAGATCTATTTTATTTGTCTATATGTTGTGATAATTTATCTTTGTGCTATGAGTTAGACTATTCGAGTTTAACGTATATTTGGCATTGAATAAGCGAACGTATAACGTGGGGTAGGGGTAATATTAAGGATTTAATATTAAGAAGTTGGGGTGCAATTGATATGATTTTTCATGCCATGAATGGATGGCCGTAATTGAGTCCATTATGGACATCATTAAAATTGGACTTAATTAATAATTTTAATAGGGAATTATTAAAACTGGGGTAAAAGATTGTAAGTGTTAATCAATGCTTAGGACACGAGGTTGGACTCGTTTGTGACGTAAAACTGCCCGGACCCGCCCGGCAAATCCAGTAGTCACAAATGTCAGCCCAAATTGGGAGGTCCTAGGCCAAACTAAAGCATAACAGTTGTAAAGACACGAGGTTAGACTCTTTTATGGTGTAAGATTGCCCGGACCCGCCCGGCAAATCCAGCTGCCATATATGCCAGTCTAATGTGAGAGGTCTTTATGAGGTTATGGCCTGAATGAATTAAGAAATACTTAACCAGATAAACATGTAAGGTGGGACATGGGGGTTAAGTAGGTGCCTTGGGTGGCATGAGGAATCTAGTGGTTGCCTTTAGTGGCATTTGAAATACGATTAGTAAGACTTAACCAAACACACATGTAAATGGACATGACTAAGAGGGTTAAGTGGGATGTACTAGTGGACAAGCTTAGGTGGGCAGCTTGTGGGGGCCCATTTCAACCAGTATCACAAACGTATCTTTGTGGGCTAGACCCAAGTCGAGGACGGGACACGCATACTGGGCTTGACTATAAGAGGCCAAACGGGGCAGCGGTGGCAACGCAAGTCCAACGGGTTTCATATGCGTGTGTGGACCCGGGCTGGTAGGTAAGACGTTGTTGCATCGTGTAGGTATATGTCGTGCATTCTCATGTTGTATCGGGTTGCCACTTTAGGGGAGTGATACACACCACTGTAGGGCCAGCACGGGTATCTACGAGTAGGGAGCCGATCGCAAGTGGGTAGTGGGGTACACCTAGTGGAGATAGGGGCAGGAGGCACCTCTGTAGTCAGCTAGGGGTACACGAAGCTATTGATATAATTTCTAAGTGAAGCAAGCGGGATCGACCTTTAGGGTGACTGGTGTGGTGCAGTGTAGTAATTATTCGTTAGAAATTAGGTGTGTCTTTAACGTTATCTTTAACGTTATCTTTATCTGCTCTTCCATACCCAATAGTTCATAGACATTTCCTTGTTTTCTAGCTTATGCCTTAGTCTAGTTATTTTGATAATAGTATTGTTAGAATTATCATACTCGCCAAACTTTATGTCTGACCCCCTCTATTTCCATCCTTTTCCCCCTCCAGGTCCTCAGGGTGGACCCAGCTCTAGCGGAGTTTGATTGGATTGCTTTATTTCTCTTTTGGAAAGCTTGGACCATTGAAGTAAAGTCCAGCTTGTTATCTTCTTTAATGGCTATTTATGTAATGGGGTTATGTATTTTGTTTTATCAAGATGGATATTGTACTTGACTCTGATTTATGGTTTTTATGATGTAACAAACATGTTTAATTTCCGCTGCAATAAAATAAAGTTTTAGATTTCCATGTACTACTTATTATCTGTCTTGTTGTAATTTTTATGTTCTATATTCACTTAAAACCTCCATGGAAGTTAATGCATTCCCTTCGTGAGTGACATTAATGGAAGTGGGGTGTTACATTATAACAAACGATCCCCTTAATGATCGGCTCCTACTCGCATGCATTCATATCCATTGTCATTCGGCCCCGCTTGACTGTAGATACCTGTGCTGGTCCCACCATGGGGTGTATCAGTCCCTCTGGTCGCAATCCTACATGATTCGGGATGCACAGTGTATACTACGGATGCCCAGTGCCTGATTTTTCCACTCCGGAGTACGTGCACGCCCATACTTCGTCGGAACCTACACTGGCACACCAACCGCCGATGTTTTGACCGCTTATACTTAGCCTAGTAATTGTGCCCCACCCTGCCTTGTTTCAGGTTATCATGATACATCTATGTGGGTTACTGCTGAAATGGGTCCCCGTTACTAGGGTTTTCTAATCAACATGTTTATTTGGCTAAGTGTCCAAGTTTACTTAACCCCACCCATTTGTTTAGTTAACATGTTGAATCGGTTAAGTGTTTTCCCTAATTGACTTAACCTTACCAATCCTGACTTAGCTTTAATTTATTAAAGCACTAACCACTCACAATAGACAGGTATTGTTGTGGTCACTGGATGTGCCAGTCGGTTCCGGGCAGATTTACACCACAACTCAGTCTAACCTCGGGTTCTTTTTGGGCTTGATGCACTAACCACCCACATTAGACATGTCTTATTGTGGTCACTGGATATGTCGGTCGGGTCCAGGAAGATTTACACCACAACTCAGTCTAACCTCAGGTTAGGCATATTCATCTTTTTTCTAAATTCACATTTTTCTATATATGTCTAATTTCTTTATGTAAATTAAATTTAACTTAATCATGCCATAATTATCCTTTGATTATGCTCACCATAAATGGTATATCAAATCTACCATTTTATGAACAAATCTATGCCATGAATTTTCATATTTTCCCATAGCTACCCCCCGTGGAATTACGCATGAATCACATAAAATGTTAGGCTAGTAAATTAGCCTAACCCATAAACAAGAAAAGGGGTAATAAACAAGGGACATGAAATAAACATAAAATAGTGTACACTTCAACTTGTCATGTGTAACTTGGCATAGAAGTATCATTAACTTTAATTAAATTGGTATAGGTGAACTTGTGACTAAATTAGGTCTAATTGTTATGTAAACTTGACAAAGGTCTAGCATGGAGGTTTAACGTATAATCACAGTTTTAAACCACAACCTAGCATCTTAACTTATGTATGTCAAAACATAAGAAAGCTACTATAATCATTTTTAAATCGCAACTTAGCATATTAACTTATGTGTGTTAAACATAAGAGAACTATTATCAACATATTCGAATCATAACTTAACATGATGACTTATGTGTTTTAAACATAAGAAAACTATTATTCCAAATTTTTCAACATAGATAGATTCAACCTAACATGAATATACATGAGTGTTGATCTAACATATAAGCATGTGTTTTAGATCAAAAACTTGCAAATAACCACCAATTTGTAACATGACATGTTCTACCATTTAACTAGCAAAATAAATCCATTACCCAGTCTTAATAGATTCCAATAACATGCAATATGTTCATCACCACAAGCATATAGACATGATTAATATACAACATGTTCATCGCCACAAGCATATAGACATGACTAATTACAACGATATGAGAATCAAATCTTATACATAAGCATAATTCTATATCCAAATTACAACATGTCATGATTCAATTGAAAGAATGTTTAAATCTGCGTAATAACCAACTTACAAACTAAAAGGAATTTTTGCGTTCTGAAATCTGAATTCTGAAATTGGTAAGCTCGCCCTTGATGTAGATCGTTGAATTTGATAATCTTTTAATTTGGTTTTAAATTCAAGTTCTTATCTTGTCTTTGAATTGGTGACGACTACTCCAAGTTTTCCATTGACAACATGATAGTTCTAGGATTATTTTTGTGTGATTTTTTGGTTTGAGCATAGGATTGTTTATATAGAATTTAAACTCAATTTGAGCCGTCGGATGATCCTAGGGTTAACCACATCCATTCAGTGAAGACAAGGTGACACCTCAACCTTGGTGACTCAACACTGAGTCACAAGATCGTCACCATTCAGATCTGCCCGGGGGTGAGGGGGGCAGGTCGACCTCCAGGTCGACCTGTAGGGTGAGGTCGACACTAGGGTCGAGCCCCTGGTCGACCTGGGTCCTAGGCGGGAATTTTCCCGCCCAGCCCGCTTCTTACTTCTGATTTTAATTTGAATTTGTTTTCGAGTTGTTTGAATTTATTTGAATTTTCTGGAAACTTCCGACAGCCATAACTTCTTCATACGAAGTCCAATTTACGCAAACTCGGACTCTGTTTCAACCAGAATTCCGAGACGAACACAATGGTGTAACCCGTTTCCGTTAATTCTCACATTTTAAATTAAGTACTGTTAATTCGTTACTATACCGTTAACAGAAAATACGGGGTGTTATATTCTCCCCTCCTTTTAGGATTTCGTCCCCGAAATCTTCAAGTCGAGAAGAACTTATATCCTACCATCCAATCACCCATCTACTCAACCATCAAACACAGGCATCCATTGTCCTTAAAAGATTCTAATGCTTCATGATCATATACATTATGTGAGTACATGTCCTTATCTAATGCAAAATCAGGTGATCTACTGATTCAGTTGACCTCCTTAATACAAATTATGTCAGTGCCATGAGTCCATTATGAATGCAATTTTTACTACTCAAAATTTTCTACATGAGTGCACAATCATTTAAACAAATGCAACGTCGATATGATAACACATCAAGTTTCAATCCATACATCGATACATGTATGCATATGCAATATGGAAGTGACTGAGCCGATATAATCCTAACGTGTGTGTATATGCATCCACTAGCAACCATTAGCAACCACTTGCAACCATCAATCATAACATGTTTCAATTACATGTTTACATCCAAATGGGTTCCTACCTAAGGATAAAGGATAGGATCGAGGAGATAAAAGATGGATACGAGCATAAACTTAAGGAAAAAGAGATTAAGAGTGTACCCTCAAAAAGAAAAGGGTAGGTTGCGCGTATTCTGTCCTCAGTTTCCCAAGTCGCGTCTTCCTCGGTGTCGCTCTATTGAACTTTGACGAGCTTAACTTCACGGTTGCGTACCTTTTTGACTTCTGTTCCTAAGATACGAGTTGGAACTCTCCTCATAGTTGCTTCTCGTTCAACTTCAACTTGCTCTAGCATACTTGGTTCTACCACTTTCGCAGACTCGTGTAAGCATTTTCGCAGGTGAGAGACAGGAAAGACATTATGAACCCTGGCCAACCTTTCCGGGAGATGTACCTTATAAGCCATCTGCCCAATCTTCTCAATGATAGGGAACAACCCTACAAATCTTGGTGCTAACTTTCCTGCGGATCCAAAGCGAACAACATTCCTCAAAGGAGATACTTTAAGGAACATGTTGTCTCCAACTTCGAACTCAAGGTCAGTTCTTCTTTTGTTTGCATAGGACTTCTGTCTATCTTGGGCAGTCTTCATTCTTCTTCGTATCAAGTCTACTTTCTCTGAAGTTTCCCTAATCATGTCTGGTCCAAGTATGAGCTTGTCTGTGGACTCGCACCAGCAAGTTGGCGACCTGCACGGTCTTCCGTATAAAGTTTCGAAAGGCGCCATGCCTATGGTGGCTTGGTAGCTATTGTTGTAAGCGAATTCTACCAAAGGTAGATGATCCTCCCATGTACCTCCGAAGTCAATAATGCATAATCTCAAGAGGTCTTCTAATACTCTGTTGACTCTTTCCATCTGGCCATCGGTTTGAGGGTGATAGGCCGTGCTTAAGCATAACTGTGTGCCTACAGCCTCTTGTAAACTCTTCCAAAACTCGCTCGTGAAGATAGGGTCTCGATCACTCACTATGCTGGAGGGTATCCCGTGGAGTCGAACTATCTCTTTAAGATATATGGATGTTAGAGATGAGGAAGTCCTTCTACTCTTGACGGGTATAAAGTGGGTGCTTTTTGTGAGCCTGTCCACTATTACCCAAATGCTGGTATTGCCTCTTCTTGACCTAGGCAACCCATCTATAAAGTCAATCGAGAAGCTATCCCATTTCCACTGTGGGACCTCTAGAGGATAGAGCAAACCACCAGTCTTCTTCTGCTCCGCCTTGACTTGTGGCATATTAAACACTTAGAAACAATTCAGCTACGTCTTTCTTCATGTCATTCCAAAAGAAAACTCTTTTGATGTCTTTATACATTTTGTCTCCGCCTGGGTCTATGGTCAGCTTGGAATGGTGTGCCTCTTCTAGAACCGCCCTTACCAAATCCCTTGCTTGGGAGACGCATAGTTTTCCATCTCGTCTCAACTAGCCCTTGGCATCAATGGAGTATCTATTGAGGTGATTGGAAGTCTCACCCCTAATTAACTTGTCCATCACATCGGCTAGTTGAGAGTCTTCTCTTTGCGCAGCTTCGATTGAGTCTAATAGATTTGGTTGCACTTCCAACGTTGCTAGCAAGCCAGGTACAAAGTCAGAGGAGGGTTTGAAGTTAAAGCTTGCTATGAACTCCAAGATTTGCCTTTCCACAAAGAGAGGGCTTAAGGCTAGCTTCTTTCTACTTAAGGCGTCTGCTACTGCACTGCCCTTGCCAGGAGTGTAGGAAATCTCAAAATCGAATGAGGCAAGAAACTCCATCCATCTTTTCTGCCTCAAATTGAGATCTTTCTACGAGAAAAGGTATTTCAACGATTTATGGTCAGTATACATTTCAAATGTCCCACCTAGGAGATAATGGCACTAAGACTTAAGCGCAAAAATGATGGCTGCCAACTCTAGGTCGTGGGTTGGGTAGTTTTTCTCGTGTACTTTCAACTGCCTTCCACCATAAGCTAGTACATTCCCTTCTTGCAACAGAATGGCGCCTAGTCCCGTTCCGCAAGCATCTGTGTAAACTGTAAACATCTTGCTTCCATCAGGCAATGTCAGAACGGGGGCTGTTGTTAGAGCCCTTTTCAAACGTTGGAAAGCAATATCGCAATCCAAATCCCAATTGAAAGCTAGGTTCTTCTTTGTCAACCTTGTCAGCGGAGATGAGATTTTTGCAAAATCTTTGATAAATTTTCGATAAAAGCTTGCTAGCCCGAGAAAGCTTCGGACTTCGGTTGTGTTTTGATGAACCTTCCAATCTTGCACAGCAACCACTTTCGTGGGGCCCACAACTATCCCCTCTTTTGACACTAGTGTCCAAGGAACCTAAATTCTTCTCTCCAGAAATGACATTTGGAGAATTTCTCCTTCAACTGATGTGCACGGAGAGTATCCATGACTTCTTTTAGATGCTGAGCATGCTCTTCCTCATTCTTTGAAAAGATCAAAATATCGTCTACGAAGACCACCACAAACTTATTTGAGGAACTCTCGGAACACACTGCTCATTAAATCAATGAAGTAAGTGGGTGCATTTGTCAAGCCGAAGGGCATAACAAGCCACTCGAGGAAACCATCTGGAGTTCTGAACGCGGTCTTATCAATGCTGTCTTCAGCCACCCTTAGCTGATGAAACGCGGTAGCTAAATCTAATTGGGAGAAAACTGATGCACCTACAAGCTAATCGAACAAATCATCTATTCTCGGGAGTGGGTGCCTATTCCTTTTGCTCAGCTTGTTTATCTCCCTATAATCAACGCACAAGCGAAGCGAACCGTCTGCTTTAGTTGCGAACACTACTGGAGCACCCCATTCAGAAATACTCTGTAACAACCCTCTCGAAAAGCTAACAAAAAGATCTTTTAGCACAAGTGGTTAGTGCATGGTATTGCTTTTCAGGAGGTCGGGGGTTCGAATCCGGGTTGTCACATTTGGTGTCAGAGCCTATACCCAGCCGGAATTGTGTGTGTAATGTTGCGTATGTCAGTGTGGTACCGATGCGGATTACATGCACAACGCCTCGGTGTTGAGTGATATGAGCTAACGAGGACGCCGGGCTCTTTAAGGGGGGTAGTCTGTAACACCCCTCTCGAAAAGCTAACAAAAAGATCTTTTAGCACAAGTGGTTAGTGCATGGTGTTGCTTTTGGAGAGGTCGGGGGTTCAAATCCGAGTTGTCACATACTCCGCCTTATAAACCCCTTCTCAAGCAATTCTTTAACTTGCTTATTGAGTTCTTTCCTCTCCCTCGGAGCCATGTGTCTAACGGGTAAAGCAACGGGTTTTGCATTGTCCATGTGGTATATGCGGAAGTCTATCTCCCGCTTCAGAGGTAAGCCTTTTACCTCTTCAAACACATCCGAGTATTCACGGACTACCCTTACAGACTGCAAGTTCTCAACAGATGCATCAAAAGATTCTAGATAACTAAGCATAACGGAGTTCATGGGATTACAAGAAATTTCGAGAGTGTTACTGAGGCGAGTCATGAGTCTAACCACTCTTTTTCACAATCCAGGATGGCACCATTACTGGATAGCCAGTCCATGCCTAGAATCAACCCATAGCCCGTGAAGCCCAAAACAAAGGCATTACATTTAAACCCAACGCTTAGTATAGATAATTTCAAATCCAAACAAACCATTGACAAATAAGATGAGCCCCCAATTGGATTTGAAACAACCAAGGGATCCTCTACTATACTGGTGTCTAGGTGAAGGGATTCCACTAAAGCAGTAACATAAAAGAGTGCGATGCGCCAGAATCAAATAGTGTATGAACAGGATGATCAAAAAGATAGACTAAACTTTAAACAGAAATATTTCTACCTCGTTCTTGCGGAGGTGCCGTGAGAGCGTGAACTTGTCCTTCAGAAGAAGGTCCAGCTCCTTGCCCTTGCTTCCTTGGGCAAGCCCTAGCCATGTGTCCTGTCTCACCACAGTGGAAACAGCCACCCATCTTCCTTTTTTTCTTCTTGCAGTCTTTGATCAGATGTCTAGGAATGCCACAAAAATTACACTTTCTCTTTTCACGGGGTTAGTTGTTCTTCCCGCCTTTCTTTGAATCAGCCTTCTTGTTCTGCGACCCCTCCCCCTTCTTATCTTGAGGCACTTCCGCTTTTGCCTCATTCTTACCCTTGTCTTCCTCATGTAAGAGTGCCATGCCCACTAACCTCTCGTAAGTAGCCCCTATAGGTATGGGTCATAGCCAAGCTGTGAAGTGGCTCATTCAATCCTTTGACAAAATGGAGAGCCTTCTTATGAGGAGTATTCACTAAGTCCAGTCCAAATCGGGCCAGCTGATTGAATTGATTGACGTACTCCTTAACCATCATACTTCCTTGCTTAAGAGATAAGAACTTTTCCAGCTGTAAACTTCGTTCAGCCTGTGAGAGGAATTTCATCTCAAACTTATTCTGAAATCCATCCATGTGTCAACTGGTCTTTCAACGTTAGTGACTTCCCACCAATAGGAAGCTTCGTCTTTGAGCAACCATACAGCCAGCTGTATCTTCTGCCTATCGTCCACCTCGATGATAACGAACAGATCCTTAGTTTCTTTAAGCCAGTTACTAGCTTCTACGAATGATCCAGTTCCCTTGAAATCCTTTCCACCCATGGCCCTAAAGTTTCTACAAATCTTTGAGAAAGCATTTGCACGAGGAGGAGGAGGAACTGCTGCAGCTGGAGGAGGAGGAATATCTACTGGGCCTGCATTGTGGCCGTAGCCTCTAAGTACCTCCTGAATCAGCCAGGCATCGTTACACCCTCTGGAAGGTTAAGATTCCCGGACATGCTGAAACGAAAAAGAAAAGATTCAAAACGAAGGATAGAAAGATAGAGCATATGGCTTTGGGGATTATGCCTTTTTAAATTTAAAACAACACTCTCTCTTGAAAATTGCTTCTTTATATATTTTTTTAAAATAATTTTCGAAAACTCTTATCTGTTTTGGTAAACCTTTGCTCTGATACCAAGTAAAACACCCCACCTCCGTTAAGGTCACTCACAAAGGGAATGCCTTAACTTTAGTGGAGGGTTATAGGTGCAAGACACAGAAAACTTTACAAGACAGATAAATATAAGCAGCAAAATTCAAATATTTATTGCATACGTGTTTCAAAACAACTTCCAAAGCATTACAACATAATTTATGTCTTGATTATTTAATAAAGAAGCATAAATCATAAATAAAACCGCATAAATCCCCAAGGATAATGTCCGAGATCCATAGCCAAGATTGGGAGAGAGTCCAGACCAAACATCTACTTTCTTGAAGCTTGCAAAGAGTCTGACTAAACTGCAGTGTTACCTACCTGTGGACCTGGGGAGGAAACGGAAGAAAAAAGGACGAAAGAAAATGGGTCAGACAATAAGTCTGGTAAGCTCGGTGATTACTAGTATTTAAAAGAGGAAAGGGATCATGACAGTAATAATAGAACATAGTACAATGCCCAAATATAAGATAAGAGGAAAATGTGATCGCACCCATTATTATAGTATTTGCACCTACTTAACCATTGGATCCACCAGCCCTACATGTTTATAACAAACGATCCCCTTAATGATCGGCTCCTACTCGCATGCATTCATATCCTGTGGCATTCGGCCCCACATGACTGTAGATACCTGTTCTAGTCCCACCATGGGGTGTATCAGTCCCTCTGGTGGCAACCCGACATGATTTAGGATGCACAGTGTACACTAGGATGCCCAGTGCCTGATTTTTCCACTCCGGAGTACGTGCACGCCCATACTCCATCGGAACCTACACTGGCCCACCAACCGCCGACGTTTTGACCGCTTATACTCAGCCTAGTAATCGAGCCCCACCCTGCCTAGTTTCAGGGTACCATGATACATCTATGTGGGTTACTGCTGAAATGGGTCCCCGTTACTAGGGTTTTCTAATCAACATGTTTATTTATCTAAGTGTCCAAGTTTACTTAACCCCACCCATTCGTTTAGTTAACATGTTGAATCGGTTAAGTGTTTTCCCTAATTGACTTAACCTTACCAATCCTGACTTAGCTTTAATTTATTAAAGCACCAACCACTCACATTAGACAGGTATTGTGTGATAAACCCAAACTTCCACGAAATGAAAGTAAGGAATAATCATTTGGAATACAACATAAATACAATAATACAAATCACGGGTTCAACATAGCATAGGAAAACTATAGAATAACAACATCATAGCAGCGGAAATATGAATGTCATCAACCACAGAATTCCACAGTCATAGAGTCCTAAATTATTACATCAAGTTTCAGCAGAAGGAAATAAGTTTTCAACTTCAAAATAGAACAACTGGAAATAAAATAAGTTTGGATGTCTCAAAGTCTAAAGATAAAATGCAACAAAAGATAAACGATAGATAGTCTTCATAGCTACAAATCATCACCTCAACTAAGCAACTCCAAGAAAGCTCCAAAGACAGCAACTCCAAGGAAAGTGAAACCTATTACTTGTCTGCCCGTGTGGAAAAGAGGGCAACCAAGTTTGCAAAGGTGAAAACAAACTATGAGTCAGTCATGGGACTGGTGTGAGAATTCTTAACTACTCTAACTAATAGTAATAAGGCAAATCCAAAGACCACCCCGCTAACGCGGAACGGGTTTATTTCAATGGATTGCCGTGCATAATTTAAGGTGACATAACAAATAAATAAGTAAATCGTAAACAACGCAATGCTTTTTCAAAAATGGAATCACCATAAGACTCAAATCCCATCACACAATGCAACGCAAACCATAGGATAGAGTTTTACCTTATAATGATTAAACATGCTAAATACGATAAATACGAATCTACTATTATCATTAGTGCAAATAAAAACATTTCAAAATAAATGTATCAATCCTAGGAAGCATAGCTACCATATACTATGCCTCCATACTAGTAATACAATCAAGTCCGTAGGGTCATATTGGCAATTTGATTTTCCATCATGAGTCAAGGCTAGGAACGATCTCCTTACCGATTCGAGACACTCTAGCTAATGTCTCAGGATCCCTCGCAGTGAACCCTTGGAAAGCTGCAGGGCCGGTCCACACATACGATTTTGCGGATTAGTTATTCCTGAATACACGTTTCCCGGTCCTATAGGACCTAATATCCGAGGCGTCTCATTCCATCATCCACATAAGTAAAATGTCAGGCCATGTAAAACCCAAACACCACTTCTAGCTAGAAGGAAACGTGTTGTGCTCCCTGCATTCCCTTGTTCCGTTTTAGACTCAACCGGGTTGTGAGGCTCGTGAAGCTACGTAATACACAAAGCTATGCTTATTCAAGCTGTGCTTTGATCGTCACCACAAGGTTCTTCTTTTCAACAAGAAACCTTGTTCATTGCATCTTGGTATGCCACACTGTCAATCCATACCATACAATCGATCTCTTGCCAAAATATATAAAAGGGTGTTAAGCAAGAGAATGAATTCTCCGCCACCAAACATTCATACACTCGGCAGAAAATCAATAAATATGGTATAAAGGAGTACGATGTCGGACACACATTCCATTTGTAAGCTCGTTCTGGGTCTGAACAAAACTGGAGATACTCTCGTCCCGTATGTCCAGTACAGAAAGGAGGTACCCGCATATCCGTGAAATCACCATGTACGTTTGGCCAATTACCACGACCCTTGAATTGGGAGCAAGTCAATTCAATGCCTTGATCATTGTCCATTCGATGGAAGATTTACAGTCTTCATTCGCCGTCTTCACACTTCGATCTTTAACGTCGTTTGATCATTTGGAATGAGATTAACTCGGACTTTCCAAGTAATTCTCGCATATATAATTTGAGAAAACCCATTTCATGTCGTTATATTATTTTATAACGATTTATTTCTTACCTTAATTATTTAAAATAAGTAAATCTTTAATTAACGACGCTTCGGGTCAAAGGAGCGACCCTGGCGCTGTTTTCAACCAATTTTGATTTACACATTTCAGTCTTCATTCGCCGTCTTCACACTTCGATCTTTAACGTCGTTTGATCATTTGGAATGAGATTAACTCGGACTTTCCAAGTAATTCTCGCATATATAATTTGAGAAAACCCATTTCATGTCGTTATATTATTTTATAACGATTTATTTCTTACCTTAATTATTTAAAATAAGTAAATCTTTAATTAACGACACTTCGGGTCAAAGGAGCGACCCTGGCGCTGTTTTCAACCAATTTTGATTTACACATTTCTCAAAATCTAACCGTTGGATTTTAACATAGTTTGTATCATTGGAAAGATCTTCCCAAGCGGTCCTAACGGGTTTCGTATTGGGAAAATCGGACATTCGAATCTTTTGATATAGTCGTTTAAAGGTACGGTTTCAAAATGCGAACTACCGCGCTCGATTCGTTTAAATTTATTTATATTTATATACAAATATATAAATATAAACCATTAGCCATAATAACGTCGTTCAATTTAATAACGAGCTCAACAACTACCAATACCCATTCATTTTTAATTTATTTAAAAATGAAGATAATATTTCAACTTCTAAATACATTCTTTTAATATTTTCATAGAAATGTAAATATATTACAATGTTGAATTCCATTCTTTTATCACAATGCAAACCTCCCTTCGTTAATTACAATGTAAATTGTAACTAACATTATAATGTAGAATTTCTATCCTTTAATTACATTGTAAAAAAATTCTTATTAATTACATTTAAAAAATGTAATTAACATAATGGTGAAAAATCCCATCTTTATAAATTACATTAAAAAGGTGATTTTAATTACACCGTCAAATTCTACTTTTTAATTACATTGAAAATGTAATTAATATTACATGTCAAGTCTTGTTTTCAATTTACAATGTAAAATCCTATTCTTTAATTACATATAAAAATGTAATTTTATTTTCAATGCAACTTCTCATTCTTAATTTACATATAAAAATGTAATTTTAATTTACATGTAAATTCTATTTCTATGATTACATATAAATATGTAATTCTATGCGGTATAAATTTCATGTCTTTGTAATAACCTAATCTTTTTATTTACGATGAAAAATTCTAATCTTTTTATTTACAATGCAAAAAATTTCATCTTTTTATTTACAATGCAAAAAAAATTCATTTTTTATTTACAATGCAAAAAATTTCATCTTTTTATTTACATTGCAAAAATCTCATCTTTTTATATATAATTTTCATGACGGTGTAAATTTCTATCTTTTTAAATTACATTAAAAATGTAAATTTTATTCTAATGTCCAATTCTTCTTTTTAATTACATTAAAAATGTAATTTTTGTTTCATGTCGGGATCTTGCCTTTTAATTACATTGAAAATGTAATTTTTGTTTCATGTCGAGATCTTGTCTTTTATTTACATTGAAAATGTAATTTTTGTTTCATGTCGAGATCTTGTCTTTTAATTACATTGAAAATGTAATTTTTGTTCTATGTCGAGATCTTGCCTTTTAATTACATTGAAAATGTAATTTTTGTTTCATGTCGAGATCTGTCTTTTAATTACATTGAAAATGTAATTTTTGTTCGATGTCGAGATCTTGCCTTTTAATTACATTGAAAATGTAATTTTTGTTTCATGTCGAGATCTTGCCTTTTAATTATATTGAATTGTTCTATGTCGAGATCTTGCCTTTTAATTACGTTGAAAATGTAATTTTTGTTTCACGTCGAGATCTTACCTTTTAATTACATTGAAAATGTAATTTTTGTTTCATGTCGAGATCTTGTCTTTTAATTACATTGAAAATGTAATTTTTGTTTCATGTCGAGATCTTGTCTTTTAATTACATTGAAAATGTAATTTTTGTTCTTTCATTTACAATGTAAAAATTTCTATCTTTTTAATTACATTAAAAATGTGAATAACATTATATTTCAAATACAATTGAAATAAATCTTTTCATACCGTAAACATTCTCACTTTTATTTTCAATAAAAATTGAATCTTTTCATACCATTAACATTCTCACTTTTATTTTTCAATAAAAATTGAATCTTTTCATACCGTTAACGTTCTCACTTTTATTTTCAATAAAAATTGAATCTTTTCATACCGTTAACATTCTCACTTCTTTTCATACCGTTAACATTCTCACTTTTATTTTCAATAAAAAATGAATCTTTTCATAACGTTAACATTCTCACTTTTATTTTCAATAAAAATTGAATCTTTTCATACCGTTAACATTCTCACTTTTATTTTCAATAAAAATTGAATCTTTTCATTTTTAGTAAGCAAACCAACTCAAGATCTATGAATTATACCAAAAGGTAGATCTTTACTCCAATACAGGATATGTATGTGAACTAAATAAGATAGATCTGCATAACAGAAAGGTAGATCTAGGGAGTAGAAGCATGGTTGTATATTTTAGATCCAACTAGAAATGTTTTAATTGGCATTCATGTGTATGAAACAACATATGATTTCAGATCTATAATTATCAATAACTAGAAATATGTTCATACACATCCCAAAACAAATCAACACATAATCATAACATCACAAATCAGATTACTTATATATACAACATGATTTATGAACAAGCAATATAATTAACTTAATTATCAATTATTTGAATCAGAATACTCACATTGATTTAAGCAGAATTAAAAATCAAATAAATTCAGAAATTGTCCCAATCCCTTCTTAAAAGTCGTACTCGCAGTCACGGTTCTCTCGGATCTGAAATTTTCCAATTTGGAGTTCGTATGAATTAATTATCCATTTTTAATCAACAATTACTTTTTACAATTGCATTTGCAACAGAAATAAGTGTCACAAATCTGATGGAATTTCATACCTAAATTTTTCAGTTTTGGTTCAAATCTTTGATCCAATCTTTCAGAAGATATATGCAATGGTTTTCAGAGAAGTTTGCGCGACGTCGGAGGGCTAGGAGGGGGAACGATCGCCGGGGAGAAGGGGGGTCACGGCTGCGTCTATGGGGCCCAGCACAGCTCGACGGTGGCGATGTTTGGGGGGCGGCGGCTACTGGTGACTGGGGATGCTGATTTTGGTATGGACGCGAAGAGCACGAAAATCTCTTTGAAAAGTTGTACTACGGCGAAGAATTTCGTTGAGAAATGAAGGAGGAATCGAAGCTTGAAGTTTTGATGGTTTATGGGTTAGGCGGCGTGAAATGAGAAGGAAGAAGAAGAAATGTTCATCCGTATTTTCATTCTATATATTTATTTATTTAAATCTGAAATTAGGGTTTTTCCGTCCAATCTCCAAACGGAGCCCGATGACTATCGAACAACATGTTTTGATGCCTTCTGAACGCGATGGTGCTAGTGCCGAAGTCTAATTCTGAAGTTTACAGCATGTTTCT
Source organism: Allium sativum (assembly GCA_030737875.1). NCBI lineage: Eukaryota > Viridiplantae > Streptophyta > Magnoliopsida > Asparagales > Amaryllidaceae > Allium > Allium sativum. The sequence continues at coordinate 622,623,723 of CM060910.1, forward strand.
TTTATTTTTAAAATAAATCTTTAATATTAAATTCGAACGTACTTTTTAATCTTACCGGGGTCACATACGAACTCAGAAAAGTCTAGAAAAATTATTTATGGCTTTGTTTTGACGATATGGTCCTAACAAAATTAATTTCGTCATATTCTGAGACTGTTTGAAAAATGGCTTTTTTCAAGTTGATTAAAATTGACCGAAATTGACCAAACTGAAATCTTTTTGCCACGGTCACAAATTAATTCTAAAAATTATGAAAAATTAAACTTAGCAATAATTTGACATTCCGAATCCAAAGAAAGTGGTTTCGTCAAAAATATAGGTCGTTTGAAAAATGGCTATTTTTTAATATTAAAATATACAGAAATTCTACAACGACTATTCTGAAATTTCAACTGGCCATAACTTTGGATTCCCGCCATGAAATTTTGATTTTTCGGATTCGTTGGAAATATATTTTTAAATAGATTCTAATATTTTTGGTTTCACCAAAATCTGATTTATTCTGCATCCTGCACAATCAGTCAAATTTCAGATTTGACTTTTCAAACTACCGTGCTATTTCTAATTCCTTTTATAATTAAATTGAATATCTTCGTATTAACTTCGATTAAAATAAATTTCTAGTCGTTATTAATTGAAATAATTTATTTCAAATATTAAAAATCCCTTGAAATTTCTGAAATAAAAATTTTAAATTGGCCCCAAATTCCGGGTTGTTACAATCTCCCCCGCTTAAGAACTTTTCGTCCTCGAAAAGGAAGAAGGAAAAATAGAAGAGTAGGAACCAACATAGAGAATGCAAAATATCTTATGTGTACCTCAAAATAAAATCTAATCGGATATATCTACTCTGCATTTGGGATAGGCCTGTTTGATACTCTCCTCAGTTTCCCAAGTGCAGTCTCTAGGATCACTGCTCCATTGCACTTTGACTAGGTTGATTTTTTTTATTTCTCAACTCTCTAGTCTCTTTGCCAATAATTTTCAATGGCTCCTTTCTCACTGCAAGGCTTGGGGTAATCTCCAAATCTTGCTGTGCAACTTCTTCCACAACCAGATCTGGATCATGAATATACCTCCGAAGTTGAGATACATGGAATACGTCGTGGACCTCAGGCAACCAGTCGGGCATCTAAATTCTGTAAGCTAGGGTACCAATCTTTTCAAGGATAGTAAAGGGGCTATTGAATTTAGGTGCTAATTTTCCTGTCTTTCCAAAACGGATTACACCTCGCATTGGAGCAACTTTCAAATAGACATAGTCACCCACTTCAAAAGCCAACTCTCTTCTTCTTATATCTGCATAGCTCTTTTGTCTATTTGGGTGGCCAATAATCACTTCTTAATATAGTCAACTTTGTCCGAAGCTTCTCGAACCATGTCTGGGCACAAAACAAGACGATTTCCTTTTTCAACCCAGCATGCTGGCGATCTACATGGCCTACCATACAAGGCTTCAAATAGAGACATTTTCAAACTTGCTTGATAGCTATTGTTATATGAGAACTCAGCTAAATGCAAGTGATCCTCCCAAGAACCTCCAAAGTTGAGTATGCAAGCTCGCAATAAATCCTCAAGGATGTGATTCACCATCTCAGTTTGGCCATCTGTCTGAGGATGATATGCGGTACTAAGGTTTAACTTTGTTCCCAACTCATTTTGGAATGCTTCCCAAAATTTGCTAGCGAAAATAGGATCTCGGTCGCTAACAATGTTGCTAGGAACTCTGTTTGAAACAAAAGATTATTCTTTTATTATTATTTAGAAAATAAAAATTTTCATTCAGATAATGATGCAAAGGAAAGATTAAATTTTATTACCCATGTAGCCTGACTATTTATTTGCAACAAATTTGCGCCAGACTTTGAGCAGTTCTAGTGGACTTAACAGGTATGAAATGAGCGGTCTTGGTGAAGCGATCCACGATCACCCATATGCTATCATTTGCTTTCCTAGTACGGGGTAATCCATCTATAAAATCCATGGAGATTTGGTCCCACTTCCAATTTGGAACCTCCAATGGTTGCTACAATCCTGCCAACTTTTGTTGATCGCTCTTTACTTGTTGGCATGTAGGACATTTACTTACATAAATGGATATATCTCTCTTCATAGATCTCCACCAAAACGTGCGCTTTAGATCCTGATACACCTTGCTCACACCTGGATGGATGCTAAGCTTTAATTTGTGACTTTCATCCAAAACTTCCCTTATGAGCTCTGGTATATTTGGAACACAAATCTGCCCTTGCAGTCTAAGGACTCCCTTGCCATCTATTTGGAAGCTCGTGTTTTCACCTTCTTGAATATTCTTAATAATTCTTTGAATAAACTCATCCTCCTTTTGAAGAGCAGCAATTTTATCAATCAAAGAAGGGGTAATGATGAGGCTTGCGACAATGGCTTTCTTTCTACTGAGTGCGTCTGCCACAACATTGGCTTTCCCCGGAGTATATAAGATGTCAAGATCGTATGCCATAAGAAATTCTAGCCATCGTTGCTGCCTTGAATTGAAATCCTTTTGATCGAAGAGATATTTCAAAGATTGATGGTCTATGAATAATTCAAACTTTTCGCCCAAAAGATAATGTCTCCAAATTTTTAAAGCAAAGACTATGGCCAACAACTCTAAGTCATGGACACGATAATTTTTCTCATGCGGCTTTAATTGACGACTTGCATAAGCAACAACTTTGCCTCTTTGCATCAATACCACGCCAAGACCACCACTTTGAGAAGCATCGGTGTAGATGGCTAAATCTTGATTGCCATCGATGATGGTAAGTACGGGAGCAGTGGTCAGACTCACCTTTAGCTTTTGGAAGGCCTCCTCACACTCCGTTGTCCAGATGAACTGGTGTGTTTTGTAAATGGGCCAGACAGTTTGGAGAAGTCTTTGACGAATTTCCTATAATATCCAGCCAATCCTAGGAAGCTCCTTACTTCAGTGGGTGTACTGGGTTGCTTCCAATCTCGAATGGCGGCAATTTTACTTGGGTCAACAACAATTCCTTCCTTTGACACAATATGGCCCAAGAATTTTACCTCCTCTTGCCAAAATGTGCATTTGGAAAATTTTGCTTTTAGAACATTTCTTCGCAGAATCTCCAATACTTCCTTTAAATGCCCTTCATGCTCCTCCTTGGATTTAGAATAGATTAAGATATCATCAATGAAAACTAGGACGAATTTTTTTAAAACATCTCGGAAGACTCTATTCATCAAGTTAACAAAGTAGGCTGGAGCATTGCATAGGCCGAACGGCATTACCAACCATTCGTAGAATATGTCAGGACCTCTGAAGGCTGTCAAACGTATGCATACTTCGGCTATGAGAAGTTGATGGAAATCTGTGGCTAGGTCCATCTTAGAAAATAACTTGGCTCCATATAATTGGTCCATTAAATCATCTATGCGAGGCAAGGGGTATTTGTTCTTTAATGTTTGCTTATTAAGGTCGCGGTAATACACACAGAGCCTTAGAGTACCGTTAGATTTGGGGACAAACACCACAGCTGTACCCCAATTGTAACGACCCGCATTTTTTTGGTAATTATTTAATTTATTTTATTATTTAAAATATGGGTTTGATTTAAATAATTGAATTTAACGATTTATTTAAGAATATATTATTTAAATAAATAATAAAATAATATTTTAAGTTTCCAAACCGTCAGAAAATGTTGAGTTGGCAACATAGTGTGAACTGGCAGTTTGGAATAGTTGAATATTAGTCTATATTAAATTATATTGATGATTTCGGCTAAATGACGACGATGAATATATATAGTTTATAATTTAATTAAATAACGAGCTGCAGCGGCGCGGTAGTTCGTGTTTTGGCGTTTTGAACTTTAATTGGCTGTACAGGGCCCAAATTAAGTCGGATTTCTATGAAATAAGAAACATTGAAATCTGTTGAACTATATCTACCTAACAGAAGTGAAAAATCAAGATTCCGCGTTATATATTGCGAGTTATGTCCAAATTAAATATTCAGGAAAGCAGCGGCGTAATCGTTTATCGACCGTAACGGTTTATTTGAAATAACTCCATACCGGATTCGAATTTGGACAAGGTTCTTTTGAGACGTAGTTATAATTTAATTTTTAGAATTTTACTGTAATTTTTAATAAATTAAATATGCAGCTTTTTATTTGAAGTATTTTGCACCCTGTATCAATATTTTAGGGTGTCAAAATATAAGTTAATCTACCGATATTATTATATATTTGGGATCGTAGCGCATTGCTGAGCGCGATGGTATATTTATTTCTGTCGATAGCACGTCATATACGGACAGAGTTTGAAATAACGGTAACCGTGTAATGTGAAACCAACCCATATATTCCTAACCGATACATTGTCCAGTCTTTGTCAATTTAAATGACAGCACATGAAATCTTACAAGATCTTCGTTCCCTTCTTTCGTTTTTAACTAGAGCACATGCAAGTCGACCAGAACATATCTCAGTAAACCTAATATAACACAAAAATATAATTAAAATAGTGTGTTGGCTGAATTCTTTGTAATTAAAACCTATCTTATAGCACCTACCCCGGTTATTCATGCATGCTTCATTTCACCTCAGCCGACCAAGATGTACCTACCTACGTTCTGCAAACCAACCTTTTGAAGTGATGATACATGCGGCACAGGCCTATAAGAAGGAAAATATTGGTCATCTCAAAATAAAAATATAAAACCTGCATCTCTTCTTGTATAGTCAACCCCTATGGTTTATCAAGCCAACCTAACCACATGAGTCTACGCTGGATGAAAACGACATGCATGAAACCTTGCCGACCACGGTTCCTATATGAAAACGACATCTCTAGTGCCGTGTGACTCAAGCAATTTTCCTATATATATATGCTGTTGTTTTCCCTTTTTCTCAACAGGCAAGCTCTCTCCATTTCAAAACAAAGGGAGGAATGGTGTAGCAACAGATTTCGGGGAAAAAAAAAAAAAAAAAAAAAAACAAAGAAAGAAAAAAAAAGATGCGGACTGGAAGAATGCGATGGGGTATAGGGAAGCCGTTGTGCATGTTAGTATAAGGATGCGGATTGTATTAATGGGATGATGACGTGGCCAATGTTTGAAGTAGAGGGTGGTGCATTCGGCTGTTGCATGGGGGTAGCGTACAAGAGGGGAGTGGGTGTTGAGGGAGCTGCCGGGGCGATCTCAGGTCGGTGACCAGTTGTCTGAAGGAGCGGCAGCAGTGATGAGGTAGAGTAGGGGGATTGAAGTCGTTTAAACATACAAAGAGGAGCAGTGCCGGTTCGTACCGGGTTTGGAGGGTAGTGTGGGCCAGGGGGCCTGATGGTGATGGTTGCGGCATGAAGGTGGACGGTCGAGGGAAGGGAGGCGGTCATTTCTGGGGCGGTGGCGAATGATCCGGTGGCGTGAGGAGGCGGAAATTGTGGTTGAAGAGTTTTCGGTTCATGTACGGTTTCTGGGCTATCGGGGGTAGCAGGGGGTCCGGCATCTCGGGTATTGGGGCTGCTCGTGATGGCGGTAGCGATGGAAGTGGCGGAGTGGTCTCAGATGCCCCGTAGGCGGCGCGGCAGGTGAAGATTGGGGCGGAGCTGTTTTTCCTGGTGAAGGGAAAGTCGGGCTCGAGATTACCAGGAGGGAGAAGACGCGTTCAGAATTTCTGACGTGGACTAATTCACATTAATGATTGGTTTTGAATAATTAAGGTAATTAAAATTTTAATTAATTTAAAGTTAGTTAAGTTTAATTATCGTTTAAATATTTATAAATTGAAATAGTGATAACTTTACCGTACGTTGTCGGATTTCAGCAAAATTGGGCTCGTTGGGACCGTAGCGACGAGCACTACGCTGTCGAGCTGGTCGGATCTGAAATCAAAGCAGTTGGAGATCTATGAAATTTTAAACACCAGTTTAAAATTTTACGGTATAACGCGTCAACCGTCAATCGACAAAACTGGTGAGTTAATTCTCACACTTTTCTGGACTACTATGATGTGATAAATCCATAAAAAAAATAAATACTGGTTGATTGACTGCATTGGTTGATTATGGTTGATTAGATGGTTGTTTGTTTCATTATTGCTGTTAAATTATTTATTTAAATGTGATAACCATCTGTGATGCAGAGAAGGACAGGTTGGAGGGATCCGACCGGATCCCTCAAAAGAACTTGTGTGTGTTGTTTATTTTATACTGGTTGCACATAACTGTTTGAACCCCAATTGACATCAAAACCTGTTGATTGTTGAATTGATGTGACCGTTGATGTGATTTTTAGTCGGTCGACAGTGGTTGGCAGTGAGGGTTTAAATCTATAGTTTTCCAAACATCGTTTTGCCGTCAGGCGAACAAATGCAGTTCCAAGTTATAGAATTTATTTTATAACTAAATTAAATTTTTGAGGTTATTTTATTTTAAAATAGATAAGAAGTTTTATAGTTATATTTATAATTTAAAATCATGTTTTAGAAATGCGATGATTAAAAGTTTATATAGTGAATTTCTACGCAGTTGTACAGACAGAGGTCAGAAACTAGCCGATGGGTTAGTGAAAGAGAATAATTGTTTTATACAACAATTAACCGATGTTTTAAATTAATTAAGTTATTTAATTAATTTAAGAAGAGAAATTGAATAGAAGTCAGATAGCCACTTAACTGAGGGTTATGGTTGGCAGGAACCAACTGTTTATCCTGTTATTTATGAATTGCAGTCATTCATGAACTGCAGACAGGAACTAACCTACGGGTTAGTGAAATGAAATAATTGTTTTTATAATCAAATAACTGATGTTTTAAATTTATTAAGTTATTTAATAAATTTAAGGAAGAAATGATAACGTATATCAGTTAATGGGTTACTGATATGTACGGTTGGCGAAAATCAACTGTTTAAAGTTGGAATTTGACGATTGTGTCAATTTGTTTTAAATTGATCAAATCAAAGGGATTGACATTTAAAAGACTTGAAATTTCCTTTAAAATAAATATAAGTTATGGATAGATTAGTATGAAAGGGATTTGAATTTATTTCAAATCATATAAACAAGATTTGTAAATATGGGTGCAACCTAAGGCGTACATTCCAATCAGAGTTTTGCTCAATTAAGAAAAAGAAATTAATATGAAAAGTGGGTTTTCAAATGAAAGAAAATGGTTTATAAAACCAAGATAAATGGAAATGGGAATAACATATTGGATTATTGAGATGGTTTGACATTGGTTTTAAATTATAAGCTTTTATCTATCTTGAGATAAGAACGTTGTCGGTCAAGGTCTGAGAGGTAAATTGGAATACCCCAACTTGAACGGCTCCGCTATTATCGAGAGATGATATTTGTTTGTAATGTATAGAGAAGTGATTATCGAGATGTTTGCGATAATGGAATTTATCATTTATTTAAAACAAACCTTTAAAAATGGATTAGCATCGAAAGGAATTGAATCTAATTCAAATCGTATAAACAAGTATGAAAAGGGGTTTTACCCAAAACAAAGATTTTAAAATAAGCGTTCACCTGGGAACGAGATTAAGCGAAGTGGTTTAATCATGATAAGAAAGAGATTTTGGTAATTAAATATTTGTCGTTGATTGAATAAGAATATAACGATATGAAAATGATAAAGAAAAAGGGAAAGTGGATTTATAGAACTATAACCAGGATTTCAAATCAAAGAGAAACTCAAAAGGGTTTTGAGGTAATTATACGATGTTAACGACCAAAAGAAATAAAGGATGATTCATAAAAGATGGCATTATTTCCAGACAAAGGAAATAAAAAGAGAAGCTTGGTAAATATGTTGTTCTAAAGCGAGTAGCGAGTAATGTTTTCAAGTAACGAAACCCATAAGAGTTTTGTTAAGATTAAGTTATGAAGTCGATTATAAGAAATCGATAAATTGGTTTTATGAGATATTTCATATAAAGGACCTGAGCCGCCAATCCACTGAGATACACTGTTATGGTTTGATAGTTAAATCACCGACTATCAAAGTTGGGCCTTTTATCGATTGTTGGTACGGAAAGACCGGGATCGAATTTATATTCGAAAACCATTCCGACCAGCAAATACGTAACGTCGAAGATATCAGAAGATGGTCGAGATGGAGCATTGAAGACCGTTGACCTTCATGAGCGGAAGAACTACTCGTTGGATTTCTAAAGGTCGCTCCCGAAGATATTTTGACTTGTGATTCTGTCGTGATTGAAATCTTCGGATTGCAAGGACTTCTCGCTACTGAGCTATAGGGTGATACCTAGGATGCAGTAGGAGAGTGCCTTTGGTTCATCCTGATCCTGGATGACTGGTATGGATGGATGTCTGACAGAGTATTTCCAGAAAAGTCATGTACATTGATTTCTCCAGCCGTACCAAGAGTGAAGCAGAGAAGGAAACTTCTTTAGCTGACACGTAATGTATTGTTGTAGACGTCAATTAAGTGATTTCGATGGATCTGACAATGTGGCATTCGAAGTGAACCTGATGTGATGGTAAAGCGTAGCCTCAAGCCTCATCAACCGGGAAACGACAAAAATCGGGCAGGCAGCATGGCTATGTGGGTCGCTCCCATTAGGATGTATAATCACCTATCTAGAGAAATTCCTTTTGCTTCTTGTATCTATCGATGCTGTCCCTTTTCGGGAGACGGTGGTTTGAGCCCAACCGTCGGTGATATACATTCGATACACTCAAGCGAAATGAGTGGTCGGTCATGTGTGGGCCGGGTTGCAAGACGTTCTTGTTGAACCCAGTGTATTCGCCTCTAGAGATACACGTTCGGAAGGTGGACCCATACCTTGTCAAGTTGGAATCCAATACCCAATAAGCGCCCGCGGTTTTGGTTTGTATACTATATATATGGGGAGCGTGAGATGCAAGCGTTCCTCTAAATTGATATTTACTTGTATTTAGACACTATGATAATATCAGAAAAAGATATTGATTTTAAAAACGTTTTGGGTTATAGTAAGGTAAAAACCGTCCGTGTTTATGTGTGGGCTGGTCTTACTATTATCCTTTTATTTCAGAAAGGATTTTCAAAAGTTAAACAAGTTGTGTGTGCTGTGAATTTATTACTGAAAGTATTCCAGACTGACCCGGTGTGTTTTTGTTTAAATCAAATGTGCTCGGGTCAGACCAAGCATATTTACAGGTTAGGTTCCGCTACAAGTTTCAGAGTTGGAAGCAGGAGGGTTCACCGTTAGTTATACAAGTATTTCCGCTGTGATTGATGTATGTTTACTCTGATAAATGGTATGTATATATACAGTCTTCTTTTCAAAGAGATTTGTTATATTATATTTACTCGTTCCGCTGTGAGATTCTGATGTGTTCTCCTTCTTTCTTCTATTCTAAAATTTCTTTCTTCCTATTCCTCATCCTCTAACTTCTTTCTATTAACAGTTTGGGGTTCGATACTTGGATTTTTGACAAGTAATACGGGATTAAGTATTGTTGTTGAAAATTCGAGCGTCGAATTTTACCGGGCCGTTACAGTTGGTATCAGAGCTATTGGTTTAGTGATAACCTTGGCTCTGTGGCGTAACTCGATAGAGATGGGGTTAGTAATGCCCTAGATTGAGTTTGAGTGTATATATGAGAGCGCGTATTTGTAATTTCTTATAAAATTATTTTTTAATAGTTTTGCCCGGATTATATTTTTGTTATAAATATATTTTCTCAATCGATTATAAAATAGATTTGTTCGAATAACTTGAATATGAATTCAAATTGGAATATTGAACTGAAATAAAGAAATTTCACTTTTGAAATCGAGTAAAGGATAATTGGATGGAATTAATCCAATGTAAATTAAATGAATGTGAAAACAAAGTAAAAGCAATGAGAAATATTAACCAAAATGGTTTGGGTGAATTAAATGCCTTGGTTGTTGTTTGATATTGGATGGAGTATATAGAAATTACCAACTGTTGGTTGAAACCAATCTGAAATGATCAAGTAAAGGAATTAAACCAAGATTAATTTGAATGGATGTTTAAAATAAATGGATTGCTAAGTCCATCAGAGTTAAATAAAGTGATGTGGTTATTTCCAATTATTGGAATTGGATGATGTGGGAGATATTTGGAAAAAATTGACTTTGGTTTGAATACTAATGGATTTTATTGGGGTTGAGTACAGGTACAAAGTTAATCCAAGAAAAACTCTGGAGAAATTTGAATCAAGTTTGGTATGCTAGTCGAGTAAGCAAACATATATATATGCTAATCGCGTAATAGCGCTCGCAAAAAGGTACGCCCACGCAAAATATAAAATTTTGATTTTTGTTTGGGTTTTGAGTTTGGATTTTGGATTTTTCCGACCCTGTTGGTCGATGTATAGATATTTTTGTGAACCTGCGATATTGCAGATGTCCCTCCGTACAGGGGAGACTCTGCCGAAATTTTTCCAGAATTTAAGGTATTAGAATTTTTTTTTTTAATTTTTGGAAAATTATGTTATTTGAAATAATTTGGTTTTAAAACCCAGTTGGATTAGATTTGAAATTAGAAACAGAGTTTAATTAAATATATTTTTCGTAAAGATAAAGAGTTTGACACCTTCTTCTACCTTAGCAATTTCGAGGACGAAATTATTTTAAGGGGGAAGGAATGTAACGACCCGCATTTTTTTGGTAATTATTTAATTTATTTTATTATTTAAAATATGGGTTTGATTTAAATAATTGAATTTAACGATTTATTTAAGAATATATTATTTAAATAAATAATAAAATAATATTTTAAGTTTCCAAACCGTCAGAAAATGTTGAGTTGGCAACATAGTGTGAACTGGCAGTTTGGAATAGTTGAATATTAGTCTATATTAAATTATATTGATGATTTCGGCTAAATGACGACGATGAATATATATAGTTTATAATTTAATTAAATAACGAGCTGCAGCGGCGCGGTAGTTCGTGTTTTGGCGTTTTGAACTTTAATTGGCTGTACAGGGCCCAAATTAAGTCGGATTTCTATGAAATAAGAAACATTGAAATCTGTTGAACTATATCTACCTAACAGAAGTGAAAAATCAAGATTCCGCGTTATATATTGCGAGTTATGTCCAAATTAAATATTCAGGAAAGCAGCGGCGTAATCGTTTATCGACCGTAACGGTTTATTTGAAATAACTCCATACCGGATTCGAATTTGGACAAGGTTCTTTTGAGACGTAGTTATAATTTAATTTTTAGAATTTTACTGTAATTTTTAATAAATTAAATATGCAGCTTTTTATTTGAAGTATTTTGCACCCTGTATCAATATTTTAGGGTGTCAAAATATAAGTTAATCTACCGATATTATTATATATTTGGGATCGTAGCGCATTGCTGAGCGCGATGGTATATTTATTTCTGTCGATAGCACGTCATATACGGACAGAGTTTGAAATAACGGTAACCGTGTAATGTGAAACCAACCCATATATTCCTAACCGATACATTGTCCAGTCTTTGTCAATTTAAATGACAGCACATGAAATCTTACAAGATCTTCGTTCCCTTCTTTCGTTTTTAACTAGAGCACATGCAAGTCGACCAGAACATATCTCAGTAAACCTAATATAACACAAAAATATAATTAAAATAGTGTGTTGGCTGAATTCTTTGTAATTAAAACCTATCTTATAGCACCTACCCCGGTTATTCATGCATGCTTCATTTCACCTCAGCCGACCAAGATGTACCTACCTACGTTCTGCAAACCAACCTTTTGAAGTGATGATACATGCGGCACAGGCCTATAAGAAGGAAAATATTGGTCATCTCAAAATAAAAATATAAAACCTGCATCTCTTCTTGTATAGTCAACCCCTATGGTTTATCAAGCCAACCTAACCACATGAGTCTACGCTGGATGAAAACGACATGCATGAAACCTTGCCGACCACGGTTCCTATATGAAAACGACATCTCTAGTGCCGTGTGACTCAAGCAATTTTCCTATATATATATGCTGTTGTTTTCCCTTTTTCTCAACAGGCAAGCTCTCTCCATTTCAAAACAAAGGGAGGAATGGTGTAGCAACAGATTTCGGGGAAAAAAAAAAAAAAAAAAAACAAAGAAAGAAAAAAAAAGATGCGGACTGGAAGAATGCGATGGGGTATAGGGAAGCCGTTGTGCATGTTAGTATAAGGATGCGGATTGTATTAATGGGATGATGACGTGGCCAATGTTTGAAGTAGAGGGTGGTGCATTCGGCTGTTGCATGGGGGTAGCGTACAAGAGGGGAGTGGGTGTTGAGGGAGCTGCCGGGGCGATCTCAGGTCGGTGACCAGTTGTCTGAAGGAGCGGCAGCAGTGATGAGGTAGAGTAGGGGGATTGAAGTCGTTTAAACATACAAAGAGGAGCAGTGCCGGTTCGTACCGGGTTTGGAGGGTAGTGTGGGCCAGGGGGCCTGATGGTGATGGTTGCGGCATGAAGGTGGACGGTCGAGGGAAGGGAGGCGGTCATTTCTGGGGCGGTGGCGAATGATCCGGTGGCGTGAGGAGGCGGAAATTGTGGTTGAAGAGTTTTCGGTTCATGTACGGTTTCTGGGCTATCGGGGGTAGCAGGGGGTCCGGCATCTCGGGTATTGGGGCTGCTCGTGATGGCGGTAGCGATGGAAGTGGCGGAGTGGTCTCAGATGCCCCGTAGGCGGCGCGGCAGGTGAAGATTGGGGCGGAGCTGTTTTTCCTGGTGAAGGGAAAGTCGGGCTCGAGATTACCAGGAGGGAGAAGACGCGTTCAGAATTTCTGACGTGGACTAATTCACATTAATGATTGGTTTTGAATAATTAAGGTAATTAAAATTTTAATTAATTTAAAGTTAGTTAAGTTTAATTATCGTTTAAATATTTATAAATTGAAATAGTGATAACTTTACCGTACGTTGTCGGATTTCAGCAAAATTGGGCTCGTTGGGACCATAGCGACGAGCACTACGCTGTCGAGCTGGTCGGATCTGAAATCAAAGCAGTTGGAGATCTATGAAATTTTAAACACCAGTTTAAAATTTTACGGTATAACGCGTCAACCGTCAATCGACAAAACTGGTGAGTTAATTCTCACACTTTTCTGGACTACTATGATGTGATAAATCCATAAAAAAAATAAATACTGGTTGATTGACTGCATTGGTTGATTATGGTTGATTAGATGGTTGTTTGTTTCATTATTGCTGTTAAATTATTTATTTAAATGTGATAACCATCTGTGATGCAGAGAAGGACAGGTTGGAGGGATCCGACCGGATCCCTCAAAAGAACTTGTGTGTGTTGTTTATTTTATACTGGTTGCACATAACTGTTTGAACCCCAATTGACATCAAAACCTGTTGATTGTTGAATTGATGTGACCGTTGATGTGATTTTTAGTCGGTCGACAGTGGTTGGCAGTGAGGGTTTAAATCTATAGTTTTCCAAACATCGTTTTGCCGTCAGGCGAACAAATGCAGTTCCAAGTTATAGAATTTATTTTATAACTAAATTAAATTTTTGAGGTTATTTTATTTTAAAATAGATAAGAAGTTTTATAGTTATATTTATAATTTAAAATCATGTTTTAGAAATGCGATGATTAAAAGTTTATATAGTGAATTTCTACGCAGTTGTACAGACAGAGGTCAGAAACTAGCCGATGGGTTAGTGAAAGAGAATAATTGTTTTATACAACAATTAACCGATGTTTTAAATTAATTAAGTTATTTAATTAATTTAAGAAGAGAAATTGAATAGAAGTCAGATAGCCACTTAACTGAGGGTTATGGTTGGCAGGAACCAACTGTTTATCCTGTTATTTATGAATTGCAGTCATTCATGAACTGCAGACAGGAACTAACCTACGGGTTAGTGAAATGAAATAATTGTTTTTATAATCAAATAACTGATGTTTTAAATTTATTAAGTTATTTAATAAATTTAAGGAAGAAATGATAACGTATATCAGTTAATGGGTTACTGATATGTACGGTTGGCGAAAATCAACTGTTTAAAGTTGGAATTTGACGATTGTGTCAATTTGTTTTAAATTGATCAAATCAAAGGGATTGACATTTAAAAGACTTGAAATTTCCTTTAAAATAAATATAAGTTATGGATAGATTAGTATGAAAGGGATTTGAATTTATTTCAAATCATATAAACAAGATTTGTAAATATGGGTGCAACCTAAGGCGTACATTCCAATCAGAGTTTTGCTCAATTAAGAAAAAGAAATTAATATGAAAAGTGGGTTTTCAAATGAAAGAAAATGGTTTATAAAACCAAGATAAATGGAAATGGGAATAACATATTGGATTATTGAGATGGTTTGACATTGGTTTTAAATTATAAGCTTTTATCTATCTTGAGATAAGAACGTTGTCGGTCAAGGTCTGAGAGGTAAATTGGAATACCCCAACTTGAACGGCTCCGCTATTATCGAGAGATGATATTTGTTTGTAATGTATAGAGAAGTGATTATCGAGATGTTTGCGATAATGGAATTTATCATTTATTTAAAACAAACCTTTAAAAATGGATTAGCATCGAAAGGAATTGAATCTAATTCAAATCGTATAAACAAGTATGAAAAGGGGTTTTACCCAAAACAAAGATTTTAAAATAAGCGTTCACCTGGGAACGAGATTAAGCGAAGTGGTTTAATCATGATAAGAAAGAGATTTTGGTAATTAAATATTTGTCGTTGATTGAATAAGAATATAATGATATGAAAATGATAAAGAAAAAGGGAAAGTGGATTTATAGAACTATAACCAGGATTTCAAATCAAAGAGAAACTCAAAAGGGTTTTGAGGTAATTATACGATGTTAACGACCAAAAGAAATAAAGGATGATTCATAAAAGATGGCATTATTTCCAGACAAAGGAAATAAAAAGAGAAGCTTGGTAAATATGTTGTTCTAAAGCGAGTAGCGAGTAATGTTTTCAAGTAACGAAACCCATAAGAGTTTTGTTAAGATTAAGTTATGAAGTCGATTATAAGAAATCGATAAATTGGTTTTATGAGATATTTCATATAAAGGACCTGAGCCGCCAATCCACTGAGATACACTGTTATGGTTTGATAGTTAAATCACCGACTATCAAAGTTGGGCCTTTTATCGATTGTTGGTACGGAAAGACCGGGATCGAATTTATATTCGAAAACCATTCCGACCAGCAAATACGTAACGTCGAAGATATCAGAAGATGGTCGAGATGGAGCATTGAAGACCGTTGACCTTCATGAGCGGAAGAACTACTCGTTGGATTTCTAAAGGTCGCTCCCGAAGATATTTTGACTTGTGATTCTGTCGTGATTGAAATCTTCGGATTGCAAGGACTTCTCGCTACTGAGCTATAGGGTGATACCTAGGATGCAGTAGGAGAGTGCCTTTGGTTCATCCTGATCTTGGATGACTGGTATGGATGGATGTCTGACAGAGTATTTCCAGAAAAGTCATGTACATTGATTTCTCCAGCCGTACCAAGAGTGAAGCAGAGAAGGAAACTTCTTTAGCTGACACGTAATGTATTGTTGTAGACGTCAATTAAGTGATTTCGATGGATCTGACAATGTGGCATTCGAAGTGAACCTGATGTGATGGTAAAGCGTAGCCTCAAGCCTCATCAACCGGGAAACGACAAAAATCGGGCAGGCAGCATGGCTATGTGGGTCGCTCCCATTAGGATGTATAATCACCTATCTAGAGAAATTCCTTTTGCTTCTTGTATCTATCGATGCTGTCCCTTTTCGGGAGACGGTGGTTTGAGCCCAACCGTCGGTGATATACATTCGATACACTCAAGCGAAATGAGTGGTCGGTCATGTGTGGGCCGGGTTGCAAGACGTTCTTGTTGAACCCAGTGTATTCGCCTCTAGAGATACACGTTCGGAAGGTGGACCCATACCTTGTCAAGTTGGAATCCAATACCCAATAAGCGCCCGCGGTTTTGGTTTGTATACTATATATATGGGGAGCGTGAGATGCAAGCGTTCCTCTAAATTGATATTTACTTGTATTTAGACACTATGATAATATCAGAAAAAGATATTGATTTTAAAAACGTTTTGGGTTATAGTAAGGTAAAAACCGTCCGTGTTTATGTGTGGGCTGGTCTTACTATTATCCTTTTATTTCAGAAAGGATTTTCAAAAGTTAAACAAGTTGTGTGTGCTGTGAATTTATTACTGAAAGTATTCCAGACTGACCCGGTGTGTTTTTGTTTAAATCAAATGTGCTCGGGTCAGACCAAGCATATTTACAGGTTAGGTTCCGCTACAAGTTTCAGAGTTGGAAGCAGGAGGGTTCACCGTTAGTTATACAAGTATTTCCGCTGTGATTGATGTATGTTTACTCTGATAAATGGTATGTATATATACAGTCTTCTTTTCAAAGAGATTTGTTATATTATATTTACTCGTTCCGCTGTGAGATTCTGATGTGTTCTCCTTCTTTCTTCTATTCTAAAATTTCTTTCTTCCTATTCCTCATCCTCTAACTTCTTTCTATTAACAGTTTGGGGTTCGATACTTGGATTTTTGACAAGTAATACGGGATTAAGTATTGTTGTTGAAAATTCGAGCGTCGAATTTTACCGGGCCGTTACACCAATTGGAAAAACTAGGCTGGATGAGTCCCTTCCATAAGAGCTGCTTAGTTTGTGTTTTCAACTCTTCTTTTTCTTTAGGAGTCATCCTTCGGATAGCATGGACTACGGGCCTTGCATTTGGAACAAGATCAATCTTGAAATCTATTTCTCTTCGCGGCGGTAAATTGTCTACTTCTTCAAATACATCCGCATAATTTTTGACAACAGGAATATTTTCTAAAGGAATGGGAGTGATATCAAGAGAAGACCAAAATGCCTTTCTATCAGATTTTGAACCATGGCAAGGTATAGCAATAGTATTTCCGAATCTTGTTTTCACCTTCACTACTCTTTCTGAGCATAGCACTTCAGCGTCATATTTTGTTAGCCAATCAAGACCAAGGATGATGTCAAACTCGGAAAATTCATAATGATCAAGTTAAATGGAAATTGGAAATAGGAGTAGGATACAGGCACTCTACAGAATAAATCTAGAGTGATAGAACCTCCTACAGGATTATGAACATCGATTTGCTCCTTGGGACTTCTTTGTTTTAATTTTAATTTCTTAACTGTGTCACTAGAGATAAAACTTCTTGATGCACCCGTATCAAACAAAGCAGTAACAGGAATGTTTTTTACAAAAATGGTACCATCTAAAACATCAGGCTTACCGGCTCCTTCAGAAGAAGTAGGTGCGGAAGAAGATGGTGCACTTGCCCCCTCGTACACATGTGCAATCTGAGCTCCTCTCAACAGTGGACAATTAGGTTTGATATGGCCCTTTTTGTGGCAGTTATAACATTCTTTAGTGTCATCACTTCTGGCCTTCTTTGGATTTCTGCAGTCCTTGCTGTAATGTCCAAACTTCTGGCAGATGTAGCATTGCACCTTTGTTTTGTCATGAGTTTTAGCAGTTCCAGAACTTCTTCCTTCAGTCTTCTTTTCGGCTTGCTTCCTCTTATTATTATTGTTGTCCAAGCTCCTTTCTCTATCTTGCTGTGAAACTCTTTTGCCGTTCTCCGCATAGCGACAAGCAAACTCAGTCAGCTTATTGAAAGAAAGGTCAATGTGAGCAGTAACCCTGTCAGTGTAATTACTTGCAAGTCCATTAATAAACCTCTTGTTCTTTTGAAAATCATCGTGAATCAATTCTAGGGCATAGCGAGAGAGGTCTTCAAATATCCTTACATACTCCGAGATAGTTTTTTCACCTTGCTTTAAATTGGCGAACTCGTCATGCAGCTTTTCCACTTCTTGCCTTGGAACGTATTTTTCATTGAACAGCTCTTTAAACTTGGTCCAAGTCATATTTTCTTCATCACCTCCTATATTAACCAATTCCCACCAATATTGTGCTTCGCCTTGGAGCATCCATGAAGCCGTAAATCTCTTCCATTGATCTTCTAGCCCTAGCCCTCTAAATATCTTCTAACAATTCTTAAGCCATGCCTGAGCCTGTGTCACGGTCTCCGTACCAGTGAATGGAACTCCGCCTAAATTCTTGAACTTCTTCGCTACCTTATCCAAGTCAACGGGCTGCGGTGGTGGTGGTAGTGGCTGTTGAACTGTGGCCTCCTCAGTTTCAGCAACATTTTGCCTCCTTGCTCTAGCTCTAGCGGCAGCAGTACTCATTTTTAGTTAGTTATGTACGATCCAGGAAAGAGTCAGAACAACTGTAATGGTGATTTTAAGAAATGATAAAGATAAAAGGATAGATAAAAAGATGGTGTTAAAGTGACTGACTATTATGTATTCTCATGAAATGTTTGCTATAGAATATTGTGATTCTACGTAAACGAATTATTATAAATATGTTATATTCCAAAGCTATGTTTAAGCAAAGCTCTGAAACCAGCTGTGATAACCCCAAACTTCCACGAAATGAAAGTAAGGAATAATCATTTGGAATACAACATAAATACAATAATACAGATCAGAGGTACAACATAGCATAGGAAAACTATATAATAACAACATCATAACAGCGGAAATATGGATGTCATCAACCACAGAATTCCACAGTCATAGAGTCCTAAATTATTACATCAAGTTTCAACAAAAGGAAATAAGTTTTCAATTTCAAAATAGAACAACTGGAAATAAAATAAGTTTGGATGCCTCAAAGTTTAAAGATAAAATGCAACAAAAGATAAACGATAGATAGTCTTCATAGCTCCAAATCATCACCTCAACTAAGCAACTCCAAGAAAGCTCCAAAGACAACAGCTCCAAGGAAAGTGAAACCTATTACTTGGCTGCCCGTGTGAAAAAGAGGGCACTCGAGTTTGCAAAGGTTAAAACAAACTACGAGTCAGTCATGGGACTGGGTTGAGAATTCTTAACTACTCTAACTAATAGTAATAAGGCAAATCCAAAGACCACGCCGCTAGCGCGGAACGGGTTTATTTCAGTGGATTGCCATGCATAATTTAAGGTGACATAACAAATAAATAAGTAAATCGTAAACAACGCAATGCTTTTGAAAAAATGGAATCACCATAAGACTCAAGTCCCATCACACAATGCAACGCAAACCATAGGATAGAGTTTTACCTGATGATGATTAAACATGCTAAATACGATAAATACGAATCTACTATTATCATTAGTGTATATAAAAATATTTCAAAATAAATGTATCAATCCTAGGAAGCATAACTACCATATACTATGCCTCCATACTAGTAATACAATCAAGTCCGTAGGGTCGTATTGGGAATTTAGTTTTCTATCATGAGTCAAGGCTAGGAACGATCTCCTTACTGATTCGAGACACTCTAGCTAATGTCTCAGGATCCCCCGCAGTGAACCCTTGGAAATCTGCAGGGCCGGTCCACACGTACAATTTTGCGGATTAGTTATTCCTGAAAACACGTTTCCCGGTCCTATAGGACCTAATATCCGAGGCGCCACATTCCATCATCCACATAAGTAAAATGTCGGGACGTGTAAAACCCAAACACCACTTCTAGCTAGAAAGAAACGTGCTGCTATCCCTGCGTTCCCTTGCTCCGTTTTAGACTCAATCGGGTTGTGAGGCTCGTGAATCTACGTAATACACAAAGCTATGCTTTTTCAAGCTGTGCTTTGATCGTCACCACAAGGTTCTGCTTTTCAACAAGAAACCTTGATCATTGCATCTTGGTATGCCACACTGTCAATCCATACCATACAATCGATCTTTAGCCAAAATATATAAAAGGGTGTTAAGCAAGAGAATAAATTCACCGCCACCAAACATTCATACACTCAAAAAATTCAATAAATATGGTATAAAGGAGTACGATGTGGGACACACATTCCATTTGTAAGCCCGTTCTGGGTCTGAACGAAACTGAAGATAATCTTGTCTCGTACGTCCAGTACGGAAAGGAGGTACCCGCATATCCTGTGAAATTAACATGTACGTTTGGCCAATTACCCCAACCCTTGAATTGGGAGCAAGTCAATTCAGGGTCTTGATCGTTGTCCATTCGAGGGAAGATTTACGGTCTTCATTCGCCGTCTTCACACTTCGATCTTTAACGTCGTTTGATTATTTGGAATGAGATTAACTCGGACTTTCCAAATAATTCTCGCATATATAATTTGAGAAAACCCATTTCATGTTCTTATATTATTTTACAATGATTTATTTCTTACCTTAATTATTTAAAATAAGTAAATCTTTAATTAACGACACTTCGGGTCAAAGGAGCGACCCTGGCGCTGTTTTCAAACAATTTTGATTTACAAATTTCTCAAAATCTAACCATTGGATTTTAACGTAGTTTATATCGTTGGAAAGATCTTCCCAAAGTGATCCTAACGGGTTTCGTTTTGGGAAAATCCGACGGTCGGATCTTTTGATATAGTCGTTTAAAGGTACAATTTCAAAATGCGAACTACCGCGCTCGATTCGTTTAAATTTATTTATATTTATATATAAATATAAATCATTAACCATAATAATGTCATTCAATTTAATAACGAGCTCAACAACTACCGATACCCATTCATTTTTAATTTATTTAAAAATGTAGATAATATTTCAACCTCTAAATACATTCTTTTATTATTTACATAGAAATGTAAATATATTACAATGTTGAATTCCATTCTTTTATCACAATGCAGAACCTCCTTTTTTTAATTACAATGTAAGTTGTAACTAACATTATAACGTAGAATTTCTACCCTTTAATTACATTGTAAAAAAATTCTTATTAATTACATTAAAAAAATGTAATTAACATAATGGTGAAAAATCCCATCTTTATAAATTACATTAAAAATGTGATTTTAATTACACCGTCAAATTCTACTTTTTAATTACATTGAAAATGTAATTAATATTGCATGTCAAGTCTTGTTTTCAATTTACAATGTAAAATCCTATTTTTAATTACATATAAAAATGTAATTTTATTTTCAATGCAACCTCTCATTCTTAATTTACATATAAAAACGTAATTTTAATTTACATGTAAATTCTATTTCTATGATTACATATAAAAATGTAATTCTATGCAGTATAAATTTCAGGTCTTTGTAATAACCTAAACTTTTTATTTACGATGCAAAAATCTAAACTTTTTATTTACAATGCAAAAAAAAATTCTTTTTATTTACAATGCAAAAAAATTTCTTCTTTTTATTTACAATGAAAAAAAATTTCATCTTTTTATTTATATTGCAAAAATCTCATCTTTTAATATATAATTTTCATCACGGTGTAAATTTCTATCTTTTTAAATTACATTAAAAATGTAAATTTTATTCTAATGTCCAATTCTTCTTTTTAATTGCATTAAAAATGAAATTTTTGTTTCATGTCCAGATCTTGCCTTTTAATTACATTAAAAATGTAATTTTTGTTTCATGTCGAGATCTTATCTTTTAATTACATTGAAAATGTAATTTTTGTTTCATGTCGAGATCTTGTCTTTTAATTACATTAAAAATGTAATTTTTGTTCTATGTCGAGATCTTGCCTTTTAATTACATTGAAAATGTAATTTTTGTTCTATGTCGAGATCTTGCCTTTCAATTACATTGAAAATTTTCATTTTGAGATCTTGCCTTTTAATTACATTGAAAATGTAATTTTTGTTCTATGTCGAGGTCTTGCCTTTTAATTACATTGAAAATGTAATTTTTGTTTCATGTCGAGATCTTGCCTTTTAATATGTAATTTTTATTTCATGTCAAGATCTTGTCTTTTAATTACATTGAAAATGTAATTTTTTCCTTTCATTTACAATGTAAAAATTCCTATCTTTTTAATTACATTAAAAATGTGAATAACATTATATTTCAAATATAATTAAAATAAATCTTTTCATACCGTAAACATTCTCACTTTTATTTTCAATTAAAATTGAATCTTTTCATACCATTAACATTCTCACTGTTATTTTTCAAAAAAAATTGAATCTTTTCATACCGTTAACATTCTCACTTTTATTTTCAATAAAAATTGAATCTTTTCATACCGTTAACATTCCCACTTTTATTTTCAATAAAAATTGAATCTTTTCATACCGTTAATATTCTCACTTTTATTTTCAATAAAAATTGAATCTTTTCATACCGTTAACATTCTCACTTTTATTTTCAATAAAAATTGAATCTTTTCATACCATTAACATTCTCACTTTTATTTTAAACAAAAAATGAATCTTTTCATTTTTAATAAGCAAACCAAGTCAAGATCTATGAATTATACCAAAAGTTAGATCTTTACTCCAATACAGGATATGTATGTGAACTAAATAAGATAGATCTACATAACAGAAAGGTAGATCTAGGAAGTAGAAGCATGGTTCTATATTTTAGATCCAACTAGAAAGGTTTTAATTGGCATTCATGTGTATGAAACAACATATGATTTCAGATCTATAATTATCAATAACTAGAAATGTGGTCATACACATCAGAACACAAATCAACACATAATCATAACATCACAAATCTGATTACTTATATATACATCACGATTTATGAAGAAGCAATATAATTAAATTAATTATTAATTATTTGAATCAGAATACTCACATTGATTTAAGCAGAATTAAAAATCAAATAAATTCAGAAATTGTCCCAATCCCTTTTTAAAAGTCGTACTCGCAGTCACGGTTCTCTCGGATCTGAAATTTTCCAATTTGGAGTTCGTATGAACTAATTATCCATTTTTAATCAACAATTACTTTTTACAACTGCAGTTGCAACAGAAATAAGCGTCACAAATCTGATGGAATTTCATAACTAAATTTTCAGTTTTGGTTCAAATCTTTGATCCAATCTTTTAGAAGATATAGGCAATGGTTTTCAAAGATGTTTTCGCGACGTCGGAGGGCTAGGAGGGGGGAACTGTAATAACCCGAAAATCCGAGCCAATTTAAAATTTTTGTTTGGCAATTTTGATGAATTTTGAATATTTAAAATGAATTATTTTAAACAATATTGACGAGAAATTTATTTTGAATAGAAACAGAACGTATATATTTATACAGATCGTCGTTAGAATATAAATGTTTATTTTAATTTTAAAAGGAATTGAAAATGGCGCGGTAGTTTGAAAATTCGATTTCAAAGTTCAAATGAATGTGCAGGATTCAAAATAAACCGAATTTTCGCGAAACCAAAAATATTAGAATCCAACTGAGAATATCTTTCCAACAAATCCGAAAAATCAAAATTTCATAGCGGGAATCAAAAGATATGTCCAATTGAAAATTCAGAATAGTCGCTATGGAATTCTGGCCCTTAAAAATGGAAATTTTGCAAACGACCTCGGTTTTCGATGAAACCACTTTTGTTGGATCCTTGATGTCAAACTATTTCTAGATTCCAATGTTCGTAATTTTTCGAATCAATATGTAACTATGGCAAAGGAAAACGTGTTTGACTAGTTTTAGTCAATTTCGATCGACTGGAAAATGGCCATTTTTCAAACGGTCTCAGAATTTGACAAAATTAATTTTGTTAGGACCGTATCGTCAATACGAAGCTAGAAAATATTTTTTGGGAATTTTTCTAGTTAGTATGTGGCCCCGATAAATTGAAATGCGCGTTCAAATTCAATATATAGAGTTATATTTTGATTTTGACGAAAATTGATCGAAACGATTGAACCAGCTTATGATACATATCCCATTATGTTTGGAATGGGGGTAATTAGTTATGGACGACAGTCGAGGGGTTCGATTTCGAGGTCGAAATAAAAAGTGCTTTTAGAAATAAAATAATTAAAAAAAGTAAACACCTCACCCCTCTCTACCTATTATCTCTCAGCCCTCCTCCCCCCGTTTCATTCATTCAAGAAAAAAGAAATAAAAAAATGGACAGGGGATCGCGCCCCTATACCGCCCACCATATCGACGTCGCCTCACCCTCCACCGTCGCCGCCATCTGCGCCCCTCCGATGATCCCCCGTCGCCCCCCTTCCATCTCCGAAAACCCTAACCCATAAACCCCAAATCGAGTTGCCGTTAACCCCCTCCAGCACCACCACCTCGACGCTGCCGCACCCTCCCCTTGCCGCGCCGCCTTCTTCCCCCTTCCTCTCCGATTCAATCAGAAAACCCTCCCCCAACGAATGTAAGAATAAAAGGTAATTTTTATATAAATAAGCTTTGATTTATTTTCTGATTTTTACTATAAACACCATTGTTGTTTTCAAAAATTTATGTATACGTTATTGCTAATAAAAATTGATTTTTTATTATTATAGGAATTACATTAGAAAAGAAGAGAAGTTAATATTTTTAAGCATGACAAGTTTTTATTTCTAAACATGAAAAGTTTATATCTTTGTAGTAGAAAAAGATTAGATCTTTAAAGCGAAAAAAGTTTAGATTTTATATATATAACAGAGATTATAGAAAATATGATCTTTATATAGGGAAAGCTACGATTTTTATAGGAAGAAAGATCGTATTTTTATGTGAAGGTAGAAAGCAGAAAGATCGGAGTTTTAAGTAGAGAATGTCGAGAGAGAAAGATAAGATTTTTTTTATCGTATATGAAAGGTTGGATTTTTAATTAGAAAAGTTTGAATCTTTATGTAGTTGAAATGGTGAAGTAAAAATGTGATTTTTATAGTATAGAAAGAATAAAAATACGATTTTTATATTATATAGATAGTAAAAATTTGATCTTTATATGTGTAGCGAAATAAAAATCTGATTTTTATTATATATATGTTGAAATAAAAATGTGATTTTTATAGCGATGATATAAAAATTCGATCATTATATTAGAAGTAGATATAAAAATATATATTTTTATATAGGAAGGAGCGTTATAAAAATATAATCTTTATTGGAAGAAAAGCGATATAAAAATATAATTTTTATATAGAGAATAGCGTGATAAAAATGTGATTTTTATTATATGAACACCGTTGTAAAAATAGAATTTTTATCTATATAGTAGCGGTGTAAAAATAGAATTTTTATCTATATAGTAGCCGTATAAAAATGTGATTTTTATATACATGGAAACAATATAAAAATGTGATTTTTATATATGTAGTGAATACGGGCAATGAAATTGACAAAAGGCGAGCAGGACGAAGATTTCTACATATGAAGAGTCGTGGCGTTTGTTTTGGCTTGGGTGAGAACTTCTCACTTTAAATCTTGTTTTCTAGTTAAAATATATACTAGGATGCAGACGATGCTTAGCAGCACTCGACACCTGTCGTCCACAGACCATGGACGACTATTATGCTTATTTGATGTGTTGTGAATTTTGTTTGTGATGTTGATGTGAAATGGATAATAAAATGTTCATGTGTGAAATAAAATATTTCATCATTAAAAATATAATTTTTAACGTGAATGTGAATAAATAAATATTCATTTACAAACCGGACGGTTTGTTTATGTACACCTATTTGAAGGATATTGATTGGGACGATAAATTCTACACATCGCCCAACTGCACAAATAATATTCGGTGTTTGTGGATTGAAACCCACACGGGTGTTGGGATGTTATTGAGCATACACTAATCCCAATTATTTAGTTGTATGTCGATCGATTGATCAATAGACTATATGAGCGTTAAATATTTATATTTAATGCTTATGCAGTAGTGTGGTGCACTTTGGATGATGGTTGGTTATTTATCGTTGCTATTTATATATATATGTGTTTTATGGAAACCATATAATTAACATTATATGGTGATTGATTGGGCCTCATTCCAATTAAGAAAATAAAGAATATTATAAAATAAAGATTCATGTGTTGAATAGAATAAATAGTCATGTGTTGACGATGCTCATGTGTTGAGAATATTAATGTGTTGAAACTTATCATGTGTTGAGTAAAATATTTTAACAATAAAATTTACATCTTTATCACATATAAAATTAGAAAATAACTGGAAAATAGATAAGATGAGTGGTCTCCTGGGTATTGATCTGATGTTGGTTTCGGCCTTCGGGGTTAATATTTAGGGAATCGTTCTCTTACTAATTTACGGTTGGAGTCTGATTAAAAAGCAAATGATAGATACCATAATTTTATAAAATATATTAAATAATAGAAATAGTCATGTGTTGATAGTGCTCATGTGTTGAGAATATTAATGTATTAAAAGAAATATAGATTCATGTGTTGAATAGAATAAATATTCATTTGTTGAATAGAATAACAAAGTTATTAAAATATATAAAGCCATGTTGATTAAAGTTGCACTATTTTGACGTGAACGATATTTATATCGATTATATTCGTTTTTATAATGATTATAGAAAAGGAAGTGATTTCAAATATAACGTTTTGAAAATATTATCATTTGTATATCGATGATGTGGAATATTCAATTTTGATTCGAAATTGAATATGAAGTTGAAATCGTTTCGAAAACGAATTTAAAACGATTTGTAAAATACGTTTTAAAAGGAAATCGACGAAATATATATAATATATATATAATGGCCTGAATAGAACGCGCCGCGCCACGACAGTTCGCGAATTTAGACCATTGACTTCGAATTGAAGTTGCGGGAGATCCGACCGTCGGATTCTCCTGAAACCAGAACCGTTGGGTTCATATCGAAAACAGCTTCCCAATGAATATTGGAAATTTGAAATATAACGGTTGGATTTGGAATTATGTCCAAATCAAATTTGGAAAAGGTCGCTGTAAGTGCAGTTCGATGGCCGTTAATGGAATCGACTGTACGGGCTTTGATAAAATTATTAAAAATAGTGATAATTTGTGTATATTCATAAGAAATGATTTGTGATGAATTGGGATGAAAAATTCCACATTTGTAAAGATAAAAATAGATTTTTATCGAAATGAACTAGTTTTGAACTAGAATTAAAATCCAATTATTTTTAAATAAATTGAATTTGAAAGGGGTTTCAAAAGTAACTAGAATTTCCAATAATTGAATTGGAATGGATTTGAATCGAAATTGTCTTTGGAATATTTCGATGTTGGATTTCATGATTATACAGATATTGTTATGGAAATTTGAAAGATATATTTATATCGTTATTTCCAATACGATATTTGTTGATTTTAGAATTTGATACTGAATATAAGCCGATATATTTTCTATTCAGAGCCTTGTGTTTAATATCAAATGAGATTTGGGTTTGTCGTGAATGGTGTCTTCATTAACACTGTTCTTAAGCCCAGTTGAGAAAAAGATTAAATCTTTATATTTAGATTTAATGAAGTGTACCAATTAAATAATATTTTTTGGAACTGAATTTAAATTGGTTTTGGGTTTATCGTGAGCGGTGTTTTGAATAACACCTGTTCTTTAACCCGATTAACAATAGAATGTGATTTTGGGTTTACCGTGAGCGGTGTTTTGAATAACACCTGTACTTTAACCCGATTAACAATAGAATGTGATTTTGGGTTTATCGTGAACCGTATTTTAGATGACGTTGGTTCTTTAACCCAGTTAAAGACAGGATATTGATTTTTGGGAAGATTAAAACTAAGTGGAGTTTTAATGAATCTTTAATTAGATTGAAATGTGAATTGATAATTTAAATTATCAAATCTGAAAAGTGATCGGGAATGGAGTACCACCAGTTTTGCTCCAAGCGATTATTAAATCTTTAATTAGATTTGAGCGTGAAATGATAATTAATTTTACCGATAGCACCGTGGTGTTAGATATGGAGTATTACCAGTTTTGCTCCATAGGATGAATAGGTTGGGATTGGAAAATAATAAAAATAATTACTTCGGTGTGGTTTGCTAATCCCGACTAGTTTGGAAAACCTTAACATGGTTTGAAAAGATATCCAAAGGAAGATTAAAGAATAAATTTTGAAGAATTTATCTTTGATAAAATTAATGGGAACCCTTCCCTAAGAATGTGAATATAAGAATAAAAGAATATTCTGAATTGAAATGAGGCGTATGTTGTGTTTGTGTAACATTTGTTTATTATATACGCGGGTTATTCGGAAAGACCGGGTTTATACCCATTTTGAATAACCGATTCGACGATAAGTCGAAGATGAAGACGGTGGTTGAAGACCGGAAGTTTTCACATCGTTTGGGTGATTACTGATGGTCTTGATTGGGCTGTTGTAACGACCCAAGGGTTTTCGGCCTCGAAAATCGACATAAATACATCTCCCGTATCTCATGCCGACCTTTCAACACCGAAAACACCGGAACTTTACTAGAAAGAATGTAGAGGGTGAGATAAGAAAGAAAGAAATATTAGAATAGAAGAAGAAGAAGAAACACCACAACACAGAATCATAGTCTCACATCGCAGCGGAACAAAATATAATATAGAAATAACTTTATTGAGAGCTTTAAATAAAACTTACAATATCAGAGTACATCACACCATGGGACAGTTATAATATCCTGTCCTCAGATACAACACACAGCGGAATATCATACGTTTGGACTCTTCCAGCTCGTCTCTTCACAGTATTCGATAACCTGAACCTGTACACCCCGGGCTAACCCGAGCATTTACAAAACACCGGGTCAGTCTGGTGAACCAGAGTGAGTAAAACTCGCACAATAAGGGTATATCATCCAACATGATTTTAAAGTTCAAAATTTTTCCAAAAGAAAAGGAAAATTGTAAGACCAAATCCACACATAAACACGGACGGTTTTTACCTTACGATAACCCAAAACACTTTGAAACCAATATCTTGTCTGATATTATAATAATGTCTAAATACAAGTAAATAGAAATCTAGTAGAACGCTTGCATCTCACGCTCTACATATATAATATACAATCAAAACCACGGGCGCTTATTGGAGATTGGTTTCCAACTATGACAAGGTATGGGACCACCTGCCGATTGTGTATCTCTAGAGACGAATACACTGGGTTCAACAAGAACGTCTTGCAACCCGGCCCACACATGACCGACCACTCATTTCGCTTGAGTGTATCGAATGTATATCACCAACGGTTGGACTCAAACCACCGTTTCCTGAAAAGGGACAGCATCGAACTAGATTAAAGAAGCAATGGGAATTTCTCTAGATAGGTGATTATACACCCTAATGGGAGCGACCCACATAGCCATGCTGCCTGCCCGATTTTTGTCATTTCCCGGTTGATGAGGCTTGAGGCTAGAATTTCCTCTTCAACACCTGGCCACCATTCACTTTGAATGCCACATTGTCAGATCCGCCAGATATCACTAATTGGCGTTCACAAAAATACTCTAGTTATCAAGCTAAGAGAATGTGCACTTCTCCGCCATCGACCTGGTACGTTTGAAAACAGCAACGTACGTGACTCCTTTGGAAATACTCTGTCAGACATTCGTCCATACACGTCATCCAGGAACAGGATGAACCGAAGGTACTCTCCTACTGCATCTCATATAGGAATCACCCCATGGATCAGTAGCGAGAAGTCCTTGTAACCCATAGATTCCGACCACGACAGAACCACAGTACACCGCTGGCTGCAGACAGATTATTAGCAGTCCTTATGTTTACGAAAATCTACGGTCTTCAATGCTCCATCTCGATCATCTTCTAATATCTTCACGTATTTGTTGGTCGAAATGGTTTTCGAATATAAATTCGATCCCTGTCTTTCCGTACCAACAATCATATTAGACAAGTTTGATAGTCGGTGTTTTAACTATCAAAATAAACAGTGTTTCAATCAAGACAATAAAATGGGTTCACTGGTTCAGTAATCAGCATCACTTGGCCTTTAAAACTGTAAATTTAAAATTCTCGATATTATAAATAAAATTTCTTGCTTCTTTATTTATCATAAGATTAAACTTTAAAACAAATTCATTCTTATACTCAGTAAAACTCTATATCATATCCAGTTCTCTATATCTTTCCAAAACAACTCGTAAACAAC
Organism: Allium sativum; assembly: GCA_030737875.1. Taxonomy (NCBI): domain Eukaryota; kingdom Viridiplantae; phylum Streptophyta; class Magnoliopsida; order Asparagales; family Amaryllidaceae; genus Allium; species Allium sativum. The sequence goes on from CM060910.1 coordinate 622,653,619, forward strand.
ATTACGAAATATCCCTTATTTATTTCTTGATAGTAACCAGTGCTTATTCCTGTTGAATAAAACCCAACTTTTACATTGTCATTTCTCTAATGGAAATAAATTATCACGAATCCCTTTCACTATTACAACTAATATCATCCTTAGATAGTCCTGATGTCGTTCAAGTTGGGGTATTTTAATTACCTCTCATACCTTGATCGGCAACGTTCATACCCAAAGGTAAATACGAGTTGTAATGTAAAACCAAAATCTCGTCTCATCTCAACGCAAATTCCCTTCAACTATTTTATTCAAAAGTATGGTTTCATAACCCTTCTTTCCTTTTTGGGAATCTCCTTCTCGAACATATCATTCGTTCTTAATTCACTTCTTAAGTAATATCACTTTTAACCCTGCCTCTTTAACCAAACTCATTTTTATAATTCAAAATCTCATGATCCACTTCTTTTATCAAATCCACTTTTACTAATCCCTTTTCAAAACCCTTTGACAGTTCCTGCCTTGAAATCTTATTTTAATCCCCTCCCTTCTTTCTTAATCCATTTTTAAGTAACTTTAATGTATAATTAACCCTTTACGCATTAAAAACTCATTTACATAACCTTGATTCATTTTAAATCTTTTGATCGACATCACCTTTCACTTGACTCAAATAAATTAGTAACCTTCATTTCTAAGCTATCATCCTTGCTTAAAATTCCTTTTTATAACTTGTTGTACAAGTTCGTGTTTTAAATATAAAATTGTTCGTAATTCCTTTTCAACATTCACTTGGGTTTCACTTCAATCTCGGGTTCTTTTTAAATGAATCTCAATTAAAAGGTATTTTTCTAAAATAATAATCCACTTTGGTAGTTGACTACTTTCGTAATTACTCCCTTTATTTACCAAAATAAATATTAACTCCCTTTTAAAATCTTATTAAAATTAAACCATATCATTTGATTTATCTCTCAATCTCATACTAATAAATCTGATTAACATCAGAGTTGCCTTTATACAATTTATTAATAATAAATCAAAGCTTAAATAAAACATTTATTTATTTTTCCTTTTATAAACCTTTATTTCAAATCATATACTTCAAAATCTATTACCAGTTATAAAATAAATTTTATAAACTCATTGCTGTCGATTTGCCTGACGGTAAATCAACATCTATAAAACGATTGATTTTCTAGGCCTTATGTTGCCAAATACCCAACCAATACCGTCTATTGGTTTAATCTACACAGATGTTGAAATTCCAGTCAACCACCAATACTCAAATCAATCAACCCATCGGATTAGTTCATATATGATAATAAATCATCAACCAATAAATAAAACGATTCAACCAGTTTAAACAATTCAACACATTCAACATGTTTATTTTATAAACGTGACCAACAAGGTAAATTATCTTTATTGGAACCAATCGTTAGAATAACGATTTGGTATTTCACTGAAATTAAACGACGGTTTAATTCCATCAGTTAAATCAACAAATAAATATTTAACTAGCAAACAGTCAACCATCAACAAGCAGAGCACACAAAATAAAAACCCAATTTATATAAAATATAAATGGGAAACTGAGTGAGTTTAACTCACCTTGATTTCGTTTGGTTGTTAAACGCGGGTTTTTAATTAAATTAAACAGCGTTTAATTTAATTAAAAAAATTTCCTTGCTTTCAGTCCTGACTGATCATGCTCCTTCTTGAAGATCTCGTCTCTATGGTCTCAACGAGACTGACCGTGCTCAAATCTGATAACGGGGGTGCGAGATATCGTATTAATAACTTTAAAAAGTAATTAAATTATTAAAACATGAAATTTGTATTTAAAAACTAGGCCTTTTACCTCTTTAACTTGGGGCCCAAAAAGCCCACCCGCTTCTACTAATTTAAAACCCTATCCATCAGTTTCTATTCCCTCTTCATCATTTTATCCGCCGCCTCACCACACAGAAATCCAATCAAACCCTAATTCCCCCTTCTCCCTTCTTGCTTTAGCTACAACGGAGGTCATCGCCTCGCAACCCTCCTCCTCCACGCAACCGCTGTTCGATCGCCCCTCCTTCTTCTTCTTCGATTGTTCTGTGAAACCTATGACGCCCCAAATCAAACCCTACAGCCTCAAATGTCACCACCGTCTTGCTGACAGCTCCTACGCCTTCTAGTTCCATCTGCAACCCAATTGAAAGTCCCATTCAAAAATTTTGACTGATCCAAGTCTGGGGTCTTGAACCGGTCTATCGGGAAGTTGCCAGATCTGAAGTTTGTAAATTCAGATAAGTTTTTCAATCGATTTTAAATTGCAAGTATCATTTCTGTTTTGATTTTTAAGTGGTTCGGATTTTTCTTCTTTATTTCTTGTTCTTGGAAACGAGATATGGTGCGTTGTATTTATAGTTGTGAAAAATCCTGATAAGATCAATGTCGAGATCATAGACTGTGATTTTAGCTGTGTTATGTTTTCCTTAGGTGAGTGTTTTGTCCTTTCATTTTAGCTGTCACCGAGTTGTGTTGGGTATTTGTGATGGGAAGCTTGTCTTTGTACATCTTGCGTGAGGACATTACTCAGAAATTTTGAAAACTAGTGTTGGAATTCACGTACTGTTGGTCTGTCTGAAAGCTAGTGATCGATCTTATGGGGAAATTTCTTAGAATTTATAGTCTTTTATGTTTGGGTTTCACCACTGGTCTGCTATAATAGGAACATGGGTTGATCTTAGATGTATAGGTTAGGAAAACTGTGATGTGGTTGTTCAATTCAAAAATCTTGGGAATAGTATTCTAGCTATAAGCTATTTGAATTGTTATTTCAAACACAGATTTGATTTGTAACCTGTACAACCTATATAAAATCAACTGTTTTCACTTTATTTTTTTTCCTATAGATTTGATGCCAAAAATATATACATTTATATTTGATTTGTTAAGTAACAAATGTTATTTTGTTACAATGTCATGTAGTGAGTTTATGGGATTGTCGTTATAAGTTATTTGTTTGGAACGTTAACTTCTACGTATTTACCTATAAATCGAACAGCTAATTTAACGTCACACATATTTGAATAATCAAAACTATCTTGTTCACTAAACTATTCGACATTTCCGATAAATACGGGACATAGAAATTAACGGTATGAGTTAAGTGGTACCAATTAATAAAAGTCCCTATCTAAAATTTTGTACATGAAATTCTGTATATATATGTATGTATGCATTAGTTGTTCGATTGATGTATAAACACATTTAATTGTTTAGTCATGTATTGTCTTGTTAGCTGCTCCTACTATCTCTATAGCTGTTCATTTGGATTTCTTTTATACTGATGATTTACTGTTTTCTTGTAGCTGGTGATCAGGGAGGGCATAAGATTTTGTTTTTGTTGTTTCAGTGAGTTGTTTATGTAAGCAGATTTGAAAATTGTGATAGGTATAGGTTATGGCAGAAAAGGTTTGTACATAAGATCTATTGTTTTTATATATATTGTCTCCTTTGTACATCCTTGCAAATTTGATGTAACAATACATAAATTAGTTTTCTTTAGTTGTTCGAATGGTCTTTGTGGATTGATGTATAAATATATAAATTTTCTTTAGTTGTCCATTCCCTGTATGGACTGACGTATCAATGTATGAATATATTTTTACTGTTTAGCTGCTTCTTTTTGTTGTTCATCTATACCTATGGCAAACTGTGTTTTTATTTTTCTTTTACGGTTATGATCACAGAAGGAGATAAAGGCATGTTGTAATTAATTTCTTTAAATGAATTGTTTTAGTTTTTGCATTGGTTCAAACAGTTATATATATATATATATATATATATATATATATATTTTATTCTTTTATTTTCGTTGTGTTGTTGGAAAAATATGCTGTGTATTCAAGTTTTCATTCGTTTGCCGAACCAAATGAATTGTTGATGGTAATATCTATCTATATATATATATATACAAACATACATCTATGCAGAGAGAATTTGCATTGAAAAATATAGTCCCTGTTTTTGTCGTACCCAAGCTTTGGTTTGGTTTATAAATAAAAACTCATATAATCTTAACACGACATAAATTACATTCAAATAGCTAATTTAGTGAAAATAGATTAATATCATTTTCAAATTTTCAATTAGTATAGAGTTCAAAACTCAACATCTAAATCTCTGCTTTTAAATGATATTCCATTTATATAAAACACTTTTATATTCAAAATAAATCGTTATAATTTAAAAATGATTTCACAACAACTATTTTAAAATTTGAATTGGCCATAATTAACAAATTATGCCATGAAATCTGGATTTTTCTCTTTCATAAGAAAATTATCATCAACACGCTACCAACGTTTCTTGTTTCATAGAAATTCGATTTATATCGAATCCTGTATACTCAGTTAAAGTTCAAATCGAAAATTTCGAACTACCGCGACGTTTCGAGCTCGTTTTAATTAATATATAAATATATATATATTCGAACTCTATTTTAAATAAATAAATTCGGTTAAAAATCCATTATATTCCCAATAAAATATTTAAAATAATAAATTAAATTAAATATTTGACGGCCAAAAATACGGGACGTTACATTCTTCCCCCCTTAAAATAATTTCGTCCTCGAAATTGCTAAGGTAAGAAAGGACGTTACAACTCATTAATTTCCAAATCCAGTTAAATTTTAAAATCGAAAACAATTAAATATAATAAATAAATAATTTCCAAAATCAAGAATGAATTGTTCATTTACAACAGAGGACGGAACTGTTCAACATTAATCCACGTGATTACACTCCAGTTGACTATACTAGAATTTAATTATAATTCAATTGTTTATTAACTTGTCGATGAATTTATATTCAAGCAGTCTAACACCAAATCAATACCAATCAACCATCCATGCACACCTAATCTCAATCAAAATAATTGAATTTATGCTCAATTTAATATTTTACTTTGGTTTCACATATTTGAGCATCAATCGGTTAATACCCGAATTATTCCTATTTGATTATTATTTATTCAAATTCCAAATTTAATTAATTTAATTAAATTTGACCAAATTAAGTTTCAATTCAAATTTCAATCAATTTTGAATTTCATTCACATCAATCAAACACACAAACCAATATCTCGATAATTTGATAAATTATTTCTTTTCTATACAAAATATAATTTGGGTAAAATTATTTCATTTACCCTCTTTACAAAATAATATTGTATCCATTGCCAGTTCTATGCTTTTCAACACTTGAACTGATCAACAAACACAATACAAACCATTTGTAAATAAAATTTACAAGTACGCTCTCATATATATACACTCAACCTCGATCTAGGGTATTACTAACCCAATCTCTATCGAGTTATACTACAGAGCCAAGGTTATTACTAAACCAATAGCTCTGATACCACTGTAACGACCCAAGGGTTTTCGGCCTCGAAAATCGACATAAATACATCTCCCGTATCTCATGCCGACCTTCCAACACCGAAAACACCGGAACTTTACTAGAAAGAATGTAGAGGGTGAGATAAGAAAGAAAGAAATATTAGAATAGAAGAAGAAGAAGAAACACCACAACACAGAATCATAGTCTCACATCGCAGCGGAACAAAATATAATATAGAAATAACTTTATTGAGAGCTTTAAATAAAACTTACAATATCAGAGTACATCACACCATGGGACAGTTATAATATCCTGTCCTCAGATACAACACACATCGGAATATCATACGTTTGGACTCTTCCAGCTCGTCTCTTCACAGTATTCGATAACCTGAACCTGTACACCCCGGGCTAACCCGAGCATTTACAAAACACCGGGTCAGTCTGGTGAACCAGAGTGAGTAAAACTCGCACAATAAGGGTATATCATCCAACATGATTTTAAAGTTCAAAATTTTTCCAAAAGAAAAGGAAAATTGTAAGACCAAATCCACACATAAACACAGACGGTTTTTACCTTACGATAACCCAAAACACTTTGAAACCAATATCTTGTCTGATATTATAATAATGTCTAAATACAAGTAAATAGAAATCTAGTAGAACGCTTGCATCTCACGCTCTACATATATAGTATACAATCAAAACCACGGGCGCTTATTGGAGATTGGTTTCCAACTATGACAAGGTATGGGACCACCTGCCGATTGTGTATCTCTAGAGACGAATACACTGGGTTCAACAAGAACGTCTTACAGCCCGGCCCACACATGACCGACCACTCATTTCGCTTGAGTGTATCGAATGTATATCACCAACGGTTGGACTCAAACCACCGTTTCTCGAAAAGGGACAGCATCGAACTAGATTAAAGAAGCAATGGGAATTTCTCTAGATAGGTGATTATACACCCTAATGGGAGCGACCCACATAGCCATGCTGCCTGCCCGATTTTTGTCATTTCCCGGTTGATGAGGCTTGAGGCTAGAATTTCCTCTTCAACACCTGGCCACCATTCACTTTGAATGCCACATTGTCAGATCCGCCAGATATCACTAATTGGCGTTCACAAAAATACTCTAGTTATCAAGCTAAGAGAATGTGCACTTCTCCGCCATCGACCTGGTACGTTTGAAAACAGCAACGTACGTGACTCCTTTGGAAATACTCTGTCAAACATTCGTCCATACACGTCATCCAGGAACAGGATGAACCGAAGGTACTCTCCTACTGCATCTCATATAGGAATCACCCCATGGATCAGTAGCGAGAAGTCCTTGTAACCCATAGATTCCGACCACGACAGAACCACAGTACACCGCTGGCTGCAGACAGAGATTATTAGCAGTCCTTCCGTTTACGAAAATCTACGGTCTTCAATGCTCCATCTCGATCATCTTCTAATATCTTCACGTATTTGTTGGTCGAAATGGTTTTCGAATATAAATTCGATCCCGGTCTTTCCGTACCAACAATCATATTAGACAAGTTTGATAGTCGGTGTTTTAACTATCAAAATAAACAGTGTTTCAATCAAGACAATCAAATGGGTTCACTGGTTCAGTAATCAGCATCACTTGGCCTTTAAAACTGTAAAATTAAAATTCTCGATATTATAAATAAAATTTCTTGCTTCTTTATTTATCATAAGATTAAACTTTAAAACAAATTCATTCTTATACTCAGTAAAACCCTATATCATATCCAGTTCTCTATATCTTTCCAAAACAACTCGTAAACAACATTACGAAATATCCCTTATTTATTTCTTGATAGTAACCAGTGCTTATTCCTGTTGAATAAAACCCAACTTTTACATTGTCATTTCGCTAATGGAAATAAATTATCACGAATCCCTTTCACTATTACAACTAATATCATCCTTAGATAGTCCTGATGTCGTTCAAGTTGGGGTATTTTAATTACCTCTCATACCATCGGCAACATTCATACCCAAAGGTAAATTACGAGTTGTAATGTAAAACCAAAATCTCGTCTCATCTCAACGCAAATTCCCTTCAACTATTTTATTCAAAAGTATGGTTTCATAACCCTTCTTTCCTTTTTGGGAATCTCCTTCTCGAACATATCATTCGTTCTTAATTCACTTCTTAAGTAATATCACTTTTAACCCTGCCTCTTTAACCAAACTCATTTTTATAATTCAAAACTCATGATCCACTTCTTTTATCAAATCCACTTTTACTAATCCCTTTTCAAAACCCTTTGACAGTTCCTGCCTTGAAATCTTATTTTAATCCCCTCCCTTCTTTCTTAATCCATTTTTAAGTAACTTTAATGTATAATTAACCCTTTACGCATTAAAAACTCATTTACATAACCTTGATTCATTTTAAATCTTTTGATCGACATCACCTTTCACTTGACTCAAATAAATTAGTAACCTTCATTTCTAAGCTATCATCCTTGCTTAAAATTCCTTTTTATAACTTGTTGTACAAGTTCGTGTTTTAAATATAAAATTGTTCGTAATTCCTTTTCAACATTCACTTGGGTTTCACTTCAATCTCGGGTTCTTTTTAAATGAATCTCAATTAAAAAGTATTTTTCTAAAATAATAATCCACTTTGGTAGTTGACTACTTTCGTAATTACTCCCTTTATTTACCAAAATAAATATTAACTCCCTTTTAAAATCTTATTAAAATTAAACCATATCATTTGATTTATCTCTCAATCTCATACTAATAAATCTGATTAACATCAGAGTTGCCTTTATACAATTTATTAATAATAAATCAAAGCTTAAATAAAACATTTATTTATTTTTCCTTTTATAAACCTTTATTTCAAATCATATATTTCAAAATCTATTACCAGTTATAAAATAAATTTTATAAACTCATTGCTGTCGATTTGCCTGACGGTAAATCAACATCTATAAAACGATTGATTTTCTAGGCCTTATGTTGCCAAATACCCAACCAATACCGTCTATTGGTTTAATCTACACAGATGTTGAAATTCCAGTCAACCACCAATACTCAAATCAATCAACCCATCGGATTAGTTCATATATGATAATAAATCATCAACCAATAAATAAAACGATTCAACCAGTTTAAACAATTCAACACATTCAACATGTTTATTTTATAAACGTGACCAACAAGGTAAATTACCTTCATTGGAACCAATCGTTAGAATAACGATTTGGTATTTCACTGAAATTAAACGACAGTTTAATTCCATCAGTTAAATCAACAAATAAATATTTAACTAGCAAACAGTCAACCATCAACAAGCAGAGCACACAAAATAAAAACCCAATTTATATAAAATATAAATGGGAAACTGAGTGAGTTTAACTCACCTTGATTTCGTTTGGTTGTTAAACGCGGGTTTTTAATTAAATTAAACAGCGTTTAATTTAATTAAAAAAATTTCCTTGTTTTCAGTCCTGATTGATCATGCTCCTTCTTGAAGATCTCGTCTCTATGGTCTCAACGAGACTGACCGTGCTCAAATCTGATAACGGGGGTGCGAGATATCGTATTAATAACTTTAAAAAGTAATTAAATTATTAAAACATGAAATTTGTATTTAAAAACTAGGCCTTTTACCTCTTTAACTTGCGGCCCAAAAAGCCCACCCGCTTCTACTAATTTAAAACCCTATCCATCAGTTTCTATTCCCTCTTCATCATTTTATCCGCCGCCTCACCACACAGAAATCCAATCAAACCCTAATTCCCCCCTTCTCCCTTCTTGCTTCAGCTACAACGGAGGTCATCTCCTCGCAACCCTCCTCCTCCACGCAACCGCTGTTCGATCGCCCCTCCTTCTTCTTCTTCGATTGTTCTGTGAAACCTATGACGCCCCAAATCAAACCCTACAGCCTCAAATGTCACCACCGTCTTGCTGACAGCTCCTACGCCTTCTAGATCCATCCGCAACCCAATTGAAAGTCCCATTCAAAAATTTTGACTGATCCAAGTCTGGGGTCTTGAACCGGTCTATCGGGAAGTTGCCAGATCTGAAGTTTGTAAATTCAGATAAGTTTTTCAATCGATTTTAAATTGCAAGTATCATTTCTGTTTTGATTTTTAAGTGGTTCGGATTTTTCTTCTTTACTTCTTGTTCTTGGAAACGAGATATGGTGCATTGTATTTATAGTTGTGAAAAATCCTGATAAGATCAATGTCGAGATCATAGACTGTGATTTTAGCTGTGTTATGTTTTCCTTAGGTGAGTGTTTTGTCCTTTCATTTTAGCTGTCACCGAGTTGTGTTGGGTATTTGTGATGGGAAGCTTGTCTTTGTACATCTTGCGTGAGGACATTACTCAGAAATTTTGAAAACTAGTGTTGGAATTCACGTACTGTTGGTCTGTCTGAAAGCTAGTGATCGATCTTGTGGGGAAATTTCTTAGAATTTATAGTCTTTTATGTTTGGGTTTCACCACTGGTCTTCTATAATAGGAACATGGGTTGATCTTAGATGTATAGGTTAGGAAAACTGTGATGTGGTTGTTCAATTCAAAAATCTTGGGAATAGTATTCTAGCTATAAGCTATTTGAATTGTTATTTCAAACACAGATTTGATTTGTAACCTGTACAGCCTATATAAAATCAACTGTTTTCACTTTATTTTTTTTCCTATAGATTTGATGCCAAAAATATATACATTTATATTTGATTTGTTAAGTAACAAATGTTATTTTGTTACAATGTCATGTAGTGAGTTTATGGGATTGTCGTTATAAGTTATTTGTTTGGAACGTTAACTTCTACGTATTTACCTATAAATCGAACAGCTAATTTAACGTCACACATATTTGAATAATCAAAACTATCTTGTTCACTAAACTATTCGACATTTCCTGTAACAACCCGTAAAATGCGAGCCAGTTTGAAATTTTTATTTTGGCAATTTTAGCGAATTCTGATTATTTAATATGAATTATTTTAAATAATATCGACGAGAAATTTATTTTGAATATAATTCGAACGTATATATTTATATACGTCGTCGTTAGAATATAAAATAATTATATATAATTATAAATAGAATTGAAAATGGCGCGGTAGTTCGATAATTCGATTTCAAACTTCAATTGAATGTACCGGGTGCAAAACAATCCGGATTTTAGTGAAACCAAAAATAATGGAATCTAATAGTGAATATCTTTCCAACGAATCCGAAAAATCAAGATTTCATATCGGGAATCAAAAGATATGTCCAGTTGAAAATTCTGAATAGTCGCTATGGAATTCAGGCCCTTAAAAATGGACATTTTGCAAATGACCTCGGATTTCGACGAAACCACTTTTGTTGGGTCCGTGATGTCGAATTATTGCTAGGTTTCAAATTTCATAATTTTTCGAATCAATATGTGAGCGTGGCAAAGGAAAACGCGTTTGACCAGTTTCTGTTGAATTTAATCGACTGGAAATTGGCCATTTTTCAAACGGTCTCAGAATTCGACGAAACTAGTTTTGTTAGGACCGTATCGTCAATACGAAGCTAGAAAATATTTTTCTGGAATTTTTCTAGTTAGTATGTGGCCCCGGTAATTTGAAATGTACGTTTAAAATTCAATATAGTGATTTAAATGAAAATTTAACGGAAACTGATTGTAACAGCCGAATCAGCTTACGATACATATCCCATTGTGTTCGGAATAGGGGTAAACCGCTATGGACGACAGTCGGTGGGCCTCGTTTCGAAGTCGAATAAAAAGTCAACTCTAAGGAGAAAATAAATTAAAATAAAATTAAATATTAATAACCTTTTTCATTTAAACCCCCCCCACCCGATTCGTATCAGAACAAATCACAAATAAAAAAAAAAAAGAGAAAAGAAGAAGACGGAGGCGCGCGCCCACCGTCCAACCACCGCCGCCACTTCGCCCCCCCCCCCCAGAGCCGCCGCTTCCTCCTCTTTCCCTTCCTCCAGCTCCCCCTCGATCCTCCTCTTCCCCTTCCTCCGCGTCGCCCTCGCGTTCACCCCCTCCTCTTCCCTCCAGCCACCTGAACGAAGCGAAGCCCCCCCCTCGACGAAGCCGATGGCCCCCCCCCCTCTTCGCATACGGTAAGCATTTCTATTTTTACTTTTATTTTATTTTTATTTCAGAGTTTAAAATTAATTTCGATTTTTAAAAACTGAATTATTAAAGATTTTAAAAACTGATTTCGTTTTTTTTTAAAGTATAAAACTGGTTTCGTTTTTTTAAAATAAAAATTGAATTGTTTTTTTTTAAAAGGTATAAAAACTGTTTTTTTAAAGAAACTGAAAGCTGCAGATTTTATAAAAGAAAAAAACTGATGTGTTAAAACTTTAAAACTGAAATTTTAAAAAAAGAACAGAAATTAAAAACTGTGTTTTTAATTAGGAATTTAAAACGGATTTTATATAAAGAAATAAAACTGATTTGTTTTTTTTAAGAAATAAAACTGTTTTTGAAATAAAGAGATAAAAACTCGATTTTTATATGTTGAACTTTGAAATAAAAATTCGATTTTTATATATATTGAATAGCGAAATAAAAATTCGATTTTTATATATATAGTGGCTACGGGCGACGAAGCTGACGAAGATGCGAAGACGATGAAGATTTCCTGCAAAAGAAGTGCCGTGGAGCTAGGATAGCTATCGGTGAGAATTCTCACTCTTCAATTTTATTTCTAGTTATATATATATACTAGGATGCAGACGGTGTTTAGTAGCACCCGACACAATCGTCCACAGACCATGGACTTGTTTGTTTGACTGTTTGGAGATTGATTGCGATATTGGTTTGAAAGTGGTTTGTGGTGTGAAAAATCGAATCGATAAATTGATTAGGATTAGACGTGCGCCGTTATAAGGCGAAGGAGTAAGGCTAGGTTAGACCCTTACTCCAAATTTTGTGGTTTGCATAACGAAAGTGAATTTGATTGATGTGTGAATGGCGTGGGCCTTCACTAGACCGGGGATAAGGCTGGGCCTTGTCCCGTTTCTAGTATCGTGCCGTTATGCCGCCGAAATTTTCTAAAAATATGTTAGAAAAATAAAAATATCATTTTATTTAAAGAATGAACTGAATAGATATTCATATGTTAAAATAAAATGTTTTATCGTTAAAAATATAACTTTTAACGTGAAGTGAATAAAATAAAATATTCATTTACAAACCGGACGGTTTGTTTATGTACACTGATTTGACTGACATTGATTGGGACGATAAATTTTACACGTCGCCCAGCTGCACGAATAAAATCTGTGTTTGATTGTTTGAAACCCTACACGGGTGTTGGGATGAAATATGAAGTTCACTCATCCTGATTGATTAAATATGTCGATCGATTGATTGACAGGCTGTTATAAGCGTTAGATATCTATATTTGATGCTTATACAGTGTAGTGCACTTTGGTTGATGGTTGATTATTTTTCAATACTATTATATACATGTGATGTATGAAAATCCATATAATTAATTTTATATGGTGATTGATTGGGCCTCATTCCAATTTGAAAAATAAAGAATATATAAAATAAAGGTTCATGTGTTGACTGTACTCATCCGTTGAGATTAGTCATGTGTTGAACGAATTATTTTTATAATAAAATTTACATCTTTATCAATATAAAATAAAGGTTCATGTGTTGACTATACTCATCCGTTGGGAATAGCCATGTGTTGAACGAATTATTTTTATAATAAAATTTACATCTTTATCAATATAAAATAAAGGTTCATGTGTTGACTATACTCATCCGTTGGGATTAGTCATGTGTTGAACGAATTATTTTTATAATAAAATTTACATCTTTATCAATATAAAATAAAGGTTCATGTGTTGACTATACTCATCCGTTGGGATTAGTCATGTGTTGAACGAAATAATTTAACAAAAATAGTCACACATGGACGGTACTCATTCGTTGAGATTAGTCGTGTGTTGACAAAAAGAAATATTTGAAATAGAATATATAAAGCCGTGTTGATTAGTGATGCGCCATTTTGACGCGAACGATATTTATATCGATTACATTCGTAATTGAATATATAACGATTTCGATATGAATTGAATATATAACGATTTCGAAATGAATTGAATATATAACGATTTCGATATGAATTGAATATATAACGATTTCGAAATGAATTGAATATATAACGATTTCGATATGAATTGAATATATAACGATTTCGAAATGAATTGAATATATAACGATTTCGAAATGAGTTGAATATATAACGATTTCGAAATGAATTGAATATATAACGATTTCGAAATGAATTGAATATATAACGATTTCGATTTGAGTTGAATATAAAACGATTTCGAATTAAATCGAATATAAAACCAATTTGATTTCAAATTGAATATATAATGAACTTGATTCAAATAGAAAACGAAACGAATTTAATTTGAATAGAAAATTAATTTGAATCGAATAGAAAACCAATTTGAATTGAATTGAATTGAATTGAGAAACGAATTCGAATTGAATTTAAAATGAAGTGAAATGAATTCAAATTAAATTGAAATTTGAATTGAATAGAAATGAATTTTAAAACGAATTTATAAAGAAGAATTCAATTTTGATTTGAATTGAAATAGAAGTTGACTTTGCTTTTGAAACGAATTCAAAACTAAATATATAATTCGTTTTAAATAGAAATCGACGAAATATATATTATATATATAATATAATGGCCTGAATAGAACGCGCCGCGCCGCGGCAGTTCGTAAATTTCGACCATTTATTTCAAACGGACATTACGGGAGATCCGACCGTCGGATTCTCCTAAAACCGGAACCGTTGGGTTCGTATCGAAAAGAGCTTTCTAAAGAATATTAGAAATTCAAAATCTAACGGTTGGATTTGGAGATACGTCCAAATCAAATTCGAAAAAGGTCGCTGTAAGTGCAGTTCGATGGTCATTGTTGGAAATCGACTGTACGGGCCTTGATAAAATTATTAAAAATAGTAATAATTTGTGTAAAATCATAAGAAATGATTTGGGAAGAATTGGGATGAAAAACTCCATATTTGAAAAGATAGAAATAGATTTTTATCGAAATGAACTAGTTTTGATATCAGAGCTTTGGTTTACAGAGCTCGAGAACAAGACACATTAGAACCATACGAAAGAATTCATCAGATATTGGATTAGTAATATCCAATTAGAATGACTCGTTAGAGATAGGATCAGTAGTATCCTAGAACGAGTGTGAAGAGTATATTTTTCAAATGCAAACAACTTTGTTTTGGAAATTTAAACCATTTTAAACGTATTTGACTATTTATTTATTTTGAATATGGACAATCGAGTATATAAAGATTTTGCATATACGCGTCATGAACGTATATTCGAAGTTTTAATATACTGGATAGATATAGAATCATACTCTAGTGGCCCGAAGATGATTCTGATGATTGACTAGTTGTCATTAGTATTCATGTTCGAGTAACGAAGGTGTGATTTCTATATATTTCCATTAGACTGGTGTGAGAACCAAAACTTATATATAGTTAGAACACATTGTTGTGAATTGGCATCAAAAACATGATTTTCTTTATATATATCAAAATTATGAATTTGAAACTCTAATCCACTAATTGATTGTTGTTTGTTTAAATTGTTTGCTGATTTTTAACCATTTATGCCTAATATAACCCAATATTGAACTATATTGAAAATTGGTCGCATTTGCTTCCATATACATATACTTACATTGAACAGGTCATAGCAAGGAGGCTAGAGCCAGAGAATAAAATTTGTTTGCCCGACAAATAGGTACATGTTTACTACATAATTTCCTGTTTTGTTTGGGTGATGATGATTTTGTGAGCCTATTGGCTAGCCGCTTGGCTTTTTCTTTTTCTTTTTGAGATCTGAAGGACCGGGGAAGCTATTTGAAATTCCCCGATGCTTCCATTGCAGGGGAGGTTATGGCGAAATTTTTCGAAAATTTAGGGTGTTAGCCAAATTTTTGAAATTTTGAAAATTCTCAGAAACTGAAAGGTTAGAGAATGGAAGCCAGATCGAACATAGAGTTGAATAATCAAACCACTTTCGACTTTGTTCCTTTTCGGGGACGAAAAGTTTTAAGTGGGGGAGATTGTAACAACCCGTAAAATGCGAGCCAGTTTGAAATTTTTATTTTGGCAATTTTAGCGAATTCTGATTATTTAATATGAATTATTTTAAATAATATCGACGAGAAATTTATTTTGAATATAATTCGAACGTATATATTTATATACGTCGTCGTTAGAATATAAAATAATTATATATAATTATAAATAGAATTGAAAATGGCGCGGTAGTTCGATAATTCGATTTCAAACTTCAATTGAATGTACCGGGTGCAAAACAATCCAGATTTTAGTGAAACCAAAAATAATGGAATCTAATAGTGAATATCTTTCCAACGAATCCGAAAAATCAAGATTTCATATCGGGAATCAAAAGATATGTCCAGTTGAAAATTCTGAATAGTCGCTATGGAATTCAGGCCCTTAAAAATGGACATTTTGCAAATGACCTCGGATTTCGACGAAACCACTTTTGTTGGGTCCGTGATGTCGAATTATTGCTAGGTTTCAAATTTCATAATTTTTCGAATCAATATGTGAGCGTGGCAAAGGAAAACGCGTTTGACCAGTTTCTGTTGAATTTAATCGACTGGAAATTGGCCATTTTTCAAACGGTCTCAGAATTCGACGAAACTAGTTTTGTTAGGACCGTATCGTCAATACGAAGCTAGAAAATATTTTTCTGGAATTTTTCTAGTTAGTATGTGGCCCCGGTAATTTGAAATGTACGTTTAAAATTCAATATAGTGATTTAAATGAAAATTTAATGGAAACTGATTGTAACAGCCGAATCAGCTTACGATACATATCCCATTGTGTTCGGAATAGGGGTAAACCGCTATGGACGACAGTCGGTGGGCCTCGTTTCGAAGTCGAATAAAAAGTCAACTCTAAGGAGAAAATAAATTAAAATAAAATTAAATATTAATAACCTTTTTCATATAAACCCCCCCCCACCCGATTCGTATCAGAACAAATCACAAATAAAAAAAAAAGAGAAAAGAAGAAGACGGAGGCGCGCGCCCACCGTCCAACCACCGCCGCCACTTCGCCCCCCCCCCCCCAGAGCCGCCGCTTCCTCCTCTTTCTCTTCCTCCAGCTCCCCCTCGATCCTCCTCTTCCCCTTCCTCCGCGTCGCCCTCGCGTTCACCCCCTCCTCTTCCCTCCAGCCACCTGAACGAAGCGAAGCCCCCCCCTCGACGAAGCCGATGGCCCCCCCTCTTCGCATACGGTAAGCATTTCTATTTTTACTTTTATTTTATTTTTATTTCAGAGTTTAAAATTAATTTCGATTTTTAAAAACTGAATTATTAAAGATTTTAAAAACTGATTTCGTTTTTTTTAAAGTATAAAACTGGTTTCGTTTTTTTTAAAATAAAAATTGAATTGTTTTTTTTTAAAAGGTATAAAAACTGTTTTTTTAAAGAAACTGAAAGCTGCAGATTTTATAAAAGAAAAAAACTGATGTGTTAAAACTTTAAAACTGAAATTTTAAAAAAAGAACAGAAATTAAAAACTGTGTTTTTAATTAGGAATTTAAAACGGATTTTATATAAAGAAATAAAACTGATTTGTTTTTTTTAAGAAATAAAACTGTTTTTGAAATAAAGAGATAAAAACTCGATTTTTATATGTTGAACTTTGAAATAAAAATTCGATTTTTATATATATTGAATAGCGAAATAAAAATTTGATTTTTATATATATAGTGGCTACGGGCGACGAAGCTGACGAAGATGCGATGACGATGAAGATTTCCTGCAAAAGAAGTGCCGTGGAGCTAGGATAGCTATTGGTGAGAATTCTCACTCTTCAATTTTATTTCTAGTTATATATATATACTAGGATGCAGACGGTGTTTAGTAGCACCCGACACAATCGTCCACAGACCATGGACTTGTTTGTTTGACTGTTTGGAGATTGATTGCGATATTGGTTTGAAAGTGGTTTGTGGTGTGAAAAATCGAATCGATAAATTGATTAGGATTAGACGTGCGCCGTTATAAGGCGAAGGAGTAAGGCTAGGTTAGACCCTTACTCCAAATTTTGTGGTTTGCATAACGAAAGTGAATTTGATTGATGTGTGAATGGCGTGGGCCTTCACTAGACCGGGGATAAGGCTGGGCCTTGTCCCGTTTCTAGTATCGTGCCGTTATGCCGCCGAAATTTTCTAAAAATATGTTAGAAAAATAAAAATATCATTTTATTTAAAGAATGAACTGAATAGATATTCATATGTTAAAATAAAATGTTTTATCGTTAAAAATATAACTTTTAACGTGAAGTGAATAAAATAAAATATTCATTTACAAACCGGACGGTTTGTTTATGTACACTGATTTGACTGACATTGATTGGGACGATAAATTTTACACGTCGCCCAGCTGCACGAATAAAATCTGTGTTTGATTGTTTGAAACCCTACACGGGTGTTGGGATGAAATATGAAGTTCACTCATCCTGATTGATTAAATATGTCGATCGATTGATTGACAGGCTGTTATAAGCGTTAGATATCTATATTTGATGCTTATACAGTGTAGTGCACTTTGGTTGATGGTTGATTATTTTTCAATACTATTATATACATGTGATGTATGAAAATCCATATAATTAATTTTATATGGTGATTGATTGGGCCTCATTCCAATTTGAAAAATAAAGAATATATAAAATAAAGGTTCATGTGTTGACTGTACTCATCCGTTGAGATTAGTCATGTGTTGAACGAATTATTTTTATAATAAAATTTACATCTTTATCAATATAAAATAAAGGTTCATGTGTTGACTATACTCATCCGTTGGGAATAGCCATGTGTTGAACGAATTATTTTTATAATAAAATTTACATCTTTATCAATATAAAATAAAGGTTCATGTGTTGACTATACTCATCCATTGGGATTAGTCATGTGTTGAACGAATTATTTTTATAATAAAATTTACATCTTTATCAATATAAAATAAAGGTTCATGTGTTGACTATACTCATCCGTTGGGATTAGTCATGTGTTGAACGAAATAATTTAACAAAAACAGTCACACATGGACGGTACTCATTCGTTGAGATTAGTCGTGTGTTGACAAAAAGAAATATTTGAAATAGAATATATAAAGCCGTGTTGATTAGTGATGCGCCATTTTGACGCGAACGATATTTATATCGATTACATTCGTAATTGAATATATAACGATTTCGATATGAATTGAATATATAACGATTTCGAAATGAATTGAATATATAACGATTTCGATATGAATTGAATATATAACGATTTCGAAATGAATTGAATATATAACGATTTCGATATGAATTGAATATATAACGATTTCGAAATGAATTGAATATATAACGATTTCGAAATGAGTTGAATATATAACGATTTCGAAATGAATTGAATATATAACGATTTCGAAATGAATTGAATATATAACGATTTCGATTTGAGTTGAATATAAAACGATTTCGAATTAAATCGAATATAAAACCAATTTGATTTCAAATTGAATATATAATGAACTTGATTCAAATAGAAAACGAAACGAATTTAATTTGAATAGAAAATGAATTTGAATCGAATAGAAAACCAATTTGAATTGAATTGAATTGAATTGAGAAACGAATTCGAATTGAATTTAAAATGAAGTGAAATGAATTCAAATTAAATTGAAATTTGAATTGAATAGAAATGAATTTTAAAACGAATTTATAAAGAAGAATTCAATTTTGATTTGAATTGAAATAGAAGTTGACTTTGCTTTTGAAACGAATTCAAAACTAAATATATAATTCGTTTTAAATAGAAATCGACGAAATATATATTATATATATTATATATATAATATAATGGCCTGAATAGAACGCGCCGCGCCGCGGCAGTTCGTAAATTTCGACCATTTATTTCAAACGGACATTACGGGAGATCCGACCGTCGGATTCTCCTAAAACCGGAACCGTTGGGTTCGTATCGAAAAGAGCTTTCTAAAGAATATTAGAAATTCAAAATCTAACGGTTGGATTTGGAGATACGTCCAAATCAAATTCGAAAAAGGTCGCTGTAAGTGCAGTTCGATGGTCATTGTTGGAAATCGACTGTACGGGCCTTGATAAAATTATTAAAAATAGTAATAATTTGTGTAAAATCATAAGAAATGATTTGGGAAGAATTGGGATGAAAAACTCCATATTTGAAAAGATAAAAATAGATTTTTATCGAAATGAACTAGTTATTAACTAGAAAAATAATCCAATGGTTAAAAATAAATAAATTGGATTAGATTGAATTGAAATTATCAATGGATATTTTCGATATTGGATTCCGTGATTATACAGATATCGTGATGGGAATTTGGAAGATATCGATATCGTTATTCCCGATATGATATCTGTTGGTTTCAGGATTTGATGTTAAATATAAGTCAATACTCTCTCTATTTAAAACCTTATATTTAATGTCAAATTTGATTGATTGATGGTTTGGATTGTGCTCGACCAGTTTATGAGCAGAATATGCTTTTGCATTTAGCATTGGGTTGGGTTGAAAATATCTGTGTGCTAACGCCTTGTGAAACACTTCACGATTTGACGATAAGGTGTTTAGCGATGTTGTGTTCATTTCAAATTTAACGAATGATTGTGAAATGATATTTTTCTTAAGTAAAAAAGAAATGTATTCCCGATTTTGGATAGAGAATGTTTTATAAAAATGTTTTATAAAACAGAAAGGATTTCGAGGCCCAAAACCCGATGATTTCTAAAGTGATTTAGAAAATGTATTATATGTTACATTGTGGTTCATCGCATATTCGATTAGTTGCTATTGATGATGTATCTGTTTGGTGGCGGAGAATTTATTCTCTTGCTTAACACCCTTCTTTGAGACGTACGAGCTCAAAGGTTATGTGATTAATAGTGACTGATCATATGCGTGAATTACTGATGTGAAGTACTATATTTTGAAAGTACTTGTGATTATTACGTTGTGAAATGATTTTCCCTACTTCGGGATATGAAATGATTTAGTATGTGACTAAAGATTCGGGTAACCCTGAGACTAAAAGTATGGGTGAGAGGGCGGTGTATGCTCTCCTGAGTGGGAGGTGCATCGTCGGTGTAGCCTACTCCTATGTGGGGTAGGTGCACATATATATATCGAGTTGCGAGGTGCGTACCCTTTGCCTTGTCGATGGGGAGCACGATATTTGGTTGCATACTTGTTTGTATGCATTGTTATGTTTTGGAATTCACATTTCCAAATGATTTGATTTGAGATCCCGAAGTGAAATCTACTTTGATATAGAAAGTTAGATATGTATTTCAAATGATTTGAAATAAGAAATCGGGAATAAAATCCAAAGGAATAATTTCTGTAAATTGAATTGGATTTGGAAAATCTAAGTGTGGTGATTAATCTAAATGGGTAGATTGGGATATTGCATGTTGATTGATGCATAGTAGATCCATATATCTATATTGATTGTTGTTTATACACTGGCTTTCATGGGGGTAAACCCGTTCCGCGAAAGTGGCGTGGTCCCGTGATTTGCCTTATTTTTGAACAAAGTTAACAACTGTTTTTGAGTTCTCACACCAGTCCCATGACTGACTCGTAGTTTGCTTTTCCCTTGCGAACTCGGGTGCCCCTATTTTCCACACGGGCAGTCGAGTAGTTTTATTTTGCAGATGTTTTGAGCAAGATTCTGGATTGAAGCTTTAAGCTGTGTCCAGACATTTACAGTCTTCCGCTGTGTAGTTTATATTTCCGCTGTGCACTGTTTTACATTTATGTAAATTTATCTTCCGCTGTGTATTATATTTCGATATACTCTGATATTCTGTACTCTGATGTAACATTATTATGATGTTTATTGAAGTCTTCTGTTATTTGTTCTGATGTGTTGTATACCCAAAGTTAGCGTATGCGGGATTCGAACGGTCTTGGTCGGTTTAACGATCGATTAGGTCCGGGCGAAATCCGTGTCGTTACATTTCCGATAAATACGGGACATAGAAATTAACGGTATGAGTTAAGTGGTATTAATTAATAAAAGTCCCTATCTAAAATTTTGTACATGAAATTCTGTATATATATGTATGTATGCATTAGTTGTTCGATTGATGTATAAACACATTTAATTGTTTAGTCATGTATTGTCTTGTTAGCTGCTCCTACTATCTCTATAGCTGTTCATTTGGATTTCTTTTATACTGATGATTTACTGTTTTCTTGCAGCTGGTGATCAGGGAGGGCATAAGATTTTGTTTTTGTTGTTTCAGTGAGTTGTTTATGTAAGCAGATTTGAAAATTGTGATAGGTATAGGTTATGGCAGAAAAGGTTTGTACATAAGATCTATTGTTTTTATATATTGTCTCCTTTGTACATCCTTGCAGATTTGATGTAACAATACATAAATTAGTTTTCTTTAGTTGTTCGAATGGTCTGTGTGGATTGATGTATAAATATATAAATTTTCTTTAGTTGTCCATTCCCTGTATGGACTGACGTATCAATGTATGAATATATTTTTACTGTTTAGCTGCTTCTTTTTGTTGTTCATCTATACCTATGGCAAACTGTGTTTTTATTTTTCTTTTACGGTTATGATCACAGAAGGAGATAAAGGCATGTTGTAATTAATTTCTTTAAATGAATTGTTTTAGTTTTTGCATTGGTTCAAACAGTTATATATATATATATATATATATATTATTCTTTTATTTTCGTTGTGTTGTTGGACAAATATGCTGTGTATTCAAGTTTTCATTCGTTTGCCGAACCAAATGAATTGTTGATGGTAATATCTATATCTATATCTATATATATATATATATATACAAACATACATCTATGCAGAGAGAATTTGCATTGAAAAATATAGTCCCTGTTTTTGTCGTACCCAAGCTTTGGTTTGGTTTATAAATAAAAACTCATATAATCTTAACACGACATAAATTACATTCAAATAGCTAATTTAGTGAAAATAGATTAATATCATTTTCAAATTTTCAATTAGTATAGAGTTCAAAACTCAACATCTAAATCTCTGCTTTTAAATGATATTCCATTTATATAAAACACTTTTATATTCAAAATAAATCGTTATAATTTAAAAATGATTTCACAACAACTATTTTAAAATTTGAATTGGCCATAATTAACAAATTATGCCATGAAATCTGGATTTTTCTCTTTCATAAGAAAATTATCATCAACACGCTACCAACGTTTCTCGTTTCATAGAAATTCGATTTATATCGAATCCTGTATACTCAGTTAAAGTTCAAATCGAAAATTTCGAACTACCGCGACGTTTCGAGCTCGTTTTAATTAATATATAAATATATATATATATTCGAACACTATTTTAAATAAATAAATTCGGTTAAAAATTCATTATATTCCCAATAAAATATTTAAAATAGTAAATTAAATTAAATATTTGACGGCCAAAAATACGGGACGTTACAGCTGTACACCTGTAACACCCCGTATTTTTCGTGAACGTATAAGTAACAAATTAAAGTATACTTAATTTTTAGGAGAAGAATTAAGGGAAACGGGTTGCGCCACTGCGTTCGTCTCGAAATTCTGCTTGAGATAAAGTCCGAGATTGCGTAAAACGGATAACGTATGAAGGAGATATGGACGAACGAAGTTAGGCAGAAAAAACGGAAACAGGCCAGAAATGCACTGGCGCACTTGTGAAGTGCGCCAGCACAAAAATACACTGGCGAACTTGGGAAGTGCGCCTATGTCGAGCCAGAAACCTGAAGAGGGTTCTAATGACGATTTTTGATGTGTAGGACGGACCTGATGGCTTCTAGGGTGATCTAATGGTTCTGAAACACTCTCTACACCTATAAATATGTGATTAACCTAACCCTAATTCATAGAATATTGTCTATGACACCATTATGCTACCAAACTCTCTCTTAAACCCTAGCCGCCGCCTCTAAATCTAATCTCAAGTGTTCATTCACAATTCAAATTAAAGTTTAGAGCTGCAATAACAATCGAAGAAGATTAATCAGCGTTTCTGCATCAAATTCGATTTATAATCCTTTTCTTTAGCCACGAAAGGCAAGTACAGTTATTTTCCGATATAAACGTTAGTTATGATTGTGGCATGAATTGTAAATATGAATCTGAGGTTATGTATGCTCTGTTCTGTTTAGATCTATCTTATTCTGTATCTCTTTCTTCTTTCTTTTCTATAGCCAGGCTACTACGAGCCTGCGCCGAATCTCATAAGAGATTAACGCACAAACGCTAAATTTTGGGACAAATAATGAATAATGCATAATTGGACATGAAACTATTGCCTATGAGACTATTATTGCATATGACTATTATTCATGACTATGAGATTATTGCCTATGACTATGATTCATGACTATGAGACTATTGCCTATGACTATGATTCATGCCTATGAGACTATTGCCTATGACTATGATTCACGCCTATGAGACTATTGCCTATGATATTGAATAAGAAACTATTGTGATTTGTCGCCTATGGTTATTGTAGTTAGTTTCTTACGCCTATTCCCTTAATGATACTAGATCTCATATTTAGTATGTAACTTTGCTAGTTTATTCACATTCACTGTTATGTACATCGTGCCTAGTGGGGCCATTATCATTGTATTTGGTTCATTATTTCGTGCCTATTCTTTCTTGTGCTTATCTCCTATTCCTGTTGCTAGGGCCATTTCATGAGTACTTAGAGAACTTGTTGAAACATTGGGCGTAGCTTAATTAAGTTAATAAATATGTTGGCATAATTTGAATTGGCTATGATAGAGAATGATTTACATGCATATTAGTCTTGGACAAAAATGGTAAACTAGAATATTAAATCTAGTTTTGACATGAACTGTAAATGGGAATATTAAGGCTAAGATTTGGGGCATATATTGTATTATGAATTATGACCTTGATTTAGGCATGTAAGTTTAGGCTAAATCTATGATTAGGCAAGATAGGTAAATAGAGTTTTAGATATATATAATCCGCTAAATCTGTTATCTGCTAAATCCGTTAAATTGCCTAATCCGTTATCCGCTAAATTTGTTATATTGCCTAATTTGCTAGTTCTGCTATATTGCCTAATCTGCTAGATCTGTCATCTGCTAAGTCTGCTGAAAATGCCTAATCTGTTATACGCTAAATCTGCTAAATTGCTTAATTTGATAAATCTGTTAAGTCACCTAATCTGCGAAATCTGTTATCTGCTGAGTTGATATATTTAGTCTGTTATTGACATAATCTGAATTGGCTATAGTTATGAATATTGGACATGTATATTAGGCATGGGCATAAATGGTAAATTATTAATTAATTGGCTGCGAAGATAAACATGGCTAACTTGATGTTAGAATGAGTTTGCGACGTAATCTTGCCCGGAACCGCCCGGCACATCCAGTGGCCACAAACAATAGGTTCTAATGTGAGAAGTTAGTCATAACGTGCTTGAAACCCAAGGTTAGACTCAGTTTGTGGCAGAAACCTGCCCGGAACCAACCGGCCTAACCAGTAGCCACAATCTGTCAGTCTAATGTGAGAGGTCTGGACATTAATATTTAATTAATGAAAATCTGAGATAAATATGATGTCTAAAACGTGTTGGGTGGATAGGGTTAAACCAACTGGACTAATGAAATTAATAATCCCGTTTCATGAATCTGTAGGCCCAGTACAAAGTTAGACAAGTCTGTAAATCTGTTAAATCTGTATGTCTGATCCGTTAGTCTGAAAACTTATTAACTTGATTTTCTGATCTGTGAACTAGTTGACCTGAACTCTGTATGTCTGAACTTGTAAACAAGTTAATCTGAAATCTGTTAGTCTGGGGGCACAAGGTTAGGAGGGAAAAATACTTGTGTCATCTGTTGTTTGGGACCCATATTAGTCAGTTACCCTTTCTGGTATCAAAACTTTGACCCAACAGTAGGTGGGGTCCGGGCACGCTTACTGAACTAATTATAAGTGGTTCATTCTGATAATGGCGAGGGGTGTTGATGGTGCGTTCCAACCGGGTCATGTGCGTGCATGGATCCCGGTCTGCCTCTGAGGATGTAAGACGCCGTTACATCTGTAAATAGGTCTATGTCATTTAAAGGTTGCCACTTTGGGGAGTGATACACCCTTTTGTGTGGCTGGCACATGGTATTTATGTATTTGGGAGCCGATCGCTTGGGGTAGGGTTTTAGGGTACACTTAATTCTGTCTGTTTCTGTTGGTACCGTCTGTTTCTGTTGGGTGGCAACACCTGTCTGTTTCTGCGTGGTACCGTCTGTTCGGGTGGTAAAGGCCCATTTACTAGTGTACACCTAATTCTAACATTCTGTTTCCGTAGGGATTATTCTGTTTCCGTTTCTGTATCTGTTCGGGTGGTAGAGGCCATTACTAGCATTCTGTTTCTGTACTTTCTGTTCGGGTGGTAAAGGCCCATTATTAGCATTATGTTTCTGTACCTTCTGTTAGGGTGGTAAAGGCCCATTATTCTGTTTCTGTTTCTGTTGAGACATTAGGGTAACACCTAATCCTGTTATACTAGTATTAGTGCAGAGAAGTGAAAAGTAATATCATCATGTTTCTTCTGTTTAACCTAAGTATATCTGTTATTCCTATTTCCTGTTATCTCTCGTCCAGTTTTATTTGCATGCCATGACATTATTATCTGTTCATAACTGAAAGTCACTGGACTTGCCAGACTTTATGTTTGACCCTTGTTGTTTCACCTCTTTTCTTCCGTTCCCCCCCCCCAAATATTTTCAAGGAGGGAATACTCTAGCTTGATCCGGATCTTTCTTCCTACTTGGAGTGCTTGAAGTGCTTAAAGTATGGCTTGTCTTTTTCTGGCATCTTTGGTGGGGATTATGATTTTAAATTTTTGTACTCTGATGGCTTTTGAACAAGGCTGATATATATGTACTTGAGTTTTTGATAAAGTTGTAACCAAATTGATTTATGTCCGCTGCAATAAAGATATAAATTTTTCAAGTATTATTTTTATCTGTCTTTTAATATTCTGTTCTGTTTACTAAAACGCTCCACCAAAGTTAAGGCATTCCCTTTGTGAGTGACCTTAACGGAGGTGGGGTGTTACACTTGGTATCAGAGCTGAAGGTTACCAGATTAGATAAAAGTTTTTGAAAACTATTTTCAAAAAGGTTTTAAAAGGAAGTATTTTCAAAAAATAAAGTTTATTTTGTAAAACATAATCCCTAAAAGCCATATATCTTTCTTCCGATTCGTTGTTTCGAATCCCTTCCTCTTTCCCTTTTTAATCTCTTCTTCTGCATATAGATGCTTTTTTCTAAGATACGTAAGAACTTCCGTACGGTAGGCGGAAAATCGCTTCATGGGACTGAGATGGTTATCAAAACTTGAAGGAAGGGGAGGACTTGTTGGTACCTTTGAGGTTGGAAAATTTCTGAGAAGGTTTAACTTCCTTATCTGAGTAGTAAGAAGAACTCTTTCTGATTCTAGCATTTTGATTCTATAGTTAAGTCTCTGCACTTTAATAAAAGCCTTGTTTCTGATCCCGCTATAGTATCAAACCCCATAAGGGTTACGACTCATCTGTTTGTGATAGGTTGGGTTTTGAGGGCATCTGTGTTAGGCGTTAAGATGACTGTGGCGCATACATTTCGGGTTTTTTTGGGATATGGTTAGGCTTTCTCAAGCTTTGTTTCCTAAAAATCAGTTGATAATCTGATCTGTACCAGTAGTCTGTAAGTATCTGGATATTTCTGAAAAGGTTAGGGGTTTTTACTCAAAGCGTGAAGTAGATTTCCAGTTTGGCATTGTTTAATGGGAGTAATTCACTGGGTGTCAATCTGATGTTGATTTCGGTCTTCGGGGTTGATACTTAGGGAATTATTTCCTTAACCGATGTCTAATAGGAACAGAGCTCTTGTTTTAATCGTACTTGCTTCTATCACTCAGCTGTATCGATCGAGTCTTCGACCTTTAGGTAGAAACTATTGGGTGTAAACATGTGTTTGAGACATGTTATGTTTGATGGTTGCCAGTGGATGCAAGTGGTTGCTCGTGGATGCATATACACACACTAGGAACTAGATCGGCTCAAAAACACTCTCATACTGCATATGGATGTGTGTGCATTTTCAATTTTGTGGATGCAAAATGATTAATTCATCACATGGATGTAGCATTTGGATGAATGATTGCGCACACATATAGAAATGATGTGTATCAAATAGGATTTCTTGCACACATGATTGGACTCATGGCACCAACATGGTTCGCATTGAGGAGGTCAACTGAATCAGTAGACCGCCTAATCTTTGCATTAGATAAGAGACATATACACACTTTTGCATATGTTCATACAACATTAGAAGTTTTCTAAGGAAAAATGGATGCTTGTGGATGATGGTTGAATAGATGGATGATTGGATGGTAGGACACATTCTTCTTAACTTGAAGATTTCGGGGAAGAAATCCTTTAAGGAGGGGAGAATGTAACACCCTGTATTTTCTGTGAATGTATAAGTAACAAATTAAAGTATACTTAATTTTTAGGAGAAGAATTAAGGGAAACGGGGTGCGCCATTGCGTTCCTCTCGAAATTCTGCTTGAGATAGAGTCCGAGTTTGCATAAAACGGATACTGTATGAAGGAGATATGGACGAACGAAGTTAGGCACAAAAACCGGAAACAGGCCAGAAATGCTCTGGCGCACTTGTGAAGTGCGCCAGCACAAAAATACACTGGCGCACTTGAGAAGTGCGCCCATGTTGAGCCAGAAACCTACACAGGGTTCTAGAGAGTTCTAATGACGATTTTTGATGTGCTGGACGGACCTGATGGCTTCTAGGGTGATCTAATTGTTCATTAAACACTCTCTACACCTATAAATATGTGATTAACCTAACCCTAATTCATAGAATATTGTCTATGACACCATTTTGCTACCAAACTCTCTCTTAAACCCTAGCCGCCGCCTCTAAATCTAATCTCAAGTGTTCATTCACAATTCAAATTAAAGTTTAGAGCTGCAACAACAATCGAAGAAGATTAATCAGCGTTTCTGCATCAAATTCGATTTATAATCCTTTTCTTTAGCCACGAAAGGCAAGTACAGTTATTTTCCGATATAAACGTTAATTATGATTGTGGCATGAATTGTAAATCTGAATCTGAGGTTATGTATGTTCTGTTCTGTTTAGATCTATCTTATTCTGTATCTCTTTCTTCTTTCTGTTCTATAGCCATGCTACTACGAGCTTACGCTGAATCTCATAAGAGATTAACGCACGAACGCTAAATTTTGGGACAAATAATGAATAATGCATAATTGGACATGAAACTATTGCCTATGAGACTATTATTGCCTATGACTATGATTCATGACTATGAGACTATTGCCTATGACTATGATTCATGACTATGAGACTATTGCCTATGACTATGATTCATGCCTATGAGACTATTGCCTATGACTATGATTCACGCCTATGAGACTATTGCCTATGACATTGAATAAGAAACTATTGTGATTTGTCGCCCATGACTATTGTAGTTAGTTTCTTACGCCTATTCCCTTAATGATACTAGATCTCATATTTAGTATGTAACTTTGCTAGTTTATTCCCATTCACTGTTATGTACATCGAGCCTAGTGGGGCCATTATCATTGTATTTGGTTCATTATTTCATGCCTATTCTTTCTTGTGCTTATCTCCTATTCCTTTTGCTAGGGCCATTTCATGAGTACTTAGAGAACTTGTTGAAACATTGGGCGTAGCTTAATTAAGTTAATAAATATGTTGGCATAATTTGAATTGGCTATGATAGAGAATGATTTACATGCATATTAGTCTTGGACAAAAATGGTAAACTAGAATATTAAATCTAGTTTTGACATGAACTGTAAATGGGAATATTAAGGCTAAGATTTGGGGCATATATTGTATTATGAATTATGACCTTGATTTAGGCATGTAAGTTTAGGCTAAATCTATGATTAGGCAAGATAGGTAAATAGAGTTTTAGATATATATAATCCGCTAAATCTGTTATCTGCTAAATCCGTTAAATAGCCTATTCCGTTATCCGCTAAATTTGTTATATTGCCTAATTTGCTAGTTCTGCTATATTGCCTAATCTGCTAGATCTGTCATCTGCTAAGTCTGCTGAAAATGCCTAATCCGTTATATGCTAAATCTTCTAAATTGCTTAATCTGCTAAATCTATTAAGTCACCTAATCTGCGAAATCTGTTATCTGCTGAGTTGATATATTTAGTCTGTTATTGACATAATCTGAATTGGCTATAGTTATGAATAATTGACATGTATGTTAGGCATGGGCATAAATGGTAAATTATTAATTAATTGGCCGCAAAGATAAACATGGCTAACTCGAGGTTAGAATGAGTTTGCGGCGTAATCCTGCCCGGAACCGCCCGGCACATCCAGTGGCCACAAACAATAGGTTCTAATGTGAGAAGTTAGTCATAACGTGCTTGAAACCCGAGGTTAGACTCAGTTTGTGGCAGAAACCTGCCCGGAACCAACCAGCCTAACCAGTAGCCTCAATCTGTCAGTCTAATGTGAGAGGTCTGGGCATTAATATTTAATTAATGAAAATCTGAGATAAATATGATTTCTAAAACGTGTTGGGTGGATAGGGTTAAACCAACTGGACTAATGAAATTAATAATCCCGTTTCATGAATCTGTAGGCCCAGTACAAAGTTAGACAAGTCTGTAAATCTGTTAAATCTGTATGTCTGATCCGTTAGTCTGAAAACTTATTAACTTGATTTTCTGATCTATGAACTAGTTGACCTGAACTCTGTATGTCTGAACTTGTAAACAAGTTAATCTGAAATCTACTAGTCTGGGGGCACAAGGTTAGGAGGGAAAAATACTTGTGTCATCTGTTGTTTGGGACCCATATTAGTCAGTAACCCTTTCTGGTATCAAAACTTTGACCCAACAGTAGGTAGGGTCCGGGCACGCTTACTGAACTAATTTTAAGCGGTTCATTCTGATAATGGCGAGGGGTGTTGATGGTGCGTTCCAACCGGGTCATGTGCGTGCATGGATCCCGGTCTGCCTCTGAGGATGTAAGACGCCGTTACATCTGTAAATAGGTCTATGTCATTTAAAGGTTGCCACTTTGGGGAGTGATACACCCTTTTGTGGGGCTGGCACATGGTATTTATGTATTAGGGAGCCGATCGCTTGGGGTAGGGTTTTAGGGTACACTTAGTTCTGTCTGTTTTTGTTGGTACCGTCTGTTTCTGTTGGGTAGCAACACTTGTCTGTTTCTGCGTGGTACCGTCTGTTCGGGTGGTAAAGGCCCATTTACTAGTGTACACCTAATTCTAACATTCTGTTTCCGTAGGGATTATTCTGTTTCCGTAGGGATTATTCTGTTTCCGTTTCTGTCTCTGTTCGGGTGGTAAAGGCCCATTACTAGCATTATGTTTCTGTACTTTCTGTTTGGGTGGTAAAGGCCCATTATTAGCATTATGTTTCTGTACCTTCTGTTAGGGTGGTAAAGGCCCATTATTCTATTTCTGTTTCTGTTTAGACATTAGGGTAACACCTAATCCTATTATACCAGTATTAGTGCAGAGAAGTGAAAAGTAATATCATCATGTTTCTTCTGTTTAACCTAAGTATATCTGTTATTCCTATTTCCAGTTATCTCTCGTCCAGTTTTATTTGCATGCCATGACATTATTATCTGTTCATAACTGAAAGTCACTGGCAGACTTTATATCTGACCCTTGTTGTTTCACCTCTTTTCTTCCGTTCCACCCCCCCCCCCCCCGGTTTTCAAGGAGGGAATACTCTAGCTTTATCCGGATCTTTCTTCCTACTTGGAGTGCTTTAAGTTCTTAAAGTATGGCTTGTCTTTTTCTGGCATCTTTGGTGGGGATTATGATTTTAAAGTTTTGTACTCTGATGGCTTTTGAACAAGGCTGATATATATGTACTTGAGTTTTTGATAAAGTTGTAACCAAATTGATTTCTGTCCGCTGCAATAAAGTTATAAATTTTTTCAAGTATTATTTTTATCTGTCTTTTAATATTTTGTTCTGTTTACTAAAACGCTCCACCAAAGTTAAGGCATTCCCTTTGTGAGTGACCTTAACGGAGGTGGGGTGTTACAACACCCAAGATGAGGGAATCTGTTGGTGATCGTCCAGACGTACTTGGAGATCGATGGATATGCGAGGAAAGTGCCTCCGGTTTCGTTCAGACCCAAAACGAACTTTAAATGGACTGTGTGTCTGACATTGGATTTAATTTGTGTTGATTGATCTCTATTAAATATACATCTGTTTGGCGGCGGAGAATTTATTCTCTTGCTTAACGCCCTTCTCTGAGACGTACGGGCTCAGAGGTTGTATATCGATGGACATCAGTTGCATGGAGTGAATTGCCTGTGTGGCACGCCTAAGTGGTAGATGATCAGGGCTTCTCTTGAAAAGCAAAGTCTTGTGGTTGGTGATCAAAGTGCAGCCTGTGTGGCGCAGCTTTGTGTATGGCGTTAATTCGTGAACCTCACACCTAGGTATGATTCAAAAATGGGATAGTGACTGCAGGGAGAGCAAGACGTTTCTTTCTAGCTAGTGGTGGTGCTAGTGCTTAAACTGGCTGTCATTTATATACTTTTCACATGTGTGGTTGTTGGAATGCGAGGCGCCTCGGATATAGGTCTATTAGGACCGGGAAATGTGTGCTCAGGAATTGCCAATCCTCAAAAGTAGGTGAGGACTGGCCCTGAAGATCCAAGGATCGTTGTGTGTGGTCCTGAGACATTTGCTAGAGTGTCTCGAACGGAGAGGAGCTTGCCCCTTGCCTCGACTTATGACGGAAATTCAATTTCCAATACATGACATTCGGTTTTAATTATAGAACTAGCATGGCGATATGATATATGGTACCCATGCCGCCCAGGATTGATATTTATGATTGAAATTGTTTTGACACTATACACTTATAATAGTATCAAATGATTTGTTTTAACGTACCAAGCATATTTGGCTATTATAAGGGAAAACCCTATCCTCTGGCTTGCGTTGCATTGTGTGATGGGACCTGGGTCTTATAATAACTTCAATTTTCCAAAAAGCATTGCGCTGTTTTGTTATATGCACTGATATTCTTAGGAGGAAACCCATTCCATGTTATACGGCGTGGTCCCTTGATTTAACTAACTTTAAAAATAAAGATTAATAACTATTTTAGTTCTCACACCAGTCACATGACTGACCTGGAGTTTATTTTTTTAACCTAAACTCTAGGTGCCCTTATTTTCGACACGGGAAGCTAGTAGTTGGGTTTTTTGCAGATTTATATTCACAGGATCCTGATTTACAGCTGGAACGATACTCGGAAAGCCCTGTATCCATGTATTATTTGTGTTTTGTATTATTTTCCACTGCTATGTATGTAAATGTAATTTAAATCTCTGATATTTGTCAAATGTGTAATTTTTATTAATACTCTGTAATATTCTTGTATTCTGATGGAATTGTTGTAATATACAATGAAATGTTCTTCTGTTTGTGCTCTGATTGGCCGTGTTCTCAAAGTAATTCGGGCTTTCCTTACCGGGGAAGTTACGGGTTATTTCAGTGGTATCAGAGCTTTGGTTTATAGAGCTCGAGAACAAGACACATTGGAACCAAACGAAAGAATTCATCAGATGTTGGATTAGTAATATCCAATGAGAATAACTTGTTAGAGATAGGATCAGTAGTATCCTAGAACGAGTGTGAAGAGTATATTTTTGAAATAAAAAAATGAAAACAAGTTTTGTTTTGAAAATTTAAACTAGTTTATACGTATTTGAATATTTTATTTGTATTTAATTTGGACAATCGAGTATATAAAGATTTTGCATATATGCGTCATGAACGTATATTCGAAGTTTTAATATACTGGATAGATAGAGGATCACACTCTAGTCACCCGGAGATAATTCTGCTAATGCAGCGGCATTATCAGTATTTGTGTTCGGGTTTTGAAAGTGGGATTTCTATATTTTTCCATTGAATGCTGTGAGAACCAAAACTAGATTGGTTTATTGTTGTGATTTGGCATTAAAAACTTGATTTTCTGTATATACATCAAAATTATGAATTTGAAACGTTAATTCACTAACTGATTGCTGGTTGTGTTGTTTGATTATTGTTTGATTAATTATATGTTGAACCATTATGCCAAATTGAATCGAATATTGAACTGTATAGAAAAATGATTACATTTGCATGCATATACATGTACTTACATTGAACATGTCATAGCAAGGAGGCTGGAGAAGAAGAATAAAATTGTTTGCCCGACAAATAGGTACATGTTTATTGTATTTCTTTGGGTTTGGATGATTTTATGAGCCGACTGGCTAGCCTCTTGGTTGTTTCTTTTTCTTTTTGGATTGAAGAAGGCCATGAGAGGCTATAGGAAATATCCTGAATTCCCCGGTGTAGGGGAGGTTATGGCAAAAAATTTCGAAAATTTAGGGTGTTAGCCAAATTTTTGAGAAATTTAAAAGTTCCTAGAAACTGAAAAATTGAAGAACTTAAGCCGTAAAGAAAATAATGGTAGTTGAGTTGATTAATTAAACAACTTTCAGCTTCGTTCCTTTTCGGGGACGAAAAGATTTAAGTGGGGGAGATTGTAGTAACCCGAAAATTTGAGCCAATTTAAAATTTTTGTTTTGGCAATTTTGATGAATTTTGAATATTTAAAATGAATTATTTTAAATAATATCGATGAGAATTTATTTTGAATAGAATTAGAACGTATATATTTATATAGATCGTCGTTAGAATATAAATATTTATTTTAATTATAAAAGGAATTGAAAATGGCGCGGTAGTTTGAAAATTCGATTTCAAAGTTCAAATGAATGTGCGGGATTCAAAATAAACCGGATTTTCGCGAAACCAAAAATATTAGAATCCAATTGAGAATATCTTTCCAACAAATCCGAAAAATCAAAATTTCATAGCGGGAATCAAAAGATATGTGTAGTTGAAAACTCAGAATAGTCACTATGGAATTCTGGCCCTTAAAAATGGAAATTTTGCAAACGACTTCGGTTTTCGACGAAACCACTTTTGTTGGATCTGTTATGTCAAATTATTGCTAGATTCCAATATTCGTAATTTTTCGAATCAATATGTGACCGTGGCAAAGGAAAACGCGTTTGACCAGTTTTAGTCAATTTCGATCGACTGGAAAATGGCCATTTTTCAAAAAGTCTTAGAATTCGACGAAATTAGTTTTGTTAGGACCGTATTGTCAATACGAAGCTAGAAAACATTTTTTGGGAATTTTTCTAGTTAGTATGTGGCCCCGGTAAATTGAAATGCATGTTCAAATTCAATATATAGAGTTATATTTTGATTTTAACGAAAACTGTTCGAACTAGCTTACGATACATATCCCATTATGTTCGGAATGGGGGTAATTAGCGATGGACGACAGTCGGTGAGTTCGATTTCGAGGTCGAAATAAAAAGTTCTTTTAGAAATAAAATAATTAAATAAAAAAAATAAACACCTCACCCCTCTCTCCCTATTATCTCTCAGCCCCCCTCCCCCCGTTTCATTCATTCGAGAAAAAAGAAATAAAAAATTGGACAGAGGATCGCGCCCCTATACCGCCCACCATCTCGACGCCGCCTCACCCTCCACCGCCGCCGTCTACATCCCTCCGATGATCCCCCGTCGCCCCCTTCCATCTCCGAAAACCCTAACCCATAAACCCCAAATCGAGCTGCCGTTAACCCCCCCCCCAGCACCACCACCTCGACGCCACCGCACCCCCCCTTGCCGCGCCGCCTTCTTCCCCCTTCCTCTCCGATTCAATCAGAAAACCCTCCCCCAGCGAATGTAAGAATAAAAGGTAACTTTTATATAAATAAGCTTTGATTTATTTTCTGATTTTTATTATAAACACCATTGTTGTTTTCAAAAATTTATGTATAGGTTATTGCTAATAAAAATTGATTTTTTTATTATAGGAATTACATTAGAAAAGAAGAGAAGTTAATATTTTTAAGCATGACAAGTTTTTATTTCTAAACATGAAAAGTTTATATCTTTGTAGTAGAAAAAGATTAGATCTTTAAAGCGAAAAAAGTTTAGATTTTATATATATAACAGAGATTATAGAAAATATGATCTTTATATAGGGAAAGCTACGATTTTTATAGGAAGAAAGATCGTATTTTTATGTGAAGGTAGAAAGCAGAAAGATGTAGAGAATGTCGAGAGAGAAAGATAAGATTTTTTTATCGTATATGAAAGGTTGGATTTTTAATTAGAAAAGTTTGAATCTTTATGTAGTTGAAATGGTGAAGTAAAAATGTGATTTTTATAGTATAGAAAGAATAAAAATACGATTTTTATATTATATAGATAGTAAAAATTTGATCTTTATTTGTGTAGCGAAATAAAAATCTGATTTTTATTATATATATGTTGAAATAAAAATGTGATTTTTATAGCGATGATATAAAAATTCAATCATTATATTAGAAGTAGATATAAAAATATATATTTTTATATAGGAAGGAGCGTTATAAAAATATAATCTTTATTGGAAGAAAAGCGATATAAAAATATAATTTTTATATAGAGAATAGCGTGATAAAAATGTGATTTTTATTATATGAACACCGTTGTATAAATAGAATTTTTATCTATATAGTAGCGGTGTAAAAATAGAATTTTTATCTATATAGTAGCCGTATAAAAATGTGATTTTTATATACGTGGAAATAATATAAAAATGTGATTTTTATATATGTAGTGAATACGGGCAATGAAATTGACAAAAGGCGAGCACGACGAAGATTTCTACATATGAAGAGTCGTGGCGTTTGGTTTAGCTTGGGTGAGAAATTCTCACTTTAAATCTTTTTTTCTAGTTAAAATATATACTAGGATGCAGACGGTGCTTAGCAGCACCCGACACCCGTCGTCCACAGACCATGGACGACTATTATGCTTGTTTGATATGTTGTGAAGTTTGTTTGTGATGTTGATGTGAAATGGATAATAAAATGTTCATGTGTGAAATAAAATATTTTATCATTAAAAATATAATTTTTAACGTGAATGTGAATAAATAAATATTCATTTACAAACCAGACGGTTTGTTTATGTACACCTATTTGAAGGATATTGATTGGGACGATAAATTCTACACATCGTCCAACTACACAAATAATATTCGGTGTTTGTGGATTGAAACCCACACGGGTGTTGGGATGTTATTGAGCATACACTAATCCCAATTATTTAGCTGTATGTCGATCGATTGATCAATAGACTGTGTGAGCATTAATTATTTATATTTAATGCTTATGCAGTAGTGTGGTGCACTTTGGATGATGGTTGATTATTTATCGTTGCTATTTATATACATGTGTTTTATGGAAACCATATGATTAACATTATATGGTAATTGATTGGGCCACATTCCTATTAGGAAAATAAAGAATATTATAAAATAAAGATTCATGTGTTGAATAGAGTAAATAGTCATGTGGTTACGATGCTCATGTGTTGAGAATATTCATGTGTTGAGTAAAATATTTTAACAATAAAATTTACATCTTTATCATATATAAAATTAGAAACTAACTGGAAAATATATAAGATGAGAGGTCTCCTGGGTATTGATCTGATGTTGGTTTCGGCCGTTGGGGTTAATATTTAGGGAATCGTTCTTTTACTAATTTACGGTTGGAGTCTGATTAAAAATCAAATGATAAATACCATAATTTTATAAAATATATTAAATAATAGAAATAGTCATGTGTTGATAGTGCTCATGTGTTGAGAATATTCATGTATTAAAAGAAATATTGATTCACGTGTTGAATAGAATAAATATTCATTTGTTGAATAGAATAACAAAGTTATTCAAATATATAAAGCCGAGTTGATTAGAGTTGCGCTATTTTGACGTGAACGATATTTATATCGATTATATTCAGGTTTATAATGATTATAGAGAAGGAAGTAATTTCAAATATAACGTTTTGAAAATATTATCATTTGTATATCGATGATGTGGAATATTCAATTTTGATTCGAAATTGAATATGAAGTTGAAATCGTTTCGAAAACGAATTTAAAACGATTTATAAAATACGTTTTAAAAGGAAATCGACGAAATATAATATGTATATATATATATATATTATATATATAATGGCCTGAATAGAACGCGCCGCGCCGCGGTAGTTCGCGAATTTCGACCATTGACTTCGAATTGACGTTGCGGGAGATCCGACCATCGGATTCTCCTGAAACCAGAACCGTTGGGTTCATATCGAAAAGCACTTCCCAATGAATATTAGAAATTTGAAATCTAACGGTTGGATTTGGAATTATGTCCAAATCAAATTTGGAAAAGGTCGATCTAAGTGCAGTTCGATGGCCGTTAATGGAAATCGACTGTACGGGCTTCGATAAAATTATTAAAAATAGTGATAATTTGTGTAAATTCATAAGAAATGATTTGTGAAGAATTGGGATGAAAACTTCCACATTTGTAAAGATAAAAATAGATTTTTATCGAAATGAACTAGTTTGAACTAGAATTAAAATCCAATTATTTTTAAATAAATAAATTGAATTTGAAAGGGGTTTTAAAAGTAACCAGAATTTCCAATAATTGAATTGGAATGGATTTGAATTGAAATTGTCTTTGGAATATTTCGATGTTGGATTTCGTGATTATACAGATATTGTTATGGAAATTTGATAGATATATTTATATCATTATTTCCAATAAGATATTTGTTGATTTCAGAATTTGATATTGAATATAAGCCGATATATTTTCTATTCAGAGCCTTGTGTTTAATATCAAATGTGATTTGGGTTTGTCATGAATGGTGTCTTCATTAACACTTTCTTAAGCCCAGTTGAGAAAAAGATTAAATATTTCTATTTAGATTTAATGAAGTGTACCAATTAAATAATATTAATTGGAATTGAATTTACATTGGTTTTGGGTTTATCGTGAGCGGTGTTTTGAATAACACCTGTTCTTTAACCCGATTAACAATAGGATGTGATTTTGGGTTTATCGTGAGCGGTGTTTTGAATAACACTTGTTCTTTAACCCGATTAACAATAGTATGTGATTTTGGGTTTACTGTGAACCGTATTTAGATGACGTTGGTTCTTTAACCCAGTTAATGACAAGATACTGATTTTTGAGAATATTAAAACTAAGTGGATTTTTAATGAATCTTTAATTAGATTGAAATGTGAATTGATAATTTAAATTATCAAATCTGAAAAG
Source organism: Allium sativum (assembly GCA_030737875.1). Classification (NCBI taxonomy): domain Eukaryota; kingdom Viridiplantae; phylum Streptophyta; class Magnoliopsida; order Asparagales; family Amaryllidaceae; genus Allium; species Allium sativum. The sequence continues at coordinate 622,692,438 of CM060910.1, forward strand.
TGATCGGGATCGGAGTACCACCAGTTTTGCTCCACGTGATAATTAAATCTTTAATTAGATTTGAGCGTGAAATGGTAATTGATTTTACCGATAGCACGTGGTGTTAGATATGGAGTATTACCAGTTTTGCTCCATGGGTTGAATAGGTTGGGATTGGGAAATAAAATAAATAATTACTTCGGTGTGGTTCGCTAATCCCGACTAGTTTGGAAAACCTTAACATGGTTTGAAAAGATATCCAAAGGAAGATTAAAGAATAAATTTTGAAGAATTTATCTTTGATAAAATTAATGGGAACCTTTCCCTAAGACTGTGAATATCAGAATAAAAGAATATTCTGAATTGAAATGAGGCGTATGTTGTGTTTGTGTAACATTTTTTTATCATATACGCGGGTTATTCGGAAAGGCCGGGTTTATACCCATTCTGAATAACCGATTTGACGATAAGCGAAGATGAAGACGACGGTTGAAGACCGGAAGTCTTCACATTGTTTGGGTGATTACTGATGATCTTGATTGGGCTGTACACCCAAGATGAGGGAATCAGTTGGTGATCGTCCAGACGTACTTGGAGATCGATGGATATGCGAGGAAAGTGCCTCCAGTTTCGTTCAGACCCAGAACGAACTTGTAAATGGACTGTGTGTCTAACATTGGATTTTATTCTGTGTTGAATGATCTCTATTAAATATACATCTGTTTGGCAGCGGAGAATTTATTCTCTTGCTTAACGCCCTTCTCTGAGACGTACGAGCTCGGAGGTTGTATATCGATGGACATTAGTCGCATGTAGTGAATTGCCTGTGTGGCACGCATAAGTGGCAGATGATCAGGGCTTCTGTTGAAAAGCAAAGTCTTATGGTTGATGATCAAAGCATAGCTTGTGTGGTGCAACTTTGTGTATGGTGTTAATTCGAGAGCCTCACACCTCGGTATGAGTCAAAAACGGGATAGTGACTGCAGGGAGAGCACGACATTTCTTTCTAGTTAGTGGCGGTGTCAGTGCTTAAACTGGCTGACATTTATATACTTTTCACCTGTGTGGTTGTTGGAATGCGAGGCGCCTCAGATATAGGTCTGTTAGGACCGGGAAACGTGTGCTCAGGAATTGCCAATCCTCAAAAGTAAGAGAGGACCGGCTCTGAAGATCCAAGGATCGCTGTGTGTGGTCCTGAGACATTTGCTAGAGTGTCTCGAACGGAGAGGAGCTTGTCCCTTGCCTCGACTCATGACGGAAATCCAATTTCCAATATGTGACATTCAGTTTTAGTTGTAGAACTAGTATGGCGACATGATATATGGTACCCATGCCACCTAGGATTGACATTTATGATTGAAACTGTTTTGACACTATACACTTATAATAGTATCAAATGATTTGTTTTAACGTACCAAGCATGTTTGCTATTTTAAGGGAAAACCCTATCCTCCGGCTTGCGTTGCATTGTGTGATGGGACCTGGGTCTTATAATAGCTTCATTTTTTTCAAAAAGCATTGCGTTGTTTTGTTATATGCACTGGAATTCTTGGGAGGAAACCCGTTCCGTGTTATACGGCGTGGTCCCTTGATTTACCTAACTTTAGAAATAAAGATTAATAACTGTTTTAGTTCTTACACCAGTCACATGACTGACCTGGAGTTTATTGTTTTAACCTAAACTCTGGGTGCCCTTATTTTCGACACGGGCAGCTAGTAGTTGGGTTTTTGCAGATTTATATTCACAGGATCCTAATTTACAGCTGGAACGATACTCGTAAAGCTCTGTATCCGTGTATTACTTTTAGTTGTGTTTTGTATTATTTTCCGCTGCAATGTATGTAAATGTAATTTAAATCTCTGATATTTGTCAAATGTATAATATTTATTATTGCTCTGTAATATTCTTGTATTCTGATGGAATTGTTGTAATATACGACGAAATGTTCTTCTGTTTGTGTTCTGATTGGTCGTGTTCTCAAAGTAATTCGGGCTTTCCTTACCGGGAAAATTACGGGTTATTTCAGGAACGATCGCTGGGGAGATGGGTGGTCGCGGCTGCGTCTATGGGGCCCAACACAGCTAGACGGCGGCGGTGTTTAGGGGGGTGGGGCGGCGGCTATAGGTGACGGGGGGGGGGGTACTAATTTTGGTGTGGACGCGAAGAGCACGAAAATCTCTTCGAAAAGTTGTACTACGGTGAAGAATTTCGTTGAGAAAAGAAGTAGGAATCGAAGCTTGAAGTTTTGAGGGTTTATGGGTTAGGCGGCGTGAAATGAGAAGGAAGAAGAAGCAATGTTCATCCGTATTTATACACGTATTTTCTTTTTTTTTATTTAAATCTGAAATTAGGGTTTTCCCGTCCGATCTCCAAACGGAGCCCGACGACTATCGAACAATTTGTTTTGATGCCTTTCGAACGCGATGGCGCTAGTGCCGAAGTCTAATTCTGAAGTTGACAACATGTTTCTTTTATTTTTAAAATAAATCTTTAATATTAAATTCGAACGTACTTTTTAATCTTACCGGGGTCACATACGAACTCCGAAAAATCTAGAAAAATTATTTCTGGCTTTGTTTTGACGATACGGTCCTAACAAAATTAATTTCGTCGAATTCTGAGACTGTTTGAAAAATGGCTTTTTTTCAAGTTGATAAAAATTGACCGAAATTGACCAAACTGAAATCTTTTTGCCACGGTCACAAATTAATTCTAAAAATTATGAAAAATTAAAATTATAAATAATTTGACATTCCGAATCCAACAAAAGTGGTTTCGTCGAAAACAGAGGTCGTTTGAAAAATGGCTATTTTTTAATATTAAAATATATAGAAATTCTACAGCGACTATTCTGAAATTTCAATTGGCCATAACTTTGGATTCCCGCTATGAAATTTCGATTTTTCGGATTCGTTGGAATTATATTTTTAAATAGATTCTAATATTTTTTGTTTCACCAAAATCCGATTTATTCTACATCCTGCACAATCAGTCAAAGTTCAGATATGACTTTTCAGACTACCGTGCTATTTCTAATTCCTTTTATAATTAAATTGAATATATTCGTATTAACTTCGATTAAAATAAATTTCTAGTCGTTATTATTTGAAATAATTTATTTCAAATATTAAAAATCCCTTGAAATTTCTAAAATAAAAAATTTAAATTGGCCCCAAATTTGGGGTTGTTACATATTGTTGTGGTCACTGGATGTGCCTGGTTCCGGGAAGATTTACACCACAACTCAGTCTAACCTCGGGTTCTTTTTGGGCTTGATGCACTAACCACCCACATTAGACAGGTCTTGTTGTGGTCACTGGATATGCCGGTCGGTTCCACAAAGATTTACACCACAACTCAGTCTAACCTCGGGTTAGGCATATTCGTCTTTTTTCTAAATTTACATTTTTCTATATATGTCTAATTTCTTTATGTAAATTTAATTTAATTTAATCATGCCATATTTATCCTTTGATTATGCTCACCATAAATGGAATATCAAATATACCATTTCATGAACAATCTATGCCATGAATTTTCATATTTTCCCATCACTATCCCTCGTGGAACATACGCATGAATCACATAAAATGTTGGGCTAGTAAATTAGCTCAACCCATAAACAAGAAAAGGGGTAATAAACAAGGGACATGAAATAAACATAAAATAGCATACATTTCAACTTGTCATGTGTAACTTGGCATAGAAGTATCATTAACTTTAATTAAATGGGTAAAGGTGAAATTGTGACTAAATTGGGTCTAATTGTCATGTAAACTTGACAAAGGTCTAGCATGGAGGTTTAACATATAATCACAGTTTTAAACCACAACTTAGCATCTTAACTTATGTGTGTTAAACATAAGAGAACTATTATCAACATATTCGAATCATAACTTAACATGATGACTTATGTGTTTTAAACATAAGAGAACTATTATTCAAAAAAATTCAACATAGATAGATTCAACTAACATGAATATACATGAGTGTTGATCTAATATATAAGCATGTGTTTTAGTTCATAAACTTGCAAATAACCACCAATTTGTAACATGACATGTTCTACCATTTAATTAGCAAAATAAATCCATTACCCAAGCATAATAGATTCCAATAACATACAATATGTTCATCACCACAAGCATATAGACATGATTAATATACAACATGTTCATTGCCACAAGCATATAGACATGACTAATTACAACGATACGAGAATCAAATCTTATACATAAGCATCATTCTATATCCAAATTACAATATGTCATGATTCAATTGAAAGAGTGTTTAGATTTGCGTAATAACCAACTTACAAACTAAAAGGAATTCTTGCGTTCTGAAATCTGAATTCTGAAATTGGTAAGCTCGCCCTTGACGTAGATCATTGAACTTGATAATTTTATAATTTGGTTTTAGATTCAAGTTCTTATCTTGTCTTTGAATTAGTGACGGCTACTCCAAGTTTTCCATTGACAGCATGATAGTTCTAGGATTATTTTTGTGTGATTTTTAAGTTTGAGCATAGGGTTGTTTATATAGAATTTCAACTCAATTTGAGCCGTTGGATGATCCGTGGGTTAACCACAACCATTCAGTGAAGATAGGTGACACCTTAGCCCTAGTGACTCAGCACTGAGTCACAAAATCGTCACCATTCAGATCTGCCCTGGGGGCAGGTCGACCCCTTGGTCGACCCCCACGTCGACCTGTAGTGGGGAGGTCGACACTAGGGTCGACCCCCTGATTGACCTGGGTCCTGGGCTGGAATTTTCCCGCCCAGCCCGCTTCTGACTTCTGATTTGAATTAGTTTTTGAGCTGTTTGAATTTATTTGAATTTTATGGAAACTTCCGACAGCATAACTTCTTCATACGAAGTCCAATTTACACAAACTCGGACTCTATTTCAACCAGAATTCCAAGACAAACACAATGGCGTAACCCGTTTCCCTTAATTCTCACATTTTAAATTAAGTATTGTTTAATTCGTTACTATACGTTAACAGAAAATATGGGGTGTTACAACTGAAGACTAGATACGCGCATCATACCCTTTTTCTTGAGGGTATATCCTTGATCTCTTTTTCTAGGAATTTTGTGCATACTTATTTCTATCTTTTTAGGTATATCCTCTAGATCATATCTTCGATCCTTAGGTAGAAGCCAATGTTTGTAAACATGTGTTTGAAACATGTTATGATTGATGGTTGCAAGTGGTTGCTCGTGGATGCATATACACACCCACTTGGTACTAGATCGGCTCAGTCACTTTCATATTGCATATGCATATATGAATTTATATATAGATTGAAACTTGATGTGTTATCATATGGATGTTGCATTTGGATGAATGATTGTGCACTCATGCAGAGGTTATAAGGTACGATTAGGAATAATTGCGTACATAATGGACTCATGGCACTGACATAATTCGCATTAAGGAGGTCAACTGAATCAATAGACCGCCTGATTTTGCATTAGATAAGGACATATACACACACTATTCATATGATCATGAAAGCATTAGGAATCTTTTTAAGGACAATGGATGCCTGTGTTTGAATGGTTGAGTAGATGGATGTTGGATGGTAGGATATATATTCTTCTTGACTTTGAGATTTCGGGGACGAAATCAGTAATGACCCGCATTTGCAGAGGTATTATAATTAATTTATTTAATTATGTAAATAGTGATATAGTGAATTAAATGATCGTGGAATTAAATAATGGTGAATATTTAATTAAAATAATAAATTAAATAATATACTTAATTCTGAAATAATCAGAATTGGCTGAAATGGCGATATGGTTTGAACTGGATCATCTGTGATATTTAATTCAGTTTAGAATTGAATTTGAATAACGAATATATTATTTGAATGACAGTTTGAACGTATAATTATATTATAATTAAAATCGAGCTTGAAATGGCGCTACAGTTCGATATTTGGCGATTTAAATTTCAACTGAATGTACAGGATTCGTTTTAAGTCGGATTTCTGTGTAACAAGAACCGTACGGAGCTGGTGAAGTATATTTTTCTAGTGGAAGAGAAAAATCGGGATTTCGTCGTGTAGATTTTGAATTATGTCCAAATTAAATATTCAGAAAAACAGCGGCATATTCGTTCGTGGCCATAACGGTTATTTAAAAATATTTGAATATCGGGTTAGAATTTAGACAAGGTTCTTTTGAGACATAGCGATAATTTAATTTTTAGAATTTTACTGTAATTTTTAATTTATTAAATAAGCAACTTTTTATTTGGAGTATTTTGCACCCTATATCGATATTTTAGGGTTTCACAATATGAGTTGAACTACCGATATTATTATATTTCTGGAGTCGGGACACCTCGCTCGTCACGATGGTATTTTTATTTCTGTCCGTAGCGATAAATAAATTAATAAAATAATGTTATCTATCTAAATGCTACTTTACTGTAACCTTAACCTAATCCTCATTTCAGTGATAAACAAAGGTCCACGTTTCATTCATTCCAACCGGCCGTTTCCTTGGGTTCAAAACAAAATACTTGGCACTCAGAAAATCCACATAAATAGAAACAAAAATACTATAAAATAACCTCAACTCGAGACCTAATTCATTTCGTTTTCTGCAAATGAAAACCGGCCGCCACTTCATTTGTTCTCCTCAGCTAAAATCGAATCAAAGAAAACCCTCATAAATCAAAATAAATTCCAATAAAAGAAAACTATAAACTCATATTCTAATATATTCAAACCCCTATGATGGTCCTTTCCATGCTCGTACAAGCTGTAGCAACTCTGCGATCAAGTTTGTTCGCTGGATTTTTATGAACAACGAGCTAGAGTTGACTGTTGGGAAGGCTACAGGCGATAAGGTTGAAAATGAAGGGTAGTGGAGTGATCAGCGTGGTTGGGCCCTCCTTTGGTAATCTTTTTGAAGGATTCGATTATGGAGGATGTCGCAAGTTTTGCCGTTGGTCACGAGAAGTACTGTCGACGCAAAAACTGTGGTGAGCTCAAGTTGTTTGTTGAGGACGTAAGAGGATGGAGATGCCGAAGAGATGAACTCCGGTGGTCTCTGTGTTGGATTTCACGAATAAACAAAGTTGTGAGGTTGGTAGGAGGATTCGGAATCGCTGTTGAGCGTGTAGCAGGTCGCGTTCAACTGTTTGGGGAAGATAAGAATGCGGGTCTGGGTATTCAATTGGAGTTGGGCCAGAAATGTATGGGTAAAGCCCATGTATTTAAATTAAATCCATGTTTTAAATTATTTAAAAGTGTACACTAACTTCGTAAAATCATAACATCTCCATACTTAATCGAAATTCAGCGAAACAAGATCCGACAGGATCGTATGCACGACGACAACACAATGGAACTGACTGGGAGCGAATCCGAGCTCGTTACAATTTATTGTAAAATAAATTGTCCGTCCAAATCAAATCGAGCGATGGTTATCGTTATTAAAGATGATCGTCCAATGTGAGTAAATCTCACTAACTCTGAACAGTTTATAATTTCATGTTGTATTTTTAGAACTGTTAAATATTGGTTGATTGACTGTGTGTTGACTGTTTGATTGAACTGCTAGTCAGTTAGTTGAATTTCTATATTGATTCTGTTTAACAGAATATATCATATGGAACCGAAAGTGATGTTTATTCTATTGTGTAACATCAATGGATGCAGGGAAACAGGTTGGAGGAATCCGACTAGATTCCTCAATAGCTATTTTATTATTTTCATATATTGTGATATATGACGTGGTTTATAATCTGTTGTTGATTATATGTGTTTGGGCGATATTGGACATCATAATTTGATATGTTAAAAACCATAACATACCGGGATTTGGAGAAAAGGGGAATTTGTCAAAGTGACTACTGAAAAGAGAATATTTATAAACTCAGAGGATTTTATAAAAGAGAATATTTATAAATAAAATATTTTTAAATAGGAATATTTATAAATGGAATATTTATAAATAGGAAATACGTTTAAGTGGGAATTATAATTGAAGGAAATCTTTATAAATAGAATATTTATAAAGTGAATAATTTATTTAGTAAATAAATAAGATAATGGATTATTTATTTGTAAAATAAATAGGATGAGATAAGGAGATATGTATTTGTATATGTAAATACAATTAAAAGGGGATGTTTATTTGTTAAATAAATAGAGTTAAAGGGGAGTTATTCGAATATAGTTTAATCAACTAGAGTTAAAAGAGTTAAATCAGGTAGAGTTAATCAGTTAGAGTAAATCAATAAGAATTAATCGAATATTAGTTATTCGAATTTGAGTTAATCAAATAAAGTTAATCGAATAGAGGTAAAGAAATAGAGTTAAACAAGATTAGGAGCTGACTAGAGATTAGTTAAGTTGAATAGTTTTCTGAGTATCGATCTGATGTTGGTTTCGGCCTTCAGGGTTTATACTTAGAGAATTGTTCTCCTACTAGTTTACCGTCAGGGACTGATAGTTGTGAAATGATAGTGATATGTAAATAAACAATAGAAATGTTTTCCAGTGTTAATAACGTATATTTTCTTAACATAGAAAATAAGGATATATATATATATATGATTGATGTTTGATTGATATAATTTCCCTTTGGAAATGACATAGTTGTTTGCACACGTGTTTTTCTTTGATAGTTAACTCACAGACTATAAATGTTTTGACCATTTTATTTTTGTTAATATGGAGAGAACGATTGGATTATTATCCAAAGAACCACTCTGTATTGGCATAAGTGTTGCAAATCATATATGCCAAAGATAATTGAAGACGGATTGAAGTGCGAGGGCTATTGTATAAATCTTAGATAACAGTGCCTAAGATGGATATACTGAATAGTGCCTTCGGTTCATCCTGTTCCTAGATGACTTGTATAGATGAATGTCTGACAGAGTATTTCCAGAAATGTCATGTACATTGATTTCTTCAACTGTACCAAGAGTGGAAGCGGAGAAGGGAACTTCTTTAGCTAACACGTAATGTACTGTTGTAGACATCAATTAGTGATTTTCGATGGATCTGACAATGTGGCATTCAAAGTGAATCTGATGTGATGATAAAGCGTAACCTCAAGCCTCATCAACCGGTAAATGACAGAAATCGGGCATGTAGCATGGCTATGTAGGTCGCACCTATTAGGGTGTATAATCACCTGATCTAGAGTTTCATTTACTTTAAAAAAATCTATTGTTGATGCTGTCCCATTCGGGAAACGGTTGCTGATCCCAACCTTTGGTGATATACATTTGATACACTCAAGCGAAATGAGTGGTCGGTCATGTGTGGCCGGGTTGCAAGATGTTCTTGTTGAACCCAGTGTATTCCTTTCTAGAGGTACACTATCGAAAGGTGGTTCCGTACCTTGTCATAGTTGGAAATTCATTACCCAATACGTGCTTGCGGTTTTGATTATATACTATATATGTAGAACGTGAGATGAAAGCATTTCTGCTAGATGATTATTATATTGTGGTTGATAGACATTATTATAATATCAAAAGGTTTTTGGATATAAAGATTAATTTGGATTCTCATAAGGGAAATACCCGTTCCGTTATACGGCGTGGTCTTATGAGATATCATTTACCTGCTTGAACTGTTTTAAACTGTTTTACTCACACCAGTCCCATGACTGACCCGGAGTTTATTTTGTTTTGTTTTCCCTAAACTCTTGGGTGCCCAATTTTGTACGGGCAGTCAAGTAGTCGGGATTTACAGATACTTGAAGAGCTGGAGCAGGAGGCTTCAGGAGCATATAGCTATAGTTTATTTCCGCTGTGTTGTAAGTGCTGTACTTGATGATAATATGTATATTCAAGTACAATCTTTTATTTCAAAGATATGTTATCTATTATATGTTATTCGTTCCGCTGTGAGGTTTGTATTACTCTGATGTTGTGTTCTTCTTCTTCTTCTTCTTCTTCTTCTTCTATTCTAAGTTTCTATCTTATCTTTCCTCACCCTCTAATTTCTTTCATTAATGACCGGTATTTTCGATCCTTGGATGTCCGATATGTGTTGTATATCGGATAACCAAGATCGTCAAAAACCCGGGTCATTACAGTTGGTATCAGAGCATAAGGTTAAGAATTACCTTGGCTCTGTGGCGTGACTTAGTAGAGATAGGGTTAGTAATGCCCTAGATTGAGTTTGAGTGCATATATATACGAGTGAGCGTATTTGTTATTTATATAAAAATTGTTTTATATTGTGGAGATTTATTGGTTGAGTTGTTTATGAGTTCTGGTCGATCAGTTTGATCCACTGTATCGGTAGGAGTTGGTAAACACTTGAATACGATGAACCGTCACGGTATGTTTTGAAAAGAGGGTAAACAGAATAATTTTACCCAAATTATATTTTGATATAAATAAGATATATATATTGGAATTAATATATATATATTGGATATATTGGTTGTTATTATAATCGAGTAAGATTATTAAAAATGAAATGGTTATGTAAATAATCGATCAGAATTCATAAAAGTGAAATATATGAAATCAAAATGAATTAAATCTGAATCAGAATTGAAATTAAAACCCTGGAAATTTGGAACAGAGTTTGTAAATAGACTTGGATTAAATATATATAAAATTTAAGATCCTGTGAGACTTTAAATTGTTTTACAAGCAGTGTGAATTATATTTTGAAATGAATTTCAAAGTGGAAATGTTTAGAAATGGTTTTATAGTATTGAACTCACTTCGATCGCTGGAAAATAGATTCTGATGATGACAGCTGCACCATTAGCATTCATTTTCGAGTTGTAAGTGACGAACTACTACCAGATATATTGTTTTGAATTTGTTTTGGGAATGACAAGTTGTGTTGAATTTCAAAAAGGAAAAACTGATTTTTGAAAAGAGTAAACTATTTAAGAAACTCCCAGGGAAAGACTGTTTGAATTAAAAACAAATTTAACAGAAATTTGTGAAAGCAAATTTGAATTAAAGTAAAGCTAGTAAAGTGGTAGCTGAGATTGAATTAGAATGATATTAAGACAAATTGGATTGCGAGATTCAAATTTGAAGTGTAATGTGATAATCAAGTTAAGAGTTGGGAATCGAGAAGAAACTCGAGTTGAAATGATATTTGGCTCGGATATAAATGAATGGTTGTGTTGTGGATAAAAGCAGATTGGAATTTGATTGGGATGACCCTTGTATCCGCCGAATTGACAGTAGGTGAAAGTGATCGAGTTGATATGCCCGACAAAAAGGTACAATTTTATATTCGATATAAGCATGAGATTTATGAGCCGAATTGGCAAGCCACTTGGCTGTTTGATTTTCTTTTGGGTTGGAGAAGGCCCAGAGAGGCGAGTTGGAGTTGTACCGATTGAGTCGTACAAAGGAGGTGCTGGCGAAAAATTTCGAAAAGTCAAGGTGTTAGAAAATTTTCAGGATTTTTGAAAATTTTCGTTGATAAGAATTAATAAATATTTTTATTGAAATTAAATTGGTCTAGTTGGAAACTGAAGTTAAGAAGTGAACAAATATGTTCTAACCAATCGATAGGGTCATTCTCTACCTTCGCAATTTCGAGGACGAAATTATTTTAAGGGGAGGAAGACTGTAATGACCCGCATTTGCAGAGGTATTATAATTAATTTATTTAATTATATAAATAGTGATATAGTGAATTAAATGATCGTGGAATTAAATAATGGTGAATATTTAATTAAAATAAGAAATTAAATAATATACTTAATTCTGAAATAATCAGAATTGGCAGAAATGGCGATATGGTGTGAACTGGATCATCTGTGATATTTAATTCAGTTTAGAATTGAATTTGAATAATGAATATATTATTTGAACGACAGTTTGAACGTATAATTATATTATAATTAAAATCGAGCTTGAAATGGCGCTGTAGTTCGCTATTTGGCGATTTGAACTTCAACTGAATGTACAGATTCGTTTTAAGCCGGATTTCTGTGAAACAAGAATCGTACGGAGCTGGTGAAGTATATTTTTCTAGTGGAAGAGAAAAATCGGGATTTCATCGTGCAGATTTTGAATTATGTCCAAATTAAATATTCAGAAAAACAGCGGCATATTCGTTCGTGGCCATAACGGTTATTTAAAAATATTTGAATATCAGGTTAGAATTTAGACAAGGTTCTTTTGAGACATAGCGATAATTTAATTTTTAGAATTTTATTGTAATTTTTAGTTTATTAAATAAGCAACTTTTTATATGGAGTATTTTGCACCCTATATTGATATTTTAGGGTTTCACAATATGAGTTGAACTACCAATATTATTATATTTCTGGAGTCGGGACACTTCGCTCGTCACGATGGTGTTTTTATTTCTGTCAGTAGCGGTATATAAATTAATGAAATAATGTTATCTATCTAAATGCTACTTTACTGTAACCTTAACCTAATCCTCATTTCAGTGATAAACAAAGGTCCACGTTTCATTCATTCCAACTGGCTGTTTCCTTTGGTTCAAAACAAAATACTTGGCACTTAGAAAATCCACATAAATGGAAACAAAAATACTATAAAATAACCTCAACTCGAGACCTAATTCATTTCGTTTTCTACAAATGAAAACCAGCCGCCACTTCATTTGTTCTCCTCAGCTAAAATCGAATCAAAGAAAACCCTCATAAATCAAAATAAATTCCAATAAAAGAAAACTATAAACTCGTATTATTATATATTCAAACCCCTTTGATGATCCTTTCCATGCTCGTACAAGCTGTAGCAACTCTGCGATCAAGTTTGTTCGCTGGATTTTTATGAACGACGAGCTAGAGTTGACTGTTGGGAAGGCTACAGGCAATAAGGTGTAAAATGAAGGGTAATGGAGTGATCAGCGTGGTTGGGCCCTCCTTTGGTAATCTTTTTGAAGGATTCGATTATGGAGGATGTCGCAAGTTTTGCCGTTGGTCACGAGAAGTACTGTCGACGCAAAAACTGTGGTGAGCTCGAGTTGGTTGTTGATGACGTAAGACGATGGAGATGCCGAAGAGATGAACTTCGGTGGTCTCTGTGTTGGATTTCACGAAGAAACAAAGTTGTGAGGTTGGTAGGAGGATTCGGAATCGCTGTTGAGCGTGTAGCAGGTCGCGTTCAACTGTTTGGGGAAGATAAGAATGCGGGTCTGGGTATTCAATTGGAGTTGGGCCAGAAATGTATGGGTAAATCCCATGTATTTAAATTAAATCCATGTTTTAAATTATTTAAAAGTGTACACTAACTTCGTAAAATCATAACATCTCCATACGTAATCGAAATTCAGCGAAACAAGATCTGACAGGATCGTATGGACGACGACAACACAATGGAACTGACTAGTAGCGAATCCGAGCTCGTTACAATTTATTGTAAAATAAATTGTCCGTCCAAATCAAATCGAGCGATGGTTATCGTTATTAACGATGATCGTCCAATGTGAATAAATCTCACTAACTCTGAACAGTTTATAATTTCATGTTGTATTTTTAGAACTTTTAAATATTGGTTGATTGACTGTGTGTTGACTGTTTGATTGAACTGCTAGTCAGTTAGTTGAATTTCTATATTGATTCTATTTAACAGAATATATCATATGGAACTGAAAGTGATGTTTATTCTATTGTGTAACATCTGTGGATGCAGGGAAACAGGTTGGAGGAATCCGGCTGGATTCCTCAACAGCTATTTTATTATTTTTGTATATTGTGATATATGACGTGGTTTATAATCTGTTGTTGATTATATGTGTATGGGCGATATTGGACATCGTAATTTGATATGTTAAAAACCATAACATTCCGGGATTTGGAGAAAAGGGGAATTTGTCAATGTGAATAATGAAAAGAGAATATTTATAAAATCAGAGCATTTTATAAAAGAGAATATTTATAAATAGGAATATTTATAAATGGAATATTTATAAATAGGAAATACGTTTAAGTGGGAATTATAAATGAAGGAAATCTTTATGAATAGAATATTTATAAAGTGAATTATTTATATAGTAAATAAATAAGATAAGATAATGGATTATTTATTTGTAAAATAAATAGGATGAGATAAGGAGATATGTATTTGTATATATAAATAGAATTAAAAGGGGATATTTATTTGTTAAATAAATAGAGTTAAAAGGGAGTTATTCGAATATAGTTTAATCAACTAGAGTTAAAAGAGTTAAATTAGTTAGAGTTAATCAGTTAGAGTAAATCAATAAGAATTAATCGAATATTAGTTATTCGAATTTGAGTTAATCAAATAGAGTTAATCGAATAGAGGTAAAGAAATAGAGTTAAGCAAGATTAGAAACTGACTAGAGATTATTTAAGTTGAATAGTTTTTTGAGTATCGATCTGATGTTGGTTTCGGCCTTCGGGGTTTATACTTAGAGAATTGTTCTCCTACTAGTTTACAGTCAGGGACTGATAGTTGTGAAATGATAGTGATATGTAAATAAACAATGGGAATGTTTTCCAGTGTTAATAATGTATATTTTCTAAACATAGAAAATAAGGATATATATATATATATATATGATTGATGTTTGATCGATATAATTTCCCTTTGGAAATGATATCGTTGTTTGCATACGTGTTTTTCTTTGATAGTTAACTAACAGACTATCAATGTTTTGACCATTTTATTGTTGTTAATATGGAGAGACCAATTGGATTATTATCCAAAGAACCACTCTGTATTGGCATAAGTGTTGCGAATCATATATGCCAAAGATAATTGAAGACGGAGTGAAGTGCAAGGGCTATTGTATAAATCTTAGATAATAGTGCCTAAGATGGATATACTGAATAGTGCCCTCGGTTCATCCTGTTCCTGGATGACTTGTATGGATGAATGTCTGATAGAGTATTTCCAGAAAGGTCACGTACATTGATTTCTTCAACTGTAGCAAGAGTGGAAGCGGAGAAGGGAACTTCTTTAGCTAACACGTAATGTACTGTTGTAGACTTCAACTAGTGATTTTCGATGGATCTGACAATGTGGCATTCGAAGTGAATCTGATGTGATGATAAAGCGTAACCTCAAGCCTCATCAACTGGTAAATGACATAAATCGGGCAGGTTGCATGGCTATGTAGGTCGCACCTATTAGGGCATATAATCACCTGATCTAGAGTTTCATTTACTTCAAAAAAATCTATTGTTGATGCTGTCTCATTCGGGAAACGGTTGCTGATCCCAACTGTTGGTGATATACATTCGATACACTCAAGCGAAATGAGTGGTCGGTCATGTGTGGCCGGGTTGCAAGATGTTCTTGTTGAACCCAGTGTATTCCTTTCTAGAGGTACATTTGCGAAAGGTGGTTCCATACCTTGTCATAGTTGGAAATCCATTACCCAATACGTGATTGTGGTTTTGATTGTATACTATATATGTAGAACGTGAGATGAAAGCGTTTCTGCTAGATGATTATTATATTGTGGTTGATAGACATTATTATAATATCAAAAGGTTTTTGGATATAAAGATTAATTTGGATTCTCATAAGGGAAAAACCCGTTCCGTTATACGGCGTGTTCTTATGAGATATCATTTACCTGCTTGAACTATTTTAAACTGTTTTACTCACACCAGTCCCATGACTGACCCAGAGTTTTTTTTTCCCTAAACTCTTGGGTGCCCAATTTTGTACGGGCAGTCAAGTAGTCGGGATTTACAGATACTTGAGGAGCTGGAGCAGGAGGCTTCAGGATCATATAGCTATAGTTTATTTCCGCTGTGTTGTAAGTGTTGTACTTGATGATGATATGTATATTGAAGTACAATCTTTTATTTCATAGATATGTTATCTATTATATGTTATTCGTTCCGCTGTGAGGTTCGTGTTACTCTGATGTTGTGTTCTTCTTCTACTTCTATTCTATGTTTCTATCTTATCTTTCCTCACCCTCTAATTTCTTTCATTAATGACCGGTATTTTCGATCCTCGGATGTCTGATATGTGTTGTATATCGGATAACCAAGATCGTCAAAAAGCCGGGTCATTACAAAATCCTTTAAGGAGGGGAGAATGTAACACCCCGTAATTTTAAATAACAAATTTAAGAACACTTAATTTTTAGAAGAAGAATTATGTGAAACGGGGTGCGCCATTACGTTCGTCTCGGAATTCTACTTGAGATAGAGTCCGATTTTGCGTAAATTAGGCTCCATATGAAGAAGTTATGGAGTTTAGAAGATTTCAATTTAAACAAAAATTAAATTAAAATAATAATTAAGAGTCAAAACGGTTCAAAATTCGAAAATTCAGTCAGAGCGGCCTGAGCGGGAAATTTCCAGCTCAGGGGTGTCGACCCCCCAATAGGGGAGTCGACATAGGTGTCGACCCCCTGTAGGGAGTCGACCTTTTTTTAATCCTGTTCCAGTGACGATTTATGAGTCATTTCTTAGTCATTAGGGCATATGTGGCAATTTAGGTTAGCTCTCTTTGATATGAATGGCCCTAATTACTCCTAGGTTAATCTAATGGCTCATATTAATCTAAACTTCTATATAATCACCTCAAACCTCAATCCTAGACCTCATAATTTCATTCCATGAAGTCGTCATGCCGTCCATCTCCAAACTAGCATAGCCACACCATTCTTCTCCAAACTAGAAATCAAGTTGGAAACCTCAAAACCAAATCCAAATTAGAGAATCAAAAGTCTACATCAAAGGATTAACTGTACAAATTCACCCAGAATACAAGATCCATTCTTTTCTGTAAGTTCATGTTATTTTCATATGTGAATGCCTGATTGTAATCTTGACATGTAATAAAATTAGTCAAGATCTATGCCTGATTTTAAGATAATCTTTTCATATTTATCCCTATCCTTCTATTGAATTTATGTCTTTGTATGCCTTAGAGGTTATTTTGTTGATTAAATCAGGCCTATCTTTGTTGTATATCAGGTTTATAATCCTTTTGGGTTCATGATGTTATTCTTATTCCTACGATAATGATTGTATCAGTTTAGTCAAGAATCTGTCTTTGTTGGATCTAAATTCCCTATATTAGATCTGTTGTTACATGCCTATTTTTATGCCTATTCTTATTTTATACTCCTTCTCTCTCTTCCGCTATTTCCTTTTTCTTTTATGAACCTGGTTACCTTCGAACCTAGGCTGAAATCGCGAAATACGAACGATTGGAATACGGGGGATATTTAGGTATAACCTATTTTGGTGAAATAATTAGGCATAACATAAGCGGTGAAATTGTTGGTATAACTTGTAAATGATATTGGGGCATTATCATTATAACTGCAAGTTTGGGTTAATTGGCATGTAAATCAAGTTTTGGGGCATAATTGTTATTGTTGCGAACTTGGGGTAAATTGAAATATTAAATCTAGATTGGGTGTAAAACCATAAATTGAAATATTAAATCTAGATGGGGCATAACTATTGGTTGGGACGCCAAACAAAATGCATATTCTGATTTTGGGGCATGTCTATTATTGCAAATTTGGGAAGATTGGGTGTAGCCTATTTTGATTAATAACTTGTAATTGAATTTGTTGGGCATAACTTGAGAATTAAAACATGACTAGTTTTGTGAAATTGGGATAATTAGCATATAAAATCTTGACTTGGTCATGTATGGTAAATATGTAAATTGGCTAAAAGATGAACTTGCCTAACCCGAGGTTAGATTGAGTTGCGGTGTAAAACTGCCCGGAACCGCCCGGCACATCCAGTAACCGCAACAACACAGATCTGATGTGAGAGGTTAGCGTATTTAGCCCAAAACCCGAGGTTAGAATGAGTTTGTGGTAGAAGTCTGCCCGGAACCGCCCGGCACATCCAGCAACCGCAAACAACAATTCTAATGTGAGAGGTTAAGGCATTAATGAATAAATTAATGCCAATAAACAGACATGCTAAGAATGGTAAAGTTAAGTAACATATGAATAAGCGACACTTAACAGTTATAACATGTTAATTAGACAAGTGGGTGGGGTTATGTAAATTTAGAACACTTAACCGTTATAACATGTTAATTAGACAAGTGGGTGGGGTTAAGTAAATTTAGAACACTTAATCGTTATAACATGTTAATTAGACAAGTGGGTGGGGTTAAGTAAATTTAGAACACTTATCTGTTATAACATGTTAATTAGACAAGAAGGTGGGATTAAGTAAATTTATAACACTTAATCGTTATAACATGTTAATTAGACAAGTGAGCAGGGTTAAGTTAACCAATATAACATGATGAATGAACAGGGTTAAGTTAATAGGAAACACTTGTCCAATACAACATGATGTGTGGTAGGGTTAAATTGACACAAGAGGGCAACACTTAACAAATATAACATGATGTGTGGTAGAGTTAAGTAACACAAGAAGGCAACACTTAACCAAGGTAGCATGACAAGTAGGTGGGTTAAGTTAACTCGACTGGATTGACGACACTTAACCAATACAACATGATGTTTGGGTGGGTTAAGTTAACTTGAATTGATTGATGACACTTAACCAATATTTCAAAGTGGATAGGGTTAAGGCAAGCTTAACCAATAATAAGTATGGACTTGATAAGGGGAAGGGTTAAGTAAATCTTGGGTAAGTGTGCAATATTAATATATATAGGCCCACAAACTTAACCGTTATATAATTGTGCGTGAATCAGTGGGAAGGTTAAGCAACATATGAATAGGCAACACTTAGCCAGTACAACATATTAATTGAGCAAATGGGTGGGGTTAAGTTAAATTGGGAACACTTAACCATTATAACATGTTGATTAGGAAACCCTAGTAACGAGGACCCCTTTCAGTAGTAACCTACATAGATGTATCATGGTACCCTGAACTAGGCAGGGTGGGCATGATTACTGGGATGATTATAAGTGGTCAAAATAGCGACGGGTGGTGCAGCAGTGTAGGTTTCGATGGAGTACGGACGTGCATGTGCTCCGGAACGGGAAAAGCAGTCATCGGGCATTAGTAGTATACACTGTGCATCTTGAATTTGTGTCAGGTTGCCACTATAGGAATTAATACACCCCATGGTGGGACCAGCACAGGTATCTACATACAAGCGGGGCCGAGTGACACAAGTAATGAATGCATACGAGTTAGGGAGCCGATCGATAGGGTAGTAAGGGTAGATCTAACATATCCATGGCAATTAGGTTGATTGAGGTAAGATCCTCATACTAGATGTACACCTAAAGGCTACCACAATTGCAGGGTTGGGATCACCTTATTATATAACACAGGATACTGGTTGGGACACTAGTAGGGAATACAAATCATTTTATAAAAGACACTAGTTAGGATGCTAGTTGGGTGGTGCAGAGAAAATAGGAAATCAGAGAAAGAACCGAAGCACATTCAGTGTATCTTGCCTTGTCATATCGAACTGTGCGGTGTAGGAAATATCTTAATAATTAGAAGCGCAACCATCATATCCGGTTTACCTTGTGTACCTTGTCATATCTGGTGCTCATCATTTGTTGTCTTGCTATGCTTACTATCATGGTTATGTCTTATATCCAGGTTATTCATGTCGTGATGCTTTTACCTATTTACATGCTGAAAATCACTGGACTTACCAAACTTATGTCTGACCTAGTTTGTTTCGCCTCTTTTCTTTTGTTCCCTCCCCCAGCCCCAGGTTCACAGGGAGGGAATATTACCACTTAGCTCAATTTTCTTCTCAAGCTCGAAGATATCGATGTATAGCTCTGAACTCTCTTTTTCCACTGCTATGGCTGGCTCATGCTTTATTGGGGAATATCATGGTCATTTTATGCTTCTTTATTTTGTTAAACAAGACAGATGCTTTGTTGTAATGGGTATTGGTGTTTTAGTGTTGAAAAACAATCTTTGTACAAGCTGTTTTACCAAGCTGTTGTTTTATCAATAAAGCAAAGTTTAACTTATTTTCCACTGTATAAATTTTTTCTGTTTTGTAATTTATCTGTTCTATACACTTATGATGCTCCACTGAAGTTAATGCATTTCCTGTGAGAGTGACCTTAACGGAGGTGTGGTGTTACATGCTACACTAGGTCTCCTCCATTACAAATTGGCGAGCTTCACCTCCGCTTCCTTCCATGAAGGTCTTGACATTTTTAATTAAATTATAATCTAAAAAATTCACCACCAATGTTATTCTACCTCCTAAATATGAATCTAAACACCAAAAATCCCAATGACGAATCAGCTTCGCGAATCACCGAACCCTAGAGGTCGCTGCCTTAAAAGTAAAGAATAGACTTCTGTTCGATTCCAACCAAAAATACGCAGCAATGAAGAGAAAGTGATGGGATTACAAAGATAGGAGTTTCGGATTTCATATAATTTTGTATGAATTATTTTAGACTTTTGAAAATCCGTAATCCATTTTTTTTAGTGTGAACTGTTTTTTGGAAGGAAGAACACGCTGTAGAACCCAGTTGTGTATTTATGGAATTACAAACCTTGGAGGCCAAGGAATAGGTACAAGTTGGGTAGTTATGGTACCGAATATAGGGTACACGTATAAATTTTCATATTGCCAAAGTACAACACAAATGTAATAAGAAAAGATGTGAATTAACTTTAATTTCATTTTATATTTATTTTATTAAATAGCTTAGGACTTAAGTAATTTGTACACCATACGGTAGGCTCTACTAGCATTATGATAGAAATAGGGTAGGCTTCATCTTAATATGGTTAATTTTACCTAGCCGCTAATCATCGCTAACGTTTAATATTTGCACTTCCATACACGAATTCCAATCGTGATGAAAATTGTAATCTTACAATGGCTAAATATTTCGGACATGATGGAACTTGTTTCGTCGAATTTTGAATTTGTTTGTTAAAAACTCCTTTTTATTTGCAAGCGGTTCAATAATATGTTTAATCTGTACACGGTCACCAATTAAATCCAACTGATATGAAACTAAAAATCTTACAATAATTAATCTCTACGGTTTTAATAAAATTCGTTTCATCGAAAAGGAGTTTGTTTGAAATTTGGTTATTCTTACATTACGTATTAAATCGATATATTATAAATCGAATAAAATAATTCAATTTACTAATAATAAATTATTATTCCTATATATATCCATATAGAATATATATACAGCTTCAGAAATACACAAAATATGGATATATGCTTGACAATTCAATTTCAGGTTAAAACGATGTTCAATTATATTAACAACCCTTTTTAATTATTACATAAATTTTTATAATTTATAAATTATTCTATAGTGACTTTCAGAAATTTTGATTTAGACATAACTTACAAACTGTGAGATGAATTCTTAATTTTTCACTTTTAATAGAAATATATAGTTCAATAGATCCCAAATTTCTTGTTTCGAAGAAATCTGACTTATAATGAATCATATGTACTTATTTAAAGTTCAAAACGTTAAATTACGAACTACCTTGATGTTATGGGCTCGATTATAATTATATTATAAATTATATGTTCAATCGTCATTTAACTAATAAATTCATTTTAATAACTTGAATAAAAACTCAATAAAATATATTAAATTATCCAGTTCACACAATATTGCAAATTCAACCAATTTTGACTATTTCAGAAATTAAATTTATTGTCAACCCATTACTTATATTAATTAAATAATCAAAATATTTGAATTTAATCCATTAAAATTACCAAATCATTAATTGAATAATTGAATAAATTAATTATTCAATCACTTAAAAATTCGAGACATTACATTCCTTCCCCCTTAAAAGAATTTCGTCCCCGAAATTACCATAGTAGAAAAAAATGCTACAATCCTTATTAACTAGGTTAAAAATCTTCTGTTTTCCTTTTTAACTTTAGTTTCAATTGAATCAATTAATTTCAATTAAAATATTAATTCTTTCTAACTATTGAAAATTTTCAAAAATTATGAAAATTTTCTAACATCTTAAATTTTTGAAAAATTTCGTCAGCATTTCCTTTGCACGGTTCAATCAGTACAACCACCACTTACCTCTCTAGGCCTTCTCCAATCCAAAATAAAATCAAATAGCCAAGCGACTTGCCAATAGGGTCATAACTCATCAATTTCATATGTAATATAAACTGGTACCTTTTTTGTTGGGCATCCAACTCTATCTCATCCATTCACTATCAAGTCACCATATGCTCATGCCTTCTCAGTCGATTTCCAGCCAGTTCATCCTCAAATCCAGTCATTCTCTAATATCCATGCCAATTTCTATCTCAACCCAAGTTCCATCCTCGATTGCAAACTCTTAAATCACTAATCCAATACCATTTCAGATTTCTATCCCACAATCCAATATACTTAACCAAGCTAAGTGTAGTAACCCGTAACTTCCCCATGAAGAAAGCACGAATTGCTTTGAGGATAACACACATCGGAACACAAACAGAAGAACATTTCATTGTTTATCACAACAATTCCATCAAAATACAAGAATAAACAAAGTATGAATAAATATTACACATTTGACAAATATCAGAGATTCAAATTGCATTTAAATACATAGCAGTGGAAAAATAATACAACACACAACTGAAGGCGATATACAGATACAGAGCATTCTGAATATCATCCAATTGTAAACTAGGATCCTATGAATATAAATATGCAAAACCTAACTACTAGATACCCGTGTCGAAAATAAGGGCACCCAGAGTTTAGGTTAAAACAATAAACTCCAGGTCAGTCATGTGACTGCTGTGAGAACTAAAATAGTTATTAATCTTTATTTTAAAGTTAGGTAAATCAAGGGACCACGCCGTATAACATGGAACAGGTTTCCTCCCAAGAACAATGCTAAATAAAGAAAAATGAAGCTATTATAAGACCCAGGTCCCATCACACAATGCAAGGCAAGCCGGAGGATAGGGTTTTCACTTTATAATAGCCAAAGAATGCTTGATACGTGTAAAAATAGATTATTTTGATATTACTATAAGTGTATAGTGTCAAAACAATTTCAATCGTAAGTATCAATCATAGACGGCATAGCTACCATATACTATTTCGCCACACTAGGTTCTACAAATAAAAACGAATTATCACGTATTGGAAGTTGGATTCCATCACGAGTCGAGGCATGGGGCAAGCTCCTCTCCATTCGAGACATTCTAGAAAATGTCTCAGGACCACACACACAGATCCTTGGATCTTCAGGGTCGGTCTTCTCTTATTTTTGAGGATTAGTTATTCCTGAACACACGTTTCCCGGTCCTATAGGACCTATATAATGGTCTGTACGTCGGCTCACATAGTGCCAGTTATCGACCATATATTAGAGGCGCCTCACATCCAACAACCACACAGATAAAAAGTATATAAATTTCAGGGCTGGTAGGTCACTGACATCACCCATAGCTAGAAAGAAACGTCGTGCTCTCCCTGTAGTCACTATGCCATTTTTGACTCATACTGAGGTGTGAGGCTCGCGAATTAACGCCATACACAAAGCTGCGCCACGCAGGCCGTGCTTTGATCATCAACCACAAGACTTTGCTTTTCAACAGAAGCCTTGATCATTTGCCACTTAGGCATGCCACACAGGCAATTCACTCCATGCGACTGATTTCCATCGATATACAACCTCTGAGCTCGTGCGTCTAAGAGAAGGGCGTTAAGAAAGAGAATAAATTCTCCGCCGCCAAATAGATGTATATTTAACAGAGATCAATCAACATAGAATAAAATCCAATGTCAGACACATAGTCCATTTACAAGTTCGTTCTAGGTCTGAACGAAACCGAAGGCACTTTCCTCGCATATCCATCGATCTCCAAGTACGTTTGGACGATCACCAACTGATTCCCTCCTCTTGGGTGTACAACCCAATCAAGATCATCAATAATCATCCAAACGATGTGAAGACTTCCAGTCTTCAGCCACCGTCTTCATCTTCAACCTATCGTCGAATCGGTTATTCAAAATGGGTATAAACCCGGCCTTTCCGAATAACCCGCGTATATAATAAACTAGTGTTACACAACATACGCCTCATTCCAATTCAGAATATTCTTTTATTCCAAATTTCACATTCTTAGGGAAAGGTTCCCATTAATTTTATGAAAGATAAATTCTTCTAAATTTATTCTTTAATCTTCCTTTGGATATCATATCAAATCGTGTTAAGGTTTTCCAAACTAGTCGGGATTAGCGAACCACACCGAAGTAATTATTTATTTTATTTCCCAATCCCAACCTATTCATTCCATGGAGAAAAACTGGTAATACTCCATATCTAACACCCCGGTGTTATCGGTAAATATTAATTACCGTTTCACGTTCAAATCTAATTAAAGATTTAGCTATCGTTTGGAGCAAAACTGGTGATACTCCATCCTCGATCACATTAATCTAATTAAAGATTCATTAAAACTCCACTTAGTTTTAATCTTACCAAAAATCAATATCCTGTCTTTAACCGGGTTAAAGAACTGTCATCTAAAACACGGTTCAGGATAAACCCAAAATCACATTCCTTTGTTAATCGGGTTAAAGAACAGGTGTTATTCAAAACACCGCTCACGATAAACCCCAAAAACCAATTCAATTTCCATTATGAAATACCAATTAACTGGACAATTTCACTAAATCTTAATTAAAAGATTTATTCTTTTCTAAATTGGGTTCAAGAACATTGCTATTTAAGACACAATTCACGACGAACCCAAAATCCCATTTGATATTAAATACAAGGCTCTGAATAGAAAATATATCAACTTATATTCAATATTAAATTCTGAAACCAACAAATATCATATTAGAAATAATGATATAAATATATCTTTCAAATTTCCACAACCATATCTATATAATCACGAAAGCTAGCATCGAAATATTCCGAAGATAATTTCGATTCAAATCCATTAAAATTCGTATATTGGAAATTCTGATTATTTTAAAAACCACTTTAAATCTAGTTCAAAACTAGTTCATTTCGATAAAAATATATTTTTATCCTTTCAAATGCGGAATTTTTCATCCTAGTTCTTTCCAATTCATGTACTATGATTTTACACAAATTGTTAATATTTTTAATAATTTTATCAAGGCCCGTATAGTCGGTTTTCAATAACGGCCACCGAACTGCACTTACAGCGACCTTTTCCAAATTTGATTTGGACATAATTCCAAATCCAACCATTAGATTTCAAATTTCTAATATTCATTGCAAATCTCTTTTCGATAAGAACCAATGGTTCCGGTTTCAGGAGAATCCGACGGTCGGATCTCCCGCAATGTCAATTCGAAGTCAATGGTTGAAATTCGCGAACTGCAGCGGCGCGGCGCGTTCTATTCAGGCCATTTAATATATATATAATATATATTATATATATTTCGTAGATTTCAATTCAAAACGCACTTTATAAATCGTTTCAAATTCGTTTTCAAAACAAATTCAACTTCATATTCAATTTCAAATCAAAATTGAATATTTCATATCATTACTATATAAATGATAATATTTTCAAAACGTTATATTTTGAAATCACTTCTTTTTCTATATTCATTATAAAAACGAATATAATCGATATAAATATCGTTCGCGTCAAATGGCGCATCTCTAATCAACACGACTTTATATATTTCAATAACTACGTTATTCTATTCACAAATGAATGTTTATTCTATTCAACACATGAATCTATATTTCTTTCAACACATGAATATTCTCAACATATGAGCATCGTCAACACATGACTATTTTTGTTATTTAATATATTTTATAAAATCATGATAAAGATGTAAATTTTATTGTTTAAAATATTTTACTCAACACATGAATATTTTCAACACATGAGTATATATTTCATTCAACACATGAATATACTTTATTCTATTCAACACATGAATATATATTTTATAATATTCTTTATTTTCCCAATTGGAATGAGGCCCAATCAATTACCATATAATGTTAAACATATGGATTCCATACAACACATGTATATAACAGTAACGATAAATAATCAACCATCATCCAAAGTGCACCACACAACTGCATAAGCATTAGATATAACTAATTAACGCTCATACAGTCTATCAATCAAACGATCGACATACCACTAAACAATTGGGATTCGTGTACGTCAAATATCATCCCAACACCCGTGTGGGGTTTCAATCCACAAACACTGAATATTATTTGTGCAGTTGGGCGATGTGTAAAATTTATCGTCCCAATCAATATCCTTCAAATAGGTGTACATAAACAAACCGTCCGGTTTGTAAATGAATATTTATTTTATTCGCATACACGTTAAAAATTATATTTTTAATGATAAAATATTTTATTTCACACATGAATATTTTATTATCCATTTCACATCAACATCACAAACAAACTTCACAACACATCGAAGAAGCAAACAAGTCGCCCATGGTCTATGGACGATGGGTGTCGGGTGCTGCTAAGCACCGTCTGCATCCTAGTATATATTTTAACTAGAAAAAAAGATTTAAAGTGAGAAGTTCTCACCGACTAGCTAAACCAATACACAGTGACTCTTCATGTATAGAAATCTTCGTCGTGCTCACCTTTTCTCAATTTCATTGTCCGTAGCCACTACATATATAAAAATTGCATTTTTATATTGTAGTTATGTATATAAAAATCACATTTTTACACTGCTACTATATAGATAAAATTTCTATTTTTATACCGCTACTATATAGATAAAAATTCTATTTTTATACCGCTACTATATAGATAAAAATTCTATTTTTATACTGCTACTATATAGATAAAAATTCTATTTTTATACCGGTACTATATAGATAAAAAAATTATTTTTATACCGCTACTATATAGATAAAAATTATGTTTTTATAATCTCTATTATATAAAAATTTTATTTTTAATCCGCTACCCCTATCAAAAACGAATCATTATTCTCACCACCTCATGATAAAAATAAAGTTCATATTTTTATTTCACTTCATATATTGTAAAGATTATATTTTTATTTCAATTCTCATATAATAAAAAATTATTATGCTACATATATAAAAATCACATTTTTATAACACTACAAATATAAAAATCGTATTTTTATAATCCCTAGACGATAAAAATCATAACTTTCTAATTATAAAAATCTTACCTTTATGGTATATAAAAATCTAATCTTTATTTAAATGAAAATCTAAACTTTGTATGAATAGAAAGCAAACCCTTCCGTGTTAAAAATATAAATAAAAATCAAAGCTTTTTATACTTAACAAAAATCAAGTATTTTTATAACCTAAAAATCAAAACAAAGTGGAATGCAAAGAACTTACAGTGGGGCGAATTAGTTGATTGAATTGGAGGGGGGATCGCTGCAGCGCGGATCGAGCCGGAGGTGATCTGAGGAGGGCGCGGGTAGGGTTTCTGGCGGCGGATGTGGTGGGCTTGGGTTTGGGTACATCGGAGAAGGAAAGGAGGGATGGGGGAAAAGGAGGAGGCTAGAGGGAAGGAGGTGGTCGGCGGTGGGGGCGCGCTCGGCGGGGGCGCGGTGGCGCCACTCATCGGAGGAGCGACGGGCTCCTCCGTTTTCTTCCTTTTTATTATTATTTTCTTTCGAATGAAATGAAACAAGGGGGAGGGGGCTGAGAGGAAGGGAAGAGGGGTGAGGTGTTATAATATATATAATTTATTATTTAATTATTTCAAAAAGGTACCTTTTTATTTTGACCTCGAAACGAGACCCACCGCTTATCGTCCATAGCTAATTACCCTCATTCCGAACACAATGGGATAGGTATCGCAGGTTGATTCGACTGTTTCGATCAATTTCCGCCAAAATCAAAATATAACTCTCTATATTGAATTTGAAAGCACATTTCAATTTATCGGGGCCACATACGGACTCTAAATATTCCTGAAAAATATTTCCTAGCTTCGTATTGACGACATGTTCCTAACAAAACTAATTTCATCGAATTATGAGACCGTTTGAAAAATGACCCTTTTCTAGTCGACTAAAATCCACTGAAACTGTCAAAACACGTTTTTCTTTGCCACGCTCACATATTAATTTGAAAAATTATGAATTTTGGAATCCAGCAATAATTTGACATCACGGATCCAGCAAAAGAGATTTCGTTGAAAACCGAGGTCGTTTGCAAAATTTCCATTTTAAATGGCCAAAATTCTATAGCGACTATTCTGAATTTTCAACTGGGCATAACTTTTTCTCCCTGCTATGAAATTTTGATTTTTCGGATTTGTTGGAAAGATATTTTCAAATAGATTCTAATATTTTTGGTTTCGCCAAACTCTGGTTTATTTTGAATCCTGTACATTCATTTGAAATTAGAAATCGAATTTTTGAACTACCGCGCCATTTTCAATTCCTTTTATAATTTAAAATAAATATTTATATTCTAACGACGATTCAAATAAATATATATGTTCAAATTCTATTCAAAATAAATTTATCGTCGTTATTATTTAAAATAAATCATTTTAAATATTCAAAATTCACTAAAATTGCCAAAATAAAAAATTTAAATTAGCTCAGATTTTCCGGGTTATTACAATCTCCCTCACTTGAAACTTTTCATCCCCGAAAAGGAATGAAACTGAAAGTTGTTTTACTAATCAACTCAACTTCCATTATTTTCTTTACGGCTTAAGTTCTTCAATTTTTTATTTTCTAAGAACTTTTCAAATTTTTCAAAAATTTGGCTAACACCCTAAATTTTCGAAAAATTTCGCCATAACCTCCCCTGCACCGGGGACTTGGCGATATTTCAAATAGCCTCCCATGGCCCTCATCAGTCCAAAAGAAAAATAAAAAGCCAATTGGCTCATAAAATCATCCAAACCCAAAGAAATACAATAAACATGTACCTATTTGTCGGGAAAACAATTTTATTCTTCTACTCTAGCCTCCTTGCTATGACCTGTTCAATGTAAGTACATGTATATGCATGCAATTGTAATCATTTTTCAATACAGTTCAATATTCGGTTCAATTTGGCATAAATGGTCCAAAATTTTAATTAATCAAAACAATAATCATATAACACAACCATCAATCAATTAGTGGATTAACTTTTCAAATTCATAATTTGGATATACATACAGAAAATCATGTTTTTGATGTCAAATCACAACAATAAACCTATCTAGTTTTGTTTCTCACACCAGTCTAATGGAAATATATAGAAATCCCACTTTCGAAACTCGAACTACTGATGACGTTGCAATCATCATCAGAATTGTCCCCGGGAGGCTAGAGTGTGATTCTATATCTATCCAGTATATTAAAATTTCGAATATATGTTCATGACGCGTATATGCATAATCTTTATATACTTCATTGTCCAAATTTAATACAAATAAAATATTCAAATACGTATACTTGAATTTAATTTGCAAAACAAAATTTGTTTTCAATTTTTATTTTAAAAATATACTCTTCACACTCGTTTTAGGATACTACTGACCCCATCTCTAACGAGTTATTCTTATTGGACATTACTAATCCAATCTCTGATGAATTCTTTCGTTTGGTTCTAATGTGTCTTGTTCTCGAGCTCTGTAAACCAAATCTCTGATACCAAATGTGGTAACCCGAAACTTCCCCGTGAAGGAAAGCACGGATTTCTTTGAGGATAACACACATCGGAACATAAACAGAAGAACATTTCATTGTTTATCACAACAATTCCATCAGAATACAAGAATAAACAGAGTATGAATAAATATTACACATTTGAAAAATATTAGAGGTTTAAATTACATTTAAATACATAGCAGCGGAAAAATAATACAACACACAACTGAAGGCGATATACGGATACAGAGCTTTCCGAATATCATTCCAGTTGTTAACCAGGATCCTGTGAATATAAATCTGCAAAACCCAACTACTTGCTGCCCGTGTCGAAAATAAGGGCACCCAGAGTTTAGGTTTGAACAATAAACTCCAGGTCGGTCATGTGACTGGTGTGAGAACTAAAATAGTTATTAATCTTTATTTTAAAGTTAGGTAAATCAAAGGACCACGTCGTATAACACGGAACGGGTTTCCTCCCAAGAATACCAGTGCATAAAACAAACAGCGCAATGCTAAATAAAGAAAAATTAAGCTATTATAAGACCCAGGCCCCATCACACAATGCAATGCAAACCGAAGGATAGGGTTTTTACCGTATAATAGCCAAAGAATGCTTGATATGTTTAAAAATAGATTATTTTGATATTACTATAAGTGTATATTGTCAAAACAATTTCAATCATAAGTATCAATCATAGGCGGCATAGCTACCATCTACTATGTCGCCATATTAGGTTCTACAAATAAAACCGAATTATCACGTATTGGAAGTTGGATTCCATCATGAGTCGAGGCAAGGGGAAAGCTCCTCTCCGTTCGAGACACTCTAGCAAATGTCTCAGGACCACACACAGCAATCCTTGGATCTTCAGGGTCGGTTCTCTCTTACTTTTGAGGATTAGATATTCCTGAGCACATGTTTCCCGGTCCTATAGGACCTATATAATGGTCTGTACGTCGGCTCACATAGTGCCGGTTATCGACCATATATTTGAGGCGCCTCACATCCAACAACCAAACAGGTAAAAAGCATATAAATGTCAGGGCTGGTAGGTCACTGACATCACCCATAGCTAGAAAGAAACGCTGTGCTCTCCCTGCAGTCACTATCCTGTTTTTAACTCATACCGAGGTGTGAGGCTCGCGAATTAACGCCATACACAAAGCTGTGCCACACAGGCCGTTCTTTGATCATCAACCACAAGACTTTGCTTTTCAACAGAAGCCTTGATCATTTTCCACTTAGGCATGCCACACAGGCAATTCACTCCATGCGACTCATGTCCATCGATATACAACCTCTGAGCTCGTACGTCTCAGAGAAGGGCATTAAGTAAGAGAATAAATTCTCCGCCGCCAAATAGATGTTTAATAGAGATCAATCAACACAGAATAAAATCCAATGTCAGACACACAGTCCATTTACAAGTTCTTTCTGGGTCTGAACGAAACCGGAGGCACTTTCCTCGCATATCCATTGATCTCCAAGTTCGTCTGGACGATCACCAACTGATTACCTCCTCTTGGGTGTACAGCCCAATCAAGATCATCAATAATCATCCAAAAGATGTGAAGACTTCCGATCTTCAGCCGTCGTCTTCATCTTCGACTTATCGTCGAATCAGTTATTCGGAATGGGTATGAACCCGGCCTTTCCGAATAACCCGCGTATATAATAAACAAGTGCTACACAAACACAACTTATGCCTCATTCCAATTCAGTATATTCTTTTATTCCAAAATTCACATTCTTAGGGAAAGGTTCCCATTTATTTTACCAAAGATAAATTCTTCTAAATTTATTCTTTAATCTTCCCTTGGATATCATATCAAACCGTGTTAAGGTTTTCCAAACTAATCGGGATTAGCGAACCACACCGAAGTAATTATTTATTTTATTTCCCAATCCCAAACTATTCATCCCATGGAGAAAAACTGGTAATAATCCATATCTAACACCCCGGTGTTATCGGTAAATATTAATTACCGTTTCACGTTCAAATCTAATTAAAGATTTAGCTATCGTTTGGAGCAAAACTGGTGATACTCCATTCTCGATCACATTAATCTAATTAAAGATTCATTAAAACTCCACTTAGTTTTAATCTTACCAAAAATTAATATCCTGTCTTTAACTGGGTTAAAGAACTGTCATCTAAAACACGGTTCACGATAAGCCCAAAATCACATTCCTTTGTTAATCGGGTTAAAGAACAGGTGTTATTCAAAACACCGCTCACGATAAACCCCAAAAACCAATTCAATTTCCATTCCGATTAAATACTAATTAACTGGACAATTTCACTAAATCTTAATTAAAAGATTTATTCTTTTCTAAATTGGGTTTAAGAACAGTGTTATTTAAGACACCATTCACGACGAACCCAAAATCCCATTTGATATTAAATACAAGGCTCTGAATAGAAAATATATCGGCTTATATTCAATATCAAATTCTGAAACCAACAAATATCTTATTAGAAATAACGATATAAACATATCTTTCAAGTTTCCACAACCATATTTGTATAATCACGAAATCCAATATCGAAGTATTCCGAAGACAATTTCGATTCAAATCCATTCCAATTCGTATATTGGAAATTCTGATCATTTTTAAAACCACTTCAAATCTAGTTCAAAGCTAGTTCATTTTGATAAAAATATATTTTTATCCATTCAAAAGCGGAATTTTTCATCCCAGTTCCTTCCAATTCATATATTATGATTTTACACAAATTATTAATATTTTTATCAAGGCCCGTACAGTCGGTTTTCAATAACGGCCACCGAACTGCACTTACAGCGACCTTTTCCAAATTTGATTTGGACGTAATTCGAAATCCAACCATTAGATTTCAAATTTCTAATATTAATTGGAAATCCCTTTCAGATACGAACCCAACGGTTCTGGTTTCAGGAGAATCCGATGGTCGGATCTCCCGCAATGTCAATTCGAAGTCAATGGTCGAAATTCGCGAACTGCCGCGGCGCGTTCTATTCAGGCCATTTAATATATATAATATATAATATATATATATTATATATATTTCATCGATTTTAATTCAAAACTTATTTTATGAATCGTTTTAAATTCGTTTTCAAAACAATTTCAACTTCATATTCAATTTCAAATCAAAATTGAATATTTCATATCATTACTATATAAATGATAATATTTTCTAAACGTTATATTTTGAAATCACTTCTTTTTCTATATTCATTATAAAAACGAATATAATTGATATAAATATCGTTCGCGTCAAATGGCGCATTTCTAATCAACACGGCTTTATATATTTCAATAACTTCGTTATTCTATTCACAAATGAATGTTTATTCTATTCAACACATGAATCTATATTACTTTCCACTTGAGCATCGTCAACACATGACTATTTTTTTTATTTAATATATTTTATAAAATCATGATAAAGATGTAAATTTTATTGTTTAAAATATTTTACTCAACACATGAATATTTTAAACACATGAATATATATTTCATTCAACACATGAATATACTTTATTCTATTCAACACATGAATATATATTTTATAATATTCTTTATTTTCCCAATTGGAATGAGGCCCAATCAATTACCATATAATGTTAATTATATGGATTCCATACAACACATGTATATAATAGCAACGATAACTAATCAACCATCATCCAAAGTGCACCACAGAACTGCATAAGCATTAGATATAACTAATTAACACTCATACAGTCTATCAATCAAACGATCGACATACCACTAAACAATTGGGATTCATGTACGTCAAATATCATCCCAACACCCGTGTGGGGTTTCAATCCACAAACACTGAATATTATTTGTGCAGTTGGGCGATGTGTAAAATTTATCGTCCTAATCAATATCCTTCAAATAGGTGTACATAAACAAACCGTCCGGTTTGTAAATGAATATTTATTTTATTTACATGCACATTAAAAAATTTATTTTTAACGGTAAAATATTTTATTTCACACATGAATATTTTATTATCCATTTCACATCAACATCACAAACAAACTTCCCAACACATCGAAGAAGCATACAAGTCGCCCATGGTCTGTGGACGACGGGTGTCGGGTGCTGCTAAGCACCGTCTGCATCCTAGTATATATTTTAACTAGAAAACAAGATTTAAAGTGAGAAGTTCTCATCGACTAGCTAAACCAATACACCGTGACTCTTCATGTGTAGAAATCTTCGTCGTGCTCGCCTTTTATCAATTTCATTGTCCGTAGCCACTACATATATAAAAATTGCATTTTTATATTATAGCTATGTATATAAAAATCAAATTTTTACACTGCTGCTATATAGATAAAAATTCTATTTTTATACCGCTACTATATACATAAAAATTCGATTTTTATACTGCTATATATAGAAAAAAATTCTATTTTTATACCGCTACTATATAGAGAAAAATTCTATTTTTATACCGCTACTATATAGATAAAAATTATGTTTATATAATCTCTGTTATATAAAAAATTTATTTTTAATCCGCTACTCCTATAAAAATCGAATCTTTATTCTCACCACCTCATGATAAAAATAAAGTTCTTATTTTTATTTCACTTCATATATTGTAAAGATTATATTTTTATTTCACTTCCCATATAATAAAAAATTACATTTTTATTATGCTACATATATAAAAATCACGTTTTTATAACTTTACAAATATAAAAATCGTATTTTTATAATCCCTAAATGATAAAATTATAACTTTCTAATTATAAAAATCTTACTTTTATGGTATATAAAAATCTAATCTTTATTTAAATGAAAATCTAAACTTCGTGTGAATAGAAATCAAATCCTTCTATGTTAAAAATATAAATAAAAATCAAAGCTTTTTATACTTAACAAAAATCAAGTATTTTTATAACCTAAAAATCAAAACAAAGTGGAATGCAAAGAACTCACAGCGGGGGCGAATTTGTTGATTGAATTGGAGAGACGGGATCGCTGCAGCGTGGATCGAGGCGGAGGTGATCTGAGGAGGGCGCGGGTAGGGTTTCAGGAGGCGGATGGGGTGGGCTTGTGTTTGGGTACATCAGAGAAGGAAAGGAGGGACGGGGGAAAAGAAGGAGGCTGGAGGGAAGGGGTGGTCGGCGTTGGGGGCGCGGTGGCGCCACTCATCGGAGGAGCGACGGGCTCCTCCGTCTTCTTCCTTTTTTTTATTATTTTCTTTCGAATGAAATGAAACGGGGAGGGGGGCCTGAGAGAAAGGGAAGAGGGGTAAGGTGTTATAATATTTATTATTCAATTATTTAATTATTTCAAAAAGGTACCTTTTTATTTTGACCTCGAAACGAGACCCACCACTTGTCGTCAATAGCTAATTACCCCCATTTTGAACATAATGGTATAGGAATCGCAGGCTGATTCGACTGTTTCGATCAGTTTCCGCCAAAATCAAAATATAACTCTATATATTGAATTTGAACGCACATTTCAATTTACCGTGGCCACATACCGACGCTAAAAATTCCCGAAAAATATTTCCTAGTGTAACAACCCGAAAATCTGGGCCAGTTTAAAAATTTTATTTTGGCAATTATAGCGAATTTTGAACATTTAAAATAGATTATTTTAAATAACATCGACGAGAAAATTTATTTTGAAAATAATTCGAACATATATATTATATACGTCATCGTTAGAATAAGAATATTTATATATAATTATAAATAGAATTGAAAATGGCGCGGTAATTCGATAATTCGATTTCAAACTTCAATTGAATGTACCGGGTGCAAAACAATCCGGATTTTAGTGAAACCAAAAACATTAGGATCTAATTGATAATATCTTTCTAACGAATCCGAATAATCAAAATTTCATAGCAGGAATCAAAAGATATGTCCAGTTGAAAATTCTGAATAGTCGCTATGGAATTCAAGCCCTTAAAAATGGGAATTTTGCAAACGACCTCGGATTTCGACGAAACCACTTTTGTTGGGTCAGTGATGTAAAGTTATTGCTAGATTCCAATTTTCATAATTTTTCGAATCAATATGTGAGCGTGGCAAAGGAAAACGCGTTTGACCAGTTTTAGTTGATTTTAATCGACTGGAAATTGGCCATTTTTCCAACGGCCTCGGAATTTGACGAAACTAGTTTTGTTAGGACCGTATCGTCAATACGAAGCTAGAAAATATTTTTTGGGAATTTCTCTAGTTAGTATGTGACCCCGACAAATTAAAATGTACGTTCAAAACTGAAATTAAAATGTTTTATACTTTAATTTGCAGAATAACTGACTGTAACAGTCGAAATGGCTAATGAAACATATTCCATTGTGTTCGGAATGGGGGTATTGGGCTAGGGGCGACATTCGTTGAATTTAATTTGGAGTTCGTTTGTGAAAATTTGTTTTAAAGAAATAAATAAACAATAAAATATTAATAAAAATAAATATATAACCCTAACATACGGTCAAATCCCTTCATCTACTCTCACCTGTGGTCAACTCCACAATCCCGCCTCCACCCCCCTTGTTCAGAACGACGGAAGTTTCTCAGAAATTTGCGCCTCAATCCTCCTCAATTCAAGAAGAATTACAACATGAATCTAAAACAAAAATCATAGTACTCTGTATCCTCTTTAAATCTGCACCGAGAGGATCCTCTTCCATTGACCAATTTGGGAGTTCTAGCGGTTCAAAGTTTGTTCGTTCGAGCACGTCTTCCGGTGCTCTGAGACCACCGAGCTCGCCGCAAACGCTGGCGATGGGGGAGGGGTCTTCTACTATTCTCGTGGGCTGCCCTGATCGGAGGCGCAGCTAGTGAGGCGGCAGGAATCTGGGACCCTAATTTGGAACTACCGTGGAGCGGCTTCCTGGAAAGGCAATGAAGAGATAAAGAGGGACACAGTAGCGTTTCCTTGTGTTGTGGTAATTAATTTAATTATATTAGTTAATTTGATTGTGTATATTAAGCTGTAATTATTTTTGTAGATAGGGTTGGCATTCTTTCTTAAAAAAATAAATAACAACGATTTTATTTTCAGTTTTTATATAAGGTAAATAACATAGGTTAAAAATGTAATTTTAAATCAAATATCGATTTTAAAAAGAATATGATTTTTTTTATTTTGGAAAAAAATAAGTTTCTTTGATTTTGAAATTATAATTTTTGTAGTGAGTTCATGAGGTAAATATTAGATTTTTGAAAGGGAAAGGGTTAGATTTTAACACGGTAAAGATTAGAATACTAACACAGTAAAAATATGATTTTTATATATTGAACTTCGAATTAAAAATATGATTTTTATATATTGAACTTCGAATTAAAAATTCGATTTTTATATATTGAACTTCGAATTAAAAATATGATTTTTATATATTGAACTTCGAATTGAAAATGTGATTTTTATATATTGAACTTCGAATTAAAAATATGATTTTTATATATAGAACATCGAAGAAAAAAATGTGATTTTTATATATTGAATAACATAGTAAAAATTCGATTTTTATATATTGAATAGCGAAGTAAAAATTCGATTTTTACATATGTAGTGGCTACGGGCAACGAAGATGACGAAGATGCGATAGCGATGAAGATTTCTATCAATGAAGTGCCGTGGAGCTAGGATAGCTATCGGTGAGAATTTCTCACCTTTCAATTTCATTTCTATTTATATTTATATACTAGGATGCAGACGGTGCTTAGTAGCACCCGACACCCGTCATCCACAGACCATGGATGGCTTGTTTGTTAAATTGTTTGGTTGAGTAGTTAGTTAGAATATTTGATTGAATGAAAACGATTTTGAAATGAATTGAATTGAAAACGATTTCGAAATGAATTGAATTGAAAACGATTTCGAAATGAATTGAATTGAAAACGAATTCAAATTGAATTGAAAGCGAATTGAAATGAATTCAAATTGAATTGAAATTTGAATTGAATAGAAATGAATTTTAAAATGAATTTATAAAGAAGAATTCAATTTTGATTTGAATTGAAAAGGAAGTTGAAATTGCTTTGAAACGAATTTAAAACTATTTATATAATTCGTTTTAAATAGAAATCGACGAAGTATATATTATATATATTATATATATAATATAATGGCCTGAATAGAACGCGCCGCGCCGCGGCAGTTCGTGAATTTCGACCATTTATTTCAAACGGACATTACGGGAGATCCGACCGTCGGATTCTCCTAAAACCGGAACCGTTGGGTTCGTATCGAAAAGAGCTTTCTAACGAATATTAGAAATTCAAAATCTAACGGTTGGATTTGGAGTTACGTCCAAATCAAATTTGAAAAAGGTCGCTGTAAGTGCAGTTCGATGGCCATTGATGGAAATCGACTGTATGGGCCTTGATAAAATTATTAAAAATAGTAATAATTTGTGTAAAATCATAAGAAATGATTTGTGAAGATTTGGGATGAAAAACTCCACATTTGAAAAGATAAAAATAGATTTTTATCGAAATGAACTAGTTTTGAACTAGAAATATAATTCTATTTATTTTTAAATAAATAAATTGAATTTGAAAAGGGTTTTAAAAATAACCAGAATTTCCAATGATTGCATTGGAGTGGATTTGAATCGAAATTGTCTTCGGAATATTTCGATGTTGGAATTCGGGATTATACAGATGTTGTTATGAAAATTTGAAAGATGTAGATATTTATATCGTTATTTCCAATACGACATTTGTTAATCGTAGAATTTGATATTGAATATAAGCCGATATATTTTCTATTAAGAGCCTTGTATTGAATATCAAATGTGATTTGGGTTTGTCGTGAATGGTGTCTTCACTAACACTGTTCTTGAACCCAGTTGAGAAAAGATTAAATCTTTTTATTTAGATTTAATGAAGTGTACCAATTAAATAATATTTAATTGGAATTGAATTGATATTGATTTTTGGGTTTATCGTGAACAGTGTTTTAAATAACACTCGTTCTTTAACCCGATAATCAATGGAATGTGACTTTGGGTTTATCGTGAACCGTGTTTTAAATGACATGGATTCTTTAACCCAGTTAACGATTAAAACTAAGTGGAGTTTTAATGAATCTTTAATTAGATTGAAATGATCGAGAATGGAGTATCACCAGTTTTGCTCCAAGCGATAGTTAAATCTTTAATTAGATTTGAACGTGAAATGGTAATTGAATTTACGGATAACACCGTGGTGTTAAATATGAAGTATTACCAGTTTTACTTCATGGGATGAATAAGTTGGGATTGGGAAATTAAAACAAATGATTACTTCGGTAAGGTTCGCTAATCCCGACTAGTTTGAATTGATATTCAAAAATAGATTAAAGAATAAATTCAAGAAATTTATCTTGGATAAAATTAATGGGAACCTTTCCCTATGAATGTGAAATTTAGAAACTAACTGTCGGTTAGCCAAGCAGAATGGTTTTCTGGATATTGATCTGATGTTGGTTTCGGCCTTCGGGGTTAATATTTGGGGAATTATTCTCTTGATTAATTTACGGTTAGTGACTGATGAATTGGAATGAGGCGTATGTTGTGTTTGTGTAACACTTATTTAAAATATACGCGAGTTATTCGGAAAGACCGAGTTTATCCCATTCTGAATAACTGATACGACGATAAGTCGAAGATGAAGACGGTGGTCGAAGACCGGAAGTCTTCACGTCGTTTGGGTGATAACTGATGATCTTGATTGGGCTGTACACCCAAGAAGATGGAAACAGTTAGTGATCGTCCAGACGTACTTGGAGATCGATGGATAGGCGGGGTACTAGGTGCCTCCGGTTTCGTTCAGCCCCAGAACGGACTTGTAAATGGACTGTGTGTCTGACATTGGATTTTAGTCCGTGTGATTGATCTCTATTAAATATATATCTGCTTGGCGGCGGAGAATTTATTCTCTTGCTTAACGCCCTTCTCTGAAACGTACGAGCTCAGGGGTTATATATTGATGGATATCAATCGCATGGAGTGAATTGCCTGTGTGGCATGCTAAGATGCAAATGATCTAGGCTTCTGTTGAAAAGCAAAGTCTTGTGGTGATGATCAAAGCACGGCCTTTTGTGGCGTAGCTTTGTGTAACGTTGATTCGCGAGTATCACACCCGGTATGAATCAAAAACGGGAGACGGACCTCAGGGAGGACATGCGTTTCTTTCAAGTTAGGAGTGGCATCAGTGCTTGAACTGACTGACGAGTTTGACTCATGTGGATGTTGCTTATTATTACTTGCTGAAAAGCGAGGCACCTCGTGATATCGGTTTCGGCCGATGCTTCTGGTCGTCTGACGGGTCAGGCTTACGCCCCAAAGGGCGGGGAAACGTAGTGTTCAGGCATAATAATCCACATCGGTGGACCGGCCCTGACGATCTAAAGGGTCGATGCGCTCTGACCCTGTGGCTCGGGCTAGAGAGTCACAAATCGGTAGAGGATCTTGCCCCTAGCCTCGGTTCATACCATAAATGATAACCCAACTTCCAATACGATGTCTTGCGGTTTTGATTGTAAACTTATATATGGCGACATAGTGTTATGGGGCGCTCATGCCGCCTATGATTGATACTTATGATTTGAAGTTTTTTTATGAACTATGCACTTATAGTAGTATCAAACGATTTGTTTTAACCGTATCAAGCATTCTTTGGCTGTTATAAGGGAAAACCCTATCCTCGGTTGCGTTGCATTGTGTGATGGGACCTGGGTCTTATAACAGCTTCATTTTTCTTTATTTAGCATTGCGCTGTTGGTTTTATGCACTGGTATTCTTGGGAGAAAACCCGTTCCGTGTTATACGGCGTGGTCCCTTGATTTACCTAACTTTAAAATAAAGATTAACTGTTTCAGTTCTCACACCAGTCACATGACTAACCTGGAGTTTATTGTTTTAACCTAAACTCTGGGTGCCCCTATTTT
Source organism: Allium sativum (assembly GCA_030737875.1). NCBI lineage: Eukaryota > Viridiplantae > Streptophyta > Magnoliopsida > Asparagales > Amaryllidaceae > Allium > Allium sativum. The sequence continues at coordinate 622,732,851 of CM060910.1, forward strand.
GACACGGGCAGCTAGTAGTTTTGGTTTTTCAGATTTATATTCACAGGATCCTGGTTTACAGCTGGAACGATATCCGGAAAGCTTTGTATCCGTATATCTCTTCTAGTTGTGTATTGTATTATTTTTCCGCTGCTATGTATTTGAATGTAATTTAAATCTCTGATATTTCTGTGTAATATTCATTTATACTCTGTATATTCTTGTATTCTGATGCATTGTTGTAAATACAATGAAATGTTCTTCTGTTTGCGTTCTGTTGTGGCTTGTTCTCGAACTATCCGCCGCTTTCCTTTACGGGGAAGTTACGGGTTTTCACAGTTGGTATCAGAGCTTTGGTTTACAAAGCAGAGAACAAGACACATTAGAACCGTACGAAAGAATTCATCAGATATTGGATTAGTAATATCCAACGAGAATGACTCGTTAGAGATGGGATCAGTAGTATCCTAGAAAGAGTGTGAAGAGTATATTTTTGAAAGTGAAAACAAATTTTGTTTTGAAAATCTAAATCAATTATTCGTATTTGATTATTTATTTATATTGATTTTGGACAATTCAGTATATAAAGAATTTGCATATACGCCTTGCAAACGTATATTCAAAGTTTTAATATATTGGATACATATAGCATCGCACTCTAGTCGCCCGAAAATGATATTGATGATAGCGATCGCATCATCAACATTTATGTTCGAGTTTCGAAGGTGTGATTTTCTATATATTTCCATTAGACTGGTGTGAGAACCAAAACTAATATAGCTAGAATACATTGTTGTGATTTGGCATCAAAACATGATTTTCTTTATATATATCAAAATTATCAATTTGAAACGTTAAATTCACTAATTGATTGATGTTTGTGTTGTTTGTTTATTTGTTTGCTAAATTTTAGCCATTTAGCCTAATTGAAACAAATATTGAATTGTATTGAAAATTGGTCGCATATGCTTGCATATACATGTGCTTACATTGAACAGGTCATAGCAAGGAGGCTAGAGCAGAGAATAAAATTTGTTTGCCCGACAAATAGGTACATGTTTACTACATAATTTACTGTTTTGATTGGGTGATGATGATTTTATGAGCCTATTGGCTAGCCGCTTGGCTTTTTCTTTTTCTTTTTGAGATCTGAAGGACCGGGGAAGCTATTTGAGATTTCCCGATGCTCCCGGTGCAGGGGAGGTTATGGCGAAATTTTAGGGTGTTAGCCAAATTTTTGAAATTTTGAAAATTCTCAGAAACTGAAAAGTTGGAGAATGGAAGCCAGATCGAACGTAGAGTTGATTAATCAAACCACTTTCAACTTTGTTCCTTTTCGGGGACGAAAAGTTTTAAGTGGGGGAGATTGTAACAACCCGAAAATCTGGGCCAGTTTAAAATTTTTATTTTGGCAATTATAGTGAATTTTGAACATTTAAAATAGATTATTTTAAATAATATCGACGAGAAAATTTATTTTGAAAATAATTCGAACATATATATTATATACGTCGTCGTTAGAATAAGAATATTTATATATAATTATAAATAGAATTGAAAATGGCGCGGTAATTCGATAATTCGATTTCAAACTTCAATTGAATGTACCGGGTGCAAAACAATCCGGATTTTAGTGAAACCAAAAACATTAGGATCTAATTGATAATATCTTTCTAACGAATCCGAATAATCAAAATTTCATAGCGGGAATCAAAAGATATGTCCAGTTGAAAATTCTGAATAGTCGCTATGGAATTCAAGCCCTTAAAAATGGGAATTTTGCAAACGACCTCGGATTTCGACGAAACCACTTTTGTTGGGTCAGTGATGTAAAGTTATTGCTAGATTCCAATTTTCATAATTTTTCGAATCAATATGTGAGCGTGGCAAAGGAAAACGCGTTTGACCAGTTTTAGTTGATTTTAATCGACTGGAAATTGGCCATTTTTCCAACGGCCTCGGAATTTGACGAAACTAGTTTTGTTAGGACCGTATCGTCAATACGAAGCTAGAAAATATTTTTTGGGAATTTTTCTAGTTAGTATGTGACCCCGACAAATTAAAATGTACGTTCAAAACTGAAATTAAAATGTTTTATACTTTAATTTGCAGAATAACTGACTGTAACAGTCGAAATGGCTAATGAAACATATTCCATTGTGTTCGGAATGGGGGTATTGGGCTAGGGGCGACATTCGTTGAATTTAATTTGGAGTTCGTTTGTGAAAATTTGTTTTAAAGAAATAAATAAACAATAAAATATTAATAAAAATAAATATATAACCCTAACATACGGTCAAATCCCTTCATCTACTCTCACCTGTGGTCAACTCCACAATCCCGCCTCCACCCCCCTGTTCAGAACGACGGAAGTTTCTCAGAAATTTGCGCCTCAATCCTCCTCAATTCAAGAAGAATTACAACATGAATCTAAAACAAAAATCATAGTACTCTGTATCCTCTTTAAATCTGCACCGAGAGGATCCTCTTCCATTGACCAATTTGGGAGTTCTAGCGGTTCAAAGTTTGTTCGTTCGAGCACGTCTTCCGGTGCTCTGAGACCACCGAGCTCGCCGCAAACGCTGGCGATGGGGGAGGGGTCTTCTACTATTCTCGTGGGCTGCCCTGATCGGAGGCGCAGCTAGTGAGGCGGCAGGAATCTGGGACCCTAATTTGGAACTACCGTGGAGCGGCTTCCTGGAAAGGCAATGAAGAGATAAAGAGGGACACAGTAGCGTTTCCTTGTGTTGTGGTAATTAATTTAATTATATTAGTTAATTTGATTGTGTATATTAAGCTGTAATTATTTTTGTAGATAGGGTTGGCATTCTTTCTTAAAAAAATAAATAACAACGATTTTATTTTCAGTTTTTATATAAGGTAAATAACATAGGTTAAAAATGTAATTTTAAATCAAATATCGATTTTAAAAAGAATATGATTTTTTTTTATTTTGGAAAAAAATAAGTTTCTTTGATTTTGAAATTATAATTTTTGTAGTGAGTTCATGAGGTAAATATTAGATTTTTGAAAGGGAAAGGGTTAGATTTTAACACGGTAAAGATTAGAATACTAACACAGTAAAAATATGATTTTTATATATTGAACTTCGAATTAAAAATATGATTTTTATATATTGAACTTCGAATTAAAAATTCGATTTTTATATATTGAACTTCGAATTAAAAATATGATTTTTATATATTGAACTTCGAATTAAAAATGTGATTTTTATATATTGAACTTCGAATTAAAAATATGATTTTTATATATAGAACATCGAAGAAAAAAATGTGATTTTTATATATTGAATAACATAGTAAAAATTCGATTTTTATATATTGAATAGCGAAGTAAAAATTCGATTTTTACATATGTAGTGGCTACGGGCAACGAAGATGACGAAGATGCGATAGCGATGAAGATTTCTATCAATGAAGTGCCGTGGAGCTAGGATAGCTATCGGTGAGAATTTCTCACCTTTCAATTTCATTTCTATTTATATTTATATACTAGGATGCAGACGGTGCTTAGTAGCACCCGACACCCGTCATCCACAGACCATGGATGGCTTGTTTGTTAAATTGTTTGGTTGAGTAGTTAGTTAGAATATTTGATTGAATGAAAACGATTTTGAAATGAATTGAATTGAAAACGATTTCGAAATGAATTGAATTGAAAACGATTTCGAAATGAATTGAATTGAAAATGAATTCAAATTGAATTGAAAGCGAATTGAAATGAATTCAAATTGAATTGAAATTTGAATTGAATAGAAATGAATTTTAAAACGAATTTATAAAGAAGAATTCAATTTTGATTTGAATTGAAAAGGAAGTTGAAATTGCTTTGAAACGAATTTAAAACTATTTATATAATTCGTTTTAAATAGAAATCGACGAAATATATATTATATATATTATATATATAATATAATGGCCTGAATAGAACGCGCCGCGCCGCGGTAGTTCGTGAATTTCGACCATTTATTTCAAACGGACATTACGGGAGATCCGACCGTCGGATTCTCCTAAAACCGAAACCGTTGGGTTCGTATCGAAAAGAGCTTTCTAACGAATATTAGAAATTCAAAATCTAACGGTTGGATTTGGAGTTACGTCCAAATCAAATTTGAAAAAGGTCGTTGTAAGTGCAGTTCGATGGCCATTGATGGAAATCGACTGTATGGGCCTTGATAAAATTATTAAAAATAGTAATAATTTGTGTAAAATCATAAGAAATGATTTGTGAAGATTTGGGATGAAAAACTCCACATTTGAAAAGATAAAAATAGATTTTTATCGAAATGAACTAGTTTTGAACTAGAAATATAATTCTATTTATTTTTAAATAAATAAATTGAATTTGAAAAGGGTTTTAAAAATAACCAGAATTTCCAATGATTGCATTGGAGTGGATTTGAATCGAAATTGTCTTCGGAATATTTCGATGTTGGAATTCGGGATTATACAGATGTTGTTATGAAAATTTGAAAGATGTAGATATTTATATCGTTATTTCCAATACGACATTTGTTAATCGTAGAATTTGATATTGAATATAAGCCGATATATTTTCTATTCAGAGCCTTGTATTGAATATCAAATGTGATTTGGGTTTGTCGTGAATGGTATCTTCACTAACACTGTTCTTGAACCCAGTTGAGAAAAGATTAAATCTTTTTATTTAGATTTAATGAAGTGTACCAATTAAATAATATTTAATTGGAATTGAATTGATATTGATTTTTGGGTTTATCGTGAATAGTGTTTTAAATAACACTCGTTCTTTAACCCGATAATCAATGGAATGTGACTTTGGGTTTATCGTGAACCGTGTTTTAAATGACACGGATTCTTTAACCCAGTTAACGATTAAAACTAAGTGGAGTTTTAATGAATCTTTAATTAGATTGAAATGATCGAGAATGGAGTATCACCAGTTTTGCTCCAAGTGATAGTTAAATCTTTAATTAGATTTGAACGTGAAATGGTAATTGAATTTATGGATAACACCGTGGTGTTAAATATGAAGTATTACCAGTTTTACTTCATGGGATGAATAGGTTGGGATTGGGAAATTAAAACAAATGATTACTTCGGTAAGGTTCGCTAATCCCGACTAGTTTGAATTGATATTCAAAAATAGATTAAAGAATAAATTCAAGAAATTTATCTTGGATAAAATTAATGGGAACCTTTCCCTATGAATGTGAAATTTAGAAACTAACTGTCGGTTAGCCAAGCAGAATGGTTTTCTGAATATTGATCTGATGTTGGTTTCGGCCTTCGGGGTTAATATTTGGGGAATTATTCTCTTGATTAATTTACGGTTAGTGACTGATGAATTGGAATGAGGCGTATGTTGTGTTTGTGTAACACTTATTTAAAATATACGCGAGTTATTCGGAAAGACCGAGTTTATCCCATTCTGAATAACTGATACGACGATAAGTTGAAGATGAAGATGGTGGTCGAAGACCGGAAGTCTTCACGTCGTTTGGGTGATAACTGATGATCTTGATTGGGCTGTACACCCAAGAAGATGGAAACAGTTAGTGATCATCCATACGTACTTGGAGATCGATGGATATGCGGGGTACTAGGTGCCTCCGGTTTCGTTCAGCCCCAGAACGGACTTGTAAATGGACTGTGTGTCTGACATTGAATTTTAGTCCGTGTGATTGATCTCTATTAAATATATATCTGCTTGGCGGTGGAGAATTTATTCTCTTGCTTAACGCCCTTCTCTGAGACGTACGAGCTCAGGGGTTATATATTGATGGATATCAATCGCATGGAGTGAATTGCCTGTGTGGCATGCTAAGATGCAAATGATCAAGGCTTCTGTTGAAAAGCAAAGTCTTGTGGTGATGATCAAAGCACGGCCTTTTGTGGCGTAGCTTTGTGTAACGTTGATTCGCGAGTATCACACCCGGTATGAATCAAAAACGGGAGACGGACCTCAGGGAGGACATGCGTTTCTTTCTAGTTAGGAGTGGCGTCAGTGCTTGAACTGACTGACGAGTTTGACTCATGTGGATGTTGCTTATTATTACTTGCTGAAAAGCGAGGCGCCTCGTGATATCGGTTTCGGCCGATGCTTCTGGTCGGCTGACGGGCCAGGCTTATGCCCCAAAGGGCGGGGAAACGTAGTGTTCAGGCATAATAATCCACATTGGTGGACCGGCCCTGACGATCTAAAGGGTCGATGCGCTCTGACCCTGTGGCTCGGGCTAGAGAGTCACAAATCGGTAGAGGATCTTGCCCCTAGCCTCGGTTCATACCATAAATGATAACCCAACTTCTAATACGACGTCTTGCGGTTTTGATTGTAAACTTATATATGGCGACATAGTGTTATGGGGCGCTCATGCCGCCTATGATTGATACTTATGATTTGAAGTTGTTTTATGAACTATGCACTTATAGTAGTATCAAACGATTTGTTTTAACCGTATCAAGCATTCTTTGGTTGTTATAAGGGAAAACCCTATCCTCGGCTGCGTTGCATTGTGTGATGGGACCTGGGTCTTATAACAGCTTCATTTTTCTTTATTTAGCATTGCGCTGTTGGTTTTATGCACTAGTATTCTTGGGAGGAAACCCGTTCCGTGTTATACGGCGTGGTCCCTTGATTTACCTAACTTTAAAATAAAGATTAACTATTTCAGTTCTCACACCAGTCACATGACTGACCTGGAGTTTATTGTTTTAAACTAAACTCTGGGTGCCCCTATTTTGACACGGGCAGCTAGTAGTTTTGGTTTTGCAGATTTATATTCACAGGATCCTGGTTTACAGCTGGAACGATATCCGGAAAGCTTTGTATCCGTATATCTCTTCTAGTTGTGTATTGTATTATTTTCCGCTGCTATGTATTTGAATATAATTTAAATCTCTGATATTTCTGTGTAATATTCATTTATACTCTGTATATTCTTGTATTCTGATGCATTGTTGTAAATACAATGAAATGTTCTTTTGTTTGCGTTCTGTTGTGGCTTGTTCTCGAACTATCCGCCGCTTTCCTTTACGGGGAAGTTACGGGTTTTCACACCTAGCTTCGTATTGATGACACGGTCCTGACAAAACTAATTTCGTTGAATTCTGAGACCGTTTGAAAAATGACCATTTTTCCAGTCGATTAAAATCAACTAAAAATGTCAAAACACGTTTTCCTTTGCCATGCTCACATATTGATTCGAAAAATTATGAATTTTTGGAATCTAGCAATAACTTGACATCACGGATCCAACAAAAGTGGTTTCGTCGAAAACCGAGGTCGTTTGCAAAATTTCCATTTTTAAGGGCCAAAATTCCATAGCGACTATTCTGAATTTTCATTGGGCATAACTTTTTATCCCCGCTATGAAATTTTGATTTTTCGGATTCATTGGAAAGATATTTTCAAATAGGTTCTAACATTTTTGGTTTCGTCAAAATCCAGTTTATTTTGAATCCTGTACATTCATTTGAAATTAGAAATCGAATTTTCGAACTACCGCGCCATTTTCAATTCCTTTTATAATTTAAAATAAATATTTATATTCTAACGACGATCCAAATAAATATATATGTTCAAATGCTATTCAAAATAAATTTCTTGTCCTTATTATTTAAAATAATTCATTTTAAATATTCAAAATTCACTAAAATTGCCAAAATAAAAATTTTAAATTGGCTCATATTTTCTGGGTTATTACAATCTCCCTCACTTAAAACTTTTCGTCCCCGAAAAGGAACGAAGCTGAAAGTTGTTTTACTAATCAACTTCCGTTATTTTCTTTACGGCTTAAGTTCTTCAACTTTTCAGTTTCTAAGAACTTTTCAAAATTTTCAAAAATTTGGCTAACACCCTAAATTTTCGAAAAATTTCGCCATAACCTCCCCTGCACCGGGGACTTCAGGATATTACAAATAGCCTCCCATGGCCCTCATCGGTCCAAAAGAAAAATAAAAAGCCAATCGGCTCATAAAATCATCCAAACCCAAAGAAATACAATAAACATGTACCTATTTGTCGGGCAAACAATTTTATTCTCCTGCTCTAGCCTCCTTGCTATGGCCTGTTCAATGTAAGTACATGTATATGCATGCAATTGTAATCATTTTTCAATACAGTTCAATATTCGGTTCAATTTGGAATAAATTGTCCAAAATTTTAATTAATCAAAACAATAATCATACAACACAACCATCAATCAACTAGTGGATTAACTTTTCAAATTCATAATTTTGATATATATATATATATATATATAGAAAATCATGTTTTTGATGTCAAATCACAACAATAAACCTATCTAGTTTTGGTTTTCACATCAGTCTAATGGAAATATATAGAAATCCCACTTTCGAAACTCGAACACAAATACTGATGATGTTGCAATCATCATCAGAATTGTCCCCGGGCGACTAGAGTGTGATTCTATATCTACCCAGTATATTAAAACTTCGAATATATGTTCATGACGTGTATATGCAAAATCTTTATATACTTGATTGTCCAAATTTAATACAAATAAAATATTCAAATACGTATACTTGAATTTAATTTTCGAAACAAAATTTGTTTTCAATTTTTATTTTAAAAAATACTCTTCACACTCGTTCTAGGATACTGCTGACCCCATCTCTAACGAGTTATTCTTATAGGACATTACTAATCCAATCTCTGATGAATTCTTTCATTTGGTTCTAATGTGTCTTGTTCTCGAGCTCTGTAAACCAAAGCTCTGATACCAAATGTAGTAACCCGTAACTTCCCCGTGAAGGAAAGCATGGATTGCTTTGAGGACAACACACATCGGAACACAAACAGAAGAACATTTCATTGTTTATCACAACAATTCCATCAGAATACAAGAATAAACAGAGTATGAATAAATATTACACATTTGACAAATATCAGAGGTTTAAATTACATTTACATACATAGCAGCGGAAAAATAATACAACACACAACTGAAGGCGATATACGGATACAGAGCTTTCCGAATATCATTCCAGCTGTAAACCATGATCCTGTGAATATAACTCTACAAAACCCAACTACTAGCTGCCCATGTCGAAAACAAGGTCACCCAGAGTTTAGGTTAAAACAATAAACTTCAGGTCAGTCATGTGACTGCTGTGAGAACTAAAAAAGTTATTAATCTTTATTTTAAAGTTAGGTAAATCAAGGGACCACGCCGTATAACACAGAACGGGTTTCCTACCAAGAATACTAGTGCATAAAACAAACAGCGCAATGATAAATAAAGAAAAATGAAGCTATTATAAGACCCAGTTCCCATCACACAATGCAACGCAAGCCGGAGGATAGGGTTTTTACCTTATAATAGCCAAAAAATGCGTGATACGTTTAAAAACAGATTATTTTGATATTACTATAAGTGTATAGTATCAAAACAATTTCAATCATAGGCGGCATAGCTACCATCTACTATGTTGCCATACTAGGTTCTATAAATAAAACCAAATTATCACGTATTGGAAGTTGGATTCCATCATGAGTCGAGGCAAGGGGCAAGCTCCTCTCCGTTCGAGACACTCTAGCAAATGTATCAGGACCACACAAAGCGATTATTTGATCTTCAGGGTCGGTCCTCTCTTACTTTTGAGGATTAGTTATTCCTGAACACACGTTTCCTGGTCCTACATGACCTATATAATGGTCTGTACGTCGGCTCACATAATACTGGTTATCGACCATATATTCGAGGCGCCTCACATCCAACAACCACACAGGTAAAAAGTATATAAATGTCAGGGCTGGTAGGTCACTGACATCACCCATAGCTAGAAAGAAACGCTGTGCTCTCCCTGCAGTCACTATCCTGTTTTAAACTCATACCGAGGTGTGAGGCTCGCGAATTAACGCCAAACACAAAGCTGCGCCACATAGGCCGTGCTTTGATCATCAACCACAAGATTTGCTTTTCAACAGAAGCCTTGATCATTTGCCACTTAGGCATGCCACACAGGCAACTCACTCCATGCGACTGATGTCCATCGATATACAACCTCTGAGCTCGTACGCCTCAGAGAAGGGCGTTAAGCAAGAGAATAAATTATCCGCCACTAAATAGATGTATATTTAATAGAGATCAATCATCACAGAATAAAATCCAATGTCAGACACACGGTCCTTCTGGGTATGAACGAAACCGGAGGCACTTTCCTCGCATATCCATCGATCTCCAAGTACGTCTGGACGATCACCAACTGATTCCCTCCTCTTGGGTGTATAGCACAATCAAGATCATCAGTAATCATCCAAACGATGTGAAGACTTCCAGTCTTCATCCACCGTCTTCATCTTCGACTTATCGTCGAATCGGTTATTCAGAAGGGGTATAAACCCGTCCTTTCCGAATAACCCGCGTATATAATAAACAAGTGTTACATAAACGCAACATACACCACATTCCAATTCAGAATATTCTTTTATTCCAAATTTCACATTCTTAGGGAAAGGTTCCCATTAATTTTATCAAAGATAAATTCTTCTAAATTATTCTTTAATCTTCCTTTGGATATCATATCAAACCGTGTTAAGGTTTTCCAAACTAGTCGGGATTAGCGAACCACACCGAAGTAATTATTTATTTAATTTCCCAATCCCAACCTATTCATCCCATGGAGAAAATTGGTAATACTCCATATCTAACACCCCGGTGTTATCGGTAAATATTAATTACCGTTTCACGCTCAAATCTAATTAAAGATTTAGCTATCGTTTGGAGCAAAACTAGTGATACTCCATTCTCGATCACATTAATCTAATTAAAGATTCATTAAAACTCCACTTAGTTTTAATCTTACCAAAAATCAATATCCTGTCTTTAACTGGGTTAAAGAACCAATGTCATCTAAAACATGGTTCATGATAAACCCAAAATCACATTCCTTTGTTAATCGGGTTAAAGAACAGGTGTTATTCAAAACACCGCTCACGATAAACCCCAAAAACCAATTCAATTTCCATTCCAGTTAAATACCAATTAACTGGAAAATTTCACTAAATCTTAATTAAAAGATTTATTCTTTTCTAAATTGGGTTCAAGAACAGTGTTATTTAAGACGCCATTCATGATGAACCCAAAATCCTATTTGATATTAAATACAAGGCTCTGAATAGAAAATATATCGGCTTATATTCAATATCAAATTCAAAAACCAACAAATATTGTATTAGAAATAACGATATAAATATATCTTTCAAATTTCCACAACCATGTCTGTATAACCACGAAATCCAACATCGAAATATTCCAAAGATAGTTCCGATTCAAATCCATTCCAATTCGAATATTGGAAATTCTGATTATTTTTAAAACCACTTTAAATCTAGTTTAAAACTAGTTCATTTCGATAAAAATATATTTTTATCCTTTCAAATGCAAAAAAATTCATCCCAGTTCTTTCCAATTCATATATTATGATTTTACACAAATTATTAATATTTTTAATAATTTTATCAAGGCCCGTATAGTCGGTTTTCAATAACAGCCACCGAACTGCACTTACAACGACCTTTTCCAAATTTGATTTGGACATAATTCCAAATCCAACAGTTAGATTTCAAATTTCTAATATTCATTGCAAAGCTCTTTTCGATACGAACACAATGGTTCCGGTTTCAAGAGAATCCGACGGTCGAATCTCCCGCAACGTCAATTCGAAGTCAATGGTCGAAATTCTCAAACTGCCGCGGTGCGGCGCATTCTATTCAGGCCATTTAATATATCTATATAATATATATATTATATATATTTCATCGATTTCAATTCAAAACATATTTTATAAATCGTTTTAAATTCGTTTTCAAAACAATTTCAACTTCATATTCATTTGAAATCAAAATTGAAAATTTCATATCATTACTATATAAATGATAATATTTTCAAAACGTTATATTTTGAAATCACTTCTTTTTCTATATTCATTATAAAAATGAATATAATTGATATAAATATCGTTCGCGTCAAATGGCGCATCTCTAATCAACACGGCTTTATATATTTCAATAACTTCGTTATTCTATTCACAAATGAATGTTTATTCTATTCAACACATGAATCTATATTTCTTTCAACACATGAATATTCTCAACACATGAGCATCATCAACACATGACTATTTTTGTTATTTAATATATTTTATAAATTCATGATAAAGATGTAAATTTTGTTGTTTAAAATATTTTACTCAACACATGAATATTTTCAACACATGAATATATATTTCATTCAACACATGAATATACTTTATTCTATTCATCACATGAATATATATTTTATAATATTCTTTATTTTCCCAATTGGAATAAGGCCCAATCAATTACCATATAATGTTAGTCATATGGATTCCATACGACACATGTATATAATAGCAACGATAAAAAATCAACCATCATCCAAAGTGCACCACACAATTGCATAAGCATTAGATATAACTGATTAACGCTCATACAGTCTTTCAATCAAACGATCGACATAACACTAAACAATTGGGATTCGTGTACGTCAAATATCATCCCAACACCCGTGTGGGGTTTCAATCCACAAACACTAAATATTATTTGTGAAGTTGGGCGATGTGTAAAATTTATCGTCCCAATCAATATCCTTCAAATAAGTGTACATAAACAAATCATCCGGTTTGTTAATGAATATTTATTTTATTCACATACACGTTAAAAATTATATTTTTAACGATAAAATATTTTATTTCTCACTTGAATATTTTATTATCCATTTCACATCGACATCACAAACTTCACAACACATCGAACAAGCATACAAGTCGTCCTTGGTCTGTGGACGACCGGTGTCGGGTGCTGCTAAGCACCTTCTGCATCCTAGTATATATTTTCACTAGAAAACAAGATTTAAAGTGAGAAGTTCTCACCGACTAGCTAAACCAATACACCGTGACTCTTCATGTGTAGAAATCTTCGTCGTGCTCGCCTTTTGTCAATTTCATTGTCCGTAGCCACTACATATATAAAAATTGCATTTTTATATTATAGCTATGTATATAAAAATCACATTTATACACTGCTATTATATAGATAAAAATTATATTTTTATATCGCTACTATATAGATAAAATTCAATTTTTATACCGCTACTATATAGATAAAAATTCTATTTTTATACCGCTACTATATAGATAAAAATTCTATTTTATACCGCTACTGTATAGATAAAAATTATGTTTTTATAATCTCTATTATATAAAAAAATTATTTTTAATCCGCTACTCCTATAAAAATCGAATCTTTATTCTCACCACCTCATGATAAAAATAAAGTTCATATTTTTATTTCACTTCATATACTGTAAAGATTATATTTTTATTTCACTTCTCATATAATAAAAAATTATATTTTTATTTTGCTACATATATAAAAATCACATTTTTATAACTCTACAAATATAAAAATCATATTTTTATAATCCCCAGACGATAAAAATCATAATTTTCTAATAATATAAATCTTACCTTTATGGTATATAAAAATCTAACCTTTATTTAAATGAAAATCTAAACTTCGTATGAATAGAAATCATATCCTTCTATGTTAAAAATATAAATAAAAACCAAAGCTTTTTATACTTAACAAAAATCAAGTATTTTTATAACCTGAAAATCAAAACAAAGTGAAATGCAAAGAACTTACTGCGGGGGCGAATTTGTTAATTGAATTGGAGAGGGGGGATCGCTGCAGCGCGGATCGAGGCGGAGGTGATCTGAGGAGGGCGCGGGTAGGGTTTCAGGCGGCGGATGGTGTGGGCTTGGGTTTGGGTACATCGGAGAAGGAAAGGAGGGACGGGGGAAAAGGAGGAGGCTGGAGGGAAGGGGGGTGGTAGGCGGTGGGGGCGCGCTCGTCGGGGGCGCGGTGGCGCCACTCATCGGAGGAGCGACTGGCTCCTCCGTCTTCTTCCTTTTTTTATTATTTTCTTTCGAATGAAATGAAACGGGAGGGGGGGGCTGAGAGAAAGGTAAGAGGGGTGAGGTGTTATAATATATATTATTTAATTATTTAATTTATTTAATTATTTCAAAAAGGTACCTTTTTATTTTGACCTCGAAACGAGACCCACCGCCTGTCGTCCATAGCTAATTACCCCCATTCCGAACACAATGGGATATGTTTTACAGGCTGATACAACTGTTTCGATCAGTTTCCACCAAAATCAAAATATAACTCTATATATTGAATTTGAACGCACATTTCAATTTACCGGGGCCACATACGGACTCTAAAAATTCCCGAAAAATATTTCCTAGCCTCTTATTGATGACACGGTCCTAATAAAACTAATTTCGTCAAATTCTGAGACTGTTTGAAAAATGACCATTTTCCAGTCTATTAAAATCAACTAAAACTGTCAAAATACGTTTTCCTTTGCCACGCTCACATATTGATTCGAAAAATTATGAATTTTGGAATCTAGCAATAACTTGACATCACGGATCCAAAAAAAGTGGTTTCGTCGAAAACCGAGTTCGTTTGCAAAATTTCCTTTTTTAAGGGCTGGAATTCCATAGCGACTATTCTGAATTTTCAACTGGACATAACTTTTTATCCCCGCAATGAAATTTTGATTTTTCGGATTCGTTGGAGAGATATTTTCAAATAGGTTCTAATATTTTTGGTTTCGCCAAAATCCGGTTTATTTTGAATCTTGTACATTCATTTGAAATTAGAAATCGAAATTTCGAACTACTGCCCCATTTTCAATTCCTTTTATAATTTAAAATAGATATTTATATTCTAATGACGATTCAAATAAATATATACATTCAAATTCTATTCAAAATAAATTTCTCATCATTATTATTTAAAATAATTCATTTTAAATATTCAAAATTCACTAAAATTGCCAAAATAGAATTTTAAATTGGCTCAGATTTTCCAGGTTATTAAACTAAGTTCCATTCAACAAATTTTATTTGCTAATTGATTCTCTACTCAGTTAACTTCATCTCCAAATTAAAATTTTGCTTTTTATTTCAAACATCAATCCATTTCAATTCAAATAATTTTTTCCTGGGAGGTTTTAAACAAATTACCTTTTCTAAAATTAGTATCCCTTTTCAGGATTAAAAAATTTTGATTTCTCAAAAAAATTAAAAAAAATTGGTATTAGTCCGTCACTTAGAAACTCGAAAATGAATATTGATAATGCGGCCGTCATCATCAGAGTTATTTTCCAGCGACCGAAGTGAGTTCAATACTATATCACTTTCAAAACTCATTCTTAAACACTTCCATTTTAGAATTAAATCAAAATATCCTTATAATGCTTTGGACAACATTTCCAAATTCCCCCAGGATTTTAAAATTTTCATATATTTAAACCAAATTTCATTTACAAGGTTTTTCAGGTTTTTGGAATTTTTAATTCCAAATTCTGATCTTATTCAGAATTAATAATCCATATGGTTTTATATATTATACTTACATGAATTTTAATTTTTATTTATAACCATCTAAATTATAATATTATTTGATTATAATAATGATCATCACATCCAACATATTATAATAATACCAAGATATATACTTCTTTTATATCAAAATATATTTTAGGTAAAATTATTTCATTTACCCTCATTTCAAAACATATTATGTCAGTTCATCGTATTTGAGTGCTTAGAAACCCCCATCAACATTGTTATGCCCTACCATTGATCAGAATTCATAAGCCACTCAACCAATAAATCATCACAATATAAAACCAATTTTATACAGTCTACAAATATGCTCTCTCATATATGTACACTCAATGCTAAATCTAAGGTATTACTAACCACATCTCTTTCGAGTCACGCCACAGAGCCAGGGTAATCACTTAACCATCATCTTTGATACCACTATAAAAATCTAGCGATATTCGACCTTGAAAATTGACACAAAACACCATGTCGACTATTCAAGTATCAAAAATACTGGAACATTAAAAGAAAGAAGCTAAAGGGTGAGAAATAGAAGGAAAGAAAGTTAGAATAGAGGAGGAAGAAGATCACAACAGAACAAAATCAGAGTAAACACAAATCTCACAGCGGAACGAATAAAATATATTATATAACTAACTTTTAAAATACAAATTTATAACTGTTTATACATACCATTTCAGAGTACAACACATAACATCATAGCGGAAAAAATTATCTTTATCTCTCTCTCTCTCTATGTATATATAATATTGAAGCCTTCTGCTCCAAGCTCCATCAAGTATATCTGTAAAATCCCGACTACTTGACTGCCCGTACAAATTTGGGCATCCAAGAGTTGAGGGTAAAACAAAACAAACTAAAGTCTGGGTCAGTCATGGGACTGGTGTGAGTAAACTCCAACCATTGGTTTGATTTTTATAAATCCTTTTCAAAAGAAAGGATAATCATAAGACCGATCCACACATATATACTTATGGTTTTTACATTACGATAACCCAAAACATTCTTTAAAATCAATATTTTCTGATATTATAAAAGTGTCTAAAACAAGTAAATAACAATTTGTAGAACACTCGCATCTCACGCTCCACATATATAGTATATAATAAAAACGTGGATCTTATTGGAGAATGGGTTTCCAACTATGGCAAGGTATGGGACCACCTTCCGATAATGTACCTCTAGAGAAAATACAATAAGATTCAACAAGAACATCTTGCAACCGTAGCTAAACATGACTGGCCATTCACTTTGCTTAAGTGTTCCGAATATATCGTCACCCTACTGTTTGGGCCCACCGTATTCCTAGGAGATACAGACACGAAAGAAGAACAAATAGAAATGTCTCTATATGGTGACAATATACCCTAATTGGGAGTGACACACTTAGCCATGCGACCTACCTGATTTTATACCATTTCTCGGTTAAAGAGGCTTGAGGTCATAACTATCCTAAGACAGATCACATCTTCATTTACTTCGAACGCCAACTCGTAATACCTGCCAAATCACAAATTGATTTCCCCAAAATACTACGGGTATAAAGCTAAGAGAAACGAATTCCTTCGCTACCGAACGTAAATACATTTAAAGAGATCAACTTACGCAATTTATCAGGTATACTCTATCATACATTCGTCCATACATGTTGTCGTGGGACTAGACAAATAGAGGGCGCTATTCTGTAAATCCATGTTAGGCAATTTCTACCTAGGATCACCAGAATAGCCCTTGCATAAACTTCGTATTTGATTGCCTTCGGTATATTTGATTGGTAATGCTAATGCCTATACAGAGTGGTTTTCAAATAATAAATCCGATCTCGGTCTCCCTGCACTGAGAATAGAAAAATGGCCAATAACTTTCATAGTCTGTTATTTAACTATCAAAGGAAAACATCCATACAAACACGATCCTATTTCCAAATGGAAATTCTACCTATCAATCATCAATCAACACTAAGCCCTTTAAATTTATTTATTGTTAATTTATTCATTTCCCAATTTCTCTTCAATATCTTTACCCAATTATTTCTCTAACTAGTTTAGCCTCTCACGATTCTTTGAAAACGTTTCCATCTATTATAAACTATTTATTTTTAGTATTATAGAACTTTTTTTAACATCGGAAAACGTTTCCATATTCACAAATTCCTATTTTCTATATTTAGATAATACACGTTATTAATATTGGAAAATATTTCCATTGCTTATTTAGCATCATTATTCTTGCACATTCATCGGTCCCTAGTCGCAAACTAATAAGAGAACAACTCCCTAAGTATCAACCCCGAAAGGCGAAGGCCGAAACCAACGTCGGATCGACACTTGGAAAGCTATTCAAATTGACTAATCTCCAGTCAGTTTCTAATTTCCTTAACTCCATTTCTTAACTTTCTTACCAAATCATTGCTTATGCAATTCTTGAATTCAATTTACGAATCAACATTTTTAACAAAAATCATTGATTATATTGATAACGCTATAATCCCTGCATCCGAAATAATTAACTTCAAAATACAACTTTTATTCATTATTTTGAATAAATAAATGAATCTTGATTAAAACAAAAAGTAAATAGTACTTTCCCGAGTTCGATATAATCGAATTTTAACATATAACTTTCTTTCGAATAGTCTCTATTTGATTAATGTTCCGAATGTCGGAATAAATTCACCATTTTAGGTCAACTCAATTTCTAAATTCACTTTGAATTTGTCCCTTCCAAACATTTACCAATTTCCTGATATAACCATTTTAATTTGCAAAACGTTTTCTTTTAAATCATTACTCACTTTAAAACTTGAACATTATTTCTTTACATAAACTGGACTCATTATATCAGTCAAATCCTGATTTTTATTTATAAATACCATTATAGGTTCAAATCATGTTTATCGAGTTATTTTATAAATTCATACTCATATTCCACTTCATAAACTCCATTTACAAGTCAACTCTTGTTAATTATATGTCAATTTTATAATTTAATCTCGATTATACATTTGATTATAAATTAATGGTTTCAAACCAAATATTAGCCATCTTGTCAAATTTTAAATTATATAATATATGACTTATAAAAATGGATTATTTTTATAACATTCGATATAGTCAAATTCTAATTATAAATCTCATGGATTAATTCGAATTCTACTCACATTTCGAACATCAGGCCAAATTTCATCATTTCCCTTTTTAACTAATTTCTTGAAGTCACGTTCCCAAATTATTTAACAATAATAATTATTATTCCACCTCATTTATAGATATTATTTATAAATCAAACTACTTATATTTATATAATAAAGAAAACAAGTTATTGTATCTAGCCCAATCGAAATTCAATTTCTATTTTAAAAATAGTTTTCCCTTTTTAAAACCCAAATTCTTTGGCAATATATTTTTGTGGTATTTAAATACTAAATATTTCAGGGTCAACGTTATTCTAACATTCCAAACACACAACAGTGAACCACGGATTTTTTTTGTCACATCATATAATGCAATATATGAAAAACAAACAATATAATTGTTAAGGAATCTAGTTGGATCCGTCCAACCTGTTCCCCTGCATCCAAAGATGTTAATCAATATAAATAACACCAATTTCACATCAATATGAAATATAATAGTAAACAAAATCAGTATTCAATCAATGATTTATATATATAACTATATATATTATTTCGACAAATTTATTAGCAATTCATCCAAACAACTATCACATAACATTCAATCATTATTTATCAATATTAAATAATGTTTATAACATTATAAAAATGAACATAGTTAGTGAGTTTACTACCAATGTCATTAATCGTTGAATAACAACTAACATTTGATAGGTTCAGCAAAGGCGTTTTATTTTTCCTAAAATTGTAATGTGCTCCAAAACACTCCAAACTAGTTCCAGTACGTAACCTACGATCCTATGATTCCAACGGTACAAAATTTTTGCGATTCGGATAATGTTCGAGTGAATTATTAAGTTAACAAATTAACCGACTATTTTAATTAATTAAAATTTAAATATACATACATCTAGGCTTTAGTAATTTTGAACGGCCGTTCCATATACCAATGCCCTCATATCCTCCTATAGTGTCATTCCTTCCTCGTATAAACAATTGAACATCTCCAATACAGTTTTTTTTTCTCCTCAAAAAAATAATGCTAGCTTCCTATATATATATATATATACCTCACATATGATTTAAAAGACCCATCACTTATTCTCACCGACCTGCTTCTGCAAATCTTCTTCCACAACTAAAACCAACCAGCGGGCTCCTGTTAGCAATTTCATGTCGAAAACTTTGCTCCAATTTTTCTTCATGCTTCAGCAAACCGATTACACCAATCTTCTCCTCAACTGTACCTCTTCACAACCATCGCCATTCTGCTACACTCGGTCTCCTCCATCACAAAACGTCGAGCATCACCTACACTGCCTTCCATGAAGGCTCGACATTTTTAATTAAATTAAATTCTAAAAAATTCACCAATAATGTTATTCTACCTCCTGAATATGAATCTAAACTCCAAAAATCCAAATGATGACTCAACTTCACGAATCACAAAACCCTAGAGGTCGTTGTCCTAAAAGTAGCGAACAGACTTCTGTTCGATCCTAACCAAAAATACACAGCAATGAAGAGAAAGTGATGGGGATTACAAAGATACAATTTTGGGATTCTATAGAATTTTATATGAATTGTTTTCTTACTACTGAAAAACAAGAATCCATTTTTTACTGTGAATTCTTTTCTGGAAGGAAGAACACGCTGCAGAACCCACCTTGTGTATTTGTAGAATTACAAACCTTGGAGACCAAGGAATAGGTACAAGTAAGGTAGTTGTGGTACCAAATATAGGGTACACGTAGAAATTTTTATGTTGCCAAAGTGCAATACAAAGGTAATAAGAAAATATGTGAATCAACTTCGATTTGATTTTATATTTTTTTTATTAAATAGCTTAGGACTTAAGAAATTCGTACAACGTAGGGTAAGCACTGCTAGCATTAGGGTAGAAATAGGGTATGATTTATCTTAATATGGTTAATTTTACCTAGCCACTAATCATCGCTAACGTTTAGTTTTTGCACTGCCATACACGAACTCCAATCATGAGAAAATTGTAATCTTACAATGGTTAAATGTTTCGGACATGATGTGACTTGTTTCGTCGAATTCTGAATCCATTTGTAAAAGAACTCCTTACACGGTCACATGTTTCGGACATATGTGTTTAATCTGCACACGGTCACCAATTAAATCCAATTGATATGAAACTACAAATCTTACAATAATTAATCACTATGGTTTTAATAAAATTCATTTCGTAAAAATGGAGATTGTTTGAAAATTGGTTATTCTTACATCATATTAAATCGATATAATATAAATCAATTAAAATAATTCAATTTAATAATAAACAATTATTACCATATATATTTATATATAAATCCAAACAGAATATATTCAAATTCAGAAATAAAAAAATATGGAAGTATTCATGATGTTTCAATTTCAAGTTAAAACGATGTTCAATTATATTAACAACCCTTTTTAATTATTATATAAAGCGTTATAATTTATAAATGATTCCATAGCGACTTTCTGAAATTTTGATTTAGGAATAACTTTCAAACTATGAGAAGAAATCTTAATTTTTCACATTTAATAGAAAAATATAGTTTAATAGATCCCAAAGTTTCTTTTATCGAAGAAATCCAACTTACATCGAATCATGTATACTTATTTACATTTCAGAATGTTAAATTATGAGCTTAATTACAATTATATTATAAATTACCCGTTCAGTCATCGTTCAATTAATAAATTCATTTTTATAACTTGAATATAAAATCAATTAAATAGCTTAAATTATCTAATTCAAACAATATTGCAAATTCAACTAATTTCGACTACTTCAGAAATTAAATTTATTACTATCCCATTACTCATATTAATTAAATAATCAAAATATTTGAATTCAATCCCTTAAAATTACCAAATCATTAACTAAATAATTGAATAAATTAATTATTCGATGCTTAAAAATTCAGGACATTACATTTTAGATGGAATTATTCAAAATCTTATCTCAGTGGGGGCAGCTGTAATACTTTGTGCAGAGTTTCCAAAATATTCCCGTAATAGGCAATATTCGAAACCCTCTATTGGAGTTACTGTTAACATCGCCAAAGAAGTAAATGCACAGGAAATGATTCCATCTGTTAATGAAATCCACTAAGGCTCGCATGTAGCAGGAAACAGTCGTAATTCTAAAGATGTGTATAGTAGAGAAGCCAGAGAATGGTTCTTTTCAATCAAAAATGGGGTTCTGGATCATTCTCTTAGAGGGATCTATATGCATCCGTCGGTAGTGACACCGAATGAACTTTAGAAAGGAGTCCATCACCCTCACAGTGATCCACTCATGGTCACTGCTCAAATAGGACAATCAGTGGTAAACAAAATAATGATTGATACAGGAAGTGTAGTAAATGTTATTTTCGAACACACTTTCAATCGCGTAAATTTTTTTTGTTGGAGAAGTTAGAGCCAAGTCCTGAGCTAATCTTCGGATTTAACAATAAAGTTTCAATGCCCATTGGCCAAATAAAGTTGAAGATTCAATTAGGGCTCTCACCCTACTGTCGTATTTTTGATACTCTCTTCATTATTATCAACCAACCCTCCTACAATGCTTTCTTCGGGTATCCTGCACTAGATGAAGTGGATGCTTTTGTCTCCCCTAAGTATCTAATAGTAAAATTCCAAACAAAGAAAGTTCAGAAAACTATTAATGGAGAGTAGTTCAGTTCTATGGAAATGTATTTTGCTACTTCGGATCAATATAAAAGGGAGTACTTTGTGTATGGCAATGCCTCCAATGAGTTAAAGCCTTTGGATGATGGTTGTTCAAGCCCAATGTTCAAAGCAAAGGTAAGGGAGGTAAGAAATAACCAATTTGTTAAGCATAAAAATAACATATGCAGGTCCAAAGACAGGAAACAGAAGTAATTATCATAATAGAGAAAAAGGAAATTGTAAACGACTTAGATTGTTGAGGAGAGGTTGAAAGAATTGAACCAATCGAAGAAATTAATGAAATCGGTATAGACTCTACTGGTAAGGGGATGATTGTAAAAATAGGACAGAACTTGAAAACTAGAATTAAGGGAAGAAACAATCCATTTTCTTAGAAGAAACGAGCATATCTTTGCTTAGACACATTTCAACATGGTTGAAATTGACCCAGCAGTCATGTACCATTCCCTCAACATCTACTCCAATTCGAAAGAAGAAAAGAAAGTTTGATAAGATGCGATTGGAAGCTCAAAATGGGTTGACTAGGGAAGTTTACTACCCTAAGTAATTGGAAAATCCAGTTTTAGTGAAAAAGTCCAATGGAAAATGGAGGACGTGTGTTGACTATACAGACCTAAATAAGGCATGTCCAAAATATTGTTATCACCTTTCAAGAATAGATCAACTAGTGGATTCTATAAGCAGGCACAAACTGTTGTCACTTATGGACTCATATTCAGGGTATAATCAGATTCCCATGTTCAAACCTAATGAAGAGCATACCAGTTTCATTACTGGTAACGGAACATATTGTTCCAATAAGATACCCTATGGGTTAAAAAATGCTGGGGCAACTTCCCAAATGCTTATGGATGGTATGTTTTACGAATAGATCGTGAAGAATATGTAAGTCTATGTTGATGACATATTGGTAAATTCTCAAAGAGAAGACAACCATCCGAAAGGGGAAATGTTTGAGGTAATGAGAAAATTTCAAATGAAATTAAATTCTTAGAAGTGCCATTTTAGAGTGCATTCTAGAAAGTTTCTATGTTATATCATAAGTGAACAGGGAATAGAAGCAAGTCCCGCGCAGGTTAAAGCGATAAGGGAAATGGCAGAGCCAAAAAAAATAATGATGTGATGAGTCTTAATGGAAAAGTAGCAAGCATAAGTAGGTTCATCTCAAGAGCTATTGATAAATGTGTGTTGCTCTTTGATGTAATTAAGAAAAAGAAGAATTTCGTGTGGGGAAAGGAATGCTGACGAGCCTTTCAAGAGCTAAAAAATCACATGGAAACCCCCTCATTATGTCAAGTCTGAAGGATGGAGAAGCCCTATATCTCTATCTTGCAGATCGAAATTCGCCGTTAGTTCGTTTATGATACGGGAGGAAAATGGCACTTAACTCCTGGTTTATTATGTAAGTCGAAGACTAAAGGATGCCAAAACTCGTTACCA
This sequence comes from Allium sativum, assembly GCA_030737875.1. Taxonomy (NCBI): domain Eukaryota; kingdom Viridiplantae; phylum Streptophyta; class Magnoliopsida; order Asparagales; family Amaryllidaceae; genus Allium; species Allium sativum. The sequence goes on from CM060910.1 coordinate 622,756,587, forward strand.
CGTTATTGAGAATTTGGCTTACAAGTTGATTCTAACTGCACGAAAAGTGCATTCATATTTTCAAAAACACCCTATTAAGGACCTAACTGGCCTACCTCTTAAAAAAGTCTTCAGTAAACAACAGTCTTCCGGGGAACTCATAAAGTGGGAAATCGAGCTGAGTCAGTATGATCTAGAGTTCAAGCCATGAACGATGATAAAGGTCCATGCATTAGCTGATTTTGAAAATGAATGTACTGGATTTATCGAATAACGATAAAAAAATGGCAATTGTTCGTCGATGGAGCGTCTAATGAACAAGGGGTCGGTGCTGGATACGTTATTATAACACTAGATGGGCATTGGTTACATCACACAGTGAAATATGGGTTTCCTGCAACTAATAATGTAGCAAAGTGTAAGTTGATGGTGGGAGGGTTGACATTGGTAAAATAACTCCAGATTCCAAGAATCCAAGTTTTTAGTAGCTTTCAAAATACGGTAAACTAGCTTAAGCAGACATATCAGATTAAGTATCCAAAATTATCGATGTATGTCAGGAAAATATTATAAATGCTAGAAACATTTGAAGATTTCTTGATACATCAAATCCCAAGAGGAGAAAATATTTTACTTGGGCCTTACCATTATTCTTCAGCCCAACTTCTTACTGCACCTGCATATACATCTCTTTCGTTTAGAAAGACAAGCTACCATCTCCTGGTACACTTCAATCCACAACTGAAGCTTTGCAGCCTCCCCCTTCCTCGTTTCTCCATCAATCTCAAAACCGAACCCACCAGTTCACATTTCGTCTAAATCTCTATCACTATTTACGCCTTTCCCATACACCGACTGCCATACTCACGACCCCAACCAGCACCATCCGCCATACTGCCTTCATGCTCCTCTACACAAACCCAAACACTCCTTCCCGCTGCACATGCTTGCTATAGCCATCTACCTCAAATATATATCATCACAGGCATACATATATGCTCACGCCACGCACACATCCTACTTCACGCGCACCAGTCTCCATGCATGAACAATAGCCTCTCTCCTTTTTCACTTACACATCTTCTCGTAGCACTCCACATAAATGAATCCCCCTTGCGTGAAACATCCCAAGCCATCACAGTACACATGCAAGCCGAGCACCATGCTTGCTATGTTTCATTTTAGTTTTGCAGAGAATAGTTGTAACGACCTGACATTTTTCCCACCTCAAGTCGGTGATTAAACCAATTCGAAATGATCAAAATAATAGATTGTTATTGGCTTACACGGTTTAAAACAGAATTAACATAGAATCACAGAGTACAATAATTGCAGTGGATAAAATTTCTCATAAATATCAGAGTTCTACAAATTTGTACAGCGGAAGCTAAAAACAAAATATGTATACATGAGCTTCTTCAAAATAAATTTACTGTTTGTCGAGCCTAGCTTAAGAGACACATATACGCAGACAACTCTAGTTCCAGTAAACTACAATGAGGGAAAAAAGTTTAGTGCATAAAAATCTAAGATGCGACAAGTATGAACATTAAATCCCATGCGTGAGTGATAGTGCCAACAAATAAAATATGCAAGGCTTCTTGCCCAACCTATTCCCAATGCATGCGGCATATACCAAGGGCTATAGAAAAAGGCAAGTAAAGAAATGCAAATGGGTACATTCTCTAACATGCAAGTCAATTGGGTAGCTCCAGTTAAAGAAATGAATTCAGACAGAGGTATTCGTCATGCATGCAAAAATCAGTGATAGATTCAGCGGTGCCAAACACAATAATACCATTATAGGTGGATGTCCAAACTACCGGTTCAACAATGACAAATAATGGTGAAACGAGTTATCGGTAGCTAACATAGAAATAATGATGTGAAGTTAACAAAACCTTTTCTTCCAACCAACCATATGGATGTCTTTGTGAAATCATACTGCCAACCCAAATTTTTTCTTATATGTATATGTCGAAAGTATAGTATCAGTCCCTTACATATATTTGCCAAAATCAATTATCATCTCTGTTCTTATGCTTTGTAAAGATCCAGTATAGTGTTAGTTTATAGGATATGCTAAGATTAGAACTTGACGTGGGTGTTTCATGTTCAAGAGCAACATGGAAAAACTAAAACATGCAAGGGTCTCAGTGGCTAAATCTCGAAAGTATAGTGTTGTATACGAAAAGCAGTATGCATATAGGTCCATATAGAAGTAGAGGCCAGGTTTCTACATCAAGAATACATTAGGAATGGAAACCATAGCCATATTTACGTCAGTCCTGGTGTTAGAAATTCAGAGTTTGGATAGCTACATAGTTTGTTCACAAAACCAATTGGTTAATGTGAACTATAGCTTTCTAATATTTATCCAGGATCTTAGTTGAGTATTTCCCGATGTGGGACTTTTTTTTTTTCATCACTCCACAACTTTGAAGCACCAATATAACTTTTAACACACCCCCTTAATTTAAAGTTGTTGAGATAATAACCGAAGCACTTCACTTCGATTTGTGATGCACTTCTCATCACTTTCCTTTTTTTATATATATTTGTGATGCACTTCTCATCACCTCTTTTTTTTTATGCACTTCTCATTACTTTCAATTGTTGAAGCACATCTCTTCAATTCTCTCTTTGAATATTGAAATCCTGGGCTCTGATACCACTGTTAGGAATATTTTTTAAGAGAAGAAGAAGGAATTTTTGAGAAGATTATTTTAATGGGGAGGAAATTTTCATTGATTTTCTTTTGATTACAAATTTGATTGCATCCATACATCAACTTTATTGCCTTGCTTTTATAATGCATTGCATTCTCTAGAGTATTCTAGGAATGCCTTATCTAGAATATCTAAAATAGGATATTCTAGATTTTGCCTTTTATTCAATTCATTAATACAATTGCTAATTTAGCAATACAATTATTTGTTTCCTGAAAAGCCAAGATTATTTCCAACACTTGGTTAAGCGGAATACGGGTTGGAGATATTTCAACCAACAGCAAATACATGATCAATGAAATGAAATTTTAAGTGCCTAACGTTACTCAAGTCCAGAATGAATCAAACAGAGACTTCAGCAATCTATATAGCAACAAAAATGAAAGGCATACAACATGTATTGAAGCAGACACCCTAAACTAATTATGTTCAGTGAAACCAAAGTTATCTTCTTGGAATAATTTTAATCGTAAGTTATCCAATTGTAAGGACCTGACATTCTGCCCGCCTCAAATCGGTGATTAAACCAACTCGAAATGATTAAAACAACATATTGTTATTGGCTTACATGGTTTAAAACAAAATGAACACAGAATCACATAGTACAATAATTGCAGTGAAATAAAATTTCTCATAAATATCAGATTTTTACAAATTTGTACTGTGAAAGTTAAAAACAAAATATGTATACATGAGCTTCTTCAAAATAAATTTAGTGTTTGTCGAGCCTAGCACACGCGAGCGTCTCCATGGTTTCACATCATTTCCAGTTTGCGAGTTAGTATCTATAACCTGGAACACTTAGGGCCTGACCCGAGTGTCCCATGTAAAAACACAAAACACTCGAGTCAGGACTAAACTTATTTCAAGTTAGCACACTTCGTAAAAACATAATATAATTTGTTTAATACTAATAATTATTAAACACTTCGAGTATAACACCCATGAATTGCCAAAGTATAATCATGGAACAAGCAAGCAACGCAATATACAGAATGGTTTCAAGCCTGAATCAAGTGACCAAGAGAAAGATAAGAACATGGAAATATGTTACCGCATGCGGTGGGATATTGTGGTCTGCATTGCATAGCAGGAATAGTTTTGACATGCATGCAAAGGAGCGCAATGGGATAAATCTGCATGTAAGAATGGCCTTCTAAACTTACATACACGGCAGGTGCATGCATTGAATGTGCGGAACAAGGCAGACTTTATGCTAGAAGTAAAAGGGTGGACTCAACAAAATATATGGATAACCAGTTCTTAGCTAAAAAACTATGTTGAACCCTATAACGACCTGCCTTTTTGACCACTTCAAGTCGGTATTTAAACCAACTAGGAACATTCAAAAGGACGGGTAGTTATTTAGCTTAGTGGGTTTAAATAGAAAAAACAAAGAATCACAGTATACAATAATTTGCAGTAGAAGAAATTTTTATACATAAATAAGAGTTTACAAAAATTTTACTATACAGTGGAAGAATATACAGTGTACAAAGATTTTTAAATTAATGTTTTCTTTTTCAGTCGGTCCTTGCGTGCGCGTATGCATTTTGCATCTTCACGTTCCTCTCCAATTTGCGAGTTGAATCTTTAATTCTGGAACACCTAGGACCTGATCCAAGCGTTCCATGCAAAATGCACAAAACACCTGAGTCAGGATTAAACTTATTTCAAGTTAGCAAACTTTGAATAATACTAAATATAATTATTAATCCTGAATTTATAAAATGATCCAAGCATACTAATAGTGAACTTACCAAACCATAAATGAACAAGATCAAGGACCAAGGAATAATACGGGCAGTATATGCATGAGACATGTACTGAAAAAGAGGGATGTAAATTTTTACAGTGGCTACATGGTGATAATGCTCAAGCTGACACAAAGAAGGGGAAATGCACCACAACGCAAATGCTAGGAATGCTCGAATGACGCATTCCATGGTCTAGAAATCTCTCAATGATCAAAACAACATTTTGTACACGTATGAATATAAAGCAGCTTACTAAAATGGGATGGAAATTTACGTGGTCGGAATTGCAGTGGTCTATATATTAGAACAATGCTTGCAAAACGAAATCTAACATAACTGTTTTACATGTATATATTGCCATGCAATTCAATCGAAGCGAAGTAGCCAGAAGGAACAACAAAAGGGAAATTATGCACGCAACTGAAGATCTGATCCAACATGCACGAAATAGGTCTAGCAAATGTCACATTATACATTAATGGTTTGGCAATACAAAGGTGTAAGGGTGATTTATGTAGTGACAAAATTTACAATTAAGACATCATGACTGCATGCAATTCTGGAAGGGGTAGGACTTCACAGTATGTATTTTCCATCAATACTAAAGGGTATGATGAACTATAAATTTCTGGGCATGCATGTAATAAATGGTGTCTACGTATACAATACGCATATGAGATCTAGTTTTCTTATAGACTTATCCCACCAAAGTTACCGGGTATGCAATATGCACCGTAGTATCGAAACAACCCATTAGGTTGTTGCCAATCATATCAAAACAAATCCAGCATGGTGTCAACTTCACAAAATATATCACTATGGTACATTTACTTTTTTATGCGAGTATACAGACTCAAACAAGGAAATATTATAATGCAGCATGTATGAGGCATGCGGAAAAATGAGTAGTGTAAGTCACATGACAAGTTTCAACTACTGTCAAGCTGAAAGGGTAGCATAATATATCCAGGGTAACATGCATTGTAAGATTTCCTTGCCAAAAAAGAAAGATAGGGAATGGAATGAACAGCTTAAAAGAATAATACATACAGGGTTTTGCATGTGTGAGCAACGGATCCAATTATCAAAGCTTATACAAACCAAATAAAATGTATTCATCGGAAGGTGATACAGCCCCATAAATGGATTAGGCAAGGCGAGGGCCCACAAATAAATGAAACTACTTCATATATATATATATATATATATATATATATATATATAGTGTGCATGGGTTCCAAGTCGTTATAAAACACTAGAAGGTTTAGGGGGTCTGCTAACTTTTATGCATCTAGGTTAGAGAAGAAATAGGACCCAGGGCCGATAAGTCAATAAGGCTAGAACTGGGTCAATGCAACCTACCTGAGAATGTACAGGGAAGCCTAATGCACAATACCTTGCGACAGTTAAACGTGTATGTATGGTGGTTTACTTCAAATTGCTCATATACCCAAGGACTAATACGAAAGCAAAATAAATATAAGCGCATGAGACACAGAAAATACTCAATGGACTCATGGAGTGCCTAAAGATGACAAACAAAATCCCTGCATAAATTAAAGGATTCGAAAAAAGTGCCCATTTACCTAAACGACCAATGTACCGAGATCATGCTACTAGAAATCAAAACTGGAAATCAAAGTGGCAAAAAGGATGGAAAATAAAGTAACCGAGCAGCCTAACCAACTATACTTGGGAAAAACAAATTAGAAACTTAAAATAAGTCTAATCGTAAGTTATATATATATATAATTTACACTAAAGGTTTTATACACAATTCGAATTCCAAACAAAATAAAGTAAATTTGATTTATGAGGTTAAAATCTAATATATTTTGTTTTACTTTTAATTTGGATTGTGTTAGTGTAAATTACTGTAACGATCTGCCTTTTCGCCCGCTCCAAGTCGGTAACTAAACCAACTCAGAACATTCAAAACGACAGCTCGTTATTAGCTTACAAGGTTTAAAATAGAACAACACACAGAATCACAGTACACAACACTTTTAGCGGAATAAAATTATATATATGTATCAGAGTTTACAAAATATTTATACAACAGAAGATAAAATAAAATACATGAATTTCAAAAATTAAAGTTTTACACTTTTAGTCGGGCCTTGCGCACGCATAAGCATCTTGCGTCTTCACATTCCTCTCCAGTTTGTGAGCTGAATATTTAAATCTAGAACACTTAGGACCTGACCCGAGTGTCCCATGCAAAATACACAAAACACCCAAGTCAGGATCAAACTTATTTCAAGTTAGCACACTTCGATAAACGCATAAATAAAATTAGTTTAACCCAACAATAATTTAATGTTTTGAATATAGTAACCCATGAGAACTATCAAAATTCATACTAACCAAGTCAACATCATGAACCAAACAAGACAGAAATCGAGTGGGACTCATACCATATAATATGTAACAAGTAAATCAGCCCATATTGGTTCCGTATGGCAATTTATATGTGTCATGCATGAATATAAAGTTGGGCACGCATAGTAAATCAGTGTGTCCAACGTGTATAACTAGGAAAACAATTTACAGTGCCAATAATACAATGGTGGCAGCAAAGGTGACTCACAGCACGTAAATATTGTGTCCAAATTTTTATGTAGAAATATGTAGTGCATGGAGCAAAATATTTCAAGTATTTTTATATATTCCATGAACAACTTCTTGGTTTAGTTTCATCAGTTCAACAACAAAAAGTACACCCTTTGGAGCAACTACATGGATTCTCAAATGGGCTAATGCATGCAGCAAGGACATATTAACAATACCAATACACATGCGGCAAGGACGTACTGACAATACATGCAAAAGGGATCAAAGTGGCACATGCATTCATAATAGTAGGCTAACGATGCATGAACTGGGTAATATAGCAATATTTAAGTATCTATGACAGTTGGTCTCGAATGTACGCATGGTGTTGGCAATGCCAAATGTATGAAGCATTGGGGTACGTGCTCGAACAAAACTTAGGGGAAGGTCCAGATTAAACATGAAGGGTAGATAGTGAGGTAAATTACCTACGCATGAAGCTTAACCATATGAGTCATGGAATAGTAGAGGTAAGTGGTTTAATACTAGGAAATATGCATGTATACCTTTAAGTAACATATATGTGTGTGTGTATATATATATATATATATATATATATATATATATATATATAGGTGGAACACGCCCATGCACCAAACACACAACACACTTTGAATAAACTGCACATATATGTGAATCTACACACGAGAACATACAAATTAGTGAACTGCCGAGGTAATTGGAACAAGCACGACAACTAATGGGCAGGCATATATCCATTTCAAATAGGTAGCAACAAGTGTATAAGATACTATAGTGGTCATACATGGTCACGGTACAAAAAATAAAAGGACCAGCAGATTTAACCATGCATGACATAAAGTGTAAACAGATAGTATTTAACCAGTCGATATTAATGCCACAAAACCCAAATAAAATATTCGAATATGCATATACGTGCAAACACAAAAAAACACATATAGACATGCATGTGATGCTTAACGTTTAACCGGATCAGTATACACAACGTGCTAAGGTGAACATAGGGTAAATGCAGGACGTAATCAAACCGGGAACCAACGTGACAGCAAAAGGGAAATACAGTAAACCCAACAAATTGTACTTAGTGAGTCCAAAGTAAGGAACTTGCCAAAAGTTTAGTCATAAGTTAGACTTACTTTAGTTGACGAAGAGAGAGCGGAGAACTGTTAGAAGTGGAAAGGCTTCGCTTTGGTGTTGGTTCGAGGTCTAGCTTGATGGCAGTTGATGGCTCGGAGGTGAGGGCGATGGGCTACGAACGGACGACGGAGGAACGGATTTCAGACAAGAAAACAGTCGGAGCAGGGTAGAGTTCATTGGCTTCACTGAGTACACAAGAAACTGCGGCAGGCAGTGCCGACTTCAGGTAGGCATGGCTGCGGAGAGGAGGGACTTTGATATGAGGCAGAGCTTTAGTGATGCCACAGGTCTCGAGATTGAGGCGACAAGGGCGTGGACGAACTGAGGAAAAGCCTCGCGGTGGCTTGAACTTCGAGTAGGCGCCTGGCCAGGAGGTGAAAGGAGGACCGACGATGGAGGCGGTTTGGCAGAATCAAGCGTCGGCCATTTTGGATTTAGTTGGGCTAGTCGACTTGGGGTAAACTGAGTTAGACTTTGGGAATAAAAGTTTGGCTGATAAAACAATATAAATAAAAGAACAGTGGAAACAAAAAGAAAGTGAGGACACGCGGTGAACCCAAAACATGAGAAACGGACAAGTGTTTATTTTGTTCTTATTTAACGAGTTTCAAAACAAATAAATAATTATTTTCAAATGCATATCTAATTTTTAATCTAAACCAAATTCCTTTTTTTTCAATTTAAAAATTCTCAAGTTTAATAAAATCTGATTCTAAACACATAAAATAAATTAGGTTATAGTTTGTCAATTTAAATTGGGTTGTGCTACGAGGCCCTAAATTCATGGGGTACGAAGATGTGCGATTCACCGCAATTCATGGAGTAACGCAAGATTTTCTTCCCTGCTGTAACAGTAGCCATAGGATTTATTTTCGGGTAAACTGACGTATACTATTTCGGGCCTCCTAGAATTATCGATTTAAATTAGAATCAAAGTTGACACTATTAAAACAACTAGTTTATAATACCAATGACGTTTCATTAACAAAATCATCCCAGTTCAAATATTAAAATTTTAAATTTACACATGCAAAGCCAAATTTAAAATAAACTGATTCCAAATTTTAACCAAATAAAAATTTACTAAATACTATGTAACAGCTCGCACCTTCGTTCACGCAAGAAATTGTCCCCAACTTAGCCACCATATAGGTGTGGGTTTTTTTTTCTCAAAAGGCCTTGGCATTAGTAAGAGATGGACTCTACTATATAAGTACCCACTTCGCATAGGCTTCCATGATGTGGAACTTAGGGGTGTTACATTCTCCCCTCCTATAGAGCCCAACGTCCCTGTTGGCTCACAAACACCTCACCCAGGCGCTATGGTCCACACAGGGGCCACAATTCCGGCTGGGTATTGGCTCTAATACCACTGTAACAGCCGGCACCTCCGTTCACGCAAGATATTGTCCCCAACTTAGCCACCATATAGGTGTGGGGTTTTGTTCCTCAAAAGGCCTCGACATTAGTAAGAGACGGGCTCTACTATATAAGTACCCACTTCGCATAGGCTTCCATGATGTGGAACTTAGGGGTGTTACATACCAATTCAAATAAATTTTGAAATACTACTATCGATAAGTTTAACAAACAATTCTAAATATAAAAATTTGAATTCACTTAAACAAATTAATTCAAAACAACTAGAATTCAAATTAAAATCAAATATCATGTATGAACATAAAAAGTTTCAATACTAACTCAAATTAACTTCGAAATTTTAAATGTCAGAATTCTAGTTCGTTACAATCTTCCCCCTTAAGGATTTTCGTCCTCGAAAAGGAGAGATTGTTAAAACCAAATAACAATAGTTTCAAAATTTGGAAATCAAAACATGGTATAATTTCTTCGACTTATCATCCCGATTTATTTTCAAATCATTTGAAATCCTATTTATTTTTCATATTGAATCATACTCGCTTTGGGATTTCAAAACCAAAATCATTTCGAAAAATTCAAATATTTTACGATAAAAGACATAAACATTTATTTCCCAAGTCGAGAGGTTCCCCAAGTGACAAGGCTACGAGGTACGGCCTACGCATGTTTCGATTACGAATAATGACGTCTCTCCGGACCTCAGAGCAGACCATCACCAATCAAGATCTTTCAACCACGTTATACCTTTCTTTAGTCGTAGTTTACTCGAACCTTAGCGATAAATCATTTTATTTCATATCCCAAAGTTTATAAATCATTTCGCAATCATAGTTTCAAGTACTTTCAAATTGTGTTATTGTCATTTTCTAAATATTTCCAAATATCGGGATTTCAAGTTGTCAAACATTCTATGTTTATAAACTACTTTTATAAACTATTCATCATATCCAACATAATTGGAAAACCATTTTCGTTAAACAATTGGAATCAAATTTGATCAGTACAATTTTCATAATGGCCTTTCAACTAGGTTTCACACAAATTCAAGCTTTTAAATTTCAATCAAAGCCTTAGAAATTGTTTATACTTTATATAAGTCATATCAACTACCTTAGATCAAATTTCATTGTTTCACATATTAATATATTTGTTAACATAACACTTTGGACAACATCAACTTGGGGATTTATTTGTTTAACGTTACAAATCTAAAATTTATTTAATTCAAAGTTATTTTTAGCCTCTTTCGATATATGACATACTGGGTATACATGATCAAAGGTCATAGGAACAATGTATTGAATTCATAGGATCAAGTCAAATCGAGGCAAACATGAAACTTCAGGTTTAGAATAGATAGCTAACCACACAACGGTTCAAGTTCAAAATATTCGTTGAGCTCAAAGTTGAAGGCAACTTAAGATCAAATAGTCAGGTTTAACAAGTCCAAGTTAAGAAAGTCAAGGCAGTTCAATCACGGTGTACTCGAAAATTTTCTACTGTATCGCAAGTGATTATTCGTTTAGAAGTTCTTATTTGACTCATTCCTATAGTTTCAGGTGAGGGAAATCAGTCTTCTCCCCCACTTAGACATTTGTCATATTTTTAAATCACCTGCAAATTTCTTAAGTGAACTTTGATTTTATTCAAAACATACTTTAAGCAAAATAGTTTAGCTGCCTTTTATTATTCATGTTAAACATAAATTCATGTCGATTATTTATCTCCAATTTATTTAACACTCATCGATGTGTTTAGGTACTTGATTAGATTATAAGATTTATATACAACTTGATTAATTTCAAAACATTGATTTTCCAAATTTCAAATTTAGACATAAGTAAAGCGAAAAAATTTATATATAATTTTCAAAGCTGTGGACTTAGAAACCATTTAAAAATCCCCTTACTTAATTCAATGAGTTAAGGTTATACAAATTCTAATTTCAAGTTATTGATTTGTTATTTAGAGTTTGAAAATACTTAATAACTCGAAGTCTAACAAGTCTACCTCTGTTCTTAAAGAAATTTTGCCATACGTGGTACCGACGCATGTCTAAAAATCCCCAAGTACTAAATATATACTTGTTTCAACTCCAAGCGAAAATACTTAAAATCCTTAAATAGATATTGGAAGTTCCAACCAATGCCAATTATTAAAACTACTCACGAATCGTAGATACACAATGGTTACGCCTGGATCCCCCAAATAGCATTTGTACCCGTAGGAAGTCGCTTCCCTACAAATTTCGTCATGAGAAAATCAACAGAAGGCATATAAAAGAATTCAGCAAGCTTGAGATACTCACAAAGCGGGCAATCACTGCCACCTTATGCTCTTATATCTCAAGTGTTGGGCCGCAAATACACAATGGTTCCGCCTGGATCCCCCAGGAAACATCCGTACACGTAGGCGTTCCCAGTCCAACGGATTTTGCCATTACAACCCGACCATAAATCGCACCAAACACAATGGTTCAGCCTGGATCCCCCAGGAAACATCTGTTGCCGTAGGTGCTCCCAGTCCTATGAATTTGATTTTGCAGCCGAGTTCGAAGGAAACACACAAGTTTTACGTCCGGACAACCCAATGATCACATAAAATACCTACCAAATAAGTTCGCTAGTCACAAGAAGGTACTTCTCGTATCTTATTTGAAACATAGGATACTATATACATAGTAATTCATTTTATGTTTCGATATATCGCACTTAATTAAATGTCCATTTACATAAAATTTCCAAATCTAATTTTCAAGTACGTCATTCTCATATAAATCCATTATATAAGATTCTCAGTTTCACATCAATTTTATTCCAGATCAATAATTATCGAACCTCATACGTATATAATTTTATATATACAAGTTTCAAATTTCATATCAAAATATTCTTATATTGATAATAATTCACGATCAAATTAAATTTGTCTCAAAGCGATTCAAGTATTCAACATCATTTCAAAATTTAAATCCACATTTTCAATTTTGATTCATTATCAACACTCATACTCAATTTTGGTTTCCTATTATGATTATCGGTACTCAATTGAATATATATATTCGATCATTTTGGATCTTAATTTGTTCGGATTTAGATACATGTTTATCAAAATAACTAAGTTTCATAAAAGTAGTTTTTGGAAAAATAACAGTTTAATGTGAAATTAACTTAAATAAATAAATAGATTTTAAACTGGTTTTGAAATAAATATGCTTTGTAAAATACTAGCTTGATATACAATAGATTTAAATAAATAGATAGCTTTGGAAAATAAGTTAAATGATTATATATGTTTACAGATGGTTTGAAATAAATATATAGGTTTTTGGAAAAGTAAGTTTGAAAACAAAGATAATTAGACTTTTAACAAAATAATTTAAATAATATAAATAAATCTAATACCATAATTTCAAATAAAATAGCTTTATAATGAATAGTACTTTCAAAAATGATCCAGTCCGAATCAGTTATCTAAAATCCAATTTCTTAATCATTGTCGATTTTCAATTTTGAGATTAAAACTGGCTTTAACCTCAAATTCAATTCATTTACATTTCGACTCGGACCTAAGGTTCAAATTAGCCCCCTTACTTCAGTTTCCATTTTCATTTTCGATTTCCATCTAGTTTGAACTTAAATTTCAACTTCAATTTTATTCCACATCTAATGAAAATTTTCCAAATTCGCATTCATATTCGATTTCCAAAATTCTTTACACAAAATAATATAGGATTTTTTTCTCTTCGATATCAAACATTTAAATCTTATTTGAAAATATACATTATTCAAATAGTCACAAAATCTCCTGAAACAACTTTGTTCGAAAATATTTTCTCGCTTTCGATGCGCACTCTCATTTGTATGCACATTTCAAACAAAGTTTGTTTCGAAAAATTAATTCTAAATTGATTATAAGCCCATTGGAAACCAAATCTCATTTAACATTTCTTTTTCAAAAATCCAACTTGTCCATCATTGGGTCGATCCAAGGCAAAGGATTCGGGGAATACGAATCAAACAGTTTCAAAATTTTAAGCATGAATTGTTTGAATCGGTAAGCGAAAAGATGACGTCAGGTCGAGGGAAAACAAACATAACAATCAAAGCAACAAAAATTACATTTCCAGACACTCATTCAAGTTCAATTTTATTCCAAATTAATTTCGAATTTTATCCTAATTCATTTGCAATACATCACTTTATTTAAATTCCGCTTCTATTCAAGTTTGCAATACCTTATCAAAACATTTTATTAAAATTATTCAAATCTTATCTCAATGATCTCTAATTTTATCTCAATTCAGTTTCAAGTCCAATTTATACTTTACTCATTTATTTCGCTTATCCATTATAGTTCAAAATAACTTATCAAAACATTTCAAATATTTCTCTACACGGTTTCAAGTATTTTTCGACATTCAAATAAGAACCATACAACCATCCCATTTTCGAAACTTGAAAGTAAATTTCTGAGGATGATTGATCAATCAACAAAATTATCCTCAAGCGACTAGAATGTGATTCTGTATCTATCTAGTATACCTTGGACTTCATATATACGTTGATCAGGTGTATATGTAAAATCTCCACATACTAAATAGTCCAATGTCGATGTCAATAAATACTCGAAATCTTTATCATAAATTATATTTCAAAAATAATTACGCTTTCAAAACGATTTATTTAATTTCAAAATAATTATATTTTCAAAATACGCTCTCTCTACAATAATTCTGGTAATAATTCCACTCATTCTAGAGTATTGCAACTCTATCTGTAATGTGTTTTTAAACCTAATAAGCTAAGCTTTGTCAAACCAAAGCTCTGATACCAACTGTAATGGAACTAGGCTTTTCAACCCTCATACAACAGCTACCTTCCGTCGTGGCATTACATTGCTACCACGCACTTGCTTTTATGGCCACCCTCTCGGGTTCACGACCAACCCCTCAGGGACGTGGAGGAGTAAGAGTCCACTGCTCATCACCAAACACATGGTGAGAACCTCTTATCACGTTCACGCTACGACTAGCAAGCAAGATCCCATTTTCATTTCTATTTATATTCGAAAAGGAGAAGTTAATTTAAAATCAAAGTATGAAATAATTTCATCGACTTAAGATCCTGTTTTCATTTCTAATCATTTGAAATTTATATATTTCTTTTCATATAGAATTATACTCACTTCGGGATTTTAAAACCAAAAATTATTTCGAAAATTTCAAATATTTTTACGATAAATGGCATAAACCTTTATGTCCCAAGTCGAGAGGTTTCTCCCAGTGACAAGGCCACTAGGCACCACCTACGTATGTATCGATTTCGAACAATGATGTCGCTCCGGACCTCAGAGCATCATTAAGGGTTTACACCCACATCATACCTTTCTTCAGTCAGGGGTTACTCGAATCATAGTAGAAATCATTTCATTATATAAGCCATATCGAGTTTTTTTCAATAAATTTTAAAATATAGATAACGCTCAATTTAATAAAACAACCTAATATTCATAGATAATTTAATTGAATAAATTTTCAAGTTAAATAAAATTCAAAACAATTAAAATAAATTGGTTTATGACTTATCAAACAAAATAGAATCAAAGTTTACAAATATTGAAACAACTAGTTTTAAAATACCAATAACGTTTCATGGAACAAAATTTCAAAACAAACTAGATTTAAACATAAGTAAAACTAATTTAAAACGGACTAAATTCAAATACTAACCAAATATAAATTTTCTAAATATCGATTCAAATAAATTTCATAAATTGAAGACGTTAGAAAAACTGGTTCGTTACAATAGTATACAACAATCGAGGATGAAATACGATTTGTACAAATTTACTGGCCTTGGGCCCTATTTCTTCTCTAACCTGGACGGTTAGTCAATAAGGCTAGAACTCTGTTAATGCAACCATACCTATCAAATGAATTTCCATACTTAAATATAAATCTAAATCGTTTCGCAAGCAATAGTATAGGTCTGAGGTTATGAAGGTCAACAATGGTGGTTAGGCTAATGGGAAAATAAAGCGAACAAATCTTGGCTACAGGTCATTAAAGAGACTAGCGGTTGGATGAACATAAATAAATAAATAAATATATATATTAATGTGTGTGCTAACAACACATCTCGAGTTCAACTAAGAAGGTGTAAGACCATATATATATAATCAATATACAGTGCATGAGACACATAAAATACTCAATGGACTCATGGTGTGCCTAATGATGACGAACAGAATCCCCGCATAAAGTAAAGGAATCGACAAAAGTGCTCATTCACCTAAACGACCAATGTACAAAGATCACGCTGCTAGAAATCAAAACTGGAAATCAAAATGACAAAAAGGGATGGAAAATACAGTAATCGAGCAGCCTAACCAACTACACTTGGGAAAACCGAAGTAGAAACTTAAAATAAGTCTAATCGTAAGTTAAACTTACATTTAATCTCGGTCGCGCATACACAATGGTTATGTCTTGTTCCCTCAGATAAAATCCGTACCCTTGAGCAATCTCTGCTCTACGAATTTCACCATGACACACAACACGACCATAGATCGCAGATACACAATGGTTTCGTCTAGATCCCCCAGAAAACATTTGTACCCTTGAGCAATCACTGCTCTACGAATTACGCTATGCCAATTAAACTCATGGATCGAAGTCTACTTATAGTAATACTGGTGGTTACATCGTTACCACACATAGACCTTAAGCAATCACTGCCTCACGAATTACGCCATGTGGACCGCAGATACACAACGGTTATGCCTGGATCCCCCAGGAGACATTTGTACCTCAGGGTAATCACTACCCAGGCGGATCACGCCATAAAACGACCATAGATCGCAGCTACACAATGGTTTCGCTTGGATCCCGTAAGAAATATCTGTAACTGTAAGCTAACACAGCCCTACGAATTTCGCTGTGCAGTCGAGTTCATAAGACCATGGGTTACCCCCACATAATTCAAAGGACTACTCGAGTATTATATCTAGAAAACCTAATCTATATAAGATGAATCAATAGAATGAATCCACGATGTGGCCACAATGCGGATATCAAGCAGAAAGTACTTCCATATCCTTAGTTCAATACTATACATATAGTACTTCATTTCAAATCACATTTATATAAATATCCATTATGTAAAATTATCGATTTCACATCAATGATATTCCAAGCTAATAGATTTCGAGTCTCTTACCTTTATAATTTTTGTATAGGTTTCAAATTTCATATCAGAATGTTCATATATTGATAATCTTTAAATTTTCCATTTTCAAGATCAAATTAAATTGATTTCAACGATTCGAGTATTCAACATCATTTCAAAATTCAAATTTGCATTTATAACTTGATTTGAATGTTCAATATCATTTCAAAATTTAAATTCACCCTTACAATCTTCATTGTCCATATTCATATTCACTCGAATCTTTCCATTCAATCATGTTGGATCTTAAGTTGTTCGAATTAGATATATACCTTTATCAAAATAACTAAGTTTCATAAAATAATTTCAGAAAAATAATATCTTAATGCAAAACTAATTTGAATAAATAAATAGATTTTGAAAATGGGTTTGAAATAAATAGATATGCCTTATAAAATAACTAGCTTGATATACAATAAATTTAAAAAATAGCTTTGGAAAATAGTTTAAAAGGTTATATAGGTTTTGCAAATGGTTTGAAATAAATAAATAGGTTTTGAAAAAATAAGTTTGAAAAATTTTGTTTGAAAACAAAGATAATTGGGATTATAACAAAATAACTTAAATAATATAAATAGATCTAATACCATAGTTTCAAATGAAATAGTTTTATACTGAATACTATATTCAAAACTAACCCAATCTGAATATATTATCCAAAATTCACTATCTTAATTATTGTCGATTCCAATTTCACGTCTGAACTCAATTTAACCTTAGACTCAATTCAGTTACATTTCGACTTGAACCCAAAAGTTCACATTAGCTCATTACTTGAGTTTCCATTTGCATTTTTAACTTCAATTGAGTTCGAAACTTAAATCTAAATTTCAATTATATTCCAAATTGTATTAATTATTCAAATTCACATTCCTATTCAATTTCCTTAGAGATATTCATTCAAGATTCACACATTAGATTATCCCGATACAATAGCATTTTCATCATCTAGTTCGTACTAGAGAATCAATTCCTAATCTTATTGCAATTTTTCCATAATATATACATATTTGTGTATTAAAATATATTTCAGAATCCAATACTTGTTTTATCAAAACAAACTAGTAGCAATGCTACTATAATTGTCTCCCCCATTCTGAGACTTGATAATAAACTTCGATAACGTAAAATTATCATCGAAATTATTATCTAATGACAAAGTGGGTTCTCCAATCGAATGTATATTTTTTTCAAAACATTAAAAAAATCATTCGAAATATTTTCATTTGAAAATACTTATATAATTTACTAGCATATCTAAATTGCTTGGAACAATTTCATTTCAAAACACTTGAAACCAATTTCAACATTCCAGAATCAAATTCTTTGATAACCTATACATCTAGTTCCAAGGAAGAAAATACATATTTCCCATTTTACAAACTAAAAAAAATGAATCCGCAACAAGGGCTGAAGCCGAGACAGCCAAGGATGCTCAGGCTCACAATCTATCAGCGGCGAGTAAACTTGTACAAGTAAGAATAGTATTCATACATGGCCAAGCTTCAAACATGAGAACGTATTACCCACAAGAAAAGAAATGGAAAACATGGACCAAATGTACATGAATGAAGCCAATGCCAGAATGCATAGCAGGCGTTTTCAAGGTGTGTTCTCATCACTATTTCAAGTAAAGCAACTTGGATAGTATTGTTTTAAATTTATGAAATTTATGTAAATTTAAATTATATTTTAAATGTCGAAATTTCGGGGTCGGTAAATTTATAACAAAAGTTAGCAGAGCCTCTTAACCTTCTACTATTTTATAATGACTTGGAACCCACACACTCACACACACACACACACACACACAAACACACACACACACACACACACACACATATATATATATATATATGAAGTTGTCTTATTCATTTGTCGGCCCTCACCTTGCCTAATTCATTTATGGGTTGTAGCACCTTCTGATGAATACATTTTATTTGTTCTTATACATGCTATGATAATTGGATCTGTTGCTCACGCATGCAGCAACCTATATGTATTATTCTTTTAAGCTGTTCATTCCATCCCCTATCTTTTGTTTGGCAAGGAAATCTTGCATGCATGCTACCCTGGATATATTATGCTACCCTTTCAGCTCGACAATAGTTGAAACTTGTCATGTGACTTACATACTCATTTTTCTGCATGCCTCATACATGTTGCATTATGATATTTCCCAGTTTGAGTCTGTATACTCGCATACAAAAGAAAATTTACCATAGTGATATATTTTGTGAAGTTGACACCACGTTGGATTTGTTTTGATATGACTGGCAATAACTTAATGGGTTGTGTAACGACCCGCATTCTACACATTGTAGAATATTTATTTCTTTTTCATATGAAGTCATGGTTGTGTAACTTTGGGAAACGATTATTGGGGTCATTTCTCATATTCACGATTTTTGCCAATTTTTGAATGACCGTTTTGCCCCTAGCGAATCATGTTTCATCTATAACTTTTGATTGGTAAGGATTTTTGAGCTGAAACCACTTCCACTGGATTCGGATGATTGATTAACTTTCTGTAGAGTGGTCACATTAATCAAACGGACTTACCGTTTGGGAGATATGGCAGAAATAAGGTTTGGAAGGTGAAAAACAGCTTAATCGGGCTTAATAGGGTAATTAGCAGCTAGGCCCATTAGGGATTTCGGGATTAGGTTTATTTAAGGGTTGGAAGGGGTTAGAGAAACCCTTCTTTGTCATTTTTATAGCCGCCACTTACACTTCTTCAACCCTAGCAATGGCGTCCACCTTATAAATTCATCCTTAATCACTTTCTAATCACATATTAGCCTAATCAACATTAAATTAAAGCGGATTAGCATAGAGATCGAGGTACAGCTGCTAGAACACATAGATATTAGACCCCATATCAGTTAGATTTTCAGATCTGAGATTTAATTGTGGCTAAGGTAAGTGATTTGCATTGTTTTTCACTAATTACGGCTAATTAGGGGTGATTAGTGATAATTAACGAAATTATGCATTATAAAAATCTGGAAAAATATGTAGAAATTCTTAAATATTATTTTATGCCTCTGTTAGAAATTTGGGTTAATTTGGACGTGTTCTGCTAAACA
This sequence comes from Allium sativum, assembly GCA_030737875.1. Lineage (NCBI taxonomy): Eukaryota > Viridiplantae > Streptophyta > Magnoliopsida > Asparagales > Amaryllidaceae > Allium > Allium sativum. The sequence goes on from CM060910.1 coordinate 622,776,482, forward strand.
TATGGCTAAATCATGATTAAGGAGATTAAGGGGAAAACATAGGTTTTGGGTATGTTTGATCCATATTATCATGTCAAGTTGTTATTTTGGTGTTTATGGTTGATTATACATGCTGCTATTACTATTTGGAATATTTTGTGGTTGCATAGGAAAGTTAGAATGGTCGAAAACGCCATCAAGAAGCGAAAATTGGTAGTTGGAAAGTGATGCAGGTTTTGCGTCGCACGGAGCGGCTCCTAGGAGATCGACCGTGGGGAACCGAGCGATTCCTAGGAGATCGACCATGGGGAAGTGAGCGATTCCTAGGAGAGCGACCATGGGGAAGTGAGCGATTCCTCGGAGAGCGACTGTGGGGAGCGAGCGGTTCCTCGGAGTGCGACTGTGAGCAAGCGAGTGGTTCCTCGGAGAGCGACTGTGGGGAGTGAGCGGTTCCTCGGAGTGCGAATGTGAGTAAGCGAGCGATTCCTAGGAGAGTGACTGTGGGGAGCGAGCAGTTCCTTCGAGTGCGAATGTGAAGAAGCGACCGATTCTTAAGGGAGCGACTATAATGAGATCTGATCCATGTGAATGCAAGCGAATCCGTGGAAGAAGGAGCGAGCGACCGAGCTAGAGATGGAAGAATGAGCGACCGAGCTAGGGAAGGAAGAGTGAGTGGTCTCTATGGAGTATGAACAAGCAATGATGACCATGGGTTCTTCTGAAGATCGATTCCAATTCGACCAAAACCCGAGATGCAAAGGAAGTCCAAATGAGAAATTAGGACTCAGGATCCAGATGGGAACCAACGAGTTAATTTAATGATCGGACTTTGCTGCGGGACGTGTGAAAAGGGGTTATCAATGTTTATAGCTTTGGTTCACCACGAAGAGACGGATTAGCAGCTATGGATCAACGCACTGTGATCATTATGACTTCCAAGGGCAAGTGATCGTAGCATGGCTATGAGCCAGCACAGTGGAGTCGTCATGACTCCAAAGGGGCAAAGTGGACATAGCAAAGGATTGGTGGCTATGGATCAGCGCAATGGGGTCATTGTGATGCCAAGGGAAAACTGATCGCAGCAAAGGATTGGGTGACCAAAGTGGTGGATATCGTATGCTTTACGCACTGAGCGAGAGATGTGAGGATGATTTTTATGTTTGATGTTTGCTATCACTATGTCATGCACACTCCCGTATTACCTTTACACTTTATGTTAGTGTTACCTTAGAATCTTGTTATGTTAACTCTTTTGTTGCAGGTCCAGGTTCAGATATGATTTATTTATGCCTGTTATTGTTCTATTTTGCAGCTTATCGCTCATACCAGACTTTTGTCTGACCCAAAGTTTTATGTCTCTTCTTAATACTCTGTGTGCTCTTAAACGGGAAGACTGGAGACAGGTTAGGTGGTATGCATGAGTAGCTGTACCGGAGACGAGCAGGAGGCTTCCACGTATGATATATATATATTCTCCTTTTGTTGTTGATGGTCACTGCTTTGGGCATTATTAGTGCACCTTTTCTATTTTGCTTTAGAGACAGTATTTTAAAATTGCAATAATGATGGTAATGGATCATAAGTTGTATTTTTTATTCTGCTGCTGTGATGGTTTGGTTTTCAGCTTATGCACTGTCTCGCCTGTTTTATGTCAAAGTTATGTTATTATTATATTTTATCCCATGCGCTGTGAGATATACTACAGATTCTTTGATGATTAATAGTTTCGAATACTTTTCTTTTGACGACTGTCTCGTGCTAGTCGGGCATTGGCACAACGCATTTCAGAGAAATATTGGATGGTCTGGGGCGGGTCGTCACATTTGGTATCAGAGCTCTAGGTTGCGTGGTTTAACCTAAGGGAAGATATCAGGGAGAGATAGCGCATGTATATGAGAGCACATATTTGTGATATTTTGGTTTTCTAAAGCTATATATATATTATTCATATAACCGAGGATGAAACTGCACTGGCACCACTAAAGAGATGTTTAATCGATTTCTCGTTTTACAGATTGAACGATGAGCCGATATACGAGGAGTACGGGACCAAGGGCCAATGATAGGAATGCCCCTGATATGAGGATGATGTTTACCACCTTCATGAGGGAGATGCTTAGGGATGTTCAGGGAGCAGCTCCTAATGCTGCTAACGGTGGTGGTGCGGTGGTGCAGGCGCCTAAAACCGATTTCGCCAAGCTTAACAAGGATTATACTAGTCTTGGTGGGAAGCCGTTCCACGGAATGGAATCGGAAACGAAAGTCCAAGATTGGATGGATAGTTGTGAGTGCATCTTCGAGGATTTGGGGATCAATGATGCAATAAAGAGGAAGCTAGCATCACGTCAGCTCCAAGGATGGGCAATGAATTGGTCGAATGCTATTAAAGCAGCTACTCCAGAGGATCAAGTTACTTGGAATCAGTTTAAGTCTCACTTCAGTGGAAAGTTTATTCCAGCTACTCAGAAATCGTAATTGTTTAGGAAATTCTTGGAGCTTAAGCAGAATGGTAGGGCAATCTCGGTAGTATATTACTGAGTTTGATACTTTATTGAAATATGGATTATCCCTTATCGATACTGCTGAGAAGAAGAACGAAAAGTTCAAAACTATCATAGATGGGTACTTGGGGGAAAGGCTTATAAACCACATCGATGAGGCATTCGAATCTATTGTGGGAAAGGCATTGAGATCGGAGAGTCTTTACCCTGAGTCAAATACCGAGGTTGTTACTGCATCTACAGGAGAGCCAAAGCCGCAAGCAAGCGGTGGAGGCAAGAATAATTTTCAGAATAAGAGGAAGCTAGACCAGACCAAGGATGGTCAGAGAAAGGAAGACAAGAAAGATATCGAGTGCTTTAGCTGTGGCAAGAAGGGCCACTATGCCAAAGATTGTAGAGCCAAGCCTGTGGACAGGAAGTGCTTCAACTGTGGCCAAGTGGGACATCTTAAGGATAAATGTCCGCAACCTCCTAAAGAGAAGCAGATCGTGAAAGCATATGCTATCAATGTTGTTCCTTCTTCGTCAAATGCCCCAACTGCTGCGTAGAAGGAAAAGAATATCATGATTTGCTTTCTGTTTATGATGTTCCAGTTCGAGTATTGTTTGATACCGGGGCTTCCCATTCCTTCATATCTAGTGACCTGGTAGATAGGTTGGGATTGGAACCCGAGATAGTTGATCAACCTTTAGTAGTGACGAACCCGATTGGTGGTTCGACTAGCCTTAGTATGATTACCATAATGTGGTCTTATTGAGTCATGGATGTATGTATGCTTGTGATTGCTTTGTTTTGGGCTTCACTGGGTTTGGCATTATTTTGGGAGTCGATTGGCTCCAAAGGTATGGGGTGGTGGTGGACTGTGAGGGATCTTCAGTGACCATTAGGGCGGATGATGGGCGGAGGGTACTGTTTGGTAGCCTACCTAGTGATGGGGTGATGGCTAGTTTTCTAAATTCCCTCGACATCCCGCATGATGAGTTGCCAGATGTGCCTATTGCTGGCAAGTATCCGGACATCTTCGGGGGAGTGACCGGACTTCCACCACACCGAAAGATCAAGTCTCGGATTGATTTAATGAAAGATGTCAGGCATATAGTGATGCCTCTTCGTCATATAGCGCCAAGGGAGCAGCATGAGCTCAGGATGCAAGTGAGCGATCTTTTGAAGAAGGGATTTATCAGAAGAAGTGTTTCTGAGTGGGGAGCACCAGTTGGGTTTGCTACCAAGGCCAATGGTTCCCTTCGATTGTGTGTGGACTACCGCGAGTTGAACAAGGTGATGAGGAAGAATAAATATCCTATTCTGTGGATAGATGATTTGTTTGATCAGTTGATGGATCAAGAGTGTTCTCCCAGTTGGATCTTGTGACAGGTTTTCATCAGCTCAGAGTGGCAGCTGAGAGTATACCTAAAACGACATTTTGGACGCCGTTTGGATTTTATGAGTGGTTGTTCATGCCATTCGGGTTGACCAATGCACCAGCATATTTTTTGGATCTTATGAATAGGGTATTCAGAGATCAATTGAATAAGTTTGTTCTTGTGTTCGTGGATGATATCTTGGTATACTCGAGGACAGAGGAAGAACACAAGGAGCATTTGAGGATAGTGAAGGAGGTGTTGAGAAAACACTAATTGAAAGCGAAGTTTTCTAAGTGTCACTTCTGGAGGAGGGAAGTGAGATTCTTGGGCCATGTTGTTTCAGAGAATGGCATTGCCGTAGATCCTGCGAAGGTGGCTACGGTACAAGATTGGTCTACGCCCAAGAATGCAACAGATGTAAGAAGTTTCTTGGGGTTAGCTGGATATTATCATAAGTTTATCCAAGAATTCTCCCAGATAGTCGCACCGTTAACTCAGTTGACCAAGAAGAATCAAGCTTTTGCTTGGGACGGAAAGTGCGAGAATGCTTTTAATGGTCTAAAGGAAAAACTGACGTGTGCACCAGTGTTAGTCATTCCTAAAGGGATTGAAGAGATGACGGTATACACGGATGCCTGTGGTACTGGATTAGGTGTTGTACTAATGCAAGGAGGTAGGGTTGTAGCTTATGCTAGTCGGCAACTGAAACTGCATGAGAAAAGATATACTAACCATGATTTGGAATTGGCAGTGATCGTGTTCGCATTGAAGATGTGGAGACATTATCTCTTGGGAGAAAGATTCGAGTTGTTTACCAATCACAAGTCATTGAAGTACCTTTTCTCCCAAAAGGATTTAAATCTTTGTCAGCCGAGATGATTAGAGTTCTTGGCTTCGTATGATTTCAATATCGCATACACACCTGGAAAATGTAATGCAGTAGTTGATGCCTTGAGTAGGAGACTTTCTTGTTTAGGGTCTATGTTTCTGGAATGGAAGAAACTGGAATATATCACGGGATATGATTTCAGACCTACGTGTGAATTGGATCTAGCTATGTTAGCAAGCTTGATGATCAGACGAACTTTGATTGCGTATTGGCCCGAAAATCCGTACCAATTTGAGCTGACTAATATCCTACACATTCAACTCAAAGTGCACGAAAGTTCAGATCATTAATAGAAAGAAATAAGAGGATGCGAAAGATAAGATATAACTAATAGAATAGAAGAAGAAGAAAATCACAACTAAACAGAATCAAAGTAAACCGGAATCTCACAGCGGAACGAATAAATTGTATTATAACATAACTTTCAAATACAAAATCTGAATTTGTACTTACATATCATATCAGAGTATAACTCATATACATCACAGCGGAAATAATATCTAAATAACTAATCAGGGAAACCTCCAGTTTTGAGCTCCTCCAAGTATATCTACAAAGCCTGAAACACTTGACAGTCTGTACAAATTGGGGCACCTAAGATTTTAAGGAAAACAACAAAATAAACTCTGGGTCAGTCATGGGACTGGTGTGAGCAAACTCCAACCATACTGTTTAACTTTGAAAATCCTTTTGAAGAAAAAGATAATAGTAAGACCAGCACACACATAAACATGGACGGTTTTTACCTTACTATAACCCAGAACACTTTGATATCAAAATCTAGTGGTATTATGATAATGTATAAACAAATAAATATCCATGTAGCAGAACGCTTGCATCTCACGCTTCACATATATATAATATAAAATCAAAAACCGCAGAGCGCTTATTGGAGATTGGATTCCAACAGACAAGGTATGGGAGCACCTTCCAATCAGTGTACTCTAGAGAGGATACACTGGGGTTCAACAAGAACGTCTTGCAACCCGGCCTCACATGACCGCCCACTCATTTAGCTTGAGTGAGAGAATATATTATCACCCACGGTTGTTGTCCATCCAACCATAATCCGAAGATACAGAATCGAAAAGAAGAACAATATGAATTTTCTCTAAATCGGTGATAATACACCCTGCTTGGGTATGACCCAACAAGCCATGCTGCCCTTCCCAACTTTTGTTACTTCCTGGTTGTGAGGCTAGAGGCTACATCTATCTTCAGAACATTTGATCACCATTCACTTTGAATGCCACATCGTCAAACCTGTCAATTCATTAATCGATTCCCAAACATGTCATGGGTATTAAAAGCAAAGAGGAACGAATTCCTCTACCACCAGACGTAATACCTTTAAGAGATCAAATATATGTGATTTGTTAGGTATACTCTGTCAGACACTCGTCTATACATGTTGTCTTGGGGCTGGACAAACAGAAAGCACCATTCTGGAACAGGACGACCCTTGCATTTCACTTCGTCTTCAATTTTCTCTAGCATAATATAATTCGCAATGCTTATGCCTATACGGATTGGTTTTTAGATAATATATCCAACCGGTCTCTCTGTATTGACAACGATGGTCAAAACACTTCGATAGTCGGTTATTTAACTATCGAAGTAAAAACATTCATTTAAATGTACAACAAAACATCACACAACCACGGCCCTTTTTATTTAACGTTCATTCTTATTATTCAAGTTTCTATATCTTATTAGATATTTCTCAAAACCGTTATTAGCCTTTTCACACTTCTTTATTTTCTACACTTGGATATTATACCCTATCTACATTGGAAAAATATTTCCAATTTCATTATAATTCATTTACACTTCTTCGAGGAAAACATAATGAATTTCCAACCTTTCTACGGAATAGTGTTATATATAATAATCACGTTTAAGCTTGGTTAACAACAGTAATTTATCATTATAGTAAAAACTTGCAATGTGCTGTAATATTGTCCTTATAACAAATCTCGACATAATGGTCACGCTTAAACCTAGTTAACAGCGTTATTTTATCGTTATCGTTTATTTATTAAATCAACATAACGTTGAATTTCCATTCAACATGGTTCAAATAGTGCATATCAAAAACAAGCAATACGTATAAATATTGAGGAATCCGGTTGGGTTCCTCCAACCGTTTTCCTGCATCCACAGATGTTAGCCAACACAGATAATACTAATTCCATATTATGGAATACTATAATCGATGGAATCAGTATCCAACCAATGATGGGTATATATACGATGATATATATATATATATATATATATATATATTTCAACCAATTTAATTGTAATCTACCTAAACGACAATCATACAGCATTCAACCAATATTTAAAATATAATTATAATATTTAAAGTAGATCAGAATTAGTGAATTTATTCACCTTTGCGCGTTAACCGTTAAATAACGATTTGCGTCGTTTGATTGTGCCAGACACTTTAATCTGTCATAATTCAAACGAACTCAGAAACACTCCACACCAATTCTGGTACGTAGTCCTCATCCGTATGGTCCTAACGAATCAGCCTGTTCATGCAACATTTGAATTCGTCCCATTACCAATCTACACGCTCCATCCTGTATCTTCCCATTTGGCATATCTCCATGTCCACGCCTCCTATCCCACGCATGCATTACTATGTATTTTCTTCTTCTATTTTTCGTGTGGGCTTGATCATTAAACACTCAGCCCAATGCCCTTAACGGAACTGCACCCGCTACAGTGCCCTGTAGCATCTCTTTCCACATTTCCTATAGCACCTTATACGTGACCACTAGCTTTCCTGTACCTCGTCCGGCGAATCCATGCCACCAGTCGACACCCTCGGCACCGCTGAACCTCGCTGCGACTCCTCCGGCACCGACGAACTACACCACCAAACTCGACACAAGCCAGTACTTCAACCCTATTCAGCTCACCACTGAAACACAGTTCAAGCCATGTATATAACACAAAAGTATACCTTCTCCACTTATTTATCATGTACTCGCGGGTACATGCTCCATGCATTTCCATTTGCCAACCTGCTTCTACTCACTATCTCCACGCAATATGCGTGCTGTTCCAATCATACCCCCATGTAAAACCCATGCCTGCTTCACTTTTCATTAACATGCTTTCACAGTCCATATTTGGATCTTATCCTCCTCTAAACTACTCCTTCCGTACCTTTCTGCCCAGCATCCATTTCGTTTCCCTTTTCCTCCACTATTCTTCCCAATACTCAGTTCAAACCCTCCCTTGCTACACTCGTTGCCATCTCTCTTCTTCATTTTTTTATTTATCAATTTCGAAAAATGTTGAGAGTACGGATCCCCCTTCCGACTTGATTTTCACGTCGTTCCCTATATGCCTGCGCTAAGCCCCAACGCAGCCTTATCTCTTCATATAGCTACAAACCAATTTCTCCTTTCCACCTAACACCGCATGATATTTTCAAAAACTCATTTCCAGTATTTTTGAGATGGCTATATGCTTGTACAGTACCCATGCATAGTGCAAAATCGCGTGCAACACCTCTTACATATGCTTAGTTCTTCATGCTTTTCCGCAGAGTCCAGCCCGATGCCATCATGGACCTCACAACCTCCAGCTCGCACTCGAGAACAGAACTCGTAATTTCTCGACCAACGTGACGGATAATGTTCCATCTCCCTGAGCTGCACTCAGCTCTGCTATTGTTTTGGAAATGATTTTGAGAAGTATATCGGTTTAGTTCAAGTTTTCGAAGATAATTAATCACTTTGGTTTTGTTTCTTTGAGTCATCCAATGAACGAGACTGTTACTTTATTTAATGAGATAATGACAATTTCATTTCTACATCATGTAAGAGGTGAAATTTTCAACGTCTGTGTATGTAGGGTATGGTGTAGATTTGCTTGATTTGGAACGATATCTGCTTCGTGAAATGTATGGCTTATGGTAGAATAGGATGGTAGATTAGGCTTACCTTGGATTTGATTAGCATGTATTTTCCTTTCCTAGTTTGGATTTTAGAAAGCATGGCCATTGAGATTTGTAACAGGAGACTACGAGAGCGTACAAGCCTTAAAGACAAAGAAATACCTATATATATTTCTTGATTAGCCTAGATGTAAAGTTTTGCTGTAGACAAGGTAGGCTATTTATATTGATTTCACGAAAACTCAAGACATGCAGCTTCATAGGGTAGGTCGAAGAACTGAGAGACAGTGTCAAATCATGTAGTACATGTGGTTTCATTCCTTAGGTCTATGCCTCTAAATATTGGTTTGCGCGCGCACACTTAGACCTGAAGTTTAGAGAGATGGGTTGGCATGGCTGTTGTGTATTCTGACTAATGAAAAGAATAGGGTATGTTGCATTTGCTTCAATAGAAAGCTATCAGTAGATATTGTCATATACTAGATATTTTCTAAGGGTATCGGTTACGTAAATTTTCGTCTGTGTCCGAGCCGCTATGGATAGAAGTAAGATAATGGTCGTGTCCAGCGAGGTGTCACGATCCCAAAAATATAATAATATCGGTAGGTTAACTCATATTGTGAAACCCCAAAATATTGATATAGCGTGCATAAATACTTCAAATAAAAAGTTGCTATTTAATTAATTAAAAATTACAGTAAAATTATAAAAATTAAATTATCACTACGTCTCAAAGGAATCTTATCCAAATTCGAATCCGATATTTAAATATATTTAAATAACCGTTATGGCCATAAACGAATATGCCGCTGTTTTTCTGAATGTTTAATTTGGACATAACTTCCCATTTATAATACGAAAAATCTTGGTTTTTCACTTCCATTAGAAAAATACAGTTCAAAAGATTCCAACGGTTCTTGTTTCGAAGAAATCCGCTAATAACGGGTCCTGTACACTCAGTTGAAGTTCAGAACGTTAAATTACGAACTGCCGTGATATTACGGGCTTGATTATATTTAATATATATTTTTATACATTCAACTTCATTTTAATTAATATATTAAATCCACTTATATTACGAAATTCAATATTTAAACTGATTTAAATATTCAAATACAAACCGATAAAATGCGGGACGTTACATTCCTTCCCCCTTAAAAGAATTTCGTCCCCGAAATTACTAAGGTAGGGAAAACGCTACAATCCATATTATAACCAGGTAAAAATCATGTATTTAATTTCTTAAATTTAGTTTTCAATAGAACCAATTAACTCAAATAAAAATGTTAATTACTTCTTATTAACAAATACTTTCAGAAATTCTGAAAATTTCGTAACCGCTTAAATTTTCAGAGAATTCTGTCAGCATCTCCTATGCATGGCTCATTCGGTACTACTACAACATGCCTCTCTGGGATTTTTCCAATTCAAAAGAAAATCTACAGCCAAACGGCTTGCCCAATAGACTCCTAGATATCTCATATCCAATATAAATGTGTACCTTTTTGGTCGGGCATCCTTCCAACTGATATCATCTTCGAACATACTCATACATTTCCAATTGATCTCCACCCGACTCATTCTCAAATTCAATCATTCTCTTATATCCAAGCCAAAATTCATTTCACATTGCAGTTCCCAATCTCAATTTCAAATTCTTACTCCATAATCCAATTTCATAATAAGGTTCAGTTCCAGTCCAAAATCTTAATTCACAAATTCAATAACTTCACCAAGTTAAATTTTTATTCCAATACAATTTCCACTTAACTAGCTTTAATTCAATTCCAATTTTATTTAACTTATTTTTGAGTTAAGTTCTAATTTATTTATTCAATTCTACCATTCAATTTATTAAATATTAGAATTCAAATTCCAGAGTTTTTATTTCAAATCAGTTTGAAATAACCATATATCTTTACATAAAATGGCAATTCCAAATATTTGAATTCTAGGATAACTTTTTTCCTCAAAATAATTCAAAACCAAATCAATGGTTATAATCCGTCACTTAGAAACTCGAAAATGAACACCGATGATGTCGCGATCATCATTGGAATTATTTTCCAGTACCCAAAGTGAGTTCAATACTATATTACTTTCAAAACTCATTTTTAAACCATTTATTTTGAAATTACATCAAAATATCCTTTCAAAATGCTTGGAAAACATTTTTAAATTCCCAGGATTTAGAATTCCATATATTAAATCCAAATTCATTTATAAATCCTTTTCCAAATTACTATAGTCTTAAATTCCAAACCTGATTTAAATTTAGATTTAGTTCATCTGATTTGTATTTTACACTTACGTGAATTTCGATTGGTTATTTACATAACAAACTCAATTATGATCTTATTCGATTATAATAATGATCACATCAATATATTATAATAATATCAAGATATATACTTCTTTATATCAAAATATAATTTGGATAAATTATTTCATTTATCTAGCTTTTAAAACAATATTGTTTCGAATAACTTTGTTCAAGAGTTTCGAAACACATATCGATACAGTTTGCACTACCGTATCGACTAGAATTCACAAACCATTCGACAAACCAACCAACACAATATAAAATAGTTTTTTATCGGTTTTCAAATACACGCTCATATATATACACTCAAACTCAATCTAGAGTATTACTAACTCCATCTCTATTGAGTCACGCCATAGAGCCAAGGTAATCACTTAACCTTCAGCTCTAATACCAACTGTAGTGGCCAGAAAATCCGTACCAATTTGAGCTGACTAATATCCTACACATTCAACTCAAAGTGCACGAAAGTTAGGATCATTAATAGAAAGAAATAAGAGGATGAGAAAGATAAGATAGAACTAATAGAATAGAAGTAGAAGAAAATCAACTCTAAACAGAATCAGAGTAAACTCGAATCTCACAGCGGAACGAATAAATTGTATTATAACATAAATTTGAAATACAAAATCTGAATTTATACTTACATATCATATCAGAGTATAACTCGTATACATTACAGTGGAAATAATCTCTAAATAACTAATTGGTGAAACCTCCAGTTTTGAGCTCCTCCAAGTATATCTGCAAAGCCTGAAACACTTGACTGCCCATACAAATTTGGGCACCCAAGAGTTTAAGGAAAACAACAAAATAAACTCTGGGTTAGTCATGGGACTGGTATGAGTAAACTCCAACCATACTGTTTAACTTTGGAAATCCTTTTGAAGAAAGTTATAATAGTAAGACCAGCCCACACATAAACATGGATGGTTTTTACCTTACTACAACCCAGAATACTTTGATACCAAAATCTAGTGATATTATGATAATGTTTAAACAAATAAATATCCAAGTAGCAGAACGCTTGCATCTCACGCTCCACATATATATAATATAAAATCAAAAACTGTAGAGCACTTATTGGAGATTGGATTCCAACAGACAAGGTATGGGAGCACCTTCCGATCAGTGTACTCTAGGAGGGATACACTGGGTTTCAACAAGAACGTCTTGCAACCCGGCCTCACATGACCGCCCACTCATTTAGCTTGAGTGTAGCGAATATATTATCACCCGTGGTTTTGGCCATCCAACCATAATCCGAAGATACAGAATAGAAAAGAAGAACAATATAAATGTTTTCTAGATCGGTGACAATACACCCTGCTTGGGTATGACCTAACTAGCCATGCTGCCCTGCCCAACTTTTGTTACTTCCCGGTTGTGAGGCTAGAGGCTACGTCTATCTTCAGAACATATGATCACCATTCATTTTGAATGCCACATTGTCAAACCCGTCAATTCACTAATCTATTCCCAAATATATCACGGGTATAAAAAGCTAAGAGGAACTAATTCCTCCGCCGCCAGACGTGATACCTTAAAAGATCAACTATACGTGATTTGTTAGGTATACTCTATCAGACACTCAACCATACAAGTTGTCCTGGGATTGGACAAGCAGAAAGCACCATTCTAGAATAGGACGAACCTTGCATTTCATTCCGTCTTCAATTTTCTCTAGCATAATATTATTCGCAACGCTTATGCCTATACGGAGTGGTTTTCAGATAATATATCCAACTGGTTTCTCCGTATTGACAATGATGGTCAAAACACTTCGATAGTCGGTTATTTAACTATCGAAGTGAAAAACAAACATTCATTTAAATATACAACTAAACATCACACAACCACGGCCCTTTTTATTTAACATTCATTCTAATTATTTAAGTTTATATATCTTACCAGATATTTCTCAAACCCGTTATCAGCCTTTTCACACTTCTTTATTTTCTACACTTGGATACTATACCCTATCTACATTGGAAAAATATTTCCAATTTCATTATAATTCATTTACACTTCTTCGGGGAAAACATAATGAATTTCCAACCTTTCTATGGAATAGTGTTAGATATAATAATCACGTTAAAGCTTAGTTAACAACGTTAATTTATCGTTATAGTAAAAACTTGCAATATGCTGTAATATTCCCCTTATAACAAATCTCGACATAACAGTCACGCTTAAACCTAGTTAAAAACGTTATTTTATCGTTATCGTTTATTTATTAAATCAACATAATGTTGAATTTCCATTCAACATGGTTCAAACAATGCATATCTAAAACAAGCAGCACGTATAAATATTGAGGAATCCGGTTGGGTTCCTCCAACCAGTTTCCTGCATCCACAGATGTTAGCCAACACAGATAATACTAATTCCATATTATGGTATATTACAATCGATGGAATCAGTATCCAACCAATGATGGGTATGTATACGATGACATAAAAATATATATATATATATTTCAACCAATTTAATTGTAATCTACCTAAACGACCATCACACAGTATTCAACCAATATTTAAAATATAATTATTATATTTAAAATAGATCAAAATTAGTGAATTTACTCACCTTTGTGCGTTAATCGTTAAATAACGATTTGCGTCTGTTGATTGTACTAGATGCTTTAATCTGCCATAATTCAAACGAACTCCAAAACGCTCCACACCAATTCCGGTATGTAGTCCTCATCCATATGATCTTAACGGATCAGTCTATTCGCGCAACATTTGAATTCGGCCCATTACCAATCCATACGCTCCATCCTGTATCTTCCCATTTGGCATATCTCCATGTCCACGCCTCCTATCCCATGCGTGCATTATTATGTATTTTCTTCTTCTATTTTTCGTGTGGGCTTAATCATTAAACACTCGGCCCAATGCCCTTAACGGAAAGCACCCGCTACAGTGCCCTGTAGCATCTCCTTCCACATTTCCTATAGCACCTCACACATGACCACTAGCTTTCCCGTACCTTGTCAGGTGAATCCATGCCACAGGTCGACACCCGCGATAGCGCTCAACCTCGCTGCGACCCCTCCGGCACCAACAAACTACACTACCAGACTCGACACACACTAGCACTTCAACCCTATTCATCTCACCGATGAAACACGGTTCAAGCCATGTATATAACACAACAGTATGCCTTCTACACTTGTTTATCATGTACCCGCGTGTACCTGCTCCATGCATTTCCATTTGCCAACCTGCTTCTACTCACTATCTCCACGCAACATGTGTGCTGTTCCAATCATACCGCCACGTAAAACCCATGCTTGTTTCACTTTTTATTAACATGCTTTCACAGTCCATATTTGGATCTTATCCTCCTCTAACCTACTCCTTCCGTACCTTTCTGCCCAGCATCCCCTTCGTTTCCTTTTTCCTCCGCTATTCTTCCCAATACTCAGTTCAAACCATCCCTTGTTACACTCGCCGCTATCTCTCTCCTTTATTTTTTTATTTATCAATTTTGAAAACTGTTGAGAGTACGGATCCCCCTTCCAACTTGATTTTCATGCCATTCCCTACATGCCTGCGCTAAGCCCAATGCAGCCTTATCTCTTCATATTGCCACAAACCATTTTCTCCTTTCCACCTAACACCACATGATATTTTCAAAAACTCATTTCCAGTATTTTCGAGATGGCTATATGCTTGTACAGTACCCATGCATAGTGCAAAATCGCGTGCAACACCCCTTACATTCGCATAGTACTTCATGCTTTTTCGCAGAGTCCAGCCCGACGCCATCATGTGCCTCACGACCTCCAGCTCGCACTCGAGAACAGAACTCATCATTGCTCGACCAACGCGATGGATAATGTTCTATCTCCTTGAGCTGCACTCAGCTCTGCTATTGTTTTAGAAATGATTATGAGAAGTATATTTGTTTAGTTCAAGTTTTCGAAGACAATTAATCACTTTGGTTTTGTTTCTTTGAGGCATCCAATGAACGAGGCTGTTACTTTATTTAGGGGATAAGATGAGATAATGACAATTTCATTTCTACACCGTGTAGGAGGTGAAATTTTCAATGTATGTGTATGTAGGGTATTGTGTAGATTTTCTTGATTTGAAACGATATCTGCTTCGTGAAATGGTTGCGTATGGCTTATGGTAGAAAAAGATGGTAGGTTAGGCTTACCTTGGATTTGATTAGCATGATTTTTCCTTTCCTAGTTTGGATTTTTGAAAGCATGGCCATTGAGATTTGTAACAGGAGACTAGGAGAGCGTGCAAGCCTTAAAGACAAAGAAATACCTATATATGTATGTATGTATATATATATATATATATACATATATATATTTCATGATCAGCCTAGACGTAAAGTTTTGTTGTAGACAGGGTAGGTTATTTATATTGATATCACGAAAACTCAAGGCATACAACTTTATAGGGTAGGTCGAAGAACTGAGAGACAGTATCAAATCATGTAGTACATGTGGTTTCTTTCCTTAGGTCTACGCCTCTAAATATTGGTTTGCGCGTACACATAGACCTGAAGTTTAGAGATATGGGTTGGCATGGCTGTCGTGTATTCCATTAATTACGATGAGATTAAAGAAAAGAATATGGTATGGTGCATTTGCTTCAATAGAAAGCTATAGGTAGATGTTGTCTTATACTATATATTTTCTAAGGGTATCGGTTACATAAATTTTCGTTTGTGTCCGAGCCGCTATGGATAGAAGTAAGATTATGGTCGTGTCCAGCGAGGTGCCACTATCCCAAAAATATAATAATATCGGTAGGTTAACTCATATTGTGAAACCCCAAAATATTGATATAGGGTGCGAAATACTTCAAATAAAAAGTTGTGTATCTAATTAATCAAAAATTGCGTTAAAATTATAAAAATTAAATTATCACTACGTCTCAAAAGAATCTTATCCAAATTCGAATCCGATATTTAGATATATTTAAATAACCGTTATGGTCATAAACGAATATTCCGCTGTTTTTCTGAATATTTAATTTGGACATAACTTCCCATTTATAATACGAAATCTTGGTTTCTCACTTCCATTAGAATAATACAGTTCAACAGATTCCAACGGTTCTGGTTTCGAAGAAATCCGACTAATAACGGGTCATGTACACTCAGTTAAAGTTCAGAACGTTAAATTACGTACTGCCGTGATATTACGGGCTTGATTATATTTAATATATATTTTTATACGTTCAACTTCGTTTTAATTAATATATTAAATCCACTTATATTACGAAATTCAATATTTAAACTGATTTAAATATTCAAGTACAAACCGATAAAATGCAGGACGTTACATTCTTCCCCCCTTAAAAGAATTTCGTCCCCGAAATTACTAAGGTAGGGAAAACGCTACAATCCATATTATAACCAAGTTAAAATCTTGTATTTAATTTCTTAAATATAGGTTTCAACATTACCAATTAACTCTAATAAAAATATTAATTACTTCTTATTAACGAATACTTTCAGAAATTCTGAAAATTTCGTAACCGCTTAAATTTTTGGAGAATTCTGTCAGCATCTTCTATGCATGGCTCATTCGGTACTACTACAACATGCCTCTCTGGGATTTTTCCAATTCAAAAGAAAATCTACAGCCAAACGGCTTGCCCAATAGACTCTAGATATCTCGTATCCAATATAAATGTGTACCTTTTTGGTCGGGCATCCTTCCAACTGATATCATCTTCGAACATACTCATACATTTCCAATTGATCTCCACCCGACTCATTCTCAGATTCAATCATTCTCTTATATCCAAGCCAAAATTCATTTCACATTGCAGTTCCCAATCTCAATTTCAAATTCTTACTCCATAATCCAATTTCATAATAAGGTTCAGTTCCAGTCCAAAATCTTAATTCACAAATTCAATGACTTCACCAAGTTAAATTTTTATTCCAATACAATTTCCACTTAACTAGCTTTAATTCAATTCCAATTTTATTTAACTTATTTTTGAGTTAAGTTCTAATTTATTTATTCAATTCTACCATTCAATTTATTAAATATTAGAATTCAAATTCCTGAGTTTTTATTTCAAATCAGTTTGAAATAACCATATATCTTTACATAAAATGGCAATTCCAAATATTTGAATTCTAGGATAACTTGTTTCCTCAAAATAATTCAAAACCAAATCAATGGTTATAATCCGTCACTTAGAAACTCGAAAATGAACACCGATGATGTCGCGATCATCATTGGAACTATTTTCCAGTACCCAGAGTTCAATACTATATTACTTTCAAAACTCATTTTTAAACCCTTTATTTTGAAATTACATCAAAATATCCTTTCAAAATGCTTGGAAAAGCATTTCTAAATTCCCAGGATTTAGAATTCCATATATTAAATCCAAATTCATTTATAAATCCTTTTCCAAATTACTATAGTCTTAAATTCCAAACCTGATTTAAATTCAGATTTAGTTCATCTGATTTGTATTTTACACTTACGTGAATTTCGATTGGTTATTTACATAACCAACTCAATTATGATCTTATTCGATTATAATAATGATCACATCAATATATTATAATAATATCAAGATATATACTTCTTTATATCAAAATATAATTTGGATAAAATTATTTCATTTATCCAGCTTTTAAAGCAATATTGTGTCGAATAACTTTTTTCAAGAGTTTCGAAACACATATCGATACAGTTTGCACTACCGTATCGACTAGAATTCACAAACCATTCGACAAACCAACCAACACAATATAGAATAGTTTTTTTTATCAGTTTTCAAATACACGCTCATATATATACACTCAAACTCAATCTAGAGTATTACAAACTCCATCTCTATTGAGTCACGCCATAGAGCCAAGGTAATCACTTAACCTTCAGCTCTAATACCAACTGTAGTGGCCAGAAAATCCGTACCAATTTGAGCAGACTAATATCCTACACATTCAACTCAAAGTGCACGAAAGTTCGGATCATTAATAGAAATAAATAAGAGGATGAGAAAGATAAGATAGAACTAATAGAATAGAAGAAGAAGAAGAAAATCAACTCTAAACAGAATCAGAGTAAACTCGAATCTCACAGCGGAACGAATAAATTGTATTATAACATAAATTTGAAATAAAAAATCTGAATTTGTACTTACATATCATATCAGAGTATAACTCGTATACATCACAACGGAAATAATCTCTAAACTAATTGGTGAAACCTCCAGTTTTGAGCTCCTCCAAGTATATCTGCAAAGCCTGAAACACTTGATTGCCCATACAAATTTGGGCACCCAAGAGTTTAAGGAAAACAACAAAATAAACTCTGGGTCAGTCATGGGACTGGTATGAGTAAACTCCAACCATACTGTTTAACTTTGGAAATTCTTTTGAAGAAAGTTATAATAGTAAGACCAGCCCACAAATAAACATGGATGGTTTTTACCTTACTACAACCCAGAATACTTTGATATCAAAATCTAGTTATATTATGATAATGTCTAAACAAATAAATATCCAAGTAGCAGAACGTTTGCATCTCACGCTCCACATATATATAATATAAAATCAAAAATCGTAGAGCGCTTATTGGAGATTGGATTCCAATAGACAAGGTATGGGAGCACCTTCCGATCAGTGTACTCTAGGAGGGATACATTGCTTTTCAACAAGAACGTCTTGCAACCCGGCCTCACATGACCGCCCACTCATTTAGCTTGAGTGTAGCGAATATATTATCACCCATGGTTTTGTCCATCCAACCATAATCCGAAGATACAGAATCGAAAAGAAGAACAATATAATTTTTTTCTAGATCAGTGACAATATACCCTGCTTGGGTATGACCTAACTAGCCATGCTGCCCTGCCCAACTTTTGTTACTTCCCGTTGTGAGGCTAGAGGCTACGTCTATCTTCAGAACATATGCTCACCATTCATTTTGAATGCCACTTTGTCAAACCCATCAATTCACTAATCGATTCCCAAACATATCACGGGTATAAAAAGCTAAGAGGAACTAATTCCTCCGCCGCCAGACGTGATACCTTAAGAGATCAACTATACGTGATTTGTTAGGTATACTCTGTCAGACACTCATCCATACAAGTTGTCCTGGGACTGGACAAACAGAAAGCACCAGTCTAGAATAGAACGAACCTTGCATTTCACTCCGTCTTCAATTTTCTCTAGCATAATATTATTCGCAGCTCTTATGCCTATACGGAGTGGTTTTTAGATAATATATCCAACTGGTTTCTCCATATTGACAATAATGGTCAAAACACTTCGATAGTTGGTTATTTAACTATCGAAGAGAAAAACAAACATTCATTTAAATATACAACTAAACATCACACAACCATGGCCCTTTTTATTTAACATTCATTCTAATTATTTATGTTTCTATATCTTACCAGATATTTCTCAAACCCGTTATCAGCCTTTTCACACTTCTTTATTTTCTACACTTGGATACAATACCCTATCTACATTGGAAAAATATTTCCAATTTCATTATAATTCATTTACACTTCTTCGGGGAAAACATAATGAATTTCCAACCTTTCTATGGAATAGTGTTATATATAATAATCACTAGAAAGCTTAGTTAACAACGTTAATTTATCGTTATAGTAAAAACTTGCAATACGCTGTAATATTCCCCTTATAACAAATCTCGACATAATAGTCACGCTTAAACCTAGTTAAAACATTATTTTATCATTATCGTTTATTTATTAAATCAACATAATGTTGAATTTCCATTCAACATGGTTCAAACAGTGCATATCTAAAACAAGCAGCACATATAAATATTGAGGAATCCGGTTGGGTTCCTCCAACCGGTTTCCTGCATCCACAGATGTTAGCCAACACAGATAATACTAATTCCATATTATGGAATATAACAATCGATGGAATCAGTATCCAACCAATGATGGGTATATATAAGATGATATATATATTTCAACCAATTTAATTGTAATCTACCTAAACGTCCATCACACAGCATTCAACCAATATTTAAAATATAATTATAATATTTAAAATAGATCAAAATTGGTGAATTTACACACCTTTGTGCGTTAACCGTTAAATAACGATTTGCGTCTATTGATTGTACTAGATGCTTTAATCTGCCATAATTCAAACGAACTCCAAAACGCTCCACACCAATTCCGATACGTAGTCCTCATCCATATGATCTTAATGGATCAGTCTATTCGTGCAACATTTGAATTCGGCCCATTACCAATCCACACGCTCCATCCTGTATCTTCCCATTTGGCATATCTCCGTGTCCACGCCTCCTATCCCATGCGTGCATTATTATGTATTTTCTTCTTCTATTTTTCGTGTGGGCTTAATCATTAAACACTCGGCCCAATGCCCTTAACGGAATGCACCCGCTACAGTGCCCTGTAGCTTCTCCTTCCACATTTCCTATAGCACCTCACACGTGACCACTAGCTTTCCCGTACCTTGTCAGGTGAATCCATGCCACCGGTCGACACCCGCGACAGCGCTGAACCTCGCTGCGACCCCTCCGGCACCAACAAACTACACTACCAGACTCGACACAAACCAGCACTTCAACCCTATTCATCTCACCGCTAAAACACGGTTCAAGCCATGTATATAACACAACAGTATACCTTCTACACTTGTTTATCATGTACCCGCGTGTACCTGCTCCATGCATTTCCATTTGCTAACCTGCTTCTACTCACTATCTCCACGCAATATGCGTGCTGTTCCAATCATACCCCCATGTAAAACCCATGCTTGTTTCACTTTTCATTAACATGCTTTCACAGTCCATATTTGGATCCTATCCTCCTCTAACCTACTCCTTCCGTACCTCTCTGCCCAGCATCCCCTTCGTTTCCTTTTTCCTCCGCTATTCTTCTCAATACTCAGTTCAAACCCTCCCTTGTTACACTCACCGCTATCTCTCTTCTTTATTTTTTTATTTATCAATTTTGAAAACTGTTGAGAGTACGGATCCCCCTTCCAACTTGATTTTCACGTCGTTCCCTACATGCCTGCGCTAAGCCCAACGCAGCCTTATCTCTTCATGTTGCCACAAACCATTTTCTCCTTTCCACCTAACACCGCTTGATATTTTCAAAAACTCATTTCCAGTATTTTCGAGATGGCTATATGCTTGTACGGTACCCATGCATAGTGCAAAATCGCGTGCAACCCCCTTACATTCGCGTAGTACTTCATGCTTTTTCGCAGAGTCCAGCCCGACGCCATCATGGACCTCACGAACTCCAGCTCGCACTCGAGAACGGAACTCATCATTGCTCGACCAACGTGATGGATAATGTTCTATCTCCATGAGCTGCACTCATCTCTGCTATTGTTTTAGAAATGATTATGAGAAGTATATTGGTTTAGTTCAAGTTTTCGAAGACAATTAATCACTTTGGTTTTGTTTCTTTGAGGAATCCAATGAACAAGACTGTTACTTTATTTAGGGGAGAAGATGAGATAATGACAATGTCATTTCTACACCGTGTAGGAGGTGAAATTTTCAATGTCTGTGTATGTAGGGTATGGTGCAGATTTGCTTGATTTGAAACGATATCTGCTTCGTGAAATGGTGCGTATGGCTTACGGTAGAAAAAGATGGTAGGTTAGGCTTACCTTGGATTTGATTAGCATGTGTTTTCCTTTCCTAGTTTGGATTTTTGAAAGCATGGCCATTGAGAATTGTAACAGGAGACTAGGAGAGCGTGCAAGCCTTAAAGACAAAGAAATACCTATATATGTATGTGTGTATATATATATATATATATGTATATATATTTCATGATTAGCCTAGACGTAAAGTTTTGCTGTAGACAGGGTAGGCTATTTATATTGATATCACGAAAACTCAAGGTGTGCAGCCTTATAGGGTAGGTCGAAGAACTGAGAGACAGTATCAAATCATGTAGTACATGTGGTTTCTTTCCTTAGGTCTACGCCTCTGAATATTGGTTTGCGCGTACACGTAGACCTGAAGTTTAGAGATATGGGTTGGCATGGCTGTCGTGTATTTCATTAATTACGATGAAGACTAAAGAAAAGAATAGGGTATGGTGCGTTTGCTTCAATAGAAAGCTATCGGTAGATGTTGTCTTATACTATATATTTTCTAAGGGTATCGGTTACATAAATTTTCATTTGTGTCCGAGCCGCTATGGACAGAAGTAAGATTATGGTCGTGTCCAGCGAGGTGCCACGATCCCAAAAATATAATAATATCGGTAGGTTAACTCATATTGTGAAACCCCAAAATACTGATATAGGGTGCGAAATACTTCAAATAAAAAGTTGTGTATCTAATTAATTAAAAATTGCAGTAAAACTCTAAAAATTAAATTATCACTACGTCTCAAAAGAATCTTATCCAAATTCGAATCCGATATTTAAATATATTTAAATAACCATTATGGTCCTAAACGAATATGCCGCTGTTTTTCTGAATATTTAATTTGGACATAACTTCCCATTTATAACGAAATCTTGGTTTCTCACTTCCATTAGAAAAATACAGTTCAACGGATTCCAACGGTTCTTGTTTCGAAGAAATCCGACTAATAACGGGTCCTGTACACTCAGTTAAAGTTCAGAACGTTAAATTACGAACTACCGCGATATTACGGGCTCGATTATATTTAATATATATTTTTATACGTTCAACTTCGTTTTAATTAATATATTAAATCCACTTATATTACAAAATTCAATATTTAAACTGATTTAAATATTCAAATACAAACCGATAAAATGCGGGACGTTACTGATTGAGCGGATTGGTTCCAGTCAGAGGGACGATCCTAATCTATTAGAAATCATCTCCAAGATAGAGATAGGTATCGACAGTGGGGCATCGAACAAGTATGGACTTGATCGAGAAGGATGGCTTCGAAAGAATGAGAGGGTGGTTGTACCCAACGTGAATGGATTGAGACATGAAGTGCTTAGAGAATGCCATCACTCGAAACTGACTATACATCCCGGTGGTAACAAAATGTATCGATATTTGAAGCAGACCTACTACTGGGAAGGGATGAAGAGAAGCGTTGGAAATTTTATATCCAAGTGCACGAACTGCCAATTAGTTAAAGCCGAGCAAAAGAAGCCTAGTGGTTTGTTACAACCATTGAAAATTCCCAAATGGAAATGGGAACCGGTCTCGATGGATTTCATCGACGGTTTACCAAGGACTTGATCAGGCCATGACAGTGTTTGGGTGATTGTGGATCGATTGACCAAAATTGCAAGGTTGATATCGATCAAGTCAAATAGAACAGCGGCTAAGTTAGCGGAACTGTATATGAAGTGGGTAGTGAGATTTCATGGAGTACCTAAATTAGGTATTGTGAGCGACTGAGATCCATTATTTACTAGTGGGTTTTGGAAAAGCTTACAAGAGGCTTTAGGGTCAGAACTACATCTCAGTACCGCATACCATCCTCAAACCGACGGGCAAACAGAGAGGGTGAATCGTGTATTAGAGGATCTCTTGAGAGCTTGTATATTGGATTTTGGAGGTTCATGGGATGATCATTTGCATCTAGTAGAGTTCGCATATAATAATAGTTATCAGTCCAGTATCGGTATGGCTCCATTTAAAGCTTTGCACGGAAGACCGTGCAACTCACCATCATGTTGGTTAGAAACTGGTGAGAAGTTTGTGCTTGGGCCAGATGTTATAAGAGAGACTTCAGATAAGATCAAGGTTATTTAACAGCGAATGAAGGCTGCCCAAGATAAGCAGAAGAGTTATGCAGATAAGAGACAAAGAGAATTGAAATTCTCCGTTGGAGACTTAGTATTCGTCAAGATCTCTCCGCTAAAGAATGTAATTCGATTTGGGAGGAAAGGCAAGTTGGCACCAAGGTTTGTTGGTCCATTTCCAGTTCTCGAGCAAGTTGGGAATTTAGCATATAAAGTAGAGTTACCGAACAAGATGGTGGGAGTTCACAACGTATTTCATGTTTCCCAGTTAAGGAAGTTTGTGCACGAACCTAATATGGCTATTTCACTAGATCAGTTGGATGATATCAAGGTAGAACCTGAGGTGGTTAGGAACCACAGACCTATTCGTATTGTCGAGCACGATACGAAGCAGCTTCGAAGGAAGGTGGTGAAACTAGTCAAAGTCCAGTGGGGTGATAATGAGAAAGACTGTACTTGGGAAATAGAGGAGAACATAAGGAAGGCGTATCCAGAACTCATTGCCTGGTAAGGTTTTAATCGCAATATGGATATTTCCTTATTAGTAAACCGCATGCTAGGATAGGCTTGTTGGTTGTTATATATGTTTTATTGTTGCAAATGATTGATAGGCATGCGAGATCCTTTGTATGTTTTGGTTAAGGAATTTCGGGGACAAAATTTTTTAAGGGGGAGAATGTAACGACCCGCATTCTACGCATCGGAGGATAGAATATTTATTTCTTTTTCATATGAAGTCGTATGGTCGTGTAACTGTGGGAAACGACAATTAGGGTCATTTCCCATGTTCAAAATTTTTGCCGATTTTTAAATGACCGTTTTGCCCCTGGCGAATCTTGTTTTGCCCTTAACTTTTGATTGGTAAGATGTTTTGACCTGAAACTACTTCCATCGGGTTCGAATGACGGTTTACCTTTCCGTAGAGTGGTCACATTAATCAAACGGACATATCGTTTGGGAGATATGACTGAAATAAGGTTTGGAAGGTGAAAACCAGCTTAATCGGGCTTAATAGGGTAATTTTTTAGCTTAGCCCATTAGGGATTTCAAGATTAGGGTTATATAAGGGCTGTAAGGGGTTAGAGAACCACTTCTTTGTCATTTTTACAGCAGCCACTTACACTTCTTCAATCCTAGCAATGGCCTCCACCTTCTAAATTCATCCTTAATCACTTTCTAATCACATATTAGCCTAATCAACATCAAATTAAAGCGGATTAGCATAGAGATCGAGGTAGAGCTGCTGAACACACCCATATTAGTTAGAGTTTCAAATCTGAGATTTAAGGCTAAGGTGAGTGATTTGCATTGTTTTTCACTAGTTACGGCCAATTAGGGGTGATTAGTGATAACTAATGAAATTATGCATTATAAAAATCTAGAAAAATATGTAGAAATTCTTAAACATTATTTTATGCCTCTGTTAGAAATGTGGGTTAATTTGGACATGTTTTGCTAATTGTATGGCTAATCATGATTTAGGAGATTAAGGGGAAAACATGGGTTTTGGGTATGATTGTTATCATCTCAAGTTGTTGTTTTGGTATTTATGGTTGATTATACATGATGCTATTACTGTTTGGAATGTTTTGTGATTACATAGGAAAGTTAAAATGGTCGAAAACGCCGTCGAAAGGCGAAAAATGGCTGCTGGAAAGTGGTGCAGGTTTTGGGTCGCACGGAGCGGTTCCTAGGAGAGCGACCGTGGGGAATCGAGCGATTCCTAGGAGATCAACCGTGGGGAAGTGAGCGATTACTAGGAGAGCGACCGTGGGGAAGCGAGCGATTCCTCGGAGAGCGACTGTGAGGAGCGAGCGGTTCCTCGGAGAGTGACTTTGGGGAGCGAGCGGTTCCTAGTAGTGCGACTGTGAGTAAGCAAGCGATTCCTAGGAGAGCAACTGTGGGGAGCGAGCGGTTTCTCGGAGTGCGAATGTGAGGAAGCGAGCGATTTCTAAGGGAGCGACTATGATGAGATCTGATCCATGTGAATGCAAGCGAGCCTGTGGAAGAAGGAGCGAGCGATTGAGCTAGAGAAGGAAGAATGAGTGACCGAGCTGGGGAAGGAAGAGTGAGTGGTCTCTGTGGAGTATGAACGAGCAATGACGACCATGGGTTCTTCTGAAGATCGATTCCAATTCGACCAAAACCCGAGATGCAAAGGATGTCCAGATGAGAAGTTAGGACTCTGGATCCAGACGGGAGCCAACGAGATAACTTAATGATCGGACTTTGCTGCGGGATGTGTGCAAAGGGGTTATCGATGTCTATAGCTTTGGTTCAGCATGAAGAGACGGATTAGCAGCTATGGATCAGCGCAATGGGATCATTATGACTTCCGAGGGAAACTGACCGTGGCATGGCTATGAGCCAGCACCGTGGAGTCGTCACGACTCCAAAGGGGCAAAGTGGACATAGCAAAGGACTGGTGGTTGTGGATCAGTGCAATGGGGTCATTGTGACGCCAAGGGCAAAGTGATCGCAGCAAAGGATTGGATAACCAAAGTGGTGGATATCGTATGCTTTCCGCACTGAGCGAGAGATGTGAGGATGATTGCTATGTTTGTTGTTTGCTATCACTATGTCATGCACACTCCTATATTACCTTTACACTTTATGTTAGTGTTACCTTAGAGTACTGTACATCTTATTGTGTTCACTCTTTGGTTGCAGGTCCAGGTTCAGGTATGATTTATGTATACCAGTTGTTGTTCTGTTTTGCAGCTTATCGCTCATACCAGACTTTTGTCTGACCCAGAGTTTTATGCCTCTCTTTATTACTCTGGGTGCTCTTAAACGGGCAGACTAGAGATAGGTTAGGTGGTATGTATGAGTAGTTGTACCAGAGACGAGCAGGAGGATTCGACGTATGATATATATATATATATATATATATATATATATATATATATATATATGTATGTATGTATGTATATATGTATGTATATTCTCCCTGTGTTGTTGATGGTCACAGCTTTGGGCATTAGTAGTGCACCTTTTCTATTTTGCTTTAGAGACAGTATTTTAAAATTGTAATGATGATGATTATGGATCATAAGCTATATTTTTGATTCTACTGCTATGACGGTTTGGTTTTCAACTTATGCACTGTCTCGCCTGTTTTGTGTCAAAGTTATATTATTATTATATTTTATCCCATGCGCTGTGAGATATAATATAGGTTCTTTGATGATTAATAGTTTCAAATCCTTTTCTTTTGACGAACGTCCCGTGCTGGTCGGGCATTAGCACAGCGCATTTTGGAGAAATGTCGAATGGTCTGGGGCGGGCCGTCATAGGTTGTTTCGATACTACGGTGCATATTGCATACCCGGTAACTTGGGTGGGATATGTTTATAAGAAAATTGGATCTCATATGCGTGTTGTATACATAGACACCATTTATTACATGCATGCCCAGAAATTTATAGTTCATTATACCCTTTAGTATTGATGGAAAATACATACTGTGAAGTCCTATCCCTTCGATAATTGCATGCATTCATGATGTCTTAGTTGTAAATTTTGTCACTACATAAATCATCTTGACACCTTTGTATTGCTAAACCATGAATGTATAACGTGACATTTGCTAGACCTATGTATCACCGACTTGAGGCGGGCAAAATGGCAGGTCGTTACAATAGTATAGAGAAAGAAGAAAAAAAATAGATTTTGCGTCTGGGAGAAAAGAGAAAGTTGAGGTTGGGAAAATGTGTTTGCTGTAAAAAAATATCTTTGTTATACACACACACACACACACACACACACACATATATATATATATATATGCAAAGAAGCTTATAGGCTAAGGAAAGTAAATTCATGCCTGACTAGAAAATGCCTCCCCTTGCTTGCGTTTGTCAATATATACATAAACAGAAGCTTGCTTAGATGCTAAGGAGAAGAAAACGTACAGGGATATTAATGTGCTTACTAAGTGATGTTGAATTTTTGAGAAAACGACCTATAACCGCCAAGACAAAAGTACATTAATGCATGCATACATCTTTTGTTCCCCTGGCACACAATAATGTTATAGCTTCACTGAGATGGGGACTAGCGTTGTAGCTTCACTAGTTGCACAAAATTTTGTACAATTTGAACCAAAAAAGTTAACATTACTTCATCCTTAAGATATAAGTAGTAGGGAGATTTGTCAATCCAAGTGAGATATGCATGTTGTTCTTTGATATCATTTCTAGAGAATTGTGCAATAAACAAGAGATTGAAGGGATTGTTAGTTTTTGGCCATATAAACAAAAGCTTTTAGCACATTCAAAGTTGAACTGGAAGATGAAAGGGATATATATACTTTGTTTGAGTTTAAAAAGGTTATGCACCCCGATGCATAAAATTTCGTTCACATACAAACCGCTGTGGACAAATAAAAATACAATTGTGCCAGGCAATGTGCCACGATTTCAAACTAAAATAGAACATACAAGTTAACTTATTTTGTAGAATTCCAAAAAAGCTAATATAGGACATAAAATACTTCAAACAAAAAGTTGTTTGTTTTTCAATTTAAGAAATTACATAAAATCCTATAAATTAAACTAAAAATACATCTTAAAAATCTTGTCTAAATTTGAAACCAATATTTTGTTATATTAAATGAATATGTATGGTTTATAAACGATTCCATAACGACTTTCTAAAATTTTGATTTGGACATAACTAAAAATCTACAATACGAATTCTCGATTTTTCACTTCCATTTGAAAATTATAGTCAAATAAATCCAATTGTTTCTTGTTCCAAATAAATCCAACTTATAACGAATCATATACATTCATTTAAAGTTCAAAATGTAAAACTTCGAACTACTGCGACGTTACTAGCTCATTTATAATTATATTAAAGTTAATACATTCAAACTTAATTTGTAAATAAATTCATTATTACAATTCATATTTAAACTCAATTAAATCTCCTAAATTATCCAATTCACACAATATTGCAAATTCAACTTATCTCCGACTATTTCGGGATTGAATTTATTATTCCTCTATTTATGTTACTTAAATATTTAAAATTATTGAATTCAAACCATTTAAATTTCCAAATCAATATTTAAATAATTAAATAAAATAATTATTCAATCGTTAAAAATCCGGGACGTTGCAAATATATATGTAAAAGTCTTTACTTAAAAAATTTAAATAAAATGTGTACAGTATCGGAGAATCACATGGAAACATTTAAGAAATATTACACATGATTCACACATAAAAACTATAAAATCCAAGATTTAGTGTGACACCCCACATCCCTAAACGTGACCCATATGAGGATCGCTAAGTTTTGTGGAGCGCTTAGGTATAAACTAAGAACATAGAGATTAAAATTCACAAGACAGAAATATAAAACATGGAGGAAACTTTTAAAACATTTATTAAAATAAGCAAACCAAGCCACAACACTTACTACATTTCAAAATACGAGATATTCATCATCATAAAACATACTATATCGTGGAAAATATCAGAGTACATAAGTAAAACCACAAAAGTTATCCCTCTCATAAGTCAATACAGTGACCAGAAAACAAAAACTAAAACAATACATGAAATTGGAAAGAGTCTGAATCCAAGCTGAACCCAATAGTCAAGAATCCCCACTGAGACCCCCCACCCTGTGAACCTGGAGGGGGAAAGGAAGAGAGAAGGAGAAAACAAACCAGTTCAGCTATAGGTCTGGTGAGTTCTAGTAATTTATAGAATGAGCATAAGATAAGGAAGAATTTAGACAAATTAGTAGTTCTAAGAGAAATGGACATAAAGAATAAATGAAATAGTAGAAAAAGTTAAATGCTAATAAAGGTAGGCTTCTCATTCATATTCAAAAATTTCTGCACCAATTACCGAAATATCATCATTAGGTTTTACCTAATTTCTACTTGTCGATAGGCTTCTTTACCCAAATGTGGTAACCTATGCCAGCTATGGAATTCGGGGTTATCAATCCCGAACCCATCAACTAAAAGGACACAACGCTTAATCACAGGCGTTACTACGGCTTACCTTCCCCAATTGGAAAGATGCACACTCATCGTTTCGCCGGAACGCGCCCGTACCCACCTCGTTTGAACCATTTACTATCTAGTATAGTAAAGCATGTCCTAGTCTTTACCTAGTGCGAGACTCCGTGATAACAAAGGGACACTGATTGATACGGATTCCCAAATAAACATGGAATTTACACAAGTCACCCGTAGACTTGGTCCCCAATTCATAACTAGAATTTCATTATACTATTGAGCCTCTTGTCTTCCCTAATCAGCCCCGTGCTACCGGAACAGACCTAATCTATGAACCATTTGTCTTTCCCAATCAGCCCCATGCTGTCGGAACTGACTCCCTCCATCTTACCTTATTAACTTCATAAATTTAACTTAGCACGTTTAAGTTTATTAATAAGCCTAATATAATCATAGGTTATATTCCTAGGTTGTAATTAACGTTTCTAGTTAATGTAATCTTTTTATACAACCCTTTCCTTCATTACTTAATGTCCAATTAAGTACAATTTATTCTAATTTATATGTTCTCTAATTACATATTACTTAACGTCCAATTAAGTACAATTTATTCGAGTTCATAAATAATATTCTTCAGTTAAGGTTTATTCCAATTTACAGTCCATTATTTAAACATAATATTCATCAATTTCCAACATGCCCAATATCTCCTTTTTAGTTTACATTAAACATTATTCCTAATTTTTACGCAAATTAATCGATAAAGGCTTAGGCACTCGTTGGCCTAGGCACAGCGCAAAAATAAATAGAAAGGGAAAATTAGTTTAGGCTACTCGTAAGCCTAGACTCAGAAATAAAAAATAAAATAAAATAGGGCATTGCAAGACTGTAAATAAAATCATAGCAGAAAAGGGGATAAAAAAGAAGAACTGCTTACAAATAAATAAACAACTGTAAAGGTATAAACATAGACAACAAACAAATTGTAATAACTTGCAGAAAACAAACTTGTAAATACCTAAGCATAAATCTTTTAGATTTAAACTTGTGAAAATTAGGCACACATCCCTAAAACCAAACTTAAATAGGCTCACATTCCTCCCTAATTTTCAGTGCAAACCCGGTCCCTCTTTTTGAAAGTTTCGCCTTTTACGTTTTTATGCCCAAAAAAAAGCGCTGTCAGGTTAAAAAATATATTAAAATTCTGGAAATATTCCCAGAAGTTCACGGAAACAAAAAGAAAAATGTTGCATGCATGTATGCAACTTTTGCCAATAGTTGTATACATGAATGCAACTATTGCAGAAGCTTTTTCCATTGAAAATCTGGATAAAAACTTGCATACATCTGTGCAACTATTTTGAAATACTTGCACACATATATGCAAGTACTGCATGAAGAAAAACCGTACTGAATTTTGCCTGCACACATGCGTGTAGCTTTTCTGTTTTTACTGCACACATTAATGCAAATAAATGTGAACTAATTTGCATGCATGTGGATTTTTGCACCTTTGTATGCAAGAATAATGTTTTATTTGCATGCATGTATGCATGAAAACAAACACAGATTCATGACTGGAATACTTGCACAGATGTATGCAAGGAAATTCAAATATGTGCATACTATTATGCATTTAACTGCAGTTTTGTTGTTTTTCTGTATTTTGACGTGTTTTTTGGTGGTTTTTTCAACTGAATTTTTTATGTTTTCATGTTTTATTTAAATATGAATTTATGTTTTTTTTTTGAATTTTCTAAAAATAAGGACCTAATTTACCGTAAGTTTATGACCGAATGTGAGCCTTATTTTGAAACTTAATAGGGACCTATGTCAAATGGACCCTTTAAACTATTTTATTGTCCAATCTTTCTTATGTAAATAGATGACCTAAAAATTACATAAAACTCACAGGAAAAGACCGCAAACTTAGACAAAGGCTTTGGTAGAAGAAGAATCCTTCCGATATACAATTGGATAGTACTCCAATCTATTACCCAATTTTATTTTATTTTTGAACATAGTAAGGCGGAGGTTGAGAAAATGAAGGAAAAGTGTGGGGATAAGTGAAGAGTATCGGTTAATTTATAGGTGTAGTAGAATAATCTAATCCCTAGGATTATTAGGTTTTCAATCTCAGCTCTCAAAAACACGTCAGCAGAATTCTCAAGAAGCTTATAGTAATGATGATCTCATGCTAGGCATGAAATCATCGTTGGCACTGAGATGGGTTGACCCACCTGCCTATGTGGTTCGGCATAGGGGCCGACCCACATAGGTCCTGGGTCGACCCAGTTATGGGCTCGGTCATCCATTACTCCGTTAATTTTGGGTCAATTACTTAATTAATTTCTGGATTTAAATTTCAAATTCCAACTGACCATATTTTTTTCGTTTTTCGTCCGTTTTATGAAAACTAAAAGTCTATCGAAATCAAAACTTCGTAACAGAACTGATGGTGAAACCCGCTTTGCCTGATTCTAAATATTATTTTAATTAATATATGATTCATTACTCTTGTAACACTCCACCTCCGTTAAGGTCACTCTCAAAGGGAATGCATTAACTTTAGTGGAGCATCATAAGTGTATAGAACAGATAAATTACAAAACAGACAAAATTTATACAGCGGAAAATAAATTAAACTTCGCTTTATTGATAAAACAGCAGCTTGGTAAAATAGCTTGTACAAAGATTGTTTTTCAACACCAATACCCATTACAACAAAGCATATGTCTTATTTAACGAAATAAAGAATCATAAAATGACCATGATATTCCCCAATAAAGCATGAGCCAGCCATAGCAGTGGAAAAAGAGAGTTCCGAGCTAAAAATTGACTATCTTCGAGCTTGGGAAGAAAATTGAGCTAAGTGGTAATATTTCCTCCCTGTGAACCTTGGAGTGGAAGCGGAATAAAAGAGGCAAAACAAACTAGGTCAGACATAAGTCTGGTAAGTCCAGTAATTTTCAACATGTAAATAGGTAAAAGCATCATGACATGAATAAACTGGATACAGGACATAACCATAATAATAAGCATAGTAAGACAACAAATGATGAGCGCTAGATATGACAAGGTACACAAGATAAAATGGATATGATGGTTGCGCTTCTAATTATTAAGATATTTCCTACACCGCACTGTTCGATATGACAACGCAAGATACACTGAATGTGCTTTGGTTCTTTCTCTGATTTCCTATTTTCTCTGCACCACCTAACAAGCATCCTAACTAGTGTCTTTTGTAGAATGATTGGTATTCCCTACTAGTGTCCCAACTAGTATCATGTGTTAAATAATAAGGTGATCCCAACCCCGCAATTGTGGTAGCCTTCAGGTGTACATCTAGTATTAGGATCTTACCTCAATTAGCCTAATTTCCGTGGATATGTTAGATGTACCCTTACAACCCTATCGATCGGCTACCTAACTCGCATGTATTCATTACTTGTGTCATTCGGCCCCGCTTGTATGTAGATACCTATGCTGGTCCCACCATGGAGTGTATCACTTCCTATGGTGGCAACCCGACACAAATTCAAGATGCACAGTGTATATTACTGATGCCCAGTGCCTGGTTTTCCCGCTTCGGAGCACGTGCACGCCCATACTCCGTCGAGACCTACACTGCAGCACCACCCGCCGCTATTTTGACCGCTTATAATCAGCGTAGTAATCGTGCCCCACCCTTCCTAGTTCAGGGTACCATGATACGTCTATGTGGGTTACTGCTGAAATAGGTCCCCATTACTAGGGTTTCCTGATCAACATGTTATAATGGTTAAGTGTTCCCAATTTAACTTAACCCCATCCATTTGTTTAATTAACATCTTGTACTGGTTAAGTGTTGCCTATTCATATGTTACTTAACCTTCCCACTTATTCACACGCGTTTATATAACGGTTAAGTTTGTGGGCCTATATATATTAATATTACCCACTTACCCAAGATTTACTTAACCCTTCCCCTTATAAAGTCCATACGTATTATTGGTTAAGCTTGCCTTAACCCTATCCACTTTAAAATATGGGTTAAGTGTGATCAATCAATTCAAGTTAACTTAACCCTCCCATTCATCATGTTGTATTGGTTAAGTGTCATCAATCCAATCGAGTTAACTTAACCCACCCACTTGTCATGTTACCTTGGTTAAGCATTGCCTTCTTGTGTTACTTAACTCTACCACACATCATGTTATATTGGTTAAGTGTTGCCCTCTTGTGTTAACTTAACCCTACCACACATCATGTTGTATTGGTTAAGTGTTTCCTATTAACTTAACCCTGTTCATTCATCATGTTATATTGGTTAACTTAACCCTGCTCACTTGTCTAATTAACATGTTATAACGGTTAAGTGTTCTAAATTTACTTAACTTCACCTTCTTGTCTAATTAGCATGTTATAATGGTTAGGTGTTCTAAATTTACTTAACCCCACCCACTTGTCTAATTAACATGTTGTATTGGTTAAGTGACGCTTATTCATATGTTACTTAACCTTACCATTCTTAGCATGTCTGTTTATTAGCATTAGTTTATTCATTAATGCCTTAACCTCTCACATTAGAACCTTTGTTTGCGGTTGTTGGATGTGCCGGGCGGTTCCGGGCATATTTCTACCACAAACTCATTCTAACCTCGGGTTTTGGGCTAAATACGCTAACCTCTCACATTAGATCTGTGTTGTTGCGGTTACTGGATATGCCGGGTAGTTCCGGGCAGTTTTACACCGCAACTCAATCTAACCTCAGGTTCGGCATGTTCATCTTTTAACTAATTTACATATTTACCATAAATGTCCAAGTCTAGATTTTATATGCTAATTATCCCAATTTCACAAAACTAGTCATGTTTCAATTCTCAAGTTATGCCCAACAAATCTGATTTACAAGTTACTAATCAAAATAGGCTACACCCAATCTTCCTAAATTTGCAATATAAGTCATGCCCCAAAATCAGAATAAAGATTATGTTTGGCGTCCCAACCAATAGTTATGCCTAATCCAGATTTAATATTTTAATTTACAGTTTAAGACCAATCTAGATTTAATATTTCAATTTACCCCCAAGTTCCCAATAAAAATAATTATGCCCCAAAACTTTATTTACATGCCAATTAACCCTAACTTGCAGTTATAATGATAATGCCCCAATATCATTTACAAGTTATACCAACAATTTCACCGAATATGTTATGCCCAATTGTTTCACCAAAATAGGTTATACCCAAATATCCCCCGTATTCCAATCGTTCGCATTTTGCGATTTCAGCCTAGGTTCGAAGGTAACCCAAGTTCATAAAAGAAAAAGGAAATAGGGCAAGAGAGAGAAGGAGCATAAAATAAGAACAGGCATAAAAACAGGCATGTAACAACAGACCTAATACAGGAAATTTAGATCCAACAAGGATAGATTCTTGAATAAACCGATACAATCATTATCGTAGGAATAAGAATAACATCATGAACCCAAAAGGATTATAAACCTGATGTACAACAAAGATAGGCCTGATTTAATCAACAAAATAGCCTCTAAGGCATGCAAAGACATAGATTCAACAGAAGGATAGGGATAAATCTGAAAAGATTATCTTAAAATCAGGCATAGATCTTGATTCATTTTATTACATGTCAAGATCACAATCAGGTATTCACATCTGAAAATAACGTGAACTTACATAAAAGAATGGATCTTGTATTCTGGGATCTGATTTCTGAATTTGTAAAGCTAATCCTTTTATGTAGACGTTTGATTCTCTAATTTGGATTTGGTTTGGAGCTTTCTAACTTGATTTCTAGTTTGGAGAAGAATGGTGCCTATGCTAGTTTGAAGATGGACGGCATGACGGGTTCATGGAATGAAATTATAAGGTCTAGGGTTGAGGTTTGAGGTGATTATAAAGAAGTTTAGATTAATATGGGCCATTAGATCAACCTAGGAGTAACCAGGGCTATTTAGATCAAAGAGAGCCGACTAGAAATCACCACATATGCCCTAATGACTCAGAAATCGACACTGGAACGGGATCAAAAAGGGGTCGACTACCTACAGTGGGGGTCGACACCTATGTCGACTACCCTATAGGGGGTCAACACCTATGTCGACTCCCCCTGGGGGGGGGGGGGGTTCGACACCCCTGAGCGGAAAATTTCCCGCTTAGGCCGCTCTGACTGAATTTTCGAATTTTGAACCGTTTTGACTCTTAATTATTATTTTAATTTAATTTTTGTTTAAACTTGAAATTTTCTGAACTCCATAACTTCTTCATACGGGGTCCGATTTATGTAAACTCAGACTCTATCTCAAGCAGAATTCCGAGACGAACACAATAGCCTGACCCGTTTCACTTGGTTCTTCTTTTACAATTAATTATTCTTTAATTCGTTACTTTAATATTCACGAAAATATGGGGTGCTACATTCTCCCCTCCTTCAAAGGATTTCGTCCCCGAAATCTCTAAATTAAGAAGAATGTTTATCCTACCATCCAACATCCATCAACTCAATCATTCAATCACAGGCATCCATTGTCCTTAAAAGGTCTCTAATGCTTTTCATGAACATATGCATAGTGAGTGTATATGTCCTTATCTAATGTAAAATTAGGCGGTCTACTGATTCAGTTGACCTCCTTAATGCGAATTATGTTAGTACCATGAGTCCATCATGTATGCAATTACTCCTAATCGTATTTTATAACTTCTACATGAGTGCTCAATCATTCATACAAATGCAACATCCATATGATAACACCTCAAGCTTCAGTCCATATACAAATACATATACGCATATGCAATATGAAAGTGACTGAGCCGATCTAGTGCCTAATGTGCGTGTATATGCATCCACGAGCAACCACTTGCAACCATCAATCATAACATGTTTCAAACACATGTTTACATACATTGGCTTCTACCCAAGGATCGAAGATATGACCTACAGGATATACCTAAAAAGATAGAAACAAGTATGCATAAAATTCCTAGAAAAAGAGATCAAGAATATACCCTCAAGAAAAAGGGTATGATGCGTGTATCTAGTCTTCAATCTTCGAAGTCGCATCTTCTTGAGTTTCACTCTATTGTGCTTTGACTATCTTAACTTCATGATTGCGTAGCTTCTTAATTTCTGTTTCCCAAATATAAGTTGGGACTCATCTCACTGTCGCCTCTCGTTCCACCTCTTCTCCTTTTAGTTTACTCGGCACTACAACTTCTGTTGTGTCATGCTAACATTCCAAGAACTATCTCTTGAAAATAAACAGATGTTAACCATATTACCAAGTGTATTTATTAAGGTGACTAGGGGTCTCTTCTCCACTTAACTTATCCATTGCGTCAACTATCTGAGAGTCTTTTCTTTGTGAAGTCCCTATTTGATCCAAAAGCGTAGGTCTTACTCCAAGCGATGCCAACTACTAACTTAACCGAATTTTTTAAAATAAAAGGTTGATATGTATTCTGAACTTTTCCTTTTCACATAAAGAGAACTTGAAGTCAACTTTTTCTTCTTAAGGAATCCTCTACGACCTTACCCTTCCTTCTTACACAAAATGGCGCCTAGTCCCATGCCGTATGCATCCGTGTATACCGTAAACGTTTTACTACCGTAAGGTAAAAGTCAAAACTGGGCCGTTGTAAGAGCCCTCTTCGATCGTTGGAAAGCGACAACACAATCAATATCCCGAGTTAAGGTTAGATTCTTCCTCATTAATCCAGTAAGTGGGGCTAATACCTTCACAAAGTCATTAATGAACTTCCTACATTAGCCCGCTGGTCCAAGAAAACCTCTTACTTTCGTTGCTTTTCTAGGAACCTTCCAATCTTGGATTACCACTACCTTTGCAAGATCCACCGCTATCCCTTCCTTAGAGACCATGTGTCCTAAGAACCTCACTTCGTTCCTCCAAAAATGGCATTTGAAGGACTTAGCCTTAAGCTGATGTGCTTAGAGGGTATTCGAGACTTCCCTTAGATACAAAGCATGTTCTTCCCCACTCTTAGAGAAAACCAAAATATCATCCATGCACAAGCAAAGTGAACCATCCGCTTTTCCCTTGGAGTCATGTGTCGTACAGGTAACGCAACTGGCTTTGCATTGTCAACTAAATATATGCGGAAGTCTATCTCGCGTTTTAGGGGACAAGCCTCTAACTTAATCAAAAATGTCTACGTACTCATAGACTATTCTAATGGATCGCAAATCGTCGATAGATGCATCAAGTGATTCTAGGTAGCTAAGCCAAACTGATCCCTTAGGATCGCACGAAATCTCAAGGATAATCCTGAGGCAAGTCAAAAATCTAACTACCCTCCTTTCACAATTTCTAGCTAACCAATCCATGCCTGGAATCAACCCATAGCCCATGAAACCAAAAAGATAAGCATAACACTTAAACTTAATACTTAATATAGCTATTCTCAAATCCTTACAAACCAAAGATAAATGAGCCGAATCACCAATTGGATTTGAGACAATAATGGGATCCTCTACCGTACTAGTACTAAGGTGCAGAGACTCAACTATGGAAGTAGATAGAAAAGAATGTGAAGCGCCAAAGTCAAACAAAGTTCGAAAAAAAATATTCAAACTTTCAACAAAAACGTTTCTATCTCTCTCATGTCCTGGTGCCATGAGAGCATGAACCTATCCTCCAGAAGTAGGTCTTGTCCTCTGCCCTTGCCTTTGTCCTTCGGGCAATCCTTGATAAGATGCCCTGCTTCACCACTGGTCTTCTTCTTCCTACAATTAAATAACCTGCTATACCACAGAAAAGACACTTCCACTTATCGCGGGATCTACTATTTCTTCCACCCTCCTTATATTCCAATCCCTTGTTTGTAATTCTTCCACTTTGGCCTCTTTCTTTTCACCTTTCTCCTTCTGCGTGGAATAAGCCATATCAGCGAGCTTCTTATCCTTGGACTTGTGCTCCTTGGCCCAAACTCCCTTATTCTCATCCTTACTATCCTTATGTATCTTGTTGACAAGTTTCTCGAAACTACCTCCATCGCACGGCAACGTACAAAGCTTGAAAGAAGATTAGCTGCAAGTGAAGCTACTACGGCTATAAATGGAGGGTGGGCACTACTTCGCCCTTGACATGTCGTATGCCTACGAGACTATGGCGGAAAGAAAGGAAGAAGAGATTCAAATAGAGAACTGAAAGA
Source organism: Allium sativum (assembly GCA_030737875.1). Taxonomy (NCBI): domain Eukaryota; kingdom Viridiplantae; phylum Streptophyta; class Magnoliopsida; order Asparagales; family Amaryllidaceae; genus Allium; species Allium sativum. The sequence continues at coordinate 622,815,340 of CM060910.1, forward strand.
TAGTGTCTATGGCTTTGGGGAATATGTCTTTCAAAAACAATACTTTTCTCTTGAAAAACACTTCTTTAAAACATGTTTTTGTAAATATTTCTTTATAAAAATACTTTTGGAAACGGTTTTCAAAATCCTTTTTATCTGTTCTGGTAACCTTTAGCTCTGATACCACGTGTAACACCCCACCTCCGTTAAGGTCACTCTCAAAGGGAATGCATTAACTTCAGTGGAGCATTATAAGTGTATAAAATAGATAAATTACAAAAAAGACAAAATTTATACAGCGGAAAATAAATCAAACTTTGCTTTATTGATAAAACAATAGCTTGGTAAAACAGCTTGTACAAAGACTGTTTTTCAACACCAATACCCATTACAACAAAGCATTTGTCTTGTTTAACAAAATAAAGAAGCATAAAATGACCATGATATTCCCCAATAAAGCATGAGCCAGCCATAGCAGTGGAAAAAGAGAGTTCAGAGCTATACATCGATATCTTCGAGCTTGAGAAGAAAACTGAGCTAAGTGGTAATATTCCCTCCCTGTGAACCTAGGGGTGGGGGAGGGAACGAAAGAAAAGAGGCGAAACAAACTAGGTCAGACATAAGTTTGGTAAGTCCAGTGATTTTCAGCATGTAAATAGGTAAAAGCATCACGACATGAATAACCTGGATATAAGACATAACCATGATAGTAAGCATAGCAAGACAACAAATGATGAGCGCCAGATATGACAAGGTACACAAGGTAAACCGAATATGATGGTTGCGCTTCTAATTATTAAGATATTTCCTACACCGCACAGTTCGATATGACAAGGCAAGATACACTGAATGTGCTTCGGTTCTTTCTCTGATCTCCTATTTTCTCTGCACCACCCAACTTGCATCCTAACTAGTGTCTTTTATAGAATGATTTGTATTCCCTACTAGTGTCCCAACCAGTATCCTATGTTATATAATAAGGTGATCCCAACCCCGCAATTGTGGTAGCCTTCAGGTGTACATCTAGTATGAGGATCTTACCTCAATCAGCAAAATTGCCAACAATATGCTAGATGTACCCTTACTACCCTATCGATCGGCTCCCTAACTCGTACGTATTCATTACTTGTGTCATTCGGCCTCGCTTGTATGTAAATACCTATGCTAGTCCCACCATGGGGTGTATCAATTCCTATGGTGGCAAACTGACACAAATTTAAGATGCACAGTGTATACTACTGTAACGACCCAGATTTTTGACCGTTTAAATCGACAATAAACCACACATGTCGACCCAAACAAATCACTAATCCGGATAGTTATTGGGAAAAAGAAGAAAAAGAGACAGAAAAGAAAAACAATCACGGAATCTCACAGCGGAAGGATCACATATAATAGACAAATAAATATTCAAAAGCATTTAAACATATACATTCGAGTTACAACATTTAAATCATCAGAGTTATACACTTACATACAGTAATGCAGCGGAAATAAAATGTAGTGGATACATATACCAAACTCCGTCTTCGATCTCCAAGGCCAAATAATCTTCATTAACTGCAACGACTGCTGACCCGAGCATATTGCATAAAAGAAAACACAACAAACACCCGGATCAGCACTAAACAATCTCATATTAGTCAAATTAAAATACGAAATAATATCAGTGTCATGGTGCAGTAACTCAAGAGATGTTACGGGATTTTTCCATCTCTCAAGGATCCGTTAAACTAATACATACATAGTATAATACACTATTACAGTAGTGTTTATTCAGTAAAGTATAATATCGAAAATAGCGTAAGCGGGATTACGATGTTACCCTTACGCCGTGTATACCATTGCCGTACAGTTTGCATATAACACACCAGTACGTCGGTGGATAGGGATGCGCCGTGATACGACAACGTTAAATCAAAATCGTAAGGGCTCGATCAGGATAATATGACAAGGCACTGAGGAAATACCCTGGTAGGATTCTACCGAATTCGCGGCCCCAGGCCGGTGGTAACGCATAGCCGCAACTACCGCCCACCTCGAACGACATTCCCATATTCAAAGGGTGCACCCAAATCAATCACAACAGTAATAGAGATGGTGTCGAAGGAGCGTGTTCGATCAGAGATGCGATCTCATTAACCCGGGTATGGCTCCTGTTTTAGTCATTTCAATTATGACCCGAAGGTCAAGGCTAATCCATCATCGTTCTCTTTCTTCAAATCCAGTAATCGCCTCCATACCATCCTACTCCGGTTCTGGAACTTCCACCGCGTACACAGTTGTCAAAGTGGTATCGATACTGACAGAGAGTATGCCTTATGTCGACTCCGGTCTCCTTAACAACCAAACGTTTACATTTTTCACATCGGTCGGTTCTTTTACATTTCACAAAAGTTCGCTTTCATATCAACATCATATTTTGTTTCGAGCCCAGTTTATATTCAAATAGAATATAATTTTCATATCAAAATATTTCGATCATTCCCAAACCGATTATATTCCAAACCAGAATTTATTTCCATACCATTTTATTATATTCATATTTGATATTTCAAATCGATATATATATATATATATATATATATATATTCATACAGAATATACTTCATTCCAAACGATTTCAGTTATTCCAAATCAAATTTCATTTGAACCCATTCATATTCAAATAGGGTATATATATATTTCCATATCTATTCAGTTCAATTCTTGAAATCACCTTTCATATTCACATAGAATAAAATCTACCTTTTCCGTATAAAATCGATTTAAATCAATTCATATTCAAAAGAATATAACATTCTCTCGACTCTATTTGAACCAACGATTTAAAAAAACCAAACACTTTCCATTCGGAAGAAGAATAAAATTTAAAATAAATACTTATAAACAAACCAGATACATATAAAATTTTACTGATAAAATTTATTAGAGTATACTACGGTAATTCAAATCGCTACATATATATAAAACAAGATTTTACTAAATAATTTCTAAATAATAATGTATAAAACTTTACTTGAAATAAGGTAGATATATAGTTTAAAATAAAATAAAATAAAGTAAAACAAATTAAAAATAGAATTTAAAATTTAAATTATTTCTCCTTCCTAATTTCAGCACTCGAATCAAAATCCCAACCTCAAGTGGAGTTACCCCATTTCAAAGTCTTGTTTCAAACTCCCTTCAACCATTTTTTACATTTCGAGAATTCAAACCATACCCGTATATAGTTTTTAAACAATTCAAATATCCATGATTTCCTTTATTCAAGAAAAAAAATTTTAATTCAAAAGAATTATTTACACTTGAGTCCAACTATTGGAATAAATTCCAAATTTTATTTAAATCCGAATTTCAAATTCCAAATTAATTTGGAGATTTTCCTTAATCATTTCAAATGTCATCGAGAATCCATAATTTAAAAGAAAATAATAATTTATCGAAAATCAATACATTTCCTTTAAATGAAATTTCACATCGAGTATGTTTCAAATAATTTTAAAAATTATTTAACCAACCGATGTCCGTATAAAATCTGCTATCCTATGGCCAAGTGATTTAATTTTTATTTATCGATATTCAGGGATGGATCTTTCATTTCAATCCAAATCAGGGTCACAGAGATTTATCATTTCACTCTGTGTTCTTAATTCATTTTTATCGATAAATCCCTGGTTCATTAGATGCCCGTAACATCAAGGGTAATTGGGATCTATCGTCACAATCAACATACGTTTCAATATACTGAAATAAGAAGCATTAAAATGTCACTATAATTCAGTAATAAATTTCAACCAACATTCATCACAACAATTTCATTCCACTGATCAGCATTAAACTGTTTTCAGGATTTTCAAGGGTTGAGTTCCAACTAGAAATTTAAACTAATTTAAATAACTGATTATTAACTTAAATTTGAATGTTAACGCACTTGCATGTCTATTTTTAAACAACACATCAACAATCCAACACAACCATGCAACCAAACTTACTTCATAATTTAATTCAATAAATATGGGAATAATTCAGTATTTCGTGAGCGAAGAATCACTCACCTTTGGGTCTTATTTGGATCGGACGTCCAAAAGAAGCCCAAAATTTGACAGTCTCCAAACACAGCCAGGTTGTGCCAACACGTCCGAAATTCCGCCACGATCCCAACGCAACAAACCGCGTCCAAATCCGAGTCAGTATGAAGAAGTTATCATTGTTTTAGCGTTTGAATACAATGTATAAAAAAAATTAAAATAAATTCCTCACCAATCACAATCCGCCACGTCAGCACCTCTTCTTGGATTTCTCCCGCTCCTTTCTCCTACTAGCTACAGTACACGTCGCTGAAAAGAACCCAAAACATGTCCACCTTTGACCGTCGATCTCTCTCAGCTCCGACCGCCGGAAGGGACGAGACCACCGCCAACGGCAAGAGCAGCTCACGCCGCACCTCTCGGTTCCGCCGCCATCATCTTCGGTCGACGGTGGACCCCGCTCCGACGTGCTGAACGGAACTCCAATCCGGCGCAAAAACCACAAATTCCGGCGAAATACTCCACAGAAAACTCTCTGGTCACATGCATTAAACTCCTACCGACGCGCTCTTCAATACCCAGGTTCCAATTTCTTTGATTAACACCAGAATCGAAAATCCCCAATTCTAGTTTTAGGGTTTTGATTTCAGCGAGCTTCGACCGCGAATTCCGTCAACTCCTTCCACTGCATGTCGAATCTGACCATACTCGTAGCTTCCTGACGTCACGAGCTTCGATTTGACATATAATTCGATGGGGTTTTGGGAGATTTCATTTTGAAGTTTTGATCTTTATTTGCTCTAGGGTTTTAAATTTTTCTCCAGCCATTAAAGAGGGTTCTTGGAGATGAAAATGTACGTATGTGGAGAATGAACTGATGAGGTGTTAATTGGGTTTTATTTATAAAGTGTAGGAGGCCCAATATGTATAATTAACAAATTATCCAATTACATTGATCTCGTTCACATTTTCTCTCATACGATCAAACGGTAGGTCGGATTGTAACGCAAATTAAAATCCTGTAATAATTCATCGTTCCGGTTCTGATGGCGCCAGTTTCGTCGAATTCCGAGACAGTCGCCAAAACAGTCAAATTTCGCAGTTAAAAAAATTAATAAAATATTCAAATTCAATTAACTGTTTAAATTCAAATTTAAATATTTATAAATTCATATTTAAATCAAATCACAATTTAGATAAATTTACAAATTTATTTCACATGTATTTTAAATTCCACATTTAATTATTTTCAAATTTCAAACTTGAATATCAAATTAAATATAAACAAATAAAATTCCAACTTTAACTTAACTTTCAAATTAAATATCCTTAAAATTCAATTTAAATCAATTTATAACTTAAATAAAATTTTATAAATCAAATTCACATATTTTATATTCCCATATATAAATATTTAAAATTTAACAAATCCGGAATTCAAATTTTAATCTCAAACGCTTATAATTTCTTTATATAAATTCCATAGCGACCTTTCGAAATTTTGATTTAGTCATAACTTGCAATTTATCCGGCGAAATTTCAATTTCTTACATTCTCTGGAAAGATATGATAAATTCGATTCTAACGTTTCCAGTTTTACCCAATTCTGATTTAACATGAATTATATATATTTTTCCAAAGTTTAAAATCGAATTTTCAAACTACCGCGCCATTTCAGGCTCGTAATATAAATAAATATAAATTCAACCAATAGTATACAATATATTTAATTAAAATTTAAATTTTAAATATACAGAAATTATGGTTCGTTACAACTACTAATGCCCAGTGCCTGCTTTTCCCGCTCTGGAGCACGTGCACGCCTGTACTCCGTCGACACCTACACTGCTGCACCACTAGCCGCTACTTTGATCTCTTATAATCAGCCCAGTAATTGTGCCCCACCCTGCCTAGTTCAGGGTACCATGATACGTCTATGTGGGTTATTGCTGAAATGAGTCCTCATTACTAGGGTTTCCTAATCAACATGTTATAATGGTTAAGTGTTCCCAATTTAACTTAACCCCACCCATTTGCTTAATTAACATGTTGTACTGGTTAAGTGTTTCCTATTCATATGTTACTTAACCTTCCTACTGATTCACGTGCATTTATATAACGGTTAAGTTTGTAGGCATATATATATATATATATATTAATATTGCCCACTTACCTAAGATTTACTTAACCCTTCCCTTATCAAGTCCATACGTATTATTGATTAAGCTTCCCTTAACCCATCCACTTTGAAATATTGGTTAAGTGTCATCAATCAATTCAAGTTAACTTAACCCACCCATTCATCATGTTGTATTGGTTAAGTGTCATCAATCCAGTCGAGTTAACTTAACCCACCCACTTGTCATGTTACCATGGTTAAGTGTTGCCTTCTTGTGTTACTTAACCCTACCACACATCATGTTATATTAGTTAAGTGTTGCCCTCTTGTGTTGACTTAACCTTACCACACATCATGTTGTATTGGTTACGTATTTCCTATTAACTTAACCATGTTCATTCATCATGTTATATTGGTTAACTTAACCCTGCTCACTTGTCTAATTAACATGTTATAATGGTTAAGTGTTCTAAATTTACTTAACCCCGCCTTCTTGTCTAATTAACATGTTATAACGGTTAGGTGTTCTAAATTTACTTAACCCCACCCACTTGTCTAATTAACATGTATTGGTTAAGTGTCGCTTATTCATATGTTACTTAACCTTACCATTCTTAGCATATCTGTTTATTAGCATTAATTTATTCATTAATGCCTTAACCTGTCACATTAGAACTGTTGTTTGCGGTTGCTGGATGTGTCGGGCGGTTCCGGGCAGACTTCTACCACAAACTCATTCTAACCTCAGGTTTTGGGCTAAATACACTAACCTCTCACATTAGATCTGTGTTGTTGCGGTTACTGGATGTGTCGGGCGGTTCCGGGCAGTTTTACACCGCAACTCAGTCTAACCTCGGGTTAGGCATGTTCATCTTTTAGCCAATTTACATGTTTACCATACATGTCCAAGTCTAGATTTTATATGCTAATTAAACCAATTTCACAAAACTACTCATGTTTCAATTCTCAAGTCGTGCCCAACAAATTCGATTTACAAGTTATTAATCAAAATAGGCTACACCCAATCTTCCCAAATTTGCAATAATAGTCATGCCCCAAAATCAGAATATACATTATGTTTGGCGTCCCAACCAATAGTTATACCCAAGCTAGATTTAATATTTCAATTTACAGTTTACACCCAATCTAGATTTAATATTTCAATTTACCCTAAGTTCGCAACAATAACAATTATGCCCCAAAACTTGATTTACATGCCAATTAACCCAAACTTGCAGTTATAATGATAATGCCCTAATATCATTTACAAGTTATACCAACAATTTCACTGAATATTATGCCCAATTATTTCACGAAAATAGGTTATACCCAAATATCCCCCGTATTCCAATCGTTCGTATTTTACGATTTCAGCCTAGGTTCGAAGGTAACCCAGATTCATAAAAGAAAAAGGAAATGGGGGAAGAGAGAGAAGGAGCATAAAATAAGAATAGGCATAAAAATAGGCATGTAACAATAGACCTAATACAGGAAATTTAGATCCAACAAGGATAGATTCTTGAATAAACTGATACAATCATTATCGTAGGAATAAGAATAACATCATGAACCCAAAAGGATTATAAACCTGATGTACAACAAAGATAGGCCTGATTTAATCAACAAAATAACCTCTAAGGCATGCAAAGACATAGATTCAATAGAAGGATAGGGATAAATCTGAAATGATTATCTTAAAATCAGGCATAGATCTTGATTCATTTTATTACATGTCAAGATTACAATCAGGTATTCACATCTGAAAATAACGTGAACTTATAGAAAAGAATGGATCTTGTATTCTGGGATCTGATTTCTGAATTTGTAAAGCTAATCCTTTGATGTAGACGTTTGATTCTCTAATTTGGATTTGGTTTGGAGCTTTCTAACTTGATTTCTAGTTTGGAGAAGAATGGTGGCTATGCTAGTTTGGAGATAGACGGCATGACGGCTTCATGGAATGAAATTATTAGGTCTAGGGTTGAGGTTTGAGGTGATTATATAGAAGTTTAGATTAATATGAGCCACTAAATCAACCTAGGAGTAATCAGGGCCATTCAGATCAAAGAGAGCCAACCAGAAATCGCCACATATGCCCTAAAAACTCAGAAATGACTCAGAAATCGTCACTGGAACAGGATCAAAAAGGGGTCGACACCTATGTCGACTCCCCTATAGGGGAGTCGACACCAATGTTGACTCCCCATTGGGGGGGGGGGAGGGGTCGACATCGCTGAGCGGGAAATTTCCCGCTTAGGCCGCTCTGACTGAATTTTCGAATTTTGAAACGTTTTGACTCTTAATTATTATTTTAATTTAATTTCTGTTTAAACTTGAAATTTTCTGAACTCCATAACTTCTTCACATGGAGTCCGATTTATGCAAACTCGGACTCTGTCTCAAGCAGAATTCTAAGGCGAACGCAATGGCATAACCTGTTTCCCTTAATTCTTCCTTTACAATTAAGTATTCCTTAATTCGTTACTTTAATATTCACGGAAAATACGGGGTGTTACAACTCTTTTCTTTTTTAATTATTGTTTATTAAAATTCGAGGAGTTACATTTGGATTCACACAAATATTGGCTTATGAAGTATACTGGACAACAAATAACAATGAACACAGACAGTGACCTAGGAAAGTCACGCTCCCAGGGTCGACTCACTTTCGGCCTGGTCGACCGTATTATATTCAGGTCGATCCGACTTGAACATAAGTCAATATGGGGACGTGAATTTCCCCGTGTCAGCTACCTGCTTCGGTGTTCAATTGTGAACATTGATTTCATGTTGTTGCAAATTTGAAATGAACTGAATTTGAGCATGCATGATCTACTACTTTTAGATTAGGAACCGGGAAAAGAAACACACAATTTTAACAAGAATCGGGGAAGAAATAATTCCCCAAAGATCAACACTAACATGCATGAACACTGAGAACTTCTCAAACTCAATTTTAACTTATAGTAAATGGAATTCAACTAAAATTCTTCAGAAAATCATCACAAAATATATGTAAAGCTAGAAGAGTGAATTTCAAAAACTCACCATGATAGGATTAGAACTGATTTCCTCTGATTTAGTCTGCAAATTTGAAGCTTTTGGATATTTATAGCCTATAAGCTCAAAATTAGTGACATGCAAGACCCTATAGGCTGCTATTAATTCTTTTTTTTTCTTCAAATTCCACAATACATGCATGAATCCAGTAGTTTGCAATGTAAATGGAGATTTTAGAGCTCTTTTTTGATTTAATATAAGATTGGCTTAGGTTTTAGGAGATTTGAGGAGAAGGAACTCATGCTTCCTTTCTCTATAATTAGCCAGGAAGAGAGAAAGGTTTTTCTCCAAATAAAACATACATACTATATGTTTATCTTTCTCAAATTCCAGAAATTCCCTTTTGGGCTTAGGTTAGAATTCAAACCAACCAAATAACATGTAACTACAAGTGTTACTAATTCAAAGTAGTTACAAATCTCTATTACACACTTAACATATGATTATGTGTTAATAAATTCTCCTTCAACATTACAACACATATTTAGCAATTCTACGGCCATAAAATTATGAAACATGCTAAAATCACTTTAACAATGATTTAACACAAGTTTTCAACACATTAGCATCTAATTTCACATCTTCCAATTAAATTGTACACCTTGTTCTTTTATGTACAAAACACACATTTTAAGCTCCAAATTTATACAAACTTTATTATTTTAACATAATATAAACTTATATATAAAAATTATCTTGGCACACAAATATTGATTTCAAATCAATATTTGTATCTCCAAATTTAATAATAACACAAAGTCCCACAAATATCGTCGTTATTACCAAAGTTTACTTTGAAACAATTTACAATTTATTTCATCTTAACATTATTCAATTTATACCACTTCCAAACATGACTTTTAAACACACTTTTATTTTATTTTATAATTTTAACAACTTATATTTTCCAAACATAAATTGACAAATTATTAATTATCTCATTGATACAGACACTTCATATTGAATATAATTTCTCTTAAATGTTGATTACCAATCAATAATTTATATTTTCAATATACATTTAAACCATCAAAATATAATTTACAAACATGGATTGGAATAATTTTTCTTGTAATTCTAAATGAATTAACTTATTCCAATATATAAACATCTTCCTATGAGCCACAATTCTTTATTTTTCATCTTGAATTATTATACGAGTTATGCTCATAAATTCATATTTTATACTTCTAGGTTTTAAAATAACATAGCATGTCATAATTTTGTTTACCGCAGATACCCAAAAAGTCGGGTTGTTACACCTCAATTCTTTCATGACATTTTATATTTTAAATCCATGCGTTTAACTATTAATGAAATCTTAGATTGTAAATATTTAAATAAACTTAGTGAATGTTCAGTCCATTTTTTAATAGCTCTTTAAAACATACACCAATTTTACTATATATATTCATATTGAAGAAAGGGGTATTTTTTCGTTCAACTATACAAATGTATAAACCACATAATATAAATTATGTATATCAATAATAATAAAAATTTGAGTTTGTAAATCGGTAGTGATTCTTTCATATCAGGAATTACCATATATTATATCACAATATTCTTTTTGACGTCAATAACTCCACAACAATTTTATATATTTTTTACAAAAGAAAAATTAATTCTTTCTGCTACGATATATATTCAAAATAAGTTCCTAATTCTACATTTAACTTATTTAAACAATTTTATTAAATGATATGCGCCAATTCAATGAGTATATTGCTAACATATATCAATTTCAACATGTACAGTATATTTGTATTGACAACAATGATTAAAAAACTCTCGAACACACACACATATTATTTGTGCAAGCTATAGAACATAAATTACACACAAATAATAAAAATATTTTTAATTAATATTTTATATATTTCATATCAAAATTTATCATAACAAAGTTCTTATTTTAAAATTTAAAAAGTAAATACTATTTTCATTAATATTGCCGTGTGTGATTTCAGGAATTGTAAACTAACTGATTGTATATTTCTGATGTTTGCAAATGTCAAGAAATACGTTTTAACATATAAAATGTGATGTATTGTTTTCTTTAGTGACTGGATATTTAAGGTATTATTATTCGCACACAAAAAAATATTGATAAATACTCAAGTTTCAATCAATGGAAAATTGTCGTTCGTTTTTATTATGATCGAGAATTTTCTGTCAGCTGTAACAACAAAATTTAATGGTTTTTCAGTACAGTAGACAAAAAATTGACGATTGCAACAAATTGCAGTCGGCAATTTGCCTCGAATGAAAGCCAAAAAAAAAAAAAAAAAAAAAAGGAAAGGATTTTCATTGATTTTTCCTTTTCTTTAAGTAACACCCAATTATTAAGTAGATCCAATAATTGGATCTGCCCCGATAATTGAATGGATCCAATGATAGGAACAGTTGGTCTAGCTTTGAATACGTGTTTTTGTCAAGAAAACTTACAGTAAAACATTTCAGTGGACCGTCGTAACGTTCACTGTGGGCAATTTTGGTTTATGCCCAGGCTGCATCTGGTACAGTTTTCCAGACTTTTTATAAGCTTTTTACAACAATTAACAAAAGCGACAGATAAGCTGCTTTTCAGAAAAAGTCACAAATAGCTAACAAGACTCAATTATAGCGCTCCATTTACAGTTTTTAATTAGCTCTTCGTTATCTTAAAGTTAAAAAGCATTACATTATTCCACGAAAAGGTTCAGATTTGGCCAATGCAAAGCCAATATTGCTTTGGCTTTCTCATTTGCGAGATTCTGAGAATAACTCATTGCTTTTAAGTTTTACCATTGAATTTGTCAAGTGCTTATTCTCACCAGTCACCACTATCAAATTCCATTTTCCTATCTTCTTCCATCAATCAAAGATGAAGAATATTTGACCATCTATCTATTTCTTTTCCTTTTCTTTTATATATACATCGATATAATCTTCCTTCTTCTTAATAAAAACTTACAACTTTTGCAAGTAATGGCTTCTCGTAGAATAATAAAAGAGCTGAAAGATCTACAAAGAGATCCACCTGCTTTGTGCAGCGCAGGTAATTTAAAAAATACATCTCTGGTTTGATAATTTGTATTTATCTATTCATGATGATTTAACTATGAATTTGACTACAGGCCCTGTATCACCTGATGACTTGTTCCACTGGCAAGCAACCATCATGGGGCCAGACGACAGTCCGTACGCCGGCGGTGTCTTCTTGACAACCATCCGTTTTCCTTCTGAATATCCTTTCAAACCTCCCAAGGTATGGGTTCTACATGTATTTTCAATACCATGATAAACTTGAAACTGGCTGTAAAGCTTTGAAGTTGAAAATTTCCTGTAATTGCATCCTTAATTGACATTTAAATCTGCTCTGAACAGAATAATTTTCTTTACTTATTATTATTATTATTTGGAAGAGAACATGTATATACCAAAAACAAACAAAAAAAGTCAATTCAAACAATTATGGATTTTTAATAGAAATTTCTTGAGTTTGACTTTCCTACAATCATGAATGCATTTGTCTATTTAACTGATGGATTTTTTTTTCCTTTTTTTCTTTTTTGACCTTCAAAAAGCAAAATAAGATTTATTTAAGTCAAATTCAAACTGAGCCTAATAGATACAGGAAAATAGAAAAATTATGGATTCATGGTTAATATGAGTTGGATGTGGGAACAGGTGGCGTTCAGGACGAAGGTGTTCCATCCTAATATTAACAGCAATGGCAGCATATGCCTCGATATTCTCAAGGATCAATGGAGTCCTGCTCTGACAATTTCTAAGGTATGCTATTTATTCCTTCCATGGCCTGTAAGTTTGAACCATGTATGACTACACCACACCGTTAATGATCTAAAATCAATCAGTTTTGAGTCGTATATGTTGTAAAAGGTTAGGATGTAATGTAATTTCTGCTAACTGACCCAGTTTTTCATTTCAAACAGGTTTTGTTATCGATTTGCTCGTTGCTCACGGATCCAAACCCAGATGATCCGCTTGTGCCTGAGATTGCACACATGTGCAAGAATGATAAATACAGATATGAGTCCACTGCTCGAAACTGGACTCAAAAGTACGCCATGGGCTGATCAATATGTTATGTTACTCCCTTATAAATGTATCTCTCTTGAGAAATTAGGAGTAACTTTGGCTGCTCCTACATTTATTTATCCTAACAATGAAATATTTTGTGTTATTTTAATAATTTCGGATTTGTTGCTCTTGTCTTAGAGTTTGCTTTGTTTGACTATCTGTTCTGTTTCTATTTACCCAGTACATTACCTAGAGTATTACCTGTAATGAGTGTTTTATGGGCTAATCCACAATACACCCACAAAAGCATCTTCTGACCATAGCCCCGATTTCAGATCAAATCATCGTCGATATCCGTCGTTCGTTTTGTATTATTAATCATTCATTAAATATGATGTATTTCAGTAATTCATTAACTTGTTGGGATGAACTACTGAAATTCTCTGTCAGGACCAAGGGATTTAAAGCTTCCAAAGTCGTTTGGTATTTTATAAAGCGAAAGTCTATTTAAACACAATATTTTAAAGCAAATGGTGACACAATTGATTTGCATTGTTGGATCATCTCTCCATATAAAAACAAAAAGATTTAACGGTTGAGGTTTTATCTCTCTTTGTTTGTGTTTAATTTTGTCTACAAATAGCCGGTCTCTTTTCTAAAATCAGCCTTTACAAAGCTGGTTATGTATAAATAATTTTAAGAAAGAATATTTAAAAAGCTGGGGGTAACACTGGAGTGCATGTTTATATTCTATGTTTATTATTTTGTTATTTTCTTTTCTTTATCGTTTGGTAGTTGAAGTCTTGAAGATGGGTTGACGATGGTAGGTAAATATAGAAAAAAATGTATTATGAAAATTCTAGGTGTTGCTTGTTGGAAATGATCTTTTATAAGTTACATCTATTTATAAAGGGCACTGTGAACGAAAAAAGTAAATCACATGTATCCTTCCAAACTGAAATACTTAGCAAATCGCATATGTTCAAAGTTCAACCAAAACACTTGGTTGGTTTGGCCTTAATGCATACTTTTTATTGCCAAAAGAGGTGGGATACCGAGGAGAAAATCCAACCAAATGTTAAGTATTGCAAATTGCAATCCTATCTATTAAGCATTGGCCAAACATGTTCACTGCATCTAATGGAATAGAATTTTGTTCATACTTTTTTTCTAAGTGTGAACAAAACACTTTCCTCCTATTGGAGAAATCAGGTGGGTCACACATGGACCCCCCTGAATTCCTCCAATAGGAACCGAGTGTTTTGTTCACACTTGCTAAAAAGTGTGAACAAAATCGGACTCCATCTAATGTATATAATGTAGATTATAGACTTCAAATACTAGCTGCTCCTTGGGTGATGATTCAGCTTCACTAAAACCACTAGTGTTCATTACATTCCTAGCAATAAATTCTCCATCAGTTTCCAAGATGGTCCCGTAAATTATAAGACAGAGCAAAATTATATTTTTTTTAATTAATATTAGGATACACCATTTATCAAATTGTAAATATTAGGGACGCGGTTGATTTATATTTTTTTAATATTTAGTTTTCGTACGTACAAAATTACAAACGACGCACACATATCTTGAAAAACTATCATTTTACAAAATGAAGTTACAAATCAAAAAACAACTTTTTATTATTTTTCATGTTTTGGCAAACAATGGAAGGAGGATGACAAATTCATCCATACACCGTTTCTTCGTCCCCTCCGTCACTCCCTCTACCTTTAATACGTCACCTTCGGTATACTTGAATTTTCCCGACTTCCATTATTAACGCTGAAAACTAAAAACTCAAAAATCAAAATAAACCAAACAGTTCAGATAACATTCCTTGGCCTTGAAGTCTTGACCCATGCAACCGAAAATGTATTAATTTGCCTAACGTGAGATTATACGTTCGCATTTTCAACAAAATTTTGTGTTTAGCCATATACGTTTTACTTGTTTTTACCAGACAGAGCAAGCGACTCATATAATGAGAATGGGGAATCAAAATCGAATCTCATTGCATCCTAGGGCTGAAAGAGTTTAAAAGCAACCATTACAACAACTATTGTTCTGGTTTATTATTATAGTTTTCAAAGGGATTTAAAAAGAATTCCAAATTTTCAAAATGAGTTTAGAAGGATTCAATACTAGCTAGAGAGGTACCCTCGATCCACTATCTCATCAATGCACAACAGGATCAAATTTAAGTGCGCCGGCCAGTGCTTCTTATTTATCTCCACCTTTTCCGAGATTTGAAGAATAATTAAGCCATGAAGATGTAAAAGAATCGTTTATGGGTCCCGCAACTTCTTTAATTTGTAGGTTCGCCTTGACGTTGGCTTCATGTTTGTTTTAAAAATCACCTACACGTTTTTTGTAGATGTAGATGTCCATGGATCTTTGATGAGTTGTATTGAGATGTGTATTACTTGGAGTTCTATATGCTTTGTCTTTGAGTGTAATACTGGATTTGATGCAAGTGAAATAGCACTTAACATTATCACATCAAATAGTTGCAATTTTGTTAGATTTGATTTTGAGTTCTCCTAGTAATGACTCTATCCACATTACTTCAGCTGTCGTACTAGCAACACATCTAAATTCAGCCTCAATGTTGGATCTTAACACGGTATTTTACTTCTTAGCACACCAAGACACTGGGTTGTTTCCCAAATAATTACAGTAGCCTGAAGTTGACTTTATCATCATGATCTATACCCCAATCTGCATCAGCATAAGCATTGATGTTAAGATTTTTTTTCTTGAATTTAAAATGAGACCATGGTTGATAATTTCTTTCAGATATCTGAGAATTCTTTTAACTGTTTTCCAATGACTATCTAAAGGCTTTTGCATGTATTGACTCACTTTATTAACACTATAAGCAATGTCATGTCTTGTGATAGTAGCATATTGCAAAGCACCAACAATACTTCTATATAATCTGTTGGAAATGTTTTACAAACATTAAGTGAATTTTAAAAAAAAAAAAATCTTGAATAAGTGTAAGAATGGCTCCTATATGGGAATAGTCCCACATCATGGGATTATATAGAAGAAGCAAGCTTTTATACTTGTTTCTAAGAAATCATGTTGGGGCCTTGGGCTCCCAATACATGCATTGTTGTGAGGAGGGAGACCATGCATCATATGACTACCACACACGCGCGCGCGACCGATCGACTCGACCCGGCTCGGCCCGGCTCGGCTTGGGCTTTGTGGTGTAGACACTTATATTTTTTGGACCATAAAATTTAGCCTTTTTCGAACCGTTTTTTATGAAAAAAAAATTCTGCAACGGTAAAAAAATTATATCCCCCAAATTTTAGCGGCCCACTAATCTGTAAACCCAAACCCTAATTTTCGTTCTATATATTGACATTAGCCTCAGACGAGAAACCTACCGAATTGAAAATTCTCTCTTCTCTCAGCCGCCATAAAAAAAAAAAAAATTCTCTTCACAGAAATTTTCGAGCAATTTTTTCCAGAAAGTGCAAATCTGCACCGATTTGTTGTGCAAGCAAATCGGTTATTGTTTTTGAGGATGTTTTATCCTAGAGGCGGCGGCGAAGGAACGAACTGGTTTCCACCTCCGACCAGATCGCCGAATCGTCTTCAAGAAAGCGACCTAGTCCGCGACTCAGCCATTGTTTCCCAACAATTTGAAGACGAACTGAAACAATGGCTTCCAATTCAACACTAGACGATTCCGCTCCACCCTCTGCTTTCCAGAACCCTCTTGTGACGGCTGCTCCTTTCAGATTTGAAGGCTTGCATTTCAAACGATGGCGTCAGAAGATGGAGTTCTTCCTCACCATCAGAAAGGTTGTGGCTGCGCTGACTACCGACAAACCGCAGCTTCCAGAAAAACCTGCTGAGACTGATGCAGCGAACATGGCATCATGGACCGAACAGTCAAAGCAACTGCAGACCTGGATTGAACAAGATTATCTATGCAAGAACTTTATTCTGAACGGACTGAGCGATGATCTGTATGATTATTATAACTCAGATGAAAAGACAGCAAAGGAGATCTGGGAAGCACTGAAGAAGAAATATGATACAGAGGAGGCAGGGGCAAAGAAATATGCTGTGAGCCGCTATTTAAAGTACCAGATGACTGATGATAGATCGGTAGAGATGCAGTCTCATGAACTGCAGAAAATAGCTCATGAGATCATCTCCGAAGGTATGGTCTTCGACGAACAATTTCATATTGCTGTTATCATTGACAAATTACCCCCAGGCTGGAAAGATTTTAAGAATGTCTTGCGACATAAGACTAAGGAATTTTCCTTAGAAAGCTTGATTACACGCCTCCGTATTGAGGAGGAGGCACGCAAGCAGGACCAGAAAGAAGAGGTGCTGATTGTGAATAACAACAGTACTAAGAAGACCACTCCCGCTGTTCTGAAACCAAATCAGAAATCTTTTAAGAATCAGAACAGGCGCAACAAACAGAATGGGAATCCGCAAGGAAACCCAAAAGGACAGCAGAAACCAGCCCAAAAGAATGACTCTGGACAGTTGTTTCTTTGTTACAACTGTGGAAAACCAGGGCATATGGCACGAAAGTGCCGGAACAGGCCAAGCTCTGCACCGCAGGCTAACCTGACTGAGGAGCCTCTTACGGCTATGGTTACTGAGATTCACCTTGTTGGTGGATCAGAGGGTTGGTGGGTAGACACTGGTGCTTCTCGCCATGTCTGCTATGATCGTGGCATGTTCTCTACATACACGGCTGCTGAAAATCAGAAAGTGTTGTTGGGAGACTCTCACACCACTACAGTTGCGGGGATTGGAAACGTGGAACTCAAGTTCACCTCTGGAAAAACTGTAATTCTGAAAGATGTTATGCACACTCCAGAGATAAGAAAGAATCTGGTCTCTGGCTTCCTCCTTAATAAGGCTGGTTTCACTCAAGTTATTGGGGTTGATTTGTACACTCTTACTTATAAGGGAACTTTTGTGGGAAAGGGTTATGCTTGTGAGGGTATGTTTAAACTGAATGTTGAATCTAATAAAGTGACTACTTCTGCTTACATGTTGTGTGATTTTAATATCTGGCATTCTAGATTATGTCATGTTAATAATCGAATTATTCGTAATATGAGCACCCTAGATATGATACCTAAAATGACAGAATCTGAATCTGATAAATGTGAATTCTGTACACAAGCTAAAATCACAAAGAAACCTCACAAATCTGTTGATAGAGTTTCTGAACCCTTAGACTTGATTCATTCTGACATATGTGAACTTGATGGCACTTTAACTAGACAGGGACATCGTTATTTTATCACTTTTATTGATGACTGCTTTGATTTCACATATGTATATCTTATGAAAAATAAAAGTGATGCTTTTGACATGTTTAAAACATTCAAAACTGAGATTGAGAATCAAGCAAATAGAAAAATTAAGAGACTTCGTAGTGATAGAGGAACAGAATATGAATCTAATTCTATTCTGAATTTCTATAAACAACATGGTATAGTACATGAGAGAACTGCACCCTACTCACCTGAAATGAACGGTAAAGCAGAAAGGAAAAATAGGACCTTTACCGAGCTAGTAGTTGCCATATTATTAAATTCTGGTGCAGCAAAACATTGGTGGGGGGATATTTTATTGACTGTATGCTACGTTCTAAATAGAATCCCTAAATCTAAGAATAAAATTTCACCTTATGAAATTTTAAAGAATCATAAACCCAATGTCTCATACTTTAGAACTTGGGGTTGTTTAGCATATGTTCGCATTCCAGACCCTAAGAGAATAAAATTGGCAAGTAGAGCATATGAATGTGCATTTATAGGCTATGCTATTAATAGCAAAGCATATAGATTTTATGACCTTAATGCACATAATATAATTGAATCAAATGATGCCGATTTTTATGAAACTAAATTTCCTCTCAAATTAAGGAATAGTGGGGGCACTTCAAATATGCCTATTAGAACAGAACTTAATGAAAATTCTGAAGCTGAACCTAGAAGAAGTAAAAGAACAAGAACGATAAAAGACTTTGGTTCAGATTTTTGTGCTTTTACTATTGAGGAGGATCTTATAAACCTCCAAGAAGCCTTATCTTCTTTAGATGCCGATTTCTGGCAAGAAGCTATAAACGATGAGATGGATTCTTTAGAATCCAATAAGACTTGGCACTTGGTAGATTTACCCCCTGGTTGTAAGTCTATAGGCTGTAAATGGGTACTTAAAAAGAAATTAAAACCTGATGGCACTATAGATAAATATAAAGCACGACTAGTAGCTAAAGGTTTTAAACAAAAGGAAAATATAGACTTCTTTGACACTTTTTCACCTGTAACTAGAATAACATCCATTCGGGTATTAATCTCACTTGCTTCCATTCATAATTTACTTATACACCAAATGGATGTTAAAACTGCTTTTTTGAACGGTGAATTAGACGAAGAAATTTATATGGACCAGCCTGAAGGATTTGTAGTACATGGTCAAGAACATAAAGTATGTAAATTGGATAAACCATTATATGGTTTAAAACAAGCACCTAAACAATGGCATGAAAAATTTGATAACTTAATCATTTCAAATGGTTTTAAAGTTAATGAAAGTGACAAATGCATTTATTACAAATCTGAGAATGACATTTGCACTATTATATGCCTTTATGTAGATGACCTACTCATTTTTGGATCAAATATTCATGCCATAAACTCAGTCAAATCCTTATTAAGTGTCAATTTTGATATGAAAGATCTAGGTGAAGCGAGTGTAATCCTTGGTATTAAGATTACTAGGTCAGAAAAGGGAATTTCTTTGGATCAATCTCATTACATTGAGAAGATACTAAAGAAATATAATTACTTTGACTGTAAACCTGCAAGTATGCCATATGATCACAGTGTAAAGTTATTTAAGAACACTGGTGAAGGTGTAAGACAGTCTGATTATGCGAGCATCATTGGCAGCCCTCGGTATGCCACTGATTGTACTAGACCCGACATTGCCTATGTCGTGGGATTATTGTGCAGGTTTACCAGTAGACCTAGTATAGAGCACTGGCAAGCTATTGAAAGGGTAATGAGATACCTTAAACGAACCATGAACCTTGGATTACATTATGAAAGGTTTCCAGCTGTACTTGAAGGATATTCCGATGCAGACTGGAATACCTTATCTGATGATTCTAAAGCGACCAGTGGCTATATATTTAGCATCGCTGGAGGAGCTGTTTCTTGGAAATCCAAGAAACAGACTATTTTGGCTCAGTCTACTATGGAGTCTGAGATGATAGCACTAGCTACAGCTAGTGAAGAGGCAGAGTACTTGAGAAATCTGCTAGCTGAGATTCCCTTATGGGAAAAACCGATACCGGCTGTGTTGATACATTGCGATAGTACCGCGGCTATTGCAAAAGTTCAGAACCGGTATTATAATGGTAAGAGACGACAAATACGTCGTAAGCACAGTACGGTTAGAGAACTACTTTCCACAGGTACCGTTAGAGTGGATTACGTACGTAGTGAGGAAAATTTGGCGGATCCTTTGACGAAAGGACTGTCCAGAGAGAAAGTCCATAACTATTCTAAAAGAATGGGACTATTGCCCCTAGATTGTTGACTCACGCACAATGGTAACCCGATCTAAATGACTGGAGATCCCAAGAACTAGGTTCAATGGGTAATAACAAGTTGTGTAGTGATATGAGTTGAACATGCTATTTAATAAACCAAGAAGCATGTATTCCTGAAGTGATTAGAGGATGAGTTAATAGAAACTCTTAATGAGATCTATACTCTATGTGGAGTGGAGTGCCTACCTTCAGGAGTGCTCTTGATAGACTCACCTTTGTGAATGTGGAAATGTGGCCGTTTCCTATGGAGTTTCGGGCAAAACTTCTAGAGCATTCACTAAACTAGGATAGACGTGCATGGCCATAAATGCACGGGCTTATTTGATTGCACTATCGAAAAGGTTGTGTGTGGTTTGATGTCAGGAATAGAGTTCAAGACTACGTGTCACTCTAGTAAAAACTGAATCTTATTCACTATGCAAAGGTTCAAGTCGAAAGACACCTTTGTTTATGCACAATCTTATGTTCTTAAGAAACTGCTCGAAAATATTTTTTTAAAAATTCAAGTGGGGGATTGTTGGAAATGTTTTACAAACATTAAGTGAATTTTTTTAAAAAAAATCTTGAATAAGTGTAAGAATGGCTCCTATATGGGAATAGTCCCACATCATGGGATTATATAGAAGAAGCAAGCTTTTATACTTGTTTCTAAGAAATCATGTTGGGGCCTTGGGCTCCCAATACATGCATTGTTGTGAGGAGGGAGACCATGCATCATATGACCACCACACACGCGCGCGCGACCGACCCGACTCGACCCGACCCGGCCCGGCTCGGCTCGGCTCGGGCTTGGGCTTTGTGATGTAGACACTTATATTTTTTGGACCATAAAACTTAGCCTTTTTCGAACCGTTTTTTATGAAAAAAAAATTCTGCAATGGTAAAAAAATTATATCCCCCAAATTTTAGCGGCCCACTAATCTGTAAACCCAAACCCTAATTTTCGTTCTATATATTGACATTAGCCTCAGACGAGAAACCTACCGAATTGAAAATTCTCTCTTCTCTCAGCCGCCATAAAAAAAAAATCTCTTCACAGAAATTTTCGAGCAATTTTTTCCAGAAAGTGCAAATCTGCACCGATTTGTTGTGCAAGCAAATCGGTTATTGTTTTTGAGGCTGTTTTATCCTAGAGGCGGCGGCGAAGGAACGAACTGGTTTGCACCTCCGACCAGATCGCCGAATCGTCTTCAAGAAAGCGACCTAGTCCGCGACTCAGCCATTGTTTCCCAACATAATCTTTCATCTTGAATGTCTTCACCCTGATGTTTAAGTAGTTGATTGTTTGTGATCACAGGAATTGGTAAAGAATTGGCTTTATCCATGTTGGCCCTAAACAAAATTTCTGACACTACAACAAAAACACCCTATTACAACGTACCTTTTACAACGGGCAGTAAAAACTCGTTGTAATAGAGTGTTATTACAACGGTCCATTCAACCCCGTTGTAATAGATGTCCTATACAACACTCTTTTTACAACGGGCAATGACTGTCCGTTGTAGTTGATTGCTATTACAACGGTCATTTTTGGCTCGTTGTAATATATGTCAATTTAACAACGTTCACAAAATGCCCGTTGTAATAGGTGTCAATTTTACAACGGTCATAAAATTCTCGTTGTAAGAGGTGCTAATTTTACAACGGTCATAACGCCCGTTGTAAGAGATGCTAATAAATAAATAACAATAATAAATACTAAGTTATTTATAGTAATAATTAATATTTATTACTTAGTAATTAACATTTGATAATTTTTATTAAATACTATAGAATTAATAATTAATAATTAATAATTAATATTTAATATGTATTTGATGTTACAAATAATGTAAATACTTGTTATAATTTATATTTAATGTTACAAAAAATTTAAGATTTAAAAATTTCTAAGATAAATTTTCTTATATTAAAAAAATAGAATTAAAATTTGAAATTTGACAAAAATTTAAAAATAAAAATTATAAACAATATTCTAAATTTTAAAAAGTTAAAATGATTATAAAATATAATTTTATATTATAGATATGCCATAGATAATTGTTTTCTATAAACATTAATTATATATTATATTCAATAATATATTATGATTAGTCGTTAGTAATTAGTAAATTATAGTTAATGTTTATTTATGATTAAGAAATAATAATTAATAACAGGCATATAATTATTAGTACTTAATAATTAATATTCAGTTATAATCAATAAGTAATAAGTGACAACTGATAATAAATAACTAATAAATAAAAACCAGTATTTTCTAATAATTAATACTATTAAATAGTGTGTATCAAATAATCATTAACTAAGACTAATAATTAATTAGTAATTAATATAATTAACAAGTAATTTTAATTATCTTGTATTTGATATTTAATAATTAAATTATTATTTCCGTTTCATAGTTTAAAAACTTTAAAATTTTCTGAAGGAGATCTATTGTTTTTAAAAGTAGTTTCACTCGTTTGCTCTTGTTTTGGTACAACTATGAATTTTAAAAGTAATAATGAAACACAAACATTTCGTAATCATTTTGTTTTGATTTTATGTTTTCAACTATTGATATGTTTCAATTATTTGTATTGAATTCATATGCATAGTATAAATTGTATTAATATGTGAGAAGTAATATTTTAAAATAAATTTGGACACTTGTATTAAATAGGAGAAATATGGACACTTGCCTTCATTTGAAATCACACGTGCCCACCATTACCTTTTTTGACCGTTCCTTATTTTATTCCATCACTTTCTTTCTGTCTTCGTTTTCTCCTTCTGTATAAAAATTATATTTTTCCCCAAATTCTTTTAATGGTGGCCGTATACCCTCTCTTCTTTCTCTTAGCAAACGATTTCATCCCCAAATCGGAAAATCAAAATCAAGCAATGGCCGAACTGTTTTCCCTAAATAAAACTCTGACAAAAATCATTCTTCCTTCCTCTCAATCAAGCCGCTCCGCCTTTTAGCAGTCTCACCATCACCGCAAATTGAATCCATAAATTAATCCATGGCCTCCATCGAATCAACTTCTCCAGCGTCGCCGAGCGTATCAACTCCGCCGACTAAGCAGTAGTCCGTGCCTCTCCTTGCTCAAAGTCAACGCTCCGCCTCAGATCCAAGCCCAAGACTCCGATCGGAACCTGCTCCGATGCCCTAGATTCGCTCTGCATTTATCTCCTCCTCGAGCCACCTGAAGTCTCCACCTGAGCGCTAGCACCATCGCTCCGCTGCTTCGCTGCTTGCATCGTCTTCCTGTTGCGTCCAAGGTGAGATCTCACTCACGATTAAATCTGTTTAAAGTAGATTAAGCTCGATATTTAAACTATAATATAATAGTTGGTTCCGTTGTTTTTGTTTTCTTGAATGGTTGCGTGATTTTGATTGGGGTTTTGATTGTGGTTCCATATGTTCGTATTGCATACCGGTTTGATCTCGTTGATCATGGTTTGAAAAATAAAACTGAAATGTGGCACCTTTTTCTTGTTGAAAATTAATAGAAAGGGTCTTGAATGAACTTGAACTGATCTCGTGGAACCTGAATGTGGTTGTCAGTTCCTGAAATTTCGAACCATGTTTTTAAAAAGTATCGCAACTGAATATATATGTAGACGAACACTCCGGTTTCAGTTTGACTTGTTAATAGAAAACCATATTTACTCATTTGTTTAGTTGGAAGCCAGATGTTCATTTGTTACTTGAAACATGTCACCCATTAGTTTATTTGAAACCATGTTTACCCATTTGTAAATGGAATTACCTGAAGCATATGTTGGCACAAATTGTAAATGAGTACCTGAAGCATATATTTTTATTCATTCAATGGGAACTAGTTACCTGAAGCCTTACAGTTTGGACTGAAATCATTCAACACCTACATGCTGGATATACACTTTGTTAACCTGCACTACTTGCCTTATCAAGGCCCTGCATAATAGGAAGATAAATTGATCACTGTTATAAATTCAATAGAATAGCATAATAGGAAGATAATATGCTAGCTCTCAAGGCCCTGCTATAATCATTTAAAAATTCTACGACCCAAATGACAAATTGAAATACTAATGAATAATTTTTAACCCAATGGAAATTATGAATAATTTGTTTATACATGCATGTTTTATAGCATATGCATGCAGGCTTTACTTTATTGTCTCATTTTATATATGCATGTTAACTTGTTGTTTCACAGTTGTCTGGGTTCACCTAATGTTGAGTATGTATTTTTTTTTGGAGTTCAGGTGGAAATTGTCTCTTCCCACAGTTGCCGTGATCAACCACAAAGAATTTCACTGAAAGTAAGGCCAATCCACTGAAAGCGATTTTTCTTGATTACCTCGTTCATCCAAAAACGCTCGAGTTCTTCTCGATACTTCGACAAAGGTATGCTTTTTCTTCTTTAATTCGTTGTTATCGTTCCAATCTTCAATTGTTCGTTCTTTAATCTGAGTTTTTCTCTTATGATTTAAATCTAAATTATACGAGTAATATATTATAGTGAGTGCTTTCTATTCTATAACAAACTGCTCATCACTCGGTTTTTATCAGTAGTGGTTTGTTGACCCCTTTTTCCCTTTTCCTTTTGACATGGTCTCTATATGCCAATAAATTACAGTTCTTGTAAAGTACTACGGATAAAATTAAGACAGTTCATATCTGTTTTTTTTATCTAAAAATGATTAGAATCCAACTGTGATAAATACTGCGAGGTTGGGAGAAAGGCAAGAGACCAAGCCAATAAGATACGGGTAAAAATAGAAAATTGACATGTTCATAGTACATAAATAGAAGCTAAATGGTAAAGAAAGCACTCACTTGCCTTTGAAATGAATTATGTCATTACTTTTAGTGCTGCGTACTGCGTACATTTACAAAGCTAAAAAGACAGAAAATATTATGTTAATCTACTGTAAACATAAGTAGTGATGCTTTCAATAGAAAATTAGATGAAACTCGACGAAAGGAGAGGAATATTTAAATTACTATAATTATAACTTTAATATATAGCTTACTATTGGTTGCCATAAATTATTAGCTGAAATGAACTGCATCTTACTGTGCAGGAACAAAAATGTAAGAAATAATATGAAAAACCTTATGTAAGGAATTTTACTCAGGAAATAAATGCACAAATATGTATTCTTTGGTATTTAGGAAATAATGTTGTGAGTCAGCTGGTGTTAATGACCTTTACTGCAATGGAAATAGTAATTCTTTGTTTTTTTTAATCATATATGCTTTGGCTGTAATGGTACTTTGTAATCCGAATTTTTATTTTTCAAAGCTTTGTATTGGTTGTACGCCTAACCTTTATTAAACTTGACCTCCAATATGTGTAATTTTACTAATCTATGATGTCAGACAATTTTAACCATATTAGAAAAAAAAAATCTGGTTACAGTCAATTTATATCTAAAAAGACCTAAAATATATCTACTGATTGTTATTATATTTGGTACCAATTCATGCATGTCAGTATAGTTTCTCTTTACTTGGTCAAAATGTTAGTTACAATTCCTTTATATATGAAACAGTCTGGAAAAATACACAAGAATATTCAAGTAAATTTGTTCAGTTAGTATCTATTAAATCTTACTAATAAATTAAAGATCAACATGTAAAGTTCATTTTTGATTGCAAAATATTGGCACATTCCATGATTACAGTTTTAATTTCAATATATTTGTATTATTCTTTGTAAAGGGCATCCGAGTTTGCTCGTTGTGGCAACAGCGGCTTCACCTTGCTGCGCCAGACTGTGGCAAAATCCCGGTCCCTGTCGTCATTGATGGTAAGCAAAGCTTACGATTAAATTATTTCAAGTATACGACTCCGGTTTACACAGATATCAGTAGTTGGTCGTTTGTTTATTGCTTTCCTGTGCACTTTGAATTTAATTCGATTATGGGTTGTTTTAGGCTTGCATGTAGAAATTTCAAATAGGACTGCATATACATTTTTTTGTCTATACCGACCTGTTACATATGGACATCATGGCAGTCTAATTTTGCCTTGAACTTGTCAATATTGCGTAGTGATTTACCTGTTAATACTCACCTTATGCATATACACTATTTGCTTGGGCCTTGAGTCCTTTTTTCATGCCTCACGATAGATATGCATGATGTTTTAGTGGCTCCTTATTTTAGATCCTGCTGTACCCTCCTGTTAGCCAAAATTTAAGTATTTTTGTCTTCCGCAAATATCCCCTTGCTACCCTGTATGTACTCCCCACGGTTAGGGACATAGGTTGCACTCTGAACATGCAACAGTTCAGGGCATACTGCTCATTCCTGATTGCACTCTTCGAGCAAAGGAATTTATCTACTTTTCCATAACTTGCGCCATACCGTGTTGTGTGTAATTTGACTTGGGTTCAAACACTTATTTTGGCCACTTTGCTTCGTCATTTTCATATACTCCACACTTGCTATGGATCTGTCACACTTTGAACTTGCAAACCCTTAATGCATATGTATCTTACTTTAAAATCTCATCGCTATTGGCCACCGGAACGTGTGGACACCAGCATGTGCAACTTAATCATATTTCTATGATCTTTGCTTTAAACCAAGACCAGTTATTGAGCGCTTCATGTTACTGGGTACAAACGTTAACCCATGAATATGTCGATACGCCGCCTAGCATGATTTATTTTGTGTTTGAGCAATTTGTATTATTATTATTTTTTTCCGATTGCTTACTGTCGTATTGCTATATGAATTTTGGCACCTTGAACTAAACAAAGTACTATGCTACATGCTACATGTTGTTCACACCTTTTCATGGTTAGTGCATGCAAATGATCCAATTCTTTTGGCATGTACTGATAGCATATTAGGAGTGCTTGTCCTGACTACCAACTTACCCTTTTAAGGCTTCACACACAGTAGTTGATATTTGCTATGTGACCAAACTACTCACCCACCTCATACATGCTATGCTATTTATTTCTGTGAGTCTGTAATCATCACATATGAACTGTAGAGTAGTAAGTCAGCCTTAAAATTTATACATAAGTAACTGGAAACCATTTTGTTGTAGTTTTCTTGACCTGCGCATGCGTTCGGACTTCAACATTTTTGCTCCACCTTACGTTTCACATGCATGGACTGCATGCAGCATAGTTTAGCTATGACCTCCCCTGTTTATGTAACTTGGTGGCTCAACAAAACTCATTTTCATACACAGGCATAAATTTTCAAATATAATGAGTGAATAAACTTAGTACAATGAACCGACCACTCACTTTAGTTGTCAAAATTTGAATTTTGGGCACATGCATGAGACTGTTTAGATGTTTGTTGCATGATTTTAGTTGGCTTCCAGGTTGCTATTTTCCTACTGACACTTTACATCACTTAGTGTTTCCTTGTCCTTATGCCACATGCAATATTAGTTATTATTTGACACCTTCCTTCATGAATAAATCCATATCATACTGTACCTGCTGGACATTTGAGCTTTAGCTATTTAAGCCACCTCTCGCCTTGAGCCTAACCCTTGCTTGTTGCACTAACCATTTTGGCAAGAAAGATCGACAGTTATTGTATACCCGCCCATGTTATTTGCATGTTTCACGCATGAAACTATACCGTATGTTGCGCTGCTTGCTTACTCCATGTTTTTTTTATACTTCGACAGTTCATGGGTATTATACTCAAAGTATTTAATAATTATTGGGTTAAACTAATTGTATTTATGTGTTTATCGAAGTGCGCTAACTTGAAATAAGTTTAATCCTGACTCGGTTGTTTTGTGTATTTTGCATGGGACACTCGGGTCAGGCCCTAAGTGTTCCAGGTTAGAGATATCAGCCAATGAAAGACTTAAATTCTGTATAATAAGTTTTGAATGGTGTATAATAATATATTCTTTCTGCATTTGGTTAACATTTTTTTTGTAGTCATACCGTGCTAGTAACAATATGCAGGCTCAAGATCGATTGGATCGGGTTACTCTGGACGGTTTGGTGAACAAAAAGTGCAATCTATTGGGTTGGGAGGAAAACATAGTTGCAGAGGGGACTATAGCAATCCCGATGCTTTAGTATGTTTTAAAAAGCTTGGAGCTGATGCTGGGAAGATATGTAAATTATGTTAGAACTATGTCGATGAAACTTATCTAAATCTTTTGGATGTAAACTTATCTAACTTTTTGAAATGTGTTGGAATTTTAAGACTTTTGCTTGTCTTTTATTATGTGTTATTATGTGATTTTGATTGTTGCATCAATATTTATTGCATGTTAATATATATATATATATACATACTATTATTATGAATTATATGGCAGCAATTATAAATAAATCTTCATTTATTTCGCAACGGGCAAAACCTGTTGTAATATAATGTATTACAATGAGCAAAAGCCGCTTGTAATTAATTAGCTATTAAAACGGGTTTATAGCCATTGTCATAAAGTCCGTGCACGTGACAGAGCACGTTATTACAACGGTCTTTTACAACAGTCATTGACCGTTGTAAATTAGAAAGGACCTATTACGATGACGCATATTAGGACAGGCTTTTGCCCGTTGTGAAAAGCATATAACAACGGTTTTTGCCCGTTGTAAAAGGACTATTTTGTTGTAGTGTGAAATGTACTTTCTTAGATTGAGATGCATTTCTGAACATGTTGTCCTTTTTTACTTTTATTCTCAGAAAATAATCCAAGTTACCATGGTCTTTAATTGAGAATTCAGGATTGAGTATGTCTGTAATGCCATTGATTTCTACTACACAGCTTCCTGTGGTAATAAAATCATCAACATAAATAAGAATATACATAGTAGTAGTGACAGTAAACTTGGTAAAAATAGAGTTTATCAAATTTTGTTGATTTGTATTCATGTTTGACAAGTGTTGCCTTCAACTTGTCAAAACCACACCCATGGTGTAACGACTCAGATTTTCAGCGGCTTTGGTTATCGACATAAACACGATGTCGATAACCAAATCATCGAAAAATCCTGGTAATTAGTGAAAGAGATTAGAGGGTGAGGATAGATAAGACAGAAACTTAGAATAGAAGAAGAAGAAGAACACAACATCAGAGTAACACGAATCTCACAGCGGAACGAATAACATATAATAGATAACATATCCTTGAAATAAATCATTATGTGTATACAATACATTATCAGAGTACAACACTTACAACACAGCGAAAATAACTATAGCTATATGATCCTGAAGCCTCCTGCTCTAAGCTCTTCCAGTATATCTATAAAATCCCGACTACTTGACTGCCCATACAAATTTAGGCACCCAAGAGTTTAGGGGAAACAACAAAGTAAACTCCGGGTCAGTCATGGGATTGGTATGAGTAAAATAGTTTAAAAACAGTTCGAACAAGTAAACGATATCTCATAAGACCACGCCGCATAACGGAACGGGTTTTTCCCTTATGAGAATCCAAATTATCTTTATATCAAAAACCTTTTTGATATTATAATAATGTCTATCAACCACAGTATATATATAATCATCTAGCAGAAACACTTTCATCTTACGTTCTACATATATAGTATACAATCAAAACCGCAAGCACGTACTGGGTAATGGATTTCCAACTATGACAAGGTATGGAACCACCTTTCGCTCATGTACCTCTAGAAAGGAATACACTGGGTTCAACAAGAACATCTTGCAACCCGGCCACACATGACCGACCACTCATTTCGCTTGAGTGTATCGAATGTATATCACCAACGGTTGGGATCAGCAACCGTTTCCCGAATGGGACAGCATCAACAATAGATTTTTAGAAGTAAATGAAACTCTAGATCAGGTGATTATACACCCTACTTCGGTGCGACCGACTTAGCCATGCTGCCTGCCCGATTTCTGTCATTTACCGGATGATGAGGCTAGAAGCTACGCTTTATCATCATACCAGATTCACTTTGAATGTCACATCATCAAATCCATCCAATCACCGATTGACGTCCTGAACCATACATTATGTGTTAGCTAAAAGAAGTTTCCTTCTTCGCTTCCACTCTTGGTACAGCTGGAGAAACAAATATACGTGATCGTCTGGAAATACTCTGTCAGACATCCGTCCATACAAGTCATCCAGGAACAGGATGATCTGAAGGCACTATTCTATAAACAGGATAGCCCTTGCATAACTCCGTCTTCAATTTCCTTTGGCATATATGATTCGCAACGCTTATGCCAATACAGAGTGCTTCTTTGGATAATAATCCAACCGGTCTCTCCATATTAACAACGTTAAAATGGTCAAAACTTCGATAGTCTGTGATTTAACTATCGAATAAAAACAAGTGTGCAAACAACGATATTATTTCCAAATGGAAATTATATCGATCAAACATCATTTAACATTTATATCCTTAGTTCATTTTTCATCTCCTGTTTCCCTATATTCAATATTTCTTATTTTCTAAATTTGGAAAATATACGTCATTAACAATGGAAAACATTTCCATTTCTTGTCTTCTTTATTAGAAAACATTTCTGGTTTCTTATTTGGAAAACATTTCCAAAGCTTCTTCATTGGACTTAGACAGATGTTTAAACAAACATTGCTATGCCAACTCAAACCATTTCCTTTACTGCCGAACCTTAACTATTCCTTAGTTAAAAACGAAGCCAATCAAGTTGGGGTAGAACTACCTCTCAGACCTTAACTGAACAACATTTCTAACTTTGAAATAGACAAAGTTCACTTTATATTCCTTTTACTAACTTCCTTACTTAACCTTCTTCGAATAGCTATATTCGATTGACTCTTTTCACTTAACTCTATTCGATTAACCCTTATCAATTAACTCTATTGGACTAACACTATTGGATTAACTCTATTTGATTTACTCTTTTTGATTTACTCTATTCACTTAACCCCTTTCGAATAAACTGTATTCGATTTACTAACTTTATTCGAATAAACTATATTCTATTAACTCCTTTTACTTTAACTCTAATCGATTAAACTAACATCGATTAACTTCTTTTACTTTAACACAAATCGATTAACTAACATCGATTAACTCCTTTTAACTTTATCGCTAATCGATTAACTAACATCGATTAACTCCTTTTACTTTAACACTAATCGATTAACTAACATCGATTAACTCCTTTTAACTTTATTCTCTAATCGATTAAACTAACATCGATTAGCTCCTTTTTTCTATTCGAGTAAACTATTCATTTATAAAGATTTACTTTTAGTAACAGTTCTTCACTTTACAAATGATTTCCCTTTTATAAACTCTATTCGTTTCTAAAAACATTTTTCCCTTTTTATTTACTTTCGAAATATTTCCTTTTATAAAATTTGTTGATTTTATAAACTCCCTTTTTTTTCAATATACATTGAAATAATTCTTTTACATCCCAAGGTCTTTTATGATATTTAAAATATCGAATAAAAATGATCAACATCATTCCAACACCCATAATCCATAACAGATTATATAACACATCATATATCACAATATATGAAAACAAAAAAATAAATGTTGAGGAATCCAGTTGGATTCCTCCAACCTGTTTCCCTGCATCACAGATGTTAAACAATATGGATAACATCACTTTTCAGTTCCATATGATATATTATGTTAAACAGAATCAATATAGAAATTCAACTAACTGACTAGCAGTTCAATCAAACAGTCAACACACAGTCAAACAACCAATATTTAACAGTTCTAAAAATATAACATGAAATTATAAACTGTTCAAAGTTAGTGAGATTTACTCACTTTGGCAGTTCATCGTTAAAGAACGATAAACTGTTATTTGATCTGAATCAAACAATTTATTTCGCCATAAATTCAAACTAGCTCCAATCCACTCCCAGTCAGTCCCAGCGTGTAGTGTCCGTCCATACGATCCTGTTGGATCCAACCGTTCGGAATTATGATAATGTATGTAATAGATATTAACATTACAAGTTCAATCAATATTTAAATTAAAACGAAAACCCAAATTCCTTTATTAATTTTTAATTGGGCTTTCCACCCTTTCAAAGCCCATACTCGCTTGCCAAAAACCTAGGCCCGACGTGTAGCTTTCTTCCCCAATCCTCACATTACAGGAAACCCGATTACTTCCCTAACCATTTCGCCACTTCCTTCGATCCCATACTCATTTTCCTTTTATCAATAAATCACACAATAATTACCATAATTTTCCTCATCATCTCCTCTTCCATATGATATTATCCTTGTGCAGCTCGAGCTTGAAGCTAGAACCGCATCAGGCAGGTGTTGACGGCCAAGAACAGTAAAGCGCCGAACCCTTTTTCTCCCACACTTCACCGAAAATTCCGCACAAGCCCGAAATCAAAATACGAACTCCAACATTGAATCGCTGCTTCAAACTTCAGCTTTCTCGAACCCTAGGGACTGATAAAAAGTCAAACGCCTACAATACCCATCGCACCCCTCAAAAGCAGTATCAGTTTGAAGAGAGCCTCCTTCGGAATTCAGAAATAATTGTTGCGAGATTTTAGGATTTTATAGAATTGATTTTGATTTTCTATTTGATTTATGAAGGTCGAAATGTTGCTGTAGAAGAACTAGTGGCGGCTCATTCCCTTTCTTGCGTTTATATACATGATGGTGAGACTGAGAGAGAGTGAACATGTGCTGTTTATATCCAGTTAAGAATGATAGGTCCAGTTCATTACATGTGATTCACAGTAAAAGGATGCAAGGTGGAGGATATTTCGAGGATCCGATGTCTTGGTTTGGTCACAATAATTTGCCAATGTTACGTTATTTTTGATGTAAACTAAGTTTGGATTTTCTCTTTTATGTTTAACGTTATATTTCAGAAAAACTTACTAAGTTAGGCTTCACATGAATGCAAAGGATTGTGAATATAAATTTACTATTTGATTGGTCTCCAGCTATATAGTGTTTGAGTTGTAGGGTACCCCGTTATATAAAATTCTCTTCGCATACAACTGCTATGGGCAGAAATAAAAATGTAGTCAAGTTGAGTATTTCACCACGATCCCAAAAATATAAAAATATCGGTAGTTCAACTCTTATTGTGAAACTCCGAAATGTTGATACAGGGTGCCAAATACCCCAAATAAAAAGTTGCTTATTTAATTAATTAAAAATTACAGTAAAATTCTAAAAATTAAATTATCACTACGCCTTAAAAGAATCTTGTCTAAATTCAAATCCGATATTCAAATATATTGAAAACCCTTTTATAACGTAAATAAAGCGTTATAAATTCTAAAGAAATTCCACAGCGACTTTTCTGAAATTTGATTTGGACATATCTCAAAATCTACACAACGAAATCCCGATTTCTCTCTTCCACTAGAAAGATATACTCCACCAGCTCTACACGTTTCTTGTTTCACAGAAATCCGGCTTAACACGAATCCTGTACATTCAGTTGAAGTTCGAATCGCCAATTTTCGAACTGCATCGCCATTCCGAGCTCGTTTATAATTATATTATAAACCATACGTTCAACTGTCAACGATTGAATATATTCGTCATTCAAATTCAATGCCAAGCTGAATTAAATATCACAGATGATCCGGTTCACACCATATCGCCATTTCGACAAATTCTGATTATTCAGAATTAAATATATTATTTAATTTATTATTTTAATTAAATATTCATCATTAATTAATTCAACGACCATTAAATTCACTAACCCACCATTTATATAATTAAATAAACTAATCATAATACCTCTGCCAATGCGGGTCATTACAATCTTCCCCTCTTAAAATAATTTCGTCCTCGAAATTGCTAAAAGGTAGAGAACGACCCTATCGACTGGTTAGAACATATTTGTTCACTTCTTAACTTCAGTTTCAACTGAACCAATTTAATTTCAATTAAATTATTAATTAATTCTTATCAACGAAAATTTTCAAAAATCCTGAAAATTTTCTAACTCCTTAACTCTTCGAAAAATTTTGTCAGCACCTCTTTTGTACTGGTCAATACGTCAAACTCCAACTCGCCTCTCTGGGCCATCTCCATCCCAAAAGAAAATCAAACAGCCAAGCGGCTTGCCAATTTGGCTCATCAAAATCTCATACCGTATGAAATATAAACTTGTACCTTTTGTCGGGTAAATCAACTCTATCACTTATACATGCTATTGACTCAACATATACCAATGTTATCCCCAATCAAATTCTACAATAACTTTTATCTCCAACACAAACATTCGCGTTATGTCCACCAAATATCTTTTCAAACTCGAGTTTGATTCTCAATTTCAAACTCTTAACTTGGTTACCAAATTACACTTCAAATTCGAATCTCACAATCCTATTTGTCTTGATATCATTCTAATTCAATCTCAGTTACCACTTTACTGGCTTTACTTTAATTCAAATTTGCTTTCACAAATTTCTGTTAAATTTGTTTTCAATTCAAACAGTCTTTCCCTGGGAATTTTTTTTAACAGTTTACTCTTTTCAAAAATAAAATTTTCTTTTTGAAATTCAACTGAGCCCTTAATCAATATTCCATTAGTTAAATCACTTCTCTATTTCTTTATCAATATTTGTTAACCAAATATTTTCAATATCCATATTGGCCTTTTATGTTATTTAGAAAACATTTCGGAATATCGCCTTCCTTTATTTTCTAAACCTTAGAAAATATATGTTATTTATAATTGGAAAATACTCCAATTACTTATCTCTTTTCCGATCTCGTTTATTTCTATACTTAGGAAATATTCTTTATTCTATTTTCCAGCTTACACTTATTTGGTTAAAACAGATGTTGTGTAAAACATCGTTACGACAACCCAAATACTATATTCAACTAACTCTTATTCAACATTGATCTTCGAGCCTGGAACCTTACTATTTATTTGTTAATAATGAAATCAATCAAGTTGGGGTATAATTACCTCTCAAACCTTGACTGAATAACATTTATAACGTCAAAACAGATATGACTACTTACTCGAATAATCAATACCATACAACTACTTATTCACTTTTAAACACGTATATGCTTCCTTTTTCTATTTTTACTAGATTTTATTCTAGACTTCCTTTTTGATTATACTATTCTATTTCTAAGTTCGTTTTCTTATCGACTTCTAGATATATCGATACGTTGATTTCTAACTATCAAATTATCTTAAAAATATTCTAACTCCTTAAATTCCCGGAAAAATTCGCCATAACCTCCTTTGTACTAGGAGTATCGGGAAAATCCCCAAACTGCCACACGGGCCTTCTCCAATCAAAAAGAAAAAGAAAAGCCAAGCGGCTAGCCGATACGGCGCATAAAATCTCATATATGAATTAAATACATACCTTTTCGTCGAGCATTCTATCTATTTCACTTCTATACTATATTCCAAACCTGTCTCATGTATATCCATATATTTCTAATTCATTCCAACTTAATCCAATCATTTTAACTTAGTTCGTTAAGTGATTTGTTAATTAACTCTTTAGTCTATTTCACTTTTATATTTGAACATGACATGTTCAAATATATTTTAACTTGCTTATTGACTAATTTGAATTCCATTTTCAACTTACGCTTCATATTCAATTTTCTTATTTCAAATTCTATATTTGAATTTCATTTCAAATCTCTTATTCAAATTTTATATTTGAATTTCGTTTCAATTTCCTTATTCAAATCCTATATTTGAATTTCATTTCAATTCTATTTGAATCTTCTATATTCAAATTTCATTTCATTTTCGATATTCAAATCCTATATTTGAATTCTTTTATATTTCTATATTCAAATTCTATATTTGAATTTCATTTGAATTTCTATATTCAAACTCCATTATTACTCTATATGAATTCTATATTCAATTTCTATATCACTTCCATTATTTAGATCTTGTTTATACAAATCTCATTTGAATTTCTATATTC
Organism: Allium sativum; assembly: GCA_030737875.1. Classification (NCBI taxonomy): domain Eukaryota; kingdom Viridiplantae; phylum Streptophyta; class Magnoliopsida; order Asparagales; family Amaryllidaceae; genus Allium; species Allium sativum. The sequence continues at coordinate 622,852,050 of CM060910.1, forward strand.
AAATCCTATGTTTGAACTTCCTTTATTCAAATTCCTTTTCAAACTTTCTTTATTCATTCTTTACACAAGTCTCGATTTCAATTCCTTTTGAAATCGATATTACTACCTTTGGAAAATAGGTTCCCCTTTCAACTTCACACTTGTATTTTTATTTCTGAATTATCCAATGATAATTCTTTTCAGTTCATTTATAAACTTCGTTTATAAAAGAACTTCTCGTTTTATTTCCTTTAAACGAGTTAATATTTCGAATCTATTTCAAAATTCAAATTCTATATTTGAAACCCCATTTGAAATTCAACACAACTTGTCTTTCTCAAAACAAATTCAAAACTGTATCTCTGGTAGTAATTCGTCACTTACAACTCGAAAATGAATACCGATGATGCAGCTGTCATCATCAGAATCTATTTTCCAGCAATCGAAGTGAGTTCAATACTATAAAACCATTTCTAAACATTTCCACTTTGAAATTCATTTCAAAATATTATTCAAACTGCTTGTAAAACAATTTAAAATCTCCCAGGATTTTAAATTTTCCTTATTCTTAATCCAAATCCGTTTACAAACATTTATCCAATTCTCCAGAGATTTAATTCAATTTCTGGTTTAAATTTCAGATTTAACTCATCTGATTTCACGTATTTCACTTATATGAATTCTGATTGGTTATTTACATAACCATTTAATTTATGATCTTACTCGATTATAATAACAACCAATATATCCAATATGTATCAAATATACTTTGGGTAAAATTATTTTCATTTACCCTCTTTCAAAACATATCGTGTCGACCCATCGTATTCGAGTGTTTAGTAACTCCTACCGATACAGTGGATCAAACTAATCGACCAGAACTCATAAACTACTCAACCAATTAATCTCCACAATATAAAACAAATTTTTATATCAATAACAAATACATTCACTCGTATGTATACACTCAAACTCAATCAAGGGTATTACTAACCCTATCTCTACCGAGTCACGCCACAGAGCCAAGTAATTCTTAACTTAAGCTCTGATACCAACTGTAACGACCCGGATTTTCAGCGGCTTTGGTTATCGACATAAACACGATGTCGATAACCAAATCATCAAAAAATCCTGGTAATTAGTGAAAGAGATTAGAGGGTGAGGATAGATAAGATAGAAACTTAGAATAGAAGAAGAAGAAGAAGAACACAACATCAGAGTAACACGAATCTCACAGCGGAACGAATAACATATAATAGATAACATATCCTTGAAATAAATCATTATGTGTATACAATACATTATCAGAGTACAACACTTACAACACAACGGAAATAACTATAGCTATATGATCCTGAAGCCTCCTGCTCCAAGCTCTTCTAGTATATCTGTAAAATCCCGACTACTTGACTGCCCGTACAAATTTAGGCACCCAAGAGTTTAGGGGAAACAACAAAGTAAACTCCGGGTCAGTCATGGGACTGGTATGAGTAAAATAGTTTAAAAACAGTTTGAACAAGTAAACGATATCTCATAAGACCACGCCACATAACGGAACGGGTTTTTCCCTTATGAGAATCCAAATTATCTTTATATCAAAAACCTTTTTGATATTATAATAATGTCTATCAACCACAGTATATATATAATCATCTAGCAGAAACGCTTTCATCTCACGTTCTGCATATATAGTATACAATCAAAACCGCAAGCACGTATTGGGTAATGGATTTCTATCTATGACAAGGTATGGAACCACCTTTCGCTCGTGTACCTCTAGAGAGGAATACACTGGGTTCAACAAGAACATCTTGCAACCCGGCGACACATGACCGACCACTCATTTCACTTGAGTGTATCGAATGCATATCACCAACGGTTGGGATCAACAATCGTTTCCCGAATGGGGCAGCATCAACAATAGATTTTTAGAAGTAATTGAAACACTAGATCAGGTGATTATGCACCCTACTTCGGTGCGATCGACTTAGCCATGCTGCCTGCCCGATTTCTTTCATTTACCGGATGATGAGGCTAGAAGCTACGCTTTATCATCATACCAGATTCACTTTGAATGTCACATCATCAAATCCATCCAATCACCGATTGACGTCCTCAACCATACATTATGTGTTAGCTAAAAGAAGTTTCCTTCTTCGCTTCCACTCTTGGTACAGTTGGAGAAATCAATATACGTGATCGTCTGGAAATACTCTGTCAGACATCCGTCCATACAAGTCATCCAGGAACAGGATGAACTGAAGGCACTATTCTGTAAACAGGATAGCCCTTGCATAACTCCGTCTTCAATTTCCTTTGGCATATATGATTCGCAACGCTTATGCCAATACAGAGTGGTTCTTTGGATAATAATCCAACCGGTCTCTCCATATAAACAACGTTAAAATGGTCAAAACTTCGATAGTCTGTGATTTAACTATCGAATAAAAACAAGTGTGCAAACAACGATATTATTTCCAAATGGAAATTATATCAATCAAACATAATTTAACATTTATATCCTTAGTTCATTTTTCATCTCCTGTTTCCCTATATTCAATATTTCTTATTTTCTAAATTTGGAAAATATACGTCATTAACAAAGGAAAACATTTCCATTTCTTGTCTTCTTTATTAGAAAACATTTCTGGTTTCTTATTTGGAAAACATTTCCAAAGCTTCTTCATTGGACTTAGACAGATGTTTAAACAAACATTGCTATGCCAACTCAAACCATTTCCTTTACTGCCGAACCTTAACTATTCCATAGTTAAAAACGAAGCCAATCAAGTTGGGGTAGAACTACCTCTCAGACCTTAACTGAACAACATTTCTAACTTTGAAATATACAAAGTTCACTTTATATTCCTTTTACTAACTTCCTTACTTAACCTTCTTCGAATAGCTATATTCGATTGACTCTTTTCACTTAACTCTATTCGATTAACCCTTATCAATTAACTCTATTGGACTAACACTATTGGATTAACTCTATTTGATTTACTCTTTTTGATTTACTCTATTCGCTTAACCCCTTTTGAATAAACTGTATTCGATTTACTAACTTTATTCAAATAAACTATATTCTATTAACTCCTTTTACTTTAACTCTAATCGATTAAACTAACATCGATTAACTTCTTTTACTTTAACACAAATCGATTAACTAACATCGATTAACTCCTTTTAACTTTATCGCTAATCGATTAACTAACATCGATTAACTCCTTTTACTTTAACACTAATCGATTAACTAACATCGATTAACTCCTTTTAACTTTATTCTCTAATCGATTAAACTAACATCGATTAGCTCCTTTATTCTATTCGAATAAACTATTCATTTATAAAGATTTACTTTTAGTAACAGTTCTTCACTTTACAAATGATTTCCCTTTTATAAACTCTATTCGTTTTTAAAAACATTTTCCCCTTTTTATTTACTTTCGAAATATTTCCTTTTATAAAATCTGTTGATTTTATAAACTCCCTTTTTTGTTCAATATACATTGAAATAATTCTTTTACATCCCAGGGTCTTTTATGATATTTAAAATATCGAATAAAAATGATCAACATCATTCCAACACCCATAATCCATAACGGATTATATAACACATCATATATCACAATATATGAAAACAGAAAAATAAATGTTGAGGAATCCAGTTGGATTCCTCCAACCTATTTCCCTGCATCACAGATGTTAAACAATATGGATAACATCACTTTTCAGTTCCATATGATATATTATGTTAAACAGAATCAATATAGAAATTCAACTAACTGACTAGCAGTTCAATCAAACAGTCAACACACAGTCAAACAACCAATATTTAACAGTTCTAAAAATATAACATGAAATTATAAACTGTTCAAAGTTAGTGAGATTTACTCACTTTGGCAGTTCATCGTTAAAGAACGATAAACTGTTATTTGATCTGAATCAAACAATTTATTTCGCCATAAATTCAAACTAGCTCCAATCCACTCCCAGTCAGTCCCAGCGTGTAGTGTCCGTCCATACGATCCTGTTGGATCCAACCGTTCGGAATTCTGATAATGTATGTAATAGATATTAACGTTACAAGTTCAATCAATATTTAAATTAAAACGAAAACCCAAATTCCTTTTATAATTTTTAATTGGGCTTTCCACCTTTTCAAAGCCCATAATCACTTGCCAAAAACCCAGGCCCGACGTGTAGCTTTCTTCCCCAATCCTCACATTACAGGAAACCCGATTACTTCCCTAACCATTTCTCCACTTCCTTCGATCCCATACTCATTTTCCTTTTATCAATAAATCACACAATAATTACCATAATTTTCCTCATCGTCTCCTCTTCCATATGATATTATCCTTGTGCAGCTCGAGCTTGAAGCTAGAACTGCATCAGGCAGGTGTTGACGGCCAAGAACAGTAAAGCGCTGAACCCTTTTTCTCCCACACTTCACCGAAAATTCCGCACAAGCCCGAAATCAAAATACGAACTCCAACATTGAATCGCTGCTTCAAACTTCAGCATTCTCGAACCCTAGGGACTGATAAAAAGTCAAACGCCTACAATACCCATCGCACCCCTCAAAAGCAGTATCAGTTTGAAGAGAGCCTCCTTCGGAATTCAGAAATAATTGTTGCGAGATTTTAGGATTTTATAGAATTGATTTTGATTTTCTATTTGATTTATGAAGGTCGAAATGTTGCTGTAGAAGAACTTGTGGCGGCTCATTCCCTTTCTTGCATTTATATACATGATGGTGAGACTGAGAGAGAGTGAACGTGTACTGTTTATATCCAGTTAAGAATGATAGGTCCGGTTCATTACATGTGATTCACAGTAAAAGGATGCAAGGTAAAAGGATGCAAGGTGGAGGATATTTCGAGGATCAGAGGTCTTGGTTTGGTCACAATAATTTGCCAATGTTACGTTATTTTTGATGTAAACTAAGTTTGGATTTTCTCTTTTATGTTTAACGTTATATTTCAGAAAAACTTACTAAGTTAGGCTTCACATGAATGCAAAGGATTGTAAATATAAATTTACTGTTTGATTGGTCTCCAGCTATATAGTGTTTGAGTTGTAGGGTACCCCTTTATATAAAATTCTCTTCGCATACAACTGCTATGGGCAGAAATAAAAATGTAGTCAAGTTGAGTATTTCACCACGATCCCAAAAATATAAAAATATCGGTAGTTCAACTCTTTTTGTGAAACCCCGAAATGTTGATACAGGGTGCCAAATGCCCCAAATAAAAAGTTGCTTATTTAATTAATTAAAAATTACAGTAAAATTCTAAAAATTAAATTATCACTACGCCATAAAAGAATCTTGTCTAAATTCAAATCCGATATTCAAATATATTGAAAACCCTTTTATAACGTAAATAAAGCGTTACAAATTCTAAAGAAATTCCACAGCGACTTTTCTGATATTTGATTTGGACATATCTCAAAATCTACACAACGAAATCCCAATTTCTCTCTTCCACTAGAAAGATATACTCCACCAGCTCTACACGTCTCTTATTTCAGAGAAATCCGGCTTAAAACGAATCCTGTACATTCAGTTGAAGTTCGAATCGCCAATTTTCGAACTGCATCGCCATTCCGAGCTCGTTTATAATTATATTATAAACCATACGTTCAACTGTCAACGATTGAATATATTCGTTATTCAAATTCAATTCCAAGCTGAATTAAATATCACAGATGATCCGGTTCACACCATATCGCCATTTCGACAAATTCTGATTATTCAGAATTAAATATATTATTTAATTTATTATTTTAATTAAATATTCATCATTAATTAATTCCACGACCATTAAATTCACTAACCCAACATTTATATAATTAAATAAACTAATCATAATACCTCTGCCAATGCGGGTCATTACACTTGGTGCTTGTTAAGACCATAGATGGTTTTGTTAAGCTTGCACACTAAGTTTATGTCACCACCCTGAATGAAACCTTGAGGTTGTTCCATATACACTTCCTCCTGCAAAACACTATTATGAAATGCATTATTCACATCTAATTGCTTGATGCTCCGATTTATATACAAAGCGATGGTTAAAATAATTCTAACTGAAGATGGTTTCACAACAGGTGAAAAAGTTTCTAAAAAATCAAAACCATATTGTTGTGGATACCCCTTAGCAACCGGCCTTGCTTTATATTTTGAAATTGAGTCATTAGCATTTTTCTTGAGTTTATAAATCCATCAACACTTAATAATATTTTTATTATTGGGTTTCTCAACAAAAGACCAAGTTTTATTTTTAATCAATGCACTATACTCTTTAGTCATAGCTGCTTTCCATTCATCAAACTAGTTTGCATCAACATATGAAGTTGGTTCTTCCTGAATACTTACAGTGTTGATGGTTTTTGGTTTAAAAATTCCATACTTAGCTCTTCTCAACATTGGACGCCTGTTGGCATTGTCTCTAATAGTAGTGACTTGATTGTTGTTGTTTGAGGTATCAACTTCAGATTCATGAGAATCACTGGCGTTATTGTTATTATTATCTGCATTACTTCCTTGACTTTGCTCTTGTAGATTGTTTCTACACCTAGCATATCAAGATTCTCTTGACCTGGTCCACCATTGGTGGGTATTGTGAGTTGAGAGTTGGTGTTGATGTCACTCTCCTTTTGATGAGATGGCACAACAACCTTTACCTCCTCTAGTATGTTAGGTATAAACTGTCTTGGATTTATAATAGCAGTAGTTTTTATATCTGATTTGCTGAATGGATATATACTTTTTCATTGAATCTTACATGTATAGACAAATATATTCTTCCTTTGCTATCAAGACATCTGTAGCCTTTCTGATTGTTACAGTACCCTAAGAAAGTGCAAGGTGTTGACCTAAAATCAAGTTTGTGGGTATTGTAAGGCCTCAAGTTTGGAAAACATTGACAACCAAAGACTTTTAAATACTTGTAGTCTGGTTTGACTTTGTGTGACACATCATGTGGACATTTGTATTGCAGTACTTTTGTAGGAAGTAAATTAGTCAAATGCACTGTTGTGTTAAATGCCTCTGGCCAAAAATTTAATGGCATAGAGGCTTGTGCAAGCAAAGTTAAACTAGTTTCCATAATATGTCTATGTTTTCTTTCAATAATACCATTTTGTTCAGAAGTATATGGATTAGTAGTTCAATGACAAATACTCTTATTAAAATATTATTTTAGAGGTAAGAACTCTTTTCCTCCATCAGTTTGAAGTATACCCACATGATTACCAGTTAAATTTTCAATTTTATTGATAAACTGAATAACACTATTACATGTATTAGATTTAGACTTCAACATATATGCCAAATAAATCTTGAATATGCATCCATGAAAGAAATATAATATATGTACCCATAATCTGAACTAATTGAAGCTGGACCTCACAGATCAGTAACAACTAACTGAAGGGTTCTAATGTAATAAGTTTGAGAATCTGGAAATGCAAGTTTATGACTCTTTACCAATTGACAAAAGGTACACAAATATGAAGAAGGGATTTTATTCACAGAAAAATTGTTATTATACATTATATGTCTGACAGTTTTTAAACCAGGATGACCCAGTTTACAATGCCACAAACTAAAATCCTTATAGTCATTAGAATTATTCATAACTGTAAGCATACATGTCTTTTTATCATCTCATATGATGTAGAATTAATGTAGTAAATTTATACAATCCCTTACTCTCATTACCCTACAAGATAATTTCCTGAGTTAGTATATCTTTAACTATACAAGCATTATGGTAAAATTCAAAATATACATTGTTGTCCTTAGCAAATTGTGAAACACTTATTAGGTTTTTCTTGATTGATGGTACCCTTAAAAGATTTTTGAGGATTAATTTTTTTGGTCCATCAATCCTTACATTTCCAATATGTGTAATGTGAACAGTTTTACCATTACCCACAAATAATTTTTGCATACCTTTATATTCTTTGTTGCCTAAATTGAGATTGTTTAAATTGTTGGTCACGTGATTAGTTGCACATGTGTCAGGATACCAGTAATGATCATTGATATCATCAATAGTGGCAGTTGAATCAACATTACTACTTTCTTTCTAACCCTAGTTGGCTTTCTGCACATTTACCCTATTAGCACTGGAATTATTACAAGTTTGGGATGGACTGAAACTAGAATTGTATCTAAAATAACACTTGTTTGCACCATGCCCAAATTTCTCACAAATTGGCATCTAATTCCGCTATTGTTAAATCTTCCTCTTCCCCTTCCTCTATTAAACTGACCACCTCTCTGAGCATTGCGTAGATTTCTTGATCCATTTCCTTGGTTCTTGCGTCTGCCATAAGTTGTATAATTGATAGACAAGTCATAATTGACAATCTTCTTGAGATCAATTCTGCCTTCATGTGCCAGTAAAGTTGAGTACACACATACTGTAAGGTTGGTGCAGGATCCATGGATAGAATGTGTTGGCTAGCTTTTTGACCAAGCCACCTAGGTTCACTCACAAGAAGAAAGTATGAAACTACGTTCCTTAAGTACATGAAGGAACGGATCACACCAAAGGATCGCCCCTCATCGGATTGCCCCTCATCGGATCGCCCCCAGGAGGATCGCCCCTCATCGGATCGCACCAGAGAATCGCCCCCATTGCATCAGCGATACGACCACTTCTACGCGACTCGATCCGTACATACACTACTACCCAGCATAGACCGATCCGATCCCCTGATGCATAGCGAAGCCTCTAACCCGTTCAAGCACGAGCTAGTCTTCGGCGATCCTAGATGCACGGATCCAGCGACACGTGTCCCCAACTGTCACTTTGACTGATTCTCCCCCTTTGCTCGATCCGATATTTAAGGGGATCGCGACACCTGTCCACAACGGCTAATTTGACTAATTCTTCATCAGGCTGCGATACGATCCAATATTCTCGGGATTTGTGCCACATGTGATCGCGATCCGCCTGACAAAATCAGCTATAAATAGCCTAGAGCTTGGCATTTTTCAGGATTTTTTGGCAATATTGAGTACTGATTCCGCCATTATTGTCATACCACCATTTCTTATCAGTTTTATTACTAGATTACTAAGAGAAATCACAATTGTAAAAGTGAGCTTGAGAGAAATCATTGATTGTATTGGCATTCAAAGTATAATCGATAACATATAAAGTGGACGTAGGCTCGTTAACGCCGAACCACTATAAATTCTGTGTGTTTTCTGCTTTTTCTTTATTCTCCAGTTAAAATTCTTTAAGAATCGGAACGATTTGGGTGTTAGGTCCAAATTTTGATCTAACATTTTGGTGCTTTCACCGAGAAAACAGTCCCAAAACTTCACTATTTAGCTTTTCGAAAATTCCAGCGACATCTGATATCATGGCTGGAAAGAAGTCTAAGGAAGTACGAGCTTCACAAACAAATGAAATTGCGAATGAAGCAGTTGAAGAAAGTGTGCACGAGCTGGGCAATGAGGGAACTTTGGATCGCGGAGCGCCAGGGGCGAACCGATCCGACGAAGGTGCCATGCTCCGAGTCGATGAGGACGAGACGATCCGGACTGCTGAAGGGGTTGTTACTCGATCCCGTGATAACGCCTCGAATCCTCCACGTACCGTGACCACGAACCGATCCCAGGGGGGCGCTGCGAGCCACCATCCTTGATCCACAACGATCCAAATTGATGATCGGACTACAACTCGACCTGGAAAGGAGCCTATGGCTCGCTCCTACCGTCCAGGCCCCTCCGCTCGACCTGGCTCAAGCTCTTTGCGCATAAGAGAAAGTGATGATGATCAATATGACCCTTCTGCTCCCATTACCGAGGGGGATCTCTCTCGCTTTTCCGAAATGTGGGAGAGACTGTTTGATGAATTGGCTGCTCAAAGGCAGGAAAGCTCCGTTCTGCGACAAAATTTGACTGCTATGGATAGAAGGCTTAATGATCTCGCAAGGCAAAGGACGCCACCAGTTCGTCCGCTCACCCCAGAATACTCTTCTTCGTCAGAGGAATCGCCAAGGCCTCCGTGGCGACCGTATGAGAGGCCCGAAAACATAAAGCTGCTTCGATTTGGAACCCTGCCATCACGGGAAGAAGAGGCACTGGATGCAGGGCCCTCAAACCGTAATGTGAACGTTCACGCCGCAACTTCCAGAGCTCGAGGTGTGGACAGCCCTATACAGAACAGACTACCTCAGCCCCGTTGCCGTGCAAATGCTCATGGTAACAGGGGGCAACGAAGCCCAATCCGAGCCTCGGATTTTGCGACTGCTCCCGGAAGAGAGATTAGAGAACCCCACCGAGCAAGCAGCACTGACCCCGAACCTCCGCTGACCAGTGCAAATGTTGCAGCTATGATCCATCAAATTCTGGTAGATAGCCGTGGACAAAGGAATGAAGATTGGGGAATTGACCCCAGTCATACCCCTTTCACTGATGATATTTTAGATGCGACTTTCCCGAGGCGTTTCAACATGCCGCAGATGAACCGTTACGCGGGTAGATCTGATCCCGTCCAGCATTTGATGAGATATTCTTGGTCAATGACCGCTGCCACAGCCTCTGACGCTGTCAAGTGTAAAGCATTTCCCATATTCTTGGAGGATGTAGCATTATTATGGTTTACTCGCTTACCATCAAGATCAATTTCCAGCTTCAGGGAGTTGAGTGAAAGGTTCGTGGAACAGTTCTGCATCTATGCACAGAAGACGAAGAGTGTGATTGACTTATTCCTTGTTAAGCAACGACCGGGTGAGAGTTTGAGGGTGTATCTAGACCGTTTCAACCTGGCCGCTACTGAAGTCAAAGATCCTCATGAGCCAACTGTTGTGGCAGCCCTAATTGATGGGGTAGATAAAGACACTGAATTTGGGAGATATCTGGCCGGCAAGCCACCCAATACTAGAGAGTTATTCTACGAAAAAGCTAATGTACACTTACGCCGGGAGGAAGTATATGCTAACCAAAAGGCAAAAACAGCCGATAAAGAGGAAATCCAGAGCAATGTCACCATCAAGCAGATAGGAGACAACTCGGGAAAGGTCGAGGTTAATGTCGGAAATCGGAATCAGGGTGGTCGTCAGTCAGGAAACAATGATAATAACAGTAATGGCAACAACCGGAAGAGGAATCGAGGGAACGACTCCCAGAGAAGGACTCGTCCCAGGTCTTTTGAGAGTTATATGCCAATAAACGATACTTTGGAGAATATCTTCATGGATTCGTAAACGTCCTCCAAAATAAAAGGCCTCCTCCCAGAGAGTCGACGGAGAAAGAACGTGAAACGGGGAAGTTCTGTCTCTTTGATCAGATTCATGGTCATTCGACAAATGAATGCCGTCACCTAAGAGATGCAGTTGAGAGACTTCTCCGAGAAGGAAAATTAGACGAATACAGAGTAATGCCTAGAGACAGGGGGCAAGCCGTACAGGCTCCAAATCAGAACCAGAATCAACCTGCTGTCAGGCCAACTGCCCAGCAAAAGGGAAAGGACCTTGTTATCAATACCATAATCGGAGGGCTTTATCTCGCCGGACACGGTTCCAAGGCATTGGATCAGTATGTTAATGCAGCCAAGCAACACCTCGAGGTAGGGGAGTGTAGCAACCCCGAGGACAACGTCCCGATAAAGCAACAAAAGATGATGTCCGACGATGTCGTTTTCTGTGAACGAGAAAGCATTGGAGTCCATGCTCCGACTGAAGATCCATTTGTAATTACAGTACCTATCAGCCCAGCCACTGTTCATAAAATTTTGGTGGATAACGGGAGTTCTGCCAATATTCTTTTCAAAAGGACATTTGACCAGATGAACCTCGAGATTAAAGACTTGAAGCCCTATCAGGGATGGATCCGTGGATTTAACGGAGTATCCACCGCTCCAATGGGTTATGTAGAGCTACCAGTTATGCTTGGGGAAGGAGAACACCAGAGAGTGAGAATCCTTCCCTTCGTGGTTTTGGATATTGAATCATCCTATAATGCCTTCTTGGGCCGACCGGCCCTCACAAAGTTTAGAGCCTGTATAGCCCCCTGGTGCTTATTATTGAAATTTCCTACGGAAGCTGGTGTTGGTATTGTCAGAGGAGACCAGGTTGCCGCACGAGCATGTTATGTTGCGGAGCTAAAGCTACTCCGCAATGGAGGGGACATAGAAACCAAGGGTGCTTCTCCCCCTACAAGGGCGGAGACTTTATAGCAATTAAAGAGGATAACCGTAGGAGAGTCGCCCAGAGAGTTGCCCGAGGATATAGATCCCAGAGAGGACAAAGAACCTGGGGGCAGAATGGCGACTCCCAACGAGACAACTGTGGATGTACCGATCGATGATAGTGACCCAGAGAAGGTCCTTAAGATTGGATCCCAGTTAAATCCGAATGTAGCTAAAGAACTGACGAATTTCTTAAAAAGTAATTTGGATGTATTTGCTTGGACCCACACGGACATGTGTGGGATATCTCCATCAATCATGAGCCATTCATTAAGCATTAACCCTAAACATCCTCCGGTGAAACAAAAAAGGCGAATGCTGGGTCCAGAGAGGTCCGCTGCCTTGAAAGAAGAAGTTGGAAAGCTAAAGAGAAATGGATTTATCAGAGACTCAATATACCCAGACTGGATTTCAAATCCAGTTTTGGTGAAGAAGGCTAACGGGAAGTGGCGAACGTGTATCGATTTCTCGGACTTGAATAAAGCCTGCCCGAAAGACAGCTTTCCGTTACCCATGATCAATCAATTGGTGGACTCAACGGCGGGTCATGAACTCCTCTCCTTTATGGATGCTTATTTAGGATATAACCAGATCCCAATGCATGTTCCATATCAAGAACACACTAGCTTTATTACGGATCTGGGATTATATTGCTATGTAGTAATGCCCTTTGGCTTGAAGAACGCAGGCGCTACATATCAACGGTTAGTGAACAGAATGTTCTATAACCAGATCGGGAAAACAATGGAAGTATACGTCGACGACATGTTGGTTAAGTCCAGGCAATCCTCTAATCACACTACGGACTTGGCAGAGATGTTCGGCATTCTTCGAAAGTACGGGATGAAACTCAACCCAACAAAATGTTCATTCGGGGTCGCCTCCGGAAAATTCTTGGGATTCATCATCAGTTCTCGTGGGACTGAGATTAATCCAGATCAGATCGCAGCAATCAGGGATATTCAGGAACCTAGGCAAATTAAAGATGTGCAAAGCCTTGCAGGAAAAGTTGCCGCACTAAGCAGATTTATCTCCAGGGCTATAGACAAATGCATTCCATTCTTCGAATTGATAAAGCGAGGAAAACGCCACTTCAAATGGATGCCCGACTGCGTAGAAGCGTTTCAGAACTTGCTGAGACACCTGGAGAAACCTTCTATATTATCTAAGCCGATGGATCACGAGGATTTATTCGTGTACTTGGCAGTGTCATCCCACGCGATCAGCTCAGCATTGGTAAGAGAAGAAGATAAGGTCCAAAGACCTGTGTATTACGTGAGCAAAAAATTGACGGCAGCAGAGCATAATTATCCAAGGATAGAAAAGTTAGCGTATAGTTTGCTGATTGCCTCTAGAAAGCTTTGACATTATTTTCAGGCGCATCCCATTACCGTATACACTGATCATCCACTCAAGCAAGTTCTACAGAGACCAGAAGCATCTAGAAGGCTACTCAAGTGGAACATTGAGTTGAGTCAATTTGATCTGAACTTTCAGCCCCGACGGTCAATTCGGGGGCAAGTGATAGCCGACTTCATAGCAGAGTTTACCGTCCCGGAGGAAGATATAGCAAACGAAGAAGTTGACCCCTCAAAATTACTTCTCGACCCCAGTGCCTGGAGGTTGTATACTGATGGCGCCAGGAATGACAAGAGAGCCGGCGCTGGAATAGTGCTTGAAACTCCTGAGAAACGGCTGATATCCTATGTTATCCGGATGGAGTTTCACGCCACTAACAACGACTCCGAATATGAAGCCCTGATAGCCGGACTAAGGACCGCAAAGGAGTTAGAAGTCACAAAGCTGGACATCTTTTGCGACTCCAAGTTGGTTGTGAGCCAGGTTGCTGGAAAATTCCAGGCCAAAAGTGCAAGATTGATCTTATACTTGGAGAAAGTGAAGGAGTTGCTGAACGGCTTCGATCACTACAGCATATCTCATATTCCGCGGTCGGAGAATCAGCAGGCAGATAAGTTGGCGAAGATGGCTAGCTCTGACGATCCTGAAGAGACCGGGCTGGCCCCAGTTGAAGTACTTCGGTCTCCTAGTATAGATCAGATGGAAATTGATCCAGTACTAGAGACAGAACCAGAAAGGGAGTCATGGATGACCCCTCTAAAGAATTTCATGATGAATGGAGCACTTCCGACCAAGAAAAGCGAGAGGTGTAAAGTAATTCGTAAAGCTGCCCGATACGTTCTGCAAGGCGGAGTTCTTTACAGACAAGGATTTTCGATGCCTCTTCTTCGGTGTATAGCTCATGACGACATCAAGCGTGTGCTGCAGCAGGTACACGAAGGTGAATGCGGCGATCACACTGGAGGGCAAACATTGGCGAAAAAGGTGTTGCGGCATGGTTATTTCTGGCCTACCATAAACAAGGATGCGACGAAATACGCACGACGGTGTGATGCGTGCCAGAGATTTTCAAAGATACCTAGAGCACCTCCTAATCAGTTAAAAACAATGACGAGCCCATGGCCTTTCGCTATGTGGGGAATTGATATCATCGGAAGTCTCCCCATAGCTAGGGGCGGAGCGAAGTTCGCTATTGTAGCCGCAGATTATTTCACTAAGTGGGTCAAGGCTGAACCACTGACTACAATCACAACCAAACGAGTGATCAATTTTGTCGTTAGAAACATCATCTGTCGATTTGGGATTCCAAAGATTGTGATAACTGATAACGGAACTCAGTTCGATAGCACTGAATTCAGAAACTTCTGCCAGAAATACCGCATTGAGAAACGATACACCTCTGTGGCGCACCCGCAATCGAACAGACAAGTCGAAGCGGCGAATAAAGTGATTAAGTCCATTCTGAAAAGAAGACTGAAGCAGGCCAGAGCCATGTGGGCTGATGAATTACCCTTAGCGCCGTGGGCCTACAGGACAACGTATAAATCGGCAACAGGACATACCCCCTTCTCCCTTGCTTTTGGAGCAGAAGCAGTCATCCCGGTTGAGATAAAAGTACCTTCTCACCGAGTGACTTATTACGATCCGATGACTAATAATGAATTGCTCCTTGAATCCCTGGATATGATCGAAGAAAAGAGGGATGAAGCAGACCTACATGCCTTGAGATGCAAACAACAGGTCACCCGATACTACAACAAAAAGGTTCGAGCTCGAACCTTGGAACCCGGAGACTTGGTTCTGAAGCGTGTCTTTCCAGCCCCAACTCATATGGGTGCGAAATGTGAAGGACCATACACCATACTGTGCAAGCTTGATAATGGAACCTTCAAGCTAGCAACCGTAGATGGAAAGGAAATCCCCAGAGTGTGGAATGCCCAACATTTACGGCCGTACCTAACGTAAAGATGTCAGATCTGTTCCTTTTGCTTTGTTAAGAACCATGTACAAGGCACGACTTGCCTAGAATAGTCCGATTTCTTAAAGCAAAAAATTATAAAGTGTACGTAGGTCATGATTCGATCGAACCACTATAAAAATATTGTGTGTTGTTTACCTTTATTGCACTATTATTTATCTGCCTTTCTATTTTTATGGAAATTGCTGTGAATCATGCAACGATCCCAGAAGCATATAATTATAGGTGCCTTCCATCAGAATGGAATGTAATCACCAGTCAAAATTCTGAGGGTGCGATAAAGTTAATCATATCATTGATAGCGCTCTAACTCTACAGAGACGAGAGAGAGCATAACGGACATGAAGCCGATGTCCGTAAGTCATGGCGGTGTACCATGATCGGAACCGCCTTGACGGAACTCTAACCTCGGCGACCGCCAGGAGAGTATAAAAGCGTCTCCGACAGAGCGCCGAGAAAGAGCTCTTGTCCCGCTAAAGGATCGGGGAGCGATTGAACTGCTGAGCTCGAACTCTAACTCTCCAGAGCAGAGAGAGAGTATAAAAGCGTCTCCGATTGAGCGCTGAGAAAGAGCTCTTGCCCCGCTGAAGGATCGGGGAGCGATTGAACTGCTGAGCTCGAACTCTAACTCTCCAGAGCAGAGAGAGAGTATAAAAGCATCTCCGATTGAGCGCTGAGAAAGAGCTCTTGCGCTGCTAAAGGATCGGGGAGCTACTGAGCTGCTAAATTATCTTGCTAAACTCTGACCTCGGCGACCGCCAGGAGAGTATAAGAGAGTCTACGGTTAAGCACTGAGAAAGGTGCCAGAAACTCAGCACCATAAGGACAATTATCTTGCTAAATTTTCTAAGTCCCCCATATTCAGAAATAGGGGGCAACGTGCAGACAATGCTAATCAATCCTTAATAAGCCCTAGTTAAGCGCTATGTTAACGATTGATTGGAGGCCATATGCATATACACATGAACCTTAATGCAGCACGAAATTTTTTAATTTTTTCTTTCTGTTGTTTGACTGTTTTGTAGTTATAATCAGATGATCTATGACTAAGCGTGAAAAGTTTATTGAATGCAGGTACACGGTAATGCAAGAGAGATAAACTTTCATTTATAAACTGCAAGCCTACGAAGTGAAAAACAACCTAAAGCAAAAGTGAGGGCCAGTCTCACAATTACATTTCATGGCCAGTGGGAAACCTAAAGACAAAATATAAACAAGCGACAATATCCTATTTACGCTTTGACCTCTTCTCCTGCTTCTGTTTCTCCAGCTTCGCCTTGTCAGCGTCAGATTGATCACCTTTCTTTCTCTTCCTTTTGTCTATGAGAGGAACGTCCGACTCTTCAGAAGATTCCTCCTCCACCTCCTTTCTCTTCCTTTTATCAGTAAGAGAAGCTGGGAAATCGTCAGGGTTCGCAAAATGAAGTTGTTTGCTGATGGATTTGGGCTGGAGTTTCAAAACCATCCTAGTTTTGGGATTAAACTCCGAGATAGGGACTATGTTCAAAGGCTCTTGTCCCACCTTCTTTAAAGCCATCTCCCTTTCCTGCCTAGCTTTTCTGTTAGCCAAAGTTTCGTCGTCATCGTCTTCGGCTTCTTTGGTGCTAATGATATCCTCCTCATCCTCTACATGGCGCCCATCCATATCTTTCAAGGCCTCGATGGTTTCATCACCCTTGGGAGCATCAGCACCGGGTGCTAGGACGCCCTTCTCTGCTATTGTACCCTCGGCCTGCTTCGGTATCTCAACACCAGCGCTAGGCGAGGCGACAACCTTCTCTGCCTCTTTCCTCTTCTCGACATCCTTGTCGACGGGCTCGCCACCTGTATTATGGGGAACACATGTTATTAATTCAATTGGTTGCTCTACCAGACGACGACGACTCACAATTGTTTTGACAAATTGTGGGGAAAAAAGGGAGATACCTTCCGTTGATCCTCCATCTAGGCTAGCTGCAGAAGCTCCGACGACCACAGGAGTTAGGCCCAAAGGAATTAATGGATCATCAAGATGGTACTCCTCAACTCCGGAGGATTTGGGCTCTGCAGCTGAGCTCGAACCCTCGTCAATCTTACTTTTGCCCTTAGCCAGGGTTCTCTCCTTCTCCATTTCTTCTTGAATTAGACGACGACCTTCTGCCAGATCCTCGGGCTCGTTATCCCTCAGGATGGTCTTCATCAGCTCATCTTCGTCAATCTCTTCAACTCCCAATCTCTGCTTCTCACCCTCAATGATGGCATCCCATAAATTGGCCAAAGTAACGTGGTAATCCGGGATCCACGAGATGTTACAGGTTTTGAGGACATGGCCGAGGAAGTCAAAGATCATCTCTTCGAACTCTTCGATATCCTTTTCTCTCTCGAGGAGCTTGTTGTTAGAAGCAGTAGCCATTTCAATGGCACTCTCAACATTCTTTTCGGCGAGAGCCGCGCGCCTCTCCGCATCCGCTACTTGATCATTTAAAATCACCTTTTCCGCTTCAACCAAAGCTAGACTTTCTTTCAAACTTGCTTTTTCTGCCTCCCAAGCAGCTCTCTCAGCTTCAAAATGGCCTTGTGCTGTCTTCAACTCAATGTTGGCCATTTTAAGATCTTCTACCTCCTTCTTTAAGGACATTTTCTCTTGACTATTTGAGTCAAGTTCCGAATGAAAGCGTTTCTTAGCATTATCCAATTCGATCTTATAATTTTCAGCATCTCTCCGCGCTAAGGCAAGTTGGGATTGAGCGTCTTCCAAGTCCTTCTCCATCTTTGTCCTGGCCCTTTCGTTGTTTTCAATCCTCACCTTGGATCTATGTGCTTCCATTTCAAGCGTTCGAATGACTTCTAAAAGATTAACCGCATGTTTCTTCATCATTTCATACTGCCTGGCTACATGACGAATGTGCCCGATGATTTCATTATTCCAGTTCCTAGGGACTGGTTCCAAGGCTGGAACAAACGTCATCCTTTCGAAGAAGATGTTGGGGAATTGTTCCCGCAACTTTTCCAGCCTACCTTGAGTCTCGGGACCGTGGATGTAATCTCGTGACCCGGGGGCAGCCAACTCTGGCTGGCTGGAAGGGACAATATCACTTCTCTCCTTTTCAGAATCTTTGATTGGATCCTTGCTTTTATCCTTAGGCTCGTAGTGTATTTTTGACGACCTACTGTGAGAGGGTGCACTCTTCGGAGGAGTTAACTCTTTAGGGAGTTGTTTCCCCCCTGCAGGAGCTACCGGATAACTGGGAAGCTTGCCAGATGTCGATTTTGATGGAGACCGGGGTTGTGAAGAAGTAGGTTTGTGAGAAAGGCCGCGAGAGCGCTCGGTACTCGGATGGAGACTGGGTGTGCTTTCACGAAGAGAGCGATAAGAATAAGATCGCCTGCGAGACATCTTTCTTGCAAAGGAGAAAAGAGCATATTAAAACCTTGGATACTGTTGATATAAAAGTTTGGGGTCAGGCAGTGCGTGTGATTTGTGCATCCCATATAATTCCCCCTAACAGTCCCGGGCCTGAAGTCAGGCTCATCTGAGTAGTTTCTTGTCCTCTAATTGGAATGGTGGTCTCCTCAGAAGCAGGGGAAAATGACTCCCCTTCAAAGTCCCCCTCTGTGTATACATCATCGGGAAAAGGAATTTTGCTCAGCTCTTTAAATAGCTGTTCTTCTGTCAAATCATCGGGAGCAGCAGGTTTGATCGGAAGAGAAGCCCTTGAGGGGAAACCCCCTGGAGAAACTGGGATTTTCTTGGACTTGTCACCATGGGCCTCATCTCCTCTATATATGTTCAGGTCCTCGTCATCCTGGATGATTATCGGGGAAGGACTCTTACGGAATTTAGTTGTTTCTGCTGCCTGTGATGTTCCCTCTCCCTCCGTTGGGGGCACGTATTTGTAGGGTTTGCCGCCAGCACCAAGTCCAAATCTTATATCCAGAAGGCGATGCTTATGAAGATTCTCGTCAGTGATGCACTTCTTGATCCTTAGAAAATCGGATCTGCTTTGTAGAAGAATAGACAATCGATTATTGTATAACAAGCCTTCCGTATTGGGAAAGACGTGATCTGCTTAAAACAAAAAAAGGGGGGGATGTTAATGCTTCGGTTTCTTAAGCAAGATATTCAGTCAAAAGATTAAAGTTTACTTGATTTAAGCCATCTTCTTGAGCACCCGGCCTGTCTCTTTATATAGAACCAATCAGACTTGGGATCCCCTATATTGCTGTATCCGTCATACAGAACCTTCCTATTCGCCACCGATTCGAAGAAAGATAAATTTGGGGTTGCCGAGGAGTGATGCTTGAAAAGATAAAAGAATGTTAAATCTTTAAATGTGAGTCTGGTATGCAAGATCTCCGCATATGCGATATATAGAGTGTATAGAGCCGCGTAGGCGTTAGGATGAAGCTGCATTGAAGCGATACCCAGTCGTTTTAAGGTCTCAATGACGATTGGAGGAAACGGAGGAATAGCTCCTACCAAGCACATGATTCGGCTGACTGCCATATACCCTTTCGGAGCTAAGTGGGGTCTATCATCGCTAACGGGTGTCCTCACATCATCCCAAGCGATCCCATGTCTCAGGAAAATCCTTTTAAGCTTTATGTCATCGAGTTTAGATGCTAAAGAATCAGTAAATTTCTCTATCCCAAGTACACCAGGAATCTCGTCAGGAGCTCGACCGTCTACTTCAGACTCCTTGTCAAGCGAAGTACTTTCAGTTGGATCCGATTCCATCGCTTCGTATTCGGAACCAGAATCCTCGCCCCTTGGGTTAGTTGGATGGACCTCAGGGTTATGGTGCTCAGACACCTCGGGATCCGTCTCGGTGTTAGATCTCGAAGAGGAATGATTATCCGACATTACTGTTTAGGCAAAGAAACATGAGAAATAAGATTAAAACTACCCATCCCCCTTTGTGTGTGTGCTTGTGCGTGCATTAAAGAAAAGTACAAAGGTCAACAAAATCATCTAGACATTGGTCGTTGTTCGATTGATAGATTATACATTTGTTCAATCCGGAATGTTCGCCCCAAAGGCTCTAACCTAACTGTCCATTGGTATATCAGAGTTAAGTTGCATCGTGTGTTTTAGAATTTCATTGGATCATTCATCAATTTGAATCGTGCATCAGGGCTCGGATCGCAGAGAAAGATTCGTGGATTAGGACTCGGATCGCAGAGAACGATTCGTGGATTAGGACTCGGATCGCAGAGAACGATTCGTGGATCAGGGTCCGGACCGCGGAGAATGAATCATGGAGCGGGGATCGGATAGTGGCATGTATATCGCGATCCACATCTCCCTGTCCTCACGTGAACAAGAAACCCATTCAATACCGCGACCCGATCTCCAAACCCCACTCCTTCCACCCGCCATCACCACGACCTGATGCCTCGATCCGATCCGTCGATTAGACCTCCACCACGCGTCGAACTGACCAACTCCTTCTTCCTCCTCCCTCCTTTTCTCCATCTCCGAGCTTAAACCTTCGAACCTATCAACCAGTCACCTCTTAGGGCCTGGGATATCGCAAAACCTCGCTTTTTTCTCCTCTTAACAACCAGATGGAAAAAGAAACGAAAAGGAAGGTGCGTTACGACTTTAAAAGCATAAATTACCTATTGTTTCTAACTTAAATCGGAAGAAGAGGTTGCTAGTTAGTGTTTGGATAGAAGAGAGAGTTGGAGGCGGCGGCAACAAAGAGAAGAAGAAAGGGAAAGGAGGAGGGAGGTCTGGTTTATACAGGGAAATCGGCGGCCATTCGCCTTCCCTTTTTTGTTTTACTCGATACGAACGGGCCGCCAATGAAAGCCCAACACGTCTCGAAGAAAAGCCCGTTCCATTCCGTGAAGAGGCCCAAGTGCTCACCAAAGGACGAGGCGAATGACTCGCTAACGGACCGCGACTCGCGCATGCGATCCGAACCGATAAATGACCAACAGGAATGAAAATTCAAAAATGCACCTGATAGATTCGATGATGAAGACCCTGGAAGATCCCAGAAAAGAATTGTCCAATAAATAGGGAAACTATTAAAGATTTATCTGATGTTTATAGCAAGAAAAGAAACAGCTTTCCGTAAATGATATGGCCTTTCGGATAGACGCTACCACTGATTTGCATCTCTTTATGAAAAGACGTTTCGATAGTTTCGAAGCATGTTCCATCATCGATAAAACATACTTCGAGGGGGCAAAATGTTGGCTAGCTTTTTGACCAAGCCAACCAGGTTCACCCACAAGAAGAAAGTATGAAACTACGTTCCTTAAGTACATGAAGGAACGGATCGCACCAAAGGATCGCCCCTCATCGGATCGCCCCCCGGAGGATCGCCCCTCATCGGATCGCACCAGAGAATCGCCCCCATTGCATCAGCGATACGACCACTTCTACGCGACTCGATCCGTACATACACTACTACCCAGCATAGACCGATCCGATCCCCTGATGCATAGCGAAGCCTCTGACCCGTTCAAGCATGAGCTAGTCTTCGGCGATCCGAGATGCACGGATCCAGCGACACGTGTCCCCAACTGTCACTTTGACTGATTCTCCCCCTTTGCTCGATCCGATATTTAAGGGGATCGCGACACCTGTCCACAACGGCTAATTTGACTAATTCTTCATCAGGCTGCGATATGATCCGATATTCTTGGGATTTGTGCCACGTGTGATCGCGATCCGCCTGACAAAATCAGCTATAAATAGCCCAGAGCTTGGTATTTTTTAGGATTTTTTGGCAATATTGAGTACTGATTCCGCCATTATTGTCATACCACCATTTCTTATCAGTTTTATTACTAGATTACTGAGAGAAATCACAATTGTAAAAGTGAGCTTGAGAGAAATCATTGATTGTATTAGCATTCAAAGTATAATCGATAACATATAAAGTGGACGTAGGCTCGTTAACGCCGAACCACTATAAATTCTGTGTGTTTTCTGCTTTTTCTTCATTCTCCAGTTATTATTCTTTAAGAATCAGAATGATTTGGGTGTTAGGTCCAAATTTTGATCTAACAGAATGACTGCTGACGCAGCCTCATATTCATTATCTAAACCACTGGCAATTGATAACACATGCTCTAACTCTTGTATTTTTTGTCCTGCTGAGCTTAGTGATAACAAATATTCTTTACTTTAAGAAGATATTCATTCATAGTTGAGTCACCCTTTCTAATGTTGTGTAGTTGTCTTCTATAATGCATTATTCGGGCAAAGGATTGAGCAGAGAAGTTTCTCTTAATAGTGGACCAAACTTATTGAGCAGTCTTGACACTAATTAATTGTGTCAAGATTGTTGCTCCAATGGATGACATCATCCATGAAAAAAAAGACTATCTAGTCTTTGATATGCCAAGAATTTAGGATTTAGCACAAGTTTTCTTCACTGTCACGGACAAACTTTGGTAGAACAATTTATGTTCCAAAAATATTATCATCCAACCCATAACCTCTAACG
Organism: Allium sativum; assembly: GCA_030737875.1. NCBI lineage: Eukaryota > Viridiplantae > Streptophyta > Magnoliopsida > Asparagales > Amaryllidaceae > Allium > Allium sativum. Next base: position 622,875,029 of record CM060910.1, read on the forward strand.
TTTGTTTCTATCTGTAATTTCCATAACATGTAGTTTGATTCATCAAGCTAAATTGAGATAAACTGACTTTGAGGGTTTGATGATTGCTTTCATCAAATCTTGGATGGTATCAGGCTGGTTCTGAGAAACAAAAACTCTAGCGCTGGACATATTGGGGCTGGAGGCATCTCCTTGATTGGCCATGACAAAACATTGATAATGGATCAGCACAAACTGGTAAGAGAATTCTGAATTTGAAAGCTTATGATTTGGGATTTTGAAGAAGTTTTACGGTTGATTTATGAAGCAACCTTGAAAACTTGAATGATGAGATTTCTTGTTTTCCCCCATTGCACACCCAGAATATAGGGCCAGAAATTGCAGAGGAGCAGGATCCGAAGCGGTGGCAGCTACAAGAATGGAATATTCCAAAGCACTTGCTTCAATTAGAATTTGAACGAATTATGCCATAGTCGATCGTTTCTGTCTAATCGCTACATAGACACAATACAACGTTTGAATTGAAACTAAGATACTGATTCAAATTCTTCCCTTCTGAATCAGATAGATTCATATCTGAAAGAGGCCGACAATACAATAATTTCTTTCAAAATTAACTATTCGTTCCACTCTTAGAAATGTTGCAAAAATATCTGCGATCGAATAAATAACTTTATTAACAATCGGATCGGATCGAATTGGAAAATGGAAAGATTTGTACAAATTATACATTTCATCACCACTTTGTAGAAAATTGTTAGGTATGAATAGCTAGGTTTTTTACCAAACAGGATCGTCCAGTTCCTATAAAACCTATCACTAAAATAACCCTAGAAGGGGATAGGGCTAAGCGGAGCGAAAAGGGTTTTCCATGAGATGAGAAATGAAAACCCACACGTGGTTTGTGAATAAGTGATTGTCTGATAATGAGCAAGGAATATCCGTCTTTCTGCTAAACAGAATCTGTTGAACTCCTAATTCATTAGATAATAATAATGTCAACTAAGTATCGTGGGTAAATTGATCCCGGTTGTTCAATCATTTGATAACGCGAGTCATTCTTTGATAAAAGATCACTATGAGTCAGACTCAATAGAATTTGATCAATCCTTTTTTCTGTCATTGAGGTGGAGAACTAAACCAAGAATTCTCTTTCTTCATCATCAATCGAATCACTTTCACGACCCAGTATATTAACTAGAGGCCCATTATGAAATCCGACCGCCACTAGAAACATTGGGAATAACTCTTCGAGTAATGAGAGTTGCTCAACGGAGATGCTGTCCTTGACGGGGAAAAGGTATTCGGTCCAACAACACTGGCAACGGGGATCCTTTAGAAGACTGGGCTCCCATTTGATAGATATCATTTCTGATTTCCATTAACGGATTAAACAAAGAAATATTAATAGATACTACCTTAGACTACGTACCTTCTGAGGAGAGTCATCGTTCCTGTCACCGTTGGTAGCCATGCCTAGGTTTCCCAATCAGTTCTCTTGTTCCATGACTGGTTTTTTTCACAGAAGTCATCGAATCGAAGAAGGGTCGCTGCGTGGGCCTAAGAGAGCACGAGTGCCCAGTATATTATTTGGTGGCAAGACAGGTGCATAGCGTCTTATCCTCTGTCCTAATGGGAGTAGAACCAAAACAAAACCTTTCGTTGGTCGCCTTACCACATGCTATTGGCATTTTGCTTGCATTATAGGTTATCTGTTGTAATGCTATTAAGGACCAAACGCACGTGCTAACAAGAATAATAAGAAACAGAGAAATCCTTCCAATTAATATACTGGTGCCTCCCCCAATAGAAAAAGATCCCTATAAGACACATCCCCCCTCCCCGGCGGAGGTGCGTAGCAACTAACAACAAGAAAACGAACAACGAAGCAACATAAACAAATAGAATGGATGCCTATTAATATACTGGGTCGGTCCCCAATATATATACTGGTCGCCTCCCTCAGCTCAGACTGGTGTTGCCACCTCTCCCAGAACGAAGGGCATCTTTATTTCACATTGAGGAGCCTAGCAAGAAGAGGTAGGACTCAGTCCCAAACCTCAGTGCCAAAAGGACCGAGTATGCACTCCAAGGTCAAGGGTTGAGGAGTAGACAGGCTGGACTACCACCGATAGATTCCAAAGACCAAGGGCTGGAGCTGGGTTGCTACTAGTTCATTATGCTTAAGGAAGGTGCGCAGCGGGCGAAGCAACGTGGTAATAATATATGTAGATTGAGGTTTGCTCTCGTATCCAGGTGATATTCCACTAACGCTGCAAGGTGTAGCTGCATTGACACTTGGAACCTCAGCCTTTGGCCTACCCTTCATCCCTGCCTGGGTGTGCTTCCTGAAATAGTGCACTCTCTTGGGTATACCAAATTTTCTAGTCCTAGTAGCGCTAAAGCTCCAAATAAGGATGATAAATTATTCACTTGTTCGAGGAGGAGGGCCAAAGCAGCTCCTTTAAAGACATCTATGCCACCCGCTTCAAGTAAAGTAAGAAGTCCCCTGGTTATCCGGTCCCCTAAGCCTTTATTCCGCAAGTTTGTCCCTTAGTGACGTGAACTTCATTCATATTGTTTTACTGAAGTATCCATCCAAGGCTTGGCACCTAATCTCCCAAAAAAAGATTGAGGGTCTTATCAACCAAATCGTTTCTTAGCTTTGACTTAATAGATGCAATAAATGCTCTCACTTATCATGCACTTGAGGATCAGATGCTAATCTTTGACATTAAATCCTCTTAGGAAGAAAGGCCAGTATATTAATTAGGGCGAGGAGACCGAAGCATGAGGCGAGCGTAAGTGAGGTCCGACCGATCCAAACTATTATAAACATTTAGGAGGTGCCAATATATTAATTCGGAGGGATAATGGGACTTGTTTGCAAGAGGAACCCGAAGGAGCCGCCCGCTTCTGCTCTTAGCCCGAAGGAAGCAGGTAGTAACATTGGCTGCTTAGGGAGGAATTTCCCGGCTCATGTGGTATAATGTATCTATCGGAAATCACTCCCAGTTTCATTAAGTAAGGAGCGTAACAAGGAAATGTATAAAATAAAGGAGACTAGCTTAGGACTAGTAGTCTGCTATTCTTTTTGATTCCATTTGGTAGAAAACGAATAGAAAAGTGTACTGTGCTATGAAAAGAACCAGGCTAATTGACGAATGCAGATCAATTAGCCTTTTCAATAGGTTACGAGAATCATTATTAGGACTACATGCTAAGGCAACAACAATAGGGACCTGATCACCTACCCATGGTATGATCACTGACGCAAGTTAGCCCACCCCAGTAAAAACACTGGCATCATCTTAGTGTGAAGAGGGGACTCGATGTCGCTCCTCAGTTTGGTTTCATCAGAATTCCCTCAAGTCACCGCTATAGGAAGAGTGCGAAGCGAAGACTGGATGCTAAGCCGCTATGGAAATTGAATACTCATTTTGTGGAAGCGGTGGGAATCCAAGTCATTAGCCCAGATTAGTTATGTGTCAGGAACCAGATTTGACTGGTGACACGAGGATTTTCAGTCCTCTGCTCTACCAATTGAGCTATCCCAACAATTTAGGAACAAAATTTGAACTGGTGACATAAGGATTTTCAAGCCTATACTCTACACAAACGAGCTATTCCTTAATTTTGTCGATTTTCAAAAATAATACTTTCTTTGTGAATGTATGGAAAATGAGATGGGTTGTGAATAATTCACCGAATTTCACCTTGTTTGTTTCAACAATGAAAAATACTAACAAGCTTTCCTCGATGGCTCTTTGATCAACTTTAATTATTTCTTCGCTTTCTTGATCGGCTTTCTCGAAAACAATCAGATTCTCTTATCTCTACGGTTCAATGGAGAGAACCTATGTAGCCTGAAATGATAATAGGCAAGGCATGGTTCTTTTCACTGCAAGCCCATAACTCTCATGTGAAAAGATATAATTCTTGGATGAGAGGGTCCAAGTGATTTTCAGGTAATGCGGAATGGTCGTTAAGGCAAAACTAACATTAGAAGGGGGAGAATAGTGTTTTTAAGGAATTTATGAAAATATAAAACTTATATGATCTACTTTATGAATCACACACCATAGATATAACCAGACACAAATTCAAACACAAACACAGAAATAAACAAAAATAAAATGCAAAAAAGGAAAGAACACACAGGATTTTATACTAGTTCAGATCACTGCTACGCCCAGTCCCACGCAACGCTGGATTACGCAAAGTTTTATTACTATATCAATATTCAAGTACAACTGTGACGATGTAACACCCTGTAATTTTGTTAACATTAAAGAGGATAAATTAGATAATAATTAATTTGATATTAAGAATTAAGGAAAATAGACTATGTCATTATGTCCGTCTTGAAATTTTGGTCAGGATAGACACCTAGTTTGCGTAAAACAGATAACATATGAAGAAGTTACGGACGATAAAAGTTGGACAATCAAACCAGGTATAACTGGCGCACTTCACAAGTGCTCCAAAGCAATTTTACACTGGAGCACCTGTAAAGTGCGCCCATAGGGGTTCTGGATATTCGGGCCTTTTTCAAGTGGTTAGCTACCCGTGACCTGATTCACCCTAGGGATGAGGTGGCATTCGAATTCTGGACATTATCAGCTATAAAAATACCTCAATTATCTTGTTTTCTTCACAAAGAATCAATGGCGTCCAAACTCTGCCGGTGTGTGAATTGAACTAGATCCCTTATCTTCTTTATCAACTAAGGCAAATCAAATCCAGAAATTCAAGATCCAATCTCTTCTAGTTCTATCTTCTAATCCAAATTTAGTGAGTATAGTTACTTTTAGAATTAAATATTTAAAAGTAAACTTGATAGGATTATAGTTTGGATTTGTTCATATATTATATTTGATCCATTGTAAATTATAAACATATAACATTTTGGATTGATTATAACTTGGATCTAAATTTCTATGATGTAGATCTTAATCCTTATTTGTGTTAGATCTACTTTTATCTATAGATCTGAATTGTATGGACATTCTATGATGTAGATCGTATCCCTATTTGTATTAGATCTACTTTTATCTATTAGATCTGAATTATGTGGACATTCTGTGATGTAGATCTCAATCCTTATTTGTTAGATCTAATTTTACCTATTAGATCTGTGTTATGTGGACACCTAAATCATTAATCAGATCTCGTTTATTATTTGGATCCCCTTGTGCTTCTCATATTAGATCTGAACTTGTTGGACATCTAAATTAAAATTTAGATCTTTTCATGTTCATCTTATCACCTTTGCTATGTTACAACTAGTTAACTACCACAAGTTCATTAGATCTATGCTTATATGTTCACCATGTTAGTATATGTTTATGCTAGTTATGTTAGAACATTCACCTTTGTCATATTTCCATTACCTTCCCTTTTTATCGCTTATGACTAGGCTATTATTTAGCATATACATGCCACAAATTATGAACACGCTAGTTAGGGAACGGGGAGGGAAAAAGGTTAATATTGACATAATTTGAATGTGAACATGAGTTGGACGTAAAATTCAATAATTGGGTAAATGGGCATAAATACCTAATAAGGCATAGGTATAATTAATTGGACATATAATTCAAAAGGGGGAAAGTGGGGACATAATTACATATAAAGACATAGGTATGAATTGGATAAAAATGGATTGTTTAATAATTACAATTAGAAATTGTCATTGCACTTATGACCCGAGGTTAGGTTGTATTAGTGGTGGAAGTCTGCCCGGATCCGACCGGCATATCCAATAGCCACTAATGTTGAACCTAATGTGAGAGGTCTAAGTTCGTGAATACGAATTGGGCTAAGACACGAGGTTAAGCCAAACTTGTGGAATAAAAGTGCCCAGACCCGACCGGCATATCCAGCATCCACAAGTTGTAGGCCTAATGTGGGAGGTCTTGCCCATTATAAACCATAAACGGACATGGTAATAAATTGGACTACTTAACCAAATCTAATCCATAAGGGATTGTATGAATATGAACTAAAGTTAGGGTTAAGTAAAATTGATTGGACAGTGGGAGGGTTAAGTAAATCTTGGTTAGGTGTGTAATATTAGTATATATAGGCCCACATAGTTAACCGTTATATAAACATGCCTGAATCAGTGGGAGGGTTAAGTAAATCTTGCGTAGGTGGGTAATATTAGTATATATAGGCCCACAAACTTAACCGTTAAATAAACATGCTTGGATCGGTAGGAGGGTTAAGTAAAACTTGGGTAGATGGGTAATATTAGTATATATAGTCCCACATACTTAACTGTTAAATAAATATGCTTGGATCGGTGGGAGGGTTAAGTAAATCTTGGGTAGGTGGGTAATATTTACATATAGGCCCACAAACTTAACCCGATAAGATTATGTAATTAAAGTAGTGGTATACATAATCGAAGGAAAATATAAAAAGGTTATGTAATTAAAGACACCTAGTGGTATACATAACCAGAGGAAAATATAAAAAGTTATGTAATTAAAGGCGCCTTTTAGGGTAAGCATAACTCGTACATGCATGAGTTGGGAAGATGGGGATAAGACGACCGTGACACCTGTAGATATGAGGCTGTGCATATCAGTGAGGGGTTGCCACTTTAGGACATGATACATCCTACAGTGGGGCCGGCACAGAGTATCTACAGAGTCGGGAGTCGATCGATTAGGATAGTGGTTAGGATACATTTGGACGTATGCCTAAGTCTACCACCTTCTAGTGGAAGGGATCATCTCATTCTGGTTATACTAATAATAATGCAGAGTAATCATTAGAGAAGTATATACACTTTACCCTGTCTACCTTGTCACACCTGCTATTTATGCAGTGACCTCTCTTATCCACTTTATATGCCTATCATGTTACTTTTATTTATTTACTGGCTAAAAGTAACTAGACTCGCTAGACTTTATGTCTGACCCTTTCGTTTCTCCTTCTTTCTTTCATTCTCCCCTTCCCCCCGGTTCTCAGGGAGGCAACACTCAGGCTTAGTCAGGACTCAGATATCATCTTGCTAGGAGCTACTTCTGAAGTATGGCTCAAGTTCTTGTCTCTACTATGGCTTAACTCTTTCAATTAGGGAATTATGTTTTTTATATTCTTATGTACTCTGATGATGCAAGACAGAAGTTATTTTATTGTAATGGTTTTTATGACTTATGGTATTGTGGACCATGGTATTATGATTTATGTTGAAATAAAAATTTATATTTCCGCTGCTATCTTATTTATATTTGTTTTGTAATTATTCTGTGTCAGTTTACCTATAACGCTTACGAAACTTAATGCATTTCCTTAATGAGTGACATTAACTGACGTGGGGTGTCACACTTGGTATCAGAACTGAAGGTTACCAGATTGGATAAAGTTTTTGAGAATTATTTTCAAAAAGGTTTTAAAGAATGCAAAAAAGAAAAGTCTGTTTTGAGAAACATATTCCCCAAAGCCATATGTAATATCTCTCGATTCTCTGCTTGATTCCTTTTTCCTTTTTGTCTAGGGAACCGATTCTTCCTGAAAGGCATCCCCATTCCGGCATGATGCCGTAGGCATGTTTAAACTGCGATATATGTTGAAGGGCAATGAAGTGGCTAACCTCCATCTGTAGCTGCAGTAGTTTCACCTACGGCTAACTTTCTATAGCTTCATAAAGATTTCCATGCGATGGAGGCAGCTTTCGAGAGACTAGTTAGCTTATTACACAAATATGGTAAAAAGGAGAATAAGGGAGTTAGGGCTAAGGAGCACAACCCAAGGATGAGAAAAATGATGGCTTGGGAAGGGAACATAGATAAAGTTCAAATAAAGGTGAAAAGGAAAAAATTAAGGTTAAGGAAACACAAAACAAAAAGGTATAGCCTAAGAAAGGACGACAACAACAACAGAAGAAGGGCGGAAAGAATGACAAGGCTATGGGTAAGAGGAAGTGCCACAGTTGCGGGCGAGAGGGTCACTTGGCCCTGGACTGCAGGAAAGGGAAGAGTGCTTGCTTCATATGTGAAGAGATTGGACACTATTTTAGGGAGTGCCCAAGGAAGCAAGGGCAAGGTCAAAGGACAGGAACCTATGGAGGGCAAGCGAATGCTCTCGTGGCTAGTGCACCAGATAGAGGTAGGAAAGTTTCCATGGAAGTTTTGATTTCTCTTTCCAATCTTCCTATAAGAACTCTTTTTTATTTTAGCACTTCGCATTCGTTTATATCTAGTTCTGTATTTGAATCTCTGCACTTAATTACTACTATGGTAGTGGATCCCGTAGTTGTCTCAAACCCCATTGGTGATTCGGCTCATTCATCTATGATTTGTCAGGGTTTGAGAATATCCGTGCTAGGCATCGAGTTTGAGTGCGATGCACATATTTTTTCATGGGCAATGGTTTGATTCTAGGGATAGGTACATTCTAGATTGCAAGAGGAGGGTCGTTAGGCTGTTGACTTGCCAAGGGGGGAACCTCGAGATTTCATGTGATCCCAAGGGATCTGTTATGTCGAGATTCCTAGAGTCACTTGATGCATCTATCGATGATCTAAAATATGTTCCAGTAGTCCATGAGTATCCTGATGTCTTTGATAAAGTTTGGTTTTTACCCCCAAGGCGCGAGATCGATTTCTGCATATATTTGGTGGACAATGCAAACCCACTTGCATAGCCCGTGCGCCATATGGCTCCAAGAGAAAGAAGGGAGCTCAACAAACAAGTAGGGGAGCTACTCGATAAAAGGTTTTCTTTTGGGATGGGATAAAGAAAGATGTAGTAGAGTTGTTTCTCAATGTTTAGTTTTCTAGCAAGTCAAACCTGAGCAAAAGAAGCCCAGTGGATTACTTCATCCGTTGGAGGTTCCGTAGTGGAAATGGGTGAGCGTCTCTATGGATTTCATAGATGGTTTGCCTAGATCAAAGAATGGCAACACCAGTATCTGGGTTGTGGTGGATAGATTCACTAAGAGTGCTCACTTTATTCCAGTTAAGAGTAAGAGGATGACAACGTGGTTGGCAGCAATTTATGTGCGTGAGATAGTTCGTCTTCATGGAGTACCATCCAGCATCGTGAGCGATCATGACCCCATCTTTACTAGCGAATTTTGGAGGAGCTTGCAAGAAGCATTAGATATACAGTTGTGTTTGAGCACCGCTTATCATCCTCAAACTGATGGACAGACATAGAGGGTGAACATGATTCTTGATGATCTTTTGAGGCTGTGTATCCTATACTTCGGAGGGACTTGGGAAGAGCATCTTCCTTTAGTAGAGTTTGCCTATAATAACAGTTATCAAGCTAGCGTCAGCATGGCACCCTTCGAAGCATTGTATGGGCAACCTTGTAGATCACCAACTTGTTGGTGGGAGTCTACATAAAGATTATTACTTGGACTAGATATGGTTAGGGAAACGTCCGAAAATATTGACCTTATTCGACGGCGGATGAAGACAGCTCAAGATAGGCAGAAATCCTATGCAAAAAAGAGAAGGACTGACCTCGAATTTGAAGTACGAGACTTGGTTTTTATCAAAATGTCACCTCTGAGGAATGTGGTTCGCTTCGGATCGATAAGGAAGTTGGCACCTAGGTTTGTGGGATCATTTCCCATAACCGAGAGGATTGGCCAAATGGCCTATAGAGTAAAACTCTTAGACAACCTATTCGGCGTTCATGATGTTTTCCATGTTTCCCATATGTGGAAGTGCCTATATGACATCGTAGTAATCGTTGAGCCGAGTGTGTTGGAAGAAGTCGAAGTGGAAAGGGAGGCGACAATCAAGCGAGTCCCTACCCGTATTCTGGGGTCAGAAGTTAAGAAGCTACGCAATAAAGAGATCAAGTTGCTAAAGGTTCAATGGGGAGATAACCCAGAGGATGTGACTTGGGAGACCGAAGACAGGATTCGTGCTTCATACCCTTTTCTTTTCAAGGGTATGTTCTTAACTCCTTTTTCCAAAGCTCTATCAGTACTTGTTTCTATCATTTGAGTATGTCCTATCAATAGTATTTTCGACCTTTAGATAGGAATCCTATGGATGCAAACATGTGTTTGAGACATGTTATGATTGATGGATGCAAGTGGATGCAAGTGTTTGCTAGTGGTTGCCTGTGGATACATATACAAAAACATTAGGCACTAGATCGGCTCAATCACTCTCATACTGCATATGGATGTGTGTGCATTTTATTTTCTTTTATTGATGGAAATGGTTGAACTAGCATATGGATGTTGCATTTGGACGAATGAGTGTGCACACATATAGAGTTTACATGTTATAATAGGCTTATTTGCATACATATTGGATTCATGACACTAACATACATTGCATTAAGGCGGTCAACTGAATCAGTAGACCGCCCGACCTTCGCATTAGTATTGGGACGTATACACACACCTTTGCATATATTCATGTAAGCATTAGAAATCATTAAGGACAATGAATTCCAGCGATTGGTGGATGAGTAGATGGATGATGTATGGTAGGATATGCATTCTTCTCAACTTGGAGATTCCGGGGACGAAATCCTTTAATTAGGAGAATGTAACACCCCGTAATTTTGTTAACATTAAAGAGGATAAATTAAATAATAATTAATTTAATACTAAGAATAAAGGGAAACAGACTACGTCATTACGTCCGTCTCGAAATTCTGGTCAGGATAGACACCTAGTATGCCTAAAACAGATAACATGTGAAGAAGTTACAGACGATAAAAGTTGGATAATCAAACAAGTATAACTGGCGCACTTCACAAGTGCGCCAAGGCAATTTTACACTGGTGCACCTATAAAGTGTGCCCATAGGGTTTTTGGGTCAAGTGGGTGGTAAACCATGACCTGAATCACTCTAGGGCTGAGGTGGCATTCAAATTATGGACATTAGCAGCTATAAATGTACCTCAATTCTCTTGTTTTCTTCACAAAAATCAATGGCGGCCAAACACTGCTGGTGTGTGAAGTGATCTGGATCCCTTATCTTTCTCTATCAACTAAGGAAAACCCAATCCAGAAATTCTAGATCCAATCTCTTCTAGTTCTATCTTCTAATCCAAACTTAATGAGTATAGTTACTTTTAGAGTTAAATATTTAAAAGTAAACTTGATAGGATTATAGTTTGGATTTGTTCATATATTATATTGGATCCATTGTAAATTATGAACATATAACACTTTGGATTGATTCTAACTTGGATCTAAATTTCTATGATGTAGATCTTAATCATTATTTGTTTTATATCTATTTTATCTATAGATCTGAATTATGTGGACATTCTATGATGTAGATCGTACCCTTATTTGATTTAGATCTACTTTTATCTATTAGATCTGAATTATGTGGACATTCTGTGATGTAGATCTCAATTCTTATTTGTTAGATCTACTTTTACCTATTAGATCTGTATTATGTGGACAGCTAAATCATTAATCAAATCTAGTTTATTATTTGGATCCCCTTGTGCTTCTCATATTAGATCTGAACTTGTTGGACATCTAAATTAAAATTTATATCTTGTCATGTTCATCTTATCACCTTTGCTATGTTACAACTAGTTAACTGCCACAAGTTCATTAGATCCATGCTTATATGTTCATCATGTTAGTATATGTTTATGCTAGTTATGTTAGAACATTCACGTTTGTCATATTTCCATTACCTTCCCTTTTTATCGTTTATGACTAGGCTATTATTTAGCATATATATGCCGCAAATTATGAACACGCTAGTTAGGGAACGGAGAGCGAAAAAGTTAATATTGACATAATTTGAATAAGAACATGAGTTGGACGTAAAATTCAATAATTGGGTAAGTGACCATAAATACCTAATAAGGCATAGGTATAGTTAATTGGACATATAATTCAAAAGAGGGAAGTGGGGACATAATTACCTATAAACACACATGTATGAAATGGATAAAAATGGAATGTTTCATAATTACAATTAGAAATTGTCATTGCACTTATGACACGAGGTTAGGTTGCATTAGTGGTGCAAGTATGCCCGGATCCGACTGACATATCCAGCAGCCACTAATGTTGAACCTAACGTGAGGGTTCTAAGTGCATGAATACGAATCGGGCTAAGACACGAGGTTAGACCCAACTTGTGGAATAAAACTGCCCGGACCTGACCGGCATATCCAGCATCCACAAGTTGTAGGCCTAATGTGGGAGGTCTAGCCCATTATAAACCATGAATGGACATGGTAATAAATTGGACTACTTAACCTAATCTAGTTCATAAGCGGTTGTATGAATGTGACCTAAAGTTAGGGTTAAGTAAAATTGATTTGACAGTGGGAGGGTTAAGTAAATCTTGGGTAGGTGGGTAATATTAGTATATATAGGCCCACAAACTTAACTGTCAAATAAACATGCGTGAATTAGTGGGAGGGTTAAGTAAATCTTGGGTAGGTGGGTAATATTAGTATATATAGGCCTACAAACTTAACCGTTAAATAAACATGCTTGAATCAGCGGGAGGGTTAAGTAAATATTGGATAGGTGGGTAATATTAGTATATATAAACCCACCAACTTAACCGTTAAATAAATATGCTTGGATCTGTGGGAGGGTTAAGTAAATCTTGGGTAGGTGGGTAATATTTACATATAGGCCCACAAACTTAACCCGATAAGGTTATATAATTAAAGTTGTGGTATACATAACCAAAGGAAAATATAAAAAGGTTATGTAATTAAAGACACCTAGTGGTATACATAACCAGAGGAAAATACAAAAAGTTATGTAATTAAAGGCGCCTTTTAGGGTAAGCATAACTAGTGGAAATGAATAGGGCTATGTAATTAAAGACACCTAGTGGTATACATAGTCAGTGAAAAACTTAGTGGGGGATACAAGACAAAGGGGAGCGCTTGTATCATATTGTCTAGGCCCCATTTCAGTTAGTAACCTGGAGTAGGTATCAAACAAAGTACTCCATACTATGCAGAAAAGGGGCACGCTTACTGACTGATTGTAAGAGATCCAAACGTGGAGGACGGTGTGGGCAGCGCAAACCGACCATGCCATGTGCGTGCATGAGCCGATAGAGGGGGATAAGACGACCGTGACACCTGTAGATATGGGGTTGTGCATATCAGTGAGGGGTTGCCAATTTAGGACGTGATACATCCTACTGTGGGGCCGGCATAGAGTATCTATGGAGTAGGAAGCCGATCGATTAGGGTAGTGGTTAAGGTACATTTGGACGTATGCCTAGGTCTACCACCTTATAGTGGAAGGGATCATCTCATTCTGGTTATACTAGTAATAGTGCAGAGTAATCATTAGAGAAGTGTATACACCTCTCCCTGTCTACCTTGTCACACCTGCCATTTATGTAGCGACCTCTCTTATCCACTTTATATGCCTATCATATTACTTTTATTTATTTATTGGCTAAAAGTAACTAGACTCGCCAGACTTTATGTCTGACCCTTTTGTTTCTCCTTCTTTCTTCCGTTCCCCCCCGGTTCTCAGGGAGGAAACACTTAGGCTTAGTCAGGGTATCAAATATCATCTTGCTAGGAGATACTTCTGAAGTATGGCTTAAGTTCTTGTCGCTACTATGGCTTAACTCTTTCAATTGGGGAATTATATTTTTTATATTCTTATGTACTCTGATGATGTAAAACAGAAGTTATTTTATTGTAATGGTTTTTGTGACTTATGGTATTGTGGATCACGTTATTATGATTTATGTTGAAATAAAAATTTAAATTTTCGCTGCTATCTTATTTATATCCGTCTTGTAATTATTCTGTGTCTGTTTACCTATAACGCTTCATGAAACATAATGCATTCCCATAGTGAGTGAAATTAACGGACGTGGGGTGTCACAAACGTCCCAGATTTTTAGTTGTTTTATTTTGAATATTTAAATGAGTTTTAAATATTTAATTTGGAATATAAATGGATTTTTATTGAATTTATAAATTTAATATCTAATATATCAAATCATCGTAATATGGATAACAAAATATTTGAATTCAGAGTTAAAACTGAATCGAAACAATTCTATTGATTAATATAAATTCTAATTGAATTAGAATGATAATAATAATAATAATTTATTTTTGATGAATTTAATTGTTTTAAATAGACTTATATTTTAATCAATTTAATTTAATTTAAATAGTCAGTTTAAATTGATGTCTTTTGCAAATGACCAAATCCGGCTTCACAACCTGTTCCAGTGTGTCTAGAATAGTGTTATAACCCTAGGGATGCCGGTTGCTATGCTAAGATCAGAGTTCGAACTCACAAGATATTTTAATTAAAGAAATCCACATTTATTTCAAATCAAAATAAAATAAATAAACAAATTTAATATATATAACATTTCAGAGCCGACCTAAGCAATGATACATCGCAGACCTATTCCTTTCTGCAGTCACCTTCACCTTTCAAAGTCACGTACAAATTGTCTTCCCTTTTTGATATCAAGAAGACCACAAATTAGTGGTTTCTATACATAATGCTGCCTTTTGCAACTTTATAAAGGAGGTGAGCCTTCGTTAGGTAACCAAACATAAACACTTCAAGCCTCTCTCTTCGTTCCCTTTCCAGTTAAATGAAAATCCATTTCATCGATTCAAAGAAAAAAAATCAAGGCTTCGAAGTAAATAAAAATGGTCGATCCATGTTCTCTTCAAAATTAGATAAAGCACGATACCCCTTTCTTCCACTTTACCTTCTTCCGCTCGTTCTAATTACTTTCCTCCTTTTAAATAAAATCGAAACCCTCCGCTTCTCCCTCTAATTGATCCGTTCCTATAAAAAAGGGGTAAACTGAATCAAATTAATACTGAGCTAGGCATCGGAAGTAACAGGTAGTTGAAGGGGGTGCGACATTGAAGTCGCGATCCGGCCAGGAAGTCCTTGAAGCTCAAAATCAGCACTCGAGATTTGCATGAGGAAAGGGGCGTTGCATCTTTTAGGAGACCGATGTTGGTTAGATGCTTCTGGAGTATGCGACAGGACGGAGTTTGATCTTTCTGTTGACAAGCTAGAGTTTGACGATGGAGATGAGGGGTACGGGTTCGAGAAAGAGGATGCGACATGGGGTTTGGTAGCTGGATGAGCGAGGAGTTCAGTTGAATGATGTGGTCTGTAGCAGTAGAAGTGAGAGGTGATTTTATAGGGAGGTTAGCCGTGAGTTAGAGAGTCCAGGGGGTTTGTTGTAAAGAAAGGATGAGGACCTGCTTTGCTGATTTATAACAAGGAAGAGTTAGTGTGGCAGTTTGTTGTATTAGAGTGTGATTGTAGTATGGAGACTGTCTGGTTAGTTGTTTAAATGGAGATGATAAAACGGAGAAGGAAGATTGCCTACAGGGTGTTTGGGAAAATGTCAAAATGAAAAAAGGAGCCGTGTTTGGTCTAATTTTAGTGGGAATCGATTGATGGTTTTTGGGATATGCTTCATAGTTGATCGAATAATTCGCAAAGTGTAAGGTATACATTTTATAAAATTTGTTTTACGATAGCGGTTGATTTAAATAAATGTTAATCGATGGTTATAATTAAATAATCATATATGGAAATTAAGTTCATTCAAGATTATTCGTGACGATTCGTCGATGCAACAATATGGAATTTAACTGGAATATTCAGTGAAAATAAAATAAGGTAAGTAAATCCCATTCAAAGTTGTATATTTAAATTTATTTTTAATTGTTAAAATTAAATTGTTGGTTGTCTGGATGCATTACTGAATTATTGTGGTTATATATATATATTAGTTATTTAGGCTTGGTGATTGTGGTTATTATATATATTGGATTTCCCACAGTACCACTAGCGGATGCCCGCAGTATCATAAGTGGATGACTCTATATGCCCAACGATATCTGAGTGGATAACCTTTTATACCGCGATATCACTGCCTCGAAGCATGATTGGTATTATTTATGTTGTTTGACATCTGTGGATGCAAGAAAACAGGTTGGAGGGATCCGACTAGATCCCTCAAAATTTATAATTGTTTGTTTTCATATATATTATCATATATGGTGTGTTCGAAAACCAGTGATGGATAATTGGGTGTTTATGGATGTTGGAATATCACTGGCCCTAGATATTGATATTTAAAAATATTATACAAAGGGATTTTAAGATTAAAAAAGGAAAATTTAATTTTCGAAATAGAAATGGAATTTCGAATGAATTGAGAAATATTAACTTGTTTTTAAAAAATAAAAACAAGTAGCTGAATTTATAAACAATGTTTGTAAATGAAAAGAAATATTATCATTTGATAATATTAAATTTTAAATTCAGGTATGAATTTAAAAAGGAAAAATTATTTTCTGAAGTGGAAATTGGATTTTCAAATGGAATTTGATAAAACGTGAAGTGGAATTATAAACAATGTTTATAAATAAAGTAAATTAACTATTATTGTATAATTTGAAAATCTAATTCAAGAATGAATATAAATGAATTTGGAATTGTTCGAGAAGAAAACATTGAAATTTATTCTGATGTTCGAAATAAACTGGATTGAAATAAATTCATACAGATTTATGATTTGAATTCAACAGAGTCATATTCATAGAAATAAAATTTTGTTTCCAAAGATTTTGGAAATGTATTAAATAGAAAATTATAATTATAATATGAAAATAAATTATATGGTCATATATATATAAGTTAAAATAATAAAATATTTCAAATAAGGAATCGAGTTTTAAACGGAATTTTAAATGGAAGCTTGTTAAATATAAAATAAGGAAGTTAATTTATAAACAATGTTTATAAATATATTGGAGTAATCTTCATTTGATAAATTGGAAATAGATGTTTTTTCCAAATATATGGGATGCCATTTAAAATTCATATTTTTAAATGGAACAGAAGATGGGATTTTTACAATAAATAATGTCAGTTTTGTATTACAAAACTCTTGTCCACCTCAAGATATGAACTTTGTCGGTCAAGGTATGAGAGGTAAATAAAATACCCCAACTTGAACGACTTCACTATTATCGAGGGATGATATTAGTTTGTAATGGTAAATGATGCTGAATTACTTAAAAAGGAATTTATAATTTGGAATTCGATTATATCGAATTTTTATCCAAGGTAATTGGAATTCAATTTAGAGACTAAGTTGTAAATATAAATTACAACTACTTTGTGAATTTAAATCAAATAATCGACAATTTTTAATAATCATAGTTTTAATTTAAATTTGGAAGAATGGTTTAAACTATATTTTAATATTAGAAAATGGAGTTGAAATTTATTTACTAAACGAAGTTTAACGTTACATTTAAATTATAATTAAAACGAACTCGCCGCGGCACGGTAGTTCATAATTTGGCATTTCGAATTTCAATTGAGTATATATAACTCAATATAAGTCGAAATTAGATGAAACAAGAAATGCCCGGACCCATTGAATGATAGTTTTCTAATGAAGGAGAAAAATCTATATTTCGTCTTATAGATTTTGATTTATGTAAAAATCGTTTTTTAGAAAAATAGTGCTATAATCATTTTAAAACCATAACGGTTTATTTAATAAAATAAAGGGGTTTTTAGTGATTAAAAATATGAATTTCAATAAGAAAAATCTGAATTCAAGTTATAAAATAGATAGGAACTCACGTGGAGTAACTGGATTGACTTGGAACAAAAACCAGATTTTTATTATAAAATGAAGTTAACTAATTTCAAAGGAAATTATTAAATAGAGTTTGGGCCAAACTTAACTATGTTAAGTGAATTGGACTTGTCAATGATAAAAAGTGGGAATTCGAATATGAAACTGGGAGTAGAATTCGGGAGCGAGCAAGGGATTTGAGGTTTATTTGTATATAAGCGAATACAAATATTTTTGAATGTAATATGTTCAAATTTAAAGTAAACCAAGCAAAGAAGCTAATTAATTAATTAGCGAATGGGAAGCGATTAAAGTAAAACAGTGTTGAATGGATTGATATGAGTTGGAAATGGGGTTATATATGCTAGACATGTATGGGATAAAGATAATGAAGAGTATATATTAAGTGCCCAATAAAAAGGTACATGTTTCAATTTCCATATGAGATTTTATGAGCCTAATAGGCAACCCGCTTGGCTTTTTAATTTTCTTTTTGAATGGAAAGGTCTTAGATAGGCGAGTTGGGGTTTGAACTATTGGCCGGTACAAAGGAGGTGCTGGCAAAATTTTCCAGAATTTAAGAAGTTAGAATGTTTTTAAGAAATTTGGTAACTAGAAATCAATATAGAATACCCGACAAGGAAGCAAACATGAAATATAAGGAAGGACCAGTGATTGTTTGATGCTAGAAATTTGGATGGGTGTTTTGTTTTCCTTTGATAGTTAAATCACTGGCTATCAAATATTTTTGGACCATCGTTGTCAAAACAGAGAGACCGGTTGGATTTAATATCCTAAAAACACTCCGTATAGACATAGGCATTGCAAATTAGATTATGCTGAAGATAATTGAAGATGGAGCAAAATACAAGGGTTGCTTTGTTTGTCCAGACCCAGGACAACTTGTATGGACGAATATATGACAGTGTATTCCTAATAGATCAAATAAGACGATCTTTTCGAGATATTACATTTAGTTGCGGAGGAATTCGTTTCTCTAAGCTTTTATACCCATAATATTTTTGGGAAGATCAACTAGTGATTTGATGGGTTTGACGATGTGGCATTCAAAGTGAATGGTGGCTAGATGTTCTGAAAGATAAACGTAGCCTCAAGCCTCACAACCGGGAAATGACAAAAATCGGGCAGGCAGAATGGCTAGGTGGGTCATACCTAAGCAGGGTATATTTGTCACTGATCCAGAGAAAAATCATTATTTATTCTTCTTTCGATTTTGTATCTTATGGATTACGGTTGGATGGCCAACAACCATGGGTGACAATATATTCACTACACTCAAGCTAAATGAGTGGGCAGTCATGTGTGGCCAGGTTGCAAGATGTTCTTATTGAACCCTAGTGTATCCCCTCTAGAGTACACTGATCGGGAGGTGGTCCCATACCTTGTCATACTTGGAATCCAATCTCCAATAAGCGCCCTGCGGTTTTTGATTTTATACTATATATATAGAGCGTGAGATGCAAGCGTTCTACTATTTGTTTATTTATTTGATTAGACATTATTATAATATCACTGGATTTTGATATCAAAAACTATTTGGTTATAGTAAGGTAAAAACCGTCCGTGTTTATGTGTGGACTGGTCTTACTATTACCCTTCCTTTCAAAAGGATTTTTAAAGTTAAACAATATGGTTGGAGTTTACTCACACTAGTCCCATAACTAACCTAGAGTTTATTTTGCGTGTTTTTCCTAAACTGTTGGGTGCCCAAATTTGTACGGACAGTCAAGTGTTTCATGCTTTTACATATACATTTGGAGGAGTTTGAAGCAGGAGACTTCACCATTAGATATCTAAGAGTAACTTTCCACAGTATCAAATATTGTATTGTGCTCTGATGTTGGTACGTATATATGATATAAAATTTTGTATTTCAAAGGTTATGTTATAAAATATATTTTATTCGTTCCGCTGTGAGATTTTGTGTTGTTATTTATGTTCTTCTTCTATCTGTTTCTATTTCTTTAACCCTAATGATTCGTATTTCTGTATTATTTAGTTTGGACATGTGTTGTTTAGTCAACTCAGATAGTACGGATTTTCGGGCCATCACAACAACACCCTTGATTTCATGGCCACAAGGTTACCACCGATTCCAAACACCCTTGATCATGTATATTCCCCTGATTTACCCAGCTACAAGGTTAACACTGTTTCCTTCCTTGATTTCACGGCTACAAGAAACACACCATTTCCAAAACTATCCCAAATGATTACAACAGCCGTATAGCTCTTCAATAGCACTTCGATTCAGAGAGTAATGAGTAGAGAGTGAGCAGAGAAGAAGTTTTATATAATTAGACTTGAAATCGGCAGAGCATAAGTGTAGAAATCATAAAAGTATGATATAATAATGGTGTAATGAAAGGAGATGAAGATGGAGAAGAAGAATGATTAAAAAATTTGAAATCATTACCAATTTATAAGATTTGAAAGGTTGCAACGCTTCTGGAATGTTACAAATGGTGAAAAGACACTTCCTTTCAAAATTGAAAATGTGACAGTTATATTTTGACATGCCAACATATGTATGTTGACATATGTTAGTTCAAAATTGAAATTTGAGTACTTTCTAAGTGTTTTGATATCAATATATATATATATATATATATAATTCTGGAAATTCTTGAATTAAAACATAGTGATAAAAATAAGTATTATAAAGTAGTAAAACAAGTGAAATCATAACTATAAACCATATAATCATATTTATAAAATTATAAAGTTTAAAACTATATAATATATAAGTATAAAGTATATAACTATATTAAATATATATAAACTTATGATATATATAACTATATGATATTCCATGTGTCTAATCCTACTGGTTGTAAATATATTTTCATTCTGCATACTGAATATGAATAATTACTACCATTAAACAATGGTGGTCTAACAGTGGACTGACCCTCTACAAAAGAACTATTATTATTACCAGTGTTGTTTACCACTTTATCAAAAATCAGAATATGAACTGTTTGAATGACCTTGCTCTGATACCAATTGTTAGGGAATGCGGAATGGACTGTTACGACAAAGCTAACACTAGAGGAGGGTGAATAGTGTTTTTAAGGAATTCATGAAAATCTAAATCTTATATGATCTGCTATATGAATCATACACCACAGAGATAATCACAGACACAGATTCAAACACAAACACATAAATAATATGCATAAAAGGAAAGAACACACCAGATTTTATAATGGTTTGGATTACTCCTATGTCCAGTCCCACGCAACGCTGGATTGTAGAGAGTTTTATTACTAAATCAATATCCAAGTACAACACCCTTGATTTCATGGCCACAAGGTTACCACCGATTCCAAACACCCTTGATCAAGTATATTCCCTTTGAATTCCCTGGCTACAAGGTTAACACCATTTCCTTCCTTGATTTGACGGTTAAAAGGAACACACCGTTTTCAAAACTATCCCAAATAATTACAACAACCCTATATGAAACGACCCGAACTTCCCCGGTAAGGAAAGCCCGGATTGTTTTGAGGATAAGCCACATCGGGACGCAAACAGAAGAACATTTCGTTGTATATTACAACAATTCCATCAGAATACAAGAATATTACAAAGTATGAACAAATATTATACAACAGAAAATATTAGAGATTACAATAAATTACATAGCAGCGGAAAATAAAACAAAACACAACTGAAGGAGATATATGGATACAGAGCTTTCCGGATATCATTCCAGCTGTAAATCAGGATCCTGTGAATATAAATCTGCAAAACCAAAACTACTAGCTGCCTATGTCAAAATAAGGGCACCCAGAGTTTAGGTTAAAACAATAAACTTCAGGTCAGTCATGTGACTGGTGTGAGAACTAAAACAGTTATTAATCTTTATTTTAAAGTTAAGTAAATCAAGGGACCACCCCATATAACATGGAACGGGTTTCCTCCCAAGGATACCAGTGCATAAAACAACAGCGCAATGCTAAATAAAGAACAATGAAGCTATTATAAGACCCAGGTCCCATCACACAATGCAACACAAGCCGGAGGATAGAGTTTTTACCTTATAATAGCCAAGAATGCTTGGTACGTGAAATTTCATGTTTTATTATTACTATAGGTGTATAGTGTCAAAACAATTTCAATCATAGACGGCATAAGTGCCCCATACCACTATGTCGCCATATTAGGCTCTACAATCAAAACTGCAAAGTCACGTATTGGAAGTTGGATTTCCATCTGTGAACTGAGGCAAAAGATAGTCCTCCACCAAATTCGAGACTGTCTAGCCCGAGTCTCAGGCAAGTACTCAGTCAAGCCTTTGGATCGTCAGGGCCGGTCCACCGATGTGGATTAAAATGCCTGAACACTGCGTTTCCCCGCCCTTTGGGGCATAAATGAGCCCAATGGCTCCATCAGCTCCACATAGTCACCGATATATCTGAGGCGCCTCGCAACAGCAACAACCACAACCATATAGGTGAAAATAATATAAATGTCAGGGCTAGTAGGTCACTGATACCACCCTAGCTAGAAGGAAACGCATGCCCTCCCCGAGGTCCTCTCCCTTTTCTGGTTCACAACCGGGGTGTGAGGCTCGCGAATCAACGTTACACAAAGCTATGCCACACAGGCAGTGCTTTGACCATCAACCACAAGACTTTTCTTTTCAATAGAAGCCTTGATCAATTGCCACTTAGGCATGCCACACAGGCAATTCACTCCATGCGATTGATATCCATCAATATATAACCCCTGAGCTCGTACGTCTCAGAGAAGGCAGTTAAGCAAGAGAACAAATTCTCCACCGCAAAACAGATATATATTTAATAGAAATCAATCACACAGAATAAAATCCAATGTCGGACACACAGTCCATTTACAAGTTCGTTCTGGGTCTGAACGATACCGGAGGCACCTTGTACCTCACCTACCCATCGATCTCCAAGTACGTATGGACGATCACCAACTGATTCCCTCCTCCTGGGTGTACAACCCAATCAAGATCATCAGTAATCACCCAAACGATGTGAAGACCTCCGGTCTTCGACCACCGTCTTCATCCTCGACACTACGTCGAATCAGTTATTCATAATGGGATAAACCCGGTCTTTCTGAATAATTCGCGTATATAATAAACAAGTGTTACACAAACAAAACATACGCCTCATTCCAATTCAGAATATTCTTTCATTCAAATATTCTTATACTTTGGGAAAGTGTAACGACCCAGATTTTTGCCAATTTATTTTTTTGATATTTAATATTTATTTTAAATATAGGATTGATAGGATAAATCAATTTTTATATTATGTTATTGATTTAAAAATAAATTGTTGAATTTGTATCGAATAGATTAAACTATCGAAATACAAAATTTATATCGAAAAAAAAAACAACTGAATCAGTACAATTCATGAATTCTATTTGAATATATACGATGGTAATAATAATTTAATATCGAAGGACTGATTATTTCTGAATTTTTAATTATATTATATCAATTTAATATGGGTATTTTATATATATATTCGAAATAAATTATAGTCTATTCTGTTATGTTCAGAATAGTGTTATAACGTTGAAATATCAGTCGTTACATTGAAATAGCGGTTCACGATTTTTAATTTTGAACCCCGATTTATTTGATCAGTGGATAGGATCGATATCTATTTAAAAAGAAATAAAAATCTCTTTAAATCAAATCGTATTAAATACGATTTCAAATCAAATTAATGGGAAAATCTTTTTTTTTTTTAAAAAAAAAAGGGATTTGCTTGTACTTTTGCCAACATCTCTTAAGTGCTTTAGTACGTCTGGTTCCCTCCCTCTTCTATAAATACGCGCCCGCCCCTTTCTTTCTTCATTTTCCTTTCTGAGAGAAATTAAATCCGATATCCTCCTAAAATCCTTCAAAAAAAAAAAAAAACCGAACCAAATCCTTCAAATCAAATTGCGAGACCAAATCCATCAGATCTTTGTATCGTGATGGTAATCCGCGGATCTGGGAAGGAAAACAAAGGGAGTTCGAAGGTGTTGAACTACGGTGATAAAGGTGGTCGCGATGCTGCTGTTCTTCTGGAAATCGGAACCAGGTCTTCAAGCGCCTGGGAGTGGAACTGTTGCGGTTAAGAAGGGGTTGCGCAACAGTCTGAAGCAACGAATTTGGGTTTGTGATTTTTGGAAGTGGATCTGCAATTCGAACTGATGTTGGCTGGAGCGATTTGGCTTTGTGATTTTTGGGGGAGAAGGGCATCGATCGTTATTAGGAGGAAGGAGGGTGCGTTGGACTCCTGGCACCGTGAAGTTGAAACAGTGAAAAATGGAGGGGTTTTCCTGAAGCCGTGAATCCTAAAAAAATGTATTAAGGTATTTTTTTTAGTTAGTTTATAAGTCAAAACTGAAATTTATATTGATAAGGAAAATATCATTTAACAGTTAACTTAGGATCTGGAAACTGAAAAGAAGAAAAATTCATGTAGTAAATAATTATATGAATTATGAATTCGATAAGTGCAAAATATAAGACTTGAAATCTTTAGCAGTGCTAGTAAAAAACCAAGAAGTTTAGAAAATTAAATTTTAGATATTTTAACATAAAAACTTGGTTATGCAAATTCATTAGCTTATTTATAGAACTCGTTTTTTTTCCTAGGCGAATATAAAATCAAATGGAATCATCCGTGTGAAGTTCGAAGGCGCGGAAATCAATGAATAGGAATTGAAATTGGTACAAGTGCAAATTAAAATCACGGTGAGTAAATCTCACCTTTTATTTAGAATTTATTTTCATATAGTTAAAAATAATTGTCTGTGCTTGTTGAATGCTGTCTGATTGTTTTAAAATATATATAGTTATTTAGGATTGGTTGACTATTATATATATATTGGGTTGATGATTGGTTGGATTCCCGCAGTTTCATTAGCGGATGCCCGCAGTTTCATAGCGGATGATTACCCTATACGCCCCACGCTATGATTAGTGGATGACCTTCTATACCGCGATATTCTGCCACGAAGCAGAATGGGTATTATTTATGTGCTAACATCTGTGGATGCAGGAAAACAGGTTGGAGGAATCCAACTGGATTCCTCAAAAATATATTATCTGTTTGTTTATTTGTTTGCATATATATTGTTATATATGATGTGTTAGAAAAATAAATAATTGGTTGCTTTGTGTGTTTTATCACTGGGCTTAAGTAATGATATTTAAAAATATCGTGGAAGGATATTTGAGATTTAAAAAGGGAAAATTCTATTTTTAAATAGAATTTGAATTTTTAATGGAATAAAAATATAAACTTGTTTTGAAAAAAAATAAAACAAGTAGTTTCTTTATAAACGAAGTTTAAAAATAGTTCTTTTATAACGAAGTTATAAATGAAGTGAAAAGAATTATCATTTGAAAATTCAGAAATAGAAATACAAGCGTGAAAATTGGAATTTGAAATGAAATTTCAAAATAGGATGTGAAATGAAATTTTTAAATATATAACTCAAATGAAATTTGAGTATAACATTTGAATTTTAAAAGGAGATTGAATATTAGAATTTCAAATAGAAGTTCAAATAGAATTTGAATAGACGGAATTAGAATGGAAAATAGAATTTGAATTCAAGGAATTAAAATAAAATTTGAATTCAAAGGAATTCGAATAAAGAAATTCAAATAGAGATTTGAATATTGAATTTCAAAATAGAATTTGAAATAAACTTTGAAATAGAATTTTCAAAGTAGAATTGGAAATAGAATTTCAAATAGGATTTCAAAATAGGGAATCCAAATGGTTTTGAAATGGAATTTGAATTCAAGGGAATTCAAAAGGATTCGAGTGAAGAAATTCAAATGGTGTTAAAAATAAGTTTGAACATTAGAAATTCAAATGGCGTTGGAAATGAATTTGAATATTAGAATTCAAATGAAAATGGAAAATGAAATTTGAATATAAGAGATTCAAATTGAATTCAAATAGGATTTAATCTATGAGATTTGAATATAGAAATTCAAATGAAGTTTTGAAAATAGATTTGGATATAGAAATTTAAATGAAGTTTGAAACTAGATTTGAAATAGGATTCAAATAAGAGGATTTGAATGATAGATTTAAAAAGGGGTTGAATATTTGAAATTTCAAAATAAAATTGAATCGGAGTTTGGATATTTGAAATTCAAATAGAATAAATATAGAAATTGAAATATAGAAGTTCAAATGGAATTTAAATTATAGAATTTGAATATAGCATTCAAATGGAATTTTAAACTATGGAATTTTGAATATAGAATTTAAAAAGGAGTTTGAATATTTGAATTTCAATAAATTTCAAATATAGAAATTGGAATAGAGAAGTTCAAATGGAATTTAAATATAGAGTTTGAATAAAAGAATTCAAATGAATTCAAGCATTGAATTTGAATAGGGAATTCAAATAGAAATTCAAGTATTGAATTTGAATATCAAATAGAAAAGGAATTGGGATCTGAAATATAGAATTCAAAAGTAAGACGGTAATTTGAATCAAGAAATTCAAATAGAGTTAAATGGAGTTGAATTCATTTAAAGAGGTTTAAAGGTTTATATATATAAATATAATTAAAACGAACTCGCCGCAGCGCTGCAGTTCGTAAATTGGCGATTCGAACTTCAATCGAGTATACAGGACTCAATTGGAGTCGGAATTCTTCGAAACAAGAAACGTCAGGACCAGTTTGATAATAGTTTTCTAATGGAAGAGAAAAATATGAATTTCGTCGTATAGATTTTGAGTTATGTCAAAATCAAATTTTCAGAAAAGCAGCGCCAGAATCGTTTTAAAACCATAATGGTTTATTTAATGTTATAAAAGGGTTTAAGCGAATAAAATCCGAAGTTCTATTTGGAAAATTTCAGATTTGAGTTATAGAATATATGTGAACTCAGGTGGAGTAATGAATTGATTTTTTTTGAAACAGAAACCAGATTTTGGTTTATTGAATAGAATTAACTAAATTGAATAGAAATTAGTTAAGGAGATTTCGAAGGAATATTGGGGTTTGAATAAGTAAATTCGATTTGAAAATTTATATTCGAAATCAAAAAGGAAACTGGAATTGAAATTGAAATTCAATTTGGTTGTGAGCAAGTTAAGCATTTTATTTGAACGTGTTATGTTCAAACAAAGAAGTGAAATAGGCAAAAGGGCTAATTAAAGAATAATTGAGCGAAACTGGATTCAAACGATTCAAAATTTAATTCAAACGAATGGATTGAGTTGAATTGAATTGGAAACAGGTGAACAGGTGTTAAACAGATGTGGGATGGAGTATATGAAGATTTTTATTTATGTGCCCGACAAAAAGGTACATGTTTAAATTCATATATGGGTTTTATGCGCCGTATCTGCAAGCCGCTTGGTTTTTTTTCTTTTTCTTTTTGAGATTAGAAGGACCGGGGAAGCTATTTGAAATTTCCCGATGCTCCCGATACAGGGGAGGTTATGGCGAAATTTTCCGGAAATTTAAGGAGTTAGAATATTTTTAAGATATTTTGATAATGTGAAATCATTGTATCGACGTATCGAATTCGATAGTAAAGTGAATATAAAAATCGAATGTTGTAAACAAAAAAAAAAGGATAGAGATAAGTGATTGGATTTGTTTCCAATTGCAAATAGAGATTTTTCTAATATATAGAAAATAAAGGAAGTTGATATTTGGAAACGTTTTCCACATGGCATAAGAGGCCGAGATGATTATAGAAAATATTTGGTTAACAAATATTGATAGAGAAAATAGAGAAGTGGTTTAATTAATGAATATAAATTAAAGGGCCCAGTGATTTGTTTGATATGTTGGATGAACACTTGTTTTTATTCGATAGTTAAATCACAGACTATCGAAGTTTTGACCATCGTTGTCAATATGGAGAGACCGGTTGGATTATTATCCGAAGAACCACTCCGTATCGGCATTAGCGTTGCGAACCAAGTATGCTGAATATATTGAAGACGGAGTAAAGTGCAAGGGCTTTTCTAGTAATAGAAATAGTGCCTTCGGGTTCGTTCAATCCCAGAACGAACGTAAATGGACGGATGTCTGACAGAGTATTTCCAATGATCAAATGGGTTGGTCTGTACGAATATATATGGTTGCAACGGATTTATCCCTTGGCATAATATCCAGAATATTTGTGCAAACTCAACTAGTGATTAACGGATCTGACAATGTGGCATTCAAAGTGATTGTGCTATCAATGAATGGTAAGTATTCGTAGCCTCAGGCCTCAACAACCGGGAAAGGACAAAAATCGGGCAGGCAGCATGGCTATGTGGGTCGCACCCATTAGGATGTATAATCACCTATCCAGAGGTTCATTTAATTTCTTATTCTATTCGATGCTGTCCCAGTCGGGAGACGGTTGCTGATCCCAACCGTTGGTGATATACATTCGATACACTCAAGCGAAATGAGTGGTCGGTCATGTGTGGGCCGGGTTACAAGATGTTCTTGTTGAACCCAGTGTATTCCTCTCTAGAGATACACTAGCGGAAGGTGGTTCCATACCTTGTCATGTTGGAAATCCAATCTCCAATAAGCGCCATGCGGTTTTTTTGATATTATAATATATATGTGGAGCGTGAGATGCAAGCGTTCTGCTATTTGGTTATTTACTTGATGTAGACATTATTATAATATCACTGGATTTTCTTATCAAAGTGTTTTGGGTTATAGTAAGGTAAAAACCGTCCATGTTTATGTGTGGGCTGGTCTTACTATTATCTTTTCTTTCGAAAGGATTTTGAAAGTTAAACAAGTAGTTGGAGTTTACTCACACCAGTTCCATGACTAACCCAGAGTTTATTTTGTTTTGTTCTTCCCTAAACTCTTGGGTGCCCAAATTTGTACGGGCAGTCAAGTAGTCGGGATTTCACAGATTCGATTGGAGGAGCTGGAAGCAGGAGGCTTCACCAGTTAGCTATAGACTATCATATATTCCGCTGTGGACCTTGTTTGTATCTGGAAACAGGAGTTTATAACTGTTCCAGAAATGACTGTTGTGCTCTGATGATGGTATGTATATAAAGTTACTGATTTGTATTTCAAAAGTTATGTTATATAATATATTTTCTTCGTTCCGCTGTGAGTTGTGATCTTCGTTTTTTTCTTCTATTCTAATATTTCTTTCTTTCTATTTCTCATCCTCTAACTTCTTTCTAATAATGAGTCGTATTTCTGTGCGATTTGAGTTGGACGTGAGGTGTATTTAGTCAACTCAGATAGCTCGGATTTGCGGGTCGTTACAGAAAGGTTCCCATTAAATTTATCAAAGATAAATTCTTTAAATTTATTCTTTAATCTTCTTTGAATGTCAATTCAAACTAGTCGGGATTAGCAAACCACACCGAAGTAATCATTTATTTTCTTTCCCAATCCCAACCTATTCATCCCATGAAGTAAAACTGGTCATACTTCATATCTAACACCACGGTGTTATCGGTAAATTCAATTACCATTTCACGTTCAAATCTAATTAAAGATTTAACTATCGCCGGGAGCAAAACTGGTGATACTCCATTCTCGACCACTTCAATCTAATTAAAGATTCATTAAAACTCCACTTAGTTTTAATCTTCCCAAAAATCAATATTCTGTCTTTAACTGAGTTAAAGAACCAATGTCATTTAAAACACGGTTCACTATAAACCCAAAATCACATTCCAGTAATTATCGGGTTAAAGAACAAGTGTTATTTAAAACACCGTTCACGATAAACCCAAAATTCAATTCCAATTAAATACCATTTAATTGGTACACTTCATTAAATCTAAACAAAAAGATTTAATCTTTTTCTCAACTAGGTTTAAGAAAAGTGTTAATGAAGATACCATTCACGACAAACCCAAATCACATTTGATATTAAATACAAGGCTCTGAATAGAAAATATATCGGCTTATATTCAATATCAAATCCTACGACCAACAAATATCGTATTGGAAATAACAATATAAATATATCTTTCAAATTCCCATAACAATATCTGTATCATCACGAAATCCCACATCGAAATATTCCAAAGACAATTTCAATTCAAATCCATTCCAATTCAATTATTGGAAATTCTGGTAACTTTTAAAACCATTTCAAATCCAATTTATTTATTTCAAAATAAATGAGTTATAATTCTAGTTCAAAACCAGTTCATTACGATAAAAATCTATTTTTATCTTTTCAAATTTGGAATTTTTCATCCCAATTCTTCACAAATCATTTCTTATGATTTTACGCAAATTATTGATATTTTTAGTAATTTTATCAAGGCCCGTACAGTCGATTTCCATCAACGGCCATCGAACTGCACTTACAACAACCTTTTCCAAATTTTATTTGGACATAATTCCAAATCCAATTGTTAGATTTCTAATTTCTAATATTCGTTAGAAAGCTCTTTTCGATATGAACCCAACGGTTCTGGTTTTAGGAGAATCTGACGATCGGATCTCCCGTAACGTCCATTCGAAGTCAAGGGTCGAAATTCGCGAACTGCCGCAGCGCGGCGCGTTCTATTCAGGCCATTCTATATATATATAATATATATATATTATATATATTTCGTCAATTTCTTTTTAAAACGTATTTTATAAATCGTTTTAAATTCGTTTTCGAAACGATTTCAACTTCATATTCAATTTCGAATCAAAATTGAATATTCCACATCATCGTTATACAAATGATAATATTTTCAAAATGTTATACTTTGAAATCACTTCCTTTTCTATAATCATTATAAAAACGTATATAATCGATATAAATATCGTTCGCGTCAAAATGGCACATATCTAACCAACACGGCTTTATATATTTCAATAACTTCGTTATTCTATTCAACAAATGAATATTTTCTTCAACACATGTATATATATTTTTATTCAACACATGAATATATATTCTATTCAACACATGAATTTATATTCTATTCAACACATGAATTTATATTCTATTCAACACATGAATATTTATTTTTCTATTCAACACATGAATATATATTTCTATTCGACACATGAATTTATATTTCTATTCGACACATGAATATATATTTCTATTCAACACATGAATTTATATTCCTATTCAACACATGAATATATATTTCTATTCTCCACATGAATTTATATTTCTATTCGACACATGAATTTATATTCCTTATTTTCCAAATTGGAATGAGGCCCAATCAATTATCATATAACGTTAATTATATGGATTCCCTACAACACATGTATATAACAGCAACGATAAATCATCAATCATTATCCAGAGTGCACCACACAACTGCATAAGCATTAAATATAAATAATTAACACTTACACAGTCTGTCAACCCATCGATTGACATAAAACTAAACAATCGGGATTAGTGTACGTCAAATATCATCCCAATACCCATGTGCGGTTTCAAATCAACAAACACAGATTTTATTTGTGTAGTTGGGTGATGTGTAAAATTTATCGTCCCAATCAATATCAGTCAAATCAGTGTATATAAACAAATCATCCGATTTGTTTATAAATATTTATTTTACATACACGTTAAAAATTATACTTTTAACTATAAAATATTTATTCAATCCACATCACACAATCAACTTTCATAACACATTAATCAAACAAATAAGCCATCCATGGTCTGTGGACGACGGGTGTCGGGTGCTGCTAAGCACCGTCTACATCCTAGTATATATTTCAACTAGAAATTAAAAATAAAAGTGAGGAGTTCTCACCAAGAGCTTAACCAAACACCGCGACTCTTCGTATGTAGACAACCTTCGCCGTGCTTCCAATGAGCTTTGTTACACATGGTTTTACGTTAAAAAAAATCACATTTTTATAATACCACTTCATGTATAGAAAAGATTATATTTTTACAACACTATTTATATAAAAAAGATTATATTTTTTATTATTATTCTATGCAAATAAAACCATATTTTTATTCGCTAAAACCCTCATCTCTTTGCATATAAAAATCTTACCTTTCCGTATATAAAAATCTGATCCCTCTAGTTTAAAAATCAATTCTTTTTCTTTTTTTAAAAATCGAATCTTTCTCATTATTAAAAATCAAACCCTTTTAAACCAATGTGAATTTACATACAATTACTGATTTTTACAATGCTAATAAAAATAAACTAATTTTAAAACAATGCATCGAATTTAAATTAATTAAAACTCACCTTGCTTCTATGAAAAAACGAATTTTTGATGAAGGGCGGTCCACAATCGGAGCTGGGCTGAGGGGAGGGTGACGTGGGGTCGGAGAGTGGTGCGAGGGGGTGTGTCAGACCGACGATGGCGGGCTTGGGCTGTGGCGGCGTAGTTTCTTCCGATTTGGGGGTTAGGGCTTCGAGCTATGGCCGGAGAGAGAGGAGAGAGGATGGGGAGGAGGGCGGTGGACGATCTGAGGTGGAGGAGGGGTCTGGCCAGGCGCGGCGGCGCAAGGGGGAGGGGAGCCGTTAATCGCCTCGGCGATTTGGGAGGAGGGTGGGTCAACGGGTATTTTGATTGTGAGGGAGGGAAACGATGGAGGGGTTTATAATATATAATTTATTATTTCATTACTTTAAATTCTCAAAAAAGAAACTTTTTATTTCGACCTCCAAACAAGACCCACCGACTGTCGTCCCTAGCATAATACCCCCATTCCGAACACAATGGGATATGTTTCGTAACCCAGTTCGGCTGTTTCGATCAGTTTCCATTTCATTTAAAATATAAATCTATATATATTCAATTCAAACGAACCTTTAAATTTACCGGGGTCACATACAGACTTTAAAAATTCCAGAAAAATATTTTCTAGCTTCGTATTGACGATATGGTCCTAACAAAACTAATTTCGTCAAATTATGAGACCGTTTGAAAAATGGTCATTTTCTGGTCGATTGAAACTGACTGAAACTATCAAAACACGTTTTCCTTTGCCACGCTCACATATTGATTCAGAAAATTACGAATTTTGGAATCTAGGAATAATTTGACATCCCTGATCCAACAAAAGTGGTTTCGTCGAAAACCAAGGTCGTCTGCAAAATTTCTATTTTTTTAAGGGCTAAAATTCCACAGCGACTAATCTGAAATTTGAACTGGGCATAACTTTTTATTCCCGCTATGAAATTTAAATTTTTCGAATTCGTTGGAAAGATATTCTCAATTATATTCTAATATTTTTGGTTTCGCTAAAATCCGGTTTATTCTGAATCCTGCACATTCATTTGAAATCTGAAATCGAATTTTCGAACTACCGCGCCATTTCAGGCTCGTAATATAATTAAAATAAAATATTTATATTCTAATGACGATTTAAAATAAATATATCCGTTCGAATTCTATTCAAAATAAATTTCTCATCGTTATTATTTAAAATAATTCATTTTAAATAATCAAAATTCGCTAAAATTGCCAAAATAAAAATTTTAAATTGGCTCGGATTTCCGGGTTATTACACTATAACTCTACATTAGCACTTCGATTCAAAAAGTAATGAGTAGAGAGTGAGAAGAGAAGAAGTTTTATATAATTAGACTTGAAATCGGTAAAGTATAAGTGCAGAAATCATAAAAATATAATATAATAATGGTGTAATGAAAGGAGATGAAGTTGGAGAAGAGGAATGATTAAAAAATTCGAAATTAACCTCTATTTATAAGATTTGAAAGGTTGCAATGGTTCTGGAACGTTACAAATGGTGAGAAGACACTTCCTTTCAAAATTGAAAATGTGACAATTATATGTCGACGTGCCAACATATGTATGTCGATATATGTTAGTTCAAAACTGAAATTTGATTATTTTCCAAGTGTTTTTGATATAGATATATGATTCTGGAAATTCTTGAATTAAAACATAGTGATATAAATAAGTATTATATAATAGGAAATCATATGAAATCATAAATATAAACTATATAATCATATTTATAAAATTATAAAGTTTAAAACTATATAATATATAAGTATAAGGTATATAACTATATATAAACATGTATAAACATATATGAACTAATAATCTTTAAAATTTGAGTTTAAAATCAAAGTAAGATCGAGAAATTAAGTAAGACTAGAGTCTGAATTTTGAAAATAGAATTTGAAACTTGAAAACCATAATTCGAAAAACAGAATTTGAATTTTAACCTGGAGTGCTTTTTCAGAGTCTTACGTAAACTAGACTCTATTACTATATTTATCTTGAACTCTTGAAATCTTAAAATCTTTATTACCAGTGAGTGCTGAATCTTCTCTGAATTCTGAATCTTCTCTGAATTCTGAATTTCTTGAATCTTTAAAACTGTAAAAACTATACAGTCTTCAGTATTAATTCCTGTATACAAATCCTGCATATATATATACTAGATAGAGATGTTAGTATATATATTTTATAATCAATTAATTTTGAAATAAAGTTGTTGTCATTAAAACTCCATTCTCCGAAAATATCCCCCATTTTGATGATGACAACCATAGTTTATAAAATATCATACCTGTACATACCTGTTGATGTTGATCCTTCTTATACTCCCCCTGTTTATATAAATCCTATATACTCTGCTTAAACTAAGTCTATATTTTATAATCCCCCCTTGGTATTATCAAAAATAAATTCTAAAAATATCCCCCCTAAATCATTTAACTATCTATATAACTCCTATGCTAAAGTAAATTACTCCCTCTGAGTCCCATATATATATACATATATATATATATATATATATATATATCGTATAGTCATACCAGCATAAAGTACTCCCCCTGAATTCATGGTTATACAATAATCAATACTAAGTATATAAACAAATCAATCAAGCAACATAATTACACTTTTTAAGTCATATATACAAATCAATCCAAGCATACTAATCCAAGTATTAATTTACATTTGTTTTAATATACATATTTTAAGTCAAGTAATTCAATTCAATCATAATTTCAAACAAATTCAAGCAAATCTAACCAATCAAATCATTCTAAATAATTAAACGTTTCTTGGGACTTCTACCCAACCGTCTTCTCCAAAGAGAGGATCCTTCTTGACGACCTCCCAATCTTCATATTCATTTGTTGGTGGTGCCATAGCGAGATTGTTATCTTCGTCTTTGAAAAGAAAAGAGAAAAGCCAACGAATTGCATCAAAATGATTCTCTTGCTATTCAAACATCTTTATTTGGCTTAATTCAAGATAACGTTGGTTTTGTAGTGTTATAGAGAGGATGTTCTTGAAGGAATTCAATGTTTCTTCAAGATTTTCACTTAGATTATTAATTGGATTTGCCATAGTTTTGATAAGAAATGAATTAAGAAGAAGGAGAAATGAAACAATAAATTTTTCTGGAAGAAATAGGCTTAAATAGGGTCTAGAATTCGTTGGATTTGAATGGACATGAGTTAGTTATTTTAAATTTAAATTTCGAAAAGTTTTGAAAATCTGGCAGTTATATGTCGACATAATCAAGTATGTGTGCCGACATACTTATTAATTTTTTTTTTCAAATTTTGAATCTTTTGTTTCTATATTATGTTGTATTTAATTCTAAAGTTTTTATAGTAACTTAAAGATGATTTTGACATAAATAAAACTCCATTCATTACTTCATAAATAGAAAATACATCCAACTAATTAAGACACAATAAATACGATATTCGAAAGCAAACACAAACAAATATTAAAGATAAATTAAACTAGATAGGCTAGTTTTCGGCGGGTGATGAGGAGGAAGAGGAAATTCCAAGCTTTCTTCATATCTTGATCATGAACTTAGTCATTTTGGAAAAGTTCTTTTTGAGCTTCTTTTGATTATTGACTATCTTTACTTGATTTTCAACAATCATCTCTCTGGAAATGGTTCTAGCGTTGATTCGACACTAAACACTTTCTAATGAAGTTTCTTCTTCTTTTTCGATTTCCATATGCTCTTGTTCTTGTTGCATTTGATCTTGTTAGTCTTCAAATGTCTCATACGGTTTGAAAATGAGAGGAATTTGCATAAGTTGTATGTTTGTGGGTCAAACAACTTTCTTGGCACAAATTCTTCTCTGTGAAGATCAACTCCGAAATATTTGAAAATGCAGATGAGATAAACTCCATAATAAAGAGTGTTTTCTCTAGATGAAGTTTCTATGGGCTTGAACTCTCTTAAGATCATGTCGACCCAATTGATGTTATAGCTACCAATTATAGTAAAGAGGGTTTTTTGGACCTTGAGAGTTGGGTTGTTAAATCTTCCAGAACAGGGAGTGATGGTATGTTGAAGGATAAGGTTTACAATTCTTGTTTTTGGACGAAAAAGCGATTTTTGAATTCCTTTTGAGCATCGCTTTCAAATATGTCGTGATAAGTCTCTAAATCGGTTTCATCAATTTTGAAATCCAAAAAATTAAAGCCTATGCTTCTATAATTTAAGATATTACCCAAGGTTTCAGAATCAAGAACAATTTGCGTGCCTTTGATGCTACTCCAAATTTGGTCTTCATTGCCTTCGAAAAATCCGCGATTAAGATTCGCATAGAACATATTGACAAGCTTCGGGTAACACACTTCGTCATTATCCCGAGAGTCGAATAAGTTCAAGACTTCATTGTGATTGAAAAAAGAGATAAGATCATAGGATGGAAAGTCTCCAAAGACCGCGAAAGCACCCATATTGACTTTTGAATTTGCTAAATAGTCAACATAGGTTTTGATAGCTTCTTTATCATTATGAAGATAACCTTTGATGGTTTTGGTTAACTTCAATTTATGAGATGAACTTGAGGAAGCCATTCAAGTGATTGTTTTGAAGAGTATAGATATGAAGAATATAACTTGAATTGTGAATGGGAAGCAGAGAGGATATATGTATATATAGAAATTGAATGGATATGAATTGAATAGGCACAACTTTTTAGCAATCAATAACACCTTCTCAGACCTTGGGAGTTGGTGAAAAGTTGGAGGGAAGTTTGAAAGTTCAAACCTTTGAAATTCAAAATTTGAATTTCAAATTACAGGTTGATATGTCAACATATAGACATATGTATGTCGACATATATGTTCAATTTCAAAGGACATTTGGCTTTTGTGACTTTTGGTTTTAAATTATCGATCTATATTTCAGGTTTAATTATTTCCTGAAATATTTCTAATCCTATCAAATATACAAAATTTGTTTTATTATTCTATTAATTATTATTTTATTATTATTACTTTGAATTTGAAAATTCAAATTTTAAATTTCAAATTCAAATTTTAAAGTTTCAAATTTCAAAAACAAAGCAAACAAAACATTCATTCAACCAAGAATTTAAATTTTTTTTAAGGAGTACTCGGTTTTTAGATCTTTTTCTTTGAAATTTTCTAAATTCTGAATTGCCGTGAAGCATATGTTTGAGTTTCTGGTTTCTAGCTCTTCGTCACTTGACGATGAGTCGGAATCTTCTAAAGTTGTTGTGTATGCTCTCTTTCTCTTCTTTGATGAATTTCTATTGTCCGTTTGTTGAATCCATTTATCCGGATATAGAAATTCTCTTCATATGACCTAGTTTATTTCGGTTACAACATCGACCATCATTTCTTTCAGATCTTCCTTAGGTATAATTTTGAAAATTGTTTTTCCTTTTCTATCTCAGAAATTTTCTTAAATGTCTTGTCATTAAGGCCATTTCTTCATCGTCTTCACTGCTCGAGTCAGAATCATTTGTTTTTGCTTTAAATTCTATGGATTTCTTTTCAGTTTGCTTGTTTTCCTTTCTTTTCTATAATTGGACTTGAAAAGACATCAGATTTTCGATTAACTCCTCAATCATCATTTCACTGACCTTACCGGCTTCTTCAATCGCCAATGTTTCCTGAACCCATTCTGAAGTCAATGAACTCAATATTTTTTTGACTTGGTCTTCATCAGAATAAGTTTTTCCAAGTGCTGTTAATGTGCACTATCTCTTGAAATCTACAATACATATTGGAGATATATCCATTCTCATTCATTTTGAATAACTCAAATAGATTAACAAATATTAGTATAATTGTTTGTTTAACTTTACTAGTTCCTTCGTGAACAACTTATAAAGTTCTCCAAATTTCATGACCAGATTTACAAACTAACACTCTATTAAATTCATTCCTATCTACTAAACAGAACAACATATTTATGGCTCTAGAATTGCTTTGTGTGGCAGCCTTTTGTTCATTAGTTCATTATGCCAAATAAGTTGTGAGTTCTGCATATTCAGTCTGTGTGATATCCATGTGTCTAATTCTACTGAATGTAAATATATTTTCATTCTACATGCCCAATATGAATAATTACTACCATTAAACAGTGGTGGTCTAATAGTGGACTGACCCATTACAAAAGAACTATTATTATTACTAGTGTTGGTTGCCATTTTAGAAAATTTCAAAAATCAGATTATGAATTTTTTGAAAGACCTTGCTCTGGTACCAATTGTTAGGGAATGCGGAATGGATCGTTAAGGAAAAACAGAAATAAACAAAAAAAATGCAGAAAAGGGAAGAACACACCAGATTTTATATTGGTTCAGATTACTCCTATGTCCGGTCCCATGCAACGCTGGATTGCACAGAGTTTTATTACTATATCAATATCCAAGTACAACACCTTTGATTTCATGGCCACAAGGTTACCACCGATTCCAAACACCCTTGATCAAGTATATTCCCCTTGATTTCCCCGCCTACAAGGTTAACACTGTTTCCTTCCTTGATTTCACGGCTACAAAGAACACACCGTTTCCAAAACTATCACAGATGATTACAACAACCTTATAACTCTTCAATAGATTTTTGATTCAGAGAGTAATGAGCAGAGAGTGAGAAGAGAAGAAGTTTTATATAATTAGACTTGAAATCGGCAGAGTATAAGTTTAGAAATCATAATATTATATAATAATGGTGTAACGAAAGGCGATAAAGATGGAGAAGAAGAATGATTAAAAAATTCGAAATCAACCCTTATTTATAAGATTTGAAAGGTTGTAATGCATCTGGAACGTTACAAATGGTGAAAGACACTTCCTTTCAAAACTAAAAATGTGATAGTTATACGTCGATATGCCAACATATGTATGTCGACATATGTTAGTTAAAAATTGAAATTTGAGTATTTTCCAAATGTTTTGATATATATACAATTATGGAAATTCTTGAATTAAAACATAGTGATATAAAAAAGTATTATAAAGTAGGAAATCATATGAAATAATAAATATAAACTATATAATCATATTTATAAAATTATAAAGTTCAAAACTATATAATATATAAGTATAAAGTATATTACTATGTATAAATATATATAAACTTATAGTCTTTAAAATTTGAGTTTAAAATCAAAAGTAAGATAGAAAAATTAAGTAAGACTAGAGTTTGAATTTTGAAAATAGAATTTGAAATTTGAAAAATAGAATCTGAATTTGAATTTGAACCAGGAGTGTTATTCATAGTCTTACACAAACTAGACTCTATTACTATGTTTATCTTGAACTCTTGAAATCTTGATTATTCGTGAGTCTTGAATCTTCTCTTAATTTTGAATTTCTTAAATCTTCAAAACTCTATAAACTACACAGTCTTTAATATTAATTCCTGTATACAAATCCTATATATATATTATAGAAAGAGATGTTAGTATATATTTTTAATCAATTAATATTGAAATAAGGTTGTTGTCGTCAAAACTCCATTCTCCAATAGTTTTGATATTTTTCTAATGGACAAACAATCTTTGAAATAGTTCACAAACTTTCTGAGATTTAACAATGATCTAAATGAACTGATGTTGATTAAGCACAATCTAATTTCTTTAATACCAAGTTGAGATTTGTGGCGATGGTAAAATGTAGATTTAAAGTAGTGAGAAACGAACGTGAATAATGATTTTAGGGTTGCTATGGTAATGGCTATCGTTACCATTTGACAAATACCGTTACCGTACCATTTTTATTGGTAAGCTGGAATTGTTTACCGTTACTGTTGACGTCAAAAGTTGGTCACTAGTGACAGTCAACCCCCAATTGTGTGATCAACACACGAATAAAGATTATAAAATGTAGTAAAAGTAAAAAGAACGGGAAGTACACAAAGAGTTTTTATAGTGATTCGGTAAAGTCGGCGCCTACGTCCACTTTATACATTATTTCTTTCTTTCTTTTTTGATTACAAATACAATGCTTTTTTTGTTTGAAGACGAAAGAGAAGATGCCTATTTTCCCTTCTTCTTTTTGAGAGAGATTGAGAGAAATATAGAGAGGTCTGAAAGAAGTCTAAAGGAAACTCTCTCCCCCCCTTCTTTAAGCTTGGAGGTATTTATAGGTAGAGAATGCAACTTGGGATGTTGTGATATGGTCTGGCCATTCCGGGAAAGCCTAGACACGTGGAGCCCATCAGTTGGTTTGAATAGCGGCCGGAGACTGATTCCACTGTTCATAAATAGTATCATCGAAAGTTGTAGCTGAGGTGACATCCATGGAGAGGTATATCAAAAGTAGAGCTTTATCCGGATATGGTTTGACCACTTTTGTTGCCTTAGAAATCGGGATATACGGTGGAATGGCTCTATAGAAGATTTCCACGCTGGCCCGAGATAATCGGTCGATGCGCCTTTTACGAAAGCGAGATACTCAGTCGACTGGGAGAGTGATTCTTCCGGAGTGAGATGTCAATTGACTAGGCTGGACTTGGGACGATATGTGATTGCTTTGGACCGTGCGTCAGCTGAGCTTCCTGAAGTGCGTCTTATATCCATTTGCGCGTTTGGGCTTTGGTCTGACTCATTGAGACTCTTTCCAGAAAGAGGGTTAAAACTTTTCCCCTCAGAATGCATCTTCGTCGGTAGAGGGAGGTGTATTCTGAAATTTGAATTGAAGCAAAAACGCTCGAGTAGCTATGGTCACGCCGGACCATATTAAGGCCAGAAAACTGACGGTTCCGATGTTGTATTACGGCCAGAAAACCGACGACCATAACAGGTCATATTATGGCCGGAAAATCGACAACGATCAGGAACCATATTAAGGCCGATATGACAATCACTATTTGTATAAGTGTTGGTTCCTGCAAATACAAAATAAACCATTCTCGTTTTGGAGAAGGCTGATGGGTCGAGCATTTCATTTCACATGGATTTGAAGGGTGGTGAGCATTAACCATGCTCGGCTTAGAGGTGAACATTAACCATGTCCGGCTTAATGGCGAACGCTAACCAGGTTCGGCTTAGTGGCGAGCGCTAACCAGGTTCGTCTTAGTGGCGAACGCTAACTAGGTTTGGCTTAGTGGCGAATGCTAACTAGGTTCGGCTTAGAGAGGTGGCGAGTATTAATCATACTCGGCTTATGGAAAGTGTGTTTTTATGCTCGAATCATGTTAAGTTAGTTTTTCCAGTGAGCTATGAACGCTCATGGCGTAAAAAGAAAAGAGGGAGTATAATCTATACTTCATATTTAAAAGTCATGACCTCACTCGGTTAAAGGAGTAGGTGTTTTTAGAAAAAGTGTGGTAGGCTTTCGCACTGACCACATAAAACAGGGGGTGAGCGTTATTCATGCTCGGCTTAGAGGTGTTCAAACATGATATATGTTTGCAAAATAAAATTCATAACTGCTAAATAATAATTACAAAGAAAAGAAATTCTATGGGGGACGGCAGTTGATTCCAGAGCATGCGTAGGAGCAAAATCCTTACCCCAGTGTGACGGCAAGGAATTTCGCTCGGTCCAAACCAGTCGCTAAACCGATCCAGGCCGTTCGAAACGCCCTATCGTTTGAGAACAGGACAAATCAGAACGCATACAGAAGAACGTTTCATTGTATATTACAACAATGCATCAGATTACAAGGATGTACAGAGTATAAATGAATATTACACAGAAATATCAGAGATTTTAAATTACATTTAAATACATAGCAGCGGAAGATAATACAATACATAACTAGAAGTAGATATACGGATACAAAGCTTTCCGGATATCGTTCCAGCTGTAAACCAGGATCCTGTGAATATAAATCTGCAAAACCAAAACTACTAGCTGCCCGTGTCAAAATGAGGGCACCCAGAGTTTAGGTTAAAACAATAAACTCCAGGTCAGTCATGTGACTGGTGTGAGAACTAAAACAGTTAATCTTTATTTTTAAAGCTAGGTAAATCAAGGGACCACGCCGTATAACACGGAACGGGTTTCCTCCCAAGAATACCAGTGCATAAAACAAATAGCGCAATGCTAAATAAAGAAAAATGAAGCTGTTATAAGACCCAGGTCCTATCACACAATGCAACGCAAGCCGGGGGATAGGGTTTTTACCTTATAACAGCCAAAGAATGCTTGATACGTTTAAAACAAATCGTTTGATACTATTATAAGTGCATAGTGTATAAAACAACTTCAAATCATAAGTATCAATCATAGGCGGCATGAGCGCCCCATCCCACTATGTCACCATATATAGGTTTACAAATAAAACCGCAAAGTCACGTATTTGGAAATTGGATTTCCGTCTATGAACCGAGGCAAAAGATAGTCCTCAACCGATTCGAGACTGCCTAGCCCGAGCCTCAGGACCCAGACTCAGGTGGGCCCTTGGATCGTCAGGGCCGGTCCACACGGAGTGGATTAAAATGCCTGAACATGCGTTTCCCCGCCCTATGGGGCGTAAACGAGCCAACGAATGACTCCATCGGTTCGAGAACGACCGATCAATCCGAGGCGCCTCGCAACAGCAACAACCACATAAGTCAAACTCGTCAGGGCGTGTAAAACCACTGACGCCACTTCTAACTAGGAAGAAACGCAAGTCCTCCCTGATGTCCCCTCCCGTTTTTGGTTCATACCGGGTGTGAAACTCGCGAAGCAAACGTTACACAAAGCTACGCCACAAAGGCTGTGCTTTGATCATCACCACAAGACTTTGCTTTTCAACAGAAGCCTTGATCATTTGCATCTTAGCATGCCACACAGGCAAACCACTCTATGCAACCGATATCAGTCACACAGAATGAAATCCAATGTCAGACACACAGTCCATTTACAAGTCCGTTCTGGGCCTGAACGAAACCGGAGGCACCTAGTACCCCGCATATCCATCGATCTCCAAGTACGTCTGGACGATCACCAACTGTTTCCATCTTCTTGGGTGTACAGCCCAATCAAGATCATCAGTAATCACCCAAACGACGTGAAGACTTCTGGTCTTCGACCACCGTCTTCATCTTCGACACCACGTCGAATCAGTTATTCAGAATGGGATAAACCCGGTCTTTCTGAATAACTCGCGTATATTTTAAATAAGTGTTACACAAACACAACATACGCCTCATTCCAATTCATTAGTCACTAACCGTAAATTAATCAAGAGAATAATTCCCCAAATATTAACCCCGAAGGCCGAAACCAACATCAGATCAATATCCAGAAAACCATTCTGCTTGGCTAACCGACAGTTAGTTTCTAAATTTCACGTTCAAATCTAATTAAAGATTTAACTATCGCCTGGAGCAAAACTGGTGATACTCCATTCTCGATCTTTTCAATCTAATTAAAGATTCATTAAAACTTCACTTAGTTTTAATCATTATCTGGGTTAAAGAATCAGTGTCATTTAAAAACACGATTCACGATAAACCCAAAATCACATTCCATTAATTATCGGGTTAAAGAACAAGTGTTATTTAAAACACTGTTCACGATAAACCCAAAAATCAATACCAATTCAATTCCAATTAAATATCATTTAATTGGTACACTTCATTAAATCTAAATAAAAAGATTTAATCTTTTCTCAACTGGGTTCAAGAACAGTGTTAGTGAAGACACCATTCACGACAAACCCAAATCACATTCATTAATTATCGGGTTAAAGAACAAGTGTTATTTAAAAT
Organism: Allium sativum; assembly: GCA_030737875.1. Taxonomy (NCBI): domain Eukaryota; kingdom Viridiplantae; phylum Streptophyta; class Magnoliopsida; order Asparagales; family Amaryllidaceae; genus Allium; species Allium sativum. Next base: position 622,918,498 of record CM060910.1, read on the forward strand.
ACTGTTCACGATAAACCCAAAAATCAATACCAATTCAATTCCAATTAAATATCATTTAATTGGTACACTTCATTAAATCTAAATAAAAAGATTTAATCTTTTCTCAACTGGGTTCAAGAACAGTGTTAGTGAAGACACCATTCACGACAAACCCAAATCACATTCATTAATTATCGGGTTAAAGAACAAGTGTTATTTAAAACACTGTTCACGATAAACCCAAAAATCAATATCAATTCAATTCCAATTAAATATCATTTAATTGGTACACTTCATTAAATCTAAATAAAAAGATTTAATCTTTTCTCAACTGGGTTCAAGAACAGTGTTAGTGAAGACACCATTCACGACAAACCCAAATCACATTCATTAATTATCGGGTTAAAGAACAAGTGTTATTTAAAACACTGTTCACGATAAACCCAAAAATCAATATCAATTCAATTCCAATTAAATATCATTTAATTGGTACACTTCATTAAATCTAAATAAAAAGATTTAATCTTTTCTCAACTGGGTTCAAGAACAGTGTTAGTGAAGACACCATTCACGACAAACCCAAATCACATTCATTAATTATCGGGTTAAAGAACAAGTGTTATTTAAAACACTGTTCACGATAAACCCAAAAATCAATATCAATTCAATTCCAATTAAATATCATTTAATTGGTACACTTCATTAAATCTAAATAAAAAGATTTAATCTTTTCTCAACTGGGTTCAAGAACAGTGTTAGTGAAGACACCATTCACGACAAACCCAAATCACATTCATTAATTATCGGGTTAAAGAACAAGTGTTATTTAAAACACTGTTCACGATAAACCCAAAAATCAATATCAATTCAATTCCAATTAAATATCATTTAATTGGTACACTTCATTAAATCTAAATAAAAAGATTTAATCTTTTCTCAACTGGGTTCAAGAACAGTGTTAGTGAAGACACCATTCACGACAAACCCAAATCACATTCATTAATTATCGGGTTAAAGAACAAGTGTTATTTAAAACACTGTTCACGATAAACCCAAAAATCAATATCAATTCAATTCCAATTAAATATCATTTAATTGGTACACTTCATTAAATCTAAATAAAAAGATTTAATCTTTTCTCAACTGGGTTCAAGAACAGTGTTAGTGAAGACACCATTCACGACAAACCCAAATCACATTTGATATTCAATACAAGGCTCTGAATAGAAAATATACCGGCTTATATTCAATATCAAATTCCACGACTAACAAATGTCGTATTGGAAATAGCGATATAAATATATATCTTTCAAATTTCCATAACAACACCTGTATAATCACGAATTCCAACATCGAAATATTCCGAAGACAATTTCGATTCAAATCCACTCCAATTCAATCATTGGATATTCTGGTTATTTTCAAAACCCTTTTCAAATTCAATTTATTTATTTAAAAATAAATAGAATTATAATTCTAATTCAAAACTAGTTCATTTCGATAAAAATCTATTTTTATCCTTTCAAATAGGGAGTTTTTCATCCCAATTCTTTCTAAATCATTTCTTATGATTTTACATAAATTATTACTATTTTTAATAATTTTATCAAGGCCCGTACAGTCGATTTCCATCAATGGCCATCGAACTGCACTTACAGCGACCTTTTTCGAATTTGATTTGGACGTATCTCCAAATCCAACCGTTAGATTTCAAATTTCTAACATTCATTAGAAAGCTCTTTTCGATACGAACCCAACGGTTCCGGTTTTAGGAGAATCCGACGGTCGGATCTCCCGCAATGTCCGTTTGAAATAAATGGTCGAAATTCACGAACTGCCGCGGCGCGGCGCGTTCTATTCAGGCCATTATATTATATATATATAATATATATAATATATACTTCGTCGATTTCTATTTAAAACGAATTATATAAATAGTTTTAAATTCGTTTCAAAAGCAATTTCAACTTCCTTTTCAATTCAAATCAAAATTGAATTCTTCTTTATAAATTCGTTTCAAAATTCATTTCTATTCAATTCAAATTTCAATTCAATTTGAATTCATTTCAATTCGTTTTCAATTCAATTCATTTCGAAATCGTTTTCAATTCAATCCATTTCGAAATCGTTTTCAATTCAATTCATTTCGAAATCGTTTTCAATTCAATTCATTTCGAATTCGTTTTCAATTCAATTCATTTCGAAATCGTTTTCAATTCAATTCATTTCGAATTCGTTTTCAATTCAATTCATTTCGAAATCGTTTTCAATTCAATTCATTTCGAATTCGTTTTCAATTCATTTTGAATTCAATAAAATCGATATAAATATCGTTCACGTCAAAATGGCGTCAATCTAATCAACACGGCTTCATAAATTTCTATTTTCAAAATAGTTGTTATTATCAAAATATTTCGTTCAACACATGACCAATCTCAATGAATGAGTACTGTCAACACATGAACTTTTATTTTATAATATTATTTATTTTTCAAATTGGAATGAGGCCCAATCAATTACCATATAAAGTTAATTATATGGATTTTCATACAACACATGTATATCATAGCATTGAAAAATAATCAATCATCAACCAAAGTGCACTACACTGTATAAGCATCAAATATAGATATTCAACGCTTATAACAGCCTGTCAATCGATCGATCGACATTTTTAATCAATCAGGATGAGTGAACTTCAAATTTCATCCCAACACCCGTGTGGGGTTTCAAACAATCAAACACCTATTTTATTTGTGTTGTTGGGCGATGTGTAAAATTTATCGTCCCAATCAATGTCATTCAAATAGGTGTACATAAACAAACCGTCCGGTTTATAAATGAATATTTTATTTTATTCACTTCACGTTAAAAATTATATTTTTAATGACAAAACATTTTATTTCAACATATGAATTCCTATTCAATTCATTCTTTAAATAAAATGATATTTTTATTTTTCTAACATATTTTAGAAAATTTCGGCGGCATAACGGCACGATACTAGAAACGGGACGAGGCCTAGCCTTATCCCCGGTCTAGTGAAGGCCCACGCCATTCACACATCAATCAAATCAATTCGTTATGCAAACCACAAAATTTGGAGTAAGAGTCTAACCTAGCCTTACTCCTTCGCCTTATAACGGCGCACGTCTAATCCTAACCAATTTATCGATTCGATTTTTCACACCACAAATCACATTCAAACCAATATCGCAATCAATCACCAAACAGTCAAACAAACAAGTCCATGGTCTGTGGACGATTGTGTCGGGTGCTACTAAGCGCCGTCTGCATCCTAGTATATATATATATATAACTAGAAAAAGAAAGTGAAAGGTGAGAAATTCTCACCAATAGCTATCCACTCACACGATCCTTCTTTAATAGAAACTCCGCCTTCTTGTTGCTTTCGTTGACTGTATCCTCTACATAGGTAAAAATCGGATTTTTACTATGTTATTCAATATATAAAGATTGCATTTTGACTTCGCTATTAAATATAAAGATTATATTTTTATTATTCTTATGATGCAACTATTATATTTTTATTGCTTTAAAAATATAAGAATCATACCTTACTATTTCTACTTAACAAAAATTCCATCTTTTCTGTTTTTAAAAATATGATCTTTATTTTCAAGTTCAAAATTTTTCTATTAAAAGATCAAACCTTTTTCTTATTTCAAAGTTAAAAATAAAAATCATTTCCTTTTCCTTTTCAAACCAGTTTTTATTTTCTTTTCAAAACAGTTTTTAAAATATTTTTTTCAAAACAGTTTTTAAAACTCTTTTATAAAAATGCAGTTTTTTTTCTTTCTCTTTTAAAAATTCTGTTTTTAAAAACTTAAAACAAAAATCAGTTTTTAAAATTCTTTTAAAAATAACAGTTTTTAGTTTCTTTTAAAAATAACAGTTTTTAGTTTCTTTTTTAAAAAAACAGTTTTTAGTTTCTTTTTTAAAAAAAACAGTTTTTAGTTTCTTTTTTAAAAAAACAGTTTTTAGTTTCTTTTTAAAAAAAACAGTTTTTACCTTTAAACATTTTTCAGTTTTTTTTTTTTATTACTTTTAAAAATATCAGTTTTTTTTTCCCTAATTAAAATTCAGTTTTATACCTAATTAAAATTTAGTTTTATATCTAATTAAAATTTAGTTTTAATACTGTTTATATACAGTAAAAATAAAATAAATGAAATAAAATAAATAAAATAAAAAACTTACGGAGGAGGGGGGGTTCGTAGATCGTCGGAGAGGTGGTGCTCTCGCCGGAGTTCGGCGTCGGAAGTGCTCGCAGGGGGGAGGCTTCTCTGGCGTGGCGGATGAAGGGGGAGGGGTCTCGACGGTCTTCGAACGGAGGCGGGGAGGGACAGGCGATGGTGGAGGAGACTGGAGGGGTGCGGCGAGGTCGGCCGACCTCCGGCAGCGGCGCGAGACGGAAGCGTGGGGGGGAGGGGAATATCGAGGTACCGGAGGTTTTTTTCTTTTTTTTTTTTCCTGGAGATCTGATTTTTTGAAGAGGGGGGGGGGGGGGCAGCGGGTTTAAAGGAGAAAGATATATATATTTTTTTTTAATTTATTTTATTTTCAACCCTAAACGTTGACTTTTAATTCGAACACCTAACGAGACCCAACGACTGTCGCCCCTAGCTAAATACCCCCATTCCGAACACAATGGGATATGTATCGCAAGTTGATTCGATCGTTTGAATTAGTTTTCCGTTGAATTTACATTTAAATCTCTATATTGAATTTTAAACGTACATTTCAAATTACCGGGGTCGCATACGAACTCTAAAAATTCTCGAAAAATATTTTCTAGCTTCGTATTGACGATACGGTCCTAACAAAACTAGTTTCGTCGAATTCTGAGACCGTTTGAAAAATGGCCAATTTCCAGTCGATTTAAAATCAACTGAAATGGTCAAACGCGTCTTCCTTTGTCACGCTCACATATTGATTCGAAAAATTATGAAATTTGGAATCTAGCAATAGCTTAACATCACGGACCCAACAAAACTGGTTTCATCGAAATCCGAGGTCGTTTGCAAAATTGCTATTTTTAAGGGCCTGAATTCCATAGCGACTATTCAGAATTTTCAACTGGACATATCTTATCATTCCTAAGATGAAATCTTAATTTTTCGGATTCGATAGAAAGATATCCACTATTAGATTCCATTATTTTTGGTTTCACTAAAATCCGGATTGTTTTGCACCCGGTACATTCAATTGAAGTTTGAAATCGAATTATCGGCCATTTTCAATTCTATTTATAATTATATATAAATATTTATATTCTAACGACGACGTATATAAATATATACGTCGAATTATATTCAAAATAAATTTCTCGTCGATATTATTTAAAATAATTCATTTTAAATAATCAAAACTCGCTATAATTGCCAAAATAAAAATTTTAAACTGGCCCAGATTTTACGGGTTTTTACAATCTCCCCCACTTAAAACTTTTCGTCCCCGAAAAGGAACAAAGTTGAAAGTGGTTTGATTATTTAACTCTACGTTCGATCTGGCTTCCATTCTCCAACCTTTAGTTTCTGAGAATTTTCAAAACTTCAAAAATTTGGCTAACACCCTAAATTTTCGAAAAATTTCGCCATAACCTCCCCTGCACCGGGAGCATCGGGGAATTTCAAATTGCTTCCCCGGTCCTTCAGATCTCAAAAAGAAAAAGAAAAGGCCAAGCGGCTAGCCAATAGGCTCACAAAATCATCATCACCCAAACAAAACAGGAAATTATGTAGTAAACATGTACCTATTTGTCGGGCAAACAAATTTTATTCTCTGCTCTAGCCTCCTTGCTATGACCTGTTCAATGATAAATATGTATATGCAAGCAAATGCAACCAATTTTCAATATAATTCTATATTTGGTTCAATTAGGCATAATGGTTCAAAATTAGCAAACAAATGAACAAACAACACAAACATCAATCAATTAGTGAATTTAACGTTTCAAATTCATAATTTTGATACATATACAGAAAATCTTGTTTTTGATGCCAATTCACAACAAAGTGTTCTAGCTATATAAGATTTGGTTCTCACACCAGTCTAATGGAAATATATAGATATCACACCTTCGAAACTCGAACATAAATTCGGATGATGATCGATCAATCATCAGAACCATTTCCGGGTGTCTAGAATGTGATTCTATATCTATCCAATATATTAAAATTTCGAATATACGTTCATGACGCGTATATACAAAACCTTTATATATTAGATTGTCCATATTCAAAATAAATAGATAATCAAATACGAATAATTGATTTAAATTTTCAAAACAAAAATTTGTTTTCACTTTCAAAAATATACTCTTCACACTCGTTCTAGGATACTACTGATCCCATCTCTAACGAGTCATTCTAATTGGATATTACTAATCCAATATCTGATGAATTCTTTCGTACGGTTCTAATGTGCCTTGTTCTCTAAGCTTTGTAAACCAAAGCTCTGATACCAAATGTGACGGCAAGGAATTTCGCTCGGTCCGAACCAGTCGCTAAACCGATCCAGGCCGTTCGAAACGCCCTATCGTTTGAGAACAGGACAAATCAGAACGCATACAGAAGAACGTTTCATTGTATATTACAACAATGCATCAGATTACAAGGATGTACAGAGTATAAATGAATATTACACAGAAATATCAGAGATTTTAAATTACATTTAAATACATAGCAGCGGAAGATAATACAATACATAACTAGAAGTAGATATACGGATACAAAGCTTTCCGGATATCGTTCCAGCTGTAAACCAGGATCCTGTGAATATAAATCTGCAAAACCAAAACTACTAGCTGCCCGTGTCAAAATGAGGGCACCCAGAGTTTAGGTTAAAACAATAAACTCCAGGTCAGTCATGTGACTGGTGTGAGAACTAAAACAGTTAATCTTTATTTTTAAAGCTAGGTAAATCAAGGGACCACGCCGTATAACACGGAACGGGTTTCCTCCCAAGAATACCAGTGCATAAAACAAACAGCGCAATGCTAAATAAAGAAAAATGAAGCTGTTATAAGACCCAGGTCCTATCACACAATGCAACGCAAGCCGGGGGATAGGGTTTTTACCTTATAACAGCCAAAGAATGCTTGATACGTTTAAAACAAATCGTTTGATACTATTATAAGTGCATAGTGTATAAAACAACTTCAAATCATAAGTATCAATCATAGGCGGCATGAGCGCCCCATCCCACTATGTCACCATATATAGGTTTACAAATAAAACCGCAAAGTCACGTATTTGGAAATTGGATTTCCGTCTATGAACCGAGGCAAAAGATAGTCCTCAACCGATTCGAGACTGCCTAGCCCGAGCCTCAGGACCCAGACTCAGGTGGGCCCTTGGATCGTCAGGGCCGGTCCACACGGAGTGGATTAAAATGCCTGAACATGCGTTTCCCCGCCCTATGGGGCGTAAACGAGCCAACGAATGACTCCATCGGTTCGAGAACGACCGATCAATCCGAGGCGCCTCGCAACAGCAACAACCACATAAGTCAAACTCGTCAGGGCGTGTAAAACCACTGACGCCACTTCTAACTAGGAAGAAACGCAAGTCCTCCCTGATGTCCCCTCCCGTTTTTGGTTCATACCGGGTGTGAAACTCGCGAAGCAAACGTTACACAAAGCTACGCCACAAAGGCTGTGCTTTGATCATCACCACAAGACTTTGCTTTTCAACAGAAGCCTTGATCATTTGCATCTTAGCATGCCACACAGGCAAACCACTCTATGCAACCGATATCAGTCACACAGAATGAAATCCAATGTCAGACACACAGTCCATTTACAAGTCCGTTCTGGGCCTGAACGAAACCGGAGGCACCTAGTACCCCGCATATCCATCGATCTCCAAGTACGTCTGGACGATCACCAACTGTTTCCATCTTCTTGGGTGTACAGCCCAATCAAGATCATCAGTAATCACCCAAACGACGTGAAGACTTCTGGTCTTCGACCACCGTCTTCATCTTCGACACCACGTCGAATCAGTTATTCAGAATGGGATAAACCCGGTCTTTCTGAATAACTCGCGTATATTTTAAATAAGTGTTACACAAACACAACATACGCCTCATTCCAATTCATTAGTCACTAACCGTAAATTAATCAAGAGAATAATTCCCCAAATATTAACCCCGAAGGCCGAAACCAACATCAGATCAATATCCAGAAAACCATTCTGCTTGGCTAACCGACAGTTAGTTTCTAAATTTCACGTTCAAATCTAATTAAAGATTTAACTATCGCCTGGAGCAAAACTGGTGATACTCCATTCTCGATCTTTTCAATCTAATTAAAGATTCATTAAAACTTCACTTAGTTTTAATCATTATCTGGGTTAAAGAATCAGTGTCATTTAAAAACACGATTCACGATAAACCCAAAATCACATTCCATTAATTATCGGGTTAAAGAACAAGTGTTATTTAAAACACTGTTCACGATAAACCCAAAAATCAATACCAATTCAATTCCAATTAAATATCATTTAATTGGTACACTTCATTAAATCTAAATAAAAAGATTTAATCTTTTCTCAACTGGGTTCAAGAACAGTGTTAGTGAAGACACCATTCACGACAAACCCAAATCACATTCATTAATTATCGGGTTAAAGAACAAGTGTTATTTAAAATACTGTTCACGATAAACCCAAAAATCAATACCAATTCAATTCCAATTAAATATCATTTAATTGGTACACTTCATTAAATCTAAATAAAAAGATTTAATCTTTTCTCAACTGGGTTCAAGAACAGTGTTAGTGAAGACACCATTCACGACAAACCCAAATCACATTCATTAATTATCGGGTTAAAGAACAAGTGTTATTTAAAACACTGTTCACGATAAACCCAAAAATCAATATCAATTCAATTCCAATTAAATATCATTTAATTGGTACACTTCATTAAATCTAAATAAAAAGATTTAATCTTTTCTCAACTGGGTTCAAGAACAGTGTTAGTGAAGACACCATTCACGACAAACCCAAATCACATTCATTAATTATCGGGTTAAAGAACAAGTGTTATTTAAAACACTGTTCACGATAAACCCAAAAATCAATATCAATTCAATTCCAATTAAATATCATTTAATTGGTACACTTCATTAAATCTAAATAAAAAGATTTAATCTTTTCTCAACTGGGTTCAAGAACAGTGTTAGTGAAGACACCATTCACGACAAACCCAAATCACATTCATTAATTATCGGGTTAAAGAACAAGTGTTATTTAAAACACTGTTCACGATAAACCCAAAAATCAATATCAATTCAATTCCAATTAAATATCATTTAATTGGTACACTTCATTAAATCTAAATAAAAAGATTTAATCTTTTCTCAACTGGGTTCAAGAACAGTGTTAGTGAAGACACCATTCACGACAAACCCAAATCACATTCATTAATTATCGGGTTAAAGAACAAGTGTTATTTAAAACACTGTTCACGATAAACCCAAAAATCAATATCAATTCAATTCCAATTAAATATCATTTAATTGGTACACTTCATTAAATCTAAATAAAAAGATTTAATCTTTTCTCAACTGGGTTCAAGAACAGTGTTAGTGAAGACACCATTCACGACAAACCCAAATCACATTCATTAATTATCGGGTTAAAGAACAAGTGTTATTTAAAACACTGTTCACGATAAACCCAAAAATCAATATCAATTCAATTCCAATTAAATATCATTTAATTGGTACACTTCATTAAATCTAAATAAAAAGATTTAATCTTTTCTCAACTGGGTTCAAGAACAGTGTTAGTGAAGACACCATTCACGACAAACCCAAATCACATTTGATATTCAATACAAGGCTCTGAATAGAAAATATACCGGCTTATATTCAATATCAAATTCCACGACTAACAAATGTCGTATTGGAAATAGCGATATAAATATATATCTTTCAAATTTCCATAACAACACCTGTATAATCACGAATTCCAACATCGAAATATTCCGAAGACAATTTCGATTCAAATCCACTCCAATTCAATCATTGGATATTCTGGTTATTTTCAAAACCCTTTTCAAATTCAATTTATTTATTTAAAAATAAATAGAATTATAATTCTAATTCAAAACTAGTTCATTTCGATAAAAATCTATTTTTATCCTTTCAAATAGGGAGTTTTTCATCCCAATTCTTTCTAAATCATTTCTTATGATTTTACATAAATTATTACTATTTTTAATAATTTTATCAAGGCCCGTACAGTCGATTTCCATCAATGGCCATCGAACTGCACTTACAGCGACCTTTTTCGAATTTGATTTGGACGTATCTCCAAATCCAACCGTTAGATTTCAAATTTCTAACATTCATTAGAAAGCTCTTTTCGATACGAACCCAACGGTTCCGGTTTTAGGAGAATCCGACGGTCGGATCTCCCGCAATGTCCGTTTGAAATAAATGGTCGAAATTCACGAACTGCCGCGGCGCGGCGCGTTCTATTCAGGCCATTATATTATATATATATAATATATATAATATATACTTCGTCGATTTCTATTTAAAACGAATTATATAAATAGTTTTAAATTCGTTTCAAAAGCAATTTCAACTTCCTTTTCAATTCAAATCAAAATTGAATTCTTCTTTATAAATTCGTTTCAAAATTCATTTCTATTCAATTCAAATTTCAATTCAATTTGAATTCATTTCAATTCGTTTTCAATTCAATTCATTTCGAAATCGTTTTCAATTCAATCCATTTCGAAATCGTTTTCAATTCAATTCATTTCGAAATCGTTTTCAATTCAATTCATTTCGAATTCGTTTTCAATTCAATTCATTTCGAAATCGTTTTCAATTCAATTCATTTCGAATTCGTTTTCAATTCAATTCATTTCGAAATCGTTTTCAATTCAATTCATTTCGAATTCGTTTTCAATTCATTTTGAATTCAATAAAATCGATATAAATATCGTTCACGTCAAAATGGCGTCAATCTAATCAACACGGCTTCATAAATTTCTATTTTCAAAATAGTTGTTATTATCAAAATATTTCGTTCAACACATGACCAATCTCAATGAATGAGTACTGTCAACACATGAACTTTTATTTTATAATATTATTTATTTTTCAAATTGGAATGAGGCCCAATCAATTACCATATAAAGTTAATTATATGGATTTTCATACAACACATGTATATCATAGCATTGAAAAATAATCAATCATCAACCAAAGTGCACTACACTGTATAAGCATCAAATATAGATATTCAACGCTTATAACAGCCTGTCAATCGATCGATCGACATTTTTAATCAATCAGGATGAGTGAACTTCAAATTTCATCCCAACACCCGTGTGGGGTTTCAAACAATCAAACACCTATTTTATTTGTGTTGTTGGGCGATGTGTAAAATTTATCGTCCCAATCAATGTCATTCAAATAGGTGTACATAAACAAACCGTCCGGTTTATAAATGAATATTTTATTTTATTCACTTCACGTTAAAAATTATATTTTTAACGACAAAACATTTTATTTCAACATATGAATTCCTATTCAATTCATTCTTTAAATAAAATGATATTTTTATTTTTCTAACATATTTTAGAAAATTTCGGCGGCATAACGGCACGATACTAGAAACGGGACGAGGCCTAGCCTTATCCCCGGTCTAGTGAAGGCCCACGCCATTCACACATCAATCAAATCAATTCGTTATGCAAACCACAAAATTTGGAGTAAGAGTCTAACCTAGCCTTACTCCTTCGCCTTATAACGGCGCACGTCTAATCCTAACCAATTTATCGATTCGATTTTTCACACCACAAATCACATTCAAACCAATATCGCAATCAATCACCAAACAGTCAAACAAACAAGTCCATGGTCTGTGGACGATTGTGTCGGGTGCTACTAAGCGCCGTCTGCATCCTAGTATATATATATATATAACTAGAAAAAGAAAGTGAAAGGTGAGAAATTCTCACCAATAGCTATCCACTCACACGATCCTTCTTTAATAGAAACTCCGCCTTCTTGTTGCTTTCGTTGACTGTATCCTCTACATAGGTAAAAATCGGATTTTTACTATGTTATTCAATATATAAAGATTGCATTTTGACTTCGCTATTAAATATAAAGATTATATTTTTATTATTCTTATGATGCAACTATTATATTTTTATTGCTTTAAAAATATAAGAATCATACCTTACTATTTCTACTTAACAAAAATTCCATCTTTTCTGTTTTTAAAAATATGATCTTTATTTTCAAGTTCAAAATTTTTCTATTAAAAGATCAAACCTTTTTCTTATTTCAAAGTTAAAAATAAAAATCATTTCCTTTTCCTTTTCAAACCAGTTTTTATTTTCTTTTCAAAACAGTTTTTAAAATATTTTTTTCAAAACAGTTTTTAAAACTCTTTTATAAAAATGCAGTTTTTTTTCTTTCTCTTTTAAAAATTCTGTTTTTAAAAAGTTAAAACAAAAATCAGTTTTTAAAATTCTTTTAAAAATAACAGTTTTTAGTTTCTTTTAAAAATAACAGTTTTTAGTTTCTTTTTTAAAAAAACAGTTTTTAGTTTCTTTTTTAAAAAAAACAGTTTTTAGTTTCTTTTTAAAAAAAACAGTTTTTAGTTTCTTTTTTAAAAAAACAGTTTTTACCTTTAAACATTTTTCAGTTTTTTTTTATTACTTTTAAAAATATCAGTTTTTTTTCCCTAATTAAAATTCAGTTTTATACCTAATTAAAATTTAGTTTTATATCTAATTAAAATTTAGTTTTAATACTGTTTATATACAGTAAAAATAAAATAAATGAAATAAAATAAATAAAATAAAAAACTTACGGAGGAGGGGGGGGTTCGTAGATCGTCGGAGAGGTGGTGCTCTCGCCGGAGTTCGGCGTCGGAAGTGCTCGCAGGGGGGAGGCTTCTCTGGCGTGGCGGATGAAGGGGGAGGGGTCTCGACGGTCTTCGAACGGAGGCGGGGAGGGACAGGCGATGGTGGAGGAGACTGGAGGGGTGCGGCGAGGTCGGCCGACCTCCGGCTGCGGCGCGAGACGGAAGCGTGGGGGGGGGGGAATATCGAGGTACCGGAGGTTTTTTTTTTTTTTTTTTCCTGGAGATCTGATTTTTTGAAGAGGGGGGGGGGGCAGCGGGTTTAAAGGAGAAAGATATATATATTTTTTTTAATTTATTTTATTTTCAACCCTAAACGTTGACTTTTAATTCGAACACCTAACGAGACCCAACGACTGTCGCCCCTAGCTAAATACCCCCATTCCGAACACAATGGGATATGTATCGCAAGTTGAATCGATCGTTTGAATTAGTTTTCCGTTGAATTTACATTTAAATCTCTATATTGAATTTTAAACGTACATTTCAAATTACCGGGGTCGCATACGAACTCTAAAAATTCTCGAAAAATATTTTCTAGCTTCGTATTGATGATACGGTCCTAACAAAACTAGTTTCGTCGAATTCTGAGACCGTTTGAAAAATGGCCAATTTCCAGTCGATTTAAAATCAACTAAAATGGTCAAACGCGTCTTCCTTTGTCACGCTCACATATTGATTCGAAAAATTATGAAATTTGGAATCTAGCAATAGCTTAACATCACGGACCCAACAAAACTGGTTTCATCGAAATCCGAGGTCGTTTGCAAAATTGCTATTTTTAAGGGCCTGAATTCCATAGCGACTATTCAGAATTTTCAACTGGACATATCTTATCATTCCTAAGATGAAATCTTAATTTTTCGGATTCGATAGAAAGATATCCACTATTAGATTCCATTATTTTTGGTTTCACTAAAATCCGGATTGTTTTGCACCCGGTACATTCAATTGAAGTTTGAAATCGAATTATCGAACTACCGCGCCATTTTCAATTCTATTTATAATTATATATAAATATTTATATTCTAACGACGACGTATATAAATATATACGTCGAATTATATTCAAAATAAATTTCTCGTCGATATTATTTAAAATAATTCATTTTAAATAATCAAAACTCGCTATAATTGCCAAAATAAAAATTTTAAACTGGCCCAGATTTTACGGGTTGTTACACCCAGACATGTGTACATCAAGGTGCCCTTATTATTAAAAGAAATACATCAAAGGAAAATAAATCTAATTAATGATAATGCCGCGAGTGCTAGTCTCAGGGTCCTTTCCGTTTCTAGGAGCTCGAGGATCAACCTGAGGAGCTTGGCCAGAAGGTCGCGGCGGCATGGCCGTGGCGCGATCTTTGACATATTCGGGAGCTCTCCTTTTTTGACCCATCTTTCAATAAGATCGCGCAGATGTCGACATTCATTTGTATTATGTCCAGCTACGTTGTGGAATATACAATGCTTGCCGGAATCAAGTTTCATCTGGGTTGGCTCTCGTCGAGGTGGTCTCGGAGTGGGCAAGGACCTTCATATGTCGAGATAGATATCGAGAAAAGAGGAATTGAGCTCGTTGTACTGGTCGTACTTATTTTCATTTCGGGATCGCACATTGCGCTCGCTCCTCTTCGAAGCCTTTCCCCTTCCTTTATTCTGGCCGTTACCATTGAATGTACCTTGTTGTTTGGCTACTAAAACCTCAAGGATCTCCATTTCAAGGCTGGCATCCTCTTGTCGGAGGAATCTCCCGACCTCGGAGTAAAAGTCGTCTATATCCTTAGGAGGATCTCTGGTTAAAGAGATTGGGAATTCTGATCGATTTTGAACTCCTGCGATGGCGTCCATGAGCACCGTCGTTGGCTCGGGCCGATAGACAGATGCTACGGCCGCGTTGAATCTTTCAAGGAAGGACCTGAGTGTTTCTTCGGATCGATGCTTGATGGTAGATAAGAACATAACACTTTTCGGTTGGGAGATGTGTACTCGAAACTGTTCAATGAAGAGGGTGACCAGAGTGTTCCAACTGCCGATCGACTCCGTTGTCAGCTATTGAAACCACATGCCAGTTATGTTCGTGAGAAAGAATGGGAAGAACTTGGCCATGACATTGGTCGATGCGCCAAGTACCTCCATGTGTCGCATGAGGGGAATGGTCGGGTCAGTGCGACCGTTGTATGGCTCGATAGTTGGGAACTTGAAGACCGGAGGGTTTCGAGAATTTATGATCTCCCTAGTGAAGGGGCTGCGATTGACATTATCTATGTCTTGCTACGAAGAGTGGCCCCGAGTAAAACGTCGGATGATGCTCGCAAGCTAACTCCCTTCTCCGAGGAGTTGTTGCCATGAACTTAGCTCCGCATTCTGAGAAGGTTCCGCGCGGGGATCTGGCAAAAGCATGCTCGGAAGGGCGGATATTGACTGAGCCCGTCCCCCGAAAGTTGAGTGAAAATGTGAGGGATAGTGAGCCATATTAGGTGGTTCTGGGCAGAATGGCCCCTCTGGAACCTGATGAGTTGTGGGTCGAGCCACACCTGTAACAAAGGGTCTAGGCTGATCCAGCATAGCATGTGATATTCGAAGCTCGGGATTGCCTTCGTTTGGGGCAAGGTTACGAGGGTCTATGGTAGCGTTTTCTTCCGCCACGGTAAGGACCGGTACAGCAGGGTGGCCTCCCTCATTCGAAGGGAAGGCTGCACTAGCTCTTCATTGAAGGTGAAGAGTGGTTAGACTGGTTTGTGGTAAGATTCAGATTGTAATGGGAATGGAGTTGGTTTTGAGGGACCCGGAGGTAGCTCGATTGATTCAATAGGTCGACCTGCTCCGATGAGTGGGGGCAAAGTATTTGACCGACCTAGATCTTGATCGCAAACCTCCTGATGTTCTGCTGCTGCAACTGCGCTGGTTGTTGGAAGTGGTACTCCTGGTTGTGAAGGATTGGTTGGTGGGACCAAACCAAGATGAAATAAAGTTGTAGCCCGATCGGTGTCCTGATTCTGTGCAGACCGAAGATCAGTTGTTGACACAGTCTCGGCCGGTGGAGGAATTGATGTTGAAGCATTCAATCCTATCTCCAGTCAACCGAGAAGGTGATCCATCAACTGCTGCTGTCGTTCGAGGAGTTTACCGTGAGATGCCATTTGTTCTCTGAATTCGACCATCATCTTATCCATATCATCCCGAGTAACGTGTCGAGATACATCTTCGTGAGAGGAAGCTTCGAGACTTTCTTCTGTAGCATTGTTATCGCCAGCATCAGTAGTTGTAGGGTGAGAAGATGTTGCATCTTTCTTTTGTTTGTTCGCCATAATCAGAAGTGAGCAGAGGCTCTAATGGAATATCGGTACTCAGCCCCTTCCTGATGCACCAAAGTGTTGACATCAAAAGTTGGTCACTAGTGACAGTCAACCCTCAATCGTGCGATCAACACACAAATAAAGATTATAAAATGCAGTAAAAGTAAAAAAGAATGGGAAGCACACACAGAGTTTTTATAGTGGTTCGGCAAAGTCGGTGCCTACATCCACTTTATATATATATATATTACAAATACAATGCTTTTTCTGTTTGAAGAAGAAAGAGAAGATGGCTATTTTCCCTTCTTCTTTTTGAGAGAGATTGAGAGAAATATAGAGAGGTCCGAAAGAAGTCTAAAGGAAACTCTCTCTCCCCCCTTCTTTAAGCTTGGAGGTATTTATAGGTAGAGAATGCAACTTGGGCTGTTGCGATATGGTTCGGCCATTCTGGGAAAGCCTAGACACGTGGAACCCATCAGTTGGTTTGAATAGCGGCTGGAGACTGATTCCACTGTTCATAAATAGTATCAACGGAAGTTGTGGCTGATGTGGCATCCATGGAGAGGTATATCAAAAGTAGAGCTTTATCCGGATATGGTTTGACCACTTTTATTGCCATTTAAGTCGGGATATACGGTGGAATAGCTCTGTAGAAGATTTCCACGCTGGCCCGAGATAATCGGTCGATGCGACTTTTATGGAAGCGAGATACTCGGTCGACTGGGAGAGCGATTCTTCCGGAGTGAGCTGTCAATTAACTAGGCTGGACTTGGGCCGATATGTGACTACTTTGGACCGTTCGTCTGCTGGGCTTCCTGAAGCGCAGCTTATATCCATTTGCACGTTTAGGCTTTGGTCTGGCTCGTTGAGACTCTTGCCAGAAAGAGGGTTAACACTTACCAATCGACTGGTATAACAAAGACTGTTATACCGATAATCTGGTAACCGTTACACTGGTAATGGTAAATTACCGTTTGTCCATCAAAGTTTGTATCTTGATACGTTTTTTTATATACAATGCATCTTTATTATGACATTTGTAGTGTTAGTTATGAAAAATCTAAATAAGAAAGAAAATATGTGTACCTAGAATTATTTCACATGATTTGTGAATTAAATTAATCATTTATTTGGTTCTAAATGTATGTAATAAAGCATATCAGATGAATATACATATGTTTTAAATCGACTAGTAAAATTACTGTTACTGTTGGTATTGAAGAAATGTTACCGATAATTTACCGTTAAAAAGGGTAAATTTATCGCTACCATACCGTTTTAACTGGTATACCTATTTCAATCAAAAATGGTTACCGATCGACTGGTAATGGTAAATTTATCGTTACCATAACAACCTTAACTGATTTATTCTCAGAGAATGTAAAGTGAATTCGATACAGACTACATACTGCAAAATAGTATTTATAAGCTGAAATAAAAGGTGTTTGTGATCACCTTAAAAACCGGTCGGTTTTGCCAAAAAAAAAAAGTAAATGGGCCAAGCCCGGGTCCAAGCCCATATATATATATATATATATATATATATATATATATATATATATATATAAGTAAACTTTCAGTAGTCGCTTTATCCATATCTTTAATTAGTTGAGCTACTACTTTTTTTATGCATGAAGATAGTCAATATAGAGTATGAAAAATCTTGGATCGACGCATGAATCAAGCTTCATGTAGCAAGCATACGAGTCATATGAGTTTGGACTTGTCTTCCACGCCTGAAGGGATCAGTGGTGATCCTCACATAGGGTACCCTATAAGAACATAGGTAATTTCCAATGGTAATTAATCCTTGACGGCCTCCGAAAGCCTATTGAAAATCGATGATGCCGTTATTGGAATGTAATCCGCCTTTAGTAACGACTAGCAATGGATACGATGCTTTGATTTCCATGATTTTTGACATCGTATAGCGACTGTTTCTGATGGCTCCTCTTTGACACATGTCCATCTAGAGTTCAAAATAGTCACTGAAAAGCGTTGGAAACCATCGAATGTGATGAACCAAATAATGGTCGGTCATTGTTAGAAATCTAGTTTTTTTTAACTCTGCAGCATCCTTCCTACTCCAACCCACCACACATATAATAATCAATACCGCAGCTCCATTTTAAGCACACACACACAAACCAGCCTTAATGAGCGTATACGCATAAACGAACATCAACAAACCATTCCTAAATCTAAGTCAAACATCCATTTTGTCTCCAAGATAAATAATGCAAGCTCAAATCAACATCATACAATATCGTAATA
This sequence comes from Allium sativum, assembly GCA_030737875.1. Classification (NCBI taxonomy): domain Eukaryota; kingdom Viridiplantae; phylum Streptophyta; class Magnoliopsida; order Asparagales; family Amaryllidaceae; genus Allium; species Allium sativum. The sequence continues at coordinate 622,936,972 of CM060910.1, forward strand.
CATTAAACATATCGTCGTCATCTCAAAGGAGTATATATACAAAAAATGGAACTATCAAGACGCATCATTACCTTCAAAACCACCAAATGAGGGGAGTGTCCCATGTCGCTCTATATACTCCTCTAAGCATTGGTTTAGTTATTCTTCCTCTATAGCATGACGACGGTCATGTGCCTATTTCTTGACGATCTAGGCTCGTAGCTTTACAATCTCCGTTTTATCTTGAGCCTTCTGATATGCCTTCTGGTTGGTCCCAATCTACAAATAAAACAAGTTGTTATATAATTTACATAACATGAATTAAATTGTACGATATTTAAAGTTGTCTTTTTAAATTAATTACCGCTTAGTTCAAAATCCATAGTGTTAGTCTCGGGATGATGGATCCATAGTGGACTCGAAAATAGCATCCTCCTCCACAGCAGTCAACTTAACCTAGTGATACATATGCAACGGTTGCTTTATAATCATGCTACCACGAGCATGTGACTGAACCCTCCACGTCAATATGCTTTATGGCATGGTTGTGAGGAAAGACATCCATGCGACCCCCACACGTCCTTTCCTGGAATAATTAGAGTATATATATTATTGTTTTGATAATTATTTGTTCATAAGTAACTTAAAACATAAAAATTTAATAGCATTTTGTAATCATAATTAATAAAATTATCAAGTTCGCATGATGCTGCTCGAACAACTTGAAACCACCATGATATGCCACTAGGTTTTTGTTTCTGCTTACAGAGTTCCTTTTTTACTCTTTCTACAAATTAAAATTGAAAACTATGTTTTACAATTTTAAATCATATAAATATATGCAATAATTTAAAGTGAAATTTGGTAAAATCACCCGAAACTCCTCGTTGCTCCACGCAACTCATGCATCCCATACACTAGCGTCCATCCAGTTGGTTTTTATCCTCGCTCTTCTAATTCTAGACATAACATCCTCGTATTTTTTAACAGATTTACTATTCCATTGGCGCTGGACTAGGTTTATGTCAGCCTCCTGTAAATTTATTGCACCCTACACGTTAAGAAAATGAAAGTTATATATTAATTAATAGTTTGCAAAATAAAAAGTGGTAATATATTATGATATATAAACTTACACTTATAAGAAAGTCCTGCCAAATACTCTCTTTAACCTGCATCGGGATCTTTCTCCACTTGGGCCAACAAGAAGTCATTCTGCCTATATATGCGGGTCGAGAAATAGAAAAGATAGTACTAAAAGGCTCAAGCTTGAAATCCTTGTGTCAAATATATGAAACAAAACTGTAATAAATCATGACTAATATATAACACATCACGTAGAAAATAAATTTAATACTTGCAATCCATCATTTTTTGGCTGAACATCACTACGAGACGAGATGCCTTCTGTGATGCGCCGCTAACATCACCTCTAATGACATTCCATCTCTGAGAAGAAGAGAAGATACCCGACTGAGAAGAACCACATTTCCTAGAAAATGACATGATACTTATCACAAACATAATATCATTTATAAGAAACATATTATTTAATTATGAAAAACATATATTATGTCAAAACATATTACTTAATTATGAAAAACATGTTATGACAAAACTATCATTTAGCAGCATATATTTTCATTATGAAAAACATATTTTGATAGAACATATCACTTAATGATGAGCATATCTGTAACACCCCGCAAATTCTATAACTGTGAAATTAACAAATTAAAGTATAATTAATTTTAAATCAAAGAACTAAGGGAAACGGGATACGCCATTACGTTCGTCTCGGAAAAATACGCGAAATAGAGTCCTAGTTTTCGAAAAACGGAGTCCGTATGAAGAAGATATGGCCTTCGGAAGTTTCTGAATTAAATTTAAAATTCAAACAGAATAAAACAGTTTAAAATTAAAAACCGGGCCCAATTGGCTAGGGCGGGAAAAATCCCGCCTGATGCACCCAGGTCGACTGGGCTGTCGACCTGGTCTAGCCAGGTCGACAGGGCTGTCGACAGGGCTGTCGACAGGCATGTCGACCTGGTCCAGACCCAGGTCGAACCCAGTCCACCCTGGCTGGCCTATTCTATGTTGGTCGATTTTCTGTGGTCTTCTTTGTCATTAGGGCTAGGTGGCAGGCTCTAATTGGTCTCTCTTTCGAATGAATGGCTACGATCAATCCAAGCAACATCAATGGTCCTAATGAGTTCATAAACCCTATAAAAATGACCCTAGACTAACCCTAATCTATTCATTCAAAAATAAGAACAAAGCCGCCATGTTGCTGAGGAACGACTAAGAGTAGCCGCCAATTGGAGAGAGGATTAGGAGGCAAATTCTAAAACATAAAGCAACCTAATCAAATCAAATCAACAAGGAATCGCATCTCCAAATCCCTAAATTGGAGAATTCGCCATACCATTGTAAGTAGAGTATTATTTTGGTATGAACAAATAATTGTGTTGGTTTGTATATTTGATTTGTGGCGAGAAAGTAATTCATATTTGTGCGTTACTATGATTCTTATCGATTTGAAATATTGTATACGTTTGGATATTCTCGAATTATGTTATTCAGTTATGAAAAACTACATGCGGTAGTTTTATGCAAGTATACGTTTGGAATATTCGCAAATTATGTAATCCATGTGGAAGCTACATGTATGTAGTTGATTAATTGAAATTCATGCAAGTTTGGGGTTTTGCTACTATGCCATCATAATGTGTATTTTTATACAAACATCATTTTTGTGAAGTAATTGGAATAAGTTTGGGTTATCATAGTCCATATGAAATTATGTTGAAAATTTGGCATCATGATCTATGTATTAAGTCATGCTTTTGTACTAGAAAACCTATTTGCAAACTTATGAATATGACTAGGCTATGATTGATATTTTGCATAATTGAAATCCATGTTAGGTCTATATTGTTAACAAGAATTGTATGATGACATATGTGGTACATAGCTAGGTTAGATTCAAAAATCCCTTTTGCAAGTTTGCATGACTAAAGTAAAAATCATGATTTCATGTTAGAAATATTTATGCCATGTGAATAGATTTAAAATCATGATTAAGTTGAACTATACTTTTGTGTTAGTAACAAAAGTAAACACCTTTGTAAACATGTAGTAATCTTATGAACATGATTTGCTTATGTTTGACATTATGCCTGAATAAAAATATAGGTTTATGTTGTAGTTAAGCCTATGTGTCAATAATGATATTCTTATCTCAACTACAAGTTTACATGCTTTGATTCATGTCCCTTATGCTTTATGACCAAAGTATATGTTACCACTATGCAAGTACACCAGTTTCTATTTTGTAGTTCCAACGTCACATTGCAAGTTCATGCGTTCACATTTCCCCTTTTTGTGTATGTAAGCACGCTTTAAGCCTCCCCTTTTCTCACGGCTAAGTTGGGCTTAAAAGCCTAAGCCCAACATATATTATGATAAACGAACGTATTAAACGGGGGAAAATAGCGTTGGGCCAAATTAATTAATAAATGAAAATATAAAGTAGAAGGGCCCAAATTCAAGTATGGGTTGGGCCCATGATTGGTGTAACCTTTACACCATTAACTTAATAATGGGCCGCAAATATTTACATACAAGAAAATAAAGAAGAAAGACAAAATATGTAAATGTAGAACATACGATGTGTTTAATCCGAGGTTGGATTGAGTTGTGATGTAAACCTGCCCGTAACCGCCCGGCTGTACAGTAGTCACAACAATACCTATCCAATGTGGGAGGTTAAACATGGAGCCCAATAAGGACCCGAGGTTAGACTGAGTTGTGGCGTAAGACTGCCCGGAACCAACCGGCAACAGGCAGCCACAACAATACCTGTCTAATGTGAGAGGTCAAGGCTTTAATAAGACAATTAAGGCTGAGTCAGGATTGTTAGGATTAAGTGAACTAAAGACTTAATCAAAATGGAACATGCTAAACTAAACGGACTGGTGGGGGTTAGGTTAGAAAACACTTAACCAATTTAGCATGTTGGCTAGAGATAGAAAACCTAGTAACGGGGGACCCTTTTCAGCAGTAACCCTAGAAGGTGTATCAGGATACCCTGAAACTAGGCAGGGTGGGGCACGATTACTGGGCTGATTGTAAGAGGTCAAATCGACGGCGGTGGTGTAGCAGTGTAGGTTCTAACGGGGTGCGGGCGTGCACACACTCCGGCGCAGAAAAATAAAGCACTGGGCACCGGTAGCATACCTGTGCATTCTAAGGTTGTGTCGGGCCGCCGCCATGGGACTTGATACACCCCATGGTGGGACCAGCATAGGTAACTACAACATCGGGGGCCGTAAGACACATGTAACTATGCGAGTAGGAGCCGGTCATCATAGAATGGATCACTTCACCCTGATTGTGGGGTGCCAGTTGGAAACTAGTTTATATGGGTTCAGAGATTAACATGGGGTACGATAGTATATTCGACCCTAGACAACTTAACCAAGTTATAGTGCTTTCCCACTTCTTGTTTATACTTACCATACCCAGTTCTTTATTCATAGACAGAATAATACTAGACTTACTCAGGCTTTATGTCTGACTCTGCTTTTCTTTTGTCTTCTTTTCTTCCGTTCCCCCCCCCCCAGGTCCACAGGGAGGGAACACAGCAGCTTGACCAACCTTAACATCCAGCTTGAAGAAGAGAAATGTATTGCTTGGACCTTTTCGTTTTGAACTATGGCTTTGGACAATCCACTATGGGGCTTTTGCAGTTTATCTATGTTTTATTTATGCTTCTTTAAATAATGTAATCAAGACAGATTATGAAAGTGTTATGTTATGTTTTGGAAAAGATGTAAGACAATTATGGTGATGTTGTTGTAGCACGTATTTGCCTTTATGAAATAAAAGTTGTTGTTTGTTGATTTTCCGTTGTTTACAAATATGTGTTCTTATATCTGTCTTGTATATCTGTGACTTATACTTATAAACCTCCACCAAAATTAGTGCATTCCCTTTGAGAGTGACCCTAACGGAGGCGGGGTGTTTCACTTGGTATCAGAGCATAGGTTTACCAGATAAGATAAAAAGTTTTGAAAAATTATTTTCAAAAAGGAAATTTAAAGAAGCATTTTTAAAAGAAATATTATTTTATTTTAAAAGGCAAAGTCCACTCCCCAAAGCCATAGGTACTATCTCTTATCCTTCGTTCTGAATCTATCCTTTTTGTTTCAGCATGTCCGAAGATCTTAACTTGCCAGAAGGGGTGCCAATACCTGGTTGGTTTAGACGGTTCTTAGAAGCAAGGGCCACTCAGCCAGGTCCTACCGTTCCTCCTCCCCCAGCTGCAGGAAATCATCCAGCTGCAGCAACACCTTTTCCTCCACCTCCTCCACGGGGAAACACTTTTGCTAAGATATGTAAAGATTTTAAAGCTATGGGAGGAAAGGATTTCCATGGAACTGAGTCCTTCGTGGCAGCTAGAAATTGGCTGAAAGAAACGGAGGACTTATTCATCATCTTTGAGGTAGAGGATAGACAAAAAGTACAATTGGCAGTGTGGCTATTGAAGGGTGAGGCTTCCTACTGGTGGGAAGTCACTAATGCTGAAAGACCAATGGAGACGTGGGAGGACTTTAGGGCAAGGTTTGAGACTAAATTTCTCTCAGATGCGGAAAGAAGTTTGCAGTTGGAAAAATTCTTATTTCTTAAGCAAGGGGACAAGACAGTCAGAGAGTATGTGAATCAGTTCGATGAGCTGGCTAGGTTTGGGCTTGACCTAGTCAACACCCCGCACAAGAAGGCTCTCCGTTTCGTCAAGGGGTTGAATGAGCCATTACACAGTTTGGCCATGACCCATATACCCATGGGAGCCACGTATGAAAGATTGGTGCAAATGGCATTGCTGAATGAAGAGGATAAGGGCAAGAAGGAGACAAAGGCAGAAAGCTCTCAAGGGAAGAAAGAGGGTTTTCATCCTAAAAAGACAGACTTTAAGAAAGGCGGGAAAGGCAACAAAGAGAAGAGGAAGTGTAATTTCTGTGGCAAAGTGGGGCACTTAGTAAAGGACTGCCGGAAAAAGAAGGCCAAGGAGAATGGTGGGTGCTTTTCTTGCGGTGAGACAGGCCACAGGGCTAAGGACTGCCCAAAGAAACGAGGACAGGGGCAGAGGGCTGGATCCACCCCAGGGGCACAGGTTCATGTGCTGGAAGCGCCACCTCTGCAACAACGAGGTATAAATACTTCTGTAGAAAGTGTAGTTTATCTTTATGATCACCCCGTTCGCACTTTATTTGATTCTGGCGCATCACACTCCTTTATCTCGTCTGCTCTAGTAGAATCTCTGCACCTAAAAACTAGTATGGTAGAGGACCCCTTAATTGTTTCAAACCCAATTGGGGGCCCAGCTCATTTGTCTATGATCTGTTTGGGATTGAAAATTTCTATTCTAAGTGTAGAATTTCAATGTAGTGCCTTTGTTTTGGGCTTTTCGGGGTATGGTTTGATTTTGGGTATGGATTGGCTATCCAGTAATGGGGCCATCCTTGATTGTGAGAAAAGGGTTGTTAGGCTCCTAACCCAGCTCGGTAATACTTTGGAAATTTCTTGTAATCCCTCGTATGCGGTTATGCTTAGTTATCTTGAATCGCTAGATGCCTCTGTTGAAAATTTGCAATCAGTTAGAGTGGTCCGGGAATATCCGGATGTCTTCGAAGAGGTGAAGGGCTTACCTCCGAAGCGGGAAATAGACTTCCGTATATATCTTGTAGATAGTGCAAAGCCCGTTGCGTTACCCGTTAGACACATGGCTCCACCGGAAAGGAAAGAGCTCAGTAAACAGATTAAAGAGCTTCTAGAAAAGGGGTTCATTAGGAGAAGCATTTCAGAATGGGGCGCTCCAGTGGTGTTCGCTACAAAGGCGGATGGTTCACTCCGTCTATGTGTTGACTATAGGGAGCTCAACAAGCTAACGAAAAAGAATAGGCACCCTCTCCCTAGAATTGACGATTTGTTTGACCAGCTTGTAGGAGCGTCTGTTTTCTCCCAACTCGATTTAGCAACCGGTTTTCATCAGCTAAGGGTGGCTGAAGATAGCATCGATAAAACGGCATTCAGAACCCCAGACGGCTTCTTTGAATGGCTTGTCATGCCTTTCGGCTTGACAAATGCACCTGCTTACTTCGTGGACCTGATGAGTAGGGTATTTAGAGATTTCCTCAACAAGTTCGTAGGGGTCTTCGTAGACGATATCCTTATCTTCTCAAAAAGTGAAGAGGAACATGCTCAGCACTTAAGGGCAATCATGGAAACTTTGCGAGTCCATCAACTAAAAGCCAAATTCTCCAAATGCCACTTTTGGAGAGAAGAGGTGAGGTTCCTTGGGCACATAGTATCCAAACAAGGGTTAGCAGTGGACCCTGCTAAGGTAGTGGCGGTACAGGATTAGAAGACACCAAGGAATGCAACTGAGGTCCGAAGCTTTCTAGGACTAGCGGGTTTCTATCGAAAATTCATAAGGGATTTTGCGAAAATCTCAGCTCCGCTCACGAAATTGACCAAGAAGAATCTAGTGTTTAATTGGGACTTGGATTGCGAGTTTGCTTTCCAACGACTAAAAAGGGCTCTCACAACAGCCCCAGTTTTGACGCTGCCAGATGGGAGCAAGATGTTCGCTGTTTATACGGATGCATGTGGGACAGGGCTAGGCGCCGTCTTAATGCAAGAAGGAAGGGTAGTAGCTTATGGCGGGAGGCAGTTGAAAGTGCACGAAAAGAACTACCCAACCCACGATCTTGAGTTAGCCGCCATCGTCTTTGCACTCAAGTCTTGGCGACACTATCTCCTAGGTGAGAAGTTCGAACTTTACACTGACCATAAATCGTTGAAATATCTTTTCTCGTAGAAAGATCTTAACTTGAGGCAACAAAGATGGATGGAGTTTCTTGCCTCGTACGATTTCGAAATCTCCTACACTCCGGGCAAAGGCAACGTAGTGGCAGACGCGTTGAGCCGAAAGAAATTGACCCTAAGCCCGTTGTTTGTTGAAAGACAAAGCCTAGAGTTTATAGCCAGCTTCGACTTTAGGCCCTCCTCCGATTTCGTACCAGGCTTGCTAGTATCTCTCGAAGTGCGCCCAACTTTAGTGGATTCAGTAGGGACAGCACAACGCGAAGACCCTCAGCTTGTGGAAACAATTGATAGGCTAATTAGGGGTGAGACTTCAAGTCACCTCAACAGATACTCCATTGACGATAAGGGTTTGCTAAGGCGAGACGGAAGACTATGCGTCCCACAGACAAAAGATCTAATAAAGAAGGTTCTCGAGGAAGCACATCACTCCAAGATGACGATACATCCAGGCGGGGATAAAATGTACAGAGACATAAAAAGGACTTTCTTCTGGAACGACATGAAAAAGGACGTGGCAGAGTTCGTTTCTAAGTGTATGGTGTGCCAACAGGTTAAGGCGGAACAGAAAAAGCCTGGCGGACTGCTACATCCTCTGGAGGTCCCGCAGTGGAAGTGGGATAGCATCTCAATGGACTTCATCGATGGGCTGCCTAGGTCTAGGAGAGGCAACACTAGCATTTGGGTAATAGTGGATAGGCTTACTAAAAGCGCCCACTTTTTACCTGTCAAAAGTAAAAGAACTGCCTCATCCCTAGCATCACTTTACCTTAAGGAAATCGTTCGACTCCATGGAATACCATCTAGCATTGTTAGTGACCGAGACCCCATCTTCACCAGTGAGTTTTGGCGGAGTCTGCAAGAAGCTGTAGGAACGCAGTTATGCTTGAGCACAGCCTATCATCCCCAAACCGACGGCCAAACAGAGAGAGTGAACAGAGTTTTGGAAGACCTTTTAAGACTATGCGTCCTTGACTTCGGAGGGACATGGGAAGACCACCTTCCTTTGGTGGAATTTGCCTACAACAACAGCTATCAAGCAACCATCGGAATGGCGCCCTTCGAAGCTTTATATGGAAGACCGTGCCGATCACCCACTTGTTGGTAGGAGTCTACTGATAAGCTCATACTTGGACCAAATATGATTCCAGAGACTTCAGAAAAAGTAGACTTAATACGAAGAAGGATGAAGACGGCCCAAGACAGACAAAAGTCCTATGTCGACAAGAGAAGGACCGACCTTGAATTTGAGGTTGGAGACAGAGTTTTTCTCAAGGTATCACCACTAAGAAACGTTGTTCGTTTTGGAACCACAGGAAAACTGGCACTAAGGTTCGTAGGGCCATTCCCTATCATCGAGAAAATTGGGAAAATGGCCTATAGATTAGAGCTACCCGAGAAGTTGGCTGGAGTCCACAACGTTTTTCACGTTTCACATCTCCGAAAATGTCTACATGAGTCTGCTGAAGTGGTAGAGCCAAATATCCTCGAAGAGGCCGAAGTGGAACGCGAAGCAACCATAAGAAAAGTTCCAACCCGCATCTTAGGAACAGAAGTGAAGAAGCTACGCAACCGCGAAGTCAAACTCGTCAAAGTTCAGTGGAGCGACGCCGAGGGAGACGTGACTTGGGAAACTGAAGCTAGAATACGCACTGCCTACCCTTTTCTTTTCGAGGGTACATCCTTGATCTTTCTTTTTCCTTAAGTTGCGCTTTTATCTATCTTTTTAGGTATATTTCCTCGACCTTATCTTTTAGGTAGAATCTTTTTGGATGGAAACATGTAGTTGAAACATGTTATGGATGATGGTTGCAAGTGGTTGCAAGTGATTGCTAGTGGTTGCTCGTGGTTGCATATACACACACAATCTAGGTTTTAGATCGGCTCAGTCACTACATATTGCATATGCGTATATGTTTGCATTCGTATGTGGTTGAACATTAATGTGTTGTCATATGGATGTTGCATTTGTATTGAATGATTGTGCACTCATGTAAAATCAAGAATAGGAAAATTTGCATACATAATGGATTCATGGCACTTACATAATTCGCATTAAGGAGGTCAACTGAATCAGTAGACCGCCTGATTTTGCATTAGATAAGTTCATGTACACACACACTTCGCATATGATCATGAAGCATTAGAAGTCTTTTAAGGACAATGGATGCTCGTGTTTGATGGGTGAGTAGATGGATGATTGGATATTAGGATATACATTTTCCTCCTAACTTGAAGATTTCGGGGACGAAATCCTTTTAAGTGGGGGAGAATGTAACACCCCGCAAATTCTATAACTGTGAAATTAACAAATTAAAGTATAATTAATTTGAAATCAAAGAACTAAGGGAAACGGGATACTCCATTACGTTCGTCTCGGAAAAATACGCGAAATAGAGTCCGAGTTTTCGAAAAACGGAGTCCGTATGAAGAAGATATGGCCTTCGGAAGTTTCTGAATTAAATTTAAAATTCAAACAGAATAAAACAGTTTAAAATTAAAAACCGGGCCCAATTGGCCAAGGCGGGAAAAATCCCGCCTGATGCACCCAGGTCGACTGGGCTGTCGACCTGGTCTAGCCAGGTCAACAGGGCTGTCGACAGGGCTGTCGACAGGGCTGTCGACAGGCATGTCGACCTGGTCCAGACCCAGGTCGAACCCAGTCCACCCTGGCTGGCCTATTCTATGTTGGTCGATTTTCTGTGGTCTGCTTTGTCATTAGGGCTAGGTGGCAGGCTCTAATTGGTCTCTCTTTCGAATGAATGGCTACGATCAATCCAAGCAACATCAATGGTCCTAATCAGTTCATAAACCCTATAAAAATGACCCTAGACTAACCCTAATCTATTCATTCAAAAATAAGAACAAAGCCGCCATGTTGCTGAGGAACGACTAAGATTAGCCACCAATTGGAGAGTGGATTAGGAGGCAAATTCTAAAACATAAAGCAACCTAATCAAATCAAATCAACAAGGAATCGCATCTCCAAATCCCTAAATTGGAGAATTCGCCATACCATTGTAAGTAGAGTAATATTTTGGTATGAACAAATAATTGTGTTGGTTTGTATATTTGATTTGTGGCGAGAAAGTAATTCATATTTGTGCGTTACTATGATTCTTATCGATTTGAAATATTGTATACGTTTGGATATTCTCGAATTATGTTATTCAGTTATGAAAAACAAAATGTGGTAGTTTTATGCAAGTATACGTTTGGAATATTCGCAAATTATGTAGTCCATGTGGAAGCTACATGTATGTAGTTGATTAATTTAAATTCATGCAAGTTTGGGGTTTTGCTACTATGCCATCATAATGTGTATTTTTATACAAACATCATTTTTGTGAAGTAATTGGAATAAGTTTGGGTTATCATAGTCCATATGAAATTATGTTGAAAATTTGGCATCATGATCTATGTATTAAGTCATGCTTTTGTACTAGAAAACCTATTTGCAAACTTATGAATATGACTAGGCTATGATTGATATTTTGCATAATTGAAATCCATGTTAGGTCTATATTGTTAACAAGAATTGTATGATGACATATGTGGTACATAGCTAGGTTAGATTCAAAAATCCCTTTTGCAAGTTTGCATGACTAAAGTAAAAATCATGATTTCATGTTAGAAATATTTATGCGATGTGAATAGATTTAAAATCATGATTAAGTTGAACTATACTTTTGTGTTAGTAACAAAAGTAAACACCTTTGTAAACATGTAGTAATCTTATGAACATGATTTGCTTATGTTTGACATTATGCCTGAATAAAAATATAGGTTTATGTTGTAGTTAAGCCTATGTGTCAATAATGATATTCTTATCTCAACTACAAGTTTACATGCTTTGATTCATGTCCCTTATGCTTTATGACCAAAGTATATGTTACCACTATGCAAGTACACCAGTTTCTATTTTGTAGTTCCAACGTCACATTGCAAGTTCATGCGTTCACATTTTCCCTTTTTGTGTATGTAATCACGCTTTAAGCCTCCCCTTTTCTCATGGCTAAGTTGGGCTTAAAAGCCTAAGCCCAACATATATTATGATAAACGAACGTATTAAACGGGGGAAAATAGCGTTGGGCCAAATTAATTAATAAATGAAAATATAAAGTAGAAGGGCCCAAATTCAAGTATGGGTTGGGCCCATGATTGGTGTAACCTTTACACCATTAACTTAATAATGGGCCGCAAATATTTACATATAAGAAAATAAAGAAGAAAGACAAAATATGTAAATGTAGAACATACGATGTGTTTAATCCGAGGTTGGATTGAGTTGTGATGTAAACCTGCCCGGAACCGCCCGGCTGTCCAGTAATCACAACAATACCTATCCAATGTGGGAGGTTAAACATGGAGCCCAATAAGGACCCGAGGTTAGACTGAGTTGTGGCGTAAGACTGCCCGGAACCAACCGGCAACAGGCAGCCACAACAATACCTGTCTAATGTGAGAGGTCAAGGCTTTAATAAGACAATTAAGGCTGAGTCGGGATTGTTAGGATTAAGTGAACTAAAGACTTAATCAAAATGGAACATGCTAAACTAAACGGACTGGTGGGGGTTAGGTTAGAAAACACTTAACCAATTTAGCATGTTGGCTAGAGATAGAAAACCTAGTAACGGGGGACCCTTTTCAGCAGTAACCCTAGAAGGTGTATCAGGATACCCTGAAACTAGGCAGGGTGGGACACGATTACTGGGCTGATTGTAAGAGGTCAAATCGACGGCGGTGGTGTAGCAGTGTAGGTTCTAACGGGGTGCGGGCGTGCACACACTCCGGCGCAGAAAAATAAAGCATTGGGCACCAGTAGCATACCTGTGCATTCTAAGGTTGTGTCGGGCCGCCGCCATGGGACTTGATACACCCCATGGTGGGACCAGCATAGGTAACAACAACATCGGGGGCCGTAAGACACATGTAACTATGCGAGTAGGAGCCGGTCATCATAGAATGGATCACTTCACCCTTATTATGGGGTGCCAGTTGGAAACTAGTTTATATGGGTTTAGAGATTAACATGGGGTACGATAGTATATTCGACCCTAGACAACTTAACCAAGTTATAGTGCTTTCCCACTTCTTGTTTATACTTACCATACCCAGTTCTTTATTCATAGACAGAATAGTACTAGACTTACTCAGGCTTTATGTCTGACTCTGCTTTTCTTTCGTCTTCTTTTCTTCCGTTTCCCCTCCCCCCCCCCCCAGGTCCACAGGGAGGGAACACAGCAGCTTGACCAACCTTAACATCCAGCTTGAAGAAGAGAAATGTATTGCTTGGACCTTTTCGTTTTGAACTATGGCTTTGGACAATCCACTATGGGGCTTTTGCAGTTTATCTATGTTTTATTTATGCTTCTTTAAATAATGTAATCAAGACAGATTATGAAAGTGTTATGTTATGTTTTGGAAAAGATGTAAGACAATTATGGTGATGTTGTTGTAGCACGTATTTGCTTTTATGAAATAAAAGTTGTTGTTTGTTGATTTTCCGTTGTTTACAAATATGTGTTCTTATATCTGTCTTGTATATCTGTGACTTATACTTATAAACCTCCCCAAAATTAGGGCATTCCCTTTGAGAGTGACCCTAACGGAGGTGGGGTGTTTCACTTGGTATCAGAGCATAGGTTTACCAGATAAGATAAAAAGTTTTGAAAAATTATTTTCAAAAAGGAAATTTAAAGAAGCATTTTTAAAAGAAATATTATTTTATTTTAAAAGGCAAAGTCCACTCCCCAAAGCCATAGGTACTATCTCTTATCCTTCGTTCTGAATCTATCCTTTTTGTTTCAGCATGTCCGAAGATCTTAACTTGCCAGAAGGGGTGCCAATACCTGGTTGGTTTTGACGGTTCTTAGAAGCAAGGGCCACTCAGCCAGGTCCTACCGTTCCTCCTCCCCCAGCTGCAGGAAATCATCCAGCTGCAGCGACACCTTTTCCTCCACCTCCTCCACGGGGAAACACTTTTGCTAAGATATGTAAAGATTTTAAAGCTATGGGAGGAAAGGATTTCCATGGAACTGAGTCCTTCGTGGCAGCTAGAAATTGGCTGAAAGAAACGGAGGACTTATTCATCATCTTTGAGGTAGAGGATAGACAAAAAGTACAATTGGCAGTGTGGCTATTGAAGGGTGAGGCTTCCTACTGGTGGGAAGTCACTAATGCTGAAAGACCAGTGGAGACGTGGGAGGACTTTAGGGCAAGGTTTGAGACTAAATTTCTCTCAGATGCGGAAAGGAGTTTGCAGTTGGAAAAATTCTTATTTCTTAAGCAAGGGGACAAGACAGTCAGAGAGTATGTGAATCAGTTCGATGAGCTGGCTAGGTTTGGGCTTGACCTAGTCAACACCCCGCACAAGAAGGCTCTCCGTTTCGTCAAGGGGTTGAATGAGCCATTACACAGTTTGGCCATGACCCATATACCCATGGGAGCCACGTATGAAAGATTGGTGCAAATGGCATTGCTGAATGAAGAGGATAAGGGCAAGAAGGAGACAAAGGCAGAAAGCTCTCAAGGGAAGAAAGAGGGTTTGCATCCTAAAAAGACAGACTTTAAGAAAGGCGGGAAAGGCAACAAAGAGAAGAGGAAGTGTAATTTCTGTGGCAAAGTGGGGCACTTAGTAAAGGACTGCCGGAAAAAGAAGGCCAAGGAGAATGGTGGGTGCTTTTCTTGCGGTGAGACAGGCCACAGGGCTAAGGACTGCCCAAAGAAACGAGGACAGGGGCAGAGGGCTGGATCCACCCCAGGGGCACAGGTTCATGTGCTGGAAGCGCTACCTCTGCAACAACGAGGTATAAATACTTCTGTAGAAAGTGTAGTTTATCTTTATGATCACCCCGTTCGCACTTTATTTGATTCTGGCGCATCACACTCCTTTATCTCGTCTGCTCTAGTAGAATCTCTGCACCTAAAAACTAGTATGGTAGAGGACCCCTTAATTGTTTCAAACCCAATTGGGGGCCCAGCTCATTTGTCTATGATCTGTTTGGGATTGAAAATTTCTATTCTAAGTGTAGAATTTCAATGTAGTGCCTTTGTTTTGGGCTTTTCGGGGTAAGGTTTGATTTTGGGTATGGATTGGCTATCCAGTAATGGGGCCATCCTTGATTGTGAGAAAAGGGTTGTTAGGCTCCTAACCCAGCTCGGTAATACTTTGGAAATTTCTTGTAATCCCTCGTATGCGGTTATGCTTAGTTATCTTGAATCGCTAGATGCCTCTGTTGAAAATTTGCAATCAGTTAGAGTGGTCCGGGAATATCCGGATGTCTTCGAAGAGGTGAAGGGCTTGCCTCCGAAGCGGGAAATAGACTTCCATATATATCTTGTAGATAGTGCAAAGCCCGTTGCGTTACCCATTAGACACATGGCTCCACGGGAAATGAAAGAGCTCAGTAAACAGATTAAAGAGCTTCTAGAAAAGGGGTTCATTAGGAGAAGCATTTCAGAATGGGGCGCTCCAGTGGTGTTCGCTACAAAGGCGGATGGTTCACTCCGTCTATGTGTTGACTATAGGGAGCTCAACAAGCTAACGAAAAAGAATAGGCACCCTCTCCCTAGAATTGACGATTTGTTTGACCAGCTTGTAGGAGCGTCTGTTTTCTCCCAACTCGATTTAGCAACCGGTTTTCATCAGCTAAGGGTGGCTGAAGATAGCATCGATAAAACGGCATTCAGAACCCCAGACGGCTTCTTTGAATGGCTTGTCATGCCTTTCGGCTTGACAAATGCACCTGCTTACTTCGTGGACCTGATGAGTAGGGTATTTAGAGATTTCCTCAACAAGTTCGTAGTGGTCTTCGTAGACGATATCCTTATCTTCTCAAAAAGTGAAGAGGAACATGCTCAGCACTTAAGGGCAATCATGGAAACTTTGCGAGTCCATCAACTAAAAGCCAAATTCTCCAAATGCCACTTTTGGAGAGAAGAGGTGAGGTTCCTTGGGCACATAGTATCCAAACAAGGGTTAGCAGTGGACCCTGCTAAGGTAGTGGCGGTACAGGATTGGAAGACACCAAGGAATGCAACTGAGGTCCGAAGCTTTCTAGGACTAGCGGGTTTCTATCGAAAATTCATAAGGGATTTTGCGAAAATCTCAGCTCCGCTCACGAAATTGACCAAGAAGAATCTAGTGTTTAATTGGGACTTGGATTGCGAGTTTGCTTTCCAACGACTGAAAAGGGCTCTCACAACAGCCCCAGTTTTGACGCTGCCAGATGGGAGCAAGATGTTCACTGTTTATACGGATGCATGTGGGACAGGGCTAGGCGCCGTCTTAATGCAAGAAGGAAGGGTAGTAGCTTATGGCGGGAGGCAGTTGAAAGTGCACGAAAAGAACTACCCAACCCACGATCTTGAGTTAGCCGCCATCGTCTTTGCACTCAAGTCTTGGCGACACTATCTCCTAGGTGAGAAGTTCGAACTTTACACTGACCATAAATCGTTGAAATATCTTTTCTCGCAGAAAGATCTTAACTTGAGGCAACAAAGATGGATGGAGTTTCTTGCCTCGTACGATTTCGAAATCTCCTACACTCCGGGCAAAGGCAACGTAGTGGCAGACGCGTTGAGCCGAAAGAAATTGACCCTAAGCCCGTTGTTTGTTGAAAGACAAAGCCTAGAGTTTATAGCCAGCTTCGACTTTAGGCCCTCCTCCGATTTCGTACCAGGCTTGCTAGTATCTCTCGAAGTGCGCCCAATTTAGTGGATTCAGTAGGGACAGCACAACGCGAAGACCCTCGGCTTGTGGAAACAATTGATAGGCTAATTAGGGGTGAGACTTCAAGTCACCTCAACAGATACTCCATCGACGATAAGGGTTTGCTAAGGCGAGACGGAAGACTATGCGTCCCACAGACAAAAGATCTAATAAAGAAGGTTCTCGAGGAAGCACATCACTCCAAGATGACGATACATCCAGGCGGGGATAAAATGTACAGAGACATAAAAAGGACTTTCTTCTGGAACGACATGAAAAAGGACGTGGCAGAGTTCGTTTCTAAGTGTATGGTGTGCCAACAGGTTAAGGCGGAACAGAAAAAGCCTGGCGGACTGCTACATCCTCTGGAGGTCCCGCAGTGGAAGTGGGATAGCATCTCAATGGACTTCATCGATGGGCTGCCTAGGTCTAGGAGAGGCAACACTAGCATTTGGGTAATAGTGGATAGGCTTACTAAAAGCGCCCACTTTTTACCTGTCAAAAGTAAAAGAACTGCCTCATCCCTAGCATCACTTTACCTTAAGGAAATCGTTCGACTCCATGGAATACCATCTAGCATTGTTAGTGACCGAGACCCCATCTTCACCAGTGAGTTTTGGCGGAGTCTGCAAGAAGCTGTAGGAACGCAGTTATGCTTGAGCACAGCCTATCATCCCCAAACCGACAGCCAAACAGAGAGAGTGAACAGAGTTTTGGAAGACCTTTTAAGACTATGCGTCCTTGACTTCGGAGGGACATGGGAAGACCACCTTCCTTTGGTGGAATTTGCCTACAACAACAGCTATCAAGCAACCATCGGAATGGCGCCCTTCGAAGCTTTATATGGAAGACCGTGCCGATCACCCACTTGTTGGTAGGAGTCTACTGATAAGCTCATACTTGGACCAGATATGATCCGATAGACTTCAGAAAATGTAGACTTAATACGAAGAAGGATGAAGACGGCCCAAGACAGACAAAAGTCCTATGCCGACAAGAGAAGGACCGACCTTGAATTTGAGGTTGGAGACAGAGTTTTTCTCAAGGTATCACCACTAAGAAACGTTATTCGTTTTGGAACCACAGGAAAACTGGCACCAAGGTTCGTAGGGCCATTCCCTATCATCGAGAAAATTGGGAAAATGGCCTATAGATTAGAGCTACCCGAGAAGTTGGCTGGAGTCCACAACGTTTTTCACGTTTAACATCTCCGAAAATGTCTACATGAGTCTGCTGAAGTGGTAGAGCCAAATATCCTCGAAGAGGCCGAAGTGGAACGCGAAGCAACCATAAGAAAAGTTCCAACCCGCATCTTAGGAACAGAAGTGAAGAAGCTACGCAACCGCGAAGTCAAACTCGTCAAAGTTCAGTGGAGCGACGCCGAGGGAGACGTGACTTGGGAAACTGAAGCTAGAATACGCACTGCCTACCCTTTTCTTTTCGAGGGTACATCCTTGATCTTTCTTTTTCCTTAAGTTGCGCTTTTATCTATCTTTTTAGGTATATTTCCTCGACCTTATCTTTTAGGTAGAATCTTTTTGGATGGAAACATGTAGTTGAAACATGTTATGGATGATGGTTGCAAGTGGTTGCAAGTGATTGCTAGTGGTTGCTCGTGGTTGCATATACACACACAATCTAGGTTTTAGATCGGCTCAGTCACTTCATATTGCATATGCGTATATGTTTGCATTCGTATGTGGTTGAACATTAATGTGTTGTCATATGGATGTTGCATTTGTATTGAATGATTGTGCACTCATGTAAAATCAAGAATAGGAAAATTTGCATACATAATGGATTCATGGCACTTACATAATTCGCATTAAGGAGGTCAACTGAATCAGTAGACCGCCTGATTTTGCATTAGATAAGTTCATGTACACACACACTTCGCATATGATCATGAAGCATTAGAAGTCTTTTAAGGACAATGGATGCTCGTGTTTGATGGGTGAGTAGATGGATGATTGGATAATAGGATATACATTTTCCTCTTAACTTGAAGATTTCAGGGACGAAATCCTTTTAAGTGGGGGAGAATGTAACACCCCGCAAATTCTATAACTGTGAAATTAACAAATTAAAGTATGATTAATTTGAAATCAAAGAACTAAGGGAAACGGGATACGCCATTACGTTCGTCTCGGAAAAATACGCGAAATAGAGTCCGAGTTTTCGAAAAAACGGAGTCCGTATGAAGAAGATATGGCCTTCGGAAGTTTCTGAATTAAATTTAAAATTCAAACAGAATAAAACAGTTTAAAATTAAAAACCGGGCCCAATTTGCCAGGGCGGGAAAAATCCCGCCTGATGCACCCAGGTCGACTGGGCTGTCGACCTGGTCTAGCCAGGTCGACAGGGCTGTCGACAGGCATGACGACCTGGTCCAGACCCAGGTCGAACCCAGTCCACCCTGGCTGGCCTATTCTATGTTGGTCGATTTTCTGTGGTCTGCTTTGTCATTAGGGCTAGGTGGCAGGCTCTAATTGGTCTCTCTTTCGAATGAATGGCTACGATCAATCCAAGCAACACCAATGGTCCTAATCAGTTCATAAACCCTATAAAAATGACCCTAGACTAACCCTAATCTATTCATTCAAAAATAAGAACAAAGCCGCCATGTTGCTGAGGAACGACTAAGAGTAGCCACCAATTGGAGAGAGGATTAGGAGGCAAATTCTAAAACATAAAGCAACCTAATCAAATCAAATCAACAAGGAATCGCATCTCCAAATCCCTAAATTGGAGAATTCGCCATACCATTGTAAGTAGAGTAATATTTTGGTATGAACAAATAATTGTGTTGGTTTGTATATTTGATTTGTGGCGAGAAAGTAATTCATATTTGTGCGTTACTATGATTCTTATCGATTTGAAATATTGTATACGTTTGGATATTCTCGAATTATGTTATTCAGTTATGAAAAACTACATGCGGTAGTTTTATGCAAGTATACGTTTGGAATATTCGCAAATTATGTAATCCATGTGGAAGCTACATGTATGTAGTTGATTAATTGAAATTCATGCAAGTTTGGGGTTTTGCTACTATGCCATCATAATGTGTATTTTTATACAAACATCATTTTTGTGAAGTAATTGGAATAAGTTTGGGTTATCATAGTCCATATGAAATTATGATGAAAATTTGGCATCATGATCTATGTATTAAGTCATGCTTTTGTACTAGAAAACCTATTTGCAAACTTATGAATATGACTAGGCTATGATTGATATTTTGCATAATTGAAATCCATGTTAGGTCTATATTGTTAACAAGAATTGTATGATTACATATGTGGTACATAGCTAGGTTAGATTCAAAAATCCCTTTTGCAAGTTTGCATGACTAAAGTAAAAATCATGATTTCATGTTAGAAATATTTATGCCATGTGAATAGATTTAAAATCATGATTAAGTTGAACTATACTTTTGTGTTAGTAACAAAAGTAAACACCTTTATAAACATGTAGTAATCTTATGAACATGATTTGCTTATGTTTGACATTATGCCTGAATAAAAATATAGGTTTATGTTGTAGTTAAGCCTATGTGTCAATAATGATATTCTTATCTCAACTACAAGTTTACATGCTTTGATTCATGTCCCTTATGCTTTATGACCAAAGTATATGTTACCACTATGCAAGTACACCAGTTTCTATTTTGTAGTTCCAACGTCACATTGCAAGTTCATGCGTTCACATTTTCCCTTTTTGTGTATGTAATCACGCTTTAAGCCTCCCCTTTTCTCATGGCTAAGTTGGGCTTAAAAGCCTAAGCCCAACATATATTATGATAAACGAACGTATTAAATGGGGGAAAATAGCGTTGGGCCAAATTAATTAATAAATGAAAATATAAAGTAGAAGGGCCCAAATTCAAGTATGGGTTGGGCCCATGATTGGTGTAACCTTTACACCATTAACTTAATCATGGGCCGCAAATATTTACATATAAGAAAATAAAGAAGAAAGACAAAATATGTAAATGTAGAACATACGATGTGTTTAATCCGAGGTTGGATTGAGTTGTGATGTAAACCTGCCCGGAACCACCCGGCTGTCCAGTAGTCACAACAATACCTATCCAATGTGGGAGGTTAAACATGGAGCCCAAAAAGGACCCGAGGTTAGACTGAGTTGTGGCGTAAGACTGCCCGGAACCAACCGGCAACAGGCAGCCAGAACAATACCTGTCTAATGTGAGAGGTCAAGGCTTTAATAAGACAATTAAGGCTGAGTCAGGATTGTTAGGATTAAGTGAACTAAAGACTTAATCAAAATGGAACATGCTAAACTAAACGGACTGGTGGGGGTTAGGTTAGAAAACACTTAACCAATTTAGCATGTTGGCTAGAGATAGAAAACCTAGTAACGGGGGACCCTTTTCAGCAGTAACCCTAGAAGGTGTATCAGGATACCCTGAAACTAGGCAGGGTGGGGCACGATTACTGGGCTGATTGTAAGAGGTCAAATCGACGGCGGTGGTGTAGCAGTGTAGGTTCTAACGGGGTGCGGGCGTGCACACACTCCGACGCAGAAAAATAAAGCACTGGGCACCAGTAGCATACCTGTGCATTCTAAGGTTGTGTCGGGCCGCCGCCATGGGACTTGATACACCCCATGGTGGGACCAGCATAGGTAACTACAACATCGGGGGCCGTAAGACACATGTAACTATGCGAGTAGGAGCCGGTCATCATAGAATGGATCACTTCACCCTGATTATGGGGTGCCAGTTGGAAACTAGTTTATATGGGTTCAGAGATTAACATGGGGTACGATAGTATATTCGACCCTAGACAACTTAACCAAGTTATAGTGCTTTCCCACTTCTTGTTTATACTTACCATACCCAGTTCTTTATTCATAGACAGAATAGTACTAGACTTACTCAGGCTTTATGTCTGACTCTGCTTTTCTTTCGTCTTCTTTTCTTCCGTTTCCCCCCTAGGTCCACAGGGAGGGAACACAGCAGCTTGACCAACCTTAACATCCAGCTTGAAGAAGAGAAATGTATTGCTTGGACCTTTTCGTTTTGAACTATGGCTTTGGACAATCCACTATGGGGCTTTTGCAGTTTATCTATGTTTTATTTATGCTTCTTTAAATAATGTAATCAAGACAGATTATGAAAGTGTTATGTTATGTTTTGGAAAAGATGTAAGACAATTATGGTGATGTTGTTGTAGCACGTATTTGCTTTTATGAAATAAAAGTTGTTGTTTGTTGATTTTCCGTTGTTTACAAATATGTGTTCTTATATCTGTCTTGTATATCTGTGACTTATACTTATAAACCTCCACCAAAATTAGGGCATTCCCTTTGAGAGTGACCCTAACGGAGGTGGGGTGTTTCAATATCATTATAGTGGAACATATCATTAAATTAAGAGAAACATATCATTTTTATTGAAAAAAAATGTATGACATAAATTACCTTCTATCAAATTATGCATTATTAATCAGTTTTCGTCACTTTTTTATTCAAACCACATCTTATACGCTATATTGTTTTCCTATGTAGTCTCAAGTATTTCTACTAGTACATTTGATTTGTAATTTAGAAGTCCAAAGTCAGTCTGATCACCGGTTATTATTATTCCACTATTTTCCTTGATATCCGGTTGGTAGGCTTGTTTGTTCGGAATATTTTGTCCATTAAATATAAATCTTTCATTTGTTTTTAGAAACAGCCAAGCAATCTGCTTTATCTATTCTTAAAGATGGATAAGAAGCGTAATAAACTTGAAGAGCTTGTTTGGATAGTCCAAAACGATAGTACTTATGATAACATGATGTATGATTTATTTCAATAAGATTATGTTTTGAATGCACTTTGATTTCAGAACCTGCAACCTTGTTGAACCAGTTGCATCTAAACAGAAAAACTTCTTCCATAGGTCTTGTGAAATATGTCAATTGTAAAACCTTGGTTAATACGCCATAAAGATCATTTATATGATCATTTGGATATTCATTACATTTAACAATTACACTATTATTGTTAGTTAATTTTGTCAGCATCATAGTCTTTGGTGTTAAATTTATATTTGTTGAAAAAATATTGGATAAGTCTTGACTTTTCTTTTTTATCTCATAGCTAAATATTTGAATCGTTCATCGACCTCATAATTTATTCGTATCATAATTATAGTTTGAAAACCGACTAACTAATTTTTTGTTGATATCACTATTTGAATGTTGTATAAACACTATAAATATAAACTACTTGCATTATGACGTGTACATGTGCATGTATGCGTACACACATATATGTTAGGGAATGAAGATTAAGGATCGTAAGGGAAAACTAACACTAGAGGGGTAGTGAATAGTATTTGAAAGGTATTATGGAAAACTTAAACAATCTTGAAATACTATATGAATCACACAATAATTATCACAACAGAAATGATCACAAACACAAAAACAATCACAATCGCATATATAAGTAAATATAAACTGCAGAAAAGGAAAGAACACACCGGATTTTATACTGGTTCGGAGTACTCCTACATCCAGTCCCACGCAACGCTGAATTGCGCAGAGTTTTATTTACGCTAGTATCAATCTTTACAACACCCTTGATTTCAAAGCTATAAAGTTCACACCAATTCCTTTACCCTAGATTTTATGGCTGCAAGGTTCACACCGCTCCCTTTCCTTGATTTAGGGCTGCAAGGAACACACCCTTTCCCAAACAATTTTCAAATGATTACGACAGCCTTAAAACTCTTGAATAACACGTCGAACAGAGAATAGTTGATAGAGATTGAGAAGAAGTTTGATATAATTTGAGTAGAAATCGACATAGTATAAATGTAGAAATCAAGAAATTAATGTGTAATAATGATTGTATAAGATAGGGTGATAATGGAGGAGAAGAAGTAATGAAACAAATCGAAATTAACTCTTATTCATAGAGGTTGAAAGGTTGCAACGTTTCTGAAGCGTTACAAATAAGAAAATTCACTTCTTTTGAAAATTGAAAAAATGACAGTTATATGTCGATATGCTCATATATGTATGTCGACATATGCATGTTTTTTTTGAATTTAAAATCATTTTTCTAGTGTTAAAATCAATATATACTGTTAGAACGAAAAATGGTCCTAACATCCAAATTGTAGTATTTAGAGAATTGGATATGAAGAAATAAATGAAAAATACGAGAAAAAGCAAGACAACGGGATTTTTATAGTGGTTCGGCGTTAACGAGCCTACGTCCACTTCATATTTTCTCATTTCATTTACAGATTACAATTGCAATGGATATTGCCTCTCAATCACTCGAATTCAATGAATAATTCTCTCAAAATTCATTGATTTTATTGAGGAAGATGGTGTTTATTCATGGGGAATTGTTAGCCATGGCAGCCATGGATGTTGAGATGCCAAAAATCCCCTGAAAATGCCCTCTAGAGGTGTATTTATAGCTGTAGGAGAGCTCATAGGGTGATGGGGTCGTAGTAGAACACGTGGCACCTGATTCGGGAAAGTAGGAGCGATCATAGCCTTGAGAATAGGTCAAAATCTGCATGTGTAGTAGCGGGTCATGGTCGCGGTTCGTGGTCACGGTTCGCGAACTAGATTGGTCAGCATGTATGGTCACGATCCGGATTAGTCAGCTTGTATGGTCATGATCCGACCCCGGGGGTAGCCACGATCCGATCTCAGGGGTGGTCACGATCTGACCACAGGGGGTGGTCACGATATGATCCCGGGGTGGTCACGATCCGATCTTTAAAAATGCCAAAATCTAGGGTTTTCGGTATTTCTGCATGCATTCATGGAAACAGACGTAACTTTCAAACCGTAAGGCCGATTGGACCAAACAAAAGCTCTACTTGAAGCTAATTCAAAGGGCTACAAGTATTTAATGTGAATATATCCAAATGAGGTCATTTGATAGGGGTTTCAGGCCAATTTATACTGATGTTGTGATTTTGACCAAACTACCCCGAGTCTTCTGATGATGCTTCCAATGGCGGAGAGTGATGTTATCCAGAGATTCCATATGTGACAACATTTTCCAAAAAGTGTGTCGACATAATCTTTGCTTTGTGTCGCCCGGTCACAAAGCAGGCTAACATTTTGCCCCCCAAAGCACATCTTATCGCAGATGAGATGTGCTTTGAATGTGTTGAGCTAAATCTTTCTCGAACGTCATTTATCCTTGAAAGGGCTTTATCTTATTGTTGCATTTCTTCCTCGGGAGCTAGTCAGGCCAAGTTCTATGGAAAGATTATTCGAGACGATCAAGAAATTGTTTAAACCCCGTCGAATCAAGAGGTCTAATTCATTCATCAAAAATCATGCTAGATCGTTAGCTCCTGAGCGTGATCCTACGCACACGGATCGTTGCCAAACAACGTCATCATTCTACGCGAGTCAAGCGCATTGTCAGGTCAGACTTTCTTTTACATATGAGTCAATGCATGAAGTGGCCATCCAAATTATTGGGTAATTCAAGAATCTTCGAGCTTTTAGTTGGTATCTATGTAGTTAGGACAAAGCACATTAGAATCAATATATGAATTGATTATTTGTACTCAAGTTTGGACTGTCTTGATATATTGATATTGATCCAGGTTCATAAAATCACCTTTAATCGTAACAGTAAAGAATCCAAAGACCCTGATCACTCCGGATGGTGGTCAAAGGAGTCTGTAGTCGCTCTGGATCGCTTCCCTTCAATGTAACTGTGATTTGAATTTTTGAAGTCACATTTGACCCATAAGCTAGCTTATTTAAACAAGCAGGACACATCCTGCAAAGTTCTGAAGATAAGGTGCATATGCTTTAAATCTTGCTCCATGCGAGGGTCATCTTCAAAGTCAGTCTACGAATTTTAGCTTGTTCTCTCAGCGCCGTCGGATGAAAAGTGAAGTCAGGGCTTATGCCCCCAGTATTGATGGGGGTTGAGTTGAATCAATCAGGCATCTAATATTTGGTATTTTATACTTCCTGTCATCGCATCTGGTAAGAGTTGCAGGTTCAGTAATCTTAGTTGACCCAGATCATTCTGTATTATTTCTCAATTTAGCAAAAGTTGGAATCATATATGTAAATGGTCGAACCACATTTGCTTTGATATCGTCTCTTCTCTTTAGTCATATAGTGAGGATTGCCTCATCGGGCATCAGCGAATTCAGTTACTCCCATCGGATCAGTTGAGGAGTTAAGTAAGCTTGTTGAATGCGAGTTACTAATTGTCATTATGAAGTTAGTTGGGCCCCTCCGTTTATGCTTCAGCATAGTCTGAAATGGTCGTCATAGTCTTGTTGAGTCTCTTTCTCATGCTCGGTTCAATTGAACTTGACAAACAAGATCATGAGGTCGATCAGTGGTATAGATTCTTTTTGGAATTGCACATTCTTGTCATTGTTTTCCAGGGATTTTCCTTTGTCCTTATCGTTTCAGGAATTGGAAGGTGCTCCATTCTTTAGTCGGAAAAGCATCTTGGTCCTTCTTCTCGACGTTAACACCTTCTTGTCATGGAAGTATGCCCACCTCAGGGTTGAATTCATCAAAGCTTCTGAGAAAATCTCGTTATAGAGAAAATTTAAAATATGGGGGAATAACAGGGGATCCTGATGTCCTATGTGTAAGGGCTGTGATTGTTGTTATCCATATCATCTTGAGAAGTGCCGCCTCTCGAGAGGCGCTGAATCAAACTGGCAAGTAGGTTGCCATCAAAG
Organism: Allium sativum; assembly: GCA_030737875.1. NCBI lineage: Eukaryota > Viridiplantae > Streptophyta > Magnoliopsida > Asparagales > Amaryllidaceae > Allium > Allium sativum. The sequence goes on from CM060910.1 coordinate 622,963,260, forward strand.
AATTGTTACATATTGTCAATATCATGGTTGGTGCCCCCAGCATTGAATCTGAGATTACAAAGGGGGTCTTTGCTGAGTTCTTGTTTCTGCTTCGATATTGCCCCCGGGTCATAGTTCGAGTTATTCGATCCGACTGGGTTCCTGATCTTCGAATTGTCGCGTTCTTGCTTGGAGCTGAGTGTGAAATATCGCTTGAGTATCCATTCGGGTTGGGGCTAATGCTAGTCGTGCATGACCTGAGTTTGTTAAAATTCTTGCATTCTCATCTAGGATGTTGCAGGTAGTTGTTCTATTTACCATGTTTCCATCCATGATGTTCTGAATCAGAACCGCATGTTGCACGCCTGCTGATTGGTTTGTGTTCAATCCGAGCTGATGTTCGCTATCTGGCCAAGCCAAGTTCGTCATTACTTGAATTCAATTGCGAATTGATGATTGTTTCTTGGCCTTTCAATTGTCGTTGATTCCCCTAGCATAAAGTCTTGAAATAAGTGAAGATCGGCCTCAGGCTTCTTAGTTCCACATGAGTAGTAGCCGTCAATCAGGCTTCTATCATTAATTCTGAATATAGACATCGGGTAGTCAAACTATGTTGCCTAAGGCTCATATTTCGTGCCCCCGCCCATGGGGGTTTTGTTCTAAGTAGTAGACTTCGAATCCATGTATTTCATACTCCCTCTTCGCATCATGAGTCAGAGTTGGGTGAAAATCGATATGTTGGTACTCAGTCCATGCTAATGTCTTGTCTCATACCCAGGCCCTAATTGCTGCATAGGATATGCCTAGCCTTATCTGAACTTTCCATTCTAGAAGTAAGTTTGAACTAGAAAATGGACATTCTTTCTGCATCCATTTTGTGGACCTCAAGGGGCCTGTAAAGATCACAACATAAGTTAAATACAAGCACGTAAGCTATGTTGTTTGTGAATATTTTCAATGGTTATGCCCCTAGTTCAGGTGTAATGGCATAAGACAGATAGTCATATCAATTCCCTTTCAAATTTAGACGAAGGATGGTGTATTCTGGATAGTTGGGGAAATCTTTAATCCTGAATGCCACGATCGTGCAAATCGTATTATGACCGGAAAACCAACGATCGCTCGGGATCGTATTAAGGCCGGATAGAAATCAAAAAATCCCAGGGCTTCACCAGGTCCTTCCCAGTCGCGAATATTAAGTCGCATGGCATGTCATTGAATAATTCATTCGCAAGGCTTCCTTTCAGTCGCCGCCTTGAATTGCGTAGGAAGTTTAGCATTGGGCATTGGTGTCAGCCTCCTGCCAGTCCCCCTTTAGTTGCTTTCTACTGATCTGTTATTGTTATTGCGAGTGTGGCCCTTGCATTTTGTTTAGCTTTGTTCTTCGAACCTGCACTTGGTAAATGAAATTTTGTTTCTTTCTCATTACCATGCACCTGCGAGCATTCCATAAGCAAATAAGCAAATAGTTCGGGAAACATTATAAGTTATCAATGCAATTATAAATGAAAATGCACTAAAGTAGTATGTATGTATGTATGGGTATGCCCCCAATCAATCAATAACTTAGTGCCTGGCCAGAGCTTGTTGAGGATTGATTAGGACCATAACTGTGTTGCCCCCATGTCCGAACATGGAGGATTCGGGCTCCGCTTTCATTCTTTTTCCCAATCGTGTAACAGGATAGGAGCCCTTGAGTGGCATGTGTCATCATGCCTTTATACTCTCCTAATCCTTCAGCGGGGTAAGAGTTATTGTGGCACTAAGTGTCTAGCACCTTTATACTCTCCCGATCCTTCAGCGGGTTAGAGTTCGAGCTCGGTTCTTAGTCTGCTCCCCGATCCTTCAGGGGGGCAGAAGTTCTGGGGGCACTAAGTCTCTAGCGCCTTTATACTCTCCCGATCCTTCAGCGGGGTGGAGTGTATTTCGAGGCGGTTTTAGTCACGGTGCACCTTTACGCCTCATGGATGTTCTCTCTGGTCCTTTATACTCTCTCTCGAATCATGAGAGTTAGGGTGGTTTAGGCGAACGGTCATATCATTCGCCCCGGTGTTCCTTCTACACTCTAGTTCAAAGAGTGGGATTCTGCCGTTTCGGGTGTCATTCTCGACATTGGTTATGGTCCATGCTCCACGCTTCACTCTGGCAAATGGAGTTTTTTGGACAAGTGGTCGGGTCACACTCATCCTAGGTTTATATTTCTGTCCAAGCTCTGTGGATAGCATCAGTCAGTCAAACAGTTGGGAAACGTTTGCCAAGGCTTTGTGTTCCTCCAAACGATCTATGGGAGGAGTAGTTGGCACCAAACTTCGGGTACCTGCATCATTCATATCATATGAGTTAGTCATGTCAATAACTCAAGAGACATGTAAAAGCAAATTTCATGATTGGAAAATAAGAATATCAATGTACACTACTGCCCCCTATCGGGATTCATGTAATCTGGTGGCATCGAAGATAGAATCGAGCCATATAGATGGTCACACCTCATCCATCTGGAGTCGGACTCCGACTTTGCAATTCAATGATTTATGTACAATTATCTTGTGGTCTTCCACGTGTGGGCCAGCGATTAGATGGTCATCTCAGATCCACTTTGAGTTATACAATTTTCGTTAGATGCGGGGGCGCGACTTTGCAAACGATCAGTCCAGTCGGGCCCGTTACAGCAGTGCTCCATAATTCTACACGCGGATGTTAAAAGTCTGATCGGTACCAGATCTGAAGTACCTACACAATCCATATATATATTTTTCTGAGTTAATTACATCGGCAACTCATAAAGAATGTAAATATAAGATTCATGGTTAAAAAGTAGTCTTGTTAGAGGAATGAATATCATTCTAAGAGGGAATTGGAATTGCATGCTCTTTTCCGGTTAACTCTTCCTTATCCTGTCTCTGCTATGGGATGGATGCCAGAATCTTAAGATGATGACGAATATCTTTTCAAATTATTGCGGGGCGGCGATCCCAAGAATGAATCGATCTTTATCGGGATCTTGAGATGGCAAAGGCAGTTAGATAAATATCATAAGCAATTGATGAGGTCACATCTCCTTTGAATCGCCTTTTTGCCACCATGCTTAGGGTAAGGATAGAGTGTTAGGAAGTCGCGACTGTACCGCTAATGGAAGCACACTATCGCATTGGTGTTAGGATGGCAATTGGCATGAGAATAATGGATTTATGCTTATAGAAACTTTTGCACTTTATATGCTAGAAAATAGGATATTGCGGCTGGTGGGATAGTCATATCTCATAGATTTGCTGATAGGCCTTCGATTCCATATCGGGACAAGGGTTGGTGCGCAAACAATCAATCAGCTTTCGGGCTCAAGTGTTCCAAAACTTTAACTTTCCAATCTTCGAGCAAGACTAAGGCAGTCGGTTATACAAATCTAGGATGTATCAGCCTTGAATTAGATGTAATCTCGAGCGAACCGCGCTCGAATTTCCAGTTGCCCCCAGTGTCTGGGGCACGAGTTTGCTTGGAATATAATCGATGAAGGGAGCGGAAGTGTGAATCTTCACTTTCTAACACCAAAATGTCGTTCATCATAAGTTTCATTCGTGTACATTTCCCATCTAGCGGGAAGTTGACTAGTGAATCTGTCTAACCATTTAGGGCAGTGAATTTAGCAATAAGATTCATCAATTTCTATCTCAGACAACCTTCCATGGGAAATAAGCCATGTTGCCTTGCACTTCATATCTTGAGGCATAACAAACGATGGTACGCCATTCATTCTCGTTGCCTAAAGCATTCCGTGCTACAGGAAGTTTCCTATGGAGGTTGTCGATGATTCTCATTCGGGTGTAGTATCCAACATTGGATCAACTTCTATATGATTAATGGTCGGAGTTCGTAGTGTCTTGATTGGGATCATCTCTATCTAATTTGGATTGTCGAAACCTTCTAACTTGGTCAGATTATATGCCTTCTGACCTTCTATGTGCGGAATATGAGGCATGTTGTAACATTCCAATCCATCCAACAGCTCTTCTATTGGTTCTAGGTAAGCTGCGAGTTGTGGTTTCTTCGACTGGAATACCTTTCGAGCCGCCGTTCGGGGGTTATCTGCAAAACTCCAGCGTTGGATCGTCGATCATTTCTTTCACCATCTGTATACAGTTTCCAGATGCTTGATTTCATCTTTCATTCCGAGGGGCCATTTTCTTCATCTAACATATCCTCTTCGGGAACGGTACATTCAGCTATGAAGTTGGAAAATGCTTGCCCCCGTATGGACTTCTTTAGGAGGGAATTGAGATCAAACTAGTTCATCTCTATGTTCCATTCGAGCAACTTTTCAGATGCATCAGGTCATTGCATGTCCTGTCGCAGCGGCTCATAAGTGCATATAACAATCGGATGAACTTGGAAGTAGTAGTAAGGGAGATTTTTCAGAGCAATTAGCGAGTTATAGACGACCCTTTCAATTTTTGGGTAGTTGCGCTCTACCACAGCGACCTTCTTGTTCACATTATAGACTAGTTCCTGGACCATTTCCTCATTACGTGCAAGTGGTGCCAACTTTCCTGTCAAGCGTCAGACAACTTTAACTCTTTGTTGTTCATGGATGTTTATGAACATTGCAATCTGATCAGGGTTGATTTCGATTCCGTGTGAGCTAACTATGTGGCCAGGAAGCTTCCCCGACGCAACGCCAAACAAGCACTTCAAAGGGTGTAGCTTCATTTCAGATGTTGAACATCTCTGTAAGACTTGAAATGCAGTAGGTTGATCGCTTGGACTCCACAATTGCATCATCTATATGGACTTCCATGGGCCTTTCGCTACGGCTGTGGACCATACAATTTAGTAAGTGTTGGTATGTTGCCTCGGCATTCTTCAGTCTGAACGGCAACTCCATATAATAGTACAGTTCAAGGTCCATGATAAAACATGTTTATTCATGATCAGACACATGCATAAAAATCTTGTTGTAACTTGCACACTTGTCCATATGAGGGAGACGTTTGTGTCTAGTCATTGGATCCATAAGCCGCTCAATTCTGAGTGATGGGATTCTTCCTTTTGGGCGAACTTTGTCCAAATCTGAAAAATCAATGCATGTGCGCCATTTTCCATTAGCATTCTTGACGAGGATGGGATTTGATATCCAAGCGGGATGTGTGGCATCTCACTTCAAGACAGATTCTCTCATACGCCTTATTTGCATGACAGGGGAACACTTCTGTTTTATACTTGACAAGTGACTCATAACCTATGGTAAAATCCCGCGAGTATCAGCATAGGTCGAAGTGAACACATCCAGGCTCGCCTGCAAAAAGCATGTCAGTTCCCTCGTTCGGAAGAGGTCTAAATGAGATCCGATTTCAAGACCTTAGTCAGGTCAGCGTCAACAATCGGAATATGCACAGTTGCATCATTAGATGTCACCCTTCTACATCTGAATCACCATCCTCTTTGGGGTCCATGTCTTCGGGCAGATCAACGGGCAATTCCTTTAGTGATGCTCCCTTTATTCACAATATCGACACCTCCTTCACATTCCATTCCATCTGGAGGGGAAGTGTCTTTGGGTTTCACGCCATATGTGTTGTGTAGCATATTCTAGCCAAATAGTTATCTTCTCCAATAACTTGGTCACCATAGACCATTACCACTCCATCTTCGGTTGGGATATTTAGCAATAGGCAGTAGGGTGCAATGAAGGCTCTGAATTCTATTGGAGCTGGTTGGTCGAGACCTTGATCAGATAATCTTAAATGCAATAGCATGGCTGGCAAATGAAGTGGAGAGCTAATGGTTGATTCATATTTTCGTTAATCTTAAGCTCTCATCTCTTGACCAAGGTCATATGGTGATTGATGAGCAATCAAGTTGTTATCACTTGTGCAAAGATCCATATGTCCGATCATGGATTGCGGCAGTTCAACTGGTACCTAACTATGGGCACCAAAGTGTGTTGATGTGACTCCTTTATAATGGAAATCATCTTCATTAATGCTGTGGATAGCAGTTATGCATTGGAAAGGTCAGCTAAGTTCTCCCAGGTATAGATCGTAGGATATTTGTCTTTCATTACACCATACAAGTGAATTGTAGATTTGTAATAATCCTTAGTCACTTTCTAGTATATTGTCATTGCGAGTCATCGTTGCTATGATCATCCGAGTCTCCAGAATACTGCCTGGACGGTTCCATGTTAATGCCACTTGGGACCCCACCCATCGGATAGTTTAAGTCATGTAAACCAGGTGATTACTACTCGTTCATGGAAAACATCAGTTGCTTTGGTGAAAACAATACACCATCGGAACTCTGGGAGAAGAGGCTGCTATGAGACAATCATTATCTCGTATACTATCATATCCCTAATGTCAAATCTTTTCAATAGCTCCTCATATTGAATAACATCAATAAATAGGTGTTATGGCTCTGGGAAGAATCTCAGTCGTTGTCAATTAGCTGTCGATATGATTAGACTATGTACCGAATCTTGATTGGTAAGTATTAACTATGGGACAAAGCATACTCTAAGCTGAAGGCGAGCCATGCTCCGAGCCGAAGGCGAGGCCGTCAGCGGGTCCGGGCGCAACGCCGGTGGGGGTCCGCGGCCCCACAGTCCCGGCGGTGATCGACCTAGCCGGTTTGGTCGAAAATGCGGGCACCGCACGATTTTTTCGATTTTGGAAGATGGAGCCTTTTCTGAAATGATCCGAAAATTGTATTTTTTCCAAAAACTGTCATTTTTTGGGATCGAATCATGACCCTTGTTCATCATCACATTTCTGGGTCGCGGTTCGCTCACTTGCTCCAGGTCGGGTCGTGGAGGTCACTCCGGGTCGCTTCGTGATGTATTGAGCCGCTCGTGAATCAGATATATCTCCTGATCGCTATTGTCTTCAGGCTCGTGGTTCGCAAGTCCATCTGGTTCGTGGTCCAGCTTGGCGATCGGGATCATGTGTCGTGGTTTGTTTTCAGATCGGTTCATCAGCGTGCCATCTACACGAGTCTACACCCACGAGCCTCTTTTAACTCTACAACATCTTCAGGTCGTTGTAGCCCTGCGGATCGTGATAGCATCAATGGGTCGGGTCGCGGTACCCCCTGCGAGACGCGAGCCGGTCACCTACTGCTGCGCGTTATCTATTCATTCTTCATTTGGTCGTGAAGCTTGCGATTTCTTTGATTTCTTCGGAGCCACAAGGTTTTGATTTTCTCAAATCAACGAAAACTTTAAAAATGGTTGAAATGCAGATTGTTTTCTTTGAACTTTCAAATCCAAATAGTAGAACAACAATCCGATATGCTGAGAATTCAATTCTCAGGGAAAGCACCAAAATGTTAGACCAAAAAATGGTCCTAACACCCAAATTGTAGTATTTAGAGCATAGGATATGAAGAAATAACTAAAAAATACGAGAAAAAGCAAGACAACGGGATTTTTATAGTGGTTCTGCGTTAACGAGCCTACGTCCACTTCATGTTTTCTCATTTCATTCACAGATTACAATTACAATGGATATTGCCTCTCAATCACTCAAATTCAATGAATAATTCTCTCTGAATTCATTTATTTTATTGAGGAAGATGGTGTTTATTTATGGGGAAGTGTTAGCCATGGATGTTGAGATGCTAAAAGTCCTCTGAAAATGCCCTCTAGAGATGTATTTATAGCTGTAGGAGAGCTCATAGGGTGATGAGGTCGTAGTAGAACACGTGGCACCGGATCCGGGAAAGTAGGAGCGATCATAGCCTTGAGAATTGGTCAAAATCTGCATGTGTAGTAGCGGGTCCTGGTCGCGGTTCGTGGTCACAGTTCGCGAACTAGACTGGTCAGCAAGTATGTCACGATCCGGATTGGTCAGCATGTATGGTCACGATCCGACCCCGGGGGTTGCCACGATCCGATCTCAGGGGTGGTCACAATCCGACCCCAGGGGCTGATCACGATCCGACCCCAGGGGGTGGTCACGATCCGATCTCAGGGAGTGGTCACGATCCGATCTTCAAAAATGCCAAAATCTAGGTTTTTCCATATTTCTGCATGCGTTCACGGAAACAGACATAACTTTCAAACCGTAAGGCCGATTGGAGCAAACGAAAGCTATACTTAAAGCTAATTCAAAGGGCTACAAGTATTTGATGTGAATATATCCAAATGAGGTCGTTTGATAGGGGTTTCTGGCAAATTTATACTGATGTTGTGATTTTGACCAAACTGCCTTGAGTCTACTAATGATGCTTCCAATGGCAAAGAGTGATGTTATCCAGAGATTCCATATGTGGCAGCATTTGCCAAAAAGTGTGTCGACATGATATTTGCTTTGGGTAGCCTGGTCACAAAGCAGGCTAACATATACTTTTTGGAAATTATTGAATCAAAACTAGTGTTTTAAAATGAGTTTTCTAAAGTGTAAAAACATATAAAAATATAATATAAACATATTTATAAAAGGGAATTTTCACTTAAAGGGCTTCCTTTATGCTAAAAATTTATTTCTAGGACACAGGCGATGAATAATTATTTTCTAGGAAAAATTAAAAAAACATTCGCCCATCGCGTCTCATTTTTCTCAAAACAGGCGATTCCATTAAATCCTAGATCCCAAATTCAATCTTCTCAAACAATCTGTTCTTCTCATACAAGTCAGCATTCTAAAACTAAGTAAAATCATAAAATTGCTAGTACCCTACAGGTCAGAATCTACTTTTTCATCTTTTACCATTCAACATTAACCGAAGCAACTAAGCATTATAAATTGCTTCTTTTCAACTATTATTCTCCTTTTTTGTATGCTTGTAAGTCCTGTTTTTGGTTGTTTGATTATTACTGATGGTTTTTTCAACTATTATTCTCTTTTACGTAATTATGAGTAATTTTTAAGTTTAACTAAGTTGAACTATTACTTGAGTGTATGCTTGGCATACATTTTACCAAAATAGAGAACTTAGATTATGAAAATTATCGTAAAACTGCCAGTTTTAACAACGGCTAATTCTATTCATACACCTATAATTCCTTAACACACACCGTAAAATGAAATAAAATAACATACACCAAAAATTTCTTTTCATACACCATGTCTTTCACAAAATTATCCTTTTATATTTTCATCACCTTTTCCCTCTTTAATCTTAAATTATATAAAACTAGGAATTCACTGCAATATATTTACTTAAAATTAAAGAAACTTTAATTTTTAACATTAGTATTTTAAATTATTTCATTGTTTTATTTTTAAATCACTTTTAATTTTTGATGATGGAAATTTGAACTTATTATTTTTAATATTATAAAGTTAAACTAGTTAAATTTAAATATGATTGGATTTGAATGAAGGATTGAAGAATTTAGTACTCCGTATAACATTAATATTAGTAGTTAGTTTTAAAATTTTATATTATTTAATTAAAGTGGAAACTGTCAAAAATAACTGTATATAAATGTTGCTTGTAACAACATGAAGATATTTTAATCCTCAAAAGAAACATAAATTTAATTTAACTAATGATATACATTAATATATAATTTACTCACTTTATAAGAGAAATTATATTGAATATACATAATGCAAACAAGGGAGAATTGTATATATTTTCGTTCTTTAATATTGACTCTTTTTTAATAAGGTCGTTTTGGTCTAAAATTTTATTTAAAATCTCATGGTGTAAGTAAAGCAATTTACGGTGTTTGAATAGAATTTGCCTTTAACAACACTTGTTCAGTATGTCCAAACTGCACAAATATATTTAACTAAATAACTGATAGAGATATCATTTTATCTTTTGATATAAAAAAATATAAAAGAAAATATCTTTAAGTTTTTATAGTTAATACAATAATTATTATTACTTTATAGCAAGATAGTAATCGTCATTATAAACTAATCATATTTATCTTTATACCAATATAAACTATCTTTATGAATATTTTTGAAGCTATAAATATATTTGTTTTAAAAAGATATACAACATTATCTTTCTATACAGATATTGAATTTTAAATGATTATTGTCTTTAAACAATCAAATATACAAGTTATTATAGAAGTTTTGTTAAATTACTAAAGAAAAAAATTTAAAAAAAATATCTTTATGAATATTTTTGAAGCTATAAATATATTTGTTTTAAAAAGATATACAACATTATCTTTCTATATAGATATTGAATTTTAAATGATTATTGTCTTTAAACAATCAAATATACAAGTTATAAGAGAAGTTTTGTTAAATTACTAACAAAAAAAGTTAAAAAATTATCTTTATGAATATTTTTGAAGCTATAAATAAATTTGTTTTAAAAAGATATACAATATTATCTTTCTATATAGATATTGAATTTTAAATGATTATTGTCTTTAAACAATCAAATATACAAGTTATTAAAGAAGTTTTGTTAAATTACTAATGATTTTTTTTATAAAAGATATCTTTATGAATATTTTTGAAGCTATAAATATATTTGTTTTAAAAAGATATACAACATTATCTTATGAATATTTTTGAAGCTATAAATAATTTTGTTGTAAAAAGATATACAATATTATCTTTCTATATAGATATTGAATTTTAAATGATTATTGTCTTTAAACAATCAAATATACAAGTTATTAAAGAAGTTTTGTTAAATTACTAATGATTTTTTTATAAAAGATATCTTTATGAATATTTTTGAAGCTATAAATATATTTGTTTTAAAAAGATATACAACATTATCTTTCTATACAGACATTGAATTTTAAATGATTATTGTCTTTAAACAATCAAATATACAAGTTATTAAAGAAGTTTTGTTAAATTAATAACGAAAAAAATATTAAAAATATTTTTATAAATATTTTTAGGGCTAAAAATGTATTTGTTTTAAAAAGATAAACAAGTTTATCTTTCTATACACATGTTGAATATTAAATTATTATTGACTGTAAACAATAAGATGTACAAGTTATTAAAAAAGTTTTGTTAAATTAATAAATAAAAAATATTTTATAAAAACTAACTTTATGAATAATTTTGAAGATATAAATGTATTTGGTTTAAAAAGATAAATAAGTTTATCTTTCTATACAAATGTTGAATTTATATGATTATTGTCCGTAAACAATCAGATTTACAATTTGTTAAAGATTTTTTTTCAAATTACTAAATAAAAAAATTTAATATAAACTATCTTTATGAATAATTTTGAAGATGTAAATGTATTTTTTTAAAAAAGATAAACAAGTTTATCTTTCTATAAAAATATTGAATTTTAAATGATTATTGTCTCAATCAAATATACAAGTTATTATAGAAATTTTGTTAAATTACTAACAAAATTGATATTTCAATGCAGGAAAGCTGCGTACGAAAAATTCTAGTTACGCTAATCAAAACATAGCATTTGAAGATACACAACAATGTATCTTTATCGACATTAAAGGAGATAAATGTTCACATATGACGAATCAATCAAATTCTTTTTGTCATATACACAGCTAGACAATGCAAAATACAACAACACCTCCACGGACTCCTATTGTAAGCAAACAAAATTTTACACTATTAAATGCAATATTTAGACAATATTATAGTTATATTCTTTGATAATAATTTTATTAACCGACAACACATGATTACGTAACCATTGTTAAAGACAAAATATGTATATCATATTGTGAGTTAACATATAAATTGTGTTAAAAGATAAATTTGTTTAACTTTTTGTAAACATGATATATTATTCATGTGGTCATTTAAACTTATTCTAATTGACTTCCTGCATTCTTAACCAAAAGCTAAATAAAAATATTATTCTGTATTTAACTTTAAATTATTTTCTTTTAGTAATTTTGTATAACAGGTTCATACAATCAACTTCACTGAAGCAGAGAAACAAATACTGCAGTCAGCCCCATAGCTACAGGAATGTGTCCACTATCATCCATAATAATGCTTATATGCAAATTTGGACAAGAACTCCGACCCCGACACCGAAGATGATGTAGATAATTATGAAGTGCAAAAAAGGGGTGAGGAAAAAATTAAGGGAACTAATAGGTGTAATTTAGATGCATTCTACAAGGTGATGACTACAATAAAGGAAAAAACATATTCTCTTCTCATGCAATATCATATATAGATAGAACACCTTTCAAGAAATTATTTCATATATTTTTGGACGGTAAAATCAAAAGAATGGATATTAGAAAAAGTGCAAAAAGTTCAGATGAAGTCATTACATCATACGATAGGGAAGAGAAAGCATTTAAAATAGGAGATGCAAGGGTTAAATTGACTGAAGAGGATATTAGTTTAATACTTGGAATTCCATTAACCGGAAAGAATATATTCCCAATTGGAATTATTAGTAGGAATAACTTGGATGAGGAGTACTTAAGTTTTTTAAATCGACATTTTGAGTTGAATGAAAGGTTAAATAAGAAAAATTTGATTAAGAGAATCAAAATACTGATTGAAGAAAGGAACGGAAGTGAAGATATAGTGAAATTACTTCTTTTGTTACTAATTATCACATTCATCTTCCCTAACAACCAATTCTACTTACAATGGGGAATTATTCCTAAATTGTTGCATTTGAAGAAAATAAATTCAATTTCTTAGGCAAAATCTATTCACACACACGCGTCCCAAAATGTTGAAAAATTTGCTAAAGACCCAAGAAATACGCCCGGATGCTCCATGATATTATTGGTATGTATTTTATATTTAATACTGTACAATGAATTTATTTAGTATTAAAAATTAACATATTGTAATTTTTTTATAGTATTGGCTTTGTGAAAAGACACAAATCACTAAGGTTAAAGAGGGATGCGAAAATGAAAGGCCAAGAATAGTAAAATGGGATTTATCGTTGTTGAAAAACATATCAATTCAATCCATTAAGTCAGAAAAGGTAATTTTCTTATGTATTGTTCCTTGATGATTATATCATTTTACTGTTAATTTTAAATTTTAACTTAGTTTTTAACACACGTGTAAAAAGATAAGAACTTTTATCTTTTTAATTATTTCCTGTTGTTATTAACCACACCTTTGAATAATCTTATGAATATTAATCATTTTTGTGTATTTTCACATAGAAGTCAAATATATTTGCACATATTAAACGAATCAACAATATGAATTAACAATATTGTTTTCCTAATTGTATTTTTTCAGTTCGCAAAGAGATTCAACAAAATTACGAAAGATGAAAAAGTTTGACACGACCCGAACTTCCCCACGAAGGAAAGCCCAGATTGAGTTGAGAACAAGCCACATCGGAACACAACCAGAAGAACAATTCATTGCTAATTACAACAATTTCATCAGAATACAAGAATTTACAGAGTATGAATAAATAAAATACATTTGATAAATATCAGAGATTACAATATATTACATAGCAGCGGAAAAATAATACAAAACACAACTGAAAGGAATATACGGATACAGAGCTTTCCAAATATCATTCTAGCAGTAAATTAGGATCCCATGAATATAAATCCACAAAACCAAAACTACTAGCTGCCCGTGTGGACAATAGGGGCACTCAGAGTTTAGGTTAAAACAATAAACTCCAGGTCAGTCATGTGACTGGTGTGGGAACTAAAATAGTTATTAATTTTTACTTTAAAAGTTTGGTAAATCAAGGGACCACGCCGTATAACATGGAATGGGTTTCCCCCCAAGAATACCAGTGCATGAAACAAACAGCGTAATGCTAAATAAAGAACAATGAAGCTATTATAAGACCCAGGTCCCATCACATAATGCAACGCAAGCTGGAGGATAGGGTTTTACTTTATGATAGCCAAAGAATGCTTGATACATTAAATTTCATCTTTTATTATTACTATAAGTAAAGAAAACAACTTTAAATATAAATGTATCAATCATAGACGGCATGGGTACCATATATCATGTCGCCATACTAGTTCTACAAATAAAACCGCATGATATCTTATTGGAAGTTGGATTTCCATCGTGAACCAAAGCAAGGGATCATCCTTACCTTTTTGAGACAATCTAGCCCATGTCTCAGGCAGGTACTCTGTCAAGCCTTTGGATCGTCAGGGCCGGTCCACTCGATGTGGATTAAAATGTCTGAACACTACGTTTCCCCGCCCTATGGGGCGTCAATGAGCCAAATGACTCCATGGACCCCGGATCGACCGATATAACTGAGGCGCCTCGCTATCCATCATCTACATAAGTAAAATGCCAGGGCGTGTAAAACGCTGACACCACTCCTAGTTATAAGGAAATGCATGCCCTCCCTGATGTCCTCTCCCATTTCTGGTCCACACCGGGGTGTGAGGCTCGCGAATTAACGCTACACAAAGCTACTCTATATTAAAGTCGTGCTTTGATTATCAACCACAAGACTCTGCTTTTCAGTAGAAACCTTGATCATTTGCATTTCAGCATGCCACACAGGCAATTCACGCTATGCAACCAATGTATGTCAATCACACAGAATGAAATCCAATGTTACACACACATCCCTTTACAAGTTCATTCTGGGTCTAAACGAAACCGGAGGCACCTTATTCCTCCCCCATATGTCCAATACAGGGGAGAGGCCCTCGCTTATCCATCAATCTCTAAGTACGTCGGGATGATCACCACTTATTACCACGTCTTGGGTGTACGACCCAAATCAAGACATCAGTAATCATACAAATGATGTGAAGACCTCTGGTCTTCAACCACCACCTTCATCCTCGACACGTCATCGAATCAGTTATTCCGAATGGGATAAACCCGGTCTTTCTGAATAACTCGCGTATATAATAAACAAGTGCTATAAAAACACAACATACGCCTCATTCCAAACCAGAATATTTCTCTATTCAAATATTCTTATACTTTAGGGAAGGTTCCCATTAATTTTATCTAAGATAAATTCTTTAAATTTATTCTTTAATCTTCCTTTGGATATCATTTCAATCTAATTAAAGATGCATTAAAACTTCAATTGGTTTTAATCTTCCCAAAAAATAAGTATCCTGCCTTTAACTGGGTTAAAGAACCAATGTCATTTAAAACACGGTTCACGATAAACCCAAAATCACATTCCACTCCATCAGCCTTTAATCGTAAATTAGCAAATGACCAATTCCCTAAGTATTAACCCTGAAGGCCGAAACCAACATCAGATCAATACCCATGAAACCATTCAACTTAACTAATCTCCAGTTAGTTTATGATTTTCTTAACTCCATTGGGTCTAAAAATAGTATTATTAAAGATACCATTCACGACAACCCAAATCACATTCCATTGATTATGGAATCTTCACGGAAAAACGAATCAATATCTAATTGATATCAATTTCCATATCCGACCATTAATATAAATGGAATAATGGCAATGCCTCTTAAATTCCATATGTATTAACGGTCCTCCTCCACAGAAGTTCACTTCGATTATTATCAAATCGAATTCCATTCAATTGCAATTTAATATATTAAATTGGAAAATGTTACTTTAGAAAATTCCCGTTAAATCTTAATAAAAAAGATTTATAAATCCCAAATCACATTTCACTGTAAATCGGGTTAAAATACGTATGTCGTTAAAAACACAGTTCACAATAAACCCAATTCACATTAGCCTCTAACCGTAAATTAGTAAGAAAACAATCCACTAATTATTAACCCCGAAGGCCGAAACCAACATCAGATCAATACCCAGGAAACCATTCAACTTAACTAATCTCCAGTCAGTTTCTAATTTTATTAACTTCATTCGGTTCAAGAACAATATTATTAAAGATACCATTCATGACGAACCCAAAATCCAATTTGATATTAAATACAAGGCTCTGAATATAAGATATATCGGCTTATATTCAATATCAAATTCTGAAATCAACCAATATCGTATTGGAAATAACGATATATATTTATATCTTTCAAATTTCCATAACAATATCTGTATAATCATGAAATCGAACATCAAAATATTTCGAAGATAGTTTCGATTCAAATCCATTTCCAATTTATATATTGGAAATTCTGGTTATTTTTAAAACCATTTCAAATCCAATTTATTTATTTTAAAAATATATGGATTATAATTCTAGTTCACAACTAGTTCATTTTGATAAAAATATATTTTTATCCTTCCAAATATGGAATTTTTCCTCTCAATTCTTTCCAAATCATTTATTATGATTTTACACAAATTATTGATATTTTTAAAAATTTTATCAAAGCCCGTACAGTTGGTTTCCATAAATGGCCATCGAACTGCATTTACAGCGACCTTTTCCAAATTTAATTTGGACATAATTCCAAATCCAACCGTTAGATTTCAAATCGCTAATATTCTTTAGAACGCTCATTTCGATACGAACCCAACGGTTCCAGTTTTAGGAGAATCCGACCGTCGTCTCCCGCAATGTCCATTCGAAGTCAATGGTCGAAATTCGCGAACTGCCGTAGCGTGGCGCGTTCTGTTCAGGCCATTATATTATATATATAATATATATTTCGTCGATTTCCATTTAAAACATATTTTATAAATTGTTTTAAATTCGTTTTCTAAACGATTTCAACTTCATATTCAATTTCCAATCAAAATTGAATATTCCATATCATCAACATGTAAATGATAATATTTTCAAACCATTAGATTTTGAAATCAATTCTTTTTTGATATTCATTATAAAAATGAATAAAATCGATATAAATATCGTACACGTCAAATGACATCAATATAATCAACACGACTTTATATATTTAAATATATTCGTGTCCATCCCAAATCAGACATCAAAATCATCTTTTGATTCTTTTTTGAATATTATTTGAAAATATTCGTTATTCTAAAATAATTGTTATTTTAAAATATTCATTCTTTCTGAACTGGAACAGTCAATTACCATATAATTTGATTATATGGATTTCATACAATACATGTATACAACAACAGTGATAAATCATCATCCATCATCCAGAGTGCATTCTACACTGTATAAGCATTAAATATAAATATATAACGCTTATAATAGTCTGTCAACTAATCGATTGACACACAACTAATTATTGGGACTAGTTTATGTCATATATCATCCCAATACCTGTACGGGGTTTCAAACAATCAAACACAGGTTTTATTTGTGCAGTTGGGCGATGTGTAAAATTTATCGTCCCAATCAATATCAGTCAAATGTGTGTACATAAACAAATCGTCCGATTTGTTTATGGATATTTATTTTACTCATATACACGTTAAAAATTATATTTTTAACTATAAAATATTTATTTCCATTCCACATCAACAATCAATTTTTCACAACACATCAATCAAACAAACAAGTCATCCATGGTCTATGGACGACGGGTGTCGGGTGCCGCTAAATACCGTCTGCATCCAAGTAAATGTTTCAACTAGAAATTAAATAAAAGTGAGAAGCTCTCACCTTGGGGATCCACTCCTCTAGTCCTTATCTCTGAACGGTCTATAATCCATTTTGCTTTCAGTCAGTTTCATCGCACTCTTTTTCACACAGTTCATAGTAAAAATCGCATTTTTATTATTCAGTTTTTTATATAAAAAACATATTTTTACATCGTTACTTCGTTATAAAAATTATATTTTTATAACGCTTCTTTCTATATAAAAATTATATTTTTATAACGCTAACTCCTATATAAAGATTATATTTTTATAACACTTCATACAAAAATCACATCTTTCTTCTTATACCGTTCGCATAAAATCGCTTCTTTAATTAATAAAAATCCTACTTTTTATAAATCAAATCTTTTCGTTAATAAAAATCGAATCTTTGGATTCATAAAAATCTTTGCTTTATATTCATATTTATAAATATCTTACCTTTCATGTTAATAAAAATCTTGCCTTTCCTATTTATAAAAATCTTGCCTTTCATGTTTATAAAAATCTTGCCTTTCATGTTTATCCTATATAAAAATCATATTTTTGATCTGCTACTTTATAAATAAAAATCAAAATTTTAGTTTGCTACACATATAATAAAAATCATATTTTTATTCCTTAACAAAAATCACATCTTTTCATTTGCAAAAATCATATATTTTCCTTCCTTTTTATAATCAAAATCATATCCCTTTTACAGAGGATAAAACCGTATATTTGCTAACATAAAAAAATCAGAAGGACTTACAATTTTTTTTCTAGGGTTTCGGATTGGCGGCGGTGTCGGAAGCAAGGGGTGGTGCTGCGATGGTTCAAGCGGTGGGATGCTGGGGTGGCACGCTGTTGAGAAGGAGGATCGCAATCATGGTCATCGCGTTCGAATTGGGGACTCTCGTGGCATGAAGTGGCGCTCGCGACTGGGAGTGAAGGGTGAGATGAACGGCGATGGAAGGGGGCCCCAGCAGCGGCGCCGGCAGCGCATTTGAGGCGGTTGCGATAGGGCACCATCGCCCCTATTTTTATTTCTTTTTTTTATCGGGTATCGAGCTTCTGATTTTGGGGGGGAGACCGAATATATAGGGGGGTTATATTATAATTTAATTATATTATATATTTTATTTCTCCATTAAAGTTGACTTTCCCTTCAAACTCCAATCGAAACCCAACGACTATCGTCCCTAGCTGATTACCCCCATTCCGAACATAATGGGATATGTTCCGCAAGCTGATTCGACGGTTACGATCAGTTTTCATTTAAATTAAAATGTAATTCAATGTATATTGAATTTGAATGCACATTTTAATTTACCAGGGCCACATACGGACTCTAAAAATTCTAGAAAAATTATTTCTAACTTCGTATTGACGATACAGTTCTAACAAAACTAATTTCGTCCAATTTTGAGACCGTTTGAAAAATGTCCATTTTCTGGTCGATCCAAATTGACTAAAACTGTCAAAACACGTTTTCTTACGCCACGCTCACATATTCATTCATAAAATTATGATTTTTGGAATCTAGCAATAACTTGACATCCCAGATCCAAAAAAGTGGTTTCGTCGAAAACGGGGGCCGTTTGCAAAATTTCCATTTTTGAGGGCCAAAAATTCCATAACGACTAGTCTGAATTTTCAACTGGGCATAACTTTTTATTCCCGCTATGAAATTTCAATTTTTCGGATCCGTTGGAAAGATATTTTCAATTAGATCCTATTATTTTTGATTTCGCTAAAATCCGATTTATTTTGAATCCTGTACATTCATTTGAAATTTAAATTCGAATTTTCAAACTACCGCGTCATTTTCAATTCCTTTTATAATTAAAAATAAATATTTATATTCTAACGACGATTCAAATAAATATATACGTTCTAATTCTATTCAAAATAAATTTATCGTCGTTATTATTTAAAATAATTCATTTTAAATATCCAAAATTCAAAAAAAGAGTCAAAATAAAATTTTTAAATTGGCTCAGATTTTCCAGGTTGTTACAATCTCCCCAACTTAAAAACTTTTCGTCCTCGAAAAGGAACGAAACTGAAAGTTGTTTTACAAACCAACTCAACTTTGATTATTTTCATTATGGCTTAAGTTCTTCAACTTTTCAGTTTCTAAGAACTTTTCAAATTCTTCAAAAATTTGGCTAACACCCTAAATTTTCGAAAAATTTCGCCATAACCTCCCCAGCACGGGAGCACCGAGAATATCCCGAAATTTCCATACAGGCCTCTCTAATCCAAAAACAAAAAGAAACATCCAAGCAGCTAGCCAATCGGCTCATAAAATCATCAAAAACCCCAAGAAATACAATAAACCTGTACCTATTTGTCAGGCACCAATTTTATTCCTCTGCTTTAGCCTCCTTGCAATGACCTGTTCAGTGGATACACATGTATATGTACATGCATGCAATTGCAAATAATTTTCAGTACAGTTCAATATTTGGTACAATTTGGCTAAAATTTACCTTTCTTTCGTATGTTGGTTTAAATGAATAATCACACAACACAATCATCAATCAATTAGTTGATTAGCTTTTCAAATTCATAACTTTGATACATAGTCCAAAAATCAGATTTTTGATGTCAATTCACAACAATAGACCCTATCTAGTTTTGTTTCTCACACCAGTCAATTGGAAATATATAGAAATTCCACTTTCGAAACTCGAACACAAGTGTTGATGATGACATGCCATCATCAGAACCATCTCCGGGCGACTAAAGTGTGATTCTACATCTATCCAGTATATTAAAACTTCGAATATACGTTTGCAAGGCGTATATGCAAAATCTTTATATATTGGATTGCCCAATTTCAATACAAATAAATATTCAAATACATAGAATATGGTTTAAATTTTCAAAACAAAAATTGTTTTCATTTGATTATTTTAAAACAATACTCTTCACACTCATTCTAGGATACTACTGATCCCATCTCTAACGAGTCATTCTCATTGGATATTGCTAGTCCAATCTCTGATGAATTCTTTCGTATGGTTCTAATGTGTCTTGTTCTCCGAGCTCTGTAAACCAAAGCTCTGATACCAAACTGACATGACCCGAACTTCCCCAGGAAGGAAAGCCCGGATTGAGTTGAGAACAAGCCACATCGGAACATAACTAGAAGAACATTTCATTGCTTATTACAACAATTTCATCAGAATACAAGAATATACATAGTATGAATAAATAAAATACATTTGCTAAATATCTGAGATTACAATATATTACATAGCAGCAGAAAAATAATACAAAACACAACTGAAAGGAATATACGGATACAGAGCTTTCCGAATATCATTCCAGCTGTAAGTCAGGATCCTGTGAATATAAATCTGCAAAACCAAAACTACTAGCTGCCCGTGTGGAAAATAGGAGCACCCAGATTTTAGGTTAAAACAATAAACTCCAGGTCAGTCATGTGACTGGTATGAGAACTAAAACAATTATTAATCTTTACTTTAAAAGTTAGGTAAATCAAGGGACCACGCCATATAACAAGGAACGGATTTCCTCCCAAGAATACCAGTGCATAAAACAAGCAACGCATGCTAAATAAAGAACAATGAAGCTATTATAGGACCCTAGTCCCATCACACAATGCAACGCAAGCAGGAGGATAGGGTTTTACCTTATAATAGCCAAAGAATGCTTGATACGCTAAATTTCATCTTTTATTATTACTATAAGTGAAGAAAACAACTTCAAATATAAATGTATCAATCATAAATGACATGGGTAACATATATCATGTATCCATACTAGTTCTACAATTAAAACTGCATGATGTCGTATTGGAAGTTGGATTTCCATCGTGAACCAGGGAAAGGGATCGTCCTTACCGCTTCGAGACAATCTAGCCCATGTCTCAGGCAAGTACTCTGTCAAGCCTTTGGATCATCAGGGCCGGTCTACTCGCTGTGGATTAAAATGCCTAAACACTACGTTTCCCTGTCCTGTGGGGCGTAAATGAGCCAAATGACTCCATCGGCCCCGGATCGACCGATATAACTGAGGCGCCTCGCTATCCATCATCCATATTAGTAAAATGCTAGGGCGTGCAAAATGTTGATACCACTCCTAGCTAGAAGGAAACGCATGCCCTCCCTGATGTCCTCTCCCGTTTCTAGTCCACACCGGGGTGTGAGGCTCGCGAATAAACGCTACACAAAGCTACGCTATATTAAAGCTGTGCTTTGACCATCAACCACAAGACTCTGCTTTTCAGCAGAAGCCTTGATCATTTGCATCTCAGTATGCCACACAGGCAATTCACGCTATGCAGCTAATGTATATCAATCACACAGAATGAAATCCAATGTCAGAAACACATCCCTTTACAAGTTCGTTCTGGGTCTGAACGAAACCAGAGGCACCTTATTCCTCCCCCTTATGTCCGATACAGGGGAGAGGTCCTCGCATATCCATCAATCTCCAAGTACGTCCAGACGATCACCGCTTATTACTTCGTCTTGGGTGTACGACCCAAATCAAGACATCAGTAATCATCCAAATGATGTGAAGACCTCCGGTCTTCAACCATCGTCTTCATTCTCGACACGTCGTCGAATCAGTTATTCAGAATGGGATAAACCCGGTCTTTCTGAGTAACTCGCGTATATAATAAACAAGTGCTATAAAAACACAATATACGCCTCATTCCAATCCAGAATATTTCTTTATTCAAACATTCTTATACTTTGGGGAAGGTTCCCATTAATTTTATCAAAGATAAATTCTTAAATTTATTCTTTAATCTTCCTTTGGATATCATTTCAATCTAATTAAAGATGCATTAAAATTTCACTTGGTTTTAATCTTCCCAAAAATCAATATTCTTCCTTTAACTGGGTTAAAGAACCAATGCCATTTAAAACACGGTTCACGATAAACCCAAAATCATATTCCATTCCATCAGCCTTTAACCGTAAATTAGCAAATGAACAATGCCCTAAGTATTAACCCCGAAGGCTGAAACCAACATCAAATCAATACCCAGGAAACCATTCAACTTAACTAATCTCTAGTTAGTTTCTGAATTTCTTAACTCCATTGGATCTAAAAATAGTATTTGTTGACACATTTTTTGGCAAAAGCCGTCACACATGGAATTCCTGAATGATAACATGCTCGAGCGATGAAAACGACGTCAGAAGACATTGAGAGATTTGGTCAAAATCACATCCTCAACATAAACAGGCCCGAAACTCCTATCAGACGACCTCTTTTGGGCCCAAAAACAGCAATTACAAAGCTGAGCTCCATACCTTTTGTAGATCTCTGAGTTATCTTCAGTTTGAGCTTCGGTTTGGCTCAATCGGACTTACGGTTTGAAAGTTATGCCCGTTTCCGTAAACTGGTGTAAACTGGCAATTTCCTGGATAAAGCAACGAAGCAGCACACGATCGAAGTATGGATCACGCACCCTCAGATCGTCCCTCATCGGATCTCCCCTCATCGGATCGCCCTCCTCAGACCACGAACCGTTCATGGTACATCTCACGATCCGACCCGATCGCCAGCACTTCACTCCAGCTTCACTATGCCGCTCACGACCAGACTCGGCTCGTGATAGCCATATCACGATCCGACCCATGACCACGATCCGACCCCATGATCGCGATCCGAACTTCCGACCTGCAGATATGCTCCCTGTTTTGACCTATTCTCATGCCACATCTTGCTCCTATTATCCTGGATCGTGTGCCACGCACCCCACCACGATCCGATCCCCGCACCTGCTCCTGCGCAGCTTGTTCTGACCTATTCTCAAGGCTATTTTCACTCCAACTTGCATGGATCTGATTACACATGTCACATGACGATTTGGAGTTGATGTCTGGACGTTTTCCACCACATTTCGAGATTTTTGGGATGCGTGCCATATGTCCCATGAACCGCCTTCAGGAAACAGCTATAAATACACCATTTGAAGGCATTTTCAAGGGGCTTTTGGGCTCTTGCTCTTCATAGCTTCCACCATTACTGAAGTGCAAGGATTTTGCACCCTTCTTCACATAAATTCTCCTCTTCTAATCTCAATTAACACACGGATTGTGTGATTGCATGTAACTGATTCTTGTAATCTGTCAGTATAACAATAAGATTATAAAGTTGACGTAGGCTACATCTACAGCCGAACCACTATAAAAACTTTGTGTGTCTCCTCTTTATTTACTCTTTTCCGCATTCTGTGATCTGCATTTGGGTGTTAGGCCCAATTTTTGGTCTAACATTTTGGCGCGCCAGGTAGGGGGGCACACAAAAACTTCAACTTCTAGCTTGAAAGGAAACTTAATGGCGAACAAAAGGAAGAAGACTGGAACTTCTTCTCATGCCGACGATGCTGATGTTGAAGGCACAAGGAACGAGGCAAGTCAGGAAGCTTCCTCTCATGAAGACCCATCAGCATACCTGACTAGAGACGAGATGGATGGAGTTCTCACTGAATTGAGGACCCAGATGGCAAGGCAGGACGATCTCCTCCAGAAACAACAGGAAATGATCAACCAATTCTTCGCTCGGATGGATGGAAGGCCGAGCAACGCCCAAATCACTGGAAACGAAGCCATTGATGCGGCTCGAGTATCACCCAGACTCGGGGGCAACCCCCCCATTCAACAGCAGAACTCGTCTCGTGATACACCTCTGCACCGCGACCCGGATCGTGGAACACTACTAGGCTCACGAACCGATCCCAACAACTCGCTCCCGCCTGCTCAACAACAACCAGTTCGTGACCTACCTCCTGGACCCAGTCGGATCGCCCCCTACTCCACGATCCGGCCTCACGAGCTGGACTTCACGAACCTACCTCACGAACCGTCCCCCTCGAACCGGGTCGGGTCGCTCCCCTCGATTCACGATCCGCGAGCCGCGATCCCCAGGCGATAGCTCACCAACTTCCATCTTCTCCTGCATTCAACGCTGGGGGCACCAGCTCTGATTTTGGTAGTTTACAACAGCTTTTTGAGGGCAATCGACTCGCTGATCTGATTCAATGCCTCTCTAGAGGCCGCACTTACCAGAACGACGTGGATGACGTCAATCTTCACTCAGGAAATTAGAAATTCCCGCAATCCACCAGATTTCAAACTTCCACAACTGGAGCCTTACAACGGCAGGACAGATCCTACCGTGCATCTCATGCGTTACAAACGACATATGGAAGTTCAATCGGCATCGGAAAACGTCATGGCTAAATGTTTCCCCCTCTTTCTGACTGATATAGCAGCCATGTGGATTCGGCAGCTGGAAACAGAATCGATCAACAGTTGGAACATGTTGGTCGCACGCTTCCTTGAACAGTTTCGGGTCCACATCGCTCGACCCAAGAACGTCATGTCACTCACTACAATCAAGCAGAGGCCCAGAGAAACTCTGCGTTCTTTCCTGGAAAGATTCAACGTTGCAGCAGCATCAGTTTATCGTCCTGAACCATCGATGGTACTGATGGCAGCAGTATCCGGCGTTCTAGATAACTCGGAGTTCAAAAAATCTTTGTACCGAGATCCACCACGAAATCTTGGCGAATTCTACCTTGAAGCAGATAGATTTCTGCGGGAAGAAGATGCAACTTCCGAGAAGAAAACCCTCGAAGTCAACATGCTCGGGGATGGAGAACCGCCCAATCCTGGAAAAGGCAACGACAAGGGTAAAGGAAAGACCCCTGCTACAAATGATCGTAATGCTCCACCCCGGAGAGGGTCCAGATACGACAAATACACTGAACCGAATGGTACTCTGAGCAACATATACATGGATACAGGAGGTACTGCCTCCTATCCAAGACCTCCCAAGAGGGAGTCCACGCTAGCACAACGCAATTCTGGCAGACATTGCATATTTCATGACATAGACGGTCACAACCTGATGACTGCAGACATCTGCGAGATCTTATTGAGGATCGGGTCAGACGAGGAGAGCTACCTGAATATGTCACTCGACCAACAACGCCTACACCTGCGTTGCCACCACCTATTCCCCAGAGAGGGAACGATCCTGGATCGAGCAATCGCGGGATTATCATTCGCCGATCCCACTCGGCCGATCTCTTCAGTCTGCTGAACTCCGGTTCACAGTTCATGTTTTTAGGTTTTTAGGCGATTTCTCGCCCTCCTTTGTTTTCCCTGCATGTAATAAGAGCTGTCATATCAGCCCACACGCACGAAACCAACTCTTGGTCTCCAGCCGTGTCCGACAGTCGACTGCTGCATTTTCATGAATTAGCAATAAGCATTGAGCTCCGGCTCCCAACTGGATCCGTCCAGTACAAACATGAGCTCCGGCTCCCAACTGGATCCGTCCAGTACAAACATGAGCTCCGGCTCCTAACTGGATCCGTCCAGTATAAACAAATCTTCATGTGCTTTTCCTTGGTCGTCTTACTCCGGTAAGGCCGTTTTGGAGCATTCATGTACATTTCCTTGGTCGTCTTACTCCGGTAAGGCCGTCTTGGAACTTTCATGGCATTTCCTTGGTCGTCTTACCGGTCGTCTTACTCCGGTAAGGCCGTCTTGGAACCTTCATGTGCTTTTCCTTGGTCGTCTTACTCCGGTAAGGCCGTCTTGGAACTTTCATGGCACTTCCTTGTTCGTCTTACTCCAGTAAGGCCGTCTTGGAACTTTCATGACACTTCCTTGTTCGTCTTACTCCGGTAAGGCCGTCTTGGAACCTTCGTTGCTTTTCCTTGGTCGTCTTACTTCGGTAAGGCCGCCTTGGAACCACTCTAACATCTTCTCAGATGGCTTACTCCGGTAAGGCCATCTAGGAAATATTCTTGCATTATTTGTTTTATCTTCTTGAAGGTACAAACTCCTGGCCTTAATACGATCCGGCGTGATCGTCGCATTCTGAATTTGGATTTTTCAGATTATCCATAACACATCTTCCTTCAACCAACAAGATATGTTCTGGGGGGCAAACTTGTTGACACATTTTTTGGCAAATGCCGTCACACATGGAATTCCTGAATGATAACATGCTCGAGCGATGAAAACGACGTCAGAAGACATTGAGAGATTTGGTCAAAATCACATCCTCAACATAAACAAGCCCGAAACTACTATCAGACGACCTCTTTTGGGCCCGAAAACAGCGATTACGGAGCTAAGCTCCGTAACTTTTGTAGATATCTGAGTTATCTTCAGTTTGAGCTTCGGTTTGGCTCAATCGGACTTACGGTTTGAAAGTTATGCCCGTTTCCGTAAACTG
Source organism: Allium sativum (assembly GCA_030737875.1). NCBI lineage: Eukaryota > Viridiplantae > Streptophyta > Magnoliopsida > Asparagales > Amaryllidaceae > Allium > Allium sativum. Next base: position 622,989,833 of record CM060910.1, read on the forward strand.
GTGTAAACTGGCAATTTCCTGGATAAAGCAACGAAGCAGCACACGATCGAAGTATGGATCACGCACCCTCAGATCGTCCCTCATCGGATCGCCCCTCATCGGATCGCCCTCCTCAGACCACGAACCGTTCGTGGTACATCTCACGATCCGACCCGATCGCCAGCACTTCACTCCAGCTTCACTATGCCGCTCACGACCAGACTCGGCTCGTGATAGCCATATCACGATCCGACCCATGACCACGATCCGACCCCATGATCGCGATCCGAACTTCCGACCTGCAGATACGCTCCCTGTTTTGACCTATTCTCATGCCACATCTTGCTCCTATTATCCTGGATCGTGTGCCACGCACCCCACCACGATCTGATCCCCACACCTGCTCCTGCGCAGCTTGTTCTGACTTATTCTCAAGGCTATTTTCACTCCAACTTGCATGGATTTGACTACACATGTCACATGACGATTTGGAGTTGATGTCTGGACGTTTTCCACCACATTTCGAGATTTTTGGGATGCGTGCCATGTGTCCCATGAACCGCCTTCAGGAAACAGCTATAAATACACCATTTGAAGGCATTTTCAAGGGGCTTTTGGGCTCTTGCTCTTCATAGCTTCCACCATTACTGAAGTGCAAGGATTTTGCACCCTTCTTCACATAAATTCTCCTCTTCTAATCTCAATTAACACACGGATTGTGTGATTGCATGTAACTGATTCTTGTAATCTGTCAGTATAACAATAAGATTATAAAGTGGACGTAGGCTACATCTACAGCCGAACCACTATAAAAACTTTGTGTGTCTCCTCTTTATTTACTCTTTTCCGCATTCTGTGATCTGTGATCTGCATTTGGGTGTTAGGCCCAATTTTCGGTCTAACAGTATTATTAAAGATACCATTCACGACAACCCAAATCACATTCCATTAATTATGGAACCTTCACGGAAAAACAAATCAATATCTAATCGATATCAATTTCCATATCCGACCAATAATATGAATGGAATAATGGCAACGCCTCTTAAATTCCATATGTATTAACGGTCTTCCTCTACAGAAGTTCACTTCGATTATTATCAAATCGAATTCCATTCAATTCCAATTTAATATATTAAATTGGAAAACGTTACTTTAGAAAATTCCCGTTAAATCTTAATAAAAAATATTTATAAATCCCAAATCACATTTCACTGTAAATCGGGTTAAAGAACGAATCTCGTTAAAAACACAGTTCACAATAAACCTAATTCACATTAGCCTCTAACCGTAAATTAATAAGAGAACAATCCACTAAGTATTAACCCCGAAGGCCGAAACCAACATCAGATCAATACCAAGGAAACCATTCAACTTAACTAATCTCCTGTCAGTTTCTAATTTTCTTAACTCCATTCAGTTCCAGAACAGTATTATTAAAGAAACTGAAACGACCTGAAATCCCCCTTACGGGAAATCACGGATTGAATTGAGGACAAGACGAATCAGAACACAAACAGAAGAACATTTCATTGCTTATTACAACAATTTATACCAGAATACAAGAATATACAGAGTATAAACAAATAATACACATTTGATAAATATCTGAGATTACAATACATTACATAGCAGCGGAAAAATAATACAAAACACAACTGAAAGTAATACAAGGATACAAAGCTTTCCAAGTATCGTTCCAGTTGTAAACCAGAATCCTGTGAATATAAATCTGCAAAACCAAAACTACTAGCTGCCCGTGTGGAAAATAGGGGCACCCAAAGTTTAGGTTGAAACAATAAACTCCAGGTCAGTCATGTGACTGGTGTGAGAACTAAAACAGTTATTTATGACTTTACTTTGAATCAGATATATCAAGGGATGTAGCGCCCTGCCTCTATACCCACTATTGTCCGGTTAATTCCAGAGAAATGTCGCAGACCATAATGGAGAATGAGGTTTGTGAAGGGCGACTGATTGTATAATTGCTCCGTATGAGTAATTCACATCGAATTCTGATACCGATTAAAATTTCGACATGACCATTCGGTACATAGCGCAACTACACAATGACTATATGCAATCCGGAAAGCATTATAAAATAGCCAACAACAATATAAGTATGGTATATCTCAAAGCCAGACACAAAATAATCATATCACAAAGGCGGAATAGATATGAATAAACCAAGAATATGTACAACAAGCTAGTGGTCAACAAAGATCCACTAATACATGTACCAAGATCTACATAAAAGTATGTACACTATGATAGATAATGTCATAGGCACAAAAGTACATAAAACTGCAGAGACAGAGTAGCAAGCTGAAAGCGGAAGATCAATCCTGCTAGGAGTCCCAGAGGAGTACCTAAAATGACTCGGCCTGACCCGAGTATTATTTATAAGGAAATGAACAATAGACGGATCAGTCTAGCTGTACTTATCTAATAAACTGAGATAACAAGAGATATAACACAGGATGACATGATTCTACTAATAACATCTAATCATAACTAAATATGAAACATGGCATGTCAACACAACTATCTCAAAATAATCTCCTAGCTACCGTGGATTACAACATTCCAATAATCATAAATCATCAATAAATCATAAATCATCAAGAAATCATACATCACCAAGAAATCATAAATCACCAAGTAATCATAAATCACCAAGAAATCATAAATCACCAAGAAATCCTAAATCATAAAGACATCATAAATCACCAAGAAATCATAAATCACCAAGACATAATAGAAAACATCACCAAGAGGCGGGCCTGTTTACCAAAATGAGATACGATCTCTAGGTAGTGAACCCATAAGTTTGAGCCGAAGCTTTCCACGGTGCCGGGCTGCCGAAGCTCCCCACCGTGCCCGGGTTGTGACCCCGGAGAGAGGAAATCATAAATCATAGAAAATCATATAAAGTTGGACTGAAGTCTCATAGATGAAGGTCACAAATCGTATATTCCCACTCGGGCGATCGCGAACCAAACGACTATGTCATAGAGGCGGATACCATGGATCCAGGCGAATAGAAATTACTCCGAGCTAGTGAATATAAGAAAACAGCAACATGTCCCATAACCACATGCTATTCTCGAATATTTACGAACTCGTAATTGGTTTCTATTCAAAACAGAGAAAATCATAGAAGGAGCATTGCCACGGTTTTCAATCGGACGAGTCCAAGAATTAACCATCGAAGCAAAAGCAAGGGTTCATAGTCCTTGATTTTACTAAGATGTTTACTTAGATTTCTCATACGAATGAGGAAAAGGTTTATAAAATATATACTAGTAGATTTGAAGAAGGTTCATAAAACGATTTCATAAATTATCTTCGTATAATGAAGTAAGATTGGAAACCATTTTAGTACAAGAATTTGATATCTCCTAATAACATAAAATCTCTTTATATAAATTCAAAGTGGAAATAAACAATAGTACGATTGCCGAGGCAATCGATCAAGGGGGTTCACGTCACAATGACGTGATCTCAAATCATAAACTCACATCACGACAACATACATGAAATCAAGGGATAATGGTTGTAATTTCGATCAACGAACGAATCGAAATCCCAAACTAGCACCCAAAGGTTTTAAACTACATAGGAATAGACTCGAAGGATATCGATTTGATAATTCACGATTTAGAGGAGTGAATCATCTTAACAAGAGTATACGGGCTTTAGAATGATCACTTATTCAATTCACATCGTAAACAAATGTGAATCGGCCAATAAGGATCAGCATTGGAAGAATCATATGAAAATCAAAGTCGAGGAATCGAGATGCAGAAATCTGCGAACCAGAGAAACTGACAAGTCACAAACGAAGTTGAAATGGGTCGAAACTTGGCCGGGAATGAGCTCAAACGATACTAAACTATTGATCGTGGCCCATGGGTCAATAGCAGTTTCAGGCAGACAGACGTCTGTCACTGCAGGAAGCAGTTTTTTTATTTTTCTCGAGAGCCGGGACAGGCGTCTGACCCATTTTGGTCAGACATCTGAGCTATAGCAATTATTTATTTTCTCCCCCAAACATTGACAGACGTCTGTCCCCCTCCCGAACAGATGTCTGAGCTGTAGTATGGTCATTTTTGCTTAGGAAATGAGGTGCAAATTCTTCTCAGATGAGCTCAGATCATTGGTGATGGCTTATAACATTTTCTAATTGAAAATGAAGCCTCCTTAGCTCACCGAAAACACTCAAGAACACATACACACACATGCAAGCATTCATACAAGAGATTTGCGATGGTTTCGATCATAAGTTCAAAGGTGAACTAAATCTCAAACCAAAGCTATCAAACGTGATTCAAACTAGAACAAGATGGTTTGGCAATACTAAAGGGAAGCTACAAGAGCATGGGTGCACACAATAACTTCACCTATAACATATACAAACATTCACACAAGGTATTTGCAATGATTCTTGGTTATAAACTCAAAACGACCAAATTATCTAACCAAAGCAATCAAATGCAATATAAGTGAATTGTGAAGTCTTAGAACTTTGTCGGGGGACAATGGAGCTTCACAACCACGCCAAAACAACGCGCAACATATGAATGGATCATATGAGCACTCCAAATCATAATTTTCCAACTTAATGAAACATGAATACATGAAATCAACTTATTTACACTACCTTAACCAATTCACTAGCATACGCAAACTCAATGAACACTAAATTACACTTGTGCAAGCCATAAACTTGCGGCATAAATGTGAGTTCAACAAAGAACTCACCTTTGACTCATGAATGGCAAGAACAGGCTCCAACAAGGAAGAACAAGCCCAAATCCAAGCAAAGAAGCTTTCTTTCTTCAATCACTCCTCTCAAATCACCACAAGAGCACATATGAAGACTCATGGATGTTAGAACATCATAAAAATCAAAAATTGAGAGGAGAGAAAGGTAGAGATCAAGTAGAGAGAGCTTATGTAATAACCCGGAAATCTGGGCCAGTTTAAAAATTTTATTTTGGCAATTTAGTTGAATTTTGATTATTTAAAATGAATTATTTTAAATAATATCGATGAGAAATTTATTTTGAATAGAATTCGAACGTATATTTTCATTTGAATCGTTGTTAGAATATAAATATTTATTTATATTTATAAAAGGAATTGAAAATGGCGCAATAGTTCGATAATTTGACTTCAAACTTCAATTGAACATACCGGGTGCAAAATAAATCGGATTTTAGTGAAACCAAAAATATTTGAATCTAATTGATAATATGTTTCTAACGAATCCGAAAAATCAAAATTTCATAGCGGGAATCCAATGATATGTCCAGTTGAAAATTCAGAATAGTCGCTATGGAATTCAGGCCCTTTAAAATGGAAATTTTGCAAACGACCTCGGAGTTCGACGAAACCACTTTTGTTGGATCCGTGATGTCAAGTTATTGCTAGATTCCAAATTTCATAATTTTTCGAATCAATATGTGAGCGTGGCAAAGGAAAACATATTTGACCAGTTTCAGTTGATTTTAATTGACTGGAAAATGGCCATTTTTCTAACGGTCTCAGAATTCGATGAAATTAGTTTTGTTAGGACCATGTCGTCAATACGAAGCTAGGAAATATTTTTTTGGAATTTTTAGAGTTAGTATGTGACCCCGGTAAAATGAAATGCACGTTCAAATTCAATATATAGAGTTATATTTTGATTTTGACGAAAACTGATTGAAACGATCGAATCAGCTTATGTTACATATCCCATTGTGTTCGGAATGAGGGTAATTAGCTATAGACGATAGGCAGTGGGCCTTGTTTCGAGGTCGAATAAAAAAGTTGTTTTTTTTTAAATTACAAATAAATTAAATATAAAAATTATAACTTCTCCCTTATACGCCCCCCCGATTCATTTCATAAGTCAAGAAAAAAAAACCTTCCCAGCCCTAGATCGAAGTCGCCGCCGCCCCTGGGGCACGCGCCACCCACCGCGCCGCCGTCTCGGCCTGCCCCACCCCCATCGCACCTCCCTCTCTCCCCTCGCTCCTCTGTAGAAACCGCGACACCCACAGCCCACCGCACCCTCCTCGACCCCGACCTCCGATGCACCGCCCCTCCATTCCGCCTCACCACCTGACGAGATCCGACCGCTGCGCCCAGTTCGACCACCCCCTTCTCCAGCGTCGACGGCAGCAAGCGCTTCCCCCCTCTTCTTCAAGCAAACCCCCCTTCCATAAATCGAACACAGTAAGTTTTCATTTCATTAAAAACTGATTTTGTTTGCTTTTAAAAACTGATTTTATTTGATTTTAAAACTGAAAAAGATGGGATTTTTATATGGTGAAAGACGGGATTTTTATATGGTAGAAAGAATAAAAATATGATTTTTATATTATAGACAAAGTAAAAATTCGATTTTTATATATTGAATAGCGAAGTAAAAATTTGATGCTTATATTAAAAGTATATATAAAATATAATTTACGCATAGAAAAGAGCGTTATAAAAATGTATATGAAGAGAAATCAAAATATGATTTTTATTTATTGAAATGAAGTAATAAAAATATAATTTTTATTGTAAACAGCGGGACAAAAGACTGCATTGGAATTAAAAATATGATTTTTATATTATAGAGAAAGTAAAAATTCGATTTTTATATATTGAATAGCGAAGTAAAAATTTGATGTTTATATTAAAAGTATATATAAAATATAATTTACACATAGAATAGGGCGTTATAAAAATGTATATGAAGAGAAATAAAAATATGATTTTTATTTATTGAAATGAAGTAATAAAAATATAATTTTTATTGTAAACAGCGGGACAAAAGACTGCATTGGAATTTCAGTCAAATCCAGATAGTTCAGCAGTTCAATAGCAAAGCACGGCGGAGTGGAACCCTCTGTGAGAACTTCTCACCTTTTAAAATTTGTTTTCTAGTTAAAAATATATACTAGGATGCAGACGGTGTTTAGTAGCACCCGACACCCGTCGTCCATAGACCATGGACGGCTTGTATGCTTGGTTGTTTGATTTTGATGTGTAGTTGATTGTGTGATGTGATGAGAAATGAAATAAAATATTTATATAGTTGAAAATATTTTATAGTTAAAAATAGAATTTTTAATGTGTATATGAAATGAAATAAAATAAACAAATCGGATGATTTGTTTGTATACACACATTTGACTGATTTTGATTGGGACGATAAAATTTACACATCGCCCAACTGCACAAATAAAATTTGTGTTTGATTGTTTGAAGCCCCACACGGGTATTGGGGTGATATATGACATACACTAATCCCAATAATTAGTTGTATGTCGATCGATTGATTGACAGACTGTTATAAGCGTTGAATATTCATATTTGATGCTTATACAGTGTAGAATGCACTTTGGATGATGGTTGATTATTCATCGTTGTTATTGTATACATGTATTGTAGAAAATCCATGTAATTAACATTATATGGTAATTGATTGGGCCTCATTCCAGTTTTAAAAAGAAATATTTGCATAGAAATATTTGAAAAAGAAACATTTGAATAGAAATATTCAAAATAGAAATATTCGAAATAGAGTATTTGAAAATAGGAATATATGAAGCCATATTGATTTGATTGACGCCATTTTGATGTGAACGATATTTATATCGATTTTATTCATTTAATAAAGAATATCGAAAGTGATTTCTAAATCTGATATTTCGAAAAGAATTGAAATTCAAATTGAAAAATGAATATAAATGAATTCGAATTGAAATTGAATATAAATGAATTCGAATTGAAATTGAATATAAATGAATTCGAATTGAAATTGAATTGAAATGAATTTAAAACGAATTTATATTGGAATATTCAATTTTGATTTGAAATTGAATATGAAGTTTAAACCGTTTTGAAAATGAATTTAAAAATGATTTATAAAGCACGTTTTTAAAGGAAATCGACGAAGTATATATTATATATATAATATAATGGCCTGAATAGAACGCACCGCGCCGCGGCAGTTCGCGAATTTCGACCTTTGACTTCGAACGGATATTACGGGAGATCCGACCATTGGATTCTCCTAAAACCGGAACCGTTGGGTTCGTATCGAAAAGAGCTTTCTAAAGAATATTAGAAATTTGAAATCTAATGGTTGGATTTGGAATTATGTCCAAATCAAATTTGGAAAAGGTTGTTGTAAGTGCAGTTCGATGGCCGTTGATGGAAATCGACTGTACAGGCCTTGATAAAATTATTAAAAATAGTAATAATTTGTGTAAAATCATAAGAAATTATTTGGGAAGAATCGGGATGAAAAATCCATATTTGAAAAGATAAAAATAGATTTTTATCGAAATGAACTAGTTTTGAACTATAATTATAATTCTATTTATTTTTAAATAAATAAATTGGATTTGAAATGGTTTTAAAAGTAACCAGAATTTACAGTAATTGAATTGGAATGGATTTGAATCGAAATTGTCTTCGGAATATTTCGATGTTGGATTTCGTTATTATACAGATGTTGTTATGGAAATTTGAAAGATATTTATATATCGTTATTTCCAATACGATATTTGTTGGTCGTAGAATTTGATATTGAATATAAGCCGATATATTTTCTATTCAGAGCCTTATATTTAATATCAAATGAGATTTGGGTTTGTCATGAATGGTGTCTTCATTAACACTGTTCTTGAACCCAGTTGAGAAAAAGATTAAATCTTTTTATTTAGATTAAATGAAGTGTACCAATTAAATAATATTTAATTGGAATTTAATTGGTATTGATTTTTGGGTTTATCGTGAAGAGTATTTTAAATAACACTTGTTCTTTAACTCGATAATTAATGGAACGTGATTTTGGGTTGTCATGAACGGTATCTTCAATAATACTGTTCTTAGACCCAAAGGATTTAAGAAAATCAGAACCTAACTGGAGATTAGTTAAGTTGAGTGGTTTCTGAGGTATTGATCTGATGTTGGTTTCGGTCTTCTGGGTTAATACTTAGGGAATTGCTCACTTGCTAATTTACGCTTAGGGACTGATTGAAATGTGATGTGATTTTGGGTTTATCGTGAACCGTGTTTTAAATGACACTGATTCTTTAACCCAGTTAATGATTAAAACTAAGTGGAGTTTTAATGAATCTTTAATTAGATTGAAAAGATCGAGAGTGGAGTATCACTAGTTTTGCTCCAGGCGATAGTTAAATCTTTAATTAGATTTAAACGTGAAATGGTAATTGAATTTACCAATAACACCGTGGTGTTAGATATGAAGTATTACCAGTTTTACTTCATGGGATGAATAGGTTGGGATTGGGAAATTAAAACAAATGATTACTTCGGTAAGGTTCGTTAATCCCGACTAGTTGAATCGTAATTCAAAAGAAGATTAAAGAATAAATTCAAGGAATTTATCTTTGATAAAATTAATGGGAACCTTTCCCTATGAATGTGAAATTTAGAAACTAACTGTCGGTTAGCTAAGCAGAATGGTTTTCTGGATATTGATCTGATGTTGGTTTCGGCCTTCGGGGTTAATATTTGGGGAATTATTCTCTTGATTAATTTATGGTTAGTGACTGATGAATTGGAATGAGGCGTATGTTGTGTTTGTGTAACACTTATTTAAAATATACGCGAGTTATTCGGAAAGACCGGGTTTACCCCATTCTGAATAACTGATACGACGATAAGTCGAAGATGAAGACGGTGTCGAAGACCGGAGGTCTTCACGTCGTTTGGGTGATTACTGATGATCTTGATTGGGATGTACACCCAAGAAGATGCAAACAGTTGGTGATCGTCCAGACGTATTTGGAGATCGATGGATGTGCGGGGTACTAGGTGCCTCCGGTTTCGTTCAGACCCAGAACAAACTTGTAAATGGACTGTGTGTCTGACATTGGATTTCAGTCTGTGTGATTGATTTCTATTAAATATATATCTGTTTGGCGGCGGAGAATTTATTCTCTTGCTTAACGCCCTTCTCTGAGACGTACGAGCTCAGGGGTTATATATTGATGGATATCCATCGCATGGAATGAATTGCCTGTGTGGCATGCCTAAGTGGCAAATGATCAAGGCTTCTATTGAAAAGAAAAGTCTTGTGGTGGACGATCGAAGCACAGCCTATGTGGAGTAGCTTTGTGTAACATTTACTTCGCGAGTTTCACACCCGGTATGAACCAAAAACGGGAGAGGACCTCAGGGAGGACATGCGTTTCTTTCTAGCTAGAAGTGGCATTAGTGGTTTTACACGCCCTGACGAGTTTGACTTATGTGGTTGTTGCTGTTGCGAGGCGCCTCGGTTAGATCGGACGATCCGGGTCCGATGGAGCCATTCTTTGGCTCATTTACGCCCCACAGGGCGGGGAAACGCAGTGTTCAGGCATTTTAATTCACATCGGTGGACCGCCCCTGTCGCTCCAAAGGCTTGACTGATTACTTGCCTGAGACATGGGCTAGATTGTCTCGAATCGGTAGTGGACGATCCCTGGCCTCGGTTCATAGATGGAAATTCAATTTCCAAATACGTGACATTTGCGGTTTTGATTGTAGAGCCTAGTATGGCGACATAGTGGGATGGGGCGCTTATGCTGTCTATGATTGATACTTATGATTTGAGGTTGTTTTATGCACTATACACTTATTATAGTATCAAAAGATTTGTTTTAAACGTATCAAGCATTCTTGGCTATTATAAGGTAAAAACCCTATCCCCCGGCTTGCGTTGTATTGTGTGATGGGACCTGGGTCTTATAATAGCTTCATTTTTCTTTATTTTAGCATTGCGCTGTTTGTTTTATGCACTGGTATTCTTGGGAGGAAACCCGTTCCGTGTTATACGGCATGGTCCCTTGATTTACCTAACTTTAAAAATAAAGATTAATAACTGTTTTAGTTCTCACACCAGTCCCATGACTGACCTAGAGTTTATTGTTTTAACCTAAACTCTGGGTGCCCTTATTTTGACACGGGCAGCTAGTAGTTTTGGTTTTGCAGATTTATATTCACAGGATCCTGGTTTACAACTGGAATGATATCCGGAAAGATTTGTATCCGTATATCTCTTCTAGTTGTGTATTGTATTATTTTCCGCTGCTATGTATTTAAATGTAATTTAAATCTCTGATATTTCTGTGTAATATTCATTCATACTCTGTATATCCTTGTATTCTGATGGAATTGTTGTAATAAACAATGAAATGTTCTTCTGTCTGCATTCTATTTTGTCGTGTTCTCAAAATAATTCGTTCTTTCTCTTCTCTTCGGAGACCGGGGAAGTTCGGGTCGTTTCATCGTGGTATCAGAGCTTTGGTTTACAAAGCTAGAGAATAAGACACATTAGAACCATACGAAAGGATTCATCGAAAATTGGATTAGTAGTATCCAACGAGAATGACTCGTTGGAGATAGGATCAGTAGTATCCTAGAACGAGTGTGAAGAGTATATTTTTGAAAATGAAAACAATTTTTGTGTTGAAAATTTAAATCAATTATTCGTATTTTATTATTTATTTATATGAATTTGGACAATTCGGTATATATAAATTTTGCGTATACGTCTGATCCGCGTGTATTTGAAGTTTTAATATACTTGATAGATATAGATTCACACTCTAGTCGCCCGGAGATGATTCTGATGATTGTAGCTACATCATCAGAATTAGTGTTCGAGTGTCGAAGGTGTGATATTTATATATTTCCTATTGACTGGTGTGAGAACCAAAATTAGATAGGGCCTATTGTTGTGATTTGGCATCAAAAATGTGATTTTTGACTATATAACAAAATTATGCGTTTGAAATGCTAATCAACTAATTGATTGATGGTTGTGTTGTTTGATTATTGTTAGATTAATTAAAATTTGAACCATTTAGTCAAATTGTACCAAAAAGTGAGTTGTATTGAAAATTTGTCGCATTTGCTTGCATATACTTGTACTTACATTGAACAGGTCATAGCAAAGAGGCTAGAGCAGAAGAATAAAATTTGTTTGCCCGACAAATAGGTACATGTTTATCATAATTTACTGTTTTGTTTGGGTGATGATGATTTTATGAGCCGATTGGCTTTTTCTTTTTCTTTTTGAGATCAGAAGGCCTGTATGGCAATTTCGGGATTTTCCCGTGCTCCCGGTGCAGGGGAGGTTATGGAAAAAAAAAATTCAAAAATTTAGGATGTTAGCCAAATTTTTGAAAAATTTGAAAAGTTCTTAGAAACTAAAAGGTTGAAGAACTTATGCCATAGTGAAAACACTGGAAGTTGAGTTGATTTGTGAAACAACTTTCGGCTTCGTTCCTTTTCAGGGACGAAAAGTTTTAAGTGGGGGAGATTGTAATAACCCGGAAATCTGGGCCAGTTTAAAATGTTTATTTTGTCAATTTTAGCGAATTTTGATTATTTAAAATGAATTATTATAAATAATATCGATGAGAAATTTATTTTGAATAGAATTCGAACGTATAGTTTCATTTGAATCGTCGTTAGAATATAAATATTTATTTATATTTATAAAAGGAATTGAAAATGGCATGGTAGTTCGATAAGTCGATTTCAAACTTCAATTGAACATACCGGGTGCAAAATAAACCAGATTTTAGTGAAACCAAAAATATTTGAATCTAATTGATAATATCTTTCCAACGAATCCAAAAAATCAAAATTTCATAGCGGGAATCAAAAGATATGTCCAGTTGAAAATTCAGAATAGTCGCTATGGAATTCAGGCCCTTAAAAATGGAAATTTTGCAAACGACCTCGGATTTCGACGAAACCACTTTTGTTGGATCCGTGATGTCAAGTTATTGCTAGATTCCAAATTTCATAATTTTTCGAATCAATATGTGAGCGTGGCAAAGGAAAACGTGTTTGACCAGTTTTAGTTGATTTTAATCGACTGGAAAATGGCCATTTTTCTAACGGTCTCAGAATTCAACGAAATTAGTTTTGTTAGGACCATGTCGTCAATATGAAGCTAGGAAATATTTTTCTGGAATTTTTTGAGTTAGTATGTGACCTCGGTAAAATGAAATGCGCGTTCAAATTCAATATATAGAGTTATATTTTGATTTTGACGAAAACTGATCGAAATGATCGAATCAGCTTACGTTACATATCCCATTGTGTTCGGAATAGGGGTAATTAGCTCTGGACGACAGGCGGTGGGCCTTGTTTCAAGGTCGAATAAAAAAGTTGTTTTTTTTAAATTAAAAATAAATTAAATATAAAAATTATAACTTCTCCCTTATACCCACCCTGATTCATTTCAGAAGTCAAGAAAAAAAAACTGCCTAGCCCTAGATCGAAGTCGCCGCCACCCCTGGGGCGCGCGCCACCCACCGCGCCGCCATCTAGGCCCGCCCCACCCCCATCTCACCTCCCTCTCTCCCCTCGCTCCTCTGTAGAAACCGCGACACCCACAGCCCACCGCACCCTCCTCCGCCTCGACCCCGACCTCCGATGCGCCGCCCCTCCATTCCGCCTCATCACAGGACGAGATCCGACCGCTGCGCCCAGTTCGACCACCCCCTTCTCCAGCGTCAACGGCAGCAAGTGATTCCACCCTCTTCTTCAAGCAAACCCCCCTTCCATAAATCGAACACGGTAAGTTTTCATTTCATTAAAAACTGATTTTGTTTGCTCTTAAAAACTGATTTTATTATATTTTAAAACTGAAAAGACGGGATTTTTATATGGTGAAAGACGGGATTTTTATATGGTAGAAAGAATAAAAATATGATTTTTATATTATAGAGAAAGTAAAAATTCGATTTTTATATATTGAATAGTGAAGTAAAAATTTGATCTTTATATTAAAAGTATATATAAAAAATAATTTACACGTAGAAAAGAGCGTTATAAAAATGTATATGAAGAGAAATAATAATATGATTTTTATTTATTGAAATGAAGTAATAAAAATATAATTTTTATTGTAAACAGTGGGACAAAAGACTGCATTGGAATTTCAGTCAAATCCAGAAAGTTCAACAGTAAAGCACGGCGGAGTGGAACCCTCTGTGAGAACTTCTCACCTTTTAAATTTTGTTTTCTAGTTAAAAATATATACTAGGATGCAGACGGTGTTTAGTAGCACCCAACACCCGTCGTCCACAGACAATGGACGGCTTGTATGCTTGGTTGTTTGATTTTGATGTGTAGTTGATTGTGTGATGTGATGAGAAATGAAATAAAATATTTATATAGTTGAAAATATTTTATAGTTAAAAATAGAATTTTTAGTGTGTATATGAAATGAAATAAAATAAACAAATCGGATGATTTGTTTGTATACAAACATTTGACTGATTTTGATTGGGACGATAAAATTTACACATCACCCAACTGCACAAATAAAATCTGTGTTTGATTGTTTGAAACCCCACATGGGTATTGGGGTGATATATGACATACACTAATCCCAATAATTATTTGTATGTCGATCGATTGATTGACAGACTGTTATAAGCATTGAATATTCATATTTGATGCTTATACAGTGTAGAATGCACTTTGGATGATGGTTGATTATTCATCGTTGTTATTGTATACATGTATTGTAGAAAATCCATATAATTAACATTATATGGTAATTGATTGGGCCTCATTCCAGTTTTTAAAAAGAAATATTTGCATAGAAATATTTGAAAAAGAAACATTTGAATAGAAATATTCGAAATAGAAATATTCGAAATAGAATATTTGAAAATAGGAATATATGAAGCCATATTGATTAGATTGACGCCATTTTGACGTGAACGATATTTATATAGATTTTATTCATTTTATAATGAATATCGAAAGTGATTTCAAATCTGATATTTCAAAAAGAATTGAAATTCAAATTGAAATATGAATATAAATGAATTCGAATTGAAATTGAATATAAATGAATTCGAATTGAAATCGATTTGAAATGAATTTAAAACGAAATTATATTGGAATATTCAATTTTGATTTGAAATTGAATATGAAGTTTAAACCGTTTTGAAAATGAATTTAAAAACGATTTATAAAGCACGATTTAAAAGGAAATCAATGAAGTATATAATATATATATAATATATATAATATAATGGCCTGAATAGAACGCACCGCGCCGTGGCAGTTCGCGAATTTCGACCATTGACTTCGAACGGATATTACGGGAGATCCGACCGTCGGATTCTCCTAAAACCAGAACCGTTGGGTTCGTATCGTAAAGAGCTTTCTAACGAATATTATAAATTTGAAATCTAATGGTTGGATTTGGAATTATGTCCAAATCAAATTTGGAAAAGGTCATTGTAAGTGCAGTTCGATGGCCGTTGATGGAAATCGACTGTACGGGCCTTGATAAAATTATTAAAAATAGTAATATTTTGTGTAAAATCATAAGAAATTATTTGGGAAGAATCGGGATGAAAAACTCCATATTTGAAAAGATAAAAATAGATTTTTATCGAAATGAACTAGTTTTGAACTAGAATTATAATTCTATTTATTTTTAAATAAATAAATTGGATTTGAAACGGTTTTAAAAGTAACCAGAATTTCCAGTAATTGAATTGGAATGGACTTGAATCGAAATTGTCTTCAGAATATTTTGATGTTGGATTTCGTGATTATACAGATGTCGTTATGGAAATTTGAAAGATATTTATATATCGTTATTTCCAATACGATATTTGTTGGTCGTAGAATTTGATATTGAATATAAGCCGATATATTTTCTATTCATAGCCTTGTATTTAATATCAAATGTGATTTGGGTTTGTCGTGAATGGTGTCTTCATTAACACTGTTCTTGAACCCAGTTGAGAAAAAGATTAAATCTTTTTATATAGATTAAATGAAGTGTACCAATTAAATAATATTCAATTGGAATTGAATTGGTATTGATTTTTGGGTTTATTGTGAACAGTATTTTAAATAACACTTGTTCTTTAACTCGATAATTAATGGAACGTGATTTTGGGTTGTCGTGAACGGTATCTTCAATAATACTATTCTTAGACCCAAAGGATTTAAGAAAATCAGAAACTAACTGGAGATTAGTTAAGTTGAGTGGTTTCTGAGGTATTGATCTGATGTTGGTTTCGGCCTTCGGGGTTAATACTTAGGGAATTGCTCACTTGCTAATTTACGGTTAGGGACTGATTGAAATGTGATGTAATTTTGGGTTTATCATGAACCGTGTTTTAAATGACACTGATTCTTTAACCCAGTTAACGATTAAAACTAAGTGGAGTTTTAATGAATCTTTAATTAGATTGAAAAGATCGAGAGTGGAGTATCACCAGTTTTGCTCCAGGCGATAGTTAAATATTTAATTAGATTTAAATGTGAAATGGTAATTGAATTTACCGATAACACCATGGTGTTAGATATGAAGTTTTACCAGTTTTACTTCATGGGATGAATAGGTTGGGATTGGGAAATTAAAAAAAATGATTACTTCGGTAAGGTTCGTTAATCCCGACTAGTTGAATCGAAATTCAAAAGAAGACTAAAGAATAAATTCAAGGAATTTATCTTTGATAAAATTAATGGGAACCTTTCCCTATGAATGTGAAATTTAGAAACTAACTGTCGGTTAGCTAAGCAGAATGGTTTTCTGGATATTGATCTGATGTTGGTTTCGGCCTTCGAGGTTAATATTTGGGGAATTATTCTCTTGATTAATTTATGGTTAGTGACTGATGAATTGGAATGAGGCGTATGTTGTGTTTGTGTAACACTTATTTAAAATATACGCGAGTTATTCGGAAAGACCTGGTTTATCCCATTCTAAATAACTGATACGACGATAAGTCGAAGATGAAGACGCTGTTCAAAGACCGGAGGTCTTCACGTCGTTTGGGTGATTACTGATGATCTTGATTGGGATGTACACCCAAGAAGATGGAAACAGTTGGTGATCGTCCAGACGTATTTGGAGATCGATGGATGTGCAGGGTACTAGGTGCCTACGGTTTCGTTCAGACCCAGAACGAACTTGTAAATGGACTGTGTGTCTGACATTGGATTTCAGTATGTGTGATTGATTTCTATTAAATATATATCTGTTTGGCGGCGGAGAATTTATTCTCTTGCTTAACGCCCTTCTCTAAGACGTACGAGCTCAGGGGTTATATATTGATGGATATCCATCGCATGGAATGAATTGCCTGTGTGGCATGCCTAAGTGGCAAATGATCAAGGCTTCTGTTGAAAATCAAAGTCTTGTGGTGGATGATTGTAATAACCCGTAACCTCCCCGTAAAGGAAAATATCGGATAGTTCGAGAACAAACCACAACAGAACACATACAGAAGAACATTCCATTGTATATTACAACAATGCATCAGATTACAAGAATATACAGAGTATAAATGAATATTACACAGAAATATCAGAGATTTAAATTACATTTAAATACATAGCAGCGGAAAATAATACAATACACAACTAGAAGAGATATACGGATACAAAGCTTTCCGGATTTCATTCCAGCTGAAAACCAGGATCCTGTGAATATAAATCTGCAAAACCAAAACTACTAGCTGCCCGTGCAGAAAATAGGGGCACCCAGAGTTTAGGTTTAAACAATAAACTCCAGGTCAGTCATGGGACTGGTGTGAGAACTAAAACAGTTAATCTTTATTTTAAAGTTAGGTAAATCAAGGGACCACGCCGTATAACACGGAACGGGTTTCCTCCCAAGAATACCAGTGCATAAAACAAACAGCGCAATGCTAAATAAAGAAAAATGAAGCTGTTATAAGACCCAGGTCCCATCACACAATGCAACGCAGCCGAGGATAGGGTTTTCCCTTATAACAGCCAAAGAATGCTTGATACGTTTAAAAAAGATTATTTGATACTATAATAAGTGCATAGTGTATAAAACAACTTCAAATCATAAGTATCAATCATAGGCGGCATGAATGCCCCATCCCACTATGTCACCATACTAGGCTCTACAAATAAAACTGCAAATGTCGCGTATTTGGAAATTGGATTTCCGTCTATGAACCGAGGCAAAAGATAGTCCTCTACCGATTCGTGACTCTCTAGCCCGAGCCACAGGATCAGAGCTCGAGTGACCCTTGGAGCGACAGGGCCGGTCCACCGATGTGGATTAAAATGCCTGAACACTACGTTTCCCCACCCTTTGGGGCGTAAGTGAGCCAACCAAATGACTCCATCGGTTCGAGAACGACCGATCAATCCGAGGCGCCTCGCAACAGCAACAACCACATAAGTCAAACTCGTCAGGGCGTGTAAAACCACTGACGCCACTTCTAACTAGAAAGAAACGCATGCCCTCCCTGAGGTCCGTCTCCCGTTTTTGGTTCATACCGGGTGTGAAACTCGCGAAGTAAACGTTACACAAAGCTACGCCACAAAGGCCGTGCTTTGATCATCACCACAAGACTTTGCTTTTCAACAGAAGCCTCGATCAATTGCCACTTAGGCATGCCACACAGGCAATTCACTCCATGCGTTTGATATCCATCAATATATAACCCCTGAGCTCGTACGTCTCAGAAAAGGGCGTTAAGCAAGAGAATAAATTCTCCGCCGCCAAACAGATATATATTTAATAGAGATCAATCACACGGACTAAAATCCAATGTCAGACACACAGTCCATTTACAAGTCCGTTCTGGGTCTGAACGAAACCGGAGGCACCTAGTACCCCGCATATCCATCGATCTCCAAGTACGTCTGGACGATCACTAACTGTTTCCATCTTCTTGGGTGTACAGCCCAATCAAGATCATCAGTAATCACCCAAACGACGTGAAGACCTCCGGTCTTCGACCATCGTCTTCATCTTCGACTTATCGTCGTATCAGTTATTCAGAATGGTATAAACCCGGTCTTTCCGAATAACTCGCGTATATTTTAAATAAGTGTTACACAAACACAACATACGCCTCATTCCAATTCATCAGTCACTAACCGTAAATTAATCAAGAGAATAATTCCCCAAATATTAACCCCGAAGGCCGAAACCAACACCAGATCAATATCCAGAAAACCATTCTGCTTGGCTAACCGACAGTTAGTTTCTAAATTTCACATTCATAGGGAAGGGTTCCCATTAATTTTATCCAAGATAAATTTCTTGAATTTATTCTTTAATCTATTTTTGAATATCAATTCAAAACTAGTCGGGATTAGCGAACCTTACCGAAGTAATCATTTGTTTTAATTTCCCAATCCCAGCCTATTCATCCCATGAAGTAAAACTGGTAATACTTCATATCTAACACCACAGTGTTATCGGTAAATTCAATTACCATTTCACGTTCAAATCTAATTAAAGATTTAACTATCGCCTGGAGCAAAACTGGTGATACTCCATTTTCGATCATTTCAATCTAATTTAAGATTCATTAAAACTCCACTTAGTTTTAATCTTCGACTGGGTTAAAGAATCAGTGTCATTTAAAACACGGTTCACGATAAACCCAAAATCACATTCATTAATTATCGGGTTAAAGCACGAGTGTTATTTAAAACACTATTCACGATAAACCCAAAAATCAATATCGATTCAATACCAATTAAATATTATTTAATTGGTACACTTCATTAAATCTAAAGAAAAAGATTTAATCTTTTCTCAACTGGGTTCAAGAACAGTGTTAGTGAAGACACCATTCACGACAAACCCAAATCACATTTGATATTCAATACAAGGCTCTGGATAGAAAATATATCGGCTTATATTCAATATCAAATTCTACGATTAACAAATGTCGTATTGGAAATAACGATATAAATATATATCTTTCAAATTTCCATAACAACACCTGTATAATCACGAATTCCATCATCGAAATATTCCGAAGACAATTTCGATTCAAATCCACTCCAATGCAATCATTGGATATTCTGGGTATTTTTAAAACCCTTTTTAAATTCAATTTATTTATTTAAAAATAAATAGAATTATAATTCTAGTTCAAAACTAGTTCATTCCGATAAAAATCTATTTTTATCTTTTCAAATATGGAGTTTTTCATCCCAATTCTTTCTAAATCATTTCTTATGATTTTACACAAATTATTACTACTTTTAATAATTTTATCAAGGCCCGTACAGTCGATTTCCATCAACGGCCATCGAACTGCACTTACAGCGACCTTTTTCAAATTTGATTTGGACGTAACTCCAAATCCAACCGTTAGATTTCAAATTTCTAATATTCGTTAGAAAGCTCTTTTCGATACGAACCCAACGGTTCCGGTTTTAGGAGAATCCGACGGTCGGATCTTCCGTTTTTGTCCGTTTGAAATAAATGGTCGAAATTCACGAACTGCCGCGGCGCGGCGCGTTCTATTCAGGCCATTATATTATATATATAATATATATAATATATACTTCGTCGATTTCTATTTAAAACGAATTATATAAATAGTTTTAAAATCGTTTCAAAAGCAATTTCAACTTTCTTTTCAATTCAAATCAAAATTGAATTCTTCTTTATAAATTCGTTTTAAAATTCATTTCTATTCAATTCAAATTTCAATTCAATTTGAATTCATTTCAATTCACTTTCAATTCAATTTGAATTCGTTTTCAATTCAATTCATTTCGAAATCGTCTTCAATCCAATTCATTTCGAAATCGTTTTCTATCCAATTCATTTCGAAATCGTTTTCAATTCAATTCATTTCGAAATCGTTTTCAATTCAATTCATTTCGAAATCGTTTTCAATTCAATTCATTTCGAAATCGTTTTCAATTCAATTCATTTCGAAATCGTTTTCAATTCAATTCATTTCAAAATGAATAAAATCGATATAAATATCGTTTACGTCCAAAATGGCGTCAATCTAATCAACACGGCTTCATAAATTTCTATTTTCAAATATTCTATTTCAAATATTTCTTTCTTCAAAATAGTTGTTATTATCAAAATATTTCGTTCAACACATGACCAATCTCAATGGATGAGTACTGTCAACACATGAACCTTTATTTTATAATATTCTTTATTTTTCAAATTGGAATGAGGCCCAATCAATTACCATATAAAATTAATTATATGGATTTCCATACAACACATGTATATAATGGCATTGAAAATATTCAACCATCAGCCAAAGTGCACCACACTGTATAAGCATCAAATATAGATATTCAACGCTTATAACAGCCTGTCAATCAATCGATCGACATATTTAATCAATCAGGATGAGTGAACTTCAAATTTCATCGCAACACCCGTGTGGGGTTTCAAACAATCAAACACATATTTTATTTGTGCTATTGGGCGATATGTAAAATTTATCGTCCCAATCAATGTCATTCAAATAGGTGTACATAAACAAACCGTGCGGTTTATAAATGAATATTTTATTTTATTCACTTCACGTTAAAAATTATATTTTTAACGATAAAACATTTTATTTCAACCTATGAATTTCTATTCAATTCATTTATTCAATAAAATGATATTTTTATTTTTCTAACTTATTTTAGAAAATTTCGGCGGCATAACGGCACGATACTAGAAACGGGACAAGACCTAGCCTTATCCCCGGTCTAGTGAAGGCCCACGCCATTCACACATCAATCAAATCAATTTCACTTCACCAAACAATTCAATTCAATCAAATAATCTAATTAATTTATGCAATCAAACAAACAAGTCCATGGTCTGTGGACGATTGTGTCGGGTGCTACTAAGCACCGTCTGCATCCTAGTATATATATAACTAGAAAAAGAAATTGAAAGGTGAGAAATTCTCACCGATAGCTATCCTAATTCCACGGCACTTCTAATGCAGGAAATCTTCACTGTTCTCGCATCTTCGTCATCTTCATTGCCCGTAGCCACTACATATGTAAAAATCGAATTTTTACTTTTTGATGTCTTTAAAATAAAAATCACATTTTTATTTATTCACTTTCAATTTAAAAATCATATTTTTATTATTGCTTCATACCTTTAAAAATCGAATTTTACTTCGCTATACCTTACATAAAGATTCCGCCTTTTCAAATATGAAGTTTTCGCCTTTTCAAATTTAAAGATTTCATCTTTCTAAAAATCTCATTTTTATTTTTCTACACATATAAAGATGATATTTTTAATATTCCTATCATGTAAAAATTATATTTTTAATTCTCTACCTAACCAAAAATCATATTTTTACATCTTCTATATAGTAAAGATTATATTTTTAATACTTTAAAAATATAAAAATCATATTTTTAATACTTTAAAAATATATAAATCATATTCTTACTTCCACAATATAAAAGATTATATTTTTATAACCTTAAAAATATAAAAGTCATATTTTTATTATTTTAAAAATATAAAAATCATTTTTTTTATTATTATATTTTAAACAAAGTCTATATATTTTTAAAGCAAATTTAAACTGATTTTCGAAACAATTTTAAACTGAATTCTAAACTGTTATAAACTGATTTTAAAAACTGAAGAAGAATTGATAAAAATTAAATCTTTTTTTTTATCATCATTTACCCAGGAAGTCGCGCATAACCAAACCCAGCATGCCCGATTAGGGTTCGATCCTGCCGCCTCTTCAGCTAACCGGAATTGCATCAGATCCTTCCACGACGACGAGCTCCTCCTTCTCCACCTACAGGCGGCGGCGCGGTGAGCTCGAACCCCCAGAGGCGGCGGCGAGAATGGATTCTCCGGCTAAGGTTTGCTGCTCCTTCGATTTGGAGTTCTTCGCGTCGGAGGGAGGGGCGATGTGGAGGAGGTTAAGAAGGAGGAGAGGGCGGCAGTCGCGGCGACTGGGGAGGCATCGTTGGTTGGGGGATGGGCGTGGGGCACGATTCTTTTTTTTTCTTTTTTCAATCTGAAAGTGTTTTGAACGAGGGGGGGGGGGGCCTGGGAGGAGATAAGGGGAGGGATTATTATTATTTTTATTATTTATTTATTTAATTTATATTCTCATAAAGTAACTTTTTCTGTCGACTTCAGAATCGAACCCACCGCCTGTCGTCCATAGCGTTTTACCCCCATTCCGAACACAATGGGATATGTGTCATAGGTTGATTCGACTATTTCGATCAGTTTCCGTTGAATTTACATTTAAATCACTATATTGAACTTTAAACGTACATTTCAAATTACTGGGGTCACATACTGACTAGAAAAATTCCCGAAAAATATTTTCTAACTTCGTATTGACGATACGGTCCTAACAAAACTAGTTTCGTTGAATTCTGAGACCGTTAGAAATATGGCCAATTTCCAGTCGATTAAAATCAACTGAAACTGGTCAAATGCGTTTTCTTTTGCCACGCCCACATATTGATTCGAAAAATTATGAAATTTGAAACCTAGCAATAACTTTACATCATGGACCCAACAAAAGTGGTTTCGTCGAAATCCGAGGTCGCTTGCAAAATTTCCATTTTTAAGGGCCTGAATTCCATAGCGACTATTCAGAATTTTCAACTGGACATATCCTTCGATCCCCGCTATGAAATTTCGATTAGTCGGATTCGTTGGAAAGATACTATCAAATAGATCCTATGATTTTTGGTTTCACTAAAATCCGGATTGTTTTGCACCCGGTACATTCAATTGAAGTTTGAAATTGAATTATCGAACTACCGCGCCATTTTCAATTCTATTTATAATTATATATAAATATTTATACTCTAACGACGGCGTATATAATATATACGTTCTAAATATATTCAAAATAAATTTCTCGTTGATATTTATTTAAAATAATCTATTTTAAATATTCAAAATTCGCTAAAATCGCCAAAATAAAAATTTTAAACTGGCCCAGATTTTCGGGTTGTTACAATGATCGAAGCACGGCCTTTGTGGTGTAGCTTTGTGTAACGTTTACTTCGCGAGTTTCACACCCGGTATGAACCAAAAACAGGAGAGGACCTCAAGGAGGACATGCGTTTCTTTTTGTTAGAAGTGGCATCAGTGGTTTTACACGCCCTGACGAGTTTGACTTATGTGGTTGTTGCTGTTGCGAGGCGCCTCAGTTAGATCAGACAATACGGGTCCGATGGAGCCATTCGTTGGCTCATTTACGCCCCATAGGGCGGGAAACGCAGTGTTCAGGCATTTTAATCCACATCGGTGGACCGGCCCTGTCGCTCCAAAGGCCTCGGTTCATAGATGGAAATCCAATTTCCAAATACGTGACATTTGCGGTTTTGATTGTAGAGCCTAGTATGGCGACATAGTGGGATGGGGCGCTTATGCCGTCTATGATTGATACTTATGATTTGAAGTTGTTTTATGCACTATACACTTATTATATTATCAAAATATTTGTTTTAAATGTATCAAGCATTCTTGGCTATTATAAGGTAAAAACCCTATCCCCCGTCTTGCGTTGCATTGTGTGATAGGACCTAGGTCTTATAATAGCTTCATTTTTCTTTATTTTAGCATTGCGTTGTTTGTTTTATGCACTGGTATTCTTGGGAGGAAACCCGTTCCGTGTTATACGGCGTAGTCCCTTGATTTACCTAACTTTAAAAATAAAGATTAATAACTGTTTTAGTTCTCACACCAGTCCCATGTCTGACCTGGAGTTTATTGTTTTAACCTAAACTCTGGGTGCCCTTATTTTGACACGGGCAGCTAGTAGTTTTGGTTTTGCAGATTTATATTCACAGGATCCTGGTTTACAGCTAGAATGATATCCGGAAAGCTTTGTATCCGTATATCTCTTCTAGTTGTGCATTGTACTATTTTCCGCTGCTATGTATTTAAATGTAATTTAAATCTCTGATATTTCTGTGTAATATTCATTCATACTCTGTATATCCTTGTATTCTGATGGAATTGTTGTGATAAACAATGAAATGTTCTTCTGTCTGCGTTCTATTTTGTCATGTTCTCAAAACAATTCGTTCTTTCTCTTACTTCGGAGACCGGGGAAGTTCGGGTCGTTTCAGCTTACCCAAGTTGTCTCTTTGATTTCCCCTTTGATTTGAGCTTGAAATTGCAAAACCTAGCTTAGGAATTTCTATTTCCCTTTCCACTCTCCATTTTCTATTTTCTTTGAGTGTTTGGAATGAATGAGAGGAAGAGAGCTAGGTGGAGCTCTTAAGTGAATGAGCTAGGTAGGCTAACCAAGCCCTAGCCCAAAGTCCCAAATTTCCGAAACTCAGAACATATCGAACCTTATAGTTTTCGAACACGTAAATGACATTTTGAACTCGATGGAAGTGGTTTCGAGTTCAAATTCATTCATATGTGAAAAGTGATATTTTGGTCATACGTTCTAATGAGAAAACGACCAAATTTCACTAACTCAAAAGGTATCGATGTTTACAGTCAAAAAGGTCATAAACAATGATCCAGACTCAATGAAAGTGGTCCCGAATCCTAATTTTATCGTTTGTGAAAAACGACATTTTGAGTGACACATAAGATACGACAATATATTTAGACAAAATATCTAAATCATTATCATCGAATGAGCGGGTTGTTACAGACTTCCCCCGTTAAAAGAATTGCGTCCCCGCAATTCCTTAAGAATGAAGTAGTAAGTAACAACCAAAAATAATACCACAGAGTGGCACCAAAAGAATCGACACGAAATGGAAAGATCACACCAATGGCTAGGTGAGATCCCAATTTCGTCTCGCAAGATCATAAAAGCTAGAGTTCAATCTCGAACTTCATTACCCATAAAGGTAGTCATCCCAAATAGGTAAAATATTTCCAGAAAAATTCATAAGCGCTATGAATTCAAATAGACTAGCCTTTATTCGTACGATTCTCAAGGGAATGAGAATCAATAGAATGCGCAGAAACCAAGCGAATCTAATTTGGAATTTCAAGGAGCAACGGGACTGCATCCTACCGACGCGAGATATCAATGGTAGATATTTCTCTTAGGATATGAAATGGGAATTTACGGTGGTTGACTAATCCATTCCCAAAATTCAATCACGATGAGGTAGCAAACACCGAACTTCAGCAT
Source organism: Allium sativum (assembly GCA_030737875.1). Classification (NCBI taxonomy): domain Eukaryota; kingdom Viridiplantae; phylum Streptophyta; class Magnoliopsida; order Asparagales; family Amaryllidaceae; genus Allium; species Allium sativum. The sequence goes on from CM060910.1 coordinate 623,015,734, forward strand.
TTTAGTCTTGCGACAAGGTGGCTGACACCCACAAAAGAATAACTCAGAGATTCCAACGAAGTTAGCTAAAGAAAGAAATTCTTGAAGGAATAATTGATTTTAACGTCAATGATCCATGGTTGGTGACGGAATACCAACGAACTACTCGGGAAAATCAATTTCTAACCAAGTACTAAATCTCATTTAGTAACCATAAGGATGAATCATTAGGAACTATATGAAATTTACAATATTCAAAAACTCGAGTATCAATCTCAGAAAATCGGAAACATCGAGAAGATGATGGATAAGTAGTGAACAACTTACCACTTCGGAACAACATGATTTAAGATAATTTTCCACAAAAAATCTCAAAACGCAAAAACATCAGCAACTAATCAAAGAGGCAATAGACAATTTCTCTAACAAGATTAGATTAAACCAAAGAGGTCATAATCCCCAAAGATTTGATTGACAAGTGTTAACAAATGTGCAGAGACAATTGTCAATCCAAACGATTCAAACAAACAAATGAGGAATATCAAAAGAGCTCATCATTTCGGTACTCATTTCTAAGAACAACGCAAGGCTAAGTCCATAAGTGAATTGACTATAGCACTTCCGGATGATCGACTAGATCATAGATTTGAAGAAAGGAATTATTGAGTTTGCCGTGGATCGCAAAAACTCAAATTTTCCCTCCCCAACAGGAACTCCCATTCTCTCGAGTGATCGTTCACTAGAGAAAATAAGAAGATCGCAAAAACTCAAATTTTCCCTCCCCAACAGGAACTCCCATTCTCTCGAGTGATCGTTCACTAGAGAAAATAAGAAGACCCATGGAATCACAAGAATACTAAATTCTCTTTAGCAAATTGAAACAAGGATTAAGAATTAGGCGAGATTCTCAATCACAAAGAATTCTCGAAAATCAAAGATCTGAAATCCAAAAACAAGAGACATAAATAAATAACTTTTTGGGTTGTTTCTGGAGTTATTTAATTTACTCAAAGATTCAAGATAATTTCTAATTAAAAATCTTGAACCACTCTAATTCTTAGAATTGCTCCAAGGATATCTAGAAATAAATTATCTAGAAAAATAACAAACGATTACGAAAAATCGAAAAAATAAAAAATATCATTATTTTGATTAACTTATTAAAAGTGAATTTTACTTTTAGGAATCATTTCGAATGTCAGATTGTCACATAATGGTGTTTAGGAATTCCGAACTACAACATGGCGTTCCACGTCTCGTTCGAGATCCTTAACGCACCCGATGGACAAATTAACACAAGAAAGTCCTCATAATTTCTAACGTTCGCACAAATCTCATGAAAATATAAAAATTCCACAAATCATTCGAGATGGCATAAAGGAAATAAAATTCCTTTATTAACTTATGAATAAAACACAAATGATATACTTTGATAACGAAGAACATGGTCGACGTATATCAAAAGAACATAAATACAATAATCTCTGAACAAGGTAAATGACATCAAGGAATCAATGGCACGTACCTTGACTCAAGAAGAGGGATCACAAGAAGCGGGATGCTTTCCCTCATTCTTGATCTTGAGTTTGGAACGCAACGAGGTAACACAAATGTATTGTTGCACATTTGTTGAGTTAATTTAGCACAAATGCTTGGTGACTCACACCGGCACAACGAGGTAACAAATGAGTTATTTTAGCCCGAAGGCTTGGTGATCTCACACCGAACTAGAACTATATAGCTGACAACAAAGTAGTAGATTTAGTCACAAAGACATGGTATCTCAATACCAAACGACAAGTGATCAATAGACCATGCTAGGTACGTAACGACGTACGAAACAATCTCAGCTAGAAATCAAGAAACATCGGGATCAAAGGCGCTTACAACGTGCGTACGACACATGGGCAAGATATCCAATGATCAATCAACTACAAGGATCATAATTGATCAACAAGATAAGTGTGATACATAATAGGCCAGTTAACAAATAAATTTAGCCGAACGTTCCATACCGCTAGCTTAACTCAAGAATTAATGAACGAATTGTTGAATCCCACTCGAATATTCAAAATACGATCACCGAAGTGACCGAAACATGAAATTTACGTTTTAATAACGTAATCCATACAAAAACATAAATCGATTAGCAGCTCGAGTCAAAGAATGAAACAGAAGCACCACTAGAGCACACGGGCCCTAGATGGACTATAGAAATCAACCCGAAGGAGAACGACTCGATAACTATTCTAAAGGACTAAAGATAGGCCACCTGAGACATAAGCACCCCTCCCGTAGGAGGTACACTGGGCGAATCGACACGTGCACGGATACGACCAACTATTTCGCTTCTTTAAGGAAAAAGAAGGAGGAAAAAGTTAGTCTCAAGTTGAATTCAAACGACACAGATTCAATCAAAATGGAATCGTATTGGAAGATAAGCTATGACGGGTCTTAGGACTCTAACTAAAACCCTAAGGCATGATTCCCGAGAGAGGCTTAAGACAATACCATCGTCATGCTATCTTACACTGTTCTGAAAAGTTGCTATGATACCAACTGTAGCGCCCCGCCTCTATACCCACTATCGTCCGGTTCATTTCAGAGAAATGTCACAGAGCATAACGGAGAATGATTTTTGTGAAGGGCGACCGATTGTATAATTGCTCCGTGTGAGGAATTCACATCGAATTCTGATACCGATTAAAATTTCGACATGACCATTCGGCACGTAGGGCAACTACACAACGGCTATATGCAATCCGGAAAGCAGTACAAAATAGCCAACAACAACAATATAAGTATGGTATATCTCAAAGCCAGACACAAAATAATCATATCACAAAGGCAGAATAGATATGAATAAACCAAGAATATGTACAACAAGCTAGTGGTCAACAAAGATCCACTAATACATGTACCAAGATCTACATAAAAGAATATGTACACTATGATAGATAATGTCATAGGTACAAAAGTACATAAAACTGCAAAGACAGAGTAGCAAGCTGAAAGCGGGAGATCAATCCTGCTGGGAGTCCCGGAGGAGTACCTATAATGACTCGGCCTGACCCGAGTATTATTTATAAGGAAATAAGAAATAAACGGATCAGTCTAGCTGTACTTATCAAATAAACTGAGATAACAAGAGATATAACAAAGGATGAGATGATTCTACTAATAATATCTAATCATAACTAAATATGAAACACGGCATGTCAACACAACTATCTCTAAATAATTCCCTAGCTATTGTGGATTACAACATTCCAATAATCATAAATCATCAATAAATCATCAAGAAATCATAAATCACCAAGAAATCATAAATCACCAAGTAATCATAAATCACCAAGAAATCATAAATCACCAAGAAATCCTAAATCATCAAGACATCTTAAATCACCAAGAAATCATAAATCATCAAGAGTTCATAAATCACCAAGACATCATAGAAAACATCACCTAGAGGCAGGCCTGTTCACCAAGATGAGATATGATCTCTAGGTAGCGAACCCATAAGTTTGAGCCGAAGCTTTCCACGGTGCCGGGCTGCCGAAGCTCCCAACCGTGGCCGAATTGTAACCCCGGAGAGAGGAAATCATAAATCATAGAAAATCATATAAAGTTGGACCAAAGTCTCATAGATGAAGGTCACAAATCGTATATTCCCACTCGGGCAATCGCGAACCAAATAACTATGTCATAGAGGCGGATACCATGGATCCGGGCGAATAGAAATTACTCCGAGCTAGTGAATATAAGAAAACAGCAACATGTCCCATAACCACACGCTATTCTCGAATATTTACGAACTCATAATTGGTTTCTATTCAAAACAGAGAAAATCATAGAAGGAGCATTGCCACGGTTTTCAATCGGACGAGTCCAAGAATTAACCATCGAAACAAAAGCAAGGGTTCATAGTCCTTGATTTTACTAAGACTTTTAATTAGATTTCTCATACGAATGAGGAAAAGGTTTATAAAATATATACTAGTAGATTTGAAGAAGGTTCATAAAACGATTTCATAAATTAGCTTCGTATAATGAAGTAAGATTGGAATTGGAAACCATTTTAGTACAAGAATTTGATATCTACTAATAACATAAAATCTCTTTATATAAGTTCGAAGTGGCAATAAACAATAGTATGATTGCCGAGGCAATCAATCAAGGGGGTTCACGTCACAGTGACGTGATCTCAAATCATAAATCATAAACTCACATCATGACAACATACATGAAATCAAGGGATAACGGTTGTAATTTCGATCAGTGAACGAATCGAAATCCCAAACTAGCACCCAAAGGTTTTAAACTACATCGGAATAGACTCGAAGGATATCGACTCGATAATTCACGTTTTAGAGGCGTGAATCATCTTAACAAGAGTATATGGGCTTTAGAATGATCATTTATTCAATTCACATCGTAAACAAATGTGAATCGGCCAATAAGGATCAACATTGGAAGAATCACATGAAAATCAAAGTCGAGGAATCGAGATGCAGAAATCTGCGAACCAGAGAAACTGACAAGTCACAAATGAAGTTGAAATGGGCAAAAACTTGGCCGGGAATGAGCTCAAACGATACTAAACTATTGACCGTGGCCTACGGGTCAATAGCAGTTTCAGGTATACAGACGTCTGTCACTACAGTGACAGACGTCTGTCACTGCAGGAAGCAGTTTTTTTATTTTCCCCGAGAGCCAGGACAGGCGTCTGACCCATTTTGGTCAGACGTCTGAGCTGTAGCAATTATTTATTTTGTCCCCAAACATTGACAGACGTCTGTCCCCCTCCCGGACAGATGTCTGAGCTGCAGTATGGTCATTTTTGCTTAGGAAATGAGGTGCAAATGCTTCTCGGACGAGCTCGGATAATTGGTGATGGCTTATAACGTTTTCTAATTGAAAATGAAGCCTCCTTAGCTCACCGAAAACACTCAAGATCACATACACACACATGCAAGCATTCAAACAAGAGATTTGCGATGGTTTCGACCATAAGTTCAAATGTGAACTAAATCTCAAACCAAAGCTATCAAATGCGATTCAAACTAGAACAAGATGGTTTGGCAATACCAAAGGGAAGCTACAAGAGCATGGGTGCACACAATAACTTCACCTATAACATATACAAACATTCACACAAGGTATTTGCAATGATTCTTGGTTATAAACTCCAAAACGACCAAATTATCTAACCAAAGCAATCAAATGCTATATAAGTGAATTGTGAAGTCTTAGAACTTTTTCGGGGGACAATGGAGCTTCACAACCACGCCAAAACAACACACAACATATGAATGGATCATATGAGCACTCCAAATCATAATTTTCCAACTCAATGAAACATGAATACATGAAATCAACTTAGTTACACTAGCTTAACTAATTGACTAGCATACACAAACTCAATGAACACTAAATTACACTTGTGCAAGCCATAAACTTGCGGGATAGATGTTAGTTCAACAAAGAACTCTCCTTTGACTCATGAATGGCAAGAACAAGCTCCAACAAGGAAGAATAAGCACAAATCCAAGAAAAGAAGCTTTCTTTCTTCAATCACTCCTCTCAAATGACCACATGAACACATATGAAGACTCATGGATGTTAGAACATCATAAAAATCCAAAATTGAGAGGAGAGAAAGGTAGAGATCGAGTAGAGAGAGCTTACCCAAGTTGTCTCTTTGATTTCCCCTTTGATTTGAGCTTGAAATTGCAAAACCTAACTTAGGAATTTCTATTTCCCTTTCTACTCTCCATTTTCTATTTTCTTTGAGTGTTTGGAATGAATGAGAGGAAGAGAGCTAGGTGGAGCTCTTAAGTGAATGAGCTAGGTTGGCTAACCAAGCCCTAGCCCAAAGTCCCAAATTTCCAAAACTCGGAACGTATTGAACCTTATAGTTTTCGAACACGTAAACGACATTTTGAACTCGATGGAAGTGGTTTCGAGTTCAAATTCATTCGTATGTGAAAAGTGATATTTTGGTCGTACGTTTTAATGAGAAAACGACCAAATTTCACTAACTCAAAAGGTATCGATGTTTACAGTCAAAAAGGTCGTAAACAATGATCCAGACTCAATGGAAGTGGTCCCGAATCCTAATTTTATCGTTTGTGAAAAATGACATTTTGAGTGACACATAAGATACGACGATATATTTAGACAAAATATCTAAATCTATTTTCATCGAATGAGCGGGTTGTTACAGACTTCCCCCTTAAAAGAATTGCGTCCCCGCAATTCCTTAAGAATGAAGTAGTAAGTAACAACCAAAAATAATACCACAGACTGGTACCACAAGAATCGACACGAAATGGAATGATCACACCAATGGCTAGGTGAGATCTAAATTTCGTCTCGCAAGATCATAAAAGCTAGAGTTCAATCTCGAACTTCATTACCCATAAAGGTAGTCATCCCAAACAGGTAAAATAATTCCAGAAAAATTCATAAGCGCTATGAATTCAAATAGACTAGCCTTTCTTCGTATGATTCTCAAGGGAATGAGAATCAATAGAATGCGCAGAAACCAAGCGAATCTAATTTGGAATTTCAAGGAGCAACGCGACTGCGTCCTACCGATGCGAGATATCAATGGTAGATATTTATCTTAGGATATGAAATGGGAATTTACGGTGGTTGACTAATCCATTCCCAAAATTCAATCACGACGAGGTAGCAAACACCGAACTTCAGCACTTTTGTCTTGCAACAAGGTGGCTGTCACCCACAAAAGAACAACTCAGAGATTCCAACGAAGTTAGCTAAAGAAAGTAATTCTCTAAGGAATAATCAATTTTAACATCAATGATCCAAGGTTGGTGACGGAATACCAACGAACTACTCGGGGAAATCGATTTCTAACCAAGTACTAAATCTCATTTAGTAACCATAAGGATGAATCATTAGGAACTATATGAAATTCTCAATATTCAGAAACTCGAGTATCAATCTCAGAAAATTAGAAACATCGAGAAGATGATGGATAAGTAGTGCACAACTTACCACTTTGGAACAACAGGATTTAAGATAATTTTCCGCAAAAAATATCAAATCGCAAAAACATCAGCAACTAATCAAAGAGGCAATAGACAATTTCTCTAACAAGATTAGATTAAACCAAAGAGGTCATAATCCCCAAAGATTTGATTGACAAGTGTTAACAAATGTGCAGAGACAATTGTCAAACCAAACGATTCAAACAAACAAATGAGGAATATCAAAAGAGCTTATCATTTCGGTACTCATTTCTAAGAACAATGCAAGGCTAAGTCCATAGTGAATTGACTATAGCACTTCCGGATGATCGACTAGATCATAGATTTGAAGAAAGGAATTATTGAGCTTGTCGTGGATCGCAAAAACTCAAATTTTCCCTCCCCAACGGGAACTCCCATTCTCTCGAGTGATCGTTCACTAGAGAAAATTAAAAGACCCATGGAATAACAAGAATACTAAATTCTCTTTAGCAAATCGAAACAAGGATTAAGAATTAGGCGAGATTCTCAATCACAAAGAATTCTCGAAAATCAAAGATCTGAAATCCAGAAACAAGAGACATAAATAAATAACTTTTTGGTTTGTTTCTGGAGTTATTTAATTTACTCAAAGAAAAGATTCAAGATAATTTCTAATTAAAAATCTTGAACCACTCTAATTCTTGGAATTGCTCCAAGGATATCTAGAAATAAATTATCTAGAAAAATAACAAACGATTACGAAAAATCGGAAAAATAAAAAATATCATTATTTTGATTAACTTATTAAAAGTGAATTTTACTTTTAGGAATCATTTCGAATGTCGGATTGTCACATAATGGTGTATAGGGATTCCGAACTACAACATGGCGTCCCACGTCTCGTTCGAGATCCTTAACGCACCCGATGGACAAGTTAACACAAGAAAGTCCTCATAATTTCTAATGTTCGCAAAAATCTCACGAAAATATAAAAATTCCACAAATCATTCGAGATGGCATAAAGGAAATAAAATTCCTTTATCAACTTACGAATAAAACACAAACGATATACTTTGATAACGAAGAACACGGTCGACGTATATCAAAAGAACATAAATAAAATAATCTCTGAACAAGGTAAATGACATACAGGAATTAATGGCACGTACCTTGACTCAAGAAGAGGGATCACAAGAAGCGGGATGCTTTCCCTCATTCTTGATCTTGAGTTTGGAACGCAACGAGGTAACACAAATGTATTGTTGCACATTTGTTGAGTTAATTTAGCACAAATGCTTGGTGACTCACACCGGCACAACGAGGTAACAAATGAGTTATTTTAGCCCGAAGGCTTGGAGATCTCACACCGAACTAGAACTATATAGCTAACAACAAGGGAGTATATTTAGTCACAAAGACATGGTATCTCAATACCGAACGACAAGTGATCAATAGACCATGTTAGGTACGTAACGACCTATGAGACAATCTCAGCTAGAAATCAAGAAACATCAGGATCGAAGGCGCTTACAACGTGCGTACGACACATGGGCAAGATATCCAATGATCAATCAACTACAAGGATCATAAATGATCAACAAGATAAGTGTGATACACAATAGGCCAGTTAACCAATAAATTTAGCCTAACGTCCCATACCGCTAGCTTAACTCAAGAATTAACGAACGAATTGTTGAATCCCACTCGAATATTCAAAATACGATCACCGAAGTGATCGACAACATGAAATTTACGTTTCAATAATGTAATCCATACAAAAATAGACATCTATTAGCAACTCGAGTCAAAGAATGAAACAGAAGCACCACTAGAGCACACGAGCTCTAGATGGACTATAGAAATCAACCCGAAGGAGAATGAGTCGATAACTATTCTAAAGGACTAAAGATAGGCCACCTGAGACATAAGCACCCCTCCCGTAGGAGGTACACTGGGTGAATCGACATGTGGACGGATACGACCAACTATTTCGCTTCTTTAAGGAAAAAGGAGGAAAAAGTTAGTCTTAAGTTGAATTCAAACGACACGGACTCAATCAAAATGGAATTGTATTGGAAGATAAGCTATGACGGGTCTTAGGACTCTAACTAAAACCCTAAGGCACGATTCCCAAGAGAGGCTTAAGACAATACCATCGTCATGCTATCTTACACTATCCGAAAAGTTGCTATCATACCAACTGTAGCGCCCCGCCTCTATACCCACTATCGTCCGGTTCATTTCAGAGAAATGTCGCAGACCATAACAGAGAATGAGGTTTGTGAAGGGCGACCGATTGTATAATTGCTCCGTGTGAGGAATTCCCATCGAATTCTGATACCGATTAAAATTTCGACATGACCATTCGGCACATAGGGCAACTGCACAACGGCTATATGCAATCCATAAAGCAGTACAAAATAGCCAACAACAACAATATTAGTATGGTATATCTCAAAGCCAGACACAAAATAATCATATCACAAAGGCGGAATAGATATGAATAAACCAAGAATATGTACAACAAGCTAGTGGTCAACAAAGATCCACTAATACATGTACCAAGATCTACATAAAAGAATATGTACACTATGATAGAAAATGTCATAGGTACAAAAGTACATAAAAATGCAGAGACAGAGTAGCAAGCTGAAAGCGGAAGATCAATCCTGCTGGGAGTCCTAGAGGAGTACCTAAAATGACTCGGCCTGACCCGAGTTTTATTTATAAGGAAATAAACAATAAACGGATCAGTTTAGCTTTACTAATCAAATAAACTGAGATAACAAGAGATATAACACATGATGACATGATTCTACTAATAACATCTAATCATAACTAAATATGAAACATGGCATGTCAACACAACTATCTCTAAATAATCTCCTAGCTACTATGGATTACAACATTCCAATAATCATAAATCATCAATAAATCATAAACCATCAAGAAATCATAAATCACCAAGAAATCATAAGTCACCAAGTAATCATAAATCACCAAGAAATCATAAATCACCAAGAAATCATAAATCATCAAGACATCATCAATCACCAAGAAATCATAAATCATCAAGAGTTCATAAATCACCAAGTCATCATAGAAAACATCACCAAGAGGCAGGCCTGTTCACCAAGATGAGATACAATCTCAAGGTAGCAAACCCATAAGTTTGAGCCGAAGCTTTCCACGGTACCGGGCTCCCGAATCTCCCCACCGTGCCCGGGTTGTGAACCCGGAGAGAGGAAATCATAAATCATATAAAGTTGGACCGAAGTCTCATGGATGAAGGTCACAAATCGTATATTCCCACTCAGGCGATCGCGAACCAAACTACTATATCATAGAGGCGGATACCATGGATCCGGGCGAATAGAAATTACTCTGAGCTAGTGAATATAAGAAAACAACAACATGTCCCATAACCATACGCTATTCTCGAATATTTACGAACCAGTAATTGGTTTCTATTCAAAACAGAGAAAATCATAGAAGGAGCATTGCCACGGTTTTCAATCGGACGAGTCCAAGAATTAACCATCGAAGCAAAAGCAAGGGTTCATAGTTCTTGATTTTACCAAGAAGTATAATTAGATTTCTCATACGAATGAGGAAAAGGTTTATAAAATATATACTAGTAGATTTGAAGAAGGTTCAATAAACGATTTCATAAATTAGCTTCGTACAATGAAGTAAGATTGGAAACCATTTTAGTACAAGAATTTGATATCTACTAATAACATAAAATCTCTTTATATAACATCAAAGTGGCAATAAACAATAGTACGATTGCCGAGGCAATCGATCAAGGGGGTTCACGTCACAATGACGTGATATCAAATCATAAATCATAAACTCACATCACGACAACATATATGAAATCAAGGGATAATGGTTGTAATTTCGATTAACGAACGAATCGAAATCCCAAACTAGCACCCGAAGGTTTTAAACTACATCAGAATAGACTCGAAGGATATCGAGTCGATAATTCCCGTTTTAGAGGCGTGAATCATCTTAACAAGAGTATACGGGCTTTAGAATGATCACTTATTCAATTCACATCGTAAACAAATGTGAATCGGCCAATAAGGATCAACATTGGAAGAATCACATGAAAATCAAAGTCGAGGAATCGAGATGCAGAAATCTGCGAACCAGAGAAACTCACAAGTCACAAACGAAGTCGAAATGGGCCGAAACTTGGCCGGGAATGAGCTCAAATGATACTAAACTATTGACCGTGGACCACTGGTCAATAGCAGTTTCAGGCAGACAGACGTCTGTCACTGCAGTAACAGACGTCTGACACTGCAGGAAGCTTTTTTTTTTCCCGAGAGCCGAGACAGACGTCTGACCCATTTTGGTCAGACGTCTGAGCTGTAGCAATTATTTATTTTCTCCCCCAAACATTGACAGACGTCTGTCCCCCTCCCGGACAGACGTCTGAGCTGTAGTATTGTCATTTTTGCTTACGAAATGAGGTGCAAATGGTTCTCGGATGAGCTCGGATCATTGGTGATGGCTTATAACGTTTTCTAATTGAAAATGAAGCCTCCTTAGCTCACCGAAAACACTCAAGAACACATACACACACATGCAAGCATTCATACAAGAGATTTGCGATGGTTTCGATCATAAGTTTAAAGGTGTACCAAATCTCAAACCAAAGCTATCAAACGCGATTCAAACTAGAATAAGATGGTTTGGCAATACCAAAGGGAAGCTACAAGAGCATGGGTGCACACAATAACTTCACCTATAACATATACAAACATTCACACAAGGTATTTGCAATGATTCTTGGTTATAAACTCCAAAACGACCAAATTATCTAACCAAAGCAATCAAATGCAATATAAGTGAATTGTGAAGTCTTAGAACTTTGTCGGAGGACAATGGAGCTTCACAACCACGCCAAAATAACACGCAACATATGAATGGATCATATGAGCACTCCAAATCATATTTTTCCAATTCAATGAAACATGAATACATGAAATCAACTTAGTTACACTAGCTTAACTAATTGACTAGCATACGCAAACTCAATGAACACTAAATTACACTTGTGCAACCCATAAACTTGCGGCATAGATGTGAGTTCAACAAAGAACTCTCCTTTGACTCATGAATGGCAAGAACAAGCTCCAACAAGGAAGAACAAGCACAAATCCAAGCAAAGAAGCTTTATTTCTTCAATCACTCCTCTCAAATCACCACATGAACACATATGAAGACTCATGGATGTTAGAACATCATAAAAATCCAAAATTGAGAGGAGAGAAAGGTAGAGATCGAGTAGAGAGAGCTTACCCAAGTTGTCTCTTTGATTTCCCCTTTGATTTAAGCTTGAAATTGCAAAACCTAGCTTAGGAATTTCTATTTCCCTTTCCACTCTCCATTTTCTATTTTCTTTGAGTTTTTGGAAAGAACGAGAGGAAGAGAGCTAGGTGGAGCTCTTAAGTGAATAAGCTAGGTTGGCTAACCAAGCCCTAGCCCAAAGTCCCAAATTTCCGAAACTCGGAACATATCGAACCTTATAGTTTTCGAACACGTAAACGACATTTTGAACTCGATGGAAGTGGTTTCGAGTTCAAATTCGTTCGTATGTGAAAAGTGATATTTTGGTCATACGTTCTAATGAGAAAACGACCAAATTTCACTAACTCAAAAGGTATTGATGTTTACAGTCAAAACGGTGGTAAACAATGATCCAGACTCAATGGAAGTGGTCCTGAATCCTAATTTTATCGTTTGTGAAAAACGACATTTTGAGTGACACATAAGATACGACGATATATTTAGACAAAATATTTAAATCTATTATCATCGAATGAGCGGGTTGTTACAAGGGACCACGCCGTATAACACGGAACGGGTTTCCTTCCAAGAGTACCAGTGCATATAACAAAACAGCGCAATGCTTTTTGAAAAATGAAGCTATTATAAGACCCAAGTCCTATCACACAATGCAATGCAAGCCGGGGGATAGGGTTTTCCCTTATAATAGCCAAACATGCTTGGTACGTTAAAACAAATCATTTGATCCTATTATAAGTGCATAGTGTCAAAATGATTTCAATCATAAGAATCAATCATAGACGGCATGAGTGCTCCATACCACTATGTCGCTATATATAGGTTTACAATCAAAATCGCAAAATGTCGTATTAGAAGTTGGATTTCCATCTATGAACCAAGGCAAGGGGTTGTCCTTACATCTTCGAGACGCTCTAGCCCGCCCCTCAGGCAAGTACTCTATCAAGCCTTTGGATCGTCAAGGCCGGTCCACTCGATGTGGATTAAACTTAAACCCTGTGCACTTTGTTTCCCCGCCCTATGGGGCGTCAATGAGCCAAATGACTCCATTGGTCCCGGATCGACCGATATAACCGAGGCGCCTCACTATCCGTCATCCACATAAGTAAAATGTCCAGGCGTGTAAAACCCAAAACACCACTCCTAGCTAAAAGGAAACACATGCCCTCCCTGAGGTCCTTCTCCCATTTTTGGTTCACACCGGGGTGTGAGGTTCGCGAATTAACTCTACACAAATCTACAATGTATTAAAGCCGTGCTTTGACCATCAACCACAAGACTTTTCTTTCCAACAGAAGCCTTGATCATTTGCATCTCAGCATGCCACACAGGAAATTCATGCCATGCGACTGATATTTATTGATATATAACCTCTGAGCTCGTACGTCTCAGAGAAGGGCGTTAAGCAAGAGAATAAATTCTCTGCCGCCAAACAGATATATATTTAATAGAAATCAATCAACACAGAATAAAATCCAATGTCAGACACACATCCATTTACAAGTCCGTTCTGGGTCTGAACGAAACCGGAGGAACCTTATTCCTCGCATATCGTACGTCTGGACGATCACCAACTAAGTCCCTCCTCTTGGGTGTACAGCCCAATCAAGATCATCAGTAATTATCCAAACGATGTGTAAACCTCCGGTCTTCAACCACTGTCTTTATCGTCGACTTCTCGTCGATTCAGTTATTTAGAATGGGATAAACCTGGTCTTTCCGAATAACTCGCGTATATAATAAACAAGTGTTATAAAAACACAACATACGCCTTATTCCAATCCAAAATATTCCTTTATTCAAATATTCTTTTACTTTGGGAATGGTTCCCATTAATTTTATCAAAGATAAATTCTTTAAATTTATTCTATAATCTTCCTTTGAATATCAATTCAAACCAAATTATGGTTTATCCAAACTAGTCGGGATTAACGAACCTTACCGAAGTAATCATTTGTTTTAATTTCCAAACACCAACCTATTCATCCCATGAAGTAAAACTGGTAATACTTCATATCTATCACCACGGTGTTATTGGTAAATTCAATTACCATTTCGCGTTTAAATCTAATTAAAGATTTAACTATCGCCTGGAGCAAAACTGGTGATACTCCATTCTCGATCATTTCAATCTAATTAAAGACTCATTAAAACTCCACTTGGTTTTAATCATCCCAAAAATCAATATTAATGATTGTTTAACTTGGGAAATCATATCATGTCTTTAACTGGGTTAAAGAATCAATGTCATTTAAAACACGGTTCACGATAAACCCAAAATCACATTCTATACCATCAGCCTTTAACCGTAAATTAGAAAGTTAGTAATTCCCTAAGTGTTAACCCCGAAGGCCGAAACCAACATCAGATCAATACCCAAGAAACTATCCAACTTAACTAATCCCCAGATAGTTTCTGATTTTCTTAACTCTGTTGGGTCTAAGAACAGTATCATTAAAGATACCATTCACGACAACCCAAAATCACATTCCACTGACCATGGAATCTTCATGGAAAACAAATCGATATATATAATCGATATAAACTTCCATATCCGACTAACAATATAAATGGAATAATGACAAAGCCTTTTAAATTCCATATATATTAGCAGTCCTCATCCATAGAAATTCACTTTGATTATTACCAAATCGAATTCCATTCCATTCCAATTTATTTTCTTTAAATTGGAAAACTTTACTTTATAAAATCTCCTTTAAATCTTAACAAAAGATTTATAAATTCCAAATCACATTTCATTGTGAATCGAGTTAAAGAACAATGTCGTTAAAACACAGTTCACAACAAACCCAATTCACATTCCATAAATTATCCGGTTAAAGAACAAGTGTTATTTAAACACCGTTCACCATAAACCCAAAAATCAATTCCAATTCAATTACAATTAAATATCATTTAATTGGTACATTTCACTAAATCTAAATAAAAAGATTTAATCCTTTTTCTCAACTGGGTTTAAGAACAGTGTTAATGAAGACACCATTTACGACAAACCCAAATCCCATTTGATATTAAACACAAGGCTCTGAATAGAAAATATATCAGCTTATATTCAATATCAAATACTATAACCAATAGATATTGTATTGGAAATAACGATATAAATATATCTTTCAAATTTCCATAACAACATCAGTATAATCACGAAATCCAACATCGAAATATTCCGAAGACAATTTCGATTCAAGTCCATTCCAATTTATATATTGGAAATTCTGGTTATTTTTAATGCCATTTCAAATCCAATTTACTTATTTTAAGAATGAATGGATTATAATTCTAGTTCAAAACTAGTTCATTTTGATAAAAATCTATTTTTATCTTTTCAAATATGGATTTTTTCATCCTAATTCTTCCCAAATCATTTCTTATGATTTTACACTAATTATTGATATTTTTAATAATTTTATCAAGGCTCGTATAGTCGATTTCCATAAACGGCCATCGAACTGCACTTACAACGACCTTTTCCAAATTTGATTTGGACATAATTCCAAATCCAACTGTTAGATTTCTAATTTCTCATATTCGCTAGAAAGCTCTTTTCGATAGCAACCCAACGGTTCCGATTTTAGGAGAATCTAACGGTCGGATCTCCCGTAATGTCCGTTGGAATCAATGATCGAAATTCACGAACTGCCGCAGCGCGGCGCGTTCTATTCAGGTCATTATATATATATATATATAATATTTCATCGATTTCCTTTTAAATCGTATTTTATAAATCGTTTTAAATTCGTTTTCAAAAAGATTTCAACTTCATATTCAATTTCAAATCAAAATTGAATATTCCATATCATCGATTTATAAATGATAATATTTCCAAAACATTATATTTTGAAATCAATTCCTTTTCGATGTTCATTATAAAAAATGAATAAAATAGATATAAATATCATTCACGTCAAAATGGCGTCATTCTAATCAACAAGGCTATATATATTTAAATATATTCGTGTCCATCCCAAATCGGACATCAAAATCATATTTTGATTCTCTTCTGAATATTATATGAAAATATTCGTTATTTTGAAATAATCATTATTTTAAAATATTCATTCTTTCTGAACTGGAATCAGACACAGTCAATTACCATACAATTTGATTATATGGATTTCACAAAACAAATGTGTATAACAATAAGGAAAACAACAATCCATCATCCAGAGTGCGTTCTACACTGTATAAGCATCAAATATAAATATTTAACGCTTACAACAACTTGTCAATCAATTGATCGACATACAACTAATTATTGGGATTAGTGTATACCCAATTTCATCACAACACCCGTGTGGGGTTTTCAACCAACAAATAATGAATTTTATTTGTGCTGTTGGGTGATATGTAAAATTTATCGTCCCAGTCCATATCAGTCAAATGGGTGTACATAAGCAAATCGTCTGATGTGAAAATGAATATTTATTTTATTCATATACACGTTAAAAATTATATTTTTTTAATGATAAAATATTTATTCAATTTGTTTGCACAACAAAAATTATATTTTTATCGTTCTAACACATTTTAGAAAATTTTGGCAGCATAACGGCGCGATACTAGAAACGGGATAAGGCCCAGCCTTATCCCCAGTCTAATAATGGCCCACGCCGTACACATACCAATTCTATTCAATTCCATTTCATTTCCCAAACCAAATTCAACCAAACAATCCAATCAACCAAACTAAACAATCACACAAGTCATCCATGGTCTGTGGACGACGGGGAACAGTTCATATATGCAGCTATAAACAAATAACTGTATAAAAATAATTATAGTGAGGAGTTCTCACCTAGAAGCTAAACCAAACGTTGCGACTCTTCTTATGTAGAAAATCTTTGCCGCGTTTCCAACGAGATCTGTTTCACGCTGTATATGTTAAAAATCACATTTTTAATAGACGGTCATTATAAATAAAAATCACATTTTTATATCGCCACTTCTTATATAAAAATCGTATTTTTATATTGTTATACATATAATAAAAATCGCATTTTTATTATATCGCTACATATATAAAGATCACATCTTTGTGCTTATTTTATGTATATAAAGATCAAACATTTATAGCGCTCTCTAGATAATAAAAATCATATTTTTATTTAATGAAAATTATATTTTTCCTCCACTAAAAATCATATTTTTATAATCTTAAAAATCATATCTTTGCGCATTATAAAATTCATAACTTTTTCATTTTAAAAAAATCACTTCCTCATTTTAAAAATCTAACTTCTTTATATGCTAAAATAAAAATCAAATCTTGATGATAATAAAAATTAAATCCTCATCTCAAAGTCCTAGCTTTTCATATGAATTAAAATCAAAGAAGAAATAAAACTTAAATAGATTTTTGAGTTTCGCTTGTTCGCGGTCCACGTCTTCGTCTAAGGGGGTGTCGGAGCTGCATCTGAGGCGAGGCTGACTGGTGCAGTGGTCGATTCAGGCGATGAAAGGGGCGGTTTTGGCCGTGGGAATGGTTTTTAGGTGCGGGGTTTCAATCTAAAGAGAAGAGGGGCGAGAGGAGAGAGAGGTGAGGTGTCTCAAGTGGGGGCACTGGCGGCATGGGGCCCTCAATGGCTGGCGGCGGTGTTCAGGTATGGGTGTCGGATATAGAGCTATGGGGGGGCTATGGTTCACGGTGGAGAGAGAAGGAGGGGCTGGAGGGTGAGGGAGGGGAGCAGCTGAGAGGAGGGGGGAGGCCGTCGACGGTGCCGGGCGGTGCCGTCTGACGAAGGGGGGCAAAGGCGGGTCTGGGCTGCGTTGCGTTTCCCCCTTTTGAATTTCTTTTTTTATTTCGATTTAAAATGAAGAGAGAGGAGGGTAGGAGGTATAATAATATATATAATTTAATTATTTAATTCTCCATTAAAGTTGACTTTTCATTCAAACTCCAAACAAAACCCACCGACTGTCGTCCCTATCTAATTACCCCCATTCCGAACGCAATGGGTTATGTCCCGTAAGCTGATTCGACTGGTTTCCATCAAAATCAAAATATAAATCTATATATTGAATTTGAACGCACTTTCAATTTACCGGGGCCACATATGAACTCTAAAAATTCCCGAAAAATATTTTCTAGCTTCGTATTGACGATACGGTTCTCACAAAACTAATTTCGTCAAATTCTGAGATCGTTTGAAAAATGGCCATTTTCTGGTCGATCCAAATTGATTGAAACTGTTAAAACACGTTGTGACGATCCCAAAACCCCGTACAACGTTGTTAAGGATAATCATTCGAATAAAACACATTAATCATCATTAGCAGAATACAGATAATAGCATAAGCATCAAATAAAATAATTTACATAAATATGACAGCGGAATCATAATATGTCACAACATCAGAAAGCACAATGTAGGATACAACTTAGTGCATAAAAGTACATGATCAATCTACATCGCCATAAGCGGTATATATACATAGAGAGTACATAAAAGAAATATCAGTCTACATCGCTATAAGCGGAATCATATACATAGATAATAATGGCGGAATAACAATAGTCAACATTGAGAAGTCAAGCCTCGACTTGAGCCAAAAGATGCAGTCCCTGCCGAAGTGCCAAAGCCAAAATATGTCCTGCTACCTGGTACTAGGATGCCCATGTGAAAATAAGGGCACCCGAGTTTGCAAGGTGAAACAAACTACGAGTCAGTCATGGGATTGGTATGAGAAATCTACTTAACTAATTAAACAACAATAATAAGGCAAATCATAGGACCATGCCACTTTCGCGAAACGGGTTTACTCCAATGATTGCTAGTGCATGAAATAAAGTAAAATTTTAAATCATCGCAACGCTTTTTATAAAAATGAAGCCATTATAAGACTCAGGTCACATCACACAATGGAATGCAAGCCGGAGGATAGAGTTTTACCTTATAATGGCTAAGAAATGCTTGATACGTATAAAACAAAAGTGTTTGATATTATTACTAGTGCGTATATGTTTCAAAAGCAAATTCAATCATAAATATCAATCATAGACGGCATAAGTGCCCCATACCACTATGTCGCCATACTAGTAATACAATCAAACCCGCAATTTCGTATTGGAAATCGAATTCCATCATGAGTCGAGGCAAGGGGCAAGCTCCTCTCCGTTCTAGACACTCTAGCAAATGTCTCAGGACCACACACAACGATCCTTGGATCTTCAGGGCCGGTCCTCTCTTACTTTTGAGGATTAGTTATTCCTGAACACACGTTTCCCGGTCCTGTAGGACCTATATCCAAGGCGCCTCGCATTCCAACAACCACACAGGTAAAATAATATATAAATGTCAGGGCTGGTAGGTCACTGACATCACCCATAGCTAGAAAGAAACGTCATGTTCTCCCTGCAGTCACTATCCCGTTTTTGACTCATACCGAGGTGTGAGGCTCGCGAATCAACGCTATACACAAAGCTACACCACGTAGGCTATGCTTTGATCATCAACCACAAGACTTTGCTTTTCAATAGAAGCCTTGATCATATGCCACTTAGGCGTGCCACACAGGCAATTCACTCCATGCGACTAATTTCTATCAATATATAACTTCTGAGCTTGTACGTCTTAGAGAAGGGCGTTAAGCAAGAGAATAAATTCTCCGCCGCCAAACAGATATATATTTAATAGAGATCAATCTGCACATGACAAAATCTAATGTCAGACACACAGTCCATTTACAAGTTCGTTCTGGGTTTGAACGAAGCCGGATGCACCATATTCCTCGCATATCCGTACAATCAACAAATACGTCCCACTTCAGCTCCTTCAAGGTAGCTACTCCAATCATGAGCATCAGTAGCGCCCATCCATCCGATGTGAAGATCGTCAGTCTTGAACCATCTTCATCTCTTCGACTTCTAATCATCGATCAATTATTTGAAATGAGAATTAACTCGGTCTTTTCAAATAATTCACGTATATTTATATTTTCAAATCACTTCTTCCCAAGGATAAATTATTCGACATTCACGTTTTAGTTCTTTAGTATAATTTTCATGTCAAACACATTCAACCATCAAATAACAAGCAAACCAAGTAGAATCAGTTTATTTCCATTCTGTATCATCTATAATATTTTATGACGATATATCGCCATTTTTATTTATTTAAAAATGACGCTATTTAATTAAACGACGTTTCAGGTCGTGCCGAGGCATAGGCGCTGTTTTTCCCTAAATTTGTTTTACACATATCTGAAAATATAACCGTGGGATCTCAGCAAAGTTTATATCGTTGGGAAGATATTCCCAAAGCGAACCCAACGGTTCCAGTTTCGTGAAAATCCAATTGTCGGATCTTTAGGTATAATCGTTTGAAGTTACGATTTCAAAACGTGAACTGCAGGGGCTCGATTTGTTTTATTTAATTTATATTTATATATATAATTTATACGACGATTTAATATCGTTTTCACATCAAATATTTCACTAACGCCTTTAAATTTCAGAAAATTTCGCCATAACCTCCTTTGTACGGGAAGGGGTTTGGAAATTTATTGGGTCGTATTAAGTACCCAATAAATCCTAATAAGCATGCACATATTTATAGTGATATATTCCGGTGTCCACAGGGGAGTGTGTATAGATCATAACTCCAGAGAATAAATTCTCATCACCCTATAAATGGTTTTTGTGCCTCAATGACGAAAGAGACGTGTTTATTGTCATCTCCAGACCCGTGTGGGGTGTTTATTAATCTTGCAATTTACCGTTACAATTTATATAGTCCAGATCAGTCATTAGTTCAACCTGTAATATATAATCATCGCCATACAAGCCTCTCGCTCGTATGGTAAATCTTCAACCTCGTCACACAAGCTCCAAATGCTTATGTATGATATGATGAAGTATGCCTATCTTCAAGAAGTATGCCATGTAGTGTAGTTCAAAATTAATTGTTACTATCCTATGGCGACGTTTATTACACTCAGAACAACTAGCACTCCGCATCCAATGGTATTCACAGGAGTTGATATAATAATTAAATTGCGCATCCAACTCATTAAGGTTTACCTATTTGTCGGGAATGCAAATAAATTCTTTACTCAACAGCTAATCCATTTTCCTGTTCAACACATGTGTATATATATGTGCAAAACTAAGCTAAAAATAATATTTCTAGCGAACAAAGGTTTATTTCCACACATGGTTATTTTATTTAGTTCACATACATGTTAAAAATAATGTTCACAGCAAACAAATATTTATTTCAACACTTGTGTATTTTTAGCAAGTCATATACATGATAAAAATGATATTTTTATCAGCCAAAAATATTTATTCAACACATGAACATTTTTAGCACTCCATATTTACAATAAAAATGTAAATTTTATTGTTCAATCTATATATTCAACACATGAATATTATCGACTTCACACATACGATAAAAATATGATTTTTATCATTTTAGTCCTTTATTTAACACATGAATATTTTCTATAGTTTATATATATACTAAAAGTGTGGTTTTTACTGTTAAAAAAATTTATTTAAAACACGAATAGTTTATATAGTTTATATATGTGATAAAATGTTATTTTTATTTTTCAAAGAATTTTATTCATTACATGATTTCTATTCAACACATGAATATGGTTTCAACACATGAATTTCTATTAAACATATAAATATGGTTTCAACACATAAAAATAATTCTATCACATGTATACTATTGAAAATTTTGGCAGCATAACGGTAGTGTATTTAAAACCGGCACCGTCCCGAGTACGGCTCCTCGCTCTACCTTAAAACCTCACGGTTTTTGACAATGGGGATTTCATATATCTAGTTTGCACGCAGGCGAGTATGTTTTTCTTTTCCACAACCTATTCTAATTTTGTTCCAATCACAAACGGGTATTTTTCAACCACAATGGTATTTTTCAACCACAATCCAAACAATATCAACCACAAATAATCCTATCAACCATTAGCATTATTCTCTAAAATTTTCACGCCAATTCACAATCAATAATTATCGTCCATGGTTTATGGACGAGGGGAGTGTGTGTGTATATATATATATAAGTATATTTTATTTTCATTCCAACACACATATGATTTATACAATGCATGTATAATTCATACATCGCTCGTATAACTTATAAAACACATTTATATGAGGTATACGACACTATATAATTTATATTTCGCTTATATAATTTATACAACACATGTCCATTCACATTTCAGTTTAGAAATCTCACATTAGTTTGTTGCTTTGGTAATAATCGTAGCAAGCTCAGAAAAATCCTTGGACACTTCTAGAATGTGGAGAGCGTCCTTATGGTCTTGTTGTCTCCTGTTTCATCGAATTTTGTTAACACATGTTAAAGATACGATTTTTAGAAGTTGATCGAACTTTGCAACGCTTTTAGAAGTTGAAAACAGTTTAATTTATACCAGGCCGTACCTCAGCAAAAAGCTTCGAATCTAGGTTTGCAAATAACCTTCAATCCATGCAACCTGAAGTCGATCAGAGTACACCACGTGAAAGAGGGAAGAGGGGCGCGTCTACGGGTGGCGGCATTGGCGAACTCGGTGGCCGGAGTCAGTCGGGGCGGCGAAAGGAAGTCTCGAACTTCAGGGGGCTGGTTCTCTCGAAATACGTGACGAGTGAGGGTGCAGTTGGTATTGATTTGAAGAGGAAGAGGAGAGCTACAAAAAGTTGCAAAGGGTTAGGGTCAAACGATGAACGGAGTGGCCGGAATCGGCCTGGGAACGACGTGAAACGGTTTCTGTCAAGAGCGAGGTTGATAAAGGGGATTTTTGAATTTTTTTATATTTTTAAATTATGATGGAAATTTTCTATTGGCCCGTGCTTTACTTAATTTTTAAAATAGTGTTTTCCATACGAACTCCAATCCAAACCCAACGACTGTCGCCCCTAGCTAAATACCCCCATCCGGAACACAATGGGATATGTTTGGGAAGTCAATTCGACTGTTATAGTCAGTTATTCTTCAAACTAAAATATAAAACATGCAATATTCAATTTGAATGTACATTTCAATTTGCCAGGGCCACAAACTAATTTGAAAAATTCCCAAAAAATAAATCTAGCTATGTTTTGACGATACGGTCCCAACAAAACTAGTTTTGTCTAATTATGAGACCGTTTGAAAAATGGCCATTTCCTGGTCGATCCAATTTAACAAAAATCAGCCAAATACGTTTTCTTTTGCCACGCTCACATATTAGCTTCAAAAATTATGGAATTTGAAACCTAGCATTAATTTGACATCCCTGATCCAACAAAAGTGGTTTCGTCAAATTCTGAGGTCATTTGCAAAATGTCTATTTTCAAGGGCTATATATTCTCTATAGCGACCTTTCTGAAAATTCATTTGGCCAGAACTTTTGATTCCCGCTCTGAAACTTTGATTTTTCAGATTCGTTAGAAAGATATTCATAAACAGATCTAAATATTTTTGGTTTCACTAAAATCCGTTTTATTTTGCACCGGGTACAGTCAGTCAAAGTTTGAATTCAAAATTTTAAACTGCCGCACCATTTCTAACTCATTATTTTATTGAAATATTCTATTTCATTTGCTCTAATCACTTTAAAATAACCAATTCAAAAACTTTAAATTGGCTCGTTTATTTAGGGTTGTTACACACGTTTTACTTTGCCACGCTCACATATTGATTTAGAAAATTATGAATTTTGGAATCTAGCAATAATTAGACATCCTGTTTCCAACGAAAGTGGTATCGTCGAAAACAGAGGTCGCTTGCAAAATTTCCATTTTTAAGGTCCAAAAATTCAATAGCGACTATTCTGAATTTTCAACTGGGCTTAACTTTTTATCCCCGCTATGAAATTTTGATTTTTCGGATTCATTGAAAAGATATTTTCAAATAGATTTTAATATTTTTGGTTTCGCTAAAATCCGATTTATTTTGAATCCTGTACATTCATTTGAAATTTGAAATCGATTTTTAAACTACCGCGCCATTTTCAATTCCTTTTACAATTAAAAATAAATACTTATATTCTAACGACGATCTATATAAATATATACGTTCTAATTCTATTCAAATTAAATTTCATGTCGTTATTATTTAAAATAATTCATTTTAAATATTCAATATTCATTAAAATTGCCAAAATAAATTTTTTTAATTGGTTCAGATTTCCGGGTTATTACAATCTCCCCCACTTAAAACTTTTCATCCCCAAAAAGGAACGGTGCAATAAGTTGTTTACTAATCAACTCAACTTTTATTATTTTCATTATGGCTTAAGTTTTTCAACTTTTCAGTTTCTAAGAACTTTTCAAATTTTTCAAAAATTTGGCTAACACCCTAAATTTTCGAAAAATTTCTCCATAATCTCCCATGCACGGAAGCATCGGGAAAATCCCGAAATTTCCATATAGGCCTCTCCAATCCAAAAAGAAAAAGAAACAGCCAAGCGGTTAGCCATTCGGCTCATAAAATCATCCAAAACCCAAGAAATAAAATAAACATGCACCTATTTGCCGGGCAAACAATTTTATTCCTATGCTCTTTCCTCTTTGCAATGACCTGTTCAATGGATGCACATATATATTTACATGCATGCATGCAATTCCAAATAATTTTCAATACAGTTCAATATTTGATCAATTTGGCGTAAATTTACAGTACATTCACATAATGGTTTAAATGAATAATCATACAACATAACCATCAATCAATTAGTTGATAAATTTACAAATTCATACTTTGATATACGTAGAGAAAATCATGTTTTTGATGCCAAATCACAACAATATATTCTAAATATATTTTGGTTCTCACACCAGTAAATTGGAATCATATAGAAATCCCACTTTTGAAACTCGAACACAACTCTGATGATGGGTACCCATCATCAGAATCATTCCCGAGCGACTACAGTGTGATTCTATATCTATCCAGCATATTAAAACTTCAAATACACGCGGATCAGACGTATACGCAAAATCTTTATATACTTGATTGTCCAAATCAATACAAAAATAATATTCAAATACGAATGATTGATGTAAATTTTCAAAACAAAACCTGTTTTCAATTTAAAAATATACTCTTCACACTCGTTCTAGGATACTACTGATCCCATCTCTAATGAGTCATTCTTATTGGATATTACTAATCCAATCTCTGATGAATTCTTTCATTCGGTTCTAATATGTCTTGTTCTCAAGCTTCGTAAACCAAAGCTCTGATACCAAAATGAAACAACCCGAAATTACCCTTATGGGAAATCACGGATTGAATTGAGGACAAGACGAATCAGAACACAAACAAAAGAACATTTCATTGCTTATTACAACAATTTACATCAGAATACAAGAATATACAGAGTATAAACAAATAATATACATTTGATAAATATCAGAGATTACAGTACATTACATAGCAGCGGAAAAATAATACAAAACACAACTGAAAGTAATACACGGATACAGAGCTTTCCGAGTATCGTTCCAGCTATAAACCAGAATCCCGTGAATATAAATCTGCAAAACCAAAACTACTAGCTGCCCGTGTGGAAAATAGGGGCACCCAAAGTTTAGGTTGAAACAATAAACTCAAGGTCAGTCATGTGACTGGTGTGAGAACTAAAACGGTTATTTAAGACTTTACTTTAAATCAGATATATCAAGGGACCACACCGTATAACACGGAACGGGTTACCTCCCAAAAATACCAGTGCATATAACAAACCACCACAATGCTTTTTGGAAAAATAAAGCTATTATAAGACCCAGGTCCTATCACAAAATGCAATGGAGGCCAGGGGATAGGGTTTTCCCTTATAATAGCCAAACATGCTTGGTACGTTAAAACAAATCATTTGATACTATTATAAGTGCATAGTGTCAAAACGATTTCAATCATAAGTATCAATCATAGACGACATGAGTGCTCCATACCACTATGTCGCCATATAGAGGTTTACAATCAAAACCGCAAAATGTCCTATTGGAAGTTGGATTTCCATCTGTGAACCAAGGCAAGGGATCATCCTCACCGCTTCGAGACGCTCTACCCCACCCCTCAGGCAAGTACTATTTCAAGCCTTTGGATCGTCAAGGCCAGTCCACTCGATGTGGATTAAACTTAAACCCTGAGCACTATGTTTCCCCGCCCTATGGGGCGTCAATGAGCCAAATGACTCCATCGGCCCTCGATCGACCGATATAACCGAGCGCCTCACTATCCATCATCCACATAAGTAAAATGTCTGGGCATGTAAAACCCAAAACACCACTCCTAGCTAGAAGGAAATGCATGCCCTTTGTAACGCCCCGGGTTCGCCCGGACTTAATCGATCGCAAAATCAACTAAGATCGATCAGAACCTGAATACGTTAACTCTGGGAATACAACAACATCTGAACAATAACAGCAGACTTTTATAAAACATCATAATAATGTTACATCAGAGTACAGAATATCAGAGTACATCGAATAAATTACAGCGGAAGATAAATTACAGTAAATTAATACAATACACAGCGGAAGACTTTCTATGCTCTGGACACAGCTTTAGGCTTCGATCCAGAATCCTGCTTAAGAGATAAATATCTGCAAAAAACTACTCGACTGCCCGTGTGGAAAAGAGGGCACCCGAGTTTGCAAAGTGAAACAAACTATGAGTCAGTCATGGGACTGGTGTGAGAATTTTTAACTAATATAACTAATAGCAATAATGCAAATCCAAGGACCACACCGCTAACACGGAACGGGTTTTATACCAATGGATTGCAGGTGCAGAAATTAAAGTAAATCGTTAAACAACGCAATGCTTTTTAGAAAAACGGAATCATCATAAGACTCAAGTCTCATCACACAATGCAACGCAAACCAGAGGATAGAGTTTTACCTTATGATGATTAAACATGCTTGGTACGATAAAAACAAATTTAATATTATTATTAGTGTATATATGTTTCAAAAAACATTTCAAAGTAAATGTATCAATCCTAGGAAGCATAGCTACCATATACTATGCCTCCATACTAGTAATACAATCAAATCCGTTGGGTCGTATTGGGAATTTGGTTTTCCATCATGAGTCAAGGCTAGGAATGATCTCCTTACTGATTCGAGACACTCTAGCTAATGTCTCAGGATCCCCCGCAGTGAACCCTTGGATCCTGCAGGGCCGGTCCACACATACGCTTTTGCGGATTGGAAATTCTTGAACACACGTTTCCCGGTCCTATAGGACCTAATATCTGAGGCGCCTCATTCCATCATCCACATAAGTAAAGTGTCAGGCCATGTAAAAACCAAACACCACTTCTAGTTAGAAAGAAACGTGCTGCTCTACCTGCGTTCCCTTGCTCCGTTTTAGACTCAACCGGGTTGTGAGGCTCGTGAAGCTACGTAATACACAAAGCTATGCTTATTCAAGCTGTGCTTTGATCGTCACCACAAGGTTCTGCTTTTCAACAAGAAACCTTGATCATTACATATTGGTATGCCACACTGTCAATCCATATCATACTATTAATCCTTTGCCAAAATATACAAAAGGGTGTTAAGCAAGAGAATAAATTCTCCACCACCAAGCATTCATACATTCGACAGAAAATCAATAAATACAATATAAAGGAGTACAATGTCGGACACACATTCCATTTATAATCCCGTTCTAGGTCTGAACGAAACTATATCCGGTAGATCTCCAAGTACATTTGGACAACTACCACCGAAACCCTTTTCAAGGTAGCAAATCAATCGAGGGCATCAGTAGCCATCATCCATTCGATGTCGAAGATTACCGGTCTTTAATCACCGTCATCAACTCTTCGACTTAGGTCGACGTATAATCATTTGAAATGAGATTGAACTCGGACTTTTCAGATGATCCTCACATATATATATTTTAAAATCATTTCATATCATTATTAGTATTTAATAACGATCTATCGCTATTTTTATTTATATAAAAATAGCTAAATTTAATTTAACAACGCTTCGGGTCAATGGGCGACCCTGGCACTGTTTTTACTCAAATTTATTTTACACGTTTCTCTAAATCTAACCGTTGGATTTTTAACATAATTCATATCGTTGGAAAGGTCTTCCCAAGGCGAACCTAACAGTTTCAGTTTTAGGAAAATCCGACGGTCGAATATTTCGGTATAATCAATTAAAGACACGATTCCAAGACGCGAACTACTACGCTCGGATCGTTTGATTTTAATTTCTCTCTCTCTCTCTATATATATATAATTATATATAATTCCGTCATCCATTCCGTTCACTATATTTTGCTAACATCGAATATTCCTATTTGTACAAGTAATGTCGAGGTATAACATGACACACAATAATGTTTATTTTAATTTTAATTTACATACACATCCTAAACATAACACTCTATATTTTCTTTTACCTTTCAAATTACACAAAATGTATATTTGGTTTCATTATTCTTTCTAATGAAAATCCATTCATTAAAATATAAGTTTATAATCCTTTTATTTACATTGGAAAATGTAATTTTCTATTCCTATTTTATTTACACTGAGAAATGTAAACTTTTATTTCATTTTTTATTTACATTGGAAAATGTAAATTTCTATATTTCTCTAATTACATATAAAAAAATGAACTTACTATTTTTATTCTATTTACATTGAGAAATGTAACTTCTTTTTACCGTCTCTAAAATGACAATAAAAATATGTAATATTTATTCTATTCTTTTATCGCATTTAAAGTGACAATAAAAATATATATTTCAATTCTATTATTTTTATCGCATTAAAATTGTAAAGTTTTCTTTTTTTATATAATCTGCATTAAAAATGTGACTTTTCCTTTTTAATCTAATTTACGTAAAAACAATGTAAATAATTTTGCAATGTCAAAATCTAATCTTCCATTACACAAAAATGTAATTTTCTTACTTTAAATCTTAATTACATAAAAAATATAAAATTTATCTTCTTTAACTTAATTACATAAAAATGCAATTTTTCTCCTTTATCTTAATTTACGTGATAAATGTAAATTTTCTTTTTAATCTAATTACATTAAAAATGTAACTTTTATTTCTTTATCTTACTCACATTAAAAATATAAACTTTTCTTTTTAATCTAATTACATTAAAAATGTAAACTTTTATTTCTGTTCTTTTATTTACATAGAAACGTAAATTATATTTCAACGTTGCATTCTACTCTTTTAATTTGATTCTTATGATTTCATTGAAAATCCATTCTTTTAGTTACATTAAAAATGTAATAATTTACAATGCTAAAATCTTCTTTTTAAATTACATTAAAAATCTAATCTTGATTACACCGTCAAATTCTACTTTTTAATTACATTAAAAATGTAATTTACCTTATGGTGAAAATTCTATCTTTTTAAATTACAATAAAAATCTAATCTTGATTACACCGTCAAATTCTACTTTTTAATTGCATTAAAAATGTAATTTATATTACATGTCAAATCTTGTTTTACAATGTAAAATCCTATTCTTTAATTACATATAGAAATGTAATTTTATTTTCAATGCAAATTCTCATTCTTAATTTACATATAAAAATGTAAATTCTATTTCTTTAATTACATTTAAAAATGTAATTCTATTTATGCGGTATAAATTTCATGTCTTTTAATTACATACAAAAATGTAATTTTTTATGCGGTATAAATTTCATGTCTTTTAATTACATATAAAAATGTAATTTTCTATGCGGTATAAATTTCATGTCTCTTAATTACATATAAAAATGAAATTTTCTATGCAGTATAAATTTCATGTCTTTTAATTACATATAAAAATGTAATTTTCTATGTGGTTTAAATTTCATTTATAATGCAAAAATATAATCTTTTTTTATTTACAATGCAAAAATATAATCTTTTTATTTACAATGCAACAATCTAATATTTTTATTAACAATGCAAAAATCTAATCTTTTTATTTACAATGCAAAAATCTAATCTTTTTATTACATTAAGAGAAAATGTAATTTATATTGCATCGCAAAATCGTACTTTTATTTATCACCTACAAATGTAATTTTTATTGCGGTGAAAAATTCATTTCCTAATTACATTAAATATAAATGTAATTTCTTTCATATCGTCATATTTCAATCCTACAACATCATATCAATATTATATTTGAACTAAAAAGGTCTAGTTAAATCAAATAACAACAAGGTGGTATTGAATTGAAATTTTCTAGTTCAATTCAAAGACATGAACAAGGTGATATTTCTATATATACATGATTCAAAGAATATCAACAAAACATGATTCGACAAAATTTAAACAAAATGATTATTCAAATTTTCATCACATATAGATCTGAAATTATTAACTAGCAGATCTGGAATTATACACACAGATAAACCAAACAATCACTCAGAATATTATCCCATCTCAGATCTACTTCATTCACCATTCAATTATTTAAATAACAAAGGAAAATTAATAATTAAATTAATTCAATTATTTAAAATAGAATCTCACCTTGATTGGATCAGTATTAGAAATTCAAACGTGTTCAGAACTGGTCCCAATTGCTTTCAATAGGTTCTATTCGATGTTACGGTTCAAACGGATCTAAAATTTTTTAGTTTGGAGTTTGTATGAACAAATTATCAATTTCTTTTCACAACTGCAATTGCAACAAATAAAAGCGTGGAAAATCTGATTTAAATTTCATACCTTTATTTTCAGTTTTGTTCAAATCTTTGACTTGAATTTTTGGGAGATATGATCGATGGTTTCCAGAACCGATGGCGTGACGTTGGAGAGCTAGGAAGGGGGAGTCGGCGCCTGGAGGGGGGGTAGGAAGTGCGATCGGCCGTGGTAGCGCTGGGGGGGGGGGGGGGTTGCGACGGTGGCGGGTTTGGAGGGCTGGTGCGGCGACTACAGGCAACGGGGCGGGGAGATTTTGGTATGGACTCAAAGGGGAGGAAGAGATCTTGAAAAAGTTTAACAGTGGCCAAGTCTAATTCTTCATGGATTAGGAGGAAAAGAAGAGAGAAGGTGTGGAGTGTATGGTGGCTGCTGTAATAGATGTACCAGGGAAGAAGATTTCTCGATATCCGTACCTTTACATATTATTTTATTAATTAATTTTACAATAAAGGCCCGTTTAGCACTTTGTCAGATTTCAGCCCAACGACTATCGTTCTTACCTATTAATCCCTATTCCGGATTCATCTAGCTATGCCCCGCAGGCCCAAACGACTGTCCTGACCCAGTTTTATTTAATTTAAAATATTTATTTTTATTTTTAATTCAACCGTACGAATAAATTCACCAGGGCCACAAATTAACTACAAAAAATCCCGAAAAATATATTTAGCTATGTTTTGACGCTGCAGACCTAGGAAAATTTATTTCATTCAATTCTGAGCCTATTTGAAAAATGGCCTTTTTCAAGTTGATTAAAATTGACCGAAATTGACCAAACTGAAATCTTTTTGCCATGGTCACAAATTAATTCTAAAATTTATAAAAAATTAAAATAAGCAATAATTTGACATTCTGAATCCAGCAAAAGTGGTTTCGTCAAAAACAGAGGTCGTTTGAAAAATGACTATTTTTAATATTAAAAAATATATATAAATCCTACAGCGACTATTCTGAAATTTAAACTGGGAATAACTTTTGATTCCCGCTATAAAATTTCGATTTTTCGGATTCGTTGGAAAGATATTTTAAAAGAGATTCTAATATTTTTGGTTTCACTAAAATTCGTTAAATTTTGCATCCTGTACGGTCTGTCAAAGTTCAAGTTTGACTCTTCAAACTACCGTGCTATTTCTAACTCCTTTTATAATTAAAATTAAATTATTCATCCTAACTTCGATTTAAATAAATTTTTAATCATTATTATTTTAAATAAATTATTTTAAATATCAAAACCCATTAAAATTAGTTAAAATAGATTTTTAAATTTACCCCAGAATTCAGGTTTGTTACAGTCTCCCCCATTTAAAAACTTTTCGTCCTAAGAAAGGAACGAAGCTAAAGTTGTTTAATTAACTATCTTATCTTTCATTATTTTATTGATTTCAATAATTTTATTTGTTGATTAACTTTTAAAATACATGACTTTATATATTCAAAAATTATATTTCCAAAGATCGGATTATATATAATCAAAAATACGTTAATTATAAACTGGGCACTCTCAACTCATTCTAGGGCATTACTAACCCCATCTCTAATGAGTTTTCTCATTCTAGGATGCTGCTGATCCTATCTCTAATGAGTATTCTTATTGGATGTTAATAATCCAATCTCTGATAAGTCTTTTGTTCAGTTCTAATGAGTTGTACCCTAAAGATTTTTTTTAAGATAACCTGGCTCTGATACCAACTATAACGCCCCGGGTTCGCCCGGACCTAATCGATCGCAAAATTGACTAAGACCGTTCAGAACCCGAGTAGTTAACTCTGGGAATATAACAACATCAGAACAATAACAACAGACTTTTATAAAACCTCATAATAATGTCACATCAGAGTACAGAATATCAGAGTACATCGAATAAAATTACAGCGGAAGATAAATTACAGTAAATTAATACAATACACAACGGAAGGCTTTCTATGCTCTGGACACAGCTTTAAGCTTCGATCCAGAATCCTGCTCAAGAGATAAATATCTGCAAAAAGCTACTCGACTGCCCGTGTGGAAAAGAGGGCACCCGAGTTTGCAAAGTGAAACAAACTACGAGTCAGTCATGGGACTGGTGTGAGAATTCTTAACTAATATAACTAATAGCAATAAGGCAAATCCAAGGACCACGCCGCTAACGCGGAATGGGTATTATTCCAATGGGTTGCCGGTGCAAAAATTAAAGTAAATCTTAAACAACGCAATGCTTTTTTAGAAAAATGGAATCATCATAAGACTCAAGTCACACCACACAATACAACGCAAACCAGAGGATAGAGTTTTACTTTATGATGATTAAACATGCTTGGTACGATACAAACGAATTTGATATTATTATTATTGTATATATGTTTCAAAAACATGTCAAAGTAAATGTATCATTCCCAGGAAGCATAGTTACCATACACTATGCCTCCATACTAGTAATACAATCAAATCCGTAGGGTCGTATTGGGAATTTGGTTTTCCATCATGAGTCAAGGCTAGGAACGATCTCCTAATCGATTCGAGACACTCTAGCTAATGTCTCAGGATCCCCCGCAGTGAACCCTTGGACCTGCAGGGCCGATCCACACATACGATTTTACAGATTGGCAATTCCTGAACACACGTTTCCCGATCCTATAGGACCTAATATCCGAGGCGCCTCATTCCATCATCCACACAAGTAAAGTGTCGGGCCGTGTAAAACCCAAACACCACTTCTAGCTAGAAAGAAACATGCTGCCCTCCCTGCGTCCCTTGCTCCATTTTAGACTCAATCGGGTTGTGAGGCTCATGAAGCTACGTAATATACAAAGCTATGCTTATTCAAGCTGTGCTTTGATCGTCACCACAAGGTTCTGTTTTTCAACAAGAAACCTTGATCATTACATCTTGATATGCCACACTGTCAGTCCATATCATACTATTAATCCTTTGCCAAAATATACAAAAGGGTGTTAAGCAAGAGAATAAATTCTCCGCCACCAAACATTCATACATTCAACAGAAAATCAATAAATACAATATAAAGGAGTACAATGTCGGACACACATTCCATTTATAAGCCCGCTCTGGGTCTGAACGAAACTATATCTGGTAGATCTCTAAGTACGTTTGGACAACTACCACCGAAACCCTTTTCAAGGTAGCAAATCAATCGAGGGCATCAGTAGCCGTCATCCATTCGATGTCGAAGATTACCGGTCTTCAATCACCATCTTCAACTCTTTGACTTAGGTCGACATATAATCATTTGAAATGCGATTGAACTCGGACTTTTCAAATGATCCTCGCATATATATATTTTAAAATCATTTCATATCGTTATTAGTATTTAATAACGATCCATCGCTATTTTTATTTATATAAAAATATCTAAATTTAATTTAACAAAGCTTCAGGTGAATGGGCGACCCTGGCGCTGTTTTTACTCAAATTTGTTTTACACGTTTCTCTAAATCTAACCATTGGATTTTAACATAATTCATATCGTTGGAAAGGTCTTCCCAAGGCGAACCTAACGGTTTCAGTTTTGGAAAAATCCGACGGTCGGATATTTCAGTATAATCAATTAAAGACACGATTCCAAGATGCGAACTACCACGCTCGGATCATTTGATTTCAATTACTATATATATATATATATATAATTATATATAATTCCGTCATCCATTCCATTCACTATATTTTGCTAACATCGAATATTCCTTTTTGTATATATAATTTCGAGGTATAACATGACACACAATAATGCTTATTTTTATTTTAATTTACATACACATCCTAAACATAACAATGTATATTTGGTTTCATTATTCTTTCTAATGAAAATCCATTCATTAAAATATAAATTTATAATCCTTTTATTTACACTGGAAAATGTAATTTTCTATTCCTATTTTATTTATATTGAGAAATGTAAACTTTTATTTCATTTTCTATTAACATTGGAAAATGTAAATTTCTATATTTCTCTAATTACATGTAAAAAATGTGACTTACTATTTTTCTTCTATTTACATTGAGAAATGTAACTTCTTTTTACCGTCTCTAAAATGATGATAAAAATACATAATATTTATTCTATTCTTTTATCGCATCTAAAGTGACGATAAAAATATACATTTCAATTCTATTATTTTTATCGCATTAAAATTGTAAACTTTTCTTCTTTTATATATATAATCTGCATTAAAAATGTGACTTTTCCTTTTTAATCTAATTTACGTAAAAAGAATGTAAATAATTTTGCAATGTCAAAATCTAATCTTTCATTACATAAAAATGTAATTTTCTTACTTTAAATCTTAATTACATAAAAAATATAAACTTTATCTTCTTTAACTTAATTACATAAAAATGTAATTTTTCTCCTTTATCTTAATTTACATAATAAATGTAAATTTTCTTTTTAATCTAATTACATTAAAAATGTAACTTTTATTTCTTTAATCTTACTCACATTAAAAATGTAAACTTTTCTTTTTAATCTAATTACATTAAAAATGTAAACTTTTATTTCTATTTTTTATTTACGTAGAAATGTAAATTATATTTCAACGTTGCATTCTACTCTTTTAATTTTGTTCTTATGATTTCATTGAAAATCCATTCTTTTAGTTACATTAAAAATGTAATAATTTACAATGCTAAAATCTTCTTTTTAAATTACATTAAAAATCTAATATTGATTACACCGTCAAATTCTACTTTTTAATTAAATTAAAAATGTAATTTACCTTATGGTGAAAATTCTATCTTTTTAAATTACAATAAAAATCTAATTTTGAGTACACCGTCAAATTCTACTTTTTAATTGCATTAAAAATGTAATTTATATTACATGTCAAATCTTGTTTTACAATGTAAAATCCTATTCTTTAATTACATATAGAAATGTAATTTTATTTTCAATGCAAATTCTCATTCTTAATTTACATATAAAAATGTAAATTCTATTTCTTTAATTACATTTAAAAATGTAATTCTATTTATGCGGTATAAATTTCATGTCTTTTAATTACATATAAAAATGTAATTTTCTATGTGGTATAAATTTCATGTCTTTTAATTACATATAAAAAGGTAATTTTCTATGTGGTATAAATTTCATGTCTTTTAATTACATATTAAAATGTAATTTTCTATGCGGTATAAATTTCATATCTTTTAATTACATATAAAAATGTAATTTTTTATGCGGTATAAATTTCATTTATAATGTAAAAACCTAATTTTTTTTATTTACAATGCAAAAACATAATCTTTTTATTTACAATGCAAAAATCTAATCTTTTTATTTACAATGCAAAAATCTAATCTTTTTATTACATTAAGAGAAAATGTAATTTATATTGCATCGCAAAATAGTACTTTTATTTATCACCTACAAATGTAATTTTTAGTGCAGTGAAAAATTCATGTCCTAATTACATTAAATATAAATGTAATTTCTTTCATATCATCATATTTCAATCCTACAACATCATATCAATATTATATTTGAACTAAAAAGGCCTAGTCAAATCAAATAACAACAAGGTGGTATCGAATTGAAATTTTCTAGTTCAATTCAAAGACATGAACAAGGTGATATTTTTACATATACATGATTCAAAGAATATCAACAAAACATGATTCGACAAAATTTAAATAAAATGATTATTCAAATTTTCATTGCATACAGATCTGAAATTTTTAACTAGCAGATCTGGAATTATACACACAGATAAACCAAACAATCATTCAGAATATTATGCCATCTCAGATCTACTTCATTCACCATTCAATTATTTAAATAACAAAGGAAAATTAATAATTAAATTAATTCAGTTATTTAAAATAGAATCTCACCTTGATTGAATCAGTATTAGAAATTCAAACGTGTTCAGAACTGGTCCCAATTGCTTTCAAGATGTTCTATTCGATGTTACGGTTCAAATGGATCTGGAAATTTTCTGTTTGGAGTTTATATGAACAAATTATCAATTTCTTTTCACAACTGCAATTGCAACAGATAAAAGCATGGCAAATTTGATTGAAATTTCATACCTTTATTTTTAGTTTTGCTCAAATCTTTGATTTGAATTTTCGGGAGATATGATCGATGGTTTCCAGAACCGATGGCGTGACGTTGGAGAGCTAGGAAGGGGGAGTCAGCACCTGGAAGGGGGGAAGTGCGATCGGCCGTGGTGGCGCTAGGGGGGTGCGACGGCGACGGGTTTGGAGGGCTGGTGCGGCGGCTACAGGCAACGGGGCGGGGAGATTTTGGTATGGACTCGAAGAGGAGGAGGAGATCTTGAAAAAGTTTAACAGTGGCCAAGTCTAATTCTTCATGGATTGGGAGGAAAAGAAGAGAGAAGGTGTGGAGTGTATGGCCGCTGTTGTACGAGATGAATCTGGGAAGAAGATGTCTCGATATCCGTACCTTTACATATTATTTTATTAATTAATTTTCCAATAAAGGACTGTCTAGCACTTTGTCAGATTTCAGCCCAACGAATGTCGTCCCTACCTATTAACCCCTATTATGGACTCATCTAGCTATGTCCCACAGGCCCAAACGACTGTCTTGAACCAGTTTTCTTTAATTTAAAATATTTACTTTTATTTTTAATTCAATCGTACGAATAAATTCACCGGGGCCACAAATTAACTTCGAAAAATCCCGAAAAATATATTAAGCTATGTTTTGACGCTGCGGACCTAGGAAAATTTATTTTGTTCAATTCTGAGCCTATTTGAGAAATGGCCCTTTTCAAGTCGATTAAAATTGACCGAAATTGACCAAACTGAAATCTTTTTTCCACCGTCACAAATTAATTCTAAAAATTATGAAAAATTAAACTTAGCAATAATTTGACATTATGAATCCAACAAAAGTGGTTTCGTCGAAATAGAGGTCATCTGAAAAATGGCTATTTTTAATATTAAAAAATATATATCAATCCTACAGCGACTATTCTGAAATTTAAACTGGGCATAACTTTTGATTCCCGCTATTAAATTTCGATTTTTCGGATTTGTTGGAAAGATATTTTAAAAGAGATTCTAATATTTTTGGTTTCTCTAAAATCCGTTAAATTTTGCATCTTGTACGGTCAGTCAAAGTTCATGTTTGACTCTTCAAACTACCGCGCTATTTCTAACTCCTTTTATAATTAAAATTAAATTATTCATCCTAACTTCGATTTAAATAAATTTTTAATCATTATTATTTTAAATATCAAAACCCATTAAAATTAGTTAAAATAGATTTTTAAATTTACCCCAAAATACCGGGTTGTTACACCCTCCCTGAGGTCCTTCTCCCGTTTCTGGTTCACACTCGGGTGTGAGGTTCGCGAATTAACGCTACACAAAGCTACGCTGTATTAAAGCCGTGCTTTGATCATCAACCACAAGACTCTGCTTTTCAACAGAAGCCTTGATCATTTGCATCTCAGCATGCCACACAAGCAATTCATGCCATGCGACTGATATATATCGATATATAACCTCTGAGCTCGTACGTCTTAGAGAAGGGTGTTAAGCAAGAGAATAAATTCTCCGCTGCCAAACAGATATATATTTAATAGAAATCAATCAACACATAATAAAATCCAATGTCAGACACACATCCATTTACAAGTCCGTTCTGGGTCTGAACGAAACCAGAGGATCCTTATTCCTCGCATATCCATCGATCTCCAAGTACGTCTGGACGATCACCAACCGATTCCCTCCTCTTGGGTGTACATCCCAATCAAGACCATCAGTAATTATCCAAACGATGTGAAGACCTTCGGTCTTCAACCACCGTCTTCATCGTCGACTTCTCGTCGATTCAGTTATTCAGAATGGGATAAACCCCGTCTTTCCAAATAACTCGCGTATATAATAAACAAGTGTTATAAAAACACAACATACACCTTATTCCATTCCAAAATATTCCTTTATTCAAATATTCTTTTACTTTGGGAAAGGTTCCCATTAATTTTATCAAAGATAAATTCTTTAAATTTATTCTTTAATCTTCCTTTGAATATCAATTCAAACCAAATTATGGGTTATCCAAACTAGTCGGGATTAACGAACCTTACCGAAGTAATCATTTGTTTTAATTTCCAAACCCCAACCTATTCGTCCCATGAAGTAAAACTGGTAATACTTCATATCTAACACCACGGTGTTATCAGTAAATTCAATTACCATTTCACGTTCAAATCTAATTAAAGATTTAACTATCGCCTGGAGCAAAACTGGTGATACTCCATCCTCGATAATTTCAATCTAATTAAAGATTCGTTAAAACTCCACTTGGTTTTAATCTTCCAAAAATCAATATTAATGATTGTTTAACTTGGAAAATCATATCCTGTCTTTAACTGGGTTAAAGAACCAATGTCATTTAAAACACTGTTCACGATAAACCCAAAATCACATTATATTCCATCAGCCTTTAACCGCAAATTAGCAAGTGAATAATTCCCTAAGTGTTAACCCCGAAGGCCGAAATCAACATCAGATCAATACCTAAGAAATTATCCAACTTAACTAATCTCTAGTTAGTTTCTGATTTTCTTAACTCCGTTGGGTCTAAGAACAGTATCATTAAACATACCATTCACGATAACCCAAAATCACATTCCATCCATGGAATTTTCATGGAAAACAAATCGATATATATAATCGATATAAACTTCCATATCCGACTAACAATATAAATGGAATGATGGCAAATCCTTTTAAATTCCATATATATTAGCAGTCCTCATCCATAGAAATTCACTTCGATTATTACCAAATCGAATTCCATACCATTCCAATTTATTTTATTTAAATTGGAAAACTTTACTTTGTAAAATCTCCTTTAAATCTTAACAAAAGATTTATAAATTCCAAATCACATTTCACTGTGAATCGAGTTAAAGAACGAATGTCGTTAAAACACAGTTCACAACAAACCCAATTCACATTCCATAAATTATCGGGTTAAAGAACAAGTGTTATTTAAAACACCGTTCACCATAAACCCAAAAATCAATTCCAATTAAATATCATTTTATTGGTACATTTAATTAAATTTAAATAAAAAAATTTAATCCTTTTTCTCAACTGGGTTTAAGAACAGTGTTAATGAAGACACCATTCACGACAAACCCAAATCCCATTTGATATTAAATATAAGGATCTGAATAGAAAATATATCGGCTTATATTCAATATCAAATACTATAACCAACAGATATTGTATTGGAAATAACGATATAAATATATCTTTCAAATTTCCATAACAACATCAGTATAATCACGAAATCCAACATCGAAATATTCCGAAGACAATTTCGATTCAAGTCCATTCCAATTTATATATTGGAAATTCTGGTTATTTTTAAAGCCATTTCAAATCCAATTTACTTATTTTAAAAATGAATGAATTATAATTCTAGTTCAAAACTAGTTCATTTCGATAAAAATCTATTTTTATCTTTTCAAATATGGATTTTTTTTCATCCCAATTCTTCCTAAATCATTTATTATTATTTTACACTAATTATTGATATTTTTAATAATTTTATCAAGGCCCGTACAGTCGATTTCCATAATCGGCCATCGAACTGCACTTACAACGATCTTTTCCAAATTTGATTTGGACATAATTCCATATCCAACTGTTAGATTTCTAATTTCTTATATTCGTTAGAAAGCTCTTTTCGATACGAACCCAACGGTTCCGGTTTTAGGAGAATCCGACAGTCGGATCTCCCGTAATGTTCGTTTGAAGTCAATGATCGAAATTCGCGAAGTGTCGCAGCGCGGCGCATTCTATTCAGGCCATTATATATATATATAATATAATAAATTATATATATTTCTTCGTTTTCCTTTTAAATCGTATTATATAAATCGTTTTAAATTCGTTTTCAAAACGATTTCAACTTCATATTCAATTTCAAATCAAAATTGAATATTCCATATCATCGATATATAAATGACAATATTTTCAAAACATTAGATTTTGAAATCAATTCCTTTTCGATGTCCATTATTAAAAATGAATAAAATCGATATAAATATCGTTCACGTCAAAATGGCGTCAATCTAATCAACATGGCTATATATATTTAAATATATTCATGTCCATCCCAAATCGGACATCAAATCATATTTTGATTCTCTTCTGAATATTATTTGAAAATATTCGTTATTTTAAAATAATCATTATTTTAAAATATTCATTTTTTCTGAACTAGAATCAGACACAGTCTATTACCATATGATTTGATTATATGTATTTCACACAACAAATGTGTATAACAACAAGGAAAACAACAATCCATCATCCAGAGTGCGTTCTACACTGTATAAGCATCAAATATAATCATTTAACGCTTACAACAGCTTGTCGATCAATCAATCGACATACAGCTAATTTTTGGGATTAATGTATGCCCAATTTCATCCCAACACCCGTGTAGGGTTTTCAACCAACAAATAATGAATTTTATTTGTGCAGTTGGGCGATGTGTAAAATTTATCGTCCCAATCCATATCAGTAAAATGGGTGTACATAAGCAAATCGTCTGATGTGCAAACGAATATTTATTTTATTCATATACACGTTAAAAATTATATTTTGTTAACGATAATTTTTTTATTCAATTCGTTTGCACAACAAAAATGATATTTTTATTGTTCTAACATATATTAGAAAATTTTGGCAACATAACGGCGCGATACTAGAAACGGGATAAGGCCCAGCCGTATCCCCGGTCTAATAATGACCCATGCCATACACATATCAATTCTACTCAATTCCATTTCATTTCCCAAACCAAATTCAACCAAACAATCCAATCAACCAAACTAAACAATCACACAAGTCGTCCATGGTCTGTGGACGACGGGGAACAGTTCATATATGGAGTTATAAACAAATAACTGTATAAAAACAATTATAATGAGGAGGTCTCACCTAGAAGCTAAACCAAACGTCGCGACTCTTCTTATGTAGAAAATCTTTGCCATGTTTCCAACGAGATCTGTTTCACGCTGTATATGTTAAAAATCACATTTTTAATTGTCGGCCTTTATAAATAAAAATCACATTTTTATATCGCCACTTCATATATAAAAATCGTAATTTTATATTGTTATACATATAATAAAAATCACATTTTTATTATATCGCTACATATATAAAGATCACATGTGACGATCCCAAAACCCCGTGACACGGTGTTAAGGATAATCATTGGAATATAACATATTAATCATCATTAGCAGATCACAGATAATAGCATAAACAGAAAATAGAATAATTTACACACATATGACAGCGGAATCATATAGATATCATCACATCAAAGAAGCACAGTACATGATACAACTTAGTGCATAATGAT
This sequence comes from Allium sativum, assembly GCA_030737875.1. Classification (NCBI taxonomy): domain Eukaryota; kingdom Viridiplantae; phylum Streptophyta; class Magnoliopsida; order Asparagales; family Amaryllidaceae; genus Allium; species Allium sativum. The sequence goes on from CM060910.1 coordinate 623,058,057, forward strand.
ACATAGTCAGTCACCATCGCCTGAGGTGGAATCATACATAAAGAATACACAAAATAATTATCAGTCTACATCGCCAATGGCGGAATCATAATATAGATACAATAGTGGCGGAGAAAATCCAAGTCAGCACGGTGTAGTCAAGCCTCGCCATGAGCCAAAAGTGCGTCAGAAACCTGTAACTAGGATGCCCGTGTGAAAATGAGGGCACCCGAGTTTGCAAGGTGAAACAAACTACGAGTCAGTCATGGGACTGGTATGAGAAATCTACTTAACTTATTAACAACAATAATAAGGCAAATCAAAGGACCATACCACTTTCGCGGAACGGGTTTACTCAAATGAGTGCTAGTGCATGGAATAAAGTAAATGATTAAATCATCGCAATGCTTTTCGAAAAATGAAGCCATTATAAGACTCAGGTCCCATCACACAATGCAGCGCAAGCCGGAGGATAGAGTTTTTACCTTATAATGGCCAAAACTGCTTCATACGAATAAAACAAAAGTGTTCGATATTATTACTAGTGCATATATGTTTCAAAAGCGATTTCAATCATAAATATCAATCATAGGCGGCATAAATGACCCATACCACTATGTCACCGTACTAGTAATACAATCACGTCCGCATATTTCGTATTGGAAATTGGATTCCTTCATGGGTCGAGGCAAGGGGCAAGCTCCTCTCTGATTCGAGACACTCTAGCAAATGCCTCGGGGCCGCACACAGCAATCCCTGGATCCTCCAAGGCCGGTCCTCCCTTACTTTTGAGGATTAATTATTCCTGAACACACGATTCTCGGTCCTTACAGACCTATAATCGAGGCGCCTCGTATTCCAACAACCACACAGGTGAAAAGTAGATATAAATGTCAGGTCACATCTTTGTGCTAATGTTATGTATATAAAGATCAAACAATTATAGCGCTTTCTAGATAATAAAAATCATATTTTTATGTAATGAAAATTATATTTTTCCTCCACTAAAAATTTTATTTTTATAATCTTAAAAATCATATCTTTTCGCATTATAAAAATCATAACTTTTTAATTTAAAAAAAATCACTTCCTCATTTTAAAAATCTAACTTCTTTATATGCTAAAATAAAAATCAAATCTTGATGATAATAAAAATTAAATCTTCATCTCAAAGTCCTAGCTTTTCATATGAATTAAAATCAAAGAAGAAATAAAACTTACATAGATTTTTGAGTTTCGATTGTTCGCGGTCCACGTCTTCGTCTAAGGGGGTGTCGGAGTAGCGTCTAAGGCGAGGGTGATTGGTGCAGTGGTCAATTCAGGCGGTGGAAGGAGCGGTTTTGGCCGTGGGAATGGGTTTTAGGTGTGGGGTTTCAATCTAAAGAGAAGAGGGACGAGAGGAGAGAGAGGTGTCTCAGGTTGGGGCACTGGCGGCGTGGGGCCCTCAATTGCTGGCGGCGGTGTTTAGGTAGGGGTGTCGGATTTAGGGCTGTGGGGTGGGGGGGATGGCGGGCTATGGTTCATGGTGGAGAGGGAAGGAGGGGCTGGAGGGTGAGGGAGGGGAGCGGCTGAGAGGAGGGGGAGGCCGTCGACTGCGGCGGGCGGCGCCGTTTGGGGGGGGGGGCACGATGGCGGGTCTGGGCTGCGTTGCGTTTCCCCCTTTTGAATTTCTTTTTTTTATTTCGATTTAAAATGAAGAGAGAGAGGAGTGTAGGAGGTATAATAATATATATAATTTAATTATTTAATTCTCCTTTAAAGTTGACTTTTCATTCAAACTCCAAACGGAACCCACAGACTGTCATCCCCATCTAATTACCCCCATTCTGAACACAATGGGATATGTCCCGTAAGCTGATTCGACAAGTTTCCGTCAAAATCAAAATATAAATCTATATATTGAGTTTGAACGCACATTTCAATTTATCGGGGCCACATACAAACTCTAAAAAAAACCAAAAAATATTTTCTAGCTTCGTATTGACGATGCAGTTCTCACAAAACTAATTCCATCAAATTCTGAGATCGTTTGAAAAATGGCCATTTTCTGGTCGATCCAAATTGACTGAAACTGTTAAAACACGTTTTACTTCGCTACGCTCACATATTGATTCAGAAAATTATGAATTTTGGAATCTAGAAATAATTAGACATCCCGGTTCCAACAAAAGTGGTTTCTTCGAAAACAGAGGTCGCCTGCAAAATTTCCATTTTTAAGGGCAAAAAATTCCATAGCGACTGTTCTAAATTTTCAACTGGGCATAACTTTTTATCCCCGCTATGAAATTTTGATTTTTCGGATTCGTTGAAAAGATATTTTCAAATAGATTCTAATATTTTTGGTTTCGCTAAAATCGGGTTTATTTTGAATCCTGTACATTCATTTGAAATTTGGAATCGAATTTTCAAACTACCGCGCCATTTTTAATTCCTTTTATAATTAAAAATAAATCTTTATATTCTAACGACGATCTATATAAATATATACGTTCTAACTCTATTCAAATTAAATTTCTTGTTGTTATTATTTAAAATAATTCATTTTAATTATTCAAAATTCATTAAAATTTCCAAAATAAAATTTTAAATTGGTTCAGATTTCCGGGTTATTAAAAATACTATTCACGACGAACCCAAATTCCAATTTGATATTAAATACATGGCTCTGAATTGAAGATATATCGGCTTATATTCAATATCAAATTCTGAAATCAACCAATATCGTATTGGAAATAATGAAATATATATATATATATATATATATCTTTCAAATTTCCATAACAATATCTGTATAATCACGAAATCCAACATCAAAATATTCCGAAGACGGTTTCGATTCAAATCTATTTCCAATTTATATATTGGAAATTTTGGTTATTTTCAAAACCATTTCAAATCCAATTTATTTATTTTAAAAATATATGGATTATAATTCTAGTTCATAACTAGTTCATTTCGATAAAAATATATTTTTATCCTTTCAAATATGGATTTTTTCCTCCCAATTCTTTCCGAATCATTTATTATGATTTTACACAAATTATTGACATTTTTAATAATTTTATCAAGGCCCATACAGTCAGTTTCCATAAACGGCTATCGAACTGCACTTACAACGATCTTTTCCAAATTTGATTTGGATATAGTTCCAAATCCAAAATTTAGGTTTCAAATCTCTAATATTCTTTAAAAAGCTCTTTTCGATACGAACCCAACGGTTCCGGTTTTAGGAGAATCCGAAGGTCGAATCTCCGGCAATGTCCATTTGAAGTCAATGGTCGAAATTCGCGAAATGCTGCAGCGCGGCACGTTCTATTCAGGCCATTATATTATATATATGTAATATATTTCGTCAATTTCCATTTAAAACGTATTTTATAAATCGTTTTAAATTCATTTTCTAAACAATTTCAACTTCATTTTCAATTTCAAATCAAAATTGAATATTCCATATCATCGATATATAAATGATAATATTTTCAAAACATTAGATTTTAAAATTAATTCTTTTTCGATATTCATTGTAAAAATGAATAAAATCGATATAAATATCGTTCACGTCAAATGGCTTCAATCTAATCAACATGGCTTAATATATTTAAATATATTTGTGTTCATCCCAAATCGGACATCAAAACCATCTTTTGATTCTTTTCTGAATATTATTTGAAAATATTCGTTATTCTAAAATAATTGTTACTTTAAAATATTCATTCTTTCTGAAGTAGAATCAGACACAGTCAATTACCATATAATTTGATTATATGGATTTCATATAGTCCATGTATACAGCAACAGTGATAAATCATCCTTCATCATCCAGAGTGCATTCTACACTGTTTAAGCATTAAATATAAATATTTAATGCTTATAACAGTATGTCAACCAATCGATTGACACACAACTAATTATTGGGACTAGTGTATGTCATATATCATCCCAATACCCGTGTGGGGTTTCAAACAATCAAACACAGGTTTTATTTGTGCAGTTGGGCGATGTGTAAAATTTATCGTCCCAATCAATATCAGTCAAATGCGTGTACATAAATAAATCGTCCAATTTGTTTATGGATATTTATTTTATTCATATACACGTTCAAAATTATATTTTTAACTATAAAATGTTTATTTCCATTCCACATCACACAATCAATTTTTCACAACACATCAATCAAACAAACAAGTCATCCATGGTCTGTGGAAGATAGGTGTCGGATGCTGCTAAGCACCGTCTGCATCCTAGTAAATATATCAACTAGAAATTAAATAAACGTGAGAAGCTCTCTCCTTGGGGATCCACTCCTCAGACCCTTATCTCTGAATGGTCTAGAATCCATTTTGCTTTCAGTCAGTTTCATCGCACTCTTTTTCACACTGTTCATATAAAAATCACATTTTTATTATTCAATTTTATATATAAAAATCATATTTTTACATTGTTACTTCATTATAAAAATTATATTTTTATAACGCTTCTTTCTATATAAAAATTAAATTTTTATAACGCTAAATCCTATATAAAGTTTATATTTTTATAACACTTCATACAAAAATAACATCTTTCTTCTTATACCGTTCGCATACAATCACTTCTTTAATAAATAAAAATCCTACTTTTTATTAATGAATTGGGATTTTCGACTCCGAAAATCAACAAAAAACTACCATGTTGACTATTCAGACATCGGAAATACCTGATCATTAATAGAAAGAAATTAGAGGGTAAGAATATATAAGATAGAAAATTAGAAGAGAAGAAGATCACCACAGAACAGAATCAGAGTAATACGAATCTCACAGCGGACCGAATAATATATAATATATAACATAGCCCTGAAATAAAACAGTATATATATACAATAACATTATCAGAGTACAACACTTACACATAGTGGAAATAACAATAGTTATATAATCCTGAAGCCTCCTGCTTCAAGCTCCTCCAAGTATGTCTGTAAGACCTAAACTGCTTGACTGCCCGTACAAATTTGGGCACCCAAGAGTTTAGGGAAAACAAAAACAAAATAAACTCTGGGTTAGTCATGGGACTGGTGTGAGTAAACTCAAATCATTTGGTTTAACTTTTCAAAACCGTTTTCAAAAGAAAAGATAATCGTAAGACCAATCCACACATAAACACGGACGGTTTTTACCTTGCAATAACCCAAAACACTTTCGAAATCAATACTTCTCTTGATATTATAATAATGTCTAATCACAAGTAATTAACAATCTAGCAGAACGCTTGCATCTCACGTTCCAAATATACAATATACAAACAAAACCGTGGGCGCTTATTGAAGATTGGATTCCAACTATGTCAAGGTATGGGACCACATGCCGATAGTGTATCTCTAGAGACGAATACACTGGGTTCAACAAGAACGTCTTGCAACCCGACCCACACATGACCGATCACTCATTTCGCTTGAGTGTATCGAATGTATACCACCAATGGTTGGGATCTACCCACCGTTTCCCGAAAAGGGACAGCATCGATAACAAATAAAAGAATGAAATGGATTTTCTCTAGATAGGTGATATACACCCTAATGGGAGCGACCCACTTAGTCATGCTGCCTGCCCGATTTTTGTCATCACCCGGTTGATGAGGCTTGAGGTCATAACATATCTTTAATACACCTGACCACCATTCACTTTGAATGCCACATCGTCATACCCGCCAAATCACAAATTGATTTCCTCAAAAATACCATGGGTATAAAGGTAAGAGAAACTAATTCCTCCGCCACCAAACGTAAGTACGTTTGAAGAGATCAACTTACGCGATCTGTTAGATATACTCTGTCAGACATTCGTCCATTCACGTTTGTCCTGGGACTGGACAAACATAAGGCACTATTCTATAAACAGGATAGCCCTTGCATAACTTCGTCTTCAATTTATCATATTTGATCGCAATGCTAACGTCCATACAGAGTGGTTTTCAGATAATAAATCTGATCCCGGTCTCTCTATATTGACGACGATAAAATGGTCAAAAACTTCGATAGTCGATGATTTAACTATCAACGAAAAATAGGTATACAACCAACGATCTTATTTCTAGATAGAAATTCGATCGATCAAATCATCAATCCACATTTATCTCTTTATATTAAATTATCTTTAATTTATCCATTTCCCCATTTCTATATATTTGTAAATTCTTATTTCCTATATTTAGAAAACGTTTCTGGTTCTTATTTGGAAAAACATTCCCAAACTTCTTTATTGGATTTTAAACTGATGTTTAAACAAAAACATCGCTTTGCCCATTCAAGCCATTTCATTCACTAACTAAATTCACTTACCAGTCTTCACTATCGAGCCTTAACTACTCGTTAGTCAAAAACGAAGTCAATCAAGTTGGGGTATAATTATCTCTCAGACCTTAACTGAACAACATTTCTAACCTCGAAATAGAGAAGGTTCATCTTATAACCCTTCAACAAACTTTCTTACGCAAACTGTCAGATTCTATTTACGAATCCACTTCTTTTGCAAAAATCATTTGATTATAACACTAGTGTTATAATTTCATGCCTTTGAAACATAATAATTTAAATATACCCATTTAAATTATTAATTTGAATAATTAAACCAACAACTAATTTATTAATAAAAAAATCTTGATTTGAAAACGGAAAGTATATAGTATTTTCCCAAATTCGATATAATCGAATTTCAACTTACAATTCTCTCTTTAGTAATCTCTATTCGGTAACTCCTCTCGAATAACTATATTAGATTTAACTCCCTTCGAATAACTTATATCCGATTTAACTCACTTCGAATAACTTATATTCGATTACTCCTCTCGAATAAACTATATTTGATGACTCTACTTCGAAGAAGTGATATTTGATTAATTCTACCTCGAATAAGTGATATTCGATTAATTCATTTTTGCTAATTCTATTCGATAAACTATAACTCGACTAACTCGATTTATTTAACTTAACTTGACTAACTCGACTTATTTAACTCAACTTGACTAACTCGACTTATTTAACTCAACTTGACTAACTCGACTTTTTACTCCTATCGGTTGACTAATATTCGATTTAACTCCATTCGCTTGACTCTAGATCGCAGCGATCACAATGGTTACGCCTGATTCCCTCAGGAAACATCCGACCGCCGTAGACTATCTGTAGCCCTAAGAATTACGCTAGCAGTCGTACGAAATGGAAACACATCCTAAATAACTATGTTTGACTAACTCTATCTCAAATAAATATATTCGATAAACTCTAATTTAATAACTAATATTCAGTTAATTCTAATTCGATTAACTCCTTTGATTAACTCCTTTGACTTAACTCTACGTCCATATTCAGTTCCAAATATCAATGTTGAAATCAATTCTTACTACTCTGTATATGTCCTGGCTTGTATATATTCTATTTATCCAATGACAAATATTTCATTTGATTTATAAAATATTATTTATAAATTTATCTTCTCAATCTATCGATTAGAATAGATTCTATTTAAAACTTTTGTTTTAAATCCATATCATGTTGTACCTGTGTGCGAAGCATGGGTCTAAACCTTTCAAATATACAATTCTCTTTTATACTATTCTATTCACCTTTCAAATATTTCCTTTTTATAATTTATTTATTTACAAAATAAATCCCTTTTTGATAATTTTATTTATTTTATAAAATATTTTCTATTTATAAAATCTATTGATTTTATACGTAATTCCTTTGATAATCTAACTATTCCCTTTTTATTTATCTTACACATATTTCCCCTTTCTATTCTATTTATTTTCAAATAAATATCCCTTTTCAATTCCATTTGTAAATTGTTTACAAATATTTCTTTTTCAATTCTTTCTGTAAATGTTTTACAGATATTTCCCTTCAATTTTATCTATTTGATTAACAAATAAATATTCCATTTTAATCTATTTATTTTCTAAATAAGTAGTTTCTTTTTAAAATATCTTTTGATTTTATAAGTATTTCTTTTTCAATATGTCATTGATTTTTTTTTTACATTCCAGTATTCCTTATAGTATTTAACGTACCATATAACAATGATCGATATCATTCAATGATACAAAATCAACAACAGATTTCATATCACATCATATAACCCAATATATGAAAAACAGTAAAATAAATGTTGAGGAACCGAGTTGGGTCCCTCCGAACTGTTTCCCTGCATCCACAGATGTTAAACAATAAAATTAACATCAATTCCATTTCATTATGAAATATTCTGCTAAACAGAATCAATATTTGATTAATGATTTATATCTATATCGTTGTCTATATTTTCAATCAACTGACTAGCAGTTCAACCAAACAGCCAACAAACAACAAACAACCATTATTTATAAATTCTAAAAATATTTTATAAAAATATAAACTGAGCAGAGTTAGTGAGATTACTCATATTTCGCGTTAATCGTTAAATAACGATTTGCGTTAGTTGATTCTGATTAGACAATTTATTTCGCCATAAATTGTAACGAGCTCGAATGGGCTTCCATTCAGTTCCATGTTGTAGTGTCCGTCCCTACGATCCTAACGGATCTTATTTCGTCCAATTCTGACACTGTATGAAATAGATATACTTTTTTAAAGCCTGAACTAATTTAAACTAAATAAAAACTTAAATAAATTTTGCACTTGGGCCTTAACCTTTAAAACTGGCCCATCCTCATCCACGTTGAAACCACCCAAACCATTCCTTCTTCCCCAATTATACAGACCGAAACCATCATTCCACAATCCCACCATTTTCCGCACCTTTATCCACCTCATTCTCCCTCCATGAACCACCGAACTCTACCACCATTTCACCAACGAACACCTCTTTCTGATCTCTTCACAACCATACCAATTTCACTCACCTCACTCGCATCCTATCAATTCCAACGCTCAACTCATATTCGCGACGTCTAGTAAACGATTGACATTTTTGATCACCGGATTCCACAAAAAAATCACAAACTCTTCCATTCGATGCTATAAATCCGAATATAACCATAACAAGTTGAATCAATGCCTCAATCGAAGTAAAAGTCCAACCCTACCCTCGCTGCTTTCACGTCGACTTCCAACAGTGGTGATCGAACCCACCCAAACCTTCATCAACTCGAAGCTCTTGCTTTGCTGAGTTCACATATATTTATTTTAGGATTTAAGAGAATCGATTTGGTTTTATTTTGGTTTTTGAAGAAGAGGATATTTCACTTTTATTTTTCTATCATGGCGGCGTGAGTTTTTCAGAAGACTGGAGGATGATTTAGGGTTAGGAAGGGTTAAGATGTATTTATAGGTAGGATATATATTTCAATATTCGAATATTATATTAAATTTTAAGCAACCCTATTTTTATTTGTCTTCTAAAATTCTTGTGATCACATACGATACCCAAAAATTACGAAACTGGATATGCACCTTCAGTTCGACATTATGGACCCAACGAAACTGGTTTCGTCGAATTCCGACTCCGTTTGCTCACACAACGTATTTTTAACCATCAAAATACTGACTGTATTTCACTCTAAAAATCCTTACGGCCACATACTGACTTTAAAAATCACGGAAATTTAAACCTAGCAATAATTTAATATTGCGGATCCAACAAAATATGTTTCGTCGAATTCTAAGGTCGTTTGAAAAACTGGCTATTTTTAAAGCTCTAAATAACCCAATATATTTAAAAACGTTTAAATTTAATATTTAAAAATAAATATTATCGTATATATTCACAGTGGAATACCATACAACTTCAATTGGATTTATAACTCGATATTTCAAAATTCCCAATTATATCGATATTCGATTTATATTAAAAATCCTTTTATAATATAAATAAATCGATATAAATTATAAAGGAATTCCACAACGACTTTTCTAAAATTTGATTTGGACATATATCATAATCTACATGACGAAATACTGATTTTTCTCTTCCACTAGAAAAATATACTTCACCAGTTCCTAGCGTTTCTTATTTCACAGAAATCCGATTTAAAACGAACCCTGTATATTCAGTTGAAGTTCAAATCGCCAAATTACGAACTGTAGCGCCATTTCGAGCTCGATTATAATTATAATATAATTATACGTTCAAACTGTCGTTATTTAAATATATTCGTCATTCTAATTCAAATTCTAAGCTGAAATAAATATTTTTAATTTGCCTAGTTCACAATATATTGTCAATTCACTATTTTCGACTGTTTTAGAAATAAATATATTATTTATATTAAATAAATATTCTCTATTATTTAATTAAACAACCATTAAATTCTCTATATCACTATTTAAATAATTAAATAAATTTTACCACTGAAAAAACGGGTCGTTACATTCTTCCCCCCTTAAAATAATTTCGTCCTCGAAATTGCTAAGGTAGAGAACCTACCCTTTTGACTAGTATACATTTATTTGTTCACTTACCAACCTTATTTTCAACTGAACCAATTTAATTTCAATTAAAATATTAATTAATTCTTATCAACGAAAATTTTCTAAAATCCTGAAAATTTTCTAACACCCGAAATTTTCGAAATTTTTTGCCAGCACTTCCGTTGTATCGGTCAATAGTTCAAACCCCAACTCGCCTCTCTAGGCCTTCTCCAATCCAAAAGAAAATTAAATAGTCAAGCGGCTTGCCAAATCGGCCCATAAATCACCAAATCCATAAAAATAAACGTGTACCTTTTTGTCGGGCATATCATTAAATCCTTTTATTCTGCTGCCAATTCAGCATATACCAAAGTCATCCCAATCAATCTCTGATCAATTTATCCTCAACACAGCTATTCGCTTAAACAAGCCAATTTACTATTTCAGACTCAAGTTTCATTCTTGATTCCAAACTTCTAACTCACCAATCCAATACCATTTCAGATTCCTATCTCACAATTCAAAATCTGATTCCACTTGATATATTATATTCCAATTCAATTCCCAGTTAATTGATTTCAATTCAATTTATATTTGCTTTCACAATTTCCTTTAATTTGTTTTTAATTCATTCTATCTTCCTGGGAATTTTTAAACAGCTTAGCCCTTTCAAAAGTCAAATATCCCTTTTTAGGATTCAAAACAACCTCCTTTTTCTCAAAACAATTCAAAAACAAAATCTTTGGAATTAATCCGTCACTTACAACTCGAAAGTGAACATTGATGATGTGGCCAGTATCATCAGAGTTATTTCCCAGCTATCAAAGTGAGTTCAATACTATATCACTTATCAAAACCATATTTAAGCATTTTCATTTTGAAATCTTTTCAAAATATCATTCACGATACTTGTAAAAAAATTAAAATCTCCCAGGATTTTAAAAATTTCTTAACTCAAATCCACTTACAATCACTTTTTCCCCAGTTTTCAAAATTTTAATTCCAATTCAGATTTAATTAATCTGCTTTTAAATTATACGAACTCAAATTGGTTATTTATATAACCATTTCAATTATAATCAACCAACACAGCCAATATACGATAATAATTCCAAGATATTCCTTTCTTTTATATCAAAATATATTTTGCATAAAATTATTTCATTTACCCGCTTTCAAACATACTGCGTCGGTTTATTGTACTTGAGTGTCTAGAAAACTCCTATCGATACAGTGGATCAAACTGATCGACCAGAATTCATAAACAACTCAACCAATAAATCTCCATAATATAAAATCATTTTTATATCAAATAACAAATACGTTCACTCGTATATATACACTCAAATCAATCTAGGGTATTACTAACCCCATCTCTACTGAGTCACGTCACAGAGCCAAGGTAATCACTTAACCTTCAGCTCTAATACCACTGTAACGAACTGGGATTTTCGACTCCGAAAATCAACACAAAACTACCATGTTGACTATTCATACATCGGAAATACCTGATCATTAATAGAAAGAAATTAGAGGGTAAGAATAGATAAGATAGAAAATTAGAAGAGAAGAAGAAGAAGATCGCCACAGAATAGAAGCAGAGTAATACCAATCTCACAGCGGAACGAATAATATATAATATATAGCATAGCCTTGAAATAAAACAGCATATATATACAATAATATTATCAGAGTATGACACTTACAAACAGCGGAAATAACAATAGCTATATAATTCTGAAGCCTCCTACTTCAAGCTCCTCCAAGTATGTCTGTAAGACCTGAACTGCTTGACTGCCCGTACAAATTTAGGCATCCAAGAGTTTAGGGAAAACAAAAACAAAATAAACTCTGGGTCAGTCATGGGACTGGTGTGAGTAAACTCAAATCATTTGGTTTAACTTTTCAAAACCCTTTTCAAAAGAAAAGATAATCGTAAGTCCAATCCACACATAAACATGGACGGTTTTTACCTTATGATAACCCAAAACACTTTCGAAATCAATACTTCTCTTGATATTATAATAATGTCCAATCACAAGTAATTAACAGTCTAGCAAAATGCTTGCATCTCACGTTCCACATATATAGTATACAGTCAAAACCGCGGGCGCTTATTCGAGGTAGGATTCCAACTATGACAAGGTATGTGACCACATACCGATAGTGTATCTCTAGAGACGAATACACTGGGTTCAACAAGAACGTCTTGCAACCCGGCCCACACATGACCGACCACTCATTTCGCTTGAGTGTATCGAATGTATACCACCAACGGTTGGGAGCTACCCACCGTTTCCCAAAAAGGTATAGCATCGATAATAGATAAAAGAATGAAATGGATTTTTTCTAGATAGGTGATATACACCCTAATGGGAGCGACCCACTTAGCCATGCTACCTGCCCGATTTTTGTCATTACCCGGTTGATGAGGCTTGAGGTCATAATGTATCTTTAATACACCTGACCACCATTCACTTTAAATGCCACATCATCATACCCGCCAAATCACAAATTGATTTCCTCAAAAATACCACGGGTGTAAGGACCTGTAACTTCCCCGTGAAGGAAAGAGCAGATACTTTCAGAAAAGGACACAAAAGAACGCAGACAGAAGAACATTTCATTGTTAATTACAACAATTCCATCAGAATACAAGAATATACAGAGTATAATTGAATAAATTACATTCGGTAAATATCAGAGATTACAATAAATTACATAGCAGTGGAAAAATAATACAAAGCACAACTGAAGGTGATATACGGATACAGAGCTTTCCAGATATCATTCCAGCTGTAAACCAGGATCCTGTGAATATAAATCTGCAAAACCAAAACTACTAGCTGCCCGTGTGGAAAATAGGGGCACCAAGAGTTTAGGTTAAAACAATAAACTCCAGGTCAGTCATGGGACTGATGTGAGCACTAAAACAGTTATTCAAAACTTTACTTTAAAAGAGAGTAATTCAAGGGACCACGCCATATAACACAGAATGGGTTTCCTCCCAAGAATACTAGTGCATATAACAAAACAGTGCAATGCTCTTTGGAAAAAATGAAGCTATTATAAGACCTAGGTCCCATCACACAATGCAACGCAAGCCGGAGGATAGGGTTTTCCCTTATAATAGCCAAACATGCTTGGTACGTTTAAAACAAATCATTTGATACTATTATAAGTGTATAGTGTCAAAACAATTTCAATCATAAATATCAATCATAGACGGCATGGGTACCATATATCATGTCGCCATACTAGTTCTACAATTAAAACCGCAATATCACGTATTGGAAATTTGATTTCCGTCATGAGTCGAGGCAAGGGGCAAGCTCATCTCCGTTTGAGACACTCTAGCAAATGTCTCAGGACCCCACTTTGATCCTTGGAATCGGCTGGGCCGGTCCTCTCTTACTTTTGAGGATTGGCAATTCCTAAACACATGTTTCCCGGTCCATACAGACCTATATTTGAGGCGCCTCGCATTCCAACAACCACACAGGTGAAAATTATATAAATGTCAGGGCTGGTAGGTCACTGACACTACCCTAGCTAGAAAGAAACGTCGTGCTCTCCCAGCAGTCCGTCTCCTGTTTTTGACTCATACCGAGGTGTGAGGCTCGCGAATTCACGTTATAAACAAAGCTATGCCACACAGGCCGTGCTTTGATCATCAACCCCAAGAATTTGCTTTTCAACAGAAGCCTTGATCAATTGCCACTTACGCGTGCCACACTGGCAATTCACTCCATGCGACTGATGTCCATCGATATACAACCTCTAAGCTCGTACGTCTCAGAGAAGGGCGTTAAGCAAGAGAATAAATTCTTTGCCGCCAAACAGATGTATATTTAATAGAGATCAATCAACACAGAATAAAATCCAATGTCAGACACACAATCCATTTACAAGTTCGTTCTGGGTCTGAACGAAACCAGAGGCACTTACCTCGCATATCCATCCATCTCCAAGTACGTCTGGACGATCACTAACTGATTCCCTCATCTTGGGTGTACAGCCCAATCAAGATCATCAGTAATCACCCAAACGATGTGAAGACTTTCGGTCTTCAACCACCGTCTTAATCTTCGACTTATCGTTGAATCGGTTATTCAGAATGGGTATAACCCCGGCCTTTCTGAATAACCCACGCATATGATAAACAAATGTTACACAAACACAACAAACGCCTCATTCCAATTCAGAATATTCTTTTATTCACAAAATCACATTCTTAGGGAATAGGTTCCCATTAATTTTATCAAAGTTAAATTCTTCTAAATTTATTCTTTAATCTTCCTTTGGATATCATTTCAAACCATATTATGGTTTTCCAAACTAGTCAGGATTAGCGAACCACACCGAAGTAATTATTTATTTTATTTCCCAATCCCAACCTATTCATCCCATGGAGCAAAACTGGTAATACTCCATATCTAACACCACAGTGTTATCGGTAAAGTTAATTACCATTTCAGTTCAAATCTAATTAAAGATTTAACTATCGCTTTGGAGCAAAACAGGTGATACTCCATTCCTAATCACTTTTCAGATTTGATAATTTAAATTATCAATTCACATTTTAATCTAATTAAAGATTCATTAAAACTTCACTTACTTTTAATCTTTCCACAAATCAATCATGTCTTTAACTGGGTTAAAGAACCAATGTCATCTAAAACACGATTCACGATAAACCCAAAATCACACTCTATTGTTAATCGGGTTAAAGAACTGGTGTTGTTCAAAACACCGCTCACGTTAAACCCAAAAACCAATTTAAATTCAATTCCAATTAAATATTATTTAATTGATACACTTCATTAAATTTAGATACAAAGATTTAATCTTTTTCTCTATTGGGGTTAACAACAGTGTTAATGAAGACACCATTCACGACAAACCCCAAATCACATTTGATATTAAATACAAGGCTCTGAATAGAAAATATACCGGCTTGTATTCAATATCAAATTCTGAAACCAACAAATATCGTATTGGAAATAACGATATAAAATATATGTTTCAAATTCCCATAACCATATCTGTATAGTCACGAAACCCAACATCGAAATATTCCGAAGATAATTTCGATTCAACTTCAGTCCAATTCACGTATTGGGAATATTGAATATTTTTAAAATCACTTTCAAATTCAATTTATTTATTTCAAAAATAAATTGATTTGAATTCTAGTTCAAAACTAGTTCATCTCGATAAAAATATATTTTTATCTTTTCAAATGTGGAGTTTTTCATCCCAATTCTTTCCAATTCATATATTATGATTTTACACAAATTATTAATATTTTTAATAATTTTATCAAGGCCCATACAGTCGATTTCCATCAACGGCCATCGAACTGCACTTACAGCGACCTTTTCCAAATTTGATTTGGACATAATTCCAAATCCAACCATTAGATTTCAAATTTCTAATATTCATTGGAAAGCTCTTTTTGATACGAACCCAACGGTTCCGGTTTTAGGAGAATCCGACGGTCGGATCTCGTGTAACGTCAATTCGAAGTCAATGGTCGAAATTCACGAACTACCGCTGCGCGGCGCGTTCTATTCAGGCCATTTAATATATATATAATATATATATATATATATCATTGATTTCCTTTTTAAAATGTATTTTATAAATCGTTTTAAATTCATTTTCAAAACCATTTAAACTCTATATTCAATTTCAAATCAAAATTGAATATTTCATATCATTACTATATAAATGATAATATTTTCAAAACGTTATATTTTGAAATCACTACCTTTTCCATATTCACTATAAAAACGAATATAATCGATATAAATATCGTTCACGTCCAAAATGCAGCAACTCTAATCAACACGGCTTTATATATTTCAATAAATTCGTTATTCTATTCAAGAAATGAATCTATATTTCTTTCAACACATGACTAATCTCAACACATGAGTACTGTCAACATACGACTATTTTTGTTATGCAATATATTTTATAAAATTATGGTATCTATCGTTTGATTTTCAATTAGACTCCAACTGTAAAGTGTTCTAATCTTAAATATGATAAAGATGTAATTTTTATTATTAAAATATTTTACTCAACACATGAATAGTTTTAACACATAAGTATCATCAACACATGACTATTTTTATATTCAACACATGAACTTTCTTTTATAGTATTCATTATTTTCCCAGCTGGAATGAGGCTCAATCAATTACCATATAATGTTAATTATATGGGTTCCATACAACACATGTATATAATAGCAACGATAAACAATTAACCATCATCCAAAGTGCACCACACAACTGCATAAGCATCAAATATAAATAATCAACGCTTATACAGTCTGTCGACCAATCGATCGACATTCAATTAAATAATTGGGATTAGTGTACGCCAAATATCATCCCAACACCCGTGTAGGGTTTCAAATCAACAAACACAAAATATTATTTGTGCAGTTGGGCGATGTGTAAAATTTATCGTCACAATCAATATCAGCCAAATCAGTGTATATAAACAAATCTGCCGATTTGTTTATAAATATTCATTTATTCACATTCACGTTAAAAATTATATTTTTAACGATAAAATATTTTAAACTATATAAATATTTTATTTCATTTCACATCACACAATCAATTTTCACAACAACAAACAATCAAACATACAAGCCATCCATGGTTTGGATGACGGGTGTCGGGTGCTGCTAAGCACCGTCTGCATCCTAGTATATATTTATAACTAGAAAAAGAAATTTAAAGTGAGAAGTTCTCACCAAAGCTATCCCAACTCCACGACACTTCAAATGTAGAAGTCTTCGCCGTTCTCGCCTTTCGTTACCCGTAGCCACTACATATATAAAAATCACATTTTTATATTGTTGCTATGTATATAAAAATCACATTTTTATACTACTATATAGATAAAAATTCTATTTTTACACGATGTTCATATAATAAAGATTATATTTTTATCATGCTATTCTCTATATAAAGATTTCGCCTTTTTATTTCATCACTATAAAAATCACATTTTTACTTCATTATATATATATATATATAATAAAAATCAGATTTTTATTTCGTTACATATATAAAGATGATATTTTTACTATCTACATCATATAAAAATTATATTTTTATATTTCTACAATATAAAAGATTTCGTCTTTTCAAATATAAATATTTCGTCTTTTCAAATATAAAGATTTCGTCTTTTCAAATAAAAAGATCAAATCTTTACTATCTATATAATATAAAGATCGTATCTTTATTTTTTCTACAATATAAAAATCATATTTTTTAATCTTCTACTATAATAAAAATTATATATTTCTTCTTCTACTATAATAAAAATTATATTTTTCTTCTCTAACTTCATGATAGAAATCATAACTTTGCTTCTACAAAAATCTAAACTTCATATAAGTAAAAAAAACATTGCTTTCTAATGTAAAAATCTCACCTTTTCTAAGTTAAAAATCATAGCTTTGAGCGTTTTCAAAATCCTAGCTTTTTATTTTGAAATCATACATAAAATCCATATTGTTATCTTGCTACTTTATACAAGGAAATTGATTTTTAAAAACTGATTTCATACAAAAAAACATAAAAGAAATATATAAATACTTACAGTATAATTAGCGAGAGGGGGGGGGGCTTCGCTGAGATGAATCGCGGCTTGGAGAGGGTGGGGAGAGAGGGCGATAGCAGGGAGGATCGGAGGACGGGGTGGGGGTCGTGGGCGAGATGCGGTGGTCGTAGGCTGGGTGATATCGGGTCTTGGGTAGGGGTGCGGTGGTTTTATTGGAGAAGGAAGCGAGGGGGAAGGAGAGAGAGGATCGGGAGGAGGGGAGTTGAACGGCAGGAGGCGGAGGGAGGGGGTCTCGCACGCCAGGCGCGGCGGCGCCCTAGTCGGAGGAGCGACAGCTCCTCCCTCCTCTTTTTTTTTGTTTCGTTCTGAACTAACGGGGGAGAAAGGAGGAAGGATATAGGGGGTTTATTAATATTTATATTATTTAATTTATTTTCTTTTTAATCCACAAAAGGTTGACTTTTCACTCGACCTCTAAACGAGGCCAACCGCCTGTTATCCCTAGCTAATTACCCCCATTCCGAACACAATGGGATATGTATCGTAGGCTGATTCGATCGTTTCGATCAATTTTCGTCAAAATCAACATATAACTCTATGTATTGAATTTGAACGCGCATTTCAATTTACCGGGGACGCATACTAACTCGAAAAATTCCAGAAAAATATTTTCTAGCTTCATATTGACGATACGGTCGTACCAAAACTAGTTTCATAGAATTCTGAGACCGTTAGAAAAATGGCCATTTTCCAGTCGATTAAAATCAACTAAAACTGTCTAACGCGTTTTCCTTTGCCACGCTCACATATTGATTTGAAAAATTTTGAAATTTAAAACCTAGCAGTAATTTGACATCTAGGATCCAACAAAAGTGGTTTCATCGAAATCCGAGGTCGTTTGCAAAATGGCTATTTTTAAGGGCCTGAATTCCATAGCGACTATTCAGAATTTTCAACTGGACATATCTTTTGATTCCCTCTATGAAATTTTAATTTGTCAGATTCGTTGGAAATTTATTCTCAATTAGATTCCAATATTTTTGGTTTCACTAAAATCCGGTTTATTTTGAATCATATACATTCATTTGAACTTTGAAATCGAATTATCGAACTACCTCGCCATTTTCAATTCCTTTTATAATTAAAAATAATTATTTATATTCTAACGACGACGTATATAAATATATACGTTCGAATTCTATTCAAAATAAATTTCTCGTCGCTATTATTTAAAATAATTCATTTTAAATATTCAAAATTCACTCAAATTGCCAAAATAAAAACTTTAAATTGGCTCGCATTTCCGGGTTGTTACAATCTCCCCACCTTAAAACTTTTCGTCCCCGAAAAGGAACAAAGTCGGAAGTTGTTTAACTAACCAACTCAACTTCCTTTGTTTTCATTACGGCTTAAGTTCTTCAACTTTTCAGTTTCTAAGAACTTTTCAAAATTTTCAAAAATTTGGCTAACACCCTAAATTTTGAAAAAATTTCGCCATAACCTCCCCTGCACCGGGAAAATCCTGAAATTGCCATATAGGCCCTCTGATCCCGAAAAGAAAACGAAAAAGCCAAGCGGCTAGCCAATCGGCTCATAAAATCATCATCACCCAAACAAAACAGTAAATTACGATAAACATGTACCTATTTGTCGGGCATACAATTTTATTCTTCTGCTCTAGCCTCCTTGCTATGACATGTTCAATGTAAGTACATGTATATGCATGCAATTTTGACTCATTTTTAACACAATTCACTATTTGGTACAATTAGGCGTAATGGTTCAAAATTATCAAACAAATAGACAAACAACACAATCATCAATCAATTAGTGAATTAGAGTTTCAAATTCATAATTTTCATATATAGTCAAAAATCATGTTTTTGATGCCAAATCACAACAATAAACCTAATCTAGTTTTGGTTCTCACACCAGTCTAATGGAAATATATAGATATCTCACTTTTGTCACACGAAAATAAATACTGGTGATGGTATACTTCATCATCATGATCATGTCCGGGCAACTAGAGTGTGATTCTATATATATCCAATATATTAAAACTTCGAATATACGTTCATGAAGCGTATATGCAAAATCTTTATATACTCGATTGTCCGAATTCAAAATAAATAAATATTCAAATACGTATAAAACGATATAAATTCTAAAACAAAATTTGTTTTCATTTGAAAACTATACTCTTCACACTCGTCCTAGGATACTACTGATCCTATATCTAACGAGTAATTCTAATTGGATATTACTAATCCAGTATCTGATGAATTCTTTCGTATGGTTCTAATGTGTCTTGTTCTCGAGCTCTGTAAACCAAATCTCTGATACCAAACTGAGACAACCCGAACTTCCCTGTGAAGGAAAGCCCAGATGGCGTTGAGGACAAGACAAAATAGAACGCAGACGGAAGAACATTTCATTGTTAATTGCAACAATTCCATCAGAATACAAGAATATACATAGTATAATTGAATAAATTACATTTGGTAAATATCAGAGATTATAATAAATTCCATAGCAGCAGAAAAATAATACAAAGCACAACTGAAGGTGATATACGGATACAGAGCTTTCCGGATATCATTCCAGCTGTAAACCAGGATCCTATGAATATAAATCTGCAAAACCAAAACTACTAGCTGCCCGTGTGGAAAATAGGGGCACCAAGAGTTTAGGTTAAAACAATAAACTCCAGGTCAGTCATGGGACTAGTGTGAGAACTAAAACAGTTATTCAAAACTTTACTTTAAAAGAGAGTAATTCAAGGGACCACGCCGTTGAACACGGAACGGGTTTCCTCCCAAGAATACTAGTGCATATAACAAAACAGTGCAATGCTCTTTGGAAAAAATGAAGCTATTATAAGACCTAGGTCCCATCACACAATGCAACGCAAGCCGGAGGATAGGGTTTTCCCTTATAATAGCCAAACATGCTTGGTATGTTTAAAACAAATCATTTGATACTATTATAAGTGTATAGTGTCAAAACAGTTTCAATCATAAATATCAATCATCCACGGCACGGGTACCATATATCATGTCTCCATACTAGTTCTACAATTAAAACCGCAATATCACGTATTGGAAATTGAATTTCCGTCATTATTCGAGGCAAGGGGCAAGCTCCTCTCCGTTCGAAACACTCTAGCAAATGTCTTAGGACCCCACTTTGATCCTTGGAATCGGCTGGGCCGATCCTCTCTTACTTTTGAGGATTGACAATTCCTGAACACACGTTTCCCGGTCCTTGCAGACCTATATTCGAGGCGCCTTGCATTCCAACAACCACACAAGTGAAAAGTATATAAATATCAGGGCTGGTAGGTCACTGACACCACCCTAGCTAGAAAGAAACGTCGTGCTCTCCCAACGGTCCGTCTCCCGTTTTTGACTCATACCGAGGTGTGAGGCTCGCGAATTCACGTTATACACAAAGCTACGCCACACAGGCCGTGCTTTGATCATCAACCCCAAGACTTTGCTTTTCAACAGAAGCCTTGATCAATTGCCACTTACGCGTGCCATACTGGCAATTCACTCCATGCGACTGATGTCCATCGATATACAACCTCTGAGCTCGTACGTCTCAGAGAAGGGCGTTAAGCAAGAGAATAAATTCTCCGCCGCCAAACAGATGTATATTTAATAGAGATCAATCAACACAGAATAAAATCCAATGTCAGACACACAATCCATTTACAAGTTCGTTCTGGGTCTGAACGAAACCGGAGGCACTTTCCTCGCATATCCATCCATCTCCAAGTACGCCTAGACGATCACCAACTGATTCCCTCATCTTGGGTGTATAGCCCAATAAAGATCATCAGTAATCACCCAAACGATGTGAAGACTTCCAGTCTTCAACCACCGTCTTCATCTTCGAATTATCGTCGAATCGGTTATTCATAATGGGTATAACCCCGGTCTTTCTGAATAACCCACACATATGATAAACAAATGCTACACAAACACGACAAACGCCTCATTCCAATTCAGAATATTCTTTTATTCACAAAATCACATTCTTAGGGAATAGGTTCCCATTAATTTTATCAATGATAAATTCTTCTAAATTTATTCTTTAATCTTCCTTTGGATATCATTTCAAACCATATTATGGTTTTCCAAACTAGTCGGGATTAGCGAACCACACCGAAGTAATTATTTATTTTATTTCCCAATCCCAACCTATTCATCCCATGGAGCAAAACTGGTAATACTCCATATCTAACACCACGGTGTTATCGGTAAAGTTAATTACCATTTCACGTTCAAATCTAATTAAAGATTTAACTATCGCTTTGGAGCAAAACTGGTGATACTCCATTCCCGATCACTTTTCTGATTTGATAATTTAAATTATCAATTCACATTTTAATCTAATTAAAGATTCATTAAAACTTCACTTAGTTTTAATCTTTCAACAAATCAATCATGTCTTTAACTGGGTTAAAGAACCAATGTCATCTAAAACACGATTCTCGATAAACCCAAAATCACACTCTATTGCTAATCGGGTTAAAGAACAGGTGTTGTTCAAAACACCGCTCATGATAAACCCAAAAACCAATTTAAATTCAATTCCAGTTAAATATTATTTAATTGATACACTTCATTAAATCTAGATAGAAAGATTTAATCTTTTTCTCTATTGGGGTTAAGAACAGTGTTAATGAAGACACCTTTCACGACAAACCCCAAATCACATTTGATATTAAATTCAAGGCTCTGAATAGAAAATATACCGGCTTATATTCAATATCAAATTCTGAAACCAACAAATATCGTATTGGAAATAACGATATAAAATATATCTTTTAAATTCCCATAACAATATCTGTATAGTCACGAAACCCAACATCGAAATATTCCGAAGATAATTTCGATTCAACTCCAGTCCAATTCACTTATTGGGAATATTGATTAGTTTTAAAGTCACTTTCAAATTCAATTTATTTATTTCAAAAATAAATTGATTTGAATTCTAGTTCAAAACTAGTTCATCTCGATAAAAATATATTTTTATCTTTTCAAATGTGGAGTTTTTCATCCCAGTTCTTTCCAATTCATATATTATGATTTTACACAAATTATTAATATTTTTAATAATTTTATCAAGGCCCATACAGTCGATTTCCATCAACGGCCATCAAACTGCACTTACAACGACCTTTTCCAAATTTGATTTGGACATAATTCCAAATCCAACCGTTAGATTTCAAATTTCTAATATTCATTGGAAATCTCTTTTTGATACGAACCCAATGGTTCCGATTTTAGGAGAATCCGACGGTCGGATCTCCCGTAACGTCAATTCGAAGTCAATGGTCGAAATTCACGAACTACCGCTGCGCGTCCCGTTCTATTCAGGCCATTTAATATATATAATATATATATTATTTATACTTCATCGATTTCCTTTTTAAAACGTATTTTATAAATCGTTTTAAATTCGTTTTCAAAACCATTTCAACTCTATATTCAATTTCAAATAAAAATTGAATATTTCATATCATTACTATATAAATGATAATATTTTCAAAACGTTATATTTCGAAATCACTACCTTTTCCATATTCACTATAAAAACGAATATAATCGATATAAATATCGTTCACGTCCAAAATGGCGCAACTCTAATCAACACGGCTTTATATATTTCAATAAATCATTAGTCTATTCAACAAATATATCTATATTTCTTTCAACACATGACTATTCTCAACACATGAGTACTGTCCACACATGACTATTTTTGTTATGCAATATATTTTATAAAATTATGGTATCTATCGTTTGATTTTCAATTAGACTCCAACTGTAAAGTGGTTCTAATCTTAAATATGATAAAGATGTAAATTTTATTATTAAAATATTTTACACAACACATGAATAGTTTCAACACATAAGTATCATCAATACATGACTATTTTTATATTCAACACATGAACTTTCTTTTATAATATTCATTATTTTCCCAACTGGAATGAGGCCCAATCAATTACCATATAACGTTAATTATATGGGTTCCATACAACACATGTATATAATAGCAACGATAAACAATCAACCATCATCCAAGTGCACTACACAATTGCATAAGCATCAAATATAAATAAACAACGCTTACACAGTCTGTCGATCAATCGATCGACATACAATTAAATAATTGCGATTAGTGTACGCCAAATATCATCCCAACACCCGTGTGGGGTTTCAAATCAACAAACACAGAATATTATTTGTGCAGTTGGGCGATGTGTAAAATTTATCGTCCCAATCAATATCAGCCAAATCAGTGTATATAAACAAATCTGCCGATTTGTTTATAAATATTCATTTATTCACATTCGCGTTAAAAAATATATTTTTCACGATAAAATATTTTTAACTATATAAATATTTTATTTCATTTCACATCACACAATCAATTTTCACAACAACAAACAATCAAACATACAAGCCATCCATGGTCTTTGCATGACGGGTGTCGGGTGCTGCTAAGCACCGTCTGCATCCTAGTATATATTTATAGCTAGAAAAATAAATTTAAAGTGAGAAGTTCTCACCAAAGCTATCCCAACTCCACGACACTTCAAATGCAGAAGTCTTCGCCGTTCTCGCCTTTCGTTACCCGTAGCGACTACATATATAAAAATCACATTTTTATATTGTTGCTATGTATATAAAAATCACATTTTTATACTACAATATAGATAAAAATTCTATTTTTACACGATGTTCATATAATAAAGATTATATTTTTATTATGCTATTCTCTATATAAAGATTTCTCCTTTTTATTTCATCACTATAAAAATCACATTTTTACTTCATTATATATACATATAATAAAAATCAGATTTTTATTTCGTTACATATATAAAGATGATATTTTTACTATCTACATCATATAAAAATTATATTTTTAAACTTCTACAATATAAAAGATTTCGTCTTTTCAAAAATAAAGATTTCGCCTTTTCAAATATAAAGATTTCGTCTTTTCAAATATAAAGATCAAATCTTTACTATCTATATAATATAAAAATCGTATCTTTATTCTTTCTACAATATAAAAATCATATTTTTAATCTTCTACTATAATAAAAATTATATTTTTCTTCTTCTACTATAATAAAAATTATATTTTTCTTCTTCTACTATAATAAAAATTATATTTTTCTTCTCTAACTTCACGATAGAAATCATAACTTTGTTTCTACAAAAATCTAAACTTCATATAAGTATAAAAACATTGCTTTCTAATGTAAAAATCTCACCTTTTCTAAGTTAAAAATCATAGCTTTGAGCGTTTTCAAAATCCTAGCTTTTTATTTTGAAATCATACATAAAATCCATATTGTTATCTTGCTACTTTATACAAGGAAATTGATTTTTCAAAACTGATTTCATACAAAAAAAAACATAAAAGAAATATATAAATACTTACAGTATAATTAGCGAGAGGGGGAGGGGGGGGGGGCTTCGCTGAGATGAATTGCGGCTTGGAGAGGGTGGGCAGAGAGGGAGATAACAAGGAGGATCGGAGGACGGGGTGGGGGTCGTAGGCGGGATACGGTGGTCGGAGGCTGGGTGATGTCGAGTCTTGGGTAGGGGTGCGGTGGTTTTATTGGAGAAGGAAGTGAGGGGGAAGGAGAGAGAGGATCGGGAGGAGGGGAGTTGAATGGCAGGAGGCGGAGGGAGGGGGTCTCGCACGCCAGGCGCGGCGGCGCCCTAGTCGGAGGAGCGACGGCTCCTCCCTCTTCTCTTTTTTATTTATTTATTTCGTTCTGAACTAACGGGGGAGAAAGGAGGAAGGATATAGGGGGTTTATTAATATTTATATTATTTAATTTATTTTCTACTTAATCCACAAAAGGTTGACTTTTCATTCGACCTCTAAACGAGGCCCACCGCTTGTCGTCCCTAGCTAATTACACCCATTCCGAACACAATTGGATATGTATCGTAGGCTGATTCGATCGTTTCGATTAGTTTTCATCAAAATCAACATATAACTCTATGTATCGAATTTTAACGCGCATTTCAATTTAACGGGGCCGCATACTAACTCGAAAAATTCTAGAAAAATATTTTCTAGCTTCGTATTGACGATACGGTCCTAACAAAACCAGTTTCGTCAAATTCTGAGACTGTTAGAAAAATGGCCATTTTCCAGTCGATTAAAATCAACTGAAACTGTCAAACACGTTTTCCATTGCCACACTCACATATTGGTTCGAAAAATTATGAAATTTGAAACCTAGCAATAATTTGACATCCCGGATCCAACAAAAGCGGTTTCGTCGAAATCCGAGGTCGTTTGCAAAATGGCTATTTTTAAGGGCCTGAATTCCATAGCTACTATTCAGAATTTTCAACTGGACATATCTTTTGATTCCCGCTATGAAATTTCAATTTGTCGGATTCGTTGGAAAGATATTCTCAATTAGATTCCAATATTTTTGGTTTCACTAAAATCCGGTTTATTTTGAATCCTGTACATTAATTTGAACTTTGAAATCGAATTATCGAACTACCGCGCCATTTTCAATTCCTTTTATAATTATAAATAATTATTTATATTCTAACGACGATGTATATAAATATATACATTCGAATTCTATTCAAAATAAGTTTCTCCTCGCTATCATTTAAAATAATTCATTTTAAATATTCAAAATTCACTAAAATTGCCAAAATAAAATTTTTAAATTGGCTCGCATTTCCGGGTTGTTACAACGGGTATAAAGCTAAGAGAAACGAATTCCTCCGCTAACAAACGTAAGTACATTTGAAGAGATGAACTTACACAATCCATTAGATATACTCCGTCAGACATTCGTCCATTCACGTTTGTCCTGGGACTGGACAAACCGAAGGCACTATTCTATAAACAGGATAGTCCTTGCATAACTCCGTCTTCAATTTATCATATTTGATCGCAATGCTAACGTCCATACAGAGTGGTTTTCAAATAATAAATCTGATCCCTGTCTCTCTATATTGACGACAATAAAATGGTCAAAAACTTCGATAGTCGGTGATTTAACTATCAAAGAAAAATAGGTGTACAACCAACGATCTTATTTCCAAATAGAAATTCGATCGATCAAATCATCAATCCACATTTATCTCTTTATATTAAATTATCTTTAACTTATCCATTTTCCCATTTCTATATATTTGTAAATTCTTATTTTCTAAATTTAGAAAACGTTTCTGGTTCTTATTTGGAAAAACATTCCCAAACTTCTTTATCGGATTTTAAACTGATGTTTAAATAAAACATTGATTTGCCTATTCAAGCCATTTCTCTCACTAACTAAATTCACTTACCAATCTTCACTATCGAGCCTTAACCACTCGTAAGTTAAAAACGAAGTCAATCAAGTTGGGGTATAATTACCTCTCAGACCTTAGCTGAACATCATTTCTAACCTCGAAATAGAGAAGGTGTGACGATCCAAAAACCCCGTGACACTGTTTTAAGGATAATCATTGGAATATAACACATTAATCATCATTAGCAGATCACAGATAATAACATAAACAGAAAATAGAATAATTTACACACATATGACAGCGGAATCATATAGATATCATCACATCAGAGAAGCACAGTACATGATACAACTTAGTGCATAATGATACATAATCAGTCACCATCACCTGAGGCGGAATCATACATAAAGAGTACACAAAATAAATGTCAGTCTACATTGCCAATGGCGGAATCATAATATAGATACAATAATGGTGGACAAAATCCATGTCAGCACGGTGTAGTCAAGCCTCGCCATGAGCCAAAAGGTGCGTCAGAAACCTGTAACTAGGCTGCCCGTGTGAAAATGAGGGCACCCGAGTTTGCAAGGTGAAACAAACTACGAGTCAGTCATGGGACTGGTATGAGAAATCTACATAACTTATTAACAACAATTATACAGCAAAACAAAGGACCACGCCACTTTCGTGGAACGGGTTTACTCCAATGAGTGCTAGTGCATGAAATAAAGTAAATAATTAAATCATCGCAATGGTTTTCATAAAAAGAAGCCATTATAAGACTCAGGTCCCATCACACAATGAAACGCAAGCCAGAGGATAGAGTTTTACCTTATAATGGCCAAAAATGCTTCAT
This sequence comes from Allium sativum, assembly GCA_030737875.1. Taxonomy (NCBI): domain Eukaryota; kingdom Viridiplantae; phylum Streptophyta; class Magnoliopsida; order Asparagales; family Amaryllidaceae; genus Allium; species Allium sativum. The sequence goes on from CM060910.1 coordinate 623,086,177, forward strand.
ACGAGTAAAACAAAAGTGTTTGATATTATTACTAGTGTACATATGTTTCAAAAGAGAATTCAATCATAAATATCAATCAAAGACGGCATGGGTACCATATATCATGTCGCCATACTAGTAATACAATCACATTCGCACATTTCGTATTGGGAATTGGATTCCTTCATGAGTCGAGGCAAGGGGCAAGCTCCTCTCCGTTCGAGACACTCTAGCAAATGTCCCAGGACCCCACTATGATCCTTGAAATCGGCTGGGCCGGTCCTCTCTTACTTTTGAGGATTAGTTATTCCTGAACACACGTTTCCCGGTCCTTACAGACCTATAATCGAGGCGCCTCGCATTCCAACAACCACACAGGTGAAAAGTATATATAATGCCAGGGCTGGTAGGTCACTGACACCACCATAGCTAGAAAGAAACGTCGTGCTCTCCCAGCGGTCCGTCTCCCGTTTTTGACTCATACCAAGGTGTGAGGCTCGCGAATTCACGTCATATACAAAGCTACGTCACACAGACCATGCTTTGTTCATCAACCACAAGACTTTGCTTTGCAACAGAAGCCTTGATCATATGCCACTTAGGCGTGCCACACAGGCAATCCACTCCATGCGACTGATTTCTATCAATACATAACCTATGAGCTCGTACGTCTCAGAGAAGGGCGTTAAGCAAGAGAATAAATTCTCTGCCGCCAAACAGATATATATTTAACAGAGATCAATTAGCACAGAACAAAATCCAATGTCAGACACACAGTCCATTTACAAGTCCGTTCTGGGTCTGAACGAAACCGGAGGCACCAATTCCTCGCATATTCGTACAATCGACAGTATGTTTGGGCGGCTACTACTTCAGTTCCTTCATGGTAGCTACTCCAATCACGAGCATCAGTAGCCCCCATCCCTCCAATGTGAAGATCGTCGGTCTTCAACTGTCTTTGACTCTTCGACTTCTCAACGTCGATCGATTATTTGAAATGAGATGAACTCGGCCTTTTCAAATAATCTACGTATATTTAGATTTTCAAATCCATTAATCACATGGTTGGACTATTCAACATTCACATTTCAGTTCTTTAGTTATAATTTTCATGTCAAATACATTTAACCATTACATATCAAACAAACACAACAAAATTGGTTTATTTCAACTCTATATCGTCTATAGTATTTTATAACGTTATATCGCCACTTTTATTTATTTAAAACGGCCATATTTAATTAAACGACGTTTCAGGTCATGTCGATGCACTGGAGCTGCTTTTCACTAATTTTGTTTTACACATATCTGGAAATCTAACCGTTGGATCTTCACAAATTTTATATCATTAGGAAGGTCATTTCAAAACGAATCCAATGGTTTCAGTTTTGGGAAAATCCGACGGTCGGATCTTCCACACTAGTCATTTGAAGTTACGATTTCAATTTACGAACTGCAGCATCGTTATTCGATTTAATTTAATTATATTTATATATATATAAATATAATCGTTTCTGGCGCTGTTTTTCTTCAGATTTGAATTAAACATTCCAGACAGTCCAACCGTCGGATCTTCACAAAGTTGGTGCCGTTGGAAAGATATTTCCAAGGCGAACCCAACGGTTACGGTTTCGGGAAAATCCAATGGTCGGAGTTCCCGCACTAGTCGTTTGAAATCACGGTTTCAAAACACGAACTGCACGGCCACGTTTCGTTTTAATTTTATTTATATTTATATATTCATATAAATATAGTTCATTCAAAAATTCATATATCGTTTTCACTTCAATTATTTCACTAACGCCTTTAATTTTTGGAAAATTTCGCCATAACCTCCTTTGTACGGGAGGGGCTGGGAAAATTCCCAAATAGCCACACGGGCGTCTCATGTCAAAAAGAAAAAGAAAAAGCCAAGTGGCTTGCCAACAGGCTCATAAAATCATCACCCAAACAAAACAGTAAATGTGTACCTATTTGTCGGGCACAAAATTTTATTCCTCTTCTCTAGCCCCTTTGCTATAACTTGTTCAATAAATATGCATGTACATATATACAATTTTTATCACTTATCATTTTCCATTCAACTTCATATTCAATTTACTTTGGTTTAAAAACACCATTCATTCTAATGTTGCATGCATAGGCTAAAATCATATCATTAGCCAATTAATGTATATTTCAACTCATGCACCTTTATTTGAACAAGTGGCTATTTTTAACACTTTACATTTCAAAGATGATAATTTTGGCGAACTAAAATGGATTTCAACACATGACTATTTTATTTAGTTCCTATGGATGTTAAAGATAATATTTCTTTCACAAATATTTATTTCAACGTCCGCATATCTTTAGCATATTACATATATGATAAAAATGATATTTTTATCACTTAAATATTTATTCAACAAATGGATGTTTTCAACACTTCATAGTTTCAATAAAAATGTAATTTTTATTGTTCGATCTTTTTATTCAACACATGAACTTTTCCATTACACACACTTCTCAACACATGAGCATTTCCACACATGGATATTTTATTTATGTTGTTCATATTAGAAAGATGGAATTTTTATTGTCGAAACTATTTATATAAGGCGAATATTTTTCTTACCTCATATATATTTAAAAAGGTGATTTTTATTGTTTAGACACTTCATTCATTCACAAATGAATTTAATTTTCACACATCACTTTTCAACACATGAACATTTCCACACATGGATATAGTTTCAACATATGACTTTAATTTCAACGCATGAAAATAATTTCAACATATGAAAATTATTCTAACACACAAAGATTATTCAAAATTTTGGCAGCATAACGGCAGGGTAGTTAAAACCGGCACCGTCCCTAGTACGGCTCCTCGCTCTACCTTAAAACCTCGCGGTTTTTGACAATGGGGATTCATGCATATAATTTGCACGCAGGCGGCATGTTTTATTTTCATTTCCACAAATATTTCCAATTCATTTCAACCACCAATGGGTATTTTTCAACCATAACCAAACAGTATCAACCATAAACAATTATTCAACCATTCGTATTTTTCATCCAATATTTCACACCAATTCACAAAAATAAATATCGTCCATGGTTTGTGGACGAGGGGAGTATATATATATATATATATATATATATATATATTATTGCTATATTTCACTTGCATTTCAACACATATATCAATTATTCTATGCATGTATAATTCGTACTTCGCTGATATAGCTTACACCACGCATGTACATGAGGTATACAACACGTGTGTAATTTATATTTCGCTTATATAATTTATACACGACATTTTCCATTCAAATTCATTTAATTTAGATTTCTCACATTGGTTTTCGGAGTGCTAAAAATTGTAGATGACTCAGAAAAATCCGCGGCTTCTTCTATGTGGTAGAGAGCTTCCTTGCAGTCCCGCTGTTTCCTGTTTCATCGAATTTCGTCAACACACCAAAAAGATATGATTTTTCAAAGTGCAAACATCAAAAAGAACTCACCTTTCACGATGGTTCAAAACTAGGTTTGCGGTTTTCACGAGAACCGAGGCACGAGTCGATGATCGGCGGGTTGGACGTGGAAGACCTTCGAGAGGGCTACAGGCGCGCGGCGGTTGGAGGCGACTCAGTGGGGCCCAGAGCTCGCGGCGGCGGCTAGAAGGTCGGGACTTTGGAGGGAGATATCTCGACGTAGGAGCAACGATAGGGGGATCTCCTTATATGGATTTGAAGAGGGGAAGGAGAACTACAAAAAGTTGAACTGGGGGAGGGGCTGATTCGGGCTGTGGCAATCGGAAATCGCCAGGGAAGGGGAGGAAGCTTTTCCGTCATTGATGTCGGGGGGTCGGCAGGTTTTCTGATGTTTTTTTATTTTTTATTTTTAATGAATGGAGAAATATGATTGGTTGATGGTTTTATTATATTTTTAAATAGTGTTTTCTCCAACGAACTCCTTTCCAAACCCAACGACTATCGCCCCTAGCTAAATACCCCTATCCCAAACACAATGGGATAGGTTTCGTTGGCCAATTCGACTATTACAGTCAGTTATTTTTCAAATTAAAGTATAAAACATTTAATTTTTTACATTGAACATACATTTCAATTTTCCAGGGCCACAAACTGATTCGAAAAATTCCAGAAAAATAAATCTAGCTATGTTTTGACGCTACGGTCCCAACAAAACTAGTTTCGTCGAATTCTGAGATCATTTGAAAAATGGCCCTTTTCTGGTCGATCCAATTTAATAGAAATTGACCAAACACATTTTCTTTTTCCAAGCTCACATACTAGCTTCAAAAATTATGAAATTTGAAACCTAGCAATAGTTAGACATCCCGGACCCAACAAAAGTGGTTTCGTCGAATTCCGAGGTCGTATGCAAAATATCAATTTTCCAGGGCTATATGTTCTATATAGCGACCATTCTGAAAATTCATTTGGTCATAACTTTTGATTCCCGTTATGAAACTTCGATTTTCCAGATTCGTTAGAAAGGTATTGATAAACAGATTTAGATATTTTTAGTTTCGTTAAAATCCGTTATATTCTCCACCCTGCACAGTCAGTCAAAGTTTGAATTCAAATTTTCAAACTGACTCACTATTTCTAGTTCACTATTTTATTGAAATATTCTATTTCAATTGTTTAAATTCCTTTGAAATAACCAATTTAAAATTTTTAAATTGGCTTGTATTTTCCGGGTTATTACAGAAGGTTCATCTTATAACCCTTCAACAAACTTTCTTACGAAAACTCTCGGATTCTACTTACGAATCCACTTCTTTTAAAAAAATCATTTGATTATAACGCTAGTGTAATAATTTCATGCCTTTGAAATATAATAACTTATATATACCCTTTTAAATTATTAATTTGAATAATTAAACCAACAACTAATTTATTAATTAAAAAACTCTCGATTTGAAAACGGAAAGTATATAGTATTTTCCCAAATTCGATATAATCGAATTTCAACTTACAATTCCCTCTCGAATAATCTCTATTCGATAACTCCTCTCGAATAACTATATTCGATTTAACTCCCTTCGAATAACTTATATCCGATTTAACTCACTTCGAATAACTTGTATTCGATTACTCCTCTCGAATAAACTATATTTGATGACTCTACTTCGAATAAGTGATATTCGATTAATTCTACTTCGAATAAGTGATATTCGATTAATTCTACTTCGAATAAGTGATATTCGATTAATTCATTTTTACTAACTCTATTCGATTAACTATAACTCGATAACTCGATTTATTTAACTCAACTTGACTAACTCGATTTATTTAACTCAACTTGAATAACTCGACTTATTTAACTCAAATTGACTAACTCGACTTATTTACTCCTATCGATTGACTAATATTCGATTTAACTCCATTCGCTTGACTCTAGATCGCATCGATCGCAATGGTTACGCCTGATTCCCTTAGGAAACATCCGACCGCCGTAGGCTATCTGCAGCCCTGCGAATTACGCTAGTAGTCGTACGAAATGGCAACACATCCTAAATAACTATTTTTGACTAACTCTATCTCAAATAACTATATTCGATTAACTCTAATTGAGTAACTAATATTCAATTAATTCTAATTCGATTAACTCCTTTGACTTAACTCTACGTCCATATTCAGTTCCAAATATCGATGTTGAAATCGATTCTTACTACTCTATATAAGTCCTGAATTATATATATATATTCTATTTATCCAATGATAAACATTTCATTTGATTTATAAAATATTATTTATAAATTTATTTTCTCAATCTATCGGTTAGAATAGATTCTATTTAAAACTTTTGCTTTAAATCCATATCATGTTGTACCCGTGTGCAAAGCACGAGTCTAAACCTTTCAATTATAAAATTCTCTTTTATACTATTCTATTCACCTTTCATGTATTTCCTTTTTATAATCTATTTATTTACAAAATAAATCCCTTTTTGATAATTCTATTTATTTTATAAAATATTTTCTATTTATAGAATCTATTGATTTTATACGTAATTCCTTTGATAATCTAACTATTCCCTTTTTATTTATCTTACACATATTTCCCCTTTCTATTCTATTTATTTTCAAATTAATATCCCTTTTCAATTCCATTTGTAAATTGTTTACAAATATTTCTTTTTCAATTCTATCTGTAAACATTTTACAAATATTTCCCTCCAATTTTATCTATTTGATTAACAAATAAATATTCCTTTTTAATCTATTTATTTTCTAAATAAATAGTTTCTTTTTATAAAATCTTTTGATTTTATAAGTATTTCTTTTTCAATATGTCATTGAATTTTTTTTTACATTCCAGTATTGCTTACAGTATTTAACGTACCATATAACAATGATCGGTATCATTCAACCATACAGAATCAACAACAGATTTCATATCACGTCATATAACACAATATATGAAAAACAGTAAAATAAAGGTTGAGGAACCCAGTTGGGTCCCTCCGACCTGTTTCCCTGCATCCACAGATGTTAAACAATAAAATTAACATTAATTTCATTTTATTATGAAATATTCTGCTAAACAAAATCAATATTTGATTAATGATTTAAATTTATATCGTTGTCTATATTTTCAATCAACTAACTAGCAGTTCAACCAAACAGCCAACACACAGCAAACAACCATTATTTATAAATTATAAAAATATTTTATAAAAATATAAACTGAGCAGAGTTAGTGAGATTACTCACATTTCGCGTTAACTATTAAATAACAATTTGCGTTAGTTGATTCTGATCAGACAATTTATTTCACCATAAATTGTAACGAGCTCGAATGGACTTCCATTCAGTTCCATGTTGTAGTGTCTGTCCCTACGATCCTAAGGGATCTTGTTTCTTCCAATTCTAACACCGTATGAAATAGATATGTATTTTTAAAGTCTGAACTAATTTAAATTAAATAAATACTTTGAATAAATTTTGCACTTGGGCCTTAACCTTTAAAACTGGCCCATCCTCATCCACGTTGAAACCACCCAAACCATTCCTTCTTCCCCAATTATACAGACCGAACCCATCGCTCCACAATCCCACCATTTTCCGCACCTTTATCCACCTCATTCTCCCTCCATGAACCACCGAACTCCACCACCATTTCACCAACGAACTCCTCTTTCTGATTTCTTCACAACCATACCAATTTCACTCACCTCGTTCGCATCCTATCAATTCCGACGCTCAGCTCATATTCGTGACCTCCAGTAAACGATCAACATTTTTGAACACCGGATTCCACAAAAAAAATCACGACTCTTCCATTCGATGCTATAAATCCGAATATAACCATAACAAGTTGAATCAATGCCTCAACCGAAGTAAAAGTCCAACCCTACCCTCGCTGCTTTCACGTCGACTTCCAACAGTGGTAATCAAACCCATCCAAACCATCATCAACTCGAAGCTCTTGCTTTGCTGAGTTCACAGATATTTATTTTAGGATTTAAGAGAATTGATTTGGTTTTATTTTGATATTTGAAGAAGAGGATATTTCACGTTTTTGTTTTTCTTTGGTGGCGGCGTGAGTTTTTCAGAAGACTTGTAACACCCCGTAATTTTATAACATTAAAATTCACAAATTAAATTATACTTAATTTTTAGAAAAGAATTAAGTTAAATGGGTTGCGCAGAGAAATATATATATATTGATATATATATATATATATATATATATAAATTAAGAAATAAATAAATAAATATGCGAAAAAGTTCAAAACATCGAATTGGGAGGGGGAATAACCGAACCGGCCCATTTTTGAGATCGACCCAAGCCCCGCTGGGTCGACTAGGGGTTAATCCAGGGTGTTTGGCTGTCAACCCGTGGGCCGATTCGCTCAAATGCAGATTTTGCATTTGATTGGTTCTCATGGTTCAGGGTTAATCTAATGGTCCTAAATAACTTCCTACACCTATAAATACATCCTAATGCTAACCCTAAACCTAATTAAAATAGAATAGTTACCGTCAAACCATCGCCATGGAAATCAATGGAGCCGCCGCCAACTAAGAAAGAAGAAAAGCAAATTCAATTCTAATTCTCTCAACCCTAAAGCAAAGCAAAACTCTCTCTTTTCTTCTCTAAATTGTGAGTATGACGATCTTAACAAGATTATTATCATTTTAATTAGGTTGAGTTATGAATGGATTATGAGTAGATGATGTGAATTATCATATATGTTGTTGTAAACCCCTTTTTCTATCATGTATATTGTAAATACAATGTTATATGATGATGATATCTTATATGTTGTAAATCATGCTATGATGATGTTATGTATGTTGAAAGTTTCTATGCTAAGTTGTGATGAATCATACATGTTAAAAAAGGCCATGATGTTACCATCTATGCTAGTTAGTTCATATTAATTAAATCATCATGTTTGGGTTATGTTGATCTATATGACAAGTCACATATGCAAGTTAGATTGATTAGAAAAGTTATGAACATATACCAAGACATCTATTATGACATCTAGAATTATGTTATGACATATGTGATATCCTATGCTAGTTCACACCATCATTATGTTGCCTAAAAACCCCATATGCAAGCTTATGTATAGATTTGGGCTATAATCATATCATATAAATTGAGACATTTAACAAGTTGACACCTTTTGATCCTTAACATGTGTAGTTTATGCAAGTTTCACCCCTATTATGATTAGATTTATTTTAATTGTCTATATGTTGTGATAATTTATCTTTGTGCTAGGTGTTAGACTATAAAAGTATAGCCTATATTATGCGTTGAATAAGCGAACGTATAAATGTGGGGTAGGGGTAATATTAAGGATTTAATATTAAAAAGTTGGGGTGCAATTGATATGATTTTGCATGCCATAAGTGGATGGCCATAATTGAGTCAATTATGGACATCATTAAAAGTTGACTTAATTAATAATTTGAATAGGGAATTATTAAAACTGGGGTAAAATATTTTAAGTGTTAATCAATGCTTAGGACACGAGGTTGGAGTCGTTTGTGACGTAAACCTGCCCGGACCCGCCCGGACCTGCCCGGACCCGCCCGGCAAATCTAGTGGTCACAAATGTCAGCCCAATGTGAGAGGTCCTAGGCCTAAACTAAAGCATAACGGTTGTAAAGACACGAGGTTAGACTCTTTTATGGTGTAAGACTGCCCGGACCCGCCCGGCAAATCCAGCTGCCATAAATGCCAGTCTAATGTGAGAGGTTTTTATGAGGTTATGGCCTGAATGAATTAAGAAATACTTAACCAGATAAACATGTAAGGTGGGACATGGGGGTTAAGTAGGTGCCTTGGGTGGCATGAGGAATCTAGGGGGTGCCCTTAGTGGCATGTGAAATATGATTAGTAAGACTTAACCAAACACACATGTAAATGAACATGACTAAGAGGGTTAAGTGGGATATATTAGTGACAAGCTTAGGTGGGTAGCTTGTGGGGGCCCATTTCGACCAGTATCCCAAACGTATCTTTGTGGGCCCGACCCAAGTCGAGGACGGGACACGCATGCTGGGTTCGACTGTAAGAGGCCAAAACGGGGAGCGGTGGCAACGCAAGTCCAACGGGTTTCGTATGCGTTTGTGGACCCGTGCTGGTAGGTAAGACGTTGTTGCATCGTGTAGGTATAAGCCGTGCATTCTCAAGTTGTATCGGGTTGCCACTTTAGGGGAGTGATACACCCCACTGTGGGGTCAGCACGGGTATCTACGAGTAGGGAGCCGATCGAAAGTGGGTAGTGGGGTACACCTAGTGGAGATAGGGGCAGACGGCACCTATGTAGTCAGCTAGGGGTACGTAATGCTATTTATAAAGTTTCTGTGTGAAGCAAGTGGGATCAAACAATAGGGTGACTAGTGTGGTGCAGTGTAGTAATGTGCGGTGCAGTGTAGTAATCATTCGTTAGTAATTAGGTGTGCCTTTACCGTTATCTTTAACGTTATCTTAAACGCTATCTTTATCTTCCTAAGAGTTCATAGACATTTACTTGTCTTCCAGCTTATGCCTTAGTCTAGTTATTTTGATAATAGTATTGTTAGAATTATCATACTCGGAAGAATTTATGTCTGACCCCCTCTATTTCTATCCTTTTTCCCCCTCCAGGTCCTCAGGTTGGGCCCAGCTCTAGTGAGTTTGATTGAATTGCTTCATCTCTCTTTGGAAAGCTTGGACTGTTGAAGTAAAGTCCAGCTTGTTATCTTTTTAATGGCTATTTATGTAATGGGATTATGTATTTTGTTTTTATGAAGATGGATATTGTACTTGGTTATGATCTATGGTTTTATGATGTAACAAACATGTTTAATTTCCGCTGCAATAAAATGAAGTTTTTGATTTCCAAGTACTATTTATTATCTGTCTTGTTGTAATTTTTCTGTTCTATATTCACTTATAACCTCCATGGAAGTTAATGCATTCCCTTTTTGAGTGACATTAATGGACGTGGGGTGTTACACGTGGTATCAGAGCTTAAGGTTACCAGAACAGATAAAAATACTTTAGAAAAATAGTTATTTTTGGAAGAAGTGTTTTCAAAAACATGTTTTAATGAGAAATTTAAAGAGAAAAGTTTTTAAGAAAAACATAATCCCCAATAGCCACATATCTTTATCTTTCGAATTCTTCATTTTGAATCTTTCCTTTTTCGTTTCAGCATAGCTGAAGATCTTATTCTACCCGACGGTGTAACGATACCAGGATGGTAAAGGAGGCTATTGGAGGCTAGGGCCGCTGCAGGTCCAGCCAATGTTCCTCCACCACCAGTTGCACCCGTTCCTCCTCCTCCTCCTCCTCGCGTAGATACTTTTGCAAAGACGTGCAAGGAATTCAAGGCTATGGGTGAAAAACCATTTCAAGGGTCAGAAACGTTTGTGGAAGCTAGAGATTGGCTTAAGGAGGTGGAAGAATTGCTAGAAATCTTTGAAGTAGAAGAAGGAAGGAGAGTTCGTTTAGCAGCTTGGTTGATGAAGGGAGAGGCCTCGTTTTGGTGGGTGGTCACTAATGGGGAGCGTCCTATTGACTCTTGGGCGGATTTCAGACGTAGGTTCGAGGCGAAGTTTCTCTCAAGGGCGGAAGAAAATCTATATATGTAAAGGTTCTTGACATTGAAGGAAGGAAGCTCATCAGTGAAAGAATATGTCAATAAATTTAATCAGTTAGCAAGGTTTGGCTTGGACTTAGTAAACACGCCGGAGAAGAAGGCTCTAAGGTTCGTGAATGGCTTGAATGGACCATTGCAAGGGTTGGCTATGACCCACATCCCGATGGGGGCCACCTTTGAGAAGTTAGTAGAAATGGCGCTCATGCATGAGGAGAAAAGCGCTAAAGCTGATAAGGCACCCGAGAAGAAGGGCGATCAGAAGAAACCACAACAGCAAAACAAGAAGGGTGGAAAAGACAATAATGGCAAGGGAAAGAAGAAGTGCTTTAACTGTGGAACCCCAGGCCATCTCAGCAAGGATTGCCGAAAGAAAAAGAAGACAGGCTGTTTTCATTGTGGCGATGCGGAACATTTAGTGAAGGACTGCCAAAGAAGGGGCAGAGGGCAGGAGCTACCTCGGGAGGACAGGTGCAGGCTCTTATGGCACCAGGGCAGGCTAGGGGACAAGTTCAGGCTCTCGCGGTCCCACCGCTGCAAGAACGAGGTAGAACCATTTCTGTTGAAAGCTTAGTTTTTCTGTTTGATCATCCTATCCTTACCTTATTCGATTTGGGCGCATCACATTCGTTTATCTCTACATCATTAGTTGAATCACTGCACTTAAACACCAGTTTAGTAGAGGATCCCTTAGTTGTTTCGAATCCAATAGGGGGCTCAGCTTATTTGTCCGTGATGTGTTTGGATTGAAAATTTCCATACTTAGCGTTGAATTTAGATGTGATCCTTATGTGTTGGGCTTCACGGGCTATGGGCTAATTTAAGGAATGGATTGGTTATCCATAAATGGGGTCGTTCTTGACTGTGAAAGGAGAGTAGTTAGGCTCGTGACTCGCCTTGGCAACACTCTCGAAATCTTCTGTAATCCCATAAATTCGGTTATGCTAAGTTATCTAGAATCGCTTGACGCGTCTAAGGAAAATCTACGATCTGTTAGAGTGGTCCGAGAATATTCAGATGTGTTTGAGGAGGTGAAGGGCTTTCCTCCGAAGCGGGAGATAGATTTTCGAATATATCTTGTGGATAATGCGAAACCAGTATCTTTGCCAGTACGCCACATGGCTCCACATGAAAGGAGGGAACTCAATAAGCAAGTGAAGGAGTTGCTTGAGAAGGGGTTCATAAGACGAAGTATATCGGAGTGGGGTGCACCAGTAGTATTTTCCACGAAGGCGGATGGGTCCCTTAGACTGTGTGTGGACAATAGAGAACTTAATAAACTTACTAAGAAGAACAGACACCCACTGCCGAGGATTGACGATCTCTTCGATCAGTTAGTAGGCGCCTCAGTGTTTTCGCAGTTGGACTTAGCCACTGGGTTCCATCAGTTGAGAGTGGATGAGGATAGCATAGACAAGACTGCCTTTAGGACTCCAGACGGTTTCTATGAATGGCTAGTGACGCCCTTCGGTTTGACAAACGCCCCAGCATATTTTGTTGATTTGATGAGTTGGGTGTTTAGGGAGTACCTTAACAAATTTGTGGTAGTCTTTGTAGATGACATCTTGATCTTTTCTAAGGATGAAGAAGAGCATGCCCTACATCTTAGGGAAGTGTTGGAGATCCTACGAGCGCATAGGCTTAGGGCTAAATTTTCTAAGTGTCACTTCTGGAGGAAGGAAGTACGGTTCTTGGAGCACGTGGTTTCCAAAGAAGGAATAGCCGTGGATCCCGTGAAGGTGGTGGCCATCCAAGATTTGAAGGTCCCTAAAAATGCTACCGAAGTGAGAAGTTTCTTGGGGTTGGCTGGCTACTATAGGAAGTTTATCAAAGACTTTGCAAAGATATCAGCTCCATTGACACGCTTGACGAAGAAGAACCTAGTTTTCACATGGGACGTAGATTGTGATGATGTGTTCCAACGTTTGAAGAGAGCTTTGACTTCAGCCCCAGTCTTAGTATTGCCAGACGGGAGTAAGCCATTTACCGTTTATATTGATGCTTTTGGGACAGGACTAGGCGCAGTCTTAATGCAAGAGGGTAGGGTAATAGCCTATGGTGGAAGGCAGTTGAGAGCGCATGAGAAAAATTATCCTACACATGACCTAGAATTGGCCGCTATTGTTTTCGCACTTAAGTCTTGGCGTCATTATCTTCTTGGCGAGAAATTCGAATTATTCACTGACCACAAGTCTTTAAAATACCTATTCTCTCAAAAGGACTTGAACTTAAGGCAGCAAAGGTGGATGGAGTTCTTAGCGTCCTACGACTTCGAAATAGCCTATACCCCTGGCAAGGGTAACGTGGTGGCAAACGCCTTAAGTAGAAAAGGATTATCCTTAAGTCTTTTGTTTATTGAGCGGCGAAGTTTAGAATTCATTTCGATGTTTGACTTTAGACCTTCCGTTGACTTCGTACCCGATTTGCTAGCATCCTTGGAGGTCAGACCTACGCTTTTGGGACGGATTGGCGAGGCACAGCGAGACGACCCGCAGTTGGTTGAGTTAGTAGAAAAACTCAAAGGAGGGGAGTCATCAAGCCATCTCCGTGGGTATACCCTAGACGATAAGGGTTGGTTACGTAGGGACGGTAGACTTTGTGTACCAAAAGACGATGACCTAAGGAAGACTATTCTTGACGAAGCACATCATTCGAAGATGACCATTCATCCCGGCGGGGACAAGATGTACAAAGACATTAAGAGAGTTTACTTTTGGGCCGGCATGAAGAAAGATGTGGCCGAGTATGTCGCTAGATACTTGGTGTGCCAACAAGTAAAAGCGGAGCAAAAGAAACCTGGTGGGTTGCTTCACCCATTAGAGGTTCCACTATGGAAGTGGGAAAGTGTCTCGATGGATTTTGTGAATGGGTTACCGCGATCAAGGAAGGGTAATATGGGAATTTGGGTTATAGTAGATAGACTTACTAAAATCGCCCATTTCATTCCCGTAAAGAGTAAGAGGACTGCTCCATGGTTAGCCTCCGTATACGTTCGAGAAATAGTTCGTTTGCATGGTGTTCCTTCTAGCATAGTGAGCGACCGCGATCCTATTTTCACTAGCGAATTTTGGAGAAGCTTACAAGAGGCGGTTGCGACTGAGTTATGTTTGGGCACCGCATATCATCCTCAGATGGACGGCCAGACCGAGAGGGTGAATCGCATTCTAGAGGATCTATTGAGGCTATGTATCCTAGACTTTTGGGGGTACGTGGGAAGAGCATCTTCCATTGGTGGAGTTCGCATATAATAACAGCTTTCAGTCCAGCATTGGTATGGCACCATTCGAAGCTCTTTGTGGACGACCTTGTCGTTTACCTACATGTTGGTGGGAATCTACGGATAAGATCTTACTTGGGCCCGATATGATTAGGGAGACTTCAGAGAAGATCGACTTGATTCGAAGGAGGATGAAAGCAGCACAGGATAGGCAGAAATCTTATGCGGATAAGAGGAGGACAGATCTCGAGTTTGAAGTTGGGGACATGGTCTTTGTCAAAGTATCTCCATTATGGAACATTGTTCGCTTTGGGTCCGTTGGGAAATTAGCACCAAGGTTTGTAGGGCCGTTTCCTATTAAGGAGAAAATTGGACAGATGGCGTATAGAGTGGAGTTGCCTGAGAGACTTAGTGGTGTACACGACGTATTCCATGTGTCACATTTGAGGAAGTGCTTGCACGAGACCGCGGAAGTGGTAGAGCCGAGCTTTCTTAGAGAGGTGGAGATAGAGCGTGATGCGACAATTCGACGAGCTCCTACGCGCATTCTTGGGTCGGAGATCAAGAGGTTGAGGAATCGAGAGGTCAGACTAGTCAAAGTGCAATGGGGAGATGATGAGAGCAACGCTACTTGGGAGACAGAAGAGAAGATGCGTTCACGATACCCTTTTCTTTTTTAGGGTATGTCTTTTAATTTCTCCTTTATCGCTTAACTTGTACTTATCTTATCTTTAGTATATCCTCTCGCTAGTATCTTTGACCTTTAGTTAGGATAATCCTATGGTGGTGGATGCAAAGTGGATGCAAGTGTTTGCTAGTGGTTGCTCGTGGATGCATATACACACACTATTAGGCACCAAATCGGCTCAGTCACTTCATACTGCATATTGCATATATATGGATGTATTTAGTAAAATGGATGTATAATGGTTGTATTATCATATAGTTGCAGCATTCGGGTGGATGGTTTTGCACGCATATAGAACTAATATGTATCATTAGGATTCTTTTGCATACATATTAGACGCATGGCACTATCATGAATTGCACTAAGGAGGTCGACTGAATCAGTAGACCGCCTAATTTTGCATTAGATATGGACATATACACACACTGTGCATATAAACATTAAACCATTAGAAGTCTTTTAAGGACAATGGATGCTGGAGTTTGATGGTTGAGTAGATGGACGATTAGATGGTAGGATATACATTCTTCTTGACTTGGAGATTTCGGGGACGAAATCCTTTAAGGAGGGGAGAATGTAACACCCCGTAATTTTATAACATTAAAATTCACAAATTAAAGTATACTTAATTTTTAGAAAAGAATTAAGTGAAATGGGTTGCGTAGATATATATATATATATATTGATATATATATATATATAAATTAAAAAATAAATAAATATGCGAAAAAGTTCAAAACAGCGAATTGGCAGGGGGAATAACCGAACCGGCCCATTTTTAAGGTCGACCCAAGCCCCGCGGGGTCGACTAGGGATTAATCCAGGGTGTTTGGCTGTCAACCCGTGGGCCGATTCGCTCAAATGCAGATTTTGCATTTGATTGGTTCTCATGGTTCAGGGTTAATCTAATGGTCCTAAATAACTTCCGACACCTATAAATACATCCTAATGCTAACCCTAAACCTAATTAAAATAGAATAGTTACCGTCATACCATCGCCATGGAAATCAGTGGAGTCGCCGCCAACTAAGAAAGAAGAAAAGCAAATTCAATTCTAATTCTCTCAACCTTAATGCAAAGGAAAACTCTCTCTTTTCTTCTCTAAATTGTGAGTATGATGATCTTAACAAGATTATTATCACTTTAATTAGGTTGAGCTATGAATGGATTATGAGTAGATGATGTGAATTATCATATATGTTGTTGTAAACCCCTTTTGCTATCATGTATATTGTAAATCCAATGTTATGTGATGATGATATCTTATATGTTGTAAATCATGCTATGATGATGTTATGTATGATGAAAGTTTCTATGCTAAGTTGTGATGAATCATACATGTTAAAAAAGGCCATGATGTTACCATCTATGCTAGTTAGTTCATATTAATTAAATCATCATGTTTGGGTTATGTTGATCTATATGACAAGTCACATATGCAAGTTAGATTGATTTGAAAAGATATGAACATATACCAAGACATCTATCATGACATCTAAAATTATGCTATGACATATGTGATATCCTATGCTAGTTCACACCATCATTATGTTGCCTAAAAACCCCATATGCAAGTTTATGTATAGATTTGGGCTATGATCATATCATATAAACTGAGACATTTAACAAGTTGACACCTTTTGATCCTTAACATGTGTAGTTTATGCAAGTTTCACCCCTATTATGATTAGATTTATTTTAATTGTCTATATGTTGTGATAATTTATCTTTGTGCTAGGTGTTAGACTATACAAGTCTAGCCTATATTATGCGTTGAATAAGCGAACGTATAAACGTGGGGTAGGGGTAATATTAAGGATTTAAAATTAAAAAGTTGGGGTGCAATTGATATGATTTTGCATGCCATAAGTGGATGGCCATAATTGAGTCAATTATGGACATCATTAAAAGTTGACTTAATTAATAATTTGAATAGGGAATTATTAAAAATGGGGTAAAAGATTTTAAGTGTTAATCAATGCTTAGGACACGAGGTTGGACTCGTTTGTGACGTAAACCTGCCCGACCCGCCCGGCAAATCTAGTGGTCACAAATGTCAGCCCAATGTGAGAGGTCCTAGGCCTAAACTAAAGCATAACGGTTGTAAGGACACGAGGTTAGACTCTTTTATGGTGTAAAACTGCCCGGACCCGCCCGGCAAATCCAGCTGCCATAAATGCCAGTCTAATGTGAGAGGTTTTTATGAGGTTATGGCCTGAATGAATTAAGAAATACTTAACCAGATAAACATGTAAGGTGGGACATGGGGGTTAAGTAGGTGCCTTGGGTGGCATGAGGAATCTAGGGGGTGCCCTTAGTGGCATGTGAAATATGATTAGTAAGACTTAACCAAACACACATGTAAATGAACATGACTAAGAGGGTTAAGTGGGATATACTAGTGACAAGCTTAGGTGGGTAGCATGTGGGGGCCCATTTCGACCAGTATCCCAAACGTATCTTTGTGGGCTCGACCCAAGTCGAGGACGGGACACGCATGCTGGGTTCGACTGTAAGAGGCCAAAACGGGGAGCGGTGGCAATGCAAGTCCAACGGGTTTCGTATGCGTTTGTGGACCCGGGCTGGTAGGTAAGACGTTGTTGCATCGTGTAGGTATAAGCCGTGCATTCTCAAGTTGTATCGGGTTGCCACTTTAGGGGAGTGATACACCCCACTGTGGGGCCAGCACGGGTATCTACGAGTAGGGAGCCGATCGAAAGTGGGTAGTGGGGTACACCTAGTGGAGATAGGGGCAGACGGCACCTATGTAGTCAGCTAGGGGTACGTAAGGCTATTTATAAAGTTTCTGTGTGAAGCAAGTGGGATCAAACAATAGGGTGACTGGTGTGGTGCAGTGTAGTAATGTGCGGTGCAGTGTAGTAATCATTCGTTAGTAATTAGGTGTGCCTTTACCGTTATCTTTAACGTTATCTTAAACGCTATCTTTATCTTCCTAAGAGTTCATAGACATTTACTTGTCTTCCAGCTTATGCCTTTGTCTAGTTATTTTGATAATAGTATTGTTAGAATTATCATACTCGCCAGAATTTATGTCTGACCCCCTCTATTTCTATCCTTTTCCCCCCTCCAGGCCCTCAGGTTGGGCCCAGCTCTAGTGGAGTTTGATTGAATTGCTTCATCTCTCTTTGGAAAGCTTGGACCGTTGAAGTAAAGTCCATCTTGTTATATTTTTAATGGCTATTTATGTAATGGGATTATGTATTTTGTTTTTATGAAGATGGATATTGTACTTGGTTATGATCTATGGTTTTATGATGTAACAAACATGTTTAATTTCCGCTGCAATAAAACGAAGTTTTAGATTTCCAAGTACTATTTATTATCTGTCTTGTTGTAATTTTTCTGGTCTATATTCACTTATAACCTCCATGGAAGTTAATGCATTCCCTTTGTGAGTGACATTAATGGACGTGGGGTGTTACAAGACTGGAGGATGATTTAGGGTTAGGAAGGGTTAAGATGTATTTATAGGTAGGATATATATTTTAATATTTGACTATTATATTAAATTTTAAGTAAATGTATTTTTATTTGTCCTCTAAAATTCCTGTGATCACATACGATACCCAAAAATTACGAAACTAGATATGCACCTTCAATTCGACATTACGGACCCAACGAAACTGGTTTCGCCGAATTCCGACCCTGTTTGCTCGCACATCGTATTTTTAACCATTAAAATATTGACTGTATTTCACTCTAAAAATCCGTACGGCCACATACTGACTTCAAAAATCACGGAAATTGAAACCTAGCAATAATTTAATATTGCGGATCCAACAAAATTAGTTTCGTTGAATTCTGAGGTCATTTGAAAAACTGGCTATTTTTAAAGCTCTAAATAACCCATTTAAATATAAAAATATATTTAAAAACATTTAAATTTAATATTTAAAAATAAATATTATCGTATATATTCACAGTGGAATACCATACAGCTTCAATTGGATTTATAACTCAATATTTCAAAATTCCCAATTATATCGATATTCGATTTATATTAAAAATCCTTTTATAATATAAATAAATCGATATAAATTATAAAGGAATTCCATAGTGACTTTTCTAAAATTTGATTTGGACATATATCAAAATCTACACGACGAAATCCTGATTTTTCTCTTCCACTAGAAAAATATACTTCACCAGTTCCTAATGTTTCTTGTTTCACAGAAATCCGATTTAAAACGAACCCTGTATATTCAGTTGAAGTTCAAATCGCCAAATTACGAACTACAGCGCCATTTTGAGCTTGATTATAATTATAATATAATTATAATATAATTATACGTTCAAACTGTGTAATAACCCGAAAATCTGGGCCAGTTTAAAATTTTTATTTCGGCAATTTTAGTGAATTTTGAACATTTAAAATAGATTATTTTAAATAAAATTGACGAGAAATTTATTTTGAATAGAATTAGAACGTGTATATTTATATAGACCGTCGTTAGAATATAAATATTTATATATAATTATAAAAGGAATTGAAAATGGTGCGGTAGTTCGATAATTCGATTTCAAACTTCAATTGAATGTACCGGGTGCAAAACAATCCGGATTTTAGTG
This sequence comes from Allium sativum, assembly GCA_030737875.1. Taxonomy (NCBI): domain Eukaryota; kingdom Viridiplantae; phylum Streptophyta; class Magnoliopsida; order Asparagales; family Amaryllidaceae; genus Allium; species Allium sativum. The sequence continues at coordinate 623,105,772 of CM060910.1, forward strand.
AAACCAAAAATGATAAGATCTAAATGATGATATCTTTCCAACGAATCCGAAAGATCAAGATTTCATAGCGGGAATCAAAAGATATGTCCAGTTGAAAATTCTGAATAGTCGCTATGGAATTCAGGCCCTTAAAAATGGACATTTTGCAAATGACCTCGGATTTCGACGAAACTAGTTTTGTTAGGACCGTATCGTCAATACAAAGCTAGAAAATATTTTTCAGGAATTTTTCTAGTTAGTATGTGACCCCGGTAAATTGAAATGCGCGTTTAAATTCAATATATAGAGTTATATGGTGATTTTAACGGAAACTGATCGTAACGTCCGAATCAACCTACGATACATATCCTATTGTGTTCGGAATGGGGGTAAAACGCTATGGACGACAGGCGGTGGGTCTCGTTTTGAGGTCGAAAATAAAAGTTGCTTTTTGAAAGTAATTAAATAATTAAATATATATATGTTTTTCATATAACCCCCCCCCCCCCCGGTTCTCTGTTTTCACGATTCAGAAATAAAGAAGGAAAATAAAATAAAAAAACCCCCAAATTCTCCGTCGTACCTCCGCCTCCCGCCTCCCCTTGCCGCCGCCTCCTCCCTAGACCCGCCGCCACCCTTCCCCTTCCTCCCCTCGCCCTATTCTCCTCTTCCGTTCGAAGAAACCGAGCCGAAGCACCCAGGCTCCTCACCGCCTTCGCTGGAGCCCACCGCAACCACCAAACCACCGCGCCGCCCCTCCTTCTTCCCCCTCTCCTCTTCAATCGACAGCCGCACCCCCCTTCCTCTGAAAAGAACGCCGCCACCACCAAAAACACCCGACGCGCCTCCACCTCCACACCGCCGCACCCAGTCACCGTGAGCCGCGAAGCCGCCTCCGCCTCTGAACGCGACAGCAACCCCCCCCCCTCGGTCCACCGTTGACAGTAAGTTTTATTTATTTATTTTTATTATTATAATTTTTGTTTATATAAATTCTGATTTATTTTGTTTGTAAATAATCAAGTTTAGATTTTTAAGGGTATAAAAATAATATTTTTAAAGAATTAAAAATATGATTTTTATATTTTTAAAGTATTAAAAATATAATCTTTATTAAGTAGAAGATGTAAAAATATGATTTTTGGTTAGGTAGAGAGTTAAAAATATAATTTTTACATGATAAGAATATTAAAAATATCATCTTTATATGTGTAGAAAAATAAAAATGAGATTTTTATAAAGATGAAATCTTTAAATTTGAAAAGGCGAGGTCTATATATAGAAAATAGAGAAGAAAAATATAATTTTTATCTATATGACATAGTAGTAAAAATTCAATTTTTATATATTGAATAGCATAGTAAAAAATCGATTTTTAAAATGTATGAAGCAAATATAAAAATATGATTTTTAAATTGAAAGTGAATAAAGAAAAATGTGATTTTTATTTTAAAGACATCAAAATATAAAAATGTGTGATTTTTATATATGTAGTGGCTACGGACAAACGAAGATGATAAAAAGGCGAGAATAAAGAAGATTTCTATAAATGAAGTGTCGTGAAGTTGGATAGCTATTGGTGAGAACTTCTCACTCTAAATTCTCTTTTTCTAGTTATATATATACTAGGATGCAGACGGTGCTTAGTAGCACCTGACACCCGTCATCCACAGACCATGGATGGCTTGTTTGTTAAATTGTTTGATTGTGTAGTTGGTTAGTCCAATTGGTTTGAATTGAATTGTTTGGTGAAATGGAATGGATTTGATTGATGTGTGAATGGCGTGGGCCTTCACTAGACCGGGGATAAGGCTAGGCCTTGTTCCGTTTCTAGTATCGTGCCGTTATGCTGCCGAAATTTTCTAAAATATGTTAGAAAAATAAAAATATCATTTTTATTGTGTAAATGAAATGAATAGAAATTCATGTGTTAAAATGGAATATATTATCGTTAAAAATATAATTTTTAACGTGAAAGTGAATAAATAAAATATTCATTTACAAACCGGACGGTTTGTTTATGTACACTGATTTGACTGACATTGATTGGGTCGATAAATTTTACACATCGCCCAACTGCACAAATAAAATCTGTGTTTGATTGTTTGAAACCCCACACGGGTGTTGGGATGAATTTGAAGTTCACTCATCCTGATTGATTAAATATGTTGATCGATTGATTGGCAGGTTGTTATAAGCGTTAGATATTTATATTTGATGCTTATACAGTGTAGTGCACTTTGGTTGATGGTTGATTGTTTATCAATGCTATTATATACATGTGTTGTATGGAATCCATATAATCAACGTTATATGGTGATTGATTGGGCCTCATTCCAATCGAGACAACAATGAATATTATAAAAGAAAATTCATGTGTTGCATATAAAAATAGTCATGTGTTGACGATGTTCATGTGTTGAAAATATTCGTGTGTTGAGTAAAATATTTTAAATAATAAAAATTACATCTTTATCATATTTAAAATTAGAACTACTTCCCAGTAGAAGTCTAATTAAAAATCAAACGATAGATACCATAGTTTTATAAAATATTTTACATAACAAAAATAGTGATGTGTTGACAGTACTCATGCGTTGAGATTAGTCAGGTGTTGAAAGAAATATAGATTCATGTGTTGAATAGAATAAATATTCATTTGTTGAATAGGATAACGAATTTATTGAAATATATAAAGCCGTGTTGATTAGAGTTGCGCTATTTTGACGTGAACGATATTTTTATCGATTATATTCGTTTTTATAATGAATATAGAAAAGAAGTGATTTCAAAATATAACATTTTGAAAATATTATCATTTATATAGTAATGATATGAAATATCCAATTTTGATTTGAAATTGAATATAGAGTTGAAGTGGTTTTGAAAACGAAGTTAAAACGATTTATAAAATACGTTTTAAAAGGAAATCGACGAAATATATAATATATATATATATATATATTATATATAATGGCTTGAATAGAACGCGCTGCGCCGCGGAAGTTCGTGAACTTCGACCATTGACTTTGAATTGACGTTGCGGGAGATCCGACCGTCGGATTCTCCTAAAACCGGAACCGTTGGGTTCGTATCGAAAAGAGCTTTCCAATGAATATTAGAAATTTTAAATCTAACGGTTGGATTTGGAATTATGTCCAAATCAAATTTGGAAAAGGTCGCTATAAGTGCAGTTCGATGGCCATTGGTGGAAATCGACTGTACAGGCCTTGATAAAATTATTAAAAATAATCAATATTCCCAATATGTGAATTGGACTGGAGTTGCATCGAAATTATCTTCGGAATATTTCGATGTTGGATTTCGTGACTGTACAGATATTGTTATGGGAATTTGAAAGATGTATTTTATATCGTTATTTCCAATAAAATATTTGTTGGTTTCAGAATTTGATATTGAATATAAGCCGGTATATTTTCTATTTAGAGCCTTGTATTTAATATCAAATGTGATTTGGGTTTGTCGTGAATGGTGCCTTCATTAACACTGTTTTTAAGACCAATAGGGAAAAAGATTAAATCTTTCTATTTAGATTTAATGAAGTGTATCAATTAAATAATATTTAATTGAAATTGAATTTGAATTGGTTTTTAGGTTTATCGTGAGCGGTGTTTTGAACAACACCTGTTCTTTAACCCAGTTAACAATAGAATGTGATTTGGGTTTATCGTGAATCGTGTTTTAGATGACATTGGTTCTTTAACCCAGTTAAAGGCAAGATGTTGATTTTTGAAAAGATTAAAACTAAGTGGAGTTTTAATGAATCTTTAATTAGATTAAAAATGTGAATTGATAATTTAAATTATCAAATCTGAAAGGTGATCGAGAATGGAGTACCACTAGTTTTGCTCCAAAGCGATAGTTAAATCTTTAATTAGATTTGAACGTGAAATGGTAATTAATTTTACCGATAACACCATGGTGTTATATATGGAGTGTTGCCAGTTTTCTCCATGGGATATATAGGTTGGGATTGGAAAATAAAATAAATAATTACTTCGGTGTGGTTCGCTAATCCCGACTAGTTTGAAATGATATCCAAAGGAAGATTATAGAATAAATTTAGAAGAATTTATCTTGGATAAAATTAATGGGAACATTTCCCTAAGAATGTGTTTTTGTGAATAAAAGAATATTCTGAATTGGAATGAGGCGTTTGTTGTGTTTGTGTAACATTCGTTTATTATATACGTGGGTTATTCAGAAAGGCCGGGTTTATACCCATTCTGAATAATCGATTCGACGAGATGTCGAAGATGAAGACGGTGGTTGAAGACCGGAAGTCTTCACATCGTTTGGGTGATTACTGATGATCTTGATTGGGCTGTATACCCGAGATGAGGGAATCAGTTGGTGATCGTCTAGACGTACTTGGAGATGGATGGATATGCGAGGAAAGTGCCTCCGGTTTCGTTCAGACCCAGAACGAACTTGTAAATGGATTGTGTGTCTGACATTGGATTTTATTCTGTGTTGATTGATCTCTATTAAATATACATCTGTTTGGCGGCGGAGAATTTATTCTCTTGCTTAACGCCCTTCTATGAGATGTACGAGCTCAGAGGTTGTATGTCGATGGACATCAGTCGCATGGAGTGAATTGCTAGTGTGGCATGCGTAAGTGGCAATTGATCAAGGCTTCTGTTGAAAAGAAAAGTCTTGTGGTTGATGATCAAAGCACGGCCTGTGTGGCGTAGCTTTGTGTATAACGTGAATTCGCGAGCCTCACACCTCGGTATGAGTCAAAAACGGGAGATGGACCGCTGGGAGAGCACGACGTTTCTTTCTAGCTAGGGTGTTGTCAGTGACCTACCAGCCCTGACATTTATATACTTTTCACCTGTGTGGTTGTTGGATACGAGGCGCCTCGGATATAGGTCTGTAAGGACCGGGAAACGTGTGTTCAGGAATAACTAATCCTCAAAAGTAAGAGAGGACCGGCCCAGCCGATTCCAAGGATCAAAGTGGGGTCCTGGGACATTTGCTAGAGTGTCTCGAACGCGGAGAGGAGCTTGCCCCTTGCCTCGGCTCATGATGGAATCCAATTTCCAATACGTGTGTTTCGGTTTTATTTGTAGAACCTAGTATGGCGACATAGTGGTATGGGTCATTCATGCCGCCTATGATTGATATTTATGATTGAAATTGATTTGACACTATACACTTATAATAGTATCAAATAATGTGTTTTAAACGTATCAAGCATGCTTTGGCTGTTATAAGGTAAAAACCCTATCCTCCGGCTTGCGTTGCATTGTGTGATGGGACCTGGGTCTTATAACAGCTTCATTTTTATTTATTTAGCATTGCGTTGTTTGTTCTATGCACTGGTATCCTTGGGAGGAAACCCGTTCCGTGTTATACGGCGTGGTCCCTTGATTTACCGAACTTTAAAATAAAGAATTATAACTGTTTTAGTTCTCACACCAGTCCCATGACTGACGTGGAGTTTATTTTTTTAACCTAAACTCTGGGTGCCCCCTATTTTCCACACGGGCAGCTAGTAGTTTTGGGTTTTGCAGATTTATATTCGCAGGGTCCTGATTTAAAGCTGGAACGATGCTCGGAAAGCTCTGTATCCGTGTATCACTTCTAGTTGTGTTTTGTATATTTTTCCGCTGCTATGTAATTTATTGTAATCTATGATATTTATCGAATGTAATTTATTCATTTATACTCTGTATATTCTTGTATCTGATGGAATTGTTGTAATAACAATGAAATGTTCTTCTGTTTGCGTTCTATTTTGTCTTGTACTCAATTCTATCCGTGCTTTCCTTCACGGGGAAGTTCGGGTCGTCTCAGTTTGGTATCAGAGCTTTGGTTTATAGAGCTCGAGAACAAGACACATTAGAACCATACGAAAGAATTCATCAGATATTGGATTAGTAATATCCAATTAGAATGACTCGTTAGAGATAGGATCAGTAGTATCCTAGAACGAGCGTGAAGAGTATATTTTTCAAATGAAAACAATTTTGTTTTGAAAATTTAAATCATTTTATACGTATTTGAATAATTATTTATTTTGAATATGGACAATCGAGTATATAAAGATTTTGCATATACGCGTCATGAACGTATATTCGAAGTTTTAATATATTGGATAGATATAGAGTCACATTCTAGACACCCGGGGATAATTCTGGTGATGTGGCCACATCATCAGTATTTATGTTCGTGTTTCGAAGGTGTGATTTCTGTATATTTCCATTAGGCTGGTGTGAGAACCAAAACTAATATAGCTAGAATACATTGTTGTGAATTGGCATCAAAAACATGATTTTTTGTATACATATCAAAATTATGAATTTGAAACTCTAATCCACTAATTGATTGATGTTTGTGTTGTTTGTTTATTTGTTTGATAATTTTGAACCATTTATGCCTAATTAAACAAATATTGAATTGTATTGAAAATTGGTCGCATTTGCTTGCATATACATATACTTACATTGAACAGGTCATAGCAAGGAGGCTAGAGCCGAAGAATAAAATTTGTTTGCCCGACAAATAGGTACATGTTTACTATAATTTACTGTTTTGTTTGGGTGATGATGATTTTATGAGCCTATTGGCTAGCCGCTTGGCTTTTTCTTTTTCTTTTTCTTTTTGAGATCTGAAGGACCGGGGAAGCTATTTGAGATTTCCCGATGCTCCCATTGCAGGGGAGGTTATGGCGAAATTTTTCGAAAATTTAGGGTGTTAGCCAAATTTTTGAAATTTTGAAAATTCTCAGAAACTGAAAAGTTGGAGAAGGCAAGCCAGATCGAACGTAGAGTTGATTAATCAAACCACTTTTGACTTTGTTCCTTTTCGGGGACGAAAAGTTTTAAGTGGGGGAGATTGTAATAACCCGAAAATCTGGGCCAGTTTAAAATTTTTATTTCGGCAATTTTAGTGAATTTTGAACATTTAAAATAGATTATTTTAAATAAAATTGATGAGAAATTTATTTTGAATAGAATTAGAACGTGTATATTTATATAGACCGTCGTTAAAATATAAATATTTATATATAATTATAGAAGGAATTGAAAATGGCGCGGTAGTTCGATAATTCGATTTCAAACTTCAATTGAATGTACCGGGTGCAAAACAATCCGGATTTTAGTGAAACCAAAAATGATAGGATCTAAATGATGATATCTTTCCAACGAATCCGAAAGATCAAGATTTCATAGCGGGAATCAAAAGATATGTCCAGTTGAAAATTCTGAATAGTCGCTATGGAATTCAGGCCCTTAAAAATGGACATTTTGCAAATGACCTCGGATTTCGACGAAACTAGTTTTGTTAGGACCGTATCGTCAATACGAAGCTAGAAAATATTTTTCAGGAATTTTTCTAGTTAGTATGTGACCCCGGTAAATTGAAATGCGCGTTTAAATTCAATATATAGAGTTATATGGTGATTTTAACGCAAACTGATCGTAACGTCCGAATCAACCTACGATACATATCCCATTGTGTTCGGAATGGGGGTAAAACGCTATGGACGACAGGCAGTGGGTCTCGTTTTGAGGTCGAAAATAAAAGTTGCTTTTTGAAAGTAATTAAATAATTAAATATATATATATTTTTCGTATAACCCCCCCCTCCCCCGTTCTCTGTTTTCACGATTCAGAAATAAAGAAGGAAAATATAAATAAAAAAACCCCAAATTCTCCGTCGTACCTCCGCCTCCCCTTGCCGCCGCCTCCTCCCTAGACCCGCCGCCACCCTTCCCCTTCCTCCCCTCGCCCTATTCTCCTCTTCCGTTCGAAGAAACCGAGCCGAAGCACCCAGGCTCCTCACCGCCTTCGCTGGAGCCCACCGCAACCACCAAACCACCGCGCCGCCCCTCCTTCTTCCCCCTCTCCTCTTCAATCGACAGCCGCACCCCCCTTCCTCTGAAAAGAACGCCGCCACCACCAAAAACACCCGACGCGCCTCCACCTCCACGCCGCCGCACCCAGTCACCGTGAGCCGCGAAGCCGCCTCCGCCTCTGAACGCGACAACAAACCCCCCCCCCCCCGGTCCACCGTTGACAGTAAGTTTTTATTTATTTATTTTTATTATTATAATTTTGGTTTATATAAATTCTAATTTATTTTGTTTGTAAATAATCAAGTTTAGATTTTTAAGGGTATAAAAATAATATTTTTAAAGAATTAAAAATATGATTTTTATATATTTTTAAAGTATTAAAAATATAATCTTTATTAAGTAGAAGATGTAAAAATATGATTTTTGGTTAGGTAGAGAGTTAAAAATATAATTTTTACATGATAAGAATATTAAAAATATCATCTTTATATGTGTAGAAAAATAAAAATGAGATTTTTATAAAGATGAAATCTTTAAATTTGAAAAGGCGAGGTCTATATATAGAAAATAGAGAAGAAAAATATAATTTTTGTCTATATGACATAGTAGTAAAAATTCAATTTTTATATATTGAATAGCATAGTAAAAATTCGATTTTTAAAATGTATGAAGCAAATATAAAAATATGATTTTTAAATTGAAAGTGAATAAAGAAAAATGTGATTTTTATTTTAAAGACATCAAAATATAAAAATGTGTGATTTTTATATATGTAGTGGCTACGGACAAACGAAGATGATAAAAAGGCGAGAATAAAGAAGATTTCTATAAATGAAGTGTCGTGAAGTTGGATAGCTATTGGTGAGAACTTCTCACTCTAAATTCTCTTTTTCTAGTTATATATATACTAGGATGCAGATGGTGCTTAGTAGCACCCGACACCCGTCATCCACAGACCATGGATGGCTTGTTTGTTAAATTGTTTGATTGTGTAGTTGGTTAGTCCAATTGGTTTGAATTGAATTGTTTGGTGAAATGGAATGGATTTGATTGATGTGTGAATGGCGTGGGCCTTCACTAGACCGGGGATAAGGCTAGGCCTTGTTCTGTTTCTAGTATCGTGCCGTTATGCTGCCGAAATTTTCTAAAATATGTTAGAAAAATAAAAATATCATTTTTATTGTGTAAATGAAATGAATAGAAATTCATGTGTTAAAATAGAATATATTATCGTTAAAAATATAATTTTTAACGTGAAAGTGAATAAATAAAATATTCATTTACAAACCGGACGGTTTGTTTATGTACACTGATTTGACTGACATTGATTGGGTCGATAAATTTTACACATCGCCCAACTGCACAAATAAAATCTGTGTTTGATTGTTTGAAACCCCACACGGGTGTTGGGATGAATTTGAAGTTCACTCATACTGATTGATTAAATATGTTGATCGATTGATTGACAGGCTGTTATAAGCGTTAGATATTTATATTTGATGCTTATACAGTGTAGTGCACTTTGGTTGATGGTTGATTGTTTATCAATGCTATTATATACATGTGTTGTATGGAATCCATATAATCAACGTTATATGGTGATTGATTGGGCCTCATTCCAATCGGGACAACAATGAATATTATAAAAGAAAATTCATGTGTTGCATATAAAAATAGTCATGTGTTGACGATGTTCATGTGTTGAAAATATTCGTGTGTTGAGTAAAATATTTTAAATAATAAAAATTACATCTTTATCATATTTAAAATTAGAACTACTTCCCAGTAGAAGTCTAATTAAAAATCAAACGATAGATACCATAGTTTTATAAAATATTTTACATAACAAAAATAGTGATGTGTTGACAGTACTCATGCGTTGAGATTAGTCAGGTGTTGAAAGAAATATAGATTCATGTGTTGAATAGAATAAATATTCATTTGTTGAATAGGATAACGAATTTATTGAAATATATAAAGTCGTGTTGATTAGAGTTGCGCTATTTTGACGCGAACGATATTTTTATCGATTATATTCGTTTTTATAATGAATATAGAAAAGAAGTGATTTCAAAATATAACATTTTGAAAATATTATCATTTATATAGTAATGATATGAAATATCCAATTTTGATTTGAAATTGAATATAGAGTTGAAGTGGTTTTGAAAACGAAGTTAAAACGATTTATAAAATACGTTTTAAAAGGAAATCGACGAAATATATAATATATATATATATATTATATATAATGGCTTGAATAGAACGCGCTGCGCCGCGGAAGTTCGTGAACTTCGACCATTGACTTTGAATTGACGTTGCGGGAGATCCGACCGTCGGATTCTCCTAAAACCGGAACCGTTGGGTTCGTATCGAAAAGAGCTTTCCAATGAATATTAGAAATTTGAAATCTAACGGTTGGATTTGGAATTATGTCCAAATCAAATTTGGAAAAGGTCGCTATAAGTGCACTTCGATGGCCATTGGTGGAAATCGACTGTACGGGCCTTGATAAAATTATTAAAAATAATCAATATTCCCAATATGTGAATTGGACTGGAGTTGCATCGAAATTATCTTCGGAATATTTCGATGTTGGATTTCGTGACTGTACAGATATTGTTATGGGAATTTGAAAGATATATTTTATATCGTTATTTCCAATACAATATTTGTTGGTTTCAGAATTTGATATTGAATATAAGCCGGTATATTTTCTATTTAGAGCCTTGTATTTAATATCAAAAGTGATTTGGGTTTGTCGTGAATGGTGCCTTCATTAACACTGTTTTTAAGCCCAATAGGGAAAAAGATTAAATCTTTCTATTTAGATTTAATGAAGTGTATCAATTAAATAATATTTAATTGAAATTGAATTTGAATTGGTTTTTAGGTTTATCGTGAGCGGTGTTTTGAACAACACCTGTTCTTTAACCCAGTTAACAATAGAATGTGATTTGGGTTTATCATGAATCGTGTTTTAGATGACATTGGTTCTTTAACCCAGTTAAAGGCAAGATGTTGATTTTTGAAAAGATTAAAACTAAGTGGAGTTTTAATGAATCTTTAATTAGATTAAAAATGTGAATTGATAATTTAAATTGTCAAATCTGAAAGGTGATCGAGAATGGAGTACCACCAGTTTTGCTCCAAAGCGATAGTTAAATCTTTAATTAGATTTGAACGTCAAATGGTAATTAATTTTACCGATAACACCGTCGTGTTAGATGTGGAGTGTTGCCAGTTTTCTCCATGGGATATATAGGTTGGGATTGGGAAATAAAATAAACAATTACTTCGGTGTGGTTCGCTAATCCCGACTAGTTTGAAATGATATCCAAAGGAAGATTATAGAATAAATTTAGAAGAATTTATCTTGGATAAAATTAATGGGAACATTTCCCTAAGAATGTGTTTTTGTGAATAAAAGAATATTCTGAATTGGAATGAGGCGTTTGTTGTGTTTGTGTAACATTCGTTTATTATATACGTGGGTTATTCAGAAAGGCCGGGTTTATACCCATTCTGAATAATCGATTCGACGAGATGTCGAAGATGAAGACGGTGGTTGAAGACCGGAAGTCTTCACATCGTTTGGGTGATTACTGATGATCTTGATTGGGCTGTACACCCAAGATGAGGGAATCAGTTGGTGATCGTCCAGACGTACTTGGAGATGGATGGATATGCGAGGAAAGTGCCTCCGGTTTCATTCAGACCCAGAACGAACTTGTAAATGGATTGTGTGTCTGACATTGGATTTTATTCTGTGTTGATTGATCTCTATTAAATATACATCTGTTTGGCGGCGGAGAATTTATTCTCTTGCTTAACGCCCTTCTCTGAGACGTACGAGCTCAGAGGTTGTATGTCGATGGACATCAGTCGCATGGAGTGAATTGCCAGTGTGGCATGCGTAAGTGGCAATTGATCAAGGCTTCTGTTGAAAAGCAAAGTCTTGTGGTTGATGATCAAAGCACGGCCTGTGTGGCGTAGCTTTGTGTATAACGTGAATTCGCGAGCCTCACACCTCGGTATGAGTCAAAAACGGGAGATGGACCGCTGGGAGAGCACGACGTTTCTTTCTAGCTAGGGTGGTGTCAGTGACCTACCAGCCCTGACATTTATATACTTTTCACCTGTGTGGTTGTTGGATACGAGGCGCCTCAGATATAGGTCTGTAAGGACCGGGAAACGTGTGTTCAGGAATAACTAATCCTCAAAAGTAAGAGAGGACCGGCCCAGCCGATTCCAAGGATCAAAGTGGGGTCCTGGGACATTTGCTAGAGTGTCTCGAACGCGGAGAGGAGCTTGCCCCTTGCCTCGGCTCATGATGGAATCCAATTTCCAATACGTGTGTTTCGGTTTTATTTGTAGAACCTAGTATGGCGACATAGTGGTATGGGTCATTCATGCCGCCTATGATTGATATTTATGATTGAAATTGATTTGACACTATACACTTATAATAGTATCAAATAATGTGTTTTAAACGTATCAAGCATGCTTCGGCTGTTATAAGGTAAAAACCCTATCCTCCGGCTTGCGTTGCATTGTGTGATGGGACCTGGGTCTTATAACAGCTTCATTTTTCTTTATTTAGCATTGCGTTGTTTGTTCTATGCACTGGTATCCTTGGGAGGAAACCCGTTCTGTGTTATACGGCGTGGTCCCTTGATTTACCGAACTTTAAAATAAAGAATTATAACTGTTTTAGTTCTCACACCAGTCCCATGACTGACCTGGAGTTTATTGTTTTAACCTAAACTCTGGGTGCCCCCTATTTTCCACACGGGCAGCTAGTAGTTTTGGGTTTTGCAGATTTATATTCACAGGGTCCTGATTTAAAGCTGGAACGATGCTCGGAAAGCTCTGTATCCGTGTATCACTTCTAGTTGTGTTTTGTATATTTTTCCGCTGCTATGTAATTTATTGTAATCTCTGATATTTATCGAATGTAATTTATTCATTTATACTCTGTATATTCTTGTATCTGATGGAATTGTTGTAATAACAATGAAATGTTCTTCTGTTTGCGTTCTATTTTGTCTTGTACTCAATTCTATCCGTGCTTTCCTTCACGGGGAAGTTCGGGTCGTCTCAAACTGTCATTATTTAAATATATTCATCACTCTAATTCAAATTCTAACCTGAATTAAATATTTTGAATTTGCCCAGTTCACATTATATTGTCAATTCACTATTTTCGACTATTTTAGAAATATATATATTATTTACATTAAATTAATAATCTCTATTATTTAATTAAACAACCATTAAATTCTCTATATCACTATTTAAATAATTAAATAAATTAATTATTTTACCACTGAAAAATACGGGTCGTTACATTTTATAAATCAAATCTTTTCGTTAACAAAAATCGAATCTTTGGATTCATAAAAAATCTTTGCTTTATATTCGTATTTATAAAAATCTTGCCTTTCATGTTTATAAAAATCTTGCTTTCCTGTTTATAAAAATCTTGCCTTTCATGTTTATAAAAATCTTGCATTTCATGTTTATCCTATATAAAAATCATATTTATGATCTACTACTTTATAAATAAAAATCAATTTTTTATTTTGCTACACATATAATAAAAATCATATTTTTATTCCTTAACAAAAATCACGTCTTTTCATTTGCAAAAATCATATATTTTCCTCCCTTTTTATAATCAAAATCATAACCCTTTTACATAGGATAAAATTGTATATTTGCTAACATAAAAATACTAGAAGGACTTACAATTTTTTTTCTAGGGTTTCGGATTAGCGGCGGCGGCGGAAGCAAGGGGTGGTGTTGCGATGGCTTAAGCGGTGGGGTGCTGGGGTGGCGTGCTACTGAGAAGGGGGCTCGCAATCATGGTCATCGCGTTCGAATTGGGGACTCTCGTGGCATGAAGTGGCGCTCGCGACTGGAAGTGAAGGGTGAGATGAACAGCGGTGGAAGGGGGCACCAACAGCGGCGCATCTGAGACGGCTGCGATGGGGCTCCGTCGCCCCTTTTTTTATTTCTTTTTTTATCGGGTATCGAGCTTCTGATTTTTGGGGGGGGGGGATATGGGGGGGTTATATTATAATTTAATTATATTATATATTTTATTTCTCCGTTAAAGTTGACTTTCCCTTCAAACTCCAATCGGAACCCAACGACTGTCGTCCCTAGCTAATTACCCCCATTCCGAACACAATGGGATATGTTCCGCAAGCTGATTCGACTGTTACGATCAGTTTTCATTTAATTTAATATGTAATTCAATGTATATTGAACTTGAACGCACATTTTAATTTATCGGGGCCACATACGGACTCTAAAAATTCTAGAAAAGCTATTTCTAACTTCGTATTGACGGTACGGTTCTAACAAAAATAATTTCATCCAATTTGGAGACCGTTTGAAAAATGGCCATTTTCTGGTCGATCCAAATTAATTGAAACTGTCAAAACACGTTTTCCTAGCCATACTCACATATTAATTCAGAAAATTATGATTTTTGGAATCTAGCAATAACTTAACGTCCCGGATCGAACAAAAGTGGTATCGTTGAAAACAGAGGCCGTTTGCAAAATTTCCATTTTTAAGGGCCAAAAATTCCACAGTGACTATTCTGAATTTTCAACTGGGCATAACATTTTATTCCCACTATGAAATTTTAATTTTTTGGATTCGTTGGAAAGATATTTTCAAATAGATCCTATTATTTTTTATTTCGCTAAAATCCGATTTATTTTGAATCCTGTACATTCATTTGAAATTTAAAATCGATTTTTCAAACTACCGCATCATTTTCAATTCCTTTCATGATTAAAAATAAATATTTATATTCTAATGACGATTGAAATAAATATATACATTCTAATTCTATTCAAAATAAATTTCTCATCATTATTATTTAAAATAATTCATTTTAAATATCCAAAATTCACAAAAAGAGCCAAAATAATTTTTTTAAATTGGCTTAGATTTCCCGGGTTGTTACAAAGTTCTTCTGCTGGAAGTGAATAAGACTTTGGAAGAGGGTATGAAAAAAGTTGAAGAAGAAATCTATCTTCAAACACAAGTAGAAGACAAAGTTAAACAAATTGCAAAGTTAAAAACAAAAGTTGAGTAGTTAAAAAAAAGCTTCAGCCCAAAGAAAATCAATTACAAGCTGGAAAAAAGAAGAGAAAGGAATTGGAAAGTTTGTTAAATACTCACCACAATTAAACTGAAATTCCAGAAAAAGAATGTGACAAAAAGGATGATGAAGAAAACAAAGATGCAGAGAAAGAAATGGAACATAATGAAACCGACACAATTGAAGAAAACCGACATAAAGTCCCTGAAGAATTTGATGAAAAAGAAGAAATAGATAAAGAGAAACCAAAAAAAAAGGTGTGAAATGCAAGAAACAATAGATGTGGATACTTTCAACACATCAAAAAGTATACAAATGAGAAAAAGGAAAATAGTATGTTTTGAATTTTTTAAGCAATTGCCTGATGACGAACAGGAGCTCATAGTAGATTACTTCAACAAAGTTGGTGATGATAGGTAAGCTTATTTACTGTTTAAATTATATACTTTATAAATTAATAAAAACAAATTTATTAAATTATTACTTTTTTCACTTTACAGTGCAGAGATTTACAATTCAAACGACGAAAAAAATATTGTCATACATAAGGATATGATTGAAGAACTGATTTTCGGTGAATTTGTTTCTGGCCACGTAAGTATATAATATAATTCGACTTATGATACTAATGAATATGTACACATGATATTTATACTGATTACTGAAACATAGAAGCTCTAATGATTACATAATTTTCATACTTTTAACAATATAAAAAGATAAAAACATATATCTTTTAATAAAAATAATGTTTTCATACAGATATTTTAAATAATTTTATATCATATGAAAGGTTTTCATATGATATTGAGTAATAGAATTAACCAAATGGTGAAACAAATAATTTCAATTGCTAATATTTTTTTAATATTTTTGTCATTACAAAAAATATAAATACATATATCTTTTTATAAATTAAAACTTACAAAGCAAAAATGCACATATATTATGATATATGCAAAGTGTTTTACTATCTTTATGTCAATAGATTTTAATTTCTGTCACATATAATTATCCATTACTAGCGTATAAAAACAATTTAAAATTGTATTTTTTTTATTATTGCAACTTCTTTGATATAATACCTGTGCAGATAATTGATTGGTTCTGGTATAAAGTAGCAAAATTGTGGAATGTCAATTCAAATGTAGCTTACTTTAATACCACAATGACAGTAAGATCTTTATTATATACATATACGTAATGATTAATTAATAAATCTGGTTTGTATAACTACAATATAACATTGTTTATACAGAAAAGTGCTGCAATTGACATAGAAAATGTCAAAACTCATTCCTTTATTCCAGCTTTGACAACAAAACTACAAGATTCATGATGTGATATACTTTTATTTCCAGTCCACGAAGGGTCACACTAGGTACTTTTAACATTTGAACGAGAATTTTCAGACTTGGCATTGTATGATTCTTTATCAAACAAATGTAGAAATGGAAGATTTACCACCAGGCACAAAGATAGCGCATTAAAAATCGTAAGACATTTTGAATGTTTATTTATTGTACTTTAACTAAATTAATAAATATTCTTATTATTGTATACAAAAAAATTTAGTCAATGACATAGCTTCAGAAGGAACAAACCAAGGAGAATGGTAAAAAATCATCTGTACTTATAATTGGAGAATGTGCTCAACAGCGTAATGGGTAATACTACATAATTGCTTTATTGTTTAACTTATTAATTTGTTTTTTAATATATGCATTCAAATACATAATTTCAACTTTTTTTTTTAAAATAATCAATATATTTATTAGTTTACAATACATGTACATTAGTTCTAGTACTAATATTTCAAATGAAGTTTAAAAAATAATAAATTTAGTTATCTTTTCAAATATTCCAATTTTCTTTCCCACATATATTCATCAACACCAAAAGATAAATAATTTTATCTTTTTCACACCAAAAGATAAATAATTTCATGCAAGCCGGGGGATAGGGTTTTCCCTTATAATAGCCAAACATGCTTGGTACGTTTTAAAACAAATCATTTGATACTATTATAAGTGTATAGTGTCAAAACAATTTCAAATCATAAGTATCAATCATAGGCGGCATGGGTACCATATATCATGTCGCCATACTAGTTCTACAATTAAAACCGCAAAATCACGTATTTGGAAATCGGATTTCCATCTGTGAACCGAGGCAAAAGACAGTCCTCTACCGATTCGAGACGCTCTAGCCCGTGTCTTAGGTCAGAGCTTGAGTGACCTTTGGAGCGATAGAGACGGTCCACTGATGTGGATTAAAATGCCTGAACACTGCGTTTCCCCACCCTTTGGGGTGTCAATGAGCCAACGAATGACTCCATCGACTTTACATAGTCACCGGTATATCTGAGGCGCCTCGCAACAGCAACAACCACATAAGTCAAACTCGTCAGGGCGTGTAAAACCACTAACGCCACTTCTAGCTAGAAAGAAACGCATGACCTCCCTGAGGTCCTTCACCCATTTTTGGTTCACAACCGGGGTGTGAGGCTCGCGAATCAACGCTACACAAAGCTACGCCACAAAGGCCGTGCTTAGATCATCAACCACAAGACTTTGATTTTCAACAAAAGCCTTGATCATTTGCATCTTAGCATGCCACACAGGCAAACCACTCCATGCAACTGATATCCATCAATCACACAGAATGATATCCAATGTCAGACATACAGTCCATTTACTAGTTCGTTCTGGGTCTGAATGAAACCAGAGGCACCTAGTACCTCACATATCCATCGATCTCCAAGTACGTCTGGACGATCACCAACTGATTCCCTCCTTTTGGGTGTACGACCCAGTCAAGATCATCAGTAATTTCCATAACAACGTGAAAACCTCCGGTCTTCTACCATCGTCTTCATCTTCGACTTATCGTCGTATCAGTTATTCAGAATGGGATAAACCCGGTCTTTCTGAATAACTCGCGTATATAATAAACAAGTGTTACACAAACACAACATACACCTTATTCCAATTCATCATTCATTAACCGTAAATTAATCAAGAGAATAATTCCCCAAATATTAACCCCGAAGGCCGAAACAAACATCAGATCAATACCCAGGAAACCATTCTACTTAGCTAACCTACAGTTCGTTTCTAAATTTCACATTCTTAGGGAGAGGTTCCCATTAATTTTATCAAAGATAAATTCCTTTAAATTTATTCTTTAATCTACTTTTGAATATCAATTCAAACTAGTTGGGATTAGCGATCCACACCGAAGTGATCATTTATTTTATTTCCCAATCCCAACCTATTCATCCCATGAAGTAAAACTGGTAATACTTCATATCTAACACCACGGTGTTATCGGTAAATTCAATTACCATTTCACGTTTAAATCTAATTAAATATTTAACTATCGCCTGGAGTAAAACTGGTGATACTCCATTCTCGACCTTTTCAATCTAATTAAAGATTCATTAAAACTCCACTTAGTTTTAATCTTTGATTGGGTTAAAGAATCAATGTCATTTAAAATACGGTTCACGATAAACCCAAAATCACATTCCATTTCAATCAGTCCCTAACCATAAATTAGCAAGTAAGCAATTCCCTAAGTATTAACCTCGAAGGCCGAAACCAACATCAGATCAATACCCCAAAAACCATTCAACTTAACTAATCTCCAGTTAGTTTCTGATTTTCTTAACTCCTTTGGGTCTAATAACAGTATTATTGAAGATACCGTTCACGACAACCCAAAATCACATTCCATCAATTTTCGGGTTAAAGAACAAGTGTTATTTAAAACACTGTTCACGATAAACCCAAAAATCAATTTCAATTCAACTCCAATTAAATACCATTTAATTGGTACACTTCATCAAATCTGAATAAAAATATTTAATCTTTTTCTCAACTGGGTTTAAGAACAGTGTTAATGAAGACACCATTCACGACAAACCCAAATCACATTTGATATTAAATACAAGGCTCTGAATAGAAAATATATCGATTTATATTCAATATCAAATTCTACGACTAACAAATATCGTATTGGAAATAACGATATATATATATATATATATATATATATATATATATATATATCTTTCAAATTTCCATAACAACATCTGAATAATCACGAAATCCAACATTGAAATATTCTGAAGACAATTTCAATTCAAATCCATTCCAATCCATATATTGGAAATTCTGGTTATTTTTAAAACCATTTCAAATCCAATTTATTTATTTAAAAATAAATAGATTATTATTCTGGTTCAAAACTAGTTCATTTCGGAAACAATCTATTTTTATCTTTTCAAATATGGGGTTTGTCATCCCAATTCTTCACAAATCATTTCTTATGATTTTACACAAATTATTACTATTTTTAATAATTTTATCAAGGCCCGTACAGTCGATTTCCATCAATGGCCATCGAACTGCACTTACACTGACCTTTTCCAAATTTGATTTGGACATAATTCCAAATCCAACCATTAGATTTTAAATCTCTAATATCCATTAGAAAGCTCTTTTCGATACGAACCCAACGGTTCCTGTTTTAGGAGAATCCGACGGTCGGATCTCCCGTAATATCCATTCGAAGTCAATGGTCGAAAATCGCGAACTGTCGCGGCGCGGCGCATTCTATTCAGGCCATTATATTATATATTATAATATATACTTCGTCGATTTCCTTTAAAAACGTATTTTATAAATCGTTTTAAATTTGTTTTCAAAACGATTTCAACTTCAAATCAAAATTAATTTTTTTTCCTCATAAATTAAATCGATTTCAATTCAAATCAATTTCAATTCAAATCAATTTCAGTTCAATTTCAATACGTTTTAAGTTCAATTCAAAACGACTTCAATTCTATTTCAATCCAATTCGAATTTCAATTCTATTCAGTTTAATTCGAATTTCAATTCTTTTCAATTTAATTCGAATTTCAATTCTATTCAAAATATCAAATTTTGAAATCACTTTCGATGTTCATTATAAAATGAATAAAATCGATATAAGTATCGTTCACGTCCAAATGGCGTAAATCTAATCAACACGGCTTCATATATTTCTATTTTCAAATATTCTATTTTAAATATTCCTATTTAAATATTCTATTTCAAATATTCTATTTCAAATATTCTATTTCAAATATTTTATTTCAAAACTGGAATGAGGCCCAATCAATTACCATATAATGTTAATTATATGGATTTTCTACAACACATGTATAAAATAACAACGATAAATAATCAACCATCATCCAGAGTGCGTTCTAAACTGTATAAGCGTTAAATATAAATATTTAATGCATATAACAGCCTGTCAATCAATCGATAGACATACAGCTAATTATTGGGACTAGTGTATGTCATATATCATCCCAATACCCGTGTGGGGTTTCAAACAATCAAACACAGATTTTATTTGTGCAGTTGGGCGATGTGTAAAATTTATCGTCCCAATCAATATCAATCATATCAGTGTATATAAAAAAATCTCTGATTTGTTTATAAATATTTATTTTAAATACACGTTAAAAATTCTATTTTCAACTATAAAATATTTTTAACTTCATAAATATTTTATTTCATTTCACACCACATCACACAATCAACTACACATCGAAATCAAACAAACAAGCATACAAGCCATCCATGGTCTGTGGACGACGGGTGTCGGGTGCTACTAAACACCGTCTGCATCCTACTATATATTTTAAACTAGAAATAAATTAAAAGTGTGGAGATCTCACCAAGGGTTCCACTCCGCCATTCTTTCAAAATGAAGAAGACAAATGTCACACCGACCACTCAAGCGAACTCGATATCCAACACGATTGATTTTCATCAATAACATTCACACGATAAAAATTATATTCCTATCACTTCATTTCAAAAAACAAAAATCATATTTTATTTCTACTTCCTATATTTTTACAACGCTTCCTTTTATATAAAATTATATTTTTACTTCTTCAACATAATAAAAATTATATTTTTAATCTTCTACTATAATAAAAATTATATTTTTAATCTTCCACTATAATAAAAATTATATTTTTTTAACACCACTCATATAAAAACCATATTTTTATCGTCATAAAAATCTATTTTTTACCGCTATAAAAATCTATGTTTTTATATGATAAAAAAACTATTCTTGATTAAAAATAAAATAAAAATCTAAACTTGATTTAAAATAAATAAAACAAATCAGATTTTAAATAGATAACAATAATAATAATAATAACTTATAGTGGGAGGGATGGTTTGTTGCGTTCATCAGTGGTGCGCGGCCTTCATTGTTGGACTGGGGCTGCGGAGGAGTGCTGGAGGTGGCGGGGTCCTTCTAGGTGGCAGAGCTAGGCACGGTTGTGGGTGGCGACGTGTGGGACAAGGGGGTGCGACGGTTCTTGCTCGCGTATGGGGTTTGAGTTGTGGGGCTCGACCGATTGGGAGGGAGGAAGAAGAAGGAGGCGCCAGGGGCGACGTCCGGTGGAGGCGCAGGTGGAGGAGCTCGCGGTCGATGGTCAACGGGGGCGACTGGCTATTTGGATTTGGAGGAGCCCGACGTTTTTCGATCCAGGAATTGAAATGGGGTTGGTTATGTAAAAAGGGATTTATTAATATATATATTATTTATTTTATTTTCCATTTAATTTCAAAAAAAGGCGGACTTTCCATTTGCACTCCGAACCGAACCTAATGACTATCGTCCCTAGCTAATTACCCCTATTCCGAACACAATGGGATATATATCGCAGGCTGATTCGACTGTTTTGATCAGTTCTCATCAAAATCAAAATATAACTTTATATACTGAATTTGAACGCACATTTCAAATTACCGGGGCCACACAATAACTCTATAAATTCCCCAAAAATTATTTCTAGCTTCGTATTGACGATATGGTCCTAACAAGACTAGTTTCGTCGAATTCTGAGACCGTTTGAAAAATGGTCATTTTCCAGTCGATTAAAATCAACTGAAAATGGTCAAACGCGTTTTCCTTTGCCACACTTACATATTGATTCGAAAAATTACGAAATTTGAAACCTAGCAATAACTTAACATCACGGATCCAACAAAAGTGGTTTCGTCAAAAACCGAGGTCGTTTGCAAAATGGCTATTTTCAAGGGCCGAAATTCCATAGCGACTATTCTGAAATTTTAACTGGACATATCTTTTGATTCCCGCTATGAAATTCCAATCTTTCGGATTCGTTGGAAAGATATTCTCAATTAGATTCAACTATTTTTGGTTTCACTAAAATCCGGTTTATTTTGAATCCTGTACATTCATTTGAATTTTGAAATCGAATTATCGAACTACCGCGCCATTTTCAATTCCTTTTAAAATTATAAATAAATATTTATATTCTAACGACGACGAATATAAATATATACGTTCTAATCTATTCAAAATAAATTTCTCGTCGTTTTTATTTAAAATAATTCATTTTAAATAATCAAAATTCGTTAAAATTGCCAAAATAAAATTTTTAAATTGGCTCAGATTTCCGGTTTATTACAATCTCCCCCACTTAAAACTTTTCGTCCTCGAAAAGGAACGAAGCCGAAAGTTGTTGTAAAAACAACTCAACTTTCATTATTTTCACTACGGCTTAAGTTCTTCAACTTTTCAGTTTCTAAGAACTTTTCAAATTTTTCAAAAATTTGGCTAACACCCTAAATTTTCGAAAATTTTCGCCATAACCTCCCCTGCACTGGGGACTTCGGGATATTTCATATAGCCTCCCATGGCCTTCTTCAACTCAAAAGAAAAAGAAAAAGCCAAGCAGCTAGCCAATCGGCTCACAAAATCATCATCACCCAAACTAAACAGTAAATTATGGTAAACATGTACCTATTTGTCGGGCAAACAATTTTATTCTTCTGCTCTAGCCTCCTTACTATGACCTGTTCAATGTAAGTACATGTATATGCAAGCAAATGCGACTAATTTTCAATACAACTCACTATTTGGTTCAATTTGGCTAACGGTTCAACATTCAATTAATCAAAACGGTAATCAAACAACACAACCATCAATCAATTAGTTGATTAGCTTTTCAAATTCATAACAATGATATATAGTCAAAAATCATATTTTTGATGCCAAATCACAACAATAGGCCCTATCTAATTTTGGTTCTCACACCAGTCAATAGGAAATATATAGAAAGCCCACTTTCTTCATTCGAACATAAATACTGGTAATGTGATCACAATTATCAGTATCATCCCCGGGCGACTAGAGTGTGATTCTATATCTATCCAGTATATTAAAACTTCGAATACAAGCAGATCAGACGTATACGCAAAATCTTTATATACTACATTGTCCAAATTCAATACAAATAAATATTCAAATACGTAAAATTGAATTAAATTTTCATAACAAAAATTGTTTTCATTTTAAAAATATACTCTTCACACCCGTTCTAGGATACTACTGATCCCATCTCTAACGAGTCATTCTCATAGGATATTACTAATCAAATTTCTGATAAATTCTTTCGTTCGGTTCTAACGTGTCTTGTTCTCTGAGCTTTGTAAACCAAAGCTCTGATACCAACTGTAACGATAACAAATTTCGCTCGATCCGAAACAGTCGCTAAACCGATTAAGACTGTTCAAAACGCCTGATTGTTTTGAGAACACGACAAATTAGAACGCAGACAGAAGAAGATTTCATTGTTTATTACAACAATTCATCAGAATACAAGAATATACAAAGTATAAACAAATAATATACATTATAAAATATCAGATATTACAATTCATTACATAGCAGCGGAAAATAATACAATACACAACTAGAAGTAACACACGGATACAGAGCTTTCCGAGTATCGTTCCAGCTGTAAATCAGGATCCTATGAATACAAATCTGCAAAACCAAAACTACTAGCTGCCCGAGTCAAAATAAGGGCACCCAGAGTTTAGGTCAAAACAACAAACTCAAGGTCAGTCATGGGACTGGTGTGAGAACTAAAACAATTATTAATCTTTATTTTAAAGTTAGGTAAATCAAGGGACCACGCCGTATAACACGGAACGGGTTTCCTCCCAAAAATACCAGTGCATAAAACAACAACGTAATGCTAAATAAAGAATAATGAAGCTATTATAAGACCCAGGTCCTATCACACAATGCAACGCAAGCCGGGGGATAGGGTTTTCCCTTATAATAGCCAAACATGCTTGGTACGTTTTAAAACAAATCATTTGATACTATTATAAGTGTATAGTGTCAAAAAAAATTCAAATCATAAGTATCAATCATTGGCGGCATGGGTACCATATATCATGTCGCCATACTAGTTCTACAATTAAAACCGCAAAATCACGTATTTGGAAATTGGATTTCCATTTGTGAACCGAGGCAAAAGATAGTGCTCTACCGATTCGAGACGCTCTAGCCCGTGTCTTAGGTCAGAGCTTGAGTGACCTTTGGAGCGATAGAGACGGTCCACTGATGTGGATTAAAATGCCTGAACACTGCGTTTCCCCACCCTTTGGGGTGTCAATGAGCCAACGAATGACTCCATCGACTTTACATAGTCACCGGTATATCTGAGGCGCCTCGCAACAGCAACAACCACATAAGTCAAACTCGTCAGGGCGTGTAAAACCACTGACGCCACTTCTAGCTAGAAAGAAACGCATGTCCTCCCTAAGGTCCTTCTCCTGTTTTTTGTTCACAACCGGGGTGTGAGGCTCGCGAATCAACGCTAAACAAAGCTACGCCACAAAGGCGTGCTTTAATAATCAACCACAAGACTTTGCTTTTCAACAAAAGCCTTGATCATTTGCATCCTAGCATGCCACATAGGCAGACCACTCCACGCAACTGATATCCATCAATCACACAGAATGATATCCAATATCAGACACACAGTCCATTTACTAGTTCGTTCTGGGTCTGAATGAAACCGGAGGCACTTAGTACCCCGCATATCCATCGATATCCAAGTACGTCTTGACGATCACCAACTGAATCACTCCTTTTGAGTGTACGGCCCAATCAAGATCATCAGTAATTATCCAAAACAACGTGAAGACCTCCGGTCTTCTACCATCGTCTTCATCTTCGACTTATCGTCATATCAGTTATTCAGAATGGGATAAACCCGGTCTTTCTGAATAACTCGCGTATATAATAAACAAGTGTTACACAAACACAACATAAGCCTCATTCCAATTCATCAGTCACTAACCGTAAATTAATCAAGAGAATAATTCCCCAAATATTAACCCCGAAGGCCGAAACCAACATCAGATCAATACCCAGGAAACCATTCTACTTAGCTATCCTACAGTTAGTTTCTAAATTTCACATTCTTAGGAAGAGGTTCCCATTAATTTTATCAAAGATAAGTTCCTTTAAATTTATTCTTTAATCTACTTTTGAATATCAATTCAAATTAGTCGGCATTAGTGATCCACACCGAAGTGATCATTTATTTTATTTCCCAATCCCAACCTATTCATCCCATGAAGTAAAACTGGTAATACTTCATATCTAACACAACGGTGTTATCGGTAAATTCAATTATCATTTCACGTTTAAATCTAATTAAAGATTTAACTATCGCCTTGAGCAAAACTGGTGATACTCCATTCTCGATCTTTTCAATCTAATTAAAGATTCATTAAAACTCCACTTAGTTTTAATCTTTGACTAGGTTAAAGAATCAATGTCATTTAAAACACGGTTCACGATAAACCCAAAATCACATTCCATTTCAATCATTCCCTAACCATAAATTAGCAAGTGAGCAATTCCCTAAGTATTAACCCCGAAGGCCGAAACCAACATCAGATAAATACCCCGGAAACCATTCAACTTAACTAATCTCCAGTTAGTTTCAGATTTTCTTAACTCCTTTGGGTCTAAGAACAGTATTATTGAAGATACCGCTCACAACAACCCAAAATCACATTCCATCAATTTTCGGGTTAAATAACAAGTGTTATTTAAAACACTGTTCATGATAAACCCAAAAATCAATCTCAGTTCAATTCCAATTAAATACCATTTAATTGGTACACTTCATCAAATCTAAATAAAAATATTTAATCTTTTTCTCAACTGGTTTTAAGAACAGTGTTAATGAAGACACCATTCACGACAAACCCAAATAACATTTGATATTAAATACAAGGCTCTGAATAGAAAATATATCGGCTTATATTCAATATCAAATTCTACGACTAACAAATATCGTATTGGAAATAACGATATATATATATCTTTCAAATTTCCATAACAACATCTGAATAATCAAGAAATCCAACATCAAAATATTCCGAAGACAATTTCGATTCAAATCCATTCCAATCCATATATTGGAAATTCTGGTTATTTTCAAAACCATTTCAAATCCAATTTATTTATTTAAAAATAAATAGATTATTATTCTAGTTCAAAACTAGTTCATTTCGATAAAAATCTATTTTTATCTTTTCAAATATGGGTTTTTTCATCCCAATTCTTCACAAATCATTTCTTATGATTTTACACAAATTATTACTATTTTTAATAATTTTATCAAGGCCCGTACAGTCGATTTCCATCAACGGCCATTGAACTGCACTTACAGCGACCTTTTCCAAATTTGATTTGGACATAATTCCAAATCCAACCGTTAGATTTTAAATCTCTAATATTCATTATAAAGCTATTTTCGATACGAACACAAGGTTCTGGTTTTAGGAGAATCCGACGGTCGGATCTCCCGTAATATCCTTTCGAAATCAATGGTCTAAATTCACGAACTGCCGCGGCGCGACGCGTTCTATTCAGGCCATTATATTGTATATTATAATATATACTTCGTCGATTTCCTTTTAAAACGTATTTTATAAATCGTTTTAAATTCGTTTTCAAAACTATTTCAACTTCAAATCAAAATTGAATTTTTTTTTTCCTCATAAATTCAGTTTAATTTCATTTCAAATCGATTTCAATTCAAATCAATTTCAATTCAAATCAATTTCAGTTTAATTTCAATACATTTTAAATTCAATTCAAAATGACTTCAATTCTATTTCAATCCAATTCGAATTTCAATTCTATTCAGTTTAATTCGAATTTAAATTCTTTTCAATTTAATTCGAATTTCATTTCTATTCAGAATATTAGATGTTGAAATCACTTTCGATGTTCATTATAAAATGAATAAAATCGATATAAATATCGTTCACATCCAAATGGCGTAAATCTAATCAACACGGCTTCATATATTTCTATTTTCAAATATTCTATTTTAAATATTCCTATTCAAATATTCTATTTCAAATATTCTATTTCAAATATTCTATTTCACATATTTTATTTCAAAACTGGAATGAGGCCCAATCAATTACCATATAATGTCAATTATATGGATTTTCTACAGCACATGTATAAAATAAAAACGATAAATAATCAACCATCATCCAGAGTGCGTTCTACATTGTATAAGCGTTAAATATAAATATTTAGCGCTTATAACAGCCTGTCAATCAATCGATCAACATACAGCTAATTATTGGGACTAGTGTATGTCATATATCATCCCAATACCCATGTGGGGTTTCAAACAATCAAACACAGATTTTATTTGTGCAGTTCGGCGATGTGTAAAATTTATCGTCCCAATCAATATCAATCAAATCAGTGTACAAAAACAAATCTCTGATTTGTTTATAAATATTTATTTTAAATACACGTTAAAAATTCTATTTTCAACTATAAAATATTTTTAACTACATAAATATTTCATTTCATTTCACACAACATCACACAATCAACTACACATCAAAATCAAACAAACAAGCATACAAGCCGTCCATGGTCTGTGGACGACGGGTGTCGGGTGCTACTAAACGCCGTCTGCATCCTAGTATATATTTTAAACTAGAAATAAATTAAAAGTGAGGAGTTCTCACCGAGGGTTCCACTCCGCTATTCTTTCAAAATGAAGAAGACAAATGTCACACCGACCACTCAAGCGAACTCGATATCCTATACGATAAAAATTATATTCCTATCACTTCATTTCAAAAAATAAAAATCATATTTTATTTCTACTTCCTATTTTTTTACAACGCTTCCTTTTATATAAAAATTATATTTTTACTTCTTCTTCATAATAAAAATTATATTTTTAATCTTCTACTATAATAAAAATTATATTTTTAAACTTCTACTATAATAAAAATTATATTTTTAATCTTCTACTATAATAAAAATTATATTTTTATAACACCACTCATATAAAAACCATATCTTTATCGTCATAAAAATCTATGTTTTACCGCTATAAAAATCTATGTTTTTATATGACAAAAAACTATTCTTGATTAAAAATAAAATAAAAAAATCTAAACTTGATTTAAAATAAATAAAACAAATCAAATTTTAAATAGATAACAACAACAATAATAATAACTTACAGTTAAACAAGGTGAAGGGGGAGGGATGGTTTGTTGCGTTCATTAGTGGTGCGCGGCCTTCATTGTCGGACTGGGGCTGCAGAGGAGTGCTAGAGGTGGCGGGGTCCTTCCAGGTGGTGGAGATAGGCACATTTGTGGGTGGCGGCGCGTGGCACAAGGGGGTGCAATGGTTCTTACTAGCGTATGGGGTTTGGGTTGTGGGGCTCAACCGATTGGGAGGGAGGAAGGAGGCGCCAGGGGCGACGTCCGGTGGAAGCACAGGTGGAGGAGCTCGCGGTCTATGGTCAACGGGGGCGACTAGCTATTTGGATTTGGGGGAGCCCGACGTTTTTCGATCCAGGAATTGAAATGGGGGTGGTTATGTAAAAAGGGTTTTATTAATATATATATATTATTTATTTTCCATTTAATTTCAAAAAAAGGCTGACTTTCCATTTGCACTCCAAACCGAACCTAACGACTATCATCCCTAGGTAATTACCCCTATTCCGAACACAATGGGATATATATCGCAGGCCGATTCGACTGTTTCGATCAGTTTTCGTCAAAATCAAAATATAACTCTATATATTGAATTTAAACGCACATTTCAAATTACCGGGGCCGCACAATAACTCAATAAATTCCCGAAAAATTATTTCTAGCTCCGTATCGACGATACGGTCCTAACACGACTAGTTTCGTCGAATTCTGGGACCGTTTGAAAAATGGCTATTTTCCAATCGGTTAAAATCAACTGAAACTGGTCAAACGCGTTTTCCTTTGCCACTCTCACATATTGATTCGAAAAATTACGAAATTTGAAACCTAGAAATAACTTGACATCACGGATCCAACAAAAATGTTTCGTCAGAAACCGAGGTCGTTTGCAAAATGGCTTTTTTTAAGGGCCGAAATTCCATAGCGACTATTCGGAAATTTCAAATGGACATATCTTTTGATTCCCGTTATGAAATTCCAATCTTTCGGATTCGTTGGAAAGATATTCTCAATTAGATTCAAATATTTTTGGTTTCACTAAAATCCGGTTTATTTTGAATCCTGTACATTCATTTGAATTTTGAAATCGAATTATCGAACTACCGCGCCATTTTCAATTCCTTTTAAAATTATAAATAAATATTTATATTCTTACGACGACGAATATAAATATATACGTTCTAATCTATTCAAAATAAATTTCTCGTCGTTTTTATTTAAAATAATTCATTTTAAATAATAAAAATTCGTTAAAATTGCCAAAATAAAAATTTTAAATTGGCTTAGATTTCCGGGTTATTAAAATATTATAATAATATATTAATCTTTGCTACCATAAAATAAATATATATTAATTTTTAATTAAAAATTAAATAAAATAAATACATTTATCTTTTTTAGTAATTTCTGCTTTTTTATACATTAACTTATACATATATATATATAGTAATTTTGTAATAAGGATTATAAACTTATGTTAAATTTAACCATCTTAAAAAGGATTTATCTTTCTTACAACAGATATGGTTGCGGAATGTTTGTGATTATGAACATTACAAAACTCTCTTAAGATAGATGTCTTATTCCAACCATACCTCAAACAGAAATTAATCATCTAAGAGCAAGTATTGCATCCGGAATATTGCATACTGAAGATTTATGGTGGACAAAGGATAAGTCATCTGCTGAAGATAACAACTTTGTTTGTGGTTCATAATGCTTGATGGTGAACAATGCACAAGATTTTTTTGTAGATGTGATGGATTTATTTATTTGTTCAATTTTTAGATACAATGTTAATGTTTATTAATTGTTTTATTATATTTATTGTTTATCTATTGCATTGGATTGTGAAAATTATGGCAATACTTCACTATTTCAATATATTCTAACTGCATTATAAATTCAATGCCTTAATTTGTTCAAGTTGTATAAATAATGGCCAATCCTATTCACAATTATGAACTAAACTATATTATAAATTCAAATTGATGTTAGTATGTATTCTAGACAAAAGATGTTAGTATGTATTTTATAATCAATAATCTAAATAATTGAAACAAGGTTGTCATCGTCAAAATTACATTCTCCAACAATCTCCCCTTTTTAATGATGACAACCTTGGTTTATAAAATATTCATACCTGATATTACTTGTTGATCTATTTCCTTGAATACTTCCCCTTTCACCATGAACCTCATCTGACTCCCCCTTAAACTATGCCTATTTCTTATTTTATAATTTCTCCCGCTTTGTCATTATAAAAAACTAACTTGACTATAATACCCTATACTGGACTAAACTATATTATAATCCCCCTAAATCTATGTATTATTATACTAAACCAAATTATATCTAAATAACTCCCCCTACTTTAAAACTAAAGACACAAAAACATTTCCAAGCAATCCAATAAGATATGTTCAAACAATTTGTTCAAACACTCACAATCAATCAATCCATTTAAGTATTTCAAGCCAATCAATATATACAAGTTTTTCAAATTCAAACAAATCCAACCAAATTCAAACAAAGCATACCATTCAAATCAAATTCAAACGTCTCTTGGAACTTCAACCCATCCATCTCCTCCAAAGATTGGATCCTTCTTGATGACTTCCCAATCTTCATCTTTTTTGGTGAGTGGTGCTTTAGCAAGGTTGTTGTTTTCATCTCTGAAAAGAGAAGAGATTAACCAACGAATGACCACAAAGTGCTTCTCTTGATGTTCAACCATCTTTATTTGACTCAGTTCGAAATGATGCTGATTACAAACTATTATAAATAGGATATTCTTGAATGAATTGAGTGTTTCTTTATGATTTTCACTCAAATTGTGAATAGGATTGGCCATTATTGATTATATGGATAACAAATGATTAGAGAAGAAGGAGAGAGTTTAAAATAAATTTTCCTGGAAGAAGAAGGTATTTATAGGGTCTGGAATTCGTTAGAAATGAGTAGACACTAGTTGGTTATTCAAATTCAAATTTTGAACAAATTTGAATTTCTGGCAATTATATGTCGACATGACATTTTGCACATGTCGACATACCCATGTCAATTTTTGGGTATTTGACTTTTTGCTTAATTTTTGAAGTGTTTCCTATTATATTATATTTATTACTTTATTTAATTTTAATGTTTTTACAATAAATTATGGATTGATTTGACAGAAATAAACATCATTCATTACTATTTAAAGAAAATACATTCAAACAATACAAGGTAATAAATATGAGATTCGAAAGCAAATACAAGCAAATACGAAAGATAACATAAACTAGATAGACTTAGATTTCAGCAGATGATGAGGAGGAAGATGATATTTCAAGTTTACTTCCTACACTACCAAAGAACTTGTCCATTTTAGAAGACATTTAGGTAAGAGTCTTCTTGATCTTCTTTTAGTTCTTGGCTAATTTGTTTTAGTTTTGAACAAGTGTTTCTTTAGTTATGGTCCTAGTATTTGTTAGACATTCAACATTTTCCAAAGAGGATTCTTCTTCTTCGTCGATTTCCATTGGATTCTCTTCTTGTTGTTGCATTCAAGCTTGTTTATCCTCAAATGTTTCATAAGCCTTAAAAACGATTGGAATTTTCATAAGGTTTATATTTCCCAAGTTAAAAACCTTTCTTGATACAAATTCTTCTCCTTTGAGATCCACTCCAAAATACTTAAAAATCCAAGTAAGATAAACTCCATGATAAAGAGTGTTTTCCTTGATGGATATCTTTTTGGGCTTAAATTCTTTCAAAATCACATCGACCCAATTAATATCACAAACACTAAAAATAGCAATAAAGGCTTTTTGGACTTTGAGGGTAGGGTTACTGAAATTTCCGGAATGAGAAGCGAGGGTATGTTGGAGAAGGAGGTTGACTATTCTTGCTTTTGGGTGGAAAAAGAAAATTTCCAAATCCATGTTTTCGTCGCTTTCAAAAATGTGATGATAAGTTTTCAAATCTGTTTCATCAATTTCGAATTACGAGAATCAAAGCCTGTACTCTTACAATTTAAAACGGTACCCAAAATTTCACAATCCAAAATGATTGGAGTGCCTTTACGTTACTCAATACTTGATTCTCATTTCCTTCATAAAAGCCACGATTCGAATTCGCATAAAACATTTTGACGAGATTCGGGTAACATACTTCATCATTATCTCGAGCATCAATCAAACTTAGAACTCTTCATTTTGATGAAAAAGAGAACGAAGATCATAAGAAGGAAAACCTTCAAAGATAGCGAAGGCTCCTGTTTTGATATTTTCATTTGCCATATAGTCAACATAGGATTAAATAACTTTCGGATCGTTGTAGAGATGACCTTTGAGAGTTTAGGTTAATCTCATGGCTTTTGGTGTGCTTGAGGAATCCACTAAAGATAAGTTTTGAAGAGAATAGAATGAAGATAGTTGTTTTAAATTTTGAATGAGAGGTATAGAGAATAAAATTTAATAGATAAATAAATAGAAAGTGAATGGTCATTACTTTTCTGAAAATAAGGAACCTTTTCAGAACTTGGAAGTTGATGAAAAGATGGAGGGAAGTTTGAAAGTTCAAAATCTTGAAATTCAAATTTTGAATTTCATTTACTAACACATATGTCAACATGTCAATTTGGGTATGTCGACATATGTGTGTATTTTGAAAGGACATGTTTCTTTTTTACTTTGTTTTATTATTTTAACCTTTTATATTTTCAGATTTATTATTTTCTGAAATAATATTAATTCAAACAAACATCTGAATATATTATTCTTTTGAATTTAAAAAATTGAATTTCAAATTTGAATTTTTAAAGTTCAAGTTTGAATTTTAAAATTTAAATTTAAACAGGGCAAGCAATCAAAACATCAAAAAGAATACATTCAACCAATTCCATCAAAAATTAATTAAGGCATACCTGGTTTTTAGATCCATTGCTTCAATATTTTCTAAATTCTGAATCGTTGTGAAACACATATTTGAATTTCCTGTTTCTGGTTCTTCATCCTTTGATGATGAGTTTGAATCATCTAAAGATTCTGCATATTCCCTTTTCCTCTTCTTCGACGAATTATTATTATCTGTCTGTTGATTTGATTTATCTAGATATGGACACATTCTTTTTATATGGCCTGGTCTGTTGCAGTTGAAACATCTGCCATCATTTCTTCCTGAACTTCCTTCTTTATTTCTTTGGAAATTATCTCTCTTTTTATATCTCGGAAATCTTCTGAAATTCCATATCATTAAGGCAATTTCTTCGTCATCCTCACTACTTGAATTAGCACAATCAGTTGTTGCTTTGAATGCTATGGATTTCTTTTCTGTTGACTTATTCTCCTTTCTTTTCTGTAACTAAACTTCGAATAACATCGACTTTCCTATTAACTCCTCAATCTTCATTTCACTTACATTATTGACCTCTTCTATTGCCAATGTTTTCTGATCCCATTATGGAGTTAGTGAATTGAGAATATTTCTGACTTGATTCTCCTCAGAATTAGTTTTTCCTAAGGCCATTAATGAATGCACAATTCGTTAAAACCTGCAGTACATATTGGAGATTCATTCTGATTCATTTTAAATAGTTCAAATTGATTAATTAACATAGATATCTTGGTTTGTTTAGCTTTATTGGTCCTTCATGAGTAACTTTCAATGTTCTCCATATTTCATAAGAAGATTTACAAACTGACCCTATATTAAATTCATTTTTATCTAATGAACATAATAGCATATTCATAGACTTAGAAGTACTTTATGCAGCAGCCTTTTGTTCATTAGTCCATTGTGCAAAATTAGTAGTAGGTTCAGCATATTCATTCTGAGTGATATACTAAGTGTCTAATCCTATGGATTGCAAATATATTTTCATCATATATGCCCAATATGAATATTTATTGCCATTAAATAATGGTGGTCTAATGGTGGACTGGACCTCTACAAATGAAATATTGTTACTAGCAATTCCAGTGTTGGTTACCATTTAATATTTCCAAAATTCAGATGATGAACTTTTGAAAACCTATGCTATGATACCAATTGTTAGGGAATGCCGATTAAGGAACTTAAGGAAAAACTAACACTAGAGGGGGAATAAATAATGTTTGAAAGGTATTATGGAAAAATTAAACAATCTTGAAATGTTATACAAATCACATAATGATTATCGCATCAGAAAAGATCACAAACACAGAAGAAATCACAATCACAGATATAAGCAAATATAAAATGCAAAAAAGGGAAGAACACATTGGATTTTATACTGGTTCAGATTACTCCTACACACAGTCTCGCACAATGCTGGATTGCGATGAGTTTTATTAATGCTAGTATCAATCTTTACAACACCCTTGGTTTCACGGCTAAAAGGTTGACACTGATTCCTCCACCCTTGATTTCAAGGCTTCACGGTTCACACCACTCCCTTTCCTTGATTTACAGACTACAAGGAACACACCCTTTCCCAAACAATTCCTAAATGATTACAATAGCCCTAGATCTATTGAATAGAATTTCAAACAGAGAGTAGTTGATTGAGATTTCGAAGAGGAAAAGTTTGATATAATTTTAGTGGAAATCAGCATAGTATAAGTGTAGAAATCAAGAAATATATGTATAATAATGGTGGTATAAGATAAGGTGATAATGGAGAAGAAGAAGTAATGAAAAATTCGAAATTAACTCCTATTTATAGAGGTTGAAAGGTTGCAACGTTTTTGAAGTGTTTCAAATATGAAAAGACACTTCTTTTGAAAATTGAAAAAATGACGGTTATAGGTCGACATGCTCATATATGTATGTTGACATATGCATGTGGTTTTTGAATTTAAAATAATTTTTCAAGTGTTAAAATCAATCTATATTTTCTGGAAATTCTTGAATCAAAACTAGTGTTTTAAAATGAGTTTTATAAAGTGTAAAAACATATAAAAATATAATGTAAACATACACTACACCAAACAGGCCATTTTGTAACATTTTTTCGGATCCTAGTAGTAACAGTTATATCTATTACTAATTTACAACATTTATTACCGCTGTGCTCGTTCATAATAGTTATTACCGTTACAAAATAGACTAGTTTTTAACGCAAGGGTCCAGATGGTAATTTTACGTTCAGTCAATTGTCTTAACCTACCTTTTCTTTTCCGTTATTACCCTAACACTTAAAATCCCCAAATTCTCATCGTCGCTACCTAGGTTTACCTCCTTCGCTTCTGACTGGTTTCGATCGCCTCTGCCACGTCGATCGCCTCGGTATTATTACTTCTTCAGTCTTATTTTGCGTTCTTCTATGGTAAATTGGTGTTTTCGAAGAAATATTTTGTCTTAAAACCCTTCCATGTTTACCGATTCAATATGTGGGTATCTTATGATTTCTTAGTTTATTGGATTTATTCATTTAGTTTTTTTGCTTAAATTATCCAACGACTTATAATTCTGGGAATTGAATACACATTGAGGCTTGGGTTTTCTGTTTGTGTTCCGCATGTTCTATTTGTGGGACTAGTTTGTCAAAAAAACTTTGCTAGAACTGGTAGAAAAATTGTTAATGCATGCTTCAACGTTCAATTTAAGCTTTTTTTGAGATTGTAGCTGAATATCATCAGCTTGTGCATTGACGCTTTAAGTTGTTAATTAACTATATTGCTTTTTTTATAACAAAGATGGTTGGTATGATAAATTAAAACTTAAAAATAATAGACAGGTTGTAGTTATGTTAATTTAAGCTAACTGAAAAAACAGTGTGAATTTTTTTTTTTTGCTATTTAAAACACATTAAAAATGAGGAAACTGTAGTTTTTGGCTGTGCAAATATGTTATTGGTAATAAATCTATATGTATACATAACAAGCTATTAACAGAAGATACCCATGTATTAACATTAAATAAGGACATATTGTTATTTTCCAGATTTATACATCCCCATTTAAATGAAATGGCATGGGAAGCACTATTACTAGCTGATGTAATCTCCTTAATTTGTCAATGGATAATAAATTACCTCTTATACAACTTAATGATATACATGTAAACAATGTTTTCTGCTAATTTTCCATATGCTTGCTTATTACTTGAAAGCAACACTAAATTCCAAGTATACTGTAAGAACTTAATAATGTTTGATAAGCAATCGTGTTGTCATGTACTGTTCTTTACATACAATTTCTTTTTTAAAAATAAATTTTCTCTTTCACCTGCAAATTGTGGTTTATGTTTAGCTTTTAAGCATTGGTTTGCATAATTTCATTCAGTCAAGGTCAGTTTGGTTCTCTCCCTCTTGCTATTATTTTGCACTACCCGATATTGCTGTTTGAAATTCCACTAATTCTCTTCCGCATCGCATTTCATGCACCAACTTAATGACAAGCTGATTTCATGCACTCCATGCAAGTCAGCAATACCTACGGGTTTCAAATTTATACAAAAGTAACAAAATTTTGTACATTTAAATGTGGGTGAAAACAAGTAAACCGATATTGACTTAATATTATTCTTATTATTTTCATCCATTCAACTTCTATTTTCAAAATTCCTACGAGAAGAAATGTTCTTGATATTGAACTATTTTAGTTACTGTAGAATGGAAAGGAGGCAAGATAATAATTATATGTTTTCTTTCATAATTACACACTGGTTTATTTTCTTAGATATTATATTTGTTGTCCTAATGATGCTATAATAATTTTGAATTTCTAATCATTTTTAAC
Organism: Allium sativum; assembly: GCA_030737875.1. Lineage (NCBI taxonomy): Eukaryota > Viridiplantae > Streptophyta > Magnoliopsida > Asparagales > Amaryllidaceae > Allium > Allium sativum. The sequence goes on from CM060910.1 coordinate 623,142,816, forward strand.
ATGTTCCAATTAAATTATCGTATATGTAGTAATTAGTAACCAATTTCCTGCTTGAGAAATATATTTCATAATTGCTATAAATTTATATTAAGCATAACATTTTACCTTATACCAATTTATGATACATAATACTAAATGAAAATTTTATGGTTATATATCATAAACATGCAAATTTGCAATGTCGCTGTTACTAACCAACCAAATCTTCCGTTCGGTAACTGCTTTTGAATTGGTCAGTTACCCTATTAGATTAGTAGAAGCAATATAAATTGAATACATAGCGAAATGCCTGATACAATGAAGTTAGAAAATCAATAGAAAATCAAATTCTTACAGCATAAATTTGGTTTTTGAACACTTAATGGTATTTTGTCTTATCACTTAATTTTGTTATAAAGAAAATCATAGATTGATATGCAGCTTGCAACGAAAAATTCTGCATTTCACTTAATGTAACACCGCATCGATCGAACATCAGTTAGCTTCAAATGTCAGTCTGTTATCAAATTTCCATTGTCTAACGATGTTAAACTGATTGTAATTAATTCTAGTCATCAAACCCGCCTACCTTAAGCTTGAATGACCAGGTATGCAATGAATATAAATCTTATTAGGTCTACATTAAGCTTGAATGACAAGGTCTGCAAATTTGAACTATTACTATATGGCGTATGCGCATTGCTCAGTGTCAGTAATTTCTTCTCCTGTTTTTAAAGTCATCGTAACTTTTTAACTTGCAAACCGATCTTTTACTTTTGGGTGCTCCTAAGAAAGCTATTTCCAACTATGATATCTTACCTATGAAAAGAAAAGTAAATTAAGTTTTAAAATGAAGTGGAAATATATAGCGACTAAGTTGGTTTAATGGCTTTTACCAAGGACTTGATGATAGCCTGAATGAAATAATAGAGATGCTTCTAGTATACTTTTCTTCTTCCAAAGCACCAATCCTTTTGTCTTAATCGAAATTAAATATATGAGCATGAAACTATGAGCATTCTAGCATTTTTCATGCACGAACGATGTTCTTGTAATTGCTTGACTTGTCTTAAATAGGATCGTTCAATCTTTTTTCTAGTGTTTTTCTAGCGTTTTCAAATGTTTTCATATGTGGTCCTTCTCAGTGCTATATTCCTCTTTATCTACCTCATTATACATTTTTTTACAAATGACTCATGTAAGCAGACATATGGTAGACAATGGTCAGGCAGATGAAACCATTGGCTTATTCAGCTTTGCTTGTTTAATTATCTTTTTTAATACAATAGTAGTTAATCTTTTTACAAATATAATTAGTGATATCTACACCAATCCAGAGATTTTGCTAATGTGTAATCTTTATTCTAACATAGCATTTCATGTCATAAATATTTATATGGCCGAGGCCTTTTCATGTGACTTAAAATTATTATAATTCCATGTCTCGTAGTTTCATAAACTCTTACCTTATCTTCAATTGTGCAGTTTGAACTTTGGATTGGATGTTCTTTTAATATGAAATCATTTACAGTTTGGTCACTGATTGCGATTTAATCATTTATACACTGTCTTTGTATGTATTGTTGTTAAGTTTTAGATACCGTTCGTATTTATGAGTAACTCTAGTCTCAAAACGTTGATCAATGAACTCTTTGCGGTGTTATTCTATGCTATACAAAGGATATTTTGCACGTGTGTATGTTTTTATAATGTTCAAGCACCACCAACAATGTTTTATACCGTATTTTAATTAATTTCTTCCATTTATATCGGAATTTGAAAGTTAACCTTATTTGTAGCAATCAAGTGAAATAAACTATGATGCAATATGTACGAGTATTCTCTATCTCAAGTAAACATTTAGTTTGTTCTGAAAAACATAAACTTTATGTGCCCCTAACCTAAAACATGGGATTAAGATATTTATTATTTATATTGTTTACTACCATTCACAGCGCGATACAATTAATTAATACTCTTTCACATGGACTCTTTTTCTTTTAAAAGTGAACTTGGTTACATCTGATTATTTGATTGTAACTGTTTTAATTGATTATGTAAATAACAGGTAACGAAATGAATATACCATGATCTTATGAATCTATGCGGTGTTGCTTAATGTTTGGATACATCTACTCCAATTTGTTTGATTTATGTTTGCTTGGAATTATTTAGCAAAGTACGCAATGTAATGATTGTATTTTATCATGTAAAATATTTATGATTATAAATTGGTCTTGGCTTACCCTCTATATTGTTAACTATTATGAAACTGTACCTAACAGATACTAGGCAAGCCTCTGATGTTGTAAGTAAAATACGATCATTTTATCATGTCACATGTGCGTTGTATTGATTTCATCAGTTCATACTCTGGCCACTGAATTAATTCACAACCTCTTTGTGTTTTCTTTACGTCCTCCTGTTTCTTCACTTTTAGCATCTGGAGTATCTAGATTGGTAATTTAAAGATATCTAACAATTATGGTAGCAGATCCAATATATAATCCTTGACTTGCGATTACAATGAGTTCAATGCTTTAACTTGATTCAAATTTTAAGATGTAAATAAATGTATGATATAAATAAACAATTTCCTATCATGGATATAACGGGTCAATGGTTTCGTAAAACTAAAAATGGTTATTAATTTTAACAGTAAGATCATAATAAAAGATTTTTTATTTTTCAACAGTCATTGTTATATTTGATCAATCGATTGTTGTCATAAATTATATTATTGACTTAGTGTAACAACCCGTAAAATCTGGGCCAGTTTAAAATTTTTATTTTGGCGATTATAGCGAATTTTGAATATTTAAAATAGATTATTTTAAATATAATCGACGAGAAATTTATTTTGAATAGAATTCGAACGTATATATTATACGCGTCGTCGTTAGAATATAAATAATTATATATAATTATAAAAGGAATTGAAAATGGCGCGGTAGTTCGATAATTCGATTTCAAACTTCAATTGAATGTACCAGGTGCAAAACAATCCGGATTTTAGTGAAACCAAAAATAATGGAATCTAATAGTGAATATCTTTCCAACGAATCCGGAAAATCAAGATTTCATATCGGGAATCAAAAGATATGTCCAGTTGAAAATTCTGAATAGTCGCTATGGAATTCAGGCCCTTAAAAATATCCATTTTGCAAACGACCTCGGATTTCGACGAAACCAGTTTTGTTGGGTCCGTGATGTCGAGTTATTGCTAGGTTTCAAATTTCATAAATTTTCGAATCAATATGTGAGCGTGGCAAAAGAAAACGCGTTTGACCAGTTTCAGTTGATTTTAATCGACTGGAAATTGGCCATTTTTCAAACGGTCTCAGAATTCGACGAAACTAGTTTTGTTAGGACCGTATCGTCAATACAAAGCTAGAAAATATTTTTCTGGAATTTTTAGTGTTAGTATGTGACCCCGGTAATTTGAAATGTGCGTTAAAAATTCAATATAATGATTTAAATGTAAATTCAACGGAAACTAATTGGAACGATCAAATCAGCTTACGATACATATCCCATTGTGTTCAGAATGGGGGTGAAACGCTATGGACGACAGGCGGTGGGCCTCGTTTCGAGGTCGTATGTAAAAGTCAACTCTATGCTAATTAAATAATTAATAAAAAATAAATATAATAATAATAAAAAAAAAATATTTATCTCCCCCCCCTTAAAACCGCTCTGGCCCCCCCCCCCCTATTTCTTCAAACACTCAGACGAGAAAAAAAAAAAAAAAAAAACGAAATCAAAAAGAAAAAAAAGGCGTCGCTCCTCCCTCCCCATCGACGCCCCACCGTCAGGCGCCACCACCTCCTCTACAGTCCCGCGCCCCTCTACAGTCCCGCCCCCTCCTCGGATTTGAAACCCTATCGCCTCCTCCCCCAACGCGACGTCCCTCCCTTCTCCTCCTTCTACACCACCTCCTTCCCCGTTAACCCTAACCCGATTTCACCAAACCCTCGCTCCACCCTTCGCCTCGCCTGCAGCTCCACCTCCCTCCGACGCAGGAAGAAACCCCTCCCCCAGGCTGTAAGTTTTAGTTTTTTTTTTTTATTATTATGAATAATTTATTTTTGTTTTATCTTTACAGTTTGAAAAATGTTTTTATTTTTGTTTAGGAAAACCGTTTTTATTTTGTTTAGGAAAACTGTTTTTATTTTATTTTCATCTTTAAAAACTGATTTTATAAGCATTTTTAAAACTGTTTTTAAAAGCATTTTAAAAACTGATTTATAAAAATATAAAAACTGATTCTCTGAGATTATTAAAACCTGATTTTTAAAAAAGAAATAAAAACAGTTTTTTTTTCTAAATGTTTAAAACTGATTCTTTATTTTAAAAAGGTTTTAAAAGATTTGAATTTTAAAAAGGTTTTAAAGGATTTGAATTTTAAAAAGGTTTTAAAAGATTTGAATTTTTAAAAGGTAAAAGATTTAAACTTTGAAAAGTAAAAGAAAAGATTAGATCTTTGAAATGGAAAAGGCGGTATCTATTTGAAATAAAAATTCGACTTTTATATATTGAACTTTGAAATAAAAATTCGATTTTTATATATTGAACTTCGATAGAAAAATAGGATTTTTATATATTGAATAGCGAACTAAAAATTCGATTTTTATATATTGAACTTCGAACTAAAAATTCGATTTTTATATATTGAACTTTGAACTAAAAATTCGATTTTTATATATTGAATAGCAAACTAAAAATTCGATTTTTATATATTGAATAGCAAAGTAAAAATTCGATTTTTATATATTGAATAGCGAACTAAAAACTCGATTTTTACATATGTAGTGAAAGCGGACAACGAAGGTGACAAAAAGGCGAAACGACGAAGACTTCTGCAAATGAAGTGCCGGGGAGCTAGGATAGCTATATGTGAGAATTTCTCACCTTTCAATTTATTTTTCTAGTTATATATATATACTAGGATGCAGACGGTGCTTAGTAGCACCCGACACAATCGTCCACAGACCATGGACTTGTTTGTTTGACTGTTTGGTGATTGATTGCGATATTGGTTTGAATGTGGTTTGTGGTGTGAAAAATCGAATCGATAAATTGGTTAGGATTAGACGTGCGCCGTTATAAGGCGTAGGAGTAAGGCTAGGTTAGACCCTTACTCCAAATTTTGTGGTTTGCAAAATGAAATTGATTTGATTGATGAGTGAATGGCGTGGGCCTTCACTAGACCGGGGATAAGGCTAGGCCTTGTCCCGTTTCTAGTATCGTGCCGTTATGCCGCCGAAATTTTCTAAAATAAGTTAGAAAAATAAAAATAGCATTTTATTTAACGAATGAACTGAATAGAAATTCATATGTTAAAATAAAATGTGTTATCGTTAAAAATATAATTTTTAACGTGAATGTGAATAAATAAATATTCATTTACAAACCAGACGGTTTGTTTATGTACACCTATTTGAATGACGTTGATTGGGTCGATAAATTTTACACATCGCCTAACTGCACAAATAAAATATGTGTTTGATTGTTTGAAACCCCACACGGGTGTTAGGATGAAATTTGAAGTTCACTCATCCTGATTGATTAAATATGTCGATCGATTGATTGACAAGCTGCTATAAGCGTTAAATGTCTATATTTGATGCTTATACAGTGTAGTGCACTTTGGTTGATGGTTGATTATTCATCGTTGTTGATATATACATGTGTTGTAGAAAATCCATATAATTAACATTATATGGTAATTGATTGGGCCTCATTCCAGTTTCGAAAAAAAGAAATATTTGAAATAGAAATATTTGAAATAGAATATTTGAAAATAGAAATTTATGAAGCCGTGTTGATTAGATTGACGCCATTTTGACGTGAACGACATTTATATCGATTTTATTCATCTTAAAAATGAATATTGAAAAGTGATTTCGAAATCGAATATTTTGAATTGAATTGAAAACGATTTCGAATTGAATTGAATTGAAAACGATTTCGAAATGAATTGAATTGAAAACGATTTCGAAATGAATTGAATTGAAAACGATTTCGAAATGAATTGAATTTAAAACGATTTCGAAATGAATTGAATTGAAAACGATTTCGAATTGAATTGAATTGAAAACGATTTCGAATTGAATTGAATTGAAAACGATTTCGAAATGAATTGAATTGAAAACGATTTCGAAATGAATTGAATTGAAAACGATTTCGAAATGAATTGAATTGAAAACGATTTCGAATTGAATTGAATTGAAAACGATTTCGAATTGAATTGAATTGAAAACGATTTCGAAATGAATTGAATTGAAAACGATTTCGAATTGAATTGAATTGAAAACGATTTCGAAATGAATTGAATTGAAAACGAATTGAAATGAATTCAAATTGAATTGAAATTTGAATTGAATAGAAATGAATTTTGAAACGAATTTATAAAGAAGAATTCAATTTTGATTTGAATTGAAAAGGAGGTTGAAATTGCTTTTGAAACGAATTTAAAACTATTTATATAATTCGTTTTAAATAGAAATCGACGAAGTATATATTATATATATTATATATATATAATATAATGGCCTGAATAGAACGCGCCGCGCCGCGGCAGTTCGTGAATTTCGACCATATATTTCAAACGGACATTACGGGAGATCCGACCGTCGGATTCTCCTAAAACCGGAACCGTTGGGTTCGTATCGAAAAGAGCTTTCTAATGAATGTTAGAAATTTGAAATCTAACGGTTGGATTTGGAGATACGTCCAAATCAAATTCGAAAAAGGTCGCTATAAGTGCAGTTCGATGGCCGTTGATGGAAATCGACTGTACGGGCCTTGATAAAATTATTAAAAATAGTAATAATTTGTGTAAAATCATAAGAAATGATTTGTGAAAGTTTGGGATGAAAAACTCCATATTTGAAAAGATAAAAATAGATTTTTATCGAAATGAACTAGTTTTGAACTAGAATTATAATTCTATTTATTTTTAAATAAATAAATTGAATTTGAAATGGTTTTGAAAATAACCAAAATTTCCAATGATTGCATTGGAATGGATTTGAATCGAAATTGTCTTCGGAATATTTCGATGTTGGAATTTGTGATTATACGGATGTTGTTACGGAAATTTGAAAGATATGTATTTATATCGTTATTTCCAATACGACATTTGTTAATCGTAGAATTTGATATTGAATATAAGCCGATATATTTTCTATTCAGAGCCTTGTATTGAATATCGAATGTGATTTGGGTTTGTCGTGAATGGTGTCTTCACTAACACTGTTCTTGAACCCAGTTGAGAAAAGATTAAATCTTTTGATTTAGATTTAATGAAGTGTACCAATTAAATAATATTTAATTGGAATTGAATGGATATTGATTTTTGGGTTTATCGTGAACAGTGTTTTAAATAACACTTGTTCTTTAACCCGATAATTAATGGGATGTGACTTTGGGTTTATCGTGAACCGTGTTTTAAATGACACTGATTCTTTAACCCAGTCACAGATTAAAACTAAGTGGAGTTTTAATGAATCTTTAATTAGATTGGAAAGATCGAGAATGGAGTATCACCAGTTTTGCTCCAGGCGATAGTTAAATCTTTAATTAGATTTGAATGTGAAATTTAGAAACTAACTGGCGGTTAGCCAAGCAGAATGGTTTTCTGGATATTGATCTGATGTTGGTTTCGGCCTTCGGGGTTAATATTTGGGGAATTATTCTCTTGATTAATTTACGGTTAGTGACTAATGAATTGGAATGAGGCGTATGTTGTGTTTGTGTAACACTTATTTAAAATATACGCGAGTTATTCGGAAAGACCGGGTTTATCCCATTCTGAGTAACTGATACGACGATAAGTCGAAGATGAAGACGATGGTCGAAGACCGGAGGTCTTCACGTCGTTTGGGTGATAACTGATGATCTTGATTGGGCTGTACACCCAAGAAGATGGAAACAGTTAGTGATCGTCCAGACGTACTTGGAGATCGATGGATATGCGGGGTACTAGGTGCCTTCGGTTTCGTTCAGACCCAGAACGGACTTGTAAATGGACTGTGTGCCTGACATCGGATTTCATTCTGTGTGACTGATATCGGTTGCATAGGATGGTTTGCCTGTGTGGCATGCTAAGATGCAAATGATCAAGGCTTCTGTTGAAAAGCAAAGTCTTGTGGTGATGATCAAAGCACGGCCTTTGTGGCGTAGCTTTGTGTAACGTTTACCTCGCGTGTTTCACACCAGGTATGAACCAAAAACGGGAGACGGACGTCAGGGGGGACATGCGTTTTCTTTCTAGCTAGAAGTGGCGTCAGTGGTTTTACACGCCCTGACGAGTTTGACTTATGTGGTTGTTGCTGTTGCGAGGCGCCTCGGATTGATCGGTCGTTCTCGAACCGATGGAGTCATTTAGTTGGCTCGCTTACGCCCCAAAGGGCGGAGAAACGTATTGTTCAGGCATTATAATCCACTTCGTGTGGACCGGCCCTGACGATCCAAGGTACGGTTGCGGCTGTGCCTGAGACTCGGGCTAGACAGTCTCGAATCGGTTGAGGACTATCTTTTGCCTCGGTTCATAGACGGAAATCCAATTTCCAAATACGTGACTTTGCGGTTTTATTTGTAAACCTATATATGGCGACATAGTGGCATGGGACGCTCATGCCGCCTATGATTGATACTTATGATTTGAAGTTGTTTTATACACTATGCACTTACAATAGTATCAAATGATTTGTTTTAAACGTATCAAGCATTCTTTGGCTGTTATAAGGGAAAACCCTATCCCCCGGCTTGCGTTGCATTGTGTGATAGGACCTGGGTCTTATAACAGCTTCATTTTTCTTTATTTAGCATTGCGCTGTTTGTTTTATGCACTGGTATTCTTGGGAGGAAACCCGTTCCGTGTTATACGGCGTGGTCCCTTGATTTACCTAATGATTTAGAATAAAGATTAATAACTGTTTTAGTTCTCACACCAGTCACATGACTGACCTGGAGTTTATTGTTTTAACCTAAACTCTGGGTGCCCCTATTTTGGCACGGGCAGCTAGGAGTTTTGGTTTTTCAGATTTATATTCACAGGATCCTGGTTTACAGCTGGAACGATATCCGGAAAGCTTTGTATCCGTATATCTCTTTCTAGTTGTGTATTGTATTATTTTCCGCTGCTATGTATTTAAATGTAATTTAAATCTCTGATATTTCTGTGTAATATTCATTTATACTCTGTATATTCTTGTAATCTGATGCACTGTTGTAATATACAATGAAACGTTCTTCTGTATGTGTTCTGTTGTGGTTTGTTCTCGAACTATCCGTCGCTTTCCTTTACGGGGAAGTTACGGGTCTTCACATTTGGTATCAGAGCTTTGGTTTACAAAGCAGAGAACAAGGCACATTAGAACCATACGAAAGAATTCATCAGATATTGGATTAGTAATATCCAATTAGAATGACTCGTTAGAGATAGGATCAGTAGTATCCTAGAACGAGTGTGAAGAGTATATTTTTGAAAATGAAAACAAATTTTGTTTTGAAAATTTAAATCAATTATTCGTAGTTGATTATCTATTTATATTGATGTGGACAATCCAGTATATATAGATTTTACGTATACGTCTGATCCGCGTGCATTCGAAATTTTAATATACTGGATAGATATAGAATCACACTCTAGTCGCCCAGACATGATTCTGATGATGGCGCGCCATCACCAGTATTTATGTTTGTGTTTCGAAGGTGTGATATCTATATATTTCCATTAGACTGGTGTGAGAACCAAAACTTATATAGCTAGAACCCTTTGTTGTGAATTGGCATCAAAAACATGATTTTCTGTATATATATCAAAGTTATGCATTTGAAAAACTAATCAACTAATTGATTGATGGTTGTATTGTTTGATTATTGTATGAATAATTAAAATTTGAACCATTTAGTTCATTTGAGTCAAATATTGAATTTTATTGAAAATTGGTTGCATTTGCTTGCATATACATATATATCATTGAACAGGTCATAGCAAGGAGGCTAGAGCAGAGAATAAAATTTGTTTGCCCGACAAATAGGTACATGTTTACTACATAATTTCCTGTTTTGTTTGGGTGATGATGATTTTGTGAGCCTATTGGCTAGCCGCTTGGCTTTTTCTTTTTCTTTTTGAGATCTGAAGGACCGGGGAAGCTATTTGAAATTCCCCGATGCTCCCGGTGCAGGGGAGGTTATGGCGAAATTTTTCAAAAATTTAGGGTGTTAGCCAAATTTTTGAAATTTTGAAAATTCTCAGAAACTGAAAAGTTGGAGAATGGAAGTCAGATCGAGCGTAGAGCTGATTAATCAATCCACTTTCGACTTTGTTCCTTTTCGGGGACGAAAAGTTTTAAGTGGGGGAGATTGTAACAACCCGTAAAATCTGGGCCAGTTTAAAATTTTTATTTTGGCGATTATAGCGAATTTTGAATATTTAAAATAGATTATTTTAAATATAATCGACGAGAAATTTATTTTGAATAGAATTCGAACGTATATATTATACGCGTCGTCGTTAGAATATAAATAATTATATATAATTATAAAAGGAATTGAAAATGGCGCGGTAGTTCGATAATTCGATTTCAAACTTCAATTGAATGTACCAGGTGCAAAACAATCCGGATTTTAGTGAAACCAAAAATAATGGAATCTAATAGTGAATATCTTTCCAACGAATCCGGAAAATCAAGATTTCATATTGGGAATCAAAAGATATGTCCAGTTGAAAATTCTGAATAGTCGCTATGGAATTTAGGCCCTTAAAAATAGCCATTTTGCAAACGACCTCGGATTTCGACGAAACCAGTTTTGTTGGGTCCGTGATGTCGAGTTATTGCTAGGTTTCAAATTTCATAAATTTTCGAATCAATATGTGAGCGTGGCAAAAGAAAACGCGTTTGACCAGTTTCAGTTGATTTTAATCGACTGGAAATTGGCCATTTTTCAAACGGTCTCAGAATTCGACGAAACTAGTTTTGTTAGGACCGTATCGTCAATACAAAGCTAGAAAATATTTTTCTGGAATTTTTAGTGTTAGTATGTGACCCCGGTAATTTGAAATGTGCGTTAAAAATTCAATATAATGATTTAAATGTAAATTCAACGGAAACTAATTGGAACGATCAAATCAGCTTACGATACATATCCCATTGTGTTCAGAATGGGGGTGAAACGCTATGGACGACAGGCGGTGGGCCTCGTTTCGAGGTCGTATGTAAAAGTCAACTCTATGCTAATTAAATAATTAATAAAAAATAAATATAATAATAATAAAAAAAAAATATTTATCTCCCCCCCCCCCTTAAAACCGCTCTGGCCCCCCCCTATTTCTTCAAACACTCAGACGAGAAAAAAAAAAAAAAAAAACGAAATCAAAAAGAAAAAAAAGGCGTCGCTCCTCCCTCCCCATCGACGCCCCACCGTCAGGCGCCACCACCTCCTCTACAGTCCCGCCCCCTCCTCGGATTTGAAACCCTATCGCCTCCTCCCCCAACGCGACGTCCCTCCCTTCTCCTCCTTCTACACCACCTCCTTCCCCGTTAACCCTAACCCGATTTCACCAAACCCTCGCTCCACCCTTCGCCTCGCCTGCAGCTCCACCTCCCTCCGACGCAGGAAGAAACCCCTCCCCCAGGCTGTAAGTTTTAGTTTTTTTTTTTTATTATTATGAATAATTTATTTTTGTTTTATCTTTACAGTTTGAAAAATGTTTTTATTTTTGTTTAGGAAAACCGTTTTTATTTTGTTTAGGAAAACTGTTTTTATTTTATTTTCATCTTTAAAAACTGATTTTATAAGCATTTTTAAAACTGTTTTTAAAAGCATTTTAAAAACTGATTTATAAAAATATAAAAACTGATTCTCTGAGATTATTAAAACCTGATTTTTAAAAAAGAAATAAAAACAGTTTTTTTTTCTAAATGTTTAAAACTGATTCTTTATTTTAAAAAGGTTTTAAAAGATTTGAATTTTAAAAAGGTTTTAAAGGATTTGAATTTTAAAAAGGTTTTAAAAGATTTGAATTTTTAAAAGGTAAAAGATTTAAACTTTGAAAAGTAAAAGAAAAGATTAGATCTTTGAAATGGAAAAGGCGGTATCTATTTGAAATAAAAATTCGACTTTTATATATTGAACTTTGAAATAAAAATTCGATTTTTATATATTGAACTTCGATAGAAAAATAGGATTTTTATATATTGAATAGCGAACTAAAAATTCGATTTTTATATATTGAACTTCGAACTAAAAATTCGATTTTTATATATTGAACTTTGAACTAAAAATTCGATTTTTATATATTGAATAGCAAACTAAAAATTCGATTTTTATATATTGAATAGCAAAGTAAAAATTCGATTTTTATATATTGAATAGCGAACTAAAAACTCGATTTTTACATATGTAGTGAAAGCGGACAACGAAGGTGACAAAAAGGCGAAACGACGAAGACTTCTGCAAATGAAGTGCCGGGGAGCTAGGATAGCTATATGTGAGAATTTCTCACCTTTCAATTTATTTTTCTAGTTATATATATATACTAGGATGCAGACGGTGCTTAGTAGCACCCGACACAATCGTCCACAGACCATGGACTTGTTTGTTTGACTGTTTGGTGATTGATTGCGATATTGGTTTGAATGTGGTTTGTGGTGTGAAAAATCGAATCGATAAATTGGTTAGGATTAGACGTGCGCCGTTATAAGGCGTAGGAGTAAGGCTAGGTTAGACCCTTACTCCAAATTTTGTGGTTTGCAAAATGAAATTGATTTGATTGATGAGTGAATGGCGTGGGCCTTCACTAGACCGGGGATAAGGCTAGGCCTTGTCCCGTTTCTAGTATCGTGCCGTTATGCCGCCGAAATTTTCTAAAATAAGTTAGAAAAATAAAAATAGCATTTTATTTAACGAATGAACTGAATAGAAATTCATATGTTAAAATAAAATGTGTTATCGTTAAAAATATAATTTTTAACGTGAATGTGAATAAATAAATATTCATTTACAAACCAGACGGTTTGTTTATGTACACCTATTTGAATGACGTTGATTGGGTCGATAAATTTTACACATCGCCTAACTGCACAAATAAAATATGTGTTTGATTGTTTGAAACCCCACACGGGTGTTAGGATGAAATTTGAAGTTCACTCATCCTGATTGATTAAATATGTCGATCGATTGATTGACAAGCTGCTATAAGCGTTAAATGTCTATATTTGATGCTTATACAGTGTAGTGCACTTTGGTTGATGGTTGATTATTCATCGTTGTTGATATATACATGTGTTGTAGAAAATCCATATAATTAACATTATATGGTAATTGATTGGGCCTCATTCCAGTTTCGAAAAAAAGAAATATTTGAAATAGAAATATTTGAAATAGAATATTTGAAAATAGAAATTTATGAAGCCGTGTTGATTAGATTGACGCCATTTTGACGTGAACGATATTTATATCGATTTTATTCATCTTAAAAATGAATATTGAAAAGTGATTTCGAAATCGAATATTTTGAATTGAATTGAAAACGATTTCGAATTGAATTGAATTGAAAACGATTTCGAAATGAATTGAATTGAAAACGATTTCGAAATGAATTGAATTGAAAACGATTTCGAAATGAATTGAATTAAAAACGATTTCGAAATGAATTGAATTGAAAACGATTTCGAATTGAATTGAATTGAAAACGATTTCGAATTGAATTGAATTGAAAACGATTTCGAAATGAATTGAATTGAAAACGATTTCGAAATGAATTGAATTGAAAACGATTTCGAAATGAATTGAATTGAAAACGATTTCGAATTGAATTGAATTGAAAACGATTTCGAATTGAATTGAATTGAAAACGATTTCGAAATGAATTGAATTGAAAACGATTTCGAATTGAATTGAATTGAAAACGATTTCGAAATGAATTGAATTGAAAACGAATTGAAATGAATTCAAATTGAATTGAAATTTGAATTGAATAGAAATGAATTTTGAAACGAATTTATAAAGAAGAATTCAATTTTGATTTGAATTGAAAAGGAGGTTGAAATTGCTTTTGAAACGAATTTAAAACTATTTATATAATTCGTTTTAAATAGAAATCGACGAAGTATATATTATATATATTATATATATATAATATAATGGCCTGAATAGAACGCGCCGCGCCGCGGCAGTTCGTGAATTTCGACCATATATTTCAAACGGACATTACGGGAGATCCGACCGTCGGATTCTCCTAAAACCGGAACCGTTGGGTTCGTATCGAAAAGAGCTTTCTAATGAATGTTAGAAATTTGAAATCTAACGGTTGGATTTGGAGATACATCCAAATCAAATTCGAAAAAGGTCGCTATAAGTGCAGTTCGATGGCCGTTGATGGAAATCGACTGTACGGGCCTTGATAAAATTATTAAAAATAGTAATAATTTGTGTAAAATCATAAGAAATGATTTGTGAAAGTTTGGGATGAAAAACTCCATATTTGAAAAGATAAAAATAGATTTTTATCGAAATGAACTAGTTTTGAACTAGAATTATAATTCTATTTATTTTTAAATAAATAAATTGAATTTGAAATGGTTTTGAAAATAACCAAAATTTCCAATGATTGCATTGGAATGGATTTGAATCGAAATTGTCTTCGGAATATTTCGATGTTGGAATTTGTGATTATACGGATGTTGTTACGGAAATTTGAAAGATATGTATTTATATCGTTATTTCCAATACGACATTTGTTAATCGTAGAATTTGATATTGAATATAAGCCGATATATTTTCTATTCAGAGCCTTGTATTGAATATCGAATGTGATTTGGGTTTGTCGTGAATGGTGTCTTCACTAACACTGTTCTTGAACCCAGTTGAGAAAAGATTAAATCTTTTGATTTAGATTTAATGAAGTGTACCAATTAAATAATATTTAATTGGAATTGAATGGATATTGATTTTTGGGTTTATCGTGAACAGTGTTTTAAATAACACTTGTTCTTTAACCCGATAATTAATGGGATGTGACTTTGGGTTTATCGTGAACCGTGTTTTAAATGACACTGATTCTTTAACCCAGTCACAGATTAAAACTAAGTGGAGTTTTAATGAATCTTTAATTAGATTGGAAAGATCGAGAATGGAGTATCACCAGTTTTGCTCCAGGCGATAGTTAAATCTTTAATTAGATTTGAATGTGAAATTTAGAAACTAACTGGCGGTTAGCCAAGCAGAATGGTTTTCTGGATATTGATCTGATGTTGGTTTCGGCCTTCGGGGTTAATATTTGGGGAATTATTCTCTTGATTAATTTACGGTTAGTGACTAATGAATTGGAATGAGGCGTATGTTGTGTTTGTGTAACACTTATTTAAAATATACGCGAGTTATTCGGAAAGACCGGGTTTATCCCATTCTGAGTAACTGATACGACGATAAGTCGAAGATGAAGACGATGGTCGAAGACCGGAGGTCTTCACGTCGTTTGGGTGATAACTGATGATCTTGATTGGGCTGTACACCCAAGAAGATGGAAACAGTTAGTGATCGTCCAGACGTACTTGGAGATCGATGGATATGCGGGGTACTAGGTGCCTTCGGTTTCGTTCAGACCCAGAACGGACTTGTAAATGGACTGTGTGCCTGACATCGGATTTCATTCTGTGTGACTGATATCGGTTGCATAGGATGGTTTGCCTGTGTGGCATGCTAAGATGCAAATGATCAAGGCTTCTGTTGAAAAGCAAAGTCTTGTGGTGATGATCAAAGCACGGCCTTTGTGGCGTAGCTTTGTGTAACGTTTACCTCGCGTGTTTCACACCAGGTATGAACCAAAAACGGGAGACGGACGTCAGGGGGGACATGCGTTTTCTTTCTAGCTAGAAGTGGCGTCAGTGGTTTTACACGCCCTGACGAGTTTGACTTATGTGGTTGTTGCTGTTGCGAGGCGCCTCGGATTGATCGGTCGTTCTCGAACCGATGGAGTCATTTAGTTGGCTCGCTTACGCCCCAAAGGGCGGAGAAACGTATTGTTCAGGCATTATAATCCACTTCGTGTGGACCGGCCCTGACGATCCAAGGTACGGTTGCGGCTGTGCCTGAGACTCGGGCTAGACAGTCTCGAATCGGTTGAGGACTATCTTTTGCCTCGGTTCATAGACGGAAATCCAATTTCCAAATACGTGACTTTGCGGTTTTATTTGTAAACCTATATATGGCGACATAGTGGCATGGGACGCTCATGCCGCCTATGATTGATACTTATGATTTGAAGTTGTTTTATACACTATGCACTTACAATAGTATCAAATGATTTGTTTTAAACGTATCAAGCATTCTTTGGCTGTTATAAGGGAAAACCCTATCCCCCGGCTTGCGTTGCATTGTGTGATAGGACCTGGGTCTTATAACAGCTTCATTTTTCTTTATTTAGCATTGCGCTGTTTGTTTTATGCACTGGTATTCTTGGGAGGAAACCCGTTCCGTGTTATACGGCGTGGTCCCTTGATTTACCTAATGATTTAGAATAAAGATTAATAACTGTTTTAGTTCTCACACCAGTCACATGACTGACCTGGAGTTTATTGTTTTAACCTAAACTCTGGGTGCCCCTATTTTGGCACGGGCAGCTAGGAGTTTTGGTTTTTCAGATTTATATTCACAGGATCCTGGTTTACAGCTGGAACGATATCCGGAAAGCTTTGTATCCGTATATCTCTTTCTAGTTGTGTATTGTATTATTTTCCGCTGCTATGTATTTAAATGTAATTTAAATCTCTGATATTTCTGTGTAATATTCATTTATACTCTGTATATTCTTGTAATCTGATGCACTGTTGTAATATACAATGAAACGTTCTTCTGTATGTGTTCTGTTGTGGTTTGTTCTCGAACTATCCGTCGCTTTCCTTTACGGGGAAGTTACGGGTCTTCACACTTATATTACATGGTAGGTGTAACGAAATGGAATTTCGCTCGATCCGAATCAGTCGCTAAACCGATCAAGACCGTTCGAAACCCCTGATCGCTTTGAGAACACGAATAATCAGAACCCAAACCGAAGAACATTTCATTGTTTATTACAACAATTCCATCCGATTACAAGAATATACATAGTATAAATAAATATACACATTCGATAAATATCAGAGATTACAATAAATTACATAGCAGCGGAAAAACAATATAAAACACAACTGAAAGTAATACACGGATACAGAGCTTTCCGAGCATCGTTCCAGCTGTAAATCAGGATCCTGTGAATATAAATCTGCAAAACCAAAACTACTAGCTACCCGTGTCAAAATAAGGGCACCCAGAGTTTAGGTTAAAACAATAAACGCCAGGTCAGTCATGGGACTGGTGTGAGAACTAAAACAGTTGTAAATCTTTATTTTAAAGTTAGGTAAATCAAGGGACCATGCTGCTAAAGCGGAACAGGTTTCCTCCAAAGAATACCAGTACATAAAACAACAGCGCAATGCTAAAAAAAGAACAATGAAGCTATTACAAGACCCAGGTCCCATCACACAATGCAACGCAAGCTGGGGGATAGGGTTTTTACCTTATAATAGCCAAGAATACCGGGTACGTGAAATTTCATGTTTTATTATTACTATAAGTGTATAGTGTCAAAACACTTTCAAATCATAAGTATCAATCATATACGGCATTAGCGCCCCATCCCACTATGTCGCCAAACTAGGCTCTACAAATAAAACCGCAAAGTCACGTATTGGAAGTTGGATTTCCATCTGTGAACCGAGGCAAAAGATAGTCCTCACCGATTCGAGACTGTCTAGCCCGAGTCTCAGGATCAGAGCTCGAGTGACCCTTGGATCGTCAGGGTCGGTCCACCGATGTGGATTAAAATTCCTGAACACTGCGTTTCCCCACCTTTTGGGGCGTAAATGAGCCAACGAATGACTCCATAGGACCCGGATCGTCCGATCAAACCAAGGCGCCTCGCAACAGCAACAACCACATAAGTCAAACTCGTCAGGGCGTGTAAAACCATTGACGCCACTTCTATCTAGAAGGAAACGCATGCCCTCCTTGATGTCCTCTCCCGTTTCTGGTTCACAACCGGGGTGTGAGGCTCGCGAATTCACGTTACACAAAGCTGTGCCACACAGGCTGTGCTTTGATCATCACCCATAAGACTTTGCTTCTCAACAGAAGTCTTGATCATATTGCCACTTAGGCATGCCACATAGGCAATTCACTCCATGCGTTTGATACCCATCAATATATAACCCTTGAGCTCGTACATCTCAGAGAAGGGCATTAAGCAAGAGAATAAATTCTCCGCCGCCAATCAGATATATATTTAATAGAAATCAATCACACAGACTAAAATCCAATGTCATACACACAGTCCATTTACAAGTTCGTTCTGGGTCTGAACGAAACCGGAGGCACCTAGTACCCCGCATATCCATCGATCTCCAATAACGTCTGGACGATCACCAACTGATTCTCTCCTCTTGGGTGTACAGCCCAATCAAGATCATCAGTAATTATCCAAACGACGTGAAGACCTCTGGTCTTCAACCACCGTCTTCATCTTCGACACCACGTCGAATGAGTTATTCAGAATGGGATAAACCCGGTCTTTCTGAATAACTCGCGTATATAATAAACAAGTGTTACACAAACACAACATACACCTCATTCCAATTCAGAATATTATTTTATTCAAATATTCTTGTACTTTGGGAAAGGTTCCCATTAATTTTATCAAAGATAAATTCTTTAAATTTATTCTTTAATCTTCTTTAAATATCGATTCAAACTAGTCGGGATTAGCGAACCACTCCAAAGTAATCATTTATTTTATTTCCCAATCCCAACCTATTCATCCCATGAAGAAAAACTGGTCATACTTCATATCTAACACCACGGTGTTATCGGTAAATTCAATTACCATTTCACGTTCAAATCTAATTAAAGATTTAACTATCGCCTGGAGAAAAACTGGTGATACTCCATTTTCGACCATTTCAATCTAATTAGAGATTCATTAAAAACCCACTTAGTTTTAATCTTTACAGAAATCAATATCCTATCTTTAACTGGGTTAAAGAACCAACGTCGTTTAAAACACGGTTCACGATAAACCCAAAATTACATTCCATTAATTATCGGGTTAAAGAACCAATGTTATTTAAAACACCGTTCACGATAAACCCAAAAATCAATCCCAATTCAATTCCAATCAAATATCATTTAATTGGCACACTCCATTAAATCGAAATAAAAAGATTTAATCTTTTTCTCAACTAGGTTTAAGAAAAGTGTTAATGAAGACACCATTCACGAAAACCCAAATCACATTTGATATTAAATACAAGGCTCTGAATAGAAAATATATCGGCTTATATTCAATATCAAATTCTACGACCAACAAATATCGTATTGGAAATAACGATATATATATATCTTTCAAATTTCCATAACAATATCTGTATAATCAAGAAATCCAACAAAGAAATATTCCGAAGACAATTTCGATTCAAATCCTGTAACGACCCGGAAAAATGCGATCTTGGTTATCCGATATACAACACATATCGAACATCCAAGGATCGAAAATAACCGAATAGTTAATGAAAGAAGATAGAGGGTGAGAATAGATAAGATAGAAACTTAGAATAGAAGAAGAAGAAGAAGAAGAACACAACATCAGAGTAACACGAACCTCACAGCGGAACGAATAACATATAATAGATAACATAACTTTGAAATATAACAGTTATGTATACAATAGCACTTATCAGAGTACAGCACTTACAACACAGCGGGAATAACTATAGCTATATGATCTTGAAGCCTCCTGCTCCAAGCTCTCCAAGTATATCTGTAAAATCCTGACTACTTGACTGCCCGTACAAATTTAGGCACCCAAGAGTTTAGGGAAAACAACAAAGTAAACTCCGGGTCAGTCATGGGACTGGTATGAGTAAAATTGTTTAAACAGGTATATGAACAAGTAAACGATATCTCATAAGACCATGCCGCAGAACGGAACGGGTTTTTCCCTTATGAGAATCCAAAATATCTTTATATCAAAAACCTTTTGATATTATAATAATGTCTATGTACAAATAGATATCAACTAGCAGAAACGCTTTCATCTCACGTTCTACATATATATAGTATACAATCAAAATCGCAAGCACGTATTGGATAATGGATTTCCAACTATGACAAGGTATGGAACCACCTTCCGATCAGTGTACTCTAGGAACGATACACTGGAGTTCAACAAGAACATCTTGCAACTCAGCCACACATGACCGACCACTCATTTCGCTTGAGTGTATCGAATGTATATCACCAACGGTTGGGATCAGCAACCGTTCCGGTATATATATGGGACAACTTTGATAGATTTAAGAAACAAATGAATATTCACTAGATAGGTGATTATACACCCTACTTCGTTGCGACCGACTTAGCCATGCTGCCTGCCCGATTTCTGTCATTTATCGGATGATGAGGCTAGAAGCTACGTTTTATCATCACATCTGATTCACTTCGAATGCCACATTGTAGGTCCATCGAAAATCACTAATTGACGTCTACAACAGTACATTACGTGTTAGCTAAAGAAGTTTCCTTCTCCGCTTCCACTCTTGGTATAGTTGAAGAAATCAATGTACGTGACCGTCTGGAAATACTATGTCAGACATCCATCTTCATTCACTTAGAAATGTCACATCGTCATACCCGCCAAATCACAAATTGACTTATCCAAAAATAACACGGGTATACAGCTTAGAGAAATGAATTCCTCCGCCACCAAACGTGAATACGTTTGAACAAATCAACTTACGCGATCTATTGGATATACTCTGTCAGACCTTCATCCATACAAGTTGTCCTAGGACTGGACAAACCGAAGGCACTATTCAGTACATCCATCTTAGTCACTGTTATCTAAGACTTATACAACAGCCCTTGCATTTTACTCCGTCTTCAATTATCTTTGGCATAAATGATTCGCGATGCTTATGCCAATACAGAGTGGTTCTATGGATAATAATCCAACCGGTCTCTCCATATTAACAACGTTAAAATGGTCAAAACTTCGATAGTCTGTGATTTAACTATCAAAGAAAACAAGTGTGCAAACAACGATATTATTTCTGGATGGAAATTATATCAAAAAAACATCATTTAACATTTATCTCTTTAGTTCATTTTACATCTCCTGTTTCCCTATATTCAACATTTGCTATTTTCTATATTTAGAAAATATATGTTATCAACACTGGAAACATTTCCATTCCTTGTTTTCTGTATTTAGAAAACATTTCTGATTCTTGTTTGGAAAACATTTCCAAAACTCCTTTACAATGAAACCTTACCATTTCTTAGTTAAGAAGGAAGTCACTCAAGTTGGGGTATAATTACCTCTCAGACCTTAACTGAACAACGTTATAACTTCGAAATGGTCAAAGTTTATCTTTTAATCTTTAACAACTTCTTTACGCCTTTCTCGGATTCAATTTTACTAATCTACTTCTATATTTAAAACATTGGTTATAACGATAACGTTATAATCCCTACTTTCGAATTATCTAACTTTAATTATAACTTCTATTCTTATTAGTGAATAATTAACCTAACACTTATTTATTTATAAATAAATAAATCTCTATTTAAAACACTGGAAAGTATAAGTACTTTCCCGAATTCGATACAATCAAATTTGCCGATTAACTCTCTTCGAGAAATCTCTATTTGATTAACTCTTCTTCGAATAACCTATATTCGACAAACTCCTTCTCAAATAAACGATATTCGATAATCTCTCTTCGAATAACTAATATTCGATAACTCTTCCTTTTCAAATATCTCATATTTGAAAATCTCACTTCGATTAAACTATAATCGATAACTCCCTTCGATGAAACTAACATCGATAACTTCTTTCGATGAAACTAACATCGACAACTCCTTTCGATGAAACTAACATCGATAATTCCTTTTGATGAAACTAACATCGATTTATTTAACTCGACGAACTTAACTCGACTAACTTAACTTGACTCGACTAACTCGACTTACTTGGTTCGACCAATTCGATTCGATTAACTAGGCTCGACTAACTTGACTAACTTAACTCGACTTATTTGGTTCGACCAATTCGATTCGATTAACTAGGCTCGACTAACTTGACTAACTTAACTCGACTTACTTGGTTCGATCAATTCGATTCGATTAACTAGGCTCGACTAACTTGGTCGAACCACCCGATCAACTCAACTTATTTAACTTAACTTATTTCTCAACTCGATCAACTCGATTAACTCCTATCGAATAACTAATATTCGATTAAACTCCATTCGCTTGACTCTAGATCGCAGCGATTACAATGGTTACGCCTGATTCCTCAGGAAACATCTAACCGCCTTAGGCTATCTACAGCCCTGCGAATTACGCTAGCAGTCGTGCTAAATGGCAACTCATTTGGATTAACCTTAACTGATTAACTCTATCAGTTTAACTCTAACTGATTTACTCTAACTGGTTAACTCTAACTGATTAACTCTACTGGTTAACTCTAACTGATTTACCTACCCGATTAATTCTAACTGATTAACCCAACTGGTTAACTCGACTTACTTAACCCAACTGGTTAACTCTACTGAACTGGTTAACTCTACTGAACTGGTTAACTCTACTGAACTGGTTAACTCCAACTGAACTGGTTAATTCTTATTCGACTAACCCTCTATTCAAATAACTGAATTCGAATAACTCCTTTTAACTTGATTTATAAAGATTTCCCCTTTTATAACATTTATTCATTTGAAAAGATTTACTTTTAAATAACGGTTCTTCACTTTAAAAATGATTCCTTTTATAACGTTTTCCTTTTTATCTCTATTTATTTTCTAAATATTTCCTTTATATTTGGTTTCCACAAATATTCCCTTATATTTGGTTTTCACAAATATTCCTTTTATATATTCTAACTCCTTAAATTTTCGGGAAAATTCGCCATACCCTCCTTTGTATCGGGAGCATCGGGAAAATCCCCAAACCCGCCACACAGGCCTTTTCACTCAAAAGAAAATGTATTGAAATTATTTTCTTTTTCTATGTATCTCCTATTTATAAATATTCCAATTTATAAATATTCCTTATTTATAAATATTCGAATTTATAAGTATCTCTTATTTATAAATATTCCAGTTTATAAATATTCTGTTTTCAATATCACTTTGAAAATCCCCTTATCAACATTTCGGTATGTTATGTTATTCAATCACATCAAATCACGATGTTCAATATCGTCCATACACACACAATCAACAACAGGTTATAATTCACATCATATATTAAAATATATGAAAAAAATAAAATAACTGTTGAGGAATCCAGTCGGATTCCTCCAACCTGTCTCCCTGCATCCACAGATGTTACACAATATGATTATCATCACTTTCAGTTCAATATAAATTATTCTGATAGCAGAATCGATATATAAATATTTAACGGTTTATATATATATATAATTACATATATATATATATATATATATATATATATATATATAATTTTCACTAACTGACTAGCAGTTCAATCAATCAACCAACACACAACAATCAACAGATGATTAACAGTGCTAAAAATACATTATAAAAATATAACTGTTCAGAGTTGGTGAGTTTTACTCACATTGGCGCGTTAGCCGTTAAATAATGGTTTGCGTTATTTTGACTGCGACGGACAATTTATTTCACCATAAATTGTAACGAGCTCGGATTCACTCTCAGCCAGTTCCGTGGTGTAGCCACCGTCCATACGATCCCGACGGATCTTGCCGTTCGAAGTTCTTTTCAAGAAACCGGCCCAATATCCATACAGTCACCATAGTTCTTCCTCCTCTCATATGATTTCCACTCCCTGTACTCGTACTCCCACCATCTTTCGAGAATTCCCAAACAACATTTTCAGCGGGTCTTCACTTTTCCTAAAATAATCACATACAATACTAGAACACCAACCACATTATCCAGTTAGCTATATTATTCCCTACTCTCTTTGTTAATCGGCTGTATCCCTTCTTCTTCAATATGAGTACAGGACCCGTTTTCCAAACAGTACCCCCTCAACAGCCTACCCGAAATAACCTTCTCCTTAATCCATTTACTCACATGGACTCCTTCAAATTTCATGTACCCCACTCTCAAGTACCTGCTGATACCTCCCTACTTCCTCTTCATTCTCCACTAACACGTCCCCTGTACCGTATCCTTGCACTGTATTGTATTCAACCTCTTATTCACTATTCATTCAAACCCATTTCACAACTCCCTCAATCCAAACAGTATCGGCCTTGACCCTTTTCTTTTTCTGCGTTAGTTCCTCCCCGACTCATCCATGTTTTAGCAACAGCAAATCACCCTTCTTCGATTTACAGTTCGGTGTGTCTTCAACCAAGCAGCACCGTTTCAGGCCCCCCATTCCTCCTCCTTTGCTTCACCGACTTCAATGAGGCAACCACCATAGAACTCTCCTCAAAAATCTCTCTCATCTCATACCACCATCGTACAGCTCGCATCTCCTTCCTCGTTCAATGTTTTCACGTCCTCACGCCACCCCAGTAAAACCCACACCCCTTTAAGTGATCGAGTTCTCCACAATTAACCCCACCGAGTGCTTTACAACTCGCTAACCCCAAATCTCACCTCGAAATTACCTTAAACGAACTCAACTTCCCAGAATAACTAACCATAGGTTCACTGTTTGCAAAATGGAACCGACCCAGATGACGTCGTATGTAGGGAAAAGGGTACAGGAGCGAAGCAAATAACTTGAGGGATCCAAAAATACTTATTTAGGATTTTTAGGAATTTATTTCATTTCCTATTGATTTATGAAGATCAAAAATTTGTTTCATGTGAAACGTTTGGTGGCGGCGCGATTTTTGAGTTTACAGAGAAAGTGGATTAGGTTTCTAAGGAGA
Organism: Allium sativum; assembly: GCA_030737875.1. Taxonomy (NCBI): domain Eukaryota; kingdom Viridiplantae; phylum Streptophyta; class Magnoliopsida; order Asparagales; family Amaryllidaceae; genus Allium; species Allium sativum. The sequence goes on from CM060910.1 coordinate 623,167,783, forward strand.
TGGGGTTAAAGTGGTATTTATAGGCAACAAATATCTAGATATTTTAGATTTTAATATTCATTTTATATTCATTTTTGCCTTCTAGAAATTCGTGTGATCACACGCGATACCCAAAAATCACGAAACTGGATACGCAGCTGCAGTTTGACATTATGGTCCCAACGAAATTGGTTTCGTCGAATTCCGACTCCGTTTGCTCACACAGCGTATTTTTATCCGTCAAAATACTGACTGTTTTTCACTCTAAAAATCCGTACGGCCACACAGTGACTCTAAAAATCACGAAACTGGAAATCTAACAATTATTTGACATTGCGGATCTAACAAAATTAGTTTCGTCGAATTCCGACTTCGTTTGCAAAACCGGCTATTTTTAAAGCTCTGGATGACCCATTTAAATATATAAATATATTTAAATAAAACTAAATTAAATATAAATAAATTTATATTATCGTATATATCCACATACGATGTCGTACGGCTCAAAGATATCATATCAGAATTTACAGCTTTATATTTCAGATCCCAGATTATCTCGATATTCAGTTTATACTGAAAATCTATTTATAACGTATATAAAGCGTCGCAAAATATAAAGGAATTCTACAGCGACTTTTCTGAATTTTGATTTGAACGTAAATCAAAATCTACACGATGAAATCCCGAATTTTCTCTTCCACTAGAAAGATATACTCCACCAGCTCCACACATTTCTTGTTTCACAGAAATCCGGCTTAAAACGAATCCTGTACATTCAGTTGAAGTTCAAATCGCGAACTGCAGCGCCATTTCAAGCTCGATTTTAATTATAATATAATTATACATTCAAACTGTCATCGATTGAATATATTCGTCAATAAAATTCAACTCTAAGCTGAATTAAATCTAAGGGATAACCCCGTTCACAGAATATTGTGATTTCCAATATTTTTTTATTATTTCTGAATTAAATATATTATTTAATTATTTAATTCAATTAAATATTCACTATAATTAAATTAAATTAATTAATTATAATACCTCTGACAATGCGGGTCATTACATTCTTCCCCACTTAAAATAATTTCGTCCTCGAAATTGCTAAGTTAGAGGACGACCCTACCTATTGGAATTCCTAAGATTTGTTTACCCCTTATTTCTGATTTCAACTGAACCAATTAATATCGACTAAAATATTTATCCATTCCGACAAACTAAAATTTTCAAAGATTTTGAAAATTTTCTAACACTTTAAATTTTCGGAAAATTTCGCCAGCACCTCCTTTGTACTGGTCAATAGCTCAAACTCCAACTCGCCTCTCTGGGCCTTCTTCAACCCAAAAGAAAATCAAAACGCCAAACGGCTTGCCAATTCGACTCATAAATTCCAAACTCATATAAAATATAAACTTGTACCTTTTTGTTGGGCATATCATTATATCCCTACCACTTCCATATGCTATCAACTCAGCATATACCAGTGTTATCTAAATCAAATTCCAATCAGTTCATATCCTCAAAACCAAATCGAATTTCATTCGAACCCGAATATCAAATTTCAAATTCTTAACTCATCAACCCAATTCCATAACAGATTATTCTCTAATCCAATTCAATTCTATTTAACTCAGTTCAAGTTAATTTTAATTTATTTCTACTATCTTATTCTATTTAACTTCACAAGTTAAAATTAAATTCCGAAACTTAATTTCCTGGGTCTATTTCAAATCAATTTGAAATTACAATGCCAATTCAAAACCTTTGAATTTCTAAACAACTTGTTTTCTCAAAACAATTCAAAAACAAAACCTTTGGTAGTAGTCCGTCAGTTAGAACTCGAAAATGTACACCGATGATGTCATGATCAACATCAGAATCTATTTTCCAGCTATCGAAGTGAGTTCAATACTATAACATTTTCAACCACTTTTTAAACACCTTTATCTTGAAATCACTTCCAAATATTCTTCACAATGCTTGTAACCAATTTTAAATCTCCCAGGATCTTAAAATTCTCTTATAATTAATCTAAATCCATTTTCAAACACTGATTCCAATTCCCAGAGTTTGAATCTCAATCCCGATTTAAAATTTCAGATTTAACTTCTCTGATTCCATATATTTCACTTATATGAATTTTGATTGGTTATATACTTAACCATTTCAACTATAATCTTACTCGATTATAATTACAACCAATATATCTAATATATATAATTTTGATATGTATATATCTTCTCTATATCAAACATACTTTGGATAAACTTATTTTCACTTACCCACTTTCAAAACATATCGTGACGACCCATCGTATTCGAGTGTTTATTTACTCCTACCGATACAGTGGATCAAACTGATCGACCAGAACCCATAAACAACTCAGCAAATGAATCTCCACAATATAAACTATTTTATATCAAGTACAAATACGCACTCGTATATATACACTCAAACTCAATCTAGGGTATTACTAACCCTATCTCTAACGAGTCACGCCACAGAGCCAAGTAATTCTTAACTTAAGCTCCGATACCAACTGTAACGACCCGGAAAAATGCGATCTTGGTTATCCGATATACAACACATATCGAACATCCAAAGATCGAAAATAACCGAATAGTTAATGAAAGAAGATAGAGGGTGAGAATAGATAAGATAGAAACTTAGAATAGAAGAAGAAGAAGAACACAACATCAGAGTAACACGAACCTCACAGCGGAACGAATAACATATAATATATAACATAACTTTGAAATATAACAGTTATGTATACAATAGCACTTATCAAAGTACAACACTTACAACACAGCGGGAGTAACTATAGCTATATGATCTTGAAGCCTCCTGCTCCAAGCTCTCCAAGTATATCTGTAAAATCCTGACTACTTGACTGCCCGTACAAATTTAGGCACCCAAGAGTTTAGCGAAAAAAACAAAGTAAACTCCGGGTCAGTCATGGGACTGGTGTGAGTAAAATTGTTTAAACAGGTATATGAACAAATAAACGATATCTGTAAAGACCCGGGTTTCGCCCGTCCTTAATCGACCGAAAGATCGACCAAGACCGTTCAAATCCCGAATACTTTAACTTTGGGAATACAACAATCATCAGAACAAAACAACAAACTTTTATAAACAGTACAAAATGTTTACATCAGAGTACAAAATATCAGAGTACATCGAATTATATTACAGCGGAAGATAACATTAAATTTAAAACATTGCAGCGGAAAGAAATCTAAACTCTGGACACAGCTTAAGCTTCAACCCAGAATCCTGCTTGAAAAGAGAACCTGTAGATAAATACTCGGCTGCCCGTGTGGAAGAGAGGGCACCCAAGTTTGCAAAAAGGGGGAAACAAACATGGGTCAGTCGTGGGACTGGTGTGAGAATTCTTAAATAACTTAACTCATACTAATAAGGCAAATCCAAAGACCACGCCGCTAACGCGGAACGGGTTGTACCAATGGATTGCCGTGCATAACTACAATGTCAGTACAGATAAATAAAACGTAACACAACGCAATGTCTTTTTGAAAAATGGAACCACCATAAGACTCAGGTCCCATCACACAATGCAACGCACACCAAGAGGATAGAGTTTTACCTTATGGTGGTTAAACATGCTAAATACGCCAAATACGAAACTAATACTATTATTAGTGTATATGAAAGCATTTCAAAATAAATGTATTAATCCTAGGAAGCATAGGTACCATATATTATGCCTCCGTACTAGTAATACAATCAAATTCGTCGGTTCGTATTAGAAATTTGGATTTCCATCATGAGTCCAGGCTAGGGAGGAGCTCCTTACCGATTCGAGACACTCTAGTTAATGCCCCAGGATCCCCCGCAGTGAACCCTGGAAATGGCAGGGCCGGTCCTCACATACAGCTTAGAGGATTAGTTATTCCTAAGCACACGTTCCCCGGTCCTATAGGACCTATCCGAGGCGCCTCGTTTCATCATCCACATACGTAAAATGACTACTAACTAGAAAGAAACATGCCACTTTCCCTGCGTTCCCTTCCCCCGTTTTAAACTCTACCGGTTTGTGAGGCTTACGAAGTAACGATATAGTCTTCATCCACAAGGCCTGCTTTTCAACAAAGCCTTGATGATCTTCATCTTGGCATGCCACATCGTCAATCCATACCGTACCATTGATCATCCATCAATATATAAACGGGGTGTTAAGTAAAGAATGAATTCTCCACCACCAACATTTATATATTGACAGAAAATCAATAACATGATATTAAGCGGAGTACGACGTCAGACACGCAATCCATTTAAACTTACGCTCTAGGTCTGAGCGAAAGTCAATCCGTACAAATCAACACTACGTCCGGACGGACGCCCTCTCAGCCCCTTCAAGGTAGCTACTCCCTTCATGGGCCTCAATAGCATCAACATCCATTCGATGTGAAGATTGTCGGTCTTGTCACCGTCTTCAATCATTCGACTATTCATCGTCGTATTCATTATTCAGAATGGGTTGGACCCGGACTTTCTGAATAACTCGCGTTGATTTAAAAACATAAATTGATAAAATTCAACCAACGCCTCATTCCAATTCCGAATATTCCTTAAAAATATTCAATTTTTTAGGGATAGGTTCCCATAAATTTTATCAAAGATAAATCTTTAATATTTATTCTTTAATCTCTATTTATCCATATTAAACCAAATTAAGGTTTATTCAAACTAATCGGAATTTTACGCTTTAACGAAATTACAAACTTATTAATCCCAATTAGTCTCCGGTAAACTTAATTACCTTTTCCGTTTAAATCTAATTAAAGATTTAATTAACGTTTGGAGTTAAACTGGTGGAACTCCATTACCGTTCATTTCCTTAATTCAATAATTTACTTAATTCCCCTTTTTAAAATCTTATTAAAGATTTTATTCAAAACCTTATTTAGATTTTACTTTCAAAAATCATTATTAAATGATTATTCCATAGTTAGGGAATTAATGCTATCATAAATCTAGGTTAAAGAATAAATGTTATTTAAAACATAATTCACAATAAACCCAAATTCACTTTTATGTTATTTCCAATTTAATAAATTAAATTAGGAAATTTCGTTCAAATCTTAATTAAAAGATTTATATTCATCTCACTATTCGTTGAGGTTTTAAGAATTGATGTTATTCAAACATTAATCAACCAAAATAAATTTGATATTAAATATAAGACTTTAAATAAAAATTAGAACGACTTAAATTCAATATCAAATTCCAAAACCAACGGCAATCATTTCGGAAATAGCGATAATAAGTATCTTCCAAATTTCCAAAATAATAACCGTTTAATTACGGAAATTAATATTGAAATAATCCGTACTTAATTTCCACTCAAGCCTATTTCAAATATTCATTGAAATTACGTGGTTATGATAAAACCACTTTTACTTCCTGTTATTTATTTATAAAATAAATAAATCCCTTTTCCCAAAATATTATTTATTTTGAAATTTAACTCTTTCAATATTCATTTTCAAATGAATAAGATATTTCATACAGGTTAAAATGGCATTATCATTTTAAAACGGACTAAAAAGCCCAACTCGTTATTATATTTCAATTTCATACTGGGCAAGACTTCTCACATTAAACCTTCAACTTGTGGATGCTGGATATGTCGGTTGGGTCCGGGCAGACTTATTCCACAGTTGGGCTTAACCTCGAGTCAAAACCCAATTCATATATGTATATTTGGACCTCTCACATTAGGCCCAACATTTATGGCTGCTGGATATGCCGGTTGGGTCCGGGCAGACTTCCACCATAAACGTGACCTAACCTCGTGTCCAAATATAATTATAATTTTTTAATTATAAATATTATCAAAGAATATTATTTTAAAATATTTTATATTTTAAAATATCCGACTACTTAATATCATTCCTTACTTGAAATATTCTTTCATATAAAACTTTATTATTCCATTTCAATACATATTAACTTTCCATATTATTATGATATTAAAATAATAATTATTTTCAAAAAAAAAAAACGGTTTCAATGGTGATATTAAAAACTTCCATTTCAACATTAAAATGTAATCAATTTCCCAATTTAAATGTTAACATAAAACGGTATCTTTTAACTTCAAATCTTCTTATTAAAGTTGGAAGGTAATTTACCCATTTCTAGGATTTGTTTTGTAACTTTCCAAATAAATAAGATTTGATCTTCTCAATTCAATCGTCAATTAATTTCGTTAATTGAGTAATAAATGGAAATTAATTTCCTTCATTCAAAACTGGAATGAAATATGATCAATTCAAAACTTCTTTATCATTTCCTTTTTAAATAGCGAATACATCATCCCTTACTTCAATTGCCAATTAATTTCATTTATTGAAATAAAAAAAAAAGGAATTTTTTACATTCATTCAAAAGCTTTTATTCTATACTTTAAAACAGTAAATACACAATTCCTAAATTTAATTACCAATTAATTGCATTAATTGAATATTTATTTATTTAACTCAAAGTTGGAATGAGACCCACTATTTCCATATAAATTAATTATACGGAAAATCAAACATTAATTATATCACAATTTCAAACATCCATCCAAAGTGCATTTCTAATTATTCCAAGGGTGACGTGTATTCAAAAGTCAACCCTTGACCCGTGTGGGGTTTCATCCAACACAATTCACATATTTAGAATAAACTGTGCTTCTAGACGATGTGTAAAAATTTATCGTCCACTCACATAAACAAGCCAAGGTCGCTTGTAAATGGCAGTGTATACAAGTGCATTAAATTATGACATAAATGGTATAACCAATTAACGATGTTCACCTAATAGGTATTAATTGCATTCTTTTGAATGGAACCAATTTAGAATAAAACTCCCTTTTGTATCATTTCAATTTAATGTAATCGGTCCATGTTTTCAGTATTTCCTTTTTAATCCATTCATAAATAAAGAATAAATTTATTCAATTTAATTTTTTTTCCAAAATAAAGAATAACACTTTATCATTCTAGTCCTTTTAAAAGTAAAGAACGTCACTTTCATTCATTTTAGTCCAAACAAATTCATGTTCACAAAAACCTTATTTTATTTTCAAAATAAAAATAAAAACCAAAACTTTATTTATTAAAAATAAAGATCAAATTTTCATTTTAGTCCAAAACAAAATCAAAACTTTATTCTTCACAAATAAAGATCAAAACTTTATTTTTATAATTATTCGTTTCATTAAAACGACGTTACAGGTCAAGTGTAGTTATAGCGTTGTTATTCCAAAAATTGAATTACACATAACTCAAGATCTAACCGTTGAAAATTTTCAAACTTGGTATTGGTGGAAAGATTTTTCCAAAGCGGATCCAACGGATTCAGTTTTGGAAAAATCCAACGGTTGGATCTTCCGTTATAGTCATTCAAAGTTTGAAACTCAAAACATGAACTGCACGTGCCTGAAACGTTAAAAATTATAATTTATATTGAAAATATAAATTATATAAACAATTCTAAAAACCAATTTTATTTTCTAAAATTCCATGTTAATAAAGATGTCATCTTTATTTTCAGAAAGAATAAGAAAACAAAAATTTGTTCTTTTTGTCCACAAAAGACAATTTTGCATAAAAGCCCAAATTTTGCCAAAATCGATTAAAATATTATTTTTTATCAAAAATCATCATTTTAATTAAATATTCATTTACATGTAGTTCAATAAAATGAAATATTTATTTTGTTCAACGATTTTGTATAAAATTCATGTTTTCATGTAAAACATGAAAAAATGAAATTTTGGTACAAAATTGCAAATCTAAATAACATCCATTTTTCTGAAACAACAATAAAAATTATAAACTTAAATTTAAATATAAATTCTTAAGAATATAGAAATAAAGAATGAATTTTATTTACACAAGTTTACCCATCAATATTCATTCCACAATCAATGACATTCACAACGTATACATGAACAGAACTGCCAATAACTACATAAACATCCATCACCAATATCAATCATTCATCACCAATCCATATTCATGTACATACAAACATCAATAACACAAGAAAGATAATTTAATTTCATAAATTATAAAATAAAGAATCTCACCTAATTTCATCGAATTTTTGATTAGTGAAGGGAACACCGGCAGTCTTCGTCCTTCTCCTTGGATCGTTCGAAATGAACCCAAAACGCACGCTCAAGTCACCCCCATCGCACGCCCCAAGACCACTGAGTCCACCATCCAACCCGCCACTTCGAAGCCTTGCTCTTGATTATTTGTCTTGATTTCATATTTTAATTTGTGGTAGACTAGGAGGAATTAACGAATTGTTTTTGTGCGTTTTCAGCCATTGAAAATGTAAAGGGCGGCGGCTATGTATTATAGAATAGGGTTTGGTGTTTTGACCGTAAACTAGGGGTATATATATTAATAAAACTATTTAATTCTTATATTTCAAAAAGGCCCGTTAATACAATTGTTACAAAGGAATTTAATTGGATGGATAGGAATAAAGAGAATACAAATATACACGTGGTTCTCTTATTCAAATTTCAAAATATAATAAGACAAAGGGAAAGAATGGGAAGGTATTTAATTGGATGGATAGGAATAAAGAGAATACAAACATACACGTGGTTCTCTTTTACAAACTATATTTATAGCCTGCCCATTATGATTTATATTAATAACTTAATTCTTTTTATCTAACTAGACATATTAAAAATGTCATTTTAAATGGCAAACCATATATTAACATAAATGTCTATTTATCCTAACTGAATATGCTAAGAAGTCTATTTAGATAACAAAACAAGTGTAACATGTTTCTCTATTTATTCTACTGACATAGGGAAAATGTCTTTTTAGTAAACAAAACATGAAGTGACATGTTATTCTAGTATTTCTAATCTAACATAACTGACATTTCAATTCTAACATAAATGGCATTTTATATAATCATGACAATTCTAATAATTCTATGTTTCATGAGTTACGATAAAAAGATTATTTTTATCGTTTCATAATTCTAACAATTATATGTTTCATAACAAAATACAAATGAGTATTTTTATTTGTACAAAATTTTCTATTTTAACAAATAAATTGAATATTTGTACACCATTCCAATTTTTAATGTAACAAATAAATGTGGATATTTAATCGTTCACAAATCTTAATCTTTAACATGACAAATAAATGTTAATATTTATTTGTACACATATCTAATTTTAACCTAGCACATAAAAAGAATGTTTTTATTTTGCATCTAATTCTACTTTCAATCATAACAATTTCCTATTAAACAAATGAGAAATTTTGTTTTTCTCTCTTTCCTATTTAACACAATGATTATTTTGTTTCACTCTCTTTCTAAATCAACAAAATATGGTAATTTGGTTTTACAACAAAACACACATGAGATATTTATCTCAACTATACAAACATGATGTTTATTTTCAACTATACAAACATGAGGTGTTCATAAACATCTAGGATGCAAAATCCAATGTAAATACATTTCCTATAGTAATGGACATTTTTTTTAGTTGTTATTATTAAAATAAATAATTTTAAATATTAAAATTCATTAAAATTTCTAAAATAAAAATTTTAAATTGGACCCAAAATTTCGGGTCGTTACAATATCTCATAAGACCACGCCGCAGAACGGAACGGGTTTTTCCCTGATGAGAATCCAAAATATCTTTATATCAAAAACCTTTTGATATTATAATAATGTCTATGTACAAATAGATATCAACTAGCAGAAACGCTTTCATCTCACGTTCTACATATATATAGTATACAATCAAAATCGCAAGCACGTATTGGATAATGGATTTCCAACTATGACAAGGTATGGAACCACCTTCCGATCAGTGTACTCTAGGAACGATACACTGGAGTTCAACAAGAACATCTTGCAACTCAGCCACACATGACAGACCACTCATTTCACTTGAGTGTATCGAATGTATATCACCAACGGTTGGGATCAGCAACCTTTCCCGTATATATGGGACAACATTGATAGATTTAAGAAACAAATGAATATTCACTAGATAGGTGATTATACACCCTACTTCGGTGCGACCGACTTAGCCATGCTGCCTGCCCGATTTCTGTCATTTATCGGATGATGAGGCTAGAAGCTACGCTTTATCATCACATCAGATTCACTTCGAATGCCACATTGTAGGTCCATCGAAAATCACTAATTGACGTCTACAACAGTACATTACGTGTTAGCTAAAGAAGTTTCCTTCTCCACTTCCACTCTTGGTACAGTTGAAGAAATCAATGTACGTGACCATCTGGAAATACTATGTCAGACATCCATCTTCATTCACTTAGAAATGTCACATCGTCATACCCACCAAATCACAAATTGACTTATCCAAAAATAACACGGGTATACAGCTTAGAGAAACGAATTCCTCCGCCACCAAACGTGAATACGTTTGAACAGATCAACTTACGCGATCTATTGGATATACTCTATCAGACCTTCGTCCATACAAGTTGTCCTAGGACTGGACAAACCGAAGGCACTATTCAGTACATCCATCTTAGTCATTGTTATCTAAGACTTATACAACAGCCCTTGCATTTTACTCCGTCTTCAATTATCTTTGGCATAAATGATTCGCGACGCTTATGTCAATACAGAGTGGTTCTATTGATAATAATCCAACCGGTCTCTCCATATTAACAACGTTAAAATGGTCAAAACTTCGATAGTCTGTGATTTAACTATCAAAGAAAACAAGTGTGCAAACAACGATATTATTTCCAGATGGAAATTATATCAAACAAACATCATTTAACATTTATCTCTTTAGTTCATTTTACATCTCCTGTTTCCCTATATTCAACATTTGCTATTTTCTATATTTAGAAAATATATGTTTTCAACACTGGAAACATTTCCATTCCTTGTTTTCTGTATTTAGAAAACATTTCTGATTCTTGTTTGGAAAACATTTCCAAAACTCCTTTACGATGAAACCTTACCATTTCTTAGTTAAGAAGGAAGTCACTCAAGTTGGGGTATAATTACCTCTCAGACCTTAACTGAACAACGTTATAACTTCGAAATGGTCAAAGTTTATCTTTTAATCTTTAACAACTTCTTTACGCCTTTCTCGGATTAAATTTTACTAATCTACTTCTATATTTAAAACATTGGTTATAACGATAACGTTATAATCCCTACTTTCGAATTATCTAACTTTAATTATAACTTCTATTCTTATTAGTGAATAATTAACCTAACACTTATTTATTTATATATAAATAAATCTCTATTTAAAACACTGGAAAGTATAAGTACTTTCCCGAATTCGATATAATCAAATTTGCCGATTAACTCTCTTCGAGAAATCTCTATTTGATTAACTCTTCTTCGAATAACCTATATTCGACTAACTCCTCGAATAAACGATATTCGATAATCTCTCTTCGAATAACTAATATTCGATAACTCTTCCTTTTCAAATATCTCATATTTGAAAATCTCACTTCGATTAAACTATAATCGATAACTCCCTTCGATGAAACTAACATCGATAACTTCTTTCGATGAAACTAACATCGACAACTCCTTTCGATGAAACTAACATCGATAATTCCTTTCGATGAAACTAACATCGATTTATTTAACTCGACGAACTTAACTCGACTAACTTAACTTGACTCGACTAACTCGACTTACTTGGTTCGACCAATTCGATTCGATTAACTAGGCTCGACTAACTTGACTAACTTAACTTGACTTACTTGGTTCGACCAATTCGATTCGATTAACTAGGCTCGACTAACTTGACTAACTTAACTCGACTTACTTGGTTCGACCAATTCGATTCGATTAACTAGGCTCGACTAACTTGGTCGAACCACCCGATCAACTCAACTTATTTAACTTAACTTATTTCTCAACTCGATCAACTCGATTAACTCCTATCGAATAACTAATATTCGATTAAACTCCATCCGCTTGACTCTAGATCGCAGCGATTACAATGGTTACGCCTGACTCCCTCAGGAAACATCTGACCGCCTTAGGCTATCTACAGCCCTGCGAATTACGCTAGCAGTCGTGCTAAATGGCAACTCATTTGGATTAACCTTAACTGATTAACTCTAACTGATTAACTCTATCAGTTTAACTCTAACTGATTTACTCTAACTGGTTAACTCTAACTGATTAACTCTACTGGTTAACTCTAACTGATTTACCTACCCGATTAATTCTAACTGATTAATCCAACTGGTTAACTCGACTTACTTAACCCAAATGGTTAACTCTACTGAACTGGTTAACTCTACTGAACTGGTTAACTCTACTGAACTGGTTAACTCTAACTGAACTAGTTCATTCTTATTCGACTAACCCTCTATTCAAATAACTGAATTCGAATAACTCCTTTTAACTTGGTTTATAAAGATTTCCCCTTTTATAACATTTATTCATTTGAAAAGATTTACTTTTAAATAATGGTTCTTCACTTTAAAAATGATTCCTTTTATAACGTTTTCCTTTTTATCTCTATTTATTTTCTAAATATTTCCTTTATATTTGGTTTCCACAAATATTCCCTTATATTTGGTTTTCACAAATATTCCTTTTATATATTCTAACTCCTTAAATTTTCGGGAAAATTCGCCATACCCTCCTTTGTATCGGGAGCATCGGGAAAATCTCCAAACCCGCCACACAGGCCTTTCCACTCAAAAGAAAATGTATTGAAATTATTTTCTTTTTCTATGTATCTCCTATTTATAAATATTCCAATTTATAAATATTCCTTATTTATATATATTCAAATTTATAAGTATCTCTTATTTATAAATATTCCAGTTTATAAATATTCTGTTTTCAATATCACTTTGAAAATCCCCTTATCAACATTTCGGTATGTTATGTTATTCAATCACATCAAATCACGATGTTCAATATCGTCCATACACACACAATCAACAATAGGTTATAATTCACATCATATATTAAAATATATGAAAAAAATAAAATAACTGTTGAGGAATCCAGTCGGATTCCTCCAGCCTGTCTCCCCGCATCCACAGATGTTACACAATATGATTATCATCACTTTCAGTTCAATATAAATTATTCTGATAGCAGAATCGATATATAAATATTTAACGGTTTATATATATATAATTACATATATATATATATATATATATATATATATATATAATTTTCACTAAGTGACTAGCAGTTCAATCAATCAACCAACACATAACAATCAACAGATGATTAACAGTTCTAAATATACATTATAAAAATATAACTGTTCAGAGTTGGTGAGTTTTACTCACATTGGCGCGTTAGCCGTTAAATAACGGTTTTGCGTTATTTTGACTGCGACGGACAATTTATTTCGCCATAAATTGTAACGAGCTCGGATTCACTCTCAGCCAGTTCCGTGGTGTAGCCACCATCCATACGATCCCGACGGATCTTGCCGTTCGAAGTTCTTTTCAAGAAACTGGCCCAATATCCATACAGTCACCATAGTTCTTCCTCCTCTCATATGATTTCCACTCCCTGTACTCGTACTCCCACCATCTTTCGAGAATTCCCAAACAACATTTTCAGCGGGTCTTCACTTTTCCCAAAACAATCACATACAATACTAGAACACCAACCACATTATCCAGTTAGCTATATTATTCCCTACTCTCTTTGTTAATCGGCTGTATCCCTTCTTCTTCAATATGAGTACAGGACCCGTTTTCCAAACAGTACCCCCTCAACAGCCTACCCGAAATCAACTTCCCCTTAATCCATTTATTCACATAGACTCCTTCGAATTTCATGTACCCCACTCTCAAGTACCTGCTGATACCTCCCTACTTCCTCTTCATTCTCCACTAACACATCCCCTGTACCGTATCCTTGCACTGTATTATATTCAACCCCTTATTCACTATTCGTTCAAACCCATTTCACAACTCCCTCAATCCAAATAGTATCGGCCTTGACCCTTTTCTTTTTCTGCGTTAGTTCCTCCCCGACTCATCCATGTTTTAGCAATAGCAAATCACCCTTCTTCGATTTACAGTTCGGTGTGTCTTTAACCAAGCAGCACCGTTTCAGGCCCCCCATTCCTCCTCCTTTGCTTCACCGACTTCAATGAGGCCACCACCATAAAACTCTCCTCAAAAATCTCTCTCATCTCATACCACCATCGTACAGCTCGCATCTCCTTCCTCGTTCAATGTTTTCACGTCCTCACGCCACCCCAGTAAAACCCACACCCCTTTAAGTGATCGAGTTCTCCACAATTAACCCCACCGAGTGCTTTACACCTCGCTAACCCCAAATCTCACCTCGTAATTCCCTAAAACGAACTCAACTTCCCAAAATAACTAACCATAGGTTCACTGTTTGCAAAATGGAACCGACCCAGATGACGTCGTATGTAGGGAAAAGGGTACAGGAGCGAAGCAAATAACTTGAGGGATCCAAAAATACTTATTTTAGAATTTTTAGGAATTTATTTCATTTCCTATTGATTTATGAAGATCAAAAATTGGTTTCCTGTGAAACGTTTGGTGGCGGCGCGATTTTTGAGTTTACAGAGAAAGTGGATTAGGTTTCTAAGGAGATGGGGTTAAAGTGGTATTTATAGGCAACAAATATCTAGATATTTTAGTTTTTAATATTCATTTTATATTCATTTTTGCCTTCTAGAAATTCGTGTGATCACACGCGATACCCAAAAATCACGAAACTGGACACGCAGCTGCAGTTTGACATTATAGTCCCAACGAAATTGGTTTCGTCGAATTCCGACTCCGTTTGCTCACACAGCGTATTTTTAACCGTCAAAATACTGACTGTTTTTCACTCTAAAAATCCGTACGGCCACACAGTTACTCTAAAAATCACGAAACCGGAAATCTAACAATTATTTGACATTGCGGATCCAACAAAATTAGTTTCATCGAATTCCGACTTCGTTTGCAAAACCGGCTATTTTTAAATAAAATTAAATTAAATATAAATAAATTTATATTATCGTATATATCCACATACGATGTCGTACGGCTCAAGGATATCATATCAGAATTTACAGCTTTATATTTCAGATCCCAGATTATCTCGATATTCAGTTTATACTGAAAATCTATTTATAACGTATATAAAGCGTCGCAAAATATAAAGGAATTCTACAGCGACTTTTCTGAATTTTGATTTGAACGTAAATCAAAATCTACACGACGAAATCCCGATTTTTCTCTTCCACTAGAAAGATATACTCCACCAGCTCCACACGTTTCTTGTTTCACAGAAATCCGGCTTAAAACGAATCCTATACATTCAATTGAAGTTCAAATCGCCAAATCGCGAACTGCAGCGCCATTTCAAGCTCGATTTTAATTATAATATAATTATACATTCAAACTATCATCGATTGAATATATTTGTCAATAAAATTCAACTCTAAGCTGAATTAAATCTAAGGGATAACCCCGTTCACAGAATATTGTGATTTCCAATATTTTTTTATTATTTTTGAATTAAATATATTATTTAATTATTTAATTCAATTAAATATTCACTATAATTTAATTAACGACGATTTAATTTCCCTAAATCACTATTTATATAATTAAATTAATTAATTATAATACCTCTGACAATGCGGGTCATTACAAATCCATTCCAATGCAATTATTGGAAATTCTGGTTATTTTCAAAACCATTTCAAATCCAATTTATTTATTATAAAAATAAATAAATTATTATTCTAGTTCTAAACTAGTTCATTTCGATAAAAATCTATTTTTATCTTTTCAAATATGGAGTTTTTCATCCCAATTCTTCACAAATCATTTCTTATGATTTTACACAAATTATTATTATTTTTAATAATTTTATCAAGGCCCGTACAGTCGATTTCCATCAATGGCCATCGAACTGCACTTACAGCGACCTTTTTCAAATTTGATTTGGACATAATTCCAAATCCAACCGTTAGATTTCTAATTTCTTGTATTCGTTAGAAATCACTTTTCGATACGAACCCAACGGTTCCGTTTTTAGGAAAATCCGACGGTCGGATCTCCCGCAATATCCATTCGAAGTCAATGGTCGAAATTCAAGAACTGCCGCAGCGCGGCGCGTTCTATTCAGGCCATTATATTATATATATATAATATATACTTCGTTGATTTCCTTTTAAAACGTATTTTGTAAATCGTTTTAAATTCGTTTTCAGAACGATTTCAACTTCACATTCAAATTCAAATCAAAATTGAATCTTTCCAATATAAATTCGTTTTAAATTCATTTCAAATCGATTTCCATTCTATTTCAATTTATTTCGAATTTCAATTATATTCGAATTGCAATTCACTTTAATATTCATTTCAATTCGAATAAAATCGATATAAATATCGTTCACGTCAAAATGGCGCAAATCTAATCAACACGGCTTTATATATATATATATATATATATATATATATATATATATATATATCTATTTTCAAATATTTCTATTTCATATATTTCTATTTCAAATATTTCTTTTTCAAATATTTCTATTTCAAATATTTCTGTTTCAAATATTTCTTTTTCAAATATTTCTATTTCAAAACTGGAATGAGGCCCAATCAATTACCATATAATGTTGATTATATGGGTTTTCTACAACACATGTATATATCTACAATGACAAATAATCAACCATCATCCAAAGTGCATCACACAACTGCATAAGCATTAAATATAAATAATTAATGCTTACACAGTCTGTCGATCAATCGATCGACATACATCTAAATAATTTTGATTAGTGTACGCCAAATATCATCCCAATACCCGTGTGGGGTTTCAAACAATCAAACACCGATTTTATTTGTGCAGTTGGGCGATGTGTAAAATTTATCGTCCCAATCAATATCAATCAAATCAGTGTATATAAACAAATCTCCGATTTGTTTATAAATATTTACTTTATATACACGTTAAAAATTCTATTTTTAACTATAAAATATTTCTAACTATATAATATTTTATTTCATTTCACATCACATCACACAATCAACTACACATCAAAATCAAACAAACAAGCATACAAGTCGTCCATGGTCTGTGGACGACGGGTGTCGGGTGCTACTGTACACCGTCTGCATCTTAGTATATATTTTAACTAGAAAATTAAATTAAAAGTGAGGAGTTCTCACCCAAGCTAAACCAAACGCCACGACTCTTCATATGTAGAAAATCTTTGCCACTCGCCTTTTGTCACTTTCGTCGTCTTCCAACGAGATCTGTTACACGCGGTTTACATTAAAAATCGCATGTTTAATTTGCTTCACGTATAAAAATCCTATTTTTATCGAAGTAAAAATCATATTTTTGCTTCACTAGTATATACATAAAAATCAATTTATATCTTCTCTACATTATAAAAATTATATTTTTATAATTTTTACTTTATAAAGATCGTATCTTTATATAAAAATCGCCTTTTTATTTTAAATCTCCTTATGTAAAAATTATATTTTTATTCTCTCTTGAATATAAAAATTATATTTTTATTCTTAAAGCCATATATAATTTACATTCTTATGCGACTAAAAATTGATTTTTTTTCTATCTAACTAAAAATCTTATCTTTTCTTCATTAAAACTATAATCTTTACTTTGTTAAAAATATGATCTTTTCTTCACTAAAAATTATATTTTTACTTCATTAAAAATCTAAACTTCATATTGATAAAAATTTAATCTTTACTTCATGAAAAATTTAATCTTTTCCCGAATAAAAATCCTAGCTTTAAACGAATAAAAATATTTACTTTGATCTAAATAAAAAGCTAAACTTCGATTACCATTTTATTCATACAAAAAACTTAACTCTCCTTTATTAAAAAAAAACAAATCTTTCTTTCATGAAGTTTCTTATATAAAGCACAAATTTTATACTGAAATAAATAGGTAGGTTTCAGTTTTAATAAAAGAAATAAAGAAGGGGGGAGGGAAAACTTACAGCGTTGGACAAAAAAGGGGGAAATGGCTTCGGGTTCGCGGATCGAGTTGGGGGGGGGGGGGGGCGCTCTGCAGCTCGCGGTGGCGGTGGGTGGTGCGCCGAAGATGGGCGAATTAGGGTTTGGGAATAAGGCGCGGGGAAGAGGAGAGAGGGGCTGAGGAGGAAGGTCAGAGAAGGAGGGGGTCGGTCTGAGGCGTGGGGGACTGAGTCGAGGAGGTCCGATGATAATGGGGAGGGGCGGCGCCTCCATCGGCGGGGGAACGATCGTGAATCGGGGCCTTCCCATTTCTTTTTTTTGTTACGCGTTAGTGAATGGGGGAGAGAAAATAAGGGCGTTGACCATTGTATACTTATATATATATATTATTAATTTTATATTCCAAAGAGTACCTTTTTATTTCAAACTCGAAATCGAACCCACTGACTTTCGTCCCTAGCTAATTACCCCCATTCCGAACACAATGGGATATGTATCGTAAGCCAGTTCGGCTGTTTTGATCAGTTTTCGTCCAAAATCAACATATAACTCTATATATTGAATTTGAATGCGCATTTCAATTTACCGGGGTCACATACTAACTCGAAAAATTCCAGAAAAATATTTTCTAGCTTCGTATTGACGATATGGTCCTAACAAAACTAGTTTCGTCAAATTCTGAGACCGTTTGAAAAATGATCGTTTTCCAGTCGATTAAAATCAACTGAAACTGGTCAAACGCGTTTTCCTTTGCCACGCTCACATATTGATTCGAAAAATTACGAAATTTGAAACCTAGAAATAACTTGACATCACGGATCCAACAAAAGTGGTTTCATCGAAATCCGATGTCGTTTGCAAAATTTCCATTTTTAAGGGCACGAATTCCATAGCGACTATTCTGAATTTTCAACTGGACATATCTTTTGATTTCTGCTATGAAATTTTGATTTTTCGGATTCGTTGGAAAGACATTCTCAATTAGATTCTAATATTTTTGGTTTCGTTAAAATCCGGTTTATTTTGAATCCTGTACATTCATTTGAAGTTTGAAATCGAATTATCGAACTATCGCGCTATTTTCAATTCCTTTTATAATTATAAATAATTATTTATATTCTAAGATAACCTATATAATATATACGTTCGAATTCTATTGAAAATAAATTTATCGTCGCTATTATTTAAAATAATTCATTTTAAATATTCAAAATTCATTAAAATTGCCAAAATAAAAAATTTAAATTGGCTCAGATTTCCGGGTTATTACAATCTCCCCCACTTAAAACTTTTCATCCCCGAAAAGGAAAGAAGCCGAAAGTTGTTTAACTAATCAACTCAACTTCCAGTATTTTTTTTACGGCTTAAGTTCTTCAACTTTTCAGTTTCTAAGAACTTTTCAAATTTTTCAAAAATTTGGCTAACACCCTAAATTTTCGAAAAATTTCGCCATAACCTCCCCTGCACTGGTGACTTCGGGATATTTCATATAGCCTCCCATGGCCTTCTTCAATCCAAAAGAAAAAGAAAAAGCAAAGCGGCTAGCCAATCGGCTCACAAAATCATCATCACCCAAATAAAATAGTAAATTATGATAAACATGTAACTATTTGTCGGGCAAATAAATTTTATTCTTCTGCTCTAGCCTCATCGCTATGACCTGTTCAATGTAAGTACATGTATATGCAAGCAAATGCGACCAATTTTCAATACAATTCAATATTCGGTTCAATTTGGCTAAATGGTTCAACATTTAATTAATTCAAACAATAATCAAACAACACAACCGGCAATCAATTAGTTGATTAGCTTTTCAAATTCATAACTTTGATACCTAGTTAAAAAATCATATTTTTGATGCCAAATCACAACAACAGGCCCTATCTAATTTTGGTTCTCACACAGGTATAATGGAAATATATAGATATCACACCTTCGAAACACGAATATAAATACTGATGATGTCCGGACATCACCAGAATTATCCCCGAGCGACTAGAGTGCGAATCTATATCTATCCAGTATATTAAAACTTCGAATACACGCGGATCAGACGTATATACAAAATCTTTATATATTGGATGGTCCAAATCAATTTAAATAAATATTCAAATACGAATGATTGATTTAATTTATCAAAACAAATTTTTTTCAATTTAAAAATATACCCTTCACACTCATTTTAGGATGCTATTGATCCCATCTCTAATGAGTCATTCTCATTAGATATTACTAATCCAATCTCTGATGAATCCTTTCGTATGGTTCTAACGTGTCTTGTTCTCTGAGTTTTTTAAACCAAAGCTCTGATACCAAATGTAACGAAAAGGAATTTCGCTCGATCTGAATCAGTCGCTAAACCGATCAAGACCATTTGAAACCCCTGATCGCTATGAGAACATGAAAAATCAGAACCCAAACCGAAGAACATTTCATTGTTAATTACAACAATTCCATCTGATTACAAGAATATACAGAGTATAAATAAATATTACACATTCGTTAAATATCAGAGATTATAATAAATTACATAGCAGCGGAAAAACAATATAAAACACAACTGAAAGTAATACACGGATACAGAGCTTTCCGAGCATCGTTCCAGCTGTAAATAAGGATCCTGTGAATATAAATCTGCAAAACCAAAACTACTAGCTGCCCATGTCAAAATAAGGGCACCCAGAGTTTAGGTTAAAACAATAAACTCTAGGTCAATCATGGGACTGGTGTGAGAAGTAAAACAGTTGTAAATCTTTATTTTAAAGTTAGGTAAATCAAGGGACCACGCCGCTAGCGCGGAACGGGTTTCCTCCCAAGAATACCAGTGCATAAAACAACAGCGCAATGCTAAATAAAGAACAGTGAAGCTATTATAAGACCCAGGTCCCATCACACATTGCAACGCAAGCCGGAGGATAGGGTTTTTACCTTATAATAGCCAAGAATGCTTGGTACGTGAAATTTCATGTTTTATTATTACTATAAATGTATAGTGTCAAAACACTTTCAAATCATAAGTATCAAAAATAGACGGCATAAGCGCCCCATCCCACTATGTCGTCATACTAGGCTGTACAAATAAAACTGCAAAGTCACGTATTGGAAGTTGGATTTCCATCTGTGAACCGAGGCAAAAGATAGTCCTCACCGATTCGAGACTGTCTAGCCCGAGTCTGAGGATCAGAGCTCGAGTGACCCTTGGATCGTCAGGGCCGGTCCACCAATGTGGATTAAAATTCCTGAACACTGTGTTTCCCCGCCCTTTGGGGCGTAAATAAGCCAACGAATGACTCCATTGGACCCGGAACGTCCGATCAAACCGAGGCGCCTTGCAACAACAACAACCACATAAGTCAAACTGTCAGGGAGTGTAAAACCACTGACGCCACTTCTAGCTAGAAGGAAACGCATGCCCTCCCTGATGTCATCTCCCGTTTCTGGTTCACAACCGGTGTGTGAGGCTCGCGAATTCACATTACACAAAGCTGTGCCACACAGGCTGTGCTTTGATCATCACCCACAAGACTTTACTTCTCAACAGAAGTCTTGATCATATTGCCACTTAGGCATGCCACATAGGCAATTCACTCCATGCATTTGATACCCATCAATATATAACCCTTGAGCTCGTACATCTCAGAGAAGGGCGTTAAGCAAGAGAATAAATTCTCCACCGCCAATCAGATATATATTTAATAGAAATCAATCACACAGACTAAAATCCAATGTCAGACACACAGTCCATTTACAAGTTCGTTCTGGGTCTGAACGAAACCGGAGGCACCTAGTACCCCGCATATCCATCGATCTCCAATAACGTCTGGACGATCACCAACTGATTCTCTCCTCTTGGGTGTACAGCCCAATCAAGATCATCAGTAATTATCCAAACGACGTGAAGACCTCTGGTCTTCAACCACCGTCTTCATCTTCGACACCACGTCGAATGAGTTATTCAGAATGGGATAAACCTGGTCTTTCTGAATAACTCGCGTATATAATAAACAAGTGTTACACAAGCACAACATACGCCTCATTCCAATTCAAAATATTCTTTTATTCAAATATTCTTGTACTTTGGGAAAGGTTCCCATTAATTTTATCAAAGATAAATTCTTTAAATTTATTCTTTAATCTTCTTTAAATATCGATTCAAACAAGTCGGTATTAGCGAACCACTCCGAAGTAATCATTTATTTTATTTCCCAATCCCAACCTATTCATCCCATGAAGTAAAACTGGTCATACTTCATATCTAACACCACGGTGTTATCGGTGAATTCAATTACCATTTCATGTTCAAATCTAATTTAAGATTTAACTATCGCCTGGAGAAAAACTGGTGATACTCCATTCTCGACCATTTCAATCTAATTAGAGATTCATTAAAACCCCACTTAGTTTTAATCTTTACAGAAATCAATATCCTATCTTTAACTGGGTTAAAGAACCAACGTCATTTAAAACACGGTTCACGATAAACCCAAAATTACATTCCATTAATTATCGGGTTAAAGAACCAGTGTTATTTAAAACACCGTTCACGATAAACCCAAAAATCAATCCCAATTCAATTCCAATCAAATATCATTTAGTTGGCACACTCCATTAAATCGAAATAAAAAGAATTAATCTTTTTCTCCACTAGGTTTAAGAAAAGTGTTAATGAAGACCCCATTCACGAAAACCCAAATCACATTTTACATTAAATACAAGGCACTGAATAGAAAATATATCGGCTTATATTCAATATCGAACTCTACGACCAACAAATATCGTATTGGAAATAATGATATATATATATATATCTTTCAAATTTCCATAACAATATCTGTATAATCAAGAAATCCAACATCGAAATATTCCGAAGACAATTTCGATTCAAATCCATTTCAATGCAATTATTGGAAATTCTGGTTATTTTCAAAACCATTTCAAATCCAATTTATTTATTTTAAAAATAAATAAATTATTATTCAAGTTCAAAACTAGTTCATTTCGATAAAAATCTATTTTTATCTTTTCAAATATGGAGTTTTTCATCCTAATTCTTCACAAATCATTTCTTATGATTTTACACAAATTATTATTATTTTTAATAATTTTATCAAGGCCCGTACAGTCGATTTCCATCAATGGCCATCGAACTGCACTTACAGCGACCTTTTTAAAATTTGATTTGGACATAATTCCAAATCCAACCGTTAGATTTCTAATTTCTTATATTCGTTAGAAAGCTCTTTTCGATACGAACCCAACGGTTCCGTTTTTAGGAAAATCCGACGGTCGGATCTCCTGCAATATCCATTCGAAGTCAATGGTCGAAATTCACGAACTGCCGCAGCGCGGCGTGTTCTATTCAGACCATTATATTATATATATAATATATATAATATATACTTCGTCGATTTCCCTTTAAAACGTATTTTATAAATCGTTTTAAATTCGTTTTCAAAGCGATTTCAACTTTACATTCAAATTCAAATCAAAATTGAATCTTTCCGATATAAATTCGTTTTAAATTCATTTAAAATCGATTTCCATTCTATTTCAATTTAATTTAAATTTCAATTCTATTCGAATTGCAATTCACTTTTATATTCATTTCAATTTGAATAAAATCGATATAAATATCATTCACGTCAAAATGGCGCAAATCTAATCAACACGGCTTTATATATATTTCTATTTTCAAATATTTCTATTTCAAATATTTCTATTTCAAATATTTCTTTTTCAAATATTTCTATTTCAAATATTTCTATTTCAAATATTTCCATTTCAAATATTTCTATTTCAAATGTTTCTATTTCAAATATTTCTTTTTCAAATATTTCTGTTTCAAAACTGGAATGAGGCCCAATCAATTACCATATAATGTTGATTATATGGGTTTTCTACAACACATGTATATATCTACAATGACAAATAATCAACCATCATCCAAAGTGCACCACACAACTGCATAAGCATTAAATATAAATAATTAACGCTTACACAGTCTGTCGACCAATCGATCGACATACAGCTAAATAATTGGGATTAGTGTACACCAAATATCATCCCAATACCCGTGTGGGGTTTCAAACAATCAAACACAGATTTTATTTGTGTAGTTGGACGATGTGTAAAATTTATCGTCCCAATCAATATCAATAAAATCAGTGTATATAAACAAATCACCGATTTGTTTATAAATATTTATTTTATATACATGTTAAAAATTCTATTTTTAACTATAAAATATTTCTAACTATATAATATTTTATTTCATTTCACATTACATCACACAATCAACTACACATCAAAATCAAACAAACAAGCATACAAGCCGTCCATGGTCTGTGGACGACGGGTGTCGGGTGCTACTAAACACCGTCTGCATCCTTGTATATATTTTAACTAGAAAATTAAATTAAAAGTGAGGAGTTCTCACCCAAGCTAAACCAAACGCCACGACTCTTCATATGTAGAAAATCTTTGCCACTCGCCTTTTGTCACTTTCGTCGTCTTCCAACGAGATCTGTTACACGCGGTTTACATTAAAAATCACATTTTTAATTTGCTTCACGTATAAAAATCCTATTTTTATCGAAGTGAAAATCATATTTTTGCTTCACTAGTGTATATATATATATATATAAAAATCAATTTTTATCTTCTCTACCTTATAAAAATTATATTTTTATAATTTTTACTTTATAAAGATCATATCTTTATATAAAAATCGCCTTTTTATTTTAAATCTCCTTATGTAAAAATTACATTTTTATTCTCTCTCGAATATAAAAATTATATTTTTATTCTTAAAGCCATATATAATTTACGTTCTTATGCGACTAAAAATCGAATTTTTTTCTATCTAACTAAAAATCTTATCTTTTCTTCATTAAAACTATAATCTTTACTTTGTTAAAAATATGATATTTTCTTCACTAAAAATTATATTTTTACTTCATTAAAAATCTAAACTTCATATTGATAAAAATTTAATCTTTACTTCATGAAAAATTTAATCTTTTCCCGAATAAAAATCCTAGCTTTAAACGAATAAAAATCTTTACTTTCATCTAAATAAAAAGCTAAACTTTGATTACCATTTTATTCATACAAATATATTAACTCTCCTTTATTAAAAAAAACAAATCTTTCTTTCATGAAGTTTCTTATATAAAGCACAAATTTTATACTGAAATAAATAGGTAGGTTTCAGTTTTAATAAAAGAAATAAAGAAGGGGGGAGGGAAAACTTATAGCGTTGGACAAAAAAGGGGGAAATGGCTTCGGGTTCGCGGATCGAGATGGGGGGGCCGCTCTGCAACTCGCGGTGGCGATGGGTGGTGCGTCGAAGTTAGGCGAATTAGGGTTTGGGAATAAGGCGCGGGGAAGAGGAGAGAGGGGCTGAGGAGGAAGGTCGAAGAAGGAGGGGGGTCGGCCTGAGGCGTGGGGGACTGGGTCGAGGATGTCTGACGATAATGGGGAGGGGCGGCGCCTCCATCAGCGGGGGAACGATCGTGTATCGGCGCTTCCCGATTTCTTTTTTTTGTTACGCGTTAGTGAGAAAATAAGGGCATTGACCATTGTATACTTATATATATATATATATTATTAATTTTATATTCCAAAGAGTACCTTTTTATTTCAAACTCGAAATCGAACCCACCGACTATCGTCCCTAGCTAATTACCCCTATTTTGAACACAATGGGATATGTATCAAAAGCCAGTTCGGCTGTTTCGATCAGTTTTCGTCCAAAATCAACATATAACTATATATATTGAATTTGAACGCGCATTTCAATTTACCGGGGTCACATACTAACTCGAAAAATTCCAGAAAAATATTTTCTAGCTTCGTATTGATGATACGGTCCTAACAAAACTAGTTTCATCAAATTCTGAGACCGTTTGAAAAATGACCGTTTTCCAGTCGATTAAAATCAACTGAAACTGGTCAAACGCGTTTTCCTTTGCCACGCTCACATATTGATTCGAAAAATTACGAAATTTGAAACCTAGCAATAACTTGACATCACGGATCCAACAAAAGTGGTTTCGTCGAAATCCGAGGTCGTTTGCAAAATTTCCATTTTTAAGGGCCCGAATTTCATAGCCACTATTCTGAATTTTCAACTGGACATATCTTTTGATTCCCGCTATGAAATTTTGATTTTTCAGATTCGTTGGAAAGACATTCTCAATTAGATTTAATATTTTTGGTTTCGTTAAAATCCGGTTTATTTTGAATCCTGTACATTCATTTGAAGTTTGAAATCGAAGTATCGAACTACCGCGCCATTTTCAATTCCTTTTATAATTTTAAATAATTACTTATATTCTAAGACGACCTATATAATATATACGTTCGAATTCTATTGAAAATAAATTTCTCGTCGCTATTATTTAAAATAATTCATTTTAAATATTCAAAATTCATTAAAATTGCCAAAATAAAAATTTTTAATTGGCTTAGATTTCCGGGTTATTACAGTAGGATTATATACCTTTCTTATATGCTCTCTTAACAACGTCGACTTATCATTTGCATACTCTATTTTTCATATGAAATCATATTAAAAATAAGATTTTGCATATGATTTTTTTAACAAGTAATACACTTCATACCTTGATGCAAACACATACATATACACACACATACAAATATCACTATACATATAAATTTGTGTGTGTTATTTATGCAGAAGAAAATTTTGTAACCAACGTAACCAATTATTACATTACAGTACAGCGATTCTATTGTTTTGTTACACTTAATTTTGAAGTTATGAGATTTTATATAATTTGTTAGTTACATAAAGTTTTATAATCGTGTCAAACAATATTGTCATCAAATTGATAAATATGCAATTATTTCTAACAATGCATGTTGATCGATTTGCTATATAGGCTATAACTAGAAACTATGGATAAAAGTTTGGTGGACTTGGATGGTAGTTCAGATGAATATAGACATAAACTGGATTTATTTTTGAATGTTGCTTTCGCGAAATCCACACAAAAAGATAAAATTATATGTCCTTATAAGAAGTGTTTCAATCGATATTTTAATTACAGAATAACTGTCGGTGGTCATCTTCTTTGGCATGGAATGGATCCCTTATATAGGACAACTCGTTGGACATATTATGGTGAATTTTACATAGATCAGAATGAACGGGAACAATGTATTAATCAAATTGATAACGTGGAAACAAATATTGGTAGCAATGAAGACGGTGGAGAAATCCGTCTTTTAACGTAAGTTATCCTTGCAGTTCTAGTAGGGTTTGGACTTTTTGGTTCACATTTATCCCTCTGGTGTTGTATTGTCTGTAAATTCATTCACTTGCACCCATTCTTTGACTGTTCCTTCTAAATGAAATCTTTTATATCCAGTGACCTTTCCTTTAGAAAACTATTTTGATCAATTTATTCAGATAGAATTTAACTTTTATATTCAGACTATCATAATAGACAATGGCATACTACTGTTCTTTGACTTTTCTATTCTGTTTACCATAATACACAATGATCAAGACATCAAAATTATACGACATACTACTGTGCTCTCTCTTTATTCGTTACCTGTAGCATGCATGAGTTACTCCAGTCGAATAACAATCAAATACACCAAAATTATATGACATGCTATTGATCTCTCAATCACTTCAACTATGTCTCCAACATCATTGGCTTTATCAAGCTGCCGAGAATGTTCAGCCATTTTAGTAGCTTCGACTGCATAAACCTTTTGGCTCCTGCTTGTGCACTCCATATAGCAAGTATACCAGTGCCCGTGGGAACATCCAACACAAAACCTTGTCTTTAAAGTGATGCTTATTCTGAATAAAGGAATTGAAGTAATATTAGTGTCACATCATAGATTATTTTTCATTTATGTTTCTAATATACTTGATATAATTTTTGACATACTATTTTAATTTTTGCATAAAATATTATGTGAATGTTCTCAACAAGGGAGTGCTTAAGATGGGGAATGAGCAGTTGCTGATGGATATGCAAATCTAATCAAGTTCCATTTATATTAGTTAGCATGTTTTTTTAAAGTTAGATCTTGTATCTTTTTGGTCATCATTTTCAGTACATATGTACTTGCCTGCGTTGTAAAACTTTGCTGGATTTCCCCTGCTGTAGTAATAAAAAGTATGTTTTGGCACTGTTAAAGCTTGGCTGTCCTCTTTTTTATTTTTATACTTATGTGTGAAGCAGAATGTGTGAAAGTATGTAGAATGGGTACGGTTGTATGAGCTGGCCACTGTTAATTTAATATGGGCACATATGGCCAAATTTGCATCTGTAAAGATTGCTCAATACTTACAAAGGGAAGTACATGTTTTTTCTTTGTTGAGTACTTCATTTATAAAAAAATCCATGCTTTTCAAATCTCCTACTAGCTTGTGAACCTGACATGCCATAATTGGCTGAGAACCACCTTAATTTTACTTGTGTCCATAAATATAAGTGTGATAAACAATGTTAGACTGCAAAAATAATATAGTCTAGTAGTTAGTAATGTCAGGTCAGTCCACATAATTTAAGAAGGTAAACACTTTGTTAAATGCACAAATGGCTTTTAAAATATTTTCATGCAAACACTTTGTTAAATGCACCTCATATTGTTAATTTTACTTGTGTCCTTATAATTATCTGTTCTTACATGATCCTTTACTGATGAACAAGAAAGTACATGTTGGTAGCTCTGCCTTTCTTAAGTCTAAAAGAAGATCACTGGAAAAGAGGAATGCTAGACATATATGATCTTAACATACATAATTTATGTTGCACATGTGAACTGCATTTTACATTAAAAAAAAAGTAAAAGGTAAAAGATAAAACATCCTTTTTAAGAGAGGGTATAAAGAGAAATCAACAGGTACACTAAGCACAAATTTTTATTATATGCACTCTTGTTCTTTTTTAACCGTTCACTTATAGGAGCTATATGCGGTATTGGGTTTATTGTGAATTTAGTGCTGAAATTTTATCTTTATTGTTTATTGTAAATTTTGTGCTAAAATTTTATTTATTGTATTCATTTTATTTATTATTTTATAACATGAATACATTATCTTTCTAATTGCATTACTTTTTTCATTTACAAAATATAACAGGCATAAGTAAAGTTCTTGCTAATGCAGAAACCTACTTCAAGATGTCTTTTATAAAGACGCTTTATGGAAACCAATACTAGTATCTTACTTCTCATTTAAATTTAATACATCATAAACAGTTATCTTTGTAAAACTAGCATATTATTAGGATTTATGTTGTTAAACTTAGAAGACACATATTTTAGAAATAACCTCATTTACTTTTGATTCATGAAGAAATACTTGCATAGGTAAGTGAAGCATATGGCTTCTTTCACATTAAAGTACCAAAATACATTTGAAAAGGGAAAATCTGGAAAGTAAGCCTATGTGATCCCTTGTTTGGAAAATAGCACATACAAGCAAAAAAAAAAAAAAAAAAAAAAAAATCGAGGAAGTACTTCCATGTGCCGCTGAAAAATATGTAAGTATTTCGAATTTTTTTATTATCAAGCTCTAGTTTGTGATGTTTATTTGTTAACTCAATGACATTGATCGGATCTATTTGTTAACTACTGACTGTTTATTTAAAATTCGATAATTTATGATTTTCTTTTAACTGAAATTGTGCTTAGTCAATGATTGCAACTTTTTAACATCTAACTCACGAAATATAACTCATTGACATTGCTATTTCAAATGGTGAGCCGACTGGCTCAGTTTACTGACCTTGGTCAGTTACATTATTATGGTGCATGTTGATAAACTAAGCCAGGTATGGTGCATATTACAACTTACAAGGCTATTATTATGGTATGTTGATAAATTTTATTATGGGTCAGTTACAAGGCTATTATTATGGATCAGTTACACTATTATTATGGCTCAGTTACAGGGTTCACTAAACTGAGCCAAGGAATGGTGCATGTTGATAAATTTTATTATGTATGCTTACTTCTTTTTCTTAATTTAGAAACTGATGCATATTATTATGAGGGGTAGTAGGGAAAACTCTTAACATCTTCATCTATGACATACTCATATTAGTTTATTACAATTGGAAGCAAGTTTATATGAAGCTGGTTCGAAACTTACTTCTTGAAGCACATAGTTGACAGTTTCCAGTTCCCCCTCCCATTTCTTTTAGTTGATTTGTGGCCTTTATACTTATTATTTCAGCATGTCTGCTTTGCAAAAGTTATGTAGTGTTGAAGCTTTAAAATTATGTGATTTCATTTGTATAAAAGTTGAGAAATACAGTTTTTTGTGAAGTGTTAGAAAACCTGGACCACTTGGCTCTGTAAACAAGCCCCTAGGCGAAAGCCTGGACCATTGTTTTGAAAGGAAAAAGCACATGCAAGATGTTTTCGTATTTACTGAGCCATAGACTCTGTAAAATGAGCCACTCGGCTCAGGTTTACTGAGTCGAGTGGCTCTGTTTACTACGCCGAGTGGCTCAGTTTACTGAGCCATAGGCTCAGTTTACACTGAGCCGAGTGGCTCAGTAAACAAAGCCACTCGGCTCAGGTTTACTGAGTTAGGTCAGTAAACAGAGCTAGGCTCAGTAAACAGAGCCACTCGGCTCAGTAAACCTGAGCCTGGGCCGAGTGGCTCAGTTTTACGAAGTCTACAAGGCTCAGTAAAACTGAGCCACTCGGCTCAGGCTCTGGTTTACTAAGTAATCAGTTTACACTGTTCTTTGTTTGTTTTTTTTAATCATGCTGGCTCGGTAAACTTTCTTTGTTTATTAATCAGGCATGGACTCATATCATTATATTTGTTGAGCATCGTAGGCTTTGGTTGAAGCAGCGGAAGCAAGACAAAGATTAGAAGGTGGCGATGATACTCTAAATCTAGATAATTTTGAGAAAGATTCCATTGCCAAAAATTTTGGAGAAGATAAAAGAAGTTATTGTCATGCTATCAGCTCTACGTGCAAATGTAAAGCAAGTAAAAATAGCACAAGCTTCAAAAGCAAATACCACGGCAGAAGAGAATGCAGCTGAACAACAATTAGCTAAATTGGAGAACTTATCGTATGCGTTTTGTGTAATGGTTGCATGTTAAATTATGATATTTAGATGTTATTTGATATTTGTTTTGGATGATGAATAGTTGTATGTTAAATTGTGATAGTTTGATGTTTGTCGAAATGGAATTTGCTTTAGGATGCAAACTGTGTTATGTTGTATATGCTTATTGATATATGTTTTATGAAAGCAGTTGAAGCATATTATGATTGTTAGTAGTTTAAAGGAATTACCTACTGTGGAGCTGGTATAATATTTACGTTTGTAACAGTTATAACTGTTATTAATTTTATTATATGAAATAGACATCGTTATATACTAACAGTATTAACTGTTACAAGTTTCATATTTGTAACAGTAATTACTGTTATAATAATAAATTTTATAACAGTAATAGCTGTTACAATGTACGTTCTTTATAACGGTTATAACCGTTCCAATATACATCCTTTGTATTGGTTATAACTGTTACAATATTCGTTACAACAGTTTGTCACGTATGTCGTTGTAACGGTTATAACTGTTACAAAGTTGAATATTAACGGTAATAACTGTTATTAAAACCCTTTTCTGGTTTTGTGATATTAATAAAATTATATGATATAAGATTATAAAACATATAAACATATACATACATATATATATATATATATATATATATATTTGAAATCATAAGTAAAACCTATAATAATTTGAAATCATTTAGAGAAGGAGTTTAATAATTGTTTTGAAAAGAAATTTGAAATCAGAATTCGAAAGTGCTAACCGAGAGTTTTACATATATACTAGACTCTATTTCCTGACAATCTTGATCTCCTGAAATCTTGATTATCTTGATAATCATGAGTCTTGAATTCCTTGATATCTTGAATCTCTAATACTGTACAGTCTTCAATATTTATATCGTGCACATATATATCCTATATATATATTCTGGACAAAATATGTTAGTATATATTTTATAATCAATAATGTAAATAATTGAAACAAGGTTGTTGTCATCAAAATTCCATTCTCCAACAATGTACATAGATAATATATGGTATGTAGAAAAGTAAATATCTATTACTTAACAAATGGTGCATCTTCCACAATTATAAAGAATATATGTATGTGCTACATGTTAATCTCAATCATTTAACTATTCTTTTACATATTTTCGAGCAGATCGGCCATGTTTTTAAAAAATAGATAACATTGCTTGAGAATCATCATGATCAATTTCTTTATCATTAGGCGTAGTGCTTTTAGATGATAAGCTCACGTGATCGATAAAATAATGAGAGAAAAATATGAAGCTTCTTCTTTGACATATAATTTGTAAATAGAACCTTCAACTCGTGCTTTATGTCTCATTATATTCTTTAAATGATATAAGTACATGTTTGCAACTATTTAAAATTATAATATATGTATACACACACACGTCCGCAGCTCTAGTGCGGGTGGTGGGGATTCCTAGCTCCCAAGGAAGATGGAGAGGGTTCGATTCCCACCTCATGTACTTTAGTTCAAATAAGGGGGCTTATCATGTGCATAAGCCTGATGACCCCACGGACCGGGTTAGGTGCACTAGGGGGAGTTTTACGGCAGTGTTAGTTTCTCCCTTGAAAAAATTCAATATGTATATATATAATCAAACTAACATTTAACATACTAAATATTAATATCTCTCAAATGGACGCACTGTTCATATTGCAGAAGTCCTTAAAGACGCGCTTCAGATGAAAGATGAATAAGTAAATATTCCATTACATTGAACCAAGTTGAAGAAATATTTTCTTTAGTTTACAAAGCAGTATAAGGATTACATTGAAACGACCCGAAATCCCCCTTACGGGAAATCACAGATTGAGTTGAGGACAAGACATATCGGAACCCAAACAGAAGAACATTTCATTGGTAATTACAACACTTCCATCAGAATACAAGAATATATAGAGTATGAATCAATATTACACATCATAAAATATCAGAGATTACATAGCAGCGGAAAATAATACAATACACAACTGAAAGAGATATACGGATACAAAGCTTTCCGGATATCATTCCAGCTGTAAACCAGGATCCTGTGAATATAAATCTGCAAAACCAAAACTACTAACTGCCCGTGCAGAAAATAAGGGCACCCAGAGTTTAGGTTAAAACAATAAACTCCAGGTCAGTCATGTGACAGGTGTGAGAACTAAAACAAGTATTAGTTTTTATTTTAAAGTTAGGTAGATCAAGGAACCACGCCGTATAACACGGAACGGGTTTACTCCTAAGAATACCAGTGCATAAAACAACAGCGCAATGCTAAATAAAGAAAAATGAAGCTATTATAAGACCCGGGTCCAATCACACAATGCAACACAAGCCGGAGGATAGGGTTTTACCTTATAATAGCCAAAGAATGCTTGATACGCTAAAAACAAATCATTTGATACTATAATATGTGTATAGTGTCAAAACAATTTCAATCATAAGTATTAATCATAGACGGCATGGGTACCATATATCATGTCGCCGATACTAGGCTCTACAATCAAAACCGCAAATGTCACGTATTGGTAGTTGGATTTACATCTGTGAATCAAGACAAAAGATAGTCCTCATCGATTCGAGACTGTCTAGCCCGATCCTCAGGAGTCAGACATAAGTGATCCCTTGGAACGTCAGGGCCTGTCCACCGATGTGGATTAAAATGCCTGAACACTGCGTTTCCCCGCCTTTTGGGGCGTAAATGAGCCAACGAATGACTCCATCGGTCCCGGATCGATCGATATAACCGAGGCGCCTCGCAACAGCAATAACCACACAGGTGAAAATAATATAAATGTCAGCCAGTTTAAGCACTGACACCACCTCTAGCTAGAAAGAAACGCATGTTCTCCCTGAGGTCCTCTCCCGTTTCTGGTTCACAACCGGGGTGTGAGGCTCGTGAATCAATGCTACACAAAGCTATGCTACACAAGCCGTGCATTGATCATCAACCACAAGACTTTGCTTTTCAACAGAAGCCTTGATCATTTGCCACTTAGGCATGCCACACAGACAATTCACTCCATGCGATTGATATCCATCAATATATAACCCCTGAGCTTGTACGTCTCAGAGAAGGGCGTTAAGCAAGAGAATAAATTCTCCGCCGCCAAATAGATATATATTTAATAGAAATCAATCACACAGAATAAAATCCAATGTCAGACACACAGTCCATTTACAAGTCCGTTCTAGGTCTGAACGAAACTAGAGGCACCTTGTACCTCGCATATCCATCGATCTCCAAGTATGTCTGGACGATCACCAATTGATTCCCCCCTCTTGGGTGTACAGCCCAATCAAGATCATCAGTAATCACCCAAACGACGTGAAGAGCTCCGGCCTTCAACCACCGTCTTCCTCTTCGACACCACGTCGAATTAGTTATTCAGAATGGGATAAACCCGGTATTTCTGAATAACTCGCGTATATAATAAACAAATGTTACACAAACATAACATATACCTCATTCCAATTCATCAGTCACTAACCGTAAATTAGCAAGAGAATAATTCCCCAAACATTAACCCCGAAGGCCGAAACCAACATCAGATCAATACCCAGGAAACCATTCCTCTTTGCTAACCTATAGTTAGTTTCTAAATTTCACATTCTTAGGGAAAATTCCCATTAATTTTATCAAAGATAAATTCTTTTAAATTTATTCTTTAATCTCCCTTTGAATATCACTTCAAACTAGTCGGGATTAGCAAACCACACCGAAGTAATTATTTATTTTATTTCCCAATCACAACCTATTCATCCCAAGGAGCAAAACTGGTAATACTCCATATCTAACACCACGGTGTTATCGGTAAATTCAATTACCATTTCACGTTTAAATCTAGTTAAAGATTCAACTATCGCTTGGAGCAAAACTGGTGATACTCCATTCTCGATCATTTCAATCTAATTAAAGATTCATTAAAACTCCACTTAGTTTTAATCTTTAACTGGGTTAAAGAATCAATGTCATTTAAAACATGGTTCGCGATAAACCCAAAATCACATTCCATTTCAATTAGTCCCTAACCATAAATTAGCAAGTGAGCAATTCCCTAAGTATTAACCCCGAAGGCGGAAACCAACATCAGATGAATACCCAAGAAACCATTCAACTTAACTAATCTCCAGTTAGCTTCTGATTTTCTTAACTCCATTGGATCTTAGAACAGTATTATTAAAGATACCGTTCACGACAACCCAAAATCAATTCAAATTCAATTCCAATTAAATACCATTTAATTGGTACACTTCATTAAATCTTAATAAAAAGATTTAATCTTTTTCTCAACTGGGTTTAAGAACAGTGTTAATGAAGACACCATTCACGACAAACCCAAATCACATTTGATATTAAATACAAGGATCTAAATAGAAAATATATCGGCTTATACCTAATCTAATTCTACGACCAACAAATATCGTATTGGAAATAACGATATATATATATATCTTTCAAATTCCCATAACAATATTTGTATCATCATGAAATCCAACATCGAAATATCCCAAAGACAATTTCGATTCAAATCCATTCCAATTCAATTACTGGAAACTCTGGTTACTTTGAAAACCATTTCAAATCCACTTTTTTTATTTTAAAAATAAATAAATTATTATTATAGTTCAAAACTAGTTCATTTCAATAAAAATCTATTTTTATCTTTACAAATATGGAATTTTTCATCCCAATTCTTCACAAATCATTTCTTATGATTTTACACAAATTATTATTATTTTTAATAATTTTATCAAGGCCCGTACAGTCGATTTCCATCAACGGCCATCGAACTACACTTACATCGATCTTTTCCAAATTTTATTTGGACATAATTCCAAATCCAACCGTTAGATTTTTAATTTCTAATATTCGTTAGAAATCTCTTTTTGATACAAACCCAAGGTTCCGGTTTTAGGAGAATCCGACGGTCGAAGTCAATGGTCGAAATTCGCGAACTGCCGCGGCGCGTTCTATTCAGGCCATTATATAATATATATATTATATATATATATTTCGTCGATTTCCTTTCAAAACGTATTTTATAAATCGTTTTAAATTCGTTTTCAAAACGATTTCCACTTCATATTCAATTTCAAATCAAAATTGAATATTCCACATCATCGATATACAAATGATAATATTTTTAAAACGTTATATTTTGAAATCACTTTCTTTTCTATATTCATTATAAAAATGAATAAAATCGATATAAATATCGTTCACGTCAAAATGGTGTCAATCTAATCAACACAACTTCTATTCAACACATGAAATTATTTTATTTCAACACATTAAATTATTTTATTTCAACACATGAAATTATTTTCTATTCAACACATGAATTTATTTTCTATTCAACACATGAATTTTTATTCTATTCAACACATGAATTTATTTTATAATATTCCTTATTTTCCAAATCGGAATGAGGCCCAATCAATTACCATATAATGCTAATTATATGGATTCCCTAAAACACATGTATATAATAGCAACGATGAATCATCAACCATCATCCAGAGTGCATTCTACACTGTATAAGCATCAAATTTAAATACTCAACGCTTATAACAGCCTGTCAATCAATCGATCGACATACAACTAATTATTGGGATTAGTGTATGTCCAATCTCATCCCAACACCCGTATGGGGTTTTAAACAATCAAACACAGATTTAATTTGTGCAGTTGGGCGATGTGTAAAATTTATTGTCCCAATCAATATCAGTCAAATCGGTGTACATAAAAAAATCGTTCAATTTGTAAATGAATATATATTTTATTTCAACACATGAATATATATTTTATTTCAACACAATCAACAGTTAAATTTCACAATACAGCAACCAAACAAACAAGTCATCCATGGTCTGTGGACGATGGGTGTCGGGTGCTACTAAGCACCGTCTGCATCCTAGTATATATTTCAACTAAAAATCAAAATAAAATTGAGGAGTTCTCACCGACTAGCTAAACCAAACACCACGACTATTCATATGTAGAAAATCTTCGCCGCTCGCCTTTTGTCACTTTCGTTGTCCGCATCCACTACATATATAAAATTCGCATCTTTATATTGTTGCTATGTATATAAAAATCACATTTTTATAACGACACTATATGAATAAAAATTCTATTTTTATTTCGAAACCCTACGTATAAAAATCGTATTTTTATGTTGCTACATCTATAAAAATCTCTTCTTTATATTTAAAAATAAATAAAAATCTCTTCTTTATATTTAAAAAATCAAATCTTTACTAAGTAAAAATAAAATATTTCCCTTCGCTAACTTCATAGAAAAACCGAATCCTTTTATATAAAATTTCATATCATTGTTAAATTAAAACTAATGTATTAAATACAAAAATCGCTATCTTTATATAAGTAAATTATATAAATAAAAATTAGAAAATAAAAGTGTATTATAACTAAATAAAATAACAATAATAAAAACTAAAATATACTCACAGTGTTCGCCAGAAAAAAGGGGGGGCTGCTGCGTTCGCCGGAGGGGGCGCCTTAGGGTCAGGGTAGAGGGAAAGGGGGCGGCGGCGGTTGTAGCAGTCGGCGGTGGAGGGGTTGGGGAAGCACGACTTCAGCAGGAAAGAGAGGGAAAGTCGGAGGGAGGAGAAGAGGTGGAAGAGAAGGGGAAGTGGCGTCGAGAGGCGGGGGGGGGGGGGGATCGCGATGGTGGTGGCTGGGCGCGCCCTCCGTTCATTGTTTTTTTTTCTATTTCGATCTGAAGAGTAATGGAGGGGGTGAGAGAAGTTATAGGAGAGGGGTTCCCAAATTTTAATAATATTTTTTTTTCAAAAAGGTAACATTTAAATTCGAACTCGAAATGAGACCCACTGCTTGTCGTCTCTAGCACATTACCCCATTCCGAACACAATGGGAAATGCCACGTAGGCAGATTCAACCGTTTCGATCAGTTTCCGTCAAAATCAAAATATAAATCTATATATTGATTTTGAATGCGCATTTCAATTTACCGAGGCCACATACTAACTCTAAAAATTTCTGAAAAAATATTTTCTAACTTCTTATTGATGATACGGTCCTAACAAAACTAGTTTCGTCGAATTCTGAGACCGTTTGAAAAATGGCCATTTTCAGGTCGATTAAAATCAACTGAAACTGGTCAAACACGTTTTACTTCGCCACGCTCACATATTGATTCGAAAAATTACGAATTTTGAAACCTAGAAATAATTTGACATCCCGGATCCAGCAAAAGTGGTTTCATCGAAAACCAAGGTCATTTGCAAAATTTCCATTTTTAAGGGCCAGAATTCCATAGCGACTATTCTGAATTTTCAACTAGTCGTAACTTTTGATTCCCGCTATGAAATATCAATTTTTCGGATTCGTTGGAAAGATATTCTCAATTAGATTCTAATATTTTTGGTTTCACTAAAATCCGGTTTACTTTGAATCCTGTACATTCATTTGAACTTTGAAATCGAAATTATCGAACTACCGCGCCATTTTCAATTCCTTTTATAATTAAAATAAATATTTTATTCTAACGACTATCTATATAGATATATACGTTCTATTTCTATTCGAAATAAATTTCTCGTCGTTATTATTTAAAATAATTCATTTTGAATATTCAAAATTCATCAAAATTGCCAACATAAAAACTTTAAATTGGCTTAGATTTCCGGGTTATTACAATCTCCCCCACTTAAAACTTTTCGTCCCCGAAAAGGAATGAAGCCGAAAGTTGTTTCACAAATCAACTCAACTTTCACTATTTCCATTACGGCTTAAGTTCTTCAACTTTTCAGTTTCTAAGAACTTTTCAAAAATTTCAAAAATTTGGCTAACACCCTAAATTTTTGAAAAATTTCGCCATAACCTCCCCTGCACCGAGGACTTCGAGGTATTTCAAATAGCCTCCATGGCCCTCATCAATCCAAAAAGAAAAATAAACAGCCAAGCGGCTAGCCTATCGGCTCATAAAATCATCCAAAACCCAATAAATTAGTAAACATGTACCTATTTGTCGGGCAAACAATTTTATTCTTCAGCTCTAGCCTCCTTGCTATGACCTGTTCAATGTAAGTACATGTATATGCATGCATTTGTAATCAGTTTTCAATACAGTTCAATATTTGATTCAATTTGGCATAATGGTTCAAAATTATCAAACCAATAATCAAACAACACAACCATCAATCGATTAGTTGATTAGCTTTTCAAATTTATAACTTTGAATACATAGTCAAAAAATAACTTTTTTGGTGCCAAATCACAACAATAAGCCCTATCTAATTTTGGTTCTCACACCAGTCAATTGGAAATATATAAATATCACACTTTCGTCACTCGAACATAAATTCTTACGACGAGTACTGAATCAGCAGAATCATCTTCGGGCCACTAGAGTATGATTCTATATCTATCCAGTATATTAAAACTTCGAATATACGTTTGCAAGGCGTATATTCAAAATCTTTATATATTGGATTGTCCAAATTCAATACAAATAATTATTCAAATACGTATAAAACGATTTAAATTTTCAAAACAAAAATTGTTTTCATTTTAAAAATATACTCTTCACACTCGTTCTAGAATACATCTCTAAGGAGTCATTCTCATTGAATATTACTAATCCAATTTCTGATGAATTCTTTCGTTCGGTTCTAATATGTCTTGTTCTCCAAGCTCTGTAAACCAAAGCTCGGATACCACGATGAAACGACCCGAAATACCCCTTACGGGAAATCACGGATTGAGTTGAGGACAAGATATATCGGAACGCAAACAGAAGAACATTTCATTGTTATTTTACAACAATTCCATCAGAATACAAGAATATACAGAGTATGAATTAATATTACACATCATAAAATATCAGAGATTACAATACATTACATAGCAGCGGAAAATAATACAATACACAACTGAAGGAGATATACGGATACAAAGCTTTTCGGATATCATTCCAGCTATAAACCAGGATCCTGTGAATATAAATCTGCAAAACCAAAACTACTAGCTGCCCGTCGGGAAATAAGGGCACCCAGAGTTTAGGTTAAAACAATAAACTCCAGGTCAGTCATGTGACTAACTAAAACAAGTATTAGTCTTTATTTTAAAGTTAGGTAAATCAAGGGACCACGCCGCATAACACGGAACGGGTTTCCTCCCAAGAATACCAGTGCATAAAACAACAGCGCAATGCTACATAAAGAAAAATGAAGCTATTATAAGACCCAGGTCCCATCATACAATGCAACACAAGCTGGAGGATAGGGTTTTACCTTATAATAGCCAAAGAATGCTTGATACGCTAAATTTCATCTTTTATTATTACTATAAGTGTATAGTGTCAAAACAATTTCAATCATAAGTATTAATCATAGACGACATAGGTACCATATATCATGTAGCCGATACTAGGATCTACAATCAAAACTGCAAATGTCACGTATTGGAAGTTGGATTTCCATCTATGAACCGAGGCAAAAGATAGTCCTTACTGATTCGAGACTGTGTAGCCCGAGCCTCAGGAACCAGACACAGGTGAGCCCTTGGATCGTCAGGGCCGGTCCACCGATGTGGATTAAAATGCATGAACACTGCGTTTCCCCGCCCTTTGAGGCGTAAATGAGCCAACGAATGACTCCATCGGTCCCAGATCGATCGATATAACCGAGG
This sequence comes from Allium sativum, assembly GCA_030737875.1. Classification (NCBI taxonomy): domain Eukaryota; kingdom Viridiplantae; phylum Streptophyta; class Magnoliopsida; order Asparagales; family Amaryllidaceae; genus Allium; species Allium sativum. Next base: position 623,208,556 of record CM060910.1, read on the forward strand.
TGCCTCGCAACAACAACAACCACACAGGTGAAAATAATATAAATGTCAGCCAGTTTAAGCACTGACACCACCTCTAGCTAGAAAGAAACGCATGTGCTCCATGAGGTCCTCTCCCGTTTCTGGTTCACAACCGGGGTGTGAGGCTCGCGAATCAACGCTACACAAAGCTATGCCACATAGGCCGTGCTTTGATCATCAACCACTGGACTTTGATTTTCAACAGAAGCCTTGATCATTTGCCACTTAGGCATGCCACACAGGCAATTCACTCCATGCGATTGATATCCATCAATATATAACCCCTGAGCTCGTACATCTCAGAGAAGGGCGTTAAGCAAGAGAATAAATTCTCCGCCGCCAAACAGATATATATTTAATAGAAATCAATCACACAGAATAAAACCCAATTTCAGACACATGGTCCATTTACAAGTTCGTTCTAGGTCTGAACGAAACCGGAGGCACCTTGTACCTCACATATCCATCGATCTCCAAGTACGTCTGGACGATCACCAACTGATTCCCTCCTCTTGGGTGTACAGCCCAATCATGATCATCAGTAATCACCCAAATGACGTGAAGACCTCTGGTCTTCAACCACCGTCTTCCTCTTCGACACCACGTCGAATCAGTTATTCAGAATGGGATAAACCTGGTCTTTCTGAATAACTCGCGTATATAAGAAACAATTGTAATAGAAACACAACATACGCCTCATTCCAATTCATCAGCCACTAACCGTAAATTAGCAAGAGAATAATTCCCCAAACATTAACCCCGAAGGCCGAAACCAACATCAGGAAACCATTCCTCTTAGCTAACCTACAGTTAGTTTCTAAATTTCACATTCTTAGGGAAAGTTCCCATTAGTTTTATCAAAGATAAATTCTTTTAAATTTATTCTTTAATCTCCCTTTGAATATCACTTCAAACTAGTCGGGATTAGCGAACCACACCGAAGTAATTATTAATTTTGTTTCCCAATCCCAACCTATTCATCCCTAGGGGCAAAACTGGTAATACTCCATATCTAACACCACAGTGTTATCGGTAAATTCAATTACCATTTCACGTTTAAATCTATTTAAAGATTGAACTATTGCTCGGAGCACAACTGGTGATACTCCATTCTCGATCATTTCAATCTAATTTAAGATTCATTAAAACTCCACTTTGTTTTAATCTTTAACTGGGTTAAAGAATCAATGTCATTTAAAACACGGTTCGCGATAAACCCAAAATCACATTCCATTCTATCAGCTTTTAACCGTAAAATAGCAAGTGAGCAATTCCCTAATTATTAACCTCGAAGGCTGAAACCAACAGCAGATCAATACCCAAGAAACCATTCAACTTAACTAATCTCCAGTTAGCTTCTGATTTTCTTAACTCCATTGGATCTAAGAACAATATTATTAAAGATACCGTTCACGACAACCCAAAATCAATTCAAATTCAATTCCAATTAAATACCATTTAATTGGTACACTTCATTAAATCTAAATAAAAAGATTTAATCTTTTTCTCAATTGGGTTTAAAAACATTGTTAATGAAGACACCATTCACGACAAACCCGAATCCCATTTGATATTAAATACGAGGCTCTGAATAGAAAATATATCGGCTTATATTCAATATCAAATTCTACGACCAACAAATATCGTATTGGAAATAACGACATAAATATATCTTTCGAATTCCCATAACAATATCTGTATCATCACGAAATCCAACATCGAAATATCCCAAAGACAATTTCGATTCAAATCCATTCCAATTCAATTATTGGAAATTCTGATTACTTTTAAAACCATTTCAAATCCACTTTATTTATTTTAAAAATAAATAAATTACTATTATAGTTCAAAACTAGTTCATTTCAATAAAAATCAATTTTTATCTTTACAAATATGGAATTTTTCATCCCAATTCTTCACAAATCATTTCTTATGATTTTACACAAATTATTATTATTTTTAATAATTTTATCAAAGCCCGTACAGTCGATTTCCATCAACGGCCATCGAATTGCACTTACAGCGACCTTTTCCAAAATTGATTTGGACATAATTCCAAATCCAACCGTTAGATTTCTAATATCTAATATTCGTTAGAAAGATGTTTTCGATACGAACCCAACGGTTCTGGTTTTAGGAGAATCCGACGGTCGGATCTCCCGTAATATCCATTCGAAGTCAATTGTCAAAATTCGCGAACTGCCGCGGCACGTTCTATTCAGGCCATTATATATAATATATATATATATATATATATATCATCTATTTCCTTTCAAAACGTATTTTATAAATCGTTTTAAATTCGTTTTCAAAACGATTTCCACTTTATATTCAATTTCAAATCAAAATTGAATATTCCACATCATCGATATACAAATGATAATATTTTCAAAACGTTATATTTTGAAATCACTTTCTTTTCTATATTCATTATAAAAATTAATAAAGTCGATATAAATATCGTTCACGTCAAAATCGCGTCAATCTAATCAACACGGCTTTTATTCAACACATGAAATTATTTTATTTCAACACATGAAATTATTTTCTATTCAACACATGAATTTATTTTCTATTCAACACATGAATTTTTATTCTATTCAACACATGAATTTATTTTATAATATTCCTTATTTTCCAAATCGGAATGAGGCCAAATCAATTACCATATAACGCTAATTATATGGATTCCCTACAACACATGTATATAATAGCAATGATGAATCATCAACCATCATCTAGAGTGCATTCTACACTGTATAAGCATCAAATATAAATACTCAACGCTTATAACAGCCTGTCAATCAATCGATCGACATACAGCTAATTATTGGGATTAGTGTATGTCCAATCTCATCCCAACACCCGTGTGGGGTTTCAAACAATCAAACACAGATTTAATTTTTGCAGTAGGGCGATGTGTAAAATTTATCGTCCCAATCAATATCATACAAATCGGTGTACATAAACAAATCGTTCGATTTGTAAATGAATATGTATTTTATTTCAACACATGAATATATATTTTATTTCAACACAAGAATATATATTTTATTTCAACACATGAATATATATTTTATTTCAACACAATCAACAGTCAAATTTCACAACACAACAACCAAACAAACAAGTCATCCATGGTCTGTGGACGACGGGTGTCGGGTGCTACTAAGCACCGTCTGCATCCTAGTATATATTTCAACTAAAAATCAAAATAAAAGTGAGGAGTTCTCACCAACTAGCTAAACCAAACACCACGACTCTTCATATGTAGAAAATCATCGCCGCCGCCTTTTGTCACTTTTGTTGTCCGCATCCACTACATATATAAAATTCGCATCTTTATATTGTTGCTGTGTGTATAAAAATCACATTTTTATAACTACGCTATATGGATAAAAAATCTATTTTTATTTCGAAACCCTATGTATAAAAATCGTATTTTTATGTCGCTACATCTATAAAAATCACTTCTTTATATTTAAAAATAAATAAAAATCTCTTCTTTATATTTAAAAAATCAAATCTTTAATAAGTAAAAATCAAATCTTTCCCTTCGCTAACTTCATAGAAAAACTGAATCCTTTCATATAAAATTTCATATCATTGTTAAATTAAAACTAATAGATTATATATAAAAATCGCTATCTTTATATAAGTAAATTATATAAATAAAAATCAGAAAATAAAAGTGTATTATAATTAAATAAAATAAAAATAATAAAAATTAAAATATACTCACTGTGTTCGCCAGAAAAAAAGGGGGGTTGCTGCGTTCGCCGGAGGGGGCGCCTTAGGGCCAGGGTAGAGGGAAAGGGGGCGGTGACGGTTGTAGCAGTCGGCGGTGGAGGGGTTGGGGAAGCACGGCTTCAGCAGGAAAGAGAGGGAAAGTAGGAGGGAGGAGAAGAGGTGGAAGAGAAAGGGAAGTGGCGGGGAGAGGAGGGGGGAATCGCGATGGTGGCGGCTGGGCGCGCCCTCCGTTCGTTGTATTTTTTTTTCTATTTCGATCTAAAGAGTAACGGAGGGGGAGAGAGAAGTTATAGGAGAGGGTTTGACTAATTTTAATAATATTTTTTTATTTTTTTAAAAGGTAACTTTTAAATTCGAACTCGAAATGAGACTCACCGCCTGTCGTCTCTAGCACATTACCCCCATTCCGAACAAAATGGGATATGCCACGTAGGCAGATTCGACCGTTTCGATCAGTTTTCGTCAAAATCAAAATATAAATCTATATATTGATTTTTGAATGTGCATTTCAATTTACCGGGGCCACATACTAACTCCAAAAATTCTTGAAAAATATTTTCTAACTTCGTATTGACGATACGATCCTAACAAAACTAGTTTCGTCGAATTCTGAGACCGTTTGAAAAATGGCCATTTTCAGGTCGATTAAAATCAACTAAAACTGGTCAAACGCATTTTACTTCGGCACGCTGACATATTGATTCGAAAAATTACGAATTTTGAAACCTAGCAATAATTTGACATCCCGGATCCAACAAAAGTGGTTTCGTCGAAAACCGAGGTCGTTTGTAAAATTTCCATTTTTAAGGGCCAGAATTCCATACCGACTATTCTAAATTTTCAACTAGACGTAACTTTTCATTCCCGATATGAAATTTCAATTTTTTGGATTCATTGGAAAGATATTCTCAATTAGATTCTAATATTTTTGGTTTTGCTAAAATCCGATTTATTTTGAATCCTGTACATTCATTTGAACTTTGAAATTGAAATTATCGAACTATCGCGCCATTTTCAATTCCTTTTATAATTAAAATAAATATTTATATTCTAACAACTATCTATATAAATATATACGTTCTATTTCTATTCGAAATAAATTTCTTGTCGTTATTATTCAAAATAATTCATTTTAAATATTCAAAATTCATCAAAATTGCCAAAATAAAATTTTTAAATTAGCTCAGATTTCCGGGTTATTACATACATCCTCAAGATTAGTAGATGATAAGCTCCTCGTAAAACTAACTAGGTTTCGTTATAACCATTCAAAATTTTATGGGCAATAGTTCTTTTGAAGAGATGGATAACAAATTTTCTATCATAATATGATAACCTTGGCTTTTCATCCCACTAAATTTGTTGTTCTTATAGTCGACACATCTATGTAGAAGAAATACCATCGTGAAATCTTAATCCGTCCTTCCATTTTAAAATTAATTTAATTTGGTTATTGTCTAACTCATAACATGCTTTTGGTTTTTTAGTATTATTTGACTTGATATGAAGCTCGGGAAGATTACCTATTGTTTTTGTATCATGTCTTGATTTCAAATCATTCTTCATCTTCCACTTAACATTTGAAATTATATTAAATGCATTATCAAATAAGTTTTTCTCGTTATGCATCACGTCAATATTGTGATGAATCAGGAGATTTTTGCAGTAAGGTAACTCCCAAAATATATTTTGCTTGCACCAATTATGAATCTTTGAGTTACCTTGAATTTCAGTTTGTTCTCCAGTTTCATTTTCTTTAAATAATCTTTTACAAGTTCATATATACCTTCATTAGAACAAAACGTTAATGGTCGCAAAGTCTCATATCTGTTACCTATAAAGTTTTTTAATCTCTTTTGAAAGGATGATTAGTATGAAGAGAACACCAACGAAAATCAAACCACAAAATTTTCTTTCTATACTGCAAAAAAAATGCATATGTGTCTTTCTTGCAATAATGGCAAGCTAGATCATTAGCCACACTCCAATATGAAAGCATTATATATGCAAGAAAATCCTAGTAGTCACAATTAAAAAGCGAACATACAAAACTTCTTTTTTCACAAATATATATTACAACTCCTTCATGCTACAATGTTTTCAATTCTTTAAACAACTGTTGTAAAATCGATTTCTTATGCTAGATCATCAGGGTCAGAGAAGACAATTGTGAGAAATATATACGGAGTTTTCATATACATCCATGGAGGTAAATTGTAAGGTGCAACGATTATTGGTCAAGATGATCATTTAAAGCCAAACTGAGAAAATAGTGAAAATCCATCCATACATAAACCAAGTCTAGTTTTATGATTCTCTACTACAAAAAGGCGATATTTTATCAAAATGCTTTTGTGCTTCTCCATCAGTTGGGTGTACTAACATACGTGCTTCCTATGTTCTCACACTGTGTATCTCATTTGATGCACAATTAGAGAAGATACATATAACTTTTCAAATCTATGAGTAATTGGTAAAAAAAATGCATTCATTTGTATGGGACTTTCATTCCCTTCTTCTTTCTTGGCTTGTATCTTTTCTGGTTAAGTATTCTACAATTTCTTAGATTGATATCCTCTTTATGAGATAACATACAACCATTTAAACATGTATCTATTTTTTGATATGGCATCTGAAATGCTAGCATAGGTTATTTTTGCTTCATAATGATTCTCACACATTAAATAATTGAGAGGCATGTGTCGTTCTTTAGCTTATACAACTATTTTAAATCCAGATTTTATGAGGTTATATTTTTATTTTATTGCAATCTATTTTGCAGTTAATGATAATTGGATGTCGCTAGTATAGCCTTCCTAAAGGGATTGCTTAACAACATCCAATAAATCATAATTTTTTTATTAAATATTTGATTCTTCTTCGACGTTAACAACATCATCAACAAACTGACTAGTAGGGAACATCAAAGTGCTGCATCTTCAACTATGCATCTTATGATTTTTTTTCACCATACATTATATTTCAAATGTTGTAGTAGATAGGTGTCTCATCTATCTCGTGGACGTAAACGTATTTATAACTTGTTGTAACAAAAGTGGATAAACCACTTTAAAAACCAGTTGGCCTTGTTAGGATTGTATTGCTTGTTCTTAAGGTAAGAATGGCGGTTTGAATAAATAGTCCCACATCACGAAATAAATTGAAGGATTTCTGTACAAGTATGAGTTGGTAGGCATGTAACATCAGGATTCCTTTTGTTACAATGATGTATGTGCCAACTCATATGCATGTGCCTTATGCAATAGGAGGGGGAGCTTTATTCCGACCGTCGTTACATAATAGGCTTTACAAAAATACCTTCTATTTCAAACAAGATCGGTAACATGTATGGTATATGTAATGAAGTACTTAACTCATCCTGTGGCATACCTCTAACTCTATCAATCTCCCATTAGGCACTAGCACTTTGGGTTAATTATGAAATTTCACTACAACTTCTCTACTCAGTTTCCTGTAAGTCGATCGGGTCAGTCATTCAGTGAACGGCTATACTATGGTGTTCAATTATATAATCTGTCAATAACTTCTCTTCGATTGTAATAACCCGGTAATCTGAGCCAATTTAAAAATTTTATTTTGGCAATTTTAGCGAATTTTGAATATTTAAAATGAATTATTTTAAATAATAATGACGAGAAATTTATTTTGAATAGATTAGAACGTATATATTTATTTGAATCATCGTTAGAATATAAATATTTTATTTTAATTATAAAAGGAATTGAAAATGGCGCGGTAGTTTGAAAATTCGATTTTGAAGTTCAAATGAATGTACAAGATTCAAAATAAACAGGATTTTAGCGAAACCAAAAGTATTAGAATCTATTTGAGAATATCTTTCCAACGAACCCGAAAAATTGAAATTTCATAGCGGGGGTAAAAAGTTATGCCTAGTTGAAAATTCAGAATAGTCGCTATGGAATTTTGAGCCCTTAAAAAGGGAAATTTTGCGAACGACCTCTGTTTTCGACGAAACTACTTTTGTTGGATCCGGAATGTCAAATTATTGCTAGATCCCAATTTGCAAAATTTTATGAATTAATATGTGAGTATGGCAGAAGAAAACGTGTTTGACCAATTTCAATTGAATTCAATCGACTGGAAAATGGCCAATTTCCAACGGTCTCAGAATTCGACGAAATTTGTTTAGTTAGGACTGTAACGTCAATACAAAGCTAGAAACTATTTTTCGGGAATTTTAGAGTCAGTATGTGGTCCCGGTAAATTGAAATGTGCGTTCAAATTCAATATATAGATCTATATTTTGATTTTGACGAAAACTGATCGAAATAGTCGAATCAGCATCCGGGACATATCCCATTGTGTTCAGAATGGGGGTAATTAGCTACAGTGGACAGTCTTTGGGTTGGAATCGGGATTTGAAATTAAAAGTCAACCTTTGGGAATTAAATATAAGTTAAAATTAAATTAAAATAAAAGCCCCTCCTCCCTTTTCTCTTTGCTCAGCCCCCCCGGGTCGTTTTTCATCATAGAAAAAAACCAATTGGGGTCTGCCTCCGCCCTTCCCCTCCCCCCTCCCCAACGTCGCGTCGCCCCCCTCTTCCTCCCCTCAACGTCGCGCTGCCCTCCTCTACCTCCGACGTGCCCCCATGCCTCCCTCTTCTTCGATTGAACCCCTCGTCCACCAAATTGAACCGCCAACGCCCTAGATGACACCACCTGATCGGCGCCTCCACTTTGCTACCACCAGCGACTCCTCCGACCCCCAGCCAACACGTGGGACCCCCTCCTCTGAGCGAAAACCAAAAGAAAAGTGAGTTTCAACTTTGGTTTATTTATTTATCATTAAGTAATTAGTATAATTAGCTTCGTAGCTGAATAAAAATCTGATTTTTAGTATGTAATAGTTTTGAAAAAAAGAATACATATAGGATTTTTACATAAAAATGTGATCTTTGATGTGTATGAAACAACATAAAGATTCGATTTTTAATCACGTAAAGATTTGATTTTTATGAGCGAAAAGATTAGAGTTTTGTTAGCAAAAGGATTAAATTTTTAATGTAGAAAGGATGCGATTTTTATATGTATAACATGAGGGTAGAAAAAAATATATATATAACTTTTTCCATGTAAAAATATAATCTTTAGTCGAACAAAGATTTGATTTTTATATTTGCAATGACATGATTTTTATAAACAAAGATATGATTTTTGTTATTGATGTAGAGAAATAAAAATCTGATTTTTATTATATATATGTTGAAATAAAAAGGTGATTTTTATAGCGACGATATAAAAATTCGATCTCTTTATATAAGAAGTAGAAAAAAATAAAATATAATTTTTATATATGAAGTAGCAGAGAAAAAAATGCGATTATTAATATAAACATCATATTAAAAATGTGATTTTTAATATGAGCAGCGTAGAAGAGATTGCGTTGGAATTAGAGCAAATTCGAACCATTCAGAATTAAAGAATGACGGAGTGGATCCTTCGGTGAGAAATCCTCACTTTTATTTTAATTTCTAGTTTGAAAAATATACTAGGATGCAGACGATGCTTAGCAGCCCCCGACACCCGTCGTCCACAGACCATAGATGGCTTGTTTGTTTGATTGATGTGTTGTGAAATTTTATTGTGTGATGTGAAATGAAATAAAATATTTTATCGTTATAAATATTTTAAAGTTAAAAATATAATTTTTAACGTGTATATAAAATAAATATTTATAAACAAATCGGACGATTTGGTTATGTACACCAATTTGGCTGATATTGATTGGGACGATAAATTTTACACATCGCCCAACTGCACAAATAAAAATTTGTGTTTGTTGATTTGAAACCCCACACGGGTATTGGAATGATATTTGACGTACACTAATCCCGATTGTTTTGTTGTATTTCAATCGATGGGTTAACAGACTGTGAAAGCGTTAATTATTTATATTTAACGCTTATGCAGTTGTTTGTTGCACTCTGGATGATGGTTGATGATTTATCGTTGCTATTATATGCATGTGTTGTAGGAAATCCATATAATTAATGTTATATGGTAATTGATTGGGCCTCATTCCAATTTGGAAAATAATGAATATTATAAAAGAAAATTCATGTGTTGAATAGAATAAAAATTCATGTGTTGAATAGAATAAAAATACATGTGTTGAATAGAATAAAAATTCATGTGTTGAATAGAATAAAAATCCATGTGTTGAATAGAATAAAAATTCATGTGTTGAATAGAATAAATATTCATATGCTGAATAAAAATATAAATTCATGTGTTGAATAAAATATATATTAATGTGTTGAATAAAAATATAAATTCATGTGTTGAAGAAAATATTCATTTGTTGAATAGAATAACGAAGTTATTGAAATATATAAAGCCGTGTTGGTTAGATATGCACCATTTTGACAAGAACGATATTTATATCGATTATATTCGTTTTTATAATGATTATAGAAAAAGAAGTGATCTCAAAATATAATATTTTGAAAATATTATCATTTGTATATCGATGGTGTAGAATATTCAATTTTGATTCGAAATTGAATATGAAGTTGAAATCATTTTGAAAACAAAATTAAAACGATTTATAAAATACGTTTTAAAAGGAAATCGATGAAATATATATATATATATATATATATATATATATATATATATATATATATATAATATAATGGCCTGAATAGAACGCGTCGCGCAGCGGCAGTTTGCGGATTTCGACCATTGACTTCGAATGGATGTTACGGGAGATCCGACCGTCGGATTCTCCTAAAACTGGAACCGTTGGGTTCATATCGAAAAGAGCTTTCTAACGAATATTAGAAATTAGAAATCTAGCGGTTGGATTTGGAATTATGTCCAAATCAAATTTGGAAAAGGTCGTTGTAAGTGCAGTTCGATGGCCGTTGATGGAAATCGACTGTATGGGCCTTGATAAAATTATTAAAAATAGTAATAATTTGTGTAAAATCATAAGATATGATTTGTGAAGAATTGAGATGAAAAACTCCATATTTGAAAAGATAAAAATAGATTTTTATCGAAATGAACTAGTTTTGAACTAGAATTATAATCCCATTTATTTTTAAAATAAAAAAAGTGGATTTGAAATGGTTTTGAAAATAACCAGAATTTCCTATATATAAAGTGGAAATGAATTTGAATCGAAATTGTCTTTGGAATATTTCGATGTTGGATTTCGTGATTATACAGATATTGTTATGGAAATTTGAAAGATATATTTATATCGTTATTTCCAATACGATATTTGTGGGTCGTAGAGTTTGATATTGAATATAAGCCGATATATTTTCTTTTCAGAGCCTTGTATTTAATATCAAATGGGATTTGGGTTTGTCGTGAATGGTGTCTTCATTAACACTGTTCTTAAACCCAGCTGAGAAAAAGATTAAATCTTTTTATTTAGATATAATAAAGTACACCAATTAAATGGAATTTAATTGGAATTGTATTTGAATTGATTTTTGGGTTTATCGTGAACGGTGTTTTAAATAACACTAGTTCTTTAACCAGATAATTAATGGAATGTGATTTTGGGTTTGTAGTGAACCGTGTTTTAAACGACGTTGGTCCTTTAACCCAGTTAAAGACAGGATATGGTTTCCCAAGTTAAACAATCCTTGATATGATTTTTGGGAAGATTAAAACCAAGTGGAGTTTTAATGAATCTTTAATTAGATTGAGATGATCGAGAATGGAGTATCACCAGTTTTGCTACAGGCGATAGTTAAATCTTTAATTAGATTTGAACGTGAAATGGTAATTGAATTTACCGATAACACCGTGGCGTTATATATGAAGTATTACCAGTTTTACTTCATGGGATGAATAGGTTGGGATTGGGAAATTAAAACAAATGATTACTTCGGTAAGGTTCGTTAATCCCGACTAGTTTGGATAAACCATAATTTGGTTTGAATTGATATTCAAAGGAAGATTAAAGAATAAATTTAAGGAATTTATCTTTGATAAAATTAATGGGAACCTTTCCCAAAGTATAAGAATATTTTAATAAAAGAATATTCTGAATTGGAATGAGGCGTATGTTGTGTTTGTGTAACACTTGTTTATTATATACGCGAGTTATTCAGAAAGACCAGGTTTATCCCATTCTGAATAACTGATTCGACGATGTGTTGAGGATGAAGACGGTGGTCAAAGACCGGAGGTCTTTACATCGTTTGGATAATTACTGATGATTTGATTGGGCTGTACACCCAAGAGGAGAGAATCAGTTGGTGATCGTCCATACGTACTAGGAGATCGATGGATATGCAAGGTACAAGGTGCCTCCGGTTTCGTTCAGAGCCAGAACGAACTTGTAAATGGACTGTGTGTCTGACATTGGAATTTATTCTTTGTGATTGATTTCTATTAAATATATATCTGTTTGGCGGCAGAGAATTTGTTCTCTTGCTTAACGCTCTTCTCTGAGACGTTCGAGCTCAGGGGTTATATATTGATGGATACCAATCACATGGTGTGAATTGCCTGTGTGGCATGCCTATGTGGAAAATGATCAAGGCTTTTGTTGAAAATCAAAGTCTTATGGTTGATGATCAAAGCACCACCTGTGTGGCATAGCTTTGTGTAATGTTGATTCGCGAGCCTCACGCCCCGGTTGTGAACCAGAAACGGGAGAGGACATCAGGGAGGGCATGTGTTTCCTTCTAGCTAGGGTGGTGTCAGTGACCTACCAGCCCTGACATTTATATTATTTTCACCTGTGTGGTTGTTGGAATGCGAGGCGCCTCGGATATATCGGTGACTATGTGGAGCCGATGGAGTCATTTAGCTCATTTACGCCCCAAAGGGCGGGGAAATGCAATGTTCAGGCATAATAATCCACCTCGGTGGACCGGCCCTGACGATCCCTGGGGCAGTTGCGGCTGTTCCTGATACATGGGCTAGATTATCTCGAATTTGGTGAGGACGATCCCTAGCCTCGATTCACAGATGGAAATCTAATTTCCAATACGAGACATTTCGGTTTTAGTTGTAATAATCCTATATATGGCGACATAGTGGTATGAGGCGCTTATGTCGTCTATGATTGATACTTATGATTTGAAGTTATTTTATACACTATGCACTTATAATAGTATCAAATGATTTGTTTTAAACGTACCAAGCATGTTTGGTTATTATAAGGGGAAAACCCTATCCCCCGGCTTGCGTTGCATTGTGTGATAGGACCTGGGTCTTATAATAGCTTCATTTTTCAAAAAAACATTGCACTGTTTTGTTATATGCACTGGTATTCTTGGGAGGAAACCTGTTCCGTGTTATACGGAGTGGTCTCTTGATAAATCTGATTTAAAGTAAAGTTTTAAATAACTATTTTAGTTCTCACACCAGTCACATGACTGACCTGAAGTTTATTGTTTTAACCTAAACTCTGGGTGCCCTTATTTTCCACACGGGCAGCTAGTAGTTTTGGTTTTGTAGATTTATATTCACAGGAACCTGGTTTACAGCTGGAATGATATCCGGAAAGCTCTGTATCCATATATCTTGAAACGAACCGAACTTCCCCGGTAAGGAAAGCACGAATTGCTTTGAGGATAAGCCACATCGGAACGCAAACAAAAGAACATTTCATTGTATATTACAACAATTCCATCCGAATACAAGAATACTATAGAGTATGAATAAATATTACACAGAAAATATTAGAGATTTAAATTACATTTGAATACATAGCAATGGAAAAATAATACAATAAACAACTGAAAGAGATATACGGATATAGAGCTTTTCGGATATCATTCCAACTGTAAACCAGGTTTCTATGAATATAAATCTGCAAAACCAAAACTACTAGCTGCCCGTGTCGAAATAAGGGCAACCAGAGTTTAGGTTGAAACAATAAACTCCAGTTCAGTCATATGACTGGTGTGAGAACTAAAACAGTTATTAAACTTTATTTTAAAGTTAGGTAAATCAAGGGACCACGCCGTATATCACGGAACGGGTTTCCTCCCAAGAATACCAGTGCATAAAACAACAGTGAAATGCTAAATGAAGAACAATGAAGCTATTATAAGACCCAGGTCCCATCACACAATGCAACGCAAGCTGGAGGATACGGTTTTTACCTTATAATAGCCAAGAATGCTTGGTATGTAAAATTTCATGTTCTTTTATTACTATAAGTGTATAGTGTCAAAACAATTTCAAAATTTAAGTACCAATCATAGACGGCATAAGTGCCTCATACCACTATGTCGCTATACTAGGCTCTACAATCAAAAACTGCAAAGTCACGTATTGGAAGTTGGGATTCCATCTTTGAATTGAGGCGAGGGATCGTTCTCTACCGAATTCGAGACGCTCTAACTTGCCCCTCAAGAACACCCGGAACTGCCCCTGGGATCGTCAGGGTCGGTCCACCGATGTGGATTATTATGCCTGGACACCGCGCTTCCCCACCCTTTTGGGTGTCAATGAGTCCAATGACTCCATCGGCTCCACATAGTCACCGATATATCTGAGGCGCCTCGCAACTGCAACAACCACACAGGTGAAAATAATATAAATGTCAGGGCTGGTAGGTCACTGACACCACCCTAGCTAGAAGGAATCGCATGCCCTCCCTGATGTCCTCTCCCGTTTCCAGTTCACAACTGGGGTGTGAGGCTCGCGAATCAACATTACACAAAGCTATGCCACACAGGCGGTGCTTTGATCATCAATCAAAAGACTTTGATTTTCAACAGAAGCCTTGATCATTTGCCACTTAGGCATGCCACACAGGAAATTCACTCCATGCGATCGATATCCATCAATATATAACCCCTGAGCTCGTACGTCTCAGAGAAGGGCGTTAAGCAAGAGAATAAATTCTCCGTCGCCAAACAGATATATATTTAATAGAAATCAATCACACAGAATAAAATCCAATGTAAGACACACTGTCCATTTACAAGTTCATTCTGGGTCTGAACGAAACAGGAGGCACCTTGTACCTCGCATATCCATCGATCTCCAAGTACGTCTGGACGATCACCAACTGATTCCCTAATCTTGGGTGCACAGCCCAATCAAGATCGTTAGTAATCACCTAAACGATGGGAAGACCTCCGGGCTTCAACCACCGTCATCATCCTCGACACCACGTCGAATCAGTTATTCAGAATGGGATAAACTCGGTCTTTCTGAATAACTTGGGTATATAATAAACACGTGTTACACAAACACAACATATGCCTCATTCCAATTCAGAGTATTCCTTTAATCAAATATTTTAATACTTTGGGAAAGGTTCCCATTAATTTTATCAAAGATAAATTCTTTAAATTTATTCTTTAATCTTCTTTGAATATCGATTCAAACTAGTCGGGATTAGCGAACCACCCCGAAGTAATCATTTATTTTATTTCCCAATCCCAACCTATTCATCCCATGAAGTAAAACTGGTCATACTTCATATCTAACACCACGGTGTTATCGGTAAATTCAATTACCATTTCACGTTCAAATCTAATTAAAGATTTGACTATCGCCTGGAGCAAAACTGGTGATACTCCATTCTCGATCATCTCAATCTAATTAAAGATTCATTAAAACTCCACTCGGTTTTAATCTTTCCAATAATCACTATTAGTGATTATTTAACTTGGGAAATCACATCCTGTCTTTAACTAGGTTAAATAACCAATGTCATTTAAAACACGGTTCACGATAAACCCAAAATCAGATTCCATTCCGTTCCAATTTACTTTATTAAATTGGAAAACTTTACTTTGGAAAACCTCCTTTAAATCTTAATAGAAGATTTATAAATTCCAAATCACATTTGTGACGGCCACCCCGCACCAACCGACCTTTACTCCAAAAGAGCGCTGTACACATGTCTAGTTAGCACGGGACGGTCGTCAGGAGGAAAGGGAAGAAGGAAATGAACTAACAAGGAACCTACAGAATGTCTCACAGTGCATCGAACAAAATATAATAATAACACACTTGACATAAAACAGGTGAGACAGTGCATAAGCTGAAACAACTAACATAGCAGCAGAAATCCAAATACAGCTTATGATCCAAAATTAACATTATTACAACTTTTCAAACTGTCTCCAAAGCAAAAGCAAGATAAAGGAGGTACACTACTAATGCCCAAGTAGCGACCACCAACGACACGGGGAGAATATCTATATATATCATACGTGGAAGCCTCCTGCTCGCCTCCGAATCAGCTACTCGCGCACCACCAGCTAACCTGTCTCTAGTCTGCTCGTGTGAGCACCCAGAGTAATAAGAGGAGGCATAAAACTCTGAGTCAGACATAAAGCCTGGTATGAGCGATAAGCATCTAAACAGAACAAAAACAGGTAGACTAAAACATACCTGAACCTGGACCTGCAACCAAAGAGTTAGCACTACATACTGTACAACACTCTAAGGTGCCATTTCAAATGGTGTAAAGATAACGAGAGTGGGGGTGTGCATGTCATAGTGATGGCAAACAATCAAGCATAGCAACCATCCTCACATCTCTCACTCAGTGCATAAAGAATACGATATTCACCACTTCGATCACCCAACATACCTTGCTACGATCACTTTGCCCCCATGAAGTCATAAATGGCTCCACTGCACTGATAACATAGCCACTAATCCTTTGCTATGTCCACTTTGCCCCATGGAGTCACAATGACCCCACTGCACTGGCTCATAGCCTCACTAATCCTTTACAATGTCCACTTTGCCCCATGGAGTCACAATGACTCCATTGCACTGGCTCATAGTCCTACTACGGATCACTTTGCCCCTTGAGTCGTAATGACTCTACTGCACTGATAACGTAGTCTTGCTACCATCACCGTGCCCCTCGAGTCATAATGACTCTATTGCACTGATAAGTAGCCCATCATCCATTTTCAGTGGTGAATCGAAGTTATGAACGTCGACAACTCCTTAGCACACGTCCCGCAGCAAAGCCCAACCATGAAGTGAACTCATTGGTTCCCTACTGGATCCTGAGCTCTAACTTCCCATTTGGACTACCTTTGCATCTCGGGTTACTGGTCATTACTGCGTCGGTTCGGATTCCCCTTCTAGCCATCAGTTCGGATCAGGTCCTCTACCATGAGTGGGTTCGGTTCGTGGTCTTCCTCTGGTAACGGTTCGGTTCGGATTCACAACGTCGCATTGGTTCGGGTCGGGTGTCCCACTTCGGGTCGGTTCGGGTTGCCATCCCCCCCCTTCAGTTTGTGTTCCAGCTCCTGTTGCCTCGTCCGGTCCCGTTCCCTATTCTAATCCGATCCCTCGCCATACTCCGGTCCGAGCCCTTCGTCCTTAAGTCGATCTGATCCCCAGCTCAACCAACATGGCCTTCCTTTTTGCCAAGCCTCTCAAGTGTTAAGTTCCGATCCAATTCGGATGTCCTTGCCCGTCCACTTATCCGATCCGAGCCCCCTATCTGATCCGATCTAGTTCAGAACCTGCACTTTTCCTAAGACTTTTCCAATGAGTGGTTTACTCCATTCGATGACGTTTTCGACCATTCTAACTATTGAAATCAATCACAAAGCATACCATACATTCATAGCAACACATAGAAGTGACCTCAAACACCAAAACATCAATATGATAGGTTAAAGTGGATCAAACCTAGCCAAATACCCATATTTCCCCTTAAGCATGTTTAGGTGAAACTAATGATGTGATTAGCAAAACTTAACCAAATTAACCCAAATTCATATCAGAGGTCTAAAACATCATTTCGAATTTTATAAATATTTTTCCAGAATTTTATCATGTTTAAATTCGCTAATTAACACTAATTACCCTTAATTAGCCATAATTAGTGAGGAACAATGCAAATCACTCACCTTAGCCACAAATAAAACTTAGATCTGAAATAAATATCTGATTTGGTGCGAATCCCGATGCTAAACAGCAGCTCTCACGTTGATTTGGTGTAGATCTCCCTTGATTTGATGTTGCTAAACTTAATCCTTGATTAGAGGATGATGTGGAGGTGATTTATAGGTTGGAGGCCATTTTTTAGGGTTTCTTGGAGGTAAGTGGAGGCTAGAAAACTGAAATGGAATGATTCTCTAACTCCTTTCAGCCTCACCATAACCGTAATCCCGAAATGGGCACCCTATTTGGCCCGGTTAAGCAGTTTTTCACCTTCCAAACCTTATTTCAGCCATATCTCCCCAACGGTAAGTCCGTTTTTCACATTTGACCACTCTACGGAAAGGTAAACCATCAAACGAATCTAATGGAAGTGGTTTCAGGTCAAAATTCCTTTCCAATCAAAAGTTATGGCCGAAACAAGATCAGCTAGGGGCAGAATGGTCATTTAAAAATCGACAAAAATCATGAACATGGGAAATGGGTCTAATTGTTGTTTCCCAATGTTACATGACCATACGACTTCATATGGAAAAGAAATAAATATTCTACGATCCTCCGATGCGTAGAATGCGGGTTGTTACATTCTCCCCCCTTAAGAAATTTCGCCCCCGAAATTCCCTAACCAAAACCCACAAAGGGTCCCGCATGCCTATCAACCATAAAACAATGATCAAACATGCAAAACAATCAAAACAAGCCTATCCTAGCATGCGGAATAACTAAATCACAAAGTAAATCTTACCAGGCAAAGAGTTGTGGATACGTCTTTCTAATGCTCTCCTCTGTCTCCCAAGTACAGTCATTCTCGTTCTCGCCCCACTGAACCTTGACTAGCTTCACCGCCTTCCTTCGAAGTTGCTTCATATCGTGCTCGACAATACGGATCGGCTTGCAGTTCCCAACCGCCTCGGGTTCTACTTCGAAGTCCTCTAACTGATCAGGTGAAATACTCATATCTGAGTCGTGAACGAACTTCCTTAGTTGGGAAACATGAAATACATTGTGAACTCCCGCCATCTTCTCTGGTAAGTCAACTCTATACGCCAAATTCCCGACTAGTTTAAGAACAGGGAATGGGCCAATAAATCTTGGTGCCAACTTGCCTCTCCTGCCAAATCGTATCACGCTCTTCAACGGAGAAATCTTGACAAACATCAAGTCACCGATGGAGAATTTTAAGTCTCTTCTCCTTTTATCAGCATAACTCTTCTGCCTATCTTGGGTAGCTTTCATTCGTTGTTGAATGGTCTTAATCTTATCCGAAGTTTCCCTCACCACATCTGGTCCAAGCATAAACTTCTCGCCAGTCTCTATCCAACATGATGGTGAGTTGCACGGTCTTCCGTACAAAGCTTCATATGGAGCCATACCGATACGGGATTGGTAGCTATTATTATATGCAAACTCTACTAGATGCAAATGGTCATCCCATAATCCACCAAAATCCAACATACATGATCTCAAGAGATCTTCCAATATACGATTCACACTCTCCGTCTGAACGTCGGTCTGAGGATGATATGCGGTACTGAGATGTAATTCTGGCCCTAAAGCCTCTTGTAAGCTCTTCCAAAACCCACTAGTGAACAATGGGTCTCGGTCACTCACAACGCTTTTAGGTACTCCATGAAATCTCACTACCCACTTCATGTATAATTCTGCTAACTTAGCTGCTGTTCTGGTCGATTTGACTGGTATAAATCTTGCGCTCTTAGTCCATCGATCCACAATTACCCAAATGCTATCATGTCCCGATCTAGTCCTCGGTAAACCATCGATGAAATCCATCGAGACTTGCTCCCATTTCCATTCGGGAATTTCTAATGGTTGCAACAACCCACTAGGTTTCTTTTGCTCGACTTTAACTAACTGGCAATTCATGCATTTGGATATAAACTTCCCAACTTCTCTTTTCATCCCTTCCCAGTAGTAAATCTGTCTCATGTCTCGATACATCTTATTACCATCAGGATGTATAGTCAGTTTTGAGTGATGACATTCTCTAAGCACTTCATCTCTCAAACCGTTCACGTTGGGTACGACTAGTCTTCCATTCTTTCTAAGTCATCCATCTCGATCAAGCCCATACAAATTCATCTCCTCACCATCGATGTCCATCTCTAACTTGGAGATGATTTCCAATAGATTAGGATCGTCCCTCTGGCTGGAACCAATCCGCTCTATCAAAGTGGGTCTGATCGTCAAACTAGCTAGCACTTCTGGATCCAATTCGCACTTTGGTCTGAACTCAAACCCTGCGATATACTCCAGTTGCTTCCATCCAAGAAACATAGCCCCCAAACTGGCATGTCTCCTACTCAAGGCATCAGCTACCACATTACCTTTTCCAGGTGTGTATGCGATATCAAAATCATACGAAGCCAAGAACTCTAACCATCTCTGCTGACGGAGATTTAGATCCTTCTGGGAGAAGAGATACTTTAACGATTTATGATCGGTGAACAACTCAAATCTTTCTCCCAAGAGATAGTGTCTCCACATCTTTAATGCGAACACAATCGCTGCCAGTTCCAAATCATGGGTAGGATACTTCTTCTCATGCGGCTTTAGTTGCCGACTAGCATAAGCTACAACCCTACCTCCTTGCATCAACACAACACCTAGTCCGGTACCACAAGCATCCGTGTATACCGTCATTTCTTCATTCCCTTTAGGAATGACTAATACTGGTGCACGCGTCAACTTTTCTTTTAGACTCTTGAATGCATTATCACACACTCCATCCCAGATCAAGGCCTGATTCTTCTTAGTCAACTGAGTCAACGGTGCTGCTATCTTGGAGAAGTCCTGGATAAACTTACGATAATATCCAGCTAACCCCAAGAAACTTCTTACATCTGTTGCATTCTTGGGCGTAGGCCAATCCTGTACCGTAGCCACCTTCGCTGGGTCCACGGCAATACCATTCTCGGAAACAACATGACCCAAGAATCTCACTTCCCTTCTGCAAAAGTGACACTTAGAGAATTTCGCTTTCAATTGGTGTTTCCTCAACACCTCCATCACTATTCTCAAGTGTCCCTTGTGTTCATCCTCTGTCCTTGAATAAACAAGGATATCGTCTACGAACACAAGAACAAACTTATTCAACTGATCTCTGAATACTCGATTCATAAGATCCATAAAATAGGCTGGTACATTGGTCAACCCAAATGGCATGACCAACCACTCATAGAATCCAGACGGCGTCCTAAATGCCGCTTTCAGAACACTCTCATCCGCTACTCGAAGCTGATGAAATCCTGCCGCGAGGTCCAATTGGGAGAACACTCTTGCACCTTCCAGTTGATCAAACAAATCATCTATCCGCGGTAGAGGATACTTATTCTTCCTCGTCACCTTATTCAACTCGCGATAGTCCACACACAAACGAAGGGAACCATCTGCCTTCGTGGCAAACACAACTGGTGCTCCCCACTCGGAGACACTTCTCCTAATAAATCCCTTCTTCAGAAGATTGCTGACTTGTACCCCGAGCTCTCGCTGCTCCCTTGGTGCCATACGACGAAGTGGCATCACTATCGGTCTGGCATCTTTCACTAAATCAATACGGGACTCAATCTCTTGGTGTGGTGGAAGCCCGGTCACCTCCTCGAAGTCGTCTGGATACTAGCCAACCACGGGCACATCTGACAACTCATCCTACGGGATGTCGAGGGAATTTATAAAACTAGCCATTACAACATCACTAGGTAGACTACCAAACACTACCCTTCACCCATCATCCGCCCTAACTGTCACCAAAAAGCCCTCACAGTCTACCACCACCCCGTATCTTTGGAGCCAATCGACCCCTAATATAATGCCATACCCAGTAAAGCCCAAAACAAAGCAATCATAAACAAACATACATCCATAACTCGATAAGACCACATTTCGGCAAATCATACTAAGGCTAGTCGAACCACCAATCGGGTTCGTCACAATCAATGGTCTATCGACTATCTCGGGTTCCAGTCCCAACCTATCAACCAGGTCACTAGATATGAAGGAACGGGAAGCGCCAGTATCAAACAAAACTCGAACTAGTACATCATAAATAGAAAGCATACCTTGAATAACAACATTCTTTCCTTTCTCCGCCGCAGTTGGGGAATTCGACGAAGAAGGAACAGCATCAATAGCATATGCTTTCACAATCTGTTTCTCCTTAAGAGGTTGCGGACATTTATCCTTATGATGTCCCACTTGACCACAGTTGTAGCACTTCCTATCCGCTGGCTTGGCCCGACATTCTTTAGCATAATGGCCTTTCTTACCACAGCTGAAGCACTCAACTTCTTTCTTGTTCTTTTTCTGGCCATCCTTAGATTGGTTCTGTTTCCTCTTATTCTGAGAGTTATTCTTGCCTCCACCGCCTGCTTGCGGCTTCAGCCCTTCTGCAGATGCAGCCTCAGTCTTTGACTTAGTGTAAAGACTCTCTGATCTCAAAGCTTTCCCCACAATCGATTCAAAAGTCTCATCGATGTGGTTGATAAGCCTTTCCCCCAAGTATCCATCCAAACCAGTAATGAATTTCTCATTCTTCTTCTCAAGAGTATCGATAAGAGATAGTCCATACTTCGATAAAGTGTCGAATTCAGCAATATAGTCAGAGACTGCCCTACCATTCTGCTTGAGTTCCAAGAATCTCTAAAACAACACTGACTTCTGGGCAGCTGGAATGAACTTCTCGCTAAAGCATCCCTTGAACTGATCCCAAGTAACATGATCTTCAGGAGTAGCTGTTCTAATGGCATTCCACCAATTCATCGCTCGCCCTTGCAGCTGACGAGACGCTAGCCTTCTCTTCATCGCATCCTCGATACCCAAGTCGTCGAAGATACGATCACAGCTATCCAACCAATCTTGAATATCTGTGGCCGACTCCGTTCTGTGGAACGGCTTCCCACCAAGGTTAGTGTAATCCTTGCACAACTTGGCGAAATCGACCCTAGGCGCCTGCACTACGGGACCACCACCATTTCCGGGATTGGGAACTGCCCCTTGCACCTCCGTAAGCATGTCTCTCATGAGGTCAGTAAACATCGCCCTCATGTTAGCAGCATTCCCATTATTGGCTCCCCTACCAGCACCTCTAGCATATCGGCTCATCGTCAATCTGTAATAGGGGAAACGATTAACGACCCCATAGTGGTGCTAGTGCAGTACGACTTCATTCTTATACTACTAATAGTATATATATATATAGCTTTTGAAAACCAAAGTAATCACAAATACACGCTCTCATATACGTACTATCTCTCCCTAGTGTCTTTCCCTAGGTTAACTACGCAACCTAGAGCTCTGATACCAAATGTGACGGCCGCCCCGCACCAACCGACCTTTACTCCAAAAGTGCGCTGTACACATGTCCAGTTAGCACGAGACGGTCGTCAAGAGGAAAGGGAGGAAGGAAACGAACTAACAAGGAACCTGTAGAATGTCTCACATCGCATAGAACAAAATATAATAATAACATACTTGACATAAAACAGGTGAGATAGTGCATAAGCTGAAAGAACTAACATATCAGCGGAAAATCCAAATACAGCTTATGATCCGAAGTTAACATTATTACAACTTTTCAAACTGTCTCCAAAGCAAAAGCAAGATAAAGGAGGTACACTACTAATGCCCAAGTAGCGACCACCAACGACACAGGGAGAATATATATATATCATACGTGGAAGCCTCCTACTCGCCTCCGAATCAGCTACTCACGCACCACCAGCTAACCTGTCTCTAGTCTGCTCGTGTGAGAACCCAGAGTAATAAGAGGAGACATAAAACTCTGGGTTAGACATAAAGCCTGGTATGAGCGATAAGCATCTAAACAGAACAATAACAGGTAGACTAAAACATACCTGAACTTGGACCTGCAACCAAAGAGTTAGCACTACATACTGTACAACACTCTAAGGTGCCATTTCAAATGGTGTCAAGATAACGGGGGTGGGGGTGTGCATGTCATAGTGATGGCAAACAATCAAGCATAGCAACCATCCTCACATCTCTCACTCAGTGCATAAAGCATATGATATTCACCACTTCGATCACCCAACATACCTTGCTACGATCACTTTGCCCCCATGAAGTCATAAATGGCTCCACTGCACTGATAACGTAGCCACTAATCCTTTGCTATGTCCACTTTGCCCCATGGAGTCACAATGACCCCACTGCACTGGCTCATAGCCTCACTAATCCTTTATTATGTCCACTCTGCCCCATGGAGTCACAATGACCCCACTGCACTGGCTCATAGTCTTACTACGCATCATTTTGCCCCTCGAGTCGTAATGACTCTACTGCACTGATAACGTAGTCTTGCTACCATCACCTTGCCCCTCGAGTCATAATGACTCTACTGCACTGATAAGTAGTCCATCATCCATTTTCAGTGGTGAATCGAAGTTGTGAACGTCGGCAACTCCTTAGCACACATCCCGCAGCAAAGCCCAATCGTGAAGTGAACTCATTGGTTCCCTACTGGATCCTGAGCTCTAACTTCCCATTTGGACTACCTTTGCATCTCGGGTTATTGGTCATTACTGGGTCAGTTCGGATTCCCCTTCTAGCCATCGGTTCGGGTCGGGTCCTCTACCACGAGTTGGTTCGGTTCGTGGTCTTCCTCTGGTAACAGTTCGGTTCGGAATTACAACGTCACATTGGTTCGGGTCGGGTGTCCCACTTCGGGTCGGTTCGGGTTACCATCCCCCCTTCAGTACGTGCTCCAGCTCCTGTTGCCTCGTCCGGTCCCGTTCCCTATTCTAATCCGATCCCTCACCAAACTCTGGTCCAAGCCCTTCGTCCTTAAGTCGATCCGATCCCCAGCTCAACCAACATGGCCTTCCTTTTTGCCAAGCCTCTCAAGTGTTAAGTTCCGATCCGATTCGGATGTCCTTGCCCGTCCACTTATCCGATCCGAGCCCCCTATCCGATCCGATCCGGTTTAGAACCTGCACTTTTCCTGAGACTTTTCCAGCGAGTGTTTTACGCCATTCGACGACGTTTTCAACCATTCTAACTATTGAAATCAATCACAAAGTATACCATACATTCATAGCAACACATAGAAGTGACCTCAAACACCAAAACATCAATATGATAGGTTAAAGTGGATCAAACCTAGCCAAAACCCCATATTTTCCCTTAAACATGTTTAGGTGAAACTAATGATGTGATTAGCAAAACTTAACCAAATTAACCCAAATTCACATCAGAGGTCTAAAACATCATTTCGAATTTTATAAATATTTTTCCAGAATTTTATCATGTTTAAATTCGCTAATTAACACTAATTACACTTAATTAGCCATAATTAGTGAGGAACTATGCAAATCACTCACCTTATCCACAAATAAAACTTAGATCTGAAATAAATCTATGATTTGGTGCGAATCCCGATGCTAAACAGCAGCTCTCACATTGAATTGGTGTAGATCTCCCTTGATTTGATGTTGCTAAACTTAATCCTTGATTAGAAGATGATTTGGAGGTGATTTAGAGGTTGGAGGCCATTTTTTAGGGTTTCTTGGAGGTAAGTGGGGGCTAGAAAACTGAAATGGAATGATTCTCTAACTCCTTTCAGCCTCCTCATAAACCTAATCCCAAAATGGGTTATGGGCCCATTCACTAATCACCCTATTTGGCCCGGTTAAGCAGTTTTTCACCTTCTAAACCTTATTTCAGCCATATCTCCCAAACGGTAATTCCGTTTTTCACATGTGACCACTCTACGGAAAGGTAAACCATCAAACGAATCTAAGGAAGTGGTTTCAGGTCAAAATTCCTTCCCAATCAAAAATTATGGCCAAAACAAGATCAGCTAGGGGCAAAATGGTCATTTAAAAATCGACAAAAATCATGAACATGGGAAAGGAGTCTATTGGTTGTTTCCCAAATTTACATGGCCTTACGACTTCATATGGGAAAGAAATAAATATTCTACGATCCTCCGATGCGTAGAATGCGGGTTGTTACATTCTCCCCCCTTAAGAAATTTCGCCCCCGAAATTCCATAACCAAAACACACAAAGGGTCCCGCATGCCTATCAACCATATAACAAGATCAAACATGCAAAACAATCAAAACAAGCATATCCTAGCATGTTGAATAACTAAATCACAAAGTAAATCTTACCAGGCAAAGAGTTCTGGATACGTCTTTCTAATGCTCTCCTCTGTCTCCCAAGTACAGTCATTCTCGTTCTCGCCCCCATTGAACCTTGACTAGCTTCACCGCCTTCCTTCGAAGTTGCTTCGTATCGTGCTCGACAATACGGATCGGCTTGCGGTTCCCAACCGCCTCAGGTTCTACTTCGAAGCCCTCTAACTGATCAGGTGAAATAGTCATATCTGAGTCGTGAACGAACTTCCTTAGTTGGGAAACATGAAATACATTGTGAACTCCCGCCATCTTCTATGGTAAGTCAACTCTATATGCCAAATTCCCGACTTGTTCAAGAACAGGGAATGGGCCCACAAATTTTGGTGCCAACTTGCCTCTCCTGCCAAATCGTATCACGCTCTTCAACGGAGAAATCTTGACAAACACCAAGTCACTGACAGGGAATTTTAAGTCTCTTCTCCTTTCATCAGCATAACTCTTCTGCCTATCTTGGGCAGCTTTCATTCGCTGTTGAATGGTCTTAATCTTATCCGAAGTTTCCCTCACCACATCTAGTCCAAGCATAAACTTCTCGCCGGTCTCTATCCAACATGATGGTGAGTTGCACGGTCTTCCGTACAAAGCTTCATATGGAGCCATACCGTTACTGGATTGGTAGCTATTATTATATGCAAACTCTACTAGATGCAAATGGTCATCCCATAATCCACCAAAATCCAACATACATGCTCTCAAGAGATCTTCCAATATACGATTCACACTCTCCGTCTGACCGTCGGTCTGAGGATGATATGCGGTAATGAGATGTAATTCTGACCCTAGATCCTCTTGTAAGCTCTTCCAAAACCCACTAGTGAATAACGGGTCTCGGTCACTCACAACGCTTTTAGGTACTCCATGAAATCTCACTACCCACTTCATGTACAATTCTGCTAACTTAGCTGCGGTTATGGTCGATTTGACTGGTATAAATCTTTCGCTCTTAGTCAATCGATCCACAATTACCCAAATGCTATTATGTCCCGATCTAGTCCTCGGTAAACCATCGATGAAATCCATCGAGACTTGCTCCCATATCCATTCGGGAATTTCTAATGGTTGCAACAACCCACTAGGTTTCTTTTGCTCGGCTTTAACTAACTGGCAATTCATGCATTTGGATATAAACTTCCCAACATCTCTTTTCATCCCTACCCAGTAGTAAATATGTCTCATGTCTCGATACATCTAATTACCACCGGGATGTATAGTCAATTTTGAGTGATGACATTCTCTAAGCACTTCATCTCTCAAACCATTCACGTTGGGTACGACTAGTCTTCCATTCTTTCTAAGCCATCCATCTCGATAAAGCCCATACAAATTCATCTCCTCCCCATCGATGTCCATCTCTAACTTGGAGATGATTTCCAATAGATTAGGATCGTCCCTCTGGCTGGAACCAACCCGCTCTATCAAAGTGGGTCTGATCGTCAAACTAGCTAGCACTTCTGGATCCAATTCGCACTTCGGTCTGAAATCAAACCCTGCGATATACTCCAGTTGCTTCCATCCAAGAAACATAGCCCCCAAACTGGCATGTCTCCTACTCAAGGCATCGGCTACCGCATTACCTTTCCTAGGTGTGTATGCAATATCAAAATCATACAAAGCCAAGAACTCTAACCATCTCTGCTGACGGAGATTTAGATCCTTCTGGGAGAAGAGATACTTTAACGATTTATGATCGGTGAACAACTCAAATCTTTCTCCTAAGAGATAGTGTCTCCACATCTTTAATGCGAACACAATCGCTGCCAGTTCCAAATCATGGGTAGGATACTTCTTCTCATGCGGCTTTAGTTGCCGACTAGCATAAGCTACAACCCTACCTCCTTGCATCAACAAGGCACCTAGTCCGGTACCACAAGCACCCGTGTATACCGTCATTTCTTCATTACCTTTAGGAATGACTAATACTGGTGCACGCGTCAACTTTTCTTTTAGACTCTTGAATGCATTCTCACACACTCCGTCCCAGACGAAGGCCTGATTCTTCTTAGTCAATTGAGTCAACGGTGCTTCTATCTTGGAGAAGTCCTGGATAAACTTACGATAATATCCAACTAACCCCAAGAAACTTCTTACATCTTTTGCATTCTTGGGTGTAGGCCAATCCTGTACCGTAGCCACCTTCGCAGGGTCCACGGCAATACCATTCTTGGAAACAACATGACCCAAGAATCTCACTTCCCTTCTGCAAAAGTGACACTTAAAGAATTTCGCTTTCAATTGGTGTTTCCTCAACACCTCCATCATTATCCTCAAGTGTCCCTTGTGTTCATCCTCTGTCCTTGAATAAACAAGGATATCCTCTACGAACACAAGAACAAACTTATTCAACTGATCTCTGAATACTCGATTCATAAGATCCACAAAATAGGCTGGTGCATTGGTCAACCCAAATGGCATGACCAACCACTCGTAGAATCCAGACGGCGTCCTAAATGCCGCTTTCGGAACACTCTCATCCGCTATTCGAAGCTGATGAAATCCTATCGTGAGGTCTAACTGGGAGAACACTCTTGCTCCTTCCAGTTGATCAAACAAATCATCTATCCGCGGTAGAGGATACTTATTCTTCCTCGTCACCTTATTCAACTTGCGATAGTCCACACACAAACGAAGGGAACCATCTGCCTTTGTGGCAAACACAACTGGTGCTCCCCACTCGGAGACACTTCTCCTAATAAATCCCTTCTTCAAAAGATTGCTGACTTGCACCCCGAGCTCTCGCTGCTCCCTTGATGCCATACGACGAAGTGGCATCACTATAGGTCTGGCATCTTTCACTAAATCAATATGGAACTCAATCTCCCGGTGTGGTGGAAGCCCGATCACCTCCTCAAAGACGTCTGGATACTAGCCAACCACGGGCACATCTGACAACTCATCCTGTGGGATGTCGAGGGAATTTATAAAACTAGCCTTTACCCCAAGTCCATCATCCGCCCTAACTGTCAACAAAAAGCTCTCACAGTCTACCACCACCCCATATCTTTGGAGCCAATCGACCCCCAATATAATGCCATACCCAGTAAAGCCCAAAACAAAGCAATCAAAAACAAACATACATCCATGACTCGATAAGACCACATTTCGGCAAATCATACTAAGGCTAGTCGAACCACCAATCAGGTTCGTCACAATCAATGGTCTATCGAATATCTCGGGTTACAGTCCCAACCTATCTACCAGGTCACTAGATATGAAGGAACAGGAAGCCCCAGTATCAAACAAAACTCGAACTAGTACATCATAAATAGAAAGCATACCTTGAATAACAACATTCTTTCCTTTCTCCGCCGCAGTTGGGGCATTCGACGAAGAAGGAACAACATCAATAGCATATGCTTTCACAATCTGTTTCTCCTTAAGAGGTTGCATACATTTATCCTTATGATGTCCCACCTGACCACAGTTGTAGCACTTCCTATCCGCAGGCTTGGCTCGACATTCTTTAGCATAATGGCCTTTCTTACCACAGCTGAAGCACTTAACTTCTTTCTTGTTCTTTTTCTAGCCATCCTTAGATTGGTTCTGTTTCCTCTTATTCTGAGAGTTATTCTTGCCTCCACCGCCTGCTTGCGGCTTCAGCCCTTCTGCAGATGCAGCCTCAGTCTTTGACTTAGGGCAAAGACTCTCTGATCTCAAAGCTTTCCCACAATCGATTCAAAAGTCTCATCGATGTGGTTGATAAGCCTTTCCACCAAGTATCCATCCAAACCAGTAATGAATTTCTCATTCTTCTTCTAAGGAGTATCGATAAGAGATAGTCCATACTTCGACAAAGTGTCGAATTCAGCAATATAGTCAGAGACTGCCCTACCATTCTGCTTGAGTTCCAAGAATCTCTTAAACAACACTGACTTTTGTGCAGCTGGAATGAACTTTTCGCTAAAGCGAGCCTTGAACTGATCCTAAGTAACCTGATCTTCTGGAGTAGGTTTTCTAATGGAATTCCACCAATTCATCGCTCGCCCTTGTAGCTGACGAGACGCTAGCCTTCTCTTCATCGCATCCTCGATACCCAAGTCGTCGAAGATACGATCACAACTATCCAACCAATCTTGAACATCTGTGGCCGACTCCGTTCCGTGGAACGACTTCCCACCAAGGTTAGTGTAATCCTTGCACAACTTGGGGAAATCGACCCTAGGTGCCTGCACTACGGGACCACCACCATTTCTGGGATTGGGAACTGCCCCTTACACCTCCCTAAGCATGTCTCTCATGAGGTCAGTAAACATCGCCCTCATGTCAGCATCATTCCCATTATTGGCTCCCCTACCAGCACCTCTAGCATATCAGCTCATAGTCAATCTGTAAAAGGGGAAATGATTAACGACCCCATAGTGGTGCTAGTGCAGTACGACTTCATTCTTATACTACTAATAGTATATATATAGCTTTTGAAAACCAAAGTAATCACAAATACGCGCTCTCGTATATGTACTATCTCTCCCTAGTGTCTTTCCCTAGGTTAATTAAGCGACCTAGAGCTCTGATACCAAATGTGACGTCCGCCCCGCACCAACCGACCTTTACTCCAAAAGTGCGCTGTACACATGTCTTGTTAGCACGAGACGGTCGTCAGGAGGAAAGGGAAGAAGGAAATGAACTAACAAGGAACCTGTAGAATGTCTCACAGCGCATAGAACAAAATATAATAATAACACACTTGACATAAAATAGGTGAGACAGTGCATAAGCTGAAACAACTAACATAGCAGCGGAAAATCCAAATACAGCTTATGATCCAAAGTTAACATTATTACAACTTTTCAAACTGTCTCCAAAGCAAAAGCAAGATAAAGGAGGTACACTACTAATGCCCAAGTAGCGACCACCAACGACACATGGAGAATATCTATATATCATACGTGGAAGCCTCCTGCTCGCCTCCGAATCAGCTACTCGCGCACCACCAGCTAACCTGTCTCTAGTCTGCTCGTGTGAGCACCCAGAGTAATAAGAGGAGACATAAAACTCTGGGTCAGATATAAAGCCTGGTATGAGCGATAAGCATCTAAACAGAACAATAACAGGTAGACTAAAACATACCTGAACCTGGACCTACAACCAAAGAGTTAGCACTACATACTGTACAACACTCTAAGGTGCCATTTCAAATGGTGTAAAGATAATGGGGGTGGGGGTGTGCATGTCATAGTGATGGTAAACAATCAAGCATAGCAACCATCCTCACATCTCTCACTCATTGCATAAAGCATATGATATTCACCACTTCGATCGCCCAACATACCTTGCTACGATCACTTTGCCCTATGAAGTCATAAATGGCTTCACTGCACTGATAACGTAGCCACTAATCCTTCGCTATGTCCACTTTGCCCCATGGAGTCACAATGACCCCACTGCACCGGCTCATATCCTCACTAATCCTTTACTATGTCCACTCTGCCCCATGGAGTCACAATGACCCCACTGCACTGGCTCACAATCTTACTACGCATCACTTTGCCCCTCGAGTCATAATGACTCTACTGCACTGATAACGTAGTCTTGCTACCATCACCTTGCTCCTCGAGTCATAATGACTCTACTGCACTGATAAGTAGCCCATCAACCATTTTCAGTGGTGAATCGAAGTTTTGAACGTCGACAACTCCTTAGCACATGTCCCACAGCAAAGCCCAACCATGAAGTGAACTCATTGGTTCCCTACTGGATCCTGAGCTCTAACTTCCCATTTGGACTACCTTTGCATCTCGGGTTATTGGTCATTACTGGGTCAGTTCGGATTCCCCTTCTAGCCATCGGTTCGGGTCGGGTCCTCTACCATGAGTTGGTTCGGTTCGTGGTCTTCCTCTGGTAACGGTTCGGTTCGGATTCACAACGTCGCATTGCTAAACAGCAGCTCTCACGTTGATTTGGCGTAGATCTCCCTTGATTTGATGTTGCTAAACTTAATCCTTGATTAGAAGATGATTTGGAGGTGATTTAGAGGTTGGAGGCCATTTTTAGGGTTTCTTGGAGGTAAGTGGAGGCTAGAAAACTGAAATGGAATGATTCTCTAACTCCTTTCAGCCTCCCCATAACCCTAATCCCGAAATGGGTTATGGGCCCATTCACTAATCACCCTATTTGGCCCGGTTAAGCAGTTTTTCACCTTCTAAACCTTATTTCAGCCATATCTCCGAAACGGTAAGTCCGTTTTTCACATGTGACCACTCTACGGAAAGATAAACCATCAAACGATTCTAATGGAAGTGGTTTCAGGTCAAAATTCCTTTCCAATCAAAAGTTTTGGCCAAAACAAGATCAGCTAGGGGCAAAACGGTCATTTAAAAATCGACAAAAATCATGAACATGGGAAATGAGTCTAATGGTTGTTCCCCAAAGTTACATGACCTACGACTTCATATGGGAAAGAAATAAATATTCTACGATCCTCTGATGCATAGAATGCGGGTTATTACAAAATTTCACTCTAAATCGGGTTAAAGAACAAATGTCGTTAAAACATAGTTCACAATAAACCCAATCCCCATTTGATATTAAATACAAGGCTCTGAATAGAAAATATATCTGCTTATATTCAATATCAAATTTTATGACCAACAAATATCGTATTGGAAATAACGATATAAATATATCTTTCAAATTTCCATAACAATATCTGTATAATCATGAAATCCAACATCGAAATTTTCCAAAGACAATTTCGATTCAAATCCATTCCAATTCAATTACTGGAAATTTTGGTTACTTTTAAAACCCTTTCAAATCCACTTTATGTATTTTAAAAATAAATAGAATTATAATTCTAGTTCAAAACTAGTTCATTTCGATAAGAGTCTATTTTTATCTTTTCAAATATGGAATTTTTCATCCCAATTCTTCACAAATCATTTCTTATGATTTTACACAAATTATTAATATTTTTAATAATTTTATCAAGGCCCGTACAGTCGATTTCCATCAACGGCCATCGAACTGCACTTACATCGACCTTTTCCAAATTTGATTTGGACATAAATCCAGGTCCAACCGTTAAATTTCAAATCTCTAATATTCGTTAGAAATCTCTTTTCGATACGAACCCAACGGTTCCGGTTTTAGGAGAATTCGAAGGTCGGATCTCCCGTAATATCCATTCGAAATCAATGGTCGAAATTCGCGAACTGCCGCGGCGCGACGCGTTCTATTCAGGCCATTCTATATATATAATATATATATATTACATATATTTCGTCAATTTCCTTTCAATACGAATTTTATAAATCGTTTTAAATTCTATATATATATAATATATATATTAAATATATTTTGTTATTTAATATATTTTATAAAATATGATTTTATATCGTTTAATTCTTAATCGGACTCTAACCGTAAATTAGTAAGAGAACGATTCCCTAAATATTAACCCCGAAGGCCGAAACCAACATCAGATCAATACCCAGGAAACCATTCATCTTAAATGATTTCCCGTTAGTTTCTAATTTCATATTTGATAAAGATGAGAATTTTATTGTTAAAATATTTTACTCAACACATGATAAGTTTCAACACATGAATATTCTCAACACATGAGTATCGTCAACACATGACTATTTATTCTATTCAGCACATGAATTTTCTTTCATTCAACACATGAATTTTCATTTTATAATATTCTGTATTTTCCAAATTGAAATGAGGCCCAATCAATTACCATATAATGTTAATTATATGGATTCCATACAACACATGTATATAATAGCAACGATAAATAATCAACCATCATCCAGAGTGCATTCTACACTTTATAAGCATCAAATATAAATATTCAATGCTTATAACAGCCTGTAAATCAATCGATCGACATACAGCTAATTATTTGGATTAGTGTATGTCCAATTTCATCCCAACACCCGTGTGGGGTTTCAAACAATCAAACACAGATTTTATTTGTGCAGTTGGGCGATGTGTAAAATTTATCGTCCCAATCAATATCAGTCAAATCGGTATACATAAACAAATCGTTCGATTTGTAAATGAATATTTATTTTATTTTAACACATGAATAAATATTTTATTCAACACATGAATATATATTTTATTTCACATCACAATCAGCAGTCAAATTTCACAACACAAACAATCACACAAACAAGTCATCCATGGTCTGTGGACGACGGGTGTCAGGTACTGCTAAGCACCGTCTGCATCCTAGTATATAATTTTAACTAGAAAACAAGATTTAATGTGAGAAGTTCTCAACGACTAGCTAAACCAATACACCGCGACTCTTCGTTTGTAGGAAATCTTCGTCATGCTCGCCTTTTGTCACCCTCGTTGCCCATGTCCACTACATATATAAAAATCACATTTTTATATTCTCTATTATATAAAAATCATATTTCTAATCCGCTACTCATATGAAAATCTAATCTTTATCCTCACTACTTCATGATAAAATAAAGTTCATATTTCTATTTCACTTCATATACTGTAAAGATTATATTTTTATTTCACTTCTCATATAATAAAAATTATATTTTTATTATGCTACATATATAAAAATTCTATTTTTATATTATCTATCTTATAAAAATCATATTTTTATAATCTCTACTATCTAAAAATCATATTTTTGATTCACTACTTATATAAAAAATCATAATTTTATTTCAATGTTCATACCACAAAAATCATATTTTTATTATAGAAACCAAATTTTCATATACGATAAAAATCAAATCTTTTTAATTTTAAAAATATAATCTTTTTATATAAACCACCACTTTTCTAGTTTGAAAATCACATCTTTCTAGTTATAAAAATCATATCTTTTTAGTTATAAAAATTGTATCTTTCTAGTAATAAAAATCGTGACTTTTATAAACTAAAAATCAAAACTTTTTATCATTCTATCTATAAAAAGCACATTTTATTTCATCTACATAAAAATCTATATTTAAAAACCTAAATAAAGATAAAAATAACTTAAAAACTCACTTTAGAAGGTGAAGGAGGACGGGGAAGGCTCAGTTCTCGAGGGTGGAGCGCGCCAGGGTGGTCTCGGCGTCGGGTGGCGTCTTGGTGACCCTAGGGTTTAGGGTGCAGCGCATTTTAGTTGGGGGGGGTGGCTAGGGCTTCCACGGCTTGGGCTGGGGGAGTAGAAGGAGGAGAGAGGAAGGAAGGGGGAGGCGGCGGCTAGTCGTGGGGTGAGGCGTAGGGCGGTGTGGAAGGGGGGTTGGGTTTCTGCGTTGCGGTTTTTTTTTTCTGTTGAAATGAATCTCGATGGGGAGGAAGTTGGATTTTGGGGGGGGGGCTTAAGTGAAAATTAATATATATATATATATATATATTATTTTTAAATTCCATATAGTTGACTTTTCGTTCGAATCTCAAATCGAGCCCAACGACTGTCGTATATAGCTAATTACCCCCATTCCGAACAAAATGAGATATGTATCGCGGGCTAATTTGATCGTTTCGATCAGTTTTCGCCAAAATCAAAATATAAATCTATATATTGAATTTGAACGCACATTTCAATATACCGGGGCCACATACTGACTCTAAAAATTATTTCTAGCTTCGCATTGACGATTCGATCCTAAAAAAAAATTCATCGAATTCTAAGACCATTTGAAAAATGACCATTTTCTGGTCGATCGAAATTGGCAAAAACTGTCAAAACACGTTTTCCTGTGCCACGCTCACATATTGATTCAAAAAATTATGAATTTCGGAATCTAGCAATAATTCGACATCCCGGATCCAACAAAAGTGGTTTCGTCGAAAACGAAGGTCGTTTGCAAAATTTCCATTTTTAAGGGCAAGAATTCCATAGCAACTATTTTGAATTTTCAATTGGACGTAACTTTTTATACCCGCTATGAAATTTCAAATTTTCGGATTCATTGGAAAGATATTCTCAAATAGATTCAAATATTTTTGGTTTCGCTAAAATCCGATTTATTTTGAATCCTGTACATTCATTTGAACTTTGAAATCGAATTTTCGAACTACCGCGCCATTTTCAATTCCTTTTATAAATAAAAATAAATATTTATATTCTAACGACGATTCAAATAAATATATACATTCTATTTCTATTCAAAATAAATTTCTCATCGTTATTATTTAAAATAATTCATTTTAAATAATCAAAATTCGCTAAAATTGCCAAAACAAAAATTTTAAATTGGCTCGAATTTCAGGCTTATTACAATCTCCCCCACTTAACTTTTCGTGCCCAAAAAGGAACGAAGCCGAAAGTTGTTTCACAAATCAACTCAACTTTTTTATTTTCTTTACGGCTTAAGTTCTTCAACTTTTCAGTTTCTAAGAACTTTTCAAATTTTTCAAAAATTTGGCTAACACCCTAAATTTTCGAAAATTTTTGCCATAACCTCCTCTGCACCGGGAGCTTCGGGGTATTTCAAATAGCCTCCCATGGCCCTCATCAATCCAAAAAGAAAAAGAAACAGCCAAGCGGCTCTTAAAATCATCAAAAACCCAAGAAATACAATAAACATGTAACTATTTGTCGGGCAAACAATTTTATTCCTCTTCTCTAGCCTCCTTGCTATGACCTGTCCAATGTAAGTACATGCATATGTATGCAAATGCGACTAATTTTCAATACAATTCACTATTTGATTCAATTTGGCTAAAGGTTCAACATTTAATTAATCAAACAACACAATTAGCAATCAATTAGTTGATTAGCTTTTCAAATTCATAATTTTGATATATATACAAAAATCATGTTTTTGATGCCAAATCACAACAATAGGCCCTATCTAATTTTGGTTCTCACACCAGTCAATTTGAAGTATATAGAAATCCCACTTTCGACCCTCGATTATAAATACTGATGACGCCGTGGCGTCATCAGAATCATCTCCGGGCGACTAGAGTGTGATTCTATATCTATCCAGTATATTAAAATTTCGAATACCTGTGGATCAGACGTATATGCAAAATCTTTATATATTGGATTGTCCAAATTCAATATAAAATAAACAATCAAATACAAATAATTGATTTAATTTTTCGAAACAAAACTTGTTTTCACTTTTACTTTTAAAAACATCTCTCTTCCGACTCATTCTAGGACACTACTGATCCCATCTCTAACGAGTCATTCTCATTGGATATTACTAATCCAATCTCTGGTGAATTCTTTCGTTTGGTTCTAACATGTCTTGTTCTCAAGCTCTGTAAACCAAAGCTATGATACCAAAATGAATCAGCCCGACGAAATCCGGTAGGCTTTGCAACCATCCCTTCATCCCCCAAAGCAGCAGGTAAAACACATCGTGGCTTCCAAGTGGTCCCCCCGTACGCTTGTTTTACGGTGACCCTCTCAAGCCTCCCGGCCACTGCCTAACCAACCCCCACAAGGGACATGTGGGGGTAAGAGTCTCCCGTTCGCCACCAAACCGCAAAGCGAGAACCCCCATCATGACTGCAACATGAACTGGTGATACTCCATTCTCGGTCATCTCAATCTAATTAAAGATTCATTAAAACTCCACTTGGTTTAAATCTTCCCAATAATCACTATCAATGATTATTTAACTTGGGAAATCACATCCTGTCTTTAACTGGGTTAAAGAAGTTAAAGAACCAATGTCATTTAAAACACGGTTCACGGTAAACCCAAAATCATATTCCATTCCATCCAAATTTACTTTATTAAATCGGAAAACTTTACTTTGGCAAACCTCCTTCAAATCTTAACAAAAGATTTATAAATTCAAATCACATTTCATTGTAAATCGGGTTAAAGAACAAATGTCGTTAAAACACAGTTCATGATAAACCCAATCCCCATTTGATATTAAATACAAGGCTCTGAATAGAAAATATATCGGCTTATATTCAATATCAAATTCTACGACCAACAAATATCGTATTGGAAATAATGATATAAATATATCTTTCAAATTTCCATAACAATATCTGTATAATCATGAAATCCAACATCGAAATATTCCAAAGACAATTTTGATTCAAATCCATTCCAATTCAATTATTGGAAATTCTGGTTACTTTTAAAACCCTTTCAAATCCACTTTATTTATTTTAAAAATAAATAGATTTATAATTCTAGTTCAAACCTAGTTTATTTCGATAAAAATCTATTTTTATATTTTCAAATATGGAATTTTTCATCCCAATTCTTCTTAAATCATTTCTTATGATTTTACACAAATTATTACTATTTTTAATAATTTTATCAAGGCCCGTACAGTCGATTTCCATCAACGGCCATCGAACTGCACTTGCAACGACCTTTTCCAAATTTGATTTGGACATAATTCCAAATCCAACCATTAGATTTCAAATATCTAACATTCGTTAGAGAGCTCTTTTCGATACGAACCCAACGGTTCTGGTTTTCGGAGAATCCGACGGTCGAATCTCCCGTAATATCCATTCGAAGTAAATGGTTGAAATTCGCGAACTACCGCGGCGCGGCGCGGCGTGTTCTATTCAGGCCATTCTTTATATATAACATATATATTACATATATTTCATCAATTTCCTTTCAAAATGTATTTATAAATTGTTTTAAATTCGTTTTCAAAATGATTTCAACTTCATATTCAATTTCTAATCAAAATTGAATATTCCATATCATTAATCTATAAATGATAATATTTTCAAAACGTTATATTTTGAAATCACTTCCTTTTCTATATTCATAATAAAAATGAATAAAATCGATACAAATATCGTTCACGTCAAAATGGCATCAATCTAATCAACACGGCTTTATATATTTCAATAACTTCGTTATTCTATTCAATAAATGAATATTTTCTCTATTCAACACATGAATCTATATTTCATTCAACACATTAAAATTCTCAACACATGAGTATCGTCAACACAAGACTATTTTGTTATTTAATATATTTTATAAATGTAACAACCAGTAAAATGTGAACCAATTAAAAATTTTTAAATTGGTTATTTTAGTGGATTTTAAATATTTAAAATAATAACTACGAAAATGGTGTTTGGATCAATTTTGAAAATAAATATAATTAATTTTAATTATAAACAAGGCTTGAAATGGCGCGGTAGTTTCAAAATTTGAATTCAAACTTTGACTGACTGTACCGGGTGCAAAACAAAACGGATTTTAGTGTTAAATCTGTTAGTGAATATATTTCTAAAGAATCTGAAAAATCGAAGTTTCGTAGCGGAAGTCATAAGTTATGGCCAAATGAATTTTCAGAAAGGTCGCTATAGAGTATATATAGCCCGTGCAAATGACCATTTTGCAAACGACCTCAGAATTCGACGAAACC
This sequence comes from Allium sativum, assembly GCA_030737875.1. Classification (NCBI taxonomy): domain Eukaryota; kingdom Viridiplantae; phylum Streptophyta; class Magnoliopsida; order Asparagales; family Amaryllidaceae; genus Allium; species Allium sativum. The sequence continues at coordinate 623,247,676 of CM060910.1, forward strand.
ACTTTTGTTGGATCCGGGATGTCAAATTATTGCTAGGTTTCAAATTTCATAATTTTTGAAGCTAGTATGTGAGAGTGGAAAAGGAAAATGTGTTTGGTCGATTTCTATTAAATTGGATCGACCAGAAAAGGGGCATTTTTCAATAAGTCTCAGAATTCGATGAAACTAGTTTTGTTGGGACCGTATCGTCAAAACATAGCTAGAATTATTTTTCGGGAATTTTTAGAATCAGTATGTGGCCCCGGAAAATTGAAATATACGTTCAAATTAAGTATTGGATGTTTTATATTTTAATTTGAAGAGAAACTGACTCAAACAGTCGAATGGGCCTATGAAACATATCCCATTGTGTTCGGAATAGGGGTATTTGGCTGGGGACGACAGTTGTTGAGTTTGGATTGGAGTTCGTATGCGATAAGGGGTATTTTTGGATTTTTAAAATTTATAAATAAAAAAAATAACACTGGGCCACATTAGATTCTCTCTCCCCGATATTCAAATCGCACACGGCGGAAATTGATTATTTCCTTCTCTCCTCGATTCCTCTCAATCTGCTCAAAATTAGACCTCCATCCTGTTGGGGATTTTGTAGAGCTCGTCAAGATCTTCAAATCCATAGCAAGTTTGGATTTTTTCATTAAGTAATTTGAGAGATTCGTCGCCTAGAATTTTCGAACTTCAATCTGCCGCCACCGCTGCCTTAGGCGATCGAACGCCACCCACCTCCCTGCGCACGTGCGCCTTTCCTACCTCTTCCTCGTGGTGAAGACCGATCGACGAATCACTGCACGGTTTGGTCGCAAATCGAAAACCTAGTTCTGAACGGAATTAGAAAGGTACGGCTGAAATTATATTAAACTATTTAATAGCACTTTAAAGCGCTACGGTTTTTGATTTCACTGTAAAAATCATATCTTTTTCGTTTCTTGACGAAATTCAGTGAAACAAGAGACAGTGGACACGTGTGGATGTCTTCTACATTCTAGAAGAGACCGGATATTTTTCTGAGCCTTCTGCTATTTTTGGTGGAGTGGAACCCAATGTGAGATTTCTAAATTATAAACGATATGGAAAATGGCGATGTATAAATTATATAGTCGATGTATGAGTTATATAAGCGTTGTACACCTCATGTATAAGCGTTGTATAAGTTGTACGTTCGATGTATAAGTTATATATGCGTTGTAAAAATTATATATGTGTTGAAATAGAAGTGAAATATACTTATATAAATAAATATATATATACGCGCATCATCCACAAACCATGGACGATATTTATTGGTTGTGATTGGTGTGAAAATTAGTTGATAGCGAGTGGTTGATTAGAATTTTTTGTGGTTGAAATTGATTGATTGTGGTTGAAAAATACCCGTTTGTGGTTGAGAATTATTTGGTTGAAACCACATAGGATTAGTTTGTGGAAAAGAAAAAAATTATACATGCCGCCTGCGTGCGAACTAGAAGCATGAAATCCCCATTGTCAAAAGCTGCGAGGCTTTAAGGTAGCATGAGGAGTCGTACTAGGGACAGTCCCGGTTTTAACTACCCTGCCGTTATGCTGCCGAAATTTTGAATAATATTCATGTATTTTAATTATTTAATGTGCTGAAACTATATTCGTTTGTTGAGTAGAAATTCATGTGTTGAATAGAAATTCATGTGTTGAATAGAAATTCATGTGTTGAACGACATTCATGTTTTGAAATAAATTGTTTTATAATAAAAATCATATTTTTACCATCTATATGAACTATATAAAATAGTCGTGTTTTGAAATTAATTGTTTTATAATAAAATCCTATTTTTAGCATCTATATGAACTATATAGAATAGTCGTGTTTTGAAATAAATTGTTTTACAATAAAAATCACAATTTTATTATATACATGAATAGTTAAAAATATCGAAGTGTTGAAATAAAGGTCTGTTGAAAAAAAAAATATCATTTTTATCAAATGTATGAAAAGAATATGGTTTTGAAATCGAAGAATAGATTATATATATAAATATAATTAAAATAAATCGAATAACGAAGCTGTAGTTCGTGTTTTGAAACCGTAAATTCAAACGATTAGTGCGGGTGATCCGACCAACGGATTTTCCCGAAACCAAAACTGTTGGGTTCGCTTTGGAAATATCTTTCCAACGACACCAACATTGTAAAGGTCCAACGGTTGGATTGTCGGGAATGTTTAATTCAAATATGAAGAAAAACAGCACCAGAATCGATTATATTTATATATATATATATATAATTAAATTAAATCGAATAACGACGCTGTAGTTCGTATTTTGAAATCGAAAATTCAAACGATTGTACCGGGAGATCCGACCGTCGGATTTTCCCAAAACTGGAACCGTTGGATTCATTTTGAAAAGATCTTTCTAATGATATAAAATGTGTGAAGATCCAACAGTTAGATTTTCATATATGTGTAAATCAAATATGAAGAAAAATAGCACCATGGCCGCGTTATGGCCTGAAGCGTCGTTTGAATAAATTGGCTATTTTTAAATAAATAAAAATAGCGATAAATCGTTATAAAATATTATAAACGATATGGAATGGAAATAAACCGAATTTACCCGGTTTATTGGATATTTGATGGTTGAATGTGTTTGACATGAAAATTATACTAAGGAATTTATCTTTGATAAAAATAATGGGAATCTTTCCCTAAGAATGTGAAATTCAGAAACTAACTAAAGGTTAGCTAAGTCGAATGGTTTCGAGGGTTTTGATCTGATGTTGGTTTCAGCCTTCGGGGTTAATACTTGGGAAATTGTTCTCTTACTGATTTACGGTTAGTGACTGATGAATTGGAATAAGGCGTATGTTGTGTTTGTGTAGCACTTGTTAATTATATATGCGAGTTGCTCAGAAAGACCAGGTTTATCCCATTCTGAATAACTGAATCGACGATAAGAAATCGATGATGAAGACGGTGGTCAAAGACCGAAGAGCTTCACGTCGTTTGGATGATTACTGACGTCTTGATTGGGAGGCATCCCAAGATACAGATAATTAGTGGTGATCGTTCAGACGTACTTGGAAATCAATGGGTATGCGAGGTATATAGTGCCTTCGGTTTCGTTCATACCCAGAACGAACTTGTAAATGGACTGTGTGTCTAACATTGGAATTCATTCTGTGTGACTGATAGCCATCAGTTGGATGGTAAGAATTACCTGTGTGGCATGCTAGGATGCGGTGATCAAGGCTTCTGTTGAAAAGCAAAGTCTTGTGGTTGATGATCAAAGCACGGCCTGTGTGGCATAGCTTTGTGTATAACGTCAATTCGCGAGCCTCACACCTCGATATGAACCAAAAACGGGAGAGGACATCAGGGAGGGCATGCGTCTCTTTCTAGCTAGAGGTGGTGTCAGTGCTTGAACTGGCTGACATTTATATTATTTTCACTTGTGTGGTTGTTGTTGTTGCGAGGCGCCTCGGTTTTGTCGGTCGATCCGAGACCGATGGAGTCATTCGTTGGCTCATTTGCGCCCTATAGGGCGGGGAGAGGTATTGTTCAGGGTTTTAGTTTAATCCACATCGGTGGACCAGCCCTGACGATCCAAGGGTCACTCGAGCTCTGATCCTGAGACATGGTGGGCTAGATTGTCTCGAAGTCGGTAAGGACTATCTTTTGCCTTGGTTCTTGACGGAAATCCAATTTCCAAATATGTGACTGTGCGGTTTTGATTTTAAATCTATATTTGGCGACAAAGTGGCATGGGACGCTCATGTCGTCTATGACTGATACTTATGATTTGAAGTTGTTTTTGTAACATATAAACACTAGTAATAATATCAAATAATTTTGTTTTATTCGTATTAAGCATATTTTGGCCATTATAAGGTAAAAACCCTATACTCCAGTTTGCGTTGCATTGTGTGATGGGAACTGAGTCTTATAATGGCTTCATTTTTGTAAAAAGCATTGCGTTATTTTAAAGATTTACTTGTTTTAAGCACTGGCAATCCAATGGAGTAAACCCGTTCCACGAAAGTGGTGTTGTCCTGTGATTAGCCATATTATAAATGTGTTAAGTAGATTTCTCATACCAGTCCCATGACTGACTCGTAGTTTGTTTCACTTGCAAACTCGGGTGCCCCTTTTTCTACACGGGCAGCCTTGTGTTCAGGTTTTAGCAGGCTCTTTCTGGATAGCTGGAGCTAAAGATGGATTCTATCATTTATCTCTTTTTATGCTGTTCAGCTCCTATTGTACATATTATGTTTGTTTTCCGCTGTAGACATTTATGTATAGCTGAACTATATCTGTACTAAGTATGATCCTGTATACTGTGTAACTCTGATGATTATGTTTATCCAGTGTGTTAATTGTTCATTATCTAGTGTATTTATTTAATTCTGTTCTTCTATTATCTGTTTATGTGTTATATTCCAAAGATTACCCTTGACACCGTCGTAGGGGGTTTTGGGGTCGTCACAACGTGGTATCGGAGCTTTGGTTAAGCTTAGTGCTGGAATATAACATATTAGCGAACTCGTCATAAATAGAACCAGTAGTGTTCTAGGACGAGTAACTCATTACAGATAGGATCAGTAAGGTCCTAATATGGGTAAAGTAGAATGAAATACACACCAATAGACACGTTTACATTTAAAGTATATGTCTCTAAGTTTTGAAATATCTCTTCTGGTGACCTGACACTTTGTCTGCCATTTGCAGATATACTAGAAAATGAGTGGCAGAAACAGAAGAAATAATCGTATGGCTCAACAAGCTAATGAGCCAGTTGTGCTCCCGCAGCCAGAATCAGATATAGAAGTTATATACAAGAGATATCGTAATCTGGGTGGATCACCATTCTTAGGCAAATAGTCCATTATGGAAACACAAGCTTAGATTCATTCTGCTGAGAAAATCTTTGAAGGTTTAAAGCTAAGGGATGATTAGAAAAGATTACTGGCATCCTGGGCACTCAAAGAAGAAGCTTTGTTTTGGTGGGATTCGATTATTAAAGATAATCCAGAAGGTAATATTACCTAGGATAGATTTAAAGAGATTTTCCTAGAAAGATTTACTCCTCCTGAAGCAACTGAGAGGTTATGTGATGAATTCTCTTATCTGATACAAGGAGATATGGCCATTCCAGAATATCATAAGAGATTCAATGAACTTTCTCATTTTGCCCCGCATCTGATTCAAGATCCAAAGAGGAAGAATCTGAGGTATATTCAGGGCTTGCAAATAAAATACCAAATAGTGTGATGAGGAATGTGAAGCTTCCTTTTTCTGAAATGATATACATGGCTTTCCAGTATGAGGATCTCGACAAGAAAGGTATGTTGCGCTACAAAGAGAAAGTAAGTTCTAGTAACAAAAGAAAATTTGAAACAGATGGCTCTGAGGCAAGTGCGCAGCCTGAGGCGAGTACGAAGACTGAGGTCAGAAAGAGGCCAAAGGTCAGTCAGAAAAAGGTAAAGATAGTTTTATGTCTAAAATGCGATCAGCAAGGGCATTCGATGAGGAACTGTAGATCTTCGAACAGAAGAAAGGATGATGGGTCTAAATCCGAGAAGAATTTTCAAGAGAATAGAAAGTGCAGTCTATGCCATCAGGCCCGTCATCTTTCAAAGGCCTGCCCGCTATTCAGAAAACCTGAAGCAGTACAAGTGAATGAAGTGGCAGAAACTTCAGCACCCTCAGCTAGTCAAGGAAGGTCTGATGTTTGCAAGGCACGCTTAATGTCAAAAATATTCCAGTTAAAGTACTGTTTGATACAGGCGCGTCGCGAAGCTTTATTGCAAAGAATGCAGTTAAGAAGTTGGATTTGAAATTGAAAAAGCTCAAAGAACCCATCACTGTACATAATCCGGTTGGGAGTTCCCTTGATCTTAGTTGGATTTGTGGGGTGCCTGTCTCTTTTTCCTGTTATAAGTTCCCCACCATCTCTATCGTTATGAATTTTACTGAATTTGATCTTATTTTGGGATTAGATTGGTTAACCAAATACGAGGCTAAGGTTAAATGCGCCGAGAGAGTTGTTAAGGCAAAGGCCCAATCAGGTAACTATATAACCATACCATGTGAAGGCCCGGATCCAAATAGAAAAGACTTTTGGTCGGCACTAGATGTTTCTCCTGCTCAAATAGAAAATATCCCTGTAGTCACAGAGAATATACATGACCTCGTAAAAGATATTCATGTCGTCAAGAATTATGCAGATGTATTCGGAGAAGTTGTTAGCTTACCTCCATAGAGAGAAATTGATTTCAAGATCTCTTTAATTCTGAATGCAAGGCCAGTAGTGCACGCTATTCGGAGAATGACTCTAAAGGAGAAAGAAGAACTAGACAATCAAACTCGACAACTTTTATGGAAGGGTCTGATCAGGCCTAGTTTCTCTGATTGGGGAGCAGCAGTGGTGTTTGTCCCAAAGTCTGATGGTACTCTGCGACTATGTGTGGATTATCGTGACTTGAATAAGCAGACAACAAAGAATAAATACCCAGTGCCGCGAATCGATGATTTATTGGATCGTCTGAATGGAGCACAAGTATTTTCAAGGATCGACCTAGGTACAGGCTTCCATCAGCTTCGTATTGCCGAAGAGTGTGTTCCTATGACAGCATTCAGAGGTCCGACTTATTCTATGAGTGGTTAGTAATGCCATTCGGCTTATGTAACGCTCCAGCATACTTCGTCGATTTAATGAATCGAGTGTTCAGAGGAGTCTTAAAAAAGTTTGTTCTGGTTTTTATTGACGATATTCTAATCTTCTCTAAGTCAAAAGCCCAACATGAAAAACATTTGGATCAAGTTCTAGAAATTATGAGAAGGAATGTATTGAAAGCTAAACTTTCCAAATGTATATTCTGGCAAGATGAAGTAAAGTTTCTTGGTCACGTCGTATCAAAAGAGGGAATTGCTGTGGATCCAAGTAAAATCACCGCTATTCAAAATTGGAAGCAGCCTAGTACTCCGACCGAAGTATGAAGTTTTCCTTGATTGGCTAGTTATTATCGGAAGTTCGTTAAAGATTTTTCGAAGATATCTAGTCACTGAACAAAGCTTACAAAGAAGTACACAAAATTCAAGTGGACTCCAGAATGTGGGGAGGCTTTTGAGAAGCTAAAGTTAAGATTAACAACGGCTCTGTGTTAACTATTATCGATGGCAATCAGGACTTGAAAGTATGGATAGATGCCTCTATAGAAGGCTTTGGTGCAGTATTAATGCAAAGAGGTCAAGTGGTTGCTTATGCTAGCCATCAGCTGAAGCCACATGAAAAGAACTGCGTTACTCATGATCTTGAGTTGTTGGCTATAGTGTTCGCTTTGAAAATCTGGAGACACTATCTTTTGGGTGAGAAATTCGAACTGTTTACAGATCCTAAGTCGCTAAAGTATCTGTTCACCCAGAAAGACTTGAATCTGAGGCAGCAACGTTGGCTAGAGTTTCTTGTAGCATACGATTTTGATATTTTGTACACTCCAGGGAAAGCCAATGTTGTGGTTGATGCATTAAGTAGAAAGAATGTAATGATCGCCAATTTTATTATTGCGACTTCTTTGATTGACAAGATATCTACTCTCCAAAAAGACGAAAAATTTATTAAAGGAATGAGCCAGCGGATTCGTGAAGGCAATGCTTTAGATTTCCAGCTTGATAGCGAAGGGATTCTGAGGTTTCAAGGACGAATTTGTGTTCCAGAAGTTCCTGAACTCAGAAGAGATATACTTGATGAATGCCACAAATCTAAGCTCAGTATCCATCCGGGTGTGAGTAAAATGTATAACGATATTAAGTGAACATTCTAGTGGAAATCGTTGAAAAGAGACATCTCTATATATGTTAAAAGGTGCCCTACTTGCCAACTAGTCAAAAGCGACCAACAGAAACTGACTGGATTGTTGCAACCGCTGGACATTCCAGGTTGGAAGTGGGAACATATTTCCATGGACTTCATAGATTGTTTGCCCAGAACCAGGAAATGACAGTATTTGGGTGATCGTAGATCGCTTCACGAAGACCGCCCATTTCATACCTGTCAGATCGAACAGAACTGCTCAGAATCTGGCGCAGATATATTTCAAGGAAATTGTTAGGCTACACGGAGTGCCGATCAGTATAGTTAGTGATAGAGATCAATATTTACTAGCAAATTCTGGGAAGCATTTCAATTAGAACTGGGAACGAAGCTGAATCTAAGCACCGCCTATCATCCTCACACAGATGGTCAGACTGAGAGGGTGAATCGTATACTACAAGATTTATTGCGGGCTTGTGTTCTTGACTTTAGTGGATCATGGGAAGACCATTTGCATTTGGCCGAGTTCTCATATAACAACAGCTACCAAGCGAGCCTGACAATGTTGCCATTCGAAGCATTGTATGGTAGACCGTGTCGATCCCCTTCTTGTTGGGTCGAACCTGGTAATAGGCTTGTATTGGGACCTGATATGATCCGTGATGCTACGGACAAAGTCGATTTCGTTAAGAAACGATTACTCGTCGCTCAAAGCCGACAGAAGAGCTACGCCGCTAAGAGAAGAAGAGATATATCATTTGTTGTTGGCGGCTATGTATATTTGAAAGTATCACCGATGAGAGGAGTTATCTGGTTCGGTAAAACAGGGAAATTGGCGCCCAAATTCATTGGTCCGTTTCCTATCCTTGAATGGGTTGGAACTCTCGCATATAGGGTTCAATTGCCTGACTGGCTGCCTGGAGTACATGATGTGTTTCACGTATCTCAACTTCGAAAGCATGTCCATGACCTAGACTTGATCATGGAAGAAGCAGCGCAATGGAATATAGAAATTACTCCAGAGTTGGCTGTGAGAAGAGAGCCGCTAAAGATCATTGGCAAAGAAATCAAAGAGATGAGCAAAAAAAAGGTTCACTTAGTCAAAGTGCAATGGAGTGGAGATCCACGAGATTGTACTTGGGAAACAGAGGAAAGCATTAAGAAAGCCTATAAGTGCAGGGTGGATATCTCTGATTGACTCCGTTGCAAGGTACATTTACCATACTTTGCATTACCATTTGTTCTCTACTTTGTTGTTAATTTCGTTTCATGGATGTAAACTTTTAATTCTATAGTCTGAATGATTTTAAAAGAGTATAGGAATTGATTAGTATATTTTTTGAAGTTAAAAACAAATTGGTTGTTGGTTGCATTGTTTGATAGTAGATTTGATTACTTAAATTATTAGAATGATAGTTAATTAAATCAAGTATTGAACTGATTTAAAAATATATCGAAATATATACATGTGCATTATATATGTTTGAACAGGTAATTGGATTAGCTGTTGAGTAAAGAATTTATTTGTGTGCCCAACAAATAGGTAAACCTTAATGAGTTGGATGCGAAATATTATTATATCAACTCCTGTGAATGCCATTGGATGCGGAGTGCTGGTTGTTCTGTGTGTAATAAGAAATGTCGCCATAGCATAGTAACAATTAATTTTGAACTACACGACATGGCATACTTCTTGAAGATAGGCATACTTCATCATATACCACATAAGCATTTGGAGCTTGTGTGACGAGGTGGAAGATTTACCATACGAGCGAGAGGCTTGTATGGCGATGACTATATTTTACAGATTGAACTGATGACTGATATGGACCATATAAAATATAACGGCAAATTTCCAAATTAATAAAAACCCCACAGTGGTCTGGAGATGACAATAAACATGTCTCTCTAGTCATTAAGGCACAAAAACCATTTATGAGGTGATGAGAATTTATTCTCTGGAGTTAAGATCTTTACACACTCCCCTGTGGACACCGGAATATATCACTATAAATATGTGCATGCTTATTAGGAATTGTTGGGTACCTAATACGACCCAACAAATTTCTAAACCCCTCCTCGTACAAAGGAGGTTATGGCGAAATTTTTCGAAAATTTAGGGTGTTAGCCAAATTTTTGAAGAATTTGAAAATTCTCAGAAACTAAAAGGTTGGAGAATGGAGGCCAGATTGAAAGTAGAGTTGATTAATCAAACCACTTTTGACTTTGTTCCTTTTCGGGGATGAAAAGTTTTAAGTGGGGGAGATTGTAACAACCCGTAAAATGTGAACCAATTTAAAATTTTTAAATTGGCTATTTTAGTGGATTTTAAATAATTAAAATAAATATTTTAAATAATAACGATGAAAATGGTGTTTGGATCGATGTTTGAAAATAAATATAATTAATTTTAATTATAAACAAGGCCTGAAATGGCGCAGTAGTTTCAAAATTTGAATTCAAAATTTGACCGACTGTACCGGGTGCAAAACAAAACGGATTTTAGTGAAACCAAAAATATTTAAATCTGTTAGTGAATATCTTTCTAACGAATCTGAAAAATTGAAGTTTCGTAGCGGAAGTCAAAAGTTATAGCCAAATGAATTTTCAGAAAGGTCGCTATAGAGTATATATAGCCCGTGGAAATGACCATTTTGCAAACGACCTCAGAATTCGACGAAACCACCTTTGTTGGATCCGAGATGTCAAATTATTGCTAGATTTCAAATTTCATAATTTTTGAAGCTAGTATATGAGCGTGGCAAAGGAAAATATATTTGGTCGATTTCTATTAAATTGGATCGACCAGAAAAGGGCCATTTTTCAATCGGTCTCAGAATTCGATGAAACTAGTTTTGTTGGGACCGTATCATCAAAACATAGCTAGATTTATTTTTCGGGAATTTTTAGAATCAGTATGTGGCCCTGGCAAATTGAAATGTACGTTCAAATTAAATATTAAATGTTTTATATTTTAATTTGAAGAGAAACTGACTCAAACAATCGAATGGGCCTACGAAACATATCCCATTGTGTTCGGAATGGGGGTATTTGGCTGGGGACGACAGTCGTTGGGTTTGGATTGGAGTTCGTATGAGATAAGGTGTATATTTGGATTTTTGAAATTTATAAATATAAAAAAAATATCATTGGGCCACATCAGATTCTCTCTCCCTGATATTCAAATCGCACACGGCGGAAATTGATTATTTCCTTCTCTCCTCGATTCCTCTCAATCCGCTCAAAATTTGACCCCCATCCTGTTGGGGATTTTGTAGAGCTCGTCAAGATCTTCAAATCCATAGCAAGTTTGGATTTTTTTTCATTAAGTAATTTGAGAGATTCGTCACCTAGAAGTTTCGAACTTCAACCCGCCGCCACCTCCGCCTCAGGCGATCGAACGCCACCGCACCCCCCTGCGCACGTGCGTCTCTCCTCCCTCTTCCTCGTGGTGAAGACCGATCAACGAATCGCTGCACGGTTTGGTCGCAAATTGAAAATCTAGTTCTAAACGAAATTATAAAGGTACGGCTGAAATTATATTAAACTATTTAATAGCACTTTAAAGCGCTACGGTTTTTGATTTCATTGTAAAAATCATATCTTTTTCGTTTCTTGACGAAATTCAGTGAAACAAGAGACAGTGGACTCGTGTGGACGTCTTCTACATTCTGGAAGAGGCCGGATATTTTTCTGAGCCTTCTGCTATTTTTGGTGGAGTAGAACCCAACGTGAGATTTCTAAATTATAAACGATATGGAAAACGACGATGTATAAATTATATAGTCGATGTATGAGTTATATAAGCGTTGTACACCTCATGTATAAGCGTTGTATAAGTTGTACGTTCGATGTATAAGTTATATATGCGTTGTAAAAATTATATATGTGTTGAAATAGAAGTGAAATATACTTATATATATATATATATATATATATATATATACACACGCCCCTCGTCCACAAACCATGGACGATATTTATTGGTTGTGATTGGTGTGAAAATTGGTTGATAGAGAATGGTTGATTAGAATTGTTTGTGGTTGAAATTGATTGATTGTGGTTGAAAAATACCCGTTTGTGGTTGAGAATTATTTGGTTGAAACCACATAGGATTAGTTTGTGGAAAAGAAAAAAAATATACATGCCGCCTGTATGCGTACTAGGTGCATGAAATCCCCATTGTCAAAAGCTGCGAGGCTTTAAGGTAGAGCGAGGAGCCATACTAGGGACGGTCCAGGTTTTAACTACCCTGCCGTTATGCTGCCGAAATTTTGAATAATATTCATGTGTTTGAATTAATTTCATGTGCTGAAACTATATTTGTGTGTTGAATAGAAATTCATGTGTTGAATAGAAATTCATGTGTTGAACGACATTCGTGTTTTGAAATAATTTGTTTTATAATAAAAATCATATTTTTATCATCTATATGAACTATATAAAATAGTCGTGTTTTGAAATTAATTGTTTTATAATAAAAATCCAATTTTTAGCATCTATATGAACTATATAAAATGGTCGTGTTTTGAAATAAATTGTTTTACAATAAAAATCACAATTATATTACATACATGAATTGTTAAAAATAGCGAAGTGTTGAAATAAAGGTTTGTTGGATAAAAATATCATTTTTATCAAATGTATGAAAATAATATGGTTTTGAAATCGAAGAATAGATTATATATATATATATATATATAATTAAAATAAATCGAATAATTAAGCTGCAGTTCGTGTTTTGAAACCGTGATTTCAAACGATTAGTGCGGGAGATCCGACCATCGGATTTTCCCGAAACCGAAATCATTGGGTTTGCTTTGGAAATATCTTTCCAACGACACCAACTTTGTAAAGATCCAACGGTTGGATTGTCTGGAATGTTTAATTCAAATCTGAAGAAAAACAACGCTAGAATCGATTATATATATATATATATATATAATTAAATTAAATCGAATAACGACGCTGTAGTTCGTATTTTGAAATCGAAACTTCAAACGATTGTACCGGGAGATCCGACCGTCGGATTTTCCCAAAACTAGAACCGTTGGATTCGTTTTGAAAAGATCTTTCTAATGATATAAAATTTGTGAAGATCCAGCGGTTAGAATTTCAGTTATGTGTAAATCAAATCTAGATAAAAACAGCGCCACGGCCGCGTTATGGCTTGAAGCGTCGTTTGAATAAATTGGCTATTTTTTAATAAATAAAAATAGCGATAAATCGTTATAAAATATTATAAACGATTTGGAATGGAAATAAACCGAATTTACCCAGTTTATTGGATATTTGATGGTTGAATTTGTTTGACATGAAATTTATACTAAAGAATTTATCTTTGATAAAAATAATGGGAATCTTTCCCTAAGAATGTGAAATTCAGAAACTAACTAAAGGTTAGCTAAGTCGAATGGTTTCCTGGGTGTTGATCTGATGTTGGTTTCGGCCTTCGGGGTTAATACTTGGGAAATCGTTCTCCTACTAATTTACGGTTGGTGACCGATGAATTGGAATAAGGCGTATGTTGTGCTTGTATAGCACTTGTTAATTATATACGCGAGTTGCTCAGAAAGACCGGGTTTATCCCAATCTGAATAACTGAATGGACGATAAGAAATCGATGATGAAGACGATGGTCGAAGACCGGAGAGCTTCACGTCGTTTGGATGATTACTGACGTCTTGATTGGGAGGCATCCCAAGATACAGATAATTAGTAGTGATCGTTCAGACGTACTTGGAAATCGATGGGTATGCGAGGTATATAGTGCCTCCGATTTCGTTCAGACCCAGAACGAACTTGTAAATAGACTATGTGTCTGACATTGGAATTCATTTTGTGTGATTGATAGCCATCAGTTGCATGGTGTGAATTACCTGTGTGGCATGCTAAGATGCGGTGATCAAGGCTACTGTTGAAAAGCAAAGTCTTGTGGTTGATGATCAAAGCACGGCCTGTGTGGCATAGCTTTGTGTATAACGTGAATTCGCGAGCCTCACACCCCGGTATGAACCAGAAACGGGAGAGGACATCAGGGAGGGCATGCGTCTCTTTCTAGCTAGAGGTGGTGTCAGTGCTTGAACTGACTGACATTTATATTATTTTCACCTGTGTGGTTGTTGCTGTTGCGTGGCGCCTCGATTTTATCGGTCGATCCAGGACCGATGGAGTCATTCGTTGGCTCATTTGCGCCCCATAGGGCAGGGAGATGTATTGTTCAGGGTTTAAGTTTAATCCACATCGGTGGACCGACCTTGACGACCCAAGGGTCACTCGAGCTCTGATCCTGAGACATGGTAGGCTAGATTGTCTCGTAGTCGATAAGGACTATCTTTTGCACTTGATCATAACGAAAATTCAATTTCCAAATACGTGACTGTGCGGTTTTGATTGTAAATCTATATTTGGCGACATAGTGGCATGGGACGCTCATGTCGTCTATGATTGATACTTATGATTGAAGTTATTTTTGAAACATATAAACACTAGTAATAATATCAAATACTTTTGTTTTATTCGTGTCAAGCATATTTTGGCCATTATAAGGTAAAAACTCTATCCTCCGGTTTGCGTTGCATTGTGTGATGGGAACCGAGTCTTATAATGGCTTCATTTTTGTTAAAAGCATTGCGTTGTTTAAAAGATTTACTTGTTTTAAGCACTGGCAATCCAATGGAGTAAACCCATTCCCCGAAAGTGGCATGGTCCTGTTATTAGCCATATTATAAATGTGTTAAGTTGATTTCTCATACCAGTCCCATGACTGACTCGTAGTTTGTTTCACTTGCAAACTCGGGTGCCCCTTTTTCTACACGGGCAGCCTTGTGTTCAGGTTTTAGCAGGCTCTTTCTGGATAGCTGGAGCTGAAGATGGATTCTATCATTTATCTCTTTTTATGCTGTTCAGCTCCTATTGTACATATTATGTTTGTTTTCCACTGTAGACATTTATGTATAGCTGAACTGTATCTGTACTAAGTATAATCCTGTATACTGTGTAACTCTGATGATTATGTTTATCCAGTGCATGATTTGTTTATTGTCTGGTGTATTTATTTAATTCTGTTCTACTATTATCTGTTTATGTGTCATATTCCAAAGATTACCCTTGACACCGTCATACGGGGTTTTGGGGTCGTCACAATAAAATTATGATTTTATATCGTTTAATTCTTAATTGGACTCTAACCGTACATTAGTAAGAGAATGATTCCCTAAATATTAACTCTGAAGGCCGAAACCAACATCAGATCAATACCCATGAAACCATTCATCTTAACTGATTTCCCGTTAGTTTCTAATTTCATATTTGATAAAGATGAGAATTTTATTGTTAAAATATTTTACTCAACACATGAATATTCTCAACACATGAGTATCGTCAACACATGACTATTTATTCTATTCAACACATGAATTTTCTTTCGTTCAACACATGAATTTTCATTTTATAATATTCTATATTTTCCAAATTGTAATGAGGTCCAATCAATTACCATATAATGTTAATAATATGGATTCCATACAACACATGTATATAATAGCAACGATAAATAATCGACCATCATCCAGAGTGCATTCTACACTATATAAGCATCAAATAAAAATATTCAACACTTATAACAGCCTGTCAATCAATCGATCGACATACATCTAATTATTGGGATTAGTGTATGTCCAATTTCATCCCAACACTTGTGTGGGGTTTCAAACAATCAAACACAGATTTTATTTGTGCAGTTGGGCGATGTGTAAAATTTATCATCCCAATCAATATCAGTCAAATCGGTGTACATAAACAAATCGTTCGATTTGTAAATGAATATTTATTTTATTTCAAAACAGGAATATATATTTTATTCAACACATGAATATATATTTTATTTCACATCACAATCAGTAGTCAAATTTCACAACACAAACAAGTCATCCGTGGTCTGTGGACGACGGGTGTCGGGTGCTGCTAAGCACCGTCTGCATCCTAGTATATAATTTTAACTAGAAAACAAGATTTAAAGTGAGAAGTTCTCACCGACAAGCTAATCCAATACACCGCGACTCTTCGTATGTAGGAAATCTTCGTCGTACTCGCCTTTTGTCACCCTCGTTGCCCGTATCCACTACATATTTAAAAATCACATTTTTATATTCTCTAGTATATAAAAATCATATTTCTAATCCACTACTCATATAAATATCGAATCTTTATCCTCACTATTTCATGATAAAATAAAGTTCATATTTCTATTTCACTACATATACTGTAAAGATTATATTTTTATTTCACTTCTCATATAATAAAAATTATATTTTTATTATGCTACATATATAAAAATTGTATTTTTATATTCTCTATCTTATAAAAATTATATTTTTATAATCTCTACTATATAAAAATCATATTTTTGATTCACTACTTATATAAAAAATCATATTTTTATTCCGATGTTCATACCATAAAAATCATATTTTTATTATAAAAACCAAATTTTCATATACGATAAAAATCAAATATTTTTAATTTTAAAAATATAATCTTTTTATATAAACAACCACTTTTCTAGTTTGAAAATCACATCTTTCTAGTTATAAAAATCATATCTTTCTAGTTATAAAAATCGTATCTTTCTAGTTATAAAAATCATGACTTTTATAAACTAAGAATCAAAACTTTTTACCATTCTATCTATAAAAATCACATTTTATTTTATCTACATAAAAATCTATATTTAAAAACCTAAATAAAGATAAAAATAACTTAAAAACTCACTGTGGAAGGTGTAGGAGGACGGGGAAGGCTCAGTTCTCGAGGGTGGAGCGCGCCGGGGTGGTCTCTGCGTCGGGCGGCGTCTTGGTGACACTACGGTTTAGGGTGCGGTGCATTTTAGTGGAGGGGGGGCTAGGGCTTCCACGGCTCGGGCTGGGATAGTAGAAGGAGGAGAGAGGAAGGAAGGGGGAGGTGGCGGATAGCCTTGGGGTGAGGCGGAGGGCGGCTATCGCGATTGTGGCATGGAAGGGAGGCCGGGTTTCTGCGATGTAGGTTTTTTTTCTTTTTTTTCTTTCTGTTTAAATGAATCTCGATGGGGAGGAAGAGGGATTTGGGGGGGGGGGGGGTGGGCTTATGTGAAAATTAATATATATATTTTTTATAATTTTTAAATTCCATTTAGTTGACTTTTCATTCGAATCTCAAATCGAGCCCAACGACTGTCGTCCATAGCTAATTACCCCTATTCCGAACACAATGGGATATGTATCGCAGGCTGATTTGATAGTTTCGATCAGTTTTCGTCAAAATCAAAATATAAATCTATATATTGAATTTGTACGCACATTTCAATTTACCTGGGCCACATACGGACTCTAAAAATTCTAGAAAAATTATTTCTAGCTTCGTATTGACGATATGGTCCTAACAAAACTAATTTCATTGAAATCTAAGACCGTTTGAAAAATGGCCATTTTTTGATCGATCGAAATTGATTGAAACTATCTAAACACGTTTTCCTGTGACATGCTCACATATTGATTCAGAAAATTTTGAATTTCGGAATCTAGCAACAATTCGACATCCCGAATCCAACAAAAGTGGTTTCGTCAAAAACGAAGGTCGTTTGCAAAATTTCGATTTTTAAGGGCCAGAATTCCATAGCGACTATTCTGAGTTTTCAATTGGACATAACTTTTTATCCCTGTTATGAAATTTCAATTTTTCAGATTTGCTGGAAAGATATTCTCAAATAGATTCAAATATTTTTTGGTTTCGCTAAAATCCGGTTTATTTTGAATCCTGTACATTCATTTGAACTTTGAAATCGAATTTTCGAACTACCGCGCCATTTTCAATTCCTTTTATAAATAAAAATATTTATATTCTAACGACGATTCAAATAAATATATACGTTCTATTTCTTTTCAAAATAAATTTCTCGTCGTTATTATTTAAAATAATTCATTTTAAATAATCAAAATTCGCTAAAATTGCCAAAATAATTTTTTTAAATTTCCTCAGATTTCCGGGCTATTACATATTTCTTTCAGTTGTGTTTTGTATTATTTTTCCGCTGCATTATAATTTGTAAATCTCTGATATTTGTCGAGTGTGTTATATTTATTCATACTCTATATAATCTTGTATTATGACGAATTGTTGTAATAAGCAATGAAATGTTCTTCTGTTTGTGTCCCGATGTGGTTTGTTCTCAACTCAATTCGTGCTTTCCTTACCGGGGAAGTTCAGGTCGTTTCATCGATGCTGGTAAACTCATTCTTCGTGTGGAATAGTTTGGAACGTATCTCTCAATGTCCATTGGATTTTAAGTTATTCTACGAACTATACGATGAAGGCATTATATCATATAACAATGTTGCACGATGAGGTGTAAATTTATATACTATTATTTATATACATTTCTTTATTGTTTCATTATTGATGGCAACATGTTTATACTTTTCCATTGAATCGTCTACATTCTTTCATTTGGAATATTTTCAACTTAAAAATTCTTAACTTGAATTTGTTATTGACATACTGTACTTAAATATCACTTATCAGTTTTTTTGATGAATATTCTTTCATGGGGAGTTCATTGTTTAATAAATAATTCTTCAGTATTTCAAAAATACATGAAAACATTCAAAATTATCATTTATTGGTATCATTTTGGATTTAATATTTTGCTTCATGCGTCATATATATGTATAAACCACTATGTCTTAGATAACATGCATGTTAATTTATGTTGTCAATGCATAAAACATTCATCTCACATGTCCCATATTAAACAATTGAGTAAGCAGGTGTCTTTACATATCAATTTGGGATATTATTAATAATTTTTTGCTCACTATAAAAGATATCATTTAAAATTCAACACTCGGTATTAAAACAACTAAGGATGATTTTAACATAAGTACATTGTTAAAATCAACGATGTATTGTTTACATATAGTTTAGAAATATGAATGTACCTTTTGTTGTTCTTTCATATGAGCACATTTTCTCTGCATTTTGATTAACAATCAAACTATTTTATACTTCTATCATAACATTTATTCAATTTTGATGCTTACTGAATGGTATCCATCTTTGATCAAATCCAAATACTCACAAATTAGATATCGCTTCCATTGACTTTGAGACACTTTATTTACTGTTGGAAAAAGGCATATTCCAGATTAGTACCGAGAATTTAGAATTTTTTATTTTAGCACGTATGCACTAGAACACAAAGCCTTATAAATTAATAATTTTGAAGTAAGTCCGATGAATTTTGGCATATTAATGATGAATATATTATCTTAATTCCAATTTGAAAAATTATGATAATATTCTTATCAATGTGGCTCATAACATTCCAACAACATTTGTCTTTCTCATATCGGCAGATTTATGGAGAATCAATCATATCCCTTTGGATACTAATATCAAAAGCATATTTCGATAATATAATTGGAATCTATTGATTTGTGCTTCATACCATATTACAGATTCATCACTCTTAATGGTTTAATTAAACAACAAATTATTATTCACATTTTCATATTGATAAGAAAATCACAATATCTCTTCAACGTGCAAGATTACTTATTAAGCTTTCTAATACGCTATGTTCGTTAGGTTAGTAAATTTCATTTCACCTCATAGTAATCAGTTTCATCCTTTCATCGAATTAGATTCCTTGCTACCTAGAGATCGTTTCTTATCTGGGCAGTATCCACTTTTTAATGATGTTTTCTAGAGATCATATCTCATCTGGGGAGTATCCACTTTTTAATAATGTTTTCTAGAGATCGTATCTCATCTGGGGAGTAACCACTTTTTATGATGTTTTCTGGATCGTATCTTATCTGGGGAGTAACCACTTTTTATGATGTCTTATGGATCGTTTCTCATCTAGGGAGTGCCACTTTTTATGATGTTTTCTGGATTTCTAGTGATTTCTGAATTCTTGTTATTGTTGTATGCTCAATGTCATGAGATTCATTTCCACTGTCGTTTCCTGTTGTATGCTATTATTTGAATGTTGCATTCTACATTAGCTAAGAGGTTATGTAGAGATAATTGTGTGCTGACATTCCATTGTCATTTCCTGATTGTGTTGACATGCCATGTTCAATACTTATTTATGATTAGATATTATTACTAGAATTATGTCGTCTTGTGTTATATCTCTTATTACCTCAATCCATTTGATAAGTACAGCTAGACTGATCCATTTATTGTTTATTTTCTTATAAATAATACTCGGGTCAGGCCGAGTCATTTTAGGTGCTCCTTTGGGTCTCATCGCAGGATTGATCTTCCGCTCTCAGCTTGCTACTGTGTCTCTGCAACTTTATGTACTTTTGTACCTATGACATTATCTAACGTTGCATACATATCCTTTTATTGAGATCTTGGTACATGTATTAGTGGATCTTTGTTGACCATTAACTTGTTGCACACATTCTGGGTTTATTCATATCTATTCCGCCTTTATGATATGATTATTCTGTGTCTGGCTTTGAGATATAACATATTTGTATTATTGTTGTTGTATATTTTATACTGCTTTCCGGATTGCATATAGCCGTTGTGTAGTTGCCCTATGTGCCGAATGGTTATGTCGAAATTTTAATCGGTATCAGAATTCGATGTGCATTCCTCACATGGAGTAATCATACAATCGATCGCTCTTCACAAACCTCATTCTCCGTTATGGTCTACGACATTTCTATGAAATGAACTGGACGATAGTGGGTATAGAGGCAGGGCGCTATAGTTGGTATCAGAGCCACTTTCCGGAACTGTGTAAGATAGTATGACGATGGTATTGTCTTAAGCCTCTCTCGAGAGTCATGCTTTAGGGTTTTATTTAGAGTCTCAAGACCCATCATAGCTTATCTTCCTATACAATTCCATTTTGATTGAATTCGCCTCATTTGAATTCAACTTACGATTATCTTTTTCCTCCTTCTTTTTCCTTAAAAAAGCAAAATAGTTGATCGTAGCCGTGCAAGCCCCGGTTCACCCAGTGTACCTCCTACGGAAGGGGTGATTATGTCTCAAGTGGCTAATTTTAGTGTTTTAGAATAGTTTTCGGCTCGTCCCTTCTGGTTGATTTGTATAGTCCATCTAGGGCCCATGTGCTTTAGTGGTGCTTCTGTTTCATTTTTTGACTCGAGTTGCTAAATGATATATGTTTTTGTATCGCACTTATCTTGTTGATCATTTATGATCCTTGAAGTTGATCGATCACTGGATATCTTTCTCATGCGTCATTACGCACATCGTAAGTGCCTTTGATCCTGATATTTCTTGATTTCTAGTTAAGATTGTTTAGTACGTCGTTATGTACCTAGCAAGGTCTATTGATCACTTGTCGATCGGTATGAAGATACCATGTCATTGTGACTAAATCTACTTCCTTGTTGTCAGCTATATAGTTCTAGTTCGGTATTAGATCACCAAGCCTTCGGGCTAAAACAACTCATTTGTTACCTCGTTGTGTCGGTGTGAGTCACCAAACATTTGTGCTAAATTAACTCAACAAATGTATCGTTGTGTTCCAAACTCAAGATCAAGAACGAGGGAAAGCATCCCACTTCTTGTGATCCCTCTTCTTGAGTCAAGGTATGTGTCATTAATTCCTTAATGTCATTTACCTTGTTTAAAGATTATTTTATTTATGTTCTTTTGATATACATTAATCGTGTTCTTCGTTATCAAAAGATATCATTTGTGTTTTATTCGTAAGTTGATAAAGGAATTTTATTTCCTTTGGTCATCCCAAATGATTTATTGAATTTTTATATTTTCGCGAGATTTGCATGAACGTAAGAATTAGTGAGGACTTTCTTGTGTTAACTTGTCCATCGGGTGCGTTAAGGATCTCGAATGAGATATGGGACGCCATGTTGTAGTTCGCAATTCCTAAACACCATTATGTGACAATCCGACAATCGAAATGATTCTTAAAATTAAAACTCACTTTTAATAAGTTAATCAAAATAATAATATCTTGGATTTTGCTATTTTCATAGTCGTTTGTTATTTTTCTAGACAATTTATTTCTAGGTTTCCTTAGAGCAATTCCATGAATTTAAGTGGTTTAAGATTTTCAATTAGAAATTATCTTGAATCTTTTCTTTGAGTAAATTAAATAACTCCAGGAACAACCCAAAAAGTTATTTATTTATGTCTCTTGTTTCTGGATTTCAGATCTTTGATTTTCAAGAATTCTTGGTGATTAAGAATCTCACCTAATTCTTAGTCCCTGTCTCGATTTGCTAAATAGAATTTAGTATTCTTGTGATTTCATGGGTCTCCTTATTTTCTCTAGTGAACGATCACTCGAGAGAATGGGAGTTCCCGTTGGGAAGGGAAGATTTGGGTTTTGCAATCCACGACAAACTCAATAATTCCTTACTTTGAATCTATGATCTAGTTGATCATCCGAAAGTGTTATAGTCAATTCACTTATGGACTTAGCCTTGCGTCGTTCTTAGAGATGAATCTCAAGAGGATGAGCTCTTTTGATATTCATTCCTTGTTTGTTTGAATCATTTGGGTCGACAATTGTCTCTGCACGTTTGTTAACCCTTATCAATCAAATTTTTGGGGATGACCTCTTTGGTTTAATCTCATCTTGTTATAGAAATTGTCTATTGC
Organism: Allium sativum; assembly: GCA_030737875.1. Taxonomy (NCBI): domain Eukaryota; kingdom Viridiplantae; phylum Streptophyta; class Magnoliopsida; order Asparagales; family Amaryllidaceae; genus Allium; species Allium sativum. Next base: position 623,270,115 of record CM060910.1, read on the forward strand.
TTCTTTGATTAATTGCTGAAGTTTGTGCGATTTTAGATTTTTGGAAGAAAAATATCTCAAATCCTATTATCCCAAAGTGGTAAGTTGTGCACTACTTATCCATCATCTTCTCAATGTTTCCGATTTTCTAAAATTGATACGCGAGTTTCTGAATATTGGGAATTTTGTATAGTTCCTAATGATTCGTATTTATTGTTACTAAATGAGATTTAGTACCTAGTTAAAAATTGATTTCCCCGAATAGTTCTTTGATATTCCGTTACCAACCTCGAATCATTGATATTAGAATTGATTATTCCTTCAAGAATTGCTCTCTTTAGCTAACTTCGTTGGAATATCCGAGTTGTTCTTTTGTGGGCATCAGCCACCTTGTCGCAAGACTAAAGTGCTGAAGATCGGTGTTCGCTACTTCGTCGTGATTGAGTTTGGGAATGGAATAGTCAACCACCGTAATTTCCCATATCATATCCTAAGAGAAATATCTACTATCGATATTCCACGTCCGTAGGACCCAGTCTTGTCGCTTCTTGAAAATTCCCAATTTGATTTGCAAGAATCTTATGTATTACACAAATTCTCATTCTTTGAGAATTATAATAAGAGAGGCAAATCAATACGAAATCATAGCGCTTATAAATTTTTATGGAATTATTTTACTCGTTTGGGATGACTACCTTCAAGGGTAATGGAATTCAAGATTGAACTCTAGTTTTAATGATCTTGTGAAATGAAATTGGGATCTCACCTAGCGGTCGGTGTGACCGTTTCATTTCACGTCGGTTCTTGTGGTACCACTCTGTGGTATTATTTTTGGTTGTTACTCATTACTTCAATCTTAAGGAATTGCGGGGACGCAATTCTTTTAAGGGGGGAAGGCTGTAACAACCCGCTCATTCCATGATAATAGATTTAAATATTTTATTTAAATATATCGTTGTATCCAATGTGTCACTCAAAATGTCGTTTTTCACAAATGATAAAATTAGGACTCGAGACCGCTTCCATTGAGTCTAGATCATTGTGTACGACCTTTCTGACTGTAAGAATCGATATGTTCCGAGATTCGGAATTTTGGCACCTTGGTTGGGTCTTGGTTGAGCTAGCCTAGCTCACCATATAACCCCCAAATCAGCCCCCCTCTTCCTCTCATTCATTCCAAACACTCAAAAGAAGATAGAAATGGGAAGAGGAAAGGGAAATTAAAATTCCTAAGTCTAGGGCTTTCAATCTAGGGCTCAATTCTTGTGCTAATCCATTTAAGAGACTCATGTAATCTCTCTACACTCCTTTTCTATCTCTCTATCATGTAAATTTCGGATTTTTATGATGATATAACACCTATGTGTTTGCATTTGTGTTCATGAGGTGATTTCGGAGGAGCAATTGATGAAAGAGAGGATCTTTTCTCATTTGTGTGCTTGTTCTTCCTTGTTGGAGCTTGTTCTTGACATTCAAGAGCCAAAGGTGAGTTCTTTATGAACTCACATCTATGACACAAGCCATTGGCTTGTACAAGTGTAATTTAGTATTCATATGAGTTTGCATGTGCTTGTGAATTGGTTAGGTTAGTGTAACTTAGCTAATTTCATGTGTCTATGTTTCATCAAGTTGAAAATTTTGATTAGAATTGTCCACACAATTTAATTCATAAGCTACTAGTTGATTTGGTGATATTGTGAAGCTCCTTTGTCGCACCGGCAAGTTCTAAGACTTTACAATTCACTTATATCACATTTGATTGCTTTGGTTAGATAATTTAATCGTTTTGGAGTATATAATCAATAATCATTGTAAATCTCTTGTGTGAATGTTTGTTCGTGTGAATTTGGTGTTATGAGTTGCTTCGATGAGTTATAGACGCCTCATTTGCATGTGTTTGACATCATAGGCCTTCGGGCATTTGTCGGTATCATTTTGGGGATAATTGGTAGGCAAAAATGTAAATTTTCGGGGGTTTAATAGCCGTTCGGCCATTAATGGCCGAGCAAATGGCTCCTGGTCGGCCATTGATGGCCGAACAAAAAAGAAAAAAAAATCATCAATATTTAAATGGCTATAACTTTTTCATACGAACTCAGAATTGAGCGAAATCAGATGCATTGGAACCATCACGATGAGAGCTTTCCAATGAAACTATTTTGGAGTCATTCGGAGTTTGTGATAATTTTTGGTGGAGGAGAACCTCCAATGTAAACAATCGAATAGAGAAAAACAAAGGGTAAAGTAATTAGTTTACTTTAAACGATCATAACTTTTTCATACGAACTCAGAATTCAGCAAAACAAGATGCGTTGGAACCGTATCAATGAGAGTTTCAAAATGAAACTAATTTTGGAGTAATTTACACTAAGAAATCGTTCTAGAGCCCACGCACTCTATTTTATGAATATATTTACTCATTAATTCGGGTTTGATCCTCGATATTAGTTCGATTATGATTCACGACTCTAAAACATGAATTATCAACTCGATATCCTTCGAGTCTATTCCGATGTAGTTTAAAACCTTTGGGTGCTAGTTTGGGATTTCAATTCGTTCATTGATCGAAATTACAACCGTTATCCCTTGATTTCCTGTATGTTGTTGTGATGTGAGTTTTTGTTTCACGATGTTTGCGTTCTATTCGCTACGGCGACAAGTTTCATGAATAATTGAACCACAATGGATAATGGGGTTTTATATTGTAATTGGGCATCGAACCAATGTTTAATCAGTTTTTGAATTCAAATCCTTTTAAAATCATTTCGATTTCTAAACCCAGTTCTGATTCTATTAATTTATATACAGTTCCTTATCGTATCGATCGGACGAGAAATTTAGTTTATTTACCTTAGTAAAGGTGAGGACTATGACCCCTTAAACTTTTACTTCGGCGAATAACTCTTGGACTCGTGCGTTCGGACATGTGTGGTGATTTTCTCTGTTTTGAATAGAAACCAATTACGGGTTCGAAAATATTCGAGAATAGCATGTGGTTATGGGACATGTTGCTATTTCCTTATATTAACTAGCTCGGAGTAATTTCTATTCACCCGGATCGTTGGTATCTGCCTCCTGACACAGTTGTTTGGTTCGCAATCGCCCTAGTGGGAATTTACGATTTGGAACCTTCATCTATGGGACTTCGGTCCAACTTTCTATGATTTTCTATGATTTATGTATTTTCATCATCCGGGGTCACGACCTGGCTCTGTGGGGGAGCTTCGGCTCAAACAAATGGGCTCGCTACCTAGAGCTCGTATATCATCTGGGGAGTATCCACTTTTTAATGATGTTTTCTAGGGATCGTATGTCATCTGGGGAGTATCCACTTTTTAATGATGTTTTCTAGAGATTGTATCTCATCTGGGGAGTAACCACATTTTATGATGTTTTCTGGATCGTATCTTATCTGGGGAGTAACCACTTTTTATGATGTTTTCTAGATCGTTTCTCATCTAAGTAGTGCCACTTTTTATGATGTTTTCTAGAATTCTAGTGATTTCTGGATTCTTGTTATTGTTGTATGCTCAATGTCATGAGATTCATTTCCACTGTCATTCCTTGTTGTGTGCTATTATTTAAATGTTGCATTCTACATTAGCTAGGAGGTTATGTACATATAATTGTGTGCTGACATTCGATTGTCATTTCCTGATTGTGTTGACATGCCATGTTTCATTCTTATTTATGATTAGATATTATTACTAGAATCATGTCATCCTGTGTTATATCTCTTATTATCTCAATCCATTTGATAAGTACAGCTACACTGATCCGTTTATTGTTTATTTTCGTATAAATAATACTTGGGTCAGGCCAACTCATTTTAGGTGCTCCTTTGGGTCTCATCGCAGGATTGATATTCCGCTCTCAGCTTGCTACTCTATCTCTGCAGCTTTATGTACTTTTGTACCTATGAAATTATCTAATGTTGCATACATATTCTTTTATTTAGATCTTGGTACATGTATTAGTGGATCTTTGTTGACCACTAACTTGTACACATTCTTGGTTTATTCATATCTATTCCGCCTTTGTGATATGATTATTCTGTTTCTGGCTTTGAGATATACCATATTTATATTATTGTTGTTGTCTTTTTTATACTGCTTTCTGGATTGCATATAGTAGTTGTGTAGTTGCCCTATGCGCCGAATGGTTATGTCAAAATTTTAATCGGTATCAGAATTCGATGTGCATTCCTCACATGGAGTAATCATACAATCGGTCGTTCTTCACAAACCTCATTCTCCATTATGGTCTATGACATTTCTCTGAAATGAAATGGACGATAGTGGGTATAGAGGCGGGGCGCTACAGAAATCGAATTAGTAATTAGATGGTAATTACTATTAAAATCTCCTTTAAGTATATATATATATATTATATAAATTCTATTTTTATATGAAGGCTGAAAAAGCATGTGTAGAAGTGTGCATCAGACGTCTAAATGCTATATATTCAATTTGACTTTGAATATTCAGACGTGTGAATAGGCAATTTTGTGAACAAGCCCATTCATGTTAAATTATAGTAATTTTTTAGAAGGCTAAATTGAAAGGTTGTGACTTTTTGAAGAGTTATAACTCTTTAATCCAAGAGTTATGACTCTATCTATTAATCTAATTTTGCGAATGATTACAACCTTTTATTTATTATAAATACACTTCAGAGTCATTTGATTCAATCATCGAACTTTCTTGAATTATCTATTCTCTGATTCTGAACTATTTTCTATTCTAAATCACTTGTGCTCTCAAATATTCAATAATACATGATTATAAATCACTTTCCTTTTCTATTCTTCACCTGCTTTCAAATATATATATACAAAGGAGAAGATTATAGGAAGGGTGTACTCAATATGACTTATCAGTGTTACTCAGAACACACACTTAATCAAAAAAATCTTTTGTATTTGTTGAAGTCATGTTCTGCTACTCAGGCAAGAAATCCTCTTCGGTTGCTGAGGCGAAATCCTTTTCTGCTGCTTATGTCCCAGTTCTGCTGCTTGGGTGTTGTAATACCTGTTCCTTCGGGTCAAGTGAGGGTGTTGATTAGTGAAATTCTAGAAGGAGTCTGCAACTGGACGTAGGACGGTGCTCCGAACCAGTGTACAAATACCTAGTGTCATTTACTTTTATTTACTGGATTTACTATGCTTATCTGTGATATTAGCTTGCATAGTTTTCTCATTAAATAATTATTTGATATCTCGATAATAGGTAAACAACACTAACACAAGTTTCACAGAAGGTCAATCCACTGCACGACCTCCACTTTTTAATGGCATGAATTATATTTACTGGGCTACATGAATGAGAATTTATATGCAAGCCAATGGATTTAAAACTTGAAATATTACTCAGAAAGAATATACTATTCTCATTACCAACTATTCTAAGTGGTCAAATTCACAAAAAAACTGATGCTACTTCAAATGCTAAAGCTATGAATATGTTGCATTGCACTTTGGATAAAAATGAGTTTAACCGTATATGTATATGCAATAATGCATATGAAATATGGTGAACTCTCAAGCTAACTCACGAAGGAACTAACAAAGTAAAGCAAAGCAAGTATCCATGCTTAAAAATCAATTTCAAAATTTTAGAATGAATAAAAACGAATCTATTAATGACATGTACTCTGGATTTTAAGACATTTATCATTCAGTATTGGGCTTTGGAGAAAAATACTCTGATTTTGACATTGTATCAAAAATCCTAAACTCTTTAACATAAGATTGGGAAAGAAAGGACTTGGCAATTAAATAAGCTAATGATTTTTCCACCACAAAACCAGAAGAGTTAAAACGAAATCTAATGTTATATGAAGTAAATTTGCAAGAAAAAAGAGTTCATGCACAGGATGAAAAGAACTTGGCTTTTGATGCAGAAAAAGAAGAATTAGATTCAGATGACCTAGCTTTTATTAGCAAAAACTTTAGAATTTTTTTGAAATATAAGAAAGGAATTAGAAACAATGGAAAGAAAAATCTCAATAACAACAAAGTACTTCATCTGCAATTGAATGTTTTAGTTGTCCCAAGAAAGGACACTTTCAAAAAGAATGTCCAGAATATAAGAAAGAGTATCACATCAAAAATAAGAAGGAGAAATCCAAAAGACGAGCATTTTCAGTAACATGAGATGACTCAGATTCTTCATCTTCAAAATGTAATAGTGAACGTGGTAACGAACAAGATAACGTGTGCTTCATTGCCAAAGATAACTAAGTTAGTGATTTTACTTTTGCAGATATGGTAGAAATAAATATGGAATTATTAGAATCTGGAAATAATTTCAAAGGAAAATATAAACAAGTGAATGCGGATTAGAAAAAGGAAGAATTCAAAAGAGATATGCTAAAAGATGAAAAAGAGATATTAGAAGTTGAAATTAGAAAACTTTGAGAATCTCTTTCTAATGCAAATTCTCAACTTTCCTTATTGAGTCAAAAAATTGAAACTCAAAAAGAAAAGAATAACCTGCTTATTTATGAAAATCATGAGTTGAAAACTAGGATTAAAATAGTTGAATTTGATAATTCTAGTCTCAAAATTAAGTTGGATGATATCACTAAAAATATCACTAATTTAATAAAGGTAGGGAGAAATTATCTAAAATTATGAAAATTTTCAACCTTTATCCAGCAAGAAAGGACTAGGATATAAACCAAAAGATGATATTTCAAAGAAATCAAATAAAAAGAAGTTTAAACCTAACAATTCATCAATATCGCCTATAAAGAAAAAGTTTCTAAAACTATTAACATATGGGTTTCTAAAACAAATAACTTTTTGGTTAGGAATAAATATATAAAAACATTCTTAGAAACTATACATGAAAATAAGGATAATATTTATAAAAAGGATACTGAATCCTCTTGGGTTTGGTTTCCTAAGACCTAACTCTTAAGACTCTAACAGAGTAAATGGGTATTATCGTCATTACATACATTTTACAGGACCCACTTAAGAAGAGGGGAAAATGAATATTCGACAGTGGTTGCTCAAAACCTATGGTAGGAGACAAAGAGATGCTGATAAATATTATCTACTTAAAAGAAGGAACTGTCGCATTTGGAGATAATTTCAAAGGCTATATCATCGGCAAAGGCGATGTGAGCAATTACAGAACTTCTAATTTACCACTTATTACTAATGTTTTGTTCGTTAAAAAACTAAAACATAATCTTCTTAGTATTAGTCAATTATGTAATAAAAATTTTAAGATATCATTCTCAGAAAATAAGTGTAGTATTTCAAATAAAAATCAAAATCTTATTTTTGAAGGAAACGGGGTAAAAATATTTATATTCCAAATATGAAAATAAATAATAATCTGAATTTGTGTTTATTAGCTAAAGAAAAAAAATCCTTGGCTATGGCACAGAAGATTTTGTCATGTCAGTTTTAAAACTATAAGTAAAATATCGAAAAACAAATTATTCAAAGGTTTACAAAAAATGAAATTTAAAGCAGATAATTTATGTGATGCTTTTCAATTAGGAAAATTAACAAAATCTTCATTTAAATCTAAAATGGTTATTTCAACATTACAACCTTAGAATTTCTACATATAGATTTGTTTGGGCCAACTCAAATTCATCTACAAATCACAATAGATATGTGTTTGTAGTTGTTGATGAATTTTCAAGATTTACTTGGATAATTTTTAGGAAAAATAAAAGCGATACCTTTAAACATATTAAAACATTTGCTAAACTAATTCAAAACTTAAAAGGTTTAAAAGTAAAATACATTAGAAATGATCATGGAGGAGAATTTGAAAATGAAATATTTGATCAATATTATAAAAAGAAAGGAATTTTTCATAATTTTTCATTTCCTAGAACTTCACAACAAATTGGATTTGTAGAACGGAAATAGAACATTACAAGGATGTGCATGAACATTATTAAACGGAAGTACGTTACGAAAAAAATTCTGGGCTGAAGGTGTTGCAATAGCCTATTATGTTTTAAATCATGTTTATATTCGGCCACTTATGAAAAACACTCCTTACGAAAAATAGAAGTTTGAGTGCTCTGGGTAAGTAAAATATTACACCCAGGATTCAAACGCCTTACCTCCCCAAAACAGACGTCTGAAATCTAGGAAAAACTCTCGAGTTACTATTTCTAGAATTCAGCCGTCTGAATCAGGGATTTTGACGTCTGAACTACATCAGATACATTTTTTAGGATTTCAAGATCCTAACCCATTTAAAATCCTTCACCTATAAACACTTAAACGGTTTATTTCCTCATTCATAAACCTAATTTCGAAATTCCTACCAAAATTCTCAACAAACTCGAATTCCTTTAATCAATATGCCTCCACGGACAAAGAAGCAGAAAACAATTCTCGATCCAGATATTGATCAACTAAGGCATTGGCTTCACAATGAAACGGCTGTTCAAAGGTATAAAGCCATAATGTAACGAACAAGGATTTAGACGTAACTTACAATATATAAGCTGAAATCTCGTTTTTTTTCCTCTTCCATTAGAAAATTATAATCATATAGATCCCAATGTTCCTTGTTTCACAGAATTCTGACTTAAAACGGATTCTATATATTCAATTAAAGTTCAAAATTCAATATTACGAACTACCGTGTCGTTACGAGCTCGTTTATAATTAAATATAAATATAAACATTTAATCATCGTTTAAATAAATGAATTCAATATTTAAATCCATTAATATTCCAAATGTAATATTGAAAACATATTTAAATATTCGAATTCAAACGATCGAAAAATCCAGGTTGTTACATTCCTCCCCTCAAAAGAATTTCGTCCCCGAAATTACTAAGTAAGAAGGATGTTCCGAAGTCGATTATTTTCAAAATAATTATATAAGAAAATATAAATAAAAATATTCAAGCTTTAACATTTTCCGAAAAATTCACCAATATCTCCACTGTATTATTTGACCCAAATAACCATAACCCGCCACTTCGGCCCCACATCGATCAAAAGAAAATAAAGCCAAGTGGCTTCCCAACTCAGGGGTATAAAATCAATCACCAAATCAATATGTTAAGGTTTACCTATTTGTCGTACAACTCACACTTCAATCACGAAGCAAATGAACTAACAACTCTTCGTTCTTTCCAACTTGCATTTAGCTTGATATAATGCAAATATCCATTATAGGGTTAAATCATCTGATTTAATTTCATAATAATTCTATTCAAATTCATTATACTGAATTTGGTCTCTTTAGTTTTTCAATTCATTTAGTTATTGATGGATTTAATTATACGATCAATCTAACATTCAACCAACAAATAATCGGCCATTAACATAACCAAACCATTCCATATTTAACTTATTTTTAAGTTATTACGACTTATTTAATTACATTTTTCATCTCATATTCATAAATTCTATATTTTAAATTCTCTTCTAGTTTTATTAAACCATTCAAATTCATAATTCAATTTGAATTCATTCAAATCAATCAAACACACCAATATCTCAATAATTTGACAAATTATTTGCTTTATATATGAAAATATATTTTGGGTAAAATTATTTCATTTACCCTCTTTATAAAACAATACTATATCAATTTGTCAGTTCATCTTGAATCGATCAAACAACACAATACAAAACATTTTTATATAAGATTTACAAATACGCTCTCGTATATATATAGACTCAGTCTCGATCTAGGGTATTGCTAACCCATCTTTATCGAGTTACGCCATAGAGCCTAGGTTATTACTAAACCATTGCTCTGATACCGCTGTAACGAACAGGGATTTAGACGTAACTTACAATACATAAGCTGAAATCTCGATTTTTCTCTTCCATTAGAAAATTAATCATATAGATCCCAATGTTTCTTATTTCACAGAATTTTGACTTAAAACAGATTTTGTATCTTCAATTAAAGTTCAAAACTCAATATTCCGAACTACCATGCCGTTACGGGCTCATTTATAATTAAATATAAATATAAACGTTTAATCATCGTTTAAATAAATGAATTCAATACATAAACCCATTAGTATTCCAAATGTAATATTAAAAACTATTTAAATATTCTAATTCAAACGATCGAAAAATCCTGGTCGTAACACATGAAGAGTTCGAAGATATATCATGGTTATTTCATCAAATTCTTGGAATTCATTGGTTACCAGATTCAGCAAATAGCTAGGTCTACATATTTTGAATCATTAATTGGTTTTGATGATAATAACAGACAGTTAGACCATTTACTTATCAAGTTGTTTCTAGCAAACCTTAATTTGGATTTTTTGAATCCTGAAGATAGAAACAACGTGATATGGCCTAAAGTATGTGGGGCTTTAGTGTTCATTCCTATTGCCCGCTTGGGAAAAATCTTAAATTGTGCTTATTCCATGGTTAATATAAACGATGTTGAAGTTAACATGAATGAGAGATATGAGGTGTCTCATAGGTTTTTATCCGATAGTTCGATCAATATATCAAAATTTTAATCATCTTCCTTAAGAAATCAATCTCGGATTCTACATTGAACATTTATTCGCTCACTCCAACCCCAAACCGGAAGCTATGAGAAGGTTTATAAACATAATTTCCAAGCCTTATACGCAATTCACAAGAACGTTAAAGTAAACTGGGCTAAAATAATAATGGATGAGTTCTTGGATATTACTTATAAAAGGAAGTATAAAACCATCCATTATAGAGCTTATATTATGCGTATTTTACTTGACTCACAAATCAAGCTTACAGAATCGACTTCGCCATCGATTGAAGAGATTAGCACTAAGACGTTAGCTTTGATGAAAATTCCCGCAAGACGATCTCTTAAAATTATTTCTTTTAAGAAATGCAAATAAAACATTGCAAATAAAGTCGACCAACCTTTTGAGCCTTCGACATAAAAAAAACAATCCTCTTCCTTGACTCTTGACAATAAGGAGTAATTCATGTTGCGACTGCGGAAGAGAATCTGAAGAAAGCACTTGTCATTGTCTCAAATAACTAACTAAAATTGAAAAAACAATTGAATAAATTTCAAGACAAAATAGAACATCGCTTCAACTCAATCAAAGGCTTCTTATCTAATATTTGGGCGAAGTTAGCTTGCGTTGGATCGGGTACTTCGGAGTTTCATGACCCTATCATCTTTGATTGGTCAACCGAAGAATAAGTTGACGATGATGACAACGATGATGATAATGAGGGAAGTGACGATGAAGATGACGACGACGAGTGATTGTTTATAAGTTCCTAGTTTAAAACTTTTGTTATAATAATTTCCTTTCAAACATTATGTTTTTAAATCTTGCTAGCTACTTGATGGTCTATGTATAATTATGATTGGTACGTTGCTGTTATGATACGATATGTTATGACATATGTATAATTATACTCGTTGTGATGATGTTATGATGTGAATTTTATGCCATATTCTCGAATGTTGATTATATTATAATAATTAGCACATATTATTGGTTAGCTATAAAATAAATAATATCATATTCTTTTGCTACTTATGATAATGTTATCATACGGTACAATGTTAATGCTTGATAAAGTAATGTTGTTACTATATGGCATGAACTTATTGATATTGAACCCGTGATGACTTTCATCATGATATTTATCATTTACAAGTTTATATCACAAGTAAGGAATATGTTTATTTGTAGTTCATGTATATTCGTATTGTTCTAAAATATAATACAAGAACTATACATATATTTGTTTCCCAAAAGTTGCTACTCTTTTTTGTCGATGACAATGAGGAAGAAAAATATATAGCATATATTCAGGGAGAGCAATATATTTTGGGGGAGCACAAGTAAAATTTATAAATTTTTCATTATTTATATTTTAAATATATATATATATATATTTATCTTAAGTCGTATATAGTTGTCATCATAAAAAAGGGGGAGATTGTTAGAACCTCCACTATTACGACCCGAATACGCTAGCCTCCGAGGAGACCGGAAAACACAGATTGTAGTGAGAACACGACAAATCAGAACACAAACAACAGAAAATTTCATTGCTTATTAAAACAATTACATCCGAGTATAAGAATATATCAGAGTATGAATAAATATTACACAGAGAAATATCAGAGATTAAAATGCATATACATAGCAGTGGAAAAATAAAACATAACACAACTGAAAGGGATACATGGATACAAAGCTTTCCAAATATAGCTCCAGCTGTAAGCCAGGATCTTGTAAAATAAAAATCTACAAAAACAAAACTACTAGCTGCCCGTGTGGAAAATAGAGGCACGCAGAATTTAAGTAGAAACAATAAACCCCGAGTCAGTCATAGGACTGGTGTGAGAATTCAAAACATATATTAACTTGATTTTAAAGTTAGGTAAATCAAGGGACCACGCCGTATAACACGGAACGGGTTCACTTCCATGAATAACAGTGCATAAACAATAACCACTAATAGTCATATCTATCTACAATGCATCATACAACATGCAAATCCTCAATCTAACCATTTAGGCTTAACCCCAAACATAGATTTTCAAAATCCGATTCACTTTACAGAAATTATTCCTTTGGACTTTATTTCCCAATTTCTTATTTCAAATCATTTAAAATACATATCTAGATTTCATACCAAAATAAATTTCACTTCGGGATCTCAAACCGTAATCTTTTGAAATATGAATTCCAAAACATCACAATGCAAACAAAGAAGTATGCAACCAAATATTGGGCTCCCCTTAGACAAGGCAAAGGGTACACACCTCACCAATTCCATATATAAATGTGCACCTCCCACTATGGAGCAGGCTACACTCACCAATTAAGGCCCTGGGTCTCTCTCACCCATACTTTTAGTCATCCGGGTTACTCGAATCTTTAGCCACATACCAAATCATTTCATATCCCGAACTAGGGAAAACCATTGCACAACATAATAATCACAAGTTCTTTCAAAAATATATACTTTACATTAGCAATTGATACATATGACCGGTCATTATTAATCACATAAGTTTTGAGCTCGTACGTCTCAAAGAAGGGTGTTAAGCAAGAAGATAAATTCTCCACCACCAAACAGATATATCATCAATAGAAACTAATCGGTTACGTGATAAACTACAATGTCAAACACATAATACATTTCGAAATCATTTCGATAATATCGGGTTTAGGTCTCGAAATCCTTTCTATTTTATAAAATATTTTTATAAAACATTCCCTATCCAAAATTGGAAATGTGTTTCTTTTCGCTTAAGAAAAATATCATTTCAAAATCATTCATTAAATTTGAAATGAACTCAACATCGCTAACACCACATAGTCAAATCGTGAAGTGTTTCACAAGGCGTTAGCATACCAATATTTCTACCCAACCCAGTGCTAAATGTAAAAGCATATTATGCTCATAAACTGGTCGAGCACAATCCAAACAATCAATCAATCACAATCCATATCAACAACCAAGTATATTTAGTTTATACCACATCTCATCTTCTGGTAAATCTAATCACCATTCATTCATTCAAAACTAAATAAAGATTTATTAAAACTCTTCTTCATTTTAATCTCAAAAGTCATTACTTAATGATTATTCAACTTTTAGGAAAATTAATCCTGCCTTTAACTAGGTAAAAAAAATCAATGTATTTTAAAATAAAGTTCACGATAAACCCAAAATCATCTTCCATCAAAATGGAATCTTCACGGAAATCATAACAGTATATTACCGATGTAAATTTCTGTATTGGACTAATAATATAAATGGAATAGCGGCAAGGCCTTTATAATTCCATAAATAGTAACGGTCTTCCTTTACAGAAGCTAATCTCAATTATTACCAAATTGAATTCCATTCAATTACAATTTAATATTTTAAATTGGAAAACTTTACTTTGGAAAATTTCCATTAAATCTTAATAAAAAGATTTATAAATTCCAAATCATATCTTCTGTAACAACCCGGAAAATCAGAACCAATTTAAATTTTTTAACAATTTTAATGAATTTTGAATATTGAAAATGACTTATTTTAAATAATAACAACTAGAAATTTATTTTTCATAGAACTAGAACGTACAAATTTATTTAAATCGAAGTAGAATATAAATATCTATTTTAATTACAAAAGGAATTGGAAATGGCACGGTAGTGTGGAAATTCAATTTCAAATTTCAAATTTCAAATTTCAAATGAATGTACAGGATTCAAAATAAACCGGATTTTAGTAAAACCATTAATATTTGAATCTGTTTGAAAATATCTTTCCAACGAATGTGAAAAATTCAGATTTCATAACGCAAATAAAAAGTTATGTCCACTTGAAAATTCAGAATAGTTGCTATGGAATTTTATATAATATATAACCCTTAAAAATAATGATTTTGCAAATGACCTCCATTTTCGACGAAACCACTTTTTTTGGATCCGGAATGTCAAATTATTGCTAGATTCCAATTTTCATAATTTTTGGAATTAATATGTGAGCGCAGTGAATTTAAACGTGTTTGGTAAATTCAATTTGAATTTAATTGACTGAAAAATAACCATTTTTCAAATGGTCTCCAAGTTTGACAAAATTAGTTTAGGTAGGACAATATCACTAAAACATACCTAGATTTATTTTTCTGGAATTTTTGGAGTCAGTATGTGGCTTCGGTAAATTAAAATGTGTGTTGAAATCAATTTTGAATGTTATATTAATTTATATTTAATTTTGAAGAAAACTGATCAAAACGGTCGAATTGGAAAATGGGACATATCCAGTTGTGTTCGGAATGGGGGTAATTGGCTTGGGATGACAGTCATTGGGTTTAATTTGGAGTTAGTATCATTAAATATGTATTTTGAAATTAAAATAGTTAAAATAAATAAAATTATAAATTATATAATAAAACCCCCTAACTTTCTCCCTCCTCCCTCACAAACCCGCCAGTTTATAAAGCGAGAATAAAAAAACCCCAATTTTCAAATTGCGACGCCCACTTCACGCTGCGGCTCTTCCTGGCGCCGCCGCCGTGGCGCAGCGCCCCCCTCCTCTCATCCACTTCCCTCTGTAGCAACCCTGAAAATCAGAACCAATTTAAAATTCTTAATTTGGCATTTTAATGAATTTTGAATATTTAATATGAATTATTTTAAATAATAACGACAAGAAATTTATTTTGAATAGAATTAGAATGTATAAATTTATTTGAAACAAAGTTAGAATATAAATATTTATTTATATTACAAAAGGAATGGGAAATGACGTGGTAGTTTGAAAATTCGATTTCAAATTTCAAATGAATGTACAGGATTAAAAAACGGATTTTAGTGAAACCAAAAATATTAGAATTTATTTTAAAATATCTTTCCAACGAGTCCGAAAAATTGAAATTTCATAGCGGGAATAATAATTTATGTCCAGTTGAAAATTCAGAATAGTCGTTATGGAAATATAGCCCTTAAAAATAGCGATTTTGCAAACGACCTCCGCTTTAGACGAGATCACTTTTGTTGGATCTGAAATGTCAAGTTATTGCTAGATTCCAATTTTCATAATTTTTGAAATCAATATGTGAGCATGGCAAAAGAAAACGTGTTTGGTCAATTCAATTTGAATTTAATCTACTAGAAAATGACCGTTTTTCAAAAGTCCCCAAATTCGATGAAATTAGTTATGTTAGGACCGTATCGTCAAAATATAGCCAGATTTATTTTTCTGGAATTTTTAGAATCCATATGTGGCCCTGGTAAATTAAAATGTACGTTAAAATATAATATATAATGATTTATATTTTAATTTAAAGGAAAATGGATCGTAACAGCCGAATTGGGTTACGAAACATATCCCATTGTGTTCGGAATGGGTTTATTTAGCTAGGGGCGATAGTCGTTGGGTTTTGTTTGGAGTTCGTGGCATTAAACGAGTAAAATTCGAATTTAATAATTAAATATATTATATTATATACATTAGTATAATTGGTCAAACCCCTCATATTCTCTCCAAAGTGGTCAACAGAGAAATCCGCTGCTTCCTTTTCCTCCAAATTCAAAATCAGTTCCTCTTTCCATCGTCGCTCCGTCGCCAGACCTTCGACTTCACCTCCCATCATCTGTCGTCCTCTACACATCACTCCGTCTTCCCCAAACACCCACCGCGAACACTCGCCGTTCAACCTCCTTCGCACCATCGACTAACCCAAACCGCATCGCCTCCTGATTTCATAACGGCCCTCTCCGCTGCGACGACCACCGCGAGGCACTGTACCCTCGATTCACCCCAGCAACGCTCACCGTGTTCACCGACATCACGCCCGAGACCTCCGCAGGCTGCTGCAAAACCTATGACCTGAGGAGCATCGCACCAACCAAGGCAGCTTCGCCCCCCGCCTTAGCTAGCAACCAATGTCCACGCTCAGTTCTGAGGTGAGCTTTTTGATTTTTGCTGCGTGAGTTTTTTGTAATATTTCTCTTCGTGAAATTCCTCTTTTGAAAAATCTCGGCTTTGAATAATTTGATGAATCTAAATAAATAATGATTGTTGAAATATAAAGATTTGGTTTTTAACAATATAAAGATTTGATTTTTAACAATATAAAGATTCAATTTTTAACAATATAAAGATTCGATTTTTAACCACATAAAGGTTCAATTTTTATTTAGAGAAAGATTTGATTTTTAATAATATAAAGATTTGATTTTTATAATGAAGTAGACAAAACAAAAATATGATTTTATATATCATAATATAGGATAAAAATATAATTTTTATCATAGGAATAACAAGTAAAAACATGATTTTTATTATCATGAAAGCGAAGTAAAAATATGATTTTTATTGTTTAAATGGTAAGATAAAAATATAATTTTTAGTGAAGTAAAAATATAATTTTTATATACATGAGAAGTGTTATAATATTGCTATTTTTATAAATATGATAGCGGTATAAAAATGTGATTTTTAATATAAACATCATATTAGAAATGCGATCTTTACTATGAACAGTAGGAAAAGATTGCGTTGGAAAAACGGGCAAATCTTGATTGTTCTGAAATTCAGAAATAAAACTGGAGGAGTGGAAACCCAAGGTGAGAACTTGTCACTAATATTGTTTGTACAGTTATTTATTTTATAACTGCATATATGAACTGCTCCCCATCGTCCATAAATCATGGACGACTTGTTTGTTTGATTGTGTTATGAAAATTGTTTGTGATGTGAAATGGACTGTATAAAATATTCATGTGTCGAATAAAATATTTTATCATTAAAAATATAATTTTTAACGTGTATATGAAGAAAATAAATATTCATTTACAAATTGGACGATTTGTTTATGTACACATATTTTATTGATATGGATTAGGACGATAAAATTTTACACATCACCCAACTACACAAATAATATTCAGTATTTGTTGGTTGAAACCCAACACAGGTATTGGGATGATATTTGACGTACATTAATCCCAATTGTTTAGTTGTATGTCAATCGATTGGTTGACAGACTGTCATAAGCGTTAAATATTTAAATTTAATGCTTATGCAGTGTAGAATGCACTCTGGATGATGGTTGATTGTTTATTATTGTTGTTCGTTACATATGTTGTATGAAATCCATATAAATAACATTAAATGGTAATTGACCGTGTCTGATTCCAGTTCAAAAATAATGAATATTTTAAAATAATGAATATTTTGAAATAATATTCAGTAAAGGATCAAAATCTGATTTTGATGTCCGATTTGGGATGGACACGAATATAATTAAATATACAAACCGCGTAGATTAGATTAACGCCATTTTGATGTGAACGATATTTATATCGATTTTATTCAATTTTTATAATGAATGCCAAAAAGGAAATGATTTCAAAATCTAATATTTTGAAAATATTATCATTTGTATATTATAATGATAAGGAATATTCAATTTTGATTTAAAATTGAAAATAAAGATAGAATCGTTTTTAAAACGAAGTTAAAACGATTTATAAAATACGATTTAAAGGGAAATCGATGAAATATTTATAGTATATATATTATATATATTTAATGGCCCTATTAGAATGCGCTGCGGTAGTTCACGAATTTCGACCATTGAATTCGAATGGACATTACAGGAGATACGACCATCGGATTCTCCTAATATCGAAATCATTGGTTTCGTATTGAAAAGGGCTTTCCAAAGAATATGAGAGATTTGAAATCAAATGGTTGATTTGGAATTATGTCCAAATCAAATTTGGAAAAGATCATTGTAAGTGCAGTTCGATGAGCACTAATGGAAATCGACTGTACGTGCCTTGATAAAATTGTTAAAAATATCAATACTATTTGGAAAATCATAATAAATAATTGGGAAAGAATTTGGATGAAAAATTCCATATTTGAAAAGATAAAAATATATTTTTATCAAAATGAACTAGTTATGAACTAGAATTACAATCCAATATTTTTAAATAAATAAATTGGTTTGGTGAATGGTTTTAATATAACCAGAAAGTTCCAATATATGAATTGGAATGGATTTGAATCAAAATTATCTTCGGAATATTTCGATATTGGGTTCCGTGATTATACGGATATTGTGTAGGAATTTGGAAGATATATATATCGTTATTCCAATACGATATTTGTTGATTTCAGAATTTGATATTGAATATAAGCCGATATATTTTCTATTCAGAGCCTTGTATTTAATATTGAATTGGGTTTTGGGTTTGTCGTGAATGGTGTCTTCAATAACACTGTTCTTAAACCCAGTTGAGAAAAGATTAAATCTTTTAAATAAGATTTAAAGGAGTTTACCAATTAATTAATATTTAATTGGTATTGAATTGAAATTGGTTTTTGGGTTTATCGTGAATGGTGTTTTTACTAACACTTGTTCTTTAACCTGATTAACAGTGGAATGTGATTTTGGGTTTGTCGTGAATGGTATCTTTAAAAATACTATTCTTAAACCCAATGGAGTTAAGAAAATTAGAAGCTAACCGAAGATTAGATAAGTTGAACGGTTTCCTGGGTATCGATCTAATGTTGGTTTTGGCCTTCGAGATTAATACTTAGGGAATTGTTCTCTTACTAGTTTACGGTTAGAGACTAAAAAGTTGAAGATTGAAAGCCAGAATGAAATTTGATGCAACGTCCCAGGAATTTCAACAACCGGAATGTGAAATTAATTGAAGATTTAATTATTTGCTAAAACGACCCGAAATCCCCCTCACGGGAAATCGCGGATTGAGTTGAGAGCAAGACACACCGGAACGCAAACAGAAGAACATTGCATTGTATATTACAACTATTCATCAGAATATAACGATATATAGAGTATGAACAAATATTTCACAGAAAATTTCAGAGATTTAAATTACATTTAAATAAATCGTAGCGGAAAATAATGCAAAACACAACTAGAAGTAATACACAGATACAAAGCTTTCTGAGTATCGTTCTAGCCGTAAATCAGGATCCTGTGAATATAAATCTGCAAAACCAAAACTACTAGCTGCCCATGTCAAAATAAGGGCACCTAGAGTTTAGGTTAAAACAATAAACTCCAGGTCAGTCATGTGACTGGTGTGAGAACTAAAACAGTTATTAATCTTTAATTTAAAGTTTGGTAAATCAAGGGACCACGCCGTATAACACGGATCGAGTTTCATTCCAAGAATACCAGTGCATAAAACAACAGCGCAATGCTAAATAAAGAAGAATGAAGCTATTATAAGACCCAGGTCCCATCACACAATGAAACGCAAGCCGGAGGATAGGGTTTTTACCTTATAATAGCCAAAGAATGCTTGATACGCTAAAAAAAAATCATTTGATACTATTATAAGTGCATAGCGTATAAAACAATTTCAATCATAGACGACATAAGCGCCTCATACCACTATGTCGCCATACTAGGCTCTATAAATAAAACCGCTAAGTCACGTATTGGAAGCTGGATTTCCAGCTGCGAACCGAGGCAAAAGATAGTCCTCTACCGATTCGAGACTCTCTAGCCTGAACCTCAGGATCAGAGCTCGAGTGACCCTTGGATCGTCAGGTCCGGTCCACCGATGTGGATTAAAATGCCTGAACACTGCGTTTCCCCGCCCTTTGGGGCGTAAATGAGCCAACGAATGATTCCACCGGCTTCACATAGTCACCGATATATCCGAGCCGCCTCGCAACAGCAACAACTACATAAGTCAAACTCGTCTGGGCGTGTAAAACCACTGACGCCACTTCTAACTAGAAAGAAACACATGTCCTCCCTGAGGTTTGTAACGACCCGGTTTTTAGCGATCTTGGTTATCCGATATACAACACATATCGAACATCCAAGGATCGAAAATAACCGAATAGTTAATGAAAGAAGTTAGAGGGTGAGGAAAGATAAGATAGAACTAATAGAATAGAAGAAGAAGAAGAACATCATCATTAGAGTAAACACGAATATCACAGCGGAACGAATAAAATATAACATAACTTTTGAAAATAAACAGTTATGTATACAATAGCACTTATCAGAGTACAACACTTACAACAACAGCGGAAATAATAATAGCTATAGAATCCTGAAGCCTCCTGCTCCAAGCTCTCCAAGTGTATCTGTAAAATCCCGACTACTTGACTGCCCGTACAAATATAGGCACCCAAGAGTTTAGGGAGAACACAAAAAAATAAACTCTGGGTCGGTCATGGGACTGGTATGAGTAAAACAGTTTAAAACAGTTTGAACAAGTAAACGATATCTCATAAGACCATGCCGTATAACGGAATGGGTTTTTCACTTATGAGAATCCAAAATATCTTTATATAAAAAACCTTTTGATATTATAATAATGTCTATCAACCACGATATAATAATCATCTAGCAGAAACGCTTTCATCTCACGTTCCACATATATAATATATAATCAAAAACCGCGGACACATATTGGATAATGGATTTCCAATTATGACAAGGTATAGAACCACCTTCCGATCAGTGTACTCTAGGAACGATACACTGGAGTTCAACAGGAACATCCTGCAACTCAGCCACACATGACCGAACACTCATTTTGCTTGAGTGTATCGAATGTACATCACTAACGGTTGGGATCAGCAACTGTTTCCGTATATATATATATATGGGACAGCATTGATAGAATTAAGAAGCAAATGAATATTCTCTAGATAGGTGATTATACACCCTACTTTGGTGCGACCGACTTAGCCATGCTGCCTGCCCGATTTCTATCATTTACCGGATGTGAGGCTAGAAGCTACGCTTATCTTTTTACATACCACATCTTCATTCACTTAGAATGTCACATAATCATACCCTTTAAATCACAAATTGATATTCCCAAAAATACCACGGGTATAAGCTAAGAGAAACGAATTCCTCCACCACCAACGTAAATACGTTTGAAACGATCAACTTACGTGATCTACCAGATATAGTCTGTCAGACCTTCGTCCATACAAGTTGTCCCGGGACTGGACAAACCGAAGGTACTATTCAGTACATCCATCTTAGGCACTATTATCTAAGACTTATACAATAGCCCTTGCACTTTACTCCATCTTCAATTATCTTTGGCATATATGATTCGCAATGATTATGCCAATACAGAGTGGTTCTTTGGATAATAATCCAACCGGTCTCTCCATATTAACAACGTTAAAATGGTAAAAACTTTGATAGTCTGTGATTTAACTATCAAATGAAAAATGTCCGTATGCAAACAATGATCTTATTTCCAAATGGAAATATCGATCCAATCATCAACCATGTATATATATTCATATATATATATATATATATATTCATTCATATTTCCCTTTTTCTATGTTTTAGAAAATATATGTTATCAACACTGGAAAACGTTTCCATCTGCTTATTCACGCATCATTACCATTCCACCACGATTAGTCCCTAACTGTAAACTAGTAAGAGAACAATTCTCTAAGTATAAACCCCGAAGGCCGAAACCAACATCAGATCGATACTCAGAAAACCATTCCACTTACTATTCTCTAGTCAGTTTCTAATCTTGTTTAATTCTATTTGATTAACTCTTCTTCGAATATTTCGGCGAACTCTATTCGAATAACTACATTCGATTAACTCCTCTCGAATAACTAGATTCGATTAACTCGACTCGACGAACCTAACTTGACTAACTTAACTTATTTAACTACACTTGATCAACTTCTATCGAATAACTAATATTCGATTTAACTCCATTCACTTGACTCTAGATCGCAGCGATCACAATGGTTATACCTGATTCCCTCAGGAAACATCCGACCGCCTTACGTTATTTACAGCCCTGCGAATTATGCTAGCAGTCGTACGAGATAGCAACTTACCCTGAATACTATGGTTGACTAATTCTGTCTCAAATAACTATATTTGATTAACTCTAGTTTGTTTTAACTCAAACTGATTAACTCTAACTAATTAACTCTAACTCGATTAACTTGACTTGATTAACTCGACTTACTTAACCCAACTAGTAAACTCGACTTACTTAACCCAACTGGTTAACTCGAACTGAACTGGTTAACTCTACTGGATTGGTTAACTCTACTGGACTGGTTACCTCTACTGGACTGGTTAACTCTACTGGACTGGTTAACTCTACCGAACTGGTTAACTCTACTGGACTGGTTAACTCTACTAAACTGGTTTACTCTACTGTACTGGTTAACTCTACCGGACTGGTTAACTCTACTGCACTGGTTAACTCTACTTGACTGGTTAACTCTACTGAACTGGTTAACTCTACTGAACTGGTTAACTCTACTGAACTGGTTAACTCTTCTGGACTGGTTAACTCTACTGGATTGGTTAACTCTACTGGACTGGTTAACTCTACTGGACTGGTTAACTCTACTGGACTGGTTAACTCTACAGGACTGGTTAACTCTACTGGACTGGTAAACTCTACTGGACTGGTTAACTCTACTGAACTGGTTAACTCTACTGGACTGGTTAACTCGACTGAACTGGTTAATTCTACTGAACTGGTTATTCATTTCGTTCCTTTTAACAACGTTTATTCATTTTTAAAGATTTACTTTTAGTAACAGTTCTTCACTTTAAAAATGATTTTTCCTTTTCAATTTTCCTATATTTATTTCATATAAATATTTCCTTTATAACTTTATTTATTTCATAAATAAATATTTCCTTTTAACTGTTTATTTATTTTCACAAGTATTTCCTTTATATTTGTTTTCCACAAATATTTCCCTTATATTTGGTTTTCACAAATATTCCCTTTATATCTGGTTTTCACATTTATTTTTTAAAATATTCTAACTCCTTAAATTTCCGGGAAAATTCGCCATAACCTCCTTTGTATCGGGAGCATCGGGGAAATCCACAAACCCGCCACACATGCCTTTCCATTAAAAAAGAAAATGGTTTGAAATTATTTCCTTTTTGAAATATCTCCTATTTATAAATATTCCAATTTATAAACATTTCTTATTTATAAATATTCCAGTTTATAAATATTCTGTTT
This sequence comes from Allium sativum, assembly GCA_030737875.1. Taxonomy (NCBI): domain Eukaryota; kingdom Viridiplantae; phylum Streptophyta; class Magnoliopsida; order Asparagales; family Amaryllidaceae; genus Allium; species Allium sativum. The sequence continues at coordinate 623,293,582 of CM060910.1, forward strand.
TCAATATCACTTTGAAAATCTCCTTTTCCCATTCCGATATTTTATGGTATTTAACACATCAAATCACGATGACCAATATCATCCAAACAAATATAATCAACCACAGATTATAAACTACATCATATATTACAATATATGAAAAACAATAAAATAACTGTTGAGGAATCCAGTCGGATTCCTCCAACCTGTTTTCCTACATCCACAGATGTTACAAAATATGATTATCATCACTTTCAGTTCAATATAAATTATTCTGATAGCAGAATCAATATATAAATATTTAACGGTTTATATATATACATATATTTATATATTTATATATAATTTCCACTAACTGGCTAGCAGTTCAATCAATCAACCAACACACAACAATCAACAGATGATTAACAGTTCTAAAAATACATTATAAAAATAAAACTGTTCAGAGTTGGTGAGTTTTACTCACATTGGACGATCATCGTTAATAACGATAACCATCTCTTGATTCGGACGGACAATTTATTTTACTATAAATTGTAGCGAGCTTCAAATTACTTCCAGTCAGTTCCATTGTGGAGCCACCGTCCATACGATCCTTTCTGATCTTGTTTCGTCTAATTTTTATTCATATGGCCCATACCCCTTTTCAAAATAATTCCAACGACTTCTGCATCCTCTCTAGTCCACAAATTTCTGAACTGTCTTCACCATTTCCTATCACGACAACACTCCCCGGTACAGGTTCGAACACTCTTTCCTGGTCTTCTCATCACCATACAACTAATGGTCACTCCCTTTATAGCACTCACGATTTACTTCATCCTCTCTTGTGCAAAATACCCAAAATAATAGCATGGTATAATACCCAGAGTGTTGTCTAACTTCACTAATTACCATTACTGCTTTACTTCCCAAAATTAGTTAGTCATTAACAACCGCATTTAACAATTACAGTTCCAGCTTAGACCTTGATTTGCCAAATCCAAGCCATGCTCTTGAATTCAAACCTGGTGCTTCGAAGACATCCCCACGCCTTCTCCCCAGGCACGGATTTCAGGAACCAAACCACCTTGTATCCTCCCCGTTGCCAAACCCGTCGGAGTTGACCCCTCACCACATCGTACTTCGAACAACACACCCCTCTTTTCTGTCGATACTACCATCTCAACCCGGAATCTCTCTTGAACAACTCAACATCAATGTTTCACTAAAGCACGACAGTAAAGGTGCGACCTTTACTTTCTCCTACAATCACCAAAACTCCACCGCAAACACCATTCACCACCACAACCTCAAATCAAATGATCAATATTCGAATCATTGCTCCACGCGCACCCAATACCCAACCCTAAGTTCGACGTTGGGAATTTTCATCGAACCAGATCAAAACCGAGCTCATCAAAAGCTACAAGGAATTGAAGAGGAAACCAAAGGGATTACGAATATATAAGAATTCAATTTTATAGACTTTCTTTTGATTTTTCTATGAATTTAGAGGTTGCCGATCTTATTTTTGTGAGGAGGAATTTTGGCAGCTGAGAGTTTGACTTCAGGGAAATGAGGAATTAGGTCTTAAGGGGAAAAAAGGGGGTATTTATAATGGGAAGGATTTAGATATTTTCCATTCAATTTTAACCAACCGTTATTTGTTCTTTGTCAATTAAAATTCCTGTGTCCATATACGATACCCAAAAATCATGAAAATTGACACGAAGCTAGAGTTCGACATTACGGTCCCAACGAAACTGGTTTCGTCGAATTCCGACTCCGTTTGCTCACACAGCGTATTTTTATCCGTTAGAATACTGACTGTTTCTCACTCTAAAAATCCGTTGGGCCACACAGTGACTCTAAAAATCACGAAACTTCACATCTAACAATAATTTTATGTTGCAGATCCAACAAAATTAGTTTCTTCGAATTCTGAGGTCGTTTACAAAACTGGCTATTTTTAACGCTCTGAATGACCCATTTAAATATATAAATATATTTAAATATAAATAAATATATATCATCCTATATATTCACAGTGGAATACCATACAGCTCCAGAATATACGTATACTCGATATTCCAAGTCCTGGTTGAATCGATATTCAAATTATATTGAAAAATCCATTTATAACGTAAATAAAGCGTTACGAATTATAAAGGAATTCCACAGCGACTTTTCTAAAATTTGATTTGGACGTAACTCAAAATCAACACGACGAAATCTCGATTTTTCTCTTCCACTAGAAATATATACTTCACCAGCTCCACACGTTTCTTGTTTCACAGAAATCCGACTTAAAACGGCTTTTGTATATTCAGTTGAAGTTCGAATCGCCAAATAGCGAACTACAGCGCCATTTCAAGCTCTATTTTAATTATATTATAATTCTATGTTTCAAACTGACGTCGATTGAATATATTCGTCAATATAATTCAACTCTAAGCTGAATTAAATTTTAGGGATGACTCAGTTCGCAGAATATTGTGATTTCCAATATTTTTGATTATTTCTGAATGAAATATATTATTTAATTTATTATTTTAATTAAATATTCACCATTATTTAATTCCGCGACCATTAAATCCTTTAATTCACTATTTAAATAATTAAATTAATTAATTATTATATCGCTGAAAATGTGGGTCATTACATTCTTCCCCACTTAAAATAATTTCGTCCTTGAAATTGCTAAGGTAGAGGACGACCCTATAGACTGGTTAGAACTTATTTGTTCACTTTTTAACTTCAGCTTCAACCGAACCAATTAATTCCAATTAAATTATTAATTATTTCTCATCAACGAAAATTTTCAAAAAATTCTGAAAATTTTCTAACGCCTTAACTTTTCGAAAAAATTCGCCAGCATCTCCTTTGTACGGGGTTACCGGAAAAATTCAAACCTTGCCACATAGGCCCTCTCCAATCCAAAAGAAAACAAACAGCCAAACGGCTTGCCAATTTGGCTCAAAATCCCAAACTCGTATATAGAATAAACTTGTACCTTTTTGTCGGGCATATCATTATATCCCTATCATCTGTTACCAATTCTGCATATACCATGCCATACCAATCAAACCCTGATCAATTTATCCTCAACACAACCATTCGCTTATCCAAGCCAAATTCACCTTTAAATCAAAGTTCTATTCTCGCTTTTCGAATGCTTAACTCATCAATCCAATACATTTCAAATTCAAATCTCAATTTGTTTCACAAAATATGTTTAATTTGTTTTTATTTTGAACTGTCTCTTCCTGGGAGTTTTCAAACAACTTAGCTTTTCAAAAAGTTAAACAATCCCTTTCGAATATCAAACCACTTGTTTTCGCAAAACATTTCCAAAAACAAAACTTTGGGTAGTAATCCGTCACTTACAACTCGAAAATGAATACTGATGATGTCTAGATTCATCATCAGAATCTATTTTCCAGCTATCGAAGTGAGTTCAGTAATATATCACTTTCAAAACCATTTCTAAACACTTCCATTTGGAAATCAAATTCAAAATCTCCTAGGAACTTAAAATTTTCTTATTTTAATTCCAATTCTGATTTAACTTTCAGATTTAATTCATCTCATTTCATATACTTTACTTATATGAATCTTGCTTAGTTATTTATAACCATTTCACCTTTTTATAATCTCTTTCGATTATAATAACAACCAACACAACCAATTATACTATGTAAAATTCAAAACATATCATGTTGGTTCATCGTATTCGAGTGTTTAGAAACTCCTATCGATATTGTGGTGCCCCACTATCGACCAGAATTCATAAGCCACTCAACCAATAAAGCCCCACAATATAAAACAAATTTTTATATCTAATAACAAATACGTTCACTCGTATATATACACTCAAACTCAATCTAGGGTATTACTAGCCTCATCTCTACCGAGTCACGCCACAGAGCCAAGGTAATTCACTTAACCTTAAGCTCTGATACCAACTGTAACGACCCGGATTTTGAGTTAAGTAGGCTTTGCAACCGTCCTCTCCCCATCCTCCAAAGCAGTAGGTAAAACCCACTGTGGCTTACACTGGTACCCCAATACCATATTTTACGGCCAGCCTTTCGACTTCACAACCAACCCTACCAAAGGGACATGTAGGGGTAAGAGTCTCTCGTTCGCCACCTAACAAAAAGCGAGAACCCCCTATCATGCGACACATGCAAAGCACGCAACATGGACTGGTGTGAGTAAAACAGTTTAAAACAGTTTGAACAAGTAAACGATATCTCATAAGACCACGCCGTATAACGGAATGGGTTTTTCCCTCATGAGAATCCAAAATATCTTTATATCAAAAACCTTTTGATATTATAATACTGTCTATCAACCACGATATAATAATCATCTAGCAGAAACGCTTTCATCTCACGTTCCACATATATAATATATAATCAAAAACCGCGGACACGTATTGGATAATGGATTTCCAACTATGACAAGGTATAGAACCACCTTCCGATCAGTGTACTCTAGGAACGATACACTGGAGTTCAACAAGAACATCTTGCAACTCAGCCACACATGACCAACCACTCATTTCGCTTGAGTGTATCGAATGTACATCACCAACGGTTGGGATCAGCAATCGTTTCCGTATATATATATGGGACAGCATTGATAGAATTAAGAAGCAAATGAATATTCTCTAGATAGGTGATTATACACCCTACTTTGGTGCGACCGACTTAGCCATGCTGCCTGCCCGATTTCTGTCATTTACCGGATGTGAGGCTAGAAGCTACGCTTATCTTTTTACATACCACATCTTCATTCACTTAGAATGTCACATCGTCATACCCTTTAAATCACAAATTGATATCCCCAAAAATACCACGGGTATAAGCTAAGAGAAACGAATTCCTCCGCCACCAACGTAAATACGTTTGAAATGATCAACTTACGTGATCTACCAGATATACTCTGTCAGACCTTCGTCCATACAAGTTGTCCTGGGACTGGACAAACCGAAGGTACTATTCAGTACATCCATCTTAGGCACTGTTATCTAAGACTTATACAATAGCCCTTGCACTTTACTCCATCTTCAATTATCTTTGGCATATATGATTCGCAACGCTTATGCCAATACAGAGTGGTTCTTTAGATAATAATCCAACCGGTCTCTCCATATTAACAACGTTAAAATGGTAAAGACTTTGATAGTCGGTGATTTAACTATCAAATGAAAAATGTCCGTGCGCAAACAAGGATCTTATTTCCAAATGGAAATATCAATCCAATCATCAACCATGTGTATATATATTCATATATATATATATATATTCATTCATATTTCCCTTTTTCTATGTTTTAGAAAATATATGTTATCAACACTGGAAAACGTTTCCATCTGCTTATTCACGCATCATTACCATTCCACCACGATTAGTCCCTAACTGTAAACTAGTAAGAGAACAATTCTCTAAGTATAAACCCCGAAGGCCGAAACCAACATCAGATCGATACTCAGAAAACCATTCCACTTACTAATCTCTAGTCAGTTTCTAATCTTGTTTAATTCTATTTGATTAACTCTTCTTCGAATAACTTATATTCGGCGAACTCTATTCGAATAACTACATTCGATTAACTCCTCTCGAATAACTAGATTCGATTAACTCGACTCGACGAACCTAACTTGACTAACTTAACTTATTTAACTCAACTTGATCAACTTCTATCGAATAACTAATATCCGATTTAACTCCATTCACTTGACTCTAGATCGCAGCGATCACAATGGTTACACCTGATTCCCTCAGGAAACATCCGACCGCCTTATGTTATTTACAGCCCTGCGAATTACACTAGCAGTCGTACGAGATGGCAAATTACCCTGAATACTATGGTTGACTAATTCTGTCTCAAATAACTATATTTGATTAACTCTAGTTTGTTTTAACTCAAATTGATTAACTCTAACTGATTAACTCTAACTCGATTAACTTGACTTGATTCACTCGACTTACTTAACCCAACTGGTAAACTCGACTTACTTAACCCAACTGGTAAACTCGACTTAATTAACCCAACTAGTTAACTCGAACTGAACTGGTTAACTCTACTGGACTGGTTAACTCTACTGGACTGGTTACCTCTACTGGACTGGTTAACTCTAATGGACTGGTTAACTCTAATGGACTGGTTAACTCTACTGGACTGGTTAACTCTACTGGACAGGTTAACTCTACTGGACAGGTTAACTCTACTGAACTGGTTAACTCTACTGAACTGGTTAACTCTACTGGACTAGTTAAATCTACTGGACTGGTTAACTCTGCTGAACTGGTTAAATCTACTGAACTGGTTAAATCTACTGGACTGGTTAACTCTACTGCACTGGTTTACTCTACTGGACTGGTTAACTCTACTGAACTGGTTAACTCTACTGGACTGGTTAACTCTACTGAACTGGATAACTCTACTGGACTGGTTAACTCTACTGAACTGGTTAACTCTACTGAACTGGTTATTCATTTCGTTCCTTTTAACAACGTTTATTCATTTTTAAAGATTTACTTTTAGTAACGGTTCTTCACTTTAAAAATGATTTTTCCTTTTCAATTTTCCTATATTTATTTCATATAAATATTTCCTTTATAACTTTATTTATTTCCTAAATAATTATTTACTTTTAACTGTTTATTTATTTTCACAAGTATTTCCTTTATATTTGGTTTCCACAAATATTTACCTTATATTTGGTTTTCACAAATATTCCCTTTATATTTGGTTTTCACATTTATTCTTTAAAATATTCTAACTCCTTAAATTTCCGGGAAAATTCGCCATAACCTCCTTTGTATCGGGAGCATCGGGGAAATCCCCAAACCCGCCACACAGGCCTTTCCATTAAAAAAAATGGTTTGAAATTATTTCCTTTTTGAAATATCTCCTATTTATAAATATTCCAATTTATAAACATTTCTTATTTATAAATATTCCAGTTTATAAATATTCTGTTTTCAATATCACTTTGAAAATCTCCTTTTTCCATTCCGATATTTTATGGTACTTAACACATCAAATCACGATGACCAATATCATCCAAACAGATATAATCAACCACAGATTATAAACTACATCATACATTACAATATATGAAAAACAATAAAATAACTGTTGAGGAATCAAGCCGAATTCCTCCATCCTGTTTTCCTGCATCCACAGATGTTACACAATATGATTATCTTCACTTTCTGTTCAATATAAATTATTCGGATAGCAGAATCAATATATAAATATTTAGCGGTTTATATATATATATATATATATATATATATATATATGTATAATTTCCACTAACTGACTAGCAGTTCAATCAATCAACCAACACACAGCAATCAACAGATGATTAACAATTCTAAAAATACATTATAAAAATAAAACTGTTCAGAGTTGGTAAGTTTTACTCACATGGAACGATCATCGTTAATAACGATAACCATCTCTTGATTCAGACGGACAAATTATTTTACTATAAATTGTAGCGAGCTTCAAATTACTTCCAGTCAGTTCCATTGTTGAGCCACTGTCCATACGATCCTATCTGATCTTGTTTCGTCTGATTTTTATTCATATGGCCCATACCCCTTTTCAAAATAATTCCAACGACTTCTGCATCCTCTCCAGTCCACAAATTTCTGGACTGTCTTCACCATTTCCTATCATGACAACAGTCTCCAGTACAGGTTTGAACACTCTTTCCTGGTCTTCTCATCGCCATACAACTAATGGCCACTTCCTTTATAGCACTCACGATTTACTTCATCCTCTCCTGTGCAAAATACCCAAAATAATAGCATGGTATAATACCCAGAGTGTTGTCTAACTTCACTAATTACCATTACTGCTTTACTTCCCAAAATTAGTTAGTCGTTAACAACCCCATTTACCAATTACAGTTCCAGCTCAGACCTTGATTTGCCAAATCCAAGCCCTGCTCTTGAATTCAAACCTGGTGCTTCGAAGACATCCCAACGCCTTCTCCCCAGGCACGGATTTCAGGAACCGAACCACCTTGTATCCTCCCCGTTGCCAAACCCGTCGGAGTTGACCCCTCACCACATCGTACTTCGAACAACACACCCCTCTTTTCTGTCGATACCATCACCTCAACCTGGAATCCCTCTTGAACAACTCGACATCAAGGTTTCACTGGAGCACGACAGTAAAGGTGCAACCTTTACATTCTCCTACAATCACCAAAACTCCACCGCAAACACCATTCACCACCACAACCTCAAATCAAATGATCAATTTTCGAATCATTGCTCCACGCACACCCAATACCCAACCCTAAGTTCGACGTTGGGAATTTTCATCGAACCAGATCAAAACCGAGCTCATCAAAAGCTACAAGGAATTGAAGAGGAAACCAAAGGGATTACGAATATATAAGAATTCAATTTTATAGACTTTCTTTTGATTTTTCTATGAATTTTGAGGTTGCCGATCTTATTTTTGTGAAGAGGAATTTCGGCGGCTGAGAGTTTGACTTCAGGGAAATGAGGAATTAGGTCTTAAGGGGAAAAAAGGGGGTATTTATAATGGGAAGGATTTAGATATTTTCCATTCAATTTTAACCAACCATTATTTGTTCTTTGTCAATTAAAATTCCTGTGTCCACATACGATACCCAAAAATCATGAAAATTGACACGCAACTAGAGTTCGACATTACGGTCCCAGCGAAACTGGTTTCGTCGAATTCTGACTCCGTTTGCTCACACAGCGTATTTTTAACCGTTAGAATACTGACTGTTTCTCACTCTAAAAATCCGTACGGCCGCACAGTGACTCTAAAAATCACGAAACTTCACATCTAACAATAATTTGATGTTGTGGATCTAACAAAATTAGTTTCGTCGAATTCTGAGGTAGTCTGCAAAACTGGCTATTTTTAACGCTCTGAATGACCCATTTAAATATATAAATATATTTAAATATAAATAAATATATATCATCGTATATATTCACAGTGGAATACCATACAGCTCTAGAATATACGTATACTTGATATTCCAAGTCCTGATTGAATCGATATTCAAATTATATTGAAAAATTCATTTATAACGTAAATAAAGCGTTACAAATTATAAAGGAATTCCACAGCGACTTTTCTAAAATTTGATTTGGATGTAACTCAAAATCAACATGACGAAATCCCGTTTTTTCTCTTCCACTAGAAAAATATACTTCACCAGCTCCACACGTTTCTTGTTTCACAGAAATCCGACTTAAAACGGCTTTTGTATATTCAGTTGAAGTTCGAATCGCCAAATAGCGAACTGCAGCGCCATTTCAAGCTCTATTTTAATTATATTATAATTCTACGTTTCAAACTGACGTCGATTGAATATATTCGTCAATATAATTCAACTCTAAGCTGAATTAAATCTTCGGGATGACCCAGTTCACAGAATATTGTGAATTCCAATATTTTTGATTATTTCTGAATGAAATATATTATTTAATTTACTATTTTAATTAAATATTCACCATTATTTAATTCCAAGACCATTAAATCCTTTAATTCACTATTTAAATAATTAAATAAATTAATTATTATATCACTGAAAATGCGGGTCATTACAAGGTCCTTCTCCCGTTTCTGGTTCACAACCGGGGTGTGAGGCTTGCGAATACCCGCTACAAAAAGCTATGCCACACAGGTCATGCTTTGATCATCAACCACAAGACTTTGCTTTTCAACAAAAGCCTTGATCATTTGCCACTTAAGCATGCCACAAAGGCAATTCACTCCATGCGATTGATATCCACCAATATATAACCTCTAAGCTCGTACGTCTCAGAGAAGGGCGTTAAGCAAGAGAATACATTCTCCGCCGCCAAACAGATATATATTTTGTAGAAATCAATCACACAGAATAAAATCCAATGTCAGACACACAGTCCATTTACAAGTCCATTCTGGGTCTGAACGAAACCGGAGGCACCTTGTACCTCGCATATCCATCGATCTCCAAGTACGTCTGGACGACCACTAACTGATTCCCTCCTCTTAGGTGTATGACCCAATCAAGATCATCAGTAATCACCCAAACGACGTGAAGACCTTCGGTCTTCGACCACCATCTTCAACTTCGACTTATCGTCATATCAGTTATTCAGAATGGGATAAACCCGGTCTTTCTGAATAACTCGCGTATATAATAAAAAAGTGTTACACAAACACAACATATGCCTCATTCCAATTCATCAGTCACTAACCGTAAATTAGTAAGGGAACAATTCCCCAAATATTAACCCCGAAGGCCGAAACCAACATTAGATCAATACCCAGGAAACCATTCATCTTAACTAATCATCAGTTAGTTGCTAAACTTCACATTCTTAGGGATAGGTTCCCATTAATTTTATCAAAGATAAATTCCTCAAATTTATCCTTTAATCTTCTTTTGAATATCAATTCAACTACTCGGGATTAGCGAACCACACCGAAGTAATCATTTATTTTATTTCTCAATCCCAACCTATTCATCCCATGAAGTAAAACTAGTCATACTTCATATCTAACACCACGATGTTATCGGTAAATTCAATTACCATTTCACGTTCAAATCTAATTAAAGATTTAACTATCGCCTGGAGCAAAACTGGTGATACTCCACTCTCGATCTTTTCAATCTAATTAAAGATTTATTAAAACTCCACTTAGTTCTAATCTTTAACTGTGTTAAAGAATCAATGTCATTTAAAACACGTTTCACGATAAACCCAAAATCACATTCCATTCTATCAGCTTTTAACCATAAAATAGCAAGTGAGCAATTCCCTAAGTATTAACCCCGAAGGCCGAAACCAACATCATATCAATACCCGAGAAACCATTTAACTTAACTAATCTCCAGTTTGTTTCTGATTTCCTTAACTCAGTTGGGTCTAAGAACAGTATTATTGAAGATACCGTTCACGACAACCCAAAATCACATATTAATTATCGGGTTAAAGAACAAGTGTTATTTAAAAAACCATTCACGATAAACCCAAAATTCACATTTGATATTAAATACAAGGCTCTGAATAGAAAATATATCAGCTTATATTCAATATCAAATTCTACGACCAACAAATATTGTATTGGAAATAACGATATAAATATATCTTTCAAATTACCATAACAACATCTGTTTAATCACGAAATCCAACATCGAACAATTCCGAAGATGATTTTGATTCAAATCCATTCCAATTCAATTATTGGAAATCCTGGTTATTTTCAAAACCATTTCAAATCCTATTTATTTATTTTAAAAATAAATAAATTATTATTCTAGTTCAAATCTAGTTCATTTCGATAAAAATCTTTTTTTATCTTTTCAAATATGGAGTTTTCCATCCCAAATCATTTCTTATGATTTTACACATATTATTACTATTTTTAATAATATTATCAAAGCCCGTACAACCGATTTCCATCAACGGCCGTCGAACTGCACTTACAGCGACCTTTTCCAAATTTGATTGGGACATAATTCCAAATCCAACCGTAAGATTTCAAATCTCTAATATTCGTTAGAAAGCTCTTTTCGATACGAACCCAATGGTTCTGGTTTTAGGAGAATCCGACGGTCGGATCTGCCGTAATATCCATTCGAAGCCAATGGTCAAAATTCGCGAACTGCCGCGGCGCGGCGCGTTCTATTCAGGCCATTATATATATAATATATATATATATATATATATTATATATTTCATCGATTTCCTTTCAAAACGTATTATATAAATCGTTTTAAATTCGTTTTCGAAACGATTTCAACTTCATATTCAATTTCTAATCAAAATTGAATATTCCACATCACCGATATACAAATGATAATATTTTCAAAATGTTATATTTTGAAATTATTTCCTTTTCTATATTCATTATAAAAATGAATAAAATCGATATAAATATCGTTCACGTCAAAATGGCGTCAATCTAATCAACACGGCTTTTATTCAACACATGAATGTTTATTCTATTCAATACATGAATATTTATTCTATTCAACACATGAATATATTTTCTATTCAACACATGAATTTATTTTCTATTCAACACATGAATTTATTTTCTATATTGGAATGGGGTCCAATCAATTACCATATAATGGTAATTATATGGATTTTCTACAACACATGTATATAATAGCAACGATAAATAATCAACCATCATCTAGACTGCAGCACACAACTGCCTAAGCATTAAATATAAATAATTAACACTTACACAGTTTGTCAATCCATCGATTGACATACAACTAGACAATCGGGATTAGTGTACGTCAAATATCATCCCAATACCCGTGTGGGGTTTCAAATCAACAAACATAGATTTTATTTGTGCAGTTGGGCGATGTGTAAAATTTATCGTCCCAATCAATATCAGTCAAATCAGTGTATATAAACAAATCGTCCAATTTGTTTATAAATATTTATTTTATATATACGTTAAAAATCATATTTTTAACTATAAAATGTTTTATTTCATTCACCATCACACAAACAAATTTCACTACACAACGATCAAACAAACAAGTCATCCATGGTCTGTGGACGACGGGTGTCGAGTGCTACTAAGCACCGTCTGCATCCTAGTATATATTTCAAATTAGAAATAAATTAAAGGTGAGGAGTTCTCACCGACTAGCTAAACCAAACGTCGCGACTCTTCTAATGTAGAAAATCTTCGCCGCTCGCCTTTTGTTACTTTCGTCGTCTGTTTTCACTACATATATAAAGATCACATTTTTATTATCTTTACTATATAAAAATTATATTTTTATAATCTCTACTTTATAAAAATCATATTTTTATTATCTCTACTTTATAAAACAAATCCTGTTTATATTTCTTAAAACAAATCCTTTCTATATTTTTTTTCAAAGTATATTTATAAAAACCATGTTTTTATCCTAACTAAAAATTATATTATTAACTTGTTTTTCATGTGATAAATATTATATTTTTCATTACAACACTATTTTATAAAAATCGTATTTTTCCTTTGTTTGTTTTTCTTAAAAAAAGCATACTTTTCTTCTAATTTTAAAACACTAACATATATATATATATATATTTCATAATTTTAAAACAACGATTTTTATAAACTATATTTCTTAATAAAAATTACCTTTTTACAACGTTCTGCATTGCCGAAAATTGCTCCAGACATAGGGTTGAACTTCCAGCCGCCTACAGTGACTTCGACGCCAATCTGGAGCTTCCCCGTGTTGGAGTGGCGGTGCGGTGCTTCACGTCAGCGCAGGAGTGGAGGGACGCGAAAGGTTTGGGTGTCGAGTTGTGCGTCGGCTTTGATTTAGGCGTTGGGTCACCGATTGAAGCGCCGTGGAGAGGAGATAAGGAGGAAGGCGAGGAGCTGGGGGTCGTGAGGGGTAGCTGAGAGGTCAACGTCGATGGGAGGGGCGCGATGGAGGAAACGACGGTGGAGGCGCAGTCGTCAACGTGGGGGGGGGGGCTGATTTAGGTCATCGGGATTTCATTTTAGAAAGGGGCGGGTTTTGACTAGGAAGAAGAAAAGGAGGGGGTATTTATATTATATATTTTATTATTTATTTATTTTTCTTCTTTAAAAAGTAGGGTTTTTATTCGAACTCCAAACGAACTCCACCGGCTGTCGACCCCCGCTAATTACCCCCATTCCGAACACAATGGGATATGTTTCGTAGGCCAATTCGATTGTTTCGATCAGCATCCATCAAATTCGAAATATAAATCAATATATATTGAATTTGAGCGTACATTTCAATTTACTGGGGTCACATACGGACCCTAAAAATTCCCGAAAAATATTTTCTAGCTTTGTATTGACGATACGGTTCTAACAAAACTAGTTTCGTCAAATTCTGAGACCGTTTGAAAAATGGCCATTTTCCAGTCTATTAAATTCAACTAAGATGGTCAAAACACGTTTACCTTCGCCACGCTCACATATTGATTTGAAAAATTATGAATTTTGAAACCTAGCAAAAACTAGACATCACGGATCCAACAAAAGTGGTTTCGTCGGAAACCGAGGTCGTTTGCAAAATTTCCATTTTAAGGGCCAGAATTCCATAGCGACTATTCTAAAATTTCAACTGGACGTAACTTTTGATTCCCGCTATGAAATTTTGATTTTCCGGATTCGTTGGAAAGATATTCCCAAATAGTTTCCAATATTTTTGGTTTTGCCAAAATCCGATTTGTTTTGAATCCTGTACAGTCATTTGAACTTTGAAATCGAATTTTCGAACTACCGCGCCATTTTCAATTCCATTTATAATTTAAAATAAATTTTTATATTCTAACGACGATCTATATAAATATATACATTCGAATTCTATTCAAAAATAAATTTCTCGTCGTTATTATTTAAAATAATTCATTTTAAATACTCAAAATGCACTGAAATCGCCAAAATAAAAAATTTTAATTGGCTCAGATTTCCGGGTTATTACAATCTCCTCCACTTAAAACTTTTCGTCCCCGAAAAGGAACGAAGCTGAAAGTTGTTTCCCAAACCAACTCAACTTTCATTATTCTCCTTACGGCTTATGTTCTTCAACTTTTCAGTTTCTTAGAACTTTTCAAATTTTTCAAAAATTTGGCTAACCCCCTAAATTTTCGAAAATTAATTTTGCCATAACCTCCCCTACACCGGGGACTTCGGGATATTTCATATAGCCTCCCATGGCCTTCTTCAATACAAAAGAAAAAGAAAAAGCCAACCGGATCATAAAATCATCCAAAACCCAAGAAATACAATAAACATGTACCTATTTGTTGGGCAAACAATTTTATTTCTCTGCTCCAGCCTCCTTGCTATAACATGTTCAATATAAGTACATGTATATGCATGCAAATGCGACTAATTTTCAACACAACTCACTATTTGATCAATTTGGCTAAAGGTTCAACACTTAAATAAATCAAACCATAATCAAACAACACAACCATCAATCAATTAGTTGATTATCTCTTCAAATTCATAACCTTGATATATAGTCCAAAAATCAGATTTTTGATGCCAAATCACAATAATAAGCCCTATCTAATTTTGGTTCTCACACCAGTCAGTTGAAATCATATAGAAATCCCACTTTCAGCACTCGAATATAAATTCTGATGATACTCGAGTAATCATCAGAATCATCTCCGGACGACTAGAGTGTGATTCTGTATCTATCCAGTATATTAAAACTTCGAATACCCGTGGATCAGACGTATATGCAAAGTCTTTATATATTGGATTGTCCAAATAAATATAAATAAATATTCAAATACGAATAATTGAATTAAATTTTCAAAACAAAAATTATTTTTATTTTAAAAATATACTATTCACACTCGTTCTAGGATACTGCTGATCCCATCTCTAACGAGTCATTCTCATTGGATATTACTAATCCAATCTCTGATGAATTCTTTCGTATGGTTCTAACGTGTCTTGTTCTCTGAGCTTTGAAAACCAAAGCTCTGATACCAGAATGAAAAGACCCGAAATCCCCCTCACGGAAAATCACGGATTGAGTTGAGAACAAGACACACCGGAACGCAAACAGAAGAACATTGCATTGTATATTACAATAATTCATCAGAATACAAGGATATACAAAGTATGAATAAATATTTCACAGAAAATATCAGAGATTTAAAATACATTTAAATAAATCGCAGTAGAAAATAATACAAAACACAACTAGAAGTAATACACGGATATAGAGCTTTTTGAGTATCATTCCAGCTGTAAATCAGGATCCTGTGAATATAAATCTGCAAAACCAAAACTACTAGCTGCCCATGTCAAAATAAGGGCACCCAGAGTTTAGGTTAAAACAATAAACTCCAGGTCAGTCATGTGACTGGTGTGAGAACTAAAACAGTTATTAATCTTTATTTTAAAGTTAGGTAAATCAAGGGACCACGCCGTATAACACGGAACGGGTTTCCTCCCAAGAATACCAATGCATAAAACAACAACACAATGCTAAATAAAGAAGAATGAAGCTATTATAAGACCCAGATCCCATCACACAATGCAACGCAAGCCGGATGATAGGGTTTTTACCTTATAATAGCCAAAGAATGCTTGATACGCTAAAAACAAATCATTTGATACTATTAGAAGTGCATAATGTATAAAACGATTTCAATCATAAGTATCAATCATAGACGACATAAGGGCCCCATACCACTATGTCGCCATACTAGGCTCTACAAATAAAACCGCTAAGTCACGTATTGGAAGCTGGATTTCCATCTGCGAACCGAGGCAAAAGATAGTCCTCTACCGATTCGAGACTCTCTAGCCCGAGCCTCAGGATCAGAGCTCGAGTGACCCTTGGATCGTCAGGGCCGGTCCACCGATGTGGAATAAAATGCCTGAACACTGCGTTTCCCCGCCCTTTGGGGCGTAAATGAGCCAACGAATGACTCCATCGGCTTCACATAGTCACCGATATATCTGAGGCGCCTCGCAACAGCAACAACAACGTAAGTCAAACTCGTCAGGGCGTGTAAATCAACTGACGCCACTTCTAACTAGAAAGAAACACATGTCCTCCCTGAGGTCCTTCTCCCGTTTCTGGTTCACAACCAGGGTGTGAGGCTCGCGAATCAACGCTACACAAAGCTATGCCACACAGGCTGTGCTTTGATCATCAACCACAAGACTCTGCTTTTCAACAAAAGCCTTGATCATTTGCCACTTAGGCATGCCACACGGGAAATTCACTCCATGCAATTGATATCCACCAATATATAACCTCTAAGCTTGTACATCTCAGAGAAGGGCGTTAAGCAAGAGTATAAATTCTCGGCCGCCAAACAGATATATATTTAATAAAATCAATTACACAAAATAAAATCCAATGTCAGACACACAGTCCATTTACAAGTCCGTTCTGGGTCTGAACGAAACTGGAGGCACCTTATACCTCGCATATCCATCGATCTCCAAGTACGTCTGGACGACCACTAATTTATTCCCTCCTCTTGGGTGTACGGCCCAATTAAGATCATCAGTAATCACCCAAACGACGTGAAGACCTCCGGTCTTCGACCACCGTCTTCAACTTCGACTTATCGTCATATCAGTTATTCAAAATGGGATAAACCCGGTCTTTCCGAATAGCTCGCGTATATAATAAACAAGTGTTACACAAACACAACATATGCCTCATTCCAATTCATTAGTCACTAACCGTAAATTAGTAAGGGAACAATTCCCCAAATATTAACCCCGAAGGCCGAAACCAACATCAGATCAATACCCAGGAAACCATTCATCTTAACTAATCTTCAGTTAGTTGCTAAACTTCACATTCTTAGGGATAGGTTCCCATTAATTTTATCAAAGATAAATTCCTCAAATTTATTCTTTAATCTTCTTTTGAATATCAATTCAACTACTCGGGATTAGCGAACCATACCGAAGTAATTATTTATTTTACTTCCCAATCCCAACCTATTCATCATATGAAGTGAAACTGGTCATACTTCATATCTAACACCACGGTGTTATCGGTAAATTCAATTACCATTTCACGTTCAAATCTAATTAAAGATTTAACTATCGCCTGGAGCAAAACTGGTGATACTCCACTCTCGTTCTTTTCAATCTAATTAAAGATTCATTAAAACTCCACTTAGTTCTAATCTTTAACTGGGTTAAAGAATCAATGTCGTTTAAAACATGTTTCACGATAAACCCAAAATCACATTCCATTCTATCAGCTTTTAACCGTAAAATAACAAGTGAGCAATTCCCTAAGTATTAACCCAGAAGGCCGAAACCAACATCAGATCAATACCTAAGAAACCATTCAACTTAATTAATATCCAGTTAGTTTCTGATTTTCTTAGCTCATTTGGGTCTAAAAATAGTATTATTGAAGATACCGTTCACGACAACCCAAAATCACATTCCATTAATTATCGGATCAAAGAACAAGTGTTATTTAAAACACCGTTCACGATAAACCCAAAAATCACATTTGATATTAAATACAAGGCTCTGAATAGAAAATATATCGGCTTATATTCAATATCAAATTCTGCAACCAACAAATATCGTATTGGAAATAACGATACAAATATATCTTTCAAATTTCCATAACAGCATTTGTATAATCACGAAATCCAACATCGAACTATTCCCAACATGATTTCGATTCAAATCCATTCTAATTCAATTATTGGAAATCTTGGTTATTTTCAAAACCATTTCAAATCCAATTTATTTATTTTAAAAATAAATAAATTATTATTCTAGTTCAAAACTAGTTCATTTCAATAAAAATCTATTTTTATCTTTTCAAATATGGAGTTTTTCATCCCAATTCATTTCTTATTATTTTACACAAATTATTACTATTTTTAATAATTTTATCAAGGCCCGTACATCCGATTTCCATTAACGGCAATCGAACTGCACTTACAGCGACCTTTTTCAAATTTGATTTGGACATAATTCCAAATCCAACCATTAGATTTCAAATCTCTAATATTTGTTAGAAAGCTCTTTTCGATACGAACCAAACGATTCTGGCTTTAGGAGAATCCGACGGTCGGATCTTCCGTAATATCCATTCGAAACCAATGGTCGAAAATCGCGAACTGCCGCGGCGTAGCGCGTTCTATTCAGGCCATTATATATATAATATATATTATATATTTCATCGATTTCCTTTCAAAATGTATTTCATAAATCGTTTTAAATTCGTTTCCGAAATGATTTCAACTTCATATTCAATTTCTAATCAAAACTGAATATTCCACATCACCGATATACAAATGATAATATTTTCAAAACATTATATTTTGAAATTATTTCCTTTTCTATATTCATTATAAAAATGAATAAAATCGATATAAATATAGTTCATGTCAAAATGGCGTCAATCTAATCAACACGGCTTTTATTCAACACATGAATGTTTATTCTATTCAACACATGAATATTTTTTCTATTCAACACATGAATTTATTTTCTATTCATCACATGAATTTATTTTCTATTCAACGCATGAATTTATTTTCTATATTGGAATGAGGCCAATTAATTACCATATAATGGTAATTATATGGATTTTCTACAACACATGTATATAATAGCACTGATAAATAATCAACCATCATCCAGAGTGCACCACACAACTGCCTAAGCATTAAATATAAATAATTAATGCTTACACAGTCTGTCAATCCAACGATTGACATACAACTAGACAATCGGGATTAGTGTACGTCAAATATCTTCCCAATACCCGTGTGGGGTTTCAAATCAACAAACACAGATTTTATTTATGTAGTTGGGAGATGTGTAAAATTTATCATCCCAATCAATATCAGTCAAATCAGTATATATAAACAAATCGCCTGATTTGTTTATAAATACTTATTTTATATATACGTTAAAAATCATATTTTTAACTATAAAATATTTTATTTCATTCACCATCACACAATCAAATTTCACTACACAACAATCAGACAAACAAGTCATCCATGGTCTGTGGACGACAGGTGTCGAGTGCTACTAAGCACCGTCTGCATCCTAGTATATATTTCAAACTAGAAATAAATTAAAGGTGAGGAGTTCTCACCGACTGGCTAAACCAAACGCCGCGACTCTTCTAATGTAGAAAATCTTCGCCGCTCGCCTTTTGTTACTTTCGTCTTCTATATTCACTACATATATAAAGATCACATTTTTATTTATTTACTATATAAAAATTATATTTTTATAATCTCTACTATATAAAAATCATATTTTTATTATCTCTACTTTATAAAACAAATCCTGTTTATATTTATTAAAACAAATCCTTTCTATTTTTTTTTCAAAGAATATTTATAAAAACCATGTTTTTATGCTAACTAAAAATTATATTATTAACTTGTTTTTCATTTGATAAATATTATATTTTTCTTTACAACGCTATTTCATAAAAATCGTATTTTTCCTTTGTTTGTTTTTCATTGAAAAAACATATTTTTCTTCTAATTTTAAAACACTAACATATATATATATATATATTTCATAATTTTAAAACAAAGATTTTTATGAACTATATTTCCTAATAAAAATCACCTTTTTACTTCATTCTGCACTACCGAAAATTGCTCCAGACTTAGGGTTGAACTTCCAGCCGCCTACAGTGACTTCGACGCCGATCTGGAGCTTCCCCGTGTTGGAGTGGTGGTGCGGTGCTTTGCGTCGACGCAGGAGTGGAGGGAGGCGACAGGTTTGGGTGTCGAGTTGTGCGTCGGCTTCGATTTGGGCGTTGGGTCATCGATTGAAGCGCCGTGGAGAGGAGATAAGGAGGAAGGCGAGGAGCTGGGGGTCGCGAGGGGGAGCTGGAGAGGTCAACGTCGATAGGAGGGGCGCGATGGAGGAAACGACGGTGTAGGCGCAGTCGTCGAGGTGGGGAGGCTGATTTAGGTCATCGGGATTTCATTTTAGAAAGGGGGCGGGTTTTGACTAGGCAGAAGAAAAGGAGGGAATATTTATATTATATATTTTATTATTTATTCATTTTTCTTCTTTAAAAAGTAGGGTTTTTATTCGAACTCCAAACGAACTCCACCAGCTGTCATCCTTAGCTAATTACCCCTATTCCGAACACAATGGGATATGTTTCGTAGGCCAATTCGATCGTTTCGATCAGTTTCCATCAAATTCAAATATAAATCATTATATATTGAATTTGAACACACATTTCAATTTACTGGGGTCACATACGGACCCTAAAAATTCCTGAAAAATATTTTCTAGCTTCGTATTGATGATACGGTTCTAACAAAACTAGTTTTGTCGAATTCTGAGACCATTTGAAAAATGGCCATTTACCAGTCGATTAAATTCAACTAAGATGGTCAAAACACGTTTACCTTCGCCACGCTATCATATTGATTCGAAAAATTATGAATTTTGAAACCTAGCAATAACTAGACATCAAGGATCCAACAAAAGTGGTTTCGTCGGAAACCGAGGTCGTATGCAAAATTTCCATTTTTAAGGGCCAGAATTCCCTTGCGACTATTTTGAAATTTCAACTGTACGTAACTTTTGATTCCTGCTATGAAATTTTGTTTTGCTGGATTCGTTGGAAAGATATTCCCAAATAGAATCTAATATTTTTGGTTTTCCAAAATCCGATTTGTTTTGGATCCTGTACAGTTATTTGAACTTTGACATCGAATTTTCGAACTACCGCGCCATTTTCAATTCCTTTTATAATTTAAAATAAATTTTTATATTCTAACGACGATCTATATAAATATATACGTTCGAATTCTATTCAAAAATAAATTTGTCGTTGTTATTATTTAAAATAATTCATTTTAAATACTCAAAATTAACTAAAATCGCCAAAATAAATTTTTTAAATTGGCTCAGATTTCCGGGTTATTACATTTGCAATCAAATTCTACAGTGATACTTGGGTTAGAATAAAAATCTTATCAAATAAATGATTTTAATTTAAATCCAGTAGTTAGCTGAGAATCAAATATATATTGTTTGAATTGAATTTGATTGAGTATTTGAGTTGGATATGAAACTGGACTGAAAAGCATAAACGGTTAAAGTTAAAAATTTACGTGGTTGACATTAAAGAAATTGGAGAGTTTTAATTAAATATATGAAATTTGGTGTAAATATGTGTGTGTTTGTGGATATTAAGAAAATGGAAACTGAACTTTTCAAATTTGGAATTTGACGAAACTATTAATAAACAAATGGAATAAAATGGGTCAACTGATAAATAATTTAAATATAAGAATAATGTTGTACAAAACCGGAATCGAATTTCGACCGGAATATTTTTATTTGGTTCAGAATGCCGAGGCGTGACGGTACATAAAATTTCATCATAATGGGAGTTCGTGGGTAGCGGTTCGAAAATAAAACATCGACATAATGTACGGTGGAAAATTAAGGAACCATAATAAATAAATAAATAAATTGAATTTAAAATACCAATATCATGCGAACGGAGCCGGAATTTGACGAAATAAATCTTATTAGGTTCTGAACCATTGAGACGTCGCAGCACGTCCAATTTCATTGCAATTGGGATTTATGATAATACAAAAAGAAAATTAAAATGTAGAAATACGTTGCGGTAGGATTTTATTTTTGGGTACAAACAAATAAATCTCTTTCCCAAACGTTGCCTCCCCAGATATTACACTCCTTAGTCAAAATACGTAAGCTACTGTTCCTGCCTTGGCTCCCACGGTTCCTTCTTTATAAATTGAAGCCCCGTTCCATTCCTTCAGAAAACAAGCGTCTCCTCTTTACAATTTTAATGTCCTCTTTCTTCCCCAAGAAAATCGGACCATCTCCAAAATTACCCTTTTCCCGAAATGAAATTTGTATGATACTAATTCCCTTTCTTTCAACTGAACAAGACCATCGTTCCCCATTCTAGTTCCATGGCCGAAACCCTAAAATCAAAGTTGTCCGCTTTATTCTTCAAAACAACGAAAGTTTTCCCTTTTCCTTTCATTAATGGCAACTCGCACTAGAGAAGTGTCGAAGTGGATGCCCTTACCTGTCGTGCTAAGCCGCTGTGTCAAAACAGCAGCTCCTCCTCATTACACTGAGCCGCCATCTTCAAGTTGAAGCCTTGCCATTGTTTTTCCTAGCTGCGTCTTCGAAAGCGAGTAACTCTAGTATCGCTCAGCCCAAGGTGAGTATTTACTCATGATAGATAAATCTTTGTTCAAGTATTTCGATTCAATATGAACTAGGAATGTAGTAGTTGATTTGTGTGGTTGCTTGGCTACATGTTTTGCTACCTGCTTTCGGAAGAGATGATTTTGCTAAAAAATGAAACTTGAAATCATTTTGCTCATGCGATTTCCCTAGATCCGAACTTTGTTTGTGAAATTTGTTGACTGTACCTTGGGAATTTGGAGTTTAACTGGATATATGTGGAGGCCGATTCGAATATGTGTATACATGTATTTTGTATGTGTATATAAGTATCAAATTGGCATATATATATATATATATATATATATATTCATGGAAACATTGTTGTCGTAATTGAGATTTGGGGCTTATTCTAGAAATGACCTGTAGCTTAGTGAAGAATTTTGTATTTATGACTTTATGATTTTACTGAGAAACACACTTCTGAGATAACATGAGTCGATCCATTTATTTGTTGAAATTGCCTGTAGAGAGAAATAAAAAAAAAACAAATAAATAAATTTCCAGGATGGCAAATGGTCCCAGATCGTAGTAAGTGAAAGATTGTATGGTTTCGGATGTGGGAAACTTGGTGCCCTCGCAGGTCACTGGGTAGACACCATGCTTTGAAATTTAAACTATAAAGCTACAGAATTTGGTTTTCACCATTTCGGCAACTTCCACTCGTCATTTATTTCATATACCATTCTCAATCCTATCATGTGTTGGGTTTTACTGATTTCCAAATGTCATACCGTAAAGCATTTCAATAAATAATTTTTAAATTGCAGGATAGGACACATGTAGGCTAGGCATATGTTGACACTAAAAAAATGATATGGCATTTATGTATAGTATAAATAGTAGAGTGATATGTTATCGGGTTGCACAAATGAGATGATCTAATTGCATACTGAAATAATAACATAGAGTAGCAACACCCATATGTTACTACCTTTCCATTTAGAAACATGCAGAGGAGAGTGATGTGTATTCAATCTTATCGTATGTTTTCTTCTACAATAAATTTTGTCATTCCAGAAAGTTGTAACTGTCGGTTTCCAAAATAGAAATAGAAAGAAAAAAAACTGATAAGAGTTGACCCCATCATTTTGATATGTTAAAGATACAAACTTAGGGGTCATTCACCATCTGCATAGCATATGCACAATGTATTTTTACATTTATCTTTATTCTGCACATATCAGCTTGTTGAGTTGTTTATGCAGCACACTTGGTGACTTGGTATCCTGAAGCTTGCATACACCATCAATAGTAATAAATGCTCGTGCCACATGCTTAATAAGAAAATAGGAATGTCACAGTAATAAAGTGAATATGAAAACAAAATGGCAGAGAAACTTGTTGACCATACTATTTGAATAAATTGGAGTACTGAATTCCATGTCTTAGTCTTAATTGGAATGTTGAATTGCATTTACTTCCAGAAATACTTTATGTTGTCTATTTAATTGGACATCTATATTGAATCATCCCACTTTAAAATGACACAGCTGTTTTTATTTGTTCATGGCTTCTTGAACTTGAGGTATATTGTTGCCATAAATTTATTACTGCACCTTAATCTTATACTTGAATACTCGAGCACTGATATATATAGTTATATACTGTAGATTGGTAGTTGATACTCAATGATTTTGTTGCGTTTTGACCTGGATGTTAGCTATAGTATGCACTTCTATATGGGTTGTTCCTTGTATGCTACCCCTTGTGTTATACTGAACCACATTGCACTCTTATGTTGGCTCATTGTCTCTTGTTTATTCCAAGAACCCGGGGAGTTTCTTGCAAAATGCAGTAAACTGGGGATCGACATATGTTGTCTTTCCTCCCTACCCTTATTACTTTATTTAAACTAGAATGTATATATTGTAATCCTGTCTCGATGCATTTTCTGGGATGCCGCATGTCTCCTGACTTGGCATGAATTCTCCACATCATGAATATTTTGTTCTCTACCACCGTATATGTTGACAAAGTACCTTCTTATGTGATATGCCATGTACTGATATTTACCTAACCATGAATATATGCTGCTCATCGCTACTCCTGTATGTTTTGATTTCGGCAGTCTTTTCTTGGATTAACATACTCGCAATTTGAATAAATTGTAGGATTAACTATTATATTTCAGTTCTTGTTGGAATTAATTTACTTGAACAAATGATTTATCCTGACTCAAGTATTTTATGTTTTTTCATGGAATGCTCGGGTCAGACTCGAGCAACACAAATTTTAAAGATCACAGCTTAGGATTCGAAGATTGGGAAAGCTGAGATTCCAAGAGACTGCGCACTCCAAAGATTTTGAACAGTAAATATTTTTTTTCTTGTATTTAAACTCTGATTTATATTCCGTTGTATAGTAAAGTTTGTATCAAAAATTCTGATTAATAAATAAATGTTTATTTTGATTTTAAATATTGTGTTATCTACTTATTCAGTGTTTTCCTGTGTTGATTATATTTTTAAATTCTGTAAGCTAAATAACGATCCGTCGACTTGGACGTTTTAGATTGGTCTAAATACCAATTTGAAGCGGTCAAATTAGCAGGACGTTACAGTTGGTATCAGAGCTTTGGTTTATTCAAAGCTTAGCTTATCGGGTTTAAATGAATAGGATTGACACTAGAAAAAACGGATCTTGAACATAAAAGGTTTTGAAAAATAATTTTTGAAAGTATCAATAATTTTGAAAGGTAAATTATTTTGAAATCTTATGTATTTTTAAACCAGTACAGCGGAACTAAAATTTATTTTGAGATTTGAAAATTTTGTTCAGAATCCCCAGTCTTTGGAAGTCTTCGAATCCAGATTTGCGAGAGTTTTTCTTTGATAAGTCCCCCTTAAGTTTGAATCTCGAATCCCTTATCGAATTTGATCAAAAGAAGAATGGTATAAGAAAATCAATAAATTAATTTCTCTAAGTATGTGTTTAACAATCAAAGGCAACTGGAATTTATTGAAATAAGAATTTAGATGGGAAATTGAATGGAAAAAAATGAAAGAAATTTGAAATCATTTCAAACACGAAAACGGTGAAATTCATTTCGACATTCGGAATATAAATTAATGGAAGGGTATAATTGGAATTCAATTGGGTAAAATTGTATTACTAATTTATTTGAATAATTTAAAACTTGGATGGATAAATTTATAATTGGTTTTGAAGCCAATAAGGTATAATCAAATACATGAATCCGATAATAAGTTATAAATTTGTTAACAAAAAGTGAATGGTAAACGAGGATATATAAAGTGAAATACGAATAATTTTTTTAATAGATATGAACCTATATTTAATAGAATCAAAAATTTATGTGATAAGTGCGGATTACTACAAAAGGCATAATATTCACCTTTTAGAAGTAAATAACGTTTGAAAGCCAAAAATGTTGCAAATGAAATTGAGGATAAAAGAAATTGAGTTGACTAGTACAACGAGATTATTCTGACGTTCAGAAAATGAATTAAATGAGATTTGTCGGAAGTTCGGAATATATTCGAATAAGGGATTATTCGAAAGGACGTTATGCAGGAAAATATAATTTACTTTCCGTTATTAATCAAAATTTAATATATTATTTGTTAGTTGTTTATATATTGGGATTAATGAATAAAAGCATATTTTGAAGTTAAATATTTTGAAGGCGTGAATTATTGTTATAATCAACGATTATCATAAAAGAAGTAAAATTTTGAATTGAATTTGAAAGTTACGAGAATGAATGTTTTGTTGGTGTTCGAAGTTGTGAATTTTATCTATTTCAAAGTTAATGATGTTATTCAGTTAATGTCTGAGAGGTAATTATACCCCAACTTGATTGACTTCATTGTTGACAAAGAAATGATTAAAGTTCGATAGCAGGAGTTGGTTAAGTGAAGTTAATGAGTGTCAACAGTTAAGTGGGAATATCGATGTGACGGCCACCCCGCACCAGTCTGCCTTTCCTCCGAAGGTGCGCTGTAGACATACCCGACTAGCATGGAACGGTCGCCAAAGAAAGAAAAGAAGAGAACGAACTAACAAGGAACCTATAGAATGTCTCACGGCGCATGGAACAAAATATAATAATAACATAATCTTGACATAAAACAGGCGAGACAGTGCGTAAGCTGAAAACTAAACCAACATAGCAGCGGAAATCCAAATACAGCTCGTTACAACTTTCCAAATTACTGTCTCTAAAACAAAAGAAAGCTAAAGTAGAAGATGCACTACTAATGCCCAAGCAGTGATCTTCAACAACACAGGGAGAATACTATATGTATCATATATGGAAGCCTCTTGCTCGTCTCCAGATCAGCTACCGTGCATACCCAGCTAACCTGTCTCTAGTCTGCTCGTGAGAGAAACCAAAATAATAAGAAGAGACATAAAACTCTGGGTCAGAAAAAAAGTCTGGTTTGAGCGATAAGCAGCTAAACAGAACATTAACAGGTATACTAAACCATACCTGAACCTGGACCAGCAACCAAAGAGTAAGCACTACATACCATACAATACTCTAAGGTGCCACTGAACAGATGGTGTAAAGATAACGGGGGTGGGGGTGTGCATGTCATAATGATGGCAAATAAATCAAGCATAGCAACCATCCTCGCATCTCTCACTCAGTGCGTAAAGTATACGATATCTACCGCTTTGATCACTAGACCCATCGAAGTAGAGACGGAGTTCAACCTGTACAACTACTGCTACTACTAAGCTTACCACATGGAGTCATGACCAAACCTTTACAAATGGCCCCACTTCATTGGTATATAGCCCTTTTAGTCGTACCTAGGCCACTGTGGCCCTGAATCCGTTCACGTACTCCATACACATAGTGATTCAAAGTTACATACATCGACAACCACTTAGCACACGTCCCGCAGCGAAGCCCAATCACGAAGCTCACTCATTGGTTCCCAACTGGATCCTGAGTCAAAGCCCCTCATTGGACTTCCTTTGCATCTCGGGTTATGGTCAAATTGGAGTTGGTCTTCAGAAGAGTCGTCGCGTATTAGTAATAGCACATGTACGGTTCGGTTCAGTGTTCCCCTTCTGGCCTGGTTCGGTTCGGTGTACCCTTGCCCCATCGGTTCGGTTCGGATGCCCTGTGCCAGGTTCGGTGGTTGCTCCCTCCTAGATGTCCCGTTCCGATCCGGTGCTTTGAACCAGCTCCAAGCTTGGTCCTCCGATCTGATCCCTATGCCCTTGCCTCCGAACCGATCCCTGTTGGTCTCTCCGATCCGACCCCCTATTGGTCTCTCCGATCCGATCCCCTGTTGGTCTCTCTGATCCGATCCCCTGCCCAACTCCAATTCTAAGCAAATGGCCTTCCTTCTCGCCAAGCCCCTTATGCTAAATTCCAATCCAAATCGAGTCCACTTGCCCAGTTCTCCTATCCGATCCGAGCCCAATTATCCGATCCGATCCGGTTCGAAACCCTGCATATTTCCTGTGACTTTCCCGCGACTGTTTTACGCCATACGACGGCGTTTTAGACCAATCTAATAGTTCTAATCAATAGAAAAACATATCATATAGTCATAGCAACATAGAGAAGTGACCTCAAACATTTAAACAACAACCATAGCATGTAAAATGGATCAAACATAGCCTAAAACCCCAATTTTCCCTTAAGCATGTTTAGGCAAAACTAATGATATGATTAACAAAACTTAATCAAATCAAACCAAATTTCTAGCAGAGGTCTAAAACATTATTTAAGAACTTATAAATATTTTTCCAGAATTTATTAGTGTATAAATTCGCTAATCTTCACTAGTTACCCTTAATCAACCGTAATTAGTGCAAAGCTATGCAAATCACTGACCTTGGCCACAAATAAACTTTAGACCTGAAATAATCTACTGTTATGGCGCTGTTCCCAGTGCAACACAGCAACTCTAACCTTGCTTTGGTGCTTTCTCTCCTTATATTTGATGTAGTTTAAGCCAAAACTTGATTAGAAAGTGATTAGAAGTTTATTTGGGTGTTGGAGGCCATTGCTAGGGTTCCAAGAATGAAAGTAGCGGCTGAAAGAAATGTTTTCTAACCCTAATCAGTCCCTATACATCTCCAATCCCAAAATCCCCTTTTGGGCCTAGCTGCTGATTAACCGGTTAAGCCCAATTATGCTGTTTTTCACTATCTGAAACTTGTTTCAGCCATATCTCCCAAACGATAAGTCCGTTTGGCTAATGTGACCACTCTACGGAATTGTAAACCATCATCCGGAGCCAATGGAAGTGGTTTCAGGTCAAAACTCCTTTCCACTCAAAAGTTATGGCCAAAACAGTATTGGCTAGGGGTAAAATGATCATTTAAAAATCGGCAAAAATCATGAACATGGGAAATGACCCCAATAGTCGTCTCCTAAAGTTACATGACCATACGACTTCGTATGTGAAAGAAATAAATATTCTACGATCCTTCGATGCATAGAATGCGGGTCGTTACACTCTCCCCCCCCCCCTTAATAAATTTCGTCCCCGAAATTCCTTAACCCAAAACATACAAAGGATCCCGCATGCCTACCAGCCACATACAACAATCAAACATGCAAAACAAACAAACAAGCCTATCCTAGCATGCGGAAAGACTAAATCGAAGTTAAAATCTTACCGGGCGAAGAGTTCTGGATACATCTTCCTAATGCTCTCCTCTGTCTCCCAAGTACAGTCATTCTCATTCTCGCCCCACTGGACTTTGACTAGATGCACCGCTTTCTTCGAAGTTGCTTCGTGTCATTCCCAACAATACGCATAGGCTTGCGGTTCCCAACCGCCTCGGGTTCAACTTCGATATCATCCAACTGATCAGGTGAAATAGTCACATCTGGGTCGTGCACGAACTTCCTTAACTGGGAAACATGAAATAAGTTGTGTACTCCTGCCATCTTCTCTGGTAATTCAACTCTATATGCCAAATTCCCAATTTGCTCAAGAATTGAGAATGGGCCAACAAATATTGGTGCTAACTTGCCTCTCCTGCCAAATCGTATCACGCTCTTTAACGGAGATATCTTGACAAACACCAAGTTGCCAATGGAGAACCTTAATTCTCTTCTCCTTTTATCAGCATAACTTTTCTGCCTATCTTGGGCAACCTTCATTCGTTGTTGCATAATCTTAATCTTAGCTGAAGTTTCTCTTATCACATCGGGTCCAAGCACAAACTTCTCACCAGTTTCTACCCAACATGACGGCGAGTTGCACGGTCTTCCGTGCAAAGCTTCAAACGGAGCCATACCGAAACTGGATTGATAACTATTATTATATGCAAACTCTACTAGATGCAAATGGTCATCCCATGATCCACCAAAATCCAATACACAGGCTCTTAAGAGGTCTTTCAATATTCGATTCACCCTCTCTGTTTGACCGTCAGTTTGAGGATGATACGCGGTACTGAGATGTAATTCTGATCCTAACGCCTCTTGTAAGCTCTTCCAAAATCCACTAGTGAACAACGGATCTCGTTCACTCACAATGCCTTTGGGTATTCCATGAAATCTCACTACCCACTTTATATACAGTTCCGCTAACTTAGTTGTCGTCCTGTTTGACTTGATGGGTATAAACCTTGCACTCTTAGTCAATCGATCCACAATCACCCAAATGCTATCATGGCCCGATCTAGTCCTTGGTAACCCATCAATGAAATCCATTGACACTTGTTCCCATTTCCATTCTGGAATTTCTAATGGTTGTAGCAAACCACTAGGCTTCTTTTGCTCAGCTTTAACTAGCTGGCAGTTCATGCATTTGGATATAAACTTCCCAATGTCTCTTTTCATCCCTTCCCAGTAGTAGGTCTGCTTCATGTCTCGATACATCTTGTTACCACCGGGGTGTATAGTCAGTTTTGAGTGATGACATTCTCTAAGCACTTCATCTCTCAATCCATTGACATTGGGTACAACTAGTCTTCCATTCTTTCTAAGCCATACATCTCAATCAAGCCCATACTTGTTCATCTCCTCGTCGATGCCCATCTCTAACTTGGAGATGACTTCCAATAAGTTAGGATCGCTCCTCTGACTGGAACCAATCTGCTCAATCAAAGTGGGTCTGATCGTCAAACTTGCTAACATTTCTGGATCCAATTCGCACTTTGGTCTGAAATCATACCCAACGATGTACTCCAGTTGCTTCCATTCAAGAAACATAGTCCCTAAACTGGCATGTCTCCTACTCAATGCATCAGCCACAACATTGCCCTTTCCTAGTGTATATGTAATGTCGAAACCATAGGAAGCCAAGAATTCCAACCATCTTTGCTCTCAGAGATTTAGTTCCTTTTGAGAGAAGAGATACTTTAACGATTTATGATCGGTAAACAACTCGAATCTTTCTCCCAAGAGATAATGTCTCCACATCTTTAATGTAAACATGATCGCTGCCAATTCCAAATCATGGGTAGGGTATCTTTTCTCGTGCGGTTTCAATTGCCGACTTGCATAAGCTACAACCCTACCTCCTTGCATCAATACAGCACCTAGTCCGGTACCACATGCATCCATATATACCGCCATCTCTTCATTCCCCTTAGGAAAGACTAACACTGATGCACATGTCAACTTTTCCTTTAGACTTTTGAATGCATTCTCGCACCTTTCGTCCCAGACGAAGGCTTGATTCTTCTTGGTCAACTGAGTCAACGGTGCTGCTATCTTGGAGAAATCTTGGATAAACTTATGATACTATCCAGCTAATCCCAAGAAACTTCCTATATTCGTTGCATTCTTGGGCGTAGACCAATCTTGTACCGTAGCCACCTTAGTAGGATCCACGGCAATACCATTCTATGAAACAACATGGCCCAAGAATCTCACTTCCCTCCTCCAGAAGTGACACTTAGAGAATTTTGCTTTCAATTGGTGTTTTCTCAACACTTCCATCACTATCCTCAATTATTCCTTGTGTTCTTCCTCTGTCCTCGAGTAGACCAAAATATCATCCACGAACACAAGGACAAACTTATTCAACTAATCTCTGAATACCCTATTCATAAGATCCACAAAATATGCTGGGGCATTGGTCAGCCCGAATGGCATGACCAACCACTCATAAAATCCAGACGGCGTCCGAAATGCCATTTTTGCTATACTCTCAGCTTCCACTCTAAGCTGATGAAAACCTGTCGCGAGATCCAACTGAGAAAATACTCTCGCGCCACTCAACTGATCAAACAAATCATCTATCCACAGTAAAGGATACTTATTCTTCCTCGTCACTTTATTCAACTCGCGGTAGTCTACACACAAACGAAGGGAACCATCCGCCTTGGTAGAAAACACAACTGGTGCTCCCCATTCAGAAACACTCCTTCTGATAAATCCCTTCCTCAAAAGATTGCTGACTTGCACCCCGAGCTCTCGCTGCTCCCTTGGTGCCATACGACGAAGTGGCATCACTATAGGTCTGGCATCTTTCACTAAATCAATATGGAACTCAATCTCTCGGTGTGGTGGAAGCCCGGTCACTTCCTCGAAGACGTCCGGATACTGGCCAACCATGGGCAACCCTAACAACTCGCTATGCGGGATGTCGAGGGAATTTAGAAAACTAGTCATTACCCCATCACCGGGTAGACCACCAAACACTACCCTCCGCCCATCATCTGCTCTAGATGTCACCAAAAAGCCCTCACAGTCTACCACCACCCCGTATTTTTGGATCCAATCGACTCCCAAAATAATGCCAAACCTAATAAAGCCCAAAACAAAGCAATCACAACCAAACATGCATCCTTGACTCGATAAGACCACATTATGACAAATCATGCTAAGGTTAGTTGAACCATCAATCGGGTTTGTCACTACTAAAGGCCTATCGACAATCTCGGGCTCCAATCCCAACCTATCTACCAGGTCACTAGATATGAAAGAACTTGAAGCCCTGGTATCAAACAAAACTCTAAGAGGAACATCATAAACGGAAAGCATGCCTTGAATAACGACATTCTTTCCCTTCTCCACCACAGTTGGAGCATTTGACGAAGAAGGAAGAGCATTAAGGGCATATGCTTTCACCATCTGCTTTTCTTTAGGGGGTTGCGGACACTTGTCCTTGTGATGTCCCACTTGGCCACAGTTGAAGCACTTCCTATCCGCTGGCTTGGCCAGACACTCTTTGGCATAATGGCCCTTCTTACCACAGCTAAAGCACTCAACATCTTGCTTATTCTTTTTCTTCTGGCCATCCTTATTCTGGTTCTGCTTCCTCTTATTTTAAGAACCACTCTTGCCTCCACCACTTGCTTGCGGCTTTGGCTCCTCTGCAGATGCAACTTCAATCTTCGGCTTAGGGTAAAGACTCTTTGAACTCAATGCTTTCCCCACAATCGATTCAAACGTCTCATCGATGTGGTTAATAAGCCTCTCCCCCAAGTACTGATCCAAGCCAGTTATAAACTCCTCATTCTTCTTCTCGACAGTATCAATAAGAGATAACCCATGCTTCGACAAAGTGTCGAATTTGGCAATATACTCCGAGACAGCTCTACCATTCTGCTTGAGTTCCAAGAATTTCTTAAACAACACTGACTTCTGGGCAGCTGGAATGAACTTCTCGCTAAAGCGAACCATAAATTGCTCCCAAGTAATCTGATCCTCAGGAGTAGCTGCCTTTATAGCATTCCACCAATTCATTGGCCGTCCTTGCAGCTGACGGGATGCTAGCCTTCTCTTCATCGCATCCTTGATACCCAAATCTTTGAAGATACGCTCGCAGCTATCCAACCAATCCTGAACATCCGTGGCCGACTCCGTTCCGTGGAACGGCTTCCCACCAAGACTAGTATAATCCTTATTCAGCTTGGCGAAATCGGCCCTAGGCGCCTGCACTATTGGACCACCACCATTACCACCATTGGGAGATGCCCTCTGCACAACCCTAAGCATCTCCCTCATGAGGTCAGTAAACATCGTCCTCATGTTAGCAGCATTCCCATTATTGGCTCCCCTAACGGCACCTCTTGCATATCGGCTCATCGTTCAATCTGTAAAGAGAAAACGATTAACCATCTCCATAGTGGTGCTAGTGCAGTGCGACTTCATCCTTAGCTATACTAATAGTATATATATATAGCTTTTGAAAACCAAAATAATCACAAATACGCGCTCTCATATACGTATACTATCTCTCCCTGATGACTTCCCTAGGTTAACTACGCAACCTAGAGCTCTGATACCAAATGTGACGGCCCGCCCCGCACCAGTCTGCCTTTCCTCCGAAGGTGCACTGTACACATACCTGACTAGCACAAAACGGTCGCCAAAGAAAGCAAAGAAGAGAATGAACTAACAAGGAACCTGTAGAATGTCTCACAGCGCATGGAACGAAATATAATAATAACATAATCTTGACATAAAACAGGCGAGACAGTGCATAAGTTGAAAACTAAACCAACATAGCAGCGGAAATCCAAATGTAGCTTGTTACAACTTTCCAAATTACTGTCTCTAAAACAAAAGAAAGCTAAAGTAGAAGATGCACTACTAATGCCCAAGCAGTGATCTTCAACAACACAGGGAGAATACTATATGTATCATATGTGGAAGCCTCCTGCTCGTCTCCGGATCAGCTACCCGTGCATACCCAGCTAACCTGTCTCTAGTCTGCTCGTGAGAGCACCAAGAGTAATAAGAAGAGACATAAAACTCTGGGTCAGACAAAAAGTATGGTATGAGCGATAAGCAGCTAAACAGAACATTAACAGGTATACTAAACCATACCTGAACCTGGACCTACAACCAAAGAGTTAGCGCTACATACCGTACAATACTCTAAGGTGCCACTGAACAGATGGTGTAAAGATAACGGGGGTGGGGGTGTGCATGTCATAAGGATGGCAAACAAATCAAGCATAGCAATAATCCTCACATCTCTCACTCAGTGCGTAAAGTATACGATATCTACCTCTTCGATCACTAGACCCATCGAAGTAGAGACAAAGTTCGAACTGTTCAACTACTGCTACTACCAAGCTTACCACACGGAGTCATGACCAAACCTTTACAAATGACCCCACTTCATTGGTCTATAGCCCTTTTAGTCGTACCTAGGCCACTGTGGCCCTGAATTCGTTCACGTACTCCCTACACATAGTGATTCAAAGTTACAGACATCGACAACCCCTTAGCACACGTCCCGCAGCGAAGCCCAATCATGAAGCTCACTCATTGGTTCCCAACTGGATCCTGAGTCAAAGCCCCTCATTTGGACTTCCTTTACATCTCGGGTTTTGGTCGAATTAGAGTTGGTCTTCAGAAGAGTCGTCGCGTAGTAGTAATAGCACATGTACGGTTCGGTTTGGTGTTCCCCTTCTGACCTGGTTCGGTTCGGTGTACCCTTGCCCCATCGGTTCGGTCCAGATGCCCTGTGCATGGTTCGGTGGTTGCTCCCTCCTAGATGTCCTGATCCGATTCGGTGCTTCGCTCCAACTCCAGCTCCAAGCTTGGTCCTCTGATCCGATCCCTATGCCCTTGCCTCCGATCCGATCCCTGTTGGTCTCTCCGATCCGATCCCCTGTTGGACTCTCCGATCCGATCCCCTGCCCAACTCCAATACTAAGCAAATGGCCTTCCTTCTCACCAAGCCCCTTATGCTAAGTTCCAATCCGAATCGAGTCCACCTGCCCAGTTCTCCTATCCAATCCGAGCCCAATTATCCGATCTTATCCGGTTCGAAACCCTGCATATTTCCTGTGACTTTCCAGAGACTGTTTTACGCCATACGACGGCGTTTTCGACCGATCTAACAGTTCTAATCAATCACAAAACATATCATATAGTAATAGCAACATAGAGAAGTGACCTCAAACATCAAAACAACAACCATAGCATGTAAAATGGATCAAACATAGCCTACAACCTCAATTTTCCCTTAAGCATGTTTAGGCAAAACTAATGATATGATTAGCAAAACTTAATCAAATCAAACCAAATTTCTAGCAGAGGTCTAAAACATTATTTAAGAACTTATAAATAATTTTCCATAATTTATTAGTGTATAAATTCGCTAATCTTCACTAATTACCCTTAATCTACCGTAATTAGTGCAAAGCTATGCAAATCACTCAACTTGGCCACAAATAAACTTTAGACCTAAAATAATCTACTGTTATGGCGCTGTTCCCAATGCAACACAGTAGCTCTAACCTTGCTTTGGTGCTTTCTCTCCTTAATTTGATGTAGTTTAAGCAAAAACTTGATTAGAAAGTGATTGGAAGTTGATTTGGGTGTTGGAGGCCATTGCTAGGGTTTCATGAATGAAAGTGGCAGCTGAAAGAAATGTTTTCTAACCCTAATCAGCCCCTATACATCTCCAATCCTGAAATTCCCTTTTGGGCCTAGCTACTAATTACCCGGTTAAGCCCAATTAAGCTGTTTTTCACCATCTGAAACTTGTTTCAGCCATATCTCCCAAACAGTAAGTCCGTTTGGCTAATGTGATCACTCTGCGGAATTGTAAACCATCATCCGAAGCCAATGGAAGTGGTTTCAGGTCAAAACTCCTTTCCAATCAAAAGTTATGGCCAAAAAAGTATCGGCTAGGGGTAAAATGGTCATTAAAAATCGGCAAAAATCATGAACATGGGAAATGACCCCAATAGTCGTCTCCCAAAGTTACATGACCATACGACTTCGTATGTTAAGGAAATAAATATTCTACGATCCTTCGATGCATAGAATGCGGGTCGTTACAATCGATGTTTATTTAATATCTGTTTTAATCCAAATAATGAATTTAGAAACGTTTTCCAACATGCAAAAAAAAAATTTCCTATAGAAAATAAAGATTTACGAATATGAGCTTTTCTAGAATCGTAGAAAATAAATATGATAACAAGAAATGTCTTCAAAAAAAAGATCGTGAGTTGCTAGCGGGTTTTGATAAATGGTAATAACTAAAGAACAAAAATTTGTATGCCAGAACGAAGGGCGGCAATACGTAAAAGAAGTGGATTTATAAATTGAATTCGAGAATTGCGTAAGAAATGATGTGATAAGAAATAAAGAAATGGAGTTAAGGAAATTAGAAATTGACTGGAGATTAGTCGAGTTGAATGATTTTCTGAGTGTTGATCTGATGTTGGTTTCGTCCTTTGGGGTTAATACTTAGGAAGTTGTTTGCTTGTTAATTGACGGTCGAATGGTATGAATATGAAGGAGTAGTAATGTGTGAATGAGAAGTTTGTTATATGAAAAATTCTAAAAGTTTGAAAGCATGAAGATTTGAATTAAGAAATAAATTTAATGGAGAAATTGGAAGAAAATTTTGATTATAACCAATATATGCATACATCAGAGTTTGAAAAGGTGTAAATATCTGAATTAATTTGGAGATCAAAATTGAATTTTGAAATTTGAATGGAAATTTGAGAATATTCAATTTTAGATATTGGATATAAAAGTTTCGAAACTTATAAGAATATAGCAAATCCGAAAACTATTAACATAGAAGGTAATCGATTGAAATGAAAGTTGATATAATAGAATTTATATAGGAATGAGACAATTGGAAAAATGATTTGAAAAGAAAATCATAATTATGATTTATGGTACTATACATATATAGTATTATATGTTTTCAAAGAAAAATAAGGAAAGTACCTTCCTTCTCTTTGAAATTCGAGCTTAGATATGCTGCTGGTGGAAGTAGGTTGTCCGGACATAAAACTCATGAGTTGCCATTGAGCACGACTGCTAGCGTAATTTGCAGGGCTGCAGATAGCCTACGGCGGTCGGATGTTTCCTGAGGGAATCAGGCGTAACCATTGTGATCGCTGCGATCTAGAGCTGTTGGAATTCGACAGTGTAACGTAATTCGCAGGGCTGCAGATAGCCTACGGTAGACAGATGATTCTTGGGGGAACCAAGCGTAACCATTGTTACTGATGCGATCTACAGTCGAATTAAAAAGGCGTAATCCGCAGAGCTGTGAAAGCTTACGGGTATGGATGTTTCCTGGGGGACCCAGGCGTAACCATTGTGTACCTGCGGTTCACATGGCATATCTACAAGTGAAAGAGATGTAACCACTAGAGTTACTAAAGGTAGAATGGAGCCATGCAATGTTGAGATATCTTAGTGATGTGGAGCCACCTGATTAATGCAGCAGTTTGTCTTCATAACTTGATTAGTCCTCGTGACTTGATATATTATCCTCATTTGATGATTTATTTTCGTTATCCTGGTATAGAGTAGCCAACGCTCAGTGACCTCAGTTTTCTTTTTGATTCTTAAATATCTTATGTTGATCTATTTATGACGAAATTCGTAGGGAAGTGATTTTCTATGGATACAGATGTTTTCTGGGGGATCCAGACGAAACCATTGTGTATCTGCGATTCATGAGCAATCAACATATCAATATCACATTGGTACTTTCCGTATCCGTTTTTAAAGGAATGTTTGAAATATTTTTCACTGGGAGTTGAAACAAGGATATTTAGTACTTGGAGATTTTTGTCATGCGTCTGGTTATCGTACGCCTAACATCTTTGAGGACGACAATAGACTTGTCAAACTTCGAGTTATCAAGTATTTTTAAATAAATAATTTGAAATTTAAAATACCAAATTTAATAAGTTAATGAAGAGGATTTCGAAGTATTTTCAATTCCCCAGCTTTGTGTTAATAATACAGATATTTTTGCATGAATTTTGTGTTACGTATAAAGATTATAAAACAATTCAATTTTTGAAAAAAATTCAAGTCTACAATTAGTGACTTCAAAAGAAAATGATAATTACACTCTTCAACGAGCGTTGGGGGGAGATTAAATGATTAAATATATGGCGATGTGGTTGAACTTGTGAAACGATGGATAATTAAATATTGACAGAAGAAGTTGGTTTTGAAAGAAAATGTGATTTTCCGAATTAATTGAATATGATGGTAAACAAAGGAAGATCGATGACTTAGATATCAATATTTAAATTAGTTGTGAAAGAATTTCACATAAGTAACTCTAACGATCTCTCCTTTTCGAGGACGAAAAGTTTTAAAAGGGGGGAAGATTG
The DNA here is from genome assembly GCA_030737875.1 of Allium sativum. Lineage (NCBI taxonomy): Eukaryota > Viridiplantae > Streptophyta > Magnoliopsida > Asparagales > Amaryllidaceae > Allium > Allium sativum. The sequence continues at coordinate 623,332,324 of CM060910.1, forward strand.
TAACGTCCCAAGAATTTCGACAAACGGAATGTGAAATTAATTGAGGATTTAATTATTTGCAATCAAATTCTACAGTGATACTTGGGTTAGAATAAAAAAATTTATCAAATAAATTATTTTAAATTAAATCCAGTAGTTAGCTTAGAATCAAATGTATATTGTTTGAATTGAGTTTGATTGAGTATTTGAGTTGGATATGAAACTGGACTGAAAAGCATAAACGGTTAAAGTTAAAAATTTACGTGGTTGACATTAAACAAATTGGAGAGTTTTAATTGAATATATGAAATTTGGCGTAAATATGTGTGTGTTTGTGGATATTAAGAAAATGGAAACTGAACTTTTCAAATTTGGAATTTGACGAAACTGTTGATAAACAAATGGAATAAAATGGGTGAACTGATAAATAATTTAAATATAAGAATAATGTTGTACAAAACCGGAATCGGATTTCGACCGGAATATTTTTATTTGGTTCAGAATGCCGAGGCGTGACGGTACATAAAATTTCATCATAATGGGAGTTCGTGGGTAGCGGTTCGAAAATAAAACGTCGACATAATGTACGATGGAAAATTAAGGAACCGTAATAAATAAATTGAATTTAAAATAACAATTTCATGCGAAAGGAGCCGGAATTTGATGAAATAAATCATATTGGGTACCGAACCATTGAGACCTCGTAGCACGTCCAATTTCGTTGCAATTGGGATTTATGATAATACAAAAAAATTTAAAACATAGAAATACATTACGGTAGGATTTTATTTTTGGGTACAAACAAATAAATCTCTTTCCCATACGTTGCCTCCCCAGATATTACCCTCCTTAGTTAAAATACGTAAGCTACTGTTCCTGCCTTGTCTCCCACTGTAACACCCCATAAATTAGATAGTATTAATATTCACAAATTAAAGAATAACTAATCTCAGACATGAGAATTGTGGGAAACAGGTTACGCCATTGTGTTCGTCTCGGAATTCTAGTTGAAATAGAGTCCGAGTTTGCGTGATTTGGACTTCGTATGAAGAAGTTATGGCCATCGGAAGTTTCTGAAAATTTAAAACAGCTAGTAGGAAATTTAAAATTCAAAATTCGAAGTCAAACAGGCTAGGCGGGAAATTTCCCGCCCAGCGCCCCAGGTCGACTGGGCAATCGACACCCTAGGGGGAGTCGACACCCCAGGGACCAGGTCGACTGCGCAGTCGACCTGGGTGTCGACCTGGTCTGGCGGCTAGGGTTTCTGGCTGACCTGTTTTTAATGGGCTAATGACCCATTAGGGTTTCTGACCTAATCTGGTTGGCTAGGATTAATTTTGAGATAATCTGACGGTCTAAGATAAACCCTAACTCTATAAATACCTAGGTAGTCTCTCACCCTAATTCATAAGAAAAATAGAATAGTTACCGTCATACCGCCGCAATGGAAATCAATGGAGCCACCGCCAACTAAGAAGAAAGAAAAGCTAATTCAATTCTAATTCTCTCAACCCTAAAGCAAAGCAAAACTCTCTCTTTTCTTCTCAAAATTGTGAGTATGATGATCTTAACAAGATTATTATTATTTTAATTAGATTGAGTTATGAATGGATTATGAGTAGATGATGTGAATTATCATATATGTTGTTGTAAACCCTTTTTGCTATCATGTATGTTGTAAATCCAATGTTATGTGATATCTTATATGTTGTAAATCATGCTATGGTGATGTTATGTATGTTGAAAGTTTCTATGCTAAGTTGTGATAAATCATACATGTTAAAAAGGCCATGACGTTACCATCTATGCTAGTTAGTTCATATTAATTAAATCGTCATGTTTGGGCTATGTTGATCTATATGACAAGTTACATATGCAAGTTAGATTGATTAGAAAAGCTATGAACATATGCCATGACATCTATTATGACATATAGAATTATGCAATGATATATGTGATATCCTATGTTAGTTCACACCATCATTATGTTGCCTAAAAAACCCATATGCAAGTTTATGTATAGATTTGGGCTATGATCATATCATGTAAATTGTGACCGTTAACAAGTTGACGCCTTTAGATCCTTAACATGTGTAGTTTATGCAAGTTTCACCCCTATTATGGCTAGATTCATTTTAATTGTTCATATGTTGTGATTATTTATTTTTGTGCTATAAGTTAGACTATTCGAGTCTAACGTATATTCTGCGTTGAATAAGCGAACGTATAAATGTGGGTAGGGGTAATATTAAAGATTTAATAATAAGAAGTTGGGATGCAATTGATATGATTTTGCATGCCATAAGTGGATGGCCATAATTGAGTCAATTATGGACATCATTAAAAGTTGACTTAATTAATAATTTGAATAGGGAATCATTAAAACTGGGGTAAAAGATTTTAAGTGTTAATCAATGCTTAGGACACGAGGTTGGACTCGTTTGTGACGTAAACCTGCCCGGACCCGCCCGGCAAATCTAGTGGTCACAAATGTCAGCCTAATGTGAGAGGTCCTAGGCCTAAACTAAAGCATAACAGTTGTAAAGACACGAGGTTAGACTCTTTTATGGTGTAAGACTGCCCGGACCCGCCCGGCAAATCCAGCTGCCATAAATGCCAGTCTAATGTGAGAGGTCCTTATGAGGTTATGGCCTGAATGAATTAAAAAATACTTGACCAGATAAACATGTAAAGTGGGACATGGGGGTTAAGTAGGTGCCTTGGGTGGCATGAGGAGTCTAGTGGGTTCCCTTAGTGGCATGTGAAATACGATTAGTAAGACTTAACCAAACACACATGTAAATGAACATGACTAAGAGGGTTATGTGGGATATACTAGTGACAAGCTTAGGTGGGTAGCTTGTGGGGGCCCATTTCGACCAGTATCCCAAACGTATCTTTGTGGGCTCGACCCAAGTCGAGGACGGGACACGCATGCTGGGTTTGACTGTAAGAGGCCAAAACGGGGAGCGGTGGCAACGCAAGTCCAACGGGTTTCATATGCGTGTGTGGACCTGGGCTGGTAGATAAGACGTTGTTGCATCATGTAGGTATAAGCCGTGCATTCTCAAGTTGTATCGGGTTGCCACTTTAGGGGAGTGATACACCCCACTGTGGGGCCAGCACGGGTATCTACGAGTAGGGAGCCGATCGAAAGTGGGTAGTGGGGTACACCTAGTGGAGATAGGGGCAGACGGCACCTATGTAGTCAGCTAGGGGTACGCAAGGCTATTTATAAAGTTTCTGTGTGAAGCAAGTGGGATCAACCTTTAGGGTCACTGGTGCGGTGCAGTGTAGTAATGTGCGGTGCAGTGTAGCAATCATTTGTTAGTAATTAGGTGTGCCTTTGACGTTATCTTTCACGTTATCATTATCTGCTCATTCCATACCTAATAGTTCATAGACGTTTACTTGTCTTCCAGCTTATGCCATAGTCTAGTTATTTTGATAATAGTATTGTTAGAATTATCATACTCGCCAGACTTTATGTCTGACCCCCTCCATTTCTATCCTTTTTCCCCCTCCAGGTCCTCAGGTTGGGCCCAGCTCTAGTGGAGTTTGATTGAATTGCTTCATCTCTCTTTGGAAAGCTTGGACCGTTGAAGTAAAGTCCAGCTTATTATCTTTTTAATGGCTATTTATGTAATGGAATTATGTATTTTGTTTTATCAAGATGGATAATGTACTTGACTCTGATTAATGGTTTTATGATGTAATAAACATGCTTAATTTCCGCTGCAATAAAATGAAGTTTTAGATTTACAAGTACTACTTATTATCTGTCTTGTTGTAATTTTTCTGTTCTATATTCACTTATAACCTCCATGGAAGTTAAAGCATTCCCACTGTGAGTGACATTAATGGACGTGGAGTGTTACACCCATGGTTCCATCTTTATAAATTGAAGCCCCGTTCCATTCCTTCAGAAAACAAGCGTCTCCTCTTTCCAATTTTAATGTCCTCTTTCTTTCCAAAAAAAAATCGGACTATCTCCAAAATTACCCTTTTCCCGAAATGAAATTCGTATGATACTAATTCCCTTTCTTTCAGCTGAACAAGACCATCGTTCCCCTTTCTAATTCCATGGACGAAACCTAAAATCAAAGCCATCCCATTTATTCTTCAAAACAACGAAAGTTTTCCCTTTTCCTTTCGTCAATGGCAACTCACACCAGAGAAGTGTCGAAGTGGATGCCCTTGCCTGTCGTGCTATGCCACTGTGTCACAACAGCAGCTCCTCCCCGTTTCACTGAGCCCCCACCTTCAAGTCGAAGCCTTGCCATTGTTTTTCCTAGCTGCGTCTTCGAAAGCGAGTAAATCTAGTATCGCTCAGCTCAAGGTGAGTATTTACTCACGATAGATAAATCTTTGTTCAAGTACTTCGATTCAATATGAACTACGAATGTAGTAGTTGATTTGTGTGGTTTCTTGGCTACATGTTTTGCTACCTGCTTTCGGAAGAGATGATTTTGCTAAAAACTGAAACTTGAAATCATTTTGCTCATGCGAACTCCCTAGATCCGAACTTTGTTTGTGAAATTTGTTGACTGTACCTTAGGAATTTGGAGTTTAACTGGATATATGTGGAGACCGATTCGAATACTGTATACATGTATTTTGTATGTGTATATACGTATCATATTGGCATATATATATATATATATTCATGGAAACATTGTTGTCACAATTGAGATTTAGGGCTTATTCTAGAAATGACCTGTAGCTTAGTAAAGAAAATTTGTATTTATGACTTTTTGATTTTACTGAGAAACATACTTCTGAGATAACATGAGTCGATCCATTTATTTGTTGAAATAACCTGTAGAGAGAAATAAAAATAAAAACAAATAAACAAATTTCCAGGACGGAAAATGGTCCCAGATCGTAGTAAGTGAAAGATTGTATGGTTCCGGATGTGGTAAACTTGGTGCCCTCGCAGGTCACTAGGTAGACACTATTCTTTGAAATTTAAACTAGAAAGCTACAGAATTTGGTTTTCACCATTTCGGCAACTTCCACTCGTCATTCATCTCATATACCATTCTCAATCCTATCTTGTGTTGGGTTTTACTGATTTCCAAATGTGATACCGTAAAGCATTTCAATAAATAATTTTTAAGTTGCAGGACATGACACATGTAGGCTAGGCATGTGCTGACACTAAAAAAATGATATGGTATTTCTGTACAGTATAAATAGTAGAGTGATATGTTATCAGGTTGCACAAATGAGATGATCTAATTGCATACTAAAATAATAATGTAGAGTAGCAACACCCATATATTACTACCTTTCCATTTAGAAACATGCAGAGGAGAGTGATGTGTATTCAATCTTTTCATATGTTTTCTTCTACAATAAATTTTGTCATTCCAGAAAGTTGTAACTGTCGGTTTCCAAAATAGAAATAGAAAAAAAATTGATAAGAGTTGACCCCATCTTTATGATATGATAAAGATACAAACTTAGGGGCCATTCACCATCTGCATAGCATATGCACAACGTGTTTTTACATTTATCTTTATTCTACGTATATTAGCTTGTTGAGTTGTTTATGCAGCACACTTGGTGACTAGGTATCCTGAAGCTTGCATACACCATCAAAAGTAATAAATGCTCGTGCCACCTGCTTAATAAGAAAATAGGAATGTCACACTAATAAAGTGAAGCTGAAAACAAAATGGCAGAGAAACTTGTTGACCATACTATTTAAATAAATTGGAGTACTGAATTCCATGTCTTAGTCTTAATTGGAATGCTGAATTGCATTTACTTCCAGAAATACTTTATGTTGTCTATTTAATTGGACATCTATATTGAATCATCCCACTTTAAAATGACACAGCTGTTTTTATTTGTTCATGGATTCTTGAACTTGAGGTATATTGTTGCCATGAATTTATTACTGCACCTTAATCTTATACTTGAATACTCGAGCACTGATATATATAGTTATATATTGTAGACTGGTAGTGGTTACTCAATGATTTTTTTGCATTTTGACCTGGATGCTATCCATAGTATGCACTCCTATATGGGTTGTTCCTTGTATGCTACCCCTTGTGTTATATTGAACCACACTACACTCTTATGTTGGCTCGTTGGCTCTTGTTTATTCCAAGAATCTGGGGAGTTTTTTGCAGAATGCAGTAAACTGGGGATCGGCATATATTGTCTTTAGTCTCTACCCTTATTGATTTATTTAAACTAGAATGCATATATTGTAATACTATCTGGATGCATTTTCTGGGATGCCGCGTGTCTCCTGACTTGGCATGAATTCTCCACACCATGAATATTTTGTTCTCTACCCCCGTATATGTTGACAAAGTACCTTCTTATGTGATATGCCATATACTGATATTTACCTAACCATGAATATTTGATGCTCATCGCTATTCCTGTATGTTCTGATTTCGGCAGTCTTTTCATGGATTGACATACTCGCAATTTGAATAAATTGTTGGATTAACTATTATATTTCAGTTCTTATTGGAATTAATTTACTTGAACAAATGATTTATCCTGACTCGAGTATTTTATGTTTTTGCATGGAATGCTCGGGCCAGACCCGAGCAGCACAAATTGTAAAGATCACAGCTTAGGATTCGAAGATTGGGAAAGTTGAGATTCCAAGAGACTGCGCACTCCAAAGATTTTGAACAGTAAATATTTTTTTTCTTGTATTTAAACTCTGATTTATATACGGCTGTATAGTAAAGTTTGTACCAAAATCTGATTAATAAATAAATGTTTATTTTGTTGTTAAATATTGTGTTATCTACTTATTCAGTGTTTTCCTGTGTTGATTATATTTTTAAATTCTGTAAGCTAAATAACGATCAGTCGACTTGGACGTTTTAGATTAGTCTAAATACCAATTTGAAGCGGTCAAATTGGCAGGACGTTATATTTGAGTTGGTTAGTTAAATAACTTCCAGCTCCATTCCTTTCAGACAACGAAAAGATTTTAAGTGGGGGAGATTGTAACGACAAGAAATTTATTTTAAACATATAAATTTATTTGAAATGAAATTAGAATATAAATATTTATTTATATTATAAAAGGAATTGGAAATGGCGTGGTAGTTTGAAAATTCGATTTCAAATTTCAAATGAATGTACATGATTCAAAACAAACTGGATTTTAGTGAAACCAAAAATATTAGTATCTATTTGAAAATATCTTACCAACAAATCAAAAAAATTGAAATTTCATAGCGGGAATAAAAAGTTATGTCCGGTTGAAAATTCAAAATAGTCGCTATGGAAATATAGCCCTTAAAAATAGCGATTTTGCAAATGACCTCCATTTTCGACGAGACCACTTTATTTGGATCCGAAATGTCAACTTATTGCTAGATTCCAGTTTTCATAATTTTTGAAATCAATATGTGAGCGTGGCAAAAGAAAACGTGTTTGGTCAATTCAGTTTGAATTTAATCGACTGGAAAATGACCGTTTTTCAAACGGTCTCCAAATTCGACGAAATTGGTTTTGTTAGGACCGTATCGTCTAAACATAGCCAGATTCATTTTTCTGGAATTTTTAGAATCCGTTTGTGGCCCCGGTAAATTAAAATGTATGTTCAAATATAATATATACATTATATATATATTAATTTAAAGTAAAATGGATCGTAACAGCCAAATTGGGTTACGAAACATATCCCATTATGTTCGGAATCGGGGTATTTAGCTAGGGGCGACAGTCGTTGGGTTTGGTTTGGAGTTCATGGCATTAAATAAGTAAAATTCGAATTTAATAATTAAATATATTATATTATGTATATATATATATATTAGTATAATTGGTCAAACCCCTCATATTCTCTCCAACGTGGTCAACAGAGAAATCCGCTGCTTCCTTTTCCCCCAAATTCAAAATCAGCTCCTTTTCCATTGCCGCTCCGTCGCCTGACCTTCGACTTCACCTCCCATCGTCCGTCATCCTCTCAATATCACTCCGTCTTCCCCAAACTCCCACCATGAACACTCGCCGCTCGACCTCCTTCGCACCATCGACTAACCCAAGTCGCGTCGCATCCTGATTCCGCAATGCCCCTCTCTGCTACGACGACCACCGCGAGGCACTATACCCTTGATTTGCCCCAGCAACGCTCACCGTGTTCACCGACATCGCGCCCGAGACCTCCGCAGGCTGCTGCAAAACCCGTCACCTGAGGAGCATCGCACCAACCAAGGCAGCTTCGCCCTCCGCCTTAGCTAGCAACCAATGTCCACGCTTAGTTCTAAGGTTAGCTCTTTGATTTTTGCTGTGTGAGTTCTTTGTAATATTTATCTTCGTGTAATTCCTCTTTCGAAAAATCTCGGCTTTGAATAATTTGATGAATCTGAATAAATAATGATTGTTGAAATATAAAATTCGATTTTTAACAATATAAAGATTCGATTTTTAACAATATAATGATTCGATTTTTAACAATATAAAGATTCGATTTTTAACAACATAAAGATCCGATTTTTAACCACATAAAGATTCGATTTTTTTAGAGAAAGATTTGATTTTTATTAATATAAAGATTTGATTTTTATGATGAAGTGGACAAAATAAAAATATGATTTTATATATCATAATATAGGATAAAAATATAATTTTTAGAATATATAGGAATAACAAGTAAAAATATGATTTTTATTATCATGAAAGCGAAGTAAAAATATGATTTTTATTGTTTAAATTGTAAGATAAAAATATAATTTTTAGCAAAGTAAAAAATATAATTTTTAGCAAAGTAAAGATATAATTTTTATATATAAGAGAAGTGTTATAAAAATACGATTTTTATAAATACGAAAGCGGTATAAAAATGTGATTTTAAATATAAACATCATACTAAAAATGCGATCTTTACTATGAACAATGGGAAAAGAATGCGTTGGAAAAAGGGGGAAATCCTGACTGTTCTGAAATTCAGAAATAAAACTGGAGGAGTGGAAACCCAAGGTGAGAACTTCTCACTGATATTTTTTGTACAGTTATTTATTTTATAGCTGCATATATGAACTGCTCCCCGTCGTCCACAGACCATGAACAACTTGTTTGTTTGATTTTGTTGTGAAAATTGTTTGTGATGTGAAATGGACTGTATAAAATATTCATGTGTCGAATAAAATATTTTATCATTTAAAATATAATTTTTAACGTGTACATGAATAAAATAAATATTCATTTACAAATCGGACGATTTGTGTGACGATCCCAAAACCCCGTTACACGGTATTAAGGATAATCATTGGAATATAACACATTAATCATCATTAGCAGATCACAGATAATAGCATAAACATAAAATAGAATAATTTACACACATATGACAGCGGAATTATATAGATATCACCACATCAGAGAGCACAGTGCAGGATACAACTTAGTGCATAATAATACATAGTCAGTCACCATTGCCTGAGGCAGAATCATACATAAAGAGTACACAAAATAAATATCAGTCTACATCGCCAATGGCGGAATCATAATACATATACTGTAATGGCGGAAAGAGTCAAAGTCAGCACGGTGTAGTCAAGCCTCGCCATGAGCCAAAAGTGCACCAGATACCTATAACTAGGCTGCCCATGTGAAAATGAGGGCACCCGAGTTTGCAAGGTGAAACAAACTACGAGTCAGTCATGGAACTAGTATGAGAAATCTACTTAACTTATTAACAACAATAATAAGGCAAATCAAAGGACCACGCCACTTTCGCGAAACGGGTTTACTCCAATGAGTGATAGTGCATGAAATAAAGTAAATGATTAACTCATCACAATGCTTTTTATAAAATGAAGCCATTATAAGACTCAGGTCCCATCACACAATGCAACGCAAGCCGGAGGATAGAGTTTTACCTTATAATGGCCAAAAATGCTTCATACGTATAAAACAAAAGTGTTTGATATTATTACTAGTGCATATATGTTTCAAAAGCAAATTCAATCATAAATATCAATCCTAGGCGGCATAGCTACCATCTACTATGTCGCCATACTAGTAATACAATCACGTCCGCATATTTCGTATTGGAAATTGGATTCCTTCATGAGTCGAGGCAAGGGACAAGCTCCTCTCCGATTCGAGACACTCTAGCAAATGTCTCAGGACCCCACTATGATCCTTGAATCTTCAGGGCCGGTCCTCTCTTACTTTTGAGGATTGGCAATTCCTGAGCACACGTTTCCCGGTCCTTACGGACCTATAACCGAGGCGCCTCGTATTCCAACAACCACACAGGTGAAAAGTATATATAATGTCAGGGCTGGTGGGTCACTGACACCACCTTAGCTAGAAAGAAACGTCGTGCTCTCCCTGCAGTCACTATCCTGTTTTTGACTCATACCGAGGTGTGAGGCTCGCGAATCTACGTTATACACAAAGCTACGTCACACAGACCATGCTTTGATCATCAACCACAAGACTTTGCTTTGCAACAGAAGCCTTGATCATATGCCACTTAAGCGTGCCACACAGGCAATCCACTCCATGCGACTGATTTCTATCAATACATAACCTCCGAGCTCGTACGTCTCAGAGAAGGGCGTTAAGCAAGAGAATAAATTCTCCGCCGCCAAACAGATGTATATTTAACAGAGATCAATCAGCACAGAACAAAATCCAATGTCAGACACACAGTCCATTTACAAGTCCGTTTTGGGTTTGAACGAAACTGGAGGCACCAAATCCTCGCATATCCGTACAATCAACAGTATGTCTGGACGGCTACTACTTAAGCTCCTTCAAGGTAGCTACTCCGATCACGAGCATCAGTAGCGCTGTGACGATCCCAAAATCCGAGGGGCGGTATTAAGGATAATCATTAGGAAATAACACATTAATCATCATAGCAGAGTACAGATAATAGCAGAAACAATAAATAAAATACTTTTACATGGATGTGACAGCGGAATCACAACATGTATGAATATCAGAATAGCATAACGTGGGATATACTTAGTAAAAAGAAAGGGGAGTGATCAGTCATCATCGCCAGAGGCGGAATACATACATGCAGTGACATAATAAGAGTATCAGTCTACATCGCCGAAGGCGGAATACATATACATATAGTGAGAAATACGGAAAGTAAATCAGTCTGCATCGCCAGTGGCGGAATCATAATATAAACACAGTAATGGCGGAAAATATCTAAGTCATTGATATGAAGTCAGCCTCGCCATGAGCCAAAAGTGCACGCTATGCAGCAGTGCAGAACCAAAAACCACCTGTCACCTGTGTACTAGGCTGCCCGTGTGAAAATAAGGGCACCCGCGTTTGCAAAGTGAAACAAACAACGAGTCAGTCATGGGGACTGGTATGAGGAATCTATTTAACAGTTAAACAACAGTAAATAGCAAATCATAGGACCACGCCACTTTCGCGGAACGGGTTTACTCCAGTGATTGCTAGTGCATTTAAAACAAAATAAATTCTTTCAAAACAACGCAATGCTTTTAGAAAAAATGAAGCCATTATAAGACTCAGGTCCCATCACACAATGCAACGCAAGCCGGAGGATAGAGTTTTACCTTATAATAGCCAAATATGCTTGATACGTATAAAGCAAAATCATTTGATATTATTACTAGTGCATATATGTTTCAAAAATGGATAGCATCATAAATATCAATCATAGGCGGCATAGCTACCATCTACTATGTCTCCATACTAGTTCTACAATCGAATCCGTTATCTCGTATTGGAAATTGGATTTCCGTCATGAGTCGAGGCAAGGGGCAAGCTCCTCTCCGCTTTGAGACACTCTAGCAAATGCCTCGGGACTACGCACTCTGGGTAACCCTGGATGCGGCTGGGCCGGTCCTTACTTACGTTAGAGGATTAATTATGCCTGAACACACGTTTCCCGGTCCTTACAGACCTATAATCGAGGCGCCTCGCATTCCAACAACCACAAAGGTGAAAAGTAGATATATATGTCAGGGCTGGTAAGTCACTGACACCACCATAGCTAGAAAGAAACGTCGTGCTCTCCCAGCGGTCCGTATCCCGTTTTTAACCCATACCGGGGTGTGAGGTTCGCGAATCTACGAAATACACAAAGCTAGGTCACGTAGACCTTGCTTTGATCATCATCCACAAGACTTTGCTTTGCAACAGAAGCCTTGATCACAACATCTTGGCATGCCACATAGGCAGTCCACTCCATACGATTGATTTCTATCGATATATAACCCCTGAGCTCGTACGTCTCAGAGAAGGGCGTTAAGCAAAAGAATAAATTCTCCACCACCAAACAGATATACATTTAACAGAGATCAATCAATATAGAACAAAATCCAATGTCAGACACACAGTCCATTTACAAGTCCGTCCTGGGTCTGAACGAAACCGGAGGCGTCAATTCCTCGCAAATCCATCCAATCAACACATACGTTCAGACGGCTACTACTTCCGTCCCCTTCTGGTAGCTACTCCGGTTAGGGACCTCAGTAGCGCCCATCCAACCGATACGAAGATCGTCGGTCTTGAAACGTCTTTGCATCTTTCAATTCGAATCGCTCGATAAATTATTTGAAATGAGGGTTAGCTCGGCCTTTTCAAATAATTCACGTCATTAGAATTTAAATCGATTCGTTTTATGGTTATGTTATTCGACATCCATTTTTCAGTTATTTAGCGTTATTTCCATGTCGTACACATACAACCATCAAATATCAAACAATTCAAGCCCAAATGGTTTATTTGCAACCTATGTTGCTTATAATATTTTATAACGATTTTTCGCCATTTTTATTTATTCAAAAATGGCCATATTTAATTAAACGACGTTTCAGGTCGTTTCGTGTCACTGGCGCTGTTTTTTCCTTAATTTGTTTTACACATATCGGAAAATCTAACCGTTGGATTTCCACAAAGTTTATATCAGTGGGAAGGTATTCCCAAAACGAACCCAACGGTTCCAGTTTCGTGAGAATCCGACGGTCGGATCTTCCACACTAGTCGTTTGAAGTTACGGTTTCGAAATTCGAACTGCAGCGTCGTTATTCGATTAAATTTAATTATATTTATATTTATATATAAATATAAACGATTCTGGCGCTGTTCTTCTTCAGATTTGAATTAAACATTCCGGACAATCCAACCGTTGGATTTTTACAAGGTTGGTGCCGTTGGAAAGATATTTCCAAGGCGAACCCAGCGGTTGCGATTTCGGGGAAATCCGATGGTCGGATTTCTCGTACTAATCGTTTCAAATTACGATTCCGAAACGCGAACTGCACGGCCTCTATTCCTTTTAATTATATTTATATTTATATATATAAATATAGTTCATTCCATAGTTTCAACTATAGTTCATTTCATATTTTCAACTTCTTTTTCACTTCAAATATTTCACTAACGCCTTAATATTTCAGAAAATTTCGCCATAACCTCCTTTGTACCGGGAGGGGTTTGGAAATTTATTGGGCCGTATTAGGTACCCAATAAATCCTAAAAAGCATTCACATATTTTTAGTGATATAATTTGGTGTTTACGGGGGAGTATGTACTGATAATCACTCCAGAGAATAAATTCCCGTCACCCCGTTTTCCGTGTGGAAATAAATAGTCAATGTGCCGTATCTAATAACTAGAGCGACATGATTATTGTCAACTCCAGACCCGTGTGGGGTTTTTATTAATCTGGCAATTTATCGTTATAATTTATATAGTCCATATCAGTCATCAGTTCAACCTGTAGTACTTAGTCATCGCCATACAAGCCTCTTGCTGGTATGGTAAATCTTCCACCTCGTCACACAAGCTCCAATTGCTTATGTGGAATATGATGAAGTATGCCTATCGTCAAGAAGTATGCCATGTAGTGTAGTTCAAAATTAATTGTTACTATCCTATGGCGTTGTTTATTATTTCACACAGAAAAACCAGCACTCCGCATCCAATGGCATTCACAGGAGTTGATATATAAATAAAATTGCGCAGCCAACTCATCAAGGTTTACCTATTTGTCGGGCATGCAAATAATTTCTTTACTCAACAGCTAATCCATTTCTCCTGTTCAACACATGTATATATATGCAGGACAAGCTAATAATAATATTTCTAGCAAACTATTGTTTATTTCAACACGTGTGTATTTTTAACTAAGCGTATACATGATAAAAGGGATATTTTTATCATCAAAAATATTTATTCGACACTAGTGTATTTTTAACTAAGCGTATACATGATAAAAGGGATATTTTTATCATCAAAAATATTTATTCGACACTAGTGTATTTTTAACACTTCTTATTCACTATAAAAATATAGTTCTCATTGTCGATTCATTTTATTTTTAGACGACGATAACATTCAACACATGAATTTCAACTCGACGAACAAATTGCAATTCAACACATGAATATTCGATATAGTTTGTATATATATAAAAATGTGATTTTTATCGCTAAAGCCATTTGTTTAAATTCAAATAATATTCAACACATGAATTTCAACTCAACGAATGAATTGCAACTCAACACATGAATATTCTATATCGTTTGTATATATATAAAAATGTGATTTTTATTGCTAAAGCCATTGGTTTAAATTCAAATAATATTCAACACATGAATTTCAACTCAACGAATCAATTGCAACTCAACACATGAATATTCGATATAGTTTGTATATATATAAAAATGTGATTTTTATCGCTAAAGCCATTTGTTTAAATTCAAATAATATTCAACACATGAATTTCAACTCAACGAATGAATTGCAACTCAACACATGAATATTCGATATAGTTTATATATGTATAAAAATGTGATTTTTATCGCTAAAGCCATTTGTTTAAATTCAAATAATATTCAACACATGAATTTCAACTCAACGAATGAATTGCAACTCAACACATGAATATTCTATATCGTTTGTATATATATAAAAATGTGATTTTTATTGCTAAAGCCATTTGTTTAAATTCAAATAATATTCAACACATGAATTTCAACTCAACGAATGAATTGCAACTCAACACATGAATATTCTATATCGTTTGTATATATATAAAAATGTGATTTTATTCGCTAAAGCCATTTGTTTAAATTCAAATAATATTCAACACATGAATTTCAACTCAACGAATGAATTGCAACTCAACACATGAATATTCTATATCGTTTGTATATATATAAAAATGTGATTTTTATCGCTAAAGCCATTTGTTTAAATTCAAATAATATTCAACACATGAATTTCAACTCAACGAATGAATTGCAACTCAACACATGAATATTCTATATCGTTTGTATATATATAAAAATGTGATTTTTATTGCTAAAGCCATTGGTTTAAATTCAAATAATATTCAACACATGAATTTCAACTCAACGAATGAATTGCAACTCAACACATGAATATTCTATATCGTTTGTATATATATAAAAATGTGATTTTTATTGCTAAAGCCATTTGTTTAAATTCAAATAATATTCAACACATGAATTTCAACTCAACGAATGAATTGCAACTCAACACATGAATATTTGATATAGCATATGTAAATAGTTTCAATGAATGAAAATTATTCTAACACATAAATCTTTCAGAAAATTTCGGCAGCATAACGGCAGGGTAGTTAAAACCGGGACCGTCCCTAGTACGGCTCCTCGCTCTACCTTAAAACCTCGCGATTTTTGACAATGGGGATCATGCATCTAATTCGCACGCAGGCGGCATGTTATATTTTTAATTCCACAATCCTATTCTATTTTGTTTCAACCACAAGAGGGTATTTTTCAACCACAAAGGTATTTTTCAACCATAATATCAACCACAAACAATTATTTCCAACCATTCGTCAAACAATATGATATCACGTCAATCACAAGCAATAAATATCGTCCATGGTCTGTGGACGAGGGGAGTATATATATATATAATATAATAATTCACTTGCATTTCATCACAATTCAAAGCATATATGTTTCAAACAACGCTTGTATAATTTATACATTGCTCACATAACTTATACAACACATGTACATGAGGTATACAATGCGTATATAATTTACACTTCACTTATATAATTTATACAACGCGATTACATTCACACAAATAGTTTAGATTCCTCACATTGGTTCTTGCGGTGCTAAAAATCGTAGGAAGGTCAGAAAAATCCGCGGCTTCTTCTAGAATGTAGAGAGCCTCCTTGCGGTCACGGTGTCTCCTGTTTCATCGAATTTCGTTAACATAGCAAAAAGATATGATTTTTACAAGTTTGCAACGCTTTAAAGTGTAAAAATCAGTTTCAGCCGTATACCCCTTTTTGATTTCGAAACTAGGGTTGAATCTTTCGGCAAATCTTCAAAGCTTTAGGACGAACAGCCAGCGCTATGTCGAAGAGGAAGGAGAGAGCTTCCCGATGACACCTGAGATGGCCAACTCGACGCCTCCTGGAGGGCACGGCGGCGACGCAAAGGTCGGAGCTTCCCGACTTGATATCTCTCCCAATACTCAATGATAATTCGTGAAATTACTATGGATTTGAAGATCTCTGAACGCTCTTCAAATTGGAACTGGGTTTGCTTGATTTCGTTGAGTGGATGCGGAGAAATTGAAGAGAGAAGATTCGGAAGTGTTTTCCGCGTCGCGACAGAGATTTTCGATGGAGACGATGAATTCTGATTGGCCCAGCCCTTTTTATTTTAATTTTTAATTTATTTAATTCCAAAAATACCCCTTCTACAACCGACCTCTAATTCACACCCAACGACTGTCGCCCCTAGCTAAATACCCCCATTCCGAACACAATGGGATATGTTTCGTTGGCCATTTCGACTGTTACAGTCAGTTATTTTTCAAATTAAAATATAAAACATTCGATATTTAATTTAAACGTACATTTCAAATTGCCAGGGCCACAAACTGAATCGAAAAATTCCAGAAAAAAAATCTAGCTTTGTTTTGACGATACGGTCCTAATAAAACCAGTTTCGTCGAATTCTGAGCTCGTTTGCAAAACGGCCATTTTTAGGTCGACCCTTTTTAACAGAATTTGACCAAACACGTTATCTTTTGCCCCGCTCACATACTAGCTTCAAAAATTACGAAATTTGAAACTTAGCAATAATTTGACATCCCGGACCCAACAAAAGTGGTTTCGTCGAATTCCAAGGTCGTATGCAAAATCTCAATTTTCAAGGGCTATGTATACTATATAGCGACCTTTCTGAAAATTCATTTGGCCATAACTTTTGATTTCCGTTATGAAATTTCGATTTTTCAGATTCGTTAGAAAGGTATTGATAAACAGATTTAAATATTTTCAGTTTTGTTAAAATCTGTTATATTTTCCACTCGGTACAGTCAGACAAAGTTTGTATTCAAAATTTCAAACTGTCATATTATACACAATTCTATATTTTGTGGAAATAGGCTATTTTAATCATTCAAATTTCTTGTTAATAACCTAATTTAAAAATTTTAAACTGGTTCACATTTTCCGGGTTATTACAATCTCCCCCACTTAAAACTTTTCGTCCTCGAAAAGGAAATAACAGTTAAGCAGGAGATAAAATGTAAATGCAAAGTATTGTAAAGGTACCTTGCACCGGAGTTAGTCAGAGATGTCCACTCTGCATTTGGGATAGGCTTGTTTAATGCTTTCCTCAGTCTCCCAAGTACAGTCTCTAGGATCACCACTCCACTGCACTTTGACTAAATGAATCTTTATCCTCCTTAGCTCTCTAGTTTCTTTGCCAACTATCTTTAATGGATCCCTCTTGAGTGCTAATTCTGGAGTTATGTCAATATCCTGTTGTGCTGCTTCTTCTACAACAAGATCTGGATCATGAACATGTTTTCTGAGTTGAGACACGTGGAACACATCATGTGCACCAGGCAACCAATCAGGTAATGAAACCCTATCTGCAAGAGTTCCAATCCGTTCAAGTATAGGAAAGGGACCAATAAATCTTGGTGCCAACTTCCCAGTCTTGCCAAATCTGATTACTCCTCGCATTGGAGAAACTCTTAAATAAACATAATCGCCAACGGCAAACGATATATCCCTTCTTCTCGCATCTGCATAACTTTTCTGTCGGCTTTGTGCGGTTTTCAATCGCTTCTTAATGGAATCGACTTTATCCGATGCTTCTTGAATCATATCGAGCCCTAACACAAGTCTGTTGCCAGGTTCTACCCAACATGCGGGAGATCTGCATGGTCTACCGTATAATGCTTCGAATGGAGACATTCCCAAACTTGCTTGATAGCTGTTGTTGTAAGAGAATTCGGCTAAATGCAAATGATCTTCCCATGAGCCTCCAAAATCAATAACGCAAGCCCGCAATAGATCTTCTAAAATTCTATTCACCCGCTCAGTTTGGCCGTCTGTCTGAGGGTGATAAGCGGTGCTTAGATTTAATTTGGTTCCCAATTCTTCCTGGAATGCTTCCCAGAATTTGCTAGTAAACAGGGGATCTCTATCGCTGACTATATTAAGCGGCACTCCATGTAGTTTAACTATTTCTTTGAAGTAAATCTGTGCTAAACTTTGAGCCGTTCTGTTGGATCAGACAGGTATAAAATGGGCAGTCTTCGTGAAGCGATCTACGATTACCCATATACTGTCGTTTCCTTTTCTAGTTCGAGGCAGGCCATCGATGAAATCCATCGAAATTTGTTCCCACTTCCATCCTGGAATTTCTAATGGTTGTAATAATCCACCAATTTCTGCTGATCGCTCTTAACTAGCTGACAAGTGGGGCATCTGCTAACATATAATGAGATATCTCTTTTCATAGCTCTCCACCAGAATGTGCGTTTGATATCGTTATAAATTTTGCTCACACCGGGATGGATACTTAATTTGGATTTGTGGCACTCATCAAGTATTTCTCTTCTGAGCTCGGGAAGGTTTGGGATGCAGATTCTACCCTTTAATCTTAGAACCCCTTTGTCATCGAGTCGAAAGCTTGTGGACTCACCTCCTTTGATTCTTTGACCGATTCTTTGAATAAATTCATCATCTTTCTGAAGAGTCGAGATCCTGTCTATTAATGAAGACGCGATGACAAAACTGGCGATGATTTCATTCTTTCTGCTGAGCGCATCTGCCACAACATTGGCTTTCCCTGGAGTGTATAGAATTTCAAAATCATATGCCGCAAGGAATTCTAACCAACGTTGTTGCCTCAGGTTTAAATCTTTCTGGGTGAACAGGTATTTCAAGGATTGATGATCGGTAAACAGTTCGAATTTCTCGCCCAATAAATAATGCCTCCAGATTCTTAAAGCGAACACGATAGCTAATAACTCAAGATCATGAGTAGCATAGTTTCTTTCATGCGGCTTTAGTTGACGGCTGGCATAAGTGATCACTTGGCCTTTTTGCATTAACACTGCGCCTAGCCCTCTAATAGAAGCATCTGTCCATTCGGTCAATTCTTGGTTACCTTCTATTATTGTCAATATCGGAGCGGTTGTCAACTTCAGTTTTAGCTCTTGGAAAGCTTCTTCACATTCGGGAGTCCATTTGAATTTCTCATGCTTCTTTGTAAGCTTTGTCAATACTCCTGATATCTTTGAAAAATCCTAAACGAATTTCCGATAGTAACTAGCCAATCCAAAGAAACTTCGAACTTCTGTGGGTGTGGTAGGTTGTTTCCAGTTCTGAATCGCTGTAATTTTGCTTGGATCTACAGCAATTCCTTCTTTTGACACGACATGGCGTAGGAATTTAACTTCATTCTGCCAGAAGACACACTTAGAAAATTTAGCTTTCAAGACATTTCTCCTTAGAATTTTCAACACTTGTTCTAAATGTTTTGCATGCTCTTCTTCCGACTTAGAGTAGATTAAAATGTCATCGATGAAGACTAGAACAAATTTATTCAATACACCACGGAACACCCTGTTCATAAGATCAACGAAGTATGCCGGAGCGTTGCACAAGCCGAACGGCATTACTAACCATTCGTAGAATAAATCGGGACCCCTGAAGGCTGTCAAAGGAACACAGTCTTCGGCTATACGCAATTGGTGGAAACCTGTAGCTAGGTCCATTCTGGAGAATATTGTTGCTCCATTTAATTGATCTAACAGATCGTCTATTCGGGGCAAAGGATATTTGTTCTTTAGTGTTTGTTTATTGAGATCTCGGTAATCAACGCAAAGTCTTAGAGTACCGTCTGATTTCGGGACAAATACTACTGCGGCTCCCCACGCTGAAAAGCTTGGTCTGATCAGACCTTTCCAAAGTAATTCTCGGGTTTGACTACTTAGCTCTTCCTTTTCTTTCGGAGCCATTCTTCTTATTGGATGTACTACTGGTCGGGCGTTAGGAATTAGATCTATCCTAAATTCAATTTCTCTTTGCGGTGGTAAGTTTTCTACTTCTTCAAACACATCCGCATAGTTTTTAACGACCGGTATCTTTTCTATCGAAGGGGGAATAACTTCTAAAGAAGACCAAAATTCTGTTCTATCTATTTCTGAGCCATGGCATGGTATATATATAGGTCCAAGTTTCGTTTCGACTTTAACGATTCTTTCGGCACATCTAACTTCGGCCTTATATTTTGTCAACCATTCCAAACCGAGAATAACATCGAATTCCGATAAGTCCATAACAATTAAGTGGATGGGAAACTTGTAACGTGAATAAGAGATAGGCACTCTGCAGTATAAACTGAGACTAACAGAACCTCCTATCGGGTTTTGAACTTTAATCGGTTCTTTTAGAATTCTTTGTTTCAATTTTAACTTATGAACAATTTTACCAGAAATGAAGCTACGTGATGCACCAGTATCAAAAAGTACAGAAACAGGAATATTTTTAATGGTAAGGGTACCTCCCAAGACATCGGGTTTACCTGATCCATCGGTGGTAGCTGGCGGGGTATTCCCGTCATAGACATGGGCCACCTGTGCGCTCTTCTTCAAAGGACAATTCCTGTTGTAGTGCCCCTTCTTGTGGCAGTTGTAGCATTCGGCAGAGTCATTGGCCTTTGGCTTCTTTGGGGCCTTGCATACATTAGAGAAATGACCGGGCTTCCCGCAATTGTAGCAGTTTCCTCTCGGGATCTTTGCGGGTTTTTGAGTAGCGGCCGCGGTGATGCTAGATTCGGGTTGGTCTGTTGAAGCCTTGCGCTTATTCCCTGCTTGGCTTTTAGCACGGTCTTGGCTAGCATGCCTCTCATCCATGTCTTCGTAGTTGCAAGCCATCTCAACTAGTTCTGTAAAAGAGAGTTTGATGTTGCTCATAGCTCTATCGTGATACTTGCGCTTCAGCCCAAATATGAATCTCTTATTCTTCGCTTTGTCGGTCAAAACCAGCTCTGGAGCATATCGCGATAGCTGAGTGAACTTATTCAGATAGTCTTGAATAGAGAGGTCTCCCTGCTGGAGATTAGCAAATTGCTCCCGCATCCTCTCTAGAGCTTGTTCCAGTACAAACTTCTCATTGAATAGAGTCCTGAACTGCTCCCAAGTCCGAATAGTACCAGCTGCATCCCCAGAGGTAATGGCATCCCACCACAGCTCTGCCTCTTCCTGAAGGAGCCAAATGCCAAGTCGGGCTTTGTTGTTAGTTCCCATGCCCATTCCCTCGAAGATTTTCTCACAGGTTTTTAGCCAAGCGATAGCTTCGGTCACTGTGCCAGTGCCAGTAAAAGGTTTCCCTCCAAGATTTCTGTACCTCTTAGCTACTTTGTCGAGCTCAAAGTCTTCGGGTGCTGGTGGCGGAATGATAGGACCTTCCACTACTACGGGGATATTCCCCCGTCCTCCTGCTGCATCTCCTCGGCCTCCACGGCCTCCTCTAGCTGCTGCTCCACGTGTAGCC
The DNA here is from genome assembly GCA_030737875.1 of Allium sativum. NCBI lineage: Eukaryota > Viridiplantae > Streptophyta > Magnoliopsida > Asparagales > Amaryllidaceae > Allium > Allium sativum. The sequence continues at coordinate 623,354,114 of CM060910.1, forward strand.
AACTAAGAGTACAGTATAAGCAAGAAAAAGAGTCAAGCTCGCAGATTTGATAATTTTCATAAATGATAAAGCAAGGGAATACAAGGAAAGATAATGATGATGTACTGATCAAATTGTTTTGCTAATCTGCTTAGCTCATTCTAGGACATTGCTAATCCTATCTCTAATGAGCTACTCGTATTAGAATACTACTGATTCTATTCTGACGAGGTGTTTAATGTGTTAGATCCCGGAACTAAGGTTAACCAAAGCTCTGATACCAACTGTGACGATCCCAAAATCCGAGGGGCGGTATTAAGGATAATCATTAGGAAATAACACATTAATCATCATAGCAGAGTACAGATAATAGCAGAAACAATAAATAAAATACTTTTACATGGATGTGACAGCGGAATCACAACATGTATGAATATCAGAATAGCATAACGTGGGATATACTTAGTAAAAAGAAAGGGGAGTGATCAGTCGTCATCGCCAGAGGCGGAATACATACATGCAGTGACATAATAAGAGTATCAGTCTACATCGCCGAAGGCGGAATACATATACATATAGTGAGAAATACGGAAAGTAAATCAGTCTGCATCGCCAGTGGCGGAATCATAATATAAACACAGTAATGGCGGAAAATATCTAAGTCATTGATATGAAGTCAGCCTCGCCATGAGCCAAAAGTGCACGCTATGCAGCAGTGCAGAACCAAAAACCACCTGTCACCTGTGTACTAGGCTGCCCGTGTGAAAATAAGGGCACCCGCGTTTGCAAAGTGAAACAAACAACGAGTCAGTCATGGGGACTGGTATGAGGAATCTATTTAACAGTTAAACAACAGTAAATAGCAAATCATAGGACCACGCCACTTTCGCGGAACGAGTTTACTCCAGTGATTGCTAGTGCATTTAAAACAAAATAAATTCTTTCAAAACAACGCAATGCTTTTAGAAAAAATGAAGCCATTATAAGAGTCAGGTCCCATCACACAATGCAACGCAAGCCAGAGGATAGAGTTTTACCTTATAATAGCCAAATATGCTTAATACGTATAAAGCAAAATCATTTGATATTATTACTAGTGCATATATGTTTCAAAAATGGATAGCATCATAAATATCAATCATAGGCGGCATAGCTACCATCTACTATGTCTCCATACTAGTTCTACAATCGAATCCGTTATCTCGTATTGGAAATTGGATTTCTGTCATGAGTCGAGGCAAGGGGCAAGCTCCTCTCTGCTTCGAGACACTCTAGCAAATGCCTCGGGACTACGCACTCTGGGTAACCCCTGGATGCGGCTGGGCCGGTCCTCACTTACGTTAGAGGATTAATTATGCCTGAACACACGTTTCCCGGTCCTTACAGACCTATAATCGAGGCGCCTCGCATTCCAACAACCACAAAGGTGAAAAGTAGATATATATTTCAGGGCTGGTAAGTCACTGACACCACCATAGCTAGAAAGAAACGTCGTGCTCTCCCAGCGGTCCGTATCCCGTTTTTAACCCATATCGGGGTGTGAGGTTCGCGAATCTACGAAATACACAAAGCTAGGCCATGTAGACCTTGCTTTGATCATCATCCACAAGACTTTGCTTTGCAACAGAAGCCTTGATCACAGCATCTTGGCATGCCACATAGGCAGTCCACTCCATACGATTGATTTCTATCGATATATAACCCCTGAGCTCGTACGTCTCAGAGAAGGGCGTTAAGCAAAAGAATAAATTCTCCGCCGCCAAACAGATATATATTTAACAGAGATCAATCAATATAGAACAAAATCCAATGTCAAACACACAGTCCATTTACAAGTCCGTCCTGGGTCTGAACGAAACCGGAGGCGTCAATTCCTCGCAAATCCGTCCAATCAACACATACGTTCAAACGGCTACTACTTCCGTCCCCTTCTGGTAGCTACTCCGGTTAGGGATCTCAGTAGCGCCCATCCAACCGATACGAAGATCGTCGGTCTTGAATCGTCTTTGCATCTTTCAATTCGAATCACTCGATAAATTATTTGAAATGAGGGTTAGCTCGGCCTTTTCAAATAATTCACGTTATTAGAATTTAAATCGATTCGTTTTATGGTTATGTTATTCGACATCCATTTTTCAGTTATTTAGCGTTATTTCCATGTCGTACACATACAACCATCAAATATCAAACAATTCAAGCCCAAATGGTTTATTTGCAACCTATGTTGCTTATAAAATTTATAACGATTTTTCGCCATTTTTATTTATTCAAAAATGGCCATATTTAATTAAACGACGTTTCAGGTCGTTTCGTGTCACTGTCGCTGTTTTTTCCTTAATTTGTTTTACACATATCGGAAAATCTAACCGTTGGATTTCCACAAAGTTTATATCAGTGGGAAGGTATTCCCAAAACGAACCCAACGGTTCCAGTTTCGTGAGAATTCGACGGTCGGATCTTCCACACTAGTCGTTTGAAGTTACGGTTTCGAAATTCGAACTGCAGCGTTGTTATTCGATTAAATTTAATTATATTTATATATAAATATAAACGATTCTGGCGCTGTTCTTCTTCAGATTTGAATTAAACATTCCGGACAATCTAACCGTTGGATTTTTACAAGGTTGGTGCCGTTGGAAAGATATTTCCTAGGCGAACCCAGCGGTTGCGGTTTCGGGGAAATCCGATGGTCGGATTTCTCGTACTAATCGTTTCAAATTACGATTCCAAAACGCGAACTGCACGGCCTCTATTCCTTTTAATTATATTTATATTTATATATATAAATATAGTTCATTCCATAGTTTCAACTATAGTTCATTTCATATTTTCAACTTCTTTTTCACTTCAAATATTTCACTAACGCCTTAATATTTCGGAAAATTTCGCCATAACCTCCTTTGTACCGGGAGGGGTTTGGAAATTTATTGGGTCGTATTAGGTACCCAATAAATCCTAAAAAGCATTCACATATTTTTAGTGATATAATTTGGTGTTTACGGGGGAGTATGTACTGATAATCACTCTAGAGAATAAATTCCCGTCACCCCGTTTTCCGTGTGGAAATAAATAGTCCATGTGTCGTATCTAATAACTAGAGCGACGTGATTATTGTCAACTCCAGACCCGTGTGGGGTTTTTATTAATCTGGCAATTTATCGTTATAATTTATATAGTCCATATCAGTCATCAGTTCAACCTGTAGTACTTAGTCATCGCCATACAAGCCTCTTGCTGGTATGGTAAATCTTCCACCTCGTCACACAAGCTCCAATTGCTTATGTGGAATATGATGAAGTATGCCTATCGTCAAGAAGTATGCCATTTAGTGTAGTTCAAAATTAATTGTTACTATCCTATGGCGTTGTTTATTATTTCACACAGAAAAACCAGCACTTCGCATCCAATGGCATTCACAGGGGTTGATATATAAATAAAATTGCGCAGCCAACTCATCAAGGTTTACCTATTTGTCAGGCACGCAAATAATTTCTTTACTCAACAGCTAATCCATTTCTCCTGTTCAACACATGTATATATATGCAGGACAAGCTAATAATAATATTTCTAGCAAACTATTATTTATTTCAACACGTGTGTATTTTTAACTAAGCGTATACATGATAAAAGGGATATTTTTATCATCAAAAATATTTATTCGACACTAGTGTATTTTTAACTAAGCGTATACATGATAAAAGGGATATTTTTATCATCAAAAATATTTATTCGACACTAGTGTATTTTTAACACTTCTTATTCACTATAAAAATATAGTTCTCATTGTCGATTCATTTTATTTTTAGACGACGATAACATTCAACACATGAATTTCAACTCGACGAACAAATTGCAATTCAACACATGAATATTCGATATAGTTTGTATATATATAAAAATGTGATTTTTATCGCTAAAGCCATTTGTTTAAATTCAAATAATATTCAACACATGAATTTCAACTCAACGAATGAATTACAACTCAACACATGAATATTCTATATCGTTTGTATATATATATAAATGTGATTTTTATTGCTAAAGCCATTGGTTTAAATTCAAATAATATTCAACACATGAATTTCAACTCAACGAATGAATTGCAACTCAACACATGAATATTCGATATAGTTTGTATATATATAAAAATGTGATTTTTATCGCTAAAGCCATTTGTTTAAATTCAAATAATATTCAACACATGAATTTCAACTCAACGAATGAATTGCAACTCAACACATGAATATTCGATATAGTTTTTATATATATAAAAATGTGATTTTTATCGCTAAAGCCATTTGTTTAAATTCAAATAATATTCAACACATGAATTTCAACACAACGAATGAATTGCAACTCAACACATGAATATTCTATATCGTTTGTATATATATAAAAATGTGATTTTTATTGCTAAAGCCATTTGTTTAAATTCAAATAATATTCAACACATGAATTTCAACTCAACGAATGAATTGCAACTCAACACATGAATATTCTATATCGTTTGTATATATATAAAAATGTGATTTTTATCGCTAAAGCCATTTGTTTAAATTCAAATAATATTCAACACATGAATTTCAACTCAACGAATGAATTGCAACTCAACACATGAATATTCTATATCGTTTGTATATATATAAAAATGTGATTTTTATCGCTAAAGCCATTTGTTTAAATTCAAATAATATTCAACACATGAATTTCAACTCAATGAATGAATTGCAACTCAACACATGAATATTCTATATCGTTTGTATATATATAAAAATGTGATTTTTATTGCTAAAGCCATTGGTTTAAATTCAAATAATATTCAACACATGAATTTCAACTCAACGAATGAATTGCAACTCAACACATGAATATTCTATATCGTTTGTATATATATAAAAATGTGATTTTTATTGCTAAAGCCATTTGTTTAAATTCAAATAATATTCAACACATGAATTTCAACTCAACGAATGAATTGCAACTCAACACATGAATATTCGATATAGCACATGTAAATAGTTTCAATGAATGAAAAATATTCTAACACATTAATATTTCAGAAAATTTCGGCAACATAACGGCAGGGTAGTTAAAACCGGGACCGTCCCTAGTACGGCTCCTCGCTCTACCTTAAAACCTCGCGGTTTTTGACAATGGGGATCATGCATCTAATTCACACGCAGGCGGCATGTTATATTTTTAATTCCACAATCCTATTCTATTTTGTTTCAACCACAAGAGGGTATTTTTCAACCACAAAGGTATTTTTCAACCATAATATCAACCACAAACAATTATTTCCAACCATTCGTCAAACAATATGATATCACGTCAATCACAAGCAATAAATATCGTCCATGGTCTGTGGACGAGAGGAGTATATATATATATAATATAATAATTCACTTGCATTTCATCACAATTCAAAGCATATATGTTTCAAACAACGCTTGTATAATTTATACATTGCTCATATAACTTATACAACACATGTACATGAGGTATACAATGCGTATATAATTTACACTTCGCTTATATAATTTATACAACGCGATTACATTCACACAAATAGTTTAGATTCCTCACATTGGTTCTTGCGGTGCTAAAAATCGTAGGAAGGTCAAAAAAATCCGCGGCTTCTTCTAAATGTAGAGAGCCTCCTTGCGGTCACGGTGTCTCCTGTTTCATCGAATTTCGTTAACATAGCAAAAAGATATGATTTTTACAAGTTTGCAATGCTTTAAAGTGTAAAAATCAGTTTCAGCCGTATACCCCTTTTTGATTTCGAAACTAGGGTTGAATCTTTCGGCCAATCTACGAAGCTTTAGGACGAACGGCCAGCGCTACGTCGAAGAGGAAGGAGAGAGCTTCCCGATGACACCTGAGATGGCCAACTCGACGCCTCCTGGAGGGCACGGCGGCGGCGCAAAGGTCGGAGCTTCCCGACTCGATATCTCTCCCAATACTCAATGATAATTCGTGAAATTACTATGGATTTGATGATCTCTGAACGCTCTTCAAATTGGAACCGGGTTTGCTTGATTTCGTTGAGTGGATGCGGAGAAATTGAAGAGAGAAGATTCGGAAGTGTTTTCCGCGTCGCGACAGAGATTTTCGATGGAGACGATGAATTCTGATTGGCCCAGCCCTTTTTATTTTAATTTTTAATTTATTTAATTCCAAAAATACCCCTTCTACAACCGACCTCTAATTCACACCCAACGACTGTCGCCCCTAGCTAAATACCCCCATTCCGAACACAATGGGATATGTTTCGTTGGCCATTTCGACTGTTACAGTCAGTTATTTTTCAAATTAAAATATAAAACATTCGATATTTAATTTAAACGTACATTTCAAATTGCCAGGGCCACAAACTGAATCGAAAAATTCCAGAAAAATAAATCTAGCTTTGTTTTGACGATACGGTCCTAATAAAACCAGTTTCGTCGAATTCTGAGCTCGTTTGCAAAACGACCATTTTTAGGTCGACCCTTTTTAACAGAATTTGACCAAACACGTTATCTTTTGCCCCGCTCACATACTAGCTTCAAAAATTACGAAATTTGAAACTTAGCAATAATTTGACATCCCGGACCCAACAAAAGTGGTTTCGTCGAATTCCAAGGTCGTATGCAAAATCTCAATTTTCAAGGGCTATGTATACTATATAGCGACCTTTCTGAAAATTCATTTGGCCATAACTTTTGATTTCCGTTATGAAATTTCGATTTTTCAGATTCGTTAGAAAGGTATTGATAAACAGATTTAAATATTTTCAGTTTTGTTAAAATCTGTTATATTTTCCACTCGGTACAGTCAGACAAAGTTTGTATTCAAAATTTCAAACTGTCATATTATACACAATTCTATATTTTGTGGAAATAGGCTATTTTAATCATTCAAATTTCTTGTTAATAACCTAATTTAAAAATTTTAAACTGGTTCACATTTTCCGGGTTATTACAAGCGCCAATCCATCCAATGTGAAGATCGTTGGTCTTCAACCGTCTTCGACTCTTCGACTTCTCAACGTCGATTGATTATTTGAAATGAGATGAACTCGGCCTTTTCAAATAACCGACGTATATTTAGATTTTCAAATCAATTTATCACATGGTTAGACTATTCAACATTCACATTTCAGTTCTTTAGTTATAATTTTCATGTTAAATACATTCAACCATCACATATCAAGCAAACACAACAAAATTGGTTTATTTCCACTCTATATCATCTATAGTATTTTATAATGATATATCGCCATTTTTATTTATTTAAAACGGCCATATTTAATTAAACGACGTTTCAGGTCGTGTCGATGCACTGGCGTTGTTTTTCACTAAATTTGTTTTACACATATCTGAAAATCTAGCCGTTGGATCTTCACAAATTTTATGTCATTAGAAAGATCATTTCAAAACGAATCCAACGGTTTTAGTTTCGGGAAAATCTGACGGTCGGATCTTCCACACTAGTCATTTGAAGTTACAATTTCAATTTACGAACTGCAGCGTCGTTATTCGATTTAATTTAATTATATTTATATATATATATAATCGTTTCTGGCGCTGTTTTTCTTCAGATTTGAATTAAACATTCCAGACAATCCAACCGTTGGATCTTCACAAAGTTGGTGCCGTTGGAAAGATATTTCCAAGGCGAACCAAACAGTTGCGGTTTTGGGAAAATCCAATGGTCGTATTTTCCGCACAAGTCGTTTTAAATCACGGTTTCAAAACAAGAACTGCACGGCCACGTTTCGTTTTAATTTTATTTATATTTATATATTTATATAAATATAGTTCATTCAAAAATTCCTATATCGTTTTCACTTCAAATATTTCACTAACGCTTTTAAATTTTGGAAAATTTCGCCATAACCTCCTTTGTACGGGAGGGGCTGGGAAAATTCCCAAATAGCCACACGGGCGTCTCATGTCAAAAAGAAAAAGAAAAAGCCAAGCGGCTAGCCAACAGGCTCATAAAATCATCACCCAAACAAAATAGTAAACGTGTACCTATTTGTCGGGCACAAAATTTTATTCCTCTTCTCTAGCCTCTTTGCTATAACCTGTTCAATAAATATGCATGTACATATATGCAATTCTTATCACTTATCATTTTCCATTCAACTTCATATTTGATTCTCTTTGGTTTAAAAACACCATTCATTCTAATGTTGCATGCATAGGCAAAAATCATATCATTAGCTAATTAATGAATATTTCAACTCATGCATATTTATTTGAACAAGTGGCTATTTTTAACACTTCACATTTCAAAGATGATAATTTTGGCGAACTAAAATATTTTTCAACACATGACTATTTTATTTAGTTCCTATGCATGTTAAAAATAATATTTCTTTCACAAATATTTATTTCAACGCTCGCATATCTTTAGCATATCACATATATGATAAAAATGATATTTTTATCATTTAAAATATTTATTCAACACATGAATGTTTTTAACACTTCATAGTTTCAATAAAAATGTAATTTTTATTGTTTAATCTTTTTATTCAACACATGAACTTTTCCAATACACACACTTCTCAACACATGAGCACCTCCACACATGGATATTTTATATATGTTGTTCATATAAGAAAGATGAAATTTTTATTGTTGAAACTATTTATATATAAGGCGAGTATTTTACATACTTCATATATATTATAAAAATGTGATTTTTATTGTTTAAACACTTCATTCACTCACACATGAATTTAATTTTCACATATCACTTCTCAACACATGAGCATTTCCACACATGGATATAGTTTCAATGCATGACTTTAATTTCAACGCATGAAGATAATTTCAACATATGAAAATAATTCTAACACATGAATATTATTCAAAATTTCGGCAGCATAACGGCAGGGTAGTTAAAACCGGCACCGTCCCTAGTACGGCTCCTTGCTCTACCTTAAAACCTTACAGTTTTTGACAATGGGGATTCATGCATCTAATTCGCACGTAGGCGACATGTTTTATTTTTATTTCCACAATTATTTCCAATTCATTTCAATCACCAATGGGTATTTTTCAACCACAAACAATTATTCAACCATTCGCATTTTCATCCGATATTTCACACCAATACACAACAATAAATATCGTCCATGGTTTGTTGACGAGGGGAGTATGTATATATATATATAATTGCTATATTTCACTTGCATTTCAACACATATATCAATTATACTATGCATGTATAATTCATACTTCGCTTATATAGCTTACACATTGCATGTACATGAGGTATACAACACGTGTGTAATTTATATTTTGCTTATATAATTTATACACGACATTTTCCATTCAAATTCATTTAATTTATATTTCTCACATTCGTTTTTGGAGTGCTAAAAATCGTAGATGACTCAGAAAAATCCACGGTCTCTTCTATGTGGTAGAGAGCTTTCTTGCGGTCCCGATGTTTCCTGTTTCATCGAATTTCGTCAACACACCATAAAGATATGATTTTTCAAAGTTCAAACATCAAAAAGAACTCACCTTTATCGATGGTTCAAAACTAGGGTTGCGGTTTTCGCGAGAACCGAGGCACGATAGGATAATCAGAGGTGACGACGTGGAAGAGGGAGGAGAGAGGAGTCGGCGCAGGGTGGTTTGAGGTGGTTCGGTGGCCGAATCTGCTCGTGACGGCGGCGGTGACTTTAGGTCGACGATACTGGCGATGGAGGTGGTGATAGGGGTCGTGCTTGGGTCGGATTGGAAGATGGGAAGGAGGCGCGTCGAGGTAGGGTCGTAGTGCAGGCTGGAATCGCCTGTGGAGGCGGCGATTTGGAGGAGAAGCGGCGAACGACGTAGATCGTCGGTCGAGAGAGGAAAACGAAGGTTTCTGGTTTTTTTTATTTTTTAAAAATAATGAAAGGAAAATTCTGATTGGCCCATGGTTTTAATAAATTTTTAAATAGTGTTTCTCCACACGGACAGCAATTCGAACCCAACGATTGTCGTCCCTAGCTAATTACCCCCATCCCGGACACAATGGGATATGTTTCGTTGGCCAATTCGACCGTTACAGTTAGTTGTTCTTCAAATTAAAGTATAAAACATTTTATTTTTAACTTTAAACGTACATTTCAATTTGCTAGGGCCACAAACTGATTTGAAAAATTCCAGAAAAATAAATCTAGCTATGTTTTGACGCTACGGTCCCAACAAAACTAGTTTCGTCGAATTCTGAGATCGTTTGAAAAATGGCCATTTTCTGGTCGATCCAATTTAACAAAAATTGATCAAACACATTTTCTTTTGCCACGCTCACATACTAGCTTCAAAAATTATGAAATTTGAAACCTAGCAATAGTTTGACATCCCGGACCCAACAAAAGTGGTTTCGTCGAATTCCGGGGTCATTTGCAAAATGTCTATTTTCCAGGGCTATATATTCTATATAGCGACCTTTCTGAAAATTCATTCGGCCATAACTTTTGATTCCCGTTATGAAACTTCGAATTTTCAGATTCGTTAGAAAGGTATTGATAAACAGATTCAAATATTTTTGGTTTCACTAAAATCCGTTATATTTTCCACCCTGCACAGTCAGTCAAAGTTTCAATTCAAATTTTCAAACTGACTCACTATTTTATTGAAATATTCTATTTCAATTGTTCAAATTCCTTTGAAATAACCAATTTAAAATTTTTAAATTGGCTCGTATTTTCTGGGTTGTTAAAATTTGTTTATGCACACACATTTGATTGATATGGATTGGGACGATAAAATTTTACACATTGCCCAACTACACAAATAATATTCGGTATTTGTTGGTTGAAACCCACACGGGTATTGGGATGTTATTTGCTGTACAATAATCCCAACTGTTTAGTTGTATGTCAATCGATTGGTTGACAGACTATTATAAGCATTAAATATCTATAATTAATTCTTATGCAGTGTAGAATGCACTCTGGATGATGGTTGATTGTTTATTATTGTTGTTCGATACATGTGTTGTATGAAATCCATATAAATAACATTATATGGTAATTGACTGTGTCTTATTCCAGTTCAAAAAGAATGAATATTTGAAAATAACAAATATTTTAAAATAATATTCAGTAAAGGATCAAAATCTGATTTTGATGTCTGATTTGGGATGAACACGAATATATTTAAATATATAAAGCCGTGTTGATTAGATTAACGCCATCTTTGACGTGAATGATATTTATATCTATTTTATTCATTTTTATAATGAATTTCGAAAAGGAAATGATTTTAAAATATGATATTTTGAAAATATTATCATTTATATATTATAACGAAAAGGAATATTCAATTTTGATTTAAAATTGAAAATGAAGTTAGAATCGTTTTTAAAACGAAGTTAAATCGATTTATAAAATACATTTTAAATGGAAATCGACGAAATATTTATATTATATATGTATTATATATATTTAATGGCCCGAATAGAATGCACCGCGCAGCGGCAGTTCGCGAATTTTGACCATTGATTTCGAATGGACATTACGGGTGATCCGACCGTCGGATTCTCTAAAACTGGAACCGTTGGTTTTGTATCAAAAAGAGCTTTCCAACGAATATGAGAGATTTGAAATCTAATGGTTGAATTTGGAATTATGTCCAAATCAAATTTGGAAAATGTCGTTGAAAGTGCAGTTTGTTGACCATTTATGGAAATCGACTATACGGGCCTTGATAAAATTATTAAAAATATCGATAATTTTTGTAAAATCATAATAAATGATTTGGAAAGAATTGGGATGAAAAATTCCATATTTGAAAAGATAAAAATATATTTTTATCGAAATGAACTAGTTATGAACTAGAATTATAATCCAATATTTTTAAATAAATAAATTGGATTGGTGAATGGTTTTAATATAACCAGAAAGTTCCAATATATGAATTGGAATGGATTTGAATTGAAATTATCTTCGGAATATTTCGTTATTGGATTCCTTGATTATATGGATATTGTGGAGGAATTTGGAAGATATATATGTCATTATTCCAATATGATATTTGTTGATTTCAGAATTTGATATTGAATATAAGCCGATATATTTTCTATTCAGAGCCTTGTATTTAATATTGAATTGGATTTTGGGTTTGTCGTGAATGGTGTCTTCAATAACACTGTTCTTAAACCCAGTTGAGAAAAGATTAAATCTTTTAAATAAGATTTAACGGAGTTTACCAATTAATTAATATTTAATTGGAATTGAATTGAAATTGGTTTTTGGGTTTATCATGAACGGTGTTTTAAATAACACATGTTCTTTTACTTGATTAACAATGGAATGTGATTTTGGGTTTGTCGTGAATGGTATCTTTAAAAATACTGTTCTTAAACCCAATGGAGTTAAGAAAATTAGAAGCTAACCGGAGATTAGATAAGTTGAATGGTTTCCTGGGTATCGATCTGATGTTGGTTTTGGCCTTCGAGATTAGTACTTAGGGAATTGTTCTCTTACTAATTTACGGTTAGAGACTGATGGAATGGTGTCTTTAATAACACGGTTCTTAAACTTCGGGTGAAAATAATAAATCTTTTAATTAAGGTTATTAGAATTTCTATTTATTTTTAGTAATTGGACAAAAATGGAATATGATTTTGGGTTTATCGTGAACTATGTTTTTAATGACATTCGTTCTTTAACCCGATTTATAGTGAAATGTGATTTGGAATTTATAAATCTTTTGTTAAGATTTAAAGGAGATTTTCCAAGGTAAAGTTTTCTAATTTAATAAAATAAATTGGATTGGAATGGAATTCGACTTGGTAATAATCAAAATGAACATCTGTGGAGGAAGACTGCTGATATATATGGAATTTAAAAGGCTTTGCCGTTATTCCATTTTTATTATTAGTCGGACATGGAAGTTTATATCGATTATATATATTGATCCGTTTTCCATGGAGATTCTATAATTATTGGAATGTGATTTTGGGTTTATTATGATTTTTGTTTTAAATGACATTAGTTCTTTAACCCAGTTAAAGACAAGGTTTATTTCTTGAATTTGAATAATCATTAAGTAATGATTTTTGGAGATTAAAACTAAATGGAGTTTTAATGAATCTTTAATTAAATTGAAAGGTGAATCTGATGACTAAAATTATCTAATTCGGTAAATGATCGAGAATGGAGTATCACCAGTTTTTCTTTAAGCGATAGTTAAATCTTTAATTAGATTTGAATGTGAAATAGAAATTAATTTTACTGATTACACCGCGGTGTTAGATATGAAGTATTGCCAGTTTTGCTTTATGGGATGAATAGGTTGGGATTGGGAAATATACTAAATGATTACTTCGGTAAGGTCCACTAATCTCAACTAGTTTGGATAAACCTTAATTTAGTATGGATTGATATCCAAAGAAAGATTAAAGAATAAATTTAAAGAATTTATCTTTGATAAAATTAATGGGAACCTTTCCCGAAGGATATGAATATTTAAATAAAAGAATATTCAGAATTGGAATGAGGCATATGTTGTGTTTTTATAGCACTTGCTTATTATATAAGCGAGTTATTTGGAAAGACCAGGTTTATCCCATTCTCAATAACTGAATCGGCGATGAGTCGATGATGAATACGGTGGTTGAAGAACGGAGGTCTTGACATCTTTGGATGATTACTGATGTCTTGATCGGGATGTACACCTAAGACGAGGTAATAAGTGGTGATCGTCCAAACGTACTTGGAGATCGACCGGATATGCGAGGACCTCTCTCTTGTATTGGACATATAGGACAAGGAATAAGGTGCCTCCGGTTTCGTTCAGACCCAAAACGAACTTGTAAATGGATGTATGTCTGACATCGGATTTCATTCTGTGTGATTGATAGACATCAGTTGCATAACTTGAATTGCCTGTTGTTAACCCCGTTCTTAAAACGCGGTTCAGAACTAAGAAGTGTTTACGGACAATGACACACAGCATAACTGACTCAAGTCGTTTCTATGACATGGATCTTGTAGTCATCCACACGACATGACTTTAAGTCGCTGACGCGAGATGTTTCTAAGTCGTTAACATGACACAAGACATAAGACAGGTCATCCGCTCCATTGAATTCGCTCCAACGACATTAGCCAACCATGCAAATGTCCATGTCGTTTGATACTTGATGGCGCTCTAGAAATCAGGCCATTTCTCGCGGCATAGAGGCGAGTCCTTGATGTATAAGGCAAATATGTCGTTTTGGTGCAACCCATCCATGATAACTCAAGTCTTGACATGTTTCATAAGCTCGCTAATTACATTTACGACATGGAAATGTAATACCACAAGGTAGAGAAGTAAGTGAAAGTAAAAGACTGGCAGCAAAGGCCCATCCATTTTGTAAAGAACCATATCGTTCTGTTTTGTCCTAACAAAAAATTCTGTAGCATGTCGTTGTCGGGCTTTGAGTATAATCATGTCGTTAGAGTATTTGGAGTGTACATGAGAGCCTTCATGTCCTGGAAGCAGTCATATCGTGAAAGCAGTCATGTCGCAAGGCAGTTATGTCATCTCCTAATATAAACTGTTCAATCCGCAAGGAGCATATTATATGTTAAAACATGGAATGAGGCAATCAAATGTGAGCCGCGAGAATCCATATGCCATGCAGAAAAGGACAAAGCGGTATGGAGAATAGGTGTTTCTTTTGTGAAGAATAGTCCATCACATTGGCTCCCTGTAGTCCATGCGGTTTGCATCATGTCGGTGATGGCCTTACAAGTTATGTCGCAAATACGTATGTCGCAAGCCAGGGGCACCACATGGCTGTGCATAGTATAAAGTGTGAACTGTTTTAATGATGGAATCAGCAAGACGCAATGAATATTTGAGCAAGACACGTTAAGGCATTCATGCCGCATGACACATGCTGGCAAATTCAAGTCATAGGATAAAATACAAGCTGTAAAGCACGGTGGGACCACTCAGTATGCAAGCAGCTCATGTCGTATACACATACTTAGACAGTACTACCAAATTCATGTCATTAAAGGATGAGTTGATGCCAATGGTAACCGCCAGCTATACAAAAATGGGCTGTGAATTCATGTCATTCCCAAAGTATTGAATCCGCAACTCTCAAACAAGGACAAGACACCCATGCGACATGATGCATTCGTATATCATCATGTCGTGAATAACCCATGCCGCACCATTTCATGTCGCATGCCATATTGAAGTCATGTCGGTATGAAGTCATGGAAACATGAGTCATGGTGAGATGAAGCCGTGGCGAGTTGAGTCATTGCGTTTTCAGCATAATTACAGAATTGCCACTTAGGCTAAAATCACCTATAAATACCCCTCATTGTTCACTTGAGGGGGGACCGAAAATTCATTTCTACAATAAAAATCCATCAAATTAAAAGCTCATCTACAACTTCTCTAATGGCTTCTATGGATTCAACAATACTTTTCTAACTTCATGAAGATCAAATCAATGTTAATGATCATTAGGGCTTTCTATAACTGAATCTAAACACCTTCAATATCATTTAAGCTACACCACTAGTCTCTCAAGCATCATTCGAATGATCTCTAATCCTCTCCAAAGCTTAAATCAAATGCTAATTCATTATGAAATCTATGAAGATCATGGGAAAGGATCAAAGCACATAAGTGGTTGAAGATTCATCACAAAGCTAAACCTCTTTCCTTTTCTTCGCCAAACTTGAGTGAAAGTAGATCATCAAGAGAGTGAAAAGAGAGTTAAAAGAGAGAAATGATTGTAATGAGGGAAAATTAATATGCTGTAAGCTTGAATATCATAATGAGTATTAATTGAAAGTGGACGTAGATTCATATTGAATCGAACCACAATAAAAATTCCTTTGTGTTCTTACTTGTGTTTATTCGTTTATTTTGTGATTACGCGGTTCCATATTCTTACCAAATCAGTGAATTGTAGCTTTAAACCTTTGGTGTTTGGTCCCAAATTTGGAGCAAACATTTGGCGCCCACCGTGGTGCCGCGTTCACACTTCTCTTAATCTTAAGAGCCTTTCCATTGAAGTTCTAAGCCTACTTCTACGGTAGATTTCATAAATCCTCGATCCAGACTAATCGACCAACTCTGTTTCAAATTCAAAAGGTCTCTACCAAAATCCGAAGAGTTGCACGAAGTTATGCCTCTGCCGATAAACTATGACAATAAGTCCACCGGATGTTCGGGAAGTGTCGATCATGAAGCTATCACCAACCCACGAGCTAATCTTTCAAATGTTGATCGATCCTTGGGCTGTGGAGTTGGCGTAACTCAAGATCAACTGGATACGGTTGTGGGTGACTTGAATCAACAAATGGCGATTTCACATAAAGCCTTAATGGATAAGCTTGATGTGCTTCTGGCCACTCAAACGAATCTCATATCTTTAAAATTTGACTCACAAAAATGCGGTAAAGCTGTAAAAAATGTCTCCGTCATTCCACAAACTAATGACCCGACTGTCACTGAAACTATGGAAGCTAGAATAACCCATAGCAAGTTTAAAGCTGTTGACACCGATTCCAATAAGAAAGGTGAAACTTTGGTGGAAAAGATGAAAACTCTTCTTGTTTCTTGAGCCAATCCCGCACCTCACAAAATTGAAATTGACTTAAATGGAAATGAACACTCGCTGGTGGTTAGATCATAATCTCGATCACGAGGTAAATGAAGTTGATGTTCAATCGAATATTAGAAATGAAACCAACATTGAAGATTTCAAAACAAATCTCGAAGTGTTCAAACAAGTCCCGTCAAAGAAAAGACACGAGAATGAGTACGGTTCCCAGAAGGTTGAAAATCCTAATGAAGGGGCATTTCTTCAGACCGGGAGTACAGGCCCTCATCTTGTTAGGCGTCATTGCCTGCCCAAATGAATGTCAAAGAAAAGGGCCGATGTCTTCCCCATGGAACAATGCAAAGACAAGGAGCCTATCTCAGTAAATAGCATTAAGCATGTAGGAACCTTTAACAATGCTATTATGGATACTCCCGTCGATTCCCAAGCCAACAATCTAATCGCGAATGAAACTCCAAGGAATTATGTAACTCAAAAGGAATTTGTTGCCGTTATGACCAGTTTACACCAGAAAATGGATGCTTCAAATGAGATGTTGCTAAATCAAATAAGGGCTCTCAAAACCGCTCAAGCCAGCCTCACAAAACATGTAGAACAACTTGGTGTGGAAAGGAGCATGTACCTTACTGCTTCAGATTTTCGTATAGAGAATTGTGGTCATCATGATAATAAGGAAAGCCAGTCCAAACAACCTTCCTCCCCTACCTATCCAGTAAGCCACAAGAAGGATGTCGGAGGGCAAAAAAGAACATATGGAGACAAAGGGGAAAAAGCGAACAAGAGATTTCACTTTTTCAAGTCCAAAGAATTAACTCCATTAAATGATACCTTGGAGAACATCTTCTTTGCCACTAAAGGCGCAGGGTTCTTTCCAGAGCCACCACCAATATTAAAGATCTCAAACAAAGTAGCGACATCTGGAAGTTTCTGCCATTATCACAACCAACCTGGTCATGATACTTATGATTACAGACATCTGAAAAGCTCAATCGATATGTTGGTTAGGGAGAGCAAGCTGCAAAAATATGTCAGGAAATTGCATATGACAAATCCTCTTTTAACTCCACAAAAGCAATGCATATCCGTCAAACGATCAAGCCTAGGAGGATAGGCTCCAACGAGTAACCGTGCAGAGTCAACGTTCAATATTTCGGCGAATAGTTCTCGCTCAGACAATAAATGTTGAGGGAAGATGCAAAGCTATGCAAGTTCTTAAGAGTATAACCCGACAGAGGCAATGATCCCAATGGAATTACAAGCTCCTGTTCATCCAATGATCACCCGACACTTCCATACTCAGTAAATGCCGGTGTTGAAATATTTGAGTCTAACCGACAAAGGTCATATGTTATCAGCCAAGAGCATCTGAATGGCATCAACAAACTGTCAACCTTTGATGAAGTTACAATACTGGGAATCCGGAATAATGATCGCTTGTGACAACATTCTACATAAAACATTACTTAGTTCCTATGAAAAATTATTATGCTTCCCTTTACAAATATTAACCTCCTATGGTTAAAAGGGGAATTGTAATTGAGCAATTACTATATCGATTTTCATATAATAAGAAGTCTGCATTTGCTGTACGTCGATTATTCTATTATATTGAAAGTCACTAAAATCGATTTAGTGTTGTAGAACGCTTATTGACTCGCGATATGGTAAATTCTGGCGACCCCTGCAAACATACCCCATTTGGACAGTCCAAATGTTGGGTACCGAAAGCATCATATGGAGTAAACCCGGTGATGTGAAATGCCACTTTGCAAATCAA
The DNA here is from genome assembly GCA_030737875.1 of Allium sativum. NCBI lineage: Eukaryota > Viridiplantae > Streptophyta > Magnoliopsida > Asparagales > Amaryllidaceae > Allium > Allium sativum. Next base: position 623,372,448 of record CM060910.1, read on the forward strand.
ATGAAAAATTTATCCAGAGTCATATGATGAAAAGCATGGCAAATGGGCACTGTGTCATAGAGCTGCATATTCCATTAAAGAGGTACTACTTAAAGTAGGAAGTTGGAAACATCAAATCTCCAACTTCAAATCACTTACCAAGATAAACACCATGCGGTTCAAGGAATGTTGACTTCCTTGTGGTTCAACAAGTCTGAGTGATATTTATAACACGCCTCGACAATGATAATCCAAGCGTGAAGTGCAACGAGCACCATTCCGCATGTAAAGCGAAGATGTAATGCATCATCCCGAAAATCGAAAGGGGAAGTCATGCAGTGAATTTAACAGGATCGCCAAAGCCGAATCTACTCAGTCTAATTGTGAAAAATAACGCTTGAGGAGCGCTTATTCCGTAGAAAATCGACGATACTTCACGACCCCTAAAAACACCAGTCCAAGTGACAAATACACCTAAGTATATAGATGAAAAGCACTACCTTGAAAAGTAGATGGAAAGGGTTGCGAAGGGTCGAACAGTGAGCAAGTGTCACAATAAACAAACTAAAGGGTTATAAGTTTCACTCAAAGGACATTTCTCCGAGGAAAAATACCATGGCCAGCATACTACATTAACAAAAGGCTTACCGGGGCAAAACTGAACCATCCTAAGTTGGAGAAGTTAGCATATTGTCTGCTCATTGCCTCAAAGAATAAAAGGCCACACTACCAAGCCCATTTTATCAAAGTTCTTATCGATGAACCACTAAAGCAAGTTCTCCTCTGCTCATAAGCTTTGGAAGGATAATTAAAATAGGATATTGAGCTAAGCCAATATTACATCACTTACCATCCTCGAAGAACTATAAATGGATAAGCTTTAGTCAGTTTCATCGCTAAGTTTTCCGATAAAGGATAAAGGAAGGAGGAACCAGATGAAGCAACCATCTTCTAAAAGAGAAGAAGCACATACATAGCCAAATAAAACCTGGTGATGGCTACGGCACATCCTGACAAGGATAGCTCAAGCATTCGTTGCTTAATACTCAATCACCGTCCATAGTAAATACGAAGGTGTGAAGTACAAAGCCGCAGACAGGGGCACCAGGAATTGAGAAATCAAATGATGTGACACTCCGACTACAAACAAAATTGTAAGTTTCACCGTAGGGGCTCCTTCTTAATTGCAAGGTTCAGGGCCCTAGTTCTAACAAATCGCGATGAAAAATCTGATAAACGGACTAGCATCCGCCTTGTGAAACAACGCAACTCTGGAAACCAAAGACCTCCCCAAGGGGCACCTGGTTCATCGCCGACGCCATTAATACATGGCCGGATAGCGATATAAACACTAGGCTTTCAAACCAAAGACCTCCTTGAGGGGCACCTGGTTCATCGTCGACGCCATTAATACATGACCGGATAGCGATGTAAACACTAGGCTTTCATACCAAAGACCTCCCCGAGGGGCACCTGGTTCATCGCCGACGCTATTAATACATGGCCGGATAACGATATGAACACTAGGCTTTCAAACCAAAGACCTCCCCGAGGGGCACCCGGTTGATTGTCAATGCCATTAGTACATGGCCGGATAGCGATATAAACATAGGGTTTTCAGAAACCTCTTCAGAGGCATCCGCTTAGATGCTGAATCTTCCAAATCCAGCTATTGATTCTGGGTCTTCCAAACCCAGTTACAGACGGACTCAAAGACCTCTTCAGAGGCGTCCGACAAGTTCGACAAGCGTCTGATTTATTCAGACTCAACGAACAACGGATGAAAGACCTCTTCGGAGGCGTTCGACAAGCGTCTGAATTATTCAGACTCAACGAACAACGGATCAAAAACCTCTTCGGGGGGGGTCCGACCATATGCTGGGTCTTCCAAATCAAAATAGTGGCGGATTCAGAAACCTCTTCGAGGTTGTCTGACCATATGCTGGGTCTTCCAAACCCAGTTAGTGGCGGATTCAAAAACCTCTTCGGGGGTGTCTGACCATATGCTGGGTCTTCCAAATCCAGTTAATGGCGGATTCAAAAACCTCTTCGGGGGTGTCCGACCATATGCTGGGTCTTCCAAATCCAGTTAGTGGCGGATTCAATAACCTCTTCGGGGGTGTCTAACCATATGCTGGGTCTTCCAAATCCAGTTAGTGGCGGATTCAAAAACCTCTTCGGGGGTGTTTGACCATATGCTGGGTCTTCCAAATCAAGTTAGTGGCGGATTCAAAAACCTCTTCGGGGGTGTCTGACCATATGCTGGGTCTTCCAAATCCAGTTAGTGGCGGATTCAAAAACCTCTTCGGGGGTGTCCGATCATAAGCCGGGTCCTCGAAATTCGGTTAGTGATGGACCCAAAGACCTTTCCGAAGGAGTCCAACAAATTCTACAAGTGACTGAATTATTCAATCATGACGAATAACGGTTTACAAAGACCTCTTTGAAGGCACGAAAACCAAGACCTCCCTGAGAGTATATATTCAAATCTAATCTCCGATGGACTTGAATTACCAGGAATCCTTGGATCATGAGTAAGCCAGGAATCCCCAAATGCGAATGCAAAAGCACATGACTTCCAAATATAGTCAGTCTCGCCTAACCTTAAGCTTGTAACGAACTTTGGTATGGGGGCAACACTACTGCATTGAGAAAAAATCAATGCTTAGAAAACATACCACAAGCTCATCACGACACTGCAGAAACTAAAAGACGTATACTCAGCAAAGAATCGAACATATGGAAATGCACAAGATAAATTACAACAAAACAAAAGCATTTCTATATCATTGAATGAGTTGTGTATACAGTCCAGAAGTGAAGGTTGATAATCGCACAATATCCGGTCAAAACAAAAAAACAAAAAATAAAAAAAATATTATAAGCAAAAAGCTGCATGAGGCATAAAAGAGCAATCGGTAAAGCTTCAGCTCCTCTTCTTGCATCTGAAAGAACCAATGGAACTATCAAAAGTTTTCGGAATTAACTAGGGGAGCAGTGGTTGGTTGACTCGCGTCCTTAACATAACCTTCAAGACCGTCAATAATTAGCTTCCAAGCCTCAGCCAAAGTGATGAAGAAGCTAATTTGTAAAAATGATAAACTGCCTCATCCCATGACACTGAGTTCTTTGGAAAAAAAACCCGCTCTTTCTCTTTCTCAAGTTCCGTTGATTCTAGCTTTCAAAAAGAAATTTTTTAACTCATGAGAAGCAGTCTGTTCCTGCAAACTAGCATTGCAAAAATTGATGACTTACAGTTTAAAATTGGTATTGTGAGCTTGAAAAGGAAACAGGTGCAGAATGCTAAACAAAAAAGCACAACAAGTAGAACATATTTCCATCACGACACCACAAAAGCAAGTCTTAACAAATCTCTCCAATGGAATTTTCCAAACACTTTTTCAATACAAACTCTCCAATGGAATTTTCCAATGCAACACTTCTATCAGAGGCCTGGGGCATCCGATGCTTTGGGCACACAATGAAAAGCAAAAATAATCCCTCGGGAAAGAAAGAATCGAGTCGGTGCAAGTAGTCTGGATTCACAAGAGATATCCGTCTACGATAAGAAACCTCTTAGTTTTATCTTGCTTATTGATAGCCTTCAAAGACTCAAGCACATAGTCAGCTACTAAATCTGGGTTTCCTAGGTCCATTGGCATGCTCAGAAGTTCTAAATAAGTCGATAAAAGCAAAATACTTTTGCCAACAAGTTAGAAGCTTCTAGTACGATAATCTAAATCATGGAAATTTGGCAAAATTGATTGTATCCATCTTACGCAATTCGTGACATCCTATGATAAAAGAGTAGCATGACCATACTAAGAACTGAACAATATCCGGAAGACATATCACGGGTTCACCACGACATCGCAATAAACAAAAAACCCAATTTATACTCAACAAAAGGGCAAGTATACTCAGAAATACATAAGCCAAAGTGCCCAAACAATGGGACATCCATCCTCAGAAGCTCGTCAAAAAGACTTCTGCTTCAAAAAGAGCATCCGGAAATTGTGAAAAAATCAATATGACTTGATACGTCAATAAAAGGCGACCTCAAAAGTTCAATTAGTTAAACATCGACCAGTCCCGAGGAGGAAAAAGGGTAGGTACATTGGTCAAGGTAGATCAAAAACGATCTCTCGTGGGAATGAATTCCTTGGCCAAGAAATTTAAAGCGCCTCAACACGAAAGCCTCTTTGACTACAAAGCTCTAATTGTATATAACTCAAAGAAGCCGATAATACTCTGCTTCAAACCCGAAAATAAATGATGCTGAAAGCAATTACGCTAATATGACATAATCCCATAAAGTGATAGCACTTCTCTAGGAAATGAAGCTAGTATCCATCAACATTGTCAACATGAGTTATAAGCAAGGTTGAGCAATGACCATGCGCTCGAGCAAACAAATGTGAGGCGAAAATTCAAAGTTTTGTCCAGCCTGGGACGATAAGCTCTGTCAAACACAATTGAAAGAAACAACAAAACCCTAAGGTTGCAATATACAACGGTGCTTCTCAAACTGCGAAAAGGCTAATATGGGAAAATGCAGAAGTAATGCAAGATGCAAATTTATTAATGAGCAGCATTCAAATTTCGAAAACCTAATTCCAAGACTCAAGGTCCTCAGGATGAATACCGCAAAAGCATTGTATGAAATGCTGACCTAGCACAACTTATTAAGTGATGCACATAAGCTACTCGATTTACCAAAAATCCTACGGTCATGACCACCCAAGAAGATAGGCTAAGAACACGAGTCAAGTGGACTGGGGCAAGACTAATAATTAAACATGGCAAGCCAAATTCGGAATTACATCAGACATATGGTCAGGTGCGTACATTTCATAGGTATTGAATCTAGTACAGTGATAATTTGAAAGATAATACTTAGAATTCGTAGTCCAAAACTAGGATTGACAAATCTCGAGTATTGTCGCTGAGCAAATTAAGTGTATTATCAGTGTGAACTATATCTACCAAGTCATAAACTCCTACATAAAAAGCAGCTTCACATTGATAACACATTCAAGTCTATGAATATTTCTCATGATTTTTCTCCTTTTACTAAACTAACACGTTGTTGCCTTAAGCAATCGACAATGAATTTGCCACCGAATGTGCGCAAAAGCTATTCATTACAGGTTCCCTAAAAGGTCACCCATGCTAAGGGAGATCCTCCGATGAAATTGAGCCAGTGTTATACCACCGTCCATCGAAATAAGACAAAGACAACATGTATCATTATCTTGTTCAGGAGTTATGTACTGAGATTTCTGAGTCCATCCAAATTATTGTGGCAAAGCTATAGGGCGAACAATCACAAATTGCCAAAAGGACAATGGATAACATAAAATCGGTTTATTAAAAATCCAAAAACTATACCTGTTTTAACCTTAGAGACCCAAATTAATGTTTCAGTCTAAGCAAAAGTGATCTACTTTCCAGAACGATGACCAAAAACTTATGTCCAGTATCCACTCTACGCATGGAACTTCAATTTTTAACAAAGTACGGATAGGAAACAGGGTACGAGGTGCTCAACTCTCAAGACATAGATGTGGATTGTTCAAGTTATAAAGTGCTCAAATATAACGTACTTCAAAACAAGCATCGAGTATCAAATAAATCTCCCAACGACCTAATAATTAGGTCACTCAACGGCTCAAAGCCTAAATTTTTCAATAACCTAAAAGTCTTAAGTCGTTTAAAGGCTTAAATGCTTAGGCCGCTCAAAGACTCAACTATTCAAAGGTTAAGGGTGTTGCAACATTTCAAGCTCATAAGACGTTCGGTCATTTCAAGGCCCCATATCGTGAGCCAAGCAAATTGTTCAAATCACTCAAAGGCTTGGGTTGCCCCATAATTGAGGAGTTTAAGTCGTCCCGTGATTTAAAAGGTTATATTGACGAGGGAAAACTTTAGGCCACTAACAACCTAAAGCGTAGGACGCAATGATGACCTTGACGGATTTAAAGACCTAAGAGCCCCAATCCTGGTAGCAATCTAAAGCTTAAGATCGCGACATCAACCCAAAGCCTCGAAGTGTCTATTAAGCTAAAGCCCGGGTGGTGTGTTGACATGAGGGAGTTTAGGGCATATAAAAAGCTGCGACTGAATCTCAACACGACAAACAAATGATTACCGGATTTAAAGCACCCCAGTATCAAAGCACACTACAGATTCCAAAGCACCTATTGGTATGCAAGTCCATTTTGTGAATCCATCTACAGCATTGAATGGCCAAAGATGATTCCAAATTTACTCCAACGAATTAGTAATTTGACAAGGCTTGAGGATGCACATCAAAATCATGATCTGTAGATTAAGATCATCTTATTTGACCTCTACAAGTTATCAAAAGACTATACTATTTCAAATTGGAAGCTTGTAGCTTTTCAATATAGATTACAGCTCTAGTTTTAAACTATTACGCAGTGTTCAAGCTACGAAAGGGAAAATTTGCCCTATTATTGCAAGTTAATACTTTCCAGCATAACGGGCCCCAAACAAAGTTTAGCAATACAGAAAATTCAACGATGAACAAAGGGTCTAACACAGGAAAATCTTCAAAAATGTGCATGCTCAAACCAATATATGTTCAAACATACTTGAACCCAATACGGCTCGAGCGTGCTTAAACTAACATGTTGGCCAAGCATGACTGAATGATGAGCTCAAGCACAAGAGATTGCAAAAGTTTGAGTAGACAAATTTGGAAATTGTCAGACTATGTTAGCGGTCTTCTAGATAGCCAAGTTTATTTGATCATCGGGGGCATCCACTGAAGTCTCCGATGTCAGAACTGACTAACAAAGAAGACAAACATTTAGCGATAGAAATTCTTCCCGTGGAGAAGACTAATAACGACTTCCTAAGCAAGGGGCACGAATATCTAGAGCTTGTCCAAGAGGAAGCACAAAATGAATCACAGATAAGTATTTCCCAAATATGAAATACCGTACACCATCATATATGTCATTAAAACAATAACATTTGAAATCCACATTCGACTTTAGTCGATTAGCAAATTTTAAGTGTTAATGCAAGTTCGATTTAGAATACCGTGATTGTGCAAACAATATTCGATGGATTATAAAGTGTTGAATTAAATAGTCCTATGCATACACTTTATTCAATTCGAAAATGAAATTCGCTGAAATCCATTTTCTAATGATTGAACTAATCTGTTATTGATGTGGACGATCAACAACTAGGTATAAGTCCAAGATCGTGCAAGTGTTTGTTTGAACTATAGAACAGGTGGCGAAAAGCAATTCACACTCCAATGCAGTGTCGGAAATCAACAAGTTAAATCAAAGTTCCGGCAAACCATTAGAAGTGCAAAAATACACTGAAATTTATGCTATCAGATCAAATGAAATGAAGATGTCTATTCTACAAGATCAATCAACGAAAAGTTACAACTGGATCTCAATGTAAAATATATCAATGGCAATGTTCATTTCGAAGCCCACACTTCTCGCAAGCCAAAAATGTGAACTTCGAGGGGCAAATGTTAACCCCGTTCTTAAACCCGGATCAGAACTAAGAAGTGTTTACGGACGATGACACACAGCATAACTGACTCAAGACGTTTCTATGACATGGATCTTTTAGTCATCCACACGACATGACTTTAAGTCGCTGACGCGAGATGGTTCTAAGTCGTTAACATGACACATGACATAAAACAGGTCATCCGCTCCATTGAAGTCGCTCCAACGACATTAGCCAACCCGTGAAAATGACCATATCGTTTGATACTTGATGGCGCTCTAGACATTAGGCGAGTCCTTAATGTATAAGGCAAATATGTCGTTTTGGTGCAACCCGTCCATGATAACTCAAGTCTTGACACGTGTCATAAGCTAGCTAATTACATTTACGACATGGAAATGTAATACCACAAGGTAGAGAAGTAAGTGAAAGTAAAAGACTGGCAGCAAAGGCTCATCCATTTTGTAAGGAACTATATCATTCTGTTATGTCCTCACAACAAATTCTGTAGCATGTCGTTGTCTGGCTTTGAGTACAGTCATGTCATTAGAGTATTTGGAGTGTACATGAAGCCTTTATGTCGTGGAAGCAGTCATGTTGTGGAAGCCGTCATGTCGTGGAAGCAGTCATGTCGCAAGGCAGTTGAGACGACCCCAAACCCCGTACTGACGGCGGCAAGGGTAATCCTTGGAATATAACACATAAACAGATAATAGCAGAACAGAAATAAATAAATACACCAGATAATGCACAATAGGATATACCGGATAAACGTAATCATCAGAGTTACACAGTATACAGGATCATACTTAGTACAAATACAGTTCAGCTATACATAAATGTCTACAGCAGAAAACAAACAAAATATGTACAATAGGAGCTGAACAACATAAAAAGAGATAAATGATAGAATCCATCTTCAGCTCCAGCTATCCGGATAAAGCCTGCTAAACCTGAATACAAGGCTGGCCATGTAGAAAAAGGGGCACCCGAGCTTGAAAGTGAAACAAACTACGAGTCAGTCATGGGACTGGTATGAGAAATCTACTCAACACATTTATAATATGGCTAATCACAGGACCACGCCACTTTCGTGGAACGGATTTACTCCATTGGATTGCCAGTGCTTTAAAACAAATCTTTCTTTTAAATATCGCAATGCTTTTTATTAAAATGAAGCCATTATAAGACTCAGTTCCCATCACACAATGCAACGCAAAACAGAGGATAGAGTTTTTACCTTATAATGGCCAAGATATGCTTGATACGAATAAAACAAAAGCATTTGATATTATTACTAGTACTTATATGTTTCAAAAACAATTTCAAATCATAACTATCAATCATAGATGGCATGGGTACCATATATCATGTCGCCATATATATATATATATATATATATATATATATATATATATATATATATATACGCAATCAAAACCGCACGATGTCGTATTTGAAAATTGGATTTCTGTCCTGAACCAAGGCAAAAGATAGTCCTTACTGAATTCGAGATAGTCTAGCCCATGTCTTAGGGTCAGAGCTCGAGTGACCCTTTGGAGTGACAGGGCCGGTCCACCGATGTGGATTAAAATTCCTGAACACTACGTTTCCTCGCCCTATGGGGCGTAAATGTGCCAACGAATGACTCCATCGGTCCCGGATCGACCGATATATCCAAGGCGGCTCGCAATCCATCATCCACATAAGTAAAATGTCAGGCCATGTAAAAACACCGACACAACTCCTAGCTAGAAGGAAACGCATGCCCTCCCTGAGGTCCTTCTCCAGTTTCTGGTTCATACCGGGGTGTGAGGATCGCGAATTCACGTTATACACAAAGCTACGCCACACAGGTGGTGCTTTGATCATCACCACAAGACTTTGCTTTTCAACAGAAGCCTTGATCATTTGCCACTTAGGCTTGCCACACTAGCAATTCATGCCATGCGACTGATATCCATCGATATACAACCTCTGAGCTCGTGCGTTTCAGAGAAGGGCGTTAAGCAAAAGAAAAATTCTCCGCCGCCAAACAAATGTATATTTAATAGAGATCAATCAACACAGAATAAAATCCAATGTCAGACACATAGTCTATTTACAAGTCCGTTCCGGGTCTGAACGAAACCGGAGGCACTTTATACCTCGCAAACCCATCAATCACCACGTACGTCTGGATGATCACCACTCATTATCCATATTTCGGGATGCCTCCCAATCAGGACCTCGGTTACCATCCAAACGAGGTGAAGATCTCCGGTCTTCGACCACAGTCTTCATCTTTGATTTCTTATCGTCGATTCGGTTATTCAGAATGGGATAAACCCGGTCTTTCTGAGCAACTCGCGTATATAATAAACAAGTGCTACACAAACACTACTACGCATCATTTCAATTCATTAGTCACTAACCTTGAATCAGTAAGAGAACGATTTCCCAAATATTAACCCCGAAGGCCGAAACCAACATCAGATCAATACCCAAGAAACCATTTGACTTAGCCAGCATTCAGTTAGTTACTAAATTTCACATCCATATCGTTTATAATATTTTATAACGATTTATTGCTATTTTTAATTATTTTAAAATAGCCAATTTATTCAAAACGACGCTTCGGGCCATAACCCGGCCGTGGCGCTGTTTTTCTTCAGATTTGATTTACACATATCTGAAAATCTAACCGTTGGATCTTCACAAAATTTACATCATTAGAAAGATCTTTTCAAAACGAATCGAACGGTTCCAATTTCGGGAAAATTCGACAGTCGGATCTCCCGGTATAATCGTTTGAAGTTTCGATTTCAAAATACGAACTGCAGCATCGTTATTCGATTAAATATAATTATATATATATATATAAATATAATCGATTCTGGCGCTGTTTTTCTTCAGATTTGAATTAAACATTCCAGACAATCCAACCGTTGGATTTTTACAAAGTTGGTGCCATTGGAAAGATTTTTCCAAAGCGAACCCAACGGTTGCGGTTTCGGGAAAATCCGATGGTCGGATCTCCCGCACTAATCGTTTGAAATCACGGTTTCAAAATACGAACTGCAGCTTCGTTATTCGATATATTTCAATTCTATATATATATATATATATATATATATCGATTCTTCGATTTCAGAACTATATTCTCTTCATACATTTGATAACAATGATATTTTTATGTAACTGTCTTCTATTTCAACACTTCACTATTTTTAACAATTCATGTATATAATAAAAATGTGATTTTTATTGTAAAACAATTCATTTCAAAACACGATTATTTTATATAGTTCATATAGGTAATAAAAATAGGATTTTTATTATAAAACAATTTCTTTCAAAACAAGATTATTTTATATAGTTCATATAGATGATAAAAATGTGATTTTTATTATAAAACAATTTATTTCAAAATATGAATACCATTCAACACTTGAATTTTAATTCAACGAACGAATTTCAATTCAACACATGAAGGTTTTATATAGTTTATATATATAGATAAAAAGGTGATTTTTATATTTAAAACACGAATACCATTCAACACATAAATTTCAATTCAACGAATGAATATCGATTCAACACATGAAGGTTTTATATAGTTTATACATATCGATAAAAAGGTGATTTTTATATTTAAAACACGAATACCATTCAACACATGAATTTCAATTCAACGAATGAATATCGATTCAACACATGAAGGTTTTTTTTACAACGAATAAATATAGTTTCAACAAATGAAAATAATTCTAACACATGAATATTATTCAAAATTTTGGCAGCATAACGGTAGGGTAGTTAAAACCGGGACAGTCCCTAGTATGGCTCCTCGCTCTACCTTAAAACCTCGCGGTTTTTGACAATGGGGATTCATGCATCTAGTTCGCACGCAGGCGGCATGTATATTTTTTCATTTCCACAAACTAATCCTATGTGGTTTCAACCAAATGTTTCTCAACCACAAATGGGTATTTTTCAACCACAATCAATCAATTTCAACCATAAACAATTTCAATCAACCATTCGCTATCAATCAATTTTCACACCAATCACAACCAATAAATATCGTCCATGGTTTGTGGACGAAGGGCGTGTATATATATATATATAGCATTTCACTTCTATTTCAACACATACATAATTTTTACAATGCATATATAACTTATCCATCGAACGTACAACTTATACAATGCTTATACAAGAGGTGTACAACACTTATATAACTCATACATCGACTATATAATTTATACATCGTCGTTTTCCATATCGTTTATAAATTAGAAATCTCACATTGGGTTCCACTCCACAAAAAATAGCAGAAGGCTCAAAAAAATATGCGGTCTCATCTAGAATGTAGAAGACGTCCACACGAGTCCATTGTCTCTTGTTTCACTGGATTTCGTCAAGAAACGAAAAAGATATGATTTTTACAAGTTTGCAACGGTTTAAAAGTGTTAATTTCAGTTTAAATAAAACAAGCCGTACCTCAGCTAATTCATTCAAAACTAGGTTTTGAATTTTCGTGCAAACGGTGAAGTGGTTGGACGATCGGCCTTCGCAGCAATGAAGAGGGAGGAGTGGCGCGCTGGTGCCTGGAGCGGGGCCCACTTCGGTGGCCTATAGGCGGCGCGGCGGCGGTTTGAATGCCCAGACTTTCTGGCGTCGATTCGTACTCCACAGGCCACGAAAAATTCCAAACTATATATGGATTTGAAGATCTCGAGGAGCTCTACAAAATCTTCAACCGGAGGAGGGGCTAATTTTGTGTGGATTGATAGAAAAATGAGGGGGAAGGTTTTGAGCTATTTCCGTCGTCGGGTTCTGAGAGGAGCGGGGAGATAGAAAAGCATCGACCAATGAAATTTTTTTTATTTATAAATTTTAAAATCTCTAAAATACCCTCTTCCACACACGAACACCAATTCAAACCCAACGACTATCGTCCCTAGCACTTCACCCCCATTCCGAACACAATGGGATATGTTTCGTAGGCCCATTTGACTGTTTCAGTCAGTTTTCATTCAATTTAAAATATATAACATTCAATATTTGATTTGAACGTACATTTCAATTTGCCAGGGCCACAAACTGATTCAAAAAATTCCAGAAAAATAAATCTTGCTATGTTTTGACGATACGGTCCCAACAAAACTAGTTTCGTCGAATTCTGAGACCGTTTGCAAAAAGGCCCATTTCTGGTCGATCCAATTTAACTGTAATTAACCAAATCACGTTTTCCTTTGCCATGTTCACATACTAGCTTCAAAAATTATGAAATTTGAAACCTAGCAATAACTTCACATCCCGGATCCAACAAAAGTGGTTTCGTCGAATTCCGAGGTCGTATGCAAAATGGCCATTTTCACAGGCTATATAAATTCCATAGCGACATTTCTGAAAATTCATTTGGCCATAACTTTTGCTTTCCGCTATGAAACTTTGATTTTTCAGATTCTTTAGAAAGGTATCCACTAACAGATTTAAATATTTTTGGTTTCACTCAAATCCGTTTTGTTTTGCACCCGGTACAATCAGTTGAAGTTTGAATTCAAATTTTGAAACTACCGCGCCATTTCAGGCCTTGTTTATAATTAGAATTAATTATATTCGTTTTCAAATGTCGATTCAAACTCACTTTTCATTGCTATTATTTGAAATATTTATTTTAAATATTTATAATCCACTATTTTAGCCAATTTAAAAAAAATTAATTGGTTCAGATTTTCTGGGTCGTTACAATCTCCCCCACTTAAAACTTTTCGTCCTCGAAAAGGAACAAAGTCAAAAGTGGTTTGATTAATCAACTCTACTTCAATCTGGCTTCCATTCTCCAACTTTTCAGTTTCTGAGAATTTTCAAATTCTTCAAAAATTTGGCTAACACCCGGAATTTTCGAAATTTTTTGCCCTAACCTCCTTTGTACGGGGAGAGGTTTGGAAATTTATTGGGCCGTATTAGGTACCCAATAAATCCTAATAAGCATACACATATTTATAGTGATATATTCTGGTGTTTACAGGGGAGCGTGTATAGATAATAACTCCAGAGAATAAATTCTCGTCACCCTGTCAAATCCTGAGGGAGTGTGTATTTTAATTGCTCCAGAGGATAAATCCTCGTCACCTCGTCCCGTGTGGGAAATAAATAATCCATGTGCCGTATCTAATCACTAGAGAGACGTGATTATTGTCAACTCCAGACCCGTGTGAGTTTTTTATTAATCTGGCAATTTTATCGTTACAATTTAAATAGTCCATATCAGTCATCAGTTCAATCTGTAAAATATAGTCATCGCCATAAAAGTCTCTCGCTCGTATGGTAAATCTTCCACCTCGTCACACAAGCTCCAAATGCTTATGTGTTATATGATGAAGTATGCCTATCTTCAGAAGTATGCCATGTAATGTAGTTCAAAATTAATTGTTACTATCCTATGGCGATATTTATTATTACACACAGAATAACCAGCACTCCGCATCTAATGGCATTCACAGGAGTTGATATAATAATATTTCGCATCCAACTCATTAAGGTGTACCTATTTGTCGGGCACGCAAATAATTTCTTTACTCAACAGCTATCCAATTTCCTGTTCAAACATATATAATGCACAAGTATATATTTCTATCTATTTTCTAATCAGTTCAATGTGTGGTTTAAATGAATAAATCCTACCATTATTCTATCGTTGATTAAATTAACTATCGTTTTAATAATTTAATTAATCAAATCTACTATCACACAACACAAACAACAATCAAATTGTTTTTTACTTTTCAAAAACATACTAATCAATTTCTATACTCTTTTAAAATCATCCAGACTATAGAATTAAAAGTGTACATCCATGGAAAGAAAATAACAACAGAGTAGAGAACTAATTGGTAATGCAAAGTATGGTAAATGTACCTTGCACCGGAGTCAATCAGATATATCCACTCGGCATCTAGGATAGGCTTTCTGAATGCTCTCCTCAGTTTCCCAAGTATAATCTCGCGGATCTCCACTCCATTGCACTTTGACTAAGTGAACCTTCTTGTTCCTCAGTTCTTTGGTTTCTTTGCCAATGATCTTGAGCGGCTCTCTTCTCACAACTAATTCTGGAGTAATTTCAATATCCTGTTGAGCTGCTTCTTCCACGATCAAGTCTGGATCATGAACATGCTTTCGAAGTTGAGATATGTGAAATACATAATGCACTCCAGGCAACCAACCAGGCAATTTAACCTTATAAGCGAGAGTTCCGATCCGTTCTAGAATAGGAAACGGACCAATGAATTTGGGCGCCAACTTCCCAGTTTTACCGAACCGGATAACTCCTCTCATCAGCGATACTTTCAGATATACATAGTCGCCAACAGCAAATGATATATCTCTTCTTCTCCTATCGGCATAGCTTTTCTGGCAGCTTTAAGCGGCGAGTAATCGTTTCTTAATAAAATCGACTTTGTCGGCAGCTTCTCGGATCATATCAGGCCCTAACACAAGTCTATTACCAGGTTCGACCCAACAAGTAGGAGATCGGCACGGTCTACCATACAGTGCTTCGAATGGCGACATTGTCAGGCTCGCCTGGTAGCTGTTGTTATATGAGAATTCAGCCAAATGTAGATGGTCTTCCCATGATCCACCGAAATCTAGAACACAAGCCCGCAACAGATCTTCTAAAATACGATTCACCCTCTTAGTCTGACCATCTGTCTGAGGATGATAGGCGGTGCTTAGGTTCAGCTTTATTCCCAGTTCTACTTTAAACGCCTCCCAGAATTTACTAGTAAATATCGGGTCTCTATCACTGACTATACTGAGCGGCACTCCATGTAGTCTAACAATTTCCTTGAAGTATATCTGCGCCAGACTCTGAGTAGTTCTGTTTGATCTGACAGGTATAAAATAGGCGGTCTTTGTGAAGCAATCAACGATCACCCAAATACTGTCATTTCCTTTTCTGGTTCTGGGCAGACCATCAATGAAGTCCATGGAAATATGTTCCCACTTCAAACCAAGAACGTCTAGCGGTTGCAATAATCCAGCCAGTTTATGTTGGTCGCTTTTGACTAGCTGGCAAGTAGGGCATCGGCTAACATATAAAGAAATGTCCCTCTTCATCGACTTCCACCAGAAAGTGCATTTGATGTTGTTATACATTTTGCTTACTCCCGGATGGATACTTAGTTTTGAATTGTGGCATTCATCCAGTATTTCCTTTCGGAGCTCAGTAATGTTAGGAACATAAATTCAACCTTTTAGCCTTAGAATCCCTTCATCATCAATTTGGAAACTCGAGGGTTCGCCCTTTTGAATTATCTCTCTGATCTTCTGAATGAAGTGATCATCCTTCTGAAGAGCAGATATTTTATCTATCAATGAAGTCGTGATAATAAAACTGGCGATCATTTCATTCTTTCGGCTTAACGCATCGACCACGACATTGGCTTTCCTTAGAGTGTATAGAATCTCAAAATCATATGCTGCAAGGAACTTTAGCCAACGTTGCTGCCTCAGATTCAAGTCCTTCTGGGTGAACAGATACTTTAACGACTGGTTATCTGTAAACAGTTCAAATCTCTCACCCAAAAGATAGTGCCTCCAGATTTTCAAAGCGAATACTATAGCCAACAACTCAAGATCATGAGTTACGTAGTTTTTGTCGTGTGGCTTCAGATGACGGCTATCATAAGCGATCACTTGACCTCTTTGCATTAGTACTGCACCTTGGCCTTCTCTAGAAGCATCTGTCCAGACTTTCAAATACTGATTGCCATCGATGATGGTTTACACTGGAGCTGTCGTTAATCTTAACTTTAGCTCTTCAAAAGCCTCTTCACTTTCTGGGGTCCATTTGAATTTTGAGTGCTTCTTTGTAAGCTTCGTTAAGTGACCAGATATCTTCGAAAAGTTTTTAATGAACTTCCGGTAATAACTAGCAAATCCGAGAAAACTGCGGACTTCTGTAGGGGTACTCGGCTGTTTCCAGTTTTGAATAGCTGTGGTTTTACTTGGATCCATAGCAATTCCTTCTTTCGATACGACATGGCCTAGAAATTTTACTTCATCTTCCCAGAATATACATTTGGATAGTTTGGCTTTTAATACATTCCTTCTGAGGATTTCCCGAACCTGCTCCAAATGCTTTTCATGTTCGGCTTCTGACTTAGAGAAGATAAGGGTATCATCAATGAAAACCAGAACAAATTTATTCAATACTCCTCTGAGTACTCTGTTCATTAGATCGACGAAGTAGGATGGAGCATTACATAAGCCGAACGGTATTACTAACCACTCATAGAATAAGTCTGGACCTCTGAGTGCGGTCATTGGAACACATTCTTCGGCAATTCGAAGCTGATGGAAGCCTGTAGCTAGATCCATCCTTGAAAATACTTGTGCTCCATTCAGACGATCCAATAAATCATCGATTCACGACAATGGATATTTATTCTTAATTGTTTGCTTGTTCAGATCACGATAATCCACACATAGCCGTAGAGTACCGTCAGATTTTGGGACAAATACCACTACTGCACCTCAATCAGAGAAACTAGGCCTGATCAGACCCTTCCATACTAGTTGTCTTGTTTGATTGTCTAATTCCTCTTTATCTTTCAAGGACATTCTTCACTGGCCTTGCATTCAGAATCAAAGCAATCTTGAAATCTATTTCTCTCTGCATAGGTAAGTGAACAACTTCTTCAAACACATCCGCATAATTTTTGACAGCAGGAATATCTTTCACTAGGTCGGGAATATTCTCTGTGACTTCTGGGATATTTTCTATTTGAGCTAGAGAAACATCCAAAGCTGCCAAGAAGTCCTTTCTATTTGAATTCGGGCCTTCACATGGTATGGTTATATAATTCCCTGATTGGGCCCTTGCCTTAACAACTCTCTCGGCGCATCTAACCTCTACCTCATATCTGGTTAGCCAATCCAATCCTAGAATAAGATCGAATTCAGTAAAATTCATGATGATAGAGATAGTAGGGAATTTATAGCAGGAAAAAGAGACAGGCACCCCACAAACCCAACTGATATCGATGGAACCCCCAACTGGATTTTGGACAGTCATTGGCTCTTTGAGCTTCTTCAATTTCAAATCCAACTTCTTGACTGCACTCTTTGCAATAAAGCTTCGTGACGCGCCTGTATCAAACAGTACTTTAACCGGAATGTTCTTGACATTAAGCTTGCCTTCTAAAACATCAGACCTTTCCTGAGCAGATGAAGATGCAAGTGCTTCTACCACTTCATTTACGTGTACTGCGGGCAGGCCTTTGGAAGATGACCGGTCTGATGGCATTGACTGCACTTTCTATTCTCTTGAAACTTCGTACCGGATTTAGATCCACTCTTTATTCGCTTCTCCGAGGGTTTGCAATTTCCCTGAAAATGCCCTGGCTTATGGTAGTTATTTCATATGGCAGTCGTTGCTGGTTCTTTTTCAGATCTGGCCCATTTTCGATTGATTTTAGGCTCCTTACTGACCTCAGACATCGTACTGGCCTCAGGATGATCAGTTTTAGACTCAACTTTATTGCTAGAGCTGACCTCCTCTTCGAAGCGTAACATGCCTTTCTTGTCTAGATCTTCGTACTGGTAAGCCATGTAAATCATTTCTGAAAAAAGAAGCTTCACATGCCCCATTACTTTATTCTGGTATTTCCTTTGAAGCCCGTTAATAAATCTCAGATTCTTTCTCCTCGTATTTTGAATTAGATGGGGATCAAAGTGAGAAAGTTCGTTGAATTTCTTATGATATTCTGGATTGGTCATATCTCCTTGTATCAGATAAGAAAATTCATCACTTAATCGCTCAGTCGCTTCGGGAGGAGTAAATCTTTCTAGGAAAATCACTTTTAATCTGTCCTAGGTGATATCACCTTCTGGATTATTCTCAATAACTGAATCCCACTAGAACAAAGCTTCATATTTGAGTGCCCAGGATGCCAGTAATCTTTTTTGGACATCCCTCAGCTTTAAACCATCAAAGATTTTCTCAGCAGAACGAATCCAAGTCTGTGTCTTCATAATACATTCTTCACCAGATAGCAGTATTCCACCCATATTTCGATACTTGATTAATAGGGCCTCAATATCCGGTTCTGCATTCCTTCTGCTTCTGACACTCATTTTCTAGTACTTCTGCAAATAGAAGATCAAGTGTTAGGTCACAGAAAAGATATTTTAAAACATAGGAACATATACTTCAAATGTAAATGTGTCTATCAGGGTGTATTTATTCTGCTTTACTCATACTAGGATATTACTGATCCTATCTGTAATGAGTTACTCATCCTAGAACACTACTGGTTCTATTTCTGACGAGTTCATTAATATGTTATATTCCAGAACTAAGCTTAACCAAAGCACTGATACCAAATGAGACGACCCCAAACCCCGTACTGACGGCGGCAAGGGTAATCCTTGGAATATAACACATAAACAGATAATAGCAGAATAGAAATAAATAAATAAATACACTAGATAATGCACAATAGAATATACTGGATAAACGTAATCATCAGAGTTACACTGTATACAGGATCATACTTAGTACAAATACAGTTCAGTTATACATAAATGTCTACAGCGGAAATAAAACAAAATATGTACAATAGGAGCTGAACAGCATAAAAAGAGATAAATGATAGAATCCATCTTCAGCTCCAGCTATCCGGATAAAGCCTGCTAAACCTGAATACAAGGCTGCCCGTGTAGAAAAAGGGGCACCCGAGTTTGAAAGTGAAATAAACTACGAGTCAGTCATGGGACTGGTATGAGAAATCTACTCAACACATTAATAATATGGCTAACCACAGGACCACGCCACTTTCGTGGAAAGGGTTTACTCCATTGGATTGCCAGTGCTTTAAAACAAATCTTTCTTTTAAATATCGCAATGCTTTTTATAAAAATGAAGCCATTATAAGACTCAGTTCCCATCACACAATGCAACGCAAACTAGAGGATAGAGTTTTTACCTTATAATGGCCAAGATATGCTTGATACGAATAAAACAAAAGCATTTGATATTATTACTAGTGCTTATATGTTTCAAAAACAATTTCAAATCATAACTATCAATCATAGACGGCATGGGTACCATATATCATGTCGCCATATATATACACAATCAAAACCGCACGATGTCGTATTTGGAAATTGGATTTCTATCCTGAACCAAGGCAAAAGATAGTCCTTACCGAATTCGAGACAATCTAGCCCATGTCTTAGGGTCAGATCTCGAGTGACCCTTTGGAGCGACAGGGCCGGTCCACCGATGTGGATTAAAATTCCTGAATACTACGTTTCCCCACCCTTTGGGGCGTAAATGAGCCAATGAATGACCCCATCAGTCCCGGATCGACCGATATATCCGAGGCACCTCGCAATCCATCATCCACATAAGTAAAATGTCAGGCCATGTAAAAACGCCGACACAACTCCTAGCTAGAAGGAAATGCATGCCCTCCCTGAGGTCCTTCTCCCGTTTCTGGTTCATACTGGGGTGTGAGGCTCGCAAATTCACATTATACACAAAGCTACGCCACACAGAAGGTGCTTTGATCATCACCACAAGACTTTGCTTTTCAACAGAAGCCTTGATCATTTGCCACTTAGGCTTGCCACGCTAGCAATTCATGCCATGCGACTGATATCCATCGATATACAACCTCTGAGCTTGTGCGTTAAGCAAAAGAATAAATTCTCCGCCGCCAAACAGATGTACATTTAATAGAGATCAATCAATACAGAATAAAATCCAATGTCAGACACAAAGTTTATTTACAAGTCCATTCAGGGTCTGAACGAAACCGGAGGCACTATATACCTCGCAAACCCATCGATCACCATGTACGTCTAGACGATCACCACTCATTATCCATATTTCGGGATGCCTCCCAATCAGGACCTCGGTTACCATCCAAACGAGGTGAAGATCTCCGGTCTTCGACCACCGTCTTCATCTTCGATTTCTTATCGTCGATTCAGTTATTCAGAATGGGATAAACCCGGTCTTTCTGAGCAACTCGCATATATAATAAACAAGTGATACACAAACACTACTACGTATCATTTCAATTCATTAGTCACTAACCGTGAATCAGTAAGGGAATGATTTCCCAAATATTAACCCCGAAGGCCGAAACCAACATCAGATCAATACCCAAGAAACCATTTGACTTAGCCAACCTTCAGTTAGTTACTAAATTTCACATCCATATCGTTTATAATATTTTATAATGATTTATCTCTATTTTTATTTATTTTAAAATAGCCAATTTATTCAAAACGACGCTTCGGGCCATAACACGGCCGTGGCGCTGTTTTTCTTCAGATTTGATTTACACATATCTGAAAATCTAACCATTGGATCTTCACAAAATTTACATCATTAGAAAGATCTTTTCAAAACGAATCCAACGGTTCCAGTTTCGGGAAAATCCGACGGTCAGATCTCCCAGTATAATCGTTTGAAGTTTCGATTTCAAAGTACGAACTACAGCGTTGTTATTCGATTAAATATAATTATATTTATAATTATATAAATATAATCGATTCTGGCGCTGTTTTTCTTCAGATTTGAATTAAACATTCCAGACAATCCAACCGTTGGATTTTTACAAAGTTGGTGCCGTTGAAAGATATTTCCAAAGCGAACCCAACGGTTGCGGTTTTAGGAAAATCCGATGGTCGGATCTCCCGCACTAATCGTTTGAAATCATGGTTTCAAAATACGAACTGTAGCTTCGTTATTCGATAGATTTCAATTCTATATATATATATATATATATATCGATTCTTCGATTTCAGAACTATATTCTCTTCATACATTTGATAAAAATGATATTTTTATCCAATTGTCTTCTATTTCAACACTTCACTTAACAATTCATGTATATAATAAAATTGTGATTTTTATTGTAAAACAATTCATTTCAAAACACGATTATTTTATAAAGTTCATATAGGTAATAAAAATAGGATTTTTATTATAAAACAATTTCTTTCAAAACAAGATTATTTTATATAGTTCATATAGATGATAAAAATGTGATTTTTATTATAAAACAATTTATTTCAAAATAAGAATACCATTCAACACATGAATTTTAATTCAATGAATGAATTTCGATTCAACACATGAAGGTTTTCTATAGTTTATATATATAGATAAAAAGGTGATTTTTATATTTAAAACGCGAATACCATTCAACACATGAATTTCAATTCAACTAATGAATATTGATTCAACACATGAAGGTTTTCTATAGTTTATATATATCGATAAAAAGGTGATTTTTATATTTAAAACACGAATACCATTCAACACATGAATTTCAATTCAACGAATGAATATCGATTCAACACATGAAGGTTTTTTTTTACAACGAATAAATATAGTTTCAACAAATGAAAATAATTCTAACACATGAATATTATTCAAAATTTCGGCATCATAACGACAGGGTAGTTAAAACTGGGACCGTCCCTAGTACGTCTCCTCGCTCTACCTTAAAACCTCGCGGTTTTTTACAATGGGGATTCATGCATCTAGTTCGCACGCAGGCGGCATGTATATTTTTTCATTTCCACAAACTAATCCTATGTGGTTTCAACCAAATGTTTCTCAACCACAAACAGGTATTTTTCAACCACAATCAATCAATTTCAATCACAAACAATTTCAATCAACCATTCGCTATCAATCAATTTTCACACCAATCACAACCAATAAATATCGTCCATGGTTTGTGGACAAAGGGCGTATATATATATATATATATATATATATATATATATATATATATATATCATTTCACTTCTATTTGAACACATATATAATTTTTACAACGCATATATAACTTATACATCGAACGTACAACTTATACAACGCTTATACAAGAGGTGTACAACGCTTATATAACTCATACATCGACTATATAATTTATACATCGTCGTTTTCCATATCGTTTATAAATTTGAAATCTCACATTGGGTTCCACTCCACCAAAAATAGCAGAAGGCTCAGAAAAATATGCGGTCTCTTCTAGAATGTAGAAGACGTCCACATGAGTCCACTATCTCTTGTTTCACTGGATTTCGTCAAGAAACGAAAAAGATATGATTTTTACAAGTTTGCAACGGTTTAAAAGTTTTAATTTCAGTTTAAATAAAACAAGTCGTACCTCAGCTAATTCATTCAAAACTAGGTTTTGAAATTTCGTGCAAACAGTGAAGTGGTTGGAAGATCGGCCTTCGCAGCGACGAAGAGGGAGGAGAGGCGCGCTGGCGCCTGGAGCGGGGCCCACTTCGGTAGCCTATAGGCGGCGCGGTGGCGGTTTGAACGCCCAGACTTCTTGGCATCGATTCGCACTCCACAGGCCACGAAAAATTCCAAACTTTATATGGATTTGAAGATCTCGAGGAGCTCTACAAAATCTTCAACTTGAGGAGGGGCTAAATTTGTGTGGATTGATCAGAAAATGAGGGGGAAGGATTTGAGCTATTTCCGCCGTCGGGTTCTGAGAGGAGCGGGGAGAGAGAAAAGCATCGACCAATGATTTTTTTTTATTTATAAATTTTAAAATCTCTAAAATACCCTCTTCCAGACACGAACACCAATTCAAACCCAACGACTATCGTCCCTAGTGTTTTACCCCCATTCCGAACACAATGGGATATGTTTCGTAGGCCCATTTGACTGTTTCAGTCAGTTTTCATTCAATTTAAAATATATAACATTCAATATTTGATTTGAACGTACATTTCAATTTTCCAGGGCCACAAACTGATTCGAAAAATTCCAGAAAAATAAATCTAGCTATGTTTTCATGATACGGTCCCAAAAAACTAGTTTCGTCGAATTCTGAGACCGTTTGCAAAAAGGCCCATTTCTGGTCGATCCAATTTAACTGTAATTGACCAAAACACGTTTTCCTTTGCCACGCTCACATACTAGCTTCAAAAATTATGAAATTTGAAATAGCAATAACTTCACATCCCGGATCCAACAAAAGTGGTTTCGTCGAATTCCGAGGTCGTATGCAAAATGGCCATTTTCACGGGCTATATAAATTCCATAGCGACCTTTCTGAAAATTCATTTGGCCATAACTTTTGCTTTCCGCTATGAAACTTTGATTTTTCAGATTCGCTAGAAAGGTATCCACTAACAGATTTAAATATTTTTGGTTTCACTCAAATCCGTTTTTTTTTGCACCCGGTACAGTCAGTTAAAGTTTGAATTCAAATTTTGAAACTACCGCGCCATTTCAGGCCTTGTTTATAATTAGAATTAATTATGTTTGTTTTCAAACGTCGATTCAAACTCACTTTTCATTACTATTATTTAAAATATTTATTTTAAATATTTATAATCCACTATTTTAGCCAATTTAAAAAATTTAAATTGGTTCAGATTTTCCGGGTCGTTACAGCAGTTATGTCATCTTCTAATATAAATTGTTCAATCCGCAAGGAGTATATTATATGTTAAAACATGGAATGAGGCAATCAAATGTGAGCCGCGAGAAGCCATATGCCATGCAAAAAATGACAAAGCGGTATGGAGAATAGGTGTTTCTTTTGTGAAGAATAGTCCATGTCGTTGGCTCGCTGTAGTCCATGCGGTTTGCATCAGGTCGGTGATGGCCTTACAAGTCATGCCGCAAATACGTATGTCGCAAGCCAGGGGCACCACATGGCTGTTCATAGTATAAAGTGTGAACTGTTTTAATGATGGAATCAGCAAGACGCAATGAATTTTTGAGCAAGACACGTTAAGGCATTCATGCCGCATGTCACATGTTGCCAAATTCAAGTCATGGGATAAAATACAAGTTGTAAAGCATGGTGGGACCACTCAGTATGCAAGCAGCTCATGTCGTATACACATACTTAGGTCATACTGCCAAATTCATGTCGTTAAAGGATGAGTTGATGCCAATGGTAACCGCCAGCTGTACAAAAATGGGCCGTGAATTCATGTCATTCCCAAAGTATTGAATCCACAACTCTTAAACAAGGACAAGCCACCCATGCGACATGGCTCATTTGTATATCATCATGTCGTGAATAACCCGTGCAGCACCATTTCATGTCGCATGCCATATTGATGTCATGTCGGTATGAAGTCATGGCAACATGAGTCATGGCGAGATGAAGTTGTGGCGAGTTGAGTCATGGCGTTTTCATCATAATTACAGATTTGCCACTTGGGTTAAAATCACCTATAAATACCCCACATAGTTAACTTGAGGGGGGACCGAAAATTCATTTCTACAAGGAAATTCCGTCAAATTAAAAGCTCATATACAACTTCTCTAATAGCTTCTATGGATTCAACAATACTTTTCTAACATCATGAAGATCAAATCAATGTTAATGATCATTAGGGCTTTCTATAATTGAATCTAAACACCTTCAATCTCATTCAAGATACACCATAAGCCTCTCAAGCATCATTCGAATGATCTCTTATCATCTCCAAAGCTTAGATCAAATGCTAATTCACTATGAAATCTATGAGGATCATGGGAAATGATCAAAGCACATAAATGGTTGAAGGTTCATCACAAAGCTAAACTTCTTTCCTTTTCTTTGCTAAACTTGAGTGAAAGTAGATCGTCAAGAGAGTGAAAAGAGAGTTAAAAGAGAGAAATGATTGTAATGAGGTAAAATTCATATGCTGTAAACTTGAATATCATAATGAGAATTGATTGAAAGTGGACGTAGATTCATATTGAATCGAACCACTATAAAAATTCCTTTGTGTTCTTACTTGTTTTTATTCATTTATTTTGTGATTACGCGGTTCCATATTCTTACTGAATCGGTGAAGTGTAGCTTTACACCTTTGGTGTTTGGTCCCAAATTTGGAGCAAACATTTGGCGCCCATCGTGGGGTCGCGTTCACGCTTCTCTCAATCTTAAAAGCCTTGCCATTGAAGTTCTAAGCCTACTTCTACGGTAGATTTCATAAATCCTCGATCCAGACTAATCGACCAACTCTCTTTCAAATTCAAAAGGTCTCTACCAAAATCCGAAGAGTTGCACGAAGTTATGCCTCTGCCGAAAAACTACGACAATAAGTCCACCGGATGTTCGGGAAGTGTCGATCATGAAGCTATCACCAACCCACGAGCTAATCTTTCAAATGTTGATCGATCCTTGGGCTGTGGAGTTGGCGTAACTCAAGATCAACTGGATACGGTTGTGGGCGACTTGAATCAACAAATGGTGATTTCACACAAAGCCTTAATGGATAAGCTTGATGTGCTTCTAGCCACTCAAACGAATCTCATATCTTTAAAATTTGACTCGCAAAAATGCGGTAAAGCTATAAAAAATGTCTCCGTCATTCCACAAACTAATGACCCGACTGTCACTGAAACTGTGGAAGCTAGAATAACCCATAGCAAGTTTAAAGCTGTTGACACCGATTCCAATAAGAAAGATGAAACTTTGTTGTAAAAGATGGGAAATCTTCTTGTTGCTCGAGCCAATCCCGCACCTCGCAAAATTGAAACCGACTTAAATGGAAATGAACACTCACTGGTATTAGATCATAATCACGATCACGAGGTAAATGAAGTTGATGTTCAGTCGAATATTAGAAATGAAACCAACATTGAAGTTTTCAAAAAAAATCTCGAAGCGTTCAAACAAGTCCCATCAAAGAAAAGACCGAGAACGAGTACGGTTCCCAGAAGGTTGCAAATCCTAATGAAGCGGCATTTCTTCAGACCGGGAGTACAGGCCCTCATCTTGTTAGTCGTCATTGCCTGCCCGAACGAATGTCAATGAAAAGAGCTGATGCCTGCCCCATGGAACAATGCAAAGACAAGGAGCCTATCTCAGGAAATAGCATTAAGCATGTAGGAACCTTTAACAATGTTATTATGGATACTCCCGTTGATTCCCAAGCCAACAATCTAATCGCGAATGAAACTCCAAGGAATTATGTAACTCAAAAAGAATTTGTTGCCACTATGACCATTTTAAACCAGAAAATATATACTTCAAATGAGATGTTGCTGAATCAAATAAGGGCTCTCGAAACCGCTCAAGCCAGCCTCACAAACCATGTAGAACAACTTGGTGTGGAAAGGAGCATGTACCTTACTATTTCAGATTTTCGTATAGAGAATTGTGGTCATCATCATAATAAGGAAAGCAAGTCCAAGAAACCTTCCTCCCCTGCCTATCCAGTAAGCCACAGGAAGGATGTCGGAGGGTGAAAAAGAACATATGGAGACAAAGGGGAAAAAGCGAACAAGAGATTTCACTTTTTCAAGTCTAAAGAATTAGCTCCATTAAATGATACCTCGGAGAACATCTTCTTTGCCACTAAAGGCGTAGGGTTCTTTCCAAAGCCACCACCAATATTAAAGATCTCAAACAAAGCAGCGACATTGGAAGTTTCTGCCATTATCACAACCAACCTGGTCATGATACTAATGATTACAGACATCTGAAAAGCTCAATCGAGATGTTGGTTAGGGAGAGCAAGCTACAAAAATATATCAGGAAATCGCATACGACAAATCCTCTTTCAACACCACAAAAGCGAAGCATATCCGTCAAACGATCAAGCCCAGGTGGAGAGGCTCCAACGAGTAATCGTGCAGAGTAAACGTTCAATATTACGGCGAATAGTTCTCGCTCAGACAATAAAAGTTGGGGGAAGATGTAAAGCTATGCAAGTTCTCAAGAGTATAACCCGACGGAGGCAATGATCCCAATGGAATTACAAGCTCATGTTCATCCAATGATCGCCCGACACTTCCATACCAAAACTCAGTAAAAGCTGGTGTTGAAATATTTGAGTCTAACCGGAAAAGGTCATATGTTATCAGCTAAGAGCATCTGAATGGCATCAACAAACTGTCAACCTTTGATGAAGTTACAATACTGGGAATCCGGAATAATGACCGCTTGTGACAACATTCTACATAAAAACATTACTTAGTTCCTATGAAAAATTATTATGCTTCCCTTTACAAATATTAACCTCCTATGGTAAAAAGGGGAATTGTAATTGAGCAATTACTATGTTGATTTTCATATAATAAGAAGTCTGCATTTTCTGTACTTCGATTATTCCATTGTATCGAAAGTCACTAAAATCGACTTAATACTGTAGGAAGCTTACAGGCTCGCGGTTTGGTAAATTATGGCGACCCTTGCTAACATACCCCATTTGGACAGTCCAAATGTTGGGTACTAAAAGCATCATATGGAGTAAACCCTATGATGTGAAGTGCCACTTTGCAAATCAAATGAAAAATTTATCCAGAGTCAGACGATGAAAAGCATAGCAAATGGGCACTATGTCATAGAGCCGCATATTCCATTAAAGAGGTACTACTTAAAGTAGCAAGTTGGAAACATCAAATCTCCAACTTCAAGTCACTTACCAAGATAAACACCATGCGGTTCAAGGAATGTTAACTTCCTTGTGGTTCAACAAGTCCGAGTGATATTTATAACACGCCTAGACAAAGATATTCCAAGCGTGAAGTGCAACGAGCACCATTCCGCATGTAAAGCGAAGATGTGATGCATCATCCGGAAAATCGAAAGGGGAAGTCATGCAGTGAATTTAACAGGAATAACGCTTGACGAGCGCTTATTCCCTAGAAAATCGACGATACTTCATGACCCTTAAAAACACCAGTCCAAGTGACAAATACACCTATGTATAGAGATAAAAAGCACTACCTTGAAAAGTAGAAGGAAGGGGTTGCGAACGGTCGAACAGTGTGCATGTGTCACAATAAACGAACTAAAGGGTTATAAGTTTCACTCAAAGGACATTTCTCCGAGGAAAATACCATGGCCAACATACTACATTAATAAAAGGCTTACCGGGGGCAAAGCTGAATCATCCTAAGTTGGAGAAGTTAGCATATTGTCTACTCATTACCTCAAAGAAGAAAAAGACACGCTACCAAGCCCATTTTATCAAAGTTCTTATCGATGAACCGCTAAAGCAAGTTCTCTTCTGCTCATAAGCTTCAGAAGGATAATTAAAGTAGGATATTGAGCTTAGCCAACATTACATCACTTACCATCCTCGAAGAACTATAAATGGATAGGCTTTAGTCGGTTTCATCGCTAAATTTACCGATAAAGGAGAAAGGAAGGAGGAACCAGATGAAGCAACCATCTTCTAAAAGAGCGGAAGCACATACATAGCCAAATAAAACCTGGTGACGGCTACGGCACATCCTGACAAGGATAGCTTAAGCATCCATTGCTTAATACTCAAACACCGTCCATAGTAAATATGAAGGTGTGAAGTATAAAGCCACAGACAGGGGGCACCAAGAATTGAGAAATCAAATGATGTGACACTCCAACTACAAACAAAATTGTAAGTTTCACCGTAGGGGAACCTTCTTAATTGCAAGGTTCAGGGCCCTAGTTCTAACAAATTACGATGAGAAATCCGATAAATGGACTAGCGTTCGCCCTGTGAAACAATGCAACTCTAAAAACCAAAGACCTCCCCAAGGGGCACCTGGTTCATCGCCGACGCCATTAATACATGGTCGGATAACGATATAAACACTAGGCTTTCAAACCAAAGACCTCCCCGAGGGGCACCTGGTTCATCGCCGATGCAATTAATACATGGCCGGATAGCGATATAAACACTAGGCTTTCAAACCAAAGACCTCCTCGAGGGGCACCCGGTTGATTGTCAACGCCATTAGTACATGGCCGGATAGCGATATAAACACAGGGTTTTCAGAAACCTCTTCGGAGGCATCCGCTTAGATGTTGGATCTTCCGAATCCAGCTATTGATTCTGGGTCTTCCAAACCCAGTTACAGACGGACTGAAAGACCTCTTCGGAGGCGTCCGACAAGTTCGACAAGCGTCTTACTTATTCAGACTCAACGAACAACGGATCAAAGACCTCTTCAGATACGTCTGACAAGTTCGACAAGTGTCTGAATTTTTCAGAATCAATGAACAACGGATCAAAAACCTCTTCGGGGGTGTCCGACCATATGCAGGGTCTTCCAAATCCAGTTAGTGGCGGATTCAAAAACCTCTTCGGGGGTGTCCGACTGTATGCTGGTTCTTCCAAATCCAGTTAGTGGTGGATTAAAAAACCTCTTCGGGGGTGTCCGAGCATATGTTGGGTCTTCTAAATCCAGTTAGTGACGGATTCAAAAACCTATTCGGGGGTGTCCGACCATATGCTGGGTCTTCCAAATCCAGTTAGTGGCTGATTCAAAAACCACTTCGGGGGTGTCCAACCATATGTTGGGTCTTCCAAATCCAGTTAGTGGCGGATTCGAAAACCTCTTCGGGGGTTCCGACCATATGCTGGGTCTTCCAAATCCAGTTAGTGGCGGATTCAAAAACCTCTTCGGGGGTGTCCGACCATATGCTGGGTCTTCCCAATCCAGTTGGTGGCGGATTCAAAAACCTCTTCGAGGGTGTTCGACAATATGTTGGGTCTTCCAAATCCAGTTAGTGGCGGATTCAAAAACATCTTCGGGGGTGTCTGACCATATGCTAGGTCTTCCAAATCTAGTTAGTGGCGGATTCAAAAACCTCTTCGGGGGTGTCCGATCATAAGCCGGGTCCTCCAAATTCGGTTAGTGATGGAGCCAAAGACCTTCTCGAAGGCGTCCGACAAATTCTAAAAGTGACCGAATTATTCAATCACAATGAATAACGGATTTACAAGGACCTCTTTGGAGGCTCGAAAACCAAGACCTCCCTGAGAGTGTATATTCAAATCTAATCACCGAAGGACATGAATTGCCAAGAATCCTTGGATCATGAGTAAGCCTGGAAGCCCCAAATACAAAGGCAAAAGCACATGACTTCCAAATATAGTCAGTCTCGCCTAACCTTAAGCCTGTAACGAACTTTGGTATGGGGGCAACACTACCGCATTGAGAAAAAAAATCAATGCTTGGAAAACATACCACAAGCTCGTCACGACACTGCAGAAACCAAAAGACGTATACTTAGCAAAGAATCGCACATATGAAAATGCACAAGATAAATTACAACAAAACAGAAGCATTTCTATATCATTGAATGAGTTGTGTATATAGTCCAGAAGTGAAGGTTGATAATCTCACAATATCCGGTCAAAAAAAATATTATAAGCAAAAAGCTGTATGAGGCGTAAAAGAGCAATCGGTAAAGCTTCAGCTCCTCTTCTTGCATCTGAAAGAACCAATGGAACTATCAAAAGTTTTTGGAATTAACTAGGGGAGCAGCGGTTGGTTGACTCGCGTCCTTAACATAACCTTCAAGACCGTCAATAATTTGCTTCCAAGCCTCAGCCAAAGTGATGAAGAAGCAACTTTGCAAAAATGATAAACTGCCTTATCCCATGGCACTGAGTTCTTTTTTAATAAAAACATGCTCTTTCTCAAGTTCCATTGATTCTAGCTTTCGAAAAGAAAATTTTTAACTCATGAGAAGCAACCTGTTCCCGCAAACCAGCATTGCAAAAACAGATGACTTACAGTTTAAAATTTGTGTTGTGAGCATGAAAAGGAAACATGTGCGGAATGCTAAACAAAAAAGCACAACAAGAAGAACATGTTTCCATCACGACATCACAAAAGCAAGTCTTAACAAAGCTCTCCAATGGAATTTTCCAAACACTTTTTCAATACAAACTCTCTAATGGAATTTTCTAATGCAGCACTTCTATTAGAGGCCTGGGGCATCCGATGCTTTGGGCACACAATGAAAAGCAAAAATAATCCCTCGGGAAAGAAAGAATCGAGTCGGTGCAAGTAGTCTAAATTCACAAGAGATATCCGTCTACGATAAGAAACCACTTAGTTTTATCTTGCTCATTGATAGCCTTCAAAGACTCAAGCACATAGTCAGCTACTAAATCTGGGTTTCCTAGATACATTGGCATGCTCAGAAGTTCTCAATAAGTCGATAAAAGCAAAATACTTTTGCCAACAAGTTAGAAGCTTCTAATACGACAATCTAAATCATGGAAATTTGGAAAAATGATTGTATCCATCTTACGCAATTCGTGACAGCCTATGATAAAAGAGTAGCATGACCATCATAAGAACTGAACAATATCCGGAAGACATATCACGGGTTCACCACGACATAGCAATAAACAAAAAACCCAATTTATACTCAACAAAAAGGCAAGTATACTCAGAAATACATAAGCCAAAGTGCGCAAGCAACGGGAGATCCATCCTTAGAAGCTCATCAAAAAGACTTCTACTTCAAAAAAGAGCATCCAAAAATTGTGAAAAAATCAATATGACTTGATACGTCAATAAAAGGCGACCTCAAAAGTTCAATTAGTTAAACATCAACAAGTCCCAAGGAGAAGAAAGGGTAGGTACATTGGTCAAGGTAGATCAAAAACGATCTCTCGTGGGAATGAATTCCTTGGCCAAGAAATCTAAAGCACCTTAACACGAAAGCCTCTTTGACTACAAAGCTCTAATCGTATATAACTCAAAGAACCCAATAATACTCTACTTCAAACTCAAAAATAAATGATGCTAAAAGCAATTACGCCAATATGACATAATCCCATAAAGCGATAGCACTTCTCCAGGAATTGAAGCTAGTATCTATCAACATTGTCAACATGAGTTATAAGCAAGTTTGAGCAATGACCATGCGCTGGGGCAAACAAGTGTGAGGCGAAAATTCAAAGTTTTGTCCAGCCTGGGATGATAAACTCTGTCAAACACAATTGAAAGAAACAACAAAACCCTAAGGTTGCAATATACAATGGTGCTTCTCAAACTGCGAAAAGACTGATATGGGAAAATGCAGAAGTAATGCAAGATGCAAATTTATTAATGAGCAACGTTCAAATTCCGAAAACCCAATTCCAAGACTCAAGGTCCTCGGGATGAATACCGCAAAAGCATTGTGTGAAATGCTGACCTAGCACAACTTATTAAGTGATGCACGTAAGCTACTCGATTTACCAAAAATCCTACGGTCATGACCACCCAAGAAGATTGGCTAAGAACACGAGTCAAGTGGACTGGGGCATCACAAATAATTAAACTGGGCAAGCCAAATTTGGAATTACATCAGACAAATGGTCAGGTGCGCACATTTCATAGGTATTGAACCTCGTACAGTGATAATTTGAAACATAATACTTAGAATTCACAGTACAAAACTAGGACTGACAAATCTTGAGTATTGTCGCTGAGCAAATTAAGTGTATTATCAGTGTGAACTATATCTACCAAGTCATAAACTCCTAAATAAAAAGCAGCTTCACATTGATAACACATTCAAGTCTATGAATATTTCTCACAATTTGTCTCCTTTTACTAAACTAACCCGTTGTCACCTTGAGCAATTGACAATGAATTTACCGCTGAATGTTCGCAAAAGCTATTCATTATAGGTTCCCTAATATGTCACCTATGAAAAGGGAGATCCTCCAATGAAATTGAGCCAGTGTTACACCACCATCCATCGAAATAAGACAAAGACAACATGTATCATTATCTTGTTCAGGAGTATGTACTGAGATTTCTGAGTCTAACCAAATTATTCTTGCAAAGCTAAAAGGAGAACAATCACAAATTGCTAAAAGGACAATGGATAACCAAAAATCGTTTCATTAAAAATCCAAAAACTATACCTGTTTTAACCTTGGAGACCCAAGTTAAAGTTTCAGTCTAAGCAAAAGTGATATACTTTCCGGAACGATGACCAAAAACTTCCGTCCGGTATCCACTCTGCGCATGGAACTTCATTTTTTTAATAAAGTACGGATAGGAAACAGGGTACGAGGTGCTCAACTCTCAAGACATAGATGTGGATTGTTCAAGTTCTAAAGTGCTCAAATATAACGTACTTCAAAACAAGCATCGAGTACCAAATAAATCTCCCAACGACCTAACAATTAGGTCACTCCACGGCTCAAAGCCCAAATTTTTCAACAACCTAAAAGTCTTAAGTCGTTTAAAGGCTTAAAAGCTTAGGCCGCTCAAAGTATAGGTCACTCAACTATTAAAAGGTTAAGGGTGTTGTAACATTTCAAGCTCATAAGACGTTCAGTCATTTCAAGGCCCCATATCATGAGCCGAGCAAAGTTTTCAAATCACTCAAAGGCTTGGGTTGCCCCATAATTGAGGAGTTTAAGTCGTCCCGTGATTTAAAAGGTTATATTGACGAGTGAAAACTTTAGGCAACTAACGACCTAAAGTGTAGGAAGCAATGACGACCTTGACGGATTTAATGACCTAAGAGCCCCAAACCTGGTAGCACACTGCAGATTCCAAAGTACCTATTGGTATGCAAGGCCATTTTGTGAATCCATCTACAACAATGAATGGCCAAAGCTGATTCCAAACTTACTCCAGTGAATTAGTAATTTGACAAGGCTTGAGGATGCACATCAAAATCATGATCTGTAGATTAAGATCCTCTTATTTGACCTCTACAAGTTATCAAAAGACTATACTATTTCAAATTGGAAGCTTGTAGCTTTTAAATATAGATTACAGCTCTAGTTTTAAACTATTACGCAGTGTTCAAGCTACGAAAGGGCAAATTTGCCCTATTATTGCAAGTTAATACTCTCCGGCATAACGGGCCCCAAACAAAGTTTAGCAATACAGAAAATTCAATGATGAACAAGGGCTCTAACACAGGAAAATCTTCAAAAATGTGCATGCTCAAACCAATATATGTTCAAACATACTTGAACCCAGTACGGGTCGAGTGTGCTTAAACTAATATGTTGGCCAAGCATGACTGAATGATGAGCTCAAGCACGAGCAATTGCAAAAGTTTAAGCAGAAAAATTTGGAAATTGTCAGACCATGTTAGCGGGCTTCTAGATAGACAAGTTTATCTGATCATCGGGGGCATCCTCTGAAGTCTCCGATGTTAGAACTGACTAACAAAGCAGACAAACATTCAACAATAGAAATTCTTCCCATGGAGAAGACTAATAACAACTTCCTAAGCAAGGGGCACAAATATCTGGAACTTCTCCAAGAAGAAGTAGAAAATGAATCACAGATAAGTATTTCCCAAATATGAAATATCGTACACCATCATATAAGTCATTAATCCTAACGTTTGAAATCCACAGTCGACTTTAGTCGATTAGCAGATTTTAAGTGTTAATACGAGTTAGATTTAGAATACCGTG
This sequence comes from Allium sativum, assembly GCA_030737875.1. NCBI lineage: Eukaryota > Viridiplantae > Streptophyta > Magnoliopsida > Asparagales > Amaryllidaceae > Allium > Allium sativum. The sequence continues at coordinate 623,407,098 of CM060910.1, forward strand.
TTTGTGCAAACAATATTCGATGGATTATAAAGCGTTGAATTAAACAGTCCTATACAGACACTTTACTCAACTCGAAAATGAAATTCGCTGAAATCCATTTTCTAATGATTGAACTAATCTGTTATTGAAGTGAATGATCAATAAAAAGGTATAAGTCCAAGATTGTGCAAGTGTTTGTTTTAACTATAGAACAGGTGGTGAAAAGCAATTCACGCTCCAATGAAATGTCAGTAATCAACAAGTTAAATCAAAGTTCTGGCAAACCATTAGAAGTGTAAAAATACACTGAAATTTATGCTATCAGATCAAATGACATGAAGATGCAAGCAAATCCAGATTATAGTCTATTCTACCAGATCAATCAACGAAAAGTTACAACTGGATCTCAATGTAAAATATATCAACGACAATGTTCATTTCGAAGCCCGCACTTCTCGCAAGCAAAAAATGCGAACATCGAGGGGAAATGTTAACCCTGTTCTTAAAACGTATTGAACTAAGAAGTGTTTACGGACGATGACACATGGCAAAACCGACTCAAGTCGTTTCTATGACATGGATCTTGTAGTCATCCACACGACATGACTTTAAGTCGCTGACGCGTGATGGTTTTAAGTCGTTAACATGACACAAGACATAAGACAGGCTTCCGCTCCATTGAAGTCGCTCCAACGACATTAGCCAACCAGTGCAAATGTCCATATCGTTTGATACTTGATGGCGCTCTAGAAATCAAGCTGTTTCTCGCGGTATAAAGGCGAGTCCTTGATGTATAAGGCAAATATGTCGTTTTGGTGCAACCCGTCCATGATAACTCAAGTCTTGACACATGTCATAAGCTAGCTAATTACATTTACGACATGGAAATGTAATACCACAAGGTAGAGAAGTAAGTGAAAGTAAAAGACTGGCAGCAAAGGCTCATCCATTTTGTAATGAACCATATCGTTCTGTTATGTCCTCACAACAAATTCTGTAGCATGTTGTTGTCGGTCTTTGAGTATATTCATGTCGTTAGAGTATTTGGAGTGTACATGAGAGCCTTCATGTCATGGAAGCAATCATGTCGTGGAAGCAGTCATGTCGTGGAAGCAGTCATGTCGCAAGGCAGTTATGTCATCTCCTAATATAAATTGTTCAATCCGCAAGGAGCATATTATATGTTAAAACATGGAATGAGGCAATCAAATGTGAGCAGCGAGAAGCCATATGCCCTGCAGAAAAGGACAAAGCGGTATGGAGAATAGGTGTTTCTTTTGTGAAGAATAGCCTATGTCGTTGGCTCCCTGTAGTCCATGCGGTTTGCATCATGTCGGTGATGGCCTTACAAGTCATGCCGCAAATACATATGTCGCAAGCCAGGGGCACCACGTGGCTGTGCATAGTATAAAGTGTGAACTGTTTTAATGATGGAATTGGCAAGATGTAATGAATATTTGAGCAAGACGCATTAAGGCATTCATGCCGCATGAAACATGCAGCCAAATTCAAGTCGTGGGATAAAATACAAGCTGTAAAGCACGGTGGGACCAATCAGTATGCAACAGCTCATGTCGTATACACATACTTAGGCCGTACTGCCAAATTTATGTCATTAAAGGATGAGTTGATGCCAATGGTAACCGCCAGCTGTACAAAAATGGGTCGTGAATTCATGTCATTCCCAAAGTATTGAATCTGCAACTCTCAAACAAGGACAAGCCACCCATGCTACATGACTCATTCGTATATCATCATGTCGTGAGTAACCCGTGCAGCACCATTTCATGTCGCATGCCATATTGAAGTCACGTTGGTATGAAGTCATGGCAACATGAGTCATGGCGAGATGAAGCCGTGGCGAGTTGAGTCATGGCGTTTTCAGCATAATTACAGAATTGCCACTCGAGCTAAAATCACCTATAAATACCCCTCATATTTCACTTGAGGAGGGACCGAAAATTCATTTCTACAAGGAAACTCCATCAAATTAAAAGCTCATTTACAACTTAAAAGCTCATCTACAACTTATCTAATGGCTTCTATGGATTCAACAATACTTTTCTAACTTCATGAAGATCAAATCAATGTTAATGATCATTAGGGCTTTCTATAATTGAATCTAAACACCTTCAATCTCATTCAAGCTGCACCATAAGTCTCTCAAGCATCGTTCGAATGATCTCTAATCCTCTCCAAAGCTTAAATCAATTGCTAATTCACTATGAAATCTATGAAGATCATGGGAAAGGATCAAAGCACATAAGTGGTTGAAGATTCATCACAAAGCTAAACCTCTTTCCATTTTTGCCAAACTTGAGTGAAAGTAGATCGTCAAGAGAGTGAAAAGAGAGTTAAAAGAGAGAAATGATTGTAATGAGGGAAAATTCATATGATATAAGCTTGAATATCATAATGAGAATTGATTGAAAGTGGACGTAGATTCATATTGAATTGAACCACTATAAAAATTCCTTTGTCTTCTTACTTGTTTTATTCGTTTATTTTGTGATACACGGTTCCAAATTCTTACCGTATCGGTGAAGTTTAGCTTTACACCTTTGGTGTTTGGTCCCAAATTTGGAGCAAACACCTTTGTGGCATGCTGAGATACAAAGGATCAAGGCTTCTGTTGAAAAGCAGAGTCTTGTGGTGGATGATCAAAGCACGGCTTTAATATAGCATAGCTTTGTGTATAGCGTTAATTCGCGAGCCTCACACCCCGGTGTGAACCAGAAACAGGAGAGGACATCAAGGAGGAAATGCATTTCCTTATTGCAAGGAATGGTGTCTGGGTTTTGCACGCCCAGACGTTTTACTTATGTGGATGATGGATAGCGGGGTGCCTCAGTTATTTCAGTCTCTACGGAGCCGATGGATGGTTTGGTAGATATACCGACCAGTTTTACAGCCTATAGGGCGGGGAAATGCAGTGTTCAGGCATTTTAATCCACTCCGTATGGACTGGCCCTGACGATCCAAGTGTCGATGCGTTCTGATCCTGAGACATGGGATAGATTGTCTCGAAGCAGTAAGGACGGTCCCTTGCCTTCGTTCATAGATGGAAATCCAACTTCTAATACGTGACGCTTCGGTTTTGATTGTAGATCCTAATTTGGCGACATAGTGGGATGGGGCACTATGCTGTCTATGATAGATATATTTATATTTGAAGTTGTTTTCATACACTTTAAACTATAATAGTATCAAAATGAGTTATTTTAAACATACCAAGCATGTTTGGCTATTATAAGGTAAAACTCTATCCTCCGGCTTGCGTTGTATTGTGTGATGGGACCTGAGTCTTATAATAGCTTTATTTTTTCAAAAAGCATTGCGCTGTTTGTTCTATGCACTGGTATTCTTGGGAGGAAACCCGTTCTGTGTTATACGGCGTGGTCCCTTGATTTACTTTATTTTTAAAGTAAAGATTTAATAACTGTTTTAGTTCTCACACCAGTCACATGAATGATCTGGAGTTTATTTTTTTAACCTAAACTCTGAGTGCCCTTGTTTTCCACACGGGCAGCTAGTAGTTTTGGTTTTGCAGATTTATATTCACAGGATCCTGGTTTATAGCTGGAATCATTTTCGGAAAGCTCTATATCCGTATATTCCTTTCAGTTGTGTTTTGTATTATTTTCCGCTTCATTGTAAATTGTAAATCTCTGATATTTATCAAATGTATATTATTTGCTCATGCTCTGTATGTTCTTATACTCTGATGTAAATTGTTGCAATAAGCAATGAAATGTTCTTCTGTTTGTGTTGTGATTTGTCGTGTTCTCAATTCAATCCGGGCTTTCCATTACGGGGAAGTTCGGGTCGTCTCACCCTCTCTCTCCTCTCTCCCCTCTCCATCTTGAGATTCCCGAACCCTAGTCCCCCTTACATCCAAACACCGCACCCCTCCAACCATCTTAGGACAACCATCGGCCAATGAGACTCCCCCCTGACCTTCAACACCTCTGGCGTCGTATCCCCCACCCTCCTCCGATCTAAAACCGTGAGTTTCTTGGTTTTTTGATTTTATTTTTATTATATAAAGATCCAATTTTTAATTAGGTAAAAACCTGATTTTTATTATATAAAAATATAATCTTTAGTTTGGTAAAAATATAATTTTTAATTAGGTAAAGGTTTGGTTTTTATTTGTTTAAAGATGTGATTTTTATTTGTTTAAAGATTTGATTTTTATTTTTTTAAAGATTTGGTTTTTATTTGTCTAAAGAATTGATTTTTATTTGTTCAAAGATTTTTTTTTTAAATATGAATAGCGATATGAAAATATTATTTTTAGTAGATAAAAATATTATTTTTAGTTAGACAAAAATATAATTTTTATCGTATGTATGAAATATTATTTTGAGTAGGATAAAATAGAATTTTTACATATGTAGTAGAAATAAAAATTTGATTTTTATTATATATGAAGAGAAATAAAAACTCGATTTTTATTATATAGGTTTTATTATTTGAATAACAATATAAAAATACGATTTTTATATGTATAATAGCATTGTAAAAATACGATTTTTAATGTATACATGGCATTGTAAAGATGTGATTTTTACATAATATAGCGTTATTAAAAATGTGATTTTTAATATAAACCGCGTGAAACAGATTGCGATGGAACTGGTTGGAAACAAATCCAGATCTAAACTGGTCAGAAATAAAGAATGGAGGAGTGGATACCAAAGGTGAGAACTTCTCACTCTAATTTTATTTCTAGTTAAATAAATACTAAGATGCAGACGGTGCTTAGTAGCACCCGACACCTTTGTTTGAAACCATGTTTGTTTGCTTGTTTGGTTGATTGGTTTATTTATTTGGATTTGGTTTGGGAAGTGAAATGAATTGATTAGAATTGGTGTGTATATGGAGCGAGCCATTATTAGGCGAGGGATAAGGCTGGACCTTATTCCGATTCTAGTATCGCGCCGTTATGTTGCCGAAATTTTCTAAAAATGTTAGAACATTAAAAATATCATTTTTATTGTATAAATGAACTGTATAAAATATTCATATGTAGAAATAAATATTTTATTGTTAAAAATATAAATTTTAACGGGTATATGAATGAAAATAAATATTCATTTACAAATCGGACGATTTGTTTATGTATATACATTTGACCGATATTGATTGGGACGATATATTTTACACATTGCCCAACTACACAAATAAAATCTGTGTGTGTTGATTTAAACCCCACACGGGTATTGGAATGATATTTGACATACACTAATCCCAATTGTCTAGTTGTATGTCAATCGACAGGTAGACAGTCTGTTGTAAGCATTAATTATTTATATTTAATGTTTATGCAGTTGTGTAATGCACTCCGGTGATGGTTGGCTGTGTTTGATTATTGTTGTGTCCATGTGTGTATGAAATCCATATAAATAAAATTATATGGTTTTCGATTGTGTCTGATTCCAATTCGGAAAGAACGAATATTTTAAATTAAGAAATATTTTAAAATGATGAATGACGAATATTTTAAACTAACTAATATTTTAAAATAATATTCAGTAATGGATCAAAATTTGATTTTGATGTCCGATTTGGGATGGACATGAAAATATCTAACTATATGAAGTCATGCTGATTAGATTAACGCCATTTTGACATGAACAATATTTATATCGATTTTATTCATTTTTATAATGAATATCAAAAAGGAAATGATTTCAAAATCTGATATTTTGAAAATATTATCATTTATATATTATAATGATAAGGAATATTCGATTTTGATTTAAAATTGAAAATGAAGTTAGAATTGTTTTTAAAACGATTTATAAAATACGTTATAAATGGAAATCAATGAAATATATATAATATATATATTATATATATTTAATGGCCTGAACAGAACGCACCGCGGCCATTCGCGAATTTTGACCGTTGACTTCGAATGGAAATTACGAGAAATCTGGCCGTCGGATTGTTCTAAACCGGAATCGTTGGGTTCGTATCGAAAAGAGCTTTCCAACGAATACAAGAGATTTGAAATCTAATGGTTGGATTTGGAATTATGTCCAAATCAAATTTGGAAAAGGTCGATGTAAGTGCAGTTCAATGACCGTTTATGGAAATCGTATGTACGGGCCTTGATAAAATTATTAAAAATATTAATAATTTTTGTACAATCATAAGAAATGATTTGGAAAGAATTGGGATGAAATTTTCCATATTTGAAAAGATAAAAATATATTTTTATCAAAATGAACTAGTTATGAACTAGAATTATAATCCAATATTTTTAAATAAATAAACTGGATTTGAGATGGTTTTAAAAATAACCCGAATTTCCAATATATGAATTGGAATGGATTTGAATCAAAATTATCTTCGGAATATTTCGATATTGGATTCCGTGATTATACGGATATTATGGAGGAATTTGGAAGATATATATATATATATCATTATTACTAATAAAATATTTGTTGATTTCAGAATTTGATTTTGAATATAAGCCTATATAATTTCTATTCAGAGCCTTGTATTTAATATTGAATTTTATTTTGGGTTTATAATGAATGGTGTCCTCATTAACACTGTTATCAAACCCAGTTGAGAAAAGAATAAATCTTTTAATTAAGATTATTAGAGTTTCCATTTAATTAACATTTAATTGGAATAAAATGGGATGTGAATTGGGTTTATTGTGAACTGTGTTTTTAATGACATTCATTCTTTAACCCGATTTACAATGAAATGTGATTTGGAATATATAAATCCTTTTATTAATATTTAATGGAAAATTCCAAAGTAAAGTTTTCCAATTTAATATATTAGATTGGAATTCGATTTGATAATAATCGAAATGAGCTTTTGTGGAGGAAGACTGTTAATATATATGGAATTTAAAAGGCTTTGTCGTTATTCCATTTATATTGTTACTTAGATACAGAAATTGATATCGATTATATACTCATCTGTTTTCCGTGAAGATTCCATAACTAATGGAATGTGATTTGGGTTTATCGTGAGCTTTGTTTTAAATGACATTAGTTCTTTAACCCAGTTAAAGATAGGATTACATGTCTAACATTGTATTTCAAACTGTATGGTTGATCTATGCTAAATATATATTTGTTTGGTTGCGGAGAATTTATTCTCTTGCTTAACACCCTTCTTTAAGACGTACGAGTTTAGAGGTTATATATCGGCATAAATCAATAGTACCTTGTAGATTGCCGATGTGACATATTTGACTTCCCAAAGTTAAATAATCATTAATATTTATTTTTGGGAAGATTAAAACTAAGTGGAGTTTTAATGAATCTTTAATTAGATTGAAATGCAAATGTGATAATTTAAATTATCAATTTGGGAAATGATCGAGAGTGGAGTATCACCAGTTTTGCTCCAAGCGATAGTTAAATCTTTAATTAGATTTGAACGGGAAATGGTAATTAATTTTACCGATAACACCGTGGTGTTAGATATGAAGTATTACCAGTTTTGCTTCATGGGATGAATAGGTTGGGATTGATAAATAAAATAAATGATTACTTCGGTAAGGATCGCAAATCCCGACTAGTTTGGATAAACCTTAATATGGTTTAAAATTGATATCCAAAGGAAGATTAAAGAATAAATTTAACAGAATTTATCTTTGATAAAATTTATGGGAACCTTTCCCAAAGTATAAGAATATTTGAATAAAATAATATTTTGGATTGGAATAAGTTGTATGTTGTGTTTTTATAGCACTTGTTATTATATACGCGAGTTATTCAGAAAGGTCGGGTTTATACCCGTTCTGAATAACTAATTCGACAATAAGACGACGTTGAAGATGGTGGTTGAAGACCAGAGGTCTTCACATCGTTTGGAGGATTACTGATGTTCTGATTGGGCTGTACACCCAAGACAAGGTAATAAGTGGTGATCGTCCAGATGTACTTGAAGATCAACCGGATATGCAAGGACCTCTCTCTTGTATTGGACATAGGACGAGGAATGAGGTGCCTCCGGTTTTGTTCAGACCAAGAACAAACTTGTAAATGGATGTGTTTCTGACATTGGATTTTATTCTGTGTTGATTGATCTCTATTAAATACATATCTTTTTGGTGGCGGAGAATGTATTCTCTTGCTTAACACCCTTCTCTAAGACGTACGAGCTTAGAGGTTATATATTGATAGACATCAGTCGCATGGAGTGAATTTCCTGTGTGGCATGCTGAGATGCAAATGATCAAGGCTTCTGTTGAAAAGCAGAGTCTTGTGGTTGATGATCAAAGCACGACCTTAAAGAACATAGCTTTGTGTTTAGTGTTAAATCGCGAGCCTCACACCTCGGTATGAGTCAAAAACGAGATCGAGCCGTTGGGAGAACATGACGTTTCTTTCTAGCTGTGGGTGGTGTCATGTTATGTAGCCTAGACATCTATATTCTTTACCTATATGTATGATGGATAGCGAGGCACCTCAGATATATCGGTTACTACGGAGCCGATGGATAGGTCCGATAGGACCGGGAAACGTGTGTTCAGGAATTGCCAATCCTCAAACATAAGAGAGGACCGGCCCAACCGCTCCAAGGGTTGCCCAGAGTGTGTGGTCCTGAGACATTTGCTATTGTGTCTTGAAGCGGTGGGGAGCCATCCCTGGCCTTGACTCATAGATGGAATCCAATTTCCAATACGTGACATTTGGGTTTTCATTGTAGAGCCTTATATGGCGACATAGTAGGATGAGGTACTATGCCATCTATGATTGATACATTTATATTTGAAGTTGTTTTATACACTTCAAACTTATAATAGTATCAAAATGATTTGTTTTAAACATACCAAGCATGTTTGGCTATTATAAGGGAAAACTCTATCCTCCGGCTTGCGTTGCGTTGTGTGTGTAACAACCCGGAAATGCGAGCCAGTTTAAAACTTTTATTTTGGCAATTATAACGAATTTTGAATATTTAAAATGAATTATTTTAAATGATATCGACGAGAAAATTTATTTTGAATGGAATTCGAACGAATATATTTATATAAATCGTCGTTAGAATATAATATTTATTTTAAATTATAAAAGGAATTGAAAATGGCACGGTAGTTCGATAATTCGAGTTCAAACTTCAAATGAACGTACCGGGTTCAAAATAAACCGGATTTTAGCGAAACAAAAAATATTTGAATCTATTTGTGAATATCTTTCCAAAGAATCCGAAAGATTGGAATTTCATAGCAGGAATCAAAAGATATGTCTAGTTGAAATTTCAGAATAGTCACTATGGAATATTAGCCCTTAAAAATAGCCATTTTGCAAATGACATCGGTTTTCGACGAAACCACTTTTGTTGGATCCGTGATGTCAAATTATTGCTAGATTCCAAATTTCATAATTTTCCGATTCAATATGTGAGCGTGGCAAAGGAAAACGCGTTTGACCAGTTTCAGTTGATTTGAATCGACTGGAAAATGGCCATTTTTCAAACGGTCTCAGAATTCAACGAAAATAGTTTTGTAAGGACTGTATCGTCAATACGAAGCTAGAAAATATTTTTTTGGAATTTTTCGAGTTAGTATGTGACCCCGGTAATATGAAATGTACGTTTAAAATTCAATATAGTTATTTAAATGTAAATTTGACGAAAACTAATTGTAACGATCGAATCAGCCAACGATACATATCCCATTGAGTTCGGAATGGGGGTAATTAGCTAGGGATGACAGTCGTTAGGTTCGAAAAGGAGTTTGAATGAAAAGTCAACTCTTATAGAAAGAAAATAAAATAAAATTATTAATATAAAATATTTAAACACTCCTCCCTCTCTATTTCTCTCTCACTCACTTCATAAATCAATTTCAGATAAAATAAAATAAAAAAAAAGGGAAAAAGGGGAAGACGCCGTTGCCCTTCGCCAGCACGCCACCGCCCATCGTCACCCTCCTCAAAGGCGCCGCACTGCCTCTGCCATGCATCTCCCCTTACCTCGCCGAACCTTCCCCTCTATCGTCCTTCCTCTTGCCCTCTTCACGAACCCACCATGAAACCTCACTCATCCGATCGCCCCCTAGCCCACCCCATGAGCCGCCGACGCCCGCCTGTTTCCCCCACCCCAGTCGACGACCGACGCAGCCAAAACCCCCCACTGAGATCCGCGAGCTCAAGAACCACCCTAGATCCGTCGCCTCGCCTCCCACCTGAGCGCATTGCCGTCGTCGAAGATCCAGAAGCAGATGTCGTCCCTGAAACCCTTCCCGAGCAGCTCAGCACCCCTGTCACTGACAAAGATCCGACCTTTAACGACAAAGAGGTGAGTTTTTATAATACAAACTTTATTTTCAGCTTTATATGACTTTAAAAATATAATTTTTAATAAGTATAAAGTTATATTTATGAATGCAAATAAAGTTCGAATCTTTATATAGAAAAAGTTTGAATTTTTATATAGAAAAGGCTTGGATTTTTATGTAGAGGAGGTTTCGATTTTTAACAAAATAAAGACGAGATTTTGATTTCAAAGAACTAATGATTTTATTTCAAAGGAGTATAGATTTTTTTTATTTAAATTAAATATATAGATTTTTGCGACAATGAAGTTATAATTTTTATTATCCATAATGAGTTATAAAGATTTGATTTTGAAAGGAAAACGAAGCTTGATTTATATCATAGAAAAGTAATGATTTTTAACATTATAAAGGCTTGATTTTTATTCATATGAAAGGGCGAGAAAGGTGGAATTTTTATATATATTTTAACAAAGGAAAAATGGGATTTTTATATTTACAAAGATTCGATTTTTAATTTATAAAAGATGAAATTTTTACTTACCTAAAGTTTAGACTTTTATTTATACGAAGTTTAGACTTTTAAAAATGTAAAGAGGAGATTTTTAGTAATTTAAAAATATGATTTTTATATAGGTATGATAATAAAAATATGATTTTTATTCATGTAGAATAATAAAAATATAATCTTTATTAGGAGAAGAGCAATAAGAAAATATAATTCTTATAACGAAGTGAAGATAAAAATCTAATTTTTTATATATATGCAGTGAAGATAAAAGTTCATTTTCTATATATATGAAGTGGAAATAAAAATATAATTTTTATACATGAAGTGATAATATAAAAATGCGATTTTCATATATGTAGCGTATGCGGACAACGAAAGTGACAAGAGGAGAACAATGAAGATTTTCTACATATGAAGAGTCGTGGCGTTTGGATTAGCTTTGGTGAGAACTTCTCACTTTAAATCTTCTTTTCTAGTTAAATATATATATATATATATACTAGGATGCAGACGGTGTTTAGTAGCACCCGACACCCGTCGTCCACAGACCATGGATGGCTTGTATGCTTGATTGTTTGTTGTGGTGAAAATTGATTATGTGATGTGGAATAAAATAAAATATTTATATAGTTAAAAATATTATATCATTAAAAATATAATTTTTAACGTGAATGTGAATAAATAAATATTCATTTACAAACCGGACAGTTTGTTTATGTACACCTATTTGAAGGACGTTGATTGGGACGATAAATTTTACACATCGCCCAACTGCACAAATAAAATCTATGTTTGATTGTTTGAAACCGCACACGGGTATTGCGATGATATTTGACGTACACTAATCCCAATTATTTAGTTGTATGTCGATCGATTGGTCGACAGACGGTGTGAGCGTTAGTTATTTATATTTGATGCTTATACAGTTGTGAGGTACACTTTGGATGACGGTTGATTGTTTATCGTTGCTATTATATACATGTGTTGTATGGAATCCATGTAATTAACATTTTATGGTAATTGATTGGGCCTCATTCCAATTTATAAAATAAAGAATATTATACAATATAGGTTGATGTGTTGACCGTACTCATTCGTTGAGATTAGTCATGTGTTGAATGAAACAATTTAACAAAAAAATATTACAACTTTATCATATATAAAATTAGAAACTAACTAGAAAATAGATAAGATGAGTGGTCTCTTGGGTATTGATCTGATGTTGGTTTCGGCCTTCGGGGTTAATATTTAGGGGATCGTTCCCTTACTAATTTACGGTTGGAGTCTGATTTGAAATCAAACGATAGATACCGTAATTTTATAAAATATATTGAATAACAAAAATAGTCACATGTGGACAATACTCATTTGTTGAGATTAGTCAAGTGTTGAAATATATATTCATTTGTTGAATAGAATAACGAAGTTATTGAAAAATATAAAGCCGTGTTGATTAGAGATGCGTTATTTTGACGCGAACGATAATTTATCGATTATATTCGGATTAAATTGAATAAAAAATGAATTCGAATTGAATTGAATATAATATGAATTCGAATTGAATTGAATAGAAAACGAATTCGAATTGAATTGAATATAAAGCGAATTCGAATTGAATTGAATTGAAATTTGAATTGAATAGAATTTAAAACAAATTTATAAGGAGAAATTCAATTTTGACTTGAATTTGAGAGGGAGATTGAAATTGAATTGAAACGAATTTAAAACGATTTATAAAATTCGTTTTAAAAAGGTAATCGACGAAATATATATTATATATATGATATAATGGCCTGAATAGAACGCATCGCGCTGCGGCAGTTCGTGAATTTCGACCATTAATTTTGAACGGACATTACGAGAGATCCGACCGTCGGATTATCCTAAAACCGGAACCGTTGGGTTTGTATCGAAAATAACTTTCTAACGAATATTAGAAATTTGAAATCTAATGGTTGGATTTGGAGATACGTCCAAATCAAATTTTGAAAAGGTCGCTGTAAGTGCAGTTCGATGGCCGTTGATGGAAATCGACTGTACGGGCCTTGATAAAATTAGTAAAAATAGTAATAATTTGGGTAAAATCAAAAGAAATGATTTGGGAAAAATTGGGATGAAAAACTCCATATTTGAAAAGATAAAAATTGATTTTTATCGAAATGAACTAGTTTTGAACTAAAATTAAAACCCATTTATTTTTAAATAAATAAATTTGATTTGAAATGGGTTTTAAATAGAATTGATTTGTGGGTTTATCGTGAAGGGTGTTTTAAATAACACTTGTTCTTTAACCCGATACTAAATAGAATGTGATTTGGGTTTATCGTGAACTGTGTTTAAAATGACATTAGTTCTTTAACCCAGTAAAAGGGAGTTTTAATGAATCTGTAATTAGATTGAAATGTGAATTAATAATGAAAATTATCAAATTTGGAAAGTGAGCGAGGATGGAGTATCACCAGTTTTGCTCCAAAGCGATAGTTAAATCTTTAATTAGATTTGAACGTGAAATGGTAATAAATTTTACCAATAACACCATGGTGTTAGATATGGAGTATTACCAGTTTTGCTTCATGGGATGAATAGGTTGGGATGGGGAAATAAAATAAAATAAGTACTTCGGTGTGGTTCGCTAATCCCGGCTAGCTTGGAAAACCATAATTCGGTTTGAAATGACATCCAATGGAAGATTAAAGAATAAATTTTAAAGAATTTATTTTTGATAAAATTAATGGGGACCTTTCCCTAAGAATTGAAATTTAGAAACTAGCTGTAGGTTAGTTAAGAAGAATGGTTTCCTGGGTATTGATCTGATGTTGGTTTCGGCCTTCGGGGTTAATATTTGGGGAATTGCTCTCTTACTGATTTACGGTTAGTGACTAATGAATTGGAATGAGGCGTATGTTGTGTTTGTGTAACATTTGTTTTTAATATACGCGGGTTGTTCGGAAAGGTCGGGTTTATACCCATTCTGAATAACTGATTCGACGATAAGTCGAAGATGATGGCGGTGGTCGAAGACCGGAAGTCTTCACATCGTTTGGATAATTACTGATGATCCTGATTGGGCTGTACACCCAAGAGGAGGGAAATAGTTTGTGGTCGTCCAGACGTACTTGGAGATCGATGGATATGCGAGGAAAGTGCCTCCGGTTTCGTTCAAACCCAGAACGAATTTATAAATGGATTGTGTGTCCGACATTGGATTTTATTCTATGTTGATTGATTTCTGTTAAATATATATCTGTTTGTCGGCGGAGAATTTATTCTCTTGCTTAACGCCCTTCTCTGAGACGTACGAGCTCAAAGGTTATATATCGATAGATATCAGTCGCATAGCATGAACTGCCTGTGTGGCACGCTGAGATGCAATGATCAAGGCTTTTGTTGTAAAGCAGAGTCTTGTGGTTGATGATCAAAGCACGGCCTACGTGGCGTAGCTTTGTGTATAATGTGAATTCGCGAGCCTCACACCTCGGTATGAGTTAAAAACGGGATAAGGACTGCGGGGAGAGCACGACGTTTCTTTCTAGCTTTGGTGGTGTCAGTGACTTTCCAGCCCTGACATTTATATACTTTTCACATATGTGGTTGTTCGATGAGGCGCCTCGATTTTAGGTCTGTAAGGACCGGGAAACGTGTGCTCGGGAATACTAATCCACTAACGTAAGTGTGGACCGGCCCTAAATGTAACACCCCGTAATTCTGTTAATATTAATATTCACAGATTAAAGAATAACTAATCTCAGATGTGAGAATTGTGGGAAACGGGTTGCGCCATTGTGTTCATCTAGGAATTCTGGTTGAAATAGAGTCCGAGTTTGCGTGAATTGGACTTCGTATGAAGAAGTTATGGCCATCGGAAGTTTCAGAAAATTCAAAACAGCTCGCAGGAAATTTAAAATTCAAACTGAAAGTGTAGAAGCGGGCTGGGCGGGAAAAATTCCCGCCCAGGCAGGTCGACTAGGGAGTCAACACTAGTGTCGACCTCCCCCCACCAGGTCGACTATAGTGTCGACCTGCCCCCCCCCCCCCCCCCCACCCCCTAGGTCGACTATAGTGTTGACCTGGGTGTCGACCTGGTCAGTCGGCTAGGGTTTTGACTGAGCCCAATCTTGAGCTGCTGATGTGTCTTTAGGTCTGAGTTGGAAAATTAAACGGTTCAGGTTAGTTCTGAGTTGATCTGACGATCTAAATAAACCCTAAACTCTATAAATACCTAGGTAGTCTCTCACCCTAATTCATATGAAAAATAAAATAGCTACCGTCATACCGCCGCCATGGAACTCAGTCTAGCCGCCAACTAAGAAGGAAGAAAAGCTAATCAAATTCTAATTCTACTCAACTCTAAAGCAAAGCAAGACTCTCTTTTCTTCTCTAAATTGTGAGTATGATGATCTTAACAAGATTATTGTTAAATTAATTAGAATAGGTCATGAATGGATTATGAGTAGATGATGTGAATTGTCATATATGTTGTTGTAAACCTTATACTATCATGTATGTTATAAATTCTATGCTATGTGGTGATGATATCCTATATGTTGTAATCATGCTATGATGATGTTATGTATGTTGAGAGTTTCTATGCTAAGTTGTGATGAATCATACATATTAAAAAAAAAGCCATGATGTTGTTATCTATGCTAATTAGTTCATGTTAATCGAATCATGATGTTGGTATTACTTGGGCTATATTGATCTATATGACAAATCACATATGCAAGTTTAGGTTGATTAGTAAAAGTTATGAACATATGCCATGACATCTATTATGACATCTAGAATTATGCTATGACATATGTGAAATTCTATGCTAGTTCACACCATCATTATGTTGCTTAAAACCCCATATGCAAGTTTATACATAAATTTGGGTTATGATCATATCATGTAAATTGTGCCATTTAACAAGTTGACACCTTTAGATCCTTAACATGTGTAGTTAATGCAAGTTCACCCCTATTATGATTAGATTCATTTTAATTAGCTATATGTTGTGATAATTTATTTTTGTGCTATGTGTTAGACTATTCGAGTCTAACATATATTCTGCGTTGAATAAGCGAACGTATAAACGTGGGGTAGGGGTAATATTAAGGATTTAATAATAAGAAGTTGGGGTGCAATTGATAATATTTTGCATGCCATGAGTGGATGACCATAATTGAGTCAATTATGGGCATCATTAAAATTGGAGTTAATTAATAATTTGAATAGGGAATTATTAAATGAGACGACCCGAATTCCCGTTCTCACGGAAACAAGGTTATCTTTGGAATATAACACAGAAACATATAATAGCAGAACAGAATTAAATAAATACACCAGAATGAACAACAAAATATACTGGATAAAAGTAATCATCAGAGTTACACAGTATACAGGATCTTACTTAGTACAAATACAGTTCAGCTATACATAAATGTCTACAGCGGAAATAAACAAAATATGTACAATAGGAGCTGAACAGCATAAAAAGAAATAAATGATAGAATCCATCTTCAGCTCCAGCTATCCAGAAAGAACCAGCTAAACCTGAATACAAGGCTGCCCGTGTCGAAAAAGGGGCACCCGAGTTTGAGAGTGAAACAAACTACGAGTCAGTCATGGGACTGGTATGAGAAATCTACTCAACACATATATATAATTTGGCTAATCACAGGACCACGCCACTTTCGTGGAACGGGTTTACTCCATTGGATTGCCAGTGCTTTAAAACAAATCTTTCTTTTAAACATCGCTATGCTTTTTATAAAAATGAAGCCGTTATAAGACTCAGTTCCCATCACACAATGCAACGCAAACCGGAGGATAGAGTTTTACCTCATAACGGCCAAAATATGATTGATACGAAACAAACAAAGGGCATTTGATATTATTATTAGTGTTAATATGTTTTGAAAACAATTTCAAATCATAACTATCAATCATAGACGACATGGGTACCATATATCATGTCGCCATATATATATACAATCAAAACCGCACGATCACGTATTTGGAAATTGGATTTCCGTCATGAACCAAGGCAAAAGATAGTCCTTACCGAATTCGAGACAATCTAGCCCATGTCTCAGGCCCAGACTCAGGTGGGCCCTTGGATCGTCAGGGCCGGTCCACCGATGTGGATTATTATGCCTGAACACTACGTTTCTCCGCCCTTTGGGGCGTAAACGAGCCAATGAATGACTCCATCGGACCCGGATCGTCCGACCAAACCGAGGCGCCTCGCAACAGCAACAACCACATAGGTGAAAAGTATATAAATGTCAGGGCTGGTAGGTCACTGACACCACCCTAGCTAGAAAGAAACGCATGCCCTCCCTGAGGTCCTTCTCCCGTTTTAGGTTCATACCGGGGTGTGAGGCTCGCGAATTCACGTTATACACAAAGCTACGCCACACAGGCGGTGCTTTGATCATCACCACAAGACTTTGCTTTTCAACAGAAGCCCTAATCACTGCATCTTAGCATGCCACACAGGCAATTCACGCCATGCGATTGATGTCCATCGATATACAACCTCTGAGCTCGTGCGTCTCAGAGAAGGGCGTTAAGCAAAAGAATAAATTCTCCGCCGCCAAACAGATGTATATTTAACAGAGATCAATCAACACAGAATAAAATCCAATGTCGGACACACAGTCCATTTACAAGTCCGTTCTGGGTCTGAACGAAACCGGGGGCACTAAATACCTCGCAAACCCATCGATCACCACGTACGTCTGGACGATCACCACTCATTATCCATATTTCGGGATGCCTCCCAATCAGGACCTCGGTTACCATCCAAACGAGGTGAAGATCTCCGGTCTTCGACCATCGTCTTCATCTTCGACTTTCAATCGTCGGTCAATTATTTGAAATGAGAATTAACTCGGCCTTCTCAAATAATTCACGTATATTTAGAATTTCAAATCAATTTATTTCAATGGTTAAATTATTCGACAACACCAATTGTGTTCTTTTAATGTAATTTTCACACCAAACACATTCAACCATCAAATACAACATAAATCAAGCAAATTCAGTTTATTTCTATTCCATATTGCTTATGATATTTTATAACTATTTATCGCTATTTTTATTTATTTTAAAATAGTCAATTTATTCAAAACGACGCTTCGGGCCATAAGACGGCCGTGGCGCTGTTTTTCTTCAGAATTGATTTACACATATCTGAAAATCTAACCGTTGGATCTTCACAAAGTTTACATCATTAGAAAGGTCTTTTCAAAACGAATCCAACGGTTCCAGTTTCGGGAAAATCCGACGGTCGGATCTCCCGGTACAATCGTTTGAAGTTTCGATTTCAAAATACGAACTGCAGCGTCGTTATTCGATTAAATATATAATTATATTTATATATATATAAATATAATCGCTTCTGGCGCTGTTTTTCTTCAGATTTGAATTAAACATTCCAGACAATCCAACCGTTGGATTTTTACAAGGTTGGTGCCGTTGGAAAGATATTTCCAAGGCGAACCCGACGGTTGAGATTTCGGGAAAATCCAATGGTCGGATTTCCCGCACTAGTCGTTTGAAATCACGGTCTCAAAATACGAACTGCACGGCTTCGTTTCGTTTTAATTTTATTTATATTTATATATTTATATAAATATAGTTCATTCAATGATTTCAATATCGTTTTCACTTCAAAAAAATTTCTAACACCTTAAAATTTTGGAAAATTTCGCCATAACCTCCCCTGCACCGGGAGCATCGGGAAATTGCAAATAGCGTTCCCGGTCCTTCTAATCTCAAAAAGAAAAAACCAAGCGGCTAGCCAACAGGCTCATAAAATCATCACCCAAACAAAGCAGTAAATGTGTACCTATTTGTCGGGCACAAAATTTTATTCCTCTTCTCTAGCCCCTTTGCTATAACCTGTTCAATAAATATGCATGTACATATATACACAGTTCTTATCATTTATCATTTTCTATTCGACTTCATATTTGATTTCTATTTGGTTTAAAAACACCATTCATTCTAATGTTACATAAATAGGTGCAAATCATTTCATTAGCTAATTAATGAATATTTCATCTCATATATGTTTATTTTGAACAAGAGGCTATTTTTAACACTTCACACTTCAACGATTTATGCATACAATAAAAATGTGATTTTTATTGTAAAACAATTCATTTCAAAACACTATCTTTCTATATAGTTCATATAGGTGATAAAAATAGGATTTTTATCATCAACCAATTTATTTTAAAAACGAGATTATTTTACACAATTCATATAGTCGATAAAAGGTGATTTTTATTATCAAACAATTTATTTTAAAATATGAATACCATTCAACACATGAATTTCTAATCAACGAATGAATATCAATTCAACACATGAATGTTTTCTATAGTTTCTATATATAGATAAAAATGTGATTTTTATTATCAAACAATTTATTTCAAAATATGAATACCATTCAACACATGAATTTCTAAACAACGAATGAATATCAATTCAACACATGAATGTTTTCTATGGTTTTTATATATAGATAAAAATGTGATTTTTATTATCAAACAATTTATTTCAAAATATGAATACCATTCAACACATGAATTTCTAATCAACGAATGAATATCAATTCAACACATGAATGTTTTCTATAGTTTCTATATATAGATAAAAATGTGATTTTTATTATCAAACAATTTATTTCAAAATATGAATACCATTCAACACATGAATTTCTAATCAACGAATGAATATCAATTCAACACATGAATGTTTTCTATAGTTTCTATATATAGATAAAAATGTGATTTTTATTATCAAAAAATTTATTTCAAAATATGAATACCATTCAACACATGAATTTCTAAACAACGAATGAATATCAATTCAACACATGAATGTTTTCTATGGTTTTTATATATAGATAAAAATGTGATTTTTATTATCAAACAATTTATTTCAAAATATGAATACCATTCAACACATGAATTTCTAATCAACGAATGAATATCAATTCAACACATGAATGTTTTCTATAGTTTCTATATATAGATAAAAATGTGATTTTTATTATCAAACAATTTATTTCAAAATATGAATACCATTCAACACATGAATTTCTAATCAACGAATGAATATCAATTCAACACATGAATGTTTTTTATACAATGAATAAATATAGTTTAAGCAAATGAAAATAATTCAAACACACGAATATTATTCAAAATTTCGGCAGCATAACGGCAGGGTAGTTAAACCGGGACCGTCCCTAGTACGGCTCCTCGCTCTACCTTAAATCCTCGCGGTTTTTGACAATGGGGATCATGCATCTAGTTCGCAAGCAGGCGACATGTATATATTTATTTCATTTCCACAAACTAATCCTATGTGGTTTCAACCAAATATTTCTTAATCACAAGCGGGTATTTTTCAACCACAATCAACCAATATCAATCATAAACAATCCCAAACAACCATTCGCTATCAATCAATTTTCACAACAATTTCAATCAATAAATATCGTCCATGGTTTGTGGACGAGGGGCGTATATATATATATATATATATATATATATATATATATATATATATATATTTATATATAGCAATTCACTTTCATTTCACACATATATAATATTTTTAAATCAGAAATCTCACCAATAGCTATCCAACTTCACGACACTTCACTTAGAGAAATCTTCGCCTTTCTCGCTTTTTGTCGCTTTGTTGCCCGTATTCTCTACATATGTAAAAATCGAATTTTTACTATGTTATTCAATATATAAAAATCGAGTTTTGACGTCGCTATTCAATATATAAAAATATGATTTTTACTTCGACTTTCAATATATAAAAATATGATTTTTACTTCGACTTTCAATATATAAAAATATGATTTTTACTTCGACTTTCAATATATAAAAATATGATTTTTTACTTCGACTTTCAATATATAAAAATATGATTTTTACTTTTTAAAGTTCAAATCTTTTTTCATTCTAAAGCTCAAACCTTTTTCTCTTTGAAGTTAAAACCTTTTTCTTTTTAAAGTTTAAACCTTTTCTATTTAAAGTTCAAACCTTTTTCTAAAAATCAGTTTTTACTTTTATATAAAAAAATCAGTTTTTATCCTATTATAAAAAATCAGTTTTTATCCTATTATAAAAAATCAGTTTTTATCCTTTATAAAAAACCAGTTTTTACTTTCTTTTTTAAAAAATCAGAATTAAACCTTTTAAAATTAGTTTTGAAATCTTTTAAAATCAGTTTTGAAATCTTTTAAAATCAGTATTGAAATCTTTTAAAATCAGTTTTTATGTTCTAAAAAAAAACAGTTTTATAACTTCTTAAAAAAAAAAATCTAAAATCAGTTTTTAAATTCTAATTAAATCAGTTTTATAACTTCTTAAAAAAAATCTAAAATCAGTTTTTAAATCTTAAACAAATCAGTTTTTATAAAACAAAAACAAAAATAAAAATAAAATAACTAATTGCTCACCGTGGTATGCGAAGGGGAGGGAAGAAGAAGGAGCGTCGGCGGCAGGGTTTCGAGGGCTGTTCGGTGGTGTCGGCGGCAGGGCGTTCGAGGGTTGCTCGATGGTGTCGGAGGCGATGTCTCGAGGGGGGGGGTTGCTTCGGGGTCTTCGTCGGCGACTTCGAGACGAGGCGGCAGCTTCGAGGGTTAGGCGGCGGCTTCGATACGTTAGGGTTTTTTTTTTTTTTCGTTTCTGAATAATGAATCGGGGGGGGGCAAGCAGAAGAAAAGGGGGGGGAATTAAAGTAATATATATATATATATATATTTTTATTTTTTTATTATTATTTAATTATTTAATTTTGCAAAAAGGTTGACTTTTACATACGACCTCGAAACGAGGCCTACCGCCTGTCGTCCATAGCGTTTTACCCCCATTCCGAACACAATGGGATATGTATCGCTAGCTGATTTGATCGTTACAATTAGTTTCCTTTTGAATTTTCATTTAAATCCTTATATTGAATTTTAAACGTACATTTCAAATTACCGGGGTCACATACTAACTAGAAAAATTCCAGAAAAATATTTTCTAGCTTCGTATTGACGATA
This sequence comes from Allium sativum, assembly GCA_030737875.1. NCBI lineage: Eukaryota > Viridiplantae > Streptophyta > Magnoliopsida > Asparagales > Amaryllidaceae > Allium > Allium sativum. Next base: position 623,428,917 of record CM060910.1, read on the forward strand.
CGGTCCTAACAAAACTAGTTTCGTCGAATTCTGAGACCGTTGGAAAAATGGCCAATTTCCAGTCGATTAAAATCAACTGAAACTGGTCAACCGCGTTTTCTTTTGCCATGCTCACATATTGATTCGAAAAATTATGAAATTTGAAATCTAGCAATAACTTGACATCCCGGACCCAACAAAAGTGGTTTCGTCGAAATCCGAGGTCATTTGCAAAATGTCCATTTTTAAGGGCCTGAATTCCATAGCGACTATTCAGAATTTTCAACTGGACATATCTTTTGATTCCCGCTATCAAATTTTGATTTGTCGGATTCGTTGGAAAGATATCATCAATTAGATCCTAATGATTTTGGTTTCACTAAAATCCGGATTGTTTTGCACCCGGTATATTCAATTGAAGTTTGAAATCGAATTATCGAACCACCGCGCCATTTTCAATTCTATATATAATTATAATTAATTATATTCATTTTCAAATGTCGATTCAAACTCAGTTTTCATCGCCATTATTTAAAATATTTATTTTAAATATTTAAAATCCATTATTTTAGCCAATTTAAAAATTTTTAATTGGTTCAGATTTTTTGGGTCGTTACAATCTCCCCCACTTAAAACTTTTCGTCCCCGAAAAGGAACAAAGTCGAAAGTGGTTTGATAAATCTACAATCACACAACACAACAACCAATCCAATTGTTTCTAACCTTTCAAAAATATACTAATCTATTTTCATACTCCTTAAAAATCATTCAGACCATATAATTAAAAGTGTATATCTATGAAAAGAAAATATCAATAGAGTAGAGAATTGAATGGTAATGCAAAGTATGGTAAATGTACCTTGCACCGGAGTCAATCAGAGATATCTACTCGGCATCTGGGATAAGCTTTCTGAATGCTCTCCTCAGTTTCCCAAGTACAATCTCGCGGATCTCCACTCCATTGCACTTTGACTAAGTGAACCTTCTTGTTCCTCAGTTCTTTGGTTTCTTTGCCGATAATCTTTAGGGGCTCTCGCCTCACGGCTAATTCTGGAGTAATTTCAATGTCCTGTTGAGCTGCTTCTTCCACGATCAAGTCTGGATCATGAACGTGCTTTTGAAGTTGAGATATATGAAATACATCATGCACTCCAGGCAACCAGTCTGGCAATTTAACTTTATATGCGAGAGTCCCAATCCGTTCCAGAATAGGAAACGGACCAATGAATTTGGGTGCCAACTTTCCAGTTTTACCGAATCGGATAACTCCTCTCATCGGCGATACTTTCAAATATACATAGTCACCAACTTCAAAGGATATATCTCTTCTTCTTCTATCGGCATAGCTCTTTTGTCGGCTTTGAGCGGCGAATAATCGTTTCTTAATAAAATCGACTTTGTCGGCAGCTTCTCGAATCATATCAGGACCCAACACAAGTCTATTTCCAGGCTCGACCCAACAAGCAGGAGATCGGCACGGTCTACCATACAATGCTTCGAATGGCGACATTGTCAGGCTTGCCTGATAGCTGTTGTTATAAGAGAATTCAGCCAAATGCAGATGGTCTTCCCATGATCCACCGAAATCTAGAACACAAGCCCGCAATAGATCTTCTAAAATGCGATTCACCCTCTCAGTCTGACCGTCTGTCTGAGGATGATAAGCGGTGCACAAGTTTAACTTCGTTCCTAGCTCGACTTGAAATGCTTCCCAGAATTTGCTAGTGAATATTGTATCTCTATCACTGACTATACTGAGCGGCACTCCATGTAGTCTAACTATTTCCCTGAAGTATATCTGCGCCAGGCTGTGAGCGGTTCTGTTTGATCTGACAGGTATAAAATGGGCGGTCTTCGTGAAACGATCTACGATCACCCAAATACTGTCATTTCCTTTTCTTGTTCTGGGCAAACCATCAATGAAATCCATGGAGATATGTTCCCACTTCCAGCCAGGAACTTCCAGTGGTTGTAACAATCCAGCCAATTTTTGTTGGTCGCTCTTGACTAGCTGACAAGTAGGGCATCGGCTGACATATAAAGAAATGTCCCTTTTCATCGACTTCCACCAGAAAGTGCGTTTGATGTCATTATACATTTTGCTTACTCCCGGATGGATACTGAGTTTTGACTTGTGGCATTCATCCAGTACTTCCTTTCGAAGTTCAGGAATGTTAGGAACGCATATTCGACCTTTGAGCCTTAGAATCCCCTCATTATCAACTTGAAAACTCGAGGGTTCGCCTTGTTGAATTATCCCTCTGATCTTCTGAATGAAGTGATCATCCTCCTGAAGAGCAGATATCTTATCTAGCAATGAAGTCGTGATGATAAAACTGGCGATCATTACATTCTTTCGGCTTAATGCATCGGCCACGACATTGGCTTTTCCTGGAGTATATATAATTTCAAAGTCATATGCTGCAAGAAACTCCAGCCAACGCTGTTGCCTCAAATTCAGGTCTTTCTGAGTGAACAGATACTTTAACGACTGGTGATCTGTAAACAGTTCAAATCTCTCGCCCAGAAGATAGTGTCTCCAGATTTTCAAAGAGAATATGATAGCCAATAACTCAAGATTATGAGTTACATAGTTTTTCTCGTGCGGTTTCAGTTGACGGCTAGCATAAGCAATCACTTGGCCTCTTTGCATTAACACTGCTCCAAGGCCTTCTCTAGACGCATCAGTCCAGACTTTTAGATCTTGGTTGCCATCAATGATGGTTAACACTGGAGTTGTCGTCAATCTTAACTTTAGCTCTTCGAAAGCCTCCTCACTCTCTTGAGTCCATTTGAACTTAGAATGCTTCTTTGTAAGCTTCGTTAAGTGACCAGATATCTTCGAAAAGTCTTTAACGAACTTTCGGTAATAGCTAGCCAATCCGAGAAAACTGCGGACTTCAGTGGGACTACTAGGCTGTTTCCAGTTCTGAATAGCTGTGATTTTGCCTGGATCCACAGCGATTCCATCTTTCGATACGACATGGCCCAGAAATTTTACTTCATCTTGCCAGAAGATACACTTGGAAAATTTGGCTTTTAATACATTCCGTCTGAGAATTTCCAAAACCTGTTCCAGATGCTTTTCATGTTCGGCCTTTGATTTAGAGAAGATTAGAATATCGTCAATAAAAACCAGAACAAATTTATTCAATACTCCTCTGAATACTCGGTTCATTAGATCGACGAAGTAAGCTGGAGCGTTACATAAGCCGAACGGCATTACTAACCACTCGTAGAATAAGTCGGGGCCTCTGAACGCTGTCATTGGAACACACTCTTCGGCAATTCGAAGTTGATGGAATCCTGTAGCTAGGTCCATTCGTGAAAATACTTGTGCGCCATTTAATCGATCCAACAAATCATCTATTCGTGGCAATGGATATTTATTCTTTATGGTCTGTTTGTTCAGATCACGATAATCCACACATAGACGTAGAGTACCGTCAGATTTTGGGACAAATACCACTGTTGCACCCCAATCAGAGAAACTAGGCCTGATTAGACCCTTCCACACTAGCTGTCATGTTTGATTGTCTAATTTTTCCTTCTCTTTCAAGGACATTCTTCGGATAGCATGAACTACTGGCCTTGCATTCGGAATTAAAGCAATCTTGAAATCTATTTCTCTTTGCGGAGGTAAGCGAACAACTTCTTCGAACACATCCGCGTAGTTCTTGACGACAGGAATGTCTTTGATGAGGTCGGGAATATTCTCTGCGACTTCAGGAACATTTTCAATTTGGGCTGGAGAAACATTCAAAGCTGCCCAGAAGTCCGTCCTATTAGCATCCTGACCTTCACAGGGAATGGTTATATAATCGCCTGATTTAATCTTAGCTCTAACAACCCTCTCGGCGCATCTAACCTCTGCTTCATATTTGGTTAGCCAATCCAATCCCAGAATAAGATCGAATTCATCAAAATTCATGACGACAGAGATAATAGGGAATTTATAGCGAGAAAAAGAGACGGGTACTGCACAAACCCAACTGAGATTGATAGAACCTCCGACCGGATTCTGGACAGTCATTGGTTCCTTGAGCTTCCTCAAGTTCAAATCAAGTTTCTTAGCGGCACCCTTAGAAATGAAGCTTCGGGACGCGCCTGTGTCAAACAATACTTTAACTGGAATGTTACTGACAGTAAGCGTTCCTTCTAAAACATCAGATCTTCCTTGACTTGCTGAGGGATCAGAAGTTTCTGCCACTTCATTTACTTGAACCACATTGGTCCTTTTTAACAGCCAGCAATTCTTCGCGATATGCCTAGGCTGGTGGCACCTGTGGCATCCTCTGCCCTCATGAACCCTTTTAACAGATTTAGATACTTCCTTCTTTTGCTTCTTTAAAGATTTGCATTTTCCTTGCAAATGCCCCTGCTTATGGCAGTTATTGCATATGGCCGTCGTTACTGGTTCCTTCTCAGATTTAGCCCTTTTTCTCTTGGCACTGGGCTCCTTACTGGCTTCAGGAATATCAGTTTCCGACTTTTTTTTGTCACTAGAACAGACTTATCCTTCGTCGCATAACATTCCTTTCTTATGGAGATCTTCATACTGATAAGCCATGTATATCATTTCTGGAAAAGGAAGCTTCACATGCCCCAATACCTTATTCTGGTATTTCCTTTGAAGCCCATGAATAAATCTCAGATTTTTCCTCTTCGGATTTTGAATTAGATGAGGGGAAAAGTGAGAAAGTTCATTGAATTTCTTATGATATTTTGGGATGGTCATGTCTCCTTGTATCAGATAAGAAAATTCATCACATAATTTCTCGGTTGCTTCGGGAGGAGTAAATCTTTGTAGGAAAATCACTTTGAATCTGTCCCAGGTGATATCACCTTCTGGATTATTTCTGATGATTGATTCCCACCAGATTAAAGCTTCTTCTTTGAGCGCCCAAGATGCTACTAACCGTTTCTGGTCATCTCTCAGCTGGATATGCTCAAAGATTCTCTCGACAGAACTCATCCAAGCTTGAGTTTGAATAATAGATTCATTGCCCGAGAATTGTGCTCCACCCAGATTTTGGTATCTCTTGAATAGAGCCTCTAGATCGGGTTCTGTATTCCTTCTGTTTCTGGCACTCATTTTTCTAGTACTTCTGCAATTAGCAGATCAAGTGTCAGGTCACAGAAAAGGTATTTTAAAACATAGAAACACATACTTCAATGTAAATGTGTCTATCAAGGTGTAATTTCATTCTGCTTTACTCATACTAGGATATTACTGATCCTATCTGTATAGAGTTATCCATCCTAGAACACTACTGGTTCTATTTCTGACGAGTTCGTTCAAATGTTATATTCCAGAACTAAGCTTAACCAAAGCTCTGATACCACGATGAGACGACCCGAATTCCCGTTCTCACGGAAACAAGGTTATCTTTGGAATATAACACAGAAACATATAATAGCAGAACAGAATTAAATAAATACACCAGAATGAACAACAAAATATACTGGATAAAAGTAAGAGTTACACAGTATACAGGATCTTACTTAGTACAAATACAGTTCAGCTATACATAAATGTCTACAGCGGGAATAAACAAAATATGTACAATAGGAGCTGAACAGCATAAAAAGAAATAAATGATAGAATCCATCTTCAGCTCCAGCTATCCAGAAAGAACCAGCTAAACCTGAATACAAGGCTGCCCGTGTCGAAAAAGGGGCACCCGAGTTTGAGAGTGAAACAAACTACGAGTCAGTCATGGGACTGGTATGAGAAATCTACTCAACACATATATATAATTTGGCTAATCACAGGACCACACCACTTTCGTGGAACGGGTTTACTCCATTGGATTGCCAGTGCTTTAAAACAAATCTTTCTTTTAAACATCGCTATGCTTTTTATAAAAATGAAGCTGTTATAAGACTCAGTTCCCATCACACAATGCAACGCAAACCGGAGGATAGAGTTTTACCTTATAACGGCCAAAATATGATTGATACGAAATAAACAAAGGGCATTTGATATTATTATTAGTGTTAATATGTTTTGAAAACAATTTCAAATCATAACTATCAATCATAGACGGCATGGGTACCATATATCATGTCGCCATATATATATACAATCAAAACCGCACGATCACGTATTTGGAAATTGGATTTCCGTCATGAACCAAGGCAAAAGATAGTCCTTACCGAATTCGAGACAATCTAGCCCATGTCTCAGGCCCAGACTCAGGTGGGCCCTTGGATCGTCAGGGCCGGTCCACCGATGTGGATTATTATGCCTGAACACTACGTTTCTCCGCCCTTTGGGGCGTAAACGAGCAAACGAATGACTCCATCGGACCCGGATCGTCCGACCAAACCGAGGCGCCTCGCAACAGCAACAACCACATAGGTGAAAAGTATATAAATGTCAGGGTTGGTAGGTCATTGACACCACCCTAGCTAGAAAGAAACGCATGCCCTCCCTGAGGTCCTTCTCCCGTTTTAGGTTCATACCGGGGTGTGAGGCTCGCGAATTCACGTTATACACAAAGCTACGCCACACAGGCGGTGCTTTGATCATCACCACAAGACTTTACTTTTCAACAGAAGCCCTGATCACTGCATCTTAGCATGCCACACAGGCAATTCACGCCATGCGATTGATGTCCATCGATATACAACCTCTGAGCTCGTGCGTCTCAGAGAAGGGCGTTAAGCAAAAGAATAAATTTTCCGCCGCCAAACAGATGTATATTTAACAGAGATCAATCAACACAGAATAAAATCCAATGTCGGACACACAGTCCATTTACAAGTCCGTTCTGGGTCTGAACGAAACCGGAGGCACTAAATACCTCGCAAACCCATCGATCACCACGTACGTCTGGACGATCACCACTCATTATCCATATTTCGGGATGCCTCCCAATCAGGACCTCGGTTACCATCCAAACGAGGTGAAGATCTCCGGTCTTCGACCATCGTCTTCATCTTCGACTTTCAATCGTCGGTCAATTATTTGAAATGAGAATTAACTCGGCCTTCTCAAATAATCCATGTATATTTAGAATTTCAAATCAATTTATTTCAATGGTTAAATTATTCGACAACACCAATTGTGTTCTTTTAATGTAATTTTCACACCAAACACATTCAACCATCAAATACAACATAAATCAAGCAAATTCAGTTTATTTCTATTCCATATCGCTTATGATATTTTATAACTATTTATCGCTTTTTTTATTTATTTTAAAATAGCCAATTTATTCAAAACGACGCTTCGGGCCATAAGACGGCCGTGGCGCTGTTTTTCTTCAGAATTGATTTACACATATCTGAAAATCTAACCGTTGGATCTTCACAAAGTTTACATCATTAGAAAGGTCTTTTCAAAACGAATCCAACGGTTTCAGTTTCGGGAAAATCCGACGGTCGGATCTCCCGGTACAATCGTTTGAAGTTTCGATTTCAAAATACGAACTGCAGCGTCGTTATTCGATTAAATATATAATTATATTTATATATATATAAATATAATCGCTTCTGGCGCTGTTTTTCTTCAGATTTGAATTAAACATTCCAGACAATCCAACCGTTGGATTTTTACAAGGTTGGTGCCGTTGGAAAGATATTTCCAAGGCGAACCCGACGGTTGAGATTTCGGGAAAATCCAATGGTCGGATTTCCCGCACTAGTCGTTTGAAATCACGGTCTCAAAATACGAACTGCACGGCTTCGTTTCGTTTTAATTTTATTTATATTTATATATTTATATAAATATAGTTCATTCAATGATTTCAATATCGTTTTCACTTCAAAAAATTTTCTAACACCTTAAAATTTTGGAAAATTTCGCCATAACCTCCCCTGCACCGGGAGCATCTGGAAATTGCAAATAGCGTTCCCGGTCCTTCTAATCTCAAAAAGAAAAAGAAAAAGCCAAGCGGCTAGCCAACAGGCTCATAAAATCATCACCCAAACAAAGCAGTAAATGTGTACCTATTTGTCGGGCACAAAATTTTATTCCTCTTCTCTAGCCCCTTTGCTATAACCTGTTCAATAAATATGCATGTACATATATACACAGTTCTTATCATTTATCATTTTCTATTCGACTTCATATTTGATTTCTATTTGGTTTAAAAACACCATTCATTCTAATGTTACATAAATAGGTGCAAATCATTTCATTAGCTAATTAATGAATATTTCATCTCATATATGTTTATTTTGAACAAGTGGCTATTTTTAACACTTCACACTTCAACGATTTATGCATACAATAAAAATGTGATTTTTATTGTAAAACAATTCATTTCAAAACACTATCTTTCTATATAGTTCATATAGGTGATAAAAATAGGATTTTTATCATCGACCAATTTATTTTAAAAACGAGATTATTTTACACAGTTCATATAGTCGATAAAAGGTGATTTTTATTATCAAACAATTTATTTTAAAATATGAATACCATTCAACACATGAATTTCTAATCAACGAATGAATATCAATTCAACACATGAATGTTTTCTATAGTTTCTATATATAGATAAAAATGTGATTTTTATTATCAAACAATTTATTTCAAAATATGAATACCATTCAACACATGAATTTCTAAACAAAGAATGAATATCAATTCAACACATGAATGTTTTCTATGGTTTTTATATATAGATAAAAATGTGATTTTTATTATCAAACAATTTATTTCAAAATATGAATACCATTCAACACATGAATTTCTAATCAACGAATGAATATCAATTCAACACATGAATGTTTTCTATAGTTTCTATATATAGATAAAAATGTGATTTTTATTATCAAACAATTTATTTCAAAATATGAATACCATTCAACACATGAATTTCTAATCAACGAATGAATATCAATTCAACACATGAATGTTTCCTATAGTTTCTATATATAGATAAAAATGTGATTTTTATTATCAAACAATTTATTTCAAAATATGAATACCATTCAACACATGAATTTCTAAACAACGAATGAATATCAATTCAACACATGAATGTTTTCTATGGTTTTTATATATAGATAAAAATGTGATTTTTATTATCAAACAATTTATTTCAAAATATGAATACCATTCAACACATGAATTTCTAATCAACGAATGAATATCAATTCAACACATGAATGTTTTCTATAGTTTCTATATATAGATAAAAATGTGATTTTTATTATCAAACAATTTATTTCAAAATATGAATACCATTCAACACATGAATTTCTAATCAACGAATGAATATCAATTCAACATATGAATGTTTTCTATACAATGAATAAATATAGTTTAAGCAAATGAAAATAATTCAAACACACGAATATTATTCAAAATTTCGGCAGCATAACGGCAGGTTAGTTAAACCGGGACCGTCCCTAGTACGGCTCCTCGCTCTACCTTAAAACCTCGCGGTTTTTGACAATGGGGATCATGCATCTAGTTCGCACGCAGGCGGCATGTATATATTTATTTCATTTCCACAAACTAATCCTATGTGGTTTCAACCAAATATTTCTTAATCACAAGCGGGTATTTTTCAACCACAATCAACCAATATCAATCATAAACAATCCCAAACAACCATTCGCTGTCAATCAATTTTCACAACAATATCAATCAATAAATATCGTCCATGGTTTGTGGACGAGGGGCGTATATATATATATATATATATATATATATATATATATATATATATATATATATATATAGCAATTCACTTTCATTTCACACATATATAATATTTTTAAATCAGAAATCTCACCAATAGCTATCCAACTTCACGACACTTCACTTAGAGAAATCTTCGCCTTTCTCGCTTTTTGTCGCTTTGTTGCCTGTATTCTCTACATATGTAAAAATCAAATTTTTACTATGTTATTCAATATATAAAAATCGAGTTTTGACGTCGCTATTCAATATATAAAAATATGATTTTTACTTCGACTTTCAATATATAAAAATATGATTTTTACTTCGACTTTCAATATATAAAAATATGATTTTTACTTCGACTTTCAGTATATAAAAATATGAATTTTACTTCGACTTTCAATATATAAAAATATGATTTTTACTTTTTAAAGTTCAAATCTTTTTCCATTCTAAAGCTCAAACCTTTTTCTCTTTGAAGTTAAAACCTTTTTCTTTTTAAAGTTTAAACCTTTTCTATTTAAAGTTCAAACCTTTTTCTAAAAATCAGTTTTTACTTTTATATAAAAAAATCAGTTTTTATCCTATTATAAAAAATCAGTTTTTATCCTATTATAAAAAATCTGTTTTTATCCTTTATAAAAAACCAGTTTTTACTTTCTTTTTTAAAAAATCAAAATTAAACCTTTTAAAATTAGTTTTGAAATCTTTTAAAATCAGTTTTGAAATCTTTTAAAATCAGTATTGAAATCTTTTAAAATCAGTTTTTATGTTCTCAAAAAAAAAAAACAGTTTTATAACTTCTTAAAAAAAAATCTAAAATTAGTTTTTAAATTCTAATTAAATCAGTTTTATAACTTCTTAAAAAAATCTAAAATCAGTTTTTAAATCTTAAACAAATCAGTTTTTATAAAACAAAAATAAAAATAAAAATAAAATAACTAATTGCTCACCGTGGTATGCGAAGGGGATGGAAGAAGAAGGAGCGTCGGCGGCAGGGTTTCGAGGGCTGTTCGGTGGTGTCGGCGGCAGGGCGTTCGAGGGTTGCTCGATGGTGTCGGCAGCGATGTCTCGAGGGGGGGTTGCTTCGGGGTCTTCGTCGGCGACTTCGAGACGAGGCGGCAGCTTCGAGGGTTAGGCGGCGGCTTCGATACGTTAGGTTTTTTTTTTTATTTCGTTTCTGAATAATGAATCGGGGGGGGGGGGGGACAAGCAGAAGAAAAGGGGGGGTGAATTAAAGTAATATATATATTTTTTTTATTTTATTTTATTATTATTTTATTATTTAATTTTGCAAAAAGGTTGACTTTTACATACGACCTCGAAACGAGGCCTACCGCCTGTCGTCCATAGCGTTTTACCCCCATTCCGAACACAATGGGATATGTATCGCTAGCTGATTTGATCGTTACATTCAGTTTCCTTTTGAATTTTCATTTAAATCCTTATATTGAATTTTAAACGTACATTTCAAATTACCGGGGTCACATACTAACTAGAAAAATTCCAAAAAAATATTTTCTAGCTTCGTATTGACGATACGGTCCTAACAAAACTAGTTTCGTCGAATTCTGAGACCGTTGGAAAAATGGCCAATTTCCAGTCGATTAAAATCAACTGAAACTGGTCAACCGCGTTTTCTTTTGCCACGCTCACATATTGATTCGAAAAATTATGAAATTTGAAACCTAGCAATAACTTGACATCCCGGACCCAACAAAAGTGGTTTCGTCGAAATCCGAGGTCGTTTGCAAAATGTCCATTTTTAAGGGCCTGAATTCCATAGCGACTATTCAGAATTTTCAACTGGACATATCTTTTGATTCCCGCTATCAAATTTCGATTTGTCGGATTCGTTGGAAAGATATCATCAATTAGATCCTAATGTTATTGGTTTCACTAAAATCCGGATTGTTTTGCACCCGGTATATTCAATTGAAGTTTGAAATCGAATTATCGAACCACTGCGCCATTTTCAATTCTATATATAATTATAATTAATTATATTCGTTTTCAAATGTCGATTCAAACTCAGTTTTCATCGCCATTATTTAAAATATTTATTTTAAATATTTAAAATCCATTATTTTAGCCAATTTAAAAATTTTAAATTGGTTCAGATTTTCTGGGTCGTTACAATAAAACTGGGGTAAAAGATTATAAGTGATAATCAATGCTTAGGACACGAGGTTGGACTCGTTTGTGACGTAAACCTGCCCGGACCCGCCCGGCAAATCCAGTGGTCACAAATGTCAGCCCAGTGTGAGAGGTCCTAGGCCTAAACTAAAGCATAAAAGTTGTAAAGACACGAGCTTAGACTCTTTTATGGTGTAAGACTGCCCAGACCCGCCCGGCAAATCCAGCTGCCATAAATGTCAGTCTAATGTGAGAGGTCTTTATGAGGTTATGGCCTGAATGAATTAAGAAATACTTAACCAGATAAACATGTAAGGTGGGACATGGGGGTTAAGTAGGTGCCTTGGGTGGCATGAGGAATTTAGTGGGTGCCCTTAGTGGCATGTGAAATACGATTAGTAAGACTTAACCAAACACACATGTAAATGAACATGACTAAGAGGGTTAAGTGGGATGTACTAGTGGACAAGCTTAGGTGGGTAGCTTGTGGGGGTCCATTTCAACCATTATGCCAAACGTATCTTTGTGGTCTCGACCCAAGTCAAGGATGGGACACGCATACTAGGTTTGGCTATAAGAGGCCAAAACGGGGAGCGGTGGCAACGCAAGTCCAACGGGTTTCATATGCGTATGTGGACCCGAGCTGGTAGGTAAGACGTTGTTGCATCGTGTAGGTATAAGCCGTGCATTCTCAAGTTGTATTGGGTTGACACTTTAGGGGAGTGATACACCCCACTGTGGGGCCAACACGGGTATCTACGAGTAGGGAGGCGATCGAAAGTGGGTAGTAGGGTACACCTAGTGGAGATAGGGGCAGACGGCACCTATGTAGTCAGCTAGGGGTACGCAAGGCTATTTATATAGTTTCTGTGTGAAGCAAGCGGGATCAACCTTTAAGGTGACTGGTGCGGTGCAGTGTAGTAATTATTCGTTAGTAATTAGGTGTGCTTTCAACGTTATCTTTAACGTTATCTTTATCTGCTCTTCCATGCCTAATAGTTCATAGACATTTACTTGTCTTCCAGCTTATGCCTTAGTCTAGTTATTTTGATAATAGTATTGTTAGAATTATAATACTCGCCAGACTTTATGTCTAACCCCCTCCATTTCTATCCTTTTTCCCCCTCCAGGTCCTCAGGTTGGGCCCAGCTCTAGTGGAGTTTGATTGGATTGCTTCATTTCTCTTTGGAAAGCTTGGACCGTTGAAGTAAAGTCCAGCTTGTTATCTTCTTTAATGGCTATTTATGTAATGGGGTTATGTATTTTGTTTTATCAAGATGGATATTGTTCTTGACTCTGATTTATGGTTTTATGATGTAACAAACATGTTTAAATTCCGCTACAATAAAATGAAATTTTAGATTTCCAAGTACTACTTATTATCTGTCTTGTTGTAATTTTTCTGTTCTATATTCACTTAAAACCTCCATGGAAGCTAATGCATTCCCTTTGTGAGTGACATTAATGGACGTGGGGTGTTACACGTGGTATCAGAGCTTAAGGTTACCAGAACAAATAATTTTTTTAGAAAAACTATTTTTCTAAAGTATTTTTTGGAAGAAGTGTTTTCAAAAACATGTCTTAATGAGTAATTTAAAGAGGAAAGTTTTTATGAAAAACATAATCCCCAATAGCCATATATCTTTATCTTTCGAATTCTCCATTTTGAATCTTTCCTTTTTCGTTTCAGCATGGCTGAAGATCTTAACCTTCCGGATGGTGTAACGATACCAGGATGGTATAGGAGGTTATTAGAGGCTAGCGCCGCCACAGGTCCAGCCAATGTCCCTCCACCACCAGTTGCACCCGCTCCTCCTCCTCCTCGCGCAGATACTTTTACAAATACGTGCAAGGAATTTAAGGCTATGGGTGGAAAACCCTTTCAAGGGTCAGAAACATTAGTGGAAGCTAGAGATTGGCTTTGGGAGGTGGAAGAATTGCTAGAAATATTTGAAGTAGAAGAAGGGAGGAAAGTCAAATTAGCAGCTTGGTTAATGAAGGGAGAGGCCTCGTTTTGGTGGGAGGTCACTAATGGGGAGCGTCCTGTTGATTCTTGGGCAGATTTCAGACATAGGTTTGAGGCGAAGTTTCACTCAAGGGAAGAAGAGAATTTATATATGGAAAGGTTCTTGACATTAAAGCAAGGAAGCTCATCAGTGAAAGAATAAGTCAACAAATTTAATCAGTTAGCAAGGTTTGGCTTGGACTTAGTGAACACGCCGGAGAAGAAGGCTCTGAGGTTCGTTAATGGCTTGAATGAACCATTGCAAGGGTTGGCTATGACCCACATCCCTATGGGGGCCACATTTGAGAAGCTAGTAGACATGGAACTCATGCACGAGGGGAAAGGCACTAAAGCTGATAAGGCACCCGAGAAGAAAGGGGATCAGAAGAAACCACAACATCAAAACAAGAAGGGTGGTAAAGACAATAATGGCAAAGGCAAGAAGAAATGCTTTAACTGTGGGACACCAGGCCATCTCAGCAAGGATTGCCGAAAGAAAAAGAAGACTGGCTGTTTTCACTGTGGCGAAGCGGGACATCTAGTGAAGGACTACCCAAAGAAGGGGCAGAGGGCAAGAGCTACCTCGGGAGGACAGGTGCAGGCTCCTATGGCACCAGGGCAGGCAAGGGGACAAGTTCAGGCTCTCGCGGTCCCACCGCTGCAAGAACAAGGTAGAACCATTTCTGTTGAAAGCTTAGTTTTTCTGTTTGATCATCCTGTCCGTACTTTATTCGATTCGGGCACATCGCATTCGTTTATCTCTACATCATTAGTTGAATCACTGCACTTAAACACCAGTTTAGTAGAGGATCCCTTAGTTGTTTCAAATCCAATTGGGGGCTCAGCTTATTTGTCCATGATGTGTTTGGATTTGAAAATTTCTATACTTAGCTTTGAGTTTAGATGTGATGCTTATGTGTTGGGCTTCACGGGCTATGGGCTAATTTTAGGAATGGATTGGTTATCCAGAAATGGGGCCGTTCTTGATTGTGAAAGGAGAGTAGTTAGGCTCATGACTCGCCTTGGCAACACTCTCGAAATCTTTTGTAATCCCATAAATTCCGTTATGCTAAGTTATTTAGAATCGCTTGACGCGTCTGAGGAAAATCTACGATCTGTTAGAGTGGTCCGAGAATATTCGGATGTGTTTGAGGAGATGAAGGGCTTGCCTCCGAAGCGGGAGATAGATTTTCGAATATATCTTGTGGATAATGCGAAACAAGTATCTTTGCCAGTGCGCCACATGGCTCCACGTAAAAGGAGGGAACTCGATAAGTAAGTGAAGGAGTTGCTTGAGAAGGGGTTCATAAGACGAAGTATATCGTAGTGGGGTGCTCCAGTAGTATTTGCCACGAAGGCGGATGGGTCCGTTAGACTTTGTGTGGACTATAGAGAACTTAATAAGCTTACTAAGAAGAACAGACACCTACTGCCGAGGATTGACGATCTCTTCGATCAGTTAGTTGGCGCCTTAGTGTTTTCGTAGTTGGACTTAGCCACTGGTTTCCATCAGTTGAGAGTGGCTGAGGATAGCATAGACAAGACTGCCTTTAGGACTCCGGACGGTTTCTATGAATGGCTAGTGATGCCCTTTGGTTTGACAAACGCCCCCGCATACTTTGTTGATCTGATGAGTAGGGTGTTTAGGGAGTACCTTAACAAATTCGTGGTAGTCTTTGTAGACGACATCCTGATCTTTTCTAAGGATGAAGAAGAGCATGCACTACATCTTAGGGAAGTGTTGGAGACCCTAAGAGCGCATAATCTTAAAGCTAAATTTTTTAAGTGTCACTTATGGAGGAAGGAAGTACGATTCTTAGGGCACGTGGTTTCCCAGGAAGGGATAGCTGTGGATCCCGCGAAGGTGGTGGCCATCCAAGATTGGAAGGTCCCTAAAAATGCTACCGAAGTGAGAAGTTTCTTGGGGTTGGCTGGCTACTATAGGAAGTTTATCAAAGACTTCGCAAAGATATCAGCTCCATTGACACGCTTGACGAAGAAGAACCTAGTTTTCACATGGGACGTAGATTATGATGATGCGTTCCAACGTTTGAAGAGAGCTTTGACCTCAGCCCCAGTCTTAGTGCTGTCAGACGGGAGTAAGCCATTTACCGTTTATACCGATGCTTGTGGGACATGACTAGGCGCAGTCTTAATGCAAGAGGGAAGGGTAATAGCCTATGGTGGAAGGCAGTTGAGTGCATGAGAAAAATTACCCTACACATGATCTAGTGTTGGCCGCTATTGTTTTCACGCTTAAGTCTTGGCATCATTATCTTCTTGGCGAGAAATTCGAATTATTCACTGAGCACAAATCGTTAAAATACTTATTCTCTCAAAAGGACTTGAACTTAAGGCAGCAAAGGTGGATGGAGTTCTTAGCATCCTACGACTTCGAGATAGCATATACCCCTAGCAAGGGTAATGTGGTGGCGGACGCCTTAAGTAGAAAAAGATTATCCTTAAGTCCTTTGTTTGTTGAGCGGCGAAGCATAGAATTCATCTCTATGTTTGACTTTAGACCTTCCGTTGACTTTGTACGAGGTCAGACCTACGCTTTTGGGATGGATTGGTGAGGCACAGCGAGACGACCCGCAGTTGGTTGAGTTAGTAGAAAAGCTCAAAGGTGGGGAGTCATCAAGCCATCTCCGTAGGTATACCCTAGATGATAAGGGTTGGTTACGTAGGGACGGTAGATTTTGTGTACCAAAAGACGAGGACCTAAGGAAGGCTATTCTTGATGATGCACATCGTTCGAAGATGACCATTCATCTCGGTGGGGACAAGATGTACAAAGACATGAAGCGAGTTTTCTTTTGGGCGGGTATGAAGAGGGACGTGGCCGAGTATGTCGCTAGATGCTTGGTGTGCCAACAAGTAAAAGCGGAGCAAAAGAAACCCGGTGGGTTACTTCACCCATTGGAGGTTCCACTATGGAAATGGGAAAGTGTCTCGATGGATTTTGTGACGGCCCGCCCCGTACCAACCGACACTTCCTCCAAGTGTGCGCTGTACACATGTCCAACTGGCACGGAACGGT
This sequence comes from Allium sativum, assembly GCA_030737875.1. Lineage (NCBI taxonomy): Eukaryota > Viridiplantae > Streptophyta > Magnoliopsida > Asparagales > Amaryllidaceae > Allium > Allium sativum. The sequence continues at coordinate 623,445,720 of CM060910.1, forward strand.
CGTCATAAGAAAAGAAAGAAGAGAATGAACTAATCAAGGAACCTGTAGAATGTCTCACAGCGCATGGAATAAAATATATTAATAACATACTTGACATAAAACAGGTGAGACAGTGCATAAGCTGATAACTAATAATAAATGTCAACATCAGAGCAGCGGAAATCCAAATACAGCTTATTACAACTTTTCAAAATCTACTGTCTCTAAACAAAAGAAAGCTAAAGTGGAAGATACACCACCAATGCCCAAGCAGTGATCTTCGACAACACAGGGAGAATACTATATATATATATTACGTGGAAGCCTCCTGCTCGTCTCCGGATCATCTACCCGTGCATCACCAGCTAACCTGTCTCTAGTCTGCTCGTGTGAGCACCCAGAGTAATAAGAAGAGACATAAAACTCTGGGTCAGACAAAAAGTCTGGTATGAGCGATAAGCAGCTAAACAGAACAATAACAGGTATACTAAACCATACCTGAACCTGGACCTGCAACCAAAGAGTTAACACTACATACTGTACAATACTCTAAGGTGCCATCAACATATGGTGTAAAGAAATACGGGGGTGGGGGTGTGCATGTCATAGGGATAGCAAACAATTCAATCATGGCAACCATCCTCACATCTCTCACTCAGTGCATAAAGCATACGATGTATACCGCTTTCAACCACTAGACCCATCGAAGTAGTGACGGAGTTCGGCTTGTACAACTACTGCTACCACCAAGCTTACCCCATGGAGTCATGACTAAACCTTTACAAATGACCCCACTTCATTGGTCTATAGCTCTTTTAGTCGTACCTAGACCACTGTGGCCCTGAATCCGTTCACGTACCCCCTATACATAGTGATCCAAAGTTACAGACATCGACAGCCCCTTAGCACACGTCCCGCAGCAAAGCCCAATCATGAAGTTAACTCGTTGATTCCCATCTGAATCCTTGGTACAAACTTCCCATTTGGACTACCTTTGCATCTCGGGTTATGGTCTTCTTCGGTTCGGTTCGGGTCTCTTCCTCCTATTCGGTTCGGTTCGGGCATCCTCCTCCTATCCGGTTCGGTTCGGGTCTCCTCCTCTATTCGGTTCGGTTCGGATCTCCTCCTCCTATCCGGTTCGGATCGGATCTCCTCCTCCTATCCGGTTCGGATCGGATCTCCTCCTCCTATCCGGTTCGGATCGGGTGTTCTTCCTAACCGGTTCTGAAAATCTGCAACTTTTTCCAGCAAGCTATTTTCGCCGAACGACGGCGTTTTCAACCTTTCTAAACTTCCTATGACATTACAAAACATTCCAAACAGCAGTAACAACATATAGAATCAATCACAAACATTAAAACATCATTTACACGAAATACTTTAGATCAAACATACCCAGAAACCCATGTTTTCCCCTTAATCCTTCTTAACCGTGATTATGCATACAATTAGCAAAACTTATCCAAATTAGCCCAAATTTTTATCAGAGCCATAAAACATCATTATAGAATTTTAGGAATTTTTTTCAGAATTTATTAATGTATAAATTCGCTAATCTTCACTAATTACCCATAATTAACAGTAATTAGTGTAAAAGCAAGCTAATCACTCACCTTTGCCACCACTAAAACCCCAAAACTGAAATATTCTCTGATTTGGCGCTGTTCCCAATCTTACACAGCAGCTCTACCTCGGTTCTCGTGCTAATACTCCTTGATTTGATGTTTGCTAAGCCTAATCTTCAATTAGAAAGTGATTAAGATGTGTTTTGAAGAGATTTAGAGGGTGGAGGCCATGGCTAGGTTAAGGGGAATGAATAGTGACGGCTGAAAAATGAGAAAAAAGTATTCTCCAAACCCTAACAGCCCTTTTAAACTCCTAATCCCGAAATTCCCCTTTGGGCCTAGCTGTTAATCACCCGGTTAAGCCCAATTAAGCTGTTTTTCACCATCTGAAACTTGTTTCAGCCATATCTCCCAAACGGTAAGTCCGTTTGGCTAATGTGACCACTCTACGGAAAGAGAAACCATCATCCGAAGCCAATGGAAGTGGTTTCAGGTCAAAATTCCTTTCCAGTCAAAAGTTATGGCCAAAACAGTGATAACTAGGGGTAAAATGGTCATTTAAAAATCGGGAAAAATCATGAACATGGGAAATGACCCCAATAGTCGTCCCCCAAAGTTACATGACCATACGACTTCGTATGTGACAGAAATAAATATTCTACGATTCTATGATGCGTAGAATGCGGGTCGTTACACTCTCCCCCCCTTAAGAAATTTCGTCCCCGAAATTCCTTAACCCAAAACATACAAAGGATCCCGCATGCCTAACAGCCACGTACAACAATCAAACATGCAAAACAAGCAAACAAGCCTATCCTAGCATGCGGAAAACTAAATCGAAGTCAAAATCTTACCAGGCAAAGAGTTCTGGGTGTGACTTCTTAATGTTATCCTCTGTCTCCCAAGTACAATCATTCTCGTTCTCGCTCCACTGTACCTTGACTAGCTTCACCGCCTTCCTTCGAAGTTGCTTCATGTCGTGCTCGACAATACGGACCGGCTTGCGGTTCCCAACCGCCTCGGGTTCTACTTCGAGGTCCTCCAACTGATCAGGTGAAATAGTCATATCTGAGTCGTGAACGAACTTCCTTAGTTGGGAAACATGAAATACGTTATGAACTCCCGCCATCTTCTCCGGTAAGTCAATTCTATATGCCAAATTCCCGACTAGTTCAAGAACAGGGAATGGGCCAACGAATCTTGGTGCCAACTTGCCTCTCCTGCCAAATCGTATTACGCTCTTCAACGGAGAAATCTTGACAAACACCAAGTCGCCAACGGAGAATTTTAAGTCTCTTCTCCTCTTATCAGCATAACTCTTCTGCCTATCCTGGGCAGCCTTCATTCGTTGTTGAATGATCTTAATCTTATCTGAAGTTTCCCTCACCACATCTGGTCCAAGCATAAACTTCTCGCCAGTCTCTATCCAACATGATGGTGAGTTGCACGGTCTTCCGTACAAAGCTTCAAACGGAGCCATACCGATACTGGATTGGTAGCTATTATTATATGCAAACTCTACTAGATGCAAATGGTCATCCCATGATCCACCAAAATCCAATATACATGCTCTCAAGAGATCTTCCAAAATACGATTCACCCTCTCCGTCTGACCGTCGGTCTGAGGATGATATGCGGTACTGAGATGTAACTCTGACCCTAGAGCTTCTTGTAAGCTCTTCCAAAACCCACTAGTGAACAACGGGTCTCGGTCACTCACAATGCTTTTAGGTACTCCATGGAATCTCACTACCCACTTCATATACAATTCTGCTAACTTAGCTGCCGTTCTGGTCGATCTGACCGGTATAAATCTTGCACTTTTGGTTAATCGGTCCACAATCACCCAAATGCTATCATGTCCCGATCTAGTCCTTGGTAAACCATCAATGAAATCCATCGAGACTTGCTCCCATTTCCATTCGGGAATTTCTAATGGCTGTAACAATCCACTAGGCTTCTTTTGCTCGGCTTTAACTAGCTGGCAATTCATGCATTTGGATATAAACTCCCCAACGTCTCTTTTCATCCCTTCCCAGTAGTAAGTCTGTCTCATGTCTCGATACATCTTATTACCACCGGGGTGTATAGTCAGTTTTGAGTGATGACATTCTCTAAGCACTTCATCTCTCAATCCATTGACATTGGGTACAACGAGCTTTCCATTCTTTCTAAGCCATCCATCTTGATCAAGCCCATACTTGCTCATCTCCTCATCGATACCCATCTCTAACTTGGAGATGATTTCCAATAGGTTAGGATCGTCCCTCTGACTAGAGCCGATCCGCTCAATTAAAGTGGGTCTGATCGTCAAACTTGCTAACATTTCTGGGTCCAATTCGCACTTTGGTCTGAAATCAAACCCCGCGATATACTCCAGTTGCTTCCATTCAAGGAACATAGCCCCTAAACTGGCATGTCTTCGACTCAACGCATCGGCTACGGCATTGCCCTTTCCCGGTGTATATGCGATGTCGAAATCATATGAAGCTGAGAACTCTAACCACCTCTGCTGACGAAGATTCAAATCCTTTTGAGAGAAAAGATACTTCAGCGACTTATGATCAGTAAACAGCTCGAATCTTTCTCCCAAGAGATAATGTCTCCACATCTTCAATGCGAATACGATCGCTGCCAATTCCAAATCATGGATAGGATACCTCTTCTCATGCGGTTTCAGTTGCCTGCTTGCATAAGCTACAACCCTACCACCTTGCATCAACACAGCACCTAGTCCGGTACCACAAGCATCTGTATATACCGTCATCTCTTCACTCCCCTTGGGAATGACTAACACTGGTGCACTTGTCAACTTTTCTTTTAGACTCTTGAATGCATCCTCGCACCTTTCGTTCCAAACAAAAGCTTGATTCTTCTTTGTCAACTGAGTCAACGGTGCTGCTATCTTGGAGAAGCCTTGGATAAACTTACGATAATATCCCGCTAATCCCAAGAAACTTCTTACGTCTGTTGCATTCTTGGGCGTAGGCCAATCCTGTACCGTAGCCACCTTTGCCGGGTCTACGGCAATACCATTCTCTGATACAACGTGGCCCAAGAACCTCACTTCCCTCTTCCAGAAGTGACACTTAGAAAACTTTGCTTTCAATTGGTGTTTTCTCAACACCTCCATCACTATTCTTAAATGTCCCTTGTGTTCTTCCTCTGTCCTCGAGTAGACCAAAATATCATCAACGAACACAAGGACAAACTTATTCAACTGATCTCTGAATACCCTATTCATAAGATCCACAAAATATGCTGGGGCATTGGTCAGCCCGAATGGCATGACCAACCACTCATAAAACCCAGACGGCGTCCGAAATGCCGTTTTAGCTATACTCTCAGCTTCCACTCTAAGCTGATGAAAACCTGTCGCGAGATCCAACTGAGAAAATACTCTCGCATCACTCAACTGATCAAACAAATCATCTATCCGCGGTAGAGGATACTTGTTCTTCCTCGTCACTTTATTCAACTCGCGGTAGTCTACACACAAACGAAGGGAACCATCCGCCTTGGTAGCAAACACAACTGGTGCTCCCCATTCAGAAACACTCCTTCTGATAAATCCCTTCTTCAAAAGATCGCTGACTTGCACCTCGAGCTCTCGCTGCTCTCTTGGTGCCATACGACGAAGTGGCATCACTATAGGCCTGGCATCCTTTACCAAATCAATACGGAACTCAATCTCTCGGTGTGGTGGAAGTCCGGTCACTTCTTTGAAGACATCCGGATACTGGCCAACCACGGGCAAACCTGACAACTCACTATGCGGAATGTCGAGGGAGTTTAGAAAACTAGCCAATACCCCCACACTGGGTAGACCACCAAACACTATCCTCTGCCCATCATCCGCTCTAGCTGTCACCAAAAAGCCCTCACAGTCTACCACCACCCCGTATCTTCGGAGCCAATCTACTCCCAAAATAATGCCAAACCCAGTGAAGCCCAAAACAAAGCAATCACAAACAAACATGCATCCATGACTCGATAAGACCACATTACGACAAATCATGCTAAGGCTAGTAGAACCACCAATCGGGTTCGTCACTACTAAAGGTCTATCGACAATCTCGGGCTCCAATCCCAACCTATCTACCAGGTCACTAGATATGAAAGAACTGGAAGCTCCGGTATCAAACAAAACTCTAACAGGAACATCATAAACAGAAAGCATACCTTGAATGACGACATTCTTTCCCTTCTCCGCCGCTGTTGGGGCGTTCGACGAAGAAGGAATAGCATTAAGGGCGTATGCTTTCACCATTTGCTTTTCTTTAGGGGGTTGCGGACACTTGTCCTTGTGATGTCCCATTTGGCCACAGTTGAAGCACTTCCTATCCGCTGGCTTGGCCCGACAATTACTAGCATAATGGCCCTTCTTACCACAGCTGAAGCACTCAACATCTTGTTTATTCTTTTTCTTCTGGCCATCCTTAGTCTGACTCTGCTTTCTTTTATTCTGGGAACCACCCTTGCCCCCACCACTTGCTTGTGGCTTTGGCTCATCTGCGGATGCAACCTCAGTCTTCGGCTTAGGGTAGAGACTCTCTGATCTTAATGCTTTCCCCACAATCGACTCGAACGTCTCATCGATGTGGTTAATAAGCCTTTCCCCTAAGTACTGATCTAACCCAGTTATGAATTTCTCATTCTTCTTCTCGGCAGTATCAATAAGAGATAACCCATACTTTGACAAAGTGTCGAATTCAGCAATGTACTCCGAGACAGCTCTGCCATTCTGCTTGAGCTCCAAGAATTTCTTAAATAGCACTGACTTCTGAGCAGCTGGAATGAACTTCTCGCTAAAGCGAGCTTTAAACTGCTCCCAAGTAATCTGATCTTCGGGAGTAGCTGCCTTTATAGCATTCCACCAATTCATTGCCCGCCCTTGCAGCTGACGGGACGCTAGCTTTCTCTTCATCGCATCCTCGATACCCAAATCCTCGAAGATACGTTCGCAACTATCCAACCAATCCTGAACATCTGTGGCCGACTCCGTACCGTGGAATGGCTTCCCACCAAGGCTAGTATAATCCTTATTCAGCTTGGCGAAGTCAACTCTTGGCGCCTGCACTATTGGACCACCACCATTTCCACCATTGGGAGCTACCCCCCGTACATCTCTAAGCATCTCTCTCATGAGGTCAGTAAACATCGTCCTCATGTCAGCAGCATTCCCATTATTGGCTCCCCTACCAGCACCTCTAGTATCTCGGCTCATCGTCAATCTGAAAAAGGAAACGATTAACGATTCCATAGTGGTGCTAGTGCAGTACGACTTCATTCTTATACTACTAATAGTATATATATAGCTTTTGAAAACCAAAATAACCACAAATACGCTCTCTCGTATACGTATATTATCTCTCCCTGATAACTTCCCTAGGTTAACTACGCAACCTAGAGCTCTGATACCAAGTGTGACGGCCCGCCCCGTACCAACCGACACTTGCTCCAAGTGTGCGCTGTACACATGTCCAACTGGCACGGAACGGTCGTCATAAGAAAAGAAAGAAGAGAATGAACTAATCAAGGAACCTGTAGAATGTCTCACAGCGCATGGAATAAAATATATTAATAACATACTTGACATAAAACAGGTGAGACAGTGCATAAGCTGATAACTAATAATAAATGTCAACATCAGAGCAGCGGAAATCCAAATACAGCTTATTACAACTTTTCAAAATCTACTGTCTCTAAACAAAAGAAAGCTAAAGTGGAAGATACACCACCAATGCCCAAGCAGTGATCTTCGACAACACAGGGAGAATACTATATATATATATATTACGTGGAAGCCTCCTGCTCGTCTCCGGATCATCTACCCGTGCATCACCAGCTAACCTGTCTCTAGTCTGCTCGTGTGAGCACCCAGAGTAATAAGAAGAGACATAAAACTCTGGGTCAGACAAAAAGTCTGGTATGAGCGATAAGCAGCTAAACAGAACAATAACAGGTATACTAAACCATACCTGAACCTGGACCTGCAACCAAAGAGTTAGCACTACATACTGTACAATACTCTAAGGTGCCATCAACATATGGTGTAAAGAAATACGGGGGTGGGGGTGTGCATGTCATAGGGATAGCAAACAATTCAATCATGGCAACCATCCTCACATCTCTCACTCAGTGCATAAAGCATACGATGTATACCGCTTTCAACCACTAGACCCATCGAAGTAGTGACGGAGTTCGGCTTGTACAACTACTGCTACCACCAAGCTTACCCCATGGAGTCATGACTAAACCTTTACAAATGACCCCACTTCATTGGTCTATAGCTCTTTTAGTCGTACCTAGACCACTGTGGCCCTGAATCCGTTCATGTACCCCCTATACATAGTGATCCAAAGTTACAGACATCGACAGCCCCTTAGCACACGTCCCGCAGCAAAGCCCAATCATGAAGTTAACTCGTTGATTCCCATCTGAATCCTTGGTACAAACTTCCCATTTGGACTACCTTTGCATCTCGGGTTATGGTCTTCTTCGGTTCGGTTCGGGTCTCTTCCTCCTATTCGGTTCGGTTCGGGCATCCTCCTCCTATCCGGTTCGGTTCGGGTCTCCTCCTCTATTCGGTTCGGTTCGGATCTCCTCCTCCTATCCGGTTCGGATCGGATCTCCTCCTCCTATCCGGTTCGGATCAGATCTCCTCCTCCTATCCGGTTCGGATCGGGTGTTCTTCCTAACCGGTTCTGAAAATCTGCAACTTTTTCCAGCAAGCTATTTTCGCCGAACGACGGCGTTTTCAACCTTTCTAAACTTCCTATGACATTACAAAACATTCCAAACAGCAGTAACAACATATAGAATCAATCACAAACATTAAAACATCATTTACACGAAATACTTTAGATCAAACATACCCAGAAACCCATGTTTTCCCCTTAATCCTTCTTAACCGTGATTATGCATACAATTAGCAAAACTTATCCAAATTAGCCCAAATTTTTATCAGAGCCATAAAACATCATTATAGAATTTTAGGAATTTTTTTCAGAATTTATTAATGTATAAATTCGCTAATCTTCACTAATTACCCATAATTAACAGTAATTAGTGTAAAAGCAAGCTAATCACTCACCTTTGCCACCACTAAAACCCCAAAACTGAAATATTCTCTGATTTGGCGCTGTTCCCAATCTTACACAGCAGCTCTACCTCGGTTCTCGTGCTAATACTCCTTGATTTGATGTTTGCTAAGCCTAATCTTCAATTAGAAAGTGATTAAGATGTGTTTTGAAGAGATTTAGAGGGTGGAGGCCATGGCTAGGTTAAGGGGAATGAATAGTGACGGCTGAAAAATGAGAAAAAAGTATTCTCCAAACCCTAACAGCCCTTTTAAACTCCTAATCCCGAAATTCCCCTTTGGGCCTAGCTGTTAATCACCCGGTTAAGCCCAATTAAGCTGTTTTTCTCCATCTGAAACTTGTTTCAGCCATATCTCCCAAACGGTAAGTCCGTTTGGCTAATGTGACCACTCTACGGAAAGAGAAACCATCATCCGGAGCCAATGGAAGTGGTTTCAGGTCAAAATTCCTTTCCAGTCAAAAGTTATGGCCAAAACAGTGATAACTAGGGGTAAAATGGTCATTTAAAAATCGGGAAAAATCATGAACATGGGAAATGACCCCAATAGTCGTCCCCCAAAGTTACATGACCATACGACTTCGTATGTGACAGAAATAAATATTCTACGATTCTATGATGCGTAGAATGCGGGTCGTTACAGATTTTGTGGATGGATTACCAAGATCAAGGAAGGGTAATACGGGGATTTGGGTTATAGTAGACAGACTTACTAAGAGCGCCCATTTCATTCGGGTGAAGAGTAAGAGGACTGCTCCATGGTTAGCTTCTGCATACGTCCGAGAGATAGTTCGTTTGCATGGTGTTCCTTCTAGCATAGTGAGCGACCGCGATCCTATTTTCACTAGCGAATTTTGGAGAAGCTTACAAGAGGCGGTAGGGACTCAGTTATGTTTGAGCACCGCATATCATCCTCAGACGGACGGCCAGACCGAGAGGGTGAATCGCATTCTAGAGGATCTTTTGAGGCTATGTATCCTAGACTTTGGGGGTACATGGGAAGAGCATCTTCCATTGGTGGAGTTCGCATATAATAACAGCTTTCAGTCCAGCATTGGCATGGCACCTTTCGAAGCTCTTTATGGACGACCTTGTCGTTTGCCTACATGTTGGTGGGAATCTACGGATAAGATCTTACTTGGGCCCGATATGATTAGGGAGACTTCGGAGAAGATCGACTTGATTCGAAGGAGGATGAAAGCAGCGCAAGATAGGCAGAAATCTTATGCGGATAAGAGGAGGATAGATCTTGAGTTTGAAGTTAGGGACATGGTCTTTATCAAAGTGTCTCCATTGTGGAACGTTGTTCGCTTTGGGTCCGTTGGGAAGTTAGCACCAAGGTTCGTAGGGCCGTTTCCTATTAAGGAAAGGATTGGGCAGATGGCGTATAGAGTGGAGTTGCCCGAGAAACTTAGTGGTGTACACGACGTATTCCATGTGTCACATTTGAGGAAGTGCTTGCACGAGACCGCGGAAGTGGTAGAGCCGAGCTTGCTTAGAGAGGTGGAGATCGAGCGTGACGCGATGATTCGACGAGCTCCTACGCGCATTCTTGGGTCAGAGATCAAGAAGCTGAGAAATCGAGAGGTCAGACTAGTCAAAGTACAATGGGGAGATGATGAGAGAAACGCTACTTGGGAGACAGAAGAGAAGATGCGTTCACGATACCCTTTCCTTTTCGAGGGTATGTCCTTTAATTTCTCCTTTACCGCTTATCTTGTACTTATCTTACCTTTAGAATATCCTCTCGCTAGTATTCTTGACCTTTAGTTAGGATAATCCTATGGTTGAAACATGTGTTTGAGACATGTTATGTATGATCGATGCAAAGTGGATGCAAGTGTTTTCTAGTGGTTTCTCATGGACGCATATACACACACTATTAGGCACTAGATTGGCTCAGTCACTTCATATTGCATATTGCATATAAATGGCTGTATTTAGTAAAATGGATGTATGATGATTGTTTATCATATGGATGCTGCATTCAGATGATATTTGTGCACGCATGTAGAAATAATATGTAGCATTAGGGAACTTTTGCATACATAATGGACGCATGGCACTATCATGATTTGCATTAAGGAGGTCAACTGAATCAGTGGACCGCCTGATTTGGCATTAGATACGGACATATACACACACTGTGCATTTAAACATGAAAGCATTAGAAGTCTATAAGGACAATGGATGCCTGTGTTTGATGGTTGAGTAGATGGACGATTGGAAGTTAGGATATACATTCTTCTTGACATGAAGATTTCGGGGACGAAATCCTTTAAGGACGGGAGAATGTAACACCCCGTAATTCTGTTAATATTAATATTCACAAATTAAAGAATAACTAATCTCAGACGTGAGAATTGTGGGAAACGGGTTGTGCCATTGTGTTCGTCTCAGAATTCTGGTTGAAATAGAGTCCGAGTTTGCGTGAATTGGACTTCGTATGAAGAAGTTATGGCCATCGGAAGTTTCAGAAAATTCAAAACAGCTCGTAGGAAATTTAAAATTCAAACTGAAAGTACAGAAGCGGGCTGGGCGGGAAAAATTCCCGCCTAGGCAGGTCGACTGGGGAGTTGACACTAGTGTCGACCTCCCCCCACCAGGTCGACTAAAGTGTCGACCTCCCCCCCCCCCCCTCCAGGTCGACTATAGTGTCGACCTGGGTGTCGACCTGGTCAGTCGGCTAGGGTTTTGACTGAGCCGAATCTTGAACTGCTTGTAACAACCCGCAAAATCGGAACCAATTTAAAAATTTTATTCTAGAAAATTTTAATGAGTTTTGACAATATAAAATAATTTATTTAAATAATAATGATCACAAATTTGATTTAAATCGAAGTTAGAATGAATGATTTAATTTTAATTAACAAAAGAGTTAGAAATAACGTGGTAGTTTGAAAAGTCAAACTTGAACTTTGACTGACCGTACAGGATGCAAAATTTAACGAATTTTAGTGAAACCAAAAATATTAGAATCTATTTCAAAATATCTTTCTAACGAATCTGAAAAATCGAAATTTCATAGCGGAAATCAAAAGTTATGGCCAATTCAATTTTTAGAAAGGTCGCTGTAGAATATATAGGGCCCGAAAGGCTACTTTTCACATATATAGGAATTTGAACTCGAAACCACTTCCATTGAGTTCGGAATGACGTTTCTGCATTGAAAAACAGTAAACACTTATATATTTTGAGTTTCGAAAATTATTTGTTTAAAAATATATTTTTAATATTAAATATATTGGCCTTAAAAATAGTCATTTTTCAAACGACTTCTGTTTTCGACGAAATCACTTTTGTTGGAACCGGAATGTCAAATTATTGCTAGGTTTCAATTTTCAGAATTTTTCGAATTAATATGTGAGCGTGGCGAAATAAAATGTGTTTTGACTATTTACAGTTAAATTTGAACGCCTTAAAAATAGCCATTTTTCAAACAGTCTCAGAATTCGACGAAAATAATTTTGTTGGATTCGTATCGTCATAAGAAAGCTAAAAATATTTTTTTTAGAATTTTCTGAGGTCGTATGTGGCCCCGGCACATTTAAATGTATGGTAGGAATTAAATAATTAATTTAATATTGTATTTTCAATTAAAACCGAAAATAAAACGTGTAGACATCAGAATTGGACATTGGGACATAGCCCATCGCGTTCAGAAGGCCTTAAAACGTTAAGATCGACAGTAAGCAGGCCCAAATCCGAGAAAGTTCAAAAATCCACTTTATTTCACGAAATTCGGAATTTAATATTAAAATAATATAAAAATCCGAAAACCCTAACCCTAACACTGTTCATGGCCAGCCGCCGCCCAGAAATGGAAGGCCAGAATTGCTCCAACTTCAAACGCTAATATCTCCCAATCCGTTCGTCGAAAATTTATGTATGACCTACCAAATCGAAGAGAATTCAGAGACCTTTCAATCTATACGGTTAAGATCGGATTTTGGTGCTCGGATTTCGCGAATTTTGGCCGAGAAGTCGCTGCGGTTTTGGTTGATTTCGAGGTGATTGGGGAGGCCGAGCTTCAAGGGGTTGGTGGTGTAGGTTGCTCTCGGCATGGCGGTCGCGGTGGTGGTGTCTGATCGGCGAACGGGGCTCTGATGATCGGTGCGTGCAGAAAGGGATGGGTGCGGCTTTGGTTTCCTTCGTATGCAGGTAGCGACGACGTGAAGAGGAAGAGAAGGTCCGAACTTATTTTTTTTATTATTATTTTATTATTTAATTATTTAAATTATCCGATGTTTAAAAATTCATAACTCTCTCATACGAGGTCCGTTTGACAAACCGTAAATTGCGCTGGACTCGTCTTTCCGAGCTCTTCGCGATGGCGCAGACCACACCTGATTCTGAGACAGTTGATTTTCAGCCAAAATTTGGGGTGAGAGTTCAAATCTTTATTATTTAATTAATTATTAATTTATTTTCCCACATGAAAATAATTGTATGATGATGATGATCTAGTTCTGAAATGTTTTGTGTGTATGAATTATCGATTGTTGCTTGTGGTGTGCTTATTGTTCATGTTATGCTTAAATCCGTCTTTATATTGTATATGTTATTGAGTTTAAATTGCAGTTGGAAAATTAAATCTAAATTTAGATTTAAAACATATTTTATTCAAATCTAGACGTTCTAATTTATTTTATTTTAATGTCATTTTCATTCTTCTGAAATGAACAAAGAAATGGAACGACAAATAAAACTTTATTTTTATTTGTTGATGTTACAATGAAATTTGAACGACAAATAGAATATTACTTTTATTTGTTTGTTTACAATAGACTATGAACAACGAATAAAATATATTTCTTTTTGTTTGCCTTTAAGGTTAACTAACAAAGTTCTCACTTTTGGCTGCATAAAAAGAAAACAAAAACTCTCCATTTTGTTGCATTAAAAGTTAACAATCAAAAATTCATATTTTTGTCATTGAATAAAAATGAAACAAAAATTCATATTTTTGTCTTTGAATAAAGATGAAACAAAAATCCATACCTTTGTCATTGGAAAAAAAGAAAAGGAAAAAAGAAAGAAAAAAAAAGAAGAAATTTTCCTTTTATTTGAATTGATGTGAGATATCAATTCAATGTTGATAAAAAGTTTGTGTTTTGCTTGCATTTCCCAAACAGAAATGTACGAAGGAATAAAAAGATTGTATTTGTTTGCATCCCTTGATGCGAACAAAATGACAAAATATAGATTTACATTTAAAATAAAAAGAGTTATATTTTTCTTGCATTTCTCAATGCAAACAAATTGTTTAAATAAGAAGAGAATTATATTTTGTTTTGCATCCCTTGACGCGAACAAAGTATTGAAATAAAGATTTACATTAAAATTTATATTTTTATTTGTGTTTTCAAGACACAAATGAACTTGAAACATACTTTTTATCTTTATTTTATTTATTTACATTTCATAATGTAAATATCACTTGAGAATAAAACTTACCTTTTTATTTATATTTTATAATGTAAATATGACCTGAAAACTAAAACTTATTTTATTATTTGCATATTATAATGCAAATGAGACTTGAAAACAAAACTTACATTTTTGTTAACATTTCAGGATGTGAATATAACTTGATGATAAAGCTATTTTTATTATTTGCATACTATAATGAAAATAGAACTTGAAAATAAAATTTACATTTTTATTTGCACTTTATAATACGAATATAACATTGAAAATAAAACTTACCTTTTCATTTGCATTTTATAATGCAAATACAACATAAGGATAGAATCTACTTTTTATATGCAATTTACAATGTAAAATAAAAAGTACATTTTTTATATGTAATTAGAAAGGGGATTTGCGATAAAAAAATAAACTTACATTTTTATATGTAATTTATAATGGGATATATAATTGTAAAATAAAGTTTACATTTCTATATGTAGTAAGAAATTGAAAATTCGCATTGATATTAAAATAACACTTTTGTAAAGATATTGCATTAGAATAAACAGATAATTTTTGTCGCTTTTTCTTTTAGAATTAAAAACATATTTTGTCACCTTTTCTTTTTAACATAAAAAGGGTCATTTTGTCGCTTCTTCTTTTTAACATTAAAAGAACATTTTTTATGTCATGTTTCTTTTTAGCATTAAAAGAAGCATCTTTGTTGTTTTCCTTTTAGTAATAAAAAGAACATTTTGCTTTCATTTCTTATGATAATATTTTATCGTCATTTTGAATGCGGTAAAATTAGAATTGTTAATGTTGAATATTTTATCGTCATTTTGAATGCGGTAAAAATTAGAATTGTTAATGTTGAATATTTTATCGTCATTTTGAATGCGGTAAAAAAATAGAATTGTTAATGTTGAATATTTTATTGTCATTTTGAATGCGGTGAAAATAGAATAGTTAATGTTGTCATTTTTATCGACATTTTTGGTGCGATAAAAATAGACAATGTTAGTGATTCATTTTTATCGACATTTTTGGTGCGATAAAAATAGACAATGTTAGTGATTCATTTTTTATCGACATTTTTGGTGCGATAAAGATAGACAATGTTAGTGATTCATTTTATCGACATTTTGGTGCGATAAAAATAGACAATGTTAGTGATTCATTTATATCGGCATTTTTGATGCGATAAAAATAGCAACGATAATGTTACATTTTTATCATCATTTTAGATGCGATAAAAAGAATATATTTTTGTGTTACATTTTATTGTCTTTCTAGAGACAATAAAAAGCATAAAATTAAAGAATTACGATTTTATGTAAAATTGCTTTCATTGAAAAGAATAAATATAGAAGACGAGATTTTTGTTGTTAATAAAAAAAAAGTGAAATGGGAACATGTACATTATGATGTAAATAAACAATAAAAAGAAAAATTACATTCAAAATGTAAGTTAGAATAAAAAGGACTTTTTGTTAAGTAAAAATGTAAATTACAATAAAAAGTATAGAAATAAAGATCACATTTTTATTGACCGTTTATAGGCAATAAAAGGAATACAATTAAAAGAGGCATTTTTATCGTCGTGTTATATATTATATAATACACTTCCATAGACAAGTTACCCGACTTGTGTATGTGATTGGGACGATAATTTTCACACATCGCCCAAGTGCACAAATTAGTTTATCATTTGCTTGATTGGTTGAAAACCCCACACGGGTGTTGGGATGAAAATTTACATACACTAATCCCAATATTAGTTGTATGTTGATCGTTAGATCGACGGGCTGTGATGAGCGTTATTATTTAATTTTAACGCTTACACAGTGGAAAATTACACTTTGGATGTAATGGATGACTTGATGATTGTACTGATATTGTCATATATATGATGTGTGTGAAATCCATATAATCCAAATTATATGGTAAATGTTTTGAGTCGCATTTCGATTCAAGTGTTCTTTTAAATAAGACTATTTTTACATTAGAAATCCTTTTTATATAAAGTATATATATTTTAAAAAAATATAGAATTTTAATTAAGTATATGTTAAAACAAGGAATATTTGTAGAAGATAAAGATTTGTAAAATAAAGAATACTTCTCATTTAGAATCTTTTATATAAAGAATATTTTTATGATTATTTTAAAATATGTTTTTAAAGAGATTACTAGCATTTGCAATCATATTTTGTGATATGTAATAAATTGAGATGTGAAGTGGGTTTACCGTGGACGATGTTTTAAACGACATCTATCCCTTAATCCAATTTGCATTGAAATCATTATTTGGAACTTATAAATCTATTTTATAGAATTAAAAAGACATTTTCTATAAATCAAGTTTTTCAACTATTATATTAAATAGGAATTAAGTGGAAATTCTATTGGTAATAATTGAGATGGGCTTCTGTAAAAGAAGACCGATATTATATATGGAGTTTAAGAGGCTTTGCCGTTATTCCATTTATACTATTAGTCTGATACAGAAATCTATATCGATTATGTATTGATTGGATTTCTGTGGAATTCCATATTTTTAGAAATTGATTTATAGATTTTATTTTAAATATTTATCTTTGATAAAATTAATGAGAATCTTCTAAAACGAATATCTTATTAAAAGAATATTCTGAGTTGAGATGTGACGAAATGTGTGATTTTCCAACATTTGTTTAATCCCAAATTACGCAAGTTATTTAGAAAGACCGGGTTTAACCCATTCTGAATAATCAACACGACGATCAAGAGTCGAAGACGAAGACGATGATTGAAGACCGAAGATTTTCACATCGTTGGGATGATGATGACTAGTATCTTGAATTGGGATTGGCCTTCCAAGGCAAGGTATTTGGTAATGATCGTCCAAACGCATTTGGAGATCGACGGACACGATGTTTCGTTCAGACCCAGAACGGACTTATAAATGGATAGCATGCCTGACATTGGAATTTATTTCATGTAATTAAATCGGTTTTTATTTAATATATAAATGCATGGTGGCGGAGGATTTATTCTCTTGCTTAACACCCTTTTGTATGTTAAATAATTACCGATCGCATGATATGAGTTGTTGATGTGGCACGCCAAGTTGCAATTGAACAAAGCTTATTGTTGCAAAGCAGAGCCTTGTATGATGATCAAAGCATAGTCTGGTATGGACATAGCTTTGTGTAATACGTTACTTCGCGAGCCTCACACCCCGGTTGAGTCTAAAACGGAGTAAGGGAACGCAGGGAGTGCGCACGTTTCTTTCTAGCTAGAAGTGGTGTCGGTGCTTAAACTGGCTGACATTTTACTTATGTGGTTGTTGGATTTGAGGTACCTCAGGTATATTGGTCGTATTGTGGCCAATCAGAGATCCGTTAGGATCGGGAAACGTGTGTTCAGGAATAACTAATCCAGTCCATTGCACCAGTTGGACAGAGTACCAACACGGGGACGGACCGGCCCTGCAGGATCCAAGGGTTGGACAGAGTACCAATCCTGGGGCATTGCTAGAGTGTCTCGAATCGGTAAGGAATTCGCTCCTAGCCTTGACTCAGATGGAAACCCAAATTTCCAATACGACATCACGCGGTTTTGATTGTATACCTATACATGGCGACATAGTGGGATGGGGCACTCATGCCGTCTAGGATTGATATATTTACTTTAATGTATTTCAAATTGGTTGCACACTATTATTATATACTACCGTGTTTATCGTATCAAGCATCTTTTGATCATTATAAGGTAAAACCCTATCCTCCGGTTTGCGTTGCATTGTGTGATGGGACTTGGGTCTTATAATGGTTTCATTTTTCTAAAAAGCATTGCGTTATTTGACGATTTACTTTAGTCATGCACTGGCAATCCATAGGAGAAAACCCGTTCCGCGAAAGTGGCGTGGTCCTGTGATTAGCCTTATTATATTATATAGGTTAAGTAGAATTCTCACACCAGTCCCACGACTGACCTGTAGTTTGTTTCACTTTGCAAACTCGGGTGCCCTCTTTCCACACGGGCAGTCGAGTAGCTTATTTGACAGATAGATAAAACAAGATCCTGGATTGAAGATTGAAGCTGTGGCCATAGTGTTGATAGCCTTCCACCGAGATTAGTTCCGCTGCAATGTATTCATTTATTGTAATTTATTCTTCCGCTGTAATTATTTTCCAATGTACTCTGATATGTATATTCTGTACTCTGATGTAACATTTATTATGGATGTTATAAAAGTCTTCTGTGTTTTTGTTCTGATGTGTTGTATGCCCAAAGTTAAAGTATTCGTAGATTTTCACTTTTTGGATCAGACTTATGTGGTTTATGGTCGATTCAAAGGGTGGGAATTTGCGGGTCTTTACAGTTGGTATCAGAGCTCAGGTTAGCTCAAATCTTTGGGGTACAACTTGTTAGAACGGAACGGAAGACTCATCAGAGATTGGATTAGTAATGTCCAATAAGAATACTCATTAGAGATAGGATCAGCAGTATCCTAGAATGAGTGAGCTCGTTAGAGATGGGGTTAGTAATGCCCTAGAACGAGTTAAGAGTTACGAATTTATAATTAACGTATTTTTGATATTTATAATCTATTCTTTGAAATATGATTTTTATATATATTTTGAAAAGATAATTAACCATTAAAATTAAAATTGAGATAGTTAATTTTACAATTTTTAGCTACGTTCCTTTTCGAGGACGAAAAGTTTTTAAGTGGGGGCGATTGTAACAACCCGCAAAATCGGAACCAATTTAAAAATTTTATTCTAGAAAATTTTAATGAGTTTTGACAATATAAAATAATTTATTTAAATAATAATGATCACAAATTTGATTTAAATCGAAGTTAGAATGAATGATTTAATTTTAATTAACAAAAGAGTTAGAAATAACGTGGTAGTTTGAAAAGTCAAACTTGAACTTTGACTGACCGTACAGGATGCAAAATTTAACGAATTTTAGTGAAACCAAAAATATTAGAATCTATTTCAAAATATCTTTCTAACGAATCTGAAAAATCGAAATTTCATAGCAGAAATCAAAAGTTATGGCCAATTCAATTTTTAGAAAGGTCGCTGTAGAATATATAGGGCCCGAAAGGCTACTTTTCACATATATCGGAATTTGAACTCGAAACCACTTCCATTGAGTTCGGAATGACGTTTCTGCATTGAAAAACAGTAAACACTTATATATTTTGAGTTTCGAAAATTATTTGTTTAAAAATATATTTTTAATATTAAATATATTGGCCTTAAAAATAGTCATTTTTCAAACGACTTCTGTTTTCGACGAAATCACTTTTGTTGGAACCGGAATGTCAAATTATTGCTAGGTTTCAATTTTCAGAATTTTTCGAATTAATATGTGAGCGTGGCGAAATAAAATGTGTTTTGACTATTTACAGTTAAATTTGAACGCCTTAAAAATAGCCATTTTTCAAACAGTCTCAGAATTCGACGAAAATAATTTTGTTGGATTCGTATCGTCATAAGAAAGCTAAAAATATTTTTTTTAGAATTTTCTGAGATCGTATGTGGCCCCGGCACATTTAAATGTATGGTAGGAATTAAATAATTAATTTAATATTGTATTTTCAATTAAAACCGAAAATAAAACGTGTAGACATCAGAATTGGACATTGGGACATAGCCCATCGCGTTCAGAAGGCCTTAAAACGTTAAGATCGACAGTAAGCAGGCCCAAATCCGAGAAAGTTCAAAAATCCACTTTATTTCACGAAATTCGGAATTTAATATTAAAATAATATAAAAATCCGAAAACCCTAACCCTAACACTGTTCATGGCCAGCCGCCGCCCAGAAATGGAAGGCCAGAATTGCTCCAACTTCAAACGCTAATATCTCCCAATCCGTTCGTCGAAAATTTATGTATGACCTACCAAATCGAAGAGAATTCAGAGACCTTTCAATCTATACGGTTAAGATCGGATTTTGGTGCTCGGATTTCGCGAATTTTGGCCGAGAAGTCGCTGCGGTTTTGGTGGATTTCGAGGTGATTGGGGAGGCCAAGCTTCAAGGGGTTGGTGGTGTAGGTTGCTCTCGGCATGGCGGTCGCGGTGGTGGTGTCTGATCGGCGAACGGGGCTCTGATGATCGGTGCGTGCAGAAAGGGATGGGTGCGGCTTTGGTTTCCTTCGTATGCAGGTAGCGACGACGTGAAGAGGAAGAGAAGGTCCGAACTTATTTTTTTTATTATTATTTTATTATTTAATTATTTAAATTATCCGATGTTTAAAAATTCATAACTCTCTCATACGAGGTCCGTTTGACAAACCGTAAATTGCGCTGGACTCGTCTTTCCGAGCTCTTCGCGATGGCGCAGACCACACCTGATTCTGAGACAGTTGATTTTCAGCCAAAATTTGGGGTGAGAGTTCAAATCTTTATTATTTAATTAATTATTAATTTATTTTCCCACATGAAAATAATTGTATGATGATGATGATCTAGTTCTGAAATGTTTTGTGTGTATGAATTATCGATTGTTGCTTGTGGTGTGCTTATTGTTCATGTTATGCTTAAATCCGTCTTTATATTGTATATGTTATTGAGTTTAAATTGCAGTTGGAAAATTAAATCTAAATTTAGATTTAAAACATATTTTATTCAAATCTAGACGTTCTAATTTATTTTATTTTAATGTCATTTTCATTCTTCTGAAATGAACAAAGAAATGGAACGACAAATAAAACTTTATTTTTATTTGTTGATGTTACAATGAAATTTGAACGACAAATAGAATATTACTTTTATTTGTTTGTTTACAATAGACTATGAACAACGAATAAAATATATTTCTTTTTGTTTGCCTTTAAGGTTAACTAACAAAGTTCTCACTTTTGGCTGCATAAAAAGAAAACAAAAACTCTCCATTTTGTTGCATTAAAAGTTAACAATCAAAAATTCATATTTTTGTCATTGAATAAAAATGAAACAAAAATTCATATTTTTGTCTTTGAATAAAGATGAAACAAAAATCCATACCTTTGTCATTGGAAAAAAAGAAAAGGAAAAAAGAAAGAAAAAAAGAAGAAGAAATTTTCCTTTTATTTGAATTGATGTGAGATATCAATTCAATGTTGATAAAAAGTTTGTGTTTTGCTTGCATTTCCCAAACAGAAATGTACGAAGGAATAAAAAGATTGTATTTGTTTGCATCCCTTGATGCGAACAAAATGACAAAATATAGATTTACATTTAAAATAAAAAGAGTTATATTTTTCTTGCATTTCTCAATGCAAACAAATTGTTTAAATAAGAAGAGAATTATATTTTGTTTTGCATCCCTTGACGCGAACAAAGTATTGAAATAAAGATTTACATTAAAATTTATATTTTTATTTGTGTTTTCAAGACACAAATGAACTTGAAACATACTTTTTATCTTTATTTTATTTATTTACATTTCATAATGTAAATATCACTTGAGAATAAAACTTACCTTTTTATTTATATTTTATAATGTAAATATGACCTGAAAACTAAAACTTATTTTATTATTTGCATATTATAATGCAAATGAGACTTGAAAACAAAACTTACATTTTTGTTAACATTTCAGGATGTGAATATAACTTGATGATAAAGCTATTTTTATTATTTGCATACTATAATGAAAATAGAACTTGAAAATAAAATTTACATTTTTATTTGCACTTTATAATACGAATATAACATTGAAAATAAAACTTACCTTTTCATTTGCATTTTATAATGCAAATACAACATAAGGATAGAATCTACTTTTTATATGCAATTTACAATGTAAAATAAAAAGTACATTTTTTATATGTAATTAGAAAGGGGATTTGCGATAAAAAAATAAACTTACATTTTTATATGTAATTTATAATGGGATATATAATTGTAAAATAAAGTTTACATTTCTATATGTAGTAAGAAATTGAAAATTCGCATTGATATTAAAATAACACTTTTGTAAAGATATTGCATTAGAATAAACAGATAATTTTTGTCGCTTTTTCTTTTAGAATTAAAAACATATTTTGTCACCTTTTCTTTTTAACATAAAAAGGGTCATTTTGTCGCTTCTTCTTTTTAACATTAAAAGAACATTTTTTATGTCATGTTTCTTTTTAGCATTAAAAGAAGCATCTTTGTTGTTTTCCTTTTAGTAATAAAAAGAACATTTTGCTTTCATTTCTTATGATAATATTTTATCGTCATTTTGAATGCGGTAAAATTAGAATTGTTAATGTTGAATATTTTATCGTCATTTTGAATGCGGTAAAAATTAGAATTGTTAATGTTGAATATTTTATCGTCATTTTGAATGCGGTAAAAAAATAGAATTGTTAATGTTGAATATTTTATTGTCATTTTGAATGCGGTGAAAATAGAATAGTTAATGTTGTCATTTTTATCGACATTTTTGGTGCGATAAAAATAGACAATGTTAGTGATTCATTTTTATCGACATTTTTGGTGCGATAAAAATAGACAATGTTAGTGATTCATTTTTTATCGACATTTTTGGTGCGATAAAGATAGACAATGTTAGTGATTCATTTTATCGACATTTTGGTGCGATAAAAATAGACAATGTTAGTGATTCATTTTTATCGGCATTTTTGATGCGATAAAAATAGCAACGATAATGTTACATTTTTATCATCATTTTAGATGCGATAAAAAGAATATATTTTTGTGTTACATTTTATTGTCTTTCTAGAGACAATAAAAAGCATAAAATTAAAGAATTACGATTTTATGTAAAATTGCTTTCATTGAAAAGAATAAATATAGAAGACGAGATTTTTGTTGTTAATAAAAAAAAAGTGAAATGGGAACATGTACATTATGATGTAAATAAACAATAAAAAGAAAAATTACATTCAAAATGTAAGTTAGAATAAAAAGGACTTTTTGTTAAGTAAAAATGTAAATTACAATAAAAAGTATAGAAATAAAGATCACATTTTTATTGACCGTTTATAGGCAATAAAAGGAATACAATTAAAAGAGGCATTTTTATCGTCGTGTTATATATTATATAATACACTTCCATAGACAAGTTACCCGACTTGTGTATGTGATTGGGACGATAATTTTCACACATCGCCCAAGTGCACAAATTAGTTTATCATTTGCTTGATTGGTTGAAAACCCCACACGGGTGTTGGGATGAAAATTTACATACACTAATCCCAATATTAGTTGTATGTTGATCGTTAGATCGACGGGCTGTGATGAGCGTTATTATTTAATTTTAACGCTTACACAGTGGAAAATTACACTTTGGATGTAATGGATGACTTGATGATTGTACTGTTATTGTCATATATATGATGTGTGTGAAATCCATATAATCCAAATTATATGGTAAATGTTTTGAGTCGCATTTCGATTCAAGTGTTCTTTTAAATAAGACTATTTTTACATTAGAAATCCTTTTTATATAAAGTATATATATTTTAAAAAAATATAGAATTTTAATTAAGTATATGTTAAAACAAGGAATATTTGTAGAAGATAAAGATTTGTAAAATAAAGAATACTTCTCATTTAGAATCTTTTATATAAAGAATATTTTTATGATTATTTTAAAATATGTTTTTAAAGAGATTACTAGCATTTGCAATCATATTTTGTGATATGTAATAAATTGAGATGTGAAGTGGGTTTACCGTGGACGATGTTTTAAACGACATCTATCCCTTAATCCAATTTGCATTGAAATCATTATTTGGAACTTATAAATCTATTTTATAGAATTAAAAAGACATTTTCTATAAATCAAGTTTTTCAACTATTATATTAAATAGGAATTAAGTGGAAATTCTATTGGTAATAATTGAGATGGGCTTCTGTAAAAGAAGACCGATATTATATATGGAGTTTAAGAGGCTTTGCCGTTATTCCATTTATACTATTAGTCTGATACAGAAATCTATATCGATTATGTATTGATTGGATTTCTGTGGAATTCCATATTTTTAGAAATTGATTTATAGATTTTATTTTAAATATTTATCTTTGATAAAATTAATGAGAATCTTCTAAAACGAATATCTTATTAAAAGAATATTCTGAGTTGAGATGTGACGAAATGTGTGATTTTCCAACATTTGTTTAATCCCAAATTACGCAAGTTATTTAGAAAGACCGGGTTTAACCCATTCTGAATAATCAACACGACGATCAAGAGTCGAAGACGAAGACGATGATTGAAGACCGAAGATTTTCACATCGTTGGGATGATGATGACTAGTATCTTGAATTGGGATTGGCCTTCCAAGGCAAGGTATTTGGTAATGATCGTCCAAACGCATTTGGAGATCGACGGACACGATGTTTCGTTCAGACCCAGAACGGACTTATAAATGGATAGCATGCCTGACATTGGAATTTATTTCATGTAATTAAATCGGTTTTTATTTAATATATAAATGCATGGTGGCGGAGGATTTATTCTCTTGCTTAACACCCTTTTGTATGTTAAATAATTACCGATCGCATGATATGAGTTGTTGATGTGGCACGCCAAGTTGCAATTGAACAAAGCTTATTGTTGCAAAGCAGAGCCTTGTATGATGATCAAAGCATAGTCTGGTATGGACATAGCTTTGTGTAATACGTTACTTCGCGAGCCTCACACCCCGGTTGAGTCTAAAACGGAGTAAGGGAACGCAGGGAGTGCGCACGTTTCTTTCTAGCTAGAAGTGGTGTCGGTGCTTAAACTGGCTGACATTTTACTTATGTGGTTGTTGGATTTGAGGTACCTCAGGTATATTGGTCGTATTGTGGCCAATCAGAGATCCGTTAGGATCGGGAAACGTGTGTTCAGGAATAACTAATCCAGTCCATTGCACCAGTTGGACAGAGTACCAACACGGGGACGGACCGGCCCTGCAGGATCCAAGGGTTGGACAGAGTACCAATCCTGGGGCATTGCTAGAGTGTCTCGAATCGGTAAGGAATTCGCTCCTAGCCTTGACTCAGATGGAAACCCAAATTTCCAATACGACATCACGCGGTTTTGATTGTATACCTATACATGGCGACATAGTGGGATGGGGCACTCATGCCGTCTAGGATTGATATATTTACTTTAATGTATTTCAAATTGGTTGCACACTATTATTATATACTACCGTGTTTATCGTATCAAGCATCTTTTGATCATTATAAGGTAAAACCCTATCCTCCGGTTTGCGTTGCATTGTGTGATGGGACTTGGGTCTTATAATGGTTTCATTTTTCTAAAAAGCATTGCGTTATTTGACGATTTACTTTAGTCATGCACTGGCAATCCATAGGAGAAAACCCGTTCCGCGAAAGTGGCGTGGTCCTGTGATTAGCCTTATTATATTATATAGGTTAAGTAGAATTCTCACACCAGTCCCACGACTGACCTGTAGTTTGTTTCACTTTGCAAACTCGGGTGCCCTCTTTCCACACGGGCAGTCGAGTAGCTTATTTGACAGATAGATAAAACAAGATCCTGGATTGAAGATTGAAGCTGTGGCCATAGTGTTGATAGCCTTCCACCGAGATTAGTTCCGCTGCAATGTATTCATTTATTGTAATTTATTCTTCCGCTGTAATTATTTTCCAATGTACTCTGATATGTATATTCTGTACTCTGATGTAACATTTATTATGGATGTTATAAAAGTCTTCTGTGTTTTTGTTCTGATGTGTTGTATGCCCAAAGTTAAAGTATTCGTAGATTTTCACTTTTTGGATCAGACTTATGTGGTTTATGGTCGATTCAAAGGGTGGGAATTTGCGGGTCTTTACACTGCTGATGTGTCTTTAGGGCTGAGTTGGCAAATTAAACGGTTCAGGTTATTTCTGAGTTGATCTGACAGTCTAAATAAACCCTAAACTCTATAAATACCTAGGCAGTCTCTCACCCTAATTCATATGAAAAATAGAATAGCTACCGTCATACCGCCGCCATGGAACTCAGTCTAGCCGCCGCCAACTAAGAAGGAAGAAAAGCTAATCAAATTCTAATTCTACTCAACTCTAAAGTAAAGCAAGACTCTCTTTTCTTCTCTAAATTGTGAGTATGATGATCTTAACAAGATTATTGTTAAATTAATTAGAATAGGTCATGAATGGATTATGAGTAGTTGATGTGAATTGTCATATATGTTGTTGTAAACCTTATACTATCATGTATGTTATAAATTCTATGCTATGTGGTGATGATATCCTATATGTTGTAAATCATGCTATGATGATGTTATTTATGTTGAGAGTTTCTATGCTAAGTTGTGATGAATCATATATGTTAAAGAAAAGCCATGATGTTATTATCTATGCTAATTAGTTCATGTTAATCGAATCATGATGTTGGTATTACTTGGACTATATTGATCTATATGACAAATCACATATGCAAGTTTAGGTTGATTAGTAAAAGTTATGAACATATGCCATGACATCTATTATGACATTTAGAATTATGCTATGACATATGTGAAATTCTATGCTAGTTCACACCATCATTATGTTGCCTAAAACCCCATATGCAAGTTTATACATAAATTTGGGTTATTATCATATCATGTAAATTGTGCATTTAACAAGTTGACACCTTTATATCCTTAACATGTGTAGTTTATGCAGGTTCACCCCTATTATGATTAGATTCATTTTAATTGTCTATATGTTGTGATAATTTATTTTTGTGCAATGAGTTAGACTATTCGAGTCTAACGTATATTCTGCGTTGAATAAGCGAACGTATAAACGTGGGGTAGGGGTAATATTAAGGAATTAATAATAAGAAGTTGGGGTGCAATTGATATGATTTCGCATGCCATGAGTGGATGACCATAATTGAGTTAATTATGGGCATCATTAAAATTGGAGTTAATTAATAATTTGAATAGGGAATTATTAAAACTGGGGTAAAAGATTATAAGTGATAATCAATGCTTAGGACACGAGGTTGGACTCGTTTGTGACGTAAACCTGCTCGGACCCGCCCGGCAAATCCAGTGGTCACAAATGTCAGCCCAATGTGAGAGGTCCTAGGCCTAAACTAAAGCATAACAATTGTAAAGACACGAGGTTAGACTCTTTTATGGTGTAAGACTGCCAGGACCTGCCCGGCAAATCCAGCTGCCATAAATGTCAGTCTAATGTGAGAGGTCTTTATGAGGTTATGTCGTGAATGAATTAAGAAATACTTAACCAGATAAACATGTAAGGTGGGACATGGGGGTTAAGTAGGTGCCTTGGGTGGCATGAGGAATTTAGTGGGTGCCCTTAGTGGCATGTGAAATACGATTAGTAAGACTTAACCAAACACACATGTAAATGAACATGACTAAGAGGGTTAAGTGGGATGTACTAGTGGACAAGCTTAGGTGGGTAGCTTGTGGGGGCCCATTTCAACCAGTATCCCAAACGTATCTTTGTGGGCTCGACCCAAGTCGAGGATGGGACACGCATACTGGGTTTGACTATAAGAGGCCAAAATGGGGAGTGGTGGCAACGCAAGTCCAACGGGTTTCATATGCGTGTGTGGACCCGGGCTGGTAGGTAAGACGTTGTTGCATCGTGTAGGTATAAGTCGTGCATTCTCAAGTTGTATTGGGTTGACACTTTAGGGGAGTGATACACCCCACTGTGGGGCCAGCACGGGTATCTACGAGTAGGGAGCCGATCGAAAGTGGGTAGTAGGGTACACCTAGTGGAGATAGGGGCAGACGACACCTATGTAGTCAGCTAGGGGTACGCAAGGCTATCTATATAGTTTCTGTGTGAAACAAGCGGGATCAACCTTTAAGGTGACTGGTGCGGTGCAGTGTAGTAATTATTCGTTAGTAATTAGGTGTGCCTTCAACATTACCTTTAACGTTATCTTTAACGTTATCTTTATCTGCTCTTCCATACCTAATAGTTCATAGACATTTACTTGTCTTCCAGCTTATGCCTTAGTTTAGTTATTTTGATAATAGTATTGTTAGAATTATAATACTCGCCAGACTTTATGTCTAACCCCCTCCATTTCTATCCTTTTTCCCCCTCCAGGTCCTCAGGTTGGGCCCAGCTCTAGTGGAATTTGATTGGATTGCTTCATTTCTCTTTGGAAAGCTTGGACCGTTGAAGTAAAGTCCAGCTTGTTGCCTTCTTTAATGGCTATTTATGTAATGGGGTTATGTATTTTGTTTTATCAAGATGGATATTGTACTTGACTCTGATTTATGGTTTTATGATGTAACAAACATGTTTAAATTCCGCTGAAATAAAATGAAATTTTAGATTTCCAAGTACTACTTATTATCTGTCTTGTTGTAATTTTCCTGTTTTATATTCACTTAAAACCTCCATGGAAGCTAATGCATTCCCTTTGTGAGTGACATTAATGGAAGTGGGGTGTTACACAGAAGATCCAGTGGTTACCCAGAGTGTGTAGTCCCGAGGCATTTGCTAGAGTGTCTCGAATCGGAGAGGAGCTTGCCCCTTGCCTCGACTCATGACGGAAATCCAATTTCCAATACGTGTATTTCGGTTTTATTTGTAGAGCCTAGTATGGCGACATAGTAGCATGGGATACTATAACGTCTATGATTGAAATTGTTTTGACACTTCATACTATAATAGTATCAAAATGATTTGTTTTAAACGTACCAAGCATGTTTGGCTATTATAAGGGAAAACCCTATCCTCCGGCTTACGTTGCATTGTGTGATGGGACCTGGGTCTTAAAATAGCTTCATTTTTTCGAAAAAGCATTGCGTTGTTTATTCTATGCACTGGTGTTCTTGGGAGGAAACCAGTTCCATGTTATACGGCGTGGTCCCTTGAATTACTCTCTTTTAAAGTAAAGTTTTAAATAACTGTTTTAGTTCTCACACCAGTCACATGACTGACCTGGAGTTTATTGTTTTAACCTAAACTCTAGGTGCCCCTATTTTCGACACGGCCACCTAGTTGTTTTGGTTTTGCAGATTTATATTCACAGGAACCTGGTTTACAACTGGAATGATATCCGGAAAGCTCTGTATCCGTATATCACCTTCAGTTGTGCTTTGTATTATTTTCCGCTGCTATGTAATTTATTGTAATCTCTGATATTTATCGAGTGTAATTTATTCAATTATACTATGTATATTCTTGTGTCTGATGGAATAGTTGTAATAGCAATGAAATGTTCTTCTGTTTGCGTTCCGATGTGTGTTGTCCTCAATTCTATCCGGCTTTCCTTCACGGGGAAGTTCGGGTCGTTTCAGTTGGTATCAGAGCTTTGGCTCGAGAACAAGACACATTAGAACCGAACGAAAGAATTCATCAGATATTGGATTAGTAATATCCAAATTAGAATGACTCGTTAGAGATGAGATCAATAGTATCCTAGAACGAGTGTGAAGAGTATATTTTTCAAATGAAAAAATATTGTTTTGAAAATTTAAACCATTTTATACGTATTTGAATATTTATTTATATTGAATTTGGACAATCGAGTATATAAAGATTTCGCGTATACGCGTCATGAACGTATATTCGAAGTTTTAATATACTAGATAGATATAGAATCATACTCTAGTGGCCTTTATATTCGAGTGACGAAAGTGTGATTTCTATATATTTCCATTAGACTGGTGTGAGAACCAAAATATAGCTAGAATTTATTGTTGTGATTTGGCATCAAAAACATTATTTTCTGTATATATGTATCAAAATTATGAATTTGAAACATTAATCCACTAATTGATTGATGGTTGTGTTGTTTGTTTATTTGTTTGATAATTTTGAACCATTATGCCTAATTGCATCAAATATTGAATTGTATTGAAAATCGGTTGCATTTTCTTGTATATACATGTACTTACATTGAATAGGTCATAGCATGGAGGCTAGAGCAGAAGAATAAAATTTGTTTGCCCGACAAATAGTTACATATTTACCATAATTTACTGTTTTGTTTGGGTGATGATGATTTTATGAGCCGATTGGCTAGCCGCTTGGCTTTTTCTCTTTCCTTTTGAGATCAGAGGGCCTGTATGGCAATTTTGGGACTTTCCCAGTGCAAGGGAGGTTATGGCGAAATTTTTCGAAAATTTAGGGTGTTAGCCAAATTTTTGAAAATTTTGAAAAGTTCTTAGAAACTGAAAAGTTGAAGAACTTAAGCCGTAATGAAAGCAAAGGAAGTTGAGTTGGTTTGTAAAACAACTTTTGGCTTTGTTCCTTTTCGGGGACGAAAAGTTTTAAGTGGGGGAGATTGTAACAACCCGGAAATACGAGCCGGTTTAAAAATTTTATTTCGGCAATTTTAGCGAATTTTGAATATTTAAAATGAATTATTTTAAATGATATCGACGAGAAAATTTATTTTGAATGGAATTCGAACGAATATATTTATATAGATCATCGTTAGAATATAATATTTATTTTAAATTATAAAAGGAATTGAAAATGGCGCGGTAGTTCGATAATTCGAGTTCAAACTTCAAATGAACGTACCGGGTTCAAAATAAACCAGATTTTAGCGAAACCAAAAATATTTGAATCTATTTGTGAATATATTTCCAAAGAATCCGAAAGATTGGAATTTCATAGCGGGAATCAAAAGATATGTCCAGTTGAAATTTCAGAATAGTCGCTATGGAATTTCGGCCCTTAAAAATAGCCATTTTGCAAATGACATCGGTTTTCGACGAAACCACTTTTGTTGGATTCGTGATGTTAAATTATTGCTAGATTCCAAATTTCATAATTTTTCGATTCAATATGTGAGCGTGGCAAAGGAAAACGTGTTTGACCAGTTTCAGTTGACTTTAATCGACTGGAAAATGGCCATTTTTCAAATGGTCTCAGAATTCGACGAAACTAGTTTTGTTAGGACCGTATCGTCAATACGAAGCTAGAAAATATTTTTCTGGAATTTTTCGAGGTAGTATGTGACCCCGGTAATATGAAATGTACGTTTAAAATTCAATATAGTTATTTAAATGTAAATTTGACGAAAACTGATTGTAACGATCGAATCAGCCTACGATACATATCCCATTATGTTCGGAGTGGGGGTAATTAGCTAGGGACGACAGTCGTTAGGTTCGAAAAGGAGTTTGAATGAAAAGTCAACTCTTATAGAAAGAAAATAATATAAAATTATTAATATAAAATATTTAAACACCCCTCCCTCTCTATTTCTCTCTCCCTCACTTCATAACTTGATTTCAGATAAAAAATAGGGAAAAAGGGGAAGACGCCGTCGCCCATCGCCAGCACGCCACCACCCATCGTCACCCTCCCCAGAGGCGCCGCACTGCCTCTGCCACGCATCTCCCCTTACCTCGCCGAACCTTCCCCTCTATCCTCCTTCCTTTTGCCCTCTTCAAGAACCCACCGTGAAACCTCACTCAGTCGATCGCGCCCTAGCCCAACCCTTGAGCCGCCGACGCTCACCTGTTTCCCGCTTCCCAATCGATGACCGACCCAGCCAAACCACCCCACCCCCCCCCCTCTGAGATCCGCGAACTCAAGAACCACCCTAGATCCGTCGCCTCGCCTCCCACCTGAGCGCATTGCTGTCGTCGAAGATCCAGAAGCTGACGCCGTCGCTGGAACCCTTCCCGAGCAGCTCAGCACCCATGTCACTGACAAAGATCCGACCTTTAACGACAAAGAGGTGAGTTTTTATAATACAAACTTTATTTTCAGCTTTATATGAATTTTAAAATATAATTTTTAATAAGTATAAAGCTATATTTATGAATGCGAATAAAGTTCGAATCTTTATATAGAAAAAGTTTGAATTTTTATATAGAAAAGCCTTGGATTTTTATGTAGAGGAGGTTTCGATTTTTAACAAAATAAAGACGAGATTTTGATTTCAAAGAACTATAGATTTTATTTCAAAGGAGTATAGATTTTTTTTTTATTTAAATTAAAAATATAGGATTTTGCGACAATGAAGTTATAATTTTTATTATCCATAACGAGTTATAAAGATTTGATTTTGAAAGGAAAAAGAAGTTTTATTTATATCATAGAAAAGTAATGATTTTTAACATTATAAAGGCTTGATTTTTATTCATATGAAAGGGCGAGAAAGGTGGAATTTTTATATATGTTTTAGGAAAGGAAAAATGGGATTTTTATATTTACAAAGATTCGATTTTTAATTTATAAAAGATGAAATTTTTATTAACCTAAAGTTTAGACTTTTATTTATACGAAGTTTAGACTTTTAAAAATATAAAGAGGAGATTTTTAGTAATTTAAAAATATGATTTTTTATATAGGTATGATAATAAAAATATGATTTTTATTCATGTAGAATAATAAAAATATAATCTTTATTAGGAGAAGAGCAATATGAAAATATAATTCTTATAACGAAGTGAAGATAAAAATCTAATTTTTTATATATATGTAGTGAAGATAAAAGTTCAATTTTTATATATATGAAGTGGAAATAAAAATATAATTTTTATACATGAAGTGATAATATAAAAATGCGATTTTCATATATGTAGCGTATGCGAACAACGAAAGTGACAAGAGGAGAACGATGAAGATTTCCTACATATGAAGAGTCGTGGCGTTTGGATTAGATTTGGTGAGAATTTCTCACTTTAAATCTTCTTTTCTAGTTAAATATATATATACTAGGATGTAGACGGTGTTTAGTAGCACCCGACACCTGTCGTCCACAGACCATGGATGGCTTGTATGCTTGATTGTTTGTTGTGGTGAAAATTGATTGTGTGATGTGGAATAAAATAAAATATTTATATAGTTAAAAATATTTTATCGTTAAAAATATAATTTTAACGTGAATGTGAATAAATAAATATTCATTTACAAACCGGACGGTTTGTTTATGTATACCTATTTGAAGGACGTTGAATGGGACGATAAATTTTCCACATCGCCCAACTGCACAAATAAAATCTACGTTTGATTGTTTGAAACCGCGCACGGGTATTGGGATGATATTTGACGTACACTAATCCCAATTATTTAGTTGTATGTCGATCGATTGGTCGACAGATTGTGTGAGCGTTAATTATTTATATTTGATGCTTATACAGTTGTGAGGTACACTTTGGATGACGGTTGATTATTTATCGTTGCTATTATATACATGTGTTTTATGGAATCCATGTAATTAACATTATATGGTAATTGATTGGGCCTTATTCCAATTTAGAAAATAAAGAATATTATAAAATATAGGTTCATGTGTTGAACGTACTCATTCGTTGAGATTAGTCATGTGTTGAACAAAATACTTTAACAATATAATTTACATCTTTATCATATATAAAATTAGAAACTAACTGGAAAATAGATGTAACAACCCGGAAATTCTGGGCCAGTTTAAATTTTTTATTTTTGCAATTTTAGCGAATTTTGAACATTTAAAAAGGAATATTTTAAATAATATCGATGAGAAATTCGTTTTGAATGGGATTCGAGCGTATATATTATATACGTCGTCGTTAGAATATAAATATTTATATATAATTATAAATAGAATTGAAAATGGCGCGGTAGTTCGATAATTCGATTTCAAACTTCAATTGAATGTACCGGGTGCAAAACAATCCGGATTTTAGTGAAACCAAAAACATTAGGATCTAATTGATAATATCTTTCCAACGAATCCGACAAATCGAAATTTCATAGCGGGAATCAAAAGTTATGCCCAGTTGAAAATTCAAAATAGTCACTATGTAAATTATACATGGCCCGAAAAGTCATATTTTGCATACGGATGAATTTGGACTCGAAACCACTTCCATTGAGTTCAAAATGCTGTTTAGAACTCCGAAAAATATAAGCTTCGATATATTCCTATATCCGGAATAGTGGCAATTGACAGGAGCTTTTCGGTTAACAATACATAGCCCTTAAAAAGTAAAATTTTGCATATAAGCTCAGAATTCGACGAGATAAATTTTTATGGATTCATAATGACAAATCATTGTTGAGTTCTAAATGGCGCGTCGAACGGAGTTAGTATGTGGCCGTGCGAGCTGAAACAGTTCGGGGTAAAACGAGCAGTTATTTTACAAAGGAACATTATTGATACGACCTCGGAATTCAATTCTACTTTTTTTTCTAGATTCGTATCATCTAATAATGGTTAAATCCAAGAGGGCTTGATTTTTTGAGTTAGCATGTGAGCGTGCGAGAAGAAAAGGTGCGCCAAAATCGCATTTTTAGAGCTTGTCTGAGCATTTTTGTGATTTTTGTTGAATGGTCAAACGAACTCGGAATTCGACGAAACTTGTTTCGTTGGACTCGTCTTCACGTCTACTATCTCGTGTCCGAAATCCGCAGTGATTGGAGATCGTTAGCGTTCAGGCGATACGCGAGAAACAGGCATATAAGCCACTTTACTTCCTTTTCTCTTCATTATTTTCTTCCTCCTTCCTCCAAAAAAATCAAAAATGGAGACCACCCTTCCTCCTTGCCGCTGCCACCGCCCCTCCACCACCTCCACCGACCGCCGCACCGGAGGCAGGCGCGCCCCCTCCTCTTCTTCCTCCTTCCTTCTTCCCTTCCTCCTCCCCCTTGCCTTCCTCGACACCGACGCGAGACCCCCCCCCCCCCCCTCCACCGTTGACAGTAAGTCTTTTTTTATTTTTATTATTATAATTTTTGTTTATATAAATTCTGATTTATTTTGTTTGTAAATAATCAAGTTTAGATTTTTAAGGGTATAAAAATAGGATTTTTAAAGTAATAAAAATATGATTTTTATATTTTTAAAGTATTAAAAATATAATCTTTATTAAGTAGAAGTAGTAGAAATATGATTTTTGTTTATGTAGAGAATTAAAAATATCATCTTTGTGTATGTAGCAAAATAAAAATCTGATTTTTATTTTATATACGTTGAAATAAAGTGGTGATTTTTAAAAACGCG
This sequence comes from Allium sativum, assembly GCA_030737875.1. NCBI lineage: Eukaryota > Viridiplantae > Streptophyta > Magnoliopsida > Asparagales > Amaryllidaceae > Allium > Allium sativum. The sequence continues at coordinate 623,480,670 of CM060910.1, forward strand.
AAAACTTTATTTTTGAAAGGGCGAAATCTTTATATGAAGAATAAGGTGATAAAAATATAATCTTTATCTATATAGTAGCGTTGTGAAAATATGCTTATTTTTATATATTGAATAGCGAAGTGAAAATTCGATTTTTAAATGTATGAAGCGATTATAAAAATATGATTTTTAAATTGAAAGTGAACAAATAAAAATGTGATTTTTATGTTAAAGACATCAAATATAAAAATGTGTGATTTTTATATATGTAGTGGCTACGGGCAACGAAGATGACAGAAATGCGATAACGATGAAGATCTCTATCAAAGAAGAGTCAAGATGATTGGATAGCTAGTCGGTGAGAACTTCTCACTCTTCAACTTATTTTTCTAGTTATATATATATACTAGGATGCAGACGGTGCTTAGTAGCACCCGACACCCGTCATCCACAGACCATGGATGGTTTGTTTGTTAAATTGTTTGGTTGTGTAGTTGGTTAGTATATTTGGTTTGAATTGAATTGTTTGGTGAAATGGAATGGATTTGATTGATGTGTGAATGGCGTGGGCCTTCACTAGACCGGGGATAAGGCTAGGCCTCGTCCCGTTTCTAGTATCGTGCCGTTATGCCACCGAAATTTTCTAAAATATGTTAGAAAAAAATAAAAATATCATTTTTATTGTGTAAATGAAATGAATAGAAATTCATGTGTTAAAATAAAATATATTATCGTTAAAAATATAGTTTTTAACGTGAAAGTGAATAAATAAATATTTATAAACAAATCGGCTGATTTGTTTATATACACTGATTTGACTGATATTGAATGGGTCGATAAATTTTACACATCGCCCAACTGCACAACTAAAAATCTGTGTTTGATTGTTTGAAACCCCACACGGGTGTTGGGATGAAATTTGAAGTTCACTCATCCTGATTGATTAAATATGTCGATCGATTGATTGACAGGCTGTTATAAGCGTAAGATGTCTATATTTGATGCTTATACAGTGTAGTGCACTTTGGTTGATGGTTGATTGTTTATTATTGCTATTATATACATGTGTTGTATGGAATCCATATAATTAACGTTATATGGTGATTGATTGGGCCTCATTCCAGTCGGGAAAATAATGAAGGTTATAAAAGAAAATTCATGTGTTGAATATAAAAATAGTGATGTATTGACAGTACTCATGTGTTGAGATTAGTCGTGTGTTGAAAGAAATATAGATTCATGTGTTGAATGGGATAAATATTCATTTGTTGGATAGAATAAAGAAGTTTTGAAAACATAAAGCCATGTTGATTAGAGATGCGTTATTTTGACGCGAACGATATTTATATCGATTTTATTCGTTGTATAATGAATATTGAAAAGTGATTTCAAAATTAAATATTTTGAAATGAAATTCAAATTGAATTAGATTAAAATTCGAATTGAATAGGAAGCGAATTTGAATTCGAATAAAATAGAAATGAATTCAAATTGAATTAAATTGAAAATGAAATTTAAAACGAACTAAAATTGAATTGAAATCGATTTGAAATGAATTCGAATTGAATCAAATAGAAGGTAAATTCAAATTGAATTGAATTGAAACGAATTAGAATTTGAATTGAATTGAAACGAATTAGAATTTGAATTGAAACGAATTTGAATTCGAATTAAATAGAATTGAAATGAATTCGAGTTGAATTGAAATCAAATCGATTTGAAATTGAAGATAGTGTTGAAATGGTTTTGAAAACGAATTTAAAACGATTTATAAAATACGTTTTAAAAAGGAAATCGACGAAATATATATTATATATATAATGGCCTGAATAGAACGCGCCGCGCCGCGGCAGTTCGTGAATTTCGACCATTGACTTCGAATCGACATTTCGGGAGATCCGACCGTCAGATTCTCCTAAAACCGGAACCGTTGGGTTCGTATCGAAAAGAGCTTTCCAATGAATATTAAAAATTTGAAATCTAACGGTTGGATTTGGAATTATGTCCAAATCAAATTTGAAAAAGGTCGCTGTAAGTGCAGTTCGATAGCCGTTGATGGAAATCGACTGTACGGGCCTTGATAAAATTATTAAAGATATTAATAATTTGTGTAAAATCATAATATGTGAATTGGAAAGAACTGGGATGAAAAACTCCACATTTGAAATGATAAAAATAGATTTTTATCGAAATGAACTAGTTTTGAACTAGAATTAAAATCATTTTATTTTTGAAATAAATAAATTGAATTTGAAAGTGATTTTAAAAATAATCAATATTCCCAATACGTGGATTGGACTGGAGTTGAATCGAAATTATCTTCGGAATATTTCGATGTTGGATTTCGTGACTATACAGATATTGTTATGGGGATTTGAAAGATATATTTTATATCGTTATTTCCAACACGATATTTGTTGGTTTCAGAATTTGGTATTGAATATAAGCCGATATATATTCTATTCAGAGCCTTGTATTTAATATCAAATGTGATTTGGGTTTATCGTGAATCGTGTTTTAGATGACATTGGTTAACCCAGTTAAAGACAGGATATTGATTTTCGAAAGAGATTAAAGCTAAGTGGAGTTTTAATGAATCTTTAATTAGATTGAAAAGTGAATTGATAATTTAAGTTATCAAATCTGAAAGGTGATCGAGAATGGAGTACCACCAGTTTTGCTCCAAAGCGATAGTTAAATCTTTAATTAGATTTGAACGTGAAATGGTAATTAATTTTACCGATAACACAGTGGTGTTAGATATGGAGTATTACCAGTTTTCTCCATGGGATATATAGGTTGGGATTGGGAAATAAAATAAATAATTACTTCGGTGTGGTTCGTTAATCCCGACTAGTTTGAAATGATACCCAAAGGAAGATTAAAGAATAAATTTAGAAGAATTTATCTTGGATAAAATTAATGGGAACATTTCCCTAAGAATGTGATTTTGTGAATAAAAGAATATTCTGAATTGGAATGAGGCGTTTCTTGTGCTTGTGTAACATTCGTTTACTATATACGTGGGTTATTCAGAAAGGCCGGGTTATACCCATTCTGAACAACCGATTCGACGAGATGTCGAAGATGAAGACGGTGGTAGAAGACCGAAAGTCTTCACATCGTTTGAGTGATTGCTGATGATCTTGATTGGGCTGTACACCCAGGATGAGGGAAACAGTTGGTGATCGTCCAGACGTACTTGGAGATGGATGGATATGCGAGGAAAGTGCCTCCGGTTTCGTTCAGACCCAGAACGAAATTGTAAATGGATTGTGTGTCTGACAGTGGATTTTATTCTATGTTGATTGATCTCTATTAAATATACATCTGTTTGGCGGCGGAGAATTTATTCTCTTGCTTAACGCCCTTCTCTGAGACGTACGAGCTCAGAGGTTGTATATCGATGGACATCAGTCGCATGGAGTGAATTGCCAATGTGGCACGCGTAAGTGGCAATTGATCAAGGCTTCTGTTGAAAAGAAAAGTCTTGTGGTTGATGATCAAAGCACGGCCTGTGTGGCGTAGCTTTGTGTATAACGTGAATTCGCGAGCCTCACACCTCGGTATGAGTCAAAAACGGGATACGGACCCAAGGAGTGCACGACGTTTCTTTCTGGCTAGGGTGGTGTCAGTGACCTGCCAGCCCTGACATTTATATACTTTTCACCTGTGTGGTTGTTGGATACGAGGCGCCTCGGATATAGGTCTGTAAGGACCGGGAAAAGTGTGTTCAGGAATTGCCAATCCTCAAAAGTAAGAGAGGACCGGCCTTGGAGGTTCCAAAGGATCATAGTGGGGTCCTGAGGCATTTGCTAGAGTGTCTCGAACGCGGAGAGGAGCTTGCCCCTTGCCTCGACTCATGATGGAATCCAATTTCCAATACGTGTGTTTCGGTTTTATTTGTAGAACCTAGTATGGCGACATAGTGGTATGGGTCATTCATGCCGCCTATGATTTATATTTTATGATTGAAACTGTTTTGACACTATACACTTATTATAGTATCAAATAATGTGTTTTAAACGTATCAAGCATGCTTTGCTGTTATAAGGTAAAAACCCTATCCTCCGGCTTGCGTTGCATTGTGTGATGGGACCTGGGTCTTATAACTGCTTCATTTTTCTTTATTTAGCATTGCGCTGTTTGTTCTATGCACTGGTATTCTTGGGAGGAAACCCGTTCCGTGTTATACGGCGTGGTCCCTTGATTTACCTAACTTTAAAACCAATATTAATAACTATTTTAATTCTCACACCAGTCCCATGACTGACCTGGAGTTTATTGTTTTAACCTAAACTCTGGGTGCCCCTATTTTCCACACGGGCAGCTAGTAGTTTTGGTTTTGCAGATTTATATTCACAGGTTCCTGGTTTACAGCTGGAATGATATCTGGAAAGCTCTGTATCCGTGTATCACCTTTAGTTGTGATTTTGAATTATTTTCCGCTGCTATGTAATTTATTGTAATCTCTGATATTTATCGAATGTAATTTATTCAATTATACTCTGTATATTCTTGTATCTGATGGAATCGTTGTAATAAAAATGAAATGTTCTTCCGTATGCGTCCTTTTGTGTGTTGTTCTCAAAGTATCCGTGCTTTCCTTCACGGGGAAGTTACGGGTTCTTACAATAGATAAGATGAGTGGTCTCTTGGGTATTGATCTGATGTTGGTTTCGGCCTTCGGGGTTAATATTTAGGGGATCGTTCTCTTAAAAATTTGCAGTTGGAGTCTGATTTAAAATCAAACGATATATACCGTAATTTTATAAAATATATTGAATAACAAAAATAGTCACATGTGGACAGTACTCATTTGTTGAGATTAGTCATGTGTTGAAATATATATTCATTTGTTGAATAGAATAACGAAGTTATTGAAAAATATAAAGTAGTGTTGATTAGAGAAGCGCTATTTTGACGCGAACGATAAATATATTGATTATATTCGAATTAAATTGAATAGAAAACGAATTCGAATTGAGTTAAATATAATATGAATTCGAATCGAATTGAATAGAAAACGAATTCGAATTGAATTGAATATAAAGCGAATTCGAATTGAATTGAATTGAAATTAATTTAAAACAAATTTATAAGGAGAAATTCAATTTTGATTTGAATTTGAGATGGAGATTGAAATTGAATTGAAACGAATTTAAAACGATTTATAAAATTCGTTTTAAAAAGGTAATCGACGAAATATATATTATATATATCATATATATAATATAATGGCCTGAATAGAACGCGCCGCGATGGTTCGTGAATTTCGACCATTAATTTCGAACGGACATTACGGGAGATCCAACCGTCGGATTCTCCTAAAACAGGTACCGTTGGGTTCGTATCGAAAAGAGCTTTCTAACGAATATTAGAAATTTGAAATCTAACTGTTGGATTTGGAGATACGTCCAAATCAAATTTGGAAAAGGTCGTTGTAAGTGCAGTTCGATGGCCGTTGATGGAAATCGGCTGTACGGGCCTTGATAAAATTTGTAAAAATAGTAATAATTTGTGTAAAATCATAAGAAATGATTTGGGAAAAATTGGGATGAAAAACTCCATATTTGAAAAGATAAAAATAGATTTTTATCGAAATGAACTAGTTTTGAACTAAAATTAAAACCCATTTATTTTTAAATAAATAATTTTGATTTGAAATGGGTTTTAAATAGAATTGATTTGTGGGTTTATTGTGAAGGGTGTTTTAAAAAAAACACTTGTTCTTTAACCCGATACTAAATAGAATGTGATTTGGGTTTATCGTGAACTATGTTTAAAATGACATTAGTTCTTTAACCCAGTAAAAGGGAGTTTTAATGAATCTGTAATTAGATTGAAATGTGAATTGATAATGAAAATTATCAAATTTGGAAAGTGAGCGAGGATGGAGTATCACCAGTTTTGCTCCGAAGTGATAGTTAAATCTTTAATTAGATTTGAACGTGAAATGGTAATTAATTTTACCAATAACACCATGGTGTTAGATATGGAGTATTACCAGTTTTGCTTCATGGGATGAATAGATTGGGATGGGGAAATAAAATAAAAATAAGTACTTCGGTGTGGTTCGCTAATCCCGATTAGCTTGGAAAACCATAATTCGATTTGAAATGACATCCAATGGAAGAAGATTAAAGAATAGATTTTAATGAATTTATTTTTGATAAAATTAATGGGGACCTTTCCCTAAGAATTGAAATTTAGAAACTAGCTGTAGGTTAGTTAAGAAGAATGGTTTCCTGGGTATTGATTTGATGTTGGTTTCGACCTTCGGGGTTAATATTTGGGGAATTGCTCTCTTACTGATTTATGGTTAGTGACTAATGAATTAGAATGAGGCGTATGTTGTGTTTGTGTAACATTTGTTTTTAATATACGTTGGTTGTTCGGAAAAGCCGGGTTTATACCCATTCTGAATAATTGATTTGACGATAAGTCAAAGATGATGGCGGTGGTCGAAGACCGGAAGTCTTCACATCATTTGGATAATTACTGATGATCCTGATTGGGCTGTACACCCAAGAGGAGGGAAATAGTTGGTGGTCGTCCTGACGTACTTGGAGATCGATGGATATGCGAGGAAAGTGCCTCCGGTTTCGTTCAGACCCAGAACGAATTTATAAATGGATTGTGTGTCTGACATTGAATTTTATTCTGTGTTGATTGATTTCTGTTAAATATATATCTGTTTGGCGGCGGAAAATTTATTCTCTTGCTTAACGCCCTTCTCTGAGACGTACGAGCTCAAAGGTTATATATCGATAGATATCAGTCGCATAGCATGAACTGCCTATGTGGCACGCTGAGATGCAATGATCAAGGCTTTTGTTGAAAAGCAGAGTCTTGTGGTTGATGATCAAAGCACGGCCTATGTGGCGTAGCTTTGTGTATAATGTGAATTCGCGAGCCTCACACCTCGGTATGAGTTAAAAATGGGATAAGGACTGCGGGGAGAGCACGACGTTTCTTTCTAGCTTTGGTGGAGTCAGTGACTTACCAGCCCTGACATTTATATACTTTTCACCTATGTGGTTGTTGGATGAAGCGCCTCGATTTTAAGTCTGTAAGGACCGGGAAACGTGTGTTCAGGAATACTAATCCAATAACGTAAGTGTGGACCGGCCCTGAAGATCCAGGGGTTACCCAGAGTGTGTAGTCCCAAGGCATTTGCTAGAGTGTCTCGAATCGGAGAGGAGCTTGCCCCTTGCCCCGACTCATGATGGAAATCCAATTTCCAATTCGTGTATTTCGGTTTTATTTGTAGAGCCTAGTATGGCGACATAGTAGCATGGTATACTATGCCGTCTATGATTGATATTTATGATTGATGTCGTTTTGACACTTCATACTATAATAGTATCAAAATGATTTGTTTTAAACGTACCAAGCATGTTTGGATATTATAAGGGAAAACCCTATCCTTCGGCTTGCGTTGCATTGTGTGATGGGACCTGGGTCTTATAATAGCTTCATTTTTTGAAAAAGCATTGCGTTGTTTATTTTATGCACTGGTGTTCTTGGGAGGAAACCCATTCCGTGTTATACGGCGTGGTCCCTTGAATTACTCTCTTTTAAAGTAAAGTTTTAAATAACTGTTTTAGTTCTCACACCAGTCACATGACTGACCTGGAGTTTATTGTTTTAACCTAAACTCTGGGTGCCCCTATTTTCGACACGGGCAGCTAGTAGTTTTGGTTTTGCAGATTTATATTCATAGGAACCTGGTTTACAGCTGGAATGATATCCGGAAAGCTCTGTATCCGTATATCACCTTCAGTTGTGCTTTGTATTATTTTCCGCTGCTATGTAATTTATCGTAATATCTGATATTTATCGAATGTAATTTGTTCAATTATACTCTGTATATTCTTGTATCTGATGGAATTGTTGTAATAGCAATGAAATATTCTTCTGTTTGCATTCCAATGTGTATTGTCCTCAATTCTATCCGGGCTTTCCTTCATGGGGAAGTTCGGGTCGTTTCAGTGTGATGGGACCTGAGTCTTATAATAGCTTCATTTTTCCAAAAAGCATTATGTTGTTTGTTGTATGCACTGGTATTCTTGGAAGGAAACCCATTCCATGTTATACGGCGTGGTCCATTGATTTACCTAATTTTTAAAGTAAAGTTATAAATAACTGTTTCAGATCTCACACCAGTTACATGACTGACCTGGAGTTTATTGTTTTAACCTGAACTCTGGATGCCCCTATTTTCCACACGGGAAGCTAGTAGTTTTGATTTTGTAGATATTATATTCACAGGATCCTGGTTTACAGCTGGAGCTATAATCGGAACGCTCTGTACCTGTGTATTTCTTTCTGTTGTGTTTCGTATTATTTTCCGCTGCATTGTAATTTGAATCTCTGATATTTGTCAAATGTATTTATTTATTCATACTTTGTATATTCTTGTACTCGGATGTAAATTGTTGTGATAGCAATGAAATATTCTTCTGTTTATGTTCTGACTTGTCGTGTTCTCAACTCAATCTGGGCTTTCTCGAAAGGGCGAGTTTAGGTCATTTCATCTTCACTGTTAATTGGTGTGATGACCCAAACTTCCATAAAACGAAAGTAAGGATAATCGTGGGAGTATGACAGAATTAAAACAATAACAGATCATAGTTATATAGCAGACCATATAAATCATTGCAGCGGAAAGGAAATGTCATCACAAAATCATCATAGAACATCAGAGTACGCAGTACAGGATACACTTAGCAAAACAGATGTTTAAAATAGGGAAAGAAATAAAGTCTCAATCTCCCAAAATACATCATATCTAATACTATCTCAATATCTCAAGAAGAAAATAAAAGATAAAAAGAAAAGATCTTCCAACATCTCCATCAGTAAGCTCTAGTCCAGAAAACATTCCTACCTGAAACCTGTCAATTGGTTGCCCGTGTGGAAAGAGGGGACCGTAGTTTGCAAAGTGAAACAAACTACGAGTCGGTCATGGGACTGGTATGAGAAATCTTACTAAACTAATAATATGTCTAATCACTGGACCACGCCGATAATGCGGAACGGGTTTTGCTCCATTGGATTGCCAGTGCATAAGTTTTATAAATTTCTAAGTCAAAAACAACGCAATGCTTTTTAGAAAATGAAATCATTATAAGACTCAAGTCCCATTACACAATGCAACGCAAACGGAGGATATAGTTTTACCTTATAATGATCAAAAATGCTTGATATATAGAAAATAATATTTTAAATATTATTATTAATGTCTAATATGTTTCAAAAATACTTCAAAGTAAATGTATCAATCCTAGACGGCATAGCTACCATAAACTATGTTGCCATATATATGTATACAATCAAAACCGTAATGTCATATTGGAGGTGGGTTTCCATCATGAGTCAAGGCCAGGGACGATCTCCTAACCGATTCGAGACACTCTAGCAATGTCTCGGGATTCCCCGTTGTAATGACCCGGAAATCCCTACCCTTTGAATCGACCATAAACCTCACAGGTCAAACCCAAAAGTTGGAAATCTTCGAATGCATCAACGCTGGGCATACAACTCATCAGAACAACAATACAGACTTTTATAACATCGATAATAAATGTTACATCAGAGTACAGAATATATCATAGTACATTGGTACAAATTACAGCGGAAGATAAATTACAACAAAAGTAATACAATGCAGCAGAACTAAACTCAGCGGAAGGCCCTCGATATTCTGGACCTAGCTTCAGGCTTCAATCCAGGATCCTGCTTTCGAGATAAATATCTGCAAAAAGCTACTTGACTGCCCGTATGGAAAGAAGGCACCCGAGTTTGCAAAGTGAAACAAACTACAGGCCAGTCGTGGGACTGGTATGAGAAATCTAACCTAACTTATCTAATAAGAAGGCTAATCACAGGACCACGCCGCTAACGCGGAACGGGTTTACTCCATTGGATTGCCGATGCATAAAATAAGTAAATCGTCAAATAACGAAATGCTTTTTAGAAAAATGAAACCATTATAAGACCCAAGTCCCATCACACAATGCAACGCAAACCGGAGGATAGGGTTTTACTTTATAATGGTCAAAAGATGCTTGATACGTAAAAACGATATTATTAGTGTGTATATATATATTTAAAACATTTCAAAATATATGTATTAATCCTAGACGGCATAGCTACCATCTACTATGTCGCCATACTAGTTATACAATCAAAACTGCAAAAGGCATATTGGAAATTGGGTTTCCATCATGAGTCAAGGCTAGGGAGGAGATCCTTACCGATTCGAGACACTCTAGCAATGTCTCAGGATTCGGACGCTGGCGAACCCTTGGATACAGCAGGGCTGATCCACAAATACTTTAGTGGATTAGTTATGCCTGAACACACGCTCCCCGATCCTATTGGACCTACAAATCGGCCGTGGCGACCGATAAGAATAAACCGAGGCCTCGCAAAAATTCGATCATCCACATAAGTAAATGTCAACCAGTTTAAACACTGACACCACTTCTAGCTAGAAAGAAACGTGTGCACTCCCTGCGTTCCCTTCTCCCGTTTTAGACTCAACCGGTGTGCGAGGTTCGCGAAGTCACGATATACACAAAGCTATGCCTAAAGAGACTGTGCTTTGATCATCAACCACAAGGCCTGCTTTTCAACAAGAGCCTTGATCCTTTGCATCTTAGCACGCCACATTGTCAGACCCTACCATATCACTGATCATCTACCAATATATATATAACCTCTAAGCTCATACGTCTTAGACAAGGGTAATAAGTAAAGAATAAATTCTTCACCACCAAACAGAAATATATAATTAGTAGCGTTCAACAAATACAGTAGAAAGGAATACAATGTCAGACACACAATCCATTTACAAGTCTGTTCTGGGTCTGAACGAAACCGGAGGCATTATACCTCGCATATCCAAACAATCAACAATACGTCAGGACAACTACCACTTTATCCCAGTCCTGGGAGCGACCCAGTCCAGAGCATCAGTAGTCCTCATCCATTCGATGTGAAGATCGTCGGTCTTCAACCATCGTCTTCATCTTCGACTCTTCATCGTCGTGATAAATATTCGGAATGGGTTAAACCCGGTCTTTCCGAATAATTCGCGTATTTTATAATTAAAATTCAAATGCTATTAAAACACATCCAACGTCTCATTCCAATTCAGAATATTCTTTTAAATAGAATATTCATGTTATTAGGGAAAAATTCCCATTAATTTTATCAAAGATAAATTCCTTTAAAATTTACCTTTTATCATCCTTTTAAAGATTCATTAAACTCTAATATGGGTTTAATTACAACTTAAGAAATAAGTCTTGTCTTTAATTTGGGTTAAAGAATCAATGTCACTTAAAAACATTATTCACGATAAACCCAAAATCGTCTTCCATTAATTATGGAATTTTCACAGAAATCAAATCAATGAATAATCGATATAAATTTCTGTATCAGACCAATAGTATAAATGGAATAACGGCAAGACCTTTTAAATTCCATATGTATTATCAGTCTTCTTTTACAGAAGCCAATCTCGAATATTATCAAATCGAATTCCCATTCAATTCCAATTTAATTTATATTAAATTGGAAAACTAAACTTTGGAGTATTCTTTTTAAATCGTGATTAAAAGATTTATAAATTCTAAATCACATTCCAATGTAAATTGGGTTAAAGAACAAATGTCGTTTTAAAACATAGTTCACGATAAACCCAATTCACATATCCTTTTATTTCAATTACTAAATACGATGGAAACTCTAAAATCTTAATTAAAAGATTTTATTCTTTAACATGGGGTTTAAGAACAGTGTTATTTAAGACACCATTCACGACAACCCAAATCTAATTCATTTATTTACTTCCAATGAAATATTATTCAATTTAGAAGACTTCATTAAATCTTAACTTAAAGAATTATCCTAGTTAATGACTAGTTTATTTTTATAAAATATATTTATCTTTTGTCCATCCAAGGATGGACATAGAATTATTCTTTGTTAAATTTCGTTTAAAATATTTACTATTAAAAATAATCTTTATATAAAAAGATTCTTAATATAAAATATTCTTTGTAATACAATACTCTTTATTTTAAAATTTCTTTATATTACAATGTTTTTGTTTTAAAAGATATTCTTTATTTAAAGGAAATCCTGAAATGGAATACGACTCAGACATTTACCCTATAACTTTGGTTACAGGGATTTCACACATTGAATGTCCATAACAGTAATGATGAATATTATCCAACCATCCATTTAACATCCAGTGTGCAATCTATAAATGTGTGAGCATTGAAATGAAATAATAACGCTCATCACAGCCTGTCGATCTATCGATCGACATAAAAATAAACATTTGGATTAGTGTATGTCAATTTTTATCCCAACACCAGTGTGGGGTTTCAACCAACAAACAAATAATAAATTATTTGTGAACTTGGGCGATGTGTGAAAATTATCGACCCAATCACAAAAACAAGTCGGGTAACTTGTAAATGGAAGTGTAACATTATAATATATGTAATGATGAATCAATTCATGCATAATAACAATGCACGTTCTCCTATCAACATAACTTATCAAACAATGAATCTTTTCTACTGATTCATTTATATCAAAAATGTGAATTCTGATGTTGATTCACTTTCACTGAAATGTAATCATATACAAATGATATTCTTCTTACACTGTATAAGATGTAATCATTATTTACATTAAAAGTGATACCCTTTATCTTTACTATTTTATAATACCTAAGTGTATATAAAATGTACTTTATGATTTTATGTTTTATTTGCAACAGAGATTGCAAATAAAATTGTACCCCTTTTGATTTCATGTTTATTTGAGGGACACCAATAAAAATGTGTCCTTTTGTAACGAAAAGGAATTTCGCTCGATCCGAATCAGTCGCTAAACCGATCTTGACCGTTCGAAACGCCTGATTGTTTCGAGAACAAGCCACAACAGAGCGCAAATGGCAGAACATTTCATGTATATTACAACAATACCATCAAAATACAAGAATATACAGAGCATAAATCAATATTACACATTATAAAATATCAGAGATTATAATAAATTACAAAGTAGCGGAAAATAATACAATACACAACTAGAAGAGATAAACGGATACAAAGCTTTTCGGATATCGTTCCAGCTGTAAACCAGGATCCTATGAATATAAATCTGCAAAACCAAAACTACTAGCTGCCCGTGTCAAAATAAGGGCACCCAGAGTTTAGGTTAAAACAATAAACTCCAGGTCAGTCATGGGACTGGTGTGAGAACTAAAACAGTTATTAATGTTTATTTTTAAAGTTAGGTAAATCAAGGGACCACGCCGTATAACACGGAACGGGTTTCCTCCCAAGAATACCAGTGCATAAAACAAACAGCGCAATGCTAAATAAAGGAAAATGAAGCTATTATAAGACCCAGGTCCTATCACACAATGCAACGCAAGCCGGGGGATAGGGTTTTCCCTTATAATAGCCAAACATGCTTAATACATTTAAAACAAATCTTTTGGTACTATAATAAGTGCATAGTGCGTAAACAATTTCAAATCATAAGTATCAATCATAGACGGCATGGGTACCATATATCATGTCGCCATACTAGGCTCTACAAATAAAACCGCAAATGTCACGTATTTGGAAGTTGGATTTCCATCTATGAACCGAGGCAAAAGATAGTCCTCTACCGATTCGAGACTCTCTAGCCCGAGCCTCGGGCAAGTACTCAGTCAAGCCTTAGGAGCCACAGGGCCGGTCCACCGATGTGGATTAAAATGCCTGAACACTGCGTTTCCCCGCCCTTTGGGGCGTAAATGAGTCCAATGACCCCATCGGTCCCGGATCGACCGATATATCCGAGGCGCCTCGCAACAGCAACAACCACACAGGTGAAAAGTATATAAATGTCAGGGCTGGTAGGTCACTGACACCACCCTAGCTAGAAAGAAACGCATGCCCTCCTTGGATCCTTCTCCCGTTTTTGGTTCACAACCGGGGTGTAATGCTCGCGAATCAACGTTACACAAAGCTATACCACACAGGCCTTGCTTTGATCATCTCCACAAGACTTTGCTTTTCAATAGAAGCCTTGATCAATTGCCACTTAGGCATGCCACACAGGCAATTCACTCCATGCGATTGATATCCATCAATATATAACCCCTGAGCTCGTTCGTCTCAGAGAAGGGCATTAAGCAAGAGAATAAATTCTCCGCTGCCAAACAGATATATATTTAATAGAAATCAATCACACAGACTAAAATCCAATGTCAGACACACAGTCCATTCACAAGTTCGTTCTGGGTCTGAACGAAACCGGAGGCACCTAGTACCCCGCATATCCATCGATCTCCAAATACGTCTGGACGATCACTAACTGATTCCCTCCTCTTGGGTGTACAGCCCAATCAAGATCATCAGTAATCACCCAAACGACGTGAAGACCTCCGGTCTTCAACCACCGTCTTCATCTTCGACACCACGTCGAATTAGTTATTCAGAATGGGATAAACCCGGTCTTTCTGAATAACCCGCGTATATAATAAACAAGTGTTACACAACACAACATACGCCTCATTCCAATTCAGAATATTCTTTTATTCAAATATTCTTATACTTTGGGAAAGGTTTCCATTAATTTTATCAAAGATAAATTCTTTAAATTTATTCTTTAATCTTCTTTGAATATCAATTCGAACTAGTCGGGATTAGCGAACCACACCGAAGTAATCATTAATTTTATTTCCCAACCCCAACCTATTCATCCCATGAAGTAAAACTGGTCATACTTCATATCTAACACCACGGTGTTATCGGAAAATTCAATTACCATTTCACGTTCAAATCTAATTAAAGATTTAACCATCGCCTGGAGCAAAACTGGTGATACTCCATTCTCGATCATTTCAATCTAATTAAAGATTCATTAAAACTCCACTTAGTTTTAATCGTTAACTGGGCTAAAGAATCTGTGTCATTTAAAACATGGTTCACGATAAACCCAAAATCACATTTCATTAATTATCGGGTTAAAGAACGAGTATTATTTAAAACACTATCCACGATAAACCCAAAAATCAATATCAATTCAATTCCAATTAAATATTATTTAATTGGTAAACTTCATTAAATCTAAATAAAAAGATTTAATCTTTTCTCAACTGGGTTCAAGAACAGTGTTAGTCAAGACACCATTCACGACAAACCCAAATCACATTTGGTATTAAATATAAGGCTCTAAATAGAAAATATATCGGCTTATATTCAATATCAAATTCTACGACCAACAGATATCGTATTTGAAATAACGATATATATATCTATATCTTTCAAATTTCCATAACAACATCTGTATAATCACGAAATCCAACATCGAAATATTCTGAAGACAATTTCGATTAAAATCCATTCCAATGCAATCATTGGAAATTCTGGTTATTTTTAAAACCCTTTCAAATCCAATTTATTTATTTAAAAACAAATAGAATTTTAATTCTAGTTCAAAACTAGTTCATTTCGATAAAAATCTATTTTTATCTTTTCAAAAATGGAGTTTTTCATCCCAATTCTTCACAAATCCTTTCTTATGATTTTACAAAAATTATTAATATTTTTAATAATTTTATCAAGGCCCGTACAGTCGATTTCCATCAATGGCCATCGAACTGCACTTACAGTGACCTTTTCCAAATTTGATTTGGACATAATTCCAAATCCAACCATTAGATTTCTAATTTCTAATATCCGTTAGAAAGCTCTTTTCGATACGAACCCAACGGTTCCGGTTTTAGGAGAATCCGTCAGTCGGATCTCCCGCAATATCCATTCGAAGTCAGTGGTCGAAATTCGCGAACTACCGCGGCGCGGTGCGTTTTATTCCGGCCATTATATTATATATATATATATATATATATATATTATATACTTCGTCCTTTTAAAACGTATTTTATAAATCGTTTTAAATTCATTTTCAAAACGGTTTCAACTTCATATTCAGTTTCAAATATAAATTTAATATTCCAATATAAATTCGTTTTAAATTCATTTCAAATTGATTTCAAATTGATTTCAATTCAATTTCAATTTAATTCGAATGCAATTCCTTTCGATTTCAATTCGAATTCAATTCTGTTCAATTTCAATTCGAATTCACTTCTATTCAATTTCAATTCGAATTCATTTCTATTCAATTTCAATTCGAATTCATTTCTATTCATTTTCAATTCGAATTCACTTCTATTCAATTTCAATTCGAATTAATTTCTATTCAATTTCAATTCGAATTCACTTCTATTCAATTTCAATTCGAATTCATTTCTATTCAATTTCAATTCGAATTCATTTCTATTCAATTTCAATTCGAATTCATTTCTATTCAATTTCAAATTTGGATTCATTCCTATTTAATTTAATTCGAATTTCAATTCTTTTCAAAATTTCAGATTTTGAAATCACTTTCGATATTCATTATATAATGAATAAAATCGATATAAATATCGTTTACGTCAAAATGGCGTAAATCTAATCAACACGGCTTCATATATTGATATTTTCAAATATTCCATTTCGAATATTTCTTTTTCAAATATTCTATTTCAAATATTTCTTTTTCAAATATTTCTACCTCTAAACTGGAATGAGGCCCAATCAATTACCATATAATATTAATTATATGGATTTTCTACACCACATGTATACAATAACAATGATGAATAATCAACCATCATCCAAAGTGCATTCTACACTGTATAAGCATCAAATATAAATATTCAACGCTTATAAAAGTCTGTCAATCAATCGATCGACATACAACTAATTATTGGGATTAGTGTATGTCATATATCATCCAAATACCCGTGTGGGGTTTCAAACAATCAGACACAGATTTTATTTGTGCAGTTGGGCGATGTGTAAAATTTATCTTCCCAATCAATATCAGTCAAATGTGTGTATATAAAAAAATCGTCCGATTTGTTCATTTTTTATTTCCTTTCATATACACGTTAAAAATTCTATTTTTAACTATAAAATATTTTTAACTATACAAATATTTTATTTCATTTCACATCACATCACACAATCAACTACACATCAAAATCAAACAAACAAGCATACAAGCCGTCCATGGTCTGTGGACGACGGGTGTCGGGTGCTACTAAACACCGTCTGCATCCTAGTATATATTTTAACTAGAAATAAATTAAAGAGTGAGAAGTTCTCACCGAATTGCTAATCCAACGCCACGACTCTTCTTATGTAGAAATCTTCGCCACTCGCCCTTTGTCACTTTCTTTGCCCGTATTCTCTACATATGGAAAAATCGAATTTTTACTTCGCTATTCAATATAGAAAAATCGAATTTTTACTTTGCTATTCAATATATAAAAATCGAATTTTTACTTCTCTATTCAATATATAAAAATCAAATTTTTTATTTTGCTATTCAATATAGAAAAATCGAATTTTTTACTTTGCTATTCAATATATAAAAATCGAATTTTTTCTTTGCTATTCAATATAGAAAAATCGAATTTTTTACTTTGCTATTCAATATATAAAAATCATATTTTTATATTGTTTAAAAATCAATGCTTTTATAGTTTACAAACTGATTTTAAAAATATATTCTTAACTAAAAAAAACTAATTTAAAAACATATATTTTTAACCTATAAAACTCAGATTTTAATTAAAGTACAAATATAAGAATAAAAACTTACATTGCGAGAGAAGGGTGGAAATATTGCCGTTCGTCGACCGAAGGGGGGGGAGCTACTTGCCGGTGCTCAGGTGGAGGAGGTGCCCGCGCGGTGGTTGGAGGGGGATCGCGCGGTGGTCTTTTGGGTAGGCGTTTTGGGATCGGAGAGCAGAGAGAGGGAAGGGGGAAAAGGGGGTTGACGGCCTAGGGAGGCGCGACGGCCAGAGGGAGGGGGATCTGGATCGGGGCGGCGGTGGGTGAGGCGCGCAGTGGCGGGTGGGCTGACGAGCGGCGGTTTCCTCCATTTTTTTTAATTTTATTTCGATTGAAAAGTAAACAGAAGAAAGAGAGAGTGAGGTGGATAGGGCATATAAATATATATATTTTTAATTATTTATTTTAAATTATAAAAAGCAATTTTTTATTTCGACCTCGAAATCGAACCTACCGCCTGTCGCCCATAGCTAATTACCCCCATTCCGAACACAATGGGATATGTATCGTAGGCTGATTCGATCGTTTCGATCAGTTTTCGTCAAAATCAACATATAACTCTATATATTGAATTTGAACACGCATTTCAATTTACCGGGGTCACATACTAACTCGAAAAATTGCAGAAAAATATTTTCTAGCTTCGTATTGACGATATGGTCCTAACAAAACTAGTTTCATCAAATTCTGAGACCGATGGAAAAATGGCCATTTCCCAGTCGATTAAAATCAACTGAAACTGGTCAAACACGTTTTCCTTTGCCACGCTCACATATTGATTCGAAAAATTATGAAATTTGGAATCTAACAATAATTTGACATCACGGATCCAACAAAAGTGGTTTCGTCGAAATCCGAGGTCGTTTGCAAAATGACTATTTTTAAGGGCCTGAATTCCATAGCGACTATTCAGAATTTTCAACTGGACATATCTTTTGATTCCCGCTATGAAATTTTGATTTTTCAGATTCGTTGGAAAGAAATTCTCAATTAGATCCTATTATTTTTGGTTTCACTAAAATTCGGTTTGTTTTGCACCCGGTACATTCAATTGAAGTTTGAAATCGAATTATCGAACTACCGCGCCATTTTCAATTCCTTTTATAATTTAAAATAAATATTTATATTCTAACGACGATCTATATAAATATATTCGTTCGAATTTCATTCAAAATAAATTTCTCGTCGATATTATTTAAAACAATTCATTTTAAATAATCAAAATTCGCTAAAATTGCCAAAATAAAAATTTTAAACTGGCCCAGATTTCCGGGTTATTACACCTTTTTACTTCATGCTTTATTTGCAAAAGAGAATGCAAATAAAGATTCAACCTTTTTAATTTTAATATTTATTTACATCGAGGAATGTAAATAAAAATTGTAGCTTTTTATTTCTCGTTTTATTTGCAAACAAGGATTGAAAATAAAAAGAGAACTTTTAATTTTAATGTTTTGTTTACATCTAAAGTTGTAAACAAAATGCATCTTTATCCTACGGGGTTTATTTGCCTCTAAATATGAAATTAAAAATGTATTCTTTTAACTACGATGTTTATTTGCATCTAAATATGCAACAAAAAATGTAATCTTTTAACTACGATGTTTATTTGCATCTAAATATGCAATTAAGAATGTATTCTTTTAACTGCGATGTTTATTTGCATCTAAATATGCAAATAAAAATTAATCTTTTAACTACGATGTTTATTTTCATCTAAATATGCAAATAAAATATAATCATTATTAAATGTTTTGCTTGCAACTAAATTTACAAATAAAGATGTATAATTGTTTTCAACTAATGTAAATTGACAAAAGTGATTATTTTTATCTAACAATTCTATACTGACCAAAAATGAATGTTTTTTTCAATTCTTTTTATGGTACTAAATTGACAAATAAAATGTACTCCTAAGTCCATTCTTTTATTTTATATAAAATACAAATAAAATATAATATTCATTCTAATGTTTTTGTTTGCATCTAAAACTACAAACAAGAATGTAACTTCTCAAATCATATATTTGTTTGCATCTAAGATTGCAGACAAAAATGTACTTATTCCTTTTAATGTTTATTTGCAACGGAGGAAGCAAATAAAAGAACATTTTTTTTTCAATGTATAATTTCATTGGAAAAATGCAAATAAAAGAACACTTTTATTTTTCAATGTATATTTGCATTGGAAAAGACAAATAAAAGAATAATCTTTAATATAATGTATATTTGCATTGGAAAATGCAAATAAGAGGGCATTTTATATGTAAGCATCTTTCTCTGTATTTTGACGACAAGTACAATTTATTAGTGCAAGAAATTCTAAGTTCCAAACGACCTATATAAATGAAAATTTTATAAACTTACATTCGCCTACGTATTTTCATAAAAGAGTATTTTATTGTTTATATACTTTTCTATGTGTTCTAATAACAAATAAAATAATATTTTATTTGTTTATACTTTTCTGTGTTTCAAGTAACATATAAAAGAATATTTTATATGTAAATAATTTCCTATGTATTTTGATGTCATATAAAAGAATATTTTATATGAAAATAATTTCCAATGTATTTCAATGACAAAATAAAAGTAAATTTTATTTGTATACAAATTCTGTGTTTCAAATGACACTTAAAAGTAAATTTTATTAATGCAGCAATTTCTAAATTTCAAACGACAAATAAAAGTGAATTTTATTTTTCTATGTTAGTATCTACATTGTGAAATGTAAATAAAAAGGTGAACCTCTATTTCTATGTTTTATTTGCGTTAGAGAACACAAATAAAAAGTGAACTTTTATTTCTAATGTTTTATTTGTGTTTGAGAACACAAATAAAAAGACCTTTTATTTTACTATGTTATATCTATGTTGAATCAAATCAATTCTAATAAAAAGGCAATTTTTTTTCTATCACATGTAGATCTATGATTATTCATTTTGTAAATAGATATTAAATTGATTATCTAACTCAAACCAATAAAATAAAATGAACGATTAAAATATTCAAATAACACATAACAATCTACATAATAATCCATAATATCCAACAGATAATCATTACACAGCATCCACACAATCAGATCTGAAATGAATAACTATAAATAAAAAATTAATTAATTAATTTAAAACAAGAGATATCTCACCATCGTGCGTGATTTTGTCCAAAATTCCAACATCTCAGAAATTCCCCGTTTCAGTCTAGAATTGTAGTTCAGGATCGTACAAGTCCAACGCTTCAGAAATCACGTAATTCCGAGTTAGTATGGACGAGTTATTGATTAAATAAGATCTAACATTAATTTAAAATTAATAAATTAATCATGTCATTACTGAATTTAATCACCTTCTTCCCCAATTTATTTCGGCCGTGAGTTTTCAAAAATGTTCAAAACTTTGAATTCAGTTTTCAGGAGATTGGGTGAATGGATTGAAGTGCCGTTGGTTGGAGGTGGTCGGCCTCGGAGAGGGGCACGTGCACCCGGATTCGTGGGAGGTGCGGCTGCACCTGGTGGGGTTGGTGGCGGTAGAAAGGCCGAGCCTTTGGGTGCTCGGTTCTCGAAAATTAGGGCACGGGGGGGGGGGGGGGGGGAGGGGGGGTTGATTCTTGTATGAGAATGAAGAGGAGGAGAAACTCTTAAGAAAACTCCAAAGAGTATATGGAAATTCGATGTGTGGAGGGAGAATTTTGAGGAGGAAGGTATGAGAGTGGAGGCGGCTTCAACTGAATGGGAACGATGGAGGAACAGTGTACCCGTATTTTCATAATTGAATATTAGGGTTTTCTATTTTATAATGGTTTTAGTGTATTTTTACAAAAAAATCCATTTCTCTTAAACTATCCAGATTTAAGTCCAACAAGAAGTTACCCCACCCAATAACCCCTATTCTGGATCCATCTAACCATGTCCCGCAGGCCCAAGAGGTCATCTCAACCCCCATTTTTCAAATTTAAAATTAATTCTTTTATTATTAAATTCTGACATATTCAAAAATCCACCGGAGCCACGTACAAACTCCGAAAAATACAAAAAAAAATATTTTTGGCTGTGTCTTGACGATACGAATCCAACAAAATTATTTTCGTCGAATTCTGAGACTGTTTAAAAATTGGCTATTTTTAAACTGATTAAATTTGACCGAAACTGACCAAACACAGTTTCTTTTGCCACGCTCACATATTAATTCGAAAAATTCTAAAAATTGTAACCTAGCAATAATTCGACATTCCGGTTCCAACAAAAGTGGTTTCGTCGAAAATGGAGGTCGTTTGAAAATTGACTATTTTTAAGGCCAATATATTATATTAAAATATATATAAATTCTACAGCGACTTTTCTAAATTTTGAACTAGCCATAACTTTTGATTTTTAAAATGAAATTTTGATTTTTCAGATTCGTTAAAAAGATACGGTTAAACAGATTTAAATATTTCTGGTTTCACTGAATTCTAATTTATTTTGAATCCTGTGCATTCAGTCAAAGTTTATATTCAAAATTTCAAACTACCGCACTAGTTTTAACTCCTTTTATAATTAAATTTAAATTTATTTGTTTTAACTTCGATTAAAATAAATTTTTAGCCATAACTATTTAAATAAATTATTTTATATTCTCCAAATTCATTAAAATTTTCTAAAATAAAATTTTTAAATTGGTTCAGAATTTGCGGGTTGTTACAATCTCCCCCACTTAAAATCTTTTTGTCCTCGAAAAGGAAATGAAGCTAAAAGTTGTTTATTTAGTAAATTTAATTTTCATTCTTTTATTGTTTGCTAATTTTATTAGTTGAATTTAATATTCATACAATACCATCATCAATCAATTAGTTGATTAAATTTTCAAAAATATATCTTTTATATATTCAAAAATCATATTTGCTAAAATCGAATCATATATATAATTACAGGTACGTTAATTATAAACTTTTCACTCTAACTCATTCTAGGTCATTACTAACCCTATCTCAAATGAGTTTTCTCATTCTAGGATGCTACTGGTCCTACCTCTAATGAGTATTCTTATTGGATATTGCTAATCCAATCTCCGATGAGTCCTCTGTTCAGTCCTAACAAGTTGTACCCCAAATATTTGAGCTAACCAAAGCTCTGATACCAGCTGTGATGACCCGGAAATCCCCACCCTTTGAATCGACCATAAACCTCACAGGTCAAACCCAAAAGTTGGAAATCTTCGAATGCATCAACTCTGGGCATACAACTAATCAGAACAACAACACAGACTTTTATAACATCAATAATAAATGTTACATCAGAGTACAGAATATATCAGAGTACATTGGTACAAATTACAGCAGAAGATAAATTACAACAAAAGTAATACAATGCAGCGGAACTAAACTCAGCGGAAGGACCTCGATATTCTGGACCCAGCTTCAAACTTCAATCCAGGATCCTGCTTTCGAGATAAATATCTAGAAAAAGCTACTCGACTGCCCGTGTGGAAAGAGGGCACCCGAGTTTGCAAAGTGAAACAAACTACAGGTCAGTCGTGGGACTGGTATGAGAAATCTAACCTAACTTATCTAATAAGAAGGCTAATCACAGGACTACGCCGCTAACGCGGAACGGGTTTACTCCATTGGATTGCCAGTGCATAAAATTAGTAAATCGTCAAATAACGAAATGCTTTTTAGAAAAATGAAACCATTATAAGACCCAAGTCCCATCACACAATGCAACGCAAACCAGAGGATAGGGTTTTACCTTATAATGGTCAAAAGATGCTTGATACGTAAAAATGATATTATTAGTGTGTATATAAATATTTAAAACATTTCAAAATAAATGTATTAATCCTAGACGGCATAACTACCATCTACTATGTCGCCATACTAGTTATACAATTAAAACCGCAAAAGGCGTATTGGAAATTGGGTTTCCATCATGAGTCAAGGCTAGGGAGGAGATCCTTACCGATTCGAGACACTCTAGCAATGTCTCAGGATTCGGACGTTGGCGAACCCTTAGATACAGCAGGGCCAGTCCACAAATACTTTAGTGGATTAGTTATGTCTGAACACACGCTCCCCGATCCTATTGGACCTACAAAACGGCCGTGGGCGACCGAAAAGAATAAACCTAGGCCTCGCAAAAATTCCATCTTCCACATAAATAAATGTCAGCCAGTTTAAGCACTGACACCACTTCTAGCTAGAAAGAAACGTGTGCACTCTCTGCGTTCCCTTCTCCCGTTTTAGACTCAACCGGTGTGCGAGGTTTGCGAAGTCACGATATACACAAAGCTATGCCTAAAGCGACTGTGCTTTGATCATCAACCACAAGGCCTGCTTTACAACAAGAGCCTTGATCCTTTACATCTTAGCATGCCACATTGTCAGACCCTGCCATATCACTGATCGTATACCAATATATATATTACCTCTAAGCTCATACGTCTTAGAGAAGGATGATAAGTAAAGAATAAATTCTTCACCACCAAACAGAAATATATAATTAGTAGCCTTCAACAAATACAGTAGAAAGGAATACAATGTCAGACACACAATCCATTTACAAGTCCTTTCTGGGTCTAAACGAAACCGGAGGCATTATACCTCGCATATCCGAATAATCAACAATACGTCCGGACAACTACCACTTTATACCGATCCTGGGAGCGAACCAGTCCAGAGCATCAGTAGTCCTCATCCATTCGATGTGAAGATCGTCGGTCTTCAACCATCGTCTTCATCTTCGACTCTTCATCGTCGTGATAAATATTCGGAATGGGTTAAACCTGGTCTTTCCGATTAATTCGCGTATTTTATAATTAAAAGTCAAATGCTATAAAAACACGTCCAACGTCTCATTCCAATTCAGAATATTCTTTTAAATAGAATATTCATATTATTAGGGAAAATTCCCATTAATTTTATCAAAGATAAATTCCTTTAAAATTTACCTTTTATCATCCTTTTAAAGATTCATTAAACTCCAATGTGGGTTTAATATCAAAATCATTATTAAATGATTATTACAACTTAAGAAATAAGTCTTGTCTTTAATTTGGGTTAAAGAATCAATGTCACTTAAAAACATTGTTCACGATAAAACCAAAATTGTCTTCCATTAATTATGGAATTTTCACAGAAATCAAATCAATGAATAATCGATATAAATTTCTGTATCAGACCAATAGTATAAATGGAATAACGGCAAGACCTTTTAAATTCCATATGTATTATCAGTCTTCTTTTACAGAAGTCTATCTCGAATATTATCAAATCGAATTCCCATTCAATTCCAATTTAATTTATATTAAATTGGAAAACTAAACTTTGGAGTATTCTTTTTAAATCGTGATAAAAAGATTTATAAATTCTAAATTACATTCCAATGTAAATTGGGTTAAAGAACAAATGTCGGTTTAAAACATAGTTCACGATAAACCCAATCCACATATCATTTTACTTTAATTACTAAATACGATGGAAACTCTAAATTCTTAACTAAAAGATTTTATTCTTTAATATGGGGTTTAAGAATAGTGTTATTTATGACACCATTCACGACAACCTAAATCTGATTCATTTATTTACTTCCAATGAAATATTATTCAATTTAGAAGACTTCATTAAATCTTAACTTAAAGAATTATCCTAGTTAATGACTAGTTTATTTCTATAAAATATATTTATCTTTTGTCCATCCAAGGACGGACATAGAATTATTCTTTGTTAAATATCATTTAAAATATTTACTGTTAAAAATAATCTTTATACAAAAATATTCTTAATATAAAATATTCTTTGTAATACAATACTCTTTATTTTAAAATTTCTTTATATTACAATGTTTTTATTTTAAAATATATTCTTTATTTAAAGGAAATCCTGAAATGGAATACGACTCAGACATTTACCCTATAACTTTGGTTACAGGGATTTCATACATTGAATGTCCATAGCAGTAATGATGAATATTATCCAACCATCCATTTATTATCCAGTGTGCAATCTATAACTGTGTGAGCATTGAAATGAAATAATAACACTCATCGCAGCCTGTCGATCTATCGATCGACATAAAAATAAACATTGGGATTAGTGTATTTCAATTTTTATCCCAACACCCGTGTGGGGTTTCAATCAACAAACAAATAATAAATTATTTGTGCACTTGGGCGATGTGTGAAAATAATCGACCCAATCACATAAACAAGTCGGGTAACTTGTAAATGGAAGTGTAACATTATAATATATGTAATGATGAATCAATTCATGCATAACAACAATGCAAGTTCTCCTATCAACATAACTTATCAAACAACGAATCTTTTCTACTGATTCATTTATATCAAAAATGTGAATTCTGATATTGATTCACTTTCACTGAAATGTAATCATATACAAATGATATTCTTCTTACACTGTATAAGATGTAATCGTTATTTACATTAAAAGTGATACCCTTTATCTTTACTATTTTATAATACCTAAGTGTAGATAAAATGTACTTTATGATTTTATGTTTTATTTGCAACAGAGACTGCAAATAAAATTGTACCCCTTTTGATTTCATGTTTATTTGTAATAAGGGATACCAATAAAAATGTGTCCTTTTTACTTCATGCTTTATTTGCAAAAGATAATGCAAATAAAGATTCAACCTTTTTAATTTTAATATTTATTTACATCGAGGAATGTAAATAAAAATTGTAGCTTTTTATTTCTCATTTTATTTGCAAACAAGGATTGCAAAAAAAAAAAAGAGAACTTTTAATTTTAATGTTTTGTTTACATCTAAAGTTGTAAAAAAAAATGCATCTTTATCCTACGGGGTTTATTTGCCTCTAAATATGCAATTAAAAATGTAATATTTTAACTACGATGTTTATTTGCATCTAAGTATGCAATTAAAAATGTAATCTTTTAACTACGATGTTTATTTGCATCTAAATATGCAAATAAAAATGTAATCTTTTAATTACGATGTTTATTTACATCTAAATATGCAAATAAAATATAATCATTATTAAATGTTTTGCTTGCAACTAAATTTACAAATAAAGATGTATAATTGTTTTCAACTAATGTAAATTGACAAAAGTGATTGTTTTTATCTAACAATTCTATACTGACCAAAAATGAATGTTTTGTTCAATTCTTTTTATTGTACTAAATTGACAAATAAAATGTACTCCTAAGTCCATTCTTTTATTTTATATAAAATACAAATAAAATATAATATTCAAATGTTTTTGTTTGCATCTAAAACTGCAAACAAGAATGTAACTTATCAAATCATATATTTGTTTGCATCTAAGATTGCAGACAAAAATGTACTTATTCCTTTTAATGTTTATTTGCAACGGAGGAAGCAAATAAAAGAACATTTTTTTTCAATGTATAATTTCATTGGAAAAATGAAAATAAAAGAACACTTTTATTTTTCAATGTATATTTGCATTGGAAAAGGCAAATAAAAGAATAATCTTTAATCTAACGTATATTTGCATTGGAAAATGCAAATAAGAGGGCATTTTATATGTAAGCATCTTTCTATGTATTCTGGCGACAAGTACAATTTATTAGTGCAACCAATTCTAAGTTCCAAACGACCAATATAAATGAATATTTTATAAATTTACATTCTCTTACGTATTTTCATAAAAGAGTATTTTATTGTTTATATACTTTTCTATGTGTTCTAATAACAAATAAAATAATATTTTATTTGTTTATACTTTTCTGTGTTTTTTAGTAACATATAAAAGAATATTTTATATGTAAATAATTTCCTATGCATTTTGATGTCATATAAAAGAATATTTTATATGAAAATAATTTCCTATGTATTTCAATGACAAAATAAAAGTAAAATTTATTTGTATACAAATTCTGTGTTTCAAATGACACTAAAAAGTAAATTTTATTAATGCAACAATTTCTAAATTTCAAACAACAAATAAAAGTGAATTTTATTTTTCTACGTTAGTATCTACATTGTGAAATGTAAATAAAAAGGTGAATCTCTATTTCTATGTTTTATTTGCGTTAGAGAACACAAATAAAAAGTGAACTTTTATTTCTAATATTTTATTTGTGTTTGAGAACAAAAATAAAAAGACCGTTTATTTTACTATGTTATATCTATGTTGAATCAAATCAATTCTAATAAAAAGGCAATTTTTTTCTATCACATGTAGATCTATGATTATTCATTTTATAAATAGATATTAAATTGATTATCTAACTCAATCCAATAAAATAAAATGAACGATTAAAATATTCAAATAACACATAACAATGTACATAATAATCCATAATATCCAACAGACAATCATTATATAACATCCACACAATCAGATCTGAAATGAATAACTGTAAATAAAAAATAAAAAATTAACTAATTAATTTAAAACAAGAGATATCTCATAGTCATGCGTGATTTTGTCCAAAATTCCAACAGCTCAGAAATTCCCCGTTTCAGTCTAGAATTGTAGTTCAGGATCGTACGAGTCCAACGCTTCAGAAATCATGTAATTCCGAGTTAGTATGGACGAGTTATTGATTAAACAAGATCTGAAATTAATTTAAAATTAATAAATTAATTGTGACGACCCGGGAAAAAGCGACATTGGTTATCCGATATATAACACCTATCGAACAATCAAAAGTCGAAATTACCGGATAGTCCAAGAAAGAAATTAGAGGGTGAGGATAGATAAGATAGAAAATTAGAACAGAAGAAGAAGAACACAAAAACATCAGAGTAACACGAATCTCACAGCGGAACGAATAAAATATAATAGACAACATATCTTGAAATCAAAGTAGTATATGTATATCATACCATTATCAGAGTACAACACTTTCATCACAGCGGAATAATCAATAGCTAGAAAAATCTTGAAGCCTCCTGCTCCAAGCTCTTCAAGCATACCTGTAAACCCTGACTACTTGACTGCCCGTACAAATTTGGGCACCCAAGAGTTTAGGGAAAACAAAACAAAATAAACTCTGGGTCAGTCATGGGACTGGTGTGAGTAAACTCAAATCATTTGGTTTAACTTTCAAAATCCTTTCGAAAGAAAAGATAATCGTAAGACCAATCCACACATAAACACGGACGGTTTTTACCTTACGATAACCAAAAACACTTTGGAAATCATATATTATCTGATATTATAATAATGTCTAATCACAAGTAATTAAAATCTAGTAGAACGCTTGCATCTCACGCTCTACATATATAGTATACAAATCAAACTCGCGGGCACTTATTGGAGATTGGATTCCAACCTTGACAAGGTATGGGACCACCTGCCGATAGTGTATCTCTAGAGGCGAATACACTGGGTTCAACAAGAACATCTTGCAACCCGGCCCTCACATGACCGACCACTCATTTCGCTTGAGTGTATCGAATGTATATCACCAACGGTTGGGATCAGCAACCGTCTCCCGAATAGGACAGCATCGATAGATTAAAGAAGCAATTGAAATTATCTAGATAGGTGATCATACATCCTAATGGGTGCGACCCACATAGCCATGCTGCCAGCCCGATTTTTGTCATTTCCCGGTTGATGAGGCTAGAGGTCATAACGTATCTTTTGACAGATCACACCTCCATTACTTTGAATGCCACATCGTCATACCCGCCAAATCACAAATTGATTTCACCAAAAATACCACGGGTATACAGCTAAGAGAAATGTAACAACCCGAAAATCTGGGCCAGTTTAAAATTTTTATTTTGGCCATTTTAGCGAATTTTGATTATTTAAAATGAATTATTTTAAATAATATCAACGATAAATTTATTCTGAATATAAATCAAACGTATATATTATATACGTCGTCGTTAGAATATATAATAATTATATAAATTATAAATAGAATTGAAAATGGCGCGGTAGTTCGATAATTCGATTTCAAATTTCAATTGAATGTGCCGGGTGCAAAACAATCCGGATTTTAGTGAAACCAAAAATAATGGAATCTAATAGTGAATATCTTTCCAACGAATCCGAAAAATCAAAAGTTCATAGCGGGAATCAAAAGATATGTCCAGTTGAAAATTCTGAATAGTCGCTATGGAATTCAGGCCCTTAAAAATGGACATTTTGCAAACGACCTCGGATTTCGACGAAACCAGTTTTGTTGGGTCCGGGATGTGAAGTTATTGCTAGATTCCAAATTTCATAATTTTTCGAATCAATATGTGAGCGTGGCAAAGGAAAACGCGTTTGACCAGTTTCAGTTGATTTTAATCGACTGGAAATTGGCCATTTTTCAAACGGTCTCAGAATTTGACGAAATTAGTTTTGTTAGGACCGTATCGTCAATACGAAGCCAGAAATAATTTTTCGGGAATTTTTAGAATTAATATGTGGCCCCGGTAATTGAAATGTGCGTTTAAATTGAATATATAAAGAATTATACTTTAAATTTAACGGAAACTGATTCAAACAGTCGAATTGGCCTGCGATACATATCCCATTGTGTTCGAAATGGGGGTAAAACTCTACGGACGACAGTCGGTGGGTTCGATTTTGTGTTCGAATTAAAAGTCAACTTAAAGAAGCAAAATTTAAATAAAATAATATATATTATTATAGGTCCCTACCCCCCTTTTCTCTCTCCTATTTTCCCTCCTCTCTCAGATAAAGCACGACATAAAATAAAAAAAAAGGGGAAAAAGGGTCCTAAACCTAAATCGCGTGCCTCACGCCTCCGCTGCCGTCGCGGTTGACGCCTCCGCCTCTCTCCGGTAACGCCCCCCCCCCCTCCAGGCCACGACCCCTCCTCCCTTGCTCCTCTCCTCTCCTCCAATTAGAAGCTGCCGTGCCCCCTCAACCCAATCGCGCCACCAGAGATGACCGCAACCGCCTTTTCCCCACCCCCCCGACGCGAGCCCCTGCCTGAAGACCTCCGACCACCGCTGCTCCGTTGAACGCGCAACCAGCCTCCACCTCCTCCGTTCAGCCACCACGACAGCCCAAAACCCTGAAAGCCTAAGTCCGGCCAGAGAAGCTCCGACCTCCATTCTCGAGCCACGATGAACCCTAGGTGGCGGCTTCCTCTGATAATTGCCAGATCTGAAAAACAGTAAGCTTAGCTTATTTTATTTTATATAATCAAACTTTTATTAAACAGTAAAATCTGAAATATAAATTTCCTTTGTGCTGAAATATGAATATATTTGATTTTGAAGTTAGAATTATAAAGGAGGAATTTTTTTATATGAAGTAAAGGTGGAATTTTTGTATGTTAATTGGTGGAATCTTTATATAGAAAATGGATTGAAAGGAAAAAAAATATAATCTTTATTTGTTTGAAGTTATGATTTTCATAGTTAAAGCTATGATTTATAATCAAAGAAAGGTCGGATTTTTTTTTTTTTTTAAATATGATATTAGCGAAGAAAGGTTGATTTTTAATGAAATAAAGATTTGATTTTTAGTGATGTAAAAATATAATTTTTAGCGTCATAAAAATTTGATTTTTATATTATAAAGGTAATAAAAATAAGATTTTTATTATATATAAAGATTAAAAATATGGTTTTTATTTAATTAGAGTAATAAAAATACGATCTTTTATTTTATGAGAGGTGAAATAAAATATAGTTTTTAACGAACGGTGTTGAACAGATCTCGTTGGAGCACGAGGAAGATTTTCTACATATGAAGAGTCGTGGCGTTTGGTTTAGCTCTTGGTGAGAACTTCTCACTCAAATTCTACTTTTCTAGTTATATATATATACTAGGATGCAGACGGTGCTTATTAGAAGCACCCGACACCCGTCCACAAACCATGGACTTGTTTGTTTTGGTTGTGTAGTTGGTTAGATTATTTGATTTGAATTTGATTGTTTTGGTGAAATGGAAATTGATTTGATTGATATAATAGTGGCGTGGGCCATTATTAGACCGGGGACAAGGCTGGGCCTTATCCCGTTTCTAGTATCGTGCCGTTATGCCGCCGAAATTTTCTAAAATATGTTAGAAAAATAAAAATATCATTTTATTGAATAAATGAATTGAATAGAAATTCATAGGTTGAAATAAAATGTTTTATCGTTAAAAATAAAAATTTTAACGTGAATATGAAAATGGTGAAGTGAACAAAATAAAAATTCATTTACAAACCGGACGGTTTGTTTATGTACACCTAATTGAATGACATTGATTGGGACGATAAATTTTACACATCGCCCAACTGCACAAATAAAATCTGTGTTTGATTGTTTGAAACCCCACACGGGTGTTGGGATGAAATTTGAAGTTCACTCATCCTGATTGAGTAAATATGTCGATCGATTGATTGACAGGCTGTTATAAGCGTTAGATATCTATATTTGATGCTTATACAGTGTAGTGCACTTTGGTTGATGGTTGATTATTTTTCAATGCTATTATACATGTGTTGTATGAAAATCCATATAATTAACTTTATATGGTAATTGATTGGGCCTCATTCCAGTTTCGAAAAGAAATATTTGAAAAAGAAATATTTGAAAAAGAAATATTTGAAAAAGAAATATTTGAAATAAGAATATTTGAAAAAGGAAATATTTGAAAAGAAATATTTGAGGTAGAAATATTTGAAATAGAATATTTGAAAATAGAAATTTATGAAGCCGTGTTGATTAGTTTGACGCCATTTTGACGTGAACGATATTTATGTCGATTTTATTCATTTTGAAATGAATTGAATTGAAAACGATTTCGAAATGAATTGAATTGAAAACGATTTCGAAATGAATTGAATTGAAAACGATTTCGAAATGAATTGAATTGAAAACGATT
The DNA here is from genome assembly GCA_030737875.1 of Allium sativum. Classification (NCBI taxonomy): domain Eukaryota; kingdom Viridiplantae; phylum Streptophyta; class Magnoliopsida; order Asparagales; family Amaryllidaceae; genus Allium; species Allium sativum. The sequence continues at coordinate 623,513,145 of CM060910.1, forward strand.
TCGAAATGAATTGAATTGAAAACGATTTCGAAATGAAATGAATTGAAAACGATTTCGAAATGAAATGAATTGAAAACGATTTCGAAATGAATTGAATTGAAAACGATTTCGAAATGAAATGAATTGAAAACGATTTCGAAATGAAATGAATTGAAAACGATTTCGAAATGAATTGAATTGAAAACGATTTCGAAATGAAATGAATTGAAAACGATTTCGAATTGAAATGAATTGAATTGAAAACGACTTCGAAATGAATTGAAATTTGAATTGAATAGAAATGAATTTTGAAACGAATTTATAAAGAAGAATTCAATTTTGATTTGAATTGAAAAGGAAGTTGAAATTGCTTTTGAAACGAATTTAAAACTATTTATATAATTCGTTTTAAATAGAAATCGACGAAGTATATATTATATATATTATATATATAATATAATGGCCTGAATAGAACGCGCCGCGGCAGTTCGTGAATTTCGACCATTTATTTCAAACGGACATTGCGGGAGATCCAACCGTCGGATTCTCCTAAAACCGGAACCGTTGGGTTCGTATCGAAAAGAGCTTTCTAATGAATGTTAGAAATTTGAAATCTAACGGTTGGATTTGGAGTTACGTCCAAATCAAATTCGAAAAAGGTCGCTGTAAGTGCAGTTCGATGGCCATTGATGGAAATCGACTGTACGGGCCTTGATAAAATTATTAAAAATAGTAATAATTTGTGTAAAATCATAATAAATGATTTAGAAAGAATTGGGATGAAAAACTCCATATTTGAAAAGATAAAAGTAGATTTTTATCGAAATGAACTAGTTTTGAACTAGAATTATAATTCTATTTATTTTTAAATAAATAAATTGAATTCGAAAAGGGTTTTAAAAGTAACCAAAATTCCAATGATTGCATTGGAGTGGATTTGAATCGAAATTGTCTTCGGAATATTTCGATGTTGGAATTCGGGATTATACAGGTGTTGTTATGGAAATTTGAAAGATATATATTTATATCGTTATTTCCAATACGACATTTGTTAGTCTTAGAATTCGATATTGAATATAAGCCGATATATTTTCTATTCAGAGCCTTGTATTGAATATCGAATGTGATTTGGGTTTGTCGTGAATGGTGTCTTCACTAACACCGTTCTTGAACCCAGTTGAGAAAAGATTAAATCTTTTTATTTAGATTTAATGAAGTTTACCAATTAAATAATATTTAATTGGAATTGAATTGATATTGATTTTTGGGTTTATCGTGAACAGTGTTTTAAATAACACTCGTTCTTTAACCCGATAATTAATGGAAATGTGATTTTGGGTTTATCGTGAACCGTGTTTTAAATGACACTGATTCTTTAACCCAGTCACAGATTAAAACTAAGTGGAGTTTTAATGAATCTTTAATTAGATTGAAAAGATCGAAAATGGAGTACCACCAGTTTTGCTCCAGGCGATAGTTAAATCTTTAATTAGATTTGAACGTGAAATGGTAATTGAATTTACCGATAACACCGTGGTGTTAGATATGAAGTATTACCAGTTTTACTTCATGGGATGAATAAGTTGGGATTGGGAAATTAAAACGAATGATTACTTCGGTAAGGATCGCTAATCCCGACTAGTTTGAATTGATATTCAAAAATAGATTAAAGAATAAATTCAAGAATTTATCTTTGATAAAATTAATGGGAACCTTTCCCTATGAATGTGAAATTCAGAAACTAACTGTCGGTTAGCTAAGCGGAATGGTTTTCTGGATATTGATCTGATGTTGGTTTCGGCCTTCGGGGTTAATATTTGGGGAATTATTCTCTTGATTAATTTACGGTTAGTGACTGATGAATTGGAATGAGGCGTATGTTGTGTTTGTGTAACACTTATTTAAAATATACGCGAGTTATTCGGGAAGACCGGGTTTATCCTATTCTGAATAACTGATACGACGATAAGTCGAAGATGAAGACGATGGTCGAAGACCGGAGGTCTTCACGTCGTTTGGGTGATAACTGATGATCTTGATTGGGCTGTACACCCAAGAAGATGGAAACAGTTGGTGATCGTCCAGACGTACTTGGAGATCGATGGATATGCGAGGTACTAGGTGCCTCCGGTTTCGTTCAGACCCAGAACGGACTTGTAAATGGACTGTGTGTCTGACATTGGATTTTAGTCCGTGCGATTGATCTCTATTAAATATATATCTGTTTGGCGGCGGAGAATTTATTCTCCTGCTTAACGCCCTTCTCTGAGACGTACGAGCTCAGGGGTTATATATTGATGGATATCAAACGCATGGAGTGAATTGCCTGTGTGGCATGCCTAAGTGGCAATTGATCGAGGCTTCTGTTGAAAAGCAAAGTCTTGTGGTGATGATCAAAGCACGGCCTTTGTGGCGTAGCTTTGTGTAACGTTTACCTCGCGTGTTTCACACCCGGTATGAACCAAAAACGGGAGAGGACGTCAGGGAGGGCATGCGTTTCTTTCTAGCTAGAAGTGGCGTCAGTGGTTTTACACGCCCTGACGAGTTTGACTTATGTGGTTGTTGCTGTTGCGAGGCGCCTCGGATTGATCGGTCGTTCTCGAACCGATGGAGTCATTTAGTTGGCTCGTTTACGCCCCATAGGGCGGGGAAATGCATGTTCAGGGTTTAAGTTTAATCCACATCGGTGGACTGGCCCTGAGGATCCAAGGCTTGACTGAGTACTTGCCTGAGACACGGGCTAGAGCGTCTCAAATCGGTTGAGGACTATCTTTTGCCTCGGTTCATAAATGGAAACCCAATTTCCAAATACGTGACATTTGCGGTTTTATTTGTAAACCTATATATGGCGACATAGTGGCATGGGACGCTCATGCCGCCTATGATTGATACTTATGATTTGAAGTTGTTTTATACACTATGCACTTATAATAGTATCAAACGATTTGTTTTAACCGTATCAAGCATTCTTTGGCTGTTATAAGGGAAAACCCTATCCTCGGCTGTGTTGCATTGTGTGATGGGATCTGGGTCTTATAACAGCTTCATTTTTCTTTATTTAGCACTGCGCTAGTTGTTTTATGCACTGGTATTCTTGGGAGGAAACCCGTTCCGTGTTATACGGCGTGGTCCCTTGATTTACCTAATGATTTAAAATAAAGATTAATAACTGTTTTAGTTCTCACACCAGTCACATGACTGACCTGGAGTTTATGGTTTTAACCTAAACTCTGGGTGCCCCTATTTTGACATGGGAAGCTAGTAGTTTTGGTTTTGCAGATTCATATTCACAGGATCCTGGTTTACAGCTGGAACGATATCCGGAAAGCTTTGTATCCGTATATCTCTTCTAGTTGTGTATTGTATTATTTTCCGCTGCGATGTATTTAAATGTAATTTAAATCTCTGATATTTCTGTGTAATATTCTTTTATACTCTGCATATTCTTGTAATCTGGTGCATTGTTGTAATATGCAATGAAATGTTCTTCTATATGCGTTCTGATTTGTCGTGTTCTCAAACGATAGGGCATTTCGAACGGCCTGGATCGGTTTAGCGACTGGTTCGGACCGAGCGAAATTCCTTGCCGTCACAAGAAACGAATTCCTCCGCCACCAAACGTAAGTACGTTTGAAGAGATCAACTTACGCGATCCTTTGAATATACTCTGTCAGACATTCGTCCATTCACGTTTGTCCTGGGACTGGACAAACCGAAGTCACTATTCTGTAAATAGGATAGCCCTTGGATAACTCCGTCTTCAATATATTCAGCATACTTGATTCGCAACGCTTATGCCAATACGGAGTGGTTCTCTGAATAATAATCCAACCGGTCTCTCCATATTAACAACGTAAAATGGTCAAAAACTTTGATAGTCGGTGATTTAACTATCAAATGAAAACATGTCTGTGTGCAAACAACGATATTATTTCCAGAAGGAAATTCTATCGATCAATCATCATTCATCATCAAATTATCATAAATTTACCCTTTTTCTTATTCATGTTTTCCTATATTTCTTATTTACTATATTTAGAAAATATACGTTATTAACAATGGGAAACAATTCCATTTCTCATTTTCTATATTCAGAAAACATTTCTGATTTTTCATTTGGAAGACATTTCCAAATCTCCTTCATTGGGTTTAAACTGATGTTTGAATAAACATCGCTATGCCAACACCAACCATTTCGCTCATTAACTAAATTCACTTAACCCCTTTCACTCTCGAACCTTATCCACTTCTTAGTTAAAAACGAAGTCAATCAAGTTGGGGTATAATTACCTCTCAGACCTTAACTGAACAACATTTCTAACTTCGAAATAGACAAAGTTCAAACTTCACTCTTTAAGAAACTTCCTTGCGAACTCTCGGATTCTATTTATGAATCCACTTCCTTTACTGAATCATTTGATTATAACTATAAATGTTATAATTCCATGCTTTCAAAATATGTTAACTTAAATATATTTCCATATCTTAATTTGGATAAATAAACAACCAACTACTTTATTAACAGATAATTAAAACTTAATTTGAAATGGAAAGTAAACATTACTTCCCTTGATTCGATATAATCGAATTTCCATGTATGATTCACTCTCGAATAATCACTATCCGATAATTATCTTTCGAATAAACTATATTCGATTCCCCTGTTCGAATAACTAATATTCAATAATCCTTTTCTTCGAATAACTAATATTCGAAAATCTCACTTTGAATAAACCATATTCGATAATTCTCTCCTTCGAATAACTATATTCGATTTAACACACTTCGAACGAACTATATTCGATTACTCTTCTCGAATAAACTATATTCGATAACTCTACTTCGAATAGGTGATATTCGATTAATTCCCTTTTTGACTAACCCTACTTAATTTACTAATACTCGACTAACTCGACTTAATTAACTTCTATTGATTAATTACTATTTGATTTAACACCATTTGCTTGATTCTAGATCGCAGCGATCACAATGGTTACGCCTGATTTCCCCAGGAAACATCCGGCCGCCGTAGGCTATATGCAGCCCTGCGAATTACGCTAGCAGTCGTGCTAAATGGAAATTCATCCTTAAATAACTTTGTCTATTTTTAACTCTATCTCGAATAATTAGATTCGATCAATTCTAATTGAATAACTAATATTCAATTAACCCTTATTCTATTACTATATTTGAATAACTCTAGTTCGATTTGACTCAAAATGATTAACTCTAACTGATTAACTCTAACTGGTTAATTCTAACTGAATAACTCTAACTGGATAACTCTAACTGAATAACTCTAACTGTTTAACTCTAACTAACTAACTCTAACTGTTTAACTTTACAGTTTAACTCTGACAGTTTAACTTCAACGGTTTAACTCTAACAGTTTAACTCCAACTGTTTAACTCTAACAGTTTAACTCCAACGGTTTAACTCTAACAGTTTAACTCCAACGGTTTAACTCCAACAGTTTAACTCCAACGGTTTAACTCTAACAGTTTAACTCCAACGGTTTAACTCTAACAGTTTAACTCCAACGGTTTAACTCTAGTTGATTAACTCTTTTGAATTAATCCCTTTGACTTTTCTCTTTTGAATAATTCCTTTGGAATAATTCCTTTGAATTACCTCCCTTGAATAGATTCTTTTCCCTGCATCCACAGATGTTACACAATATAATTCACATCAATTTCATTTCAATATGAGGTATTCTGATAAACAAAATCAACATCGGTTAACGATATATATAACTATATCGGTATTTTCAACCAGCTGACTAGTAGTTCAACCAAACAATCAACACTCAGCAATTCAACCAATATTTATCAGTTCTAAAAATACTTTATAAAAATATAAAGTGTTCAGAGTTAGTGAGATTTACTCACCTTGGACGGTTTATCGTTGAATAACAATAATTGGTCATTGATTTGGTTCAGACGTTAAATTTCACCATAAATCCAAACGAGCTCCAATCCACTTGCGGTCAGTTCCCTTGCGTAGTGCTCGTCCATACGATCCAAACGGATCCTGTTTCGTTAAATTTCGTTAATGTATGCAAAAGTTATGCTATTTACAATATCTACCTAATTTAAATGAATATTAAATTAATTTAATTAATTAAATTATTTTTATCTTAATTAATTTCTAATTGCATTATTAGCCAAATTACCTTCCCTGCCCTTCTAAAAAATCCTACTTTCCCATCTCTAGCCATATCCAATTTTTTTTAAAATTGAAAAACCATTTTAATATTAATTTAATTTTCAAATAAAATATTTAAAAATATTCATTTAATTATAACTTAAAATTTTTAACCCGGATCAAAAATCTGCTTCCACTCATTTTAAAGTATTTTTCGATAAGAGTCCAACGGTCCTTGTTTCGTGGAAATCCTACTTGTTTTGAAAAAATTATAAGCTTTTAAAGTTTAAAGTTAAAAATTACGAAAATGCCCCTGGTTTGTTTTAAATTCAAATTAAATTCAAATTAAATTTAAAATTTAAAATTTAAATTAATCATCCCATTCGTCGGATCAGTTAGGGATAGCCAGGGAGAGCAGGAAACTATATTTTCCAAACTCAAGCCTTAGACACTATCCTCTCTGTCACCCTTAGAATGTTCCGATATTTATTTTTACAAATTCTATTTTAATTATTATATATATATATATTACAAAAATAAATAAATAAATAAATATTATTTAAAAACTTACCCCGTGAAGCCCAAGCCTCTGCCTAAGAGTCCCTAGCTCCCCGTCTTGCCCTCCTTTCTCCCTTCCTTCCTTTTCCCTATTTTCTATTATTTTATTATTATTTCTGCCATTTCCAAAGCTTGAAAGAGGAGGAGGAGGAGTGAGTTTAAAATGAAGGGGGGGGGGGCTATTCATAGCCGAAGGAGTCACATGGATTGCTGAGGTGGCGCGAATCCAACGGTCGAAAATGGATGGCTAGGATTAATCCTTAAATTAATTAAATTATAAATAAATTTAATAATTTATGAATAGTAAAGTGTGTTTTCTCAACCCTATTCGGACGTTAATTTAACTTACTTATTGATACCTTATCCAAAATCTTTTTCAACCATGTTGTTCAATTTTTTTTGCTCTTCAATAATATATAAAAATATTTAAATTTTGAATTCGTTTGAACTTTCAAATAATTTAAATTCAAATTCAAAATAGTGTTTTGTGTTAGTTTCAACACCTTCCGGTCTCATGTTGGAGTATCAAACGATAACGGTTTTCAGAAATTCTTCCACCATCTGGTCCGGTTTTTAACGTACTTCAATCCTATGTATTCAAATCAAAAATCGGAGTTCGTTTAGATTTTCAAATAATTTATTTAAATTTTGTTTCCTTAATAACTTTCTATATCCGTTATAGGATTTTCCCAGATTTCATATATAGCTAATATCCTATGTTCAGAATTTTCCTGGATAGGTCTCAGGTTCTAGTTTTGCCGTTAGCATTAGCAAATTCCAATTACCGTCAAAATTTAGTTCAAATTTTGGCCTTTTATTTTTTCTTTTCCACATACGGATACCATTTTTGACGTAACTTGGTTGGTTACCTAATTTCATCATTTCGGATTTAATGAAACTGATTTCATCGAAATCCGAGTTCGTTAGCTACTACTTCCTTTGTAAACGTACTATTTTAAATTAAAAATTTATCTTTTTATACTGCCAGTTCACATTATATTGCAGATCCACTAAATTTCTACCATTTCGGAATAAAATAAAATATTCAAAATTATTGAAATTAAACCATATAAAATTCCAAAACAATAAAAAAACATTTTTAAATATTAAACTAAATGGTCAAAAAATCTGGGCCGTTACATTCTTTCCCCCTTAAAATAATTTCGTCCTCGAAATTGCTAAGGTAGAAAAATGAACTTTATAACTAGGTTAAAATTATTTGTTTACTCTGGTTTCACTAAACCAATCTATTCTAATTAATTTATTAATTTATTTCTATAAACGAAAATTTTCAAAAATTCTGAAAATTTTCTAACACTCGAAATTTCTGAAAATTTTCGCCAGCACCTCCTTTGTACTGGTCAATAGCTCAAACTCTAACTCGCCTCTCTAGGCCTTCTTCAACCCAAAAGAAAATCAAACAGCCAAGTGGCTTGCCAAACAGGCTCATAAATCTCATCAAACTCATATGAATATGTACGTGTACCTTTTTGTCGGCATTCAATTCTGCTATCAATTTAGCATATACCACTATCATCCCAATCAAACTCCCAATCACTTTTATCTTCAACACGACCATCCTCTTATAACCAAGCCAAATTTCAATCAAACTGCAATTACAATCTCAATTCAAATTTCTTGCTTGACCATCCATTTCTATCCCATATTATCTCCAATCCAGTCCAATTCTACTTGATACCATTCTATTTCAATTCAACTCAATTTCCACTGAACTGCCTTCAATTCAATTTCAAATTTACTTTCACAAATTTCTATTTAATTTGTGTTTATTTCAAACAATCTTACCTGGGAGTTTCAAATAGCTTTGCCTTTTCCAAAAATCAAATATCCCTTTGGAATATCAAAACAACTTGGTTTCTCAAAACAATTCAAAAACAAAATCTTTGGTAGTAATCTGTCACTTACAAACTCGAAAATGAACACCGATGATGTCCGGATCAACATCGGAATTTATTTTCCAGCTATCGAAGTGAGTTCAATACTATGTCACTTTCAAAACCATTTCTAAACACTTTCATTTTGACATTCATTTCAAAATATCCCTTTTTAATGCTTGTAACAAATTTAAAATATCCCAGGATTTTAAAATTCACATATATTCAATTTAATTCCATTTACAATGCTTATTCAAATTTTAGCAATTTTAATTCCAATTCTGAACTTAAATTCAGATTTAATTCATCTGATTTCATATATTTCACTAATATGAATTTTGATTTGTTATTTACATAATTATTTCACATTTTATAATCTTATCCGATTATAATCACAACCAACACATCCAACATATAATAATTTCAAATATCCTTACTTTGCTTATATCAAAATATAATTTGGGTAAAATTATTTCATTTACCCTTTTTTTCAAAATATATCGTGTCGACCCATCGTATTCAAGTGTTTATAAACTCCTATCGATACAGTGGATCAAACCGATCGACTAGAACTCATAAACAACTCAACCGATAAATCTCCACAATATAAAACCATTTTTATATCAAATAACAAATATGTTCACTCGTATATATACACTCAAACTCAGTCTAGGGCATTACTAACCCTATCTCTACTAACTCACGCCACAGAGCCAAGGTAATACTTAACCTCGCTCTGATACCACTGTAACGACCCGGGAAAAAGCGACATTGGTTATCCGATATATAACACCTATCGAACAATCAAAAGTCGAAATTACCGGATAGTCCAAGAAAGAAATTAGAGGGTGAGGATAGATAAGATAGAAAATTAGAACAGAAGAAGAAGAACACAAAAACATCAGAGTAACACGAATCTCACAGCGGAACGAATAAAATATAATAGACAACATATCTTGAAATCAAAGTAGTATATGTATATCATACCATTATCAGAGTACAACACTTTCATCACAGCGGAATAATCAATAGCTAGAAAAATCTTGAAGCCTCCTGCTCCAAGCTCTTCAAGCATACCTGTAAACCCTGACTACTTGACTGCCCGTACAAATTTGGGCACCCAAGAGTTTAGGGAAAACAAAACAAAATAAACTCTGGGTCAGTCATGGGACTGGTGTGAGTAAACTCAAATCATTTGGTTTAACTTTCAAAATCCTTTCGAAAGAAAAGATAATCGTAAGACCAATCCACAAATAAACACGGACGGTTTTTACCTTACGATAACCAAAAACACTTTGGAAATCATATATTATCTGATATTATAATAATGTCTAATCACAAGTAATTGAAATCTAGTAGAACGCTTGCATCTCACGCTCTACATATATAGTATACAAATCAAACTCGCGGGCACTTATTGGAGATTGGATTCCAACCTTGACAAGGTATGGGACCACCTGCCGATAGTGTATCTCTAGAGGCGAATACACTGGGTTCAACAAGAACATCTTGCAACCCGGCCCTCACATGACCGACCACTCATTTCGCTTGAGTGTATCGAATGTATATCACCAACGGTTGGGATCAGCAACCGTCTCCCGAATAGGACAGCATCGATAGATTAAAGAAGCAATTGAAATTCTCTAGATAGGTGATCATACATCCTAATGGGTGCGACCCACATAGCCATGCTGCCAGCCCGGTTTTTGTCATTTCCCGGTTGATGAGGCTAGAGGTCATAACGTATCTTTTGACAGATCACACCTCCATTACTTTGAATGCCACATCGTCATACCCGCCAAATCACAAATTGATTTCACCAAAAATACCACGGGTATACAGCTAAGAGAAACGAATTCCTCCGCCACCAAACGTAAGTACGTTTGAAGAGATCAACTTACGCGATCCTTTAAATATACTCTGTCAGACATTCGTCCATTCACGTTTGTCCTGGGACTGGACAAACCGAAGGCACTATTCTGTAAATAGGATAGCCCTTGGATAACTCCGTCTTCAATATATTCAGCATACTTGATTCGCAACGCTTATGCCAACACGGAGTGGTTCTCTGGATAATAATCCAACCGGTCTCTCCATATTAACTACGTAAAATGGTCAAAAACTTTGATAGTCGGTGATTTAACTATCAAATGAAAACATGTCTGTGTGCAAACAACGATATTATTTCCAGAAGGAAATTCTATCGATCAATCATCATTCATCATCAAATTATCATAAATTTACCCTTTTTCTTATTCTTGTTTTCCTATATTTCTTATTTACTATATTTAGAAAATATACGTTATTAACAATGGGAAACAATTCCATTTCTCATTTTCTATATTCAGAAAACATTTCTGATTTTTCATTTGGAAGACATTTCCAAATCTCCTTCATTGGGTTTAAACTGATGTTTGAATAAACATCGCTATGCCAACACCAACCATTTCGCTCATTAACTAAATTCACTTAACCCCTTTCACTCTCGAACCTTATCCACTTCTTAGTTAAAAACGAAGTCAATCAAGTTGGGGTATAATTACCTCTCAGACCTTAACTGAACAACATTTCTAACTTCGAAATAGACAAAGTTCAAACTTCACTCTTTAAGAAACTTCCTTGCGAACTCTCGGATTCTATTTATGAATCCACTTCCTTTACTGAATCATTTGATTATAACTATAAATGTTATAATTCCATGCTTTCAAAATATGTTAACTTAAATATATTTCCATATCTTAATTTGGATAAATAAACAACCAACTACTTTATTAACAGATAATTAAAACTTGATTTGAAATGGAAAGTAAACATTACTTCCCTTGATTCGATATAATCGAATTTCCATGTATGATTCACTCTCGAATAATCACTATCCGATAATTCTCTTTCGAATAAACTATATTCGATTCCCCTGTTCGAATAACTAATATTCAATAATCCTTTTCTTCGAATAACTAATATTCGAAAATCTCACTTCGAATAAACCATATTCGATAATTCTCTCCTTCGAATAACTATATTCGATTTAACACACTTCGAACGAACTATATTCGATTACTCTTCTCGAATAAACTATATTCGATAACTCTACTTCGAATAGGTGATATTCGATTAATTCCCTTTTTGACTAACCCTACTTAATTTACTAATACTCGACTAACTCGACTTAATTAACTTCTATTGATTAATTACTATTTGATTTAACACCATTTGCTTGATTCTAGATCGCAGCGATCACAATGGTTACGCCTGATTTCCCCAGGAAACATCCGACCGCCGTAGGCTATATGCAGCCCTGCGAATTACGCTAGCAGTCGTGCTAAATGGAAATTCATCCTTAAATAACTTTGTCTATTTTTAACTCTATCTCGAATAATTAGATTCGATCAATTCTAATTGAATAACTAATATTCAATTAACCCTTATTCTATTACTATATTTGAATAACTCTAGTTCGATTTGACTCAAAATGATTAACTCTAACTGATTAACTCTAACTGGTTAATTCTAACTGAATAACTCTAACTGGATAACTCTAACTGAATAACTCTAACTGGTTAACTCTAACTAACTAACTCTAACTGTTTAACTTTACGGTTTAACTCTGACAGTTTAACTTCAACGGTTTAACTCTAACAGTTTAACTCCAACTGTTTAACTCTAACAGTTTAACTCCAACTGTTTAACTCTAACAGTTTAACTCCAACGGTTTAACTCTAACAGTTTAACTCCAACGGTTTAACTCTAACAGTTTAACTCCAACGGTTTAACTCTAACAGTTTAACTCCAATGGTTTAACTCTAGTTGATTAACTCTTTTGAATTAATCCCTTTGACTTTTCTCTTTTGAATAATTCCTTTGGAATAATTCCTTTGAATTACCTCCCTTGAATAGATTATTTTTCTATTCGTTTACTCAACAAATAACTATTCTCTTTTTGCTTCTATTTATTTAACAAATAAATATTCCCTTTAACTTTTCTATTTATTCAACAAATAAATATTTCTTTTAACTTTTCTATTTATTTAACAAATCAGTACTTCTTTCAACTTTTCTTTATTCCCTACATGAATATTCCCATTTCAATTCCATTTGTAAATACTTTTACGAATGTTTCCCTTTTTATTTCTATTTGTAATCGTTTCACAAATATTTCCCTTCTATTTGATTTCACCAATATTTTCCCTTATATTTGATTTCACCAATATTTGTTTTTTAACAAATGCTTTGATTCTATAATCATTTTCTCTCATGAAATTCTCTTCCTTTTATATATAAAATCTATTGATTTTATATAAATAATTTATTTTCAAAATAAACTTTGAAAATCCCTTTTCACTTTCTAGTATCACTTATGGTATAAAAATACCAAATCAAAAGGTTCAATCATCATCCAAACACACAGGTTCAACTACAGATGATATAACACATCATATATCAGAATATATGAAAAACGGTAAATAAATGTTGAGGAATCCAGTTGGATTCCTCCGACCTGTTTCCCTACATCCATAGATGTTACACAATATAATTCACATCAATTTCATTTCAATATGAGGTATTCTGATAAACAAAATCAACATCGGTTAACGATATATATAACTATATCGGTATTTTCAACCAGCTGACTAGCAGTTCAACCAAACAATCAACACTCAGCAATTCAACCAATATTTATCAGTTCTAAAAATACTTTATAAAAATATAAAGTGTTCAGAGTTAGTGAGATTTACTCACCTTGGACGGTTTATCGTTGAATAACGATAATTGGTCATTGATTTGGTTCAGACGTTAAATTTCACCATAAATCCAAACGAGCTCCAATCCACTTGCGGTCAGTTCCCTTGCGTAGTGCTCGTCCATACGATCCAAACGGATCCTGTTTCGTTAAATTTCGTTAATGTATGCAAAAGTTATGCTATTTACAATATCTACCTAATTTAAATGAATATTAAATTAATTTAATTAATTAAATTATTTTTATCTTAATTAATTTCTAATTGCATTATTAGCCAAATTACCTTCCCTGCCCTTCTAAAAAATCCTACTTTCCCATCTCTAGCCATATCCAATTTTTTTTAAAATTGAAAAACCATTTTAATATTAATTTAATTTAATTTTCAAATAAAATATTTAAAAATATTCATTTAATTATAACTTAAAAATTTTAACCCGGATCAAAAATCTGCTTCCACTCATTTTAAAGTATTTTTCGATAAGAATCCAACGGTCCTTGTTTCGTGGAAATCCTACTTGTTTTGAAAAAATTATAAGCTTTTAAAGTTTAAAGTTAAAAATTACGAAAATGCCCCTGGTTTGTTTTAAATTCAAATTAAATTCAAATTAAATTTAAAATTTAAAATTTAAATTAATCATCCCATTCGTCGGATCAGTTAGGGAGAGCAGGAAACTATATTTTCCAAACTCAAGCCTTAGACACTATCCTCTCTGTCACCCTTAGAATGTTCCGATATTTATTTTTACAAATTCTATTTTAATTATTATATATATATATATTACAAAAATAAATAAATAAATAAATATTATTTAAAAACTTACCCCGTGAAGCCCAAGCCTCTGCCTAAGAGTCCCTAGCTCCCCGTCTTGCCCTCCTTTCTCCCTTCCTTCCTTTTCCCTATTTTCTATTATTTTATTATTATTTCTGCCATTTCCAAAGCTTGAAAGAGGAGGAGGAGGAGTGAGTTTAAAATGAAGGGGGAGGGGGCTATTTATAGCCGAAGGAGTCACATGGATTGCTGAGGTGGCGCGAATCCAACGGTCGAAAATGGATGGCTAGGATTAATCCTTAAATTAATTAAATTATAAATAAATTTAATAATTTATGAATAGTAAAGTGTGTTTTCTCAACCCTATTCGGACGTTAATTTAACTTACTTATTGATACCTTATCCAAAATCTTTTTCAACCATGTTGTTCAATTTTTTTTGCTCTTCAATAATATATAAAAATATTTAAATTTTGAATTCGTTTGAACTTTCAAATAATTTAAATTCAAATTCAAAATAGTGTTTTGTGTTAGTTTCAACACCTTCCGGTCTCATGTTGGCATATCAAACGATAACGGTTTTCAGAAATTCTTCCACCATCTGGTCCGGTTTTTAACGTATTTCAATCCTATGTATTCAAATCAAAAATCGGAGTTCGTTTAGATTTTCAAATAATTTATTTAAATTTTGTTTCCTTAATAACTTTCTATATCCGTTATAGGATTTTCCCAGATTTCATATATAGCTAATATCCTATGTTCAGAATTTTCCTGGATAGGTTTCAGGTTCCAGTTTTGCCGTTAGCATTAGCAAATTCCAATTACCGTCAAAATTTAGTTCAAATTTTGGCCTTTTATTTTTTCTTTTCCACATACGGATACCATTTTTGACGTAACTTGGTTGGTTACCTAATTTCATCATTTCGGATTTAATGAAACTGATTTCATCGAAATCCGAGTTCGTTAGCTACTACTTCCTTTGTAAACGTACTATTTTAAATTAAAAATTTATCTTTTTATACTGCCAGTTCACATTATATTGCAGATCCACTAAATTTCTACCATTTCGGAATAAAATAAAATATTCAAAATTATTGAAATTAAACCATATAAAATTCCAAAACAATAAAAAAACATTTTTAAATATTAAACAAAATGGTCAAAAAATCTGGGCCGTTACATTAATCATGTCATTAGTGAATTTAATCACCTTCTTCCCCAATTTATTTCAGCCGTGAGTTTTCAAAAAGGTTCAAAACTTTGAATTCAGTTTTCAGGATATTGGGTGAATGGATTGAAGTGCCGTTGGTTGGAGGTGGTCGGCCTCGGAGAGGGGCACATGCGCCCGGAGTCATGGGAGGTACGGCTGCACCTGGTGGGGTCGGCGGCGGCTGAAAGGCCGAGCCTTTGGGCGCTCGGTTCTCGAAAATCAGGGCACGGGGGGGGGGGGGGGGGTGGGGAAGGGGGCTGATTCGGGTATGAGAATGAAGAGGAGGAGAAACTCTTCAGAAAACTCCAAAGAGTATATGGAAATTCGATGTGTGGAGGGAGAATTTTGAGGAGGAAGGTATGAGAGTGGAGGCGGCTTCAGCTGAATGGGAACGATGGAGGAACAGTGTACCCGTATTTTTATAATTGAATATTAGGGTTTTCTATTTTATAATGGTTTTAGTGTATTTTTACAAAAAAATCCATTTCTCTTAAACTATCCAGATTTCAGTCCAACAAGAAGCTACCCTACCCAATAACCTCTATTCTGGATCCATCTAACCATGTCCCGCAGGCCCAAGAGGTCATCTCAGCCCCCTTTTTCAAATTTAAAATTAATTCTTTTATTATTAAATTCTGACATATTAAAAAATCCACCGAAGCCACATACGAACTCCGAAAAATCAAAATATATATATTTTTGGCTATGTCTTGACGATACGAATCCAACAAAATTATTTTCGACGAATTCTGAGACTGTTTGAAAAATGGCTATTTTTAAACTGATTAAATTTGACCCAAACTGACCAAACACAGTTTCTTTTGCCACGCTCACATATTAATTCGAAAAATTCTAAAAATGAAAACCTAGCAATAATTCGACATTCCGGTTCCAACAAGGGTGGTTTCATCGAAAACGGAGGTCGTTTGAAAATTGACTATTTTTAAGGCTAATATATTATATTAATATATATATAAATTCCATAGCGACTTTTCTAACTTTTGAACTAGCCATAACTTTTGATTTTTAAAATGAAATTTTAATTTTTCAGATTCGTTAGAAAGACAAGGTTAAGCAGATTTAAATATTTCTGGTTTCACTGAATTCTGATTTATTTTGAATCCTGTGCATTCAGTCAAAGTTTAAATTCAAAATTTCAAACTACCGCGCTAGTTTTAACTCCTTTTATAATTAAATTTAAATTTATTCGTTTTAACTTCAATTAAAATAAATTTTTAGCCGTTACTATTTAAATAAATTATTTTATATTCTCCAAAATCATTAAAATTTTCTAAAATAAATTTTTTAAATTGGTTCAGAATTTACGGGTTGTTACACCCGCAGTGAACCCCTGTGTAACAACCCGGAATTTTGGGGCCAATTTAAAATTTTTATTTTAGAAATTACGTCAGGATTTAGAAAAAGGAAAAAAGGAAAAAAAATGTTTTAACAGTAGAAAATGTCCGTTTGTTTAATATTAAACATTTACATGTTAGAAGTTTTTTAAGTATTAACATTTACATGCAAACATTCATTTCTAAAAATATTATTTAATCCGGTAGTGTTAGTTTTAATTTCTAACAATTAGCATTAACCATGCATTCATTATCTTTCCTCCCTTTTTTTTCCTTGTTATTATTTTCTTCACAAACAAATCACCTATATATATATATATATTTCTCTTTTATTTATTCTTTCCAACCCATTGAATATGTCACTTAAATTTTGATATTTAATGTTATGTGTTTTGAAATTTAAAGGGACACACAACTTTCTAACAAATAGCATCAGACAATAAATCATACATTCATTCCTTTCCATTTATTCTCTCTCCCTCTTTGTAATTTACTTTCAAAATTTGAATAAAAATAAATATAATTAATAAATAGTGTGGTCCCATCATGCCTAGTCAGCTAATTAAATCCTTGGTAACCTATTATATTGTAATAGACACATTAGGGGAATGAAATTGAAGAAATTTAAAAACAGTATTAAAATGTATATATATTAATGGTATACATTTAAAACATTTCTTATAAAAAAATACTATATATTTATCAAATGCTACATACATGAATGATAGAATTGAAGTGTGATTAATTGTCTCCATGTTAAATTTCTAATTAATTGACTACATGCTATATATATTAGTGGTATGCATTTAGAACATTGCTATGAAGAGAGTAATTAATTGCCATGAAGAGATTAATAGACTGAATTAAATCGGGCATTAACTATAAAAAATTTAGAGAATTAATTAATATTTTATTTTAAATACTTAGTGTAATACAAACCATATTCTCCCATAATAAGATTAGCCGCCTCCATCCAATTTCGATGGCCGCTATTCTTCATTTCTTATCGCCCTGTTTACTCTCGATCCACCTAATTAAACAAAGAAATGATAATTATAAAATCGCTCAGCTAAGTGGGTTCTTCCTATGCAACTGTTAAGATCGATCATGGGGGTGCGGTTGTCTCGATTTTGGGGCCTAAAATTGCTGACTTCGGGCGCGGATTTCGTGATGGTGCGAGTTCGAGGTGGTCATCGGTGGAGGTAGAGGAGGTTCTCGGTAAGGGAGGAGCAGTTTTGGGGAAAACAATAGCAGGTGTTTCACGATGAAGAAGAAAGAGAGGCCGCGGTTTTTCCTAAAGCAATGTAATTAAGGTTGTTAATTAAATCAATTATATATTTAATTGTTTATTAAAGTGTTAAATGTTTAAACACTTGTAGCTTCTCCAAACGAAAATGGAGTCACATGATTTAAAATGCGTTGGATTCGTATCAGAAAACTCTACACAATGGAACTAACCAGATCTGAAACAGAGCCGATCAGAGTTTGGAAAATTTTCAGATCTGAACTGTTCAGAATTAAAACCATCGGCGATATTTCTGTTTTAATGAATAATTAAACATTTAATTATTTATCGCCAATTTATATTCATGAATATATAATTATAATCATTTATGCGATGTCATGTATTTGGATATTGTTGTTTTGCGAATTTTGATGGTTTGGAATATATATGTTTGTTTAGATCTATGCCCTGCAATAAATTTTCATATTTATTTAGATCTATTAAGACCGATTTGATTCGATTTAGTTTTAAATAAAAATGTAGCGACCCGCAAATCTGAGCTATCTGAGTTGACTAAATACACTACACGTCCAACACAAATACACAGAAATACGAACCATTAATAGAAAGAAGTTAGTAGATGAGAAATAGGAAGAAAGAAATATTAGAATAGAAGAAAAACGAAGATCACAACTCACAGCGGAACGAATAAAATATATTTCATAATATAACTCTTGAAATACAAATCAGTAACTTTATATACATACCATCATCAGAGCACAACAGTCATTTCTGAAACAGTTATAAACACCTGTTTCCAGATACAACATAGTACACAGCGGAATATATGATAGTCTATAGCTAACTGGTGAAGCCTCCTGCTTCCAGCTCCTTCAAATAAATCTGTGAAATCCCGACTACTTGACTGCTCGTAGAAATTTTGGGCACCCAAGAGTTTAGGGAAAACAAAACAAAATAAACTCTGGGTCAGTCATGGGACTGGTGTGAGTAAACTCCAACCACTTGTTTAACTTTAAAAATCCTTTCAAAAGAAAAGATAATAGTAAGACCAGCCCACACATAAACATGGACGGTTTTTACCTTACTATAACCCAAAACACTTTGATACAAAAATCCAGTGATATTATAATAATGTCTACATCAAGTAAATAACCAAATAGTAGAACGCTTGCATCTCACGCTCCACATATATATTATAAAATCAAAAACCGCATGGCGCTTATTGGAGATTGGATTTCCAACATGACAAGGTATGGAACCACCTTCCGCTAGTGTATCTCTAGAGAGGAATACACTGGGTTCAACAAGAACATCTTGCAACCCGGCCCACACATGACCGACCACTCATTTCGCTTGAGTGTATCGAATGTATATCACCAACGGTTGGGATCAGCAACCGTCTCCCGACTGGAATAGCATCGAATAGAATAAGAAATTAAATGAACCTCTAGATAGGCGATTATACATCCTAATGGGTGCGACCCACATAGCCATGCTGCCTGCCCGATTTTTGTCCTTTCCCGGTTGTTGAGGCCTGAGGCTACGAATACTTACTATTCATTGATAGCACAATCACTTTGAATGCCACATTGTCAGATCCGTTAATCACTAGTTGCTTTGCACAAATATTCTGGATACTATGCTAAGGGATAAATCCGTTGCAACCATATATATTCATACAGACCAACCCATTTGATCATTGGAAATACTCTGTCAAACATTCGTCCATTTACGTTCGTTCTGGGATTTGAACGAAACCGAAGGCACTATTTCTATTTAATAGAAAGAGTCCTTGCACTTTACTCCGTCTTCAATATATTCAGCATACTTGGTTCGCAACGCTAATGTCGATACGGAGTGGTTCTTCGGATAATAATCCAACCGGTCTCTCCATATTGACAACGATGGTCAAAAACTTCGATAGTCTGTGATTTAACTATCGAATAAAAACAAATGTTCATCCAAACATATCAAACAAATCACCGGGCTCCTTAATTAATATTTCATTAATTAAATCTCTTCTCCATTTCCATAACACTATTTGTTAACCAAATATTTTCAATAACCACATTAGCCCTTATGCCATTTGGAAAACGTTTCCAAACATTAACTTCTTTTATTTTCTATATATTAGAAAATATCTCTATTTGCAATTGGAACAATTCCAATCACTTATCTCTATCCCGACTATTTTAATTATACTCAGGAAATATTTACTTGTTATATTTCCAAAATTCCATCACTTGGGTTTAAAACGAATGTTGTGTAAAACATCGTTACAACAACCCAAAATATTTTATTCAACTAACTCTTTTTCAAACACTTCTCTTCGAGACTGGATCTTGCTAATTATCCATTAAAAATGAAATAAATCAAGTTGGGGTAAAATTACCTCTCAGACCTTAACTGAAAACATCCTCAACTTCAAAACGGCAATACCACTTACCTCGAATAAACACACTATACAATCTAATTGTTCATTTTTAAAACATGTATAAAGTTCGCTTTCTATTTCTAATTTATAGATTTCCCTTTTTGTTTACAATATTCGATTTTTATATTCACTTACCTATCGAATTCTATACGTCGATACAATGATTTCTAACTATCAAAATATCTTAAAAAAATTCTAACTCCTTAAATTTCCGGAAAATTTCGCCATAACCTCCCCTGTATCGGGAGCATCGGGAAATTACAAATAGCTTCCCGGTGTCTTCTCCAATCGAAAAGAAAAAGAAAAAGCCAAGCTGCTTGCCGATACGGCGCATAAAATCTCATATACGAATTGAAACGTGTACCTTTTTGTCGAGCACATTATTTATATACCTGCATTATCCTTGTCCCAACCTGTCTCCTGTATGTCTATACCTGTCCAATTTATTTCAGCTTCACACACTCGTTTTGACCCAACTCGTTAATTAACTCGTTGGTCTATTTCGCTTGTATATTGGAATATAACATATTTCAAATATATTTCAACATACTTATCAACTAATTGAATTCAAATTTCAATTTAAGCGCTATGTTCGATTTCGAATATATATATATTTACGAACGCCAATTTACTTTTCAAGGTTCGACTTTAGTTCAAACTCGATTAACTAATTTCTACTTGACTTAGTTAATCCTAAAAAAAATCAAAATAGGGTTATTGTTTCAAAAATCTCTTTACTTACTTCACTTGAGCTCGCCTTTATTTTCTAACTCAAGATTAGGCTTTTAAAATGGGAATTTGGATTTTTATTTGCTTAAAAATCCTTATATTTATATATAAAATCTATTATGGTTTATAATGGTTTCTGGCGCTGCACTTTTGAAATTTTGATTTTAACATATCTCAAAATCTATTCGACGAAATCCAGATTTTTCTCCTTCATTAGAAAACTGTTATCAAATTGGTCCTAATGTTTCTTGTTTCAAAGAATTTCGACTTCATTTGAGTTCTATATACCCAGTTGAAGTTCGAAACGCCAATTTACGAACTACCGCGCCGCGGCGAGTTCGTTATATATATATATATATATATACACACACGCTTTTAAAACTTTGTTTTAAAATAAATTCAACTCTATTTTTTTTTATATATCAAATCCATAATTTAAATTCCATTTGAATTCTATATTCAAATTTCATAGTTTTAAATTCCATTTGAATTCTATATTCAAATCCCATAGTTAATTCTATTTCGAGTTCTATTTGAAATTCTATTTTCAAAATTTATTTCAAGTTCTACTTTGAAATTCTATATTTGAATTTCCCTTATTCAAATCCCATTTTTCAATCTCCATTTAAATTTCTATATTCAGATCTATTTTCATTCTTTTTGAATTTCAAATCCCATATTAAACTTCACTTTGAATTCAAATACCATATTTAATTTTCTCTTGAATTCAAATTCTATATTTATATCTCTTTGGATTCAAATTCTAATTTGTATCTCTTGAATTCCAATTCTGGATTTAAACTCCATTTTCAAATTTGTTTGAAATTCCTATATTTAAAGTCTATTTGAATTCTCGAATATCCCAACTCCATTTTAATTCTATTTGAAATTCAAATATTCAAACTCCATTTAAATTCTATTTGAAATTCTAAATGTTTCAAATTCCATTTTCTCTTATTTGAAATTCTCAATATTTCAAATTACAATTTTCTTTTATTTGAAATTCCATTTTTGAGTTTCCTTTATTCCAATCCCATTTGAATTCCTTTGAATTCAAATTCTATTTCAATTCCCTTGAATTCAAATTCTATTTCAAAACTATTTGGATTTCCTATTTTGAAATCCTATTTCAATCCTATCTTGAAATCCTATTTTCAAAGTTTATTTCAAATTCTATTTTGAAATTCCATATTCAAATTTCTACTTGAATTTCTATATTCAATTCCATGTTCAAATTCAATACTTGAATTTTTATTTCAAATCTCTATTCAAATTTCATATTTGAATTCCATTTCAAATCTCTATCCAAATTTCATATTTGAATTCCAATTCAAATCTCTATTCAAATTTCATATTCCAATTCTTCTTTGAAATTCTATATTTCAATTTCTATTCAATTCTTCTTTGAAATTCTATATTTCAATTTCTATTCAATTCTTCATTGAAATTCTATATTTCAAAGTCTGTTTCTATTTGAATTCTTATATCCAATTTCTTTAAACAAGTCTCGACTTCAATTCCTTTTGAAATCGATATTTCTATTTTTCTTTGAAGATAGATTTCCCATTCCAATTTCACACTTGTATTTCTATTTCTGAATTATCAAATGATAATTCTTTTCACTTCATTTATAACTTCGTTATAAAAGAACTATTTATAAACTTTGTTTATAAAGGAACTACTTGTTTTATTTTTATTCCATTTAAAATTCAAATTCTATTTAAAAGTAGAATTTTTCGTTTTTAAATCTCAAATATCCTTCCACGATATTTTAAATAAATTAACACTTAGCCCAGTGATATTTAAAACAATCAAAACACCCAATTTTCAATCATTTTATTTTTAACACATCATATATGGAAAATATATATGAAACCAAACAAACAACAAACAAACAGATAATATATTTTTGAGGAATCCAGTTGGATTCCTCCAACCTGTTTTTCCTGCATCCACAGATGTTAGCACATAAATAATACCCATTCTGCTTCGTGGCAGAATATCGTGGTATAGAAGGTCATCCACTAATCATAGCGTGGGGCGTATAGGGTAATCATCCGCTATGAAACTGCGGGCATCCGCTAATGATACTGCGGGAATCCAACCAATCAATCAACCCAATATATATATAATAGCCTAAATAACTAATATATATAAACCAAGCAGAAAAATCCAAACAAGCAACCACAATTATTTTTACGAAGTAAAAATAATTATAAATAAAAGGTGAGTGAGATTTACTCACCGGAATTTGCAGTTGTTGAATATCCTGTTTATTTCCATATTTCACAGCTATGCATCTATTCGAACTATCTCAACTGAATTCATCTCACCTATGATAATCAATTTAAATTTATTGATTAAACATTTATTTATTTAAATTAACTATTTAAATGAATAAATAACTTTCCTATATTTTTTTTCCTTCTTTTAAATGGTTATTAACTAAAATTTTACTTAACAAATAAAATTAAATTAACCTACATATCTTTAAACACAAATATATGTATATGTTATGATTACTTGAATAACAAATTTTAATTATTATTTTCTTCCCATTTTAATTTATTTATGAGTATTGACATGAATCAAACTAATTCATAAATAGTTTCACTTTAAATAGATTACCAATTGTACAAATAAATTTCAGTATTATCAAAAAAAAAATGAATTACCTTAATCCATTTTGAATAGGGTCTTGGCTCTACAGCAAAACCAAATTCGAATTCCCCTTTGACAGTGCCTTCTCGAACTTCAGACTCCCCTTCTAGCTCGCGAAAGCTTGATCATAATCCCACCGTCGATCCCAAAATCCACAGCGGACCTCCAGACACCAAATCGAGTTCATCGTAGAACTCGAGTTCAACTCCTCCCTTACTGCCGACACATATTTCCATCTCAAGTCCTGAATTTGAATCTGGAGTTCGATCGCACATCTAGAGATGCACCACAAATCCTTCATCCGCACCACTTGCGAGCTTCTGCGCTAATCCTTCTTCTACCTCGTCTTCTCGCAAACTTCGAGCGGCTCTCGAACGACTTCGAGCTTTAGGGTTTGGCGATTTCCAAATCGCGGTTTCCATCGCGATACTCAATTCGATTTTGAGATTTCGTGCCTGGCCATTTTTGAGGCTTCGGTTTCAATTGAAGAACGAGACGAGGGAAGGAACTGAAATGGATTTTGTGAGTTTCAGAATGAAGACTAGCTCAATTTATAGATGCGCGAGGAACTGACTGTACCCAAGCCATTAAAATCTTGCTCCCTTAGGTATCGAATAAGTGAAACATTTTTTTGTTGGCTCGAGAAGACAATATTGCTGCCTGATTAACAAAGTATGTCGGCCTTTATGTAGGCTTAAGTACCAACAAGATATATTTATAATTTAAAATTTGAATTGATATAAAGAATTTTTTTTCTATTTAAATAGATACCATTTTGATTTAATTTTAATTCAGCATTCAATTATTCAATATATTCGATATTAATTCGTATGTCGATTTTAAATCGATAAATTCAATACAAAAATTCATTTATAATTCGAATTAAATATTTAAAACTAATTTAAATATTCATTATAAAAGAGCTAAAAATCCGGGATGTTACATTCTTTCCCCCTTAAAAGAATTTCGTCCCCGAAATTACAAAGGTAGGAAAAATGCTACAGACTCGTTACTTTTCAAAATCTTACTTATGTTGAAACTCAACTCCTCATATTTCTATGACTTTAATTTCAACCAAAACTTTTGGTTTCCATTCATATGCATTCTAATTCATATTCATTTCAATTTATTTCAAATTGATTCTAGTCAATTTATTCACCTCGAACCATTTAACTTGCTTCAGTTAAATTTTAATTCCAGAATCCAAATCCCAGGGTTTTCATTTCAAATCCTTTGAAATACATAAATGTATACTTATATTTATTTTCATCTCAATTCAAAACATTTGAATTTCCAATCTACTTGTTTTCTTTCAAAACAAATTTCCATCAAAAATTTTCTAAGGTAGCAATCCATCACTTAGAAACTCGAAAATGAACACTGATGATGTCGCGACCATCATCAGAATTATTTCCCCGCCACCGAAGTGAGTTCAGTGCTTAACAATTTCAAAATCCATTTTAAATCCTTTTAAAACAAGCTATATTGTTCTAATATACTTCCAAAAATATTTCAAACTTCCCAGGATTTAATTTTTTTCAAATTCTGGTTTGAATTCAATTTCAATTCATTTCATTTGTATATGTTATATACAAGTTTTATTTTGGTTATATATAACCATTCCAATTTTTATAATCAAATTTGATTATAACGATAACAATCAACACATCCAATAATTTCAGAAAATTATTAATTTTATATCAAAATAGGATTTTGGGTAAAAATTATTTCATTCACCCACTTTAAAACAATATTTTGTTCAATCTTCTGCCAAGTGTTTAGAAATTCCTATCGACTTTGTGGCGTCCCACTGTTCGATCAGAATTCATAAACCACCAAACAGACTAGCCAACACAATATAAAATAACTTTTTTTTTCAAATTAACAAATACGCTCTCTCATATATATTCACTCAACTCATTCTAGGGTTCTACTGACCCTATCTCTAATGAGCACATGCCACACAAGCCTAGGTATTCGCTCAACCTAAGCTCTGATACCAACTGTAACGACCCGCAAATCTGAGCTATCTGAGTTGACTAAATACACTACACGTCCAACCCAAATACACAGAAATACGAATCATTAATAGAAAGAAGTTAGAAGATGAGAAATAGGAAGAAAGAAATATTAGAATAGAAGAAAAACGAAGATCACAACTCATAGCGGAACGAATAAAATATATTTCATAATATAACTCTTGAAATACAAATCAGTAACTTTATATACATACCATCATCAGAGCACAACAGTCATTTCTGAAACAGTTATAAACACCTGTTTCCAGATACAACATAGTACACAGCGGAATATATGATAGTCTATAGCTAACTGGTGAAGCCTCCTGCTTCCAGCTCCTTCAAATAAATCTGTGAAATCCCGACTACTTGACTGCCCGTACAAATTTTGGGCACCCAAGAGTTTAGGGAAAACAAAACAAAATAAACTCTGGGTCAGTCATGGGACTGGTGTGAGTAAACTCCAACCACTTGTTTAACTTTAAAAATCCTTTCAAAAGAAAAGATAATAGTAAGACCAGCCCACACATAAACATGGACGGTTTTTACCTTACTATAACCCAAAACACTTTGATACGAAAATCCAGTGATATTATAATAATGTCTACATCAAGTAAATAACCAAATAGTAGAATGCTTGCATCTCACGCTCCACATATATATTATAAAATCAAAAACCGCATGGCGCTTATTGGAGATTGGATTTCCAACATGACAAGGTATGGAACCACCTTCCGCTAGTGTATCTCTAGAGAGGAATACACTGGGTTCAACAAGAACATCTTGCAACCCGGCCCACACATGACCGACCACTCATTTCGCTTGAGTGTATCGAATGTATATCACCAACGGTTGGGATCAGCAACTGTCTCCCGACTGGAACAGCATCGAATAGAATAAGAAATTAAATGAACCTCTAGATAGGCGATTATACATCCTAATGGGTGCGACCCACATAGCCATGCTACCAGCCCGATTTTTGTCCTTTCCCGGTTGTTGAGGCCTGAGGCTACGAATACTTACCATTCATTGATAGCACAATCACTTTGAATGCCACATTGTCAGATCCGTTAATCACTAGTTGCTTTGCACAAATATTCTGGATATTATGCTATGGGATAAATCCGTTGCAACCATATATATTCATACAGACCAACCCATTTGATCATTGGAAATACTCTGTCAAAAATTCGTCCATTTACGTTCGTTCTGGGATTTGAACGAAACCGAAGGCACTATTTCTATTTAATAGAAAGAGTCCTTGCACTTTACTCCGTCTTCAATATATTCAGCATACTTGGTTCGCAACGCTAATGCCGATACGGAGTGGTTCTTCGGATAATAATCCAACCGGTCTCTCCATATTGACAACGATGGTCAAAAACTTCGATAGTCTGTGATTTAACTATCGAATAAAAACAAGTGTTCATCCAAACATATCAAACAAATCACTGGGCTCCTTAATTAATATTTCATTAATTAAATCTCTTCTCCATTTCCATAACACTATTTGTTAACCAAATATTTTCAATAACCATATTAGCCCTTATGCCATTTGGAAAACGTTTCCAAACATTAACTTCTTTTATTTTCTATATATTAGAAAATATCTCTATTTGCAATTGGAACAATTCCAATAACTTATCTCTATCCCGACTATTTTAATTATACTCAGGAAATATTTACTTGTTATATTTCCAAAATTCCATCACTTGGGTTTAAAACGAATGTTGTGTAAAACATCGTTACAACAACCCAAAATATTTTATTCAACTAACTCTTTTTCAAACACTTCTCTTCGAGACTGGATCTTGCTAATTATCCATTAAAAATGAAATAAATCAAGTTGGGGTAAAATTACCTCTCAGACCTTAACTGAAAACATCCTCAACTTCAAAACGGCAATACCACTTACCTCGAATAAACACACTATACAATCCAATTGTTCATTTTTAAAACATGTATAAAGTTCGCTTTCTATTTCTAATTTATAGATTTCCCTTTTTGTTTACAATATTCAATTTTTATATTCACTTACCTATCGAATTCTATACGTCGATACAATGATTTCTAACTATCAAAATATCTTAAAAAAATTCTAACTCCTTAAATTTCCGGAAAATTTCGCCATAACCTCCCCTGTATCGGGAGCATCGGGAAATTTCAAATAGCTTCCCGGTGTCTTCTCCAATCGAAAAGAAAAAGAAAAAGCCAAGCGGCTTGCCGATACGGCGCATAAAATCTCATATACGAATTGAAACGTGTACCTTTTTGTCGAGCACATTATTTATATACCTGCATTATCCTTGTCCCATACCTGTCTCCTGTATGTCTATACCTGTCCAATTTATTTCAACTTCACACACTCGTTTTGACCCAACTCGTTAATTAACTCGTTGGTCTATTTCGCTTGTATATTGGAATATAACATATTTCAAATATATTTCAACATACTTATCAACTAATTGAATTCAAATTTCAATTTAAGCGCTATGTTCGATTTCGAATATATATATATATTTACGAACGCCAATTTACTTTTCAAGGTTCGACTTTAGTTCAAACTCGATTAACTAATTTCTACTTGACTTAGTTAATCCTAAAAAAATCAAAATAGGGTTATTGTTTCAAAAATCTCTTTACTTACTTCACTTGAGCTCGCCTTTATTTTCTAACTCAAGATTAGGCTTTTAAAATGGGAATTTGGATTTTTATTTGCTTAAAAATCCTTATATTTATATATAAAATCTATTATGGTTTATAATGGTTTCTGGCGCTGCACTTTTGAAATTTTGATTTTAACATATCTCAAAATCTATTCGACGAAATCCAGATTTTTCTCCTTTATTAGAAAACTGTTATCAAATTGGTCCTAATGTTTCTTGTTTCAAAGAATTTCGACTTCATTTGAGTTCTATATACCCAGTTGAAGTTCGAAACGCCAATTTACGAACTACCGCGCCGCGGCGAGTTCGTTATATATATATATATACACACGCTTTTAAAACTTTGTTTTAAAATAAATTCAACTCTATTTTTTTATATATATCAAATCCATAATTTAAATTCCATTTGAATTCTATATTCAAATTTCATAGTTTTAAATTCCATTTGAATTCTATATTCAAATCCCATAGTTAATTCTATTTCGATTTCTATTTGAAATTCTATTTTCAAAATTTATTTCAAGTTCTACTTTGAAATTCTATATTTGAATTTCCCTTATTCAAATCCCATTTTTCAATCTCCATTTAAATTTATATATTCAGATCTATTTTCATTCTTTTTGAATTTCAAATCCCATATTAAACTTCACTTTGAATTCAAATACCATATTTAATTTTCTCTTGAATTCAAATTCTATATTTATATCTCTTTGGATTCAAATTCTAATTTGTATCTCTTGAATTCCAATTCTGGATTTAAACTCCATTTTCAAATTTGTTTGAAATTCCTATATTTAAAGTCTATTTGAATTCTCGAATATCCCAACTCCATTTTAATTCTATTTGAAATTCAAATATTCAAACTCCATTTAAATTCTATTTGAAATTCTAAATGTTTCAAACTCCATTTTCTCTTATTTGAAATTCTCAATATTTCAAATTACATTTTTCTTTTATTTGAAATTCCATTTTTGAATTTCCTTTATTCCAATCCCATTTGAATTCCTTTGAATTCAAATTCTATTTCAATTCCCTTGAATTCAAATTCTATTTCAAAACTATTTGGATTTCCTATTTTGAAATCCTATTTCAATCCTACCTTGAAATCCTATTTTCAAAGTTTATTTCAAATTCTATTTTGAAATTCCATATTCAAATTTCTACTTGAATTTCTATATTCAATTCCATGTTCAAATTCAATACTTGAATTTTTATTTCAAATCTCTATTCAAATTTCATATTTGAATTCCATTTCAAATCTCTATCCAAATTTCATATTTGAATTCCAATTCAAATCTCTATTCAAATTTCATATTTCAATTCTTCTTTGAAATTCTATATTTCAATTTCTATTCAATTCTTCTTTGAAATTCTATATTTCAAAGTCTGTTTCTATTTGAATTCTTATATCCAATTTCTTTAAACAAGTCTCGACTTCAATTCCTTTTGAAATCGATATTTCTACTTTTCTTTGAAGATAGATTTCCCATTCCAATTTCACACTTGTATTTCTATTTCTGAATTATCAAATGATAATTCTTTTCACTTCATTTATAACTTCGTTATAAAAGAACTATTTATAAACTTTGTTTATAAAGGAACTACTTGTTTTATTTTTATTCCATTTAAAATTCAAATTCTATTTAAAAGTAGAATTTTTCCTTTTTAAATCTCAAATATCCTTCCACGATATTTTAAATAAATTAACACTTAGCCCAGTGATATTTAAAACAATCAAATCACCCAATTTTCAATCATTTTATTTTTAACACATCATATATGGAAAATATATATGAAACCAAACAAACAACAAACAAACAGATAATATATTTTTGAGGAATCCAGTTGGATTCCTCCAACCTATTTTTCCTGCATCCACAGATGTTAGCACATAAATAATACCCATTCTACTTCGTGGCAGAATATCGTGGTATAGAAGGTCATCCACTAATCATAGCGTGGGGCGTATAGGGTAATCATCTGCTATGAAACTGCGGGCATCCGCTAATGAGACTGCGGGAATCCAACCAATCAATCAACCCAATATATATATATATATATATATAATAGCCTAAATAACTAATATATATAAACCAAGCAGAAAAATCCAAACAAGCAACAACAATTATTTTTACGAAGTAAAAATAATTATAAATAAAAGGTGAGTGAGATTTACTCACCGGAATTTGCAGTTGTTGAATATCCTGTTTATTTCCATATTTCACAGCTATGCATCTATTCGAACTATCTCAACTGAATTCATCTCACCTATGATAATCAATTTAAATTTATTGATTAAACATTTATTTATTTAACTATTTAAATGAATAAATAACTTTCCTATATTTTTTTTCCTTCTTTTAAATGGTTATTAACTGAAATTTTACTTAACAAATAAAATTAAATTAACCTACATATCTTTAAACACAAATATATGTATATGTTATGATTACTTGAATAACAAATTTTAATTATTATTTTCTTCCCATTTTTATTTATTTATGAGTATTGACATGAATCAAACTAATTCATAAATAGTTTCACTTTAAATAGATTACCAATTGTACAAATTAATTTCAGTATTATCAAAAAAAAAATTGAATTACCTTAATCCGTTTTGAATAGGGTCTTGGCTCTACAGCAAAACCAAATTCGAATTCCCCTTTGACAGTGCCTTCTCGAACTTCAGACTCCCCTTCTAGCTCGCAAAAGCTTGATCATAATCCCACCGTCGATCCCAAAATCCACAGCGGACCTCCAGACACCAAATCGAGTTCATCGTAGAACTCGAGTTCAACTCCTCCCTTACTGCCGACACATATTTCCATCTCAAGTCCTGAATTTGAATCTGGAGTTCGATCGCACATCTAGAGATGCACCACAAATCCTTCATCCGCACCACTTGCGAACTTCTGCACTAATCCTTCTTCTGCCTCGTCTTCTCGCAAACTTCGAGCGGCTCTCGAACGACTTCGAGCTTTAGGGTTTGGCGATTTCCAAATCGCGGTTTCCATCGCGATACTTAATTCGATTTTGAGATTTCGTGCCTGGCCATTTTTGAGGCTTCGGTTTCAATTGAAGAACGAGACGAGGGAAGGAACTGAAATGGATTTTGTGAGTTTCAGAATGAAGACTAGCTCAATTTATAGATGCGCGAGGAACAGACCGTACCCAAGCCATTAAAATCTTGCTCCCTTAGGTATCGAATAAGTGAAACATTTTTTTGTTGGCTCGAGAAGACAATATTGCTGCCTGATTAACAAAGTATGTCGGCCTTTATGTAGGCTTAAGTACCAACAAGATATATTTATAATTTAAAATTTGAATTGATATAAAGATTTTTTTTTCTATTTATATAGATACCATTTTGATTTAATTTTAATTCAGCATTCAATTATTCAATATATTCGATATTAATTCGTATGTCGATTTTAAATCGATAAATTCAATACAAAAATTCATTTATAATTCGAATTAATTATTTAAAACTAATTTAAATATTCGTTATAAAAGAGCTAAAAATCCGGGATGTTACAAAAAATATTCATTTTTATTTGATTTATCACGTTATATGTTAACACCCAAGTCTAGTTGTTACTACATGTGTTAATATGAAATTGACACCATAATTTGACACTAAATTTTGAATGTTGTAACATGTATTCATATGAGAAGTTTACACCTTATGTAGACACCAAAATTAATGTTATTGCAAAAATGAATATAAATTTAGCATTGTGTTATGCATAAAAAATCAATATACATTTAGCGTTGTGTTATGCATAAAAAGTGAATATAAATTTAGCGTTGTTTAATGACATAAAAAGTGAATATAAATTTAGCGTTGTGATATGTCATTAAAATGAACATAAATTTAGTGTTATGTTAATTTATTAAAAATGAACATTATTTTTAGTGCCATATTAATTTATTAAAAATAATCATATTTTTAGCGTTGTCTTGTTTCAAGAAAAATGAACTTAATATTAGTGTCAATAAGTTTCATGAAAAATGAACATTATATTTTTAAGTGTCATGTTAATGCATTAGAAATGAATATTTTTAGTGTCATATTGTTGTTACCAAAAATGAACATATATTTATTGTCACTTGGATTTCAGTAAAAAAGTTAAAAACATGTTAGTGAGATAAAATGTCACTTTGTGTAAAAACATGTTAGTGAGATAAAATATCACTTTGTGTAAAAACATGGTTAGTGAGATAAAATATCACTTTGTGTAAAAACATGTTAGTGAGATAAAATATCATTTTGTGTAAAAACATTGTTAGTGAGATAAAATATCATTTTGTGTAAAAACATTATTAGTGAAATGAAAATGAACAATTTATATGTTAAAAAGGATTAAACAAAAATGTAAAAGGGGATTACATAAGAAACTTCGCATTTTAAATGTAATAGGGGATTACATAAGAAACTTCACATTTTAAATGAAATAGGGGATTACATAAGAAAACATAAATTGCTATTTTTTTTGTTAGAAAACATAGAATGTCATCTTTTTGTTAGAGAATAAAATATCACTTTTGTTAGTAATGGAAAATTAGGATAAAATTGTCACATCCGTTGGTAATGAAAAATTTGAATTAAAGTATCATTTTGTTAAGAAATGTTTTGTTAACATTAAAGTATCATTTTGTTAAAAAGTGTTTTGTTAGTAGAAATTATCATTTTAGTGATAAATTTATCATATATGTTAGAAATCAAATTTGTCGTATATGTTAGAAATCAATTTTGTCATGATGTTAGAAATCAAGTTTGTCATTTATGATAAAAATCAAATTTGTCATTTATGATACATAAATATATCATGTGATTAGTATAAATGTTTTGATGAATAAACATGTCATTTTCATTTGAAATGTTTATTGAGATTAAAAGTAACATTTTTGTTATGAATAATCATGTTAGATAAAATAACATTTTTGTTTAAATCATCATGTAAGATAAAATTTACATTTTTGTTAGAAAATGTAAATTAAATAAAATGGACATTTTTGTTAGAGAATGTAAATTAGATAAAAAGGACATTTTTGTTAGAAAAAACTAAATTAGAATAAAAAGAGATATTTTTGTCACATTAAAAAGAATGAATTAAAAACGGACATTTTGTCACATTAAAAAGAATAAATTAGAAAGGAACATCTTCATACATTAAAAAGAGTTTAACCAAAATAAACATTTTTGGTCCTTAAGAAGAGTGTAACCAAAATAAACATTTTTGTGTATTAAAAAGAGTTAAACAAAAATAGACATTTTTGTATATTTAAAAGGATTATACCAAAATATTCATTTTTGGTCATTTAAAATGATTAGTTAAAAATTTACATTTTTGTTTATTATAAAGGATTAGACAAAAATTTACATTTTTGTTAGTTTAGGATTTAACAAAAATGTCGTTTTAATGTAAATGTATACATCAGAATTTATATATAAAGGAGGATGCAAAGGCATACATCATGATTTGTATGCAAACAACAATGACATATATGTTGATTATAAGATATCATTTATGTTAATTGTTAAATGACATGCTTGTTAATTATAAAGGTGACATTAGATTAAAATAACACTTCGTTGTAAATTGTGTCATCAGAATAAAATGACATTTTATTGTCATTTGTTGTTAGAATTGAAATTTTAGATTTTTATTGTCATTTGTCAACAATAAAAAGAATAGAAATAAAAGACTAGATTTTTTTTGTCAATTGTTCACAATAAAAAGAATTAAAATATATGTCTGCGATGTTGAAATGTTTGATGTGTTAAATATAATGTTAGTATATTCAAACTGAATATTACACTTCCATTTACAAGTCATCCGACTTGTTTATGTGATTGGGACGATAATTTTCACACATCGCCCAAGTGCACAAATAATTTATTATTTGTTTGTTGGATGAAACCCCACACGGTTATTGGGATGATATTTGATAGACACTAATCCCAATATTTAGTTGTAAAATCCACTCTGGCTGTTATTTTGATGTTTGATAATTATTTATCATGATTGTTGATTACATGCAGCATATGGTTGTTGATTGAGTCACATTCCAATAAAGAATATTCTAGAAAAAGAATATTTTAGAAAATATCTTAGAAAAGGAACATTTTAGAAAAATAATATATTTTAGAAAAATATATCTATTGATATGAACTAGTTATTAACTGGAATAAATCATCAAATTAAAATTTAATGAAGTTTTCCAATTTGTTAATATTTAATTGAAAATTTGATTGAACGAATTTGTGACGATCCCAAAATCTGTGTGACGGTATTAAGGATAATAATTGGAATATAACACATCAATCATCATAGCAGAGTACAGATAATAGAAAAAACAATAAATAGAATAATTTTACATAGATATGACAGTGGAATCATAACATGCAACAACATCAGAATAGCACAACATAGGATATAACTTAGTAAATAAAGGGGGAATGATCAGTCACCATCGCCATAGGCGGAATATGTACATACAGTGAGACATAATA
Source organism: Allium sativum (assembly GCA_030737875.1). Classification (NCBI taxonomy): domain Eukaryota; kingdom Viridiplantae; phylum Streptophyta; class Magnoliopsida; order Asparagales; family Amaryllidaceae; genus Allium; species Allium sativum. The sequence continues at coordinate 623,548,066 of CM060910.1, forward strand.
AGGGTATCTGTCTAAATCGCCGGAGGCGGTACATATACATATGATAATAAATACTGGAAGTAAAACAGTCTGCATCGCCATAGGTGGAATCAGAATACATATACAATAATGGCGGAAAATGTCAATGTCATCTCGGTGAAACCAGCCTCGCCATGAGCCAAAAGTGCACTCCATACTACAGTGCTGAGCCAAAACAACCTGTCACCTGTGAACTAGGCTGCCGGTGTGAAAATAAGGGCACCCGCGTTTGCAAAGTGAAACAAACAACGAGTCAGTCATGGGGACTGGTATGAGAATTCTACTTAACTGGTTAAACAACAGTAATAAGGAAAATCATAGGACCACGCCACTTTCGCGGAACGGGTTTACTCCAGTGATTGCTGGTGCATTTAAAACAAAGTAAATTCTCTAAAACAACGCAATGCTTTTAAAAAGAATGTAGCCATTATAAGACTCAAGTCCCATCATACAATGCAATGCAAGCCGGAGGATAGAGTTTTACCTTATAATGGCCAAATATGCTTAATAGGTGTAAAACAAAATCATTTGATATTATTACTAGTGCATATATGTTTCAAAAACGTATAGCATCATAAATATCAATCATAGGCGGCATAGCTACCATCTACTATGTCGCCATACTAGTTCTACAATCAAATCCGTTATTTCGTATTGGAAATTGGATTTCCGTCATGAGTCGAGGCAAGGGGCAAGCTCCTCTCCGCTTCGAGACACTCTAGCAAATGCCTCAGGACTACACACTCTGGGTAACCCTTGGATCGGCTTGGCCGGTCCTCTCTTACGTTTGAGGATTGGCAATTCCTAAACACACGTTTCCCGGTCCTTACAGACCTAAAATCGAGGCGCCTCGCATTCCAACAACCACAAAGGTGAAAAGTAGGTATAAATGTCAGGGCTGGTAGGTCACTGACACCACCATAGCAAGAAAGAAACGTCGTGCTCTCCCAGCGGTCCGTATCCCGTTTTTAACTCATACCGAGGTGTGAGGCTCGCGAATCCACGCTATACATAAAGCCAGACCACGTAGGTCATGCTTTGATCATCAAACACAAGACTTTGCTTTGCAACAGAAGCCTTGATCACCGCATCTTGGCATGCCACATAGGTAATCCACTCCATACGACTAATTTCTATCGATATATAACCTCTGTGCTCTTACGTCTCAGATAAGGGCGTTAAGAAAAAGAATAAATTCTCCGCCGCCAAACAGATATATATTTAACAGAGATCAATCAGTATAGAACAAAATCCAATGTCAGACACACAGTCCATTTACAAGTCCGTTCTGGGTCTGAACGAAACCGGAGGCACCATATTCCTCGCATATCCGTACAATCAAAACATACGTTCAAACGGCTACTACTTTCGTTCCTTCACGGTAGCTACTCCAATTAGGAACCTCAACAGCGCCCATCCAACCGATACGAAGATCGTCTTTGTATTTTCGCCTTCGAATCGTTCAATCAATTATTTGAAACGAGGATTAGCTCGGCCTTTTCAAATAATTCACGTAATTAGAATTCAAATCAATTCTTTCCATGGTTATATTATTCGACATTCATATTTCGGTTCTTTAGTATAATATTCGTGTCAAACACATACAACCATCAAATATCAAGCAGATCAAGCCAAATTGGTTTATTTCCAATCCATGTTGCTTATAATATTTTATAACGATTTTTCGCCATTTTTATTTATTTAAAAATGGCCATATTTAATTAAACGACATTTTAGGTCGTGCCGTGGCACTGGCGCTGTTTTTCCCCTAATTTGTTTTACACATATCGGAAAATCTAACCGTTGGATTTCTACAAAGTCTATATCACTGGGAAGATATTCCCAAAGCGAACCCAACGGTTCCAGTTTCATGAAAATCCAACGGTCGGATCTTCCACACTAGTCGTTTGAAGTTACGGTTTCAAAATTCGAACTACAGCGTCGTTATTCGATTTAATTTAATTATATTTATATATAAATATAAATGATTCTGGCGCTGTTTTTCTTCAGATTTGAATTAAACATTCCAGACAATCCAATCATTGGATTTTCTTACAAAGTTGGTGCCGTTGGAAAGATATTTCTAAGGCGAACCCAATGGTTGCGGTTTCGGGAAAATCCGATGGTTGGATCTCTCGTACTAATCGATTCAAATTACGATTTCAAAACACGAACTGCATGGCTTCGATTCCTTTCAATTCTATTTATATTTATATATAAAAATATAGTTCATTCTTTAACTTCAAATATAATTCCCTCTTTAATTGCAACATCGTTTTAACTTCAAATATTTCACTAACACCTTTATATTTCGAAAATTTTCGCCATTGTAACGACCCAGCAGATTTCGGTCCCGAAAAATCGACATAAATACCCTTTACCGTACTCATGATGACCTTCCAACACCGGAAACACTAGAAAGTTTGTAGAAAGAAATCAGAGGGTGAGATAAGAAAGGAAGAGAGTTAGAATAGAAGAAGAAGAATCAAAACAGAGTCTCACATTGCAGTGGAACAAAATATAATACAGAATAAATCTTTACTGAAAATTTTAAAATACTTACAATATCAGAGTACAACACACATCTGGACAGTTTTGATAATCTGCCCTCATATACACAGCGGAATAGAAATCATATCATACATCTGAGCACCTCCAGCTTGTCACTGGACTTCGTTGTACTTGATAACCTGAACCTGTACACTCCGGGCTAACCTGAGCATTTACAAAACACCGGGTCAGTCTGGTGAACCAGAGTGAGATAAAACTCACACAGTATTTAAGGTAAATCATCCAATCATGATTTTAAAGTTCAAAATCATTTCAAAGGAAAAGGCTAATCGTAAGACCAAATCCACACATAAACACAGACGGTTTTTACCATACGATGACCCAAAACAGTTTTGAAACCATCTACTTGTCTGATATTATAATAATGTCTAAATACAAGTATATAACAATATAGTGTAACGCTTGCATCTCACGCTCCACACACACACACACACACACACACACACACACACATATATATATATATATATATATACATACAATCAAAACCGCAGGCACTTGTTGGAGATTGGATTCCGATCTTGGCAAGGTATGGGACCACCTGCCGATAGTGTATCTCTAGAGGCGAATACACTGGGTTCAACAATAACGTCTTGCAACCCGGCCCACACATGACCGACCACTCATTTCTCTTGAGTGTATCGAATGTATATCACTAATGGTTGGACTCAAACCACCGTTCCCGAATGGGCAGAATCGATAGAATAAGAAACAAAAGAAATTTCTCTAGATAGGTGATTATACACCCGAATGGGAGCGACCCACATAGCCATGCTGCCTGCCCGATTTTTGTCATCTCCCAGTTGATGAGGCTTCAGGCTAGAATTTCTTTTCGAACATCTGGCCACCATTCACTTTGAATACCACATCGTCAGATCCATCAGATACCACCAATTGACGTCCACAAAAATACTCTAGTTGGGAGCTAACCAAATATAGCACGTTTGAAAGAAATCAACGTACGTGATCTTTTGGAAATACTCTGTCAGGCACTCGTCCATACAAGTCATCCAGGAACAGGATGAATCGAAGGTACTCTCCTACTGCATCTCATATAGGAATCACCCCATGGATCAGTAATGAGAAGTCCTTGCAACCCGTAGATTCCAACCACGACAGAACCACAGTACATCTCTGGCTGCAGACCAGAGATTATTAGCAGTCCTTCCGTTTACGAAAAACTACGGTCTTCGATGCTCCATCTCGATCATCTTCAAATATCTCCACGTATTTGCTGGTCGGAATGGTTTTCAAATATAAATTCGATCCCGGTCTTTCCGTACCAACAATCGTGTTGGACAAGTTTGATAGTCGGTGTTTTAACTATCAAAATAAACAGTGTTTTGACCATGAACATACGATGAGTTCGCTGGTTCAGTATTCAGCATTACTTGGCCTTTTAATTTAAAACAAATGTACATTCAAAACTCATAAATATTTTTGATATTATAAACATAACTCTAAAATTTACCTTAAACAAACTCATTCTTAATACTTAGAAAATCACATATTATATCCAGGTCCCTATTTCCACTTTTAAAACATGTGCCACACTATTATCAAATACCGGGAAATCAATTCAACTCCTTACACGTAAAACAGCGTTGCAAAATCCTTTATTCCATTCTTGAAACGATAATCAATATCTATTTTTATAAAATAAAACTCGACCTTATACTTCCTTTCTAAATCGAGGTTATTGTTATAGTTCACGAAACTCCTTTTTCTTCCCTTTTTCACTCCGGAATTCTCGTATATATAAATTCCCAATTTCCGCTAAGTGTTGCACTATTATTTCTTTAAAGGAAATAATACGTTTCCACCAATCCCTTTAACCATTTACAACTAATATCATCTTCGGATAATCCTGTTGTTGTTCAAGTTGGGGTATTTTAATTATCTCTCAGACCTTGATCAACAACGTTCATATCTTCAGATAGATACGAGTCGTAATCCAAAACCAATATTTGTATTCTAATATCAGTAACAATTCCAATTTACTATCTTATTCAAAATACAGTTTTATACAACCCGCTTATTCTTTGGAAAATCTCTTTATCGGATATAACCACTATTTCTTATTTTAATAATTAAGTAACCCTTTATAAACACCACTTTTAATCTTTACCAAATTCAGTTCCACCAATCCCTTTTTAAATACTTTCGACCATTTCCCCCTTTGAACTCTTATTTCAATTCCCTATCTTTACTTGATCAGAATTTCAAGTAACGTCAATTTAGAATTGACGATATAACACCTCATCACTTTATATAAACCATATTCAAATAAATCTTGGTTTAATCTAAAACCTTTCTATTTCCACTTCTCCTTTACTTAATTTGAATAAGTAAACATTAAATTAAACTATTGCTTAAACTCCATTTAAAATCTCGTCGTTTAACTCAAGCTTAAATTAAACATATTCATAACTCCTTTCACCATTCACTTAGAATTCACTCCTATTTCAATTGCCTTTTAAATGAATTTCAATTAAAAGGTAATTCTCTAAAGCTTTTAAAAATAATAATAATTCACTTCGACCGCTGCTACTCCAATGGTAAATTTCTTTATTCACAAAAATAATAATTTCCCTTTTTTTTAAATCCTATTAAAATTAAACAAATATCATTTAGACTACTTAATTTGATTAATCCAATCAAACTGACTCAATTACAAACTGCAATTTAAAATGGCCAATTTAGTTAACTCTAAACACGGTTATCTTGTTAACCGATTCTAATCATTTTCTTTTAAATTAATTAAGAATGTAATTGTAACACCCCACGTCCATTAATGTCACTCACAAAGGGAATGCATTAACTTCTATGGAGGTTTTAGGTGAATATAGAACAGTAAAATTTCAACAAGACAGATATAAAATAGTACTTGGAAATTTAAAAACTTTATTTCAATTGCAGTAGAAGTCAAAACATGTTTGATTACATCATAACACCATAATCAAAGTCAAGTACAATATCTATCTTGATAAAACAAGTACATAATCCCATTACATAAATAGCCATTAAAAAGAAAGATAACAAGATGGACTTTACTTCAGCAGTCCAAGCTTTCCAAGAGATAAGCAATCCAATCAGACTCTTCTGGAACTTGGCCCAACCTGAGGACCTGAAGGGAGAAAAGGATGAAAAAGAGGGGGGGTCAGACATAAAGTCTGGCGAGTATGATAATTCTACAATACTATTATCAAAATAACTGGACTAAGGCATAAGCTGGAAAACAAGGAAATGTTTATGAAAGAGCAGATTAAGGACATAGACAATCGCTAAAGGAAACGTTATAGGCGCTCCTAAATACTAAAGGATAAACACTATACTGCACCACACCAGTCACCCTAAAGATTGATTCCACTTAGCTTCACTTAGAAACTTTCTTAATGGCTTTACGTACTCCTAGCTGACTACATAGGTGCCGCCTGCCCCTATCTCCACTAGGTGTACCCCACTTTCCATTTTTCGATCGGCTCCCTACTCGTAGATACCCGTGCTGGTCCCACAGTGGGGTGTACCATTCCCCTAAAGTGGCAACCCGATATAACGGAGATGCACGGCTTATACCTACACGATGCAACAACGTCTTACCTACCAGCCCGGGTCCACACACGCATATGAAACCCGTTGGACTTGCGTTGCCACCGCTCCCTGTTTTGGCCTCTTATAGTCAAACCCAGTATGCGTGTCCCATCCTCGACTTGGGTCGAGCCCACAAAGATACGTTTTGGGATACTGGTTGAAATGGGCCCCCATTATTTCCCACAAGCATTCCACCTAAGCTTCTCCCATTAGTCCATCCACTTAACCCACTTAGTCATGTTCATTTACATGTGTATTTGGTTAAGTCTAATCGTATTTCAAATGCCTCTAAAGGCAACCACTAGATTCCTCATGCCACCCAAGGCACCTACTTAACCCCCATGTCCCACCTTACATGATTATCTGGCTAAGTATTTCTTAATTCATTAAGGCCATAACCTCATAAAGACCTCTCACATTAGACTGGCATTTATTGCAGCTGGATTTGCCGGGCGAGTCCGGGCAGTCTTACACCATAAAAGAGTCTAACCTTGTGTTTTTGCAACTGTTATGCTTTAGTTTGGACCTAGGACCTCTCACATTGGGCCGACATTTGTGACTACTGGATTTGTCGGGCGGGTCCGTGCAGGTTTACGTCACAAACGGGTCCAACCTCATGTCATAAGCATTGATTATTATTAATAATCCACTTTCCCCAATTTTAATAATTCCCTACTTGAATTATTAATTAATTTCAAATTTAACAATGTCCATAATTGACTCGATTATGGACATCCATTTAAGGCATGCAAAATCATATCAATTGCACCCCAATTTATTAATTTCCTAATATTACCCCTACCCCACGTTTGAACATTTATTCGCAAAATGTATGCTAGACCCTATTAGTCTAACTCATAGCATAAAAGAAAATATTCACAACAACAACATATATATGTGACTAAATAAATCATAACAAGGGGTAAAACTTGCATACATTACAACTTGCATAAGGTTATACATGTCATGGATCTAAGGGTGTCAACTTATTCATAATTCACATAATATGATTTTGATCAAATTTCATAAACTTGTATAGGACATGTGTGAATCAACATCATTAACAATATGGTTTTATATGGGTACACCTAACTCAATAGGCAAATCCCCAAAAATCAAAATTCATTTAATCATAGATTCATGTATATGGGTACACCTAACTTAATAGGCAAATTCCCATATTCAAGATCCAATTAATTTGTAGATTCATGTATATGGGTACACCTAACCCAATAGGCAAATTCCCATAATTAAGATCTATTATATAAAAAAAACATAAACTTTAAACATGATCCAATTCGCATAAATACTAACATCATGATTTTACAACTTGTATGATTCAACACAACTTAACATGACATCATTATCATATAACATAAGTATTTCAACATATGTGATAATATGAGATCTACAACATATATAAGATTTACAACATAGCATATCATAATTTGCAACATAGCATGATATGATTTACAACATAGCATAGCATGATTAATCACATATGACATAACATAGGATTATTTACAACATAATCACTACAACATATATATGATAACATAATAGCATAACAAGAGATCCACAACATAATTTACAAATACATAACAATTCATATCACTTTCTTGTGATCCATTCATAACTTAATCAAATTATTTTATAATAATATTGTGAGATTCATCATACTCACAATTTTAAAGAAGAGAAATAGAAAGAGAGAGAGCTTTTGATTTGATTTGAGTAGATTTAGTTTGTAGATTAGGCCTTCTTCTTCTTTAGTTTGTGACGGCTATGCTGAACTCCATGGCAACGGCATGTCGGTAGCTCTCAAAATTTTCAAGTGATTTAGGGTTAGAGTCTACCCACTTATTTATAGATGTTAGGATTCATTTAGGCCATTAGATTTAGCCTAGAAATAACCGCAGCCATTCAGACCAGATGGGGTTTATCTTATTGACTCAGCAATGAGTCGGAAGTGACTCAGCAAACACTCAGCAAATTAATAAACTTCTATTCAAGTTTACATTAACTGCCCATATATATATAAATATATATATATATACACACGCGCCTATTCATGAATTCAAATTAATCCATAATTAACTTATGACCATTTCTACACATTAATTTTTCAATTAATGTCTTAATTCCATTTTTCGCCTTTTAAGGCAATTCACATATCTCAAATTTGTTATATGCCTTTTTAAGGCTATTTCATGCAAATTCTCAATATTAGTTCTTTTAATTTGTGAATATTAGTATTAACAGAAATACGGGGTGTTACATTCTCCCCTCCTTAAGGAATTTCGACCCCGAAATCTTCAAGTTTATATCCTATCATCAACCATCTACTCAATCAACAAACACTGGCATCCATTGTCCTTATAGACTTCTAATGCTTTCATGTTTAAATGCACAATGTGTGTCTATGTCCGTATCCAATGCAAAATCAGGCGGTCCACTGATTCAGTTGACCTCCTTGATGCAATTCATGATAGTGCCATGCATCCATTATGTATGCAAAAGATCCTAATTGCTTACAAACTACTTCTATATGCGTGCACATCCATTCAACCGAATGCAGCATCTATATGATGGTACAACCATTATACATCCATTATACTAAATACATTCATTTATGCAATATGAAATATGTAGTGACTGAGCCGATCTAGTGCCTAAAGTGTGTGTATATATGCATCCACGAGCAACAACTAGCAACCACTTGCATCCATTTTGCATCCATCATACATAACATGTTTCAAACACATGTTTCAACCATAGGATTATCCTAACTAAAGGTCAAAGATACTAATGAGAGGACATACTAAAGATAAGATAAGATAAGCTAAGTGATAAAGGATAAATTAAAAGACATACCCTCAAAAAGAAAAGGGTATAGCGAATGCATCTTCCCTTCTGTCTCCCAAGTAGCGTTGCTCTCATCATCTCCCCATTGCACTTTAACTAGTCTGACCTCTCGATTTCTCAACTTTTTGATCTCCGACCCAAGAATGCATGTAGGAGCTCATCTAATTGTTGCATCATGCTCTATTTCCACCTCTTTAAGCAAGCTCGACTCTACCACCTCCGCGGTCTTGTGCAAACACTTCCTCAAATGTGATACATGGAATACGTCGTGTACTCCACTAAGTTTCTCAGGCAACTCCACCCTATACGCCATCTTCCCAATCCTGTCTTTTATAGGAAATGGCCCTACAAACCTTGGCGCTAATTTCCCAACGGACCCAAAGCGAACAACATTCCGTAACGGAGACACTTTGATAAAAACCATGTCCCCAATGTCAAACTCAAGATTTGTCCTCCTCTTATCAGCATACGATTTTTGCTTATCTTGTGCTTCTTTCATCCTCCTTCGAATCAAATCAATCTTCTCCGAGGTTTCCCTAACCATATCGGGCCCAAGTAGGATTTTATCGGTAGATTCCCACCAACATGTAGGCGAATGGCAAGGCCTTCCATAAAGAGCTTCGAAAGGTGCCATGCCAATACTAGACTGAAAGCTATTATTATATGCGAATTATACCAACGGAAGGTGCTCTTCCCATGTACCCCCAAAGTCTAGGATACAAAGCCTTAAAAGTGTTGAGTCAAAGCTTCAAGGGTTGTTTTGATTTATGACAAGAAGAAGCTTCTACATCGACAAAAAGAAGACAAGATGACTTCATAGGTTAGAAGTTGATTATTTAGAGTAAAAAATGTTAAAATCTATCCTCAAATGATCATACTTCTAATTGCTTTAAAATATTTCTTATAAAAGCATTTTTTTATGCATATGACCGAAAACATGTCGACCTACAATTTTTCATAGGTCAACAGGTTTTTAAATTGTAACGGTCAAAAATAGGTCGACCTATAAAATTTTATAGGTCAACAGGTTTTTGAAATTCCAACGGCTAAAAACATGTCGACCTGTAAATTTCTATAGGTCAACAGGTTTTTGAATTTTGACCGTTATATTGAAAAGTCATCTTCTTTCTTCAAGAGTTGCATCCATTTCTTCTCATGAATAAACACTTCTTTTGATTGCAACTCTTCACCAATAATTGCAACTACTCGATCTTTATAAATACATAAATTTGCAATCATTCAAATCACCGAATTTACTCTCTATATTCTGATCTATCTTGCATTATTCTTTTCACTCAAAAAGCACTCAAAAGCATTCAATAATCGTTTGAATCACCAAGCATATTTCATACACTTGTGATTCAACTCGATATTTTACTTCCTAATCTTACTAAACATCAAATTACATTTGAGGATAAGATTATAGGAAGGGTGTACTCAATTGTTGACAAATCAGTGTTGAAGGAAGAACACATTCAAAGTCAAAATCTTATTATTGTTGAAGTCCTCGGTGTTGTAAGAGGCAAGTGTTGAAGTCCTCGTGGTATAAGAGGCAAGTGTTGAAGTCCTCGTGTTATAAGAGGCAAGTGTTGAAGTCCTCGTGTTATAAGAGGCAAGTGTTGAAGTCCTCGTGCTGTTAGAGGCGTGAAATCCCGTTCGGCTGCTCGGGTATTGTAAACCTGTTTCCTCCGGGTGAAGTGAGGTTGTTGTTTAGTGAAAATCCAGATAGAAGTCTGGGACTGGACGTAGGACGGTGCTCCGAACCAGTATAAAAATCCCTGGTGTGATTTTTCCTATTTACTGCAGTTGCTATACTTGCTTATCTGTGATATTGCTTCTGTGAGATCTTTTTACATTAAATATTTACCTGCATAACTATTGTAAATATACAAGTTAGTATATCACATACTTTCCGCATAGCCATATTGTAGATCCTGGATAAGTCGCGTACACAACCGACCTTTTCAATTGGTATCGGAGCACGGTCATCATATAACCGTAACACAGTTATTTGATATTTTCTGATAATATGGCAAATAACACTAGCACGAGTAACACCACTTACACAGAAGGTCAATCTACACAAAGACCTCCTTTCTTTAATGGCCTAAACTATAGTTATTGGGCAACACGTATGGCTTTCTATATGCAATCAACAAGTTATGATGCTTGGAATGCTACTCAGAAAGAAATAGTTAATCCAACTACTGAGTATGCAGAATGGACTCCTATTGAGAAAATAGCAGCAGCAGTAAATGCAAAAGCAATAAATATGTTGTTTTGTGCATTAGACCAAAATGAGTATAACCGTGTTAGTATTTGTACCACTGCTTATCAAATTTGGCAAACGCTAAAAACAACTCATGAAGGTACTAACAAGGTTAAACAAGCAAAAATAGCTTTGTTGAAAAGTCAATTCCAAAATTTCAAAATGAAGCCAAATGAAACGATCAATGAGATGTATTCAAGGTTTCAAACTATTCATCATGCTCTTATTGGGTTAGGACAAAAATATTCTGACTTTGATGTAGTTTCAACAATCCTACACTCACTGACTAATGAATGGGAAGGAAAAGTATTAGCTATAGAAGAAGCTAATGATCTTTCTACCATGAAGCCAGATGAGTTGATAGGAAATCTAATATCCTATGAAGCAAATTTACAAGCTAGAAGAGAACAAAAAGAAGAAAAGAAAAATGTTGCTTTTCATGCAGAAAAGGATGATGACATCTCAGATTCCGAAAATGAAGATCTAGCATTCATTGCAAAAGGATTCAAGAAATTCTTAAAGCAACAAAAGGCTAGTCGTTACAACAGAAAGAAGTTCGGATCAAATAAACCATCATCATCAAATGAAGAATTCTTTAATTGTCACAAGAAGGGACACATACAAAAGGATTGTCCGGAGCAAAAGAAGAAGACAGAAAATGAGAAATTCAAACACAAGAAGGACAAGTCAAAGAAACGAGCATTCTCAGTAACCTGGGATGATTCAGACTCATCTTCATCTGACAGCGAAAGTGACTCAGACACTGAACAAGCAAATGTAGGTTTTATGGCAACAGAGGATGAGGTACGAATTCCTACTCTTGAGGATATGCTTGATATTTATGATAAAGTAATGATTAAACTTAAAGATACAAAATATCAGTTAAAAGAAGTCAAGACAATGTTGAATAGATCCGAATTAGAACGAGATATGTTAAAAGATGAGAAGAAAATATTAGAAGAAGAACTTGAAAAGGCTCAAGAATCGTCTTCTAATTCTAATTCTCAACTATCTCTTTTGACTCAAGAAATTGAAGTTCAAAAAGAGAAGAATGATATTCTCACTACTGAAAATCATGAGCTTAAAGCAAAAGTCAAGATTCTAGACCTTGAAAAAGCTAGTTTACAAACAAAGTTAGATAACATCTCTAAAAATGTTTCTAACTTTAACAAAGGTCGAGAAAATTTGACTAAAATTATTGAGAATTCACAATCTACTTCAAATAAGAAAGGTTTGGGATATAAAAACCAAGAAATTAAGAAGCATCTTGGTTATAGAAAGAAGAAAATAATGCAAAAGAATAAAGCTAAGAAAAATCTTAGTTTATCTTCCAAACCAAAATCTGTTGTGAAATCTCAAAAGAAAAATGTCAATAGCGACTTTGGAAATAATACTAATCTTAGAAATAGTACTAGATATGCTTTCATGTACAATAAGAATATCACTTCTAGTACTAATACACATCCAAGACCCAATTATTATAGAAATTCGAATACTTCTATGAATAGAGATCTATATAATAGATCTAGAAGTACGAAAAGGAACATCAATAGAGATTACTTAAGTATTTGGGTTCCTGTAAGTTGGAAAAACAGAGAAAAATATATCGATGATTATTTTGATTCGGTAGTTAATAATGAAAATTTTATCTTTAAAGGTTCCTTTAAACCCTCTTGGGTTTGGGTACCTTCCATCTAACCCATGGACCCAAACAAAGCAAGTGGGTACCAAATGTATATACATCATATTCTTTGCAGGTACACCACAACAAAAAGAAGAAAATTTCGATATCTCCAAATATCTTTGAATACAAATTTCAGTTTATCAAATTGCACATGATCTCCCGAAGGTACTTTAAATTATGTCTTATATTCGATTACTGTTCTATCATGATCTTTATTCTTTTTTATCAATGACAAAGAGGGAGAAATATGCATATATAATAAGTGTTGTTGAAGTTTGAAAATTCAAAAGAGAAGGAGAAAAACAAAATTATTCAAAACCTGTCGACCGCCCCAAATTATGCTGTCGACCGGTCTTGTCCATTATGTTCTTTATTTCCAACCAGAGAATTAATCGGTCGACCGCCTATTCTCTTACCTGTCGACCGGTCTTAGTTAAACTTGTTTTTTATTTTCAATCAGAACATAAAGCTGTCGACCGCCCCTAATAAAGTTGTCGACCGGTCCAGGTAAACTGGCCTATATAAATTCATTCAGAACTATTTCCTGTCGACCGCCTTTAAACTTCCTGTCGACCGGTTACATATGCTATTTAAAAAATTATATATGCATGTATCATATAAATATTCATTTTATATGCACTAACATTTTGTTACAGGAAACAGTAAGTTTTTATTATACTAACAAAATGTGCAGAAAGCTTTTAGACAGGGGGAGATAAAAATATATAAGCATATACTCAGGGGGAGCTACTCAGTTTCTCAAAAATATGTGCAAGATATTGTAATCAATCAAAAAGTGGAAATCAATGAAGATCGTGGTGAAGATCAATGAAAATCATGACATGGAGCTAAGATTATATATGTGTAGGTATGGAGTCGTGTTAGATTTATGTTAAAATCTATCCTCAAAGTATAACACGAATGTACAAAACAATTTAGAAACTGAAATTAGCTGGGGCTGAAATCTGTATATTTGAGGAATTGAAAAGTCACAGAAAAAGCCCAAACGGTCCAGGCTTCGACCGGGAAAGAGTGCAGAGTGATATAGACTGTGGACCGAGGTCCTCCGGTCCACAGCAAGAAAACGGTCGACCGCCCAAAAAGGACCTGTCGACCGGTCCTATTGTCTTTTGTGCATAACGGCTATTTTTTTCAAATTCCTGTCGACCTGTTAATTTCGACCTGTCGACCTTTTTTCTTGCTGTAATTTTTCTGAAAGGATGCTTCTTTTTATGCTTGATATGGTAAAAGTATATGTATGCTAACATTTGTTAATGCAGGAATCAAAAGGTAAGATTATTTATATTATAACAAATGTTGCAGAAATTCAGGGGGAGCTTGTATCCAAAGGGAGAAAACCTTATGGTGATATTGTTGTTACTATCATTTTTACAATACTATGTACCCTTTTTGTCGATGACAAAGGGGGAGAAAATGTTACTAACGACTGTTATGCAGATTATATATATAATTCAGGGGGAGCATATATACAAGGAGAGATAACTATATTAAGCCATGTTGTCATCAATCAAAAAGGGGGAGAATGTTGAGTCAAAGCTTCAAGGGTTGTTTTGATTTATGACAAGAAGAAGCTTCTACATCGACAAAAAGAAGACAAGATGACTTCATAGGTTAGAAGTTGATTATTTAGAGTAAAAAATGTTAAAATCTATCCTCAAATGATCATACTTCTAATTGCTTTAAAATATTTCTTATAAAAGCATTTTTTTATGCATATGACCGAAAACATGTCGACCTACAATTTTTCATAGGTCAACAGGTTTTTAAATTGTAACGGTCAAAAATAGGTCGACCTATAAAATTTTATAGGTCAACAGGTTTTTGAAATTCCAACGGCTAAAAACATGTCGACCTGTAAATTTCTATAGGTCAACAGGTTTTTGAATTTTGACCGTTATATTGAAAAGTCATCTTCTTTCTTCAAGAGTTGCATCCATTTCTTCTCATGAATAAACACTTCTTTTGATTGCAACTCTTCACCAATAATTGCAACTACTCGATCTTTATAAATACATAAATTTGCAATCATTCAAATCACCGAATTTACTCTCTATATTCTGATCTATCTTGCATTATTCTTTTCACTCAAAAAGCACTCAAAAGCATTCAATAATCGTTTGAATCACCAAGCATATTTCATACACTTGTGATTCAACTCGATATTTTACTTCCTAATCTTACTAAACATCAAATTACATTTGAGGATAAGATTATAGGAAGGGTGTACTCAATTGTTGACAAATCAGTGTTGAAGGAAGAACACATTCAAAGTCAAAATCTTATTATTGTTGAAGTCCTCGGTGTTGTAAGAGGCAAGTGTTGAAGTCCTCGTGGTATAAGAGGCAAGTGTTGAAGTCCTCGTGTTATAAGAGGCAAGTGTTGAAGTCCTCGTGTTATAAGAGGCAAGTGTTGAAGTCCTCGTGCTGTTAGAGGCGTGAAATCCCGTTCGGCTGCTCGGGTATTGTAAACCTGTTTCCTCCGGGTGAAGTGAGGTTGTTGTTTAGTGAAAATCCAGATAGAAGTCTGGGACTGGACGTAGGACAGTGCTCCGAACCAGTATAAAAATCCCTGGTGTGATTTTTCCTATTTACTGCAGTTGCTATACTTGCTTATCTGTGATATTGCTTCTGTGAGATCTTTTTACATTAAATATTTACCTGCATAACTATTGTAAATATACAAGTTAGTATATCACATACTTTCCGCATAGCCATATTGTAGATCCTGGATAAGTCGCGTACACAACCGACCTTTTCAAAAAGATCCTCTAGAATACGATTCACCCTCTCGGTCTGGTCGTCCGTCTGAGGATGATATGCGGTGCTCAAACATAGCTGAGTCCCTACCGCCTCTTGTAAACTCTTCCAAAATTCGCTAGTGAAGATGGGATCACGGTCGCTTACTATACTAGAAGGAATACCGTGCAAACGAACTATCTCTTTAATGTATACAGAAGCCAACCACGGAGCAGTCCTCTTACTTTTCACGGGAATAAAATGGGCGCTCTTAGTAAGTCTATCTACTATAACCCAAATCCCCGTATTACCCTTCCTTGATCTTGGTAATCCATCCAAAAAATCCATTGAGACACTTTCCCATTTCCATAGTGGAACTTCCAATGGGTGAAGCAACCCACCGGGTTTCTTTTGTTCCGCTTTTACTCGTTGGCACACCAAGCATCTAGCGACGTACTCGGCCACATCCTTTTTCATACCGGCCCAAAAGAAAACCCGCTTCATATCTTTGTACATCTTGTCTCCGCCGGGATGAATGGTCATCTTTGAGCGATGAGCATCATCAAGAATGGCCTTCCTTAAGTCTTCGTCTTGTGGTACACAAAGTCTATTATCCCTTCGTAACCAACCCTTATCGTCGAGGGTATACCTACGAAGATGGCTAGACGACTCCCCTCCTTTGAGCTTTTCTATTATCTCAACCAACTGGGGGTCGTATTGCTGTACCTCACCAACTCGTCCTAGAAGTGTAGGTCTAACCTCCAAGGATGCTAACAAACCAAGTACTAGGTCAACGGAGGGTCTAAAGTCAAACATGGAGATGAATTCTAAGCTTCGTCGTTCAACAAACAACAGACTCAAGGACAACCTTTTCCTACTTAAGGCGTCTGCTACCATGTTACCCTTGCCCGGGGTATATGCCATTTCAAAATCGTAGGAGGCTAGGAATTCCATCCACCGTTGCTGCCTTAAATTCAAGTCCTTTTGAGAGAATAAGTATTTTATTGATTTGTGGTCAGTGAACAGTTTGAATTTCTCACTAAGAAGATAGTGACGCCAAGACTTAAGCGCGAAAACAATTGCGGCTAACTCAAGGTCATGCGTAGGGTAATTCTTTTCATGAACCCTCAACTGCCTTCCACCATAGGCTATTACTCTTCCCTCTTGCATGAGGACAGCGCCAAGTCCCGTCCCACAAGCATCAGTATAGACGGTAAATGGTTTATTCCCGTCTGGCAGCACTAAGACTGGGGCTGAAGTTAAGGCTCTCTTTAAACGTTGGAACGCATCATCACAATCTTCATCCCACTTAAAAACCAGGTTCTCCTTCGTTAACCGTGTTAATGGAGCTGATATTTTTGCGAAGTCTTTGATAAACTTCCTATAATAGCCAGCCAACCCCAAGAAACTTCTTACTTCGGTTACATTTTTAGGGACCTTCCAATCTTGGATGGCCACCACCTTTGCGGGATCCACTGCTACCCTTCCTTGGAAACCACGTGCCCTAAGAACCGTACTTCTTTCCTCCAGAAGTGACACTTAGAAAATTTTGCCTTAAGGTTATGCGCTCGAAGGGTTTCCAACACTTCCCTAAGATGTAGGGCATGCTCTTCTTCATTCTTAGAAAAGACTAAGATGTCATCCACAAAGACTACCATGAATTTGTTAAGGTACTCCCTAAACACCCTACTCATCAACTCAACAAAATATGCGGGGGCGTTTGTCAAACCAAAGAGCATCACTAGCCATTCATAGAATTCGTCAGGAGTCCTAAAAGCAGTCTTATCTATACTATCCTCGGCCACTCTCAGTTGATGAAAGCCAGTGGCTAAGTCCAACTGCGAAAACACTGAGGCGCCAACTAACTGATCAAAGAGATTGTCAATCCTCGGCAGTGGGTGTTGGTTCTTTTTAGTAAGCTTGTTTAGTTCTCTATAGTCCACACAAAGTCTAAGGGACCCATCCGCCTTTGTAGCAAATACTACTGGAGCACCCCACTCTGATATACTACGTCTTATGAACCCCTTCTCAAGCAACTCCTTCACTTGCTTATTGAGTTCCCCCTTTCACGAGGAGCCATGTGGCGCACTGGCAAAGATACGGGTTTAGCATTATCCACAAGATAAATTCGAAAGTCTATCTCCCGCTTTGGAGGTAAGCCCTTCACCTCCTCAAACACATCCGGATATTCCCGGACCACCTCTACCGTTCGCAGATTCTCTACAGACGCGTCAAGCGATTCAAGATAACTTAGCATAACGGAATTTATGGGACTACAAAAGATGTCGAGAGCATTACCAAGGCGAGTCACAAGCCTAACTACTCTCCTTTCACAATCAAGAATGGCCCCATTTCTAGATAACCAATCCATTCCTAAAATTAGCCCATAGCCCTTGAAGCCCAATACATAAGCATCACATCTAAATTCAACGCTAAGTATAGAGATTTTCAAATCCAAACATATCATGGTCAAATGAGCCGAACCCCCAATTGGATTTGAAACAACCAAGGGATCCTCTACTAAACTGGTGTTCAAGTGCAGTAATTTAACTAATGATGCAGAGATAAACGAATGAGATGCGCCAGAATCGAATAAGGTACGGACAAGATGATCAAACAGAAAAACTAAGCTTTCAACAGAAATTGTTCTACCTCTTTCTTGCAGCGGTGGGGCCGCAATAGCCTGAACTTGCCCCTTTGCCTGCCCTAGTGCCATAAGAGCCTGCACATGTCCTCCCGAGGTAGACCCTGCCCTCTGCCCCTTCTTTGGGTAGTCCTTCACCAAATGTCCCGCATCTCCACAATGAAAACAACCAGTCTTTTTTTCTTTCTACAATCTTTGCTGAGATGGCCAGGCGTCCCACAATTGAAGCATCTCTTCTTCCCTTTGCCATTATTGTTTTTACCACCCTTCTTATTTTGCTGTTGGGGTTTCTTCTGATCCCCTTTCTTTTCAACTGCCTTATCCTCATGCATAAGTGCCATTTCTACTAGCCTTTCAAAGGTGGCTCCCATAGGGATGTGGGTCATAGCCAACCCTTGCAACGGTTCATTCAAGCCTCTAACGAACCTCAAAGCTTTCTTCTCTGGCGTGTTCACCAACTCCAAGCCAAACCTTGCTAACTGATTAAATTTATTGACATACTCCTTCACTGATAAGCTCCCTTGCTTTAATGTCAGGAATTTTTCCATTTTTGAATTCTCCTCTGCCCTTGAAAGAAACTTTGCCTCAAACCTTCGTCTGAAATCCTCCCATGAATCAACTGGACGTTCCCCGTTAGTGACCTCCCACCAAAACGAGGCCTCTCCCTTCATTAACCAAGCAGCTAAACGGACTTTCCACCCATCTTCCACTTCAAAGATATCCAACAATTCCTTAGTCTCCTTAAGCCAGTCTCTGGCCTCCACAAACGTCTCAGTCCCTTGAAAAGTTTTTCCTCCCATAGCCTTAAATTCCTTGCACGTCTTTGCAAAAGTGTCAACACGAGGAGGTGGAGGAGGAATGGGTGCAACTGGGGGTGGAGGAACATCTGCTGGGCCTGCAGTGGTGGCCCTAGCCTCCAAATATCTCCTAAACCACCCTGGAACCGTCACACCTTCTGGGAGATTAAGATCTTCAGCCATGCTGAAACGAAAAAGGAAAGATTCAAAATGGAGAATTCGAAAGATAAAGATAAGGATATGACTATTTGGGATTATGTTTTTCATACAAACTTTCTCTAAATAACATGTTTTCGAAAGCACTTCTTCCAAAAATACTTTAAAAAAATATTTTTCTAAAAATTTTATCTGTTCTGGTAACCTTATGCTCTGATACCACGTGTAACACCCCACGTCCATTAATGTCACTCACAAAGGGAATGCATTAACTTCTATGGAGGTTTTAGGTGAATATAGAACAGTAAAATTTCAACAAGACAGATATAAAATAGTACTTGGAAATTTAAAAACTTTATTTCAATTGCAGCAGAAGTCAAAACATGTTTGATTACATCATAACACCATAATCAAAGTCAAGTACAATATTTATCTTGATAAAACAAGTACATAATCCCATTACATAAATAGCCATTAAAAAGAAAGATAACAAGATGGACTTTACTTCAGCAGTCCAAGCTTTCCAAGAGATAAGCAATCCAATCAGACTCTTCTGGAACTTGGCCCAAGCTGAGGACCTGAAGGGAGAAAAGGATGAAAAAGAGGGGGGGTCAGACATAAAGTCTGGCGAGTATGATAATTCTACAATACTATTATCAAAATAACTGGACTAAGGCATAAGCTGGAAAACAAGGAAATGTTTATGAAAGAGCAGATTAAGGACATAGACAATCGCTAAAGGAAACGTTATAGGCGCTCCTAAATACTAAAGGATAAACACTATACTGCACCACACCAATCACCCTAAAGATTGATTCCACTTAGCTTCACTTAGAAACTTTCTTAATGGCTTTACGTACTCCTAGCTGACTACATAGGTGCCGCCTGCCCCTATCTCCACTAGGTGTACCCCACTTTCCATTTTTCGATCGGCTCCCTACTCATAGATACCCGTGCTGGCCCCACAGTGGGGTGTACCATTCCCCTAAAGTGGCAACCCGATATAACGGAGATGCACGGCTTATACCTACACGATGCAACAACGTCTTACCTACCAGCCCGGGTCCACACACGCATATGAAACCCGTTGGACTTGCGTTGCCACCGCTCCCTGTTTTGGCCTCTTATAGTCAAACCCAGTATGCGTGTCCCATCCTCGACTTGGGTCGAGCCCACAAAGATACGTTTTGGGATACTGGTTGAAATGGGCCCCCATTATTTCCCACAAGCATTCCACCTAAGCTTCTCCCATTAGTCCATCCACTTAACCCACTTAGTCATGTTCATTTACATGTGTATTTGGTTAAGTCTAATCGTATTTCAAATGCCTCTAAAGGCAACCACTAGATTCCTCATGCCACCCAAGGCACCTACTTAACTCCCATGTCCCACCTTACATGATTATCTGGCTAAGTATTTCTTAATTCATTAAGGCCATAACCTCATAAAGACCTCTCACATTAGACTGGCATTTATGGCAGCTGGATTTGCCGGGCGGGTCCGGGCAGTCTTACACCATAAAAGAGTCTAACCTTGTGTTTTTGCAACTGTTATGCTTTAGTTTGGGCCTAGGACCTCTCACATTGGGCCGACATTTGTGTCTACTGGATTTGCCAGGCGGGTCCGGGCAGGTTTACGTCACAAACGGGTCCAACCTCATGTCATAAGCATTGATTATTATTAATAATCCACTTTCCCCAATTTTAATAATTCCCTACTTGAATTATTAATTAATTCCAAATTTAACAATGTCCATAATTGACTCAATTATGGACATCCATTTAAGGCATGCAAAATCATATCAATTGCACCCCAATTTATTAATTTCCTAATATTACCCCTACCCCACGTTTGAACATTTATTCGCAAAATGTATGCTAGACCCTATTAGTCTAACTCATAGCATAAAAGAAAATATTCACAACAACAACATATATATGTGACTAAATAAATCATAACAAGGGGTAAAACTTGCATACATTACAACTTGCATACATTACAACTTGCATAAGGTTATACATGTCATGGATCTAAGGGTGTCAACTTATTCATAATTCACATAATATGATTTTGATCAAATTTCATAAACTTGTATAGGACATGTGTGAATCAACATCATTAACAATATGGTTTTATATGGGTACACCTAACTCAATAGGCAAATTCCCAAAAATCAAAATTCATTTAATCATAGATTCATGTATATGGGTACACCTAACTTAATAGGCAAATTCCCATTTTCAAGATCCAATTAATTTGTAGATTCATGTATATGGGTACACCTAACCCAATAGGCAAATTCCCATAATTAAGATCTATTATATAAAAAAAACATAAACTTTAAACATGATCCAATTCGCATAAATACTAACATCATGATTTTACAACTTGTATGATTCGACACAACTTAACATGACATCATTATCATATAACATAAGTATTTCAACATATGTGATAATATGAGATCTACAACATATATAAGATTTACAACATAGCATATCATAATTTGCAACATAGCATGATATGATTTACAACATAGCATAGCATGATTAATCACATATGACATAACATAGGATTATTTACAACATAATCACTACAACATATATATGATAACATAATAGCATAACAAGAGATCCACAACATAATTTACAAATACATAACAATTCATATCACTTTCTTGTGATCCATTCATAACTTAATCAAATTATTTTATAATAATATTGTGAGATTCATCATACTCACAATTTTAAAGAAGAGAAATAGAAAGAGAGAGAACTTTTGATTTGATTTGAGTAGATTTAGTTTGTAGATTAGGCCTTCTTCTTCTTTAGTTTGTGACGGCTATGCTGAACTCCATGGCAACGGCATGTCGGTAGCTCTCAAATTTTTCAAGTGATTTAGGGTTAGAGTCTACCCATTTATTTATAGATGTTAGGATTCATTTAGGCCATTAGATTTAACATAGAAATAACCGCAGCCATTCAGACCAGATGGGGTTTATCTTATTGACTCCGCAATGAGTCAGAAGTGACTCAGCAAACACTCAGCAAATTAATAAACTTCTATTCATGTTTACATTAACTACCCATATATATATATAAATATATATATATACACACGTGCCTATTCATGAATTCAAATTAATCCATAATTAACTTATGACCATTTCTACACATTAATTTTCCAATTAATGTCTTAATTCCATTTTTTGCCTTTTAAGGCAATTCACATATCTCAAATTTGTTATATGCCTTTTTAAGGCTACTTCGTGCAAATTCTCAATATTAATTCTTTTAATTTGTGAATATTAGTATTAACAGAAATACGGGGTGTTACAGTAATTAATTTAAATATTCCATTTAATTATTTCTTAATGAACAAATCTCCAAATTTAGCCATTTGGTTAATTTCTAACTACTTATGTATAAATATGATTTAGCATCAGAATTTACCTTATAATTGACAATAAATTATAAATTTAAATAATAAATATTTATCTTCTTTTAAAATTATAGTTCAAACTAAAATATATTTCAAATCTATTTCCAATTATAGGATAAGTTTTAAAATCTTTAGCTCTGCTGATCTGCTTGACGGTAATTCAACACTTTAAAATAATTGATTTCATCGGCCATATTGCCAAATACCTCAACCAATACCACTTATTGGTTTAACTAAACAGATGTGGGGTTTTAAATCAAAAATCAGATCAATCGATGTCACTTAACTGATAATATCCATATGGTAAATAACAACTATTCACCATCAGCCAATTTTCCAAACAATTCAATTAGATGAACAATTCAAACCATTTAACACGTTTAGAAATAAACGTGACCAACAAGGTAAGTACCCTTATCGGATCCAATCGTTGAAACACGATTTGGTATTTAATTGGGATTAAATACAGTTTAATTTCAGTAGTCAAATCAATAGATAAATTTATACTAGCAACCAATCAACCATCAGCAAGCAGAGCACACAAAATAAAAACCCAATTTATATAAAATATAAATGGGTAAAGCTGAGTGAGATTTACTCACCTCGATTTGAATATGACGATAAAACTGTCTGGATTTGATTAGACTGACGTTTAATTCAAATAAAAATTCCAGTCACTTCAGATCTAGGCTTGGCCCGCTCCATCTCGAAGTACTCTCCTCCACGGTCCCGACGCAACTGACCGTCTGCAAATCCGACAACGTACGATAGAGAAATCATCAAAAAAAGTTTATAAAAGAAATTTAAATTTTAAACCATTGATTTCTTTTAAATTCTGATGGGCCTTACCTTTAAAATCCTTCGGCCGAAACACAACTAACCCGACTCGCTTCCCTTGATTAAAACCCTACACCTCACCGTAACCCTTAATTCATTTCATACGGCCGCCTCTTAATTTCCCAAAACCCAAATCAACGAAACCCTAAATCCCCTTTTGCCACTTCGAGCCATACGGCGTCGCCCCTCCTCCGTCCTCCCAGATCTAGTAGTGTCGCACTCCCTCCGACTATCTTCAATTCACTCGGCCCGATCCCTCCCCAACAAGCGTTCGACGAACACCAGGCACTCCAGCACACATTCGACGTTGTGCCCTTCTTCATACTTAAGCTAAGTTTTACTTTACTTGATTTTAAAATTGCTGTAATACTTTGATTTAATTTTCTTTTGGTTCGACTTGGTTCTTGAAATTTGGTTAAATGAATATCGGTATTTATAGTTGCGGTTCACTCTTAGATAAGATTCAACGTCTATCACTGCCCTGAATTGTTATTTCAATGGAAATTCGATTCTGTCCTTAAGATTTTTGCGTACTGGTTTTGGTGTAGGATTTTCCCCACTTATTGATTGGTTCGAAATGAGTTCTGACTGACTGTAGATTAGATAGGCTAGCTATGAATTGTTAATTCGAATCAGAAATTTGAAACCTATAGATTAGATTTGATTTCCATTTTTAAATGCATGAACAGTGGGTTTTGTATCACCGATTTACTGTGCACGCATGTGCATTAATTGTTTGATTTAGCCATACAACTTTGTGTACTCATATCAGTCCTTCCTTCTTAGTTGTTTATCTATGTCTTGTTATTTCAGATCAGAGATTTTTAAACTGAACATATATTTTATGGTACCGTTCTGAATATGGATTCACTGTACATGCTAGCTATAAAATCTGTATACATTGAATTTGATTTACATAAAATATATATACATATAGTCAGTATCCTTCTAGCTATACTCTTAGCTGTTCTTTTACAATATTAGCTCCACTATTCAGATTTTAATGTATGAGAGATTTCTTTAACTATTATGAATTGTCTTGTCTTGATGTATATACATTTATCAGTTTTTTTTTCTTTCCTCTTTCCTAAAGTTATCCCTGTTGTTCTGATGGTGTGTTGCAACATATCCAGTTATTCCCTGTGCACACCATGTACCTTATTTGTCTAATTGTTAATTTGAGTTGCTAAGTATTTGATGCTTCTCATTTTTTGGTTGGCCTATGACTTGCCGCGCACCATTTCATGTAGCAAACCGGTTTCATTACATTATCTTATCAGCTGTTAGCATGATGGGCTTGCATTTTTTTTATGTACAGTCTTGTCTATGATCTTTCCCTTTTAATGGGTTTCTCTCCTTTCTTCTTCGCAGATCAAAGTTGATGAGAAGGATTCGAATGCACTTATCTTGGGAAGGAACGGGCATGCAAAGATTATTTTATATGAATTGTTCTGTCAAATTTTTCTTTGCATTGTACATTGTAAAGTTAGTATATATAAAAATATGCATATACTGTTTGTTCCTGTGCTACACCAATTTGTTGGTGTATATAAATAGATATGATCTTCTTTTAGCTGTCCATGATCATATTTTAGCTTGCTTTAGTTATTAATTTATACTTTCAGTTTGTTTCAGTTACTTTCATGTTTATGTACAAGAATTTCTAACAAGGCAAATATATAAAAGTGTTGCATATAAACAAAATATACTCTTTGTATTCTTTATACATCTTATAAATGTCTACATATTATTCATTAAATTCAAAAAGTTAAATCTAACTAAAATAAATAAATAGATGTCATTGTATTTACTGAAACGACTTCCAAGTTCATTCAGTGGAGTATTCAAAACTCAACTTCTACAAATTCTGGTTTTAAATATTCTATTTACATAAAACTGTTCAATATTTAAAATAAATCATTATAATTAATATAATATATATATATTCGAACTCTATTTAAATAAATTCGATTAAAAATCCATTACATTTCAAATAAAATATAGAAACTGATTTAAATATTCGAATTTAAATGGCCGAAAAATTAGGGTCATTACAGCCATAACCTCCTTTATACGGGAAGGGGTTTGGAAATTTATTGGGCCGTGTTAGGTACCCAATAAATCCTGTAAAGCATCCACATATTTATAGTGATATATTCTGGTGTTTACAGGGGAGCGTGTATAGATAATAACTCCAGAGAATAAATTATCGTCACCCTGTCAAGCCTGAGGGAGCGTGTATTTTTAATTACTCCAGAGGATAAATCCTCGTCACCTCGTCCCGTGTGGGAATAAATAGTCCATGTGCCGTATCTAATGACTAGAGAGACGTGATTATTGTCAACTCCAGACCCGTGTGGGGTTTTTATTAATCTGGCAATTTATCGTTATATTTTATATAGTCTGTATCAGTCATCAGCATGCAGTCACAGGAGTTGATATAAAAATAAAATTGCGTAGCCAACTCATCAAGGCTTACCTATTTGTCGGGCACGCAAATAATTTCTTTATTCTACGGCTAATCCATTTTCCCTGTTCGACACATGTATATATATGCAAAACAAAGCTAATAATAATATTTCTAGCAAACTAATATTTATTTCAACATGTGTGTATCTTTACCAAAGCGTATACATGCTAAAAGAAATATTTTTATCATCAAAAATATTTATTCAACACGTGAATGTTTTTAACACTTCATATTCACAAAAAAATGTAATTTTTATTGTCTATTCAATTTATTTTAAAATACGGATAACATTCAACACATGAATTTTCAATTCAACGAATGAATTTCAATTCAACACATGAATGTTCTCTATAGTTTGTATATATATATATAAAAAATGTGATTTTTATCGTTAAAGCTATTTATTTAAAATTCGAATAACATTCAACACATGAATTTCGATTCAACGAATGAATTTCAGTTCAACACATGAATATTCTCTACAGTTTGTATATATATAAAAATGTGATTTTTATCGTTAAAGCTATTTATTTAAAATTCGAATAACATTCAACACATGAATTTCAATTCAACACATGAATATTCTCTATAGTTTGTATGTATATAAAAACGTGATTTTTATCGTTAAATCTATTTATTTAAAATTCGAATAACATTCAACACATGAATTTTCAATTCAACGAATGAATTTCAATTCAACACATGAATATCGGTTTCAACATATGTAATTAATTTCAACAAATGAAAATTATTCTAACACATGAATATTTCAGAAAAATTTCGGCAGCATAACTGCAGGGTAGTCAAAACCGGGACCGTCCCTAGTACGGCTCCTCGCTCTACCTTAAAACCTCTCGGTTTTTGACAATGGGGATCATGCATCTAGTTCGCACGCAGGCGACATGTTTTATTTTCAATTCCACAATTCTATTCTAATTTGTTTCAACCACAAGAGGGTATTTTTCAACCACAAAGGTATTTTTCAACCACAATATCAACCACAAACAATTATTTCCAACCATTCGTCATACTATATAATTTCACGCCAATCACAAGCAATAAATATCGTCCATGGTCTGTGGACGAGGGGAGTATATATATATATATATATATATATACATACTATTTCTATAATTCACTTGCATTTCATCACAATTCAAAGCATATATATTTCATACAACGCTTGTATAATTTATACATCGCTAATATAACTTATACAACACATGTACATGAGGTATACAATGCGTATATAATTTACACTTTGCTTATATAATTTATACAACACGATTCCATTCACACAGTTTAATTTAGATTCCTCACATTGGTTTTTGAAGTGCTAAAAATCATAGGTAGATCAGAAAAATCCACAGTTTCTGCTATATGGTAGAGAGCCTCCCTGCGGTCCCGATGTTTCCTGTTTCATCGAATTTCGTCAACACACTAAAAAGATATTATTTTTAAAAGTTTTGCAACACTAAAAAGTGTTATTTTCAATTCAGAAATTTCAAAGCCGATACCTTTTCAAACCTTCGAAACTAGGTTTATATTTTTCGATCGATCTGTGCAGTATCATCACGATCGGATGCTGCAACGTCGAAGAGCTTCGAACATGCTTTCCAGCACTTGTGGTGGCACTCAGCTCGGTGGTCCCTACGTGGCTCGGCGGCGCTCCAAAGTTGGTGACTTCCTCGCAGAAATTCGACATAAATACCCAATGATTTCACGCGAGGCTTGGATTTATTGAAAGAGGAGGGGAAGGCAAACAGGAAAGTCAACTGAAGGGGGTGGCGAAAACGCCTGTGGCGGCAGCGATCGGTCCTGGAAGTTTTGAAGGGGTTACGTCGTTCGTTCGATGGGGTTTGACCAATTTTTCAGAAGAGAGAGAAAAGTGAGGATATTTCTTATTATATTCAAATTTTAAATTCCCAAAATATCCCTTTGAACAAACGTACACCAATTTCAACCCAACGACGATCGCCCCTGTAACGACCGAAGAATTTTCGGCCTTGAAAATCGACATAAATGCCTTTACCGTAACTCATGTCGATCTTCCAAACACCAAAAACACTGGACGTTATTAGAAAGAATTTAGAGGGTGAGATAAGAAAGAAAGAAGTATTGGAATAGAAGAAGAAGAAAAACACAACAGAGTCTCACATCGCAGCGGAACAAAATATAATACAGAAATAAATCTTTATTGAGAGCTTTAAAATACTTACAATATCATCAGAGTACATCACACATCGGGACAGTGATAATAACCTGTCCTCATAACAATCACACAGCGGAATAGTAGCTATATAGTATCACACGTCCGGACTCTTCCAGCTCGTCTCTTTCACATCGTTCGATAACCTGAACCTGTACACTCCAGGCTAACCCGAGCATTTACAAAACACCGGGTCATTCTGGTGAACCAGAGTGAGTAAAACTCGCACAGTATAAAGGGTATCACACAACTTGATTTTACAGCTAAAATCCCTTCGAAAGAAAAAGATAATCGTAAGACCAAATCCACACATAAATACGGATGGTTTTACCTTACGATAACCCAAAACAGTTTTGAAATCAATATCTTGTCTGATATTATGATAATGTCTAAATACAAGTAATATCAATCTAGTAGAACGCTTGCATCTCACACTCTACATATATAGTATACAAACAAAACCGCAGGTGCTTATTGGAGATTGGATTCCGACCTTGACAAGGTATGGGACCACCTGCCGATAGTGTATCTCTAGAGGCGAATACACTGGGTTCAACAAGAACGTCTTGCAACCCGGCCCTCACATGACCGACCACTCATTTCGCTTGAGTGTATCGAATGTATATCACCAACGGTTAGGCGCTACCCACCGTCTTCCCGAAAAAGGGACAGCATCGATAGATTAAAGAAGCAAAAGGAATTTCTCTAGATAGGTGATCATACACCCTAATGGGAGCGACCCACATAGCCATGTTGCCTGCCCGATTTCTGTCATCTTCCGGATGATGAGGCTTGAGGTTATAAACGACTTTTGATCATCTGGCCGCCATTCACTTTGAATGTCACATCATCAGATCCGTCAAATCACTAATTGACATCCACAAATATACTCTGGGTTTAAAAGAAGTGCCCCTCTTTGCCACCACTCGGTATACTTGTAAAAATCAACGTACGTGGTTCTCAAGGAAATACTCTGTCAGACATTCGTCCATACAAGTCATCCAGGAACAGGATGAACCGAAGGTACTCTCCTACTGCATTCAATATAGGAATCACCCCATGGATCAGTAGCGAGAAGTCCTTGCAAATCCGTGGATCCCAACCACGACAGAATCACAAACCAAATAACTCTGGTTGCAAGCCAGAGAAATTCAACAAGTAGTCCTTCCGCTTATGAAGATCCACGGTCTTCAATTGCTCCATCTCGATCAGCTTCTGAACATCTTTAACGTTAACGTATTTGCTGGTCGGAATGGTTTTCGAATATAAATTCGATCCCGGTCTTTCCGTACCAACAATCGATTTGGCCAGATTTTGATAGTCGGTGATTTAACTATCAAAATAAACAACCATCATCCATAGAAAAATAAAGTGGATTTATTGGTTCAGCATCAGCATCACTTGGCCTCTTTAGTTCAACAGTTTTCAATTAAAATTTCCAAATCTTTCAACAATTGTTTTACCGTGGTTTCACTTCTTATTTCCAAATCAATGTATTAAACTTATAACTCTTCGAGTTATAGTTTATGATTATCCACAACGAAAACATTAATGTCAACACATTTCACTTTCCTCGTTTCTAAACTAATGTTACTCTTGGGACGATCCTGAAGTAATTCAAGTTGGGGTATTTTATTTACCTCTCATACCTTGATCGACAACATTCTCATCTTCAGAATAAATAGAAGTTTATCAACGAGATCTTATTTCAGTGATTATCCCACCACTTGTACTTACCATATGATTTTAAACATGGGTTTTAACCCTGTCTATTCTCTTTTGAAAATCCTTCTCAAATTCACTCTTTCTCAATTTAAACATTTCTATTTTTTTTTCGTCTTTAGGGTTTTTAAATCCCTTTAACTTCATTCATATAGCAAATCCCACTTTGAACTAGTTCTGACGCTTATAACATTAGTCCATTCATAATTTGCCCTTATAAATGCCCGGTTTGGATTTTATAAAATTCGACTGATGGAGTCCTTAATAGGAGTTCCTATTAAATATAAATTCCCTATTTAAAACACCATGTAAGGCTTTCAAACTCCATACACTTCCATTAAAAGGATTCCAGTTTCAAAACTTATCACCTTGATTATTATAATAATAATCAATTCCAATATCTTTAGAAATCCATTTGTTTACTCTCACATTTTATAGTTAATCTTCTCTTAGGATAGTTAAAATAATAATCAATTTAAAATATTGAATGATTCAACAATTTAATTAATAGTATACTTTGGTTTAAAATAGTTGACTTCGTCAACACATTAACTAATCCCATTAGTCCTTTCTTTTAATTATTTTAAATAATTCCTTTAGATTTAATTAACAGTCTAATTAAATAATCGCAACTAGTTGTTATTTGAAATAATTTCTACAATCATTAACCATTTGGTTAACTTCTTCTTATAACCCATTATCATAAGAATTCGCTTCATATACTCGCTTTATAGCTACTAGATAAAAATAACTATTTATCTATTTTGATAAAACCTTTATCCAAATAATCTATATAATATAGATTTCAAAATCCGTCTCATAATTGTAAATACCAAATTTGTAACTTCCTTTCCATTTATTTACCGACGGTAAATAAATTCTTGTAAAACAATTCATTACTAGGCCATCTGCTGATATTTCTTAACCAATATCCCCTATTGGTTAATAACAAACACATGTCACATTTTAATTCAATGATTGACAATGGATCAATCCTTTCATCATACTAGTTGAATATAATATGAATATAAACAACATATTTGAGGAATCCGGTTGGATCCCTCCAACCTGTCCTTCCCTGCATCACAATGGTTTACTTCAAATTCTATACGACAATATATTTATCACGGTAAATAGAACAATAGTTTAACCGTCAGCAATCAACTAATAACATCCATTCAAACACTCATCCAACCATCAGTCATTATCAAACAGTGCACACAAAATAAAAACCCGGTTTATAAAATATAAACGGGTAAACTGAGTGAGTTGAACTCACCTTGATTTCATGATGAAATAGTTCGTTTTAATAACTCACAGCTGCACCCAACTCTGTCCTACCCAGCTCCATACTATTTCGTCCGTTGATACAATCCAAACGCCTTTTGATTTGGTTCATTCTGTTACTGTTTGACATGATTATAAAATTAATATGGTATTCACATTATAAATTTATATTGTTAATATACTTAAATGATAGCTTAGCTTTGAAAAACTTTGATTAGTCATTTTGAAAACGCTCGGCATGTTAGCGAACTAAATTGGGCGCATTTACAAATATTACCAGCCGCGTTGTATGCATATGCTAGTTAGAAAAATTATCATTAATAACCAAAAATATACTATATTATAAACTAACTTCAGGCGGCCACGTTAAAAGATAATTAGGCTCATGTATAAGAGATTAGGCACAAATGTTTTATGTACCAAATCAGCATGCCCATCATTTAAGATAACAGGTCATAAATGACTGATTATATTTTCCTTGGGCCATGATAAAAACAATTAAGACACTTTGTGATTATAACCGAGCATACAGTTCATTTAGCACAACAATAATTTGGCATCCATATATATACATATAGTCCTTAGTTTATTAGTATATATATTAGCATAAGTTTTCACATTTTAGGCCTAATTGGTGCACACCTTTCCATTAGTAGTCCCGTACCATGCCACGTCCTCCCTCAAAATACACCCAGCTCCAACCGCCTATCACACACGCAGCCTCCCTTCGCGCCACAAATACACGGGCCCCCTGCTCATCACGTCTTCCATCCTCATCCATCCACAGATCGCCACTTCGTGCCATTCTCTGATCAATGGCCTTCCAGCGTTTGAGGTGTTTTGTTTGTATTTAGTAAGAGTAAATGTAGAAGGACAAACGTGTGGAGTTATTAGAAAGGAGGAAGAGAACAGTAGGCCGTTGGTTGCCATGGGGTCCCATTGCTTGCTGAACCATATGGGAAGGCATACGTGTATATATAGAGAAAAAGAATGGAAGATAATGATGCTGTCTTTCATTAGGTGGTATAGTTAGGTCTGCTGTTTGATTTACAGAGGGTGTGGCTGTGCATGTGTTGTTACATCTTGCGTTGTGTTTTCATATCATATAGAGGGAGCTGTGTGATTTAATTTATCATGCCTAGGCTTACTGAAAAGAAATTACAACTGCGATGATATCTCAACTCGATAGTCTATGTATGTCCTTCAGCTAGCTAGGCCTGCGTGTTTGTTGAAATCATGTGCGTGAGTGAGAGAAATACTTGGGTATCACGGTGTTGGATGGATTGGAGTGCACAGAAGGTAATGGTTTGATGCGCAAGGAAATTTGGAGGCTACAGTGAAAGAGTGGATTGTTTTATTAATATTTTAATATAATTAAACGTTGTTGTGAAGAATCGGGTTAAAAACAACTACAAACGATCTCTGTTTACTGATAAAAAAACTAATTTTGGTGTAAAAAGGTATTCTGGACCCAATGGGACAAGTTTCGTTGAAATCCGAGGTCGTATGAAAAAATTTCCTTTATAAAACCAGAAATAAACACGCGTTTAATTTTTTTCACGATCACCAGATAAATCAAATCAACTTGAAACCTTGCAATCCCATAATAATTCTTCGATACGAACCCAACGGCACCAGTTTCGTCACATTCTGAGACTGTTTCCCCGGTAGGCTACTTTTACGCGCACCGCAATGCCCTTCTGAACACCAAATTTGCCGGTCTTTAAAAATAACAAACTATATATCTATCCTGACTCTAATCGACGATACGAACTCAACGGAACTGGTTTCGCGGCTTAATTCGATCGTCTGCTCAAGTTATCCCCAAAAATCCCTTTATTAAATTAACTACGCGCTATAGAAATTAAACGTGCGTTTGTGGCTGCTGTGGCCACATACGACATCGGTTTGCCACGCCATTCAACACCGTACAATAATTTAACAATACGGTTCCAATGAAACTAGTTTCATCGAAATCTGAGTTCGTTTGCAAAATGGCCATTTTAAAGGCCGATATTTTAAATAACGATTTTCACAGCGACTATTTCAAATTTTGATTTGGCCATATCTAACAAATTATAACACGAAATCTGAATTTTTCTCTTTCATATGAAAATTATCGTCAATACGGTTCTAACGTTTCTCGTTTTACAGAAATCCGACATATATCGGATCCTGTATTCCCAGTTGAAGTTCAAAATCAACTATTACGAACTGCACGCCATTTTCAAGCTCAATTTATATTTAAATAAATTATAACGTTTAAACTTCATTTAAATAGAGATTAAATATTAAAATCCATTTATATTCCAAATAAAATATTTAAAACCAATTTTAAATATTTAGATTCAAATGGTCGAAAAACACGGGTCGTTACATTCTTCCCCCCTTAAAATAATTTCGTCCTCGAAATTGCTAAGGTAAGAAAGAACGTTACAACTCCATAAATTTTACAAAAGTAATAAATTTAAAACTCGATTTTTAATCTAATTGGTTTTTAAAACCAACTTACTCCAAATAAAAGGATTTCCCAAAAATTTCAAGAAAATTTCTAACACCTTAAATTTTGGAAAAATTTTGATAGAGTCTCCCCTGTACGGAGGACATCTGCAATATCGCAGGTTCAACAAATATGTATACATCGACTCTCAAAGTCGGAAAATCCAAAACCAAATCCCAAAACTCAAACCAAAATCCAAAAATTTTCATTTGGCGTAAGCGTACCTTTTTGCGAGCATTATCAAGCAAAAAATTTTAATTTATCACAATCAATGCAATCGGTTCTATCTTCAAAGTTGTCTCGAACCTGTGCTCAACTACATTCACCAGGTAAGTGTCAATATAATAATATTTCAATGATACACCTGTGATTTCACAAATTCCAAATCAAAGACTTGGCATTGCGATGGTTTTAAATCCTTTGTTTCTAGTTACCTTTGTTATCATTTTACTTAATCTTTTTAATTTCTTCTAAATTTTAACCGTTGCTGAATTCTTACAAACCATCTAACATAAATCAAACAAACAAACACTTGCAAACCAATCCAACCAAATCATTTGGATTTAACGTTACTATTTCTTTCCGCTTTGGTTTCACCTATCGATTCATAAATTGATTTTCTATCCAATTATTTATTTGATTACCAAATTCCAAATATATTTGGTTTCAACACAATATTCACTTCTGATTTAACTGGACTTATCCAAGTCAAGTCATATTTTCACCTTTGGTTTTAACTCCATCCAAATCAGCCCAACGATCAGATATCTCAATGATTCGATAAAATAAATCTTTTTCTATATATAACTATAATTGGGCAAAACTATTTCATTTACCCTATTTCCAAAATATTTAAAAATAGTTTTATATTCAAATACAAATACGCTCTCTCATATACACAATCAACTCAATCTAGGGTATTACTAACCCTATCTCTATTAAGTTACACCACAGAGCCAAGGTTATCACTAAACCAATAGCTCTGATACCACTGTAACGACCCAAGAATTTTCGGCCTTGAAAATCGACATAAATGCCTTTACCGTAACTCATGTCGATCTTCCAAACACCAAAAACACTGGACGTTATTAGAAAGAATTTAGAGGGTGAGATAAGAAAGAAAGAAGTATTGGAATAGAAGAAGAAGAAAAACACAACACAGAGTCTCACATCGCAGCGGAACAAAATATAATACAGAAATAAATCTTTATTGAGAGCTTTAAAATACTTACAATATCATCAGAGTACATCACACATCGGGACAGTGATAATAACCTGTCCTCATAACAATCACACAACGGAATAGTAGCTATATAGTATCACACGTCCGGACTCTTCCAGCTCGTCTCTTTCACATCGTTCGATAACCTGAACATGTACACTCCGGGCTAACCCGAGCATTTACAAAACACCGGGTCAATCTGGTGAACCAGAGTGAGTAAAACTCGCACAGTATAAAGGGTATCACACAACTTGATTTTACAGCTAAAATCCCTTCGAAAGAAAAAGATAATCGTAAGACCAAATCCACACATAAATACGGACGGTTTTTACCTTACGATAACCCAAAACAGTTTTGAAATCAATATCTTGTCTGATATTATGATAATGTCTAAATACAAGTAATATCAATCTAGTAGAACGCTTGCATCTCACGCTCTACATATATAGTATACAAACAAAACCGCAGGTGCTTATTGGAGATTGGATTCCGACCTTGACAAGGTATGGGACCACCTGCCGATAGTGTATCTCTAGAGGCGAATACACTGGGTTCAACAAGAACGTCTTGCAACCCGGCCCTCACATGACCGACCACTCATTTCGCTTGAGTGTATCGAATGTATATCACCAACGGTTGGGCGCTACCCACCGTCTTCCCAAAAAAGGGACAGCATCGATAGATTAAAGAAGCAAAAGGAATTTCTCTAGATAGGTGATCATACACCCTAATGGGAGCGACCCACATAGCCATGTTGCCTGCCCGATTTCTGTCATCTTCCGGATGATGAGGCTTGAGGTTATAAACGACTTTTGATCATCTTGCCGCCATTCACTTTGAATGTCACATCATCAGATCCGTCAAATCACTAATTGACATCCACAAATATACTCTGGGTTTAAAAGAAGTGCCCCTCTTTGCCACCACTCGGTATACTTGTAAAAATCAACGTACGTGGTTCTCAAGGAAATACTCTGTCAGACATTCGTCCATACAAGTCATCCAGGAACAGGATGAACCGAAGGTACTCTCCTACTGCATTCAATATAGGAATCACCCCATGGATCAGTAGCGAGAAGTCCTTGCAAATCCGTGGATCCCAACCACGACAGAATGACAAACCAAATAACTCTGGTTGCAAGCCAGAGAAATTCAACAAGTAGTCCTTCCACTTATGAAGATCCACGGTCTTCAATTGCTCCATCTCGATCAGCTTCTGAACATCTTTAACGTTAACGTATTTGCTGGTCGGAATGGTTTTCGAATATAAATTCGATCCCGGTCTTTCCGTACCAACAATCGATTTGGCCAGATTTTGATAGTCGGTGATTTAACTATCAAAATAAACAACCATCATCCATAGAAAAATAAAGTGGATTTATTGGTTCAGCATCAGCATCACTTGGCCTCTTTAGTTCAACAGTTTTCAATTAAAATTTCCAAATCTTTCAACAATTGTTTTACCGTGGTTTCACTTCTTATTTCCAAATCAGTGTATTAAACTTATAACTCTTCGAGTTATAGTTTATGATTATCCACAACGAAAACATTAATGTCAACACCTTTCACTTTCCTCGGTTCTAAACTAATGTTACTCTTGGGACGATCCTGAAGTAATTCAAGTTGGGGTATTTTATTTACCTCTCATACCTTGATCGACAACATTCTCATCTTCAGAATAAATAGAAGTTTATCAATGAGATCTTATTTCAGTGATTATCCCACCACTTGTACTTACCATATGATTTTAAACATGGGTTTTAACCCTGTCTATTCTCTTTTGAAAATCCTTCTCAAATTCACTCTTTCTCAATTTAAACATTTCTATTTTTTTTCCGTCTTTAGGGTTTTTAAATCCCTTTAACTTCATTCATATAGCAAATCCCACTTTGAACTAGTTCTGACGCTTATAACATTAGTCCATTCATAATTTTCCCTTATAAATGCCCGGTTTGGATTTTATAAAATTCGACTGATGGAGTCCTTAATAGGAGTTCCTATTAAATATAAATTCCCTATTTAAAACACCATGTAAGGCTTTCAAACTCCATACACTTCCATTAAAAGGATTCCAGTTTCAAAACTTATCACCTTGATTATTATAATAATAATCAATTCCAATATCTTTAGAAATCCATTTGTTTACTCCCACATTTTATAGTTAATCTTCTCTTAGGATAGTTAAAATAATAATTAATTTAAAATATTGAATGATTCAACAATTTACTTAATAGTATACTTTGGTTTAAAATAGTTGACTTCGTCAACACATTAACTAATCCCATTAGTCCTTTCTTTTAATTATTTTAAATAATTCCTTTAGATTTAATTAACAGTCTAATTAAATAATCGCAACTAGTTGTTATTTGAAATAATTTCTACAATCATTAACCATTTGGTTAACTTCTTCTTATAACCCATTATCATAAGAATTCGCTTCATATACTCGCTTTATAGCTACTAGATAAAAATAACTATTTATCTATTTTGATAAAACCTTTATCCAAATAATCTATATAATATAGATTTCAAAATCCGTCTCATAATTGTAAATACCAAATTTGTAACTTCCTTTCCATTTATTTACCGACGGTAAATAAATTCTTGTAAAACAATTCATTACTAGGCCATCTGCTGATATTTCTCAACCAATATCCCCTATTGGTTAATAACAAACACATGTCACATTTTAATTCAATGATTGACAATGGATCAATCCTTTCATCATACTAGTTGAATATAATATGAATATAAACAACATATTTGAGGAATCCGGTTGGATCCCTCCAACCTGTCCTTCCCTGCATCACAACGGGTTACTTCAAATTCTATACGACAATATATTTATCACGGTAAATAGAACAATAGTTTATCCGTCAGCAATCAACTAATAACATCCATTCAAACACTCATCCAACCATCAGTCATTATCAAACAGTGCACACAAAATAAAAACCCGGTTTATAAAATATAAACGGGTAAACTGAGTGAGTTGAACTCACCTTGATTTCATGATGAAATAGTTCGTTTTAATAACTCACAGCTGCACCCAACTCTGTCCTACCCAGCTCCATACTATTTTGTCCGTTGATACAATCCAAACGCCTTTTGATTTGGTTCATTCTGTTACTGTTTGACATGATTATAAAATTAATATGATATTCACATTATAAATTTATATTGTTAATATACTTAAATGATAGCTTAGCTTTGAAAAACTTTGATTAGTCATTTTGAAAACGCTTGGCATGTTAGCGAACTAAATTGGGCGCATTTACAAATATTACCAGCCGCGTTGTATGCATATGCTAGTTAGAAAAATTATCATTAATAACCAAAAATATACTATATTATAAACTAACTTCAGGCGGCCACGTTAAAAGATAATTAGGCTCATGTATAAGAGATTAGGCACAAATGTTTTATGTACCAAATCAGCATGCCCATCATTTAAGATAACAGGTCATAAATGACTGATTATATTTTCCTTGGGCCATGATAAAAACAATTAAGACACTTTGTGATTATAACCGAGCATACAGTTCATTTAGCACAACAATAATTTGGCATCCATATATATACATATAGTCCTTAGTTTATTAGTATATATATTAGCATAAGTTTTCACATTTTAGGCCTAATTGGTGCACATCTTTCCATTAGTAGTCCCGTACCATGCCACGTCCTCCCTCAAAATACACCCAGCTCCAACCGCCTATCACACACGCAGCCTCCCTTCGCGCCACAAATACACGGGCCCCCTGCTCATCACGTCTTCCACCCTCATCCATCCACAGATCGCCACTTCGTGCCATTCTCTGATCAATGGCCTTCCAGCGTTTGAGGTGTTTTGTTTGTATTTAGTAAGAGTAAATGTAGAAGGACAAACGTGTGGAGTTATTAGAAAGGAGGAAGAGAACAGTAGGCCGTTGGTTGCCATGGGGTCCCACTGCTTGCTGAACCATATGGGAAGGCATACGTGTATATATAGAGAAAAAGAATGGAAGATAATGATGTTGTCTTTCATTAGGTGGTAGAGTTAGGTCTGCTGTTTGATTTACAGAGGGTGTGGCTGTGCATGTGTTGTTACATCTTGCGTTGTGTTTTCATATCATATAGAGGGAGCTGTGTGATTTAATTTATCATGCCTAGGCTTACTGAAAAGAAATTACAACTGCGATGATATCTCAACTCGATAGTCTATGTATGTCCTTCAGCTAGCTAGGCCTGCGTGTTTGTTGAAATCATGTGCGTGAGTGAGAGAAATACTTGGGTATCACGGTGTTGGATGGATTGGAGTGCACGGAAGGTAATGGTTTGATGCGCAAGGAAATTTGGAGGCTACAGTGAAAGAGTGGATTGTTTTATTAATATTTTAATATAATTAAACGTTGTTGTGAAGAATCGGGTTAAAAACAACTACAAACGATCTCTGTTTACTGATAAAAAAACTAATTTTGGTGTAAAAAGGTATTCTGGACCCAATGGGACAAGTTTCGTTGAAATCTGAGGTCGTATGAAAAAATTTCCTTTATAAAACCAGAAATAAACACGCGTTTAATTTTTTTCACGATCACCAGATAAATCAAATCAACTTGAAACCTTGCAATCCCATAATAATTCTTCGATACGAACCCAACGGCACCAGTTTCGTCACATTCTGAGACTGTTTCCCCGGT
The DNA here is from genome assembly GCA_030737875.1 of Allium sativum. Lineage (NCBI taxonomy): Eukaryota > Viridiplantae > Streptophyta > Magnoliopsida > Asparagales > Amaryllidaceae > Allium > Allium sativum. The sequence goes on from CM060910.1 coordinate 623,587,784, forward strand.
AGGCTACTTTTACGCGCACCGCAATGCCCTTCTGAACACCAAATTTGCCGGTCTTTAAAAATAACAAACTATATATCTATCCTGACTCTAATCGACGATACGAACTCAACGGAACTGGTTTCGCGGCTTAATTCGATCGTCTGCTCAAGTTATCCCCAAAAATCCCTTTATTAAATTAACTACGCGCTATAGAAATTAAACGTGCGTTTGTGGCTGCTGTGGCCACATACGACATCGGTTTGCCACGCTATTCAACACCGTACAATAATTTAACAATACGGTTCCAATGAAACTAGTTTCATCGAAATCTGAGTTCGTTTGCAAAACGGCCATTTTAAAGGCCGATATTTTAAATAACGATTTTCACAGCGACTATTTCAAATTTTGATTTGGCCATATCTAACAAATTATAACACGAAATCTGAATTTTTCTCTTTCATATGAAAATTATCGTCAATACGGTTCTAACGTTTCTCGTTTTACAGAAATCCGACATATATCGGATCCTGTATTCCCAGTTGAAGTTCAAAATCAACTATTACGAACTGCACGCCATTTTCAAGCTCAATTTATATTTAAATAAATTATAACGTTTAAACTTCATTTAAATAGCGATTAAATATTAAAATCCATTTATATTCCAAATAAAATATTTAAAACCAATTTTAAATATTCAGATTCAAATGGTCGAAAAACACGGGTCGTTACAGCCCCTAGCTAAATACCCCCATTCCGGACACAATGGGATATGTTTCGTTGGCCAATTCGACTGTTACAGTCAGTTATTTTTCAAATTAAAGTATAAAACATTTAATATTCAATTTGAACGTACGTTTCAATTTGCCAGGGCCACAAACTGAATCAAAAAATTCCAGAAAAATAAATCTAGCTTTGTTTTGATGATACGGTCCCAACAAAACCAGTTTCATCGAATTCTGAGATCGTATGCAAAATGGCCATTTTCAGGTCCACCCATTTTAACAGAAATTGACCAATCACATTTTCCTTTGCCCCGCTCACATACTAGCTTCAAAAATTATGAAATTTGAAACCTAGCAATAGTTTGAAATCGCGGATCCAACAAAAGTGGTTTCGTCGAATTCCGAGGTTGTATGCAAAATGTCTATTTTCAAGGGCTATACGTTCTATATAGCAACCTTTCTGAAAATTCATTTGGCCATAACTTTTGATTCCTGCTACGAAACTTCGATTTTTCAGATTCGTTAGAAACGTATTTATAAACAGATTTAAATATTTTTTGTTTCACTGAAATCTGTTATATTTTCCACCTGGTACATTTAGACAAAGTTTGTATTCAAATTTTCAAACTGCCTCACTATTTCCAATTCATTACATTATTGAAATATTCTATTCCAATCGTTTAAATTCTTTGACAATAACCAATTTTAAAAATTTTAAATTGGTTCACATTTTCCGGGTTATTACAGAATTGGATTTTGGGTTTGTCGTGAATGGTGTCTTCAATAACACCTTTCTTAAACCCAGTTGAGAAAAGAATAAATCTTTTAATTAAGATTATTAAAGTTTTCAGTTATATTTAGTAACTGGAATAAGATGAAATGTGAGTTGGGTTTATTGTGAACTGTGTTTTTAAGCGACATGTGTTCTTTAATCCAACTGACGGTGAAATTGTGATTTGGAATTTATAAATCTTTTATTCAGATTTAAATGGAAATTTTCCAAAAGTAAAGTTTTCCAATTTAAATTGGAATTGAATAGAATTCAAATTAATAAAAACCGAGATAAGCTTATGTAAAAGAAGACCGATACTACATATGGAATTTAAGACGCTTTGCCGTTATTCCATTTATATTATTGGTTGGATACAGAAATTTATAACGATTATATATTGATTTGATTTCTGTGAAGATTCCATATTTTATGGAAGCTGATTTTGGGTTCACCGTGAACTATGTTTTAAATGACATTAGTTCTTTCACCTAGTTAAAAATAAGATTAATTTCTTAAATTTAAATAATCATTGAGAATGATTTTTGACATTTAAAAACCAAACTAATTCAAAGAATTTATCTTTGATTGAATAATGCAAATATTTTTTTAGAAGAATAATTCGGAATTGGAATGAGGCGTTGGATGTGTTTTTATAGCACTTGATTTTTAATTATAAAAATACACGAGTTATTCGAAAAGACTGGGTTTAACCCATTCCGAATAATCACTACGACGATGAAGCGTCGAAGTTGAAGACGGTGATTGAAGACCGATGATCTTCACATCAAATGGATGTGTTGCTACTGAGGCCCATGATGGGAGTAGCTACCTTGAAGGGGCTTCAGTTGTAGTCGTCCATACGTATTGTTGATTGTCCGGATACGCGAGGACCTTTCAGGTGTCTCCGGTTTTGTTCAAACTCAGAACGGACTTGTAAATGGATGCGTGTCTGACATTGGATTTCATTCCATGTGAATTAAATTGATTTTTATTAATGTATATCTAATTGGTGGTGGGGAATTTATTCTATGCTTAACACCCTGGTATATATTGATAGTGATTGATCGCATAGCGTGAATTGTCAATGTGGCACGCCAAGATGCAATTGATCAAGGCTTTTGTTGAAAAGAAGCGCCTTGTGGGATGATCAAAGTATAGCCTATTATGACATAGCTTTGTGTATAGCGTGACTTCGCGACCCTCACACCCCGGTATGAGTCAAAAAAGGGATATGGACCGTAGGGAGTGCACACGTTTCTTTCTAGCTAGAGTGATGTCAAAGACCTACCAACCCTGACATTTTTACATATGTGGTTGATGGATTGAGGCGCCTCGGGATTATAGGTCGGAAGTGGTCATATGGAGGTCGAAAAGGACTGGGAAGCGTGTGTTCAGGCATAACTAATCCACTTTCGACAGGTGTGGACTGGCCCTACCGCTCCAAGGGTTCACTGTGGGGGATCCTGAGGCATTCGCTAGAGTGTCTCGAATTGAAGGGAACGATCCCTACCTCGACTCATGATGGAAACCCAACTTCCAATATGACCTTGCGGTTTTGAATGTAGAACAAGTATGGAGACATAGTAGGATGGGGTACTATGCCTTCTATGATTGATACATTATGATTGAAATGTTTTTGAAATATATATACCCATATATATACACACTAATATTAAATCTGTTTTTTTATCGTATCAAGCATCTTTTGACCACCATAAGTTAAAACTCTATCCTCCGGTTTGCGTTGCATCGTGTGATGGGACTTGAGTCTTATAATGGTTTCATTTTTCTAAAAAGCATTGCATTGTTTAACGATTTACTTTATTTTCTGCGCTGGCAATCCAATGAAGTAAACCTGTTCCTCGTCAGAGGCGTGGTCCTGTGATTAGCCTTATTATTAGTTAAGTTAAGTTAAGATTTCTCATACCAGTCCCATGACTGACCTGTAGTTTGTTTCACTGGCAAACTCGGGTGCCCATATTTTCCACACGAGCAGTCAAGTAGCTTTTTGCAGATATATTTACAGGATCCTGGTTTATAGCTGAAGCGGTATTCAAAAAGCTTTGTATCCGTGTATTCCTTTCAGTTGTATATTTGTATTATTTTTCCACTGCTATTTAAATGTAATTTAAATCTCTAATATTATTGTATTTCAATTGTGTAATAAGTATTCGTACTCTGTTATATTCTTGTACTCTGATGTAATTGTTGTAATCAGCAATAAAATGTTCTTCAGTTTGTGTTCTGATGTGTGTTGTTGTCAAAGCAATTCAGGCTTTCCTTTACGGGGAAGTTTGGGTCGTTTCATTTGGTAACAGAGCTTAGGTTTACCGAGCTTGAGAACAAGACACATTAGAACCGAATGAAAGAATTCGTCAGAGATTGGATTAGTAATATCCAATGAGAATAACTCGTTAGAGATGGGATCAGTAGTATCTTAGAACCAGTGTAAAGAGTATTATTTTCTTTAAAATAAAAATGAAAACAAATTTAGTTTTGAAAATTTTATCTGAATATATGTATTTGAGTATATTATTATATTTTAATGTGGACAATCAAGTATATAAAGATTTTGAATATACGAGTAATTAACGGATATTCAAAGTTTTAATATACTGGATAGATAGAGAATCACACTCTAGTCACCCGGAGATGATTCTGATGTTGGAGCTCCATCATCAGTATTTGTGTTCAAGTTTCGAAAGTGGTATATATATATTTCCATTGAATGGAATGAGAACCAAAACTAGATAGGATGTATTGCTGTGATTTGCTCTAAAAATATGATTTTTGACTATATATAAAAGTTATATATATTTAAAAAATTAATCACCTAATTGATTGCTGGTTGTGATGTTTGATGGTTAGTTTATCTAATTAAAATATTAGAATGATAATTAATTAAACCAATAAATAAAAATTTAAAGTTGAGTTGGTTAATTAAACAACTTTTAGCTTCGTTCCTTTTCGAGGACGAAAAGATTTTAAGTGGGGGAGATTGTAACAACCCGGAATTTTGGGGCCAATTTAAAAATTTTATTTTTGAAATTACGTCAGGATTTAGAAAAAGGAAAAAGGAAAAAAATGTTTTAACAGTAGAAAATGACCATTTGTTAAATATTAAACATTTACATGTTAGAAGTTTGTTAAGTATTAACATTTACATGCAAACATTCATTTCTAAAAATAATATTTAATCCTGTAGTGTTAGTTTTAATTTCTAACAATTAGCATTAACCATGCATTCATTATCTTTCCTCCCTTTTTTTCCTTGTTATTATTTTCTTCACAAACAAATCACTTATATATATATATATATATTTCTCTTCTATCTATTCTTTCCAACCCATTGAATATGTCACTTAAATTTTGATATTTAATGTTATGTGTTTTGGAATTTAAAGGGACACACAACTTTCTAACAATCAGCATCAGACAATAAATCATACATTCATTCCTTTCCATTTATTCTCTCTCCATCTTTGTAATTTACTTTCGAAATTTGAATAAAAATATATATAATTAATAAATAGTGTGGTCCCATCATGCCTAGTCAGCTAATTAAATCCTTGGTAACCTACTATATTGTAATAGACACATTAGGGGAATGAAATTGAAGAAATTTAAAAACAGTATTCAAATGTATATATATTAATGGTATACATTTAAAACATTGCTTATAAAAAAATACTATATATTTATCAAATGCTACATATATGAATTATAGAATTGAAGTGTGATTAATTGTATACATGTTAAATTTCTAATTAATTGACTACATGCTATATATACTAATGGTATGCATTTAGAGCATTGCTATGAAGAGAGAAATTAATTGCCATGAAGAGATTAATATACTGAATTAAATCGAGCATTAACTATAAAAAATTTAGAGAATTAGTTAATATTATATTTTAAATACTTAGGATAATACAAACCCTATTCTCCCATAATAAGATTAGCCGCCTCCATCCAATTTTGATGGCCGCTATTCTTCATTTCTTATCGCCCTGTTTACTCTCGATCCACCTAATTAAACAAAGAAATGATAATTACAAAATTGCTCAGCTAAGTGGGTTCTTCCTATGCAACGGTTAAGATCAATCATGGGGGTGCGGTCATCTCGATTTTGGGGCCTAAAATTGCTGACTTCGGGCGTGGTTTTCGTGATGGTGCGAGTTCGAGGTGGTCATCGGCGGAGGTAGAGGAGGTTCTGGGTAAGGGAGGAGCGGTTTTGGGGAAAACAATAGCATGTGTTTCACGATGAAGAAGAAAGAGAGGCCATGGTTTTTCCTAAAGCAATGTAATTAAGGTTGTTAATTAAATCAATTATATACTTAATTGTTTATTAAAGTGTTAAATGTTTAAACACTTGTAGCTTCTCCAAACGAAAACGGAGTCACATGATTTAAAATGCGTTGGATTCGTATCAGAAAACTCTACACAATGGAACTAACTAGATCTGAAACAAAGCAGATCAGATTTTGGAAAATTTTCAAATCTGAACTGTTCAGAATTAAAACCATCGGTGAGATTTCTGTTTTAATGAATAATTAAACATTTAATTATTTATCGCCAATTTATATTCATGAATATATAATAATAATCATATTTGTGATGTCATGTGTTTGTATATTGTTGTTTTGCGAATTTTGATGGTTTGGCATATATATGTTTGTTTAGATCTATGTCCTGCAATAAATTTTCCTATTTATTTAGATCTATTAACACCGATTTGATTAGACTTAGTTTTAAATAAAAAGTATTCATTTCTATTTGATTTATGACGTTATATGTTTACACCCAAGTCTAGTTGTTGCTACATGTGTTAATATGAAATTGACACCATTGTTTGACACCAAATTTGAATGTTGTAACAGGTATTCATATGAGAAGTTTACACCTTATGTAGACACCAAAATTAATGTTATTGCAAAAATGAATATAAATTCAGCGTCGTGTTATGTATAAAAAATGAATATAAATTTAATGTTGTTTTATGATATAAAAAGTGAATATAAATTTAGCGTTGTGATATGTCATTAAAATTAACATAAATTTAGTGCTATGTTAATTTATCAAAAACGAACATTATTTTTAGTGCCATATTAATTTATTAAAAATAATCATATTTTTAGCGTCGTCATGTTTCATGAAAAATAAACATAATATTGTTGTCACTAAGTTTCATGAAAAATGAACATTATATTTTTAAGTGTCATGTTAATGCATTAGAAATGAATATTTTTAGTGTCATATTATTGTTACCAAAAATGAACATATATTTATTGTCACTTGGATTTCAGTAAAAAGTTAAAAACATGTTAGTGAGATAAAATATCACTTTGTGTAAAAACATGTTAGTGAGATAAAATATCACTTTGTGTAAAAACATGGTTAGTGAGATAAAATTTCACTTTGTGTAAAAACATGTTAGTGGGATAAAATATCATTTTGTGTAAAAACATTGTTAGTGAGATAAATTATCATTTTGTGTAAAAACATTGTTAGTGAAATGAAAATGAGCATTTTATATGTTAAAAAGGATTAAACAAAAATGTAATAGGGGATTACATAAGAAACTTCACATTTTAAATGTAATAGGGGATTACATAAGAAACTTCACATTTTAAATGAAATAGGGGATTACATAAGAAAACATAAATTGCTATTTTTTTGTTAGAAAACATAGAATGTCATCTTTTTGTTAGAGAATAAAATATCACTTTGTTAGTAATGGAAAATTAGGATAAAAATGTCACTTCCGTTGGTAATGAAAAATTTGAATTAAAGTATCATTTTGTTAAGAAATGTTTTGTTGACATTAAAGTATCATTTTGTTAAAAAGTGTTTTGTTAGTAGAAATTATCATTATAGTGATAAATTTGTCATATATGTTAGAAATCAAATTTGTCATATAGTTAGAAATCAATTTTGTCATGATGTTAGAAATCAAGTTTGTCATTTATGATAAAAATCAAATTTGTTATTTATGATACATAAATATGTCATGTGATTAGTATAAATGTTTTGATGAATAAATATGTCATTTTCATTTGAAATGTTTATTGAGATTAAAAGTGACATTTTTGTTATAAATAATCATGTTAGATAAAATAACATTTTTGTTTAAATTATCATGTAAGGTAAAATTTACATTTTTGTTAGAAAATGTAAATTAGATAAAATGGACATTTTTGTTAGAGAATGTAAATTAGATAAAAAGGACACTTTTGTTAGAAAAAAATAAATTAGAATAAAAAGAGACATTTTTGTCACATTAAAAAGAATGAATTAAAAATGGACATTTTGTCACATTAAAAAGGATAAATTAGAAAGGAACATCTTCATACATTAAAAAGAGTTTAACCAAAATAAACATTTTTGTTCATTAAGAAGAGTTTAACCAAAATAAACATTTTTGTGTATTAAAAAGATTTAAACAAAAATAGACATTTTTGTATATTTAAAAGGATTATACCAAAATATTCATTTTTGGTCATTAAAAAGGATTATTTAAAAATTAACATTTTTGTTTATTAGAAAGGATTAGACAAAAATTTACATTTTTGTTAGTTTAAAAGGATTTAACAAAAATGTCATTTTAATGTAAATGTATACATCAGAATTTATATATAAAGGAGGAAACATCATTTTAAATGCAAAGACATACATAAGGATTTGAGTGCAAACAACAATGACATATATGTTGATTATAAGATGTCATTTATGTTAATTGTTAAATGACATGCTTGTTAATTATAAAGGTAACATTAGATTAAAATAACACTTTGTTGCAAATTGTGTCATCGGAATAAAATGACATTTTATTGTTATTTGTCATTAGAATTGAAATTTTAGATTTTTATTGTCATTTGTCAACAATAAAAAGAATAAAAATAAAAGACTAGATTTTTATTGTCAATTGTTCACAATAAAAATAATTGAATTATATGTCTGTGATGTTGAAATGTTTGATGTGTTAAATATAATGTTAGTATATTCAAACTGAATATTACACTTCCATTTACAAGTCATCCGACTTGTTTATGTGATTGGGACGATAATTTTCACACATCGTCCAAGTGCACAAATAATTTATTATTTGTTTGTTGGATGAAACCCCACACGGGTATTGGGATGATATTTGACAAACACTAATCCCAATATTTAGTTGTAAAATTCACTCTGGTTGTTATTTTGATGTTTGATAATTATTTATCATGATTGTTGATTACATGCAATATATGGTTGTTGATTGAGTCACATTCCAATAAAGAATATTCTAGAAAAAGAATATTTTAGAAAATATCTTAGAAAAGGAACATTTTAGAAAAAGAATATATTTTAGAAAAATATATTTATTGATATGAACTAGTTATTAACTAGAATAAATTATTAAATTAAAATTTAATGAAGTTTTCCAATTTGTTAATATTTAATTGAAATTTTAATTGAATGAATTGAATTTTGGGTTTGTCGTGAATGGTGTCTTCAATAACACCTTTCTTAAACCCAGTTGAGAAAAGAATAAATCTTTTAATTAAGATTATTAAAGTTTTCAGTTAAATTTAGTAATTGGAATAAGATGAAATGTGAGTTGGGTTTATTGTGAACTGTGTTTTTAAGCAACATGTGTTCTTTAATCCAACTGACAGTGAAATTGTGATTTGGAATTTATAAATCTTTTATTCAGATTTAAATGGAAATTTTCCAAAAGTGAAGTTTTCCAATTTAAATTGGAATTGAACAGAATTCGAATTAATAAAAACCAAGATAAGCTTCTATAAAAGAAGACCGATACTACATATGGAATTTAAGAGGCTTTGCTATTATTCCATTTATATAATTGGTCGGATACAGAAATTTATAAAGATTACATATTGATTTGATTTCTGTGAAGATTCCATATTTTATGGAAGATGATTTTGGGTTTACTGTGAACTATGTTTTAAATGACATTAGTTCTTTAACCTAGTTAAAAATAAGATTAATTTCTTAAATTTAAATAATCATTGAAGAATGATTTTTGACATTTAAAAACCAAATTGGGGTTTTAATAAATCTTTAAAAGGAAGATTTAAGAATAAATTCAAAGAATTTATCTTTGATAGAATAATGCAAATATTTTATTAGAAGAACAATTATGTATTGGAATGTGGCTTTGGATGTGTTTTTATAGCACTTGATTTTTAATTATAATAATACGTGAGTTATTCGGAAAGACCGGGTTTAACCCATTCCGAATAATCACTACGACGATGAAGCGTCGAAGTTGAAGACGGTGAATGAAGACCGACGATATTCACATCGAATGGATGTGTTGCTACTGAGACCCATGATGGGAGTAGCTACCTTGAAGGGGCTTCAGTGGTGGTCGTCCAGACGTATTGTTGATTGTCCGGATATGCGAGGACCTTTCAAGTGTCTCCGGTTTCGTTCAAACCCAGAACGGACTTGTAAATGGATGCGTGTCTAACATTGGATTTCGTTCCATGTGAATTATATTGATTTTTATTAATGTATATCTGATTGGTGATGGGGAATTTATTCTCTGCTTAACACCCTGGTATATATTGATAGTGATTGATCGCTTGGCATGAATTGTCAATGTGGCACGCCAAGATGCAATTTATCAAGGCTTTTGTTGAAAAGAAGGGCCTTGTGGGGTGATCAAAGTATAGCCTATTATGGCATAGCTTTGTGTATAGCGTGACTTCACGAGCCTCACACCTCGGTATGAGTCAAAAAAGGGATATGGACCGTAGGGAGTGCACACGTTTCTTTCTAGCTAGAGTGATGTCAGCGACCTACCAGCCATGACATTTTTACTTATGTGTTTGATGGATTGAGGCACCTCGGGATTATAGGCCGGAAGTGGTCATATGGAGGTCCAAAAGGACCGGGAAGCATGTGTTCAGGCATAACTAATCCACTTTCGACAGGTGTGGACCGGCCCTACCGCTCCAAGGGTTCACTGCGGGGGATCCTGAGGCATTTACTAGAGTGTCTCGAATCGGAGGGGATGTTCTCCAGCCTCGACTCATGATGGAAACCCAACTTCCAATACGACCTTGTGGTTTTGACTGTAGAACTAGTATGGAGACATAGTCGGATGGGGTGCAATGCCATCTATGGTTGATACATGAAATGTTTTTGAAATATATATACCCATATATATACACACTAATATTAAATCTGTTTTTTTATCGTATCAAGCATCTTTTGACCATTATAAGGTAAAACTCTATCCTCCGGTTTGCGTTGCATTATGTGATGGGACTTGAGTCTTATAATGGTTTCATTTTTCTAAAAAGTATTGTGTTGTTTAACGATTTACTTTATTTTATGCACTGGCAATCCAATGGAGTAAACCTATTCCGCGTTAGCGGCGTGGTCCTGTGATTAGCTTTATTATTAGATAAGTTAAGTTAAGATTTCTCATACCAGTCCCATGACTGACCTGTAGTTTGTTTCACTGGCAAACTCGGGTGCCCATATTTCCCACACAGGCAGTCGGGTAGCTTTTTGCAGATATATTTACAGGATCCTGGTTTACAGCTGAAGCGGTATTCAGAAAGCTCTGTATCCGTGTATTCCTTTCAATTGTATATTTGTATTATTTTTTTGCTGTTATTTAAATGCAATTTAAATCTCTGATATTATTGTATTTCAATTGTGTAATAAGTATTCATACTCTGTTATATTCTTGTACTCTGACGTAATTATTGTAATCAACAATAAAATGTTCTTCATTTTGTGTTCTAATGTGTGTTGTTCTCAAAGAAATTCAGGCTTTCCTTTAAGGGGATGTTTGGGTCGTTTCACCCTGGATACAGCAGGGTCAGTCCACAAATAACGCTAGTGGATTAGATATGCCTGAATACACGTTCCCCGATCCTATTGGACCTATAAATTGGCCATTTGGGACCAATAAAAATATCTGAGGCGCCTCATTCCATCAACCAAATAAGTAAAAATGTCGGGCCTTGCAATAACCCAGACACCACTTCTAGCTAGAAAGAAACGTGTGCACTCCCTGCGTTCCCTTGTCCCGTTTTTGACTCTACCGGGGTGTGAGCGTGACGATCCCAAAATCCCGTACGACGGTGTTAAGGATAATCATTGGAATATAACACATTAATCATCATTAGCAGAGTACGGATAATAGCATAAACAGGAAATAAAATAATTTACATAAATATGACAGCGGAATCATAATATGTCACAACATCAGAGAGCACAGTGTAGGATACAACTTAGTGCATAAAAGTACATGATCAGTCTACATCGCCATAAGCGGTACATATACATAGAGAGTACATAAAAGAAATATCAGTCTACATCGCCAGAAGAGGAATCATATACATAGATAATAATGGCGGAAAATCAATAGTTTAACACTGAGAAGTCAAGCGTCACCATGAGCCAAAAGATGCACTCCTGCTGCAGTGCAAAGCCAAAATATGTCCAGCTACCTGATACTAGGCTAACCGTGTGAAAATAAGGGCACCCGAGTTTGCAAGGTGAAACAAACTACGAGGCAGTCATGAGACTGGTATGAGAAATCTACTTAACTAATTAAACAACAATAATAAGGCAAATCATAGGACCACGCCACTTTCGCGGAACGGGTTTACTCCAATGATTGCTAGTGCATGAAATAAAGTAAATTATTAAATCATTGCAATGCTTTTTATAAAAATGAAGCCATTATAAGACTCAGGTCCCATCACACGATGCAACGCAAGCCGGTGGATAGAGTTTTACCTTATAATGGCCAAGAAATTCTTGATATGTATAAAACAAAAGTGTTTGATATTATTACTGGTGCATATATGTTTCAAAAACAGCTTCAATCATAAATATCAATCCTAGACGGCATAGCTACCATCTACTATGTCGCCATACTAGTAATACAATCAAATCCGCAATTTTGTACTGGAAATTGGATTCCATCATGAGTCGAGGAAAGGGGCAAGCTCCTCTCCATTCGAGATACTCTAGCAAATGTCTTAGGATCACATACAGCGATCCCTAGAATTGTGTAACGACCCAGAAAATCTGAACCAATTTAAAAAATTTAAATTGGCTAAAATAATGGATTTTAAATATTTAAAATAAATATTTTAAATAATAGCAATGAAAACTTAGTTTGAATCGACAATTGAAAACGAATATAATTAATTATAATTATAAACAAGGCCTGAAATGGCGCTGCAGTTTCAAAAATTGAATTCAAACTTTGTCGGACTGTACCGGGTGCAAAACAAAACGGATTTTAGCAAAACCAAAAATATTTAAATCTGTTAGTGAATACCTTTCTAACGAATCTGAAAAATCGAATTTTCATAGCGGAAAGCAAAAGTTATGGCCGAATGAATTTTCAGAAAGGTCGCTGTGGAATTTATATAGCCCGTGAAATTGGCCATTTTGCGTACGACCTCGGAATTTGACAAAACCACTTTTGTTGGATCCGGGATGTGAAGTTATTGCTAGATTTCAAATTTCATAATTTTTGAAGATAGTATGTGAGCGTGGCAAAGGAAAATGTGTTTTGGTCAATTAAAGTTAAATTGGATCGACCAAAAATGGGCCTTTTTGCAAACGGTCTCAGAATTCGACAAAACTAGTTTTGTTAGGACCGTATCGTCAATACGAAGCCATAAAATATTTTTCTGGAATTTTTCGAATCAGTTTGTGGCCCTGGCAAATTGAAATGTATGTTCAAATCAAATATTGAATGTTATATATTTTAATTTGAAGGAAAACTGACTGAAACAGTCGAATGGGCCTACGAAACATATCCCATTGTGTTCGGAATGGGGGTAAAACGCTAGGGACGATAGTCGTTGGGTTTGGATTGGTGTTCGTGTGGAACAGGAGGTATTTTTGGGATTTTTAAAATATATAAATAAATAAAAAACTCTCATTGGACGGTCAAACTCTCTCTCTCCCCCGATTGAAAATCGCGACGGCGGAAACGCTCTCCACTTCCTGGCCAAATTCCGGTGCTACCACGACGAACCAGACCCTGCCACCACCCAAACTTTGAAGCCCTCACTCCCCTCTACAAATCCATACCTTCCTCGCCCCCTATCGCCTCGTCTACCTCGAGAATCGCGCCAGGGAAGAGTCGCCGAACATCACCGTCGATCTCCCGCCTCCGACCACCGAACTGGCCGAGCCTACCACCGATCTGAGCGTCGTTCGTAGCTCTTTGACGCTGCAGCACCAGATCGTCCTCTAGCTTCACGGATTTCGCGATAATTCAAAACCTAGTTTTGAATCAAAAGGAAGGTATATGGCTGATTTTATTTAATTTGATTTTAACACCTTAAAACCGTTGCAAACCTTTGAAAAATCATATCTTTTTCGTTCGTTAACGAAATTTGATGAAACATGAAACATCGTGACCGTGTGGACGCCTTCTACATTTTAGAAGAGACCGCATATTTTTCTGAGCCTTCTGCTATTTTTGGTGGAGTGGAACCCAATGTGAGATTTCTGATTTAAAAACAATATGGAAAACGACGATGTATAAATTATATAGTCGATGTATGAGTTATATAAGCATTGTACACCTCTTGTATAAGCGTTGTATAAGTTGTACGTTCGATGTATAAGTTATATATGCGTTGTAAAAATTATATATGTGTTGAAATAGAAGTGAATTGTTATATATAAATATATATATATACGCCCCTCGTCCACAAACCATGGACGATATTTATTGATTGTGATTGGTGTGAAAATTGATTGATAGTGAATGGTTGTTTGGGATTGTTTGTAGTTGATATTGATTGAAAGTGGTTGAAAAATACCCATTTATGGTTGAGAAATATTTGGTTGAAACCCCATAGGATTAGTTTGTGAAAATGAAATAAATATATACATGCCGCCTGCGTGCGAACTAGATACATGATCCCCATTGTCAAAAACCGCGAGGTTTTAAGGTAGAGCGAGGAGCCGTACTAGGGACGGTCCCGGTTTTAACTACCCTGCCGTTATGCTGCCAAAATTTTGAATAATATTCATGTGTTTGAATTATTTTCATTTGCTGAAATCATATTTATTCGTTAAATAGAAAACCTTCATGTGTTGAATCGATATTCATTCGTTGAATTGAAATTCATGTGTTGAATAGTATTCGTGTTTTAAATATGAAAATCACCTTTTTTTATCTATATATAGAAACTATAGAAAACATTCATGTGTTGAATCGATATTCATTCGTTGAATTGAAATTCATGTGTTGAATGGTATTCACATTTTGAAATAAATTGTTCTATAATAAAAATCACCTTTTTATCATCTATATGAACTATGTAAATTGACCTTGTTTTAAAACAAATTGCTTTACAATAAAAATCCTATTTTTATCACCAATATAAACTACTATATAAAATAATAGTGTTTTGAAATGAATTGTTTTACAATAAAAATCACATTTTTATTATATACATGGATTGTTGAAATGTGAAGTGTTAAAAATAGCCACTCGTTCAAATAAATATATATGAGTTGAAATGTTCATTAATTAGCCAATGATATGATTTTTTGCCTATACATGCCACATTAGAATGAATGGTGTTTTTAAACCAAATGGAATCAAATATGAAGTTAGATAAGAAAATGATAAGCGATAAGAACTATATATATGTACATGCATATTTATTGAACAGGTTATAGCTAAGGGGCTAGAGAAGAGGAATAAAATTTTGTGCCCAACAAATAGGTACACATTTACTGTTTTGTTTAGGTGATGATTTTATGAGCCTGTTGGCTAGCCGCTTGGCTTTTTCTTTTTCTTTTTGACATGAGATGCCCGTGTGGCTATTTGGGAATTTTCCCAGCCCCTCCCGTACAAAGGAGGATATGGCGAAATTTTCCAAAATTTAAAGGCGTTAGTGAAATATTTGAAGTGAAAACGATATAGGAATTTTTGAAATAACTATATTTATATAAATATATAAATATAAATAAAATTAAAACGAAACGTGGCCGTGCAGTTTGCATTTTGAAACCGTGATTTCAAACGATTATACCGGGAGATCCGACCATCGGATTTTCCTGAAATCGCAACCGTTGGGTTCGCCTTGGGAATATCTTTCCAACGGCACCAACTTTGTAAAAATCAAACGGTTGGATTGTCTGGAATGTTTAATTCAAATCTGAAGAAAAACAGCGATAGAAACAATTATATTTTTATATATATATAAATATAATTATATTTAATCGAATAACGACGCTGCAGTTCGTATTTTGAAATCGAAACTTCAAACGATTGTACCGGGAGATCCGACCGTCGGATTTTCCCGAAACTGGAACCGTTGGATTCGTTTTGAAGAGACCTTTCTAATGATTTAAATTGTGTGAAGATCCAATGGTTAGATTTTCAGATATGTGTAAATCAAATCTGAAGAAAAACAGCGCCACGGCCGCGTTAGGGCCTGAAGCGTCGTTTTGAATAAATTGGATATTTTAAAATAAATAAAAAAAGCGATAAATCATTATAAAATATCATAAACGATATGGAATGAAAATAAACTGGATTTGCTTGATTTATGTGGTATTTGATGGTTGAATGTGTTTGGTGTGAAAATTACATTAAATAACAAAATTGGTGTTGTCGAATGATTTAACCATTGAAATAAATTGACTTGAAATTCTAAATATCCATAAATTATTTGAAAAGGCCGAGTTAATTCTCATTTCAAATAATTGACCGACGATTGAAAGTCGAAGATGAAGACAATGGTCGAAGATCGGAGATCTTCACCTCGTTTGGATGGTAACCGAGGTCCTGATTGGGAGGCATCCCGAAATACGGATAATGAGTGGTGATCGTCCAGACGTACGTGGTGATCGATGGGTTTGCGAGGTATTTAGTGCCTCCAGTTTCGTTCAGACCCAGAACGGACTTGTAAATGGACTGTGTGTCTGACATTGGATTTTATTCTGTGTTGATTGATCTCTGTTGAATATACATCTGTTTGGCGGCGGAGAATTTATTCTTTCGCTTAACGCCCTTCTCTGAAACGCCCGAGCTCAGAGGTTGTATATCGATGGACATCAGTCGCATGGCATGAATTGCCTGTGTGGCATGCTAAGATGCAGTGATCAAGGCTTCTGTTGAAAAGCAAAGTCTTGTGGTGATGACCAAAGCACCGCCGGTGTGGCGTAGCTTTGTGTATAACGTGAAATCGCGAGCCTCACACCCCGGTATGAACCAGAAACGGGAGCAGGACCTCAGGGGGGACGTGCGTTTTCTTTCTAGCTAGGGTGGTGTCAGTGACCTACCAGCCTTGACATTTATATACTTTTCACCTGTGTGGTTGTTGCTGTTGCGAGGCGCCTCGGTTTGATCGGACGATCCGGGTCCGATGCAGTCATTCGTTGGCTCATTTACGCCCCCAAAGGGCGGAGAAACGCATTGTTCAGGCATTATAATCCACTTCGTGTGGACCGGCCCTGACGATCCAAGGTACGGTTGCGGCTGTGCCTGTGGCTCGGGCTAGAGAGTCACGAATTCGGTAAGGACTATCTTTTGCCTTGGTTCATGACGGAAATCCAATTCCCAAATACGTGACTGTGCGGTTTTGATTGTACACCTATATATGGTGACATAATGGTATGGGGCATTAATGCCGCCTATGATTGATAGTTATGATTTGAAATTGTTTTCAAAACATATAAACATTAGCAATAATATCAAATGCCTTTGTTTTATTCGTATCAAGCATATTTTGGCCGTTATAAGGTAAAAACTCTATCCTCCGGTTTGTGTTGCATTGTGTGATGGGAACTGAGTCTTATAACGGCTTCATTTTTATAAAAAGCATAGCGATGTTTAAAAGAAAGATTTGTTTTAAAGCACTGGCAATCCAATGGAGTAAACCCGTTCCACGAAAGTGGCATGGTCCTGTGGTTAGCCATATTATATATGTGTTGAGTAGATTTCTCATACCAGTCCCATGACTGACTCGTAGTTTGTTTCACTTTCAAACTCGGGTGCCCCTTTTTCTACATGGGCAGCCTTGTATTCAGGTTTAGCAGGCTTTATCTGGATGGCTGGAGCTGAAGATGGATTCTATCATTTATCTCTTTTTATGCTGTTCAGCTCCTATTGTACATATTTTGTTTGCTTCTGCTGTAGACATTTATGTATAGTTATACTATATTTGTACTAAGTAAGATCCGGTATACTGTGTAACTCTGATGATTACGTTTATCCAGTATATTCTATTGTTCATTATCTGGTGTATTTAATTATTCTGTTCTCCTATTATCTGTTTCTGTGTTATATTCCACGGATTACCCTTGCCACCGTCAGTACGGGGTTTGGGGTCGTCTCATTTGGTATCAGAGCGAGGTTAAGCTTAGTTCTGGGATATAACATATTAACGAACTCGTCAGAAATAGAACCAGTTGTGTTCTAGGACGGGTAACTCTATACAGATAGGATCAGCAATATCCTAGTATAAGTAAAGCAGAATGAAATTACACCTCGATAGACACATTTACATTTGAAGTATGTGTTTCTATATTTTAAAAATTATTTTTTCTGTGACCTGACACTTGATCTGCTAATTGCAGAAGTACTAGAAAAATGAGTGCCAGAAACAGAAGGAATACAGAACCCGATCTAGAGGCTCTATTAAAGAGATATCGAAATCTGAACGGAGCACAGTTCTCGGGCAATGAAACTATAATTCAAACCCAAGCTTGGATGAGTTCTGTCGAAAGAATCTTTGAGCGTATCCAGCTGAGAGTTGACCAGAAACGGTTAGTAGCATCTTGGGCGCTTAAAGAAGAAGCTTTAATATGGTGGGAAACGATCATCAAAGACAATCCAGAAGGTGATATCACCTGGGACAGATTCAAAGTGATTTTCCTAGAAAGATTTACTCCTCCCGAAGCGACGGAGCGATTATGTGATGAATTTTCTTATCTAATACAAGGTGATATGACCATCCCAGAATATCATAAGAAATTCAACGAACTTGCTCACTTTGCTCCTCATCTGATTCAAGACCCAAAGAGGAAAAATCTGAGATTTATTCATGGCCTGCAAAGGAAATACCAGAATAGTGTGATGTGGAATGTGAAGCTTCCTTTTTTTGAGATGATATATATGGCTTATCAGTATGAAGATCTCCATAAGAAAGGAATGTTGCGCGACGAAGAAGAAGTCTGTTGTAGTGACAAAGAAGAGTCGGAAGCTGATATTCCTGAAGCCAGTACGAGATCTGAGGTCGGTAGGAAGCCCAGTGCCAAAAGGAAAAGGGCTGAATTTGGGAAAGAACCTGTAACGACAGCGGTATGCAGTAACTGCAATAGGCAAGGACATCTCTCGATAAGTTGCAGATCTCTAAAGAAACAAGTAAAGGATGGGTTTAAATCCGGCAAGAAGCTCCGGGAAAGTAAAAGATGCAATCAATGCCATCGGTTTGGTCATGTAAAGCAAGATTGTCGGCTGTTGAAAACGACCAAAGAAGCTCAGGTAAATGAAGTAGCGGAAACTTCTGTGCCCTCAGCTAGTCAAGAAAGAGCCGATGTTTTAGAAGGCACGCTTACTGTCACAAACATTCCAGTCAAAGTACTGTTTGACATAGGCGCGTCACGAAGTTTCATTGCCAAAGATGCAGCTAAGAAACTGGATTTGAATTTGAAAAAGCTCAAGGAGCCAATGACTGTCCAGAATCCGGTTGGGGGTTCCATTGATCTCAGTTGGGTTTTTGGAGTGCTGATTTCTTTCTCTCGTTATCGGTTTCCTACCATCACAGTCGTCATGAATTTTAAAGAGTTTGATCTTATCTTGGGGTTAGACTGGTTGACCAAATATGAAGCTGAAGTTAAATGCGCCGACAGAGTCGTAAAGGCGAAGATTAAATCAGGTGATTATATAACCATTCCATGTGAAGGTCAGAATGCTAATAGAAAAGACTTCTGGGCAGCTTTGAATGTTTCTCCATCCCAAATAGAAAATGTCCCTGAAATCTCAGAGAATATTCCTGACCTAGTGAAAGATATTCCTATCGTCAAGAACTATGCGGACATGTTCGAAGAAGTTGTTCGCCTACCTCCGCAAAGAGAAATAGATTTCAAGATTGCTTTGATTCCCAATGCAAGGCCGGTAGTTCACGCTATTCGAAGAATGTCCTTGAAAGAAAAAGAAGAAGTTGACAATCAAACATGACAGCTAGTATGGAAGGGTCTGATCAGGCCTAGTTTCTCTGATTGGGTGCAGCAGTGGTGTTTGTCCCAAAATCTGACGGTACTCTACGTCTATGTGTGGATTATCGTGATCTGAACAAACAGACAATAAAGAACAAACATCCATTGCCGCGGATTGATGATTTGTTGGATCGATTAAATGGCGCACAAGTATTTTCACGAATGGACCTAGCTACATGTTTCCATCAACTTCAAATTGCCGAAGAGGGTGTTCCAATGACAGCATTCAGAGGTCCCGACTTATTCTACGAGTGGTTAGTAATGCCGTTCGGCTTATGTAACGCTCCTGCCTACTTCGTCGATCTGATGAATAGAGTGTTCAGAGGGGTTTTGAATAAATTTGTTCTGGTTTTCACTGATGATATTCTAATCTTCTCTAAATCAAAGGTCGAACGTGAAAAACATTTGGAACAAGTGTTAGAAATCCTCAGAAGGAATGTATTGAAAGCAAAGATTTCCAAATGTATATTCTGGCAAGATGAAGTGAAATTTCTGGGCCACGTCGTATCAAAAGAAGGAATCGCTGTGGATCCAAGTAAAATCACAGCTATTCAGAACTGGAAGCAGCCAAGTACCCCCACTAAAGTCCGCAGTTTTCTCGGATTGGCTAGCTATTACCGGAAGTTCGTTAAAAACTTTTCGAAGATAGCTGGCCACTTGACGAAGCTTACAAAGAAGCACTCTAAATTCAAATGGACTCCAGAAACTGAGGAGGCTTTCGAAGAGCTAAAGTTAAGACTAACGACTACTCCAGTGTTAACCATCATCGATGGCAATCAAGATTTGAAAGTCTGGACTGATGCTTCTAGAGAAGGCCTTGGCGCAGTGTTAATGCAAAGAGGCCAAGTGATTGCTTATGCTAGCCATCAACTGAAGCCGCACGAGAAGAACTATGTAACTCATGATCTTGAGTTGTTGGCTATCGTATTCGCCTTGAAAATCTGGAGACACTATCTTCTGGGTGAGAGATTTGAACTGTTTACAGATCACCAGTCGGTAAAGTATATGTTCACTCAGAAGGACCTGAATCTGAGGCAGCAACGTTGGCTGGAGTTCCTTGCAGCATACGACTTTGAAATCATATACACTCCAAGGAAAGCCAATGTTGTGGCCGATGCGCTGAGCCGAAAGAATGTAATGATCGCCAGCTTTATTATCACAACTTCCTTGATTGACAAAATATCTATTCTACAGAAGGAGGATAACTTTATTAAGGATATGATCAAAAGGATTCAGAAAGGCGAACCCTCGTGTTTTCAAATAGATAACGACGACACCTTGAGGTTGAAAGGAAGGATTTGTGTTCCTGACATCCCAGAGTTAAAAAGGGAAGTGTTAGACGAGTGTCACAAGTCCAAGCTGAGTATCCATCCTGGTGTGGCCAAAATGTATAACGATCTCAAACGAACATTCTGGTGGAAGGCTATGAAAAGAGACGTTTCAATATATGTTAGCCGATGCCCTACTTGCCAGCTAGTCAAAAGCGACCAACAGAAATTGGCTGGATTGTTACAACCGCTAGAAGTTCCTGGTTGGAAGTAGGAACATATTTCTATGGATTTCATTGATGGTCTGCCCAGAACCAGAAAAGGAAATGACAGTATTTGGGTGATCGTAGATCGCTTCATGAAGGCCGCCCATTTCATACCTGTCAAATCAAATAGAACTGCTCAGAGTCTGGCGCAGATTTACTTCAAGGAAATAGTTAGACTACATGGAATGCCGCTCGGTATAGTCAGTGATAGAGATACAATATTCACTAGCAAATTCTGGGAAGCATTTCAAGTCGAACTGGGAACGAAGTTGAACTTGAGCACCGCTTATTATCCTCAGACAGACGGTCAGACTGAGAGGGTGAATCGTATTTTAGAAGATCTATTGCGGGCTTGTGTTATAGATTTCGGTGGATCATAGGAAGACCATCTGCATTTGGCTGAATTCTCATATAACAACAATTACCAGGCGAGTCTGACAATGTCGCCATTCGAAGAATTGTATGGTAGACCGTGTCGATCTCCTGCTTGTTGGGTCGAACCTGGAAATAGACTTGTGTTAGGGCCAGACATGATTCGAGAAGCCACCGACAAAGTCGATTTTATTAAGAAGCGATTACTGGCCGCTCAAAGCCGACAAAAGAGCTATGCCGATAGGAGAAGAAGAGATATATCCTTTGTTGTTGGCGACTATGTATATTTGAAAGTATCGTCGATGAGAGGAGTTATCCGGTTCGGTAAAACTGGAAAGTTGGCACCCAAATTCATTGGTCCGTTTCCTATTCTGGAACGGATCGGAACTCTCGCTTATAAGGTCAAACTGTCTGATTGGTTGCCTGGAGTTCATGATGTATTCATATATCTCAACTTCGGAAGCACGTTCATGATCCAGACTTGATCGTGGAAGAAGCAGCTCAACAGGACATTGAAATTACCCCCGAATTAGCTGTGAGAAGGGAGCCGCTAAAGATTTTCGGCAAAGAAACCAAAGAGCTGATGAACAAGAAGGTTCACTTAGTCAAAGTGCAATGGAGTGGAGATCCGCGAGATTGTATTTGGGAAACTGAGGAGAGCATTCAGAAAGCTTATCCTAGATGCCGAGTGGATATCTCTGATTGACTCTGGTGCAAGGTACATTTACCATACTTTGCATTACCATTTAATTCTCTACTCTGTTGTTATTTTCTTTCCATGGATGTGCACTTCTAAATTTTATAGTCTGAATGACTTTAAAAGGAGTATAGGAATTGATTAGTATATTTTTGAAAGGTTGAAAACAATTGGATTGGTCGTTGTGTTGTGTGATTGTAGATTTATCAAACCACTTTCGACTTTGTTCCTTTTCGGGGATGAAAAGTTTTAAGTGGGGGAGATTGTAACGACCCAGAAAATCTGAACCAATTTAAAATTTTTAAATTGGCTAAAATAATTGATTTTAAATATTTAAAATAAATATTTTAAATAATAGCAATGAAAACTGAGTTTAAATCGACAATTGAAAACGAATATAATTAATTATAATTATAAACAAGGCCTGAAATGGCGCTGCAGTTTCAAAAATTGAGTTCAAATTTTGTCGGACTGTACCGGGTGCAAAACAAAACGGATTTTAGTGAAACCAAAAATATTTAAATTTTTTAGTGAATACCTTTCTAACGAATCTGAAAAATCGAATTTTCATAGCGGAAAGCAAAAGTTATGGCCGAATGAATTTTCAGAAAGGTCGCTATGGAATTTATATAGCTCGTGAAATTGGCCATTTTGCATACGACCTCGGAATTCGACGAAACCACTTTTGTTGGATCCGGAATGTGAAGTTATTGCTAGGTTTCAAATTTCATAATTTTTAAAGCTAGTATGTGAGCGTGGCAAAGGAAAATGTGTTTTGGTCAATTACAGTTAAATTGGATCGACCAAAAATGGGCCTTTTTGCAAACGGTCTCAGAATTCGACGAAACTAGTTTTGTTAGGACCGTATCGTCAATACGAAGCTAGAAAATATTTTTGTGGAATTTTTCGAATCAGTTTGTGGCCCTGGCAAATTGAAATGTATGTTCAAATCAAATATTGAATGTTATATATTTTAATTTGAAGGAAAACTGACTGAAACAGTCGAATGGGCCTAAGAAACATATCCCATTGTGTTCGGAATGGGGGTAAAACGCTAGGAACGACAGTCATTGGGTTTGGATTGGTGTTCGTGTGGAACAGGGGGTATTTTTGGGATTTTTAAAATATATAAATAAATAAAAAACTCTCATTGGACGGTCAAACTCTCTCTCTCCCCCGATTGAAAATCGCGACGGCGGAAACGCTCTCCACTTCCTGGCCAAATTCCGGCGCCACCACGACGAACCAGACCATGCCACCACCCAAACTTTGAAGCCCTCACTCCCCTCTACAAATCCATACATTCCTCGCCCCCTATAGCCTCGTCTACCTCAAGAATCACGCCAGGGAAGAGTCGCCGAACATCACCGTCGATCTCCCACCTCCGACCACCGAACTGGCCATGCCTACCACCGATCTGAGCGTCGTTCGTAGCTCTTCGACGCTGCAGCACCCGATCGTCCTCTAGCTTCACGGATTTCGCGATAATTCAAAACCTAGTTTTGAATCAAAAGGAAGGTATACGGCTGATTTTATTTAATTTGATTATAACACCTTTAAACCGTTGCAAACCTTTGAAAAATCATATCTTTTTCATTCGTTAACGAAATTCGATGAAACAGGAAACATCGTGACCGTGTGGACGCCTTCTACATTTTAGAAGAGACCGCATATTTTTCTGAGCCTTCTGCTATTTTTGGTGGAGTGGAACCCAATGTGAGATTTCTGATTTAAAAACAATATGGAAAACGACGATGTATAAATTATATAGTCGATGTATGAGTTATATAAGCGTTGTACACCTCTTGTATAAGCGTTGTATAAGTTGTACGTTCGATGTATAAGTTATATATGCGTTGTAAAAATTATATATGTGTTGAAATAGAAGTGAATTGCTATATATAAATATATATATATATACGCCCCTCGTCCACAAACCATGGACGATATTTATTGATTGTGATTGGTGTGAAAATTGATTGATAGTGAATGGTTGTTTGGGATTGTTTGTGGTTGATATTGATTGAAAGTGGTTGAAAAATACCCATTTATGGTTGAGAAATATTTGGTTGAAACCCCATAGGATTAGTTTGTGAAAATGAAATAAATATATACATGCCGCCTGCGTGCGAACTAGATGCATGATCCCCATTGTCAAAAACCTCGAGGTTTTAAGGTAGAGCGAGGAGCCGCACTAGGGACGGTCCCGGTTTTAACTACCCTGCCGTTATGCTGCCGAAATTTTGAATAATATTCATGTGTTTGAATTATTTTCATTTGCTGAAATCATATTTATTCGTTAAATAGAAAACCTTCATGTGTTGAATCGATATTCATTCGTTGAATTGAAATTCATGTGTTGAATAGTATTCGTGTTTTAAATATGAAAATAACCTTTTTTATCTATATATAGAAACTATAGAAAACATTCATGTGTTGAATCGATATTCATTCGTTGAATTGAAATTCATGTGTTGAATGGCATTCACATTTTGAAATAAATTGTTCTATAATAAAAATCACCTTTTTATCATCTATATGAACTATGTAAATTGTCCTTGTTTTAAAACAAATTGCTTTACAATAAAAATCCTATTTTTATCACCAATATAAACTATATAAAATAATAGTGTTTTGAAATGAATTGTTTTACAATAAAAATCACATTTTTATTATATACATGGATTGTTCAAATGTGAAGTGTTAAAAATAGCCACTCGTTCAAATAAATATATACGAGTTGAAATGTTCATTAATTAGCCAATGATATGAATTTTTGCCTATACATGCCACATTAGAATGAATGATGTTTTTAAACCAAATGGAATCAAATATGAAGTTGGATAAGAAAATGATAAGTGATAAGAACTATATATATGTACATGCATATTTATTGAACAGGTTATAGCAAAGGGGCTAGAGAAGAGGAATAAAATTTTGTGCCCGACAAATAGGTACACATTTACTATTTTGTTTGGGTGATGATTTTATGAGCCTGTTGGCTAGCCGCTTGGCTTTTTCTTTTTCTTTTTACATGAGACGCCCGTGTGGCTATTTGGGAATTTTCCCAGCCCCTCCTGTACAAAGGAGGTTATGGCGAAATTTTCCAAAATTTAAAGGCGTTAGTGAAATATTTGAAGTGAAAACGATATAGGAATTTTTGAATGAACTATATTTATATAAATATATAAATATAAATAAAATTAAAACGAAACGTGGCCGTGCAGTTCGCATTTTGAAATCGTGATTTCAAACGATTATACCGGGAGATCCGACCATCGGATTTTCCTGAAATCGCAACCATTGGGTTCGCCTTGGGAATATCTTTCCAACGGCACCAACTTTGTAAAAATCCAACAGTTGGATTGTCTGGAATGTTTAATTCAAATCTGAAGAAAAACAGCGCCAGAAACGATTATATTTATATATATATATAAATATAATTATATTTAATCGAATAACGACGCTGCAGTTCGTATTTTGAAATCGAAACTTCAAACGATTGTATCGGGAGATCCGACCGTCGGATTTTCCCGAAACTGGAACCGTTGGATTCGTTTTGAAGAGACCTTTCTAATGATGTAAATTGTGTGAAGATCCAATGGTTAGATTTTCATATATGTGTAAATCAAATCTGAAGAAAAACAGCGCCACGGCCGCGTTAGGGCCCGAAGCGTCGTTTTGAATAAATTGGATATTTTAAAACAAATAAAAATAGCGATAAATCGTTATAAAATATCATAAATGATATGGAATGAAAATAAACTGAATTTGCTCGATTTATGTGGTATTTGATGGTTGAATGTGTTTGGTGTGAAAATTACATTAAAGAACAAAATTGGTGTTGTCGAATGATTTAACCATTGAAATAAATTGATTAGAAATTCTAAATATCCATAAATTATTTGAAAAGGCCGAGTTAATTCTCATTTCATATAATTGTCCGACGATTGAAAGTCGAAGATGAAGACGATGGTCAAAGACCGGAGATCTTCACCTCGTTTGGATGGTAACCGAGGTCCTGATTGGGAGGCATCCCGAAATACGGATAATGAGTGGTGATCGTCCATACGTACGTGGTGATCGATGGGTTTGCGAGGTATTTAGTGCCTCCGGTTTCGTTCAGACCCAGAACGGACTTGTAAATGGACTGTGTGTCTGACATTGGATTTTATTCTGTGTTGATTGATCTCTATTGAATATACATCTGTTTGGCGGCGGAGAATTTATTCTTTCGCTTAACGCCCTTCTCTGAAACGCCCGAGCTCAGAGGTTGTATATCGATGGACATCAGTCGCATGGCATGAATTGCCTGTGTGGCATGCTAAGATGCAGTGATCTGGGCTTCTGTTGAAAAGCAAAGTCTTGTGGTGATGACCAAAGCACCGCCGGTGTGGCGTAGCTTTGTGTATAACGTGAAATCGCGAGCCTCACACCCCGGTATGAACCAGAAACGGAAGCAGGACCTAAGGGGGGACGTGCGTTTTCTTTCTAGCTAGGGTGGTGCCAGTAACCTACCAGCCCTGACATTTATATACTTTTCACCTGTGTGGTTGTTGCTGTTGCGAGGCGCCTCGGTTTGATCGGACGATCCACGTCCGATGGAGTCATTCGTTGGCTCATTTACGCCCCAAAGGGCGGAGAAACGCATTGTTCAGGCATTATAATCCACTTCGTGTGGACCGGCCCTGACGATCCAAGGTACGGTTGCGGTTGTGCCTTTGGCTCGGGCTAGAGAGTCACGAATTCGGTAAGGACTATCTTTTGCCTTGGTTCATGACGGAAATTCAATTCCCAAATACGTGACTGTGCGGTTTCGATTGTACACCTATATATGGCGACATAGTGGTATGGGGCATTAATGTCGCCTATGATTGATAGTTATGATTTGAAATTGTTTTCAAAACATATAAACACTAGCAATAATATCAAATGCCTTTGTTTTATTCGTATCAAGCATATTTTGGCCGTTATAAGGTAAAAACTCTGTCCTCCGGTTTGTGTTGCATTGTGTGATGGGAACTGAGTCTTATAACGGCTTCATTTTTATAAAAAAGCATAGCGATGTTTAAAAGCACTGGCAATCCAATGGAGTAAACCCGTTCCACGAAAGTGGCGTGGTCCTGTGGTTAGCCATATTATATATGTGTTGAGTAGATTTCTCATACCAGTCCCATGACTGACTCGTAGTTTGTTTCACTTTCAAACTCGGGTGCCCCTTTTTCTACACGGGTAGCCTTGTATTCAGGTTTAGCAGGCTTTATCTAGATGGCTGGAGCTGAAGATGGATTCTATCATTTATCTCTTTTTATGCTGTTCAGCTCCTATTGTACATATTTTGTTTGTTTCCGCTGTAGACATTTATGTATAGCCGTACTGTATTTGTACTAAGTAAGATCAGGTATACTGTGTAACTCTGATGATTACGTTTATCCAGTATATTCTATTGTTCATTATCTGGTGTATTTAATTATTCTGCTCTGCTATTATCTGTTTTTGTGTTATATTCCACGGATTACCCTTGCCACCGTCAGTACGGGGTTTGGGGTCGTCTCAAATCGGCTGGGCCGGTCCTCTCTTATTTTTGAGGATTAGCAATTCCTGAACACACATTTCCCGGTCCTTACAGACCTATAATCGAGGCGCCTCGCATTCCAACAACCACACAGGTGAAAATATTATCAATGTCAGGGCTGGTAAGTCACTGACACCACCGTTGCTAGAAAGAAACATCGTGTTCTCCCAGCGGTCCTTATCCCGTTTTTGACTCATATCGAGGTGTGAGGCTTGCGAATCAACGCTATACACAAAGCTACGCCACATAGGCCATGCTTTGATCATCAACCAAAAGACTTTGCTTTTCAACAGAAGCCTTGATCATCTGCCACTTAGGCGTGCCACATAGGAAATTCACTCCATGCGACTGATTTCTATCGATATATAACCTCTGAGCTCGTACGTCTCAGAGAAGGGCATTAAGCAAGAGAATAGATTCTCCGTTGCCAAACAAATAGATATATTTAATAGAGATCAATCAACTCAGAACAAAATCCAATGTCATACACACATTCCATTTACAAGTTCGTTCTGGATTTAAACGAAGCCGGAGGCACCATATTCCTCGCACATCCGTACAATCAACAAATACGTCCGGACAGCTACCACTTCAGTTCCTTCAAGGTAGCTACTCCAATCATGAGCATCAGTAGCGCCCATCCATCCGATGTGAAGATCATCGGTCTTGAACTGTCTTCAACTCTTCGACTTCTAACCGTCGATCAATTATTTGAACTGAGAATTAACTCGGCCTTTTCAAATAATTCACGTATATTTAGATTTTCAAATCACTTCTTCACATGGTTAAATTATTCGACATTCCCATTTCAGTTCTTTAGTATAATTTTCATGTCAAACACCTTCAACCATCAAATATCAAGCAAACCAAGTAGAATCGGTTTATTTCCATTCTATATCGTCTATAATATTTTATATTGATATATCGCCATTTTTATTTATTTAAAAACGACCCTATTTAATTAAACGGCGTTTCAGGTCATGCCGAGGCACTGGCGCTGTTTTTCTCTAAATTTGTTTTACCCATATCTGAAAATCTAACTATTGGATCTCAACAAATTTTATATCGTTGGGAAGATATTCCCAAAGCGAACCCAACGGTTCCAGTTTTGTGAAAATCCGATGGTCGGATCTTTCGGTATAATCGTTTGAAGTTACGATTTCAAAACGCGAATTGCAGGGGCTCGATTCGTTTTATTTAATTTATATATATATATATGTAAATATATATATATATATATATATAATTTATTCGATGGTTTCAACATCGTTTTTACTTCAAATATTTCACTAACCCTTTAAATTTCGAAAAATTTCACCATAACCTCCTTTGTACGGGAAGGGGTTTGGAAATTTATTGGGCCGTATTAGGTACCCAATAAATCCTAATAAGCATGCACATATTTATAGTGATATATTCCGGTGTCCACAGGGGAGTGTGTATAGATCATAACTCCAGAGAATAAATTCTCATCACCCTATAAATGGTTTTTGTGCCTTAATGACCAGAGAGACGTGTTTATTGTCATCTCCAGACCCGTGTGGGGTTTTTATTAATCTTGCAATTTACTGATACAATTTATATAGTTTAGATCAGTCATCAGTTCAACCTGTAATATATAGTCATCGCCATACAAGCCTCTTGCTCGTATGGTAAATCTTCAACCTCATCACACAAGCTCCAAATGCTTATGTGGGATATGATGAAGTATGCCTATCTCCAAGAAGTATGCCATGTAGCGTAGTTCAAAATTAATTGTTACTATCCTATGGCGACGTTTATTATTACACACAGAACAACCAGCACTCCGCATCCAATGGCATTCACAGGAGTTGATATAATAATAAAGTTGCGCATCCAACTCATTAAGGTTTACCTATTTGTCGGGCACGCAAATAAATTCTTTACTCTACAGCTAATCCACTTTCCTGTTCAACACATGCACATATATATCTGTGCAAAACTAAGCTAAAAATAATATTTCTAGCGAACAAAGGTTTATTTCCATATATGGTTATTTTTAACACTTCCTACACATGTTAAAAATAATATTTTCAACCCACACATATTTATTTGAACAAGTGGTTATTTTTAACACTTCATATTTCACATAAAAATGATATTTTTAGCGAACAAAAATATATCTCAACACATGACTATTTTATTTAGTTCACCTACACGTTAAAAATATTATTCATAGCAAACAAATATTTATTTCAATACTTGTATATTTTTAGCGAATCGTTTACATGATAAAAATGATAATTTTATCATCATAAATATTTATTCAACACATGAACATTTTTAGCACTTCATATTCACAATAAAAACGTATATTTTATTGTTCAATCTATATATTCAACACATGAATATTTTCCACTTCACACATACGATAAAAATATGATTTTTATCGTTCTAATCCTTTATTCAACACATGAATATTTTCTATAGTTTATATATAGTAAAAATATGATTTTTAATGTTAAAACAATTTATTTAAAACACGAATAGTTTATATTGTTTATATATGTGATAAAATGTTATTTTTATTTTTCAAAGAATTTTATTCATCACATGAATTTCTATTCAACACATGAATATGGTTTCAACACATGAATTTCTATTCAACACATGAATATGGTTTCAACACATGAATATAGTTTCAACACACGAATAAAGTTTCAACACATGAAAATAATTCTAACACATGAATATTATTGAAAATTTCGGCAGCATAACGGCAGGGTATTTAAAACTGGCACCGTCCCGAGTATGGCTCCTTGCTCTACCTTAAAACCTCGCGGTTTTTGACAATGGGGATTTCATACATCTAATTCGCACGCAAGCGAGTATGTTTTTCTTTTCCACAATGTATTCTAAATTTGTTTCAACCACAAACAGGTATTTTTCAACCACAATGGTATTTTTCAACCACAATCCAAACAATATCAACCACAAACAATCCTATAAACCATTCGCATTATTCACCAATTTTTTCACGCCAATTCACAATCAAGAAATATCGTCCATGGTTTGTGGATGAGGGGAATGTATATATATATATTTTCAACACGTGAATAATTTATACAATGAATGTATAATTCATACATCGCTCATATAACTTATACAACGCATGTACATGAGGTATACAACACGTATATAATTTATATTTCGCTTATATAACTTATACAACACATGTCCATTCACATTTCAGTTTAAAAATCTCACATTGGTTTGTTGCTTTGCTAAAAATCGTAGCGAGCTCAGAGAAATCCACGGACACTTCTAGAATGTGGAGAGTGTCAACACGGTCTCGATGTTTCCTATTTCATCGAATTTCGTCAACATATAAAAAAGATACGATTTTTCGAAGTCTGCAACACTTTTAAATGTTAGAATCAATTCAAAATACTAAACCCGTTACCTCTCAGCAATTTGTTCAAAACTAGGGTCGTAATTTTCTGCAATCCGTAGCACGTTGACACGATCGGAGTATATCACCTCGAAGAGGGGCGAGAGGCGCTCAGGCGTGACGGGGTTCAACGCGGTTCGGTGGTCCGAGCTAATGGCAGGGCGCGGTGAAGTATCGGACTTTGGGGGGCTCATTCTCCTCGATGGCGCAGCGATATGGGGTCTAACAGGTATTGATTTGAAGAGGGAGGAGAGGGCTTCAAAAAGTTGAACTGAGTCAGGGTGAAAGGGTGAGTGGTTTAGCCGAAAAATGGTCGGGAGCGAGGGAAGGGTGTTCGCCATCGATATCGTGTAACGGGTGGTTTTTTTTGAGATTTTTATAAAATTAAATTGTGAAGGAATTTTTCTATTGGCCCATGCTTTATTTAATTTTTAAAATAGTGTTTCTTTACACAAACACCAATTCAAACCCAACGACTGTCGCCTCTAGATAAATACCCCCATTCTGAACACAATGGGATATGTTTCGTAGGCCCATTCGACTGTTACAGTCAGATATTCTTCAAATTAAAATATAAAACATTCAATATTCGATTTGAACGTACATTTCAATTTGCCGGGGCCACAAACTAATTTCAAAAATACCAAAAAAATAAATTTAGCTATGTTTTGACGCTACGGTCCCAACAAATCTAGTTTCGTCAAATTCTGAGACCGTTTGAAAATTGTTAATTTTCTGGTCGATCCAATTTAACAGAAATCAACCAAACACATTTTCTTTTGTCACGCTCACATATTAGCTTCGAAATTTATAGAATTTGAAACTTAAAAATAATTTGACATCCCGGATCCAACGAAAGTGGTTTCGTCAAATTCTGAGATCGTTTGCAAAATATCTATTTTCAAGGGCTATATATTCTCTATATCGACCTTTCTGAAAATTCATTTGGCCATAACTTTTGATTCCCGCTATGAGACTTCGATTTTTATGATTCGTTAGAAAGATATTCATAAACAGATTTAAATATTTTTGGTTTCACAAAAATCCGTTTTATTTTGCACCCGGTACAGTCAGTCAAAGTTTGAATTCAAATTTTCAAACTGCCGCACCATTTCTAACTCTTTATTTTATTGAAATATTCTATTTCAATTGCTCAAATATCTTTAAAATAACCAATTAAAATTTTTTTAATTGGCTCGTATTTTCTGGGTTGTTACAATCTCCCCCTCTTAAAACTTTTCGTCCCCGACAAGGAAACAGCAGTACAGTAGGAAACAATAATGGAAATGCGAAGTATTGTAAAGGTACCTTGCACCGGAGTTAGTCAGAGATGTCCACTCTGCACTTGGGGTAAGCTTGCTTAATGCTTTCCTCAGTCTCCCAAGTATAATCTCTAGGATCACTACTCCACTGCACTTTAACTAAATGAACCTTCTTGCTCCTTAGCTCTTTAGTTTCTTTGCCAACTATTTTTAACAGCTCTCTTTTGACTGCTAATACTGGAGTAATTTCCAAGTCCCGTTGCACTGCTTCTTCTACAACAAGATCTGGATCATGCACATGTCTTCTAAGTTGAGATACGTGAAACACATTATGTACTCCAGGCAACCAATCAGTTAATTGAACCCAATAAGCAAGAGTTCCAATTCGTTCAAGTATAGGAAAGGGACCAATAAATCTGGGTGCCAACTTCCCAGTTTTACCGAATCGGATTACTCCTTTCATCTAGGAAACTTTCAAATAAACATAATCACCAATAGCGAATGCCAAATCTCTTCTTCTAGAATCCGCATAACTTTTTTGTCGGCTTTGCGTGGTTTTCAATCATTTCTTGATGAAGTCGACTTTATCTGATGCTTCTCGAATCATATCGGGTCCCAACACAAGTTTGTTGCCAGGTTCTACCCAACATGCGGGAGATCTGCACGGTCTACCATATAATGCTTCAAATGGCGACATTTTCAAACTGGATTGATAGTTTTTGTTATATGAGAACTCCGCCAAATGCAAGTGATCTTCCCATGACCCACCAAAATCAATAGTACAAGCCCGCAGTAAATCTTCTAGAACTCTGTTCACCCTCTCAGTTTGGCCATCTGTCTGAGGGTGATAAGCGGTGCTCAGGTTTAGTTTTGTTCCCAATTCTGTCTGGAATGCCTCCCAGAATTTGCTAGCAAATATTGGATCTCTATCACTGACTATGCTGATGGGAACTCCATGTAGCTTAACAATTTCTTTGAAATAAATCTGTGCTAGACTTTGGGCGGTTCTATTGGATCTGACAGGTATGAAATGGGCTGTCTTTGTGAAGCAATCTACGATCACCCAAATATTGTCATTACCTTTCTTGGTTAGGGGCAAACCATCTATGAAATCCATGGAAATATGTTCCCACTTCCAACCTGGGACTTCCAACGGTTGCAACAATCCGGCCAGCTTCTGTTGGTCGCTTTTGACTAGTTGGCAAGTAGGGCACCTGCTAACATATAAAGAAATGTCCCTCTTCATTGCCCTCCACCAGAATGTGCGCTTGATATCATTATGCATTTTGCTCACACTGGGATGGATACTAAGTTTGGACTTATGGCATTCATCCATGACTTCTCTTCGAAGCTATGGAATATTCGGGATGCAAATTCTGCCTTTTAACCTTAGAACTCCCTTGTCATCAACCCGGAAACTTGTGGTTTCGACTTCCTTGATCCTCTGACTGGTCCTATGAATAAATTTGTCGTCTTTCTGGAGGACGGAAATCTTGTCAATCAATGAAGATGTAACAATTAGATTGACGATGATTTCATTCTTTCTGCTGAGCGCATCAGCTACAACGTTGGCTTTACTTGGAGTATACAAGATATTTTGATCATACGCTGCAAGAAATTCTAGCCAACGCTGCCGTCTTAAGTTCAGATCTTTCTGGGTGAACAAATACTTCAATGATTGATGACCCGTAAATAGTTCAAACTTCTCACCCAATAAGTAATGTCTCCATATTTTCAAAGCAAAAATGATGGAAGGCAACTCAATATCATGAGTTACATAATTCTTCTCATGCAGTTTCAGCTGACGGCTTGCGTAAGCGACTACTTGTCCCCTTTGCATAAATACTGCACCAAGACCTCTAATAGAAGCATCCGTCCAAACCGTCAAATCCTGATTGCCATCGATAATGGTTAATACTGGAGCGGTTGTCAATTTTGATTTCAATTCCTGGAAAGCTTCCTCACAGTCAGAAGTCCACTTAAATTTCTCATGCTTCTTTGTGAGCTTTGTTAATAGACCGGACATCGTCGAAAAATCCTTAACGAATTTTCGATAATAACTAGCACCCCCATGAAACTTCGGACCTCTGTGGGTGTAGTAGGCTGTTTCCAGTCTTGAATTGCTGTAATTTTGCTCGGATCTACAGACATTCCTTCCTTTGACATGACATGGCCAAGGAACTTCACCTCTTCCTGCCAGAAGATATATTTAGAGAATTTGGCTTTGAAGACATTCTTTCTCAGAATCCCCAATACTTGTTCTAAATGTTTTTCATGCTCGGCTTTTGATTTGGAGTAGATTAAAATATCATCGATGAATACCAGGACAAATTTATTTAGAACCTCTCTGAACACTCTATTCATTAGATCGACGAAGTATGCTAGAGCATTGCATCAGCCAAATGGCATTACTAACCATTCATAAAATATGTCTGGACCTATGAAAGCCGTCAAAGTAACACACTTTTCAGCAATTCTCAGTTGATGAAAACTGTAGCTAGGTCCATTCTGGAAAATACTCTTGCCCCATTTAATTGGTTTAACAGATCATCGATGCGGGGTAAGGGGTATTTGTTTTTGAGTGTCTGCTTGTTGAGGTCTCGGTAATCAACACACAATCGGGGAGTACCGTCTGACTTAGGGAAAAACACTACAGCAGCAGCCCAACTAGAAAAGCTAGGTCTGATCAGACTCTTCCATAGTAGTTGACGAGTTTGATTTCCTAATTCTTATTTTTCTTTTTGGAGTCATTCTTCGAATTGGATGTACCACTAGTCTGGCATTTGGAATTAGATCGATTCGGAATTCAATTTCTCTTTGCAGAGGTAAGTTCTCAACTTTTTCAAACACATCCACATAGTTTTTAACAACAGGAATATTTTCTAAGGAAGTGGGAATAACCTCTAGCGTAGACCAAAATTCCTTTCTATCTGGATTTGAACCATGGCATGGTACAGTAATATATCCAAGTTTCATTTTAATTTTTACTACTCTTTCCGCACAATTTACTTGGGCCTCATATTTCGTTAACTAATCTAGCCCGAGAATGATATCGAACTCAGGAAAATCCATAACGACTAGATTAAAAGGAAAATGGTATCGAGAAAAAGAAGTAGGGAATTTATAGTATAAACTGAGAATAATAGAACCCTCTATTGGATTATGAACCCTAACCGATTCTTTAAGCTTTTTCTGTTTTAACTTTAACTTGTTAACAGTGTTACTTGCAATAAAACTACGTGATGCACCCGTGTCAAATAATACAGAAACAGGAATATTTTTAATTGTAAGGGTACCTCCCAAAACATCGAGTTACTTGCTCCATATGAAGCAGCCAGCGGGTTCGCCCCGTCATAAACATGAGCAACTTCTGCCTTCTTAAGCAATGGGCAATCTTTCATGAGATGTCCTGTTCGGCGGTAGTTGAAGCATTATTGAGAATTCTGAGAGTTCTGGCTTGAGCCTTGTGAGTTGGTCCTCTACCGCTTTGGAGTTGTGCACACGTTAGAGTAGTGTCCCACCTTACCACAATTAAAGCAGCTTCCCTTTGGCGGCTTACTAGTTTGCTGATTTGTGGATGCTGCGTTGCTGGACTCAGGCTGGTTTGCGGAAGGCTTGCGTTTGTTCCCCGCTTGACTCTTCGCGCTGTCTAGGTCAAGGTTCCTTTGGTCCAAACCTTCATAATTACAGGCCATTTCCACGAAGTCTAAAAATGTTAGTTTGATGTGGCTCATGGCTCTATCTTGATATTTACGCTTTAGCCCATGTATGAACCTTTTGTTCTTGGCCTTGGCAGTCGCGATAAGCTCTGGGGCGTAGCGAGATAGCTGCGTGAACTTATTGAGGTAGTCCTGCACGGAGAGATCTCCTTGCTGGAGATTTGCAAATTCATCATGCATGCGCTCCATCGCTTGTTCTGGGATGAACTTCTAATTAAACATTGCTTTGAACTCATCCCATGTTCTCCCTACATTTTGGTTCTCAGCGGTGATGGCTTCTCGCCATAATTCTGCTTCATCTTGCAAAAGCCAGGCGCCCATAAATGCCTTGTCCTGATCTCCGAGCCTCAGGCCTCCCAAGATCTTTTTGCACGTTTCCAACCATGCTAATGCCTCTATCACTGTTCCTTTTCCTGAGAAGGTTTTACCCCGAAGATTCTTATATCTCTTGGCCACTCGGTATAGCTCGAATGGCTGAGCGGCTGGTGGTTGTATCAATAGTCCTTCTGCAGCGGGGACATCTCCTCGTCCTCTGCCTCATCCTCCTTGGCCTCCTCGGCCTCCTCTAGCAGCTGCTGCCCTGGTAGCCATCTATCAAGTTCTGTATAAGCAAGAAAAGAGTCATCCCTCAGAAACGATAATTTTATTATATGGTACTGCAGAAGACCTTAAGGAAAGACAACGATGTACTGATTAGATTATTTTTGCTATTCTACTTAGCTCATTCTAGGACATTACTAGTCCTATCTCTAATGAGCTACTCGTCTTAGAATACTACTGATTCTATTCTGACGAGGTGTTTAATGTGTTAAATTCCAGAACTAAGGTTAACCAAAGCTCTGATACCACCTGTGACGATCCCAAAACCCCATACGACGGTGTTAAGGATAATCATTGGAATATAACACATTAATCATCATTAGCAGAGTACGGATAATAGCATAAGAAGGAAATAAAATAATTTACATAAATATGACAGAGGAATCATAATATGTCACAACATCAGAGAGCACGGTGTAGGATACAACTTAGTGCACAAAAGTACATGATCAGTCTACATCACCATAAGCGGTACATATACATAGAGAGTACATAAAAGAAATATCAATCTACATCGCCAGAAGCGGAATCATATACATAGATAATAATGGCGGAAAATCAATAGTCAACACTGAGAAGTCAAGCCTCGCCATGAGCCAAAAGATGCACTCCTGCTGCAGTGCAAAGCCAAAATATGTCCAGCTACCTGATACTAGGCTACCCGTGTGAAAATAAGGGCACCCGAGTTTGCAAGGTGAAACAAACTACGAGTCAGTCATGGGACTGGTATGAGAAGTCTACTTAACTAATTAAACAACAATAATAAGGCAAATCATAGGACCACTCCACTTACGCGGAACGGGTTACTCCAATGATTGCTAGTGCATGAAATAAAGTAAATAATTAAATCATCGCAATGCTTTTTATAAAAATGGAGCCATTATAAGACTCAGGTCCCATCACACAATGCAACGCAAGCTGGAGGATAGAGTTTTACCTTATAATGGCCAAGAAATGCTTGATACGTATAAAACAAAAGTGTTTGGTATTATTACTAGTGCATATATGTTTCAAAAGCAGCTTCAATCATAAATATCAATCCTAAACGGCATAGCTAACATCTACTATGTAGCCATACTATTAATATAATCAAATCCGCAATTTCATATTGGAAATTGGATTCCATCATGAGTTGAGGTAGGGGGCAAGCTCCTCTCCGTTCGAGACACTCAAGAAAATGTCCGAGGATCACACACAGCGATAAATGGAATCGGCTGGGCCGGTCCTCTCTTACTTTTGAGGATTAGCAATTCCTGAACGCACGTTTCCCGGTCCTTACAGACCTATAATCGAGTCGCCTCGCATTCCAACAACCACATAGGTGAAAATAATATCAATATCAGGGCTGGTAAGTCACTGACACCACCGTAGCTAGAAAGAAACGTCGTGTTCTCCCAGCGGTCCTTATCCCGTTTTTGACTCATACCAAGGTGTGTGGCTCGCGAATCAACGCTATACACAAAGATATGCCGCATAGGCCATGCTTTGATCATTAACCACAAGACTTTGCTTTTCAACAGAAGCCTTGATCATTTGCCACTTAGGCGTGCCACACAGGCAATTCACTCCATGTGACTGATTTCAATCGATATATAAC
The DNA here is from genome assembly GCA_030737875.1 of Allium sativum. Classification (NCBI taxonomy): domain Eukaryota; kingdom Viridiplantae; phylum Streptophyta; class Magnoliopsida; order Asparagales; family Amaryllidaceae; genus Allium; species Allium sativum. The sequence goes on from CM060910.1 coordinate 623,626,265, forward strand.
CTCTGAGCTCGTACGTCTTAGAGAAGGGTGTTAAGCAAGAGAATAAATTCCCCGCCGCCAAACAGATATATATTTAATAGAGATCAATCAAAATAGAACAAAATCTAATGTCAAACACACATTCCATTTACAAGTTTGTTTTGGGTTTGAACGAAGCCGGAGGCACAATATTCCTCGCATATCCGTACAATCAACAAATACGTCCGGACGGTTACCACTTCAGCTCCTTCAAGGTAGCTACCCCAATCATGAGCATCAGTAGCGCCCATCCATCCGATGTGAAGATCATTGGCCTTGAACCGTCTTCAACTCTTCGACTTCTAACCATCGATCAATTATTTGAAATGAGAATTAACTCAGCCATTTCAAATAATTCACGTATATTTAGATTTTCAAATCACTTCTTCACATGGTTAAATTATTTGACATTCACATTTCAGTTCTTTAGTATAATTTTCATGTCAAACACCTTCAACCATCAAATATCAAGCAAACCAAGTAGAATCGATTTATTTCCATTCTATATCGTCTATAATATTTTATAACGATATATCGCCATTTTTATTTATTTAAAAATGGCCCTATTTAATTAAACGACGTTTCAGGTTGTGCCGAGGCACTGGCGCTATTTTTCCCTAAATTTGTTTTACACATATCTGAAAATCTAACCATTGGATCTCAACAAAGTTTGTATCGTTGGGAAGATATTCCCAAAGCGAACCCAACGGTTCCAGTTTCGTGAAAATCCGATGGTCGGATCTTTCGGTATAATCGTTTGAAGTTACGATTTCAAAACGCGAACTGCAGGGGCTCGATTCGTTTTATTTAATTTATATTTATATATATAAATATAATTTATTTGATGATTTCAATATCGTTTTTACTTCAAATATTTCACTAACACCCTTAAATTTCGAAAAATTTCACCATAACCTCCTTTGTACGGGAAGGGATTTGGAAATGTATTGGGCCGTATTAGGTACCCAATAAATCCTAATAAGAATGCACATATTTATAGTGATATATTCCGATGTCCACAGAGGAGTGTGTATGGATCATAACTCCAGAGAATAAATTCTCGTCAACCTATAAATGGTTTTTGTGCCTTAATGACCAGAGAGACGTGTTTATTGTCATCTCCAGACCCGTATGGGGTTTTTATTAATCTTGCAATTTAACGTTACAATTCATATAGTCCAGATCAGTCATCAGTTCAACCTATAATATATAGTCATCGCCATACAAGCCTCTCGCTCGTGTGATAAATCTTCAACCTCATCACACAAGCTCCAAATTCTTACGTGTGATATGATGAAGTATGACTATCTCCAAGAAGTATGCCATGTAGCGTAGTTCAAAATTAATATTACTATCCTATGGCGACGTTTATTATTACACACAGAACAACCAGCACTCCGCATCCAATGGCATTCACAGGAGTTGATATAATAATAAAGTTGCGCATCCAATTCATTAAGGTTTACCTATTTGTCGGGCATGCAAATAAATTCTTTACTCTACAGCTAATCCACTTTCCTGTTCAGCACATGCATATATTTATCTGTGCAAAACTAAGCTAAAAATAATATTTCTAGCGAACAAAGGTTTATTTCCATATATGGTTATTTTTAACACTTCCTACACATGTTAAAAATAATATTTTCAACCCACACATATTTATTTAAACAAGTGGTTATTTTTAACACTTCATATTTCGCATAAAAATGATATTTTTAGCGAACCAAAATATATCTCAACACATGACTATTTTATTTAGTTCACCTACATGTTAAAAATAATGTTCATAGCAAATAAATATTTATTTCAACACTTGTATATTTTTAGCGAGTTGTTTACATGATAAAAATGATATTTTTATCATCTTAAATACTTATTCAACCCATGAACATTTTTAGCCCTTCATATTCACAATAAAAATGTAGATTTTATTGTTCAATCTATATATTCAACACATGAATATTTTCCACTTCACACATACGATAAAAATATGATTTTTATCGTTCAAATCCTTTATTCAACACATGAATATTTTCTATAGTTTATATATAGTAAAAATGTAATTTTTAATGTTAAAACAATTTATTTAAAACACGAATAGTTTATATAGTTTATATATGTGATAAAATGTTATTTTTACTTTTCAAAGAATTTTATTCATCACATGAATTTCTATTCAACACATGAATATGGTTTCAACACATGAATATGGTTTCAACTCATGAATATAGTTTCAACACATGAATAAAGTTTCAACACATGAAAATAATTCTAACACAAGAATTTTATTGAAAATTTCGGCAGCCTAACGGCAGGGTATTTAAAACCAGCACCGTCCCCAGTACAGCTCCTTGCTCAACCTTAAAACCTCACGGTTTTTGACAATGGGGATTTCATACATCTAATTCGCACGCAGGCGAGTATGTTTTTCTTTTCCAAAATTTATTTTAAATTTGTTTCAACCACAAACAGGTATTTTCAACCATAATCCAAACAATATCAACCACAAACAATCCTATCAACCATTCGCATTATTCACCAAATTTTTCATGCCAATTCACAATCAATAAATATCGTCCATGGTTTGTGGAAGAGGGGAGTGTGTGTGTGTGTGTATATATATATATATATATATATATATATATATAGTTTCAATGGGTCTTCCTGACAATCTGCTAAAACTAATAGGTTTTTGTCTTGACTCCCCAACCTACTCTATCCTAATCAATGGTGTCCCCAAAGGGTATATTACTAGCACTAGAGGGATTAGACAAGGGGACCTACTCTCCCCATACTTGTTTGCAGTGGCAATGGAGTGGTTCACGTTGCAAATGGAGCTGGCCACTGAACAAAACTTGATTGCTCCAATTTATAACCATCAGCCTTTGGTAACGCATTTGATCTATGCTGATGATCTATTGGTAGCCTTTAAAGCATCCATCCCAGCCATCTCCCAGTTAAAACTCATCTTTAACAACATGGAAAAATGTGTGGGACTTAAAGTGAATGAACTCAAAACTAAATGCTACTTCAACAAATTTTGCTGAAGCAAAGGCATGCTGCTTGAAGCAATTGGAGTCCCAGAAGGTAACCTCCCTGTCAAGTACCTGGGAGTGCCTCTGTCTAATAATATCATTACTGATGTAGAATGTGGTAAACTAGTAAATTGTATTCGTGATAGACTACAGGGATGGAGATCAAAACTATTATCTTTTGCTGGTAGGGTGGAACTAGTACACACAGTGATCTCCTCTAAATTCAGATTCTGGCTTCAAACATTTCAAATTCCAGACTGTTCCATTGCTAAAATTAATACAGTATGTGCAGACTTCATTTGGAAGGGGGGGACTGCATAAAATTAGCAACAAGCTTTTGTGTAGGCCCAAGAAAGAAGGGGGAGTGGGCCTGAAAAATCTATTTGAGCTGAAGAAAGCCTATGGGTTGAAATTGGCATGGAATTTAATCTCATCTAAGAACATGTAGGCTGAATGGATGAGGGCCAGATACAACAAAAATAATTTTTGGACATCACCCATAGACAACAACTCATCCATCATCTGGAAAACTTGCCTCAAATTCAGAAATGATCTAAAACGTAGGATCCGGAGAGAAATTGCAAATGGCAACACCACTGACCTATGGAGGGACCCATGGCTAAATGGTCAAAGTCTTATTGATAGGCAAGGATGGGATAGTTACTCAGCTAATGGTGCCCCAACAGCTAAAGTAAGCACTATTATTTCAGATAACATGTGGGACTGCCATAACAACTTGGTGGCACGTAACCTAGCAAACGAACTGGCTGAGATAACAATATATCAAGACAAAGAATAGGATGAGTGGAAGTGGGCAGACGGCTAATTCATAATTAAAAGAGTGTGGGAGAGTCTCAGACATGAATATGAACAGGTTCCCTGGTTCAAAGTGGTTTGGACCAGGTCCTGCCCACCAAAATTCGCTCAAGTCCTATACAAAGCTATACTCAACAGACTCCCTACTAAAGAGAGACTACATAGCTGGGGAATCATAGAAGACGACACATGTTTACTATGTAAGAGAGAAAGGGAGACCCTTCACCGCATATTCTTTGAGTGCAATTACAGTAGAAGACTGTGGGCCATTCAAAAACTGAAGTGCTTTAACACAGACCAAATCGGAAGCCTAGAGGAAGAAATTGAATACCTGAACGATGGGAGTAACATGTCGAAGATGATGATAGAGATTGGCAAGGTTGGCCTCGCATCCACAGTGTGGCATACATGGCGAGAACGCAATATCCGTACTTTCAAGAAGAAGGAGAAAGATGTGTTAGCTAACGCCGCTTTGATTAATAGAGAAATTGCAATAGCTATTGAAAGAATAAAACCAAAGTACTTTACCAGTGCAACGGAACGAGAATTACTGTTATTGGAGAGGTGGAACTGGAGGGGAGTGAACGGAGGAAGGAGACGAGAGAACCTGCAGCCGCCATGATGATTCCGCCGGAACCCTAATTTGAACAAGGAGTCGCTTTTTGTTACTTTTTCAGAGAATGAGAATGAACGAAAAGTGCTCTGCTGTTTGTATTATGTTTGTACCTGAGTGGATCAGGCTTTGCTTTGTAACATTTGGGCCAGGCTTGGCTTTATAAGCTGAAATAAAATTTACCCAATTTCAAAAATATATATATATATATAGTTTCAACACATGAATAATTTATACAATGCATGTATAATTCATACATCGCTCATATAACTTAAACAACACATGTACATGAGGTATACAACACGTATATAATTTATATTTCGCTTGTATAACTTATACAACACATGTCCATTCACATTTCAGTTTAGAAATATCACATTGGTTTTTCGCTTTGCTTAAAATCGTAGTGAGCTCAGAAAAATCCACGGACACTTCTAAAATGTGGAGTGTGTCGACACGGTCTCGATGTTTCCTGTTTCATCGAATTTCGTCAACATAGCAAAAAGATACGATTTTTCGAAGTTTGCAACACTTTCAAATGTTAAAATCAGTTCAAAATACTAAACCCGTTACCTCTCAGGAATTTGTTCAAAACTAGGGTCGCAATTTTCTGCAAATCCGTAGCATGTTGACACGATCGGAGTATATCACCTCGAAGAGGGGCGAGAGGCGCTCCAGCGCGAGGGGGTTTGACGCGGTTCGGTGGTCCGAGCTGATGGCGGCGGCGTGCTGAATTATCGGACTTTGGGGAGCTCGTTCTCCTCGATGGCGCAACAATAGGGGGTCTAACAGGTATTGATTTGAAGAGGAGGAGAGGGCTTCAAAAAGTTGAACTGGGTCGGGGTGAAAGGGTGAGTGGTTTAGCCGGAAAATGGTCGGGAAGGGGGTTCGCCGTCGATATCGTGTAACGGGTTTTCTTTTGAGATTTTTATAAAATTAAATTATGAAGGAATTTTTCTATTGGCCCGTGCTTTATTTAATTTTTAAAATAGTGTTTCTCCACACGAACACCAATTCAAAACCAACGACTGTCGCCTCTAGCTAAATACCCCCATTCTGAACACAATGGGATATGTTTCGTAGGCCCATTTGACTGTTAAGTCAGTTATTCTTCAAATTAAAATATAAAACATTCAATATTCGATTTGAACGTACATTTCAATTTGCCAGGGCCACAAACTGATTTCAAAAATTCCAGAAAAATAAATTTAGCTATGTTTTAATGCTATGGTCACAACAAATCTAGTTTCATTGAATTTTGAGACCGTTTGAAAAATGGCCATTTTTGGTCGATCCAATTTAACAGAAAGAACCGAAACACATTTTCTTTTTCCACGCTCACATATTAGCTTCAAAATTTATAGGATTAGAAACTTAGCAATAATTTGACATCCCGGATCCAACAAAAGTGGTTTCGTCGAATTCTGAGGTCGTTTGCAAAATGTCTATTTTCAAGGGCTATATATTCTCTATCGCGACCTTTCTGAAAATTCATTTGGCCATAACTTTTGATTCCTGCTATGAAACTTCGATTTTTAAGATTCATTAGAAAGATATTCATAAACAGATTTAAATATATTTGGTTTCACCAAAATCCTTTTTTTTTTTGCACCCGGTACAGTCAATCAAAGTTTGAATTCAAATTTTCAAACTGCCGCACCATTTCTAACTCTTTATTTTATTGAAATATTCTATTTCAATTGCTCAAATCTCTTTAAAATAACCAATTTAAATTTTTTAAATTGGCTCGTATTTTCCGGGTTGTTACAGTGAGGCTCGTGACGTAACGAAATACACAAAGCTATGCCTGAATAGGCTATGCTTTGTTCATCATCCACAAGGCTCTGCTTTTCAACAAAAGCCTCGATCAATTGCATCTTGGCATGTCACATTGACAGTCCATACCATGCGATCGATAACTACCAATATATAACCTTCGAGCTCGTGCGTCTCAAAGAAGGGTGTTTAGCAAGAGGATAAATCCTTCGCCACCTCAGAAATATATTAATAGAAACCAATTAAATTACATGGCATGAAATTCAATGTCGGACACGCATCCATTTACAAATCCGTTCTGGGTCTGAACGAAACCGGAGTCACCTAGGTGCTCGCGTATCCGGACGATCAACAAGTACGTCCAGACAACTACCACTTTAACCCTTTATTGGTAGCTAGTCAATGCCAGGCATCAGTAGTTATCCTTTCGACGTGAAGATCGCCGGTCTTCAATAGCCGTCTTTGATATCTTCGATTTAAAATCACCGTAAAATTATTTGAAATGAGTTGAACTTGGTCTTTTCAAATAATTTTTCGAATTATTATTACTTAAACCATTCAATATCGTTAATATTAATTTATAACGATTTATCGCTATTTTTACTTATTTAAAAATAGCTCAATATAATTAAACGATGCTTTAGGTCGAAGGACGGCCCTGGCGTTATTTTTACCAAAATTTGATTTACATACATCTTGAAATCTAGCCGTTGGATTTTGTTAAAGTTTATATCTCGGAAAGATCTTCCCAAAACGGTCCTAACGGTTCCAGTTTTGGGAAAATCCGATGGTTGGATCTTACGGTATAATCGTTTGAAGTTACGATTGCCGAAACGCGAACTACCGCGCGCGATTTGTTTAAATTTTAATTTATATTTATATATAAATATAAATTATTTGGTGATTTTAACTATTTCAACTGTCACAAACAAACCAAGTACAATCCATATTCATGTTAGAGATTTTATATATACGATTTTCATAATTCTTCTAACATGATAAAAATGATGATTTGAAATAAATCATATTTTTAATAACTAATTATTTCCAATGGTAACCAAATTATATTGAAAATATATTTTCTTAATGTTCGCATCTTTTTTTGAAACCAAATGACGAATACGACATGATTTTATTCTACTATTTGTATTGTATCCAAAGTAACAATAAACATCTTAACATTTAAATCTTTTCTTTTATTTCATATGAAATGTCAATAAATATGTTACTTTTAAATTCTATTCTTTTTTTATCTTTATTGACTCTAAAATGACAATAAAAATACAACTCTTTAATTCTAGCAATTACTAGATCTAAAATGTATAAAAATGTAACCTTTAAATACTAGCTTTTATTTACACCTAAAATGAATATAAAAATGCAACACTATAATCTATCCTTTTATTTACATCTAAAGTGTAAATAAAAATATAACTTTTTATTCTATGTTTTCATTTATATCAATATTGCAAATAAAAATGTAACCTTTTAATCTCTGTTCTTATTTACATCTAAAATGTAAACAAAATGTAGCTTTTATTATAATGTTTTTATTCGCATCTAAACTTGCAAACAAAAAATGCAACCTTTATTAAATGTTTTGTTTGCAACTAAATTTACAAAAAAAAATGGAACTTTAATTCTAATATTTTGTTTGCATCTAAAATTGTAAACAAAAATGTAACTTTAATTCTAATATTTTGTTTGCATCAAAAATTGTAAACAAAAATGTAATATTTTGTTTGCATCTAAAATTGTAAACAAAAATGTAACTTTAATTCTAATATTTTGTTTGCATCGAAAACCGTAAACAAAAGTGTAATTTTAATTCTAATGTTTTGTTTGCATCTAAAATTGCAAACAAAAGTGTAACTTTTCAAATCATGTTTTTAATTTGTTTCTAAAATACAAATAAAAATATAACCTTTTTAAAACTATGTTTTATTTGCATCAAGGAATGCAGATAAAAATTCAACTTCCAATTTCAACATTTTATTTGTATCAAAGAATGCAAATAAAAGTATAACTTTTTATTTCAATGCATATTTGCATCAAAGAATGCAAATAAAAGAATAACCTTTTAATTCAATGTATATTTGCATCAAAGAATGCAAATAAAAGAATAACTCTCTATTTCAATGTATATTTGCATCAAAGAATGCAAATAAAAGAATAACTTTTTAATTCAATGTATATTGACAAATCTTTTTCAACACAATTATATATTCCAAAATGATATATTTTCCATTGTATTGACAACTCTATTTCAATACAATTATATAATAAAGGGATATATTTTTCCTTTTTTTTTCTTTCAATTGTATTGACAACTCTATTTCAATACAATAATACAAGAAAGTGATAATTTTAATTGAATTGACAAACTAGTTCAATTCAATAAGATGACCCAAATGATTTTTTTTAATTGAATCAACAAATCAATTCAATAAAAATGACAACATAATATTTATATTGAATTGACAAACAAATTCAATTCAATTAAAATTGACAAAATAATATTTTATATTGAATTAATAAACTAATTCAATTCAATTAAAATTGACAAAATAATACTTTATATGGAATTGAAAAACTGATTCAATTCAATATAAAAAAAATGATAACATAATATATAACTAACACATATAGATCTATAATTATCCATCACCAAACAACAGATCAAACATCGTCCAAAATATCAGAACAAGGTAGATCTAAATCATAAACATGTGATCATCACATAGCAAATAAATTAATTAAATTAACTAAAAAAAGAAATCTCACAGTTGTGTTGCAAATTGGCCAAAATTTGAACTGCTCGGAATTCGATCTAGTCTGGACAGCAGCGTAGATCTCGGTTTCACGATCGTATAGGATCTGAAATCGTAAAATTTCGAGTCCAACTGAATGAGTTTTGATTTAATTTAGGTTGTAACATTTTTAAATTTAATAAATTAAAAAATTAACTAGGGTAGAACATCTTCTTCTTCTTCTTACAGACAACAGGCCGCCTACTTCCTCCTCTTGTTCAAATTTAGGTTTTAGGTTTACTCCAAATTCGATCAACTAGAAGGCAATTCAGGTTCACCACATCGTAGTGCTACAGGAGGCGCACCAAAAGACCCCAACCACCCTGAACTCGCACGTCTCTGGTAGGCTGGACGGCGGCTTCAATTCGGCGGGTTTGGAGCGGAAATACTCGGCGGCTGTTCAATTTTGGGTACTATTATCCGTATGGATGGAAAGAGAGTGAAAATCTCTTCAAAAAGGTCTAAAGAAGTAGGGGTTTTCGTTGAGTGGATTGGTCGAAATTAGTGGTGGAAGTCTAGAAAAAAATCGGCCATAGATGTGAAGGGGGCGGCGGATACAGTAGATGTTAGGGTTTGAAGGAGGTGAGGTGTATTTTATATTATTTTAATGTTAACTTTTGCAAATAAATCCAAAAGTTTTAAACCAATCCTTTTTCAGTCCAACCAGAGTTGGCCCTACCAATAGCCCCTGTTCCGGATCCAATGGGCTAGGTCTCGTCAGCCGAAACGACTGTCTACGGCCTGAAATATTTAATTTATTATTTGAACCATTTATTAAATTAATTTGATCATATATTTAAATCCACCGGGGCCACATACGAACTCAGAAAAATCCAAAAAAATTATTTATGGCTTTGTTTCGATGTTACGGTCCTAACAAAATAAATTTCGTCGCATTCTGAGACTGTTCAAAAAATGGCCATTTTCAAGTCGATCAGATTTGACTGAAATTGACAAACCACTTTCATTTGCCATACTCACATATTAATTCCAAAAATTCTGGAAAATTAAATGTGCCAATAATTCGACATTCCGGATCCAACAAAAGTGGTTTCGTCGAAAACGGAGGTCGTTTGAAAAATGGCCTTTTATACGGGCTATAAATTATACTATAGCGACCATTCCAAATATTCAACTGACCATAACTTTTGATTTCCGCTATGAAATTTCGATTTTTCGGATTCGTTGGAAAGATATTTTCAAACAGATTTAAATATTTTTGGTTTCATTAAAATCCATTAAATTTGAATCCGGTACATTCGGTCAAAGTACAGGTTTGACTTTTCAAACTACCGTACTATTTCTAATACCTTTAGAAATAAAAATGAATATATTCGCTCTAACTTCGATTAAAATAAATTTTTTAATCGTTATTATTTAAAATAAATTATTTTAACTATTCAAAATTCAATGAAATAGCCAAAATAAAAAATGTAAATTGGTTCGGATTTTTCGGGTTGTTACAATTGGGTTAAAGAACTAATGTTATTTAAAACACAGTTCACCATGAACCAAAAATTCAATCTCAATTCAATTCCAAATAAATATTAATTAATTGGTAGACTTCTCCAAATCTTAATTAAAAGATTTATTCTTTTCTTAACTGGGTTTAAGAACAATGTTAATGAAGACGCCATTCACGACAAACCCAAAATCAAATTTGACATTAAATAGAAGGCTCTGAATAAAAATGATATCGGCTTATATTCAACATAAAATTCAAAAAACCAACGGATATCGTATTGGGAATAACGATATCTTAATCTTCCAAATTCATCAAAAATATCCATATAATCATGGAATCCAATTATCGAAATATCCGAAGTTAATTTCCATTCCAAATCCATTACAATTTATTAGTTGGAAAATTATAGTTATTTTAAACCGCATTTACAAATCCATTTTACTATTTCTAAAAATAATTTGTTTTTTATTCTAGTTTTTAACTTGATCTTTTCGATAAAAATATATTTTTATCTTTTCAAAACTGGAATTTTTCATCCAAATTCTTTCCAAATCATTTATTATGATTTTGATAATTTTTCCATATTTTCAATAATTTTAGTATTGCCATTCCGATCGGTTTCCAATAACGGCCATAAAATTGCATCCATAGCGACCTTTTCTGAATTTGATTTGGACATATCTTAAAATCCGCCCGTTCTAATTTAAATCTCTTATATCCATTGGAAATCTCTTTTCGATACGAACTCAATGATTCTGGTTTTAGGAGAATCCGACGGTCGGATCTCCCATTACATCAATTTGAAGTTAGTGGTCGAAATTCGCGAATAATCGCTGCGCGGCACGTTCTATTTAGGCCATTATATATATATATATATATATATATATATATATAATCATTGATTTCCATTTAAATCGCATTTTATGAATTCATTTATAAATTCGTTTTAAATCAAAACTGAACATTCCTATATAAATTCGTTTTGAATTCATTTTAAAACGATTTCAATTTTCAAATTAAAATTGAATATTCCTTAATATATTCGTTTTAAATTCATTTTAAAACAATTTCAATTTTATTTCAATTTTCACATCAAAATTGAATATTCCTTAGTATATTCGTTTCAAATTCATTTTAAAACGATTTCAATTTTATTTCAATTTTCACATCAAAATTGAATATTCCTTAATATATTAGTTTTAAATTCATTTTAAAACGATTTCAATTTTATTTAAATTTTCAAATCAAAAATGAATATTCATTAATATATTCGTTTTAAATTCATTTTAAAACAATTTCAATTTCATTTCAATTTTCACATTAAAATTGAATATTCCTTATCAATAAAATATTAAAATGATAATATTTTCAAAATATCAAATTTTGAATTCACTTTTTGATATTCATTATAAAATGAATAAAATCGACAGAAAAACTCGTTCGTTTCAAAATGGTGTTTAACTACATAAGACGGATTCCCCCATATTTTCGTGTCCATCCAAAATAGGACATCAAAATCATATTTTGATTATTTACTGAATATTATTTAAAAATATTCCTTATTTTAAAATATTAGTTATTTTAAAATATTCTTTATTTATGAATCGGAATGCGAACCAATCAATTACCATATAATTTTTTTATATGGATTTCAAACATCACATGTATTTAACAATAATGATAAATAATCATCATACAGTCAATTCACATCCAGAGTGCAATTTACACTGTATAAGCGTTAAAATAAATAACGCTTATCATAGCCTGTTAACCCATCGACTGACATACAACAAAATATTGGGATTAGTGTATGTTAAATATCATCCCAATACCCGTGTGGGGTTTTCAAACAACAACAATCCATTTAAGTAAATTATTGATTAATAATTTTAACCTATTCAAATTTGGTCTGAATTATTTTTCTAATTAACCAATTTTCTATGTTTAAATTATAAATGGATATTTATATCTCACTTCAACAACAACAAAGTGTATCCATATTGTTTGGAATACGGGTGTCGTATATTCAAACAATGCTTCTTGTGCAGATGAGTCGTGAATAATTCATGTGTTGAACCTAAACAATGTCACACGCAATAAATAAAAATCAACACTGACAATTTCTATATATTTACAGTTATAAAATAAATTGCTGTACAAATATTTAGTGAGAGAATTCTCACATTGGGATTCACTCCATCATTCTTCATTTCTGAATTTTAGTTCTGTTTGGATGGGAATTTTCTTGAAATTCTAATTTTCTCCTTTTTTTGTTCTAGACTATTCCATGTGTAGTATTTTTTATCATGATCCTAACACAATTTGTTTTGTTGAATTCTGTGTTGGTTTGCAAAAGATATTATAGTTTGAATATTAATCACTTTTATAAACTTATTAATTAAATAATTAAGTTAAAAATTTCTTAACCCTCTTCTTCTTCAATTCGTTTTCAAGTGAGAAAACCCATCGTTCCGCCATCAAACCTTCACATCGCTCCTCCATAGGACGACTAGACCGAGATCAGAGCACCCCACACGATGCGCCACCAAGCCCCGCGCCACCCCTCCAACCCTCGACCAACTCGCACCCCCAAGCGCCAAAAAAACCGATCCTAAACCCGTTGACTTCCTCACCAAATTCGACCATCCTAGCAACCGTCAGGTGATCTCCACCGTTGGTCTGAGAGAGCTCGACGAGCTCTTCCTTTTGGAGTTAGGAGTTTTAGTTAGCGATGCGTTGATTGAAAGATCGGTAGAGAGAAAATTAGGAACGTTAATCAGCAATGGTTAAATTGGGGCGGCGTAGAATATAGAAATGAATTTAGGGTTTTCTGATTGGCCGAATATATATATATATATATATATATATATATATATATATATATTATTTTTAATAATTAATTCAAAAATTATCTCTATATGTTAAGAAACTCCAAACCAAACCCAACGACTGTCGCCCTTTGCTAAATACCCCCATTCCAGGCACAATGGGATATATTTCGTAAGCCAATTCGACTGTTTCAATCAGTTTTTCTCCAAATTAAAATATAAATCAATTTATATTGAATTTAAACGTACATTTTAATTCACCGGGGCCACATACTAACTCCAAAAATTCCAGAAAAATAAATCTAGCTATGTTTTGATGATACGGTCCTAACAAAACTAATTTCGTTGAATTTGGAGACCGTTTAAAAAATGCCCTTTTTCCAGTCGATTAAATTCAAACTGAAATTACCAAACACATTTAAATTCACCACGCTCACATATTAATTCCAAAAATTCTAAAAATTGGAATCTAGCAATAATTTGACACTCCAGATCCAACAGAAGTGGTTTCGTCGAAAACAGAGGTCGTTTGTAAAATGGTTATTTTAAGCGCTACATATTATATTAAAATATACATAAATTCCATAGTAACTATTTTAAATTTTAAACAGGGCATAACTTCCAATTTATAGTATGAAATCTTGATTTTTCACCTTCGTTAGAAAGATATAATTAAACGGATTCAAATATTTTTGGTTTTGCTGGAATCCGATTTATTTTGAATCTTATACATTCAATTGAAATTTAAAATCGAATTTTCAAACTACCACGCCATTTCAAGCTCGTTTTATAATTAAAATAAATTTATACATTCTAACTTCGATTTAAATAAATTTTTAGTTGTTATTATTTAAAATAAATCATTTTAAATATTCAGAATCCATTAAAATAGCTAAAATAAAAATTTTAAATTGGTTCTAAAATCCCAGGTTGTTACAATCTCCCCTACTTAAAATCTTTTCGTCCTTGAAAAGGAACGGAGCTGAAAGTTGTTTAACTAATCAACTCAACTTTCATTCTTCAACTTTTCAGTTTCTAAGAAGTTTCTAATTTCTCAAAAATTTGGTAAACACCCTAAACTTTTGAAAATTTCGCCATAACCTCCTTTGTATGGGGATACCTTTAAAACCACAACTAGCCTCACAGGGCCCTCATCAATCGAAAAGAAAAAGAAAAAGCCAATCGGCTCATAAAATCATCAAAACCCAATGAATATAATAAACATGTACCTATTTGTTGGGCATACAATTTTATTCCTCTTCTTATCATTCATGTTATGACCTGTCCATTATATACACATGCACATATATGCAAATCCAATCAATTTTCGATCTGGTTCAATATTTGACTTGATTTGGCTTAATTCAGCTTTCATTATCTTATTGGTTTTCTCAATCCAATATTTTATTAGTTAACTAATAATCACCCATCACAACCAACAATCAATTAGTTAGTTAACTTTTCAAACATATAACTTCAATATATACTCAAAATCATATTTTTAATGTCAAATCACAACAATAAACCCTATCTAAGTTTTGGTTCTCACACCAGTCATTTGGAAATATATAGATATCCCACTTTCGAAACTCGAAAATAAATACTGATGATAATGCATTAATCACCAGAATCATCTTCGGGCGACTAGAGTGTGATTCTATATCTATCTAGTATCCGAGGCTTCGAATATACATCTCATTAGGCATATACTCAAAATCTCCCTATACTAATTGTCCAAATTCAATTTAAAATAAAATATTCAAATACAAATAATTGATATAAAATTTTAAAACTAAATTTGAATGTAAAAATAACACTCTACACACCCGTTCTAGGATACTACTGATCCTATCTCTAACGAGCCATTCTTATAGGATGTTACTAATCCAATCTCTGATGAATTCTTTCATTTGGTTCAAATGTGCCTTGTTCTTGAGCTCTGTAAATCAAAGCTCTGATCCAGAATGTTACGACCCGAATTCGCTAGCCTCCGAGGAGACCGAAAAACACATATTGTAATGAGAACATGAAAAATCAGAACACAAACAACAAAACATTTCATTGCTTATTACAAAAATTACATCAGAGTACAAGCATATATCAGGGTACGAATAAATATTACACAGAAAAATATCAGAGATTAAAATACATATAAATAGCAACGGAAAAATAGTACACAACGCAACTGAAAGAGATACACGGATACAAAGCTTTCTGAATATAGCTCCAGCTGTAAACCAGGATCCTGTAAAATAGAAATCTGTAAAACCAAAACTACTAGCTGCCCATGTGGAAAATAGGGGCACCCAGAGTTTAGGTAGAAACAATAAACTCTGAGTCAGTCATGGGACTGGTGTGAGAACTCAAAACAGTTATTAACTTGATTTTATAAAGTTAGGTAAATCAAGGGACCACGCCGTATAACACGAAACGTGTTCACTCCCATGAATACCAGTGCATAAAAAACAGCCAATAATAGTTATATCTATCTACAATGCATCATAAGACATGCAAATCCTCAATCTACCCATTTAGGCTTAACCCCAAACATAGATTTTCGAAATCCAATTCACTTTACAGAAATTATTCCTTTGGACTTTATTTCCCAATTTTTTATTTCAAATCATTTGAAATACATAACTAGATTTCATATCAAAATAGATTTCACTTCAGGATCTCAAACCAAAATCTTTGGAAATATGAATTCGAAAACATCACAATGCATACAAACAAGTATGCAACCAAATATCGGGCTCCCCTTAGACAAGGCAAAGGGTACGCACCTCACCAACTCGATATATAAATGTGTGCCTCCCATTATGGAGCAGGCTACACTGATCACTCACCAATTAAGGCCTTAGGTCTCTCTCACCCATAATTTTAGTTGTCCGGGTCACTCGAATCATTAGCCACATAACAAATCATTTCATATCCCCAAGTAGGGAAAATCATTACATAACATAATAATCACATGTACTTTCCAAAATATAGTACTTTACATTAGCAATTCACACATATGATCGGTCACTATTAGTCACGTAACATTTGAGCTTGTACTTCTCAAAGAAGGGTGTTAAGCAAGAGAATAAATTCTTCGCCACCAAACAGATATATCATCAATAGCAACTAATCAGCTATCTGATGAAGTACAATGTCAAACTCATAATACATTTCGACAATATCGGGTTTAAGCCTCGAAATCCTATAAAACATTTTTATAAAACATTTCCTATCCAAAATCGGGAATACATTTCTTTTCATGCAAGAAAAATATCATTTTAAAATCATTCATTAAATTTGAAATGAACTCAACATCGCTAACACCTCATAGTCAAATCGTGAAGTGTTTCACAAGGCGTTAGCATACCAGTATTTCTACCCAGCCTAATGCTAAATGTAAAAGCATATTCTGCTCATAAACCGGTCGAGCATAATCAAAACAATCAATTAATCACAATCCATATCAACAACCAAGTGTATTTGGTTTATACCACATCTCATGTTCTGGTAAATTTAATCACCATTCATTCATTCAAATCTAATTAAAGATTTATTAAAACACTTCTTCTTTTTAATCTCAAAAATCATTACTTAATGATTATTCAACTTTTAGGAAAATTAATCCTGCCTTTAACTAGTTTTTTAAAAAAAATCAATGTCTTTTAAAAGAAAGTTCACGATAAACCCAAAATCATCTTCCATCAAAAGGGAATCTTCACGGAAATCACAACAGTATATAATCGATATAAATTTCCGTATCAGACTAATAATATAATTGGAATAGCGGCAAGGCCTTTTAAATTCCATTAATAGTAACGGTCTTCCTTTACAGAAGCTCATCTCGATTATTACCAAATCGAATTCCATTCGATTCCAATTTAATATTTTAAATTGGAAAACTTTACTTTGTAAAATTTCCATTAAATCTTAATAAAAAGATTTATAATTTCTAAATCATAACTTCACTGTTAGTTGGGTTAAAGAACTAATGTTATTTAAAACACAGTTCACCATAAACCAAAAAATCAATCTCAATTCAATTCCAATTAAATATTAATTAATTAGTAAACTTCCCCAAATCTTAATTAAAAGATTTATTCTTTTCTCAACTGGGTTTAAGAACAATGTTAATGAAGACACCATTCATGACAAACCCAAAATCCAATTTGATATTAAATACAAGGCACCGAATAAAAATAATATCGGCTTGTATTCAACATCAAATTCTGAAACCAACGGATATCGTATTGGGAATAACGGTATCTATATCTTCCATATTCCTCAATAATACCCGTATAATCACGGAATCCAATTATCGAAATATCCGACGATAATTTCCATTCCAGCTCCATTCCAATTTATTAGTTGGAAAATTCTAGTTATTTTAAACCCCATTTACAAATCCATTTTATTATTTTTAATAATAATTGGATTTTTATTCTAGTTTTTAACTAGTTTTTCCGATAAAAATATATTTTTATCTTTTCAAAACTGGAATTTTTCATCTAAATTCTTTCCAAATCATTTATTATGCTTTTTGATAATTTTTCCATATTTTTAATAATTTTAATATCGCCATTTCGGTCGGTTTCCAATAACGGCCACCGAATTGCATCCATAACGACCTTTTCTTAATTTGATTTGGATATTTCTTAAAATCCAACCATTTAAATTAAAATCTCTTATATCCGTTGGAAAGTTCTTTTCGATACGAACCCAACAGTTCCAGTTTTAGGAGAATCTGAAGTTTGGATCTCCCATTACATCAATTCATTTAAATCATATTTTATGAATTCGTTTATAAATTCGTTTTAAATCAAAACTGAACATTCGTTTTAAATTCATTTTAAAACGATTTCAATTTCATTTCAATTTTCAAATCAAATTTGAATATTTCTTAATATATTAGATTTAAATTCATTTTAAAACGGTTTCAATTTTATCTAAATTTTCAAATCAAAATTGAATATTCGTTTTAAATTCATTTTAAAACAATTTCAATTTCATTACAATTTTCACATCAAAATTGAATACTCCTTATCATTATATTATTAAAATGATAATATTTTCAAAATATCAGATTTAAATTCACTTTTTGATATTCATTATAAAATGAATAAAATCGACAGAAAAACTCGTTCGTGTCAAAATGGCATTTAACTACTACTTAACCCGGCTTCCATATCCCAATATTTTCGTGTCCATCCAAAATCGGACATCAAAATCAAATTTTGATTATTTGCTGAATATTATTTCAAAATATTCCTTATTTTAAAATATTAGTTATTTTTAAAATATTCTTTATTTCTTAATCGAAATGCGACCCAATCAATTACCCTGCAATTTTATTTATATGGATTTCATACATCACATGTATTCAACAATAATGATAAATAATCATCAAACAGTCAATTCACATCCAGAGTGCAATTTACACTGTATAAGCGTTAAAATAAATAAATAACGCTTATCACAGCCTGTCAACCCATCGACTGACATACAACTAAATATTGGGATTAGTGTGTGTCAAATATCATCCCAATACCTGAGCGGGGTTTTCAAATAACAACAATCCATTTAAATAAATTATTGATTAATAATTTTAACCAATTCAAATTCGGTTTGAATTATTTTTCTAATTAACCAAGTTTCACTGTTAATTATAAATGGATATTTATATCTCACTTCAACAACAACAAAGTGTATCCATATTGTTTGAAATACGAGTGTCGTATATTCAAACAATGCTTCTTGTGAAGATGAGTCGTGAATAGTTCATGTGTTGAACCCAAACAATGTCACATACAACAGATAAAAATCAACATTGGCAATTTCTATACATTTACAGTAATAAAATAAATTGATGTACAAATATTTTAGTGAGAGAATTCTCACATTGGGATCCACTCTGCCATTCTTCATTTCTGAATTTCAGTTCTGTTTGGATTTGAATTTGCTTGAAATTCTAATTTGCTCCTTTTCTGTTATGGACTGTTCCATGGTGTAGTATTTTTTATCACGATCCTAACGCAATTCATTTCATTGAATTCTGTGTTGGTTTGCCAAAGATATTATAGTTTTAATATTAATCACTTTTACAAACTAATTAAATAATTAAGTTAAAATTTTCTTAACCCTCTTCTTATTCGATTCGTTTTCAGGAGAGAAAACCCATCGTTCCACCATCAAACCTTCACATCACTCCTCCACCAGTCAACTGGACCTAGAACTGAGCACCCCCCATGATGCACCACCAAGCCCCGCGCCACCCCTCCAACCCTCGGCCAACTCGCACCCCCAGGCACCACAAAAACCACTCCTAAACCCATTGACTTCCTCACCAAATTTCGACCGTCAGGCGATCTCCACCGTTGGTTTGAGAGAGCTCGACGAGCTCTTCCTTTTGGAGTTAGAAGTTTTAGTTATCGATGCATGGATTGAAAGATCGATGGAGAGAAAATTTGGAACGTTAATCGCCATTAGTTAAATTGGGGCGGCGCAGAATATAGAAATGAATTTAGGTTTTCTGATTGGCTGAATATATATACACATATATATATATTAATAATTAATTCAAAGGGTGCGTTTTTTACATGTCCCTATTAACTTTCAAAATAGAAAAAAAAAACCGTTGATAAAAAGAACGTGAGATACATCCCTATTTTTGAATTTCCGCTCAAAAAATACCGGAAATAACCTTACGAACGAAAAAAAGTCCAACAACGACTCAATCAATTAAGCAGTCTTATTAAGTAGGATCCGCATCCTACTTTATTGCTTTCGCCTGCTGCATTATTTCTTTCGCCTCCTTTAGTTTTGAACAAAAATAAAAGCGGCAGCCAATAAAAAAAATATTCTAAAATCTTAAAATAATCGCAGCAGTCCACGGAAATTGGAAAAAAAAAAGTTGCATATATATATATGCAAATTTTGCCAATAGTTGCATACTTATATGCAATATTTGCATAAAAGAAATTAAGCAAATGTTTTGCCTGCAGATTTGTTGCACATATGTGTGCATGTTTTCACATTATTTGAACAGTCGAACGCAAATAAAAATGAACTGAATTTCACGGTTTTGAATTTGTGCAAAGATATTTATGTAGTTTCTAGACTGAATTTCTGGGGAGTTTTATGTACTGAATTAATTTCTTCTGATTTTAATTGATATTATGAAATTTTTCTTACTTGTATACAGTTATTCTTAATAATTGCATATTTATTTGCAAATATTATGAAATATTTAAAATATATGCATATTTGTATGCATATATCTAGAATATATGCATACATATATGCAACTTTCCTGGATATAACCAAATATATATGCACGAGTTCTAACAAAAGTTGCATACATATATGCTCATATTAACAATATTTGCATATTCTGAAACACGTATTAAGAACATAAGATCAAAAAAGATGAAAAAATAAGTAAACATAAGAGAAATTACAATTTGTAGAAACCACATTAGAAAAAATAACTACAAACATATAGACGTACAGTTTAGAAAAATAACAATAATATCTGCATATTTATATGCAAGTTTTCTAGATATATGCATACAAATATACATATATTTTATATTCTGGTATTTCCTGCATGTTTGATATAAAGTTCCATACAGATATGCATATTTCAAGAGTAGATGCATATTTGAATGCAACTTTTTAACATAAATGCTAAAAACAAATATTTAAAAAATATGCATATTTGTATGCATATATCTAGCATATATGCATACATATACGCAACTTTCCTGGATATAATCAAACATATATCCACGAGTTCTAACAAAAGTTGCATACATATATGCTCATATTAACAATATTTGCATATTCTGAAACACGTATTAAGAACATAAGATTAAAAAAATGAAAAAATGACACATACGACTGTATGATCCAAAAAAACAAAAAAAAATATACAAAAATTGCATTAATTCCACGATAAAAGAATTCTCCACCTTCACAAATCTTGCATTCACATCTCCTCACTATTACATCATCGACTACTGCTCAAAAATTGCGACTTTCTGGAGCAATCTCCATACACGATAACCAGAAAAATTGCAACCACCAACTTCCCAAAACTTCCATTGCGACTCATCATTGAACCAGTCGTAATTATCTTAATCCCTGCAAATTTCAATCGCTGCTTCTCTCTGCCAATGATCAACCCTAGATCTGACTAAACGGAAGGCGTCAATCCATCGAATAAATCTACGTTCGATATAATTAACGCACCCAAAAGTGAAAATTGATGACGGCACAGCCATTGAGAACGGAATATAGGTTTCTTGAAAAAAAAAGGTTAATTACGTAATGAGATCCAACCTAGGTAATTACGGCGTGAATTAAGAAAAGGGGCAGTTTTGTAAAAATATTAGCCGCTGTTTAAAAATAGGGATGTAATTTATATGTTTTGAAACAGGAGGATGTGAGCCTAATTAAGTTTTATTTTAAGAATGTGACACTAATTTTCACTAATTCAAAATTATCTCTATATGTTAACGAACTCCAAATCATATCCAACGACTGTTGCCTCTAGCAAAATACCTCCATTCCGGACACAATGGAATATGTTTCATAAGCCAATTCGTCTGTTTCAATCAGTTTTTCTCAAATTAAAATATAAATCAATTTATATTGAATTTAAACGTACATTCTAATTCACCAGGGCCACATACTGACTCCAAAAATTCCAGAAAAATAAATCTAGCTATGTTTTGATGATACGGTCCTAAAAAAACTAATTTCGTTGAATTTGTAGACCATTTAAAAAATGCCCTTTTTCCAATCGATTAAATTCAAACTGAAATTACCAAACACATTTAAATTCACCACGCTCACGTATTAATTCCAAAAATTCTGAAAATTGGAATCTAGCAATAATTTGACATTCTAGATCCAACAAAAGAGGTTTCGTCGAAAACAGAGGTCATTTGTAAAATTGCTATTTTTAAGGGCTATATATTATATTAAAATATATATAAATTCCATAGCGACTATTTTAAAATTTAATCTGGACATAACTTTCAATTTATATTAATAAATTTGGATTTTTAACCTTCGTTAGAAAGATATAATTAAACAGATTCAAATATTTCTGGTTTTACTGAAATCCGATTTATGTTGAATCTTATACATTCAATTGAAATTTAAAATCGAATTTTCAAACTACTATGCCATTTCAAGCTCATTTTATAATTAAAATAAATTTATATGTTCTAACTTCAATCTAAATAAATTTTTAGTCATTATTATTTAAAATAAATCATTTTAAATATTCAAAATCCATCAAAATAGCTAAAATAAAAAATTTAAATTGGTTCTGAAATTTTGGATTGTTACAATCACCTTTGGACTTGACTTTGTTTACGACAACTATATATCGATGTTATTGTTCACTAGTCTTTTACAGGAAAAATGAGAAGAATATCATCTAAATACTCGAAGATTCGACAAGATGATATGTTGATGTAGTTATTATGAAATCGAGTCAGTACTTAGATGGTAATTACTGTTAAAATATCTCCTTTAAGTGTGTGTGTGTATATATATATATTATATAAATTCTATTTTTTTATAAAGATTGAAAAGTTATGTGCAGAAGTGTGCATCATACGTCTAAACTGGAATTCAGACGTCTAAATGTTGAATATACAATAATTTGACTTTGGATATTCAGACATCTGAAATTCCAATTTAGACATCTAAATAGGCAATTTTGTGCACATGTCCATTCATTTTAAATTATAGCCATTTTTCAGAAGGATGAATTGAAATTTCAGAAGGTTGAATTGAAAGGTTGCGACTTTTTAAAGAGTCATAACTCTTTATTCCAAGAGTTATGACTATATTTTTAATCAAACCGTTTTATGAATGATTGCAACATTTATTTATTATAAATACACTTCAGAATCATTTGTTTCAATCACCGAACTTTCTTGAATTATCTATTCTCTGATTCTGAACTATTTTTGATTCTAAATCACTTGTGCTCTCAAATATTCAATACTGCGTGATTATAAATCACTTTCCTTCTCTATTCTTCACTTGCTTTCAAATATATATACAAAGGAGAAGATTATAGGATAGATGTACTCAAACTATGACTTGTTAGTGTTATTTAGAACACGTACTCGGTCAAAACAATATTTTGTATTTGTTGAAGTCCAGTTCTGCTGCTCAGGTAAGAAGTCATCTTCGTCTGCTGAGGCAAAATGTAACGACCCGTATTTTGGCCGTCAAATATTTAATTTAATTTATTATTTTAAATATTATATTTGGAGTATTTATAGATTTTATTATTTAACTTTTTATTTAAAATGAAGTTGAACGTTAATTTATTTATAATATAAAACGAGATCGAAATCGCGCGGTAGTTCGTAATACGGAGTTTTGAACTTCAACTCGATATACAGGATCTGATATAAGTCGGATTTCTGTGAAATAGGAAACGTTAGAACCGTATTGATGGTAATTTTCATATGGAAGAGAAAATTCTAGATTTCGTGTTATAGTTTGTTAATTATGGCCAAATCAAAATTTGAAATAGTCGCTTTGGAAAATCGTTATTAAAATATACGCGTTAAAATAGCCGCTTTGCAAACGAACTCCGATTTCGACGAAATCAGTTTCATTGGAACCGTATCGTTAAATTATTGTACGGTGTTGAATGGCGTGGCAAACCGATGTCGTATGTTACCACGCTAGCCGTAAACACCTGTTCAATTTCTATAGCGTGTAATTAATTTAATAAAGGGTTATTTGGATATAACTTGAACAGACGATCGAATTAGGCCGCGAAACCAATTTCGTTGAGTTTGTATCGTTGATTAGAGTCAAGATAGGTCTATAGTTTGTTATTTTTGGAGACCGTGTAATTTGGTGTCCAAAATGGCATTGCGGTGTGCGTGAAAAATAGCCTACCGGGGAAACAGTCTCAAAATGCGACGAAACTGGTGTCATTGGGCTCGTATTAAAGAATTATTATAGGATTTCAATGTTTCAAGTTGATTTGATTTATCTAGTGATCGTGGAAAAATTAAATGTGTGTTTATTTCAGGTTTTGTAAAGGAAATTTTTTCATACGACCTCGGATTTTGACGAAACTTGTCCCATTGGGTCTGGAATATATTTTTATACCAAGATTAGCTTTTTTATCTGAAGACAGAAGTCATTTGTAGTGGTTTTACCGCGTTACTTTACTGCGAAATTTCATTAATAATTTAATAATAATTTCTGTACTCTATATATATCATTCCCAAACCCTTCTCTCGGTCAAGAGGTATTTTCTGGTCAACTGCAAATAGGAGCCGCCATTTTAAACAAACGAACGGATAAAAATATTCAATCCTTCCTTCCGTCCGTCCCCCACATTCACACAAAATTGAACGAGCTTCCAGCTGCAACTTCGACAAGCATGGAGAGGCCTTGGTATTGACCGGTCGTGATGGGGTTTAGACGTATGTGCTTATCGGAATTGGGGGCTTAAGTCGTGGTGGTTGGAAGCCGATCTAGAGCGAGGGAAGGCATTGAGTTGCCTAGGACTTTGGGGAGGAGTTGGCGACGCTGATCTGCAGCGCCTGGTGGTTTCGGATGGGCCGATGGGGGTTGAAAATGAGGATCGGTGGTTTCTCTTCGGGTGACAACGTGGAAGGTGGTTCATGCGAGAGTCTAGAGTGAATGGTGAAGACAACAATCGGACCAGTTTTCCCCTACACCCATCAGACCAAGGGTTCAAGAACCTTGGGGCAGAAATCGAACAGGAAAGGAGAAACTAATCGGCCCCGATGCTTTATATGTTGAACGTAAATGTTAAAAAGAGGAGGGAACCGCATGTTAAAGAAGAACAGTAACGAACCTATATCCTGAAATTTGATATTAAGATTAATAATTAAATGTTAATTAGTGATTATATTTTTTTAATATAGCATGATGGTTTGGACAGAAATGAAGTTCTGGAGCCTTGTTTGGAGCAACGCAGAAAACGTACTACATGAGATAAGGAGAAGGAACCGTCCTAACCACTTGAACTTACAAACGTAATTAGTTAAAACTACAATTAGTTTAATTTAAATAATAGTTAAGGATTAATTATATAATTAAATTATATTAACTTCAACCCTTAATAAATTATTTATATTTGATCAGAATCGGACAAACCGTACACCGTTGGAATGGGTGTGACGAGCACCACGCCATGGAACGGGATTGGATAGAAGCGAAGAAAACTGGAATTTACAGTTAAAATTAAACGACTGTTTAATTTAACAGTAACCAAATGTTTTAGAATAATCAAAACAAGGTGAGTTAAACTCACTCAGTTTTCCCCATTTATATTTTATATAAATTGGGTTTTTATTTTGTGTGCTTTGTTTGCTGATAGTTGACTGTTTTCTAGTTATATATTTGTTTGCTGATTTAACTGATGAAATTAAACTGTTGTTTAATTTCAGTGAAATACCAGATCGTTATTTAACGATTGGATCCATTAAAGGTAACTTACCTTATTGGTCGCGTTTATTTATAAACGTGTTTAATTATTGAATTGTATGAACTGTTTTGTTGATTTTTTGATGTTATGCAGTCGTATCTGCTATATAGAAATTATCAGCTAAATGGAATTGTTTGACCTGGTCTGTGATAACCGTTTTAAATACAAGGAAGAATAGGTTGGAGGGATCCAACCGGATTCCTCAAATATATTATTTATTTTCAGATTATCATATATGAACTTTTATGATTAGGTTATTGATTTTAGTAGTGATCATTGACTGAAAAATCAACATGTGTTGTTTTTTAACCAATGGGCTATATTGGTTGAGTAATCGGCAGTAAATGGCCTAAAGTAAATTGTTTTGTTTATACTGATTCACCGTCAGGTGAGTCGATAGAACTGAAGTTATAAAATTAAATTTTTATAACTAAAGAAAGATTTTGAAATATATATTTTTGAATAAAACTTGTTTAAAGGGAAATAAATACGTATGTTTATAATTAAGTGCAAATTGATTTTATGAAGTCAAATCTGATGTTAATCAGATTTGTAAATGTGGGAATAAGGAAGTTAACCTAACGGTTAAATTTGAATAATAGTTTTGTTGAGAAACAATTAAATGGAATTGTGTATTTAAATTAATTAATTTAAAGGGAGAATAAATTGGGATCGGTTAATGATATAACCGTGTTTGGAGTTGACTAAGTCAACCGTCTTAACTGAAGTTGATTATTAAATTTGCTTGTTTTAAATTGATCTAATAAAATGGTTTAAAGAATATTGTTTAATTTTATTTAAAAAGGGAAATTTACTATTTATTTTAGTAAATAAAGAAATTAATTATAGAAGTAGTTAATAATCGAAGTAAATTGTTATTTTAATTAATAATAGTTTAGGGAATTTCTTATAAATGGAAATTCATTTGAAAAGTATTTAAAGTTGAAATGAAATCCAATTGAATGGTGAAAGGAGTTTATGAACAGGTTTTGTTTAAAACCTGAGTTTTATAACTGTTAGATCACCCAAGTTGTTCTATTATGCCGAGATTAATATCAGAAAAAATGCAAGAAAAAACAGGAAAGACACGAGATTTATAGTGGTTCGGCGTTAACGAGCCTACGTCCACTTTACATCTATGATTATACTTAAATTTCAAGTACAATCGATGATTTATCCCTCAACCTCACTTTTACAATGTTGACTCACTCAATAAATTCGAGACAACTCTGAATAATAATAATAATAGAGATGTAATAATGGTGGAGTCAGAACTTAGAATTGCCAAAAAGATCCTGAAAAATGCCAAGTCTGGGGCTATTTATAGCTGATATTTGCAAACGGATCGCGGTCATAGATGGGACAAATCTTTAGAATCTAGGACTGGTTCGTAGCTTGAGGAAGAAATGGTCAATATGACAGTTACAGACAGGTGTCGTGAGATCCTGCATTCTCGAATCGTGATGGACTTGGTCATAACCTTCACCGCGTCTTCTGGGCTCGGATCGGGTCACATATGAGTAGACGGGTCGGATCGCGTAGGAAAGGACGGGTCGGATTGGAATGACGGGGGCGATCGCGATCGTGGTAAGATGGGGCGATCCGATCGGGTCTTCGAAGGTCACAGGTGTGAAATTTCATATTTTCTTCGTGTGTGCGGACCTTGGTGGCTTGGTCAAAAAGCTAGCCAACATTTTGCCCCCTCGAAGTATGTTTTATCAGAGATGGAACATGCTTCGAAATTACTAAGATGTCTTTTCATGAAGTGATGCAAATCAGTGGTCATAACTATTTGAAATGCCGTACTGCTTCAAAAGGTTACGTCCTTTGGCTGGTATAAGTATCGGGTTAAACCATCAACCATTTCTTTGTTCATCGAATAGTTGTCACCTATGGAGTTTTTTGGGATATCGTTATCAAGGCTCCAAGTAATTCTTCAATTTTTTATGAGTACTTTCACTATTTTCATCTACCGGTTGCACTCGAGTCTGGGTCATCGGACATTACCACGGTCTGTGAATACAACCTCCATCACGAGTCGATGGTCAAGCGGGTTTCGTTAAGACAACTCTTTTGGTTTCAGCTACAGGCCTTTAGCGAAACGGGCCATACCATGAGTCGAAGTGGGCCCCTATTCACGGCCCGTTCGTTTCAAATAAAACAAAAAAGAGGAGATGAATGGTCGCCGCTTTTTCTATAAAAACTGAGCCCTCTTCCTCCTTTTCCCTTCTTCTTCTTCTTGCTGCCGCCGCCCATCCTTCTAGTTAAAACCCTAATTTCGACCCTTATCAAAAACCAAGAATTAATTAGAAGGTAATGGCATGAAGTTTATTTTCTATTTCATGTTGAATTCTCTTTTATTTCCGCTGAGTTTCCAGCGATTTGGCGATGGCAATAATAAGGGCACTGGATTTAAACGATGGTCATGGGTTTAATTTCATGGGTTCAAAGATGGAGAGGAGGAAGAAGAAGGAGCAGGTCGGGCTGGTTCATGGTGATGGTGAGGGAATGGTTCATGAGGGTAGTAGATGGAAGGATTAGGGTTTGGATAGCGAGCCGGGTCGTGGTAATGAGTGGGTCAATGGCTCACGAGAGTATAGGGAAAGGTGGATCGCGAGAGGTTATCACGATCCGTACCAGTTTCCACGATCCGATGCTATTCCATGAGCTGGTGCTTTGCTGCGAGCCCACACCTGTTTCACGATCCGACGATGCATCACGATCCCTACCTGTCCCACGAGCCAGTTCGATGAACAATCCGATGCACATGTTGACCAAATAATGCAATGCAACTCTGATAAATCAATGGACAATTAGGCTAGAACCCTCGAGACAAACTTCTTGGACTAATCAACAACAGGACTTAACATCATATTCATTGAACTTATCCAATTTTCTTCGTGGCTTTATTTTTCCGCATCATACACACTTGCACTCACACGCACTTGCACTTACACACAAGCACTTGCACTTACACACACGGGGAATGGGTAACTTGTGTTCTAATTTTTACTTGCGGAAAAACAAGTGACTGAGACATCGAATGAGAGTACCGAATCAGAGGCATTAATAAATCATAACCCTTATGTGCTTTCCTCTGATTCAAATAAGGAAAATTCGATCCTGATTATGAGACAGGCATCGATATAGAGTCAGCAACTTCTGAGAGCACGTCCCTTGAAAATGATGATGATCGAGCTCCTGATGAGATTCCGGGTGCTAAGGAAATAGAGAAGTTCACTGATTCTTTACCTTCTAAGTTGGACGATATAAAACTTAAGAAAATATGTTTAAGACACGGGATTCCCTGGGATGATGTGAAACTTCCATAAGGCGAGGACAGACCTCATTCTGCCCCAGAGAGGTACATGACCATTAGTCGACTCATGTGTTGGTTGGGGGCTATTCCTCCTTTTCCTCCATTTGTTGTTGATCTCTTGAGACAGTTACAGATTGCCCCCATATAACTCCACCCGAATGCCTATGCATCTTTGTATACTCTGTACATTTCTTATATGGAGGTTCTGCAAACCAAACTTACTCTTAAAGAATTGAAGTTATATTACCACTTCAAACATCGTTCTGTAGGGGCTCCCAATTTCTCTTTCTTTGAATCGGTCGCCAATAAAAAAGTTGTGACGGATGGTTATAGTAATATAGGGGATGTCAAATCTGACTGGTTCTATATAAAACACCAAGCCGGATGCGCGAGGAGGTGGCTACAAGCGAGTATGTTTCCAACATTTCTGTGTTTAATTCGAATGCATAATTTTAGTGCTAAAGAATTACTTTGTTCCATACAGATCACAACTTTGATAGAACAAAAGGACCGATATACGAAGACCGAATGTCCCGCCTCCTCAAGAGTAACTCAGATTTCTTAAGAATTAAGAAATGTATCACCGACGAGAACCTTCACAAACACCGTCTGTTAGACATAAGGTTCGGACTTGGAGCGGGCGGCAAACCGTACAAGTATATACCCCCGGCTGAAGGAGAAGGAACTTCTCAAGCTGTAAAGATGACTACTCTTCGCAAGAGTCCTTCGCCGATGATTAATCAGGATGATGAAGATTTAAATGTGTATAAAGGAGATGAGGGACGAGCTGATGAATCAAAGGAGGTTCCAACCTCCGAGGGGTAGTCTCCCTTAAGAACTTCATCACCAGTTGAGTCTGTCGCCCAAGACGAATTAACGGAGGAACAGATTCTTGGGGAATTAAATAAAATTCCTTTTCCAGATGATATTTATACTCAAGAAGATCTTGGAGGGGAACCAATTTTTCTCATCTCTGAAAAGACGGGTGCCCCAGTTGGAGAAAAAGAAGTCACTCAAACGAGCTTAACTTCGCGCCCCGGTCCGTTTAAAAAGGGGATTTCACGGGATGCACAAAACACATGCACCATTTATCATAACACTCTTTTGCTACCGTGGTTCATAGTTCTAATACGCACTTGTTTCCTTTGCAGGAAAAATATCTCGCAAACGGTCTTATTCTTACCGTTCCCTTCGCGAGGGCACACCAAGCCTCCTTCCAGATCCTGAGCACACTCGTAGCGATAGTCGGGGAAGGGATAGTCGTCGTCGCCGGGATTCCCATCAATCTTATTTTGCACGACCTCGATCTCCACTGAAGCAAGGTTATGGAAAGCCACATAGTCGTCCATTTCCACCAACTGGGGGAAAGCAACTTCCTAGAGATTTAACTCCTCCAAAAAGCACTCCTTCTCACTCCCAATCTTCTAAAAAACACCCCGAGTCAGAGGACAAAAACAAAGATGAGGGCAGGATTATATAGAAGGGAAAGACAGTTCCTACTTCCTCTAGTGAGCGCGGCTTGGATACTACTACTGCAAGGGATGTTTCCCCCAATTCTGAGATTATGGCCAGGTTAGAGCGCTTACGAAAACATTTTCCTGATATTTACTTTGAGAGGATGGTGTTCGTCCCAGATCTTGAACCGGTCCCCGAGGATTGGGACACAGAGGTGATAGGGTGCATATGCCATGCGGCTAAACAATATAGGGTAATGAAGAAGCATGCTGCTACACACTCTACTATCATCCGCCAAAAGGAGACGGACGCAGCCAGGGCCAGAGTAAAGATTGATAATGATGCTAAGGCAAGGTGCATAATGGAAAAAGAACTAGAGGATGCACAGGCCCAACTGGCTTTAGCTCGGCGAGACATAGAGAATTACAGGTCCGAGTTGGAGAGTTCTAGGGAGCGTTTTCGTAACAAGCTTGACTTAAATAGCCAGGAACGGGTGGCCCTGAGGAAGGAAGTAGAGGATCTCAGGGCGGTTAACACTGAACTGAAGACAGTACAGGATCGCTTTTATGCTGAGAAAGAGGCTTGGGAGAAAGAGAGGGCGAGCTTAAAAGATGACCTTGCCCTCGCCAAGAAGGAGAAGGAGGTTTTAAATGATCAACTTGCTCAAGTTGAGGAGCGTGCAGCTCTCGCCGAAAGCAATGCCAATAGCACTCTTGAGTCAGCAGCTGCTGCGGCCGATAAGCTTACCAAAAGAGAGAAAGACATAAATAGTTTTAAGGAACTGTTGTTCGATTTCTTTGGTCAAGTTATCAAGAATTGAGACTTCTCTTTGATTCTAGACTACCATGTTACCTTGGCCAATGTATGGGACGCAATTGTCGAGGGCGAGAAGTGGCGACTGGGGGTCGACGATATTGATGAACGCCAGCTGATGCAGACCTTTCTCAGAGGTGAAGAACCTGAGGCTTTGGAGGAAGGTAGACGCCTTATCCACGAGGAAATGGAGAGGGAGAAGAGTAGGCTCAAGGGCAAGGATAAGGTTGGCGAAAGTTCAAGCTCGGTGGTAGAGCCCAAAACCTCTGAAGTTGAGGGATATAACCCCGATGATCCGTTGATCCCCTTGGCCCCAACTCCTCCAAATATCGGGACCACCAGTACAAATCTGGGAGATGAATCAGCTGAAGGTATCTCCATATTCTCTCCACAGTTCATTAAGGCAATTGTAACTTGTCGTCGTCTCACGGGACAGACAAATGACATGGCCACATCTCCTCTCGATTCACTAACCTTTGCTTCTAACGGTGTAGGTACCAAAGTGGTTGAAAAGGGTGCAGAGGAGAAGGCATTGGCTGAGAAGGTTGATGTCCCTCCGGGCTCTGGTATTGAAGTTTCTGAGGTCTTAAAGAAAACCGAGGGCTCAACAAGTGATAGAGTTACGGTAGCACCCATGGAGTCTAGCACTGGCGCTCCTACAGACGCCGAGATCATTTCTGCTTTGCATGACACAGATGGCGGAGATGGAGATGAAGAAGAGGAGGTAGAAATCATTGACGAAGCCAAGGGTGATGATAGAGAAACCTTGGCCGACATACAGGCTAGGAAGGAGAAGTAGTTGGCTCTTAAGAGGGAGGAACAGAATTATTTGTTCGTGACCCCTATTTATGAAATCGACCTTAAGACTGGGTTCGTTATAAGATTCTCTTCTAAATCGATAACTTCACATCTTGCCTCCGAACCTTCCAGTCCTCCTCCAGAGCCTCTTATCGATAAAAGGAAGAGGAAGAAGAGTGACTGTAAAGTCTCGTATTTTCTGGTCGATTATTTGAAATATTTTATTTATTTAAAATATTGATTTTAGTTAAATAATCGATTTTGATCATTTTAATTTGAATATTTAAATTATATTGATAATATAATAATAATTTATTTTCGGCATATTTAGAAAATGTCGAATTTGCCGTATAACTTGAACGGGCGATTTAAAATGGTTCGATATCGTTTTTATTGAAATTTTCATGGCGATTTCGTTTATAAACGACGTTATAATGTTTAGTTTATAATTTAATTAAATAACGAGCTGCAGCGGCGTGGTAGTTCGCGATTTGGCGTTTTGAACTTCAATTGGTCATACCGGGTTCAAAATAAGTCGGATTTCCTCGAAACAAGAAATGACGGGACCGGTTTGACGATATCTTTCCAATGGCAGAGAAAAATCCAGTTTTCGTGTTGTAGATTTTATTTTATGT
The DNA here is from genome assembly GCA_030737875.1 of Allium sativum. NCBI lineage: Eukaryota > Viridiplantae > Streptophyta > Magnoliopsida > Asparagales > Amaryllidaceae > Allium > Allium sativum. The sequence continues at coordinate 623,659,148 of CM060910.1, forward strand.
CCAAATCAAATTTTGAAAAGGTCGCTATGGAATTTCCTTTATATATATAGCACTATATTTATATAGCATAAAGGGTTTTTAAATATTTTAAATATCGATTTGGCTTGTAATTCAACCCGGGGCATTTTATTGTGGTAGTATACGATATTCTGGTCATGTATGGCTAGTTTCAATATTTTAATATTATTATATTGAAGTATTTTAAAATTGGTTTATTTTATTTGAATTGGCCAGTTATAAAAGGGACATTTTTCAAACGACCTCTGTTTTCAACGAAACAAATTTTATTGGGACCGCAACAGTAAATTATTGCCAGATTTCAAGTTACACGCAAAACGGTGTTATTCTGTGAATGTGGCAAAATAAAATACAAATAAAAAATGACCATTTGGACGTGTACGAGCGCTATTTGAGCAAACGATCTCGGAATTCGACGAAACAAGTTTCATTAGGACCGTATCGTTAAAATATACTATGCCGTCCAGTCGCATCTCTAACGGGGTTTGTATGTGAGCGTAGCAGCGAATAAACGATGTTTAAAATAGCGATAGGTATGAAATAAAAATCGTTAGTCATCATCATATGTCACGTCGACTTAAAATATTAATATTCACAACTAAATAAACTCAAGAATATCAGAAAAAATTCAGCTAAGCCTCATTTTCTTTATGTAATTTAGCAAAAAAGTCCCTAAACACAAAATAAATTAATTCTCTCAATCCGTGAAGAATTCGAGGGGGGTTCCTATGGGAAAGTGATAGATCGGGAGGTTGTCTACCTACAGAAAAAAGATGGGGGTGGTCGGAGCTTGGTGGTGGCCGGAATCGGGGTTTAAAGTGGAAAACCTAGTTTCGTTCTTTGATGAAATTGGGGAGCTATGGTTGATTTCGGAGGATGGGACCTTAGGGGTTTTGTATAGGAGAAGTAGGGCTTCGATTTGGCGGTGGTCTGAGGTTCAACGGTGGTCTGTGGTGGCGTGGGGACTGAGATGAACAGAGGGGTGCAAATTTTAGGGTATTTTTAAAAGTGGCGTTGGGTTTTAGGGTTTTTCCGGCGGCTATAAGCCTTGATGGTGGTTCGGGTCTGAAGCCAGAGGAAGAGGCGAAGGAGGGGGTCAGTCAGGCGGCAGTCCGGCGATCTGAAAAGGGGTGTGGCGACGGAATTTGGCCATTGTTTGGCTCCCGTTCGAGGTCGAAATCTAGACGGAGGATGGTACCTGAGAGGCTGGGGGTTCTAGCGTAGGGGGTACTCGAGGCGACGGTGTCAGTGGTCTGGTGGAGGTCGCCTCCGGTGGTGGCAGGTGGTCGTGGGGATGGGCTGAAGATCGGAGTTGTGAGGGAGGTTTGGGGAAGAAAGGTTTGATCGGGTTCCTGGAGGGATGAACGCGAGATAACGCATGACGAACGGTGCCAATTTGCTGACGTGGCAGTTATTATTTCATTAATCATGGGGTCCAATGTTAAACCAGGTAATTATTAGGTAATTAATTAGTTAGGTGTTTAATTAAATATTTAATTTATTAGTTAATAATCGATAAGTTCATCAAAACGTATTTATGTGATAACTTCTACATACATTAACGGTTTTCAGCGAAACTAGATCTGTTAGGATCGCAGGGACGAGACCTATCCGATGGCACTGACTAGGATTCGATCTGACGCAGTTGTAATTTCAGCAAATTTTGAATTGTTGACTCTAATTAGATGAAACAAACGCGTCAACCGTCAACCAAAATAAACACTGGTGAGTTAATTCTCACACCTTCTGGAGTCCTATGATGTGGTAAATCCATAGAAAAATATAATCTACAATTTACAGTATAAATTGGTTGATTGGATGCGATGGATGCAAATTGTTTGTTATGGTTTGATTGGTTGCGGTTATTTATATTCCATCATTTATTTAATTCGTATATTTTTATCAACTGATATCTGTGATGCAGAGAAGGACAGGTTGGAGGGATCCGACCGGATTTCTCAAATAAACTGTATTTTGTTTGTTGTTCGTATATATATATATATATATATATATATATATATATATATATATATATATATATATATATATGAATTGTTCAACCTGATTTACACCAAACCCTGTTTAAATGTGATGGTTGAATAGATATTCACCTGTGTTGTGTTTAAAATCAACTGACAGTGTTGATTGGGTAATTGGCAGTGAATGGTCTAAATTGTGTTGTTTCTGACGTTAGTTGACCGTTCGGTGGGATAGACACAGTTTAAAGTTATAAATTATTTTATAACTGGATTTAAAGTTTAAATTAAATTATATAAGGAATTTAAGTGGAAATTTAAAAATATATATATTAATCAAGGTTTAAAGGATTTATTTAAATGAATTTTACCAGTTTTAAAAATAGAGGAAACCCAAGGATTTACCCTACGGGTTGGAAAAATGAAGTAATTGTTTTTAAACAATTAAATGGTATTTTTTAAAATTATTTAAGTTATTTAATAAATCAAAAGGGGGAAATGACAAATGGGATTCGGTTAATGGTTGACCGAGGTGTATGGTTGACCAAATCAACCGTGGTTAGTTTAAATTGAAAATGAGATCAACTTGGAAATAGCATGGAATTAATTGAGTTCTGAATATCCGTCAAAATTTGGCGAGTGGTATTAATAATTAGTTAATCCTTGATTAACTATAATTAAGAAATTTCTTGAATTGTTAGTGTAAATTTTTAGTAAATCTTCGATTAACTAAACCTTAAAATAATTATCAAAATTGGTTAGGGTTAATACAGTAAAGTATTGTTTAATCAGCTTTTAAAAATGATAGTTACACTATTCTAAATTATTGGCCAAGTTAACTATTTCTGTGTAGTTAATATTTAAAGGTAATTCTTGTTTTTAATTTGATAAGGATTAAACCAATGGGTTTTAATTGGAATTCACTGAAGTGATTAGATGGCGAAAGGGGTTTTAAAGTTAAAAGGGTATGCTGTTAATAAAGATTTACTTAATCAGGGGGATTAAGTAAAAGGATTTTTAGCGAGAATTTCAAATATAGGAAATGGCTTTAGAACCAGATTTGAAACCAAAAAGGGAAAATGAGCATGTGATGTTAGTGGTAAAACGAATATTATTCTGAGGTAAGAAGGTTTTCGATCAAGGTCTGAGAGGTAATTAAATACCCCAACTTGATTGGCTTCACTATTATCGAGGAATTGTATTAGTTGGGATGAGTGAAGACGTTGGAATTGGGTTATCCCCTACGAGGGATAGTGAACTCTGATGCGAGGTTTAGCAGATAAATAATATTTCAATATTAGTTTTTTTTTAAAGAAATATTAGGTTTCTTAAAAGAAATAAGAATAGTGATTTCAAATTATATTAAACATATCGTTATTCAAATAGAGTTGATTGAATAAAGTTAGAGTTAGTCAAACATAGTTATTCAGGAAAAGATGCCATTGCGTACGACTGTTAGCGTAATTCACAGGGCTGCAGATAGCCTACGGTGGTCGGATGTTTCCTGAGGGAATCAAGTGTAACCATTGTGATCGCTGCGATCTAGAGTCAAGCGAATGGAGTTAAGTCGAGAATTAGTCAATCGATAGGAGTAATCAAGTTAAGTTAGGCAAGTTGAATAAATCGAGTTAGTCGAGTTAGAGTTAATCGTTCAGAGTAAATCGGCTAGAGTAAATCAGAGAAAATTTGGTAAAATATATTTTAAAGGGGTCAAGTTGTGTCAAGTGCTGAATCAGCAAAACTCATTGTGTTCACACTATTGTTATCTGATAGTTAAATCACCGACTATCAGACCTGACCAATACGATTGTTGGTATGGAATGTCCGGGATTGAATTATATTCGAAAACCATTCCGACCAACAAATACGTGAAGATATTGGGAGATGATCGTGATGGAGCATTGAAGACTGTGGATTTCCATAACGGAAGAACCGCTAATAATCTTTGGTGAGCTCCCAAAGATTTACTAGGGTTCTGTCGTGGTTGGAATCTACAGGTTGCAAGGACTTCTCGCTACTGATCCTTGGGGTGATTCCTATATTAGATGCAGTAGGAGGGTACCTTCGGTTCATCCTTTTCCTGGATGACTTGTATGGACGGATGTCTGACAAAGTATTTCCAAAGGAATTACACGCGTTGATTTCTCCAAACGTACCATAGTCAATGGCGGAGAAATGGTTATTTTCAAGCCAAATAACTAGAGTATTTTTTGTGGACGTCGATCAAGTGTGATCTGGCGGATCTGACGATGTGGCATTCAAGGTATATGATGACCAGATGTGTTCTGACCTCAAGCCTCATCAACCGGGAAATGACAAAAATCGGGCAGGCAGCATGGCTATGTGGGTCGTTCCCATTAGGATGTATGATCACTTATCTAGAGAAATTCCATTTGCTTCTTTAATCTATATTCGATGTTGTCCCGTTTCGGGAGGCGGTTGCTGATCCCAACCGTCGGTGATATACATTCGATACACTCAAGAGAAATGAGTGGTCGGTCATGTATGGGCCGGGTTGCAAGATGTTCTTGTTGAACCCAGTGTATTCGCCTCTAGAGATACACTATCGGCAGGTGGTCCCATACCTTGTCAAGGTCAGAATCCAATTTCCAAGAAGCGCCCGCGGTTTTCGATTGTATACTATATATGGGGAGCGTGAGATGCAAGCGCTCCTCTAGATTGTATTTATTTGTATTTAGACATTATGATAATATCAGATCAAAGTATGATTTCAAAAATGGTTTGGGTTATAGTAAGGTAAAAACCGTCTGTGTTTATGTGTGGACTGGTCTTACTATTATCCTTTGATTTTAGAAAGGATTTTCCAAAGTTAAACAAGTTTGTTTTGTCCTGTGAATTTATCACTGATAGTATTCCAGACTGACCCGGTGTATTTTGTTTTAAATCAAATGTGCTCGGGTCAGACCGAGTATGTTCCAGGTCAGGTTTCGCTTGGAGTTTCAAGAGCTAGAAGCAGGAGGCTTCACCGCTAGTTATAAAGTTATTTCCGCTGTGACTGATATCTGTTAAAATTTGATGATTGGTATGTATATATATACAGTTTTCCTTTGTATAAAGGTATTTGATATTATGTTGTATCTATTCCGCTGTGAGATTCTGATGTGGTGTTCTTCTTCTTTCTTCTATTCTAATATTTCTTTCTTTCTATTCTCACCCTCTAATTTCTTTCTCATGACAATCCAATGTTTTCGATGCTTGATTAGTCGACATGGTGATTTTATGTCGATTTTCGGGGTCGAAAATCTGCTGGGTCGTTACAGTGGTATCAGAGCTATTGGTTTAGTGAAAACCTTGGCTTTGTGGCATGACTCAATAGAGATAGGGTTAGCAATACCCTAGATTGAGTTTAAGTATATATATGAGAGCGCGTATTTGTAATTTGATATAAAATTATTTTTGAAAATTATTTTTGCCTAATTTATTTTATAATAAAATAAAGGTAAAGGTTATTATAATATGGGCAAATTACTTGGATTTGTTATGGTAGATTGTGTGATATGTTTGTAGTGTATGGTTGATTGCTTGAATATAAACCTAAGGATGAATAGAATTGGTTAAAACAAATCTAAAGTAAATAAATTAATAAACCAATTCAGATAAAAAAATCCGAATGGATAATTATAAGAATAAAGTAAGTGATTATAAATAATTAATTCCGTATGGATTGAACTGGGTATGGAATTGTGGATATGAATGATATGGGTGTTTTGGACATAATTAACATTTGTTTTGGGAACTAATGAGTTTGTTTGAGTGAGAACAGGTGTAAAGTGCCAGTTCAGTTTTAAATCCCTACCAGAGAAAATTATGGAGTTAATCGAATCCAGAGATGCACAATAGTTGAGCAAGCTCGAATATAAATTATTATTTATCGCATGATAACGCTCGCAAAAAGGTACGCCTACAAAAATATGAAATTTTTGGTTTTATTTGGGTTTTGAGTTTGGATTTTGAATTTTTCCGACCATGAGAGTCGAGATATATATATTTCTTGAACCTGCGGTTTTGCAGATGTCCTCCGTACAGGGGAGACTCTGCCGAAATTTTTCAAAAATTTAAGGGGTTAGAAAATTTTTGAATTTTTTTAGGAAAATTCTTTTATTTGAAATAAATTGGTTTTAAAATCAATGGGGTCAGTTTGAAAATTTATTCGAGATTTAAATTTTATTCTTTTTGCAAAGAAAATAGTAGATGGCATTTCTTCTACCTTAGCAATTTCGAGGACGAAATTATTTTAAGGGGGAAGGAATGTAATGTCCCGTATTTTCGGGTCGATTATTTGAAATATTTTATTTATTTAAAATATTGATTTTAGCTAAATAATCGATTTTGATCATTTTAATTTGAATATTTAAGTTATATTGATAATATAATAATAATTAATTTTCGGCATATTTAGAAAATGTTGAATTTGCCGTATAATGTGAACGGGCGATTTAAAATGGTTCGATATTGTTTTTATTGAAATTTTCATGGTGATTTCGTTTATAAACGATGTTATAATGTTTAATTTATAATTTAATTAAATAACGAGCTGCAGCGGCGCGGTAGTTCACGATTTGGCGTTTTGTACTTCAATTGGTCGTACCGGGTTCAAAATAAGTCGGATTTCCTCGAAACAAGAAACGTCGGGACCGGTTTGACGATATCTTTCCAATGGCAGAGAAAAATTCTAGTTTTCGTGTTGTAGATTTTATTTTATGTCCAAATCAAATTTTGAAAAGGTCGTTGTGGAATTTCCTTTATATATAGCGCTATATTTATATAGCATAAAGGGTTTTTAAATATTTTAAATATCGATTTGGCTTGGAATTCAACCCCGGGTATTTTATTGTGGTAGTATACGATATTCTGGTCATGTATGGCTAGTTTCAATATTTTAATATTAAAATTGGTTTATTTTATTTGAATTGGCCAGTTAGAAAAGGGACATTTTTCAAACGACCTTTGTTTTCAACGAAACAAATTTTATTGGGACCGCAACAGTAAATTATTGCTAGATTTCAAGTTACACGCAAAACGGTGTTATTCTGTGAGTGTGGCAAAATAAAATACAAATAAAAAACGACCATTTGGACGTGTACGAGCGCTATTCGAGCAAACGAACTCGGAATTCGACGAAACAAGTTTCATTAGGACCGCGTCCAGTCGTGTCTCGAACGGGGTTTGTATGTAAGCGCATCAGCGAATAAACGATGTTTAAAATAGTGATAGGTACGAAATAAAAATCGTTAGTCATCATCATATGTCACGTCGACTTAAAATATTAATATTCACAACTATATAAACTCAAGAAAATCAGAAAAAAATGCAGCCAAGCCTCATTTCTGCATGTAATTTTGCAAAAAAGTCCCTAACCACAAAATGAATTAATTCTCTTAATCTGTGAATAATTCGAGGGGGGTTCCTAAGGGAAAGTGATAGATCGGGAGGTTGTCTACCTACAGCAAAAAGATGGGGGTGGTCGGAGCTTGGTGGTGGCCGGAATCGGGGTTTAAAGTGGAAAACCTAGTTTCGTTCTTTAATGAAATTGGGGATCTATGGTTAATCTCGGAGGATGGGACCTTAGGGGTTTTGTAGAGGAGGAGTAGGGCTTCGATTTGGCGGTGGTCTGAGGTTCGACGGTGGTCTGTGGTGGCGTGGGGACTGAGATGAACAGAGGGGTGCAAATTTTGGGGTATTTTTAAAAGTGGCATTGGGTTTTAGTGTTTTCTTGTGGCTATAAGCCTTGATGGTGGTTCGGGTCTAAAGCCAGAGGAAGAGGCGAAGGAGGGGGGTCTGTCAGGCGGCGGTCCGGCGATCTGAAACGGGGTGTGGCAACGGAATTTGTCCATTGTTTGGCTCCCATTCGAGGCGGAAATCTGGACGGAGGAGGGTACCTGAGAGGTTGGGGGTTCTGGCGTAGGGGGTACTCGAGGCGGCTGTGTCAGTGGTCTGGTGGAGGTCACCTCCGGTGGTGCCAGGCGGTCGTGGGGATGGGCTGAAGATCGGAGCTGTGAGGGAGGTTTGGGGGAGAAAGGTTTGATCGGGTTGTTGGAGGGATGAACGCGAGATAACGCGTGAGGAACAATGCCAATTTGCTGACGTGGCAGTTATTATTTCATTAATCATGGGGTCCAATGTTAAACCAGGTAATTATTAGGTAATTAATTAGTTAGGTGTTTAATTAAATATTTAATTTATTAGTTAATAATTGATAAGTTCATCAAAATGTATTTATGTGATAACAACTACATACGTTAACGGTTTTTATTGAAACTATATCCATTGGGATCGCAGGGACGAGACCTATCCGATGGCACTGACTAGGATTCGATCTGACGCAACTGAAATTTTAGCAAATTTTGAACGGTAAACTCAAATTAGATGCAACAAACGCGTCTACCGTCAACCAGAATAAACACTAGTGAGTTAATTCTCACACCTTCTGGAGTCCTGTGATGTGGTAAATCCATCGAAAAATATAATCTACAATTTACAGTATAAATTGGTTGATTAGATGTGATGGATGCAAATTCGTTGTTATGGTTTGATTATTTGCGGTTATTTATATTCCATCATTTATTTAATTCGTATATTTTTATCAACTGATATCTGTGATGCAGAGAAGGACAGGTTGGAGGGATCCGACCGGATTCCTCAAATAAATTGTATTTTTTTGTTGTGCAAATATATATATATGAATTGTTCAACCTGATTTACACCAAACCCTGTTTAAATATGATGGTTGAATAGATATTCACCTGTGTTGTGTTTAAAATCAACTGACAGTGTTGATTGGGTAATTGGCAGTGAATGGTCTAAATTATGTTGTTTCTGACGTCAGTTGACCGTTCGGTGGGATAGACGCAGTTTAAAGTTATAAATTATTTTATAACTGGATTTAAAGTTTAAATTAAATTATATAAGGAATTCAAGTGGAAATTTATAAATATATATATTAATCAAGGTTTAAAGGATTTATTTAAATGAATTTTACCAGTTTTAAAAATAAAGTAATTGTTTTTAAACAATTAAATGGTATTTTTTAAAATTATTTAAGTTATTTAATTAATCAAAAGGGGGAAATGACAAATGGGATTCGGTTAATGGTTGACCGCGGTGTATGGTTGACCAAATCAACCGTGGTTAGTTTAAATTGAAAATGAGATCAACTTGGAAATAGCATGGAATTAATTGAGTTCTGAATATCCATCAAAATTTGGCGAGTGGTATTAATAATTAGTTAATCCTTGATTAACTATAATCAAGAAATTTCTTGAATTGTTAGTGTAGTTTTTAGTAAATTTTCGATTAACTAAACCTTAAAATAATTATCAAAATTGGTTAGGGTTAATACAGTAAAGTATTGTTTAATCAGCTTTTAAAAATGACAGTTACACTATTCTAAATTAATGGCCAAGTTAACTATTTCTGTATAGTTAATATTTAAAGGTAATTCTTGTTTTTAATTTGATAAGGATTAAACCAATGGGATTTAATTGGAATTCACTGAAGTGATTAGATGGCAAAAGGGGTTTTAAAGTTAAAAGGGTGTGCTATTAATAAAGATTTACTTAATCAGAGGGATTAAGTAAAAGGATTTTTAGTGAGAATTTCAAATATAGGAAATGGCTTTAGAACCAGATTTGAAACCAAAAAGGGAAAATGAGCATGGATGTTCGTGGTTAAACCAATATTATTCTGAGGTAAGAAGGTTGTCGATCAAGGTCTGAGAGGTAATTAAATACCCCAACTTGATTGGCTTCACTATTATCGAGGAATTGTATTAGTTGGGATGAGTTAAGATGTTGGAATCGGGTTATCCCCTACGAGGGATAGTGAACTCTGATGCGAGGTTTAGCAGATAAATAATATTTCAATATTAGTTTTTTTTAAATAAATGTTAGTGTTTTTTTTTAGAAATAAGAATAGTGATTTCAAATTATATTAAACATATCGTTATTCAATTAGAGTTGATTGAATTAGTTAGAGTTAGTCAAACATAGTTATTCAGGAAAAGATGCCATTGCGTATGACTGTTAGCGTAATTTGAAGGGCTGCAGATAGCCTACGGCGGTCGGAAGTTTCCTGATGGAATAAGGCGTAACCATTGTGATCGCTACGATCTAGGGTCGAGCAAATGGAGTTAAGTCGAGTATTAGTTAATCGATAGGAGTAATCAGGTTAAGTTAGGCAAGTTGAATAAATTGAGTTAGTCAAGTTAGAGTTAATCGTTCAGAGTAAATTAAGCAGAGTAAATCAGAGAAAATTTGGTTAAATATATTTTAAAGGGGTCAAGTTGTGTCAAGTGCTGAATCAGCAAAACTCATTGTGTTCACACTATTGTTATCTGATAGTTAAATCACCAACTATCAGACCTGACCAATACGATTGTTGGTATAGAATGTCCGGGATCGAATTATATTCGAAAACCATTCAGACCAACAAATACGTGAAGATATCGGGAGATGATTGTGATGGAGCATTGAAGACTGTGGATTTCCATAACGGAAGAACCGCTAATAATCTTTGGTGAGATCCCAAAGATTTACTAGGGTTCTGTCGTGATTGGAATCTACAGGTTGCAAGGACTTCTCGCTACTGATCCTTGGGGTGATTCCTATATGAGATGCAGTAGGAGGGTACCTTCGGTTCATCCTGTTCCTGGATGACTTGTATGGACGGAAGTCTGACAAAGTATTTCCAAAGGAATTACACGCGTTGATTTCTCCAAACGTACCATGGTCGATGGCAGAGAAATGGTTATTTTCTAGCCAAATAACTAGAGTATTTTTGGTGGACGTCGATCAAGTGTGATCTGGCGGATCTGACAATGTGGCATTCAAAGTATATGATGACCAGATGTGTTCTGACCTCTAGCCTCATCAACCAGGAAATGACAAAAATTGGGCAGGCAGCATGGCTATGTGGGTCGCTCCCATTAGGATGTATGATCACCTATCTAGAGAAATTCCATTTGCTTCTTTAATCTATATTCGATGCTGTCCCGTTTCGGGAGGCGGTTGCTGATCCCAACCGTTTGTGATATAGATTTGATACACTCAAGAGAAATGAGTGGTCGGTCATGTGTGGGCCGGGTTGCAAGATGTTCTTGTTGAACCCAGTGTATTCGCCTCTAGAGATACACTATGGCAGGTGGTCCCATACCTTGTCAAGGTCAGAATCCAATTTCTAATAAGCGCCCGCGGTTTTCGATTGTATACTATATATAGGGAGCGTGAGATGCAAGCGTTCCTCTAGATTGTATTTATTTGTATTTAGACATTATGATAATATCAGATCAAAGTATGATTTCAAAAATGGTTTGGGTTATAGTAAGGTAAAAACCGTCCGTGTTTATGTGTGGACTGGTCTTACTATTATCCTTTGATTTCAGAAAGGATTTTCCCAAGTTAAACAAGTTTGTTTTGTCCTGTGAATTTATCACTGATAGTATTCCAGACTGACCCGGTGTATTTTGTTTTAAATAAAATGTGCTCGGGTCAGACCGAGTATGTTCCAGGTCAGGTTTCGCTTGGAGTTTCAGGAGCTAGAAGCAGGAGGCTTCACCGCTAGTTATAAAGTTATTTCCGCTGTGATTGATATCTGTTAAACTCTGATGATTGGTATGTATATATATACAGTTTTCCTTTGTATAAAGGTATTTGATATTATGTTTTATCTGTTCCACTGTGTGATTCTGATGTGGTGTTCTTCTTCTTTCTTCTATTCTAATATTTCTTTCTTTCTATTCTCACCCTCTAATTTCTTTCTCATGACAATCCAGTGTTTTCGATGCTTGATTAGTCGACATGGTGATTTTATGTCGATTTTCGGGGTCGAAAATCCGCTGGGTCGTTACAGTGACCGCTCAGGCACTGATAAAGAGGAGTTGGAGAAACAGAAGAAGGACAAGAAATCAAATCCATCTCCGAAGCGTAAATAGAATGCGTTTATTAGCTCATGTTTTAGTTTAAGGATTTCCTTTGGCGAAAAGATGTAGTGAGATTGGCCCTAATTTTTGTTTAGCTTCTCATTCTTTGTAAATCCGCTTTCAATAAATAAAGATCTACTTCTTTTGCTGTAACACCCCGTATTTTCTGTAAACATAAGAATAACAAATCAAGGCAGAATTAATTTTTAAAATAAAATAATGATCAAGGGAAATGGGTTGTGCCATTGCGTTCGTCTCGAAATTCTGCTTGAAAACGAGTCCGAGTTTTCGAAAAACGGAGTCCGTATGACCAAGTTATGACCCTCTGAAGTTTCAGGAATTTTCAGAATCGAAAACAACTCAAAAATTAGAATTCAAATTCGAATTCAAAATCCCAGAACAGGCTGGGCGGGAAATTTCCCGCCCATGGACCAGGTCGACCTAGGGGTCGACCCTAGTGTCGACCCCTAGGGGCCAGGTCGACCTAGGGGTCGACCTACTCCCGAAACCCAGTTTTTGAACCTGATTCATTCTGATGTTTCTGGTCTCATTTTCAGTCTAGATTCGTCCGCCTGATCCTATATAAACAGCCCCCTAGCCCCATTTTCTTTACACCATTCTTCTCTAACCTTATGCTGCACAATTTCATTCCTATACTCTGCCTCCATTCTTATTAAATAAAATAATGGCGTCGTTACTCTGCTGGAATCAAAACTACAGCTAGTACACCCTCTTCCAATTCTGACTAGAATTAAAAGAGAACAGCTACAACTATCTTTCTTTTAGATTCCAAAACAACAATTTGAGAAGAGTAATTCAGCATTTCTGCATCAACAACAGTTTATTATCCTTTCTTAAAACCACGAAAGGCAAGTACAGTTATTTTCCGATATAAACTTTAATTATAATTGTGACATGATTGTAATTCTGAATTTGAGGTTGTGTACGTTCTGTTCTGATCTATTTTATTATGTATCTCTTTCTTCTTTTTGTTCTATAGCCAGGCTACCACGAGCCTACGCCACATCTCATAAGAGATTAACACACAAACGCAAAACTTTGGGACAAATAATGAATGATGGCATAATTGGACATGGCTAATATGTGACTGATTTAAGAAAAAGGACATATGTTGTAAACTAGATTTAGATATATGCATATTCTGTGAATTGGAAGAAGAGGAACCATTGTTTGTTAACATATGACTTGAGACATTGGACATAACGCATATTTAAAAATTAAGATCTGATTTTGAGAGGATATAATTTAAAGATCTAGATTGTTGTGTATATTTTATATAACGTTTCATGACTTGAGATAAAAAGAGAATATGACTTAGGTGTAAAGATCTATATTAAGATTTGATAACTGTTAAATGTGAATAACACCTAAGTGGGGGATTTTTGAATATATGACATGCATTGAAATCGATGGCTATATTTGGTATAATTTATGTGAATCTTCTGTACTATGTAAGTTTAACTAAAATTGGAACGTATGTTATATGGTAAGTTATGACCATAATCTGTGTGATGTAAATTTAATCCAAACATGGGTATATGATCATATTGTGAATCATGACAATTATTTAGGCATGTGAACTTAGGCCCAATTTATAATTAGCAAATATATGTCAATGAAACTTTAAGGAATGATTAAATCTGTTATATTGCCTAATCTTCTAGATCTGTTATATTGCCTAATCTGCTAGTTCTGTAATATTGCCTAATCTTCTAGATCTGTTATATTGCCTAATCTGCTAGTTCTGTTATATTGCCTAATCTGCTCGATCTGTTATATTGCCTAATCTACAAGATTTGTTCATCTGCTAAATCTGTTGAAAACTGAATGAATATCTGTAGGCTCGATCTAGAAATTGAGCAAAACTTGTTAATAGAACCTTGAATAATCTGCTGTAACTTGTAAAGAAGTAAATTTGTTAAAGTGGCATAATTAGTCTGATATTAGCATAATCTGTGAATGAATACATTGGCTAAACATGAAACATGGCTAACTCGAGGTTAGAATGAGTTTGCGGCGTAATCCTACCCGGAACCGCCTGGCACATCCAGTGGCCGCAAACAATAGGTTCTAATGTGAGAAGTTAGTCATAACATGCTTGAAACCCAAGGCTAGACTCAGTTTGCGGCAAAAACCTGCCCGGAACCAACCTAATGTGAGAGGTCTACGCATTAATTTTTAATTAATACAAATATAAGATAAATATGATGTCTAAAACGTGTTGGGTGGATAGGGTTAAACCAACTGGACTAATGAATTTAACAAACCCATTTCATGAATCTGTAAGCCCAATACAAAGTTAGACAAATCTGCAAATCTGTTAAATCCGTATATCTGATCCGTTAGTCTGGAAACTTGCGTGATCTGTGAACTAGTTGATCTGAACTCTGTATGTATGAACTTGTAAACAAGTTAATCTGAAATTTGTTAGTCTGGGGACACAAGGTTAGGAGGGAAATTACTTGTGTCATCTGTTGTTTGGGACCCATATTAGTCAGTAACCCTTTCTAGTATCAAAACTTTGACCCCACACTAGGTAGGGTCCGGGCATGCTTACTGAACTAATTATAAGCGGTTCATTCTGATAATGGCAAGGGGTGTTGATGGTGCGTTCCAATCGGGTCATGTGCGTGCATGGATCTCGGTCTGCCTCTGAGGATGTAAGACGCCGTGACATCTGTAAATAGGTCTGTGTCATTCAAAGGTTGCCACTTTAAGGAGTGATACACCCTTCTGTGGGGCTGGTGCAGGGTATTTATGTATTAGGGAGTCGATCGCTTGGTGTAGATTTAGGGTACACTTAGTTCTATCTGTTTTCGTTGGGGTACCGTCTGTTTCTGTTGGGTGGTAACACCTGTCTGTTTCTGCGTGGTACCGTCTGTTGGGGTGGTAAAGGCCCATTTACTAATGTACACCTAATTCTACATTCTGTTTCCATAGGGATTAATCTATTTTTGTACCTTCTGTTGGGGCGGTAAAGGCCCATTACTAGCATTCTCTTCTGTGAAAATTATTCTGTTCCCATTTCTGTTTTAGTTTAGACATTAGGACAACCCTAATCCTGTTATACTAGTATTAAGCGCAGAGAAATGAATAGTAATATCATTTTGTTTCTTCTGTTTAACCTAAGTAAATCTGCTGCTCCTATTACTGTTATCTCTTATCCAGCTTATTTTCATGTCATTATTATTATTATATGTTCATATGCTGAAAGTAACTGGACTTGCCAGACTTTATGTCTGACCTTGCTTGTTTTCACCCCTTTTTCTTCTGTTTCCCCCCAGGTTATCCAAGGAGGGAATACTTTAGCTTGATCCGGATTCCTTCTGCTTGAAGTGCTTAAAGTATGGCTTGGCTCTTTATAACTTCTGTTCTGTGGGGATTATGATTTAAAAGTTTTGTACTCTAATGGTTTTGAACAAGGCTGATATATATGTACTTGAGTTTTTGGTAAAGATGTAACCATATTAGTTTCTGTTTTCCGCTGTAATAAAGTTTTAATATTTCAAGTATTGTTTATCTGTCTTGAAATTTTCTGTTCTGTTTACTAAAACGCTCCACCAAAGTTATGGCATTCCCTTTGTGAGTGACCTTAACAGAGGTGGGGTGTTACACTTGGTATCAGAGCTGAAGGTTACCAGATTGGGTAAAGTTTTTGAAAACTATTTTCAAAAAGGTTTAAAAAGGAAGTATTTTCAAAAATAAAGCTTATTTTGAAAAACATAATCCCCAAAAGCCATATATCTATCTTTTTAGTTCTCCGTTTTGAATCTTTTTCTTTCATTCTAGCATGTCTAGGAATCTTAACTTTCCATAGGGCGTGCCAATACCTGGCTGGTTCAGGAGGTACTTAGAGGCTAGGGCCAACGATGCAGGCCCAGCAGATATTCATCCTCCGCCCCCTCCTCGTGCAATTACTTTCTCAAAGATCTGTAATGAATTTAGGGGCATGGGTGGAAAGGATTTCAAGGGAACTGAATCATTCGTAGAAGCGAGGAACTGGCTCAAAGAAACTGAGGATATGTTCGTTATCTTCGAGGTGGACGATAGGCAGAAGGTACAGTTGGCGGTATGGTTGCTCAAAGACGAAGCTTCCTCTTGGTGGGAAGTCATTAACGCCGAGAGGCTGGTTGAAACATGGATGGATTTCAGAACAAGGTTTGAGACAAAATTCCTCTCGCAAGCTGAACGAAGTCTAGAACTAGAAAAGTTCTTATCTCTTAAGCAAGGAAGTATGACGGTCAAGGAATACGTCAACCAGTTCAACCAACTGGCTAGGTTCGGACTAGATTTAGTCAACACCCAGCATAAAAAGGATCTCCGCTTTGTTAAAGGATTGAATGAGCCACTGCACAGCCTAGCCATGACCCATGTACCCATGGGAGCGACTTACGAGAGATTGGTGGACATAGCACTACTGCACGAGGAAGACAAGGGCAAGAAAGAGGCAAAGAAGGAAGAACCACAGAACAAGAAAGCATGGCCCGAAAAGGAAACACAAAAGAAGGATGAGAAGTCTGAAGATAAGAAGGAGAAAAGTGCTTTACTTGTGGAAGCTCGACTCATCTGAACAAGGATTGCAGAAAAAGAAAGGGCACTTGCTTCAACTGTGGTGAAATGGGACACTTCACTAGGGACTGCCCGAAGAAACGAGGGCAAGGGTAGAGGGCAGGACCAACTTTTGGAGGGCAGGAAAACACTCTCGAGGCTAGTGGATAGGATAGAAATAGGAAAAATTTATGTAGGAGGTTTAATTTCTTTATCTGATTTTTGAGTTAAAACTCTTTTCTGATTCTGGCATTTCGATTCTGTAATCGATACTCTGCACTTGAATACTAGTATTGTTTCTGATTCCACTGTAGACTCAAACCCGTAAGGGTTATGACTCATCTGCTTGTGATAGATTGGGGTTTGAGAGATATCTGTGTTAGTCATCAAGTAGGACGCATACATTCTAGGTTTTATCATGCTTAGTTTCCTAAGAATCATTTGGTGATCTGATCTGTACCAGTAGTCTGTAAGTATCTGAAAATTTCTGATAAGGTTAGGATTTCCAGTTTTGACATTGTCTAAAGAGGGTAACCCTCTGGGTGTCAATCTGATGTTGATTTCGGTCTTCGGGGTTGATACTTAGGGGAATTATTTTCTCATCCAAGGTCTAATAGGAACCAAGATTTTATTTTATCTGTACTAGCTTCCATCATTCGACTATATCCTATCGATCGAGTCTTCGACCTTTAGATAGGAATCCTATGGATGTAAACATGTGCTTGAGACATGTTATGTTTGATGGTTGCAAGTGGATGCAAGTGGTTGCTCGTAGATGCATGTACACACACTAGGTACTAGATCGGCTCGAAAACACTCTCATACTGCATATGGATGTGTGAGCATTTTCAATTTTTGTGGATGCAAAATGGTTGACTCATCACATGGATGTTGCATTTAGATGATTGATTGCGCACACATTTAGAAATAATATGTATCAAATAGGAAAAGCATACATGTTGGACTTATGGCACTGACATAATTCGCACTAAGGAGGTCAACTGAATCAGTAGACCGCCTGATCTTTGCATTAGATAAAGAACATATACACACACTTTTGAATATGCTCATACTACATTAGAAGTTTTCTAAGGACAATGGATTCTTGTGGATGATAGTTGAGTAGATGGATGACTGGATGGTAGGACACATTCTTCTTAACTTGAAGATTTCGGGGACGAAATCCTTTAAAGAGGGGAGAATGTAACACCCCGTATTTTCTGTAAACATAAGAATAACAAATCAAGGAAGAATTAATTTTTAAAATAAAATAAGAATCAAGGGAAACAGGTTGCGCCATTGCGTTCGTCTCGAAATTCTACTTGAAAACGAGTCCGAGTTTTCGAAAAACGGAGTTCGTATGACCAAGTTATGACCCTCCGAAGTTTTAGGAATTTTCAGAATCGAAAACAACTCGAAAATTCGAATTCAAATTCGAATTCAAAATCCCAAAACAGGCTAGGCGGGAAAATTCCCGCCCATGGACCAGGTCGACCTAGGAGTCGACCCTAATGTCGACCTCCCAGGGGCCAGGTCGACCATAGTGTCGAACTGGGGGTCGACCTGCTCCCGAAACCCAATTTTTGAACCTGATTCATTCTGATGTTTCTGGTCTCGTTTTCAGTCTAGATTCGTCCACCTAATCCTATATAAACAGCCCCCTAGCCCCATTCTCTTTACACCATTCTTCTCTAACCTTATGCTGCATAATTTCATTCCTATACTCTGCCTCCGTTCTTATTAAATAAAATAATGGCGTCGTTACTCTGCTGGAATCAAAACTAGAGCTAGTACACCTTCTTCCAATTCTGACTAGAATTAAAAGAGAACAGCTACAACTATCTTTCTTTTAGAATCCAGAACAATAATTTGAGAAGAGTAATTCAGCATTTCTGCATCAACAACAGTTTATTATCCTTTCTTAAAACCACGAAAGGCAAGTACAGTTATTTTCCGATATAAACTTTAATTATAATTGAGACATGATTGTAATTTTGAATTTGAGGTTGTGTACGTTCTATTCTGATCTATTTTATTCTGTATATCTTTCTTCTTTCTGTTCTATAGCCAGGCTACCACAAACCTGCGCCACATCTCATAAGAGATTAACGCACAAACGCAAAACTTTGGGACAAATAATGAATGATGGCATAATTGGACATGGCTAACATGTGACTGATTTAAGAAAAAGGACATATGTTGTAAACTAGATTTAGATCTATGCATATTCTATGAATTGGAAGAAGAGGAACCATTGTATGTTAACATGTGACTTGAGACATTGGACATAACGCATATTTAAAAATTAAGATCTGATTTTGAGAGGATATAATTTAAAGATCTAGATTGATGGGTATATTTTTATATAATGATTCATGACTTGAGATAAAAAGAGAATATAACTTAGGTGTAAAGATTTATATTAAGATTTGATAACTGTTAAACGTGAATAACACCTAAGTGGGGGATTTTTGAATATATGACATGCATTGAAATCAATGGCTATATTTGGTATAATTTAAGTGAATCTTTTGTACTATGCAAGTTTAACTAAAATTGGAACGTATGTTATATGGTAAGTTATGACCATAATCGGTGTGATGTAAATTTAATGCAAACATGGGTATATGATCATATTGTGAATCATGACAATTATTTAGGCATGTGAACTTAGGCCCAATTTATAATTAGGCAAGATATGTCAATGAAACTTTAAGGAGTGATTAAATCTGTTATATTACCTAATTTTCTAAATCTGTTATATTGCTTAATCTGCTAGTTCTGTTATATTGCCTAATCTGCTAGATCTGTTATAAACCCTAATATGCTAGTTCTGTTATATTGCCTAATCTGCTAGATCTGTTATATTGCCTAATCTGCTAGATCTGTTCATCTGATAAATCTGTTGAAAACTGAGTATTGAAATTTGAGTATGAATATTTATAGGCTTGATCTAGAAATTGAGCAAAACTTGTTAACAGAACCTTGAATAATCTGCTATAACTTGTAAAGAAGTAAATTTTTTAAAGTGGCATAATTAGTCTGATATTAGCATAATCTGTGAATGAATACATTGGCTAAACTTGAAACATGGCTAACTCGAGGTTAGAATGAGTTTCCGGCGTAATCCTGCCCGGAATCGCCCGGCACATCCAGTGGCCGCAAACAATAGGTTCTAATGTGAGAAGTTAGTCATAACGTGCTTAAAACCCGATGTTTGACTCAGTTTGCGGTAGAAACTTGCCCGGAACCAACCGGCCTAACCAGTGGCCGCAAATTGTCAGCCTAATGTGAGAGGTCTGCGCATTAATTTTTAATTAATACAAATCTAAGATAAATATGATGTCTAAAACGTGTTGGGTGGATAGGGTTAAACCAACTGGACTAATGAATTTAACAAACCCGTTTCGTGAATCTGTAAGCCCAATACAAAGTTAGACAAATCTGCAAATCTGTTAAATCCGTATATCTGATCCGTTAGTCTGGAAACTTGTATGATTTGTGAACTAGTTGATTTGAACTCTGTATGTCTGAACTTGTAAACAAGTTAATCTGAAATCTGTTAGTCTGGGGACACAAGGTTAGGAGGGAAATTACTTGTGTCATCTGTTGTTTGGGACCCATATTAGTCAGTAACCCTTTCTGGTATCAAAACTTTGACCCCACACTAGGTAGGGTCCGGGAATGCTTACTGAACTAATTATAAGCGGTTCATTCTGATAATGGCGAGGGGTGTTGATGGTGCGTTCCAACCGGGTCATGTGCGTGCATGGATCCCGGTCTTCCTCTGAGGATGTAAGACGCCGTGACATCTGTAAATAGGTCTGTGTCATTCAAAGGTTACCAATTTAGGGAGTGATACACCCTTATGTGTGGCTGGCGCAGGGTATTTATGTATTAGGGAGCCGATCGCTTGGGGTAAATTTAGGGTACACTTTGTAACGACCCGGAAAATCCAAACCAATTTAAATTTTTTATTTTAAATTATTTGGTGGAAAAATGTGGCAGAAATTAAAATTTTCATTTTTAAATAATATTAAAGCCAGTGAAAATAGTCAATTTTCAAACGATCTCTGTTTTCAACGAAACCACTTTCATTGGAACCGAAATGTCATATTATTGCTAGGTTTCAATTTTTCGAATTAATATGTGATCGTGCTGAAGGAAAATGTGTTTAGTCGATTACAATCAAATTTAATCGACTGAAAAATAGCCACTTTTCAAACAATCTCAGAATTCGACGAAATTAATTTTGTTAGGACTGTATCGTCATAACATAGACAAATATATATTTTTTGGATTTTTCTGAGCCCGTATGTGGCCTCGGTGAATTTATTTATGCAGACAAATTAAATTAATAAAGGAATTAAATATTAAATTAAATAATACCGGCCACAGACAGTCGTTTGGGCTGACGGGACCTGTCCCATTGGATCCGGAATATGGGCTATTGGCTAGGGGCACCTTCTACTGGACTGAAATTGAACCGGTTTGAAAGATATGCATTTAATTGTAAAAATACATTAAATAATATTATAAATATTGGATTTTAAAACCCTAAGATCACTATTCATCGTCTTTGCCGCCGCCCCCCAAGTCAATGGCCTAAAACCATCGAAGCTTCCTCCACAAATTCCCATCAATTCATTCAGTAAAACCAATCCTTCCTTTTGACAATTTCGTAAAGCTATCTCTGCTCTTCAATTTGGTACGGGTTTGATCGAATCTTGTCACCTGTGGTGGCCGAACCACCCCCTGCAAGCGCCACCGTTCGGTTCCGTTTAACCCCTTCTTCCGACCGCCGAGCTTCACCGCAGCACCATCCCCAGGCGCGGCGTCCTCCCCCCTTCCACGTGGCAAACTCCGATCAACACCTCGGGCCATCGGTCGCGAGCCAAATCGAACCCTAGGTTCAAAAAAAAAATTACATGGGCCGTTTTACTGGAGGAAGAAGAGAGGGTATTTTTTTAACTAACTTATTAATTAATTAATTTAAATTGTTTTAAAACTTCATTTAACCATAACTGATTCATTTCAACTCAAAATTTGACGATTTCGGGAGCGTTGGAATCGTAACATCGAATAGAACGTGTTGAGACTGAAACGGGACCATTCTGAACAGTTTGAATTTTGGCCAAAATCTACAATAACTGTGAGATTTCTAGATTTTAATAATTAAATAATTTAATTTTATTTGTCATGTGAATCGTTGTATGTTATTTCTGATCTGTGATTGGTGATTGTTGTATGGTTGTTAATAATCGTTGTGATATCATGATATAGCATGTCAGTTTAGATCGGTGAAATTCTGATGTAATCTCAATAAAGTTCTCATCTTTATTGTTTTTATTTTTATTTTATTTTTATTTTTATTCCTTTGTAGAAATGAAAAATTGAATCTTTGTTGCTTTACAAACAAAGATGAAATTTTGAATCTTTATTTTGTTTTTACAAAGTAAAATGAAAAATTGAATCTTTGTTTGTTTTACAACAAACATGGAAAGTTAAATCTTTATTTTTGGTTCAACACATAAAATGAAAAGTTGAGTTTTTGTATTGATTAACAAAATAAATGAAAGGTAAATTTTATTTTGATTTGTAAAATAATAGCATAAGGAAAATTTCTATTTTGATTTGCAAAATAAAACAAAGGTTTGATCTTTATTTTTGATTTACAAAATAAAACAAAAGGTCAAATTTCTATTTTTGATTTGCAAAATAAAACAAAAATTGAATCTTTATTCTTGATTTGCAAAATAATAACAAAGGTGGAATCTTTGTTTTGATTTACATAAAATAAACAAAGATTGAATCTTTATTTTGTTTATGATTTAGTAAATAAAGAAAGTTTAAATCTTTTAAATTTTAATTAAAGGATTAATAAAGATTAGATATTTTATTTTGATTTACAATATAAAATAAATATTAGACGTTTTATTTGATTTACAAACAAAACAAAGATGAGACCTTTTATTGTGATTCATCGAATTTATACACTAAATCATATATTGTGTTGTATGTGTAGACATTGAAATGACGATGTTGGGTAAATAGAAATGGTTAGACAAAAACCATTATTTTTTGTTATCATGTTTTGACACCAATTTGAGTTGAGTCCCTATAGGAAAAATGTGCATTAAGAAGACGATTAGGGGAAATTTACATTTTTCTATTATAATAAAGAGTAATAGGAAAATTTACATTTTTCTATTGTAATAATGAGAAATAGAAAATTTACATTTTTCTATTATAATAAAGAGTAATAGGAAATTTACATTTTTCTATTATAATAAAGAGTAATAGGAAATTTACATCTTTCTATTGTAATGAAGAGAGATAGAAAATTAACATTTTTTCTATGTAAGATTTACCTTTTTCTATGTGAAGATGAAAGATTTACTATTTTTCTTTGTAACAATGAAAGGTTTACATTTTCCAATGTAAAGATAAAAGAATTTACATTTTTCATTGTAAAAGAAAAGGAGATAAAATATATACATTTTGTAAAACATTAAAAGTTCATTTTTATGTTATAAAAATGAAATAGAATAAAAGTTCATTTTTATGTCTTTAAAATGAAATAGAATAAAAAGCTCATTTTTATGTCTTTAAAACAAATAGAATAAAAAGTTCATTTTTTTATGTCTTTAAAACAAATAGGATAAAAGAACATTTTTATATAATTAAATAAAGAGTATCATTTTTGTCGCATTAGAATTGGCGAACAAAAATGTCATTTTTTATTGAATATAAAATATACAATGTTGAAAAACAACATTTTTGTTGCATTAGAATTGGCGAACAAAAATGTCATTTTTATTGAATATAAAATATACAATGTTGAAAACATCATTTTTGTTGCATTAGAATTGGCGAACAAAAATGTCATTTTTTTATTGAATATAAAATATACAATGTTGAAAAACATCATTTTTGTCGCATTAGAATTGGCGAACAAAAATGTCATTTTTTTATTGAATATAAAATAAACAATGTTGAAAAACATCATTTTTATTGAATATAAAATATACAATGTTGAAAAACATCATTTTTGTTGCATTAGAATTGGCGAACAAAAATGTCATTTTTATTGAATATAAAATATACAATGTTGAAAACATCATTTTTGTTGCATTAGAATTGGCGAACAAAAATGTCATTTTTTTTATTGAATATAAAATATACAATGTTGAAAAACATCATTTTTATTGCATTAGAATTGACGAACAAAAATGTCATTTTTATGGAATATAAAAATATACAATGTTGAAAACATCATTTTTGTTGCATTAGAATTGGCGAACAAAAATGTCATTTTTTTATTGAATATAAAATATACAATGTTGAAAAACATCATTTTTGTTGCATTAGAATTGGCGAACAAAAATGTCATTTTTATTGAATATAAAATATACAACGTTGAAAACATCATTTTTGTTGCATTAGAATTGGCGAACAAAAATGTCATTTTTTTATTGAATATAAAATATACAATGTTGAAAAACATTATTTTTGTCGCATTAGAATTGGCGAACAAAAATGTCATTTTTTTGTTGAATATAAAATATACAATGTTGAAAAACATCATTTTTGTCACATTAAAATTGGCGAACAAAAATGTCTTTTTTATTAAATATAAAATATACAATATTGAAAACATCATTTTTGTTGCATTAGAATTGGCGAACGAAATGTCATTTTTTTATTGAAAATAAAAATACATAACGTAGAAACGTCATTTTTGCCGCACTAGAATTGGCGGACAAAAATGTTATTTTCATAGAATAAAAGGAATGAATTTTAATAAAGGGGAAATCGCCAAATGGTTTATATATATAAATATAAAATATAAAATTAAACGAAACGAGCGCGGCAGTTCGCGTATCGACAATCGTAACTTCAAATGATTATATAGAAAGATCCAACCGTTGGATTTTCCCAAAACTGGAACCGTTAGAACCACTTTGGGTAGAGCTTTCCAATGATATAAATTTCATCAAAATCCGATGGTTAGATTTTAAGATATGTGTAAATCAAATTTTGGGTAAAAGAAGCGCCAGGGTCGCCCATTGACCCGAAACGTCGTTTATTTATTTCGAGCTATTTTTAATAAATAAAAATAGCGATAAATAGTTATAAATATATATATATATGAAATGTTTTAAATTATAATTATGCGACAATTATTTGAAAAGGCCGAGTTTAACTCATTTCAAATAATTGCACGGCAATAAAATCAAAGATGTAAGAAGACGATGATTGAAGACCGGCGATCTTCACATCGAATGGACGATGACTTCTGATACCTTGGACAGACTTGCTCCCAGGACAAGGTTGAAGCAGTAATTGTCCGGACGTGCGTGTTGGTCATGCGGATAAGCGAGCGCCTTTTTGGTGTCTCCGGTTTCGTTCAGACCCAGAATGGACTTGTATATGGATGTGTGTCTGACGTTGAAATTCACTTCATGTAATTAAATCGATTTCTATTAATATATGTCTGTTTGGTGGTAGAGAATGTATTCTCTACTTAACACCCTGATACGTAGTAATAGTTATCGATCGCATGGCGTTGAATTGTCAATGTGGCACGCCAAGATGCAATGATCAAGGCTTTGTTGAAATGCAGGCCTTGTGGCTGATGATCAAAGCATAGCCTGTTTAGGCATAGCTTTGTGTATAACGTGACTTCGCGAGCCTCACACCCCGGTATGAGTCAAAAACGGGATTAGGACTGCAGGGAGTGCACACGTTTCTTTCTAGCTAGTGGTGCTTGGGCTTTAACACGGCCCGGCATTTTACTTATGTGGATTTTGGATTGAGGTACCTCGGGTTTTTTTTATAGGCCGGAAGTGGTCATACTATAGGTTCAAAGGAACCGGGAAACGTGTGTCCAGGAATTGCCAATCCACTACCGTTAGGTGGGGACCGGCCCTGAAGATCCAAGGGTTCACTGCGGGGGATCCTGAGGCATTAGCTAGAGTGTCTCGAATCAGAAGAGGACGATCCCTAGCCTCGATTTCATGACAGAAAACCAATTCCTAATACGATGACATCTCGGTTTTGATTGTAAACTTATATATGGCGACATAGTAGGATGGGGTACTATGTCGTCTAGGATTAATATATTTATGTTGAAGTATTTTAATACTGCTTAAACACTAATAGTAATATTAAAACATTACCTTTCACGTATTAAGCATGTTTGATCATCATAAGTGAAAACTCTATCCTCCTGTGTTCGATGCATTGTGTGATAGGATTTGAGTCTTATGATGATTTCGTTTTTCCAAAGTCATTTCGCTTTTTTATATAAACTTTACAAAATTATGCACTGGCAATCCAATGGAGTAAACCCGTTCCGCATTAGCGGCGTGGTCTTGAGATTTGCCACGTAGTTAGATAATTTAGTTAAGAATTCTTACACCAGTCCCATGACTGACTCGTAGTTTGTTTCACTTTTGCAAACTCGGGTGCCCTCTTTCCACACGGGCAGCCAATTGACAGGTTCAGGTGATACATTCTGATTGGAGCTTGCTTGGATGGAAGAAGGAGAAGACCTTTCCTCTAGTTTTTACTTATGCTTGAGACATTTTACCTTTTATTAGCTTTGATGTATGTGACGGAGTTTGAGATTGTTTCTTTCCATTTGAAAACTTATTTCCCTTTTTTGTTGAGACTCTTTATTTGGCTAAGTTGTATCCTGTACTGCGTACTCTGATGGATTGGATATAATGATGCTGATGACATTTATTTCCGCTGCAATGGTTTATGTGTTATGATAATTATCTGAGATCTGTTTTTGTTGTAAATATGTTGTATTCCAAAATGATTATCCTTACTTTCGGTCTACGGGAGTTTGGGGTCATCACACACTTAGTTCTGTCTGTTTCCGTTGGGGTACCGTCTGTTTCTGTTGGGTGGTAACACCTGTCTGTTTCTGCATGGTACCGTCTGTTGGGGTGGTAAAGGCCCAATTACTAATGTACACCTAATTCTACATTCTGTTTCCATAGGGATTAATCTATTTCTGTACCTTTTGTTGGGGCGGTAAAGGCCTATTACTAGCATTCTCTTATGTGGAAATTATTCTGTTCCCATTTCTGTTTTAGTTTAGACATTAGGACAACCCTAATCCTGTTATACTAGTATTAAGCGCAGAGAAATGAATAGTAATATCATTCTGTTTCTTCTGTTTAACCTAAGTATATATGTTGCTCCTGTTACTGTTATCTCTTATCCAGCTTATTTTCATGTCATTATTATTATTATTATATGTTCATATGCTGATAGTCACTAGACTTGCCAGACTTTATGTCTGACCTTGCTTGTTTTCGCCCCTTTTTCTTCCGTTTCCCCCCAGGTTATCCAAGGAGGGAATACTTTAGCTTGATCCGGATTCCTTCTGCTTGAAGTGCTTAAATTATGGCTTGGTTTTTATAACTTCTGTTCTGTGGGGATTATGATTTTAAAGTTTTGTACTCTAATGGTTTTGAACAAGGCTGATATATATGTACTTGAGTTTTTAGTAAAGATGTAACCATACTGGTTTCTGTTTTCTGCTGTAATAAAGTTATAATATTTCAAGTATTGTTTATCTGTCTTGAAATTTTCTGTTCTGTTTACTAAAACGATCCACCAAAGTTAAGGCATTCCCTTTTTGAGTGACCTTAACAGAGGTGGGGTGTTACATTTGCACCATTGTGTTCCTGCAAATTCATCACGTTAGCAGAGTTTAAATGATCATGACTAAAATTTTCATAGTTAAATATTATAGTTATAAGTAACGATCATTAATCATAACGAAAACAATCATCGGGAAATACACGTGTTAAGTAAATGTGTAGTGATGCACGTATATACTCCTAATTAATCGTCATTATAGTGCCTAGCCAGGGCTTATTGGCGATCGATTAGGATTATATTTGTACTATCCCGATCTTTCAATAGGGTAATGATTCTTGCGACGCTAAATCTCTAGCGCTTTTATACTCTCCCGATCCTTCAACGGGTTAGAGTTCATGTGGCGCTAAGTCTCTAGCGCCTTTATACTCTTCCGATCCTTCAGCGGGTTAGAGTTCAAGCTTGATTTTTAGTCTGCTCACCGATCCTTCAACGGGGGAGAAGTTCTGGGGGCGCTAAGTCTCTAGCGCCTTTATACTCTCCCGATCCTTCAGCGGGTTAGAGTGTTGTAAAGGCGGTTTTATCATGGTGCACCTTCACGCCTTGAGAACGTTATCTTCGCGTCCTTTATACTCTCTCCTTGATCTCGGGAGTTAGAGTGCAAGTCGTAGCGTGATTTAACTCGCTGCACCTTTTGGAGTTTTAATTACCGTGATCCTTCCGGTCTGCTGGACGGCATTTTGAATTAGTTGTTTTGAGATTACTGCATAAATTTAAGACAAAGCTCGAAGCGGTAACAATATATATTGATCAAAATAAAAGAGTAGATAAGAAATGGTGCAGTAAAGGTAAATGACACACAGTATTTTTATAGTGGTTCGGTCGAATCATGACCTACGTCCACTTTATAATCTTTTGTTCAAATAACCAGACTGTTCTAGGCAAGTCGAGCCTTTTTACATGGTTCTAAAAAAACAAAAGAGTAAAACTGACACTTTTATGTCAAGTAAAGCCGCAAATGCTGGGCATTCCACACTCTGGGGATTTCATCTCCATCTACGGTCGCTAGCTTGAAGGTTCCATTATCAAGCCTTCATAAAATGGAGTACGGTCCTTCCCATTTCGGGCCCATATGTATCGGGGGCGGAAAGACACGCTTCAGAACCAAGTCTCCGGGTTTGAATGTCCGAGCTTGGACTCTTCTGTTGTAGTACCGAGCTATTTGTTGTTTGTGCCTCAGGCACGTAAATCGGTTTCATCCCTTTTTTCCTCAACCATGTCCAGGGATTCGAGGAGCAACTCGTTGCTGGTCATTGGGTCGTAATAAATGGTTCGATGAGATGATACTTCTAACTCGACCGGAATAACTGCTTCAGCTCCGAAAGCAAGGTAAAACGGGGTGTGATCCGTCGCCGACTTGTACGTTGTTCTATAGGCCTATAGTGCCAGGGGCAATTCATCGACCCATATAGCTTTGGCCCTCTTCAATCTTTTCTTTAGAATGGATTTGATCACCTTGTTTGCCGCTTCAACCTGTCCGTTCGATTGCGGACGTGCCACAGAGGTGTATCTTTTCTCGATGTGATACTTCCGAAAGAAATCTTGGAACTCTGTGTTGTCAAATTGGGTCCCATTATCGGTTATGATGACTTTTAAAATCCCAAATCGACAGATAATGTTCTTAACGACAAAGGTGATCACTCGCTTGGTTGTGATTGTGGTCAAAGGCTCTGTTTCTACCCATTTAGTAAAATAATCCACGGCCACGATAGCGAACTTTGCTCCGCCTTTTGCTATGGGAAGGCTCCCAATAATGTCAATTCCCCACATGGCGAAAGGCCACGGGCTTGTCATTGTCTTCAACTGGCTTGGTGGTGCCCTAGGAATCTTGGAGAATTGCTGGCAAGCGTTGCAACGTCGTGCATACTTGGCTGCATCCTTATTTATTGTGGGCCAAAAATAGTCGTATCGCAATATCTTCTTTGCCAGTGTTTGCACCCCGGTGTGATCTCCGCATTCGCCTTCATTGACATCTTTCAGCACATGCTTGATGTCTTCATGAGCGATGCACCAGAGGAAGGGAATCGAGAAACCTTGTCTGTATAGGACATTGCCATGCAACACATATCGAGAAGGCTTCCGTTTAATTGCACGCCTATCACTTTTCTTAGTTGGGAGCATTCCATTCATCAAGAAATTCCTTAGGGGGGTCATCCATGACTCCCTTTCAGGTTCAATCTCCAGTACCGGATCAACTTCCATCTGATCCACGCTGGGGAACTGTAATACTTCAATCGGGACTAGTTCCGTGTGTTCTGGATTATCGGAACTAGCCATCTTCGCTAACTTGTCTGCTCTTTGATTCTCCGCTCGAGGAATGTGAGATATACTGTGGTGATCAAAACCCTCCAGCAACATCCTTACTTTTTCCAGATATGATATCAACCTTGGACTCTTAGCCTAAAACTTTTCATTAACTTGGTTCACGACTAAATTGGAGTCACAAAAGATGTCTAGCTTTGTTATCCCTATTTCCTTTGCAAGCTTCAGCCTGGCAATTAAAGCTTCATACTCGGAATCATTAATAGTTGCGTGGAACTCCAATTTGAGAGCGTAATATATTAGCCGTTTCTCTAGAGTTTCAAGAACCACTCCGACACCTGATCGTCTGTCATTTTTAGCTCCATTAGTGTATAGTTTCTAGGCATTAGGGTCAAGGAGTAGGTTTGGCGGATCGTCTTCCTCGGTTACCGCATCATCTTCTAGGATGGTAAATTCTGCTATAAAGTCTGCAAGTGCCTGCCCTCTTATCGACCTCTGGGGTTGGAAGTTCAGGTCGAATTGACTTAGGTCAATGTTCCATTTGAGCAACCTTCCCGATGCTTCTGGCCTTTGTAGGACTTGTTTAAGCAGGTGATCAGTATAAATAGTAATGGTATGAGCCTGGAAGTAGTGATGAAGCTTCCTAGATGCAATCAACAAACTGTACGCAAGCTTTTCTGTCTTTGGGTAATTTCGTTCTGCAGCTACCAATTTCTTACTCACATAGTACACCGCTTTTTGCACCTTATCCTCTTCTCTTACCAAAGCCGAACTGATTGCGTAGGATGACACTGCCAAGTACACAAATAAATCCTCGTGATCCATAGGCTTAAACAGTATTGGGGGTCTCTCCAGATGATTCAACAAATTTTGGAAAGCTTCTATACAATCAGGAGTCCATTTAAAGTTGTGCTTGCCTCGCTTTATTAGCTCGAAAAACGGGATGCATTTATCTGTAGCTTTTGAGATAAATCTGCTGAGCGCTGCCACTTTTCCAGCAAGGCTTTGCACATCTTTAATCTGCTTTGGTTCTTGGATATTTCGGATTGCTGTAATTTGGTCTGGATTAATCTCAATTCCGCGCGAGCTTACAATGAACCCTAGGAATTTTCCAGACGCTACCCCAAATGAGCATTTCAAAGGATTCAATTTTATCCCATATTTTCGGAGAATTTGAAACATCTCTGCCAAATTGTTGGTATGATCGGACGACTGTCTGGACTTTACCAACATATCGTTGACGTATACCTCCATCGTTTTCCCGATTTGGTTGTAGAACATCCTATTCACCAACCGCTGATATGTAGCACCGGCATTTT
This sequence comes from Allium sativum, assembly GCA_030737875.1. Lineage (NCBI taxonomy): Eukaryota > Viridiplantae > Streptophyta > Magnoliopsida > Asparagales > Amaryllidaceae > Allium > Allium sativum. Next base: position 623,689,909 of record CM060910.1, read on the forward strand.
TCAGACCGAAAGGCATCACCACATAGCAGTATAATCCCAAATCTGTAATGAAGCTGGTACGCTCTTGGTCTGGGACATGCATGGGGATCTGATTATACCCCGAATAGGCATCCATAAAAGAAAGGAGTTCATGACCTACAGTTGAATCTACTAATTGATCGATTCTAGGCAATGGGAAGCTATCCTTCGGACAAGCTTTGTTTAGATCAGAAAAATCGATGCACGTACGCCACTTTCCATTGGCCTTTTTTTACCAAAACCGGGTTTGAAATCTAGTCACTTCTTCTTTCAAAGCGGCAGACCTTTCTGGACCCAGCATTCGCCTTTTCTGCTTGACAGGAGGATATTTCGGGTTAATGCTTAGCGAATGACTCATAATCGAGGGAGATATCCCACACATGTTCGCATGGGTCCAGGCAAATACATCCAAGTTAGCTTACAGAAAATTTGTTAATTCCTTTGCTCGAACGGGATCCAACTAGGATCCAATCTTCAGGACCTTCTCTGGGTCACTATCATCGATTGGTACATCCACAGTTGCTTCATTGGGAATCGCCATTCTGCCCCCAGGCCCTTCATCCTCTCTAGGATCTATGTCTCGAGCAACACTCTGGGCGACCCTCCCAAAGGTACTTCCTTTAGTTGCTATGACGATTCCACCCTTGGAGGGGAGGAACCACCTCTATATCCCTTCCTTTGCGGAGCAATTTTAACTCTGCAATGTAGCATGCTCGTGCAACAACTTGATCTCCTCTCACAATACCCATGCCAGAATCCATTGGGAATTTCAACAATAAGCACCAAGGTGCAATGCAGGCCCTGAATTTGGCTAGGGTCGGTCGGCCTAAGAAGGCATTGTATGGCGATTCAATATCCAGGACCACGAAGGGGAAGATCCTCACTCTCTGGTATATCCTTCCCCAAGGGTTATTGATAATTCCACGTATCCTATTGGAGCGGTCGAGGCCCCATTAAATCCACGTATCCAACCTTCACATGGCTTCAAATCCTTCGGCTCGAGTTTCATTTGGTCGAACGTTTTCTTGAACAAAATGTTGACTGAACTCCCATTATCTACTAAGATTTTATGAACTATAGCTGGGCCGATGGTGACAGTGATCACCAACGGATCTTCAGTTGGGGAGTGTACTCCAATACTTTCTCGCTCGCGAAATATGATGTCATCGGACATCGTCTTTTGTTGCTTAATCATAGCGTTGTCCTCGGGGTTACTACATTCTCCCACTTCGAAAGGCTGTTTAGCTGCATTTATGTATTGATCCATAGCTCTGAAACTATGCCCTGCTAGGTGGAGCCTACCAATTATGGTATTGATAACGATATTTTTTCCTTTTTGCCGAGCCGTCGGTTTGGCAGTAGGTTGGCTTTGGTTCGGGGCTTATACGGCTTGCCCCTGTCCCTAGGAGTCACCTTATACTCATCGAGCTTCCCTTCTCAGAGCATCCTTTCAACCACGTCTCTCAAGTGACGACATTCATTTGTGGAATGACCATGGATCTGATGGAAAAGACAGAATTTTCCAGTTTCACGCTCTTTCTCTGTAGAATCTCTCGGAGGAGGCCTTTTGTAGGGGAGGACATTATATGTATCCAAGAAGATGTTCTCCAACGTGTCATTTAACGGTGTGAAGTTCTCAAACGGTCTGGGCCGGGATCTCCTCTGAGAGACATTTCCTTGATTTCTTTTCCGATTATTGTTATTATTATTCCCTGATTGGCGAGCATTGCCTTGATTCTTGTTCCCAATGTTGTATTCAACTTTTCCTAAGCTATCTCCCATTTGCTTGATGGCCACGTTGCTTTGGATATCTTCCTTATCAGTAGCCTTCCTTTTTCGATTAGAGTATATCTCCTCCCGACGTAGGCAAACATTAGCTTTTTCATAAAATATTTCTTTGGTCGGGGGTTGGTTTGCCTGCGAGATATCTTCCAAACTCGTTATCTTTATCGATGCCATCGATCAAGGCCATCAACACAGTTTGCTCATGCGGATCTTTGACTTCTGTGACAGCTAAGTTAAAACGATCCAAATACGACGTCAGGCTTTATTCCGGCCGTTGTTTAGGAAGGGATAGCTCGATCACATTCTTAGACCTATGGGCATGAAGACGGAATTGGTTCACGAATTTCTCACTCAATTCCCTGAAGCTGGATATTGACCGTATTGGCAGGCGGGTAAACCACAATAACGCCACATCTTCCAAGAATATAGGGAACGCTTTACATTTTACCGCGTCTGTAGCTGCAGCGGCATTCATTGACCAGGAGTATCGCATTAAATGCTGGATGGGGTCAGTCCTGCCCGTGTAGCAATTCATGGTTAGCATATTGAAGTGTCTCGGGAATGTAACATCCAGTATGTCGTCAGTAAAAGGCGTATGACTGCGATCTATGCCCCAATCTTCATTCCTCTGTCCACTGCTATCTACCATGACTTGCCTAATCATTGCCTCAACCTCTGCATGGGTCAGTGTAGATTCGGGATCAGCACTTCTTGCCCGACGACCTCCTCCAGCACATCTTTGACGTGATGCTACAAAATCTGGGCCCTGAGCAGAACTCCCCTGTCCCCTATTGCTGGGGTCGATCATGCGACGAGTGGGAGGCACGCCGTCTCTTGGTGGTAGAGAGGGCTCATTTAAGTTACGGTTATTATTTCCCTGATTAAGTGCCTCTTATTCACGAGATGGAAGTGACCCAAACCGAACCTGCTCTATGTTCTCGAGCCTTTCTAACGGGGGCCATCGTCGGTTCCTTCGGTGCTCTTCAGACGACGACGTATGTTCCGGAGAGAAAGGATGGGCTGGAGGTGGTGAAACCTGCCTTTGAATATCGTCAATTTTTCTGCCTAGGGCAGTAATATTTTGATGCAGCAACAAGCTCTCCTGCCTTTGAGCGGCCAGTTCATCGGTTTTCCTGTCCAATGCTTCAAGTATTCGAGTAAAATGTCCTTCGGTAACTGGGGCAGAAGGGTCGAACTGGTCATCTTATCTTATACGCAGGGAACTTGAACCGGGTTGAACAGAAGTACCAGCACGGGCGGAACGAGCCATAATTTCCTTCCCATGTCGGGTAGTAGTCGGATTATCAGTCCGGATCGTGGTCCTCCTAGGCTGGTGGTAGTTCCCTGGGGTCGGATCGCGGAAGGCTTAGTAGGGGGATGGCGACGTTATCTTGGGATCGGGTCATGACACCCTCAACTGGTCGGATCGCCGTACCTTCATTGGATCGGATCGCCCCCTCCTCACCACGATCCGGGGACAGAACTTGGATCCGCTCCTGAACGCTCTCCTCAACCGCTTCGTTCGTAGCTTCAATCGCTTGGGAAGCTCGTACTTCCTTAGAATTCTTTCCATCCATGATATCTGAGCTTTACTGGGATCTTCAAAAATTGAAACAGTGGAGTTTTGGATCATTTTCTTCGAACTTGATTATCCAAATAATAGAACTACAGTCCAATATGCTAAGACTTTGTTCTCAGTGGAACCACCAAAATGTTAGATCCAAAATTGGCTCCAACTCCTATGTTGTTCTGTTATGCAGAGATTAATATCAGAAAAAATGCAAGAAAAAACAGGAAAGACACGAGATTTATAGTGGTTCGGCGTTAACGAGCCTACGTCCACTTTATATCTATGATTATACTTAAATTTCAAGTACAATCGATGATTTATCCCTCAACCTCACTTTTACAATGTTGACTCACTCAATAAATTCGAGACAACTCTGAATAATAATAATAGAGATGTAATAATGGTGGAGTCAGAACTCAGAATTGCCAAAAAGATCCTGAAAAATGCCAAGTCTGGGGCTATTTTATAGCTGATATTTGCAGACGGATCGCGGTCATACGTAGCACAAATCTCGAGAATCTAGGACTGGTTCATAGCTTGAGGAAGAAATGGTCAATATGACAGTTACGGACAGGTGTCGCGAGATCCTGCATTCTCGGATCGTGATGGACTTGGTCATAACCTTCACCACGTCTTCTGGGCTCGGATCGGGTCACGTATGAGTAGACGGGTCGGCTTGCGTAGGAAAGGACGAGTCAGATCAGGATGACGGGGGCGATCGCGATCATGGTAAGATGGGGCGATCTGATCGGGTCTTCGAAGGTCACAGGTGTGAAATTTCATATTTTCCTCGTGTGTGTGGACCTTGGTGGCTTGGTCAAAAAGCTAGCCAACAATAACAAAGTTATAAAAGAAATTCCAAGCGAATATTATAGCTTAAATAAATGTTATTTAATTAATTAAATTAAGTGAAAGAAGATTTAGAATAAAAGGGTTTATAATAAACCAAAGTTAAATAAAAGGGGTTTGAGGTGTTATACCGTTAATCCTAAATTAACGTTACTTCGAAATATGATTGAGTGAAAGTGGGAAATTGAAATGAGATTTCCAAAGTGGGATATAGTTGAATGGATTTGAAACGGGATTGGAGAAGTAAATCATAAGATTCGTAAACCAACCCGAATTGTAAAAGGTATTTGTTTTAAAAAGAGGGAAGTATTAAAAGTGGCATTTTGATAAGGAGTTGCTAAATTATTGAATTAAGAAAAAAAAATGATTATATCTCAGGAAGAGATTTTCAAAATAATAAGAAGGTTTATGAAACCCTATTTTGAATAAAATAGTTAAATGGAATTTGTTGGTTTTTGGTATTACAACTCGTATTTGTCTTTAGATATGAACGTTGTTGATCAAGGTCTGAGAGGTAATTAAAATACCCCAACTTGAACGACTTCAGGATTATCTGAGGATGATATTAGTTGTAATGGTAAAGAGGTTAGTGAAAATATATTATTTCCATTAGAGAAATAATAAGGCAATGTTTAGTGAAAATTCAGAGAATATATATATATATATATATATATATATATATATTGTGGATTCCGAAGTAAAGGGGAAATAAAAGGCGTTGCGTGAAATTTTAACGATATTTTCAAGTTAGAAAAAAAAACGTAAAGTTGAGTTTTATTTTAATAGAATAAACATTGTTTATTGTTTTTTTTCAAGTAATGAAATAAAAGATATTTCGTAACGTATTTTACGAGTAATAAGTTGGAATGATTTTCCAATATTGGATAATAGTGTGACTAATGTTTTGGAAAGTGAAAATATACAAACTGAATATGATATAAGATTTCCTAAGTATTAAAAAGAGAATTTGTTAAAGAAAAATCTTATGTTAAATAAGAAAGCGAGTAAACGATATTTAAAATATGGAAAGATTTAAGAGTTGAATTTACATTGGTTTTAAATTAAAAGGCCAAGCGAGACCGAATACTGAACCAGTGAACTCACTGGATTGTGATGATTGAAACACTGTATATTTTAATAGTTAAGTCACCGACTATCAAATCTGTCCAATACGATAGTTTGTATGGAAAGACCGGGATTGAATTTATATTCGAAAACCATTCCGACCAACAAATACGTAAAGATATTAGAAGATGATCGAGATGGAGCATTGAAGACCGTAGATTTTTATAAATGGAAGAACTGCTAATAATTTATGGTCTGCAGCCAGAGTTGTACTGTGGTTCTGTCGTGGTTGGAATCTATGGGTTGCAAGGACTTCTCGCTACTGATCCATGGGGTGATTCCTATATTGGATGCAGTAGGAGAGTACCTTCGGTTCATCATGTTCTTAGGTGACTTGTATGGACAAATGTCTGACAAAATATTTCCTGAAACCACGTAGGTTGATTTTTACAAATATACTGAGTGGTGGCAAAGAATGGTCGTTCTTTTAAACCCAGAGTATATTTGTGGATGTCAATTAGTGACTTGACGGATCTGATGATGTGTCATTCAAAGTGAATGATGACCATGTGTTCCAGAAATTAATCTAAACCTCAAGCCTCATCAACCGAGAAATGACAGAAATCGGGCAGGCAGCATGGCTATGTGAGTCACTCCCATTAGGGTGTATAATCAACTATCTAGAAAAAATCTATTTGCTTCTTTAATATATTTTGATTCTGTCCCTTTTAGGGAACGGTGGCTAGCTACCACCGTTGGTGATATACATTCGATACACTCAAGCGAAATGAGTGGTCGGTCATGTGAGGGTCGGGTTACAAGACATTCTTGTTGAACCCAGTGTATTCGCCTCTAGAGATACACTATCGGCAGGTGGTCCCATACCTTGTCATAGTCGGAATCCAATCTCCAATAAGCGCCCGTGGTTTTGATTGTATATTATATATGTGGAGCGTGAGATGCAAGCCTTCCACTTGATTGATATTTACTTGTAATTAGACATTATTATAATATCAGACAAGATATTGGTTTAAAATTATTTTGGGTTATCGTAAGGTAAAAACCGTCCGTATATATGTGTGGATTTGGTCTTATGATTATTCTTTTCTTTGAAAGAATTTAACTTTAAAATCAGGTTGTATGATCCCCTTAAACTTAGTGTGTTTATCTCACTCTGGTTCACCAGATTGACCCGGTGTTTTGTAAATGCTCGGGTTAGCCCCGGGGTGTACAGGTTTAGGTTATCAGATGCTGCAAAGTCCAGAGATGAGCTAGAGGTGTTCAGGCGTATGATATTATATAGTTACTATTCCGATGTGTGTTGTGTATAGTATAGATTATTATAATTGCCCAGTGATGTTGATGTACTCTGATATTGTAAGTTTTATTTAAAGCTCTCAATAAAGTTATTTCTGTATTATATTTTGTTCCGCTACAATGTGAGACTCTGTGGTGTGTTGGTTCTTCTATTTCTTCTATTCTTATATTTCTTTCTTACCTCATTCTCTAACTTCTTTCTCCTAGTAATCCATTTTCCGTGCACTTTGGGTTGGACTGGTGTGGTTTAGTCAACTCAAAAGGTACCGGAAATTTGGGTCACTACATTTGATATTAGAGTTATTGGTTTAGTGATAACCTTGGCTCTGTGGTGTAACTCGATAGAGATGGGGTTAGTAATACCCTAGATTGAGTTGGTTATATCTATGAGAGCGCATATTTGTAATTTGATTTAAGATTATTTTTGAAATTATTTTTGCCTAATTTATTTTATAATAAAAGTAATGATTTTCTCTGTTTATTATAATATGGGAAATCAATTGATTTGTTAATGTTGATTTAAATGATATGTTTGGATTGTGTTGTTGATTGCTTGAATATAAATCTTAAAATGATCGACTTGGTTTGAAACCAATATGAAATAAATAAGTTGGATAAATCAATCCAGATTAATAAAACTGATTGGATAATTAAAGAAATAAATGAAGTGATTATAAATAATTGTAATCTCATGTGGATTAGATTGTGTGTAGAACTGGTTGGATCGTATGATATGGATATTTGAAACTAATTGATGTTGTTTTGGGGACTAATGAAATTTATTTAAGTTGAGAATAGGTGCAGAAGTGTCAACTCAGCTTTTAAATCCATTCAAGAGAAAATTCTAGAGTTAACTGAATCCAGTTTGAATAGAACTGCATAATAACTAAGCAAGCTCGAATATAAAATATTGCTTACCGCATAATAACGCTCGCAAAAAGGTATGCCTATGCAGAATATGAAATTTTGGTATTTATTTGGGTTTTGAGTTTGGTTTTGAGTTTTTTCGACCCTGTTGGTCGATGTATATATATTTCTTGAACCTGCGATATTGCAGATGTCCTCCGTACAGGGGAGACTCTGCCGAAATTTTTCCAAAATTTAAGGTGTTAGAAAATTTTCGGAGATTTTTGGAAAATTCTTTTATTTGAATTAAATTGGCTTTAAAACCAATTAGACTGGTTTTGGAAATAAAAATCGAGTTTTAAATTTATTATTTTTGTAAAGGTAATGGATTTGTAACGTTCTTTCTTACCTTAGCAATTTCGAGGACGAAATTATTTTAAGGGGGGAAGAATGTAACGATCCGTATTTTGATCATCAAATATTTAATTTAATTTATTATTTTAAATATTATATTTGGAGTATTCATAGATTTTAATATTTAATTCTTTATTTAAAATGAAGTTGAACGTTAATTTATTTATAATATAAAACGAGCTCAAAATCGCGCGGTAGTTCGTAATATGGAGTTTTGAACTTCAACTCGATATACAGGATCAGATATAAGTCGGATTTCTGTGAAACATGAAATGTTAGAACCGATGGTAATTTTCATATGGAAGAGAAAAATCCAGATTTCGTGTTATAGCTTGTTAGTTATGGCCAAATCAAAATTTGAAATACTCGCTATGGAAAATCGTTATTAAAATAGTCGTTTTGCAAACGAAATCAGTTTCATTGGAACCGTATCGTTAAATTATTATACGGTGTTGAATGGCATGGCAAACTGATGTCGTATGTGACCATGGTAGCCATAAACGCCTGTTCAATTTCTATAGCACGTAATTAATTTAATAAAGGGTTATTTGGGTATAACTTGAACTGATGATTGAATTAGGCCACGAAACCAATTCCGTTGAGTTCGTATCATCGATTAGAGTCAGGATAGGTATATAGTTTGTTATTTTTGAAGACCGTGTAATTTGGTGTCCAAAATGGCATTGCGGTGTGCGTGAAAAATAGCCTACTGGGGAAACAGTCTTGGAATGCAACGAAACTGGTGCCGTTGGGTTCGTATTGAAGAATTATTATAAGATTTCAATGTTTCAAGTTGATTTGATTTATCTAGTGATCGTGGAAAAATTAAAAGCGTGTTTATTTCTGGTTTTATAAAGGAAATTTTTTCATACGACCTCGGATTTCAACGAAACTTGTCCCATTGGGTCTGGATTATCTTTTTATACCAAGATAGGCTTTTTTATCAGAAGACAAAAGTCGTTTGTAGTGGTTTTCTTGCATTACTTTACCACGAAGTTTCATTAATAATTTAATAATAATTTCTATACTCTATATATATCATTCCCAAACCCTTCTCTCGGTCAAGAGGTATTTTCTGGTCAACCGAAAATAGGAGCCGCCATTTCAAACAAACGAACAAATAAAAATATTCAATCCTTCCTTCCGTCCGTCCCCTACATCCACACAAAATTGAATGAGCTTCCAGCTGCAACTTCGACAAGCATGGAGAGGCCTTTGTTTTGTCCGGTCGTGATGGGGTTTAGAGGTATGTGCTGACCGGAATTGGGGGCTTAAGTCGTGGTGGTTGGAGGCCGATCTGAAGGAAGGGAAGGCATCGGGTTGCCTAGGACTTTGGGGAGGAGTTGTCAACGCTGGTCTGCAGCGCCTGGTTGTTTCGGATGGTCCGATGGGGGTTGAAAATGAGGTACGGTGGTTTCTCTTCGGGTAACAGCGTGGAAGGTGGTTCATGCGAAAGTCTAGAGTGAATAGTGAAGACAACAATCGAATCAGTTTTCCCCTTCACCCATCAGACCAAGGGTTTAGGAACCTTGGAGCAAAAATCGAACAGAAAAGGAGAAACTAGTCGACCCTGATGCTTTATATGCTGAACGTAAATGTTAAAGAAGAGGCGGGAACCGCATGTTAAAAAAGAACAATAACGAACCTATATCCTGAAATTTTCTATTAAGATTAATAATTAAATGTTAATTAGTGATTATGTTTTTTTTATACAGCATGATGGTTTGGACAGAAATGAAGTTCTGGAGCCTTGTTTGCAGCAACGCAGAAAACGTACTACATGAGATAAGGAGAAGGAACCGACCTAACCACTTGAACTTACAAACGTAATTAGTTAAAACTACAATTAGTTTAATTTAAATAATAGTTAAGGATTAATTATATAATTAAATTATATTAACTTCAACCATTAATAACTTATTTATATTTGATCAGAATCGGACAAACCGTACACTGTTGGAATGGGTGTGACGAGCACCACGCCATGGAACGGGATTGGATAGAAGCGAAGATAACTGGAATTTACAGTTATAATTAAACGACTGTTTAATTTAACTGTAACCAATTGTTTTAGAATAATCAAAACAAGGTGAGTTAAACTCACTCAGTTTTCCCCATTTATATTTTATATAAATTGGGTTTTATTTTGTTTGCTTTGTTTGCTGATAGTTGACTGTTTTCTAGTTATATATTTGTTTGTTGATTTAACTGATGAAATTAAACTGTTGTTTAATTTCAGTGAAATACCAGATCGTTATTTAACGATTGGATCCAATAAAGGTAACTTACCTTATTGGTCGCGTTTATTTATAAACGTGTTTAATTGTTTAATTGTTTGAACTGTTTTGTTGATTTGTTGATGTTATGCAGTCGTATCTGCTATATAGAAATTATCAGTTAAATGGAATTGTTTGACCTGGTCTGTGATAACCGTTTTGAATACAGGGAAGAATAGGTTGGAGGGATCCAACCGGATTCCTCAAATATATTATTTATTTTCAGATTATCAAATATGAACTTTTATGATTGGGTTATTGATTTTAGTAGTGATCATTGACTGAAAAATCAACATGTGTTGTGTTTTAACCAATGGGCTATATTGGTTGAGTAATCGGCAGTAAATGGCCTAAATTAAATTGTTTTGTTTATACTGATTCACCGTCAGGTGAGTCGAAGAACTGAAGTTATAAAATTAAATTTTTATAACTAAAGATAGATTTTGAAATATATATTTTTGAGTAAAACTTATTTAAACGGAAATAAATATGTATGTTTATAATTAAGTGTAAATTGATTTTATGAAGTCAAACCTGATGTTAATCAGATTTGTAAATGTGGGAATAAGGAAGTTAACCCAACGGTTAAATTTGAATAATTGTTTTGTTGAGAAACAATTAAATGGAATTATGTATTTAAATTAATTATATTAATTAATTTAAAGGGAGAATAAATTGGAATCGGTTAATGATATAACTGTGTTTGGAGTTGACTAAGTCAACCGTCTTAACTGGAGTTGATTATTAAATTTGTTTTTTTTAAATTGATCTAATAAAATGGTTTAAAGAATATTGTTTGATTTTATTTAAGTTTTAAAAAGGGAAATTTAGTATTTATTTTAGTAAATAAAGAAATTAATTATAGAAGTAGTTAATAATTGAAGTAAATTATTATTTTAATTAATAATAATTTAGGAAATTACTTATAAATGGAAATTCATATAAAAAGTATTTAAAGTTGAAATGAAATCCAAATGAATGGTGAAAGGAGTTTGTGAATAGGTTTTGTTTAAAACCTGAGTTTTATAACAAAGTTATGAAAGAAATTCCAAGCGAATATTATAGCTTAAAATAAATGTTGCTTAATCAATTAAATTAAGTGAAAGAAGATTTAGAATAAAAGGGTTTATAATAAACCAAAGTTATATAAAAGGGGTTTGAGGCATTATATCGTTAATCCTAAATTAACGTTACTTCGAAATGTGATTGAGTGAAAGTGGGAAACTGAAATGAGATTTCCAAAGTGGGATATAGTTGGATGGATTTGAAACGGGATTAGTAAAAGTGAATTTGATAGGAGAAGCAAATCATAAGATTTGTACACCAATCCGAATTGTAAAAGTTATTTGTTTTAAAAAGAGGGAAGTATTAAAAGTGGCGTTTTGATAAGGAGTTGCTAAATTATTGAATTAAGAAAAAAAATGGTTATATTCGAAGAAGAGATTTCAAAATAATAAGAAGGTTTATGAAACCCTATTTTGAATAAAATAGTTAAATGGAATTTGATTTGTGATTGGAATGAAATATTGGTTTTTGGTATTACAACTCATATTAGTCTTTAGATATGAACATTGTTGATCAAGGTCTGAGAGGTAATTAAAATACCCCAACTTGAACGACTTCAGGATTATCTGAGGATGATATTAGTTGTAATGGTAAAGAGGTTAGCGAAAATATATTATTTACATTAGAGAAATAATAAGGCAATGTTTGGTGAAAATTCGGAGAATATATATATATATATTGTGGATTCCGAAGTAAAAGGGAAATAAAAGGCGTTGCATGAAATTTTAACAATATTTTCAAGTTAGAAAGGAAACGTAAAGTTGAGTTTTATTTTATCAGAATAAACGTTGTTTACTGTTTTTTTTCAAGTAATGAAATAAAAGATATTTCGTAACGTATTTTACGAGTAATAAGTTGGAATGATTTTCCAATTTTGGATAATAGTGTGACTAATGTTTTGGAAAATGAAAATATACAAACTAAATATGAAATAAGATTTCCTAAGTATTAAAAAGAGAATTTGTTAAAGAAAAATCTTATGTTAAATAAGAAAGTGAGAAAACGATATTTAAAATATCGAAAGATTTAAGAGTTGAATTTACATTGGTTTTAAATTAAAAGGCCAAGTGAGGCCGAATACTGAACCAGTGAACTCACTGGATTGTGATGATTGAAACACTGTATATTTTGATAGTTAAATCACCGACTATCAAATCTGTCCAATACGATTGTTGGTACGGAAAGACCGGGATTGAATTTATATTCGAAAACCATTCCAACCAACAAATACGTGAAGATATTAGAAGATGATCGAGATGGAGCATTGAAGACCATAGATTTTTATAAATGGAAGAACTGCTAATAATCTCTGGTCTACAGCCAGAGATGTACTGTGGTTCTGTCGTGGTTGGAAACTACGGGTTGCAAGGACTTCTCGCTACAGATCCATGGGGTGATTCCTATATTGGATGCAGTAGGAGAGTACCTTCGGTTCATCATGTGCCTGGGTGACTTGTATGGACGAATGTCTGACAGAATATTTCCTGAAACCACGTAGGTTGATTTTTACAAATATACTGAGAAGTGGCAAAGAATGGTCATTCTTTTAAACCTAGTGTATATTTGTGGACGTCAATTAGTGACTTGACGGATCTGATGATGTGACATTCAAAATGAATGATGACCATGTGTTCCAAAAGTTAATCTAAACCTCAAGCCTCATCAACCGGGAAATGACAGAAATCGGGCAGGCAGCATGGCTATGTGGGTTGCTCCCATTAGGGTGTATAATCGCCTAACTAGAGAAAATCTATTTGCTTCTTTAATCTATTTCGATGTTGTCCCTTTTCGGGAACAATGGCTAGCTACCACCGTTGGTGATATACATTCGAACACTCAAGCGAAATGAGTGGTCGGTCATGTGAGGGCCGGGTTACAAGACGTTCTTGTTGAACCCAATGTATTCGCCTCTAGAGATACACTATCGGCAGGTGGTCCCATACCTTGTCATAGTCGGAATCCAATCTCCAATAAGCGCCCGCGGTTTTGATTGTATATTATATATATGGAGCATGAGATGCAAGCATTCCACTAGATTGATATTTACTTGTAATTAGACATTATTATAATATCAGACAAGATATTGGTTTAAAAATGTTTTGGGTTATCGTAAGGTAAAATCCGTCTATATTTATGTGTGGATTTGGTCTTACGATTATTCTTTTCTTTGAAAGATTTTAACTTTAAAATCAGGTTGTGTGATCCCCTTAAACTTAGTGTGTTTATATCACTCTGGTTCACCAGACTGACCCGGTGTTTGTAAATGCTTAGCCCCGGGGTGTACAGGTTTAGGTTATCAGATGCTGCAAAATCCAGAGACGAGCTGGAGGTGTTCAGGCGTATGATATTATATAGTTACTATTCTGCTGTGTGTTATGTATGGGCAGATTATTATAACTGCCCAGTGATGTTGATGTACTCTAATATTGTAAGTTTTATTTAAAGCTCTCAATAAAGTTATTTCTGTATTATATTTTGTTCCGCTGCGATGTGAGACTCTGTGGTGTGTTGGTTCTTCTACTTCTTCTATTCTTATATTTCTTTCTTTCTTACCTCTTCCTCTAACTTCTTTCTCCTAGTAATCCATTCTCCGTGCACTTTGGGTTAGACTGGTGTGGTTTAGTCAGCTCAAAAGGTACCGGAAATTTGGGTTGCTACACAAAATCATGTTTTGCTGCTCGAGTGTTGTAATACATGTTACTCTGGGTTAAGCGAGGGTGTTGATTAGTGAAATTCGAAAAGGAGTCTGGGACTGGACGTAGGACGGTGCTCCAAAACAGTGTAAAAATCCCTGGTGTCATTACTTTTATTTACTGCATTTACTCTGCTAATCCGTGTTATTAGCTTACATAGTTTTCTTATTAAATATTTACTTTCATAACTATATCAAGTAAAATATATCACACTGTCATGATTTCCGCATGTACACTCAGTTTCATATTACCCGGTCCTACTCTCGTAGAGTCTTTTCATCCTTTACTATCAATAATTTCTCAAAGATATTCCTATATTATGAAGTTGGTATTATTTGAAAGGACAATCAATTTTCAATGCATTGGAGTAGGCATTCACAAACACTTTATGAATCGCCTTTTACATAAAACTAAATTAGTTTAGGTTTGTAAAATCGTATTCTAAACATGAATATGTCATCCAATGACACTCCTTCCCGAACTCCTTTTGGAGAAATTCATATATGATCTCTCATGAGCAATTATTACGTGCATATTTACAACTCGCACAAGCTACAAACTTTTTGCCTAGGACATGTTAGGATTTATTATACACCCTTGTCTTATATGATATTGTAAACTACTATTGGGATGAAACTAATTTTAGTCTTGTATACTACTCTTAAATCCACGATCATATAGAAAGAAGTTAACTCAAATTCATTCACAATTTATCTTACTTCGTTTAACAAAGTTTTGATTACTCTTTATTACTACATCACCATGTAGCATAATATGGAGTGACTTTTGATGTTGAATATTTATTCATTTCAGGTACATCTGAATTACTTTCCAACATATACTCACATATTCGATCAAATCGAATCATTTTATTTTATTCACATTATTTTAAGTAGATTTCTTTTTATACTCGATGATCTTACCACGAAAAGACTACACATATATCTAATATACATAACCATGTTGTGAAAAGTCGTCAATTAATATAACAAGTATGTGGAATCATTTTTGGTATCAATAGACCTATTATTTCATACATCATTGTGCATCAATTCGAAGAGTTAATTGATTCCTATAATATCCTCATTAGATGGTTGCATAGACCTTCATTGTTTGAGATATAATTTACCAGTATCATACGATTTATAATCGTATAATAAAAATCAATTCTCGAAACTATGACTCGGTCTATAATTCCAAAATGATTATAAATAATACTAGATTTTCATATGTTTCTAAATAGTAATCATATTTCTTATTACAGTATTAAGTATCCATCACAATTCTCGTTTTCTTTGTTTCTTTATGAATCTCAAGTAGCTATTCACTCTCTTCATCCCTACTGAACCTTAAATTACATTTACTCTTTTACATTTGCTTTGCTTTCAAATGGCCAAACAATTTAAAAGAAAACTCGTATTATAATATCATAGAAATTTTTATAAAAGCACATTCAATTATTATTAACTTTTAAGGATATCATATATTTACACTTTATGTAAACTGGTCAAATTATATTTCAATGGTCGAGTTCTTAGAATTATATTATAAATTTGGTCTCGTGTTATATTTAACACAATATGATCCTTTTGTAATAAATTAAATTGAATACTGGATCACAAAGTATTGTTTATTGGCTTATTTCAAATGAACTAATTTCACCGAAATATTTGTCATAACAAATTATGGTCATTCACCATATGACGCTTATATGCTATAATACATGGGTTAAGTATCCATAGTCTTGTATTGCATGTAGCATTCATAACTCATAGAATGCAATAAATACACAGTTTCGACCAAATAAGCATATAACCACCAAATTATGAACATATTAAGTAGCTGTAAAACTAGGCACTTGCATGAGTGTCTATAAGTAAACATGTAGTAAGAATTATTAGAAAATGTATTTTTCATTTCTATTTGTCAGCTTTCGGTTCAGTTTATCTGTATATCTTAATTGATAAACGTTATACCAATCGTTTTAAATGCACAAATTTATCGTTGTTGATAATTATAATATTATACAATATATGTTCTTACTATCTTAGAAAGATTAAGGGTCATCATTTCATTTTCCTAGTAAGGCTCTCACCACTCTTTTATGTTTCACCATTCGTAAGTGAAAAACATAAGCTTTTTTATGTTGTTAGTGGGTTTTAGGACTCTTGATTTTTAATTTTTTGGATTTTGACTTTAAGTTTGCTCAACGAATCATAAACTCATTATAATTGGACAACTCCTTGTTGGTTGTGTCCTATGCAACTCTCAAAGCTTTAGCACCTTGTCCTAATCTTATTTTAATCTTGAGTTTAGTCAACAATCGAAAGAGATTATTCGCTCGTACCTATCTCATATAGCAACGACTTTGATATATGTACATTAAGTTTTCTCATAAAATATGTATAGTTATCTTACCTCATATATTCATAATAATAATAATAATACACATAAAATTCACAACTTGAGTTTGCTCAACAACCATGGAGTACGCAAGTAATGCACACACACACATACAGATATACATATATATATGTGTGTGTGAGTGTGTGTGTGTGAGTGAGTGTGATAAGAGGTCAACATTATATTAAAGATTCATAATCTTCAATATAGTGAGTGATATCGACTTATAGAATAATATATTCCTTATGAAGTAGCATAATTATTCAATGTCAAACACATACGAAATCATAGTATACAAAACACATGTACTTATCCCTTTAGTTTATTTAGGGTTCCTAATGTTCAACATTTAATTCATACATTCATATTATATAAATTTTAATATTATATAACTTTTATGTTTCATATTATTCATATAGCAATCTCATGGATATTGTTGTTTTAATTGAACCAAATATAATTAATTTTAAACAAGTAAAATGTTAATTAATTTTTTACTATCTTAATGTAACTTTTGTATTTAATATTCATTATGTGTTATGACCTTATAATATAACGCACATATATCATATATATATATATGTGTATACTATTCAATTAGTTAACTTCTAATTTATTTATTTTATTAATTACCTTCTAATTTATTTATTTTGTTAATTACCTTCTAATTTATTTATTTTGTTAATTACCTTCTAATTTATTTGATTTTTTAACATTTAATTTATTTATTTAAAATGTCTTAATTAAATTATATTAATTTTGAAATTCAATTCATATACATGTGTACTTATGTTATTGTAATATTTTAAAATAACATAACATATATCATAATATATAATAAATGTACATGTTTATTGATTTTTAATCTATTTGACTAATATATTTTATTGATTTCATTGATAAAGTTTATAAATTTTGAATTAATTTTCATATATTTCCAGAATTTTATTATATTACAGGATATATACATATACACATATTAATTTTGATTTAACTTCCAAATTTAAAATTTATTTTTTAAAGTTTTTTAAAACATTTTGAAACAACATTATAACATTTATAATATATTTTAATTATATATTTAGCTTTTTAAATTGAATATATTTTATATTAACTTTTAAACAATTTTGAAAAATAGTCCAACGGTCAATTTAAACTGGGAATTTTCTTTTAATGATGGGTTCACATATATGTTTAACCCAGAATGATGGTTCGGTAAGGCGGAGTACTTGATCATCGAAACTCAATTCTAGACGCTGCATCTTTAGACATCCTACTATCTAGTTTATGGGTTTAATTTGTTGACCATAAGATGAATAATCAAACCATATAGGCTATTGGGCTCTGATACCAATGTTGGACCGGTACTAGCGCACCCAAAGTTATGGGTAAATTTCAAAAAAATTACTTTGTTGGATCTTTGTTAGGCTTATGAAGTCTAATTTATTAAGAACATTTCTAAGTTAAGTTAAAAATCAGAATTATATATATATATTAATCAATAGGTTTGACCATAATTAAGTAATATAAATTAATTATTAAAATCAAGTTTAAATTTTCAAAAGGCTACTATAACGTTTTAAGGAATACGTAATCTTTCGTATTTTTCTAAAACTAAAATAGTATTTTTAATTAAATGAACGCTTTTAATTTAATTTTTAAAACATAATGTTAGTCAAAATGTTCAAATAATTACAAAGCTTTTCACATCTAATTTTGAAAATATAAAACTAATTTTTCAAAACATTATTTATTTTATACAAATTTATTAATTATTATTTTCATTAAATATTGATAATAGATATACAATGATAATTTTTTGCACTTATAATACATAGTGAACATAAACATGTATTGAAAAAATATTAGATCAATATTGTACAGCGTATATAAACATATATGCATGAATGCAAATTGTGTTTGTATAAATTCAAAATTTAATATGTATATGTACAACATTAAATAAGAATGTTTGTTTAACTTATAATATTAAATTATAAATATATAAGGAATACGAACATAACATTTTATACATCTAACCAATCCCTTTTTTAATGAAAAAGTCAATCCTATAATATCATCAGAGAGATGGTGTGGTAGGGTGGCACTATAAATAAATAAAAAGGAGAGGAAAATACCTCCCATCGATGGATCATAAATAATAAAAGAAAAAGGAAGGCCAAAACAAGATGGGTCGCATAAGCATAATTAGATGAACTATAATAATCCAGTGGAAGAGACAGAAAAGGCGATAATGGTGAAAGCCAAAAGTTGTGGTGGTCCAAAAGTAAATCAGGATATGACCAAACAAAGCCTTCTAGGCTAAGTGGTAAACATGCAACTAAGCTATAAATAGGAAGTAGATCGCAAGCCGACTGAATATACATGATCCCCGCGATCCTTGAGAAGAAAAAGACAAGCCAACGGTAATTGATAACAAAAAGTAAAAGTGAACAAAAAATATTGAAAAAACCATGGGTTGATAGAAATGTTAAATTTTACGAAGAATGAGTTAAGAAATATATTAGTAAGATCCCCATATGGAATAACATTGAATGTATTTTTGATAACTTCGTGTATAAGGTCAATAGTCTTGGCTTTGTCAAAGCTTTTGTTGTCTTATCTAATGTTATTATGAGCACACCAAATATACGAAGGAATAATGCAAGAGAGAATGACCTTGATGGATTTACCCTAAATTAGGACCACTAGAAGATACGTCGATCATTGAGGCTAGTGGCAGTAGGAGGAAAAACCCATGAGTTCATCGAAATGCTACCAAATGAAATGGGCGGCGTCACCAGAGTCGAATAGGTGAGAATTGATAAACGATGCCCGTAATGATAGCAACAACACTTAGAACCCGACGTTATGCCAAGTTTGGAAACGTTAAGGTCAAGCACAAGGGCATTATGAAGGAATTTCCACATGATGATAGAAATTTTGGGTTGAATGCGACGATTCCAAATCATGGAAAAAGGGAGCAAGAGCGGGGAATGAAGTCGAATGGTATCCGAGGCTTTCTTAAAGGCGACTGAGCCATTGGGCAAGAGAGGAGGGGTCATTGATGATGCAACATCATATAGAGCTTTACAATTTAGCATGTCTTTCCAAGATTCGATCGAGTAGGCTGAAAGACCCAGGAAATCCTAACTCTTAAGTCTATGATTCTTATGATGGAGAAAAATAACCCAAAACGAGTTACAGAGATGGAACCAATTCCAAAGTTTAAAATAATATGCCTCGCAAACACCCTGCTTGCTACGAAGGCCTAGACTCCCTTCGTACTTCGGACGACAAATACAATCCCAGGAAACCCTATGATGTTTTAGGTTGTCATCCTGAGATCCCCAAAAGAAGTTGGACCAAATCCGGTGAAATTCAAAAAAGAAAGATTCAGTGGAGGAGGAGACTGTAAATATATAAGAGCCAAGGACATTAAGGAACAAACGGAAAAGAACAAGCCATCATGCTTGAGAAAAGAGGGTAACACTCCATTTGTTAATGAGCTTACGAGCCTTAATGATGGGATCTCTAAAGTAAAGGTTAATTTTCCAAACCTGATAAAGTTAATTCTCCAAATATGAAATTAAAATATTCTGAATGGCAAACTTAGTTTTCGCCGGAAGCCTCGCTTTGAAAGGGAGGAGGCTTGAGTGGAACAGATAATTGATCTTTTAGAATAGTTTATCAGTTGTCCAAAGAATCTTTAGTCTTGTAAGAACTTCATGAGGCAGTGAATAGACCTCGAATTCCCGCTAGTGAACACAAGAATATCATCAACAAAAGGTACGGATAAAATAATAGGAGCTACATTGGAGAAATAGAAATGCCTAATTTTGCCGGACATCATAAAATTGTGGAGTCCTCCATTAAGGGCCTCGGCGACAATGACGAAAAGGCCCAGAGATAGAGGGTTTCCTTGACAACACCCCAGCCTGTAGGGAAAAAAATCTTCGGGATAGCAGTTAATAAGAAAGAATATCAGCAGTTGGAAATAAGTCTCCACACTATGTAAATAAAGGTTTAGCGAAAGCCGAATCTCCAAAGGACTTTAATGAGGAAGAACCAGGACAGTCGGTCATAGGCCTTCGCCATATCCATCTTGATAACCATGTTCGACCCCTTAACTTTGTGGTTAAGTTGGAAGAATGACTCATAGGCTAAGAGGATGTTATCAAATATGAGTCTACCTTTGATGAAGCCTACTTGGGAACTGGAAATGATGTTTAGAATAACGTGAGAGAGTCTGTTAGCAACAATTTTGGATATGGCCTTATGTAGAAGTGGCAAAAACTGAATGGTCTAAGATCAGAGGGCTTATTGGAATTATCAGTTTTAAGGATAAGGATGATGTTAGTGGCAGTCCAGCTCTTGGAGATAAGAAAATCACTAAAAATGCCTGAAACAGCCAAGATGAGATTGGGCCCAATGATATCCCAAAAGGAGTGGTAGAAAAAGCTGTTAAAATCTTCTAGGCATACTACACCATTCTTACCAAGCTAGAAGATGGAGTTTTTGATCTCCTCAACAGAAGGCATATCAACAATAGAAGAGTTGTCATAGAAGTGTTGTCAGGATCCTTGTACGAAAGAATGTCCATATCGAAACCCAAGGTAATGAGGAACTAAGGAGATCCTTAAAGAACAAAACAATCATATAATCATTATCACTTCCCTCAGAGGCCCAAGATTCATCCGATTTTTGAATTTTTTGAATATTGAGTTTATTTCTATTATTATTAACCATGGAATGAAAGAACTTTGAATTAGAGTCCTCGAGCGTAATCCATTTAATCCTCGCCTTTTATTTCCAGAAGAGCCCTTCGATTTGGAGGGTGTAGTCAAATTTGTTTTTAGCCTGAAAGCATGAATCCTAACTAGTAGGAGAAGGGCTCTCATCGTAGATAGCCTCCATAATGAATTTTTTTTATTAGCTTCCATGAACCGATCGAAGATATTAGAGAAAATGAATTTATTCCAAGCACGAAACTGCACCTTAACATTTTGCAGCTTAGCAAAGAAAGCTTGAAACGGGTTGCCATGAATTGGGGTAGCCTAAGCATCCTTGATTACATCAAGAAATGAATGGTAGGTAACCCACATGTTTTGAAATTTACATGGCTGAGGAGTTGAGCCAGATCTCGGTGTCAATCTAAGAAGCATCTGGGCATGAACCAAGTTAGACATGTGGATATGATCAACAACCGAGGAGAATGGATATGTATATTATGACAACAACATTACAAACAAAAATCTCACCGGACTAATTAAATAACAATTATACGTATATATATAGTTGTCCATGACTAACAAATTATAATAACATGATAACATACAACAACATCAACAACTAAGCCATGAATCCCAAACAAGTTGGGATTGGCTAGACATGGAATCTAAAATGATAAAGAAAAAAAGAAAAGATAAATAAATAAATAGAAAAAAAAGCTAAAAGAAAAAGAAAAAGTTAAAATTACCATGAAAAAATAAAAAAATAAAAAAATACTAGTCGCTACAAATACTCTTAAGTCAACGTTGAAATAGTGAATTCTCTTCTCTTCGAATGAATTCCTTGATTGTTGGATTCCTAATCAACGAATTACCGACCTTCTGTGTAATAACCCAGAAATCCGAATGAATTTAAAAAATTTATTTTGGCAATTTTAGTGAATTTTGAATATTTAAAATGAATTATTTTAAATAATAACGACGAGAAATTTATTTTGAATAGAAATAGAATGTATATATATACTTGAATCGGTGTTAGAATATAAATATTTATTTTTAATTATAAAAGGAATTGAAAATGGCGCGGTAGTTTGAAAATTCGATTTCAAATTTCAAATGAATGTACATGATTCAAAATAAACCGGATTTTAGCGAAACCAAAAATATTAGAATCTAATTGAGAATATCTCCAACGAATCCGAAAAATTGAAATTTCATAGCGGGAATCAAAAGATATGCCCAGTTGAAAATTCAGAATAGTCGCTATGGAATTCTGGCCCTTAAAATGGAAATTTTGCAAACGACCTCTGTTTTCGATGAAACCATTGTTGTTGGATCCGGGATGTCAAATTATCGCTAGGTTTCAAAATTCATAATTTTCTGAATCAATATGTGAGCATGGCGAAGTTAAACATGTTTTAACATTTTCAATTAAATTGGATCGACCAGAAAATGGCCATTTTTCAAACGATCTCAGAATTTTATGAAATTAGTTTTATTAGGACCGTATGTCAATAGAAAGCTAGAAATAATTTTTCTGGAATTTTCAGAGTCAGTATGTGGCCCCAGTAAATTGAAATGTGCGTTTAAATTTAAAATATAATGATTTATATTTTAATTTAAACGAAAACTGGTCATAACGTTCGAATTGGCTTGCGAAGCATATCCCATTGTGTTCAGAATGGGGGTATTTAGTTTGGGATGAAAGTCGTTGGGTTCGATTTGGAGTTCGTATCGATGCACGGGTATTATTGGGAAATTAAACTATATATATATATTTCCGGCCAATAGAAATCTCCTAAAACCCTAATTTAAAAATAGAAAAAGAAAGAAAGAAAGCATCGCGTCTCCTACGAACGAACGCGGAAAACCGCTCCTAACCATTTCGCTGCCGATCATCCAATCCACTACGAATTGCTCTGAGCTAATAGGGGGAAAATCAAAGATCTACATGAGATCTATGTTCTGAACGGATGTGATAAAAAATGGGGCTGTCGTTGGTGATATTTTGTGGCTCAAATAGCCACCGTTCGCACTCAAAATCTGAAGCACCTGGGGGTGCGAGCTGCGCCTCATTTGGGGCACTGATGGAGGAAGGGAAGGGCTTTCGAGTGGGGGGGTCGGATCTTGGTCAGAGCCACCATGGTGGCGGTCGTGGCTAGCCCTAGGAGCTGAATCATCTTTGTGAATCCCAGAATGAAAAGGGAGAGTCGATAATGTTTACTGAGCGTTGTGGAAGGTAGTCTTTTATTTTATTTTATTTATTTTGTATAGAATGGTCTTCAAATATATAAATAGTAATTGTTTTAAAAATAAACATTAGTTTTAAAATATAAATAACATTAATTTTTAAAATATAAATATTGTTTTTAGAAAATATAAAGAGATGTTTTTGAAAATATAAATACACATGATTTTTGAAAATATAAATACACATGATTTTTGAAAATATAAACATACATGTTTTTGAAAATATAAATACACATGATTTTTGAAAATATAAACATACATGTTTTTGAAAGTATAAACATATATGTTTTTGAAAATATAGACATACAGCATTTTGAAAATATATATACCCTTGTTTTTAAAATATAATTTTTTTATTTAAAAAGCATTGTTTTTGAAATGGAAATAACAGTTTATAAAAGTGTGATTTTTATATTAATAGAACGATAATAAAAATACGATTTTTAAATAAATAGAACTATATTAAAAATGTGATTTTTAATATAAACCGCTTGAAAACAGATTGAGATGGAACTGACTGAAAGCGAACAAAATCCAGATTGTTCAATTTAAAAATTGGCGGAGTGGAATCCAAAGGTGAGAACGTCTCACTTTTAATTTGTTTTCTAGTTGAAATATATACGAGGATGCAGACGGTGCTTAGCAGCACCCGACACCCGTTGTCCACAGACCATGGACGACTTGTTTGTTTGTTGTTTGTGGTGTGAATATTGATTATGTGACGTGGAATGAAATAAATTATTTTATTGTTAAAATATAATTTTTAACGTGTATATAAAATAAATATTTACAAACAAATCGGACGATTTTTTTATGTACACACATTTGACTGATATGGATTGGGACGATAAATTTTACACATCGCCTAACTGAACAAATAAAAATCTGTGTTTGTTGATTGGAAACCCCACACAGATGTTGGGATGATATTTGGCGTACACTAATCCCAATTATTTAGCTGTATGTCGATCGATTGGTTGATAGACTGTGTAAGCGTTAATTATTTATATTTAATGCTTATGCAGTTGTGTGGTGCACTCTGGATGATGGTTGATGATTTATCGTTGTTATTATATACATGTGTTGTTGGGAATCCATATAATTAACATTATATAGTAATTGATTGGGCCTCATTCCAATTTGGAAAATAAAGAAAATTCATGTGTTGAATAAAATATATATTCATGTGTTGAATAAAAGAAAATTCATGTGTTGAATAAAATATATATTCATGTGTTGAATAAAAGAAAATTCATGTGTTGAATAAAATATATATTCATGTGTTGAATAAAAGAAAATTCATGTGTTGAATAAAATATATATTCATGTGTTGAATAAAAGAAAATTCATGTGTTGAATAAAATATATATTCATGTGTTGAATAAAAGAAAATTCATGTGTTGAAGAAAATATTCATTTGTTGAATAGAATAACGAGGTTATTGAAATATATAAAGCCGTGTTGATCAAATATGCGCCATTTTGATGTGAACGATATTTATAGCGATTTTATTCATTTTTATAATGAATATCAAAAAGGAAATGATTTCAAAATATAATGTTTTGAAAATATTATCATTTATATATCGATGATATGGAATATTCAATTTTGATTTGAAATTGAATATGAAGTTGAAATCGTTTTGAAAACGAATTTTAAACGAATTTTAAAAATACGTTTTGAAAGGAAATCGACGAAATATATATTATATATGTATAATGGTGTGAATAGAACGCGCCGCGATGCGGCAGTTCGCGAATTTCGACCATTAACTTCGAATGGATATTACGGGAGATCCGACCGTCGGATTCTCCTAAAACTGGAACCATTGGGTTCGTATCAAAAAGAGATTTCTAACGAATATTAGTGATTTGAAATCTAATGGTTGGATTTGGAATTATGTCCAAATCAAATTTGGAAAAGGTCGCCGTAAGTGCAGTTCGATGGCCGTTTATGGAAATCGACTGTACGGGTCTTGATAAAATTATTAAAAATAGTAATAATTTGTGTAAAATCATAGGAAATGGTTTGGAAAGAACTGGGATGAAAAATTCCATATTTGAAAAGATAAAAATAGATTTTTATCGAAATGAACTAGTTTTGAACTAGAATTATAATCCGTTTCTTTTTGAAATAAATAAATTGGATTTGAAAGGGTTTTAAAAGTAACCAGAATTTCCAATAATTGAATTGGAATGGATTTGAATCGAAATTGTCTTTGAAATATTTCGATGTTGGATTTCGTGATCGTACAAATATTGTTATGGAAATTTGAAAGATATATTTATATCGTTATTTCCAATACGGTATTTGTTGGTCGTAGAATTTGATATTGAATATAAGCCGATATGCTTTCTATTCAGAGCCTTGTACTTAATATCAAATGGGATTTGGGTTTGTCGTGAACGGTGTTTTAAATAGCACTTGTTCTTTAACCCGATAATCAATGGAATGTGAATTGGGTTTATCGTGAACTGTGTTTTAACGACATTCGTTCTTTAACCCGATTTACAGTGAAATATGATTTGGAATTTATAAATCTTTTGTTAAGATTTAAAGGAGATTTTCCAAAGTAAAGTTTTCCAATTTAATAAAATAAATTGGAATAGAATGGAATTCGATTTGGTAATAATCGAAGTGAATTTCTATGGGGGAAGACAACTAATATATCTAGAATTTAAAAGGCTTTGCCGTTATTCCATTTATATTATTAGTCGGATATGGGGGTTTATATCGATTATATATATTGATTTGTTTTCCATGAAGATTCCATTGTAAATGGAATGTGACTTTGGATTTATCGTGAACCGTGTTTTAAATGACATTGGTTCTTTAACCCAGTTAAAGACAGTATATGATTTCCCAAGTTAAACAATCATTAATATTGATTTTTGGGAAGATTAAAACCAAGTGGAGTTTTAATGAATCTTTAATTAGATTGAAATGATCGAGAATGGAGTATCCCTAGTTTTGCTCCAGGCGATAGTTAAATCTTTAATTAGATTTGAATGTGAAATGGTAATTGAATTTACCGATAACACCGTGGTGTTAGATATGAAGTATGACCAGTTTTACTTCATGGGATGAATAGGTTGGGGTTGGGAAATTTAACAAGTGATTACTTCGGTAAGGTTCGCTAATCCCGACTAGTTTGGATAAACCATAATTTGGTTTGAATTGATATTCAAAAGAAGATTAAAGAATAAATTTAAAGAATTTATCTTTGATAAAATTAATGGGAACCTTTCCCAAAGTGTAAGAATATATAAATAAAAGAATATTCTGAATTGGAATGAGGCATATGTTGTGTTTGTGTAACACTTGTTTATTTTATACGCGAGTTATTCGGAAAGGCCGGGCTTATCCCATTCTGAATAACTGAATCGACGATGTGTCGAGGATGAAAACGGTGGTCGAAGACCGGAGGTCTTCACATCGTTTGGATAATTACTGTTGATCTTGATTGGGTCGTACACCCAAGAGGAGGGAATCAGTTGGTGATCGTCCAGACGTACTTGGAGATCGATGGATATGCGAGGTACAAGGTGCCTCCGGTTTTGTTCAGACCCAGAACGGACTTGTAAATGGACTGTGTGTCTGACATTGGATATCATTCAGTGTGATTGATGGATATCGGTTGCATGGAGTCGTTTGCCTGTGTGGCATGCTAAGATGCAAATGATCAAGACTTTTGTTAAAAAGCAAAGTCTTATGGTTGATGATCAAAGCACTGCCTGTGTGGCATATCATTGTGTAGCATTAATTCGGGAGCCTCACACCCCGGTTGTGCAACTAGAAACGGGAGAGGACCTCGGGGAGGGCATGCGTTTCCTTCTAGGTAGGTTGGTGTCAGTGACCTACCAGCCCTAACATTTATATTATTTTCACCTGTGTGGTTGTTGGATTGCGAGGCGCCTCGGATATATCGGTGACTATGTGGAGCCGAAGTAGTCATTTGGCTTATTTACGCCCCAAAGGGCGGGGAAACGCAGTGTTCAGGCATTTTAATCCAGGACTGGCACTAACGATCCAAGGCTTGACTGAGTACTTGCCTGAGGCTCGGCCTAGAGAGTCTCGAAGCGGTGAGGACGATCCCTTGCCTCGGTTCACAGATGGAAACCCAACTTCCAATATGTGACTTTGCGGTTTTGATTGTAGAACCTATATATAGTGACATAGTGGTATGGGGCACTTATGCCGTCTATGATTGATACTTATGATTGAAATTGTTTTGACACTATACACTTATAGTAATAATAAAAGATGAAATTTCACGTATCAAGCATTCTTTGGCTATTATAAGGTAAAATTCTATCCTCCGGCTTGTGTTGCATTGTGTGATGGGACCTGGGTCTTATAATAGCTTCATTGTTCTTTATTTAGCATTGCGCTGTTATTTTATGCACTCGTATTCTTAAGAGGAAACCCGTTCCGCGTTATACGGCGTCGTCCCTTGATTTACCTAACTTTAAAATAAAGATTAATAATTGTTTTAGTACTCACACCAGTCACATGACTGACCTGAAGTTTATTGTTTTTAACCTAAACTCTGGCTGCCCTTATTTTCCGCACGGGCAACTAGTAGTTTTGGTTTTGCAGATTTATATTCACAGGATCCTGATTTACAGCTGAAGCGATATTCAGAAAGCTCTGTATCCGTGTATTACTTCCAGTTGTGTATTGTATTATTTTCCGCTGCTATGTGATGTATTGTAATCTCTGATATTTATCAAAAGTATTTTATTCATTCATACTCTGTAATATTCTTGTATTCTGATGGAATTGTTGTAATTGACAATTAAATGTTCTTCTGTTTGTGTTCCGATTTGTCGTGTTCTTAGAACAATCAGGAGTTTCGAACGGTCTTGGTCGGTTTAGCGATCAATTCGGATCGAGCGAAATTCCCAATTGTTACATGTGGTATTAGAGCTTTCGTTTACAAAGCTCGAGAACATGACATATTGGAACCACACGAAAGAAATCATCAGAGATTGGATTAGCAATATCCAATGAGAACGACTCGTTAGAGATGGGATCAGTAGTATCCTAGAACGAGTGTGAAGAGTATATTTTTAAAATGAAAACAATTTTTATTTTGAAAATTTAAAATCTGTTATACGTATTTGAATATTATTCTTATATTGATTTGGACAATCAAGTATATAAAGATTTTGCGTATATGTCTGATCCGCGTGTATTTGAAGTTTTAATATACTGGATAGATACAGAATCACACTCTAGTCATCCGGAGATGATACTAATGATAGATATATCATCATCAGTGTTTATGTTCGAGTTTCGAAAGTGGGATTTCTATATATTTCCAATTGACTGGTGTGAGAACCAAAACTAGATAGGGTCGATTGTTGTGATTTGGCACCAAAAATGTGATTTTTTTGACTATGTATCCAAGTTATGAATTTGAAAAGATAATCAACTAATTGATTGCTGGTTGTGTTGTTTGATTATTGTTTGATTAATTAAATGTTGAACCTTTAGCCAAATTGAACCAAAAAGTGAATTGTATTGAAAGTTTATCGCATTTGCATGCTTATACATGTACTTATATTGAAGAGGTCATAGCAAGGAGGCTAGAGCAGAAGAATAAAATTGTTTGCCCGACAAATAGGTACATGTTTATTGTATTTCTTTGGGTTTGGATGATTTTATGAGCCGATTGGCTGTTTCTTTTTCTTTTTGGATTGGTGAGGCCTGTATGGCAATTTCGGGATTTTCCTGGTGCTCCCTTGCAGGGGAGGTTATGGCGAAATTTTTCAAAAATTTAGGGCTTTAGCCAAAATTTTGAAAATTTTGAAAAGTTCTTAGAAACTGAAAAGTTGAAGAACTTAAGCCATATTGAAAAAAAAAACTGAAAGTTGAGTTGATTAGCAAAACAACTTTCAGGTTCGTTCCTTTTCGTAACAACCTGGAAATCTGAACCAATTTAAAATTTTTATTTTGGCAATTTTAGTGAATTTTGAATATTTAAAATGAATTATTTTAAATAATAATGACGAGAAATTTATTTTGAATAGAAATAGAACGTATATATTTATTTGAATCGGCGTTAGAATATAAATATTTATTTTTAATTATAAAAGGAATTGAAAATGGCGTGGTAGTTTGAAAATTCGATTTCAAATTTCAAATGAATGTACAGGATTCAAAATAAACCGGATTTTAGCGAAACCAAAAATATTAGAATCTAATTGAGAATATCTCTCCAACGAATCCGAAAAATTGAAATTTCATAGCGGGAATCAAAAGATATGCCCAGTTGAAAATTCAGAATAGTCGCTATGGAATTCTGGCCTTTAAAAATAGAAATTTTGCAAACGACCTCTATTTTCGACAAAACCATTTTTGTTGGATCTGGGATATCAAATTATTGATAGGTTTCAAAATT
This sequence comes from Allium sativum, assembly GCA_030737875.1. Lineage (NCBI taxonomy): Eukaryota > Viridiplantae > Streptophyta > Magnoliopsida > Asparagales > Amaryllidaceae > Allium > Allium sativum. The sequence continues at coordinate 623,719,596 of CM060910.1, forward strand.
CATAGTTTTCTGAATCAATATGTGAGCGTGGCGAAGTTAAACGTGTTTTAACCGTTTCAGTTAAATTGGATCGACCAGAAAATGGACATTTTTCAAACGATCTCAGAATTTGATGAAATTAGTTTTGTTTGGACCGTATCATCAATACGAAGCTAGAAATAATTTTTCTGGAATTTTCAAAGTCAGTATGTGACCCCAGTAAATTGAAATGTGCGTTTGAATTTAAAATATAATGATTTATATTTTAATTTAAACGAAAACTGATCGTAACATTCGAATTAGCTTGCGAAGCATATCCCATTGTGTTCAGAATGGGGGTATTTAGTTAGGGGCGAAAGTCGTTGGGTTCGATTTGGATTTCGTATCGATGCACGGGTATTATTGGGAAATTAAACTATATATATATATATATATATATCCGGCCAATAGAAATCTCCTAAAACCCTAATTTAAAAATAAAAAAAGAAAGTGTTGTCGTCTCCTACGAACGAACGCGGAAAACCGCTCCTAACCATTTCGCTGCTGATCATCCAATCCACTACAAATTGCTCCGAGCTAATAGGGGGAAAATCAAAGATCTACATGAGATCTATGTTCTGAACGGATGTGATCAAAAATGGGGCTGTCGTTGGTGATATTTTTTGGCTCAAATAGCCACCGTTCGCGCCCAAAATCTGAAGCACCTAGAGGTGCAAGCTGTGCCTCGTTTGGCGCACTAATGGAGGAAGGGAAGAGCTTTCGAGTGGGGGGGGTCGGATCCTGGTAAGAGCCACCGTGGCGGCGGCCGTGGCTAGCCCTAAGGGCTGAATCATCTTAGTGAATCCCAGAATGAAGAGGGAGAGTCGGTAACGTTTTACTGAGTGTTATGGAAGGAAGTTTTTTATTTTATTTTATTTATTTTCTATAGAATGGTCTTAAAATATATAAATAGTAATTGTTTTAAAAATAAACATTAGTTTTAAAATATAAATAACATTAATTTTCAAAATATAAATATATGTTTTTAGAAAATATAAAGAGATGGTTTTGAAAATATAAATACACATGATTTTTGAAAATATAAATACACATGATTTTTGAAAATATAAACATACATGTTTTTGAAAATATAAATACACATGATTTTTGAAAATATTAACATACATGTTTTTGAAAATATAAATACACATGATTTTTGAAAATATATACATACATGTTTTTGAAAATATAAACATACATGTTTTTGAAAATATAGACATACAGGATTTTGAAATAATATATACCCTTGTTTTTAAAATATAAATTTTTTTATTTAAAAAGCATTGTTTTTGAAATGGAAATAACAGTTTATAAAAGTGTGATTTTTATACTGATAGAACGATAATAAAAATACGATTTTTAAATAAATAGAACTGTATTCAAAATGTGATTTTTAATATAAACCGCTTGAAAACAGATTGCGATGGAACTGAGTGAAAGCGAACAGAATCCAGATCGTTCAATTTAAAAATTGACGGAGTGGAACCCAAAGGTGAGAACTTCTCACTTTTAATTTGTTTTCTAGTTGAAATATATACTAGGATGCAGACAGTGCTTAGCAGCACCCGACACCCGTTGTCCACAGACCATGGACGACTTGTTTGTTTGTTGTTTGTGGTGTGAATATTGATTGTGTGATGTGGAATAGAATAAATTATTTTATGGTTAAAATATAATTTTTAACGTGTATATAAAATAAATATTTACAAACAAATCGGACGATTTGTTTATGTACACACATTTGACTGATATGGATTGGGACGATAAATTTTACACATCGCCCAACTGCACAAATAAAAATCTGTGTTTGTTGATTGGAAACCCCACATGGGTGTTGGGATGATATTTGGCATACACTAATCCCAATTATTTAGCTGTATGTCGATCGATTGGTTGGCAGACTGTGTAAGCGTTAATTATTTATATTTAATGCTTATGCAGTTGTGTGGTGCACTCTGGATGATGGTTGATGATTTATCATTGTTATTATATACATGTGTTATAGGGAATTCATATAATTAACATTATATGGTAATTGATTGAGCCTCATTCCAATTTCAAAAATAAAGAAATAAAGAAAATTCATGTGTTGAATAAAATATATATTCATGTGTTAAATAAAAGAAAACACATGTGTTGAATAAAATATATATTCATATGTTGAATAAAAGAAAATTCATGTGTTGAATAAAATATATATTCATGTGTTGAATAAAAAAAAATCGTGTGTTGAAGAAAATATTCATTTGTTGAATAGAATAACGAGGTTATTGAAATATATAAAGCCGTGTTGATCAGATATGCGCCATTTTGACGTGAGCGATATTTATATCGATTTTATTCATTTTTATAATGAATATCAAAAAGGAAATGATTTCAAAATATAATGTTTTGAAAATATTATCATTTATATATCGATGATATGGAATATTCAATTTTGATTTGAAATTGAATATGAAGTTGAAATCGTTTTGAAAACGAATTTAAAACGATTTTTAAAAATACGTTTTGAAAGGAAATCGACGAAATATATATAATATATATTATATATATAATGGCCTGAATAGAACGCGCCGCGCTGCGGTAGTTCGCGAGTTTCGACCATTGACTTCGAATAGATATTACGGGAGATCCGACCTTTGGATTCTCTTAAAATCGGAACCGTTGGGTTCGTATCGAAAAGAGCTTTCTAACGAATATTAGAGATTTGAAATCTAACAGTTGGATTTGGAATTATGTCCAAATCAAATTTGGAAAAGGTCGCTGTAAGTGCAGTTCGATGGCCGTTTATGGAAATCGACTGTATGTGCCTTGATAAAATTATTAAAAATAGTAATAATTTGTGTAAAATCATAGGAATTGATTTGGAAAGAATTGGGATGAAAAATTCCATATTTGAAAAGATAAAAATAGATTTTTATCGAAATGAACTAGTTTTGAACTAGAATTATAATCCATTTCTTTTTGAAATAAATAAATTGGATTTGAAAGGGTTTTAAAAGTAACCAGAATTTCCAATAATTGAATTGGAATGGATTTGAATCGAAATTGTCTTTGGAATATTTCGATATTGGATTTCATGATTATACGGATATTGTTATGGAAATTTGAAAGATATATTTATATCATTATTTCCAATACGATATTTGTTGGTCGTAGAATTTGATATTGAACATAAGCCAATATATTTTCTATTCAGAGCCTTGTATTTAATATCAAATGGGATTTGGGTTTGTCGTGAACGGTGTTTTAAATAACACTTGTTCTTTAACCTGATAATCAATGGAATGTGAATTGGGTTTATCGTGAACTGTATTTTAACGTCATTCATTCTTTAACCCGATTTACAGTGAAATGTGATTTGGAATTTATAAATCTTTTGTTAAGATTTAAAGGAGATTTTCCAAAGTAAAGTTTTCCAATTTAATAAAATAAATTGGAATAGAATGGAATTCGATTTGGTAATAATCGAAGTGAATTACTGTAGGGAAGACAACTAATATATCTGGAATTTAAAAGGCTTTGTTGTTATTCCATTTATATTATTAGTCGGATATGGAAGTTTATATCGATTATATATATATTGATTTGTTTTCCATGAAGATTCCATTGTAAATGGAATGTGACTTTGGGTTTATCGTGAACTGTGTTTTAAATGACATTGGTTCTTTAATCCAGTTAAAGATAGGATAAGATTTCCCAAGTTAAACAATCATTAATATTGATTTTTGGGAAGATTAAAACCAAGTGGAGTTTTAATGAATCTTTAATTAGATTGAAATGATCGAGAAAGGAGTATCACCAGTTTTTCTCCAGGCGATAGTTAAATCTTTAATTAGATTTGAACGTGAAATGGTAATTGAATTTTCCGATAACACCGTGGTGTTAGATATGAAGTATGACCAGTTTTACTTCATGTGATGAATAGGTTGCGGTTGGGAAATTTAACAAGTGATTACTTCGGTAAGGTTCGCTAATCCCGACTAGTTTGGATAAACCATAATTTGGTTTGAATTGATATTCAAAAGAAGATTAAAGAATAAATTTAAAGAATTTATCTTTGATAAAATTAATGGGAACCTTTCCCAAAGTGTAAGAATATTTAAATAAAAGAATATTCTGAATTGGAATAAGGCGTATGTTGTGTTTGTGTAACACTTGTTTATTATATACGCGAGTTATTCGGAAAGGTTGGATTTATCCCATTTTGGATAACTGAATCGACGATGTGTCGAGGATGAAGACGGTGGTCGAAGACCGGAGGTCTTCACATCATTTGGATAATTATTGTTGATCTTGATTGGGCTATATACCCAAGAGGAGGGAATCAGTTGGTGATCGTCAAGACGTACTTGGAGATCGATGGATATGAGAGGTATAAGGTGCCTCCGGTTTCGTTCAGACCCAGAACGGACTTGTAAATGGACTGTGTGTCTGGCATTGGATATCATTCGGTGTGATTGATGGATATCAATTGCATGGAGTGGTTTACCTATGTGGCATGCTAATATTCAAATGATCAAGGCTTTTGTTGAAAAGCAAAGTCTTGTGGTTGATGATCAAAGCACCGCCTGTGTGGCATAGCCTTGCGTAGCGTTAATTCGCGAGCCTCACACCCCGGTTGTGTAACCAGAAACGGGAGAGGACCTCAGGGAGGACTTGTGTTTCCTTCTAGCTAGGGTGGTGTCAGTGACCTACCAGCCCTGACATTTATATTATTTTCACCTGTGTGGTTGTTGGATTGCGAGGCGCCTCGAATATATCGGTGACTATGTGGAGCCTATGCAGTCATTTGGCTCATTTACGCCCCAAATGGCGGGGAAACACAATGTTCAGGCATTTTAATCCACATCGGTGAACCAGCCCTGACGATCCAAGGCTTGACTGAGTACTTGCCTAAGGCTCGGGCTAGAGAGTCTCGAAGCGGTGAGGACGATCCATTGCCTCGGTTCACAGATGGAAACCCAACTTCCAATACGTGACTTTGCGGTTTTAATTGTAGAACCTATATATGGCGACATAGTGGTATGAGGCACTTATGTCGTCTATGATTGATACTTATGATTGAAATTGTTTTGACACTATACACTTATAGTAATAATAAAAGATGAAATTTCATGTATCAAGCATTCTTTGGCTATTATAAGGTAAAACCTATCCTCCGGCTTGTGTTGCATTGTGTGATGGGACCTGGGTCTTATAATAGCTTTATTGTTCTTTATTTAGCATTACGCTGTTGTTTTATGCACTGGTATTCTTGGAAGGAAACCCGTTCCGTGTTATACGGCGTCGTCCCTTGATTTACCAAACTTTAAAATAAAGATTAATAACTGTTTTAGTTCTCACACCAGTCACATGACTGACCTGGAGTTTATTGTTTTTAACCTAAACTCTGGGTACCCTTATTTTCTGCACGGGCAGCTAGTAGTTTTGGTTTTGCAGATTTATATTCACAGGATCCTGATTTACAGCTGAAGCGATATTCGGAAAGCTCTGTATCCGTGTATTACTTCCAGTTGTGTATTGTATTATTTTCCGCTGCTATGTGACATACTGTAATCTCTGATATTTATCAAATGTATTTTATTCATTCATACTCTGTAATATTCTTGTATTCTGATGGAATTGTTGTAATTGACAATGAAATGTTCTTCTGTTTGTGTTCCGATTTGTCGTGTTCTCAGAACAATCAGGGGTTTCGAACGGTCTTGGTCGGTTTAGCGATCGATTCAGATCGAGCGAAATTCCCAATTGTTACATTCTGATGTTACACAGTCTTTGATTTGAATGAATTTGATTTGAGAATCTTTTAATGGTTATAGGGGAAAATTTCGGTCATGGAGAAGATAATGGAGGTAGAGAAAGGTCCAAGTCAAGTTAGGGTCGGCGTTCCTTTACTATGATTGAATCAAAGAGAAAAATGGATCAGGTCATATCATTTTTATTTTTTCACCATATCTTAAACACTCATCACACACTTTTACCCTATATTTTATTGCCACCTATGTCATATATTTCCAATAAAAATAGACCTTAATATAATGGGCAAACGACTCATTTAAGCCAAAGTAAATATATTTTTATTAAATCCAGTTTAATTCCTTATCAATATCACATATCGATCGATTTATAACTATTATAAATATATACAACTATATTTATTTCTCAAATCATATTGAAAAACTAAATTTATATTTCATTAATATCAATTGAGGTGTCACTATTGACAAGTTTTTTGGTTAAAGCTGTCACACGTAAAGTTCCTGCTTAGCAATGCGCTCAAGCGTCAGAAAACACAAAGCAGATTAGTCGAGGTCACGTCGCAAACATAAAAAGGCCCGAAACTCCTATCTGATAACCTCTTTTGGGCCCGAGAACATCTGATACGATGCTTTGCACTTTAACTCCTAAGTGAGTCGTCAGCCGAGCCGAAGGAGACCCATCAGCGGGTCCGGGCGCAGCGCTAGTGGGGGTCCGGGGCCCCACAGTCTCGGTGGCGATCGACCAAGCCAATTAGGTCGAACAAGTGGTCACTGCCGGATTCATCTGATTTTCTCTGAGCTGGAAGCTTGAAACCCTTCAATTCGGACAAACGAAAACTCGAATCCCCTCACTTCGTGTTCAGGAACTTCTGCTTCCTAAACGGTAAGATTTCGGATCCCCCAACACTAGAATCTCGGTCCCTTCATCTTTCTCCTATCCCCCAGAAGGATAAAAAAATTCGTATCCCTCAGGGGATACAAAATTCGTATCCCCTGGTGGGGTGGGGTATGAAATTTCGTACCCCTCCAGGGGATACGAAATTTTGTTCCCCCTGGAGGGGTACGAAATTCGTATCCCTCCAGGGGATACAAATTTCGTATCCCCTGAGGGGTATGAATTTCGTACCCCTCACCAGGGGGTACGAATTTCATGTTGCTTGGCTCCTTCAGGGGTTCGAAATTCCGGCTTGTGGTCCTCGTTTCAAGGGTACGAATTTCCCTTGGAACTTTTCGACTTCTAGAGCTTCAAGAGGCTCACTAACGGCAGCTGCCTTCTTTTCCATGACCATTGGACATGGCATGGACCATTAGAACGTGACATACACGTTCTCCATCAACACTTGGACGTTCACAAGGATAATTATGCTACTTTTGGGTTTTTTTGGACTTCTTGAACATTAAGGATAATATTGGACATAATTGACTAAGTCAATTCATCTCAAGGAGGAATGACATCTTGTAACACCCCACCTCCGCCAATGCCACTCTTGCAAGTACACTAGCTTTGGAGGGGCGTTAAACGAGGTAAACATGCATGCAGATATCACAAGACATAACATAAAAGTAAAATAGAGTAAGTAAAGCAGCGAATAAAACTATCATTTCAAAACCATCGTCAAGTTACATCAAAGTACTTGGTCATTATTTTCTCACAAAACAAAGTCTAGAAACAAAAACTGAAAACTGGAAGAAAATCATAAAGTAACTATCCCCAAGGTAGAATAAAGCCATAGCGAGCTCAAGTCCAAACCGTACATGAGCTATCCAGAAAAGCAGCTAAAGATCCAAGCTAGGTACCAGTGTTCCCACCCTGTAAACCTGGGGAGAAACGGAAGAAAAGAGGAGAAAGAAAACGGGTCAGTCAAAAAGACTGGTAAGTCCTATCTACTATTAGTATAAAAACTAATAAAGTTAACTGGACATGTAAAACAGAGATGAGATGTAGGGTGATAACTGGCATGGTGAAAAGTTAACAAGATATATCAAGTGTGGCATCGCATATACAAGGTTAAGTTTTTGCACCAAGTGTACTAGTATTCCAACCCATGTCAAGTATAAACAAGAAATGATCCCTTGGCCCAAAGCTGACCCACATCATGAGATGACCTAAATCGAGGTCCAACTACTCGGTCTAGTCGATCGGCTCTCTATAAGCCTAACTCGTTGTGTATCGGTGTCATACGGCTCAATCGTGGAATGTAGTTAACTGTGCAAGGTCCACCCCAGGGTGTATCCAGCCCTAAGGTGTAAACCACAGACACAATTCAAGAACGCACAGTCTAAACCTACTGGTGCCCATGTTCAACTCCGGACTTAATGTGCATGACCATGGTCCGCCTGAACAACCGGTGCACCCTTCAGCCGTCTCTTTTGGTCTCTTACAATCAGTCCAGTAATTGTGCCCCACCCTAGCCTAGTCCAGGGTACCCATGATACTTCCAAGTAGGTTGCTGCTGAAAAGGACCACGTAACTAGGATTTCAAGCGGGTTAAGTGTGGTTAACCCTATCCTAACCATGTATTGAGTTGGTCAAGTGTATTCAAGCAGTTCATGACTTAACCCTATCAATACATCGGGTTTAATTGGTTAAGTATTCAAGTAGTATAGGTCTTAACCCTACCAATCCATCGTGTTTAATTGGTTAAGTATATTCAAGTAGTCCATGACTTAACCCTACCAATCCATCGTGTTTAATTGGTTAAGTATTCAAGTAGTCCATGACTTAACCCTATCATGTGGCATTAATTAATTTAGTGCACCCAACCTCTCACATTAAACCTTGTTGTGGTTACTAGTTAAGCCGGGCGGGTCCGGGTAGCTTTACACCACAACTTAGTCTAACATCGGGTTTCAAGTGCGACATGACCAACTACTCACATTGGGTCCTATTGTTTGTAGCCACTAGTTAAGACGGTCGGTTCCGGGTAGATTTATGCTACAAACTCAACCCAACCTCGAGTTGGCCACACTCATATTTTCTAAGTGTCATGTCCATCATTATGTTTATCATCACAAGTCAATGTTCATGTCAAATTTTAAAACCATGTTTTCATGTCATTAATATTACCCAAACCCAACGCATTCTCATCGCATGTACGTTTCGCATAACATAACATAGATCAAAAGAGGGAACTTGGCAAAAGCATGACAAAAGGGCATAAGGTAATAAGGTTGGCCACAAGTTAAACATGGTGGCATATGAGGCATAAATATGTTCATTTAAACTTGCATGTTACATGCATAACATTCAAACTTAGCGAATAGGTGATACATGGTCCTAGATGACATAGGATGATGACTAGAAGTTCGCATATAACATTATATGCAAGTTATCATAAAGGTTATGAGAGTTCTCATGTTGCATAATGCAACATTTCAACATAAAGCTTATAGCTTTTAGCCCACAAGGTCAAGGTGATAGCTTTACAAACTTGCATAGAATAAACCTATGCATAACATATTAGAATCAAAGCACATATCATACTTAGGCCCAAACTCAAACTTGCAACATGTCACATTTAACTTCATAGTTAGAATCTAAGAGTAGTATAGGGCTTACAATGCTATGAAGACTTATAAAATATAATAAGATTGAGACGAAGCCACTAGCAACTCTAAACACTCCCAAATGATAAGCTCCAATGAAAACCCTTGAGAACCAAGCAAAAGATCCTTGCTTTGATGAAGAAAAATTGAACTATGGCCTTAAATCAAGCTTAGAAACTCTCAAACAAGCTTAGGAACTCTCATATGAATGAAGATGGAGGCTATGACAAGAGGGTGGAGGCCATGATTAAACATTTTGGCATAGTTTAGTTATAGGATTGATTTATGATGATTTAGGCTAGGTATTAGGGTCTTTTTATAGATGATTAGATTAATTTAGACCATAGGATTAACCCTAATTCAGATCTGGGCCATCAATTCACGTCACTAGCCTCCAAAACAGGTCCAAACAGCCAAAATAGGTGCACCAGGCCGACCTGGCCGACCAGGGAGGTCGACCCCCAGGTCGACTCTAGTGTCGACCTGGTTGGGGGGGAGGTCGACCCTAGTGTCGACCCCCTGTCGACCTGACTGGGCGGGAATTTTCCCGCCGAGTCTGTTTTGGCTGAATTTGAATTCTAAATTCAAATTTGAACTGTTTTTGAACTTGAAATTTTCTGAAAACTTTGATGGGCCATAACTTGGTCATACGGACTCCGATTTTCGAAAACTCGGACTCTATTTCGCGTATTTTTCCGAGACGAACGCAATGGCACAGCCCGTTTCCCTTGATTCAGAGTTTAACATTTAATTCTGCCTTGATTTATGTTATAACATGTTATTCAAAAATACGGGTTGTTACATCCTCCCCACCTTAAAGGATTTCGTCCCCGAAATCTTCAAGTTAGGAAGAACGTATCCTACCATCCATCATCCATCTACTCAAAACATCATCCACAAGTAATCATTGTCCTTAAAAGATTCTAAATGTTGTATGAACATGTGCAAAGATGTGTGTATATGTACTTATCTAATGCGAAAATCAGGCGGTTACTGATTCAGTAAACCTCCTTAATGCAAAATATGTTAGTGTAATGAGTCCATATGTATGTGAATTCCTAATATAATCCATAGTCTCTATATGAGTGCACATAACATCCATCCATATGCAACATCCATGTGATAGCATACAAATTTCATCCATGAATAAGCATAAACACTCATGCATATGCAGTATGAAAGTGTGTGAGCCGATCTTAGTGCCTAACGTGTATCATGCATCCACGAGTATCCACTTGCAAACACTTGCAACCACTGGCAAACATCAAGCATAACATGTTTCAAATACATGTTTCAACCAAGGGTTTCTACCTAAGGTTCTCATGACAAGATTTACGAAACTAGATAAACATGGATAGAAAAAGAAAGATATACCAACTAGGAAAAGAGATTGAAAATGTGCCCTCAAAAAGAAATGGATAAAGCCCACGCATCTTCTCCTCGGTTTCCCAAGTTGCGTCTTCCTCTGCTTCACTCCATTGCACCTTAACAAGCTTAACTTCTTTGCTTCTTAGCTTCTTTGTCTCCGTTTCCATGATACGAATCGGAGCTCGTCTCAGGGTTGCCTCTTTCTCCACCTCCATGTCTTCAAGAATGCTAGGTTCAACCACCTCAGCGGTCTCATGTAGGCACTTTCGGAGATGAGAGACATGAAAGACATTATGTACTCCGGTCAGCTTCTCGGGCAATTCCACCTTATAAGCCATCTTCCCAATTCTTTCTATGATAGGGAAGGGTCCTACGAACCTTGGTGCCAGCTTCCCTACTACTCCAAAACGAACCACATTACGCAAAGGAGAAACCTTCACGAAAACCATATCTCCAACTTCGAATTCCAAATCTGTCCTTCGCTTGTCAGCATAGGATTTTTGTCTGTCTTGGGCCGCTTTCATCCGTCTTCTCACCAATTCAACTTTCTCGGATATGTCCTGTATCATATCGGGCCTAAGTATAAGCCTATCCGTTGTCTCCCACCAACAAGATGGTGACCTACACGGCCTCCCATACAGAGCTTCAAATGGTGTCATCCCTATGCTAGCTTGATAGCTATTATTATAAGCAAACTCTACAAGAGGGAGGTGGTCTTCCCAAGTACCACCAAAGTCAAGAACACAAAGCCTCAAGAGATCTTCTAGCACTCTATTCACCCTTTCGGTTTGGCCATCCGTCTGGGGGTGATAGACTGTACTTAGATTCAATCGCGTACCCATCGCTTCTTGCAAACTATTCCAGAACTGGCTAGTGAAGATAGGGTCACGATCGCTAACTATGCTAGAAGGAACTCCATGCAATCGCACTATCTCTCGAAGATAAACAGATGCTAGCCATGATGCGGTCCTCTTGCTCTTTACTGGAATGAAATGAGCACTCTTCGTAAGTCTGTTAACTATGACCCATATGCTCGTATTCCCTTTCCTTGACCTAGGCAATCCATCCACAAAATCCATAGAGATACTTTCCCACTTCCATTGCGGGACCTCCAATGGATGTAATAGCCCATCGGGTTTCTTCGACTCGGCTTTCACTTGTTGGCACACCATACACTTTGAAACATACTCTGCCACATCTTTTTCATTCCAGCCCAAAAGAAAATGCGCTTCATATCCCTATACATCTTATCTCCTCCAGGATGTATAGTCATCTTCGAGTGATGTGCTTCTTCGAGAACTTTATGCACCAAGTTTCCCACTTGTGGGACGCATAGCCTTCCATCACGCCTTAACCAACCCTTGTCATCAATAGTATATCTAGCAAGGTGATTAGACATCTCACCACGAATCAACTTGTCCATGATCTCGACTATCTGCGGATCTTCCTTCTGCGAAGTCCCTATTTGATCAAGAAGTATAGGTCTAAGCTCAAGAGATGCTAACGAACCAGTCATCGACTCAACAGCTGGTGTGAAATCAAAGGTTGCCAAGAACTCTAGGCTCCTCATCTCAACAAACAAGGGACTCAAAGTCAACCTACTTCTGCTTAGTGCATCTGCCACAACATTACCCTTGCCAGGGGTATAAGCTATCTCGAAGTCATAAGATGCCAAGAATTCCATCCACCTTTGCTGCCTTAGATTCAGATCTTTCTGCGAGAAGAGGTACTTGAGTGACTTGTGATCGGTATACAACTCAAACCTTTCGCCTAGAAGATAGTGGCGCCAGGAATTGAGTGCAAAGACGATCACCGCCAACTCCAAATCATGAGTGGGATAGTTCTTCTCATGAACTTTAAGTTGCCTACCCCCATAACATATCACTCTTCCTTCCTGCATCAGAACAGCACCTAATCCCGTACCACATGCATCGGTGTACACAGTAAACATCTTACCGCCATCAGGTAATGCCAAAACTGGAGTTGTAGTAAGGGCCCTCTTGAGCCTTTGAAAAGCAAGCTCACATTCTAAGTCCCATGCAAAGACTAAGTTCTTCTTCGTCAATCTAGTAAGAGGGGCTGAAATCTTAGCGAAGTCCCTGATGAACTTCCTATAGTATCCCGTCAGACCGAGGAAGCTTCTTACTTCGGTTGCATTCCTAGGAGTCTTCCAGTCTTGAACCGCAACCACTTTCGCGGGATCCACAGCTATGCCTTGCTTAGAAACTATATGTCCAAGAAATCGAACTTCCCTTCTCCAAAAATGGCATTTGGAGAACTTGGCTTTCAACTGATGAGCTCTAAGCGTATCCATCACTTCCTTGAGATGTCTAGCATGTTCTTCCTCATCCTTTGAGAAAATCAGAATATCATCCACGAAGACAACTACAAACTTGTTAAGGAACTCCCTGAACACCCTACTCATCAAATCTACGAAGTAGGTGGGTGCATTAGTCAAACCGAATGGCATGACAAGCCATTCAAAGAATCCATCTGGAGTCCTAAACGCAGTCTTATCAATACTATCCTCAGCCACTCTAAGCTGATGGAATCCGATGGCTAGATCGAGTTGAGAGAAAACAGAAGCACCAACAAGCTGGTCTAAGAGATCATCAATCCTTGGTAATGGGTGCCTATTCTTCTTTGTCAGCTTGTTCAACTCTCGATAATCAACACATAGACGAAGCGAACCATCCGCCTTAGTAGCGAATACCATAGGAGCACCCCCCCATTCAGAAATGCTTCGCCTAATAAAATTCTTCTCAAGCAACTCCTTGATTTGCTTACTGAGCTCCCTTCTTTCACGTGGGGCCATGTGCCCAACGGGAAATGATACTGGCTTGGCATTATCGACTAGATAAATGCAGAAATCTATCTCTCGTTTAGGGGGTAACCCCTTAACTTCTTCAAAGACATCAGGATATTCTCGGACCACCCTTACAGATTGCAGATCGTCGATGGACGAGTCAAGAGATTCAAGATAACATAACATGACGGGACCTCTAGGGTTACAAGAAATTTCTAGGGTATTACCGAGGTGAGTCATCAGCCTCACCACCCTATGCTCACAATCGAGGATGGCTCCATAACTGGATAACCAATCCATGCCCAAAATCAACCCGTATCCCGTGAACCCAAGAACATAAGCATTACACGTGAATTCCACGGTCAAGATAGAAATCTTCAAATCCACACAAATCATAGATAGATGGGCGGAACCCCCAATTGGATTTGAAACACTAACGGGATCCTCAACTAGACTAGTACTTAGGTGCAAACTTTCAACAATGTCAGAAGAAATAAAACTATGCGATGCGCCAGAATCAAATAAGGTGCGAACAGGATAATCAGAAATATAAACAAGGCTTTCTACAGAAATACTACCTCGGTCCTGAACTGGAGCAGTGTTGAGGGCATGCACTTGCCCTCCAGAAGGTCCTGCACGCTGAGTTTGTCCTTGCCCTTGTCCTTGCTTCTTGGGGCAATCCTTGCTAAGATGTTCAGGCTCTCCACAGTGAAAGCATTCGCCCAACTTCCTCTTCTTCTTTCTGCAATCTTTGGCTATGTGCCCAACAATCCCGCAGAAGTTGCATTTTCTTGGGTCCTTTGCCTTGCTGTTGTTGGCCTTATTTCCCTTGTTGTTCTTGTTGTTCTGATTGCTCTGATTTCCTCCCCACTTGGAGTCCGTCTTCTTGGCTTGAGTCTCATTAGGCTTGACTTCTTTCTTGCCATTCTTATCGTCTCCTTGAAGCAATGCCATGTCCACTAGGCCTTCAAAAGTGCCCCCCATGGGTATATGAGACAGGGCTAAACCTTGTAATGGCTCATTCAACCCTCGTGCAAAGCGTAAAGCCTTCTTCTGGGGAGTATTAACCATGTCCAAACCGAATCGAGCAAGCTGGTTAAACTTATTCACATACTCCCTCACTGTCATGTCCCCTTGCTTCAAAGATATAAACTTCTCTAATTGCAGATTCGCCTCAGCTGATGATAGAAACTTAAGCCCAAACCTCTTCCTAAAGTCGGCCCAAGTCTCTATAGGCCTAGTAGCGTTGGTGACCTCCCACCAATAAGCAGCTTCTTCTTTTAATAGCCATGCTGCTAATAAAACCTTTCTATGGTCTTCCACATCAAAGATGGCGAAGAGATCTTCAGTTTCTTTCAACCAATTTCGTGCCTCCACAAAAGTCTCCGTCCCAATAAAATTCTTGCCACCCATCGCCTTAAAATCTTTGCAAACCTTTGCGAAATCTGCTTGCGGATGCTGAGGAGGAGGAGGAGGAACGGTGGGGGTATTTGCTGGGCCCGCATCGTTGGCCCTAGCTTCCAAGTACCTCCGGAACCATCCGGGAATGGTTACTCCCTCGGGAAGGTTAAGATCGGCCATACTGAAAAAGAAAAAGATAGATTCAGAACGAGGAAACGAAGGATAGTGCTAATGGCTTTTGGGGAATAGCCTTTTTTTTAAAATAACTAGACTTTTCTTGGAAAATACTTAATTGGTTTTGAAAATAGTTTTTCAAAAGGTAAGTTTTAAAAACCTTTTGCTCAAATCTTGTAAACCTTATGCTCTGATACCAAATGTAACACCCCACCTCCGCCAATGCCACTCTTGCAAGTACACTAGCTTTGGAGGGGCGTTAAACGAGGTAAACATGCATGCGGATATCACAAGACAAAACATAAAAGTAAAACAGAGTAAGTAAAGCAGCGAATAAAACTAACATTTCAAAACCATAGTCAAGTTACATCAAAGTACTTGGTCATTATTTTCCCACAAAACAAAGTCTAGAAACAAAAACTGAAAACTGGAAGAAAATCATAAAGTAACTATCCCCAAGGTAGAATAAAGCCATAGCGAGCTCAAGTCCAAACCGTACATGAGCTATCCAGAAAAGCAGCTAAAGATCCAAGCTAGGTACCAGTGTTCCCACCCTGTAAACCTTGGGGGGGGGGGGGGGAACGGAAGAAAAGAGGCGAAAGAAAACAGGTCAGTCAAAAAGACTGGTAAGTCCTATCTACTATTAGTATAAAAACTAATAAAGTTAACTGGACATGTAAAACAGAGATGAGATGTAGGGTGATAACTGCCATGGTGAAAAGTTAACAAGATAGATCAAGTGTGGCATCGCATATACAATGTTAAGTTTTTGCACCAAGTGTACTAGTATTCCAACCCATGTCAAGTATAAACAAGAAATGATCCCTTGGCCCAAAGCTGGCCCACATCATGAGATGACCTAAATCGAGGTCCAACTACTCGGTCTAGTCGATCGGCTCCCTATAAGCCTAACTCGTCGTGTATCGGTGTCATACAGCTTAATCGTGGAATGTAGTTAACTGTGCAAGGTCCATCCCAGGGTGTATCCAGCCCTAAGGTGTAAACCACAGACACAATTCAAGCACGCACAGTCTAAACATACTGGTGCCCATGTTCAACTCCGGACTTAATGTGCACGACCAGGGTCCGCCTGAACAACCGGTGCACCCTTCAGCCGTCTCTTTTGGTCTCTTACAATCAGTCCAGTAATCGTGCCCCACCCTAGCCTAGTCCAGGGTACCCATGATACTTCCAAGTAGGTTACTGCTGAAAAGGACCACATAACTAGGATTTCAAGCGGGTTAAGTGTGGTTAACCCTATCCTAACCATGTATTGAGTTGGTCAAGTGTATTCAAGCAGTTCATGACTTAACCCTATCAATACATCGGGTTTAATTGGTTAAGTATTCAAGTAGTCTAGGTCTAACCCTACCAATCCATCGTGTTTAATTGGTTAAGTATATTCAAGTAGTCCATGACTTAACCCTACCAATCCATCGTGTTTAATTGGTTAAGTATTCAAGTAGTCCATGACTTAACCCTATCATGTGGCATTAATTAATTTAATGCACACAACCTCTCACATTAGACCTTGTTGTGGTTACTAGTTAAGTCGGGCGGGTTCGGGTAGCTTTACACCACAACTTAGTCTAACCTCGGGTTTCAAGTGCGACATGACCAACTACTCACATTGGGTCCTATTGTTTGTAGCCACTAGTTAAGCCGGTCGGTTCCGGGTAGATTTATGTTACAAACTCAACCCAACCTCGAGTTGGCCACACTCATATTTTCTAAGTGTCATGTCCATCATTATGTTTATCATCACAAGTCAATGTTCATGTCATATTTTAAAACCATGTTTTCATGTCATTAATATTACCCAAACCCAACGCATTCCCATCGCATGTACGTTTCGCATAACATAACATAGATCAAAAGAGGGAATTTGGCAAAAGCATGACAAAAGGGCATAAGGTAATAAGGTTGGCCACAAGTTAAACATGGTGGCATATAAGGCATAAATATGTTCATTTAAACTTGCATGTTACATGCATAACATTCAAACTTAGCGAATAGGTGATACATGGTCCTAGATGACATAGGATGATGACTAGAAGTTCGCATATAACATTATATGCAAGTTATCATAAAGGTTATGAGAGTTCTCATGTTGCATAATGCAACATTTCAACATAAAGCTTATAGCTTTTAGCCCACAAGGTCAAGGTGATAGCTTTACAAACATGCATAGAATAAACCTATGCATAACATGTTAGAATCAAAGCACATATCATACTTAGGCCCAAACTCAAACTTGCAACATGTCACATTTAACTTCATAGTTAGAATCTAAGAGTAGTATAGGGCTTACAATGCTATGAAGACTTATAAAATAAAATAAGATTGAGACGAAGCCACTAGCAACTCTAAACACTCCCAAATGATAAGCTCCAATGAAAACCCTTGAGAACCAAGCAAAAGATCCTTGCTTTGATGAAGAAAGATTGAACTTGGACCTTAAATCAAGCTTAGAAACTCTCAAACAAGCTTAGGAACTCTCATATGAATGAAGATGGAGGCTATGACAAGAGGGTGGAGGCCATGATTAAACATTTTGGCATAGTTTAGTTATAGGATTGATTTATGATGATTTAGGCTATGTATTATGGTCTTTTTATAGATGATTAGGTTAATTTATACCATAGGATTAACCCTAATTCAGATCTGGGCCATCAATTCACGTCACTAGCCTCCAAAACAGGTCCAAACAGCCAAAATAGGTGCACCAGGCCGACCTGGCCGACCTGGGAGGTCGACCCCCAGGTCGACTCTAGTGTCGACCTGGTTGGGGGGGAGGTCGACCCTAGTGTCGACCCCCCTGTCGACCTGTCTGGGCGGGAATTTTCCCGTCCAGTCTGTTTTGCCTGAATTTGAATTCTAAATTCAAATTTGAACTGTTTTTGAACTTGAAATTTTCTGAAAACTTTGACGGACCATAACTTGGTCATACGGACTCCGATTTTCGAAAACTCGGACTCTATTTCGCGTATTTTTCCGAGACGAACGCAATGGCACAGCCCGTTTCCCTTGATTCAGATTTTAACATTTAATTCTGCCTTGATTTATGTTATAACATGTTATTCAAAAATACGGGTTGTTACACATCTTGGTCAAAGTTAAGAATTAACAAGGACACTGTTATTCATTGTTATTCTATTGTAATACTTTGTACTCGAATATTGTCTAGACTTGTACAACATTGTAATCGGATATCACATGATGAACTATCATTATAAAGTGGACGTAGGCGTTAGCGCCGAACCACTATAAAAAGTTGTGTATCTCCGCATTTACTCTACTACTTATTTAGATTACTGTGTTGCTAATACATTTGCATACACATTGGATGTTGGCGTGCGACGATTTTCCATGACAACGGGAACCTTGGCGCAACGGTAAGGTCACCTGGCTAGTGGACTGGGCGCCCAGGTTCGAATTTGGAAACAGCCTGTTCGCAGTTTGAGGGGAAGGCTGCATACTACCGACCTCCCTAGAGCTCATTCTTGTACGGGAAGCCTCGTGCAATGGGTTACCTTTTTTATTTCATTAATATAAATTAATTAGTTTATAACATTTACGAACTAATTAGATTATATAGCCTAAAAAGAATTCACTATTTTGATTATGTAACTCTTCAATGTGAATTCAATCAGCAATTAATATCAAACTATTTGACTGCTAACACTTACACATTGCTTAGAAGCTTTTGTGACATTATCATCAAATTTATGGTTTACTCAAATGTAGCAAACTCCAATTATAGTTACCCAATTGTGACTTTTATTTAAGCCAATTATATTCGTTTAAACTATATCACTCAAGACTTATGAATTTTGAAAACGGTCAAACTTCTAATATCATCCATATTCAACTCTATAATCCAAATACAAAATCTATGGATTAATAATAACAATTAACATTAAGTAAAACACTCTAGCCAGAGAGTTTGACTTTGGTTTTGAGTTAACTATCATACTAACCTCATACAACTGAGAAGACAAATCATTTTCCGAATAGTGCTTCACTTCTAATACTTCTAGTTAACTCAACTACAACCACTCAGTGGACGATGTATCACAATTTAACTATAATCAAAGTGAAATTTTCATATTAAATATTCATAGTATTCTCAAATCGAGAGAACCATGTAAATCAGGCACATTGATATTTTCTGTTTGATATTATTTATATTACCCAACAGAAAACTATCGAGTGAGTCATTCCATAGTTATCCAATAACTATCAGCACTAACCCTTGTGCTTCCAACAATCATGAGTAATACATCATTTAGTGAGCGTTACTCATTCTAATGTAATTTAAACGGATACAACGATATCTAGTCTTGATGCATTTTGACTAATAACATTTAGTATAACATATTTATATTCACTATGATAAATTACTCACGATAATAACACTTCGTAATTACCATCACAAACTTTTAATCAAATTAATTAATTAATATAATACATCATATAGAAAGAAAACACATTTTATTTCGAAGATTGGCCAGCAAATTAGATACATGTAACAAATTAAATAATTACCTCAATAGCATTCCTCTAACTCTATTAGAAGTCTCATCTAACTTCTGTTATTATGAAAAAGTTATTGCTATGTGAATATAAAAATTAGCTATATAGCATTCCTCTGACTCTATTAGAAGTCTCATCTAACTTCTGTTATTATGAAAAAGTTATTGCTATGTGAATATAAAAATTAGCTGCTTCTGCCTACTCTTCGCATTCTTGATCAATGACCTCATAAGTACCATTATTATCATGAACTTCCATACTATTGCTCAAATTTCGTTGACATTAATTTCACAGAATTCTTTACAGCAATGTTACATAGATTTAATTTTAAAAAAAAAATATTATTAATGGATATAACGAGGGTAAGAAAATATAGTCACCGCATCTTACCAACGTTTTTCCTTTGAGTGCTTATAGCTGTTTTTTCTTGTAATCCTTGTCTTATTGTTATTGTAATTATTATTATTAATAAAGAAGTCATGATGTAAATGCATACATATATGTACATGCATCATCTACAGTATTTAACTCTTAATTATTCTCCGCTCTGCATTTTATTAAAAAGTTTTGCTATACGTTTCATATAATGCAAGCAATTTTCCATCAGAATATTATCATTAAATGTTTAAGAATAAGATGGTTATGCAACAACTGCTGGTTACTCCATGTATCTGTATCACCGTATTTGTTACTCTAAACTGTTCTCTTTCTATCAATACTTAGTTAAACATGACTTATACCAATTAATTTGAAGATCACATTAATAAATTTATTAACTACTTAAGTATTGCAAAACACATATACTTCCGTTTTCCCTTTCCTAACAACAAAAACATATTCCTCAAACTTTCTCTTTTCCAAGCCAATTTAAAAAGAGAAATTTGGTATTTCGTTCCTTGTAAATGAATGAGCTGAGGACGGATGAGACATTTTGCGTTTACTATCTTAGTTTGGTATGAATCTATGATACTAACATTTTTTTTGAAATATTAGGATGTCAAGCCTTATAATTTCAGAGACATAGGTGACGCGTGTTCCATACCCTGTCTCAAATCTCCTGCACATTGTGATACTGCATACAAGCAAGAAGTCACTGATGGAATCATGGAGCCGATCAATTAAGTTTCCACCAAAAAAATTACATGGTTACAAATCTGTAACAAAATGTGTTTCTACGTAAGAATCGCTATACTCTTTTACAGACCCACCGACCATAACATGCAGCTATCATTGACATTTATTATATGAGTGAAATCAAATAAAACACAAATACCTGCCAAAACTGGTCGCTACATCTACTACCAATACCAGCATGTTCTTTCATAATTCTTCATTCTTTTCTTTTAAAAACGTAAAAACTCTAGTTTTGAAAATACCAGCCAAGTCAGTGATCTCCTCTTCTACCAGTAGTTTTGTACTACTATCAGCATTCCAATAGGTTTGGCTTTTTCTCGACATTCTATTTGCAACATCAATTGTCAGGCCAGCAGTTGCTACATTAGTCAACACACCCAATGTGCCATTGGCGAACACTGGATTTGATACTAGCCGATTTAGGAGAATCAAAGCCTCTCTCATAAGTGAACATCTGTGCGTGTAAAAGGCAAATGCATAACGATACTGCTTAAATTAACGTTAATAATTTTGATTGATTAAAAGTCTAATGGCTTCTACATGGTCTACGTATATGGGACAGAAAAATCAGACTTGCTATTTTTAATTTTACATATAAGGTATATGATTTTGCATAATATAGCAATGCAGCTTCTTTATACCTATCAAAATTTAATTTATAGCACGTCCATCATTTGAACAGAAATGAAACGATTTGACAAACCTTTCTTTGTGGAGATGGTCCGTTATGTCACTTCTGTTCCTCCTCACATCCATTTCCGATGCCAAAATGCTAATTATCAGCTCCAGAAAGTTGACGTTCTTAGATGTTGCTGGGTATAAGAGAACATCAAAGCCAGTTTTTCCTAATGATGCGATAAAGGCCAGCAAGATTATTATACTCTTCTGAAGTTTAAGCGCCTGAAATGTATTGAATTGTGATAAATAAAACTGGGCTGGGGAAAGCATATAAAGTTGAGTTTCATAGAATTAAAGCAATTTTGTATGCACGTGTTCAGCACAAATAAAAACCTTTTAATTACAATGAGGAACAGAACCAAGGTAGTGAATATCATTAAGCCAGATACAATCCATATTCAATTATTGTACAGAGTCATAGACTACAGTGCACATGACCAGAATTGGCCAACCATAAGTAGAACATAGATCTCAGCTCAAACAGCAGGACCATAGCACCAAGTTCCAACTGAAGTAAGGTTTAAACGCACACACAACCAACCAACCACCCCCCCCCCCCCCCCCAAACCAAAAAAAAAAAAACTTAACATCAACACCACCAACAAAACAGCCTGAAATAAAAGTGGAACGACTACTAAAAATTTTGCGCTTACAACAAACGTTTATCAACTAATGTTTTTAGTAAATAAAAAGTAAAATACGTCTAGCTATTAGATACACATATGTGCGGGTTTATACTTGAGCTAATAATATTTGCATACTACTGTATACCTGAGCAGTTGCCCCCCTCGCAGTAAAGCTCTCTGCCAAGCCCTCCAAAATGTATTTAATTTGTTTTACAAGCTCACTGTCGTTCTTTTGCCAATCACAGAACATTGATAGCATATGTGGACCTATAAAATAAGATTAAGAATTTCCAAATTCTATTGGTTCTCATACAAGATCATAAAAAAGCATTCAAAATAATATTGACTCTGGAGGTGAATTGCTTGAAATAAGATAAACTTTTAGCCTTGCTGCCACCTCTTCATACTTGCTTTCATTTGTTTATATCATACTTTCAGATTTATATTCGTTTCCGCTCACTTAAATAAATTATTATTGTTATCATTCAAGCTATTTTTCACTAATGGAATTTCTGCAAAATAAATTAGATTAGAATAGAAGAAAAGATCCGAAAGTTACATAACTTACGAAATACAAACTAAATAATAGACTGAATTATACTAGTAGATAGATAAGAAATAAATAGCTGAGTTTTAATTTAGCTTACCATAAATATCACAATACCCTCACTGTTTTTCCATTTGGAACAGATATTTGGTTACTCTGATTCAATAAACAGATGTATGGTGTGGTTTTACATATCACATCCAGTGCTAGGTTATCTAGATGGCAAAAGGAACCATGATGATTTTTATTTTATTTTAAATGTTAAAATTTAGAGCATGGATGGAAAAAACAATAATAATTCATAAAACCCGTTACTCTTCTTCTTCTTCTTCTTTCTTTCTTTCTTTTTTTTTTTTTTTTTTTTTTTTTTGAGGAAATACAAGACTTACATTTTTATTATTTCGCACATAACAGTGGTTTATCACTGATGACATTATATGTAATATAAAAAAATCATTGAACTTCGACATGGTGTGATGTTTAAACACTAGAGCTGAAGACTTAAAATACAACACCCGCTATCAAAACCGTACAGAATACTACTACGATTCAAACCGAAAGGACTAAGCAAAAGTTAGGCAATTGTAGAAAAGGTGAAAATGGGTGCAGAATAAGCACAGAATTTGAACTTACTATTAAGGATGAGGAATAATAGGCGTACAGCTTTCTCCCGTACGCAAATGCTCTTCTCCTTCCGCAACAACAGTGGCAAACTTTTAACTGTTTCCACTAATCCAAACCTGTAACATTGCAGCACTGGTTTAACTTTAATCTTAATTTATAAAAAGTAAAGGGAAAAAAGGAACAACATTGGTGCAAGCATCGTCAAAGCAGTAATGCCAACTGATTATTGGACATCAGATTAAATCATAGGCCCAAAAAAAATCAAACTAGGAGACTGACTCCTTTTCCGTTATATGCATTGGTAATTTTTATTAAACTACAAATGGGTTCCCTTATAATGACACGTTTTATATTTTCACGTGGGGTTCATTCCTTTCATTATCATAAATCTTCAACATTTCACCGCAACACATTTACATGCAACCAGCTAGTCACAAGTAGAAAGTTATAAATCAACACAGAAACTTGCAATGTAAATATGTTGGTCAACCGGCAAGTAAATAGAAGTGAAATAGGAGGCACATGTTCTTTATGACTCCAAGTTTTAAGTTGAGAATTACACATTTTATATTGTGAATGACGTTACACATAAAAGTTTATATCATGATATACAGTACACTTTATCATGGAATGGGATATTATTAAAAACAAATTAAGCTTCATGTAATCAATACTGATCCTTGAGGAAAACAATAATGTTAATCATGTATTTGGTTGATTACCAAAGTTTAAGTCTACATGATACTTCATATTTGCTTCACAAGAAGATATTTTGATCCATGGCTTAGAAGTACCTATCCTCTGCATAAATGACTGTTACTGGAAGAATACACCAATAATTTAAGGAGATCAGCTCTTAACATAACACCACTAATAAATATATCTACACTTAATTTCCTATCTCCTTACATAGTGGGTACTTATTTGACTCGAGCATAAATTATCGACAACTCGATAATTAGATA
Organism: Allium sativum; assembly: GCA_030737875.1. NCBI lineage: Eukaryota > Viridiplantae > Streptophyta > Magnoliopsida > Asparagales > Amaryllidaceae > Allium > Allium sativum. The sequence continues at coordinate 623,743,781 of CM060910.1, forward strand.
CTCTAATTAAGTACTAGTACAAATGAAGCATATACAGGGTTCACAACAGTTACCGGATAAAAGATAAAATAACTTACTTTCCTCTGTCTGCATAGACACATGTCATCAACATTAAATTCATTATTGACAATGCTTCTGTCTGGATCTGCTCTTCAGCATGACTACGAACAACTTGTTGCATCTTCTCAAAAGCAGTGATCATAGTTTCAGAAGACAACCGCATGTCACATTTCAAAGTTTCATCATTGAATTTAAACAAATTATCCAATTCAACAGATCCCGAACTTGAGGCCTCACTTATATTATGCTTCTGTATAAATCTTTCACCCCCAAGATAATTGTTTTCAGAATGGTTAACCAGAACATTTTTCCTGAGCAGAGTAACTGAAAAAAATCAAATTTAATTTCATAAGCGTATAAACATTGTATGCAAAAAATAATTAAGTCATGACTGGTATTAAAAAATATTGGGTCAGTTATTATAGTTAAAACACATTTAAGATTGTGAATACTGTGACCAATTTTTTTTATCTTGAGCAGCAACCAAAGGTTGCCTTACATCCTAAAAGATGAGATAAGTTGTCGACCATAAAAATGTTGACAAGCATTTATGTGATTTAATTTTGACCCTAAAGAAATTTCAAAATTATGAAAGTAAGTTTATACAACCTCAAAAAGCATCAATGTTTGATCTTTAATAGACCAAGGTGCATGAAATCCCACATAATATCCCTTACCCAACTGCTACCAAAATTCGAGCGGAAAAAAGATGAGAATTAAGGAAAAACAAGACAGAAAGTACTACATTAAAATAATTCTCATCAAGATATCAAGTGCACTACAGATGAATACTTCACCTTCTATTTGATCTAGTCTGACAACTCAAATAATTCAAGGTTGCATTCAATATACGAAGAGATACATGGACGACTTCCACCTGCAAAATTAACAATTAACTAAATTCAATAATAGAAATAACCAGGCAACAACAGATCTATATGATATAACCAAAATGTGGAATAGACTATCTTAACCAGTAAAACAATATGCTGACCAATTTGATATTACTTAAAAAAGATTTAATTATATGCTTCATGTACAACTTTTTTGGTTGCTAAAAGAAAACTGGGAAAAAAAAACATTAAGATGCATATATGTATGTATGTGTATATATATGTATCCCCTCTTAATGTAAATCACTGGCTGGCAAAGTTGTGGAAATCATTTACATACTTAGACCTTAGATTTGTCATTTGTCAGTTCAAGTGATTTACAATATGCCATTGTAAAAGAATTTAGTCCTCTGGGGAAGTTTGAGTTGCATTCAAATTGCATATAAGACCTAAAAATTATTATTAAATGATGGCAAGCAAGTGATATATGATGGTAAGTTTATTAGACCATATTAACATCTTGAACTAGCTAGCTTGAAGCACACTGATTTTCCGCTCAATGGTTTAATGATGTTTTAATTTAGGACTGGTGTATGAGAGCCAACATATTGGATTGATGCTAATTTTATCTGCATTGTTATTCAACCAAACATCTTACGGTTTTGGCAACATGCTTTTTTGGTACATAATAACCAACTCACCAAGTTTCAAACGCATCTTGATCCAGATTGCGTTATTGTCGTATTTAGGATATGACTGTTTAGTACGCTAATTCAAATTTTAAAGGCTGGAACGGTTGAAGTGCACTAGTAAAACGGCAAGGATTTCAGAATGCAGACCTATAAGTCTTGAGATCAATCTTCTAGGCCTCAATTATTGAACTTTTAATTAAAAAATCAATTGAGCTAACTTATGACAAACGGTCCTTTTTGGAATATATAAGAACAGATATGCATATATAAGATGTAACGGTCATCAGAGTGATATGGTTCATCCAAACAATTGACTACAAATGTATAAGACATACAAAATATTCTCAAAGAGTGGATTTCATCAAAAGAATTTCTTAGCATAAAAATAATAAAAAATATTACATACAAAACTCACATTTTCAAGTGTGCATAGGTCAAATAATGCCTCAAGCAACATCCGAGGGGATTCCATCCCAGAATGTACCTATAAATAATTCTATTAGACACAGCATAGAGACTCCAAAGGATACAGAAGATAGAAGATCCATAGTTCCTAGCAATATTTTGTTGCAATTTGCAGGTATGTCAAAACTTAAAACAAATAGCTACAAATAAACCGCACCCAAAGTGCATTTGTATAACATCATATACAACTATGTTAAATCAGTCGACTCACATATAATTACATGGTTGCCTGTATAATCACGTCCCAATAGTGAGAACTGTAGGGAATTCATATAAATTAAAGATCTTATGTTTATGTAGGAGCATAGTGAACTCATACATATTAAAAACGTAGGTTTATGTTGGAGCTTAGTGATCTCAAGCAGACGATATACAGAAAATACCCTCCACAAAAATCTCAATCTGCAAGTAAATTTCTATAAACCACCCTCATTATATTTTATTCAACACAAATGTAATATCATGCACGCAAGGATGAACAAATAATTGATTAGAATATATCAGATGTTAAAGACCTCAAATACTGCAACAGTTTAAAGAAAAACAAGTTTGGAAGGGTACTCTTCTGATTTCTTCTCCATGATATCAGTATATTATTAATAGCTAAACCAAAGGTGAAAGGACAATGCTTTGTACTATGCAGGGCTGTGAAAGAGTCCACCTTATGAACTAGCATTCCTTTACATATTTTTTAGTGAAGAAGAATGAAGGAAGAAAGAAAGAAAAGGATATTCCTATGACTCCAACTAGTGATCAGTGGAAACATGTTGGTTTAGTTTGCCTGACCTTTAACCCGATGTTTGCATCAATGTTGTAGAAGTTAAGTAAATGGTTAAATGGTGAGTTGAAATCATCAAATACCAATGCTTGTCTGATAATCATGAAAATTTACCAAAGATCATTTAAAATCAAAACAGTAATATTTATGGTACCATTAAGCTAGAAGATGATCATTTTAGCAATGTTCATGTGCATGCAAAACACATACGTTGACAGCACCACTGTCCAAGTAGTTAAGACACTTCGATATGGCGCTAGATGTCACCGAAGTGGGATTAAACCCACTTGTCAAGTACAATGTTATATACAACCTAGACTTGCATATAAAGTACCCAATTCTTTCACAAGCATCATTGTTCAAGTAGTTAAGACACCTTAACATGGTGCGAGCTGTCACAGGCTCGAATCCCGCCATGTGGGATTTAGCCCATGTGTCATGTAGTATGTTATGTACTACCTAGACTTGTATAAAGTACCCGATTTATTTATTTTTCAAAAGAAAAAGGCCCACATACATTCACTTCTCGTGAAGGAAAAAAGTAAAAATAAAATAAACTCATGTAACAAATGCCAAAGAGCTTTAGCTGTAAGAATATATTTGACACCTTCGCTAGTACATCATGAAGTTGGGGACGTTCAGCAGTATCAGCAGATTGCAGAGACTGTGTTTCTCCATTATTTGGCATATTTGACTTTGCATTCCCCGGTGTACCAGTGCTTTGAGGTTGGGGAAGTTTAGCAGTATCAGCAGATTCCAGAGACTGTGTTTCTCTGTAATTTGGCATGTTTGACTTTGCATTCCACGGTGCACCGGTGCTTTTGAAAAGAACACGTAAATCTGCTGAGCAAGTTACAGATATCTCTGAGATCAAATTTCTTCCACAAATCCTTCTCTGCGGAATGCCCCATCTTGCACGTAATTTGTTTGAGAGATTATACTCCATATTATTTGATTTTCTATTGCCATCAAAAACATATTCATCAAATTCCGTTTGGACACCCATGTTTCTATGATGTCTAATTTCATCTTTGATTACATGGGAACAGTTCTCCTGTGCATATCAAGAAGTCACTAAGACATTCAACTCGATAACATGTACTATGGATGTATACAGAAACTAATGATATACCTGAAGACCAAATTCGCTCGAGCTGGCCAAACCTAGAAGTGGTTATTAAACGGAAAGGTGATTGTTTAGTATATCGACCAAATTCGTATGAGTTTTCTTGATTGTCAAAATACATTAGTTCTTACAATTTTCAACTTTAGCCTTGCTTTTCAATATACTGGATGGTCCAGCAGCCAAATTATCCTTAGCACTGGTATGATGAGTTCTGAAAAATCATAGAAGTCATATATATGGTATGGAAAGATGCAGCCGAATACCAAAATAACGGGAAAACTTGATCACATAAAATGTGTGCAATGCATATGACGAAAATTCCATTATTGGATAAAGTGTTTAATATCATATCATAGACACAGTATACTACAATGTCAGTGTTGTTCCAATTAACTATATTACTCGCACCAAGGTTTATGAAGAAGTAGACACTTATAACTCACATAATATGTTGCTTCTTTTAACAAACACATGCAATTGAAATGTTATTGGATTCCATCTTACATATCAATGCACTTTAATCTGGATATTTCAGCATCTTTATGTTCAATTTCATCAAAAGCAATTCTAATCTGTTCGCTTTTCTTATCCAAGTCCCTTTTAAGTTCTACGCATTCCCGTTCCTGTAAAAGCGTTGCATTGTTAGCAGCATGATTACCAGAGTACTGCATGAACTCAGCCAAAAGCATCAGTAGCTTTACATCTGTACTTATTTAAACCTTCAAAATATAAAACAAGCATGCTAATTTAATGTATACCACTTTATGGATATGGCATGAGATCATAAGTTAATAAAGATGCATATGCCAGATGCAACAGGCAGTGATAATGATAACACGAATTGGTGCATTTGTTTCAAATAAAGATATGGATCCAAACTATGGTGGTAGAAATCTAACTTTAGTCTGTCTTCAGACAGTTGTGTATTTGTATGAGGTACATATGAATTTCAGAATATACCTGAAACAATTAATAATATGCTGGAACTTCCATGCATATTGGTGCGTCCGCTAGGAAAGGCTCCATCTATTTTCATCCTACTAACTGCTTTTCCCACCCCCAATATTTTGGAAATAAAATTCTCACCTCACCTTTTATTTTGGGCATTGTTACTTACACATTGGTTGTGAGATGGTCATTTTTAGAAAAAAGTTTTTTTTACTATGAGGGATACTAACGAAAATAGCCGACTCATAAAATTAAATTATAAGTTGACTAATATACACTTCTCTATTAAACCCTAATCTCTGCAGTCTCCAGTTTTCTTCTTCTTTCATCTATAATTCAAATCCATAATCTATATTCCGTGAAGATATCAAATACAGATGAAATTCCTCCAAATAAAAAAGAATTCGGATTCATTCTCACTAAAGAAAGTGCACATATTGTAGAATTTGTTCAACAAATCAACGAAGAGGCCCAAAAAAATGGGGATTTATGTACAGGATTTAACGCGTAGCGTTTAATTTTTTCTTTTGGATATATGTGTGGAGTTTAATTTTTCTTTTTAGATTTGAGCAACATATTTTTTTGTTCAAACCATCTTTTGAAGTGGAAGTTAATGTAAAATTTTGGACCTGAAGTTGGAAGAGATGATAAATTTTGATTGTGGTAGAAAGCAAGATGGGTAAAATGGAAATTTCAAATTTTATTTTATAATATGTGTGTACTTCTCATCTTCTCATGGTTTAAAAAAAGAAAAAAGAAAAAATATTATTGGAGTGAAAAAATATGACTGGTCAATATATTCTTGGAGAGTCAGTAACAACGCACTTTAGTTTAGCCACCCCGTTTATTCCAGCTTTGCTCTTATTTGTTTTAGAGGGTTACGTTTTCCTCTTTTACTTCTCTTTTATTTTAATGCATCTTTCTTTCCTCAAAGAATTTCAAAACTCTGATCCTCAAAACCTAACAATGATAGAGAGATGTAAACATGGAAAAAGATGAGAAGAAAAAAGATCAAAATAGTATCATAGTTTTTGAATTAGAGTTGTCAATGTTTTTTCGTTTTCCATTTCCGGATATGGGTGGATGCGACATAGCACGGCGTTGTTTTACAGCATTCAGCAGAGTACACTTCCTCCATTGAACTTTTTGTATTGTACAATTTTAATCAGAAAAAGTGGTAGATACATAGACAAATCAGGAAAGAAAGAAAACTAATTAATTGGTAAAAAAAATTGGAATTAATAACTTCATATTATACCCAGAGGTGGAAAGCAAATGCAGGAGGTGCCAAGAGTCGAGCCATCAGGAAAAAGTATCATGTAACGCAGAACTATGATTACAAACAAACACATAAGTAATGAAGCGTACCTTGAGACTCAGATCCTTGGAAACACGCCCAAATTCCTCCTACGGTATAAAACGGGGAAACGGTTATAAAATAAAGAAACAATTCACCTACAAGTAAAACAGATTATTTGCTCATATTAATTAAAAAGACCAACTTTCATAACGCTGATACCCTAAATTCAATTTTGGAACATTTAATTGTTATCCGGGAACAAAACTGCACCAACAATGTAACATCTCACTCGAATTTAGTCAACGAAAAAAAAAAGGGTTACCTTTAACATTTCAATCTCCTTATCTCTCTTGCTTTTCTCGTTATCTGTCCCAAAACCATCAATGCTCAACTCAGCTCTTTCATGTCTCTGAGAAAGCTCTGGCGGTGGCGAAAAGCACATGCTTGAATCTTTCGGGACGTATCTGACGCCATTATCATTCCTATTGAAGTCGGGTATTGACGGCCAAGCATTATGCTCGGGATTAAGGTTGGGAATAGCGTTAGCATTAGGGTTAGGGTTATCGAACTGGGTTACGGTTTGTACGAGCGCATTAAGAAATTCTTCGTCGTTCCAAACTTCGTCATCCATGGATAGCCTAGGTAAGTCGCTTATAATTGGAAACAGGAAGAAACGAGGGCTCTCAGATTGTAAGCGAATTTGATTGGAAAGGAAACTAGAAGCTGCAGAGAGCAGAAGAAGTGCGCTCCCTTGCTCAACCGCTCTGAATCTTGTACGGAAAGCTTTCAAGGCTGCTTCATTTTCACTTGTTTTTCCTATTTGAATTCCTGAGTTTGCCCTTCTTCAGTGCGGTGACTCTGTTTCCTCTTCTTTCTCAACCGCCCTAAGTGCTGAGTTTCTCCTTTTAATCAAGATTTTCAATGACAAATTTACCCTTTCAGCTTTTTTTTTTTCTTTTTCAAATCGTCGGCTTACCTCGTAGAACATATGCGTGGTTCCATCATGAACCACGCATGGCAACTACGAGGTACACTAGCCAATCTCGTAGCGCCTCTACGAGGTAACTTAGTGTACCTCGTAGTTGTAATGCGTTGGTTCGTGATGGAACCACGCAGCCGTCCTACGAGGGAGGACATTTTTGGATTCATTTTAAATAAAGGGGAAAACTCAGAAAAATTGGAGGGAAACTAATTTTTTTAAAATTAGAGGGGCAACTCAGCACTTATGACGGTTTAAATAGAATTTGCCTTTATTAAAGTGTGCTAGCAAGAGCACGCCCAATTTACTCTTCTTGTTACCCCTACTAAAAAATACCATAAGAAGTATCATTACACTCTTCTTAATACCTCACCTAAAAAATAGGGGCTACCACGCCATCTTTACCTTATTTCATTTTCGTCTCTTATTCATTCTTCTTTCATTCCATTCTGAAATCTCAATTCTTCAATCGATCGATCAACAATAAACCGTTCAACGCCACAACAATGCCAAGAAAGACGAACCCTGCAGATACGCCGTTGTTTCAACCCAGTCAAATCAACCAAGTAATTTTAGGGCTTCAAGCGGAAAAAAATTGAATTTTCCTACGGAAAAGATGAAGTAGACAGCAATTGAGTAGATTTTTCAAACTAGGGTTGACTATGTGATTAGTTCGGCAAATGCTGGTTGAGTGAGAAATTAGAATGGAAAGTTAATGTGGTATTAGGAAGCATACAAAAATTTAATAGGTTTTATTTTTTTAATTGCGATATTAGGAAGAGGATATTGGAATGCGCTTAGCACCACACTTTTTAAATAATAATAATAATAATAATAATAATCGGAATGATTGTAGTTCAAAACATATTTGAGTCATTTGACCAATGCCTCGTGAAAAAGCATAAATGGAGAAATCAAATTTGATATTCATAAATAATGTAGATATAAGTATGATTTTATGGCATGAGCATTTTTTTATAAATATATTTTTATAGACAAGGATGGATGCGTTAGATACGGCAAAAAGTATTGACGATCGACAAGGATTAAATGAATCTTCCAAATGATGATTTAGTTATTTATGAAAGTATTGAAGTCGACATAACAAATAACTTTATAATGGATGAAGTAAGTGTTTTGGATTTTTTAAAAAAAAATGATGCTAGAAAAAGTTGAAAATGCATTGACTTGTACCCATTTTATTTGTTATTTTAATTTCATGTTTTTGATTTCCGTAACACCATGATTCATTTGTGTAAAGTGCAAGCTAAAAAATTGAACATTGTTGTAGTAATTATCTAATCAAATAAATTGCCACTCGAGGAAGAAAAAAAACAAGATTGCATTTAGGTTGTGAAAGTGGGGGCACATATCGAAGTCACCAACAAAACGAAATAAATTCAATATGTAATGCTCATCGAGGTAGTGCTACTAGAAAACGCAGTTGTTCATTTTTGACCAAAATCTTGTATGTTGCGGAAGATAAATAGAAAATTGCATAATCATGAAGTACTACAAGCATTAGTCGGTCATTATTGACCCGCTTTTTGGCAAAGCGGTCACACGTCAAGTTTATGATCAGCGACATGCTCGAGACTCGAGTGCGCTCGTCGGAATTCACAAAGCGATTTGGTTGAAGTCGCACGATGTTCGAAAAAGGTTAAAAATATCGTCAATTCCCAAATCGACGTTATTGGATTGCAAAGTCGCTCAAGACTTTGAATGCGAAATATAAAGTTTGGTACTTGGTAAAAATCTTGGAAAACTGGCATGGTAAAATACGTGATTGACCCGACCGAATCAGCTCAAAATCCCTAAGCACCTCGGTCCGATCACGTGGCAAAACTCAAATCAAGCAATTATGTTGGATTTTGGCAAATTCAGGTTGGATCACCGAAAAACTGCTGTGTAACACGGTATGATCATGCAAAATCCCTTGCGCAGCTCGCGAGATCAGCCAAAAGGTCGAATCTGGCACTTGGACGAACTCATTGTTTGGCATCGCAAAAACCGTGATCAATACGGTGTGATCACAGAAAATCAAGGGCGCGTACCAGCCTCGGCAAAATTTTAGGAATTGGCAAAAAACAAGGATTTTGTTTCCCCTAGGGATACGAAAATATGGATTTCATATTCTTTTTGGGATACGAAATACCATATTTCGTATCCCCATTGGGATACGAAGTCGTATCTCCTTGGATACAAAGTCGTATCCTTTTTGGGATTACGATAGGCAGGTACTGTCAAGCTCGAAAATACCTGAGCACTCCAGTCCGATCAGCTATTTCTTTTGGTTCAACCTGTGCAGTTAATGCCCCGCTATTACCCCGCTTTATCCCATAGCGAATTTCCACTGCTACGTTTTTTCCAAATAGCCTTTGATATAGCCTCTCCGCTTTATTCCCCGCTATATTCTGTTATTCCTGATATATCCAGTTATTTCCGCTATATTACGTTATTCCCGCTATATCTTTAATGAAAGAAACGAACTGAAAATTGACATCTATTCATTATAAAAATTATGAAGCTAGGTTTTTTAATTGAATTTTTTAATATTTACTTTTAAAAACGAAAAAAACTCTATATTCCATAAAATTTAATTAAGTTAAATGACAATTTACGTTTATTTATAAATATTTGCACATGTTTTTGTTTAACATTATCAATGTGCTATTGTAGTTAAACTGAGTGGTAGTTTTCCATTTAGTTATCAATTTAACATTCGTAAAAACATTATGGACTAGCACAAATGCTATTTTAGAGTCATCCGTTATATCCTGATATTTCCTCGCTTTATCCCCGCTATGACTTTTCGGACCTCCGCCGCATTGGATCTACTAAGCGCTTTAATTCCACAGGGTTCAACACATGGTTTCAGATTTTGCATTTGGCAAGGGTTGGTATTTGAAATCCCTGGTTCGGATTTGGAAAATGGAAAACACGGAGCAATCATCACTTTTTAGATGAGCGCCTCGCGCTTATCATGGCTTTTGGGAGTTGAAATCTGGCTAGACATAAAGAATCAAAATTGGCCAGGGAAAGTGGCAAATCTGCTTGGTACGCGCGGATCACTGATTTTTGGGTGATCTGCATGTGACGATCATTTTTGGCACTTTACTTCAGGATTCGAAATTTATCAAGGGGAGTGATTTTTTTAGCTATGTTCCGGGGATACGAATTTTGTATCCTCTCGGGATATGAAATTCTGGCTGATGCATGAAATCTCCACCTATAAATACCCCGTCTCTTAGCTTTTAAAGAGATTGGCTTGGCATTTTGACACTTTGGCTATCATTTGGCATATGGGATAGCTCTCTTTGGAACTCATTAATAGTTTTCTTGGTGATTCCCATGGCTTTGGACCTCTTCTTGGACTTGTAAACTTCACTTAGAAGTTTTCGTACAACATTCTGGCATTCTCTTAGACTTTTGGCTTGCTTTTGGACATTTTTAGCATACTTGGCGCATACTTGGAGCATTCTTGGATATACTTGGACGCTGAAGCTTTTAACTGGACATTGGAGTTTCCTCCATGCACTTTGGCTTAAGGAGGAAGAAGAAGGGCATTTTGGGCAAAGTCGAGAATTAACAAGGACTTTGTTATTATGTACTGTAATTTTGTAAATCAAAGTGTCCAAGCTCGGAAAGTTATTGTAATTGTAAAAATAATAATGAATGATTACTATGAAATTGGCGTAGGCGTTAGCATCGAACCACTATAAAAAGTTGTGTGTCCTTTTACATTTATCGTACTTTGGATATTTGGTTTTTGGATTCACTACTTTACTCACACTTTGGTGTTGGCATGTGCGAGTGACCAACTCCCCGCATCAACACTTTGGCACGCCAGGTAGGGGCACGACAACTTTGAATTCGGCATTGGTTTTGGTTCTCGGATTAGGTTTTCGGTTTCGGATTCGGTTTTGGTTAAGGAAATATATCTTGCTTGCTTTTCACTATGGTTAAACAGAAGAAGCTCGACGTTATTGCCGAGGCTCAAGGTACTGGAAGCGAAGGAAGCCAAGAACTTTCTTCGACTGGGAATCCCTTGAACTTTGTTACTCGAGAGGAAGTGGATGGGATGATTAAGGATTTGGCTTTGGATTTGAATGCTCGACTCGAGCGGCAAGAGGAAGCGATGAATACTTTTCTCGCTCGTATTGAGGCTAGGCTTGGAAGTGTTGAAAGGATGACAGGCCAAGAAAATATCATCGGGACAAGCACTAGCGTGTAGCAAGTCGCGACTCGGGACTTGGGGGCAACCCCGCAAACTCAATAGTAGGACGATGTCGATCTTCTGACCAGCACCGTTCCTGCTACATTAGGAGGCTATACCTCTAACCCAACCGTTGCTTTAACTCATGACGCTTTGGTTGAAAAAGTTGCGGACTCCGACATTGGTAATGTGGCTCAAGCTTTTTTGCGTGAATGTTTGGATGGTAGCGCTCCCATGGTTCCGGGAGTAAGGATTGTGCCCGTTGTGGCTACTCGGGTTGGGATTCAACTGGAAATTCTTATTGCAAATTAAAAGGTCGCTAATATGGACTTAAAAACTGGGTGAACCAGTGTCGTCTTTGATAGTTTGAATCAATTTCTTGCTATTGGTAACGGATCTAAAATCACGGATGTTATTCATCGGTTTACTCGAGGCGATGCATCTTCTTCGGATTTGGATTGTGTTACTCACATTTCATTCTCTTTGGAAATCAGGAATTCTCGGAATCCACCGGACTTCAAATTGCTGGTGTTGGAAGCTTATGATGGCCGGAAGGATCCGATTGCTCACTTGATGCGCTACGTGCGCCATATGGAAGTTTTCTCAGCTTCGGATAATGTCATGGCAAAGTGTTTTCCGCTTTACTTAACAGACATTGCTACCTTGTGGTTTTGGCAGCTGGAAACGGATTCAGTTCATTCTTGGAATGTCTTGGTTTGTAAATTCGTTGAGCAGTTCAGAATTCACATCGCTCGTCCAAAAAGCGTTATGACTCTAATGACGATCAAGCAAAAGTCCGATGAGACTTCGTATAAATTCTTGAAAAGGTTTAATGTGGCGGTGGCATCGGTTGATAGACCCGACGCGTCCATGGTTTTGATGGTTTTAGTCTTTGGTATCCTGGATAAGACAAACTATAAGTCTCACTGTAATAGGACCTGTCAAGGGATCACGGTGAGTTCTACTTTGAAGCGGAATGATTAATTTGTGAGGAGGATGCTAGGACTGATAAAAAGATTTTCAAGTTTAAGTTGATTAAGGGCAGAGGACCTCCCGACTCTGGTAAAACAAAGGATTCTGGTAAGGGTAAATTTTCTTTGGGAAATGATCGAAACATGGCTTGGAGAATACCTAAGTTCTCATCTTACTTGGAAATTACCCACTCCCTCAAAGAAATTTACTTGGAAGTTCGTCCCACGGCACCTTTCAGAAAGCCTCCCAAGCGGGAGCCATCGCAAAAGGAAAATGATTCTGGTCGGCAGTGCTTATTTCATGATCTCGATGGTCGTGATACGAACGATTGTCGACATCTTCGGGATATGGTTGAAAAGCGTGTCAGACGTGGTGAATAGGCATGGTTTGTTCAGACTCGATTGTGGTTCTAGGACAAGCATAGTCCCCTACTTCTTCTCAGGATAGGCCCGGGACCAGTGCCCATGGCATTATTATTCCTTGATTTTGGATTTCTTTGGCTTTGGTTTCTCGGATTCAGGCCTCTTGGACATCAGTATCTTGTGGCTTGTGACTTTTGGTCTTCTAGACATTTTGGTTCTTTAGATCATCGTTTTGGCTTTTTGGTTTCCTGGTTTTGGTCTCCATCTATTATGTGGATTTTGTTGCTTTGGCTTTGGCTTTTGGTGTTTGGTTCTTAGGCTTTTGGTCTTCTTTGTTTTCTTTGTCTTATGGTTTACTTCCGGCTTTTTCTGGACTTCGGTTATTCGGGCTCCGAACCCTAGTTATGGCTTTCTGGGCTCGACGCTTAGTTTTGGTTTTATAGGCTTCAGCCCTCTGGATGTATCCTTTTGGCCAGTGTGGTTGTAGATGGTTGAGTCGACCTACACATGTACGGGAGTCGTTACGATCCCTAGGCATGCTATTTGCTCGACAACACACCATCACCCCTCTGGTTATTAATAAATTTTAACTTTGTCGTCTTTGGATTTTGAATGACTAAGTTTGCTTACCTATGTAACAGGAACCAGCGAGATCCTAGGCATGCTCTTCATGAACGATAAACCGTTCATTCTTCTTCACCAATGAATTTGAAATCGAAAATGGCTAAGTTCGCATACCCATATATGGGAACAGGCGAGTCCCTAGGCATTCGACAAACATTAAGTTTTCTTTTTGGTTTTTTCTAAAAGTCCCTCATCTTCTGTAACTTTAATAAAATTACTTTGATCTTTGCGGAGTAAGAAACCCAAAATTGTATTGCGAACTCTAAGGACTCTAGCCCACGGTTTTTGGACTTGGTTTGCCAAGTTCACAGTCTGGCTTATCCTTGGTCCTCCTTTCAAGTCTTGGCGAGAGTGTCGTTGGCTCATCTGGTTGTCTTGGTTGTCTTGCCAGTTCCTAGCAAGGCCGCCTTGATTTGTGGAGGGCAAGATCATTACTCATTTGGCTTTGGGTTGTTTTGTCGGTTCACGGCAGGCAACTCACCTGATCATACTTGAGTGGTCACTCACCCTTGGATTTGGGTTGTTTTGTCTACTTATAGCATGACGATCCACTGGTTAGACGGTTACTTAGTTATTTGGCCATCGGTTACTTTGGTTTTACGGATTTCGGGTTTCCCCGATTTCCTAGCCATGGTCACTTGGGTATTATAGTTTTCTGGTATTTAGGTTTCTAAGGATTCTCGGCTTTGGTTTTCCCTTGGTATTCTGGTTCTCGGACCCTAGTGGTCCCTCGGCTATTCTGGTTATTCTATTTATTCAGTTATTCTGGTTATCTCTCAAGAAATGATCCGCAACGATCGTCGGCTTCCATTGGATTTCAGGCTTTGGTTTTATAGTTCATACGATCCATTGCGATCGTGGGTTTCTAGTTAACACGTTCCGGTGCGATCGTGGCTCTTCGGCTCCCTGGTTATTAGAGTTCACTTTGGACTTCTCCTAGCTTTTAGGTTACGAATTCCTAGATTTCTCGCAAAACACATCTTCCTCCGATCATGAAAGATATGTTTTTGGGGACAAAGTGTTTACCCGCTTTTTGGCAAAGCAGTCATAAGTCAAGTTATGGTCAGCGACATACTCGAGACTCGAGTACGCTCATCGGAATTCACAAATCGATTTGGTCGAAGTTGCGCGACATTCGGAAAAGGTAAGAAATATAGTCGTTTCCCAAATCGATGTTATTGGATTGGCAAAGTTGTTCAAGACTTTGAATACAAAATATAACATTTTGTACTTGGTAAAAATCTTGGAAAACCGGCATGGTAAAAATGCGTGATCGACCCGGCCAGATTTTGGAAAATTCAGGTTGGATCACCCAAAAACTATTGCGCAACTTGGTATGATCAGGAAAAATCCCTTGCGCAACTCGGTAGATCAGCCAAAAGGTCGGATCTGGCACTTGGACGAACTAATGGTTTGGCATCACAAAAACCGTAATCTAACACGGTGTGATCACAGAAAATCAAGGGCGCGTACCATCCCTAGTAAGCTTTGAAGAATTGGCAAAAACAAGGATTTCATGTCCCTTTCAGGATACAAAATACTGTATTTTGTATCCACATAAGGATTAAAAATCATATCCCCCTAGGGATACGAAATCGTGTCCCTTCTGGGGATACAATACGCATTTATTGGCAAGCTCAAAAATCACCTGAGCACTCCGATCCGATCACCTACTTCCTTTAGTTCAACACATGGTTTCGGATTTTGGCATTTGGCAAGGGTTGGAATTCTTAATCCCTGGTTTGGATATGGCAAATGGAAAACACGGAGTGATCATCACTTTTTGGCTGAGAGGCTTGCGTTGATCACTGTTTTTGGGAGTCGAAATCTAGCTCGGCACAGAAATTCAAAATTGGGCAGGAAAAGTGGCAAATCTGTCAGTACGTGTGGACCACTGATTTTTCGTTGATTTGCACGTGCCGATCACTTGTTTTTGACACTTTACTTTAGGATTCGAAATTTTGCATTATAGTCTTTTTTTTTTGGCTATGTCCCGAGGATACGAATTTCGTATCCTCCCGGAATACAAAATTTTGGTTGATGCATGAAATCTCCACCTATAAATACCCCCTCTCTTGGCATTCAAAGGGGTAGGCTTGGCATTTAAACACTTTGGCTATCATTTAGCATACAGGATAGCTATCTTTGGAAGTCAGTAATGGCTTTCATGGTGATTTACATGGCTTTGGACTTCTTCTTGGACTTGTAAACTTCACGTAGAAGTTTTCATACAACATTTTGGCATTCTCTTGGACTTTTGGCTTGCTTTTGGACATTTTTAGCATACTTAGAGCATTCTTGGATATATTTGAACATTGAAGCTTTTCATTGGACGTTGGAGTTTCCTCCATACACTTTGGCCTAAGGAGGAATAAGAAGAGCATTTTGGGATAAGTCAAGAATTAATAAGGACTTTGTTATTCTCTATTATAACTTTGTAAATTCAAAGTGTCCAAGCTCGGACAATCATTGTAATTGTAAAAATGATGATGAATGATTACTATGAAGTGGATGTAGACATTAGTGTCGAACCACTATAAAAAATTGTGTGTCCCTTTACTTTTATCGTACTTTGGACATTTGATTGTCGGATTCACAACTTAACCCACACTTGGATGTTGGCATGTGCGAGTGACCAACTCCTCACGTTAACAGTCATCCATATGTTGCTATACTACTAGAAGAAGAGAGAAAAATTAGCCGATATGACACTTACTGGGGTGCAACCGGGGGAGATACTCACTACCGTTAGAGATTCATTTCTTGAAAATACTTCTACGTTGTAGAGCATTTATAATGAAAAATATAAGATGTTACTTTCATCTATGGAATGTAGATCGTGATGCAACAACTAATGAAAATTGATGCAACAACTATTGAAAATTCTTGTAGAAAATAATTATATGTATTTCGACGGAGTGGATCTATCAAGTGATTATTTGTAGATTTAATGTAGTCTCACCCAAAAGTACAAGTTTATGTCAACGTTCTCCATCGGTCTTATTACTTGATTGCATTTATAAAACAAACTATTATAACACGTCTTCATGGAAATGATTGAGATGTCATCTATGGGTCTAACATTTAGTATTGCTTATGTTTTTTGAAAGAGAAGAAAATTACGAATGAGCCTTATCAAAGTTTAAACATTTATACATATCGATAAATTGCCTGAAATGATAATCATAGACAAAGAATGAGTTTTACTCGATGGAGTGAAGAGAGTTTTTCCCCTAAGCAAATCCAATGATTATCTACGGCATATGAGGAACAATGTTCTAACAAATGCAAACTCGAATTTGAAACAAATGTCCTATTCGAGATGTTCATTCAAAGTTGGAAAATATTTGTCCATGCACTCATGAAAGTAGAGCTTTAGAGTGGTTGGCGTGATCTTCAACAACAGTGGAAAGAATTCTTAAAAAGTTTAACTTATATTGGAAATGAAAGGATTTCATGTAAAGAGTATGTATGTATAGCTTGGATGGATAAAATTAAACATTGTTGCAATAGAATAGCTACTAGAGCGCGGTCTTGGCATGCTTAGTTGAAAAAGCATCTTGGTATCTTAAATGCGCCATTTACTGTAGTTTGGTCAAAATGAATAATATGTTATGCATACAATATACACAAATTAAAGCATCATTTAAAAGAAATTTAGGAAGAACAAAAACATGCTATCAAATTCCTTTGTTTAGACATCTGTGAGGTTGGGTGTTAATTTATGCTTGGACTTAATCATGAATGAATTGGCAAATATAAGAGTCGTGACTAGGTCTGTCAGCTTGTGGTTATCTTAATCGAGTGATGTATAGCCTTTTTTTGTGCCCATAAACTGTTTGAATTTTATGAAGAACGTCGCCAATTATCACTTGACATGAAAGGTGAACAAATGGATGAAGATGAACTACATTCCATACATTGAGTAGTCAACTGAATTCTTTACACTTCGAAACGTTTGTATTTCAAAAACTATTTGATTCTTCTGTAGAAGAAGAAAATAAAGTATTTTTGATGAATTAAAAGAAATAGCTTTACCATCAAGAACCTCTACTTTGGAGCTAAAACCAATTAACACAAAAGAACATCGGCTAGGAGTAAAAACAAATTAACTATGAAATAAAAGAAGCAGTCTCAATCAACAAAAAAAGAGCCATCATGCTTTGAATTAGCAGCAACTTTGGAAGAAAAACTTTCTCAATCAAGTGTGAATAAGAAATTGAAACGAGGCATGGAAATCCTTAACCTTAGGAAGAGTTTGATGCAAGGGTATTACCATCATTGAATGGTGATTTTCATTTATTAGCTTTCATAATTAGGTTTATCACAAATACATTGTTAATGTTCAATATGTAGCATGGAATGGCACTTGTGGGTTTCGATGTCCGGCGGAACAAGTGGATTAGTTGGATAATGATTGGATTCAAGCAAGAAAATTTATTGCATAAATTAATGAATATTAGAACTTGTATGGACGACATTTTGATATTCCAACTTGAGAAACTTTAAAAGTGATCACGGAATGTTACATTATTGGTTGTTCGTCTTCTAATTGGATAATAATGCACGAGACAAGTTATTTGATAACAAATGTGTTTAATCGTGTAATCGTATATGTTTCGTGTGAGCAGATTCTTACTTTTTATCTACATCGAAAAGGTCCAAATATTGATTATTATTATTTATTTATTTTGCATTTATGCAAGTACCCAATTTTATCAAGTTGACACTAAGAAATGATGCATCCATCCCGTCGATAGCTAGCTTTTGGAATAAATTTGCAAGTGTCGAGGCTAAAATTAGGAGTGTACTATTTGTCGATCTCCAAAATGAATTTTTAAAAATTCGACCTTCGGAGATGGCAAACAACTTTGTGTAGTGGAGTATGGTATACAATTTTGTGCAGTATAATGGAGTATAATAATTTTTGTAGTGAGGCATGCTTAGTGTAGTGGAGTATACTATTATGCGTATGGATCTTTGTATTGTGGAAACGATTAATGAAATGTATTTCTCTTATCCTTTGTTGTGCTTCGTACTTGTTAAATATATTTCCGTTTCAACATATTATCGACCTATGTGTTTTATACTTATAAAATATATTTGTGTACTTTATTTCATGCATTTCATGCATTTTTGGTTCATGTATTTCATGTATATTGGATATACTTTGTTTATTGGGGTACATTACTTTGTTTCATGCATTTTATGTATATTTTCTATACTTTGATTCATGAACCTTACGTGTTCTAATCATCAAATCAGTTTGTTTGACGAATGAAAAAAGTGCATATAAATTAGTTTGTTCAAACTAAATAAGTAAACTACACAGATAACGGTGCAAAAAAGAAATTAGCTGTCATACTACATGCGAGGTCACGGCCGCTAAGAACTGAGCAAAAAGAGAAACCACGCCAGAAAACAGACTTTCGAAGCCCGCGACGATAGAAATTACCGAACAGTGAGTGGAAGAATTTTGGGACAATTTAGTACGGTGGTTATCTTACTAAGAGATTTGAAAACCTACGAAAAGCAACTGTTGTTCAAGCCCAAACAGTGGTCAAACAACCGAACACTGAGTAGGAAATATTCTTGTGTGGAAGTATATGGTGGTTGTCCACCGATTGTACAAAGCTTCTATGGCACACAACCATCATCCAAGATAACGTGGCATTAAGAGAACCGACAAGCATGTTATGATGGTGAATGTGTGAGATGGTACGGGTTTTCCTTCGTTATTTGATTTGTGAACCAGTTAGCAACTACCAAGTACAGAAATGGTCATTGGACATGGGATGAATGATCTTTACACACCACGTATTTAACTCTTTTCATGCCGTTAACAATCAAACAGTAAGAGTTTCTCTGAACCACCAACTGTTCAATAGTTAATCACTGTGCCTTGTAATTTTTCACGGTAAAAATTCGTTGTTGGGCTATGTTTGTTCATCAAACGCCCAATGTTCAAAAGTTTGGCTATGTGGCTCCCCAAAGGCCACGACTGTTGAACACCGAACAATGGCTTATTTTTCCTGATCATTGAGCTACACAAAATAATATAAGTTACACAAGTCATTAAAGGAATTATTATAGTAAACACCACAAGTAAATCATAAAGCATTATAAGTTACATAAATAATTACACTAAACATTGCACTGAAGCACAAGTTCATCACAATACATTGCAATTTCAAAGATCACAACATTTAATTCAAGTTAATACATATTCATATGGTACATATTCAATACCATCACAAGTTCATACATAAAAAAACCACATGATCAATTACATCATAACAGTGTTGTTGAAATCAATGATTCAAATATTTGTAGAGAAGGAAAGAAATTGATTGATTGTTAATCAATTAATTGGCTCGTATATGGAAAGATATAAGAGGAAGTTTTTGGAAGAAAAATAAAAGGTCAATCAATCAATTAATGAAGAATCAATTTACTTAGGGAAAGAGATTGAGACCATAACTACGCCATCCATTTATGCTCTAATAAAATCAATGAAGATATTATATTTATTTTTCCTTCATGTTCAAGTAATCTAGAAACTTCTCTTCTTTATCCCTAAGAAATCCCTCTATATAAATAGGGGTCATGTTATTGTATGAATCAAGCAATCCACCATTAGTCTTCTCTCTATTGTAATCTTTTCGTACTCATTTCTTCATTAAGAAATAAAAGTTGTTGGGTCTCCATGGACGTAGGCAAAGCCGAACCACGTTAAAATTGGTGTGTTCTTTCCCCTATTTTTCTGTTTTTGTTCTCTCTATAATTTGTGCCACTTGATTTTATTTTTTTGGCATTGTTGAAATAGTTGACAGACTAAATCATTGGGTTTATTCGTATTCCGCTGCCCAAATCTCTGATTTTGCACTACAGATTGGTATCAGAGCAAGTTGTCATGTTCAAAGCTTTTTCAACCATGTCAAATTCCACAAAGAATAACGATGGTAGAAGCGCTACAAATTATGGAGTTGCTAGATTTGATGGAAAGGGGAATTTTGGCACATGAAAGATGAAGACGGAAGCGGTGTTGAAAAAAGAGGGGACATTTAAGGTTGTCTCAGATCCAAAGAAATTTAATAAATTAGCACCTGAAGAGTTAGAAGAATTGGAAGAGGATGCTCTTAATACCATCTAACTTAGTCTTTCTGATGAAGTACTTAGAGAGTTTTCTCATGTGAAAATTGCAAAGGAATTGTGGGATGCTCTTCAGAGAAAGTTCTACGACAAGTCTCTCACTTACCGCATCATCTTACAGCAACAACTTTATTCTTTCAAAATGAAGCCCGGAACAGATGTATTTGCTCATATAGATGCCCTTAACACACTTGTCATGAATCTTCGAGCAGCTGATGTAAAGATTGAGGATGAGACGCAAGCTGTTATTCTTTTATGTTCTTTACCTGCAGAGTATTACACTTTTGTTAACTCTATGTTCTATGGACGTTCGTCTATTTGCTTGGAGGATGTGAAGGCAGATTTGCATAACGAAATGTTGAGAGGAAAGTTAGCAAGCATGAGCACGGAGAATGATTCTGAAAGCCTTGTTGCACAGAGAGAAAGAAGTAAAAGTAGACCCAAATATGGTGGAGACAGAGCTAAGTCCATATCTCAGTCAACAGGAGCTCGGAAGGGAGTTTGCCATTATTGCAGAAAACCTGGACATTATGTTGCAAGTTGCCCCAAGTTGGAGAATAAAAACAAAGTTGTTCCCCAGAAGGCTTCAGCATCTACGGTGGAGACATCAGATTCAGATAATGATCCTGGCATTTTTACAGGTTCTGCCTCTCCTATAAAGAGTACTATGTGGATTATTGACTCGGGAGCATCCTATCACATGACACGTGATAGGCACTCTTTTTCCACTTATCGTCAACTTGATGGAGGAGAGGTTCTCATGGGAAATAATGCTTCTTGTCGCATGATTGGTATTGGAACAGTAAAAATCAGGATGTTTGATGCTGTTGTTCGTACTTTATGTAATGTAAGGCATGTGCCTGATTTAAGGCATAGTTTGATCTCTATTGGAGCATTGTGCAATTTTGGCTTAAAGTGTGTAATAGAAAAAGATTCATTAAAAATTACAAATGGCTCATTGATAGTAATGAAAGGGGTAAAAGCTGGAAATCTATATTTGCTGAAGGGTACAACTACTGTTGCGGAGTCTGCTTCAGTTATTGATTCAGTTGATTCCGATTCTACCAGATTGTGGCATTTTCGTATGGGTTACATTAGAGAGCGCAGTTTAGAAGTATTAAGAAAGCGAGGCTTGATTGACGGTGTTCATCATTCAAAACTTGAATTTTGTGAAGGATGTGTACTTGGAAAGCAGACGAAGGTTTCTTTTGGCATTGCAGAGCATAAGTCTAAAGATGTTTTAGAGTATGTTCATACTGATGTTTGGGGCCCGCACTATGCCTATCTTATGGAGGAGCCAGGCATTTCGTTTCATTTGTTGATGATTTTTCTAGAAAAGTATGGGTTTACTTTATGAAGTCCGAAGATGAAACTTTTGATAGGTTTCAAAGTTGGAAATCTCTTGTTGAGAAGCAGTCTGGAAAGAAAGTGAAGGTTCTTCGTTCAGATAATGGTGGTGAATTCACTTCTCAAAAATTCGTCAAATTTTGTGAGCCCGAGGGAATCAAAAGACATTACACCACACTAGGAGTCCCTCAGTCAAATGAGGCTGCAGAGAGAATGAATCGGACTTTGTTGGAAAGAACTCGTTGCTTACGGCTGACTGCGAGATTAAATAAGAGATTTTGGGCAGAAGCATTATCTACGGCGGTTTTCCTTATCAACCGCACACCTTTTACCGCCATATATATGAAGATTCCTGAAGAAGTGTAGAAGGGAGAGTCTGTATCATATTCCTTTCTCAGAGTGTTTGGTTGTCCAGCTTATGTGCATGAGAGCAAAGGGAAGTTGGATCCAAGATCGCGCAAGTGTATTTTTCTTGGGTACAAGAAAGGAATTAAGGGTTATAGGATGTAGTGTCCCACTACCCCGAAGATTTTTACTAGCAGGCATGTTACATTTGATGAGAAGGATATGTTGAAGGTGGAGCCTTCTTCTTCAGTTAATGATGATGTTGACAGGACAAATTCAGAATACCAAACACAAGGCAGATCATCAGACTTCCATACGAGTAAAAATGGTGATTCCGATGACACCGTGGTTGACAGGGAAGAGACAGAAGATCAACCTCAAGGTGGAGCTCAAATTCAGACTCGACAATGAGAGAGAAGAGAAGACCTACATGGCTCGATGATTTTGTGGGATTAAGCATTGAAGATATTGACTTTAATGACATGGCAGCTTATGCATTAAGAATATTTCATGATGAACCAAAAGACTATAGAGATGCCATTAGTTCAGTTTATAGCTCTAGTTGGCTAGTAGCAATGGAGGAGGAGATCGAGTCTTTGCACAAAAATCACATTTGGGGTTTAGTGCCACTTCCTTCCGGCAAGAGGGCAATTGGATGTAAATGGATCTATAAGGTGAAAGATGGCGGCAATGGTGACTTGAGGTTCAAAGCAAGATTAATGGCGAAGGGGTATGTTCAGAAGAAAGAGATGGAGTTTCATGATATTTTTTCTTCCGTTGTTAGACACACTTCCATTCGCATTCTTTTGGCATTAGTTGCTCACTTAGACATGGAGGTTGAACAACTAGATGTCAAGACAACATTCTTGCATGGTGATCTTGAGGAGGACATTTACCAACATCAGCTAGAGGGCTTCATTGATAACAGCAGGCCTGGTCATGTTTGTAAACTTAACAAATCTCTTTATGGCTTAAAACAGTCTCCTAGACAGTGGTATAAGAAATTTGATAAGTTTTTGATCTCATATGGTTACTCTAGAAGCTTTAAGGACCAATGTATCTATTTTAAAAATGTAATGATGACATCATCTATTTGTTACTTTATGTTGATGATATGTTGATAGCTTCTAAGAGCATGTCTAAAATTTCGGAGTTGAAGATGGAGCTCAGTAAAGAATTTGAGATGAAAGATTTGGGAAACGCACATAGAATTTTAGAGATGGAGATTCAAAGGGTAGAAAGCAAACAATTTTGAGGCTCACTCAAAATCAATACATCGAGAAAGTCCTATCTCGATTCAGTATGGAGAATGCTAGACCGGTAGCTACTTCATTAGGCTCTCAATTCAAGCTATCCAAAGATACGTGTCCCACATCGGATGAAGACAAAATAGATATGCGTAATATACCATATTCTAGTGCTGTTGGTAGTCTCATGTATGCAATGGTGTGCACAGACCAGATTTGGCCCATGCAGTTGGTGTTGTCAGTCGATATATGTCTAACCCAGGTAAAGAGCATTGGCAAGCAGTGAAGTGGATACTCAGATATCTTCGTGGCACTTCTTCAGTTGGCTTGTTATATGGTGGAGTAGATGGAGACATCTCTCTTAGAGGATACTGTGATTCAGATTACACTAGGGATAGAGATGGACGGCAGTCGGTGTCGGGCTATGTTTTTACACTTGGCATAGGCCCGATTTCGTGGATATCAAAGTTGCAGTCTATCGTAGCTTTGTCGACTACCGAAACAGAGTTGATATCAATTGTGGAAGCAACAAAGGAAGGATTGTACTTACTTCAGTTGTTGGATGATCTTTGAATGGCGCAACAGGCAGTGGAGCTATTTTCAGACAGTCAGAGTGCGATTCATCTTGTTGAGAATCAGGCTTATAGTTCACGGATGAAGCACATTGATGTTAGAGGCTTCTTTCTTATGCTTAAGGAAGAACGAAGCAAGATCAAATCATTGAAGGTGGGTACTTCGGATAATCCTTCAGATATGATGACCAAGTCACTTCCAAAGGACAAGTTTGAGCATTGCTCAAACTCGATCAGTTTGCTTCCTGTTATTTGAGTGCCATGGGGCGCTGGGCCCAACAACTTCTATGTTGATTGTTGAAGATGAGATAATGAAGAAAGATTGTTGTATTTGAATCAAGGTGGAGTGTTGAAATTAATGATTCGAATATTTGTAGAGAAGGAAAGAAATTGATTGATTGTCAATCAATTAATTGGCTCGTATATAGAAAGATATAAGAGGAAGTTTTCGGAAGAAAAATAAAAGGCCAATCAATCAATTAATGAAAAATCAATTTACTTAGGGAAAGAGATTGAGACCATAAATACGCCATCCATTTATGTTCCAATTAAATCAAGGAAGATATTATATTTATTTTTCCTTCATGTTCAAGTAATCTAGAAACTTCTCTTCTTTATCCCCAAGAAATCCCTCTATATAAATGGGGTCATGTTATTGTATGAATCAAGCAATCCACCATTAGTCTTCTCTCTATTGTAATCTTTTCATACTCATTTCTTCATTAAGAAATAAAAGTTGTTGGGTCTCCGTGGATGTAGACAAAGCCGAACCACGTTAAAATTGGTGTGTTCTTTCCTTTATTTTTCTGTTTTTGTTCTATCTATAATTTGTGCTGCTTGATTTTATTTTTTTGGGCATTGTTGAACTAGTTGACAGACTAGATCATTGGGTTTATTCGTATTCCGCTGCCCAAATCTCTGATTTTGCACTTCAAGTTTGCCATAAGTTCAATTGTACCACAAGTTCAATACATTCCAAAAACTATAAGTATTTAAGTCATTGGATCTTCAAGATTTTCTTACATTTTTCACATTCTTCCGGTTCATTCATATCTTCCTCTAACACGTATGCAGTTGCTATGTCCATTTTCAATAACGTTGCCACTCTTTTAGATGGTGGAACACTCAAATTTTTCTTTAGCATTTCTACAACAGTACTGACGGCCATTCTCTGTAATAAAATGTTTCATTAGAATACAATTATATGACAAGAAAAGTAAAATATTATGAACTAATTATTACAATTTATCAACGACATAGCTTTTCTACTATATTTTTTTCTCAAATACCGATGATGAACTATAGGATATGTACTTTGAAGTACCATGACATGTATTTAGCAGTACAATCTTAAGGTTCAACCATCAATGTAATCTTGATTTTGAGGGAAACATGTGATTCTGCCAATTTTCGACATACCAAAAACAATTATCATATGCAACCTTAAATTGATTAGTATTCAATCCTTTATGGTATTTTTTTAGGCACCAGTGGTCAACTGAGAAATCTTTGACAAATAGCAAATTGTCGTAGTACTCTTTGTGAATTTTATGGTTCAACAATATCAAAAATAATATAATGCCATTATAAAATGCAATATCGGGCAATGTATATTGAGATCTCACGTCTCGAAAAGGGTGTCAACAAACCTACAAGTTTAAAAATAAACTCAAAAAAATATTGTTAATTAAAACATATTTTGTAAGATATTTAATACTTACATCTCATGCAACTATATTGAAACACCTCACCTCCGTTAAGGTCACTCACAAAGGGAATGCCTTAACTTCGATGGAGCATTATAGGTAAAAGATGCAGATAAATTACAAGACAAACAAATAAAGCAGCAGAAAACAAAGTCATTTTATTACAAATCACAACTTTTAATCGTTCACATCTAAACAATAACAGGACTTACAAAGAAAAGAAAGTCTTGTTTTCTGAGATCTGTATTCTGAAATTAAATAGCCCTCCTTTGTTGTAGACGTTGAATTCTCTTAGCTGAATTAAATTTGATTTGTAATTCCTAACTTTCTTTCTAGTTGAAGGAGAATGACGGCTACTCTAGGTTGAGTATTGACAGCATGACGGTCTTAGGAATTTTTATTTTTTTTGTGGCTTAGGGTTTAGATTTAGGTTGCTTATATAGAAGTTTGATTTAATAGGAGCCGTCAGATCAACCTAGGGCAAATCAAAGCCATTCAAACCTAAGAGAACCAACCAGAACTTGCCACACAAGCCCTTATGACTCAGAAATCGTCACACAGAGAAACACGTCAGGTTTCAGATCTGGCCCGAGGGGGAGTTCGACCCCCTGGTCGACCTGTATGGGGGGAGGTCGACCCCCTGATCGACCTGGCCTTGGGTGCGAAAATTCCCGCCCAGCCCGCTTCTGCTTCTGATTTCGAAATTTGGATTTTCTGAACTTTAATCTGAGATGTTTATTTAAATTCTTGAATCTTCTGAAGGTCATAACTCCTTCATCCGGAGTCCGATTTACGCAAACTCGGACTCTATCTCAAGCAGAATTCCAAGATGAACACAATGGAGTAACCTATTTTCCCTTAATTCTTCTTCTAAAAATTAAGTATACTTTAATTTGTTAGTTCGACGTTCACAGAAAATACGGGGTGTTACATTCTCCCCTCCTTAAAGGATTTCGTCCCCGAAATCTCTAAGTTAAGAAGAATGCATATCCTAACATCCAACATTCATCTACTCAACCATTCAATCACATCGTCCATTGTCCTTAAAAAGATTTCTAATGCCTTCATGATCATATGCATACTGTGTGTACATGTCCTTATCTAATGCAAAATCAGGCGGTCTACTGATTCAGTTGACCTCCTTAATGCGGATTATGTTGTGCCATGTGTCCATCATGTATGCAATTATTCCTAATTGTACTTTATAACTTCTACATGAGTGCTTAATCATTCATATAAATGCAACATCCATATGATAACAAATCAAGTTTCAATCTATATATATAAAAATTCACTCATGCATATGCAATATGAAAGTGACTAAGCCGATCTAGTGCCTAATGTGTGTATATGCATCCACGAGCAACCACTTGCAACCACCAATATAACATGTTTCAAACAAATGTTACATCCATTGGCTTCTACCTAAGGATTGAAGATATGACCTAGAGGATATTCCTAAAAAGATAAAAATAAACATGCATAGAATTTTTAGAAAAAGAGATCAAGGATATGCCCTCAAGAAAAAGGGTATGATGCACGTATCTTATCTGCAGTCTCCCACGTCGCGTCTTCTTGAGATTCACTCCACTGTACCTTAACTAATTTAATTTCACAGTTGCGAAGCTTCTTGACCTCCATTTCCAAAACTCACTAGTAAAGATAGGACCTCGATCACTTACTATGCTAGAGGGTATCCAATGTAGTCGAACTATCTTTCCAAGATAAACAAGTGTTAACCATGATACCAGATGTATATACTAATATGATTAGAGGTCTCTCCTCTACTTAGCTTATCTTTTGAAAATGCTTCTTTAAAAACCATTTTGAAAATCTTTTATCTGATCTGGTAACCTTCAGCTCTGATACCAAGTGAAACACCCCACCTCCTTTAAGGTCACTTACAAAGGGAATGCCTTAACTTCGGTGGAGCATTATAGGTAAAAGATGCAGATAAATTACAAGACAGACAAATAAAGCAATGGAAAATAAAGTCATTTTATTTCACATCACAACTTTTAATCGTTCACATCTAAACAATAACATGACTTACAAAGAATAGAAAGTCTTGTTTTTTGGGATCTGTATTCTGAAATTGAATAGCTCTCCTTTGTTGTAGACGTTGAATTTTCTTAGTTGAATTAGATTTGATTTGTAATTCCTAACTCGCTTTCTAGTTGAAGGAGAATGGCAGCTACTCTAGGTTGAGTATTGACAGCATGACGGTCTTAGGAATAATTTTTTTGTGTGGCTTAGGGTTTAGATTTAGGTTTCTTATATAGAAGTTTGATTTAATAGGAGCCGTTAGATCAACCTAGAGCAAATCAAAGTCATTCAAACCTAAGAGAACCAACCAGAACTTGCCACACAAGCCCTTATGACTCAGAAATCGTCACACAGAGAAACACGTCAGGTTTCAGATCTGGCCCGAGGGGGAGGTCGACCCCCTAGTCGAACTCCTGGTCGACCTAGCCTTGGGCGGGAAAATTACCGCCCAGCCCGCTTCTGCTTCTGATTTCGAAATTTGAATTTTCTGAACTTTAATCTGAGCTGTTTATTTAAATTCTTGAATCTTCTAAAGGTCATAACTCCTTCATACGGAGCCCAATTAACGCAAACTCAGACTCTATCTCAAGCAAAATTCCAAGACGAACGCAATGGCGTATCCTATTTTCCCTTAATTCTTCTTCTAGAAATTAAGTATACTTTAATCTGTTAGTTCGACGTTCACAGAAAATACGAGGTGTTACATATATCATCAAGTTGTTCTCGTATATGAATTATGGATGAAGTTGCATCACCGGATTATTTCATAGGTTGTCATCTGTAAATCGTAGGAACTGTGTTATTATAGTTTTTGTTTGGGGCTTCTTTTGGAGGCATCGGGAAATGATCATAAATGCATGCTTAAATTAATAATTATGAATACTGTAACATAATATTCAAAGTTCAACATAAAATACTCAAATGTACTCACAATCTGTAATGTTAAGTGATCCATCATCTGCCGTACATCGCGTCTAGAGGCCAAACCTAGATGATGGTATAAGTAAGATAATACTCTGATACCCCATGCATATCCACCTAGATGATTCATGTTTTCTAAACTTCTTAAATGATCATCCGACACCTTTGTCCTAGACTTATTAAAAAATATAGAGCAACTCAAAAAATAAAGAATATAAGTCTGAGAAATAATCTCATAATCATGTTCGTTTGCATCTTTTTGTGTGTTGTTTCACTAAATTTATCCAATAAAAAGTAAAGCTTCATTGAAAATAAATCATTTGTTTATTCCTTTGGTTCACTTTCATCAACTTCTACATATTTCATTAATAATACAATTGCATTTCGATCACCCTTTTCCTTGTATACATAAGTATCAACCATAGGATTTTTAAGATTAAGGGAACATCATTTAGATTTGATTGTCATTTCTCCAAATGGCAGATGAAAAGAATTGGTTTCTAGATGTCATCTTTTGATGAATACAAATATTGTCATGTAATCAGCATGCATATATGTACATTATACTAAATTATTCAAACCATAACCTTTTCCACAACAGCGCTAAGCGTGTCCCCTAAACTCCATTCTTTAGCTTTCTCCAATATGAATGCATTTCAATGGCCCTCTCTCTTGTAATAAAATTAATCAGAATTTAATAAAGTAAATTATATAAAATAAATATGTTTTACCAAAATACAAGTACCTCTTGCTTATTCCAAATTATTTCATATGCAACGTGTGTGTTAAAAATACTAAGGAGAGAATTATTTATGCTTAGATAAGAGTGGACAACTTCAATAACTTTAGAAGTGGCTTGTGCGATGACTGCTAATGTAGTAGATGGTTCTCATTCTTAGTCTTCCAACTCGTCCTCCACATTAGAACTATTTCGAATTGAATGATTCTCAACTGACCAACCATATGAACCATCACCACCATTTGAATCATTATGGACATTTGAATCATCACCAGTAGAAGCTTTTGAACCATCACCAGCTGAAGTTTTTTCGCTTGATTCATCTCAATTACTGCTTTCATGTTCTATCGAATCCTTTTCTGATTCTTTGACAGCAGTCATTTTGCAATGATCCATATATTAATGATTGGATATTTAAATACTTTATTTAAATATTCATCATTAATTAATCGAATGACGATTCCAAAAAGGTGATTTATCAAAAATGATTGAATTAGGACTCGAGCCTAGTTCCGTTGAGTCCGGATTATTCGTTACATGGAGAAAAGGTTATGAATTGCTATGTTTCGAGATCGGATGAGTTGAGGTCAAAACCATCTCAAAATACACGTAAAATTATTGTTTTGGAGCATTGTCTTGGATTATGATGAAACTTATACCATTGGAACCTTATCGTTGAGGTGATACACGTTGTCAGGTTTCATGGTGAACGGACTTGTCATTTGATCATGCGAAAATGAAACGCACGTCGATTCTATTTGAAACTGAAATGAAAATTAAAGAATAAAATCATATTAAAATTGAGTAAAGCCCAATCCTATTCTCCTACCCGACCCATCTCTTTCCATCTACCTCCTCTTTTGCATTTTTAGTGTTACATTGGGTTTCATGGCTGCCACATTTAGAAATTAGTATCCATCGATTTAAGGCACAAGAAATCACAAAACCAAGTTCTTTGGTCTCATATGAGAGGGAGCTTCGTTGCCATGGCAGTTTGGTAGTGTTCGATCGAGCTTGGAGCACTTGACAATTTTCAATGCGAATTTAGGGTTTTGCCTCGTCGACGACATGATTGGAAATATTCAGATCGGATGTTGTTGTTGAGTTCTCCTTCGGAAGTGGCATGTATCTGCCGAGTTTTGAGCCCTCAGATCAACTTAGGAAATTTGCGACATTCGCCTGGGGAGGCCACAGGTTCCACTTGCGATTTTCTACAGGCACTCGGGCCTTACTTTGATCATACCATAGTGATGAAGGCACGTAGGTGAGTGCTTTGGCGCAAACAACATATTATTTCGCTGGAGATTCGAAGAGAAATTAAGACTTAAATCTCGAATTTTAGGTTCATGTAGCATGTTCATGTACGGTTTGTACAAGTTGGGAAAGAGAGGTTGGGGGTATGTAATTAGTTAATTAATTTTTATTAAGCTATTTAATAACTCGATTAATCTGTGAAGCTTATATTATTCGTATCTTTTTCACATGATGCCACATTTGGATGTTGTTTCTTGCGTTGGACTCGTATTGACGTGCTCTACGCTGTAGAGCACGTTTTGTCTAATTTGGTTGAGGTGAGTGATATTGACTCTCACTTTACTTTAGTTTTTCATATAGTATAAAAATTGTATTTTTGAACTTAAATGAATTTTAAATAAGATTTCTAACCCAATAATTTCTTGCTAACAATTTTATAAATCGATTGAAAGTGTTCTAAAAATATTTTAAGAATAAATATCACATTTTATCCTATTTGTACACTATTTATCGATATTGCTAAATTTAGAACATTTTGTAACATATCCCAATATGATTGTCATATTTAGGTTTTATTTATCTCATTTATGATATAGTGGATGTTTGTGTTCTATTTTAGACATTTATAGGACCGTTGATTGCATAGTTGCTTGTTTGCGTAGTTTGGTTGTATACGCCATTTATTGGTGACGTAAGATTAGGATAGATTCACAATGAATCTCGGGGATATTCATATGGACAAGGAGGCAGTAGATGGACTCGACAATAAGAAGGATTTTGAGACGGGCGCCAGCTGCTTTCACTAGACGAGCATTTAACAAATTTCAATAAAATACTTGGTCTGAGTACTCGTTAATGAAACGACCTGAATTCCCCCTTACGGGAAAGCCCGGATTGCTTTGAGAACACGATTCATCAGAGCATAAACAGGAGAACATTTCATTGCTATTACAACAATTAACATCAGAGTACAAGATATTAGAGTATAAATAAATAATATACATTCAAAAATATTAGAGATATAAATTACAATGCAGCGGAAAAACAATACATAAGAATAATGTACAGCGGAAATCATCTAAAACCAGAAATGAAAGAGATATACGGATACAAAGATTTCCGAATATAGCTCCAGCTGTAAATCTAGGATCCTGAGTAAAAAAATATCCGCGAAAACCAAAACTACTAGCTGCCCATGTGGAAAATATGGGCACCCAAAGTTTAGGTAGAAATAATAAACTCTGAATCAGTCATGGGATTGGTGTGAGAATTAAAAATAGTTATTAGTTTTTATTTTAAAGTTGGGTTAATCACGGGACCACGCCATATTACACGGAACGGTTTTATCCCCCATGAATACTAGTGCATAAAACAAACAATGCAATGCTAAACAGAAAAATGAAGCTGTTATAAGACTCAAGTCTCATCACACAATGAATGTAGTCGAGGATAGAGTTTTCCCTTATAATAGCCAAATATGCTTGATACGCGAAATTTCATCTTTTATTATTACTATAAGTGAAGAAATCAACTTCAAATATAAATGTATCAATCATAGGCGGCGTAGGTACCATTATATTACGTCGCCATATATACACACACACACACAACTAAAATCGTGAAATCATGTATTGGAAATTGGGTTTCCATCTATGAACCAAGGCAAGCGATCCTCCTTACCGATTCGAGACACACTAGCAATGCCTCAGTATCCCCCGCAGTGAGCCCTAGGTTAGCGTCAGGGTCGGTCATCTGTCGATGATTAGTTATACCATAAACTATATGTTAGCCGGTTCTATTGAACCTCCAAAATGGTTAGTCTAGTCGACCATTTAGAACCTTTTAGTCAGTTCTAGTACAAGTGCCACTAGGGACTCAAATCCAAGGTACCTCGCTTCCCGTCAATAAAGTTTTCCAACATCCACATAAGTAAACAGTCTGGGCTCCATACCATGACGTTACTCGTAGCTAGAAACTAACATATGTCCATTTCCCTGAGGTCCTCATCCTGTTTCTGGTTCATACCGAGGTGTGAGGTCGCGAATCATCGCTACACAAAGCTATGGTAATTAAAGCTGTGCTTTGATCATCAACCACAAAGCCTTATTTTTCAACAAAAGCTTTGATCCATGCAAATCAGCATGCCACACTGTCAATCCATACCATACCACTGATTTCCACCAATATATAACCTCTATGCTCGTACGTCTTAGAGAACGGTGTTAAGCAAGAGAATAAATTCTCCGCCCCCAAACAAATATATATTTAGCAGAGATCAACGAATACAGTATAAAGGAATACCTTGTCAGACACATTATTCATTTGTAAGTCCATTTTGGGTCTGAGCGAAACCAGAGGCACCTTATTCCTTGTCCCATATGTCCAATACAGGAGAGGGGGCCTTGCATATCCGGTCGATCTCCAAGTACGTCTGGACGATCACCACTAATTACCTTGTCTTGGGTGTACATCCCAATCAAGACATCAGTAATCATCCAAATGATGTGAAGATCTACGATTTTCAACCACCGCCTTCATTTCATCGACATTTAGTCGCCGTATCAGTTATTCAGAATGGGTTAAACCCGGTCTTTTCGAATAACTCGCGTATCTTATAATCAAGTGCTATAAAAACACATCATACGCCTCATTCCAATTCAGAATATTATTTTATTCAAATATTCATACTCTTTGGGACAGGTTCCCATTAATTTTATCAAATATAAATTCTTTTAAATTTATTCTTTAATCTTCTTTGGATATCAATTTCAAAAGATTTGTTTAACTAGTCGGGATTATCGCCTTACCGCAGTAATCATTTATTTTATCTTTCCAGTCCCAACCTATTCATCCCTTGGAGCAAAACTGTTAGTACTCCATATTTAACATTGTGTTATCGGTAAAATTAATTACCATTTCACGTTATCTAATTAAAGATTTAACTATCGCCTAGAGTAAAACTAGTGGTACCCCATTCTCGATCACTCCTCAAATTTGGCAAATTTAATTACCACATTAACATTTCAATCTAATTAAAGATTCATTAAAATTCTAATTCAGTTTTAATCTCAAAATCTTTACTTAATGATTATTCAAATTTAAGAAATTAATCTTATCTTTAACTGGGCTAAAGAACAAATGTCATTGAAAACACAGTTCACGATAAATCCAAAATCCACTTCCATCAAAATGGAATCTTCACGGAAAACAGATCAATATATAATTGATATAAATTTCCATATCAGACTAATAATATAAATGGAATAACGACAAAGCCATTTAAATTCCATATATAGCAACAGTCTTCCTTTACAGAAGCTTATCTCGATTATTACCAAATCAAATTCCATTCAATTCCAATTTAATATATTAAATTAGAAAACTTTACTTTGGAAATTTTCCCTTAAATCATAATAAGAAGATTTATAAATTCCATATCATCTCTTCACTGTTAATTGGGTTAAAGAACAAATGTCATTTAAAACACCGTTCACGATAAACCCATAAATCCAATTTCAATTCAATTCCAATTAAATATTAATTAATTGGTAAAATTCTCTAAATCTTATTTAAAAGATTTATTCTTCTCTCATCGGGGTTTAAGAACAGTGTTATTAAAGACACCATTCATGACAAACCCAAACATTACTACAAAACAAGTCTGTTGCATCGTCACGGTTGCATCAGTTGTATAAACAACTGATGCAAATAGTATTACTTGAGTCAGTTCCCTATTACCTCGTGAAGCAATTGCTATAGGTAAAGCAGTCGAAGGGTTGAAAATGTAAATAGCATCAGTTGTGAACCATTTTTGAAGCAAATAATTTGAAGCAAGTGTTTAAACTTGCATCAGATACGTTAACAACTGATGCACTTATATTAATTTGCATCAGTTTCTTAAATTTGGAGCAAATATAATCAAGCAAAATATATGTTAAATTTAAAAATATACAAGGCATGCCACGTTGATTAAAAATAACATTGCACTTATCACGAAATGTATATTCCGTT
The DNA here is from genome assembly GCA_030737875.1 of Allium sativum. Lineage (NCBI taxonomy): Eukaryota > Viridiplantae > Streptophyta > Magnoliopsida > Asparagales > Amaryllidaceae > Allium > Allium sativum. The sequence goes on from CM060910.1 coordinate 623,778,476, forward strand.
TTCTCTTACGCGCTTATTTTTTGTTTTTGCGCCAGTAGGAAAGCAAAAAAGAAAAAGGTAAAAAAACATGAAAAGAGGAAAGACAACGAAGAAGGGAAACCACCGTCGCTCTTTCGATTCGACTCGATTCCGTTTATAGATTTCGAATGCCGTTGTTTTCAGGTATTATATTTTGCTGATTTTAATTTGCCTCTTCTGATTTGATTTCGATTGCCGTATTTTGATTTTGATTTTGTACTATTTCGATTTCGATTTCAATTGCCGTATTTTGATTACAATTAACGATTTCAATTAACCATGGAGTTATACAGTGGCAGAGGCAGAAAATATTGCTGGAGAGGTCACCTCTACCTTTTAGAGGTATATTTAAAAGCTTTCGGTCATTGTTTTATAATCTATCAAAATTTTACTTTCAAGTTTCTGCGTAAGATTTTTTTTCCTTAGGGGGTGTTATTACAGGATTTAAAATAAAAGGTTATCAAAATTGATTTAAGACATAGTCAAATTAATATTATTAAAACAATATATATAAGGCAAAGAGTGAATGAAGAACTGCTTATATAACTATTTAAAGCTTGCACTTGCTCAAAATAACTACAGGGATCATGGTGCAAATCGAAATAAAATTAAACCATTTGGTTTCAGATAACAAAGAAAAATGGTTGGGCACTTGGTTTTCTCCCATTGTGTATAAATTGCCAGTGTGTTGCTGGTATGTAATGTGTGAAATGACCCGAACTTCCCCGTGAAGGAAAGCACGGATTGAGTTGAGAACACGACAAATCAGAACACAAACAGAAGAACATTTCATTGTTAATTACAACAATTTCATCAAAATACAAGAATATACAGAGTATGAATGAATTTTATACGTCAGAAAAATATCAGAGATTTAAATACATTACTGCAGCAGAAAAATAATACAATACACAACTGAAAGAGATATATGGATACAGAGCTTTTCGAATATCATTCCAGCTGTAAACCCGGTTCCTGTGAATATAAATCTGCAAAACCAAAACTACTAGCTGCCCGTGTGGAAAATAGGGGCACCCAGAGCCAGTTTAAAACAGTAAACTCCAGGTCAATCATGTGACTGGTGAGAGAACTAAAACAGTTATTTAAAACTTTACTTTAAAAGAGAGTAATTCAAGGGACCGCGCCGTATAACACGGAACGGGTTTCCTCCCAAGAATACCAGTGCATATAACATAACAACGCAATGCTTTTTGAAAAAAAGAAACTATTATAAGACCCAGGTCCCATCACACAATGCAACGCAAGCCGGAGGATAGGGTTTTACCTTATAATAGCCAAATAATGCTTGATACGTTTAAAACAAATCATTTGATACTATTATATGTGTATAATGTCAAAACAACTTCAAATATAAATGTATCAATCCTAGGCGGCATAGGTACCATCTATCATGTCGCCAATACTAGGCTCTACAAATAAAACTGAAGTGTCACGTATTGGAAATTGGATTTTCGTCATGAGTCGAGGCTAGGGATGGCTCCTCACCGATTCGAGACACTCTAGCAAATGCCTCAGGATCTCCCACAGAAGACCCTTGGATCTTCAGGGTCGGTCCTCTCTAATGTTTGAGGATTAGTTATTCCTGAACATACATTTCCCGGTCCTGTCGAACCTATATCCATCGGCTCCGAAGAGACCGATATATCCGAGGCGCCTCGCAATCCAACATCCACAAAGGTAAAAATATAAAATGTCAGGCTGTGATAAAACACTGACACCACCTATAGCTAGAAAGAAACGTCGTGCACTCCCTGCAGTCACGATCCCGTTTTTGACTCATACCGAGGTGTGAGACTCGCGAATTAACGCTATACACAAAGCTATGCTGTATTAAAGCCATGCTTTGATCATCCACCACAAGACTCTGCTTTTCAATAGAAGTCTTGATCATTGCATCTCAGCATGCCACACAGGCAATTCATGCCACGCGACTGATATCTACCGATATATAACCTCTGAGCTCGTACGTCTCATAGAAGGGCGTTAAGCAAGAGAATAAATTCCCCTCCGCCAAACAGAAATCAACACAGAATAAAATCCAATGTCAAACACACAATCCATTTACAAGTCCATTCTGGTTCTGAACAAAACCGGAGGCACTTTATACCTCTCATGTCCATCGATCTCCAAATACGTCTGGACGATCACCAACTGATTCCCTCCTCTTGGGTGTACATCCCAATCAAGATCATCAGTAATTATCCAAATGATGTGAAGACCTCCGGTCTTCCACCATTGTCATCATCTTCGACTTATCATCGAAACAGTTACTCAGAATGGGAAAGACCCGGTCTTTCCGAATAACTCGCGTATATAATAAACAAGTGCTATAAAACACAACATACGCCTCATTCCAATTCCGAATATTCTTTTATTTAAATATTCACATCTTTAGGGATTTGATCCCATTAATTTTATCAAAGATAAATTCTTTAAAATTTATTCTTTAATCTTCCTTTGGATATCATTTCAAACCATATTACGGTTTTCCAAACTAGTCGGGATTAGCGAACCATACCGAAGTAATCATTTATTTTATTTCCCAATCCCAACCTATTCATCCCATGGAGCAGAACTGTTATTACCCCATAACTAACACCACAGTGTTATCGGTAAATTTAATTACCATTTCCCATTCAAATCTAATTAAAGATTAACTATCGCTCGGACCAAAACTGGCGAAACTCCACTCTCGATCATTTTCCAAATTTGATAATTTAAATTATCAATCCACCATTTAATCTGATTAAAGATTCATTAAAACTCCACTTAGTTTTAATCTTCCCAAAAATCAATATTAATGATTATTTAACTTTGGAAACACAAACATGTCGCATCGACAATCTACACCATACTATTGATTTTTGCCGATATATAACCTCTGAGCTCATACGTCTCAGACAAGGGCGTTAAGCAAGAGAATACATTCTCCGCCGCCAAACAGATATATATTTAACAGAGATCAGCCATACAGTTCGAAATACAATGACGAACATGAAATCCTGCCTTTTACTGGATTAAAGAACTAATGTCATTTAAAACACAGCTCACGATAAACCCAAATCACATTCCAATAATTATGGAATATTCACGGAAAAACAAATCAATATATAATCGATATCAATTTCCGTATCCGACTAATAATATAAATGGAATAACGGTAAAGCCCTTTTGAATTCCATATGTATTAACAGTCTTCCTCTACAGAATTTCATTTCAATTATTATGAAATTGAATCCCATTCAATTCCAATTTAATATATTAAATTGGAAAACTTTATGTAACGACCCGGATTTTGCCCGGACTCGATCGATCGCAAAATCGACTAAGACCATTCAAAATCCGAATACATTAACTTTGGGAATACAACACATCAGAACAATAACAGCAGATTTTTATAAACATTACTATAATGTTACATCAGAGTACAGAATATCAGAGTACATCAAATAAAATTACAGCGGAAGATAAATTACAGTAAATTAACACAATACACAGTGGAAGACTTTCTATGCTCTGGACACAACTTTAGGCTTCGATCCAGAATCCTGCTCAAGAGATAAATATCTGCAAAAAGCTACTCGACTGCCCGTGTGGAAAAGAGGGCACCCGAGTTTGCAAAGTGGAACAAACTATAGGTCAGTCATGGGACTGGTGTGAGAATTCATAACTAATTTAACTAATAGTAATAAGACAAATCCGAGGACAACGCCGCTAACGCGGAACGGGTTTTATTCCAATGGATTGCCGGTGCATAAAATAAAGTGAATCGTTAAACAACGCAATGCTTTTTAGAAAAATGAAACCATTATAAGACCCAAGTCCCATCACACAATGCAACGCAAACCGGAGGATAGGGTTTTACATTATAATGGTCAAAAGATGCTTGATACGATAAAACGGATTTGATATTAGTGTGTATAAGTTTCAAAAACAGTTCAATCATACTGTATCAATCATAGACGGCATAGTACCCCATCCTACTATGTCGCCATACATGTTCGACAATCAAAACCGCATGGTGTTGTATTGGAAATTTGGTTTCCATCATGAGTCAAGGCCAGGGAGGAGCTCCTTACCGATTCGAGACACTCCAGCAAATGTCTCAGGATCCCCCCAGTGAACCCTTGGAAAGCTGCAGAGCCGGTCCGCACATATGATTTTGCGGATTGGCAATTCCTGAACACACGTTTCCCGGTCCTATAGGACCTAATATCCGAGGCGCCTCATTCCATCATCCACATAAGTAAAATGTTGGGCCGTGTAAAACACAAACACCACTTCTAGCTAGAAAGAAACGTGTTGCTCTCCCTGCATTCCCTTCTCCCGTTTTAGACTCCAACCGGGTTGTAAGGCTCATGAAGCTACGTAATACACAAAGCTATGCTTATTCAAGCTGTGCTTTGATCATCAACCACAAGGCCTGCTTTTCAATAAGAAACATTGATCATTGCATCTTGGTATGCCACACTGTCAATCCATACGATACCATTGATTCCTACCAATATATAACCTCTAAGCTCGTACGTCTTAGAGAAGGGTGTTAAACACCAAACAGATATATATTTAGCAGAGATCAACGAATACCATATAAAGGAATACAACGTCAGACATACAATCCATTTTCAAGTCCGTTCTGGGTCTGAACGAAACCGGAGGCTCCTTATACCTCGCATATCCGAACAATTAACAAGTAGTCTGGACGGCCAGCATTTTAGCCCCTTCAAGGTAGCTACTCCAATCATGGGCGTCAATGGTAACTCGTCCATTCGACGTGAAGATCGTCGGTCTTCAATCACCATCTTCAACTCTTCGACTTAGATCGACGAATAATCATTTGAAATGAGATTGAACTCGGACTTTTTAAATGATCCTCGTATATATATAATTTAAAATCATTTCTTATCATTAATATTAATTTATAACGATTAATCTCTATTTTTATTCATATAAAAATAATTGAATTTTATTTAACAATACTTCATGTCAATAGGCGACCTTGGCGCTGTTTTCACCCAAATATGTTTTACAAGTTTCTCTAAATCTAACCGTTGGAATTTAACACAATTCATATCGTTGGAAAGGTCTTCCCAAGGCGAACCTAACGGTTTCAGTTTTGGAAAAATCCGACGGTCGGATATTTCGGTATAACTATTTGAAGTTACGATTGTCGAATCACAAACTACCACGCGCGATTCGTTTAATTATAATTTACATATATATACTTATATATAATTCCGTCATCCATTTCATTTAACTATATTTTGTTAACATCGAATATCCCTGTTTGTGTATATAATATCGAGGTATAACAAGGCACACAATAATGTTTATTTTATTTTAATTCACATACACATGCTATATCCAACAATGTATTTTTTCTTCTTTCATCTTTCAATTTACACCCAATGTATATTGGGTTTCGTTATTCCTTTTTAATGAAAACCCATTCCTTAAAATGTAAATTCTAATCCTTTTATTTACATAAAAAAATGTAAATTTCTATTCCTATTTTATTTACATTGAGAAATGTAAACTTATATTTCAATATATTATTATATTGAAAATGTTACTTTTATTTCATATTCGATTTACATCGAAAAATGTGAATTCCTAATCATTCTTTTATTTCTTTTGTTTACATTGAAAAATGTAAATTCTTTTATTTACATATAAAATATATATATATATATATTTATTTATTTTATCCTTATTTACATTGAAAAAATGTAAGTTTCTATATTTCTCTAATTACATATAAAAATGTAACTTCCTATTTTTCTTTTATTTACATTGAAAAGTGTAACTTCTTTTTACCGCCTCTAAAATGACGATAAAAATATATAATAATTATTCTATTCTTTTATCGTATCTAAAGTGACGATAAAAATATACATTTCATTTCTACTCTTTTTATCGCATCTAAAGTGACGATAAAAATATACATTTCATTTCTACTCTTTTTATCGCATCTAAAGTGACGATAAAAATATACATTTCAATTCCATTATTTCTATTCACATTAAAAATGTAAACTTTTCTTTTTAATATACTCTACATGGCATTAAATAATTTTGCAATGTCAAAATCTAATCTTTTCATAACATAAAAATGTAATTTCCTTACTTTAAATCTTAATTACATGAAAATATAAACTTTAACTTAATTACATAAAAATGTAATTTTATCTTTCTATAAATCTAATTACATATAAATGTATTTTTCTTACTTTTTAATTTGCAATGTAAATTTTAATACTTTAATTACATATAAAAATGTAATTTTATTTACTATGCAAATCCTTCCTCTTTAATTACATATAAAAATGTAATTATATTTTACATGCAAAAACTTATTCTTTAATTACATTTAAAAATGTGATTTTATTTACAATGTAAATCTTTAATCTTTAATTTTATATAACAATGCAATTTTATTTTCAATGACAAAATCTTATCTTTTTAATTACGTAAAAATGTAATTTTTATTGCGGTGTCAATCATGTTCATTTCTAATTTAACACATAACGGTGTAAATATTCATTTTAAAACAAATGTAATTTTTTTTATAAACAAACAAATTATCTTTTCACATTTAACAAAACAAAGACAAAAATGATAACTTTGTACATTTACAAATAATGACAAAATGATGTCTTTGTACATTTTTCAACTAAAATCAATAAAAAATGTAATTTTTATTATTTCAACTAAAATCAATGTTAATGTCATTATTTTCTTTTTAACAAAACATGACGGTGAAATATAATGTCGTTTCATAATCAACCAATGACGGTGTTATATGACACTTATATTCTAACACAAAAATGTTATTTTCATACTAGTGTGACATCTTAACAAAAATGATATTTTTATACTAATGTGACATTTTTAACAAAAATGTAACTTTATTCCTAATGCAACATTTTACACTAAAAATGTTAATTCTTTTAAATGCAACATTTTACGCTAAAAATGTTAATTCTTTTAAATGCAACATTCTTAACAAACGTGAACCTTTATTCCTTATGCAACATTTTATAAGATAGAAATGTTACTTTTCTATTCTAACATTTCATATAATAAAATTGATCTTTTTTTAATACTAATATCTTAAATTGGGTTTTGCCCGATTTAATAAAAATGTTACTTTCGTCTAACCTTTCCATGTAAACAAAAATGCCATTTTTGTCTTCATTCTTTTAAAGTAAAACAAATGCTAATTTTTCTTTAATCCCTTTTAATGATCAAAATGTAATCATTCTTCTTAATGAACAAAAATGTATTTTTGTTTTAAACTCTTTTTAATGTATAAAATATACATTTCCAATTCATTCTCTTTTAATGTATAAAAATATACATTTCCAATTCATTCTCTTTTAAGTTGACAAAATGAATGTTTTCTAATTCATTTCTCTAAAGTGACAAAAATGAATGAATTTGCTTCATTCCTTTCAAAGTGACAAAATGAATGAATGAATTCTATAATCCTATTTTCACAAAAATGTGATTTCACAAAAATATGTACTTTTATTAACGTAAAAAATATGTACTTTTAATACGAACCAAAAATATGTTTTTTTAATAAGAACAAAAATATCTTCTTTTTATAACGTACAAAAATGTGTTTTTTTATAACGTACAAAAATGATACTTATGTTTGAAATAAAACGACGCTTAAAATTTGCTCTTTTTATTTTGAAACAAAACGACATTAAAATTTCATCTTTTTATTATAAACAACACGACATTAAAAAATGTCATCTTTTTATTTATAGCAACACGATGCTAAAAATCAAATCTTTTCATTTTAACAAAATGATGTTAAAAACCCAATCTTTTCATTTTAACAAAACGATATTTTTAATATGAACAAAGCGATATTAAAAAGATAATCTTTTTAATATGAACAAAAAGAAAGACATTAAAAATTCTTCCCAACAATTCAATAAACAAATATGATGAATTTGGTTTAACTATTCAACATACACAAATGAAAATTTTAAACACACAAATTCTAAGGAACCATTCGTATATATGTATATAAATCTCAATAAAAAAAATGAGATTTTGATCGCATTGACAAAACTGAAATAAAGAAGTAAATAGCAGCGCAACATCAGATCTGAAATAATGGATCTGGAATTAATAATAAATTTCATCGCGAATTTAGAACATAAATTTGAATCTCAATAAATATGAGATTTTAATCGTATCAACTCAAGCGAATATATCAAACACAACAGAAATACATAACAAGTAAATCCTAAATTACCATAGCGCAGAATAATATACATATAGCGATTCAGAGGCGAGAACAATAATTAAAATATAATTATTTATAAAAATAGATAAGATTTCTCACCTTTCGTGGATATGATGAAGACAAGAAAAGGGCGACCAATTGATTTGCAATTTGAAGATCCTTTTTCTTTATTCCTTTTGAGAACGATGATGGACAAAATTGAAGAAGAAGTGGATACCACCAATTTTTCTAATAGAAGGTTTCATATTTATAAGCAGGGTAAAGAAAAATAAAAAGAGAGGAAGAGAGACTGCTGCCATTGAAGAGAAGAAAATGGAGGCGGCGACTTCAGAAAAGAGAATGAGAGTTTGTGAAGGGTTATGGGTATTTCATAGTGGAGGAAGATTTCCTTCTATCCTCTTATACCCCCCTTGTATATTAAATTTATTCAATTATACCCAATTCAAATATATCTTAAAACTACGATATACAACAATAGTTACGAACTTCTTATTAAATAAACATATCATTATTACTGCAACAAACATTGCAAAAATACATATACGTATTACCGAAATTTACCATGACAAAGGTTACACCTATTACTCTAATTTAGCGTATGTCATTAAATAGGATTCCATGCATATATGTATTTCGAAAAAGTTTCTCTTTTGATGATTTTGCTGAAATAGGCAATAATTAGGGAATTAGTACGTTGATTAGGTAATTATTTATTTTCCCCCTTATATTGCACATTTCCTTTATATTTTTATTGAATGCGCACAACGATGTTCATTTTAAATTCAAATATTATAGAAGAAACTATAATAATGTGAACGTATCTTATTTCAAAATTTATTTCTTGTTTTGTGATGCTTAACGCACCATCATTAATTAATTAATTAACATTTAACCTTTTTTTTAGGCATATATTATTATATATTTTTCATCGTTCAGCAAGCAGCAACTCTCTAGCCTATAGAGAAAATGAGCTGGAGAAAGAAGGATGAATGGTTTTCACGAATAAAAGAATTGGTGCGTGAAATATATATAAAAAGAAACGCTCCGAAATCAATATGCCAGTCTTTCCAAATTTTCAACGTTAAATTATTGAATTGCTTAATTAGTGGCTGATGTGTCCATTGCTTTTCCAATGAGATATGATTTATATGGAATAAAATCATTTATTTAAATGTTATCAATGCTGATTCCTTACACCGCAACATTAATTTTTATTACAAATGTTGACGAATTTAATAAATTAAAAACACACATAAATTTATTATTTAAATTTCCATCTCAGAAATATAAGGTTTCAAATTATACAAACTTCCAAATTTCACACTATTGATATTTAGATTTGACTAACCGACAACCGTACTTTTTCATATATTATAAACACAAAATACTGTCCTAGCCTTTCTTCCTTCAGTATTTTAGTCTAATAGATTTTTTTTGTATTAATATAGACATGGGTAATTTATGGTACTAAATAAACGAATGCATGTATGGTTTAAAGTTAAAAAGGGAACTTGAAATAAAGACAATTTGAAAATGAATAATCACCGCATGTATATTACCATATGAAACGTTGTCTGTTTAGGAAAAGAAATGCATATGTTGAAAATATAACTAATTATAGCAGTTCAAAATTTACAGTGCATGCATGCATTTAAAAAGGGTAGGCAATGCATGGCCTTTTTGTTTTATACATAATAAAGGGCCTACAGACTAAATAACCCTTTTCACTTAAATACTAAAATAAATACACCAATACATTGGAGATATATGGAAAGGTTGGATAATAAATATATTTTATGTTTTGTTTGCTTTCTTTTATATTTATTTATTATTATAAATGTTAATATTAATTTTCATTAACTGCGATAGTTAAAACGTACATTATATATCGTTGACACATAGTGTCTTACAATTCTTTCTATATAAAATTAATTTGGAAACATTCATAAATTTATTTTTAATTATCACAAATAAAATTTTAAATCGTTCATTAATAACAGCATAATTTAATTCAGGACCAATTTATATTCAATAATTTAATTTAATAATGAAACATTTAAATTCTGATGCATTTTTCTAACAAAATTTCCTTAAAATAAAATTTTTAATTTTCCCCCGAAATTCAGGGTTGTTACGGTCTCCCCCACTTAAAAACTTTTCGTCCTAAAAAAGGAACGAAGCTAAAAGTTATTTAATTACTCTATTCAATTTTCCTTCTTTAATTTGTTTCAATAATTTTATTAGTTGAACTAATAATTACACTACACAACCAACAATCGATTAGTTGATTAGCTTTTAAAATATATAACTTTATATATTCAAAAATCATATTTCCAAAGATCGGATTAAATATAATCAAAAATATGTTAATCATAAACTGGGCACTCTCAACTCATTCTAGGGCATTACTAACCCCATCTCTAATGAGTTTTCTCATTCTAGGATACTTCTGTTCCTATCTCTAATGAGTATTCTTTTTGGATATTACTAATCCAATCTCTGATGAGTCTTTTGCTTAGTTCTAACGAGTTGTACCCCAAAGATTTGAGCTAACCAGAGCTCTGATACCAAATGTATCGGTCCGGATTTCGCCCGGACTCGATCAATCGCAAAATCGACTAAGACCGTTCAAAACCCGAATATGTTAACTTTGGGAATACAACACATCAGAACAATAACAGCAGATTTTTATAAACATTACTATAATGTTACATCAGAGTACATAATATCAGAGCACATCGAATAAAATTACAACAGAAGATAAATTACAGTAAATTAACACAATACACTGCGGAAGACTTTCTATGCTCTGGACACAGCTTTAGGCTTCGATCCAAAATCCTGCTCAAGAGATAAATACCTGCAAAAAGCTACTCGACTGCCCGTGTGGAAAAGAGGGCACCCAAGTTTGCAAAGTGGAACAAACTACAGGTCAGTCATGGGACTGGTGTGAGAATTCTTAAGTAATTTAACTAATAGTAATAAGGTAAATCTGAGGACCACGTCGCTAACGCGGAACGGGTTTTATTCCAATGGATTGTCGGTGCATAAAATAAAGAGAATCGTTAAACAACGCAATGCTTTTTGAAAAAATGAAACTATTATAAGACCCAAGTCCCATCACACAACGCAACGCAAACCGGAGGATAGGGTTTTACCTTATAATGGTCAAAAGATGCTTGATACGATAAAACGGATTTGATATTAGTGGGTATAAGTTTCAAAAACAGTTCAATCATAATGTATCAATCATAGACAGCATAGTACCACATCCTACTATGTCGCCATACTAGTTCTACAATCAAAACCGCATGATGTCATATTGGAGATTTGGTTTCCATCATGAGTCAAGGCTAGGGAGGAGCTCCTTACTGATTCGAGACACTCTAGCTAATGTCTCAGGATCCCCCCAGTGAACCCTCGGAAAGCTGCAGGGCCGGTCCACACATACGATTTTGCGGATTGGCAATTCCTGAACACATGTTTCTCGGTCCTATAGGACCTAATATCCGAGGCGCCTCATTCCATCATCCACATAAGTAAAATGTCGGGCCGTGTGAAACCCAAACACCACTTCAAGCTTGAAAGAAACGTGCTGCTTTCCCTGCGTTCCCTTCACCCGTTTTAGACTCCAACCGAGTTGTGAGGCTCGTGAAGCTACGTAATACACAAAACTATGCTTATTCAAGTTGTGCTTTGATCATCAACCACAAGGCCTGCTTTTCAACAAGAAACCTTGATCATTGCATCTTGGTATGCCACACTGTCAATCCATACCATACCATTGATTCCTTCCAATATATAACCTCTAAGCTCGTACGTCTTAGAGAAGGGTGTTAAACACCAAACATGAAACGACCCGCAATTCCATACCCTTTGAGTCGACTAATAACACCACACGTCCAACTCAAATTGCACAGAAATACGAACCATTATTAGAAAGAAGTTAGAGGATGAGAAATAGAAAGAAAGAAATATTAGAATAGAAGAAAACGAAGATCACAAACTCACAGCGGAATGAATAAAATATACTATATAACATAACCTTTGAAGCACAAATCAGTATTTGTATATACATACCATTATCAGAGCACAACGATTATCCCTGGAACAGTTATAACACCTGTTTCCAGATACAACATGATACACAGCGGAAAATATGATAGTCTATAGCTAACTGGTGAAGCCTCCTGCTACAAACTCCTCCAGGTGAATCTGTAAAATCCCGACTACTTGACTGCCCGTACAAATTTGGGCACCCAAGAGTTTAGGGAAAACAACAAAATAAACTCTGGGTCAGTCATGGGACTGGTGTGAGTAAACTCCAACCATTTGTTTAACTTTCAAAATCCTTTTCAAAAGAAAAGATAATCGTAAGACCAATCCACACATAAACACAGTTGGTTTTTATCTTACGATAACCCAAATCACTTTGGAAATCATATATCATCTGATATTATAATAATGTCTAATCACAAGTAATTAAAATCTAGTAGAACGCTTGCATCTCACGCTCTACATATATATAATATACAATCAAACTCGCAGGCACTTATTGGAGATTGGATTCCAACTTGACAAGGTATGGGACCACCTTCCGAACGTGTATCTCTAGAGACGAATACACTGGGTTCAACAAGAACGTCTTGCAACCCGGCCCACACATGACCGACCACTCATTTCGCTTGAGTGTATCGAATGTATACCACCGACGGTTGGGATCAGCAACCGCCTCCCGATAAGGGACAGCATCGATAGATTTAAGAAGCAAAAGGAATTTCTCTAGATAGGTGATCATACATCCTAATGGGTGCGACCCACATAGCCATGCTGCCTGCCCGATTTTTGTCATTTCCCGGTTGATGAGGCTTGAGGTTTGAATTATCTTCCAGAACATCTGGCCATCATTCACTTTGAATGCCACATCGTCAGATCCATCGGAAATCACTAATTGATTCCCACAAAAATACTCAGATTGTTAGGCTAAAGAAGTTTCCCTTCTATGCCACCAACTTCGTACGTTTGAAGAAATCAACGTACGTAATCCCCTTTGGAAATACTCTGTCAGACACTCGTCCATACAAGTTGTCCTGGGTCTGGACAAACCGAAGGCACTAACCCGTAAACAGGATAACCCTTGCATAACTCCGTCTTCAATTTTCTTCAGCATAAGTTGCTTCATAACGCTTACGCCAATACGGAGTGGTTTTCAGATATCAAATCTGATCCCGGTCTCTCCATATTGACAACGGAGGTATATATAAAAATAAAACTTTGATAGTCGGTGATTTAACTATCAAAGAACATCCATACAATCAACGGTCCTATTTCCAAATGGAAATTCTATCAATCAAGCATCAAACAACACTGGGCCCTTTTTATATTAGTTCTTTATTACATTATCATTTCCAATTCCCATTTTCCACCTTTCGCGTTCTTTCAAAGCTCTATTTTCTTTCTTGATTATTGGAAAACATTTCCAATATATATAATTCCTTTATTGAGAAAATATCTTTTTCTCCAGTTAGAAAACATTTCTAAATCCTTTGAATTAAACTGATGTTATAAACATCGTTATTATAACTCAAATCATAAATCATTCGTTCTCTAACGATATCACTAACCAACCCTTGCTATCGAGCTTTATCCATTTCTCCGTCAATAATGCAGTCAGTCAAGTTGGGGTATAATTACCTCTCAGACCTTAACTGAACGACATTCTTAACTTCAGAATAGTCAGAACTCACAACCTTAAACCAAACATTGCTTACGCGACTCTCAGCTTTAGTCTACAAACACACCTTCTTTATAAAAATATTGATTATAACGGTAGCGTTATAATTGCTATCTTCAAATGTTTGATTTATAAAACATTGCTTTCAACAACAGCGTTAAAACCGCTGTCTAGCATTATAGAACACTTATCATAACCATAACATTAAAATTGCTATTAAAACGGTTATTATAACGGCCGCGTTAAAATTGCTATTTAGATTTATAACATCTATTATAACAACAGCGCTAAAATCGCTGTTTAGTTTTATAAAAGCATTCCTTACAAAGACAGCGTTAAAATCGCTGTTTAAAATTATAAAAGCATTTCTTATAACCACAGCGTCATGATTGCTGTTTTGAATAAAATACCGTGTGCGATGCACACGCTTCCGTTGTTCATTTATAAACCCTGTTTATTTTAAACAATTCAAGTTCTCCTTTAAACATATTTATAACTATACATTCTTCTAACCACTTAGTTCGATTTCTATAAATCCCCTTTTTATATACATTTTATTTGCAAAATATTTCCTTGTTTTAAACTATTTATTCTTTTATTTTAAGCATTTGAAATCTTTCTTTAAACTTTCCTCTGTAATTTGCTAAATTCAAATCCATTTCCAAATATTGGTTTCAAAACCGATACTCACTTTCAAATATACATTCATATTTGAACTCACCTTTTAATTTATCCAATGGTTAATGATCCACTTAATTTATATCTTTATTTATAACATTTTTTCTTGGTTTACCCAATGGAATAGGTTTCCATTTGCAACTCAATGAAAAAGAAATTATTTCTAATTTGGAAATAAACTCTGCCTTTAAATTCTAATTTCTTTTTTCACATTTGATGATATTTTACGGTATCTAAAATACCAGGTTCCTAAGGCCAGGGTAAACCAAACACACAAATTCAACCATGGACAATGTAGCATAACATATATCACCATCAAATAAAATAGTAAATAAAATGTTGAGGGATCCAGTTGGATCCCTCCAACCTGTTTCCCTGCATCCACAAATGTTAGTAACATCAAAAATATCGCATTAATGAAAAAAATCAATCAACGATGTGATTATATCAACCAATTTATCAACTATTCAACCAAGCAACCATTGCACATTATAAAAATATTTAAAACCCGTTTATATATAAAAATATAAACGAGAGGGAGTTAGTGAGTTTACTCACCTCGGTTTGCAGTTGATGGCTCTTCTTTGGGTTTTATTTAAAATCAAACAAGCGTTTGATTTGATCACGAAATTTCAGTAGCTCGTTCTCCGTCACCACTGTTCATCAATGTAGACTCCTTCGTCCAAACAATTGTCAGCACCTCAAACCCCTAAAAAAAACTGGACTTGTCAAACACCCAGCGTCCCCCTTTCAATCATTTACCAGCGGCGCACAAGATCACTGAAGTCCGCCTCGACTTCGCCGTTGTGATGCCGGCATCTTCCACTACTACACCTGGAACCCCGTCACGCATCTTCCCAGTACAATCGAACACCCCTAATACCGCTGCAAATCACCTTACTTCCGCACATTACCCTTTTTATTCGCAGTCACATCAATGTATTGCTAGTCCATGCAACGTCAATCCTAGTAGCTTGCCATCCTTGTTTCTAACATTTTGCATTCAAGACAAGAACGACACCACCACTTCACATTAACCCACAACCGTACCCAATCAAAACACCCCTGACCTCAACACCACATGCGAACAGGAAACAAGAACTTCCACTCACAAGCTACTCCAACACCTATCCTTTCTTCTTTAATTAAAACAAATAACCCGCTCCTGTTTGGCACCGTGCCACACTTTCTGAACCAAAATTCAACTCCACATTGTATTCTTCCATCTTCAACTCAACTAACGCATCACACCCAAATCACCGCGCCGGCTCTCGTCCTCCCCATCGAAAATCAAAACGCCTAAGTCTCCGAGCCCTAGGCTTTCTGGGAACCCCTCGCGGCGACTCGAGATGTATCGCGCCCAGTACGAAGGCACTCGGGTGAAGTATAATCCGAAACAAAACCCAAGATCAAAGTTTGGTGAATTAAGGGATTTTATACGATTTTATATTGAATTTTGAAGGCTCGATTTTATTTTGAGGGAGCAGTTAGATTTTCTGTTTGTTCAAGAAAGAGAAGAGAAAAGGGGTCAGCTCATTATTTTATAGGACTTTGGGTAGCTTGGCACCCACGGTGTCCCATAGCTTGGCAACCACGGTTCCTTGGTCCTTGCGTTTTCGTGGTTAGCACGTTGTTTATATTTTATTTTATTTTGATAAAGCGTTTGCTTGCATCCCAATTTAGTTTGGTTGCGAGTTCGACGTTCAGGAGTCGTGAGTTTACAAGATACAGGAACATGTGTGACGAGTGAAACAGGGTAGTGGACGCATGGCTTTTGTCATGTCAGCTAACATGTTTGACTATAATTTTCGGTTCATCTCAAGGTATTTGTATATGTGAACATGCCAAGGACGTATAGGAGACTTTGCATGCGGATGGTCTATTCAGAGTTTACAAGATCTCATCAGGATAGTTTATGCAAAAGATTTTGCCTAAGATATTTTCTTTTCGAAATCTTTGACTGGAAATGAACGAATAGTCATATGAATGAACAGTCCGTTTACTAATTACAAAGCTAATCTTGGTGTAAAAAGGTATTCTGAACCCAATGGGACAAGTTTCGTCGAATTCCGACATCGTTTGAAAAAAATTCCTTTATAAAACCAGAAATGAACACACGTTTAAATTTTTCACGATTACTAGATAAATCAAAACAACTTGAAACTGCGAACACCGACAATAACTTTTCGATACGAACCCAACGGCACTAGTTTCGTCGCATTCTGAGACTGTTGCCCCGGTAGACTGTTTTTGGCGCGTACCGCACTGCCCTTCTGAACACCAAATTTGCCGATCTCTAAAAATAACAAACTATATACCTAGCCTGACTATATCTGACGCTACGAATTCACCAGAACTGGTTTCGTGGCCTGATTCGATCGTCTGTTCAAGTTACACTCTAATATCCCTTTATTCAGTTGAATTAATTTAATTGCACTGAACGAGCGTTTACGGCTACCGTGGTTACATACGACATCGGTTTGTCACGCAATTCAACATCGTACAATAATTTAACGATACGGTCCTAATGAAACTGATTTCGTCGAAATCTGAGTCCGTTTGCAAAACGGCTATTTTAACACGTATAATTTAAATAACGATTTTCCACAGCGACTATTTCAAAATTTGATTTGACCATAACTAACCAATTATAACACGAAATCTAGATTTTTCTCTTTCATATGAAAATTATAATCAATATGGTTCCAACGTGTCTTGTTTCACAGAAACCCGACTTATAACGAGTTCTGTATACTCAGTTGAAGTTCAAAACTCTATATTACGAACTGCCGCGCGATTTCGAGTTCGTTTTATAATTATATTATAAATTAACGTTCAAACTTCGTTTTAAATCAATAAATTCCTATATGTAATTCAATAAAATTTTTAAAACAAATTTAAATATTCAGAATTCAACGGCCGAAAATCCGGGTCGTTACATTCCTTCCCCCTTAAAATAATTTCGTCCTCGAAATTGCTTAAGGTAGAAAAAGATGCTACGTACCTTGTTAACTAGATCCAGAACCCTTTTTTGTTCAAATTCTTAATTTCAGTTTAACTGGGCCAATTTTTTTTTTCAATTAAATATTTATTCATTCTTACTAATGAAAATTTTCAAAAATTCTGAAAATTTTCCTACGTTTAAATTCTGAAAATTTTTGGCAGCATCTCCTCTGCACGGCTCAACCGGTACAAACACAACTCGCCTTTCTAGGCCTTCTCCAATCCAAAAGAAAATCAAAAAGCCAAGTGGCTCGCCTCATAGGCTCATAAAATCATCAACTCAAACAATATTGTAAACATGTACCTTTTTGTCGGGCATAATTCTATCTCTTGCACTTTCTTCCATTCAATATCTGCTCAGCATACATATATCATTTCCCACCGGTTTCAAATCAATACAACTTCCAATTGTCAGATCTCTAATCAACTTCTGATTAGTCACTTCCATTCTATCAATTCAAATCTGATCTCAACTTCAGGAATCAATCCACTTATTCCATTTGAGTTTCACTTTCCATTTAACTTAAATTTCAATCCATTTGATTTATTTCCACCAATTTGTTCAACTTATACAAGTTAAACAATTTCAGAATTCAAATCCCCCGGTTTTATGTCAAATTAGTTTGAAATCATATATATTTATACCCATATATTTACAATCAGCTCAATTCAAAACATTTGAATTTCTAAAACATCTTGTCCCTTTCAAACAAGTTTTTTATTCCCAAATTACTATGGTAGCAATCCGTCACTCAGGAACTTGAAAATGAATACCGATAATGTCGCGACCCATTATCAGAATTATTTTCTCGCCACTGAAGTGGTTTCAGTGCTTAATCACTTTCAAATCCATTTCAAACATTCTAATTCAAAAATCCCTTCAAACCCATGCCATATTACCTTTAAAATACTTCAAGGAATATTTTCATAATATCCGGGATTTAAATTCCAATTTATGGTTTGAATTTTATTCTAGTTTATCTTGGTTATATAACCATTTCAATATCTTATAATTCCATTTGATCGTAATAATAATCAACACATCGATATACTAATTCATAAATTATTTCTTTTATATTAAAATAGTTTTTGGGTAAATTTATTTCATTTACCCACTTTAAAACAATACTGTGTCGAATTGTTCTGTTCGAGAGTTTAGAAACACCTATCGATACGGTTGTACTTCCTGTATCGACCAGAATTCATAAATCACTCAACAAACCAGCCAACACAATATAAAACAAATTTTATATTGAATTTACAAATACGCTCTCTCGTATATATACACTCAAACTCAATCTAGGTTATTACTAACCCCATTTCTATTGAGTCACGCCACAGAGCCAAGGTAATCACTTAACCTCGCTCTGATACCAACTGTAATGACCCCGAGATTCGAGTAGGCTTTTCAACCATCCTCTCCTCCCTCGGCACTGGGTTATCCTCCCAGCGTGGCTTACAGAGATACCTCAGAACTGCTTTTACGGCCAGCCTCTCGACTCGACCAACCCACATTGTCGGGAGATGTAGGGGTAAGAGTCTCCCGTTCGCCACCTAACGCGAAGCGAGAACCCCCTATCATCCGTACCAATTAAGCAACCAGCTCTGATACCAACTGAAACGACCCGCAATTCCATACCCTTTGAGTCGACTAATAACACCACACGTCCAACTCAAATTGCACAGAAATACGAACCATTATTAGAAAGAAGTTAGAGGATGAGAAATAGAAAGAAAGAAATATTAGAATAGAAGAAAACGAAGATCACAAACTCACAGCGGAATGAATAAAATATACTATATAACATAACCTTTGAAGCACAAATCAGTATTTGTATATACATACCATTATCAGAGCACAACGATTATCCCTGGAACAGTTATAACACCTGTTTCCAGATACAACATGATACACAGCGGAAAATATGATAGTCTATAGCTAACTGGTGAAGCCTCCTGCTACAAACTCCTCCAGGTGAATCTGTAAAATCCCGACTACTTGACTGCCCGTACAAATTTGGGCACCCAAGAGTTTAGGGAAAACAACAAAATAAACTCTGGGTCAGTCATGGGACTGGTGTGAGTAAACTCCAACCATTTGTTTAACTTTCAAAATCCTTTTCAAAAGAAAAGATAATCGTAAGACCAATCCACACATAAACACAGATGGTTTTTATCTTACGATAACCCAAATCACTTTGGAAATCATATATCATCTGATATTATAATAATGTCTAATCACAAGTAATTAAAATCTAGTAGAACGCTTGCATCTCACGCTCTACATATATATAATATACAATCAAACTCGCAGGCACTTATTGGAGATTGGATTCCAACTTGACAAGGTATGGGACCACCTTCCGAACGTGTATCTCTAGAGACGAATACACTGGGTTCAACAAGAACGTCTTGCAACCCGGCCCACACATGACCGACCACTCATTTCGCTTGAGTGTATCGAATGTATACCACCGACGGTTGGGATCAGCAACCGCCTCCCGATAAGGGACAGCATCGATAGATTTAAGAAGCAAAAGGAATTTCTCTAGATAGGTGATCATACATCCTAATGGGTGCGACCCACATAGCCATGCTGCCTGCCCGATTTTTGTCATTTCCCGGTTGATGAGGCTTGAGGTTTGAATTATCTTCCAGAACATCTGGCCATCATTCACTTTGAATGCCACATCGTCAGATCCATCGGAAATCACTAATTGATTCCCACAAAAATACTCAGATTGTTAGGCTAAAGAAGTTTCCCTTCTATGCCACCAACTTCGTACGTTTGAAGAAATCAACGTACGTAATCCCCTTTGGAAATACTCTGTCAGACACTCGTCCATACAAGTTGTCCTGGGTCTGGACAAACCGAAGGCACTAACCCGTAAACAGGATAACCCTTGCATAACTCCGTCTTCAATTTTCTTCAGCATAAGTTGCTTCATAACGCTTACGCCAATACGGAGTGGTTTTCAGATATCAAATCTGATCCCGGTCTCTCCATATTGACAACGGAGGTATATATAAAAATAAAACTTTGATAGTCGGTGATTTAACTATCAAAGAACATCCATACAATCAACGGTCCTATTTCCAAATGGAAATTCTATCAATCAAGCATCAAACAACACTGGGCCCTTTTTATATTAGTTCTTTATTACATTATCATTTCCAATTCCCATTTTCCACCTTTCGCGTTCTTTCAAAGCTCTATTTTCTTTCTTGATTATTGGAAAACATTTCCAATATATATAATTCCTTTATTGAGAAAATATCTTTTTCTCCAGTTAGAAAACATTTCTAAATCCTTTGAATTAAACTGATGTTATAAACATCGTTATTATAACTCAAATCATAAATCATTCGTTCTCTAACGATATCACTAACCAACCCTTGCTATCGAGCTTTATCCATTTCTCCGTCAATAATGCAGTCAGTCAAGTTGGGGTATAATTACCTCTCAGACCTTAACTGAACGACATTCTTAACTTCAGAATAGTCAGAACTCACAACCTTAAACCAAACATTGCTTACGCGACTCTCAGCTTTAGTCTACAAACACACCTTCTTTATAAAAATATTGATTATAACGGTAGCGTTATAATTGCTATCTTCAAATGTTTGATTTATAAAACATTGCTTTCAACAACAGCGTTAAAACCGCTGTCTAGCATTATAGAACACTTATCATAACCATAACATTAAAATTGCTATTAAAACGGTTATTATAACGGCCGCGTTAAAATTGCTATTTAGATTTATAACATCTATTATAACAACAGCGCTAAAATCGCTGTTTAGTTTTATAAAAGCATTCCTTACAAAGACAGCGTTAAAATCGCTGTTTAAAATTATAAAAGCATTTCTTATAACCACAGCGTCATGATTGCTGTTTTGAATAAAATACCGTGTGCGATGCACACGCTTCCGTTGTTCATTTATAAACCCTGTTTATTTTAAACAATTCAAGTTCTCCTTTAAACATATTTATAACTATACATTCTTCTAACCACTTAGTTCGATTTCTATAAATCCCCTTTTTATATACATTTTATTTGCAAAATATTTCCTTGTTTTAAACTATTTATTCTTTTATTTTAAGCATTTGAAATCTTTCTTTAAACTTTCCTCTGTAATTTGCTAAATTCAAATCCATTTCCAAATATTGGTTTCAAAACCGATACTCACTTTCAAATATACATTCATATTTGAACTCACCTTTTAATTTATCCAATGGTTAATGATCCACTTAATTTATATCTTTATTTATAACATTTTTTCTTGGTTTACCCAATGGAATAGGTTTCCATTTGCAACTCAATGAAAAAGAAATTATTTCTAATTTGGAAATAAACTCTGCCTTTAAATTCTAATTTCTTTTTTCACATTTGATGATATTTTACGGTATCTAAAATACCAGGTTCCTAAGGCCAGGGTAAACCAAACACACAAATTCAACCATGGACAATGTAGCATAACATATATCACCATCAAATAAAATAGTAAATAAAATGTTGAGGGATCCAGTTGGATCCCTCCAACCTGTTTCCCTGCATCCACAGATGTTAGTAACATCAAAAATATCGCATTAATGAAAAAAATCAATCAACGATGTGATTATATCAACCAATTTATCAACTATTCAACCAAGCAACCATTGCACATTATAAAAATATTTAAAACCCGTTTATATATAAAAATATAAACGAGAGGGAGTTAGTGAGTTTACTCACCTCGGTTTGCAGTTGATGGCTCTTCTTTGGGTTTTATTTAAAATCAAACAAGCGTTTGATTTGATCACGAAATTTCAGTAGCTCGTTCTCCGTCACCACTGTTCATCAATGTAGACTCCTTCGTCCAAACAATTGTCAGCACCTCAAACCCCTAAAAAAAACTGGACTTGTCAAACACCCAGCGTCCCCCTTTCAATCATTTACCAGCGGCGCACAAGATCACTGAAGTCCGCCTCGACTTCGCCGTTGTGATGCCGGCATCTTCCACTACTACACCTGGAACCCCGTCACGCATCTTCCCAGTACAATCGAACACCCCTAATACCGCTGCAAATCACCTTACTTCCGCACATTACCCTTTTTATTCGCAGTCACATCAATGTATTGCTAGTCCATGCAACGTCAATCCTAGTAGCTTGCCATCCTTGTTTCTAACATTTTGCATTCAAGACAAGAACGACACCACCACTTCACATTAACCCACAACCGTACCCAATCAAAACACCCCTGACCTCAACACCACATGCGAACAGGAAACAAGAACTTCCACTCACAAGCTACTCCAACACCTATCCTTTCTTCTTTAATTAAAACAAATAACCCGCTCCTGTTTGGCACCGTGCCACACTTTCTGAACCAAAATTCAACTCCACATTGTATTCTTCCATCTTCAACTCAACTAACGCATCACACCCAAATCACCGCGCCGGCTCTCGTCCTCCCCATCGAAAATCAAAACGCCTAAGTCTCCGAGCCCTAGGCTTTCTGGGAACCCCTCGCGGCGACTCGAGATGTATCGCGCCCAGTACGAAGGCACTCGGGTGAAGTATAATCCGAAACAAAACCCAAGATCAAAGTTTGGTGAATTAAGGGATTTTATACGATTTTATATTGAATTTTGAAGGCTCGATTTTATTTTGAGGGAGCAGTTAGATTTTCTGTTTGTTCAAGAAAGAGAAGAGAAAAGGGGTCAGCTCATTATTTTATAGGACTTTGGGTAGCTTGGCACCCACGGTGTCCCATAGCTTGGCAACCACGGTTCCTTGGTCCTTGCGTTTTCGTGGTTAGCACGTTGTTTATATTTTATTTTATTTTGATAAAGCGTTTGCTTGCATCCCAATTTAGTTTGGTTGCGAGTTCGACGTTCAGGAGTCGTGAGTTTACAAGATACAGGAACATGTGTGACGAGTGAAACAGGGTAGTGGACGCATGGCTTTTGTCATGTCAGCTAACATGTTTGACTATAATTTTCGGTTCATCTCAAGGTATTTGTATATGTGAACATGCCAAGGACGTATAGGAGACTTTGCATGCGGATGGTCTATTCAGAGTTTACAAGATCTCATCAGGATAGTTTATGCAAAAGATTTTGCCTAAGATATTTTCTTTTCGAAATCTTTGACTGGAAATGAACGAATAGTCATATGAATGAACAGTCCGTTTACTAATTACAAAGCTAATCTTGGTGTAAAAAGGTATTCTGAACCCAATGGGACAAGTTTCGTCGAATTCCGACATCGTTTGAAAAAAATTCCTTTATAAAACCAGAAATGAACACACGTTTAAATTTTTCACGATTACTAGATAAATCAAAACAACTTGAAACTGCGAACACCGACAATAACTTTTCGATACGAACCCAACGGCACTAGTTTCGTCGCATTCTGAGACTGTTGCCCCGGTAGACTGTTTTTGGCGCGTACCGCACTGCCCTTCTGAACACCAAATTTGCCGATCTCTAAAAATAACAAACTATATACCTAGCCTGACTATATCTGACGCTACGAATTCACCAGAACTGGTTTCGTGGCCTGATTCGATCGTCTGTTCAAGTTACACTCTAATATCCCTTTATTCAGTTGAATTAATTTAATTGCACTGAACGAGCGTTTACGGCTACCGTGGTTACATACGACATCGGTTTGTCACGCAATTCAACATCGTACAATAATTTAACGATACGGTCCTAATGAAACTGATTTCGTCGAAATCTGAGTCCGTTTGCAAAACGGCTATTTTAACACGTATAATTTAAATAACGATTTTCCACAGCGACTATTTCAAAATTTGATTTGACCATAACTAACCAATTATAACACGAAATCTAGATTTTTCTCTTTCATATGAAAATTATAATCAATATGGTTCCAACGTGTCTTGTTTCACAGAAACCCGACTTATAACGAGTTCTGTATACTCAGTTGAAGTTCAAAACTCTATATTACGAACTGCCGCGCGATTTCGAGTTCGTTTTATAATTATATTATAAATTAACGTTCAAACTTCGTTTTAAATCAATAAATTCCTATATGTAATTCAATTAAAAATTTTAAAACAAATTTAAATATTCAGAATTCAACGGCCGAAAATCCGGGTCGTTACATTCCTTCCCCCTTAAAATAATTTCGTCCTCGAAATTGCTTAAGGTAGAAAAAGATGCTACGTACCTTGTTAACTAGATCCAGAACCCTTTTTTGTTCAAATTCTTAATTTCAGTTTAACTGGGCCAATTTTTTTTTTCAATTAAATATTTATTCATTCTTACTAATGAAAATTTTCAAAAATTCTGAAAATTTTCCTACGTTTAAATTCTGAAAAATTTTGGCAGCATCTCCTCTGCACGGCTCAACCGGTACAAACACAACTCGCCTTTCTAGGCCTTCTCCAATCCAAAAGAAAATCAAAAAGCCAAGTGGCTCGCCTCATAGGCTCATAAAATCATCAACTCAAACAATATTGTAAACATGTACCTTTTTGTCGGGCATAATTCTATCTCTTGCACTTTCTTCCATTCAATATCTGCTCAGCATACATATATCATTTCCCACCGGTTTCAAATCAATACAACTTCCAATTGTCAGATCTCTAATCAACTTCTGATTAGTCACTTCCATTCTATCAATTCAAATCTGATCTCAACTTCAGGAATCAATCCACTTATTCCATTTGAGTTTCACTTTCCATTTAACTTAAATTTCAATCCATTTGATTTATTTCCACCAATTTATTCAACTTATACAAGTTAAACAATTTCAGAATTCAAATCCCCCGGTTTTATGTCAAATTAGTTTGAAATCATATATATTTATACCCATATATTTACAATCAGCTCAATTCAAAACATTTGAATTTCTAAAACATCTTGTCCCTTTCAAACAAGTTTTTTATTCCCAAATTACTATGGTAGCAATCCGTCACTCAGGAACTTGAAAATGAATACCGATAATGTCGCGACCCATTATCAGAATTATTTTCTCGCCACTGAAGTGGTTTCAGTGCTTAATCACTTTCAAATCCATTTCAAACATTCTAATTCAAAAATCCCTTCAAACCCATGCCATATTACCTTTAAAATACTTCAAGGAATATTTTCATAATATCCGGGATTTAAATTCCAATTTATGGTTTGAATTTTATTCTAGTTTATCTTGGTTATATAACCATTTCAATATCTTATAATTCCATTTGATCGTAATAATAATCAACACATCGATATACTAATTCATAAATTATTTCTTTTATATTAAAATAGTTTTTGGGTAAATTTATTTCATTTACCCACTTTAAAACAATACTGTGTCGAATTGTTCTGTTCGAGAGTTTAGAAACACCTATCGATACGGTTGTACTTCCTGTATCGACCAGAATTCATAAATCACTCAACAAACCAGCCAACACAATATAAAACAAATTTTATATTGAATTTACAAATACGCTCTCTCGTATATATACACTCAAACTCAATCTAGGGTATTACTAACCCCATTTCTATTGAGTCACGCCACAGAGCCAAGGTAATCACTTAACCTCGCTCTGATACCAACTGTAATGACCCCGAGATTCGAGTAGGCTTTTCAACCATCCTCTCCTCCCTCGGCACTGGGTTATCCTCCCAGCGTGGCTTACAGAGATACCTCAGAACTGCTTTTACGGCCAGCCTCTCGACTCGACCAACCCACATTGTCGGGAGATGTAGGGGTAAGAGTCTCCCGTTCGCCACCTAACGCGAAGCGAGAACCCCCTATCATCCGTACCAATTAAGCAACCAGCTCTGATACCAACTGAAACGACCCGCAATTCCATACCCTTTGAGTCGACTAATAACACCACACGTCCAACTCAAATTGCACAGAAATACGAACCATTATTAGAAAGAAGTTAGAGGATGAGAAATAGAAAGAAAGAAATATTAGAATAGAAGAAAACGAAGATCACAAACTCACAGCGGAATGAATAAAATATACTATATAACATAACCTTTGAAGCACAAATCAGTATTTGTATATACATACCATTATCAGAGCACAACGATTATCCCTGGAACAGTTATAACACCTGTTTCCAGATACAACATGATACACAGCGGAAAATATGATAGTCTATAGCTAACTGGTGAAGCCTCCTGCTACAAACTCCTCCAGGTGAATCTGTAAAATCCCGACTACTTGACTGCCCGTACAAATTTGGGCACCCAAGAGTTTAGGGAAAACAACAAAATAAACTCTGGGTCAGTCATGGGACTGGTGTGAGTAAACTCCAACCATTTGTTTAACTTTCAAAATCCTTTTCAAAAGAAAAGATAATCGTAAGACCAATCCACACATAAACACAGATGGTTTTTATCTTACGATAACCCAAATCACTTTGGAAATCATATATCATCTGATATTATAATAATGTCTAATCACAAGTAATTAAAATCTAGTAGAACGCTTGCATCTCACGCTCTACATATATATAATATACAATCAAACTCGCAGGCACTTATTGGAGATTGGATTCCAACTTGACAAGGTATGGGACCACCTTCCGAACGTGTATCTCTAGAGACGAATACACTGGGTTCAACAAGAACGTCTTGCAACCCGGCCCACACATGACCGACCACTCATTTCGCTTGAGTGTATCGAATGTATACCACCGACGGTTGGGATCAGCAACCGCCTCCCGATAAGGGACAGCATCGATAGATTTAAGAAGCAAAAGGAATTTCTCTAGATAGGTGATCATACATCCTAATGGGTGCGACCCACATAGCCATGCTGCCTGCCCGATTTTTGTCATTTCCCGGTTGATGAGGCTTGAGGTTTGAATTATCTTCCAGAACATCTGGCCATCATTCACTTTGAATGCCACATCGTCAGATCCATCGGAAATCACTAATTGATTCCCACAAAAATACTCAGATTGTTAGGCTAAAGAAGTTTCCCTTCTATGCCACCAACTTCGTACGTTTGAAGAAATCAACGTACGTAATCCCCTTTGGAAATACTCTGTCAGACACTCGTCCATACAAGTTGTCCTGGGTCTGGACAAACCGAAGGCACTAACCCGTAAACAGGATAACCCTTGCATAACTCCGTCTTCAATTTTCTTCAGCATAAGTTGCTTCATAACGCTTACGCCAATACGGAGTGGTTTTCAGATATCAAATCTGATCCCGGTCTCTCCATATTGACAACGGAGGTATATATAAAAATAAAACTTTGATAGTCGGTGATTTAACTATCAAAGAACATCCATACAATCAACGGTCCTATTTCCAAATGGAAATTCTATCAATCAAGCATCAAACAACACTGGGCCCTTTTTATATTAGTTCTTTATTACATTATCATTTCCAATTCCCATTTTCCACCTTTCGCGTTCTTTCAAAGCTCTATTTTCTTTCTTGATTATTGGAAAACATTTCCAATATATATAATTCCTTTATTGAGAAAATATCTTTTTCTCCAGTTAGAAAACATTTCTAAATCCTTTGAATTAAACTGATGTTATAAACATCGTTATTATAACTCAAATCATAAATCATTCGTTCTCTAACGATATCACTAACCAACCCTTGCTATCGAGCTTTATCCATTTCTCCGTCAATAATGCAGTCAGTCAAGTTGGGGTATAATTACCTCTCAGACCTTAACTGAACGACATTCTTAACTTCAGAATAGTCAGAACTCACAACCTTAAACCAAACATTGCTTACGCGACTCTCAGCTTTAGTCTACAAACACACCTTCTTTATAAAAATATTGATTATAACGGTAGCGTTATAATTGCTATCTTCAAATGTTTGATTTATAAAACATTGCTTTCAACAACAGCGTTAAAACCGCTGTCTAGCATTATAGAACACTTATCATAACCATAACATTAAAATTGCTATTAAAACGGTTATTATAACGGCCGCGTTAAAATTGCTATTTAGATTTATAACATCTATTATAACAACAGCGCTAAAATCGCTGTTTAGTTTTATAAAAGCATTCCTTACAAAGACAGCGTTAAAATCGCTGTTTAAAATTATAAAAGCATTTCTTATAACCACAGCGTCATGATTGCTGTTTTGAATAAAATACCGTGTGCGATGCACACGCTTCCGTTGTTCATTTATAAACCCTGTTTATTTTAAACAATTCAAGTTCTCCTTTAAACATATTTATAACTATACATTCTTCTAACCACTTAGTTCGATTTCTATAAATCCCCTTTTTATATACATTTTATTTGCAAAATATTTCCTTGTTTTAAACTATTTATTCTTTTATTTTAAGCATTTGAAATCTTTCTTTAAACTTTCCTCTGTAATTTGCTAAATTCAAATCCATTTCCAAATATTGGTTTCAAAACCGATACTCACTTTCAAATATACATTCATATTTGAACTCACCTTTTAATTTATCCAATGGTTAATGATCCACTTAATTTATATCTTTATTTATAACATTTTTTCTTGGTTTACCCAATGGAATAGGTTTCCATTTGCAACTCAATGAAAAAGAAATTATTTCTAATTTGGAAATAAACTCTGCCTTTAAATTCTAATTTCTTTTTTCACATTTGATGTTATTTTACGGTATCTAAAATACCAGGTTCCTAAGGCCAGGGTAAACCAAACACACAAATTCAACCATGGACAATGTAGCATAACATATATCACCATCAAATAAAATAGTAAATAAAATGTTGAGGGATCCAGTTGGATCCCTCCAACCTGTTTCCCTGCATCCACAGATGTTAGTAACATCAAAAATATCGCATTAATGAAAAAAATCAATCAACGATGTGATTATATCAACCAATTTATCAACTATTCAACCAAGCAACCATTGCACATTATAAAAATATTTAAAACCCGTTTATATATAAAAATATAAACGAGAGGGAGTTAGTGAGTTTACTCACCTCGGTTTGCAGTTGATGGCTCTTCTTTGGGTTTTATTTAAAATCAAACAAGCGTTTGATTTGATCACGAAATTTCAGTAGCTCGTTCTCCGTCACCACTGTTCATCAATGTAGACTCCTTCGTCCAAACAATTGTCAGCACCTCAAACCCCTAAAAAAAACTGGACTTGTCAAACACCCAGCGTCCCCCTTTCAATCATTTACCAGCGGCGCACAAGATCACTGAAGTCCGCCTCGACTTCGCCGTTGTGATGCCGGCATCTTCCACTACTACACCTGGAACCCCGTCACGCATCTTCCCAGTACAATCGAACACCCCTAATACCGCTGCAAATCACCTTACTTCCGCACATTACCCTTTTTATTCGCAGTCACATCAATGTATTGCTAGTCCATGCAACGTCAATCCTAGTAGCTTGCCATCCTTGTTTCTAACATTTTGCATTCAAGACAAGAACGACACCACCACTTCACATTAACCCACAACCGTACCCAATCAAAACACCCCTGACCTCAACACCACATGCGAACAGGAAACAAGAACTTCCACTCACAAGCTACTCCAACACCTATCCTTTCTTCTTTAATTAAAACAAATAACCCGCTCCTGTTTGGCACCGTGCCACACTTTCTGAACCAAAATTCAACTCCACATTGTATTCTTCCATCTTCAACTCAACTAACGCATCACACCCAAATCACCGCGCCGGCTCTCGTCCTCCCCATCGAAAATCAAAACGCCTAAGTCTCCGAGCCCTAGGCTTTCTGGGAACCCCTCGCGGCGACTCGAGATGTATCGCGCCCAGTACGAAGGCACTCGGGTGAAGTATAATCCGAAACAAAACCCAAGATCAAAGTTTGGTGAATTAAGGGATTTTATACGATTTTATATTGAATTTTGAAGGCTCGATTTTATTTTGAGGGAGCAGTTAGATTTTCTGTTTGTTCAAGAAAGAGAAGAGAAAAGGGGTCAGCTCATTATTTTATAGGACTTTGGGTAGCTTGGCACCCACGGTGTCCCATAGCTTGGCAACCACGGTTCCTTGGTCCTTGCGTTTTCGTGGTTAGCACGTTGTTTATATTTTATTTTATTTTGATAAAGCGTTTGCTTGCATCCCAATTTAGTTTGGTTGCGAGTTCGACGTTCAGGAGTCGTGAGTTTACAAGATACAGGAACATGTGTGACGAGTGAAACAGGGTAGTGGACGCATGGCTTTTGTCATGTCAGCTAACATGTTTGACTATAATTTTCGGTTCATCTCAAGGTATTTGTATATGTGAACATGCCAAGGACGTATAGGAGACTTTGCATGCGGATGGTCTATTCAGAGTTTACAAGATCTCATCAGGATAGTTTATGCAAAAGATTTTGCCTAAGATATTTTCTTTTCGAAATCTTTGACTGGAAATGAACGAATAGTCATATGAATGAACAGTCCGTTTACTAATTACAAAGCTAATCTTGGTGTAAAAAGGTATTCTGAACCCAATGGGACAAGTTTCGTCGAATTCCGACATCGTTTGAAAAAAATTCCTTTATAAAACCAGAAATGAACACACGTTTAAATTTTTCACGATTACTAGATAAATCAAAACAACTTGAAACTGCGAACACCGACAATAACTTTTCGATACGAACCCAACGGCACTAGTTTCGTCGCATTCTGAGACTGTTGCCCCGGTAGACTGTTTTTGGCGCGTACCGCACTGCCCTTCTGAACACCAAATTTGCCGATCTCTAAAAATAACAAACTATATACCTAGCCTGACTATATCTGACGCTACGAATTCACCAGAACTGGTTTCGTGGCCTGATTCGATCGTCTGTTCAAGTTACACTCTAATATCCCTTTATTCAGTTGAATTAATTTAATTGCACTGAACGAGCGTTTACGGCTACCGTGGTTACATACGACATCGGTTTGTCACGCAATTCAACATCGTACAATAATTTAACGATACGGTCCTAATGAAACTGATTTCGTCGAAATCTGAGTCCGTTTGCAAAACGGCTATTTTAACACGTATAATTTAAATAACGATTTTCCACAGCGACTATTTCAAAATTTGATTTGACCATAACTAACCAATTATAACACGAAATCTAGATTTTTCTCTTTCATATGAAAATTATAATCAATATGGTTCCAACGTGTCTTGTTTCACAGAAACCCGACTTATAACGAGTTCTGTATACTCAGTTGAAGTTCAAAACTCTATATTACGAACTGCCGCGCGATTTCGAGTTCGTTTTATAATTATATTATAAATTAACGTTCAAACTTCGTTTTAAATCAATAAATTCCTATATGTAATTCAATTAAAAATTTTAAAACAAATTTAAATATTCAGAATTCAACGGCCGAAAATCCGGGTCGTTACAAAACATGTATAACGTTAGACATATAATCCATTTTCAAGTCCGTTCTGGATCTGAACGAAACTGGAGGCACCTTATAACTCGCATATCCGAACAATCAACAAGTAGTCTGGATGGCCACCATTTTAGCCCCTTCAAGGTAGCTACTCCAATCATGGGCGTCAATGGTAACTCATCCATTCGACGTGAAGATCGTCGGTCTTCAATCAGCGTCTTCAACTCTTCGACTTAGATCGACGAATAATCATTTGGAATGAGATTGAACTCGGACTTTTCAAATGATCCTCATATATATATAATTTAAAATCATTTCTTATCATTAATATTAATTTATAACGATTAATCTCTATTTTTATTTATATAAAAATAATTGAATTTTATTTAACAACACTTCATGTCAATAGGCGACCTTGGCGATGTTTTCACCCAAATTTGTTTTACAAGTTTCTCTAAATCTAACCGTTGGAATTTAACACAATTCATATCGTTAGAAAGGTCTTTCCAAGGCAAACCTAACGGTTTCAGTTTTGGGAAAATCCGACGGTCGGATATTTCGGTATAACTATTTAAAGTTACGATTGTCAAATCGCGAACTACCGCGCGCGATTCATTTAATTATAATTTATATATATATATATACTTGTATATAATTCCGTCATCCATTTCATTTCACTATATTTTGTTAACATCGAATATCCCTATTTGTGTATATAATATCGAGGTATAACATGACACACAATAATGTTTATTTTATTTTGATTCACATACACATGCTATATCCAACAATGTATTTTTTCTTCTTTCATCTTTCAATTTACACCCAATGTATATTGGGTTTCATTATTCCTTTTTAATGAAAACCCATTCCTTAAAATGTAAATTTCTAATCCTTTTATTTACATAAAAAAAAAATGTAAATTTCTATTCCTATTTTATTTACATTGAGAAATGTAAACTAATATTTCAATATATTATTATATTTAAAATGTAACTTTTATTTCATATTCTATTTACATTGGAAAATGTGAATTCCTAATCATTCTTTTATTTCTTTTGTTTACATTGAAAAATGTAAATACTTCTATTTACATATAAAACACACACACACACACACACACACACACACACACACACACACACACATATATATATATATATATATAATTTCTGTTTCATCCTTATTTACATTGAAAAAATGTAAGTTTCTATATTTCTCTAATTACATATAAAAATGTAACTTCCTATTTTTCTTTTATTTACATTGAAAAATGTAACTTCTTTTTACCGCCTCTAAAATGACGATAAAAATATATAATAATTATTCTATTCTTTTATCGCATCTAAAGTGACGATAAAAATATACATTTCATTTCTACTCTTTTTATCGCATCTAAAGTGACGATAAAAATATACATTTCAATTCCATTATTTCTATTCACATTAAAAATGTAAACTTTTCTTTTTAATATAATCTACATGGCATTAAATAATTTTGCAATGTCAAAATCTAACCTTTTCATGACATAAAAATGTAATTTCCTTACTTTAAATCTTAATTACATGAAAATATAAACTTTAACTTAATTACATAAAAATGTAATTTTATCTTCCTATAAATCTAATTACATATAAATGTATTTTTCTTACTTTTCAATTTGCAATGTAAATTTTAATACTTTAATTACACATAAAAATGAAATTTTATTTACTATGCAAATCCTTCCTCTTTAATTACATATAAAAATGTAATTATATTTTACATGCAAAAACTTATTCTTTAATTACATTTAAAAATGTGATTTTATTTACAATGTAAATCTTTAATCTTTAATTTCATATAACAATGCAATTTTATTTTCAATGACAAAATCTTATCTTTTTAATTACATAAAAATGTAATTTTTATTGCGGAGTCAATCATGTTCATTTCTAATTTAACACATAACGGTGTAAATATTCATTTTCAAACAAATGTAATTTTTTTTATAAACAAACAAATTATCTTTTTACATTTAACAAAACAAAGACAAAAATGATAACTTTGTACATTTACAAATAATGACAAAATGATGTTTTTGTACATTTTTCAACTAAAATCAATAAAAAATGTAATTTTTATTATTTCAACTAAAATCAATGTTAATGTCATTATTTTCTTTTTAACAAAACATGACGGTGAAATATAATGTCGTTTCATAATCAACCAATGACGGTGTTATATGACATTTATATTCTAACACAAAAATGTTATTTTCATACTAGTGTGACATCTTAACAAAAATGATATTTTTATACTAATGTGACATTTTTAACAAAAATGTAACTTTATTCCTAATGCAACATTTTACACTAAAAATGTTAATTCTTTTAAATGCAACATTTTACGCTAAAAATGTTAATTCTTTTAAATGCAACATTCTTAACAAAAGTGAACCTTTATTCCTTATGCAACATTTTATAAGATAGAAATGTTACTTTTCTATTCTAACATTTCATATAATAAAAATGATCTTTTTCTAATACTAATATCTTAAATTGGGTTTTGCCCGATTTAATAAAAATGTTACTTTTGTCTAATCTTTCCATGTAAACAAAAATGCCATTTTTGTCTTCATTCTTTTAAAGTAAAACAAATGCTAATTTTTCTTTAATCCCTTTTAATGATCAAAATGTAATCATTCTTCTTAATGAACAAAAATGTATTTTTGTTTTAAACTCTTTTTAATGTATAAAATATACATTTCCAATTCATTCTCTTTTAATGTATAAAAATATACATTTCCAATTCATTCTCTTTTAAGGTGACAAAATGAATGTTTTCTAATTCATTTCTCTAAACTGACAAAAATGAATGAATTTGCTTCATTCCTTTCAAAGTGACAAAATAAATGAATGAATTTTATAATCCTATTTTCACAAAAATGTGATTTCACAAAAATATGTACTTTTATTAACGTCAAAAATATGTACTTTTAATACGAACCAAAAATAT
The DNA here is from genome assembly GCA_030737875.1 of Allium sativum. NCBI lineage: Eukaryota > Viridiplantae > Streptophyta > Magnoliopsida > Asparagales > Amaryllidaceae > Allium > Allium sativum. The sequence continues at coordinate 623,813,485 of CM060910.1, forward strand.
GTTTTTTTAATACGAACAAAAATATCTTCTTTTTATAACGTACAAAAATGTGTTTTTTTATAACGTACAAAAATGATACTTATGTTTGAAATAAAACGACGCTTAAAATTTGCTCTTTTTATTTTGAAACAAAACGACATTAAAATTTCATCTTTTTATTATAAACAACACGACATTAAAAAATGTCATCTTTTTATTTATAGCAACACGATGCTAAAAATCAAATCTTTTCATTTTAACAAAATGATGTTAAAAATCCAATCTTTTCATTTTAACAAAACGATATTTTTAATATGAACAAAGCGATATCAAAAAGATAATCTTTTTAATATGAACAAAAAGATATTAAAAAGATAATCTTTTTAATATGAACAAAAAGAAAGACATTAAAAATTCTTCCCAACAATTCAATAAACAAATATGATGAATTTGGTTTAACTATTCAACATACACAAATGAAAATTTTAAACACACAAATTCTAAGGAACCATTCGTATATATGTATATAAATCTCAATAAAAAAAATGGGATTTTGATCGCATTGACAAAACTGAAATAAAGAAGTAAATAGCAGCGCAACATCAGATCTGAAATAATGGATCTGGAATTAATAATAAATTTCATCGCGAATTTAGAACATAAATTTGAATCTCAATAAATATGAGATTTTAATCGTATCAACCCAAACGAATATATCAAACACAACTGAAATACATAACAAGTAAATCCTAAATTACCATAGCGCAGAATAATATACATATAGCAATTCAGAGGCGAGAACAATAATTAAAATATAATTATTTATAAAAATAGATAAGATTTCACACCTTTCGTGGATATGATGAAGACAAGAAAAGGGCGACCAATTGATTTGCAATTTGAAGATCCTTTTTCTTTATTCCTTTTGAGAACGATGATGGACAAAATTGAAGAAGTGGATACCACCAATTTTTCTAATAGAAGGTTTCATATTTATAAGCAGGGTAAAGAAAAATAAAATAGAGAGGAAGAGAGACTGCTGCCATTGAAGAGAAGAAAATGGAGGCGATGACTTCATAAAAGAGAATGAGAGTTTGTGAAGGGTTATGGGTATTTCATAGTGGAGGAAGATTTCCTTCTATCCTCTTATATTTTTAATTTACTCAATTATACCCCCTTGTATATTAAATTTATTCAATTATACCCAATTCAAATATATCTTAAAACTACGATATACAACAATAGTTACGAACTTCTTATTAAATAAACATATCATTATTACTGCAACAAACATTGCAAAAATACATATACGTTTTACCGAAATTTACCATGACAAAGATTACACCTATTACTCTAATTTAGCGTATGTCATTAAATAGGATTCCATGCATATATGTATTTCGAAAAAGTTTCTCTTTTAATGATTTTGCTGAAATAGGCAATAATTAGGGAATTAGTACGTTGATTAGATAATTATTTATTTTCTTCCTTATATTGCGCATTTCCTTTATATTTTTAATGAATGCGCACAACGATGTTCATTTTAAATTCAAATATTATAGAAGAAACTATAATAATGTGAACGTATCTTATTTCAAAATTTATTTCTTGTTTTGTGATGCTTAACGCACCATCATTAATTAATTAATTAACATTTAACCTTTTTTTTAGGCATATATTATTATATATTTTTCTTCGTTCAGCAAGCAGCAACTCTCTAGCCTATAGAGAAAATGAGTTAGAGAAAGAAGGATGAATGGTTTTCACGAATAAAGGAATTGGTGCGTGAAATAAATATAAAAAGAAACGCTCCGAAATTAATACGCCGGTCTTTCCAAATTTTCAACGTTAAATTATTGAATTGCTTAATTAGTGGCTGATGTGTCCTTTCCTTTTCCAATGAGATGTGATTTATATGGAATAAAATCATTTATTTAAATGTTATCAATGCTGATTCCTTACACCGCCACATTAATTTTTATTACAAATGTTGACGAATTTAATAAATTAAAAACACACATAAATTTATTATTTAAATTTCCATCTCAGAAATATAAGGTTTCAAATTATACAAACTTCCAAATTTCACATTATTGATATTTAGATTTGACTGACCGACAACCGTACTTTTTCATCTATTATAAACACAAAATACTGTCCTAGCCTTTCTTACTTCAGTATTTTAGTCTAATAGATTTTTTTTGTATTAATATAGACATGGGTAATTTATGGTACTAAATAAATGAATGCATGTATGGTTTAAAGTTAAAAAGGGAACTTGAAATAAAGACAATTTGAAAATGAATAATCACCGCATGTATATTACCATATGAAACGTTGTCTGTTTAGGAAAAAAATGCATATGTTGAAAATATAACTAATTATGGTAGTTCAAAATTTACAGTGCATGCATGCATTTAAAAAGGGTAGGCAATGCATGATCTTTTTGTTTTATACATAATAAAGGGCCTACAGACTAAATAACCCTTTTCACTTAAATACTAAAATAAATACACCAATACATTAGAGATATATGGAAAGGTTGGACAATAAATATATTTTATCTTTTGTTTGTTTTCTTTTATATTTATTTATTATTATAAATGTTAATATTAATTTTCATTAACTGCGATAGTTAAAACGTACATTATATATCGTTGACACATAGTGTCTTACAATTCTTTCTATATAAAATTAATTTGGAAACATTCATAAATTTATTTTTAATTATCACAAATAAAATTTTAAATCGTTCATTAATAACAACATAATTTAATTCAGGACCAATTTATATTCAATAATTTAATTTAATAATGAAACATTTAAATTCTGATGCATTTTTCTAACAAAATTTCCTTAAAATAAAATTTTTAATTTTCCCCCAAAATTCAGGGTTGTTACGGTCTCCCCCACTTAAAAACTTTTCATCCTGAAAAAGGAACTAAGCTAAAAGTTATTTAATTACTCTATTCAATTTTCCTTCTTTAATTGGTTTCAATAATTTTATTAGTTGAACTAATAATTACACTACACAACCATCAATCGATTAGTTGATTAGCTTTTAAAATATATAACTTTATATATTCAAAAATCATATTTCCAAAGATCGGATTATATATAATCAAAAATATGTTAATCATAAACTAGGCACTCTCAACTCATTCTAGGGCATTACTAACCCCATCTCTAATGAGTTTTCTCATTCTAGGATACTGCTGATCCTATCTCTAATGAGTATTCTTATTGGATATTACTAATCCAATCTCTGATGAGCCTTTTGCTCAGTTCTAACGAGTTGTACCCCAAAGATTTGAGCTAACCAGAGCTCTGATACCAAATGTAACGGCCCGGATTTCGCCCGGACTCGATCGATCGCAAAATCAACTAAGACCGTTCAAAACCCGAATACGTTAACTTTGGGAATACAACACATCAGAACAATAATAGCAGATTTTTGTAAACATTACTGTAATGTTACATTAGAGTACATAATATCAGAGTACATCGAATAAAATTACAACAGAAGATAAATTACAGTAAATTAACACAATACACAGCGGAAGACTTTCTATGCTCTGGACACAGCTTTAGGCTTCGATCCAGAATCCTGCTCAAGAGATAAATACCTGCAAAAAGCTACTCGACTGCCCGTGTGGAAAAGAGGGCCCCCAAGTTTGCAAAGTGGAACAAACTACAGGTCAGTCATGGGACTGGTGTGAGAATTATTAAGTAATTTAACTAATAGTAATAAGGTAAATCCGAGGACCACGTCGCTAACGCGGAACGGGTTTTATTCCAATGGATTGTCGGTACATAAAATAAAGAGAACGTTAAACAACGCAATGCTTTTTGGAAAAATGAAACCATTATAAGACCCAAGTCCCATCACACAACGCAACGCAAACCGGAGGATAGGGTTTTACCTTATAATGGTCAAAAGATGCTTGATACGATAAAACGGATTTGATATTAGTGTGTATAAGTTTCAAAAATAGTTCAATCATAACGTATCAATCATAGACAGCATAGTACCCCATCCTGTCGCCATACTAGTTCTACAATCAAAACCGCATGGTGTCATATTGGAGATTTGGTTTCCATTATGAGTCAAGGCTAGGGAGGAGCTCCTTACTGATTCGAGACACTCTAGCTAATGTCTCAGGATCCCCCCAGTGAACCCTCGGAAAGCTGCAGGGCCGGTCCGCACATACGATTTTGCGGATTGGCAATTCCTGAACACACGTTTCCCGGTCCTATAGGACCTAATATCCGAGGCGCCTCATTCCATCATCCACATAAGTAAAATGCCGGGCCATGTGAAACCCAAACACCACTTCTAGGTAGAAAGAAACGTGCTGCTTTCCCTGCATTCCCTTCTCCCGTTTTAGACTCCAACCGAGTTGTGAGGCTCGTGAAGCTACGTAATACACAAAGCTATGCTTATTCAAGTTGTGCTTTGATCATCAACCACAAGGCCTGCTTTTTAACAAGAAACCTTGATCATTGCATCTTGGTATGCCATACTGTCAATCCATACCATACCATTGATTCCTTCCAATATATAACCTCTAAGCTCGTACGTCTTAGAGAAGGGTGTTAAACACCAAACTGGTATAACGTTAGACATACAATCCATTTTCAAGTCCGTTCTGGGTCTGAACGAAACCGGAGGCACCTTATACCTCGCATATCCGAACAATCAACAAGTAGTCTGGACGGCCACCATTTTAGCCCCTTCAAGGTAGCTACTCCAATCATGGGCGTCAATGGTAACTCATCCATTCGACATGAAGATCGTCGGTCTTCAATCACCGTCTTCAACTCTTCGACTTAGATCGACGAATAATCATTTGGAATGAGATTGAACTCAGACTTTTCAAATGATCCTCATATATATATAATTTAAAATCATTTCGTATCATTAATATTAATTTATAACGATTAATCTCTATTTTTATTTATATAAAAATAATTGAATTTTATTTAACAACACTTCATGTAAATAGGCGACCTTGGCGCTGTTTTCACCCAAATTTGTTTTACAAGTTTCTCTAAATCTAACCGTTGGAATTTAACACAATTCATATTGTTGGAAAGGTCTTTCCAAGGCAAACCTAACGGTTTCAGTTTTGGAAAAATCCGACGGTCGGATATTTCGGTATAACTATTTAAAGTTACAATTGTCAAATCACGAACTACCGCGCGCGATTCATTTAATTATAATTTACATATATATATATATATATATATATATATATACTTGTATATAATTCCGTCATCCATTTCATTTCACTATATTTTGTTAACATCGAATATCCCTATTTGTGTATATAATATCGAGGTATAACATGACACACAATAATGTTTATTTTATTTTGATTCACATACACATGCTATATCCGACAACGTATTTTTTCTTCTTTCATCTTTCAATTTACACCCAATGTATATTGGGTTTCATTATTCCTTTTTAATGAAAACCCATTCCTTAAAATGTAAATTTCTAATCCTTTTATTTACATAAAAAAAATGTAAATTTCTATTCCTATTTTATTTACATTGAGAAATGTAAACTTATATTTCAATATATTATTATATTGAAAATGTAACTTTTATTTCATATTCGATTTACATCGGAAAATGTGAATTCCTAATCATTCTTTTATTTCTTTTGTTTACATTGAAAAATGTAAATACTTCTATTTACACATAAAACATATATATATATATATATATATATATATATATAATTTCTGTTTCATCCTTATTTACATTGAAAAAATGTAAGTTTCTATATTTCTCTAATTACATATAAAAATGTAACTTCATATTTTTCTTTTATTTACATTGAAAAATATAACTTCTTTTTACCGCCTCTAAAATGACGATTAAAATATATAATAATTATTCTATTCTTTTATCGCATCTAAAGTGACGATAAAAATATACATTTCATTTCTACTCTTTTTATCGCATCTAAAGTGACGATAAAAATATACATTTCATTTCTACTCTTTTTATCGCATCTAAAGTGACGATAAAAATATACATTTCAATTCCATTATTTCTATTCACATTAAAAATGTAAACTTTTCTTTTTAATATAATCTACATGGCATTAAATAATTTTGCAATGTCAAAATCTAACATTTTCATGACATAAAAATGTAATTTCCTTACTTTAAATCTTAATTACATGAAAATATAAACTTTAACTTAATTACATAAAAATGTAATTTTATCTTCCTATAAATCTAATTACATATAAATGTATTTTTCTTACTTTTCAATTTGCAATGTAAATTTTAATACTTTAATTACACATAAAAATGAAATTTTATTTACTATGCAAATCCTTCCTCTTTAATTACATATAAAAATGTAATGATATTTTACATGCAAAAACTTATTCTTTAATTATATTTAAAAATGTGATTTTATTTACAATGTAAATCTTTAATCTTTAATTTCAGATAACAATGCAATTTTATTTTCAATGACAAAATCTTATCTTTTTAATTACATAAAAATGTAATTTTTATTGCGGAGTCAATCATGTTCATTTCTAATTTAACACATAACAGTGTAAATATTCATTTTAAAACAAATGTAATTTTTTTTATAAACAAACAAATTATCTTTTTACATTTAACAAAACAAAGACAAAAATGATAACTTTGTACATTTACAAATAATGACAAAATGATGTCTTTGTACATTTTTCAACTAAAATCAATAAAAAATGTAATTTTTATTATTTCAACTAAAATCAATGTTAATGTCATTATTTTCTTTTTAACAAAACATGACGGTGAAATATAATGTCGTTTCATAATCAACCAATGACGGTGTTATATGACACTTATATTCTAACACAAAAATGTTATTTTCATACTAGTGTGACATCTTAACAAAAATGATATTTTTATACCAATGTGACATTTTTAACAAAAATGTAACTTTATTCCTAATGCAACATTTTACACTAAAAATGTTAATTCTTTTAAATGCAACATTTTACGCTAAAAATGTTAATTCTTTTAAATGCAACATTCTTAACAAAAGTGAACCTTTATTCCTTATACAACATTTTATAAGATAGAAATGTTACTTTTCTATGCTAATATTTCATATAATAAAAATGATCTTTTTCTAATACTAACATCATAAATTGGGTTTTGCCCGATTTAATAAAAATGTTACTTTTGTCTAATCTTTCCATGTAAACAAAAATGTCATTTTTGTCTTCATTCTTTTAAAGTAAACAAAATGCTAATTTTTCTTTAATCACTTTTAATGATCAAAATGTAATCTTTCTTCTTAATGAACAAAAATGTAATTTTGTTTTAAACTCTTTTTAATGTATAAAATATACATTTCCAATTCATTCTCTTTTAATGTATAAAAATATACATTTCTAATTCATTCTCTTTTAAGGTGACAAAATGAATGTTTTCTAATTCATTTCTCTAAAGTGACAAAAATGAATGAATTTACTTCATTCCTTTCAAAGTGACAAAATGAATGAATTCTTTCTATAATCCTATTTTCACAAAAATGTGATTTCACAAAAATATGTACTTTTATTAACGTCAAAAATATGTACTTTTAATATGAACCAAAAATACGTTCTTTTAATATGAACAAAAATATCTTCTTTTTATAACGTACAAAAATGTGTTCTTTTATAACGTACAAAAATGATACTTATGTTTGAAATAAAGCGACGCTTAAAATTTGCTCTTTTTATTTTGAAACAAAACGACATTAAAATTTCATCTTTTTATTATAAACAACACGACATTAAAAAATGTCATCTTTTTATTTATAACAACACGATGCTAAAAATCAAATCCTTTCATTTTAACAAAATGATGTTAAAAACCCAATCTTTTCATTTTAACAAAACGATATTTTTAATATGAACAAAGCGATATTAAAAAGATAATCTTTTTAAAACGAACAAAAAGAAAGACATTAAAAATTCTTCCCAACAATTCAATAAACAAATATGATGAATTTGGTTTAACTATTTCCAACATACACAAATGCAAATTTTAAACACACAAATTCTAAGGAACCATTCGTATATATGTATATAAATCTCAATAAAAAAAATGAGATTTTGATCGCATTGACAAAACTGAAATAAAGAAGTAAATAGCAGCGCAACATCAGATCTGAAATAATGGATCTGGAATTAATAATAAATTTCATCGCGAATTTAGAACATAAATTTGAATCTCAATAAATATGAGATTTTAATCGTATCAACCCAAGTGAATATATCAAACACAACAGAAATACATAACAAGTAAATCCTAAATTACCATAGTGTAGAATAATATACATACAGCGATTCAGAGGCGAGAAAAATAATTAAAATATAATTATTTATAAAAATAGATAAGATTTCTCACCTTTCGTAGATATGATGAAGACAAGAAAAGGGCGACCAATTGATTTGCAATTTGAAGATCCTTTCTTTATTGCTTTTGAGAACGATGATGGACAAAATTGAAGAAGAAGAGGATACCACCAATTTTTCTAATAGAAGGTTTCATATTTATAAGCAGGGTGAAGAAAAATAAAATAGAGAGGAAGAGAGACTTCTGCCATTGAAGAGAAGAAAATGGAGGCGGCGACTTCAGAAAAGAGAATGAGAGTTTGTGAAGGGTTATGGGTATTTCATAGTGGAGGAAGATTTTCTTCTATCCTCTTATATTTTTAATTTACTCAATTATACCACCTTGTATATTAAATTTATTCAATTATACCCAATTCAAATATACCTTAAAACTACGATATACAACAATAGGTACGAACTTCTTATTAAATAAACATATCATTATTACTGCAACAAACATTGCAAAAATACATATATGTGTTACCGAAATTTACCATGATAAAGGTTACACTTATTACTCTAATTTAGCGTATGTCATTAAATAGGATTCCATGCATATATGTATTTCGAAAAAGTTTCCTTTTTGATGATTTTGCTGAAATAGGCAATAATTAGGGAATTAGTACGCTGATTAGATAATTATTTATTTTCTTCCTTATATTGCGCATTTCCTTTATATTTTTAATGAATGAGCACAACGATGTTCGTTTTAAATTCTAATATTATAGAAGAAACTATAATAATGTGAACGTATCTTATTTCATAATTTATTTCTTGTTTTGTGATGCTGAACGCACCATCATAAATTAATTAATTAACATTTAACCGTTTTTTTCAGGCATATATTATTATATATTTTTCTTCGTTCAGCAAGCAGCAACTCTCTAGCCTATAGAGAATAGAGAATGAAGGAAGAATGGTTTTCACGAATAAAGGAAATGGTGCGTGAAATAAATATAAAAAGAAATGCTCCAGAATCAATACGCATGTCTTTCCAAATTTTCAACGTTAAATTATTGAATTTCTTAATTAGTGGCTGATGTGTCCATTGCTTTTCCAATGAGATATGATTTATATAGAATAAAATCATTTATTTAAATGTTATCAATGTTGATTCCTTACACCACCACATTAATTTTTATTACAAACGTTGACGAATTTAATGAATTAAAAACGCACATAAATTTATTATTTAAATTTCCATCTCAGAAATATAAGGTTTCAAATTATACAAACTTCCAAATTTCACACTATTGATATTTAGATTTGACTAACCGACAACCGTACTTTTTCATATATTATAAACACAAAATACTGTCCTAGCCTTTCTTCCTTTAGTATTTTAGTCTAATAGATTTTTTTTGTATTAATATAGACATGGGTAATTTATGGTACTAAATAAACGAATGCATGTATGGTTTAAAGTTAAAAAGGGAACTTGAAATAAAGACAATTTGAAAATGAATAATCACCGCATGTATATTACCATATGAAACGTTGTCTGTTTAGGAAAAGAAATGCATATGTTGAAAATATAACTAATTATAGCAGTTCAAAATTTACAGTGCATGCATGCATTTAAAAAGGGTAGGCAATGCATGGCCTTTTTGTTTTATACATAATAAAGGGCCTACAGACTAAATAACCCTTTTCACTTAAATACTAAAATAAATACACCAATACATTGGAGATATATGGAAAGGTTGGATAATAAATATATTTTATGTTTTGTTTGCTTTCTTTTATATTTATTTATTATTATAAATGTTAATATTAATTTTCATTAACTGCGATAGTTAAAACGTACATTATATATCGTTGACACACAGTGTCTTACAATTCTTTCTATATAAAATTAATTTGGAAACATTCATAAATTTATTTTTAATTATCACAAATAAAATTTTAAATCGTTCATTAATAACATCATAATTTAATTAAGGACCAATTTATATTCAATAATTTAATTTAATAATGAAACATTTATATTCTGATGCATTTTTCTAACAAAATTTCCTTAAAACAAATTTTTTAAGTTTCCCCCGAAATTCAGGGTTGTTACACTTTACTTTGGAAAATTCCTGTTAAATCTTAATAAAATGATTTATAAATTCTAAATCACATTCCACTATAAATCGGGTTAAAGAACGAATGTCATTAAAACACAGTTCACAATAAACCCTATTCACATTCTATTAATTATCGGGTTAAACAACAAGTGTTATTTAAACACCGTTCACGGTAAACCCAAAAATCAATTCTAATTCAATTCCAATTAAATATATTAATTAATTGGTATACTTCATTAAATCTATATAAAAAGATTTAATCTTTTCTCAACTGGGTTTAAGAACAGTGTTAATGAAGACACCATTCACGACAAACCCAAATCCCATTTGATATTAAATACAAGGCTCTGAATAGAAAATATATCGGCTTATATTCAATATCAAATTCTGAAACCAACAAATATTACTTTGGAAATAACGATATAAAATATATCTTCCAAATTTCCATAACAACATCCGTATAATCCCGAGTCCAACATCGAAATATTCCGATGATAATTTCGATTCAAATCCATTCCAATTCATACATTGGAAATTCTGGTTATTTTTAAAACCATTTCAAATCCAATTTATTTATTTTAAAAATAATTGAATTATAATTCTAGTTCGAAACTAGTTCATTTCGATAAAAATATATTGTTATCTTTTCAAATATGGGATTTGTCATCCCAATTCTTTCCAAATCACTTCTTATGATTTTACACAAATTATTACTATTTTTAATAATTTTATCAAGGCCTGTGCAGTCGATTTCCATAAACGGCCATCGAACTGCACTTACAACGACCTTTTCCAAATTTGATTTGGACATAATTCCAAATCCAACCGTTAGATTTCTAATTTATCATATTCTTTAGAAAACTCTATTCGGTACGAACCCATCGGTTCCAGTTTTAGGAGAATCCGACGGTCGAATCTCCCGTAATGTCCGTTCGAAGTCAATGGTCGAAATTCACGAACTGCCGCGGTGCGACGCGTTCTATTCAGGCCATTGTATATATTTCATCGATTTCCTATTAAATCGTATTTTATAAATTGTTTTCAAATTCGTTTTCAAAATGATTCAACTTCATATTCAATTTCAAATCAAAATTGAATATTCCATATCATCGATATATAAATGATAATATTTTCAAAACATTATATTTTGAAATCAATTCCTTTTCGATATTCATTATAAAAATGAATAAAACCTATATAAATATCGCTCACGTTCAAATGGCGTCAATCTAATCAACACGGCTTTATATATTTAAATATATTCGTGTCCATCCCAAATCAGACATCAGAATCAAATTTTTATCTTTTACTGAATATTATTTTAAAATATTCATCATTTTAAAATATTCGTTATTTTAAAATATTCATTATTTTCTGAACTGGAATCAAACACAGTCAAATACCATATAATTTGATTTATATGGATTTCAAACACACACGTACACTACAATAATCAAACACAGTCAACCATCATCCAAAGTGCATTCAACACTGAATAAACATTAAATATAAATATTTTACGCCTATAACAGCCTGTCAATCTATCGATCGACATACAGCTAATTATTGGGATTAGTGTATGTCCAATATCATCCCAATACCCGTGCGGGGTTTCAATCAATCAAACACATATTTTATTTGTGCATTTGGACGATGTGCAAAATTTATCGTCCCAATCAATATCAGTCAAATGTGTGTACATAAACAAATTGTCCAATTTGTTTATAAATATTTATTTTATTTTATTTTATATACACGTTAAAAAATATATTTTTAACTATATAAAATATTTTATTTCATTTCACAACACACAATCAATTTCACAACACAGTCAAACAAGCATACAAGTCGTCCATGGTCTATGGACGACGGGTGTCGGGTGCTGCTAAGCACCGTCTGCGTCCTAGTATATATTTTTAACTAGCAAATAAAATTAAAGTGAGAAGTTCTCACCTTTGGGTTCCACTCCGCCGTGCTTTACTTCTGAATTTGGATTTGTTTGAAATTCCAATGCAGTCCTTACCACGCTTTTCATAATAAAAATTATATTTTTATTGCTTCATTCCAATAAATAAAAATCATATTTTTATTTCTACATCATATATTTTTACAACGCTCCTTCCTATATAAAAATTATATTTTTATATTTCTACTTCTTATATAAAGATCGAATTTTTATTTTGACGCTATAAAAATCACATTTTTATTTCAACATATATATAATAAAAATCAGATTTTTATTTCGCTATATATATAAAAATCATATTTTTTTCTCGCCATTCTCTATATAAAAATCACATTTTTATATATAAAGATCGTATTTTTATATCTCTACTACATATGTAAAAATCACTCCTTTACACCGTTACTTCCATGATAAAAATTATATTTTTATCTTGCTAGTAATATAATAAAAATTATATTTTTATAACGCCCTCTTCAGAATAAAAAATCATATTTTTACTATTCCTATGATATAAAAATCATATTATTATCGCTTCATTCCTATATGTAAAAATCGAATTTTTATGTTATAAAGATCCTCATTTTATACGTACAAAATCCCGACTCTTTATGTATAAAAATCTAAATTTTTACCATGAAAAATTCTATCTTTCATAATTTAAAATCACTTCTTTTTCTTGCTATGCCATTATATAAATTTAAAACAATGTCATAAATACTTTTATACAATGAAATGATTTAAAAGTCATATTTTTATTCACCTAAAAAAATAAAAACAATAAAATAAATAAATAAAAAGGCTCACCGGCGGAATTGGCAGCGCCGGAGGCTGAAGGTGACGGGGGAAGGGCGCTGGTGGTCATCGGAGGGGGCCAAAGGGGTTGCGGCGGCTCTGGAAGGGGAGGGCAACGGGTTTTCTTCGGAAGAGGGGGCTTGGTGGCTATCGCGAGGAGGAAGGGGGGGTTCTCGTGCTTCGTTGCAAGGAGGAAGGGGGGCCTCGAATGCGTCGAAGGGGGGAGGGGGAATCGAGAGGAAGGCGGAGGAGGTCGTGGAGGAGGCGAGAGGGAGGAGAGATGCCTCGCGCCGGCGGCGGGAGCGGCGTGGCCAGGCGACGGTGGATCCGTTCTCCCCTCATTTTTTATAAATCAATTTCTGTTTAAATGAAAAAGGGGGGGGGAGAGCGTTGACCAAGATAAAGGGAGAAGGAGGGGGAGTATTATAAAATTAATTTAATTTATTTTCAAAAAGGTAACTTTTAAATTCGAACTCCAAACGAGACCCACCACCTGCCGTCCTTAACTAATTACCCCCATTCCGAACACCACGGGTTATGTATCGTAAGCCAGTTTGGCTGTTTCGATCGGTTTTCGTCAAAATCAAAATATAAATCAATATATTGAATTTGAACGCACATTTCAATTTACCTGGGCCACATACGGACTCTAAAAATTCCCGAAAAATATTTTCTAGCTTCATATTGATGATACGGTTCTAACAAAACTAATTTCGTCAAATTCTGAGACCTTTTGAAAAATGGCTATTTTCTGGCTGATCGAAATTGACTAAAACTGTCAAAACATGTTTTACTTGCCACGCTCACATATTGATTTCAAAAATTACGAATTTTGGAATCTAGCAGTAACTCGACATCCGGATCCAACAAAAGTAGTTTCATCGAAAACAGAGGTCGTTTGCAAAATTTCCATTTTTAAGTGCCACAATTTCATAGCGACTATTCTGAATTTTCTACTGGGCATAACTTTTTATTCCCGCTATGAAATGTCAATTTTTCGGATTCGTTGGAAAGATATTTCCAAATAGATTCTAATATTTTTTGTTTCGCTAAAATCCCGTTTATTTTGAATCCTGTACATTCATTTGGAATTTGAAATCGAATTTTCAAACTACCACGCCATTTTCAATTCCTTTTAAATTATAAAATAAATATTTATATTCTAATGTCGATTCAAATAAATATATACGTTCTAATTCTATTCGAAATAAATTTCTTGTCGTTGTTATTTAAAATAAATCATTTTAAATATTCAAAATTAATCAAAATTGCCAAAATTAAAATTTTAAATTGGCTTGGATTTTCAGGTTATTACAATATCTCCCACTTAAAACTTTTCGTCCCCGAAAAGGAATGAAGCCGAAAGTTGTTTTACAAATCAACTCAACTCTCATTATTTTCATTATGGCTTAAGTTCTTCAACTTTTCAGTTTCTAAGAACTTTTCAAATTCTTCAAAAATTTGGCTAACACTCTATATTTTCGAAAAATTTCGCCATAACCCCCCCTGCACGGGAGCACCGGGAAAATCCCGAAATTGCCATACAGGCCTCTCCAATCCAAAAAGAAAAAGAAACAGCCAAGCGGCTAGCCAATCGGCTCATAAAATCATCCAAAACCCAAGAAATACAATAAACATGTACGTATTTGTCGGGCAAACAATTTTATTCCTCTGCTCTAGCCTCTTTGCAATGACCTGTTCACACGTATATATGTACATGCATGCAATTCCAACAATTTTCAGTACAGTTCAATATTTGATACAATTTGGTTATATGCACCGTTCTTTCACATAAGGGTTTAAATAAATAATCGCACAACACAATCATCAATCAATTAGTTGATTAGCTTTTCAAATTCATAACTTTGATACATAGTCTAAAAATCAGTTTTTTGATGCCAAATCACAACAATAAGCCCTATCTAGTTTTGGTTCTCACACCAATCAATTGGAAATATATAGAAATCCCACTTTCGAAACCCGAACATAAATATTGGTAATGGAGCTCCATCATCAAAATCATCTTCGAGCAACTAGAGTGTGAATCTATATCTATCCAGTATATTAAAACTTCGAATATACGTTTGCAAGGCGTATATGCAAAATCTTTATATATTGGATTGTCCAAATTCAATACAAATAAATATTAAAATACGTTGAATAAGGTTTAAATTTTCAAAACAACATTTGTTTTCATTTTAAAAATATACTCTTCACACTCGTTCTAGGATACTATTGATCCTATCTCTAACGAGTCATTCTCATTGGATACTGCTAATCCAATTTCTGATGAATTTTTTCGTATGGTTCTAATGTGTCTTGTTCTCGAGCTCTGTAAACAGAGCTCTGATACCAGCTGAAACGACCCGAACTTCCCTGTGAAGGAAAGCACGGATTGAGTTGAGAACACGACAAATTAGAACACAAACAGAAGAACATTTCATTGTTAATTACAACAATTTCATCAGAATACAAGAATATACAAAGTATGAATGAATTTTATACATCAGAAAAATATCAGAGATTTAAATACGTTACTGCAGCGGAAAAATAATACAATACACAACTAAAAGAGATATACGGATACAGAGCTTTCCAGATATCATTCCAACTGTAAATCCGGTTCCGGTGAATATAAATCTGCAAAACAAAAACTACTAGCTGCCCGTGTGGAAAATAGGGGCACCCAGAGTTTAGGTTAAAACAATAAACTCCAGGTCAGTCATGTGACTGGTGAGAGAACTAAAACAGTTATTTAAAACTTTACTTTAAAAGAGAGTATTTCAAGGGACCACGCCGTATAACACGGAACGGGTTTCCTCCCAAGAATACCAGTGCATATAACAAAACAGCACAATGCTTTTTGGAAAAATGAAGCTATTATAAGACCCAGGTCCCATCACATAATGCAACGCAAGCCGGAGGATATGGTTTTCCCTTATAATAGCCAAATAATGCTTGATACATTTAAAACAAATCATTTGATACTATTATATGTGTATAGTGTCAAAACAACTTCAAATATAAATGTATCAATCCTAGGTGGCATGGGTACCATCTATCATGTCGCCGATACTAGGCTGTACAAATAAAATCGAAGTGTCACGTATTGGAAATTGGATTTTCGTCATGAGTCGAGGCCAGGGATGGCTCCTCACCGATTCGAGACACTCTAGCAAATGCCTCGGGATCTCCCGCCGAAGACCCCTGGATCTTCAGGGCCGGTCCTCTCTAACGTTTGAGGATTAGTTATTCCTGAACACACGTTTCCTGGTCCTATCGGAGCTATATCCATCGGCTCCGAAGAAACCGATATATCTGAGGCGCCTCGCAATCCAACATCCACAAAGGTAAAAATATAAAATGTCAGGTCGTGACAAAACACTGACACCACCTATAGCTAGAAAGAAACGTCGTGCACTCCCTGCAGTCACGATCCCGTTTTTGACTCATACCGAGGTGTGAGGCTCGCGAATTAACGCTATACACAAAACTACGCTGCATTAAAGCCATGCTTTAATAATCAACCACAAGACTCTGCTTTTCAACAGATGCCTTGATCATTGCATCTCAGCATGCCACACAGGCAATTCATGCCATGCGGCTGATATCTACCGATATATAACCTCTGAGCTCGTACGTCTCAGAGAAGGGCGTTAAGCAAGAGAATAAATTCCCCGCCGCCAAACAGATATATATTTAACAGAAATCAATCAACACAGAATAAAATCCAATATCAGACACACAATCCATTTACAAGTCCATTCTGGGTCTAAACGAAACCGGAGGCACTTTATACCTCGCATATCCATCCATCTCCAAATACGTCTGGACGATCACCAACTGATTCCCTCCTCTTGGGTGTACAGCAAAATCAAGATCATCAGTAATTATCCAAACGATGTGAAGACCTCCGGTCTTCCACCACCGTCTTCATCTTCGACTTATCGTCGAAACAGTTATTCAGAATGGGATAGAACCGGTCTTTCCGAATAACTCGCATATATAATAAACAAGTGCTATAAAACACAACATGTGCCTCATTCCAATTCTGAATATTCTTTTATTTAAATATTCACATCTTTAGGGATTTGTTCCCATTAATTTTATCAAAGATAAATTCTTTAAAATTTATTCTTTAATCTTCCTTTGGATATCATTTCAAACCATATTACGATTTTCCAAACTAGTTGGGATTAGCGAACCATACCGAAGTAATCATTTATTTTATTTCCCAATCCCAACCTATTCATCCCATGGAGCAGAACTGTTATTACCCCATAACTAACACCATGGTGTTATCGGTAAATTTAATTACCATTTCCCGTTCAAATCTAATTAAAGATTAACTATCGCTAGGAGCAAAACTGGCGATACTCCACTATCGATCATTTTCCAAATTTGATAATTTAAATTATCAATCCACCTTTTAATCTGATTAAAGATTCATTAAAACTCCACTTAGTTTTAATCTTCCCAAAAATCAATATTAATGATTATTTAACTTTGGAAACACAAACATGTCGCATCGACAATCTACATCATACTATTGATTTCTGCCGATATATAACCTCTGAGCTCATACGTCTCAGAGAAGGGCGTTAAGCAAGAGAATAAATTCTCCATCGCCAAACAGATATATATTTAACAGAGATCAACCATACAGTTCGAAATATAATGACAAACATGAAATCCTGCCTTTTACTGGATTAAAGAACTAATGTCATTTAAAACACAATTCACGATAAACCCAAATCACATTCCATTAATTATGGAATATTCATGGAAAAACAAATCAATATATAATTGATATCAATTTCTGTATCCGACTAATAATGTAAATGGAATAATGGCAAAGCCCTTTTGAATTCCATATGTATTAATAGTCTTTCTCCACGGAATTTCATTTCGATTATTATCAAATCAAATCCCATTCAATTCCAATTTAATATACTAAATTGGAAAACTTTACTTTGGAAAATTCCGGTTAAATATTAATAAAAAGATTTATAAATTCTAAATCACATTCCACTGTAAATCGGGTTAAAGAACGAATGTCATTAAAACACAGTTCACAATAAACCCGATTCACATTCTATTAATTATTGAGTTAAAGAACAAGTGTTATTTAAAACACCGTTCACGATAAACCTAAAAATCAATTCTAATTCAATTCCAATTAAATATATTAATTAATTGGTATACTTCATTAAATCTATATAAAAAGATTTAATCTTTTCTCAGCTGGGTTTAAGAACAGTGTTAATGAAGACACCATTCACAACAAACCCAAATCCCATTTGATATTAAATACAAGGCTCTGAATAGAAAATATATCGGCTTATATTCAATATCAAATTCTAAAACCAGCAAATATTGCTTTGGAAATAACGATATAAAATATATCTTCCAAATTTCCGTGACAACATCCGTATAATCCCGAGTCCAACATCGAAATATTCCGATGATAATTTCAATTCAAATCCATTCCAATTCATACATTGGAAATTCTGGTTATTTTTAAAACCATTTCAAATCCAATTTATTTATTTTAAAAATAATTGAATTATAATTCTAGTTCGAAACTAGTTCATTTCGATAAAAATATATTGTTATCTTTTCAAATATGGGATTTGTCATCCCAATTCTTTCCAAATCACTTCTTATGATTTTACACAAATTATTACTATTTTTAATAATTTTATCAAGGCCTGTGCAGTCGATTTCCATAAACGGCCATCGAACTGCACTTACAACGACCTTTTCCAAATTTGATTTGGACATAATTCCAAATCCAACCGTTAGATTTCTAATTTATCATATTCGTTAGAAAGCTCTTTTCGATACGAACCCAATGGTTCCGGTTTTAGGAGAATCCGACGGTCGAATCTCCCGTAATGTCCGTTCGAAGTCAATGGTCGAAATTCACGAACTGCAGCGGCGCGACGCGTTCTATTCAGGCCCTTATATATATAATATATATATATTATATATATTTCGTCGATTTCCTTTTAAATCATATTTTATAAATCGTTTTCAAATTCGTTTTCAAAACGAATCAACTTCTAATTTAATTTCAAATCAAAATTGAATATTCCATATCATCGATATATAAATGATAATATTTTCAAAACATTATATTTTGAAATCAATTCCTTTTCGATATTCATTATAAAAATGAATAAAATCGATATAAATATCGTTCACGTTCAAATGGCGTCAATCTAATCAACACGGCTTTATATATTTAAATATATTCGTGTCCATCCCAAATCGGATATCAAAATCAAATTTTGATCTTTTACTGAATATTATTTTAAAATATTCATTATTTTAAAGTATTCATTATTTTCAAATATTCATTATTTTAAAATATTCATAATTTTCTGAACTGGAATCAGACACAGTCAAATACCATATAATTTGATTTATATGGATTTCATACACACACGTACACTACAACAATCAAACACAGTCAACCATCATCCAAAGTGCATTCTACACTGCATAAGCATTAAATATAAATATTTAACGCCTATAACATCCTGTCAATCTATCGATCAACATACAGCTAATTATTGGGATTAGTGTATGTCCAATATCATCCCAATACCCGTGTGGGGTTTCAATCAATCAAACACAGATTTTATTTGTGTAGTTGGGCGATGTGTAAAATTTATCGTCCTAAACAATATCAGTCAAATGTGTGTACATAAACAAATCTTCCGATTTGTTTATAAATATTTATTTTATTTTATTTTATTTTATATACATGTTAAAAATTATATTTTTAACTGTATAAAATATTTTATTTCATTCCACAACACACAATCAATTTCACAACACAGTCAAACAAGCATACAAGTCGTCCATGGTCTGTGGACAATGGGTGTCGGGTGCTGCTAAGCACCGTCTGCATCCTAGTATATATTTTTAACTAGCAAATAAAATTAAAGTGAGAAGTTCTCACCTTTGGGTTCCACTCCGCCGTGCTTTACTTCTGAATTTGGATTTGTTTGAAATTCCAATGCAGTCCTTACCACGCTGTTCATAATAAAAATTATATTTTTATTGCTTCATTCCAATAAATAAAAATCATATTTTTATTTCTACATCATATATTTTTACAACGCTCCTTCCTATATAAAAATTATATTTTTACATTTCTACTTCTTACATAAAGATCGAATTTTTATTTCGACGCTATAAAAATCACATTTTTATTTCAACATATATATAATAAAAATCAGATTTTTATTTCACTACATATATAAAAATCATATTTTTCTCTCGCCATTCTCTATATAAAAAATCACATTTTTATATATAAAGATCGTATTTTTATATCTCTACTACATATGTAAAAATCACTCCTTTACACTGCTACTTCCATGATAAAAATTATATTTTTATCTTACTAGTAATATAATAAAAATTATATTTTTATAACGCTCTCTTTAGAATAAAAAATCATATTTTTACTATTCCTATGATATAAAAATCATATTTTTATCGCTTCATTCCTATATGTAAAAAACGAATTTCTATGTTATAAAAATCCTCACTTTATACGTACAAAAATCCTAACTCTTTATGTATAAAAATCTAAACTTTTACCATGAAAAACTCTATCTTTCATAATTAAAAATCACTTCTTTTTCTTACTATGCCATTATATAAATTTAAAACAATGTCATAAATACTTTTATACAATGAAATGATATAAAAATCATATTTTTATTCACGTAAATAAATAAAAACAATAAAATAAATAAATAAAAAGGCTCACTGGCGGAATTGGCAGCGCCGGAGGCTGAAGGTGACGGGGGAAGGGCGCTGGTGGTCATCGGAGGGGGCCAGAGGGGTTGCGGCGACTCTGAAAGGGGAGGGCAGCGGGTTTTCTTCGGAAGAGGGGGCTTGGTGGCTATCGTGAGGAGGAAGGGGGGGTTCTCGCGCGTCGTTGCAAGAAGGAAGGGGGGTCTCGAACGCGTCGAAAGGGGGGGGATCGAGAGGAAGGCGGAGGAGGTCGTGGAGGAGGAGAGAGGGAGGGGAGACGCCTCGCCCTGGCGGCGGGTGCGGCATGGCCAGGCGACGGTGGATCCGTTCTCCCTTTTTTTATAAATCGATTTCTGTTTAAATGAAAGGGGGGGGGGGGGCGTTGACCAAGGTAAAGGGAGAAGGAGGGGGAGTATTATAAAATTAATTTATTTTATTTTCAAAAAGGTAGCTTTTAAATTTGAAATCCAAACGAGACCCACCACCTACAGTCCTTAACTAATTACCCCGATTCAGAACACAATGGGATATGTATCGTAAGCCAGTTCGGCTGTTACGATCGGTTTTCGTTAAAATCAAAATATAAATCAATATATTGAATTTGAACGCACATTTCAATTTACCGGGGCCACATACGGACTCTAAAAATTCCTGAAAAATATTTTCTAGCTTCATATTGATGATACGGTTCTTACAAAACTAATTTCGTCAAATTCTGAGACCGTTTGAAAAATGGCCATTTTCTGGTCGATCGAAATTGACTAAAACTATCAAAACACGTTTTCCTTCGCCACGCTCACATATTGATTTCAAAAATTACGAATTTTGGAATCTAGCAGTAACTCGACATCCCGAATCCAACAAAAGTGGTTTCATCGAAAACAGAGGTCGTTTGCAAAATTTCCATTTTTAAGGGCCAGAATTCCATAGCGACTATTCTGAATTTTCAACTGGGCATAACTTTTTATTCCCGCTATGAAATTTTCAATTTTTCGGATTCGTTGGAAAGATATTTCCAAATAGATTCTAATATTTTTGGTTTCGCCAAAATACGGTTTATTTTGAATCCTGTACATTCATTTGAAATTTGAAATCGAATTTTCAAACAACCGCGCCATTTTAAATTCCTTTTAAATTATAAAATAAATATTTATATTCTAACGTCGATTCAAATAAATATATACATTCTAATTCTATTAAAAATAAATTTCTCGTCGTTATTATTTAAAATAAATCATTTTAAATATTCAAAATTCATCAAAATTGCCAAAATAAAAATTTTAAATTGGCTCGGATTTCCGTGTTATTACAATGTGGGAAAGGGTGATCAATTTTCTGAAGCAAAACCATTAACTTGTTGGGTGATAAAATTTCTAAAGCAAAACCATTCACTTGTTAGCTGCTATTAGCCATTTCTTGTCTTTTACTTCCTGTTCGGTTTAGTTCATCAAATTACTTTAACTCCTGTATAATTTTCCTGCACTGTTCTCATTTTTGTAGAGTAATCTTTACCATTTATATCTTAAATAAATTTTGTTTGTGAGTTGTTTAATTGGTGAAGTTTTGTTCAGATTCTTGATTGTTTTTTTTGTTCTGAGTTTATGGGCCAACTGGGCATTGTTTTTGTTCGGATCCCCTATGTGATCACCCAAATTCACCCACTTCCGCTTATTGATCTTTTCTGTACCATTTAATACTTGTTGTTGATCCAATTTGCTGCTATACTCTTGATCATCCAGTAACAATTTTACCCCTTTTTCTTGTTAAATTCTCAAAAACCCCCATATCCATTCATCCTTCTTGGTTTTTCATGCAACTTCTGTGTATCGCAGTGATGCTCTTGAGTCTTGAACGATGGGAGAAAACAACCTGAATTCAAATATTGATGTATTGTTATAGCATTAACAGCCAATCAAGTTATGAAATTTGCACGTAATTCCTCAAACAAAAGTAGAAAGTTGCTTTTATTTGAAACCATTTTGGTTACTAAAATGGAATTGCTGAAATAATTTGTCCACTGAAATTAAAGTGCTGAAACCATGTGTTTACTGAAGTGAAGTTGTTGAAACCATTTTGTTCAATGAGACGAAATTGCTTAAATCAATTTTTTTATTGAAATGAATTTGATCGCTTGGCCACATTTTGTTTTGACTGCGCACATTAGTCATTCCTTATGGCCAAGTCGTATAAACCGCCCGTACCCCGCTGTGCATTTCATGTTTATTTGAAGCATGATTTTAATATATATATATATATATATATATATCTGTGTGTGTGCATGTGACACAAACTTTGTAAAAGTATGAAGTTGATTACAATAGTTGATAAACTAATTGTACTTGCCATTTATCGCCCACTATATTAAAAAAGTTGTTCAACTTGTGATTCATCTGATTTAGGCATCATTTTCATTAATGTCAATTTAATATATATGATTGCATAATTCAAGTGCTTAAATTAAGAACAGCAGCATAAATACATTAGCATCGATTTTCCATTTTTACAACTATAAATTAATCAAACCTAAGTGGAAATATATTTATGGAAATAAATGAACAGGAAACACGAATGGTAATATGCAATTACAGTAGCGACACAATACCAAAGTATTTAAAGTAAACCAAAAATGCACATTCAGTAAAGGTGATTGTTGAAGGAAACTGACAAAATAATTAGGTAGTTATAATAGTAGATGAAAAAGATGTCGGCGTAAATAAATACCATTTATATTACAAAGTCACGTTCATTCCAAGGAAGAATGCAAAATGTTACAGGTATAAAAAAGGAAAAATAAAAATATAAAAGAAACCGAATTTACTTTCCATGGTGAAAACATTCAAATAAGGAATTGTTTTTCATCCAATTCAATTCTTAATTTTGTGCCAAAATTATACCAAAGAAATAAGACGAAAATATAGTTATGTGTAGGATTAGTCGTTGCAGGCCTCATTTATTAACCATTAACTATGAGTTTATAATTACACGTGGCCAAGCAAGAAAAATGCCAAAATATAAAAGAAACCGAATTTACTTTCCATGGTGAAAACATTCAAATGAGGAATTGTTTTTCATCCAATTCAATTTTTAATTTTGTGCCAATAGGTTTATGAAATTATACCAAAGAAATAAGACGAAAATATAGTTATGTATAGGATTAGTCGTTGCAGGCCTCATTTATTAACCATTAACTATGAGTTTATAATTACATGTGGCCAAGCAAGAAACATGCCAAAACAATTGATCCTAATTTCCATTGAACAATATTTTACATTATCATATCCAACTGTGTATGTAAACTATTTGATCACAGTTTATTAAAGTATACCCAAGAAATAAGACGAAAATATAGTTATGTGTAGGATTAGTCGTTGCAGACCTCATTTATTAACCATTAACTATGAGTTTATAATTACACGTGGCGAAGCAAGAAACATGCCAAAACAATTGATCCTAATTTCCACTGAACAATATTTTACATTATCATATCCACCTGCCTATGTAAAATACTTTTTTCATTTCTGTTTCAGATGCATATGCTAGGAGAAGCTATATTTATAACAAATTGGTTTAATTAAAAACTTAAATAAGTTTGGCAAAATGTTGCAGGGAGGTGAAATAGTTTCACACTACTTTTTATGAGTTGGTGTTGATATTTTACATGAGGCATAAAAGTGTGCATAGGAAGTTAGAAACATAAAGTAAAACTGAGTCGACAACATGAGCAGGTGCACAAAAAAACAAAAAAAACGTGTAGCAGAACACAAAATTATGCAATATACTGCTTATGTATAAGAGTTACATAAGGGAAATGGGTACACAGAGAAATACATCTAGGTGTTTATACCGGAAATGCAAATGAGAAACAAACGTAATTTATTAGTGCAGAATACATTCTCAGTTTCATAAATTAAAAAAAAAAGAAATTTGACGCCAGATGCTCTGCCTGGATCCTGTCACAGTCCGCAAACTGCAGTTTAAAAGAAGTTGGTTAGTAAAGGAATACGTATGATACATATAGTTGTATGAATGGTGGAAAAAAAATTGTATCAAACCACTGCATTCCAATGAGCTTCGTCTTCGTTATCCGTATGTTGTGGAGTAGTAGGCGGAAGATCGTGAGCTTCATTTTCGTTCTGAAAATCGTTGGGTTGAACTTGAGGAGCAGTAGGAGATGGGACATTAGTCACAGTTGTGGTGGTTTCATAGCTGGTTGAATTATGGGGTTTAGTTAGACGTATGCTTTTACGTTTATGTTTTCTTGCTGAAATGGGTAATTGAGACTGTTTGGTTGGCAGAAAAAGCTTGGACTGCATAGATTTAATGTAAAATGAGCTAAGTAGATGGTAAAAAAAGTAGGAGTTAAGTTACACAAAGAGAATTACCTTAGTCATGATGTGTTAGGAAGAGAACAAAACTGAGGAGTAAAAAAGAGAGGCTATGAATGTGGAAGGAAGAGTAAAGAAGGTGTTATGTAAATTTATAGCGATTGAGTACCATATGTAACTAATAAATGCGTTAAATCTATAATATCAATTGGTAATATACTATATATGAATCATATGTAAGATAATGAATTTTAACAAAACATTCAATATTTCAAATCCGAAATAAGCATATATGAAAAAATTAATTGTATATACTATATACAATTAATTTAAATAGCTTTACTTATAAAAGGGATGAATCATATGTAAGATAATGAATTTTAACAAAACATTCAATATTTCAAATCTGAAATAAGCATATATGAAAAAATTAATTGTATATACTATATACAATTAATTTTACTTGGCTGTAATTAACAATTATACATAAGTCATTCCTTATATATATAGCGATTAAATAGATTTACTTATAAAAGGGATGATGTGCGCTGATTTTGGTAAGCTAAGAATAAATGAAACGATGTGTGTACAAATCCAGGCCGTCCTTTGTCCAAACTAAGAATAAATCTCAGCCGCTCTTTGTCTCCATGTTTGTCTCCTGGTTTGTCTTAGGGGGCAATTTTAACCTGCCTATGTAAAATACTTTTTTCATTTCTGTTTCAGATGCATATGCTAGGAGAAGCTATATTTATAACAAATTGGTTTAATTAAAAACTTAAATAAGTTTGGCAAAATGTTGCAGGGAGGTGAAATAGTTTCACACTACTTTTTATGAGTTGGTGTTGATATTTTACTTGAGGCATAAAAGTGTGCATAGGAAGTTAGAAACATAAAGTAAAACTGAGTCGACAACATGAGCAGGTGCACAAAAAAAACAAAAAAAACGTGTAGCAGAACACAAAATTATGCAATATACTGCTTATGTATAAGAGTTACATAAGGGAAATGGGTACACAGAGAAATACATCTAGGTGTTTATACCGGAAATGCAAATGAGAAACAAACGTAATTTATTAGTGCAGAATACATTCTCAGTTTCATAAATTTAATAAAAAGAAATTTGACGCCAGATGCTTTGCCTGGATCCTGTCACAGTCCGCAAACTGCAGTTTAAAAGAAATTGGTTAGTAAAGGAATACGTATGATACATATAGTTGTATGAATGGTGGAAAAAAAATTGTATCAAACCACTGCATTCCAATGAGCTTCGTCTTCGTTATCCGTATGTTGTGGAGTAGTAGGCGGAAGATCGTGAGCTTCATTTTCGTTCTGAAAATCGTTGGGTTGAACTTGAGGAGCAGTAGGAGATGGGACATTAGTCACAGTTGTGGTGGTTTCATAGCTGGTTGAATTATGGGGTTTAGTTAGACGTATGCTTTTACGTTTATGTTTTCTTGCTGAAATGGGTAATTGAGACTGTTTGGTTGGCAGAAAAAGCTTGGACTGCATAGATTTAATGTAAAATGAGCTAAGTAGATGGTAAAAAAAGTAGGAGTTAAGTTACACAAAGAGAATTACCTTAGTCATGATGTGTTAGGAAGAGAACAAAACTGAGGAGTAAAAAAGAGAGGCTATGAATGTGGAAGGAAGAGTAAAGAAGGTGTTATGTAAATTTATAGCGATTGAGTACCATATGTAACTAATAAATGCGTTAAATCTATAATATCAATTGGTAATATACTATATATGAATCATATGTAAGATAATGAATTTTAACAAAACATTCAATATTTCAAATCCGAAATAAGCATATATGAAAAAATTAATTGTATATACTATATACAATTAATTTAAATAGCTTTACTAAAAGGGATGAATCATATGTAAGATAATGAATTTTAACAAAACATTCAATATTTCAAATCTGAAATAAGCATATATGAAAAAATTAATTGTATATACTATATACAATTAATTTTACTTGGCTGTAATTAACAATTATACATAAGTCATTCCTTATATATATAGCGATTAAATAGATTTACTTATAAAAGGGATGATGTGCGCTGATTTTGGTAAGCTAAGAATAAATGAAACGATGTGTGTACAAATCCAGGCCGTCCTTTGTCCAAACTAAGAATAAATCTCAGCCGCTCTTTGTCTCCATGTTTGTCTCCTGGTTTGTCTTAGGGGGCAATTTTATTATATAGATTGCAAACAAGGTATCTCAGCAAATTAGAAAACGCAAATTCTTAGTCTTCGGAAAATTTTCTACTATGTTAACCTTAAAAGTATAAGTTACCAAAATGTGACCACTAGGAATTTTTTTTGGCTTCGCCATTGTTCCTATCTCCACCACATTGTGAGAAGGCCGATACATGATTACTGCAATGATGGTGTGTGTATATCATTAATCATTATTTTTAGTATTTTTTTTTTGCATTGTAGTAAAAAAAATGCATAGCATATTAGTATTGTGATTAAATTAGCTTACAATGTAAAATTTAACCATCAATACAAATATTCTACAACCTCATCATGTTAATCAAACATTTGTATATATGTCTATAACCTGTATAATTTTCCCAAATATGGTACTAATCCTAAACATATAATGAAAATATCTCATTCTTGCATCGTTTGTTCTAGTCATGTAAATATACCATTTTAATCATCCCGTTGAGAGCTACAAAATGAAAAAAAGATTATAAATGTTTGGGGAATATTCAATAATAACTTTTGTACATTCTATAAATAATTGTATTTCTTTTATTTGAATTCATGTATGCACAACTAAATAATGAGACAAAAGCTTCTTAATACTTGACGTTTTCTTTATCATGTTTAAACTCTAAGCAAACCTATTTAAGAGATTACAAACTTCTTCATCATATGAAAAAATGAAGTTAAACAAATATTGATATATCACTTGATGATGAATAGTTTGAAAAATAAGATTAACACAGCACAATAGTGTTATACAGGTATCCAATATCAAAATTTATTACAAATCTTTACCGAATCGCCTCTTACTCTAATAATAATTTGTGTTTCATTATATTTGCCATTGAACCCTGTAAGCATTGAACTTCTCCCGATTTATTTTAGAAAGTTAAAAGCAGCAATAAATATATCATCTTGTTGAAAACTTCATGAAAGTTTATGTTATGGGACGATCGGATAAACTGAAACATAACACACACATTTTGTTTATATGATGAATATGTATTTTACAATGAAGAATGGTATTATGCTATTAAGCTAAGATCTTATAGCGTTGATATATCTAATTTTTGCACAGTACGGCTAGGGCCATGTATATATTGCCAAACCCTATTCTATAGAAAATACAAAATACTAAAAAGCACATAATTGGATTTAGTGGGCTTAAGTATATTTTTAATTTCACAATAATATATTTTTGATTTCAGAATCCTTTTTGTTTCTTTTCTATGGGCTTTTATGTGTGTATTGGAATGTTTTTCGTTTTGAATAATGTGTTGCTTTTCTTTTTTGTCCACTTGTTTTCTGTTTTGTCCACTAAGGAAGTTTTGTTTGCTAAACAATTAAGGAGGTGAGGCTAGGCTACGAAAGCAAACTTTTGTCAGCCTTAGCCTAAGTGCATCTACCATATGCAGACGTGGAAGAAGTTGAGTGGTTATTGTGCAGAGCTTAAAAGTGAGGCAAATGGTTTTTATCCCAAATAAATAGATCGTTAAAGAGAAGGAGGTCCTAAGCTCTTTTTTGGTTACGTAGTCGGCAATATGTCGTGAAAAATGGTCATGTCCAACCTGATAATCCCTTCTTAGAGAGGTTAAGGATTAAGCTTAGGAATTTGAATTAGAGATATTCTGCTTTTTTTAATTATAATGTCAAACAAATACGTGTACTTAGGAATATAATGTTCTAGCTACTATGCCAGTGAATTTTGTATTGCAATTGAGCTGCATTTTATTATCAATTTAACTTTTTTTGACCAAGAAAAAAATTGATTTGATATCTACCCATATATGCTCTTGGCTTTGATTGCTCTGGTGCGAGTGAGGCTGACGATGATTCACTGTCTGCAAAAGTAACTGTGGTGGAAGTCATAGATGATGATTCCTCCTCAAAGACAATGTTTCTTACTTCATTCATAAACTTTACTTAGCCAACAACCCTGCGTCCGATTTCTTAACATCTCCTCCGACCACGCCACCGTCGTCTCATCCTCCTTTTCAGTATCGTTTTTCATCTCCTCGATATTAGCTGGCAGCTTCGTTTTGAGCATCTCCGTGAACATATCTGCTGTCTCCTCACCAGGGCCTTCTACATCTTCAACGGTGTCGATTATGTCATTGCTGGTCGCTGCAGGTTCCGCTGTCGTTTCTAATTCCTTCTTTTCACTACTAGCCTTTTCAGGTTTGAGCTTCTGTACGTACCAAGTCGCGGTGTTGATTGAGTGGGCATTGAATTGGGATTAGATTGCTTTGAGGTAGACGTTTATTATGTTCTTTCTGCATCAAATTCAATAGATAGCCTCCTGGGATATATGTTTCTGACTATAAGTCCAGGAAAGAGGATCCGGTACTTAATTTACTTCTCTTTCAATAGCTGAACAATAAATAGCATGCCTGCTGTAATGCTTTGAAAAAATAAAAATGAAAGTGATAATTTTGAATTGAACACTTATGATATATCATTTAGCTTTTCGAGCTGTTTAGACATGTACATATTTTTATGCTAGCATTAGTTGATTAAAATGTTTTTAAAATTTGTATTTTTCTCACAATTTCAAATGTAGTTTTGATTTATTTACTAATTTAGTAAAGATGAATAATCTAAATAAGTACGAGAATACAAAACTTAACGGGGTTTTCATCTTTAATCCAATTGCCTTAAAACTAAAAACAATATGAGTTACATAACTTTATTAATCTAACCTGGAAGTTTCTCGTACTCTAGCTTAAAGACATGCAAGATGCAACATACACTACTTCTGTTATTGCATATACATACATACCATACGTACACCTGCACAGCACATCAGAAGAGGCAGTACATCTGTAATTGCTTTTGCTTTGGAGTTAAGCAGCAAGTTCTCACATGTCGAGCGATGTAAAGGTTTTAATAGAGTCATTATAATGTTGAGAATCTAATGAATGCCGAATATTTAGAAGATATATAGGCCACTCATTGTTCCATTTCCTAATCTCTTTATCACCACAAACACATTGATTGTTTCTCGCTTTACATCAATATATGTACAACCATATACATTGATTTTTTCTTCCCCTTACATCAATATATGTACAGCCAAAAAGCTTGTGTTTAAATTGTATCAAGGATAAAGTGTACTGCTGAGGGCACCATGATTTACACTATGGGCTACCAATCCGATGATCGACGATCAGTGGACAGCCGCCGATCAAACACTGGTCAGCGGTTAATCGCCGATCAGACATCGGGCTGCTAGCCTCTAGCAATCAGTCCGGTGCTCTTAGCAATACACAAAATAAATACGGATTTTCTAATATTTGCAAATGCTTTGCACCTGTCATAATACACAACAAACACTATTCTCCTTTTATATTATAGTGGTATGACTCTTAAAATGAAATAACATTCCACTTGCATAAACTCGTGGCTTGAGAATGCATTAAACCGACCTATTTAAACCACCAATTTCCTCAAGTCTGAATAAAAATTATCATTGTATTTTCTATTTTTTCACGTAGTCAATTTGATAAATAATTTCCTAAACTTAACCGCTATCTGATCGTTTTAAATGATAGTATATGTTATTAGTGTACATTCTATGAATTATCGTTGAACTGAATCTCTTTCATTTAAAAAATTGTGAAAATTTACTATTTCACAGAAGTTTTTTATATATAATTATTCCAGTTAATATTTTATGAAATCCTTAAAAGATAATTGTTTAAAGCATCGATATGTTAATTGTAATTTGTTGCATTTAACATTAATTGAAATAACTTAAATTAAACTATAAAAAACAGAAATTAATATAAGAAAAGTAAATTGTAATATTATTGAGAACAGATGATGTAATTGTATTCTGAACTGTTTTAGACGGATGATACATAACGTGTGCTATAGTATATATAGCAATGATATGATACTGGGCATAAAACAGATGCAAGCCCATATAATAAGCCCAATAGGCATTACAAAGCTCATTTTGATATAAGCCGATAGCGGCCTCTCTTGTTATATTATTACCCCGCCTCAAAATGTGCTAGGGTTTCTTCTGCAGTCTCTTTGCGCCGCCACCATTGAAAACCTTGAGCTCTTGTCTTAATCTCTCAAAATTTTGCTTCGACAATGCTTTGGTTAATACATCAGCCTTCTGATGAAAGGCGGGGATGTGTTTGACCACTAATTTTCCAGCTTCAGTCTTCTCTCTGACAAAATGGAGGTCTATTTCCATGTGCTTCGTCCTCGAATGCTGTATGGGATTAATCGAGAGAGAGACTGTGCTTCTGTTATCACACCAGAGGGTTGGTCTCTTGGCAAACTTTAACCCTAATTCGTCAATTAGGGCTTCTACCCAAATTATCTCTGCCGCGGTCGAGGCCATGGCTCTATACTCGGCTTCAGTGCTGGATCGTGAAATTGTAGCTTGCTTCTTCGTGCACCAGGAGATTGGGTTCGGTCCCATGAACAAACAGTAACCTGAAGTGGATCGACGGTCATCTGGGTCATTAGCCCAGTCAGCATCGCTGTAAGCGTTTAAATTAATATCCTTGCTTGCTTTTATAGAGATGCCATATTCTGTAGTTCCTCGTATGTACCTTAGAATACGCTTTACAGCAGTCCAGTGTTTGTTCAGAGGATTAGCCATGAACTGACATACCTTGTTGACGCTGAAACTGATCTCAGGTCTAGTTATAGTCAAATATTGTAGGGCACCTACTATGCTACGGTATTGTTTGTGATTTTCAATTGCTTCACCATCGTATTTGGATAATCTCAAATTGCTTGTCATGGGTGTGGAGATAGATTTAGCATTGTCCATGTTGGCTCTCTTAAGAATTTCTGTTGCATATTTCTTTTGTGAAAGGAAAATTTCAGTGTCTGTTTTCCTTTCAACTTGTATACCTAAGAAATAGCTTAATTCCCCCATGTCTTTGATGGCAAATGTCTGTTCCAGTTGAGTCACAACTTTGTTAACCTCTGTTGAGTCATTCCCTGTTATGAGTATATCATCAACGTATACCAGAATATATGTAGTGCTTTTACTGTTTATTCTGGTATATAGTGAATTGTCTGAAACAGTGGCTTTGTAACCTAGATTAGTGAGGATGTTTTTCAGCTTTATGTACCAAGCTCTGGAAGCTTGTTTTAGGCCATATATGGCTTTCTGAAGTTTGCATACATAATTTTCTTTGCCTTTGCAAGCATATCCTGTTGGTTGTTACATGTAGACATCTTCATTAAGGTCACCATTCAGGAATGCATTACAAACATCTAGCTGTCTAATGTTCCAACCATTTGAGATAGCTATGGATAGGATAATCCTGATGGTTGTTGGTTTAACAACTGGCGAAAAGGTCTCATTGAAGTCAAAACCATATTTTTGAGAAAAACCTCTAGCAACCAGTCTTGCCTTGTGTTTGTAAACTTTTCCATCAGCATCTTTCTTTAACCTGTATGTCCACTTGCATCCCACAATGTTTTTACCTTTTGGTGCACTGACTAAACTCCAAGTATTGTTCTTGATCAGTGCTTCATATTCTTCATCCATAGCATCACACCACTGTCTGTAGTTGATTGCTTGATCATAGTTTATTGGTTCAACATCACAATTGATGTCATTGATAGATGCATGGTAGATTTTAGGTTTGAAAATACCACTTTTGGCTCTAGTAATCATATGGTGTCTTGTTTGAGGTTGCTGTGCTTCACTATCACTGCTGTTGTCATCTGATACTGTGGTATTTTCATGATTATCCACATTGTTGTTGTCACTTTGAGCTTGGTTATCATCAGTTATATCATCATTATCATCTGAGCTATATCCTGATCTGGTACTAGACACAGTTGGTGTAGCTAGAGTTAAATCAGGCACTTTATCTTCATGTGTGTGTGCAGTCCATTCTGATAGTGTAGGTATTGACCCCATCATTAATTTTGTTTGATCATGACTTTGTTTGTGTGTAGTTCCTTTTTCTGCAAAAGGGAAAACACACTCATTAAAGACAACATGTCTAGACATTATGACTTTCCCTTTCTCATCCATGCATTTGTAACCTTTTTGACTATTGCCATAACCTATAAAAGTACATTTGCTGGATCTAAGGGAAAGTTTATGAGTATTGTATGGTCTGAGGCATGGGAAACACATACATCCAAATGTCCTCAGTGTGCTATAATCAGGTTTCTTTCCATGTAGCATTTCATGAGGACATTTGAACTGCAATACCTTAGTTGGCATTTTATTTATCAAATAAACAGCTGTGTCAAATGCCTCATTCCAGTATTTCATAGGCATGGATGCCTTAGATAATAATGTTAGCCCTGTATCAACAATATGCCTGTGTTTTCTTTCTACAATGCCGTTTTGTTCAGATGTATAGGGGCAGGTAGTTCTATGAATTATTCCCTTGCTGTTAAAATAGCCTTTTAAAGGGAAAAACTCACTGCCTCCATCTGTTTGAACAATTTTTGTGCTACAGTTCAACTGCTTTTCACTGAAATTAATGAACTATATCATAGTATTGTGAGTTTCAGACTTGGCCTTTAGAAAGAAAATCCAAGTGTATCTAGTGTAAGCATCTACAATTGATAAGTAATACCTGTGACCTTGCCTTGAGTGAATTGGTGCAGGACCCCACAGGTCTGCTGTTATCAGTTCAAGTGGTTTCGAATAAACAGAGGCAGATCTGTTGAAAGGTAATTTATGGCTTTTGCCTATTTGGCAATGTGTACAGATGCTGGAAACAGGTATGTATTTACAAGAAATTTTATTTTCATTCAATATTCTTGTAGTAATATCATGACTAGGGTGTCCTAGTTTACAATGCCAGATGTCAAAATCACTATCAATGGAAATTGGATTAACTTCAATAGAATCAGTATTATTTGTGACATTAGGAAGTTGAATACTAGCATTACAACACCAACTATTGTTAACATTTTCCAATCTGGGATTCACGCTGCAGAATCTGTACAATCCATTGTCCAGTCTACCCTGTAACAATATGTTTTTGCTTAGAGAGTCTCTACAAGGCAGTAATTGGGGTGAAACTCAAAATATACCTTATTATCACTAGTGAATTGAGACACACTGATTAGGTTTTTCTTAACATTAGGGACTCTAAGTAGATTATTCAGTAAAAGTTTTCTTTTACCTTCAATAAAACCTGTTCCAGTGTGAGATATATTCATGGTTTCACCATTGCAAGTGTGAATGACTTGCTTACCTGAATAGTTCTTGTTACCAAGATTTAAATTCTGCAAATTGTTGGTGATGTGATTGGTGGCACCTGAATCTGGGAACCAATCCTCGCTGTTGATGTCTTCTGCTTTATTTGAGTCATCATTGTTGCCAGCAATAGTTGAAGTGTCTGCATTTGACCTGACCTGACCGGCTTGTGCAAGATTCACATTTGCATTTCTTTGATTGAATTGGCTTTGCTGTGAATTGTTTACATCAGTGTTGAACCTATAGTAACACCTGTTTGCTGCATGTCCAGGTTTGTCACAAATTTGACATTTGATTCTTGGAGTATTGCTGGATCTGCCTCTTCCTCTGCCTCTCTGGTTTGCATTTCCTCTCTGACCTTGGTTGTTACCTCTACCAAAACCAGGTACGTTTCTTGATTGGTTGGGATTTCTTGAACTTGAGGCAAAATTTATGCTAAAGTCATTTTGGGTAGCTTTTCTTTGCTCTACCCTACCTTCATGTGCCAACAAAGCCAAATAAACTGATTGCAATTCTGGTAGGACAGATTGTGTGGCAATGAAAGTAACAAGAGATTCATATTCTTCATCTAACCCATTCGTTAACGTAAGGATCTGTTCACTATCAGAAATTTGATGTCCCACGGCTTTTAGTTTATCGCATAGAGTTTTAACTTTAGAGATGTACTCTCTCATGGACATATCTCCTTTTCTTGAATTCTGAAACTCTCTTCTATAATGCATGATTCTTGCTGCTGATTGTGAATTGAATATTTGCAATATTGTAGTCCATATCTCATGTGAAGTGGTGCACCCTATGACTTGAGAGAGTAAGTTTGCGTTGATAGACGATAATAGCCAAGATGACAGTAAACTGTCTTGTTTTTGATGGTGAGTATACGCTGGGTTGCTAATCATTTGTCCATCCTTGTTGATTGTCATTGCAGGTGGTACAGACTTTGTTCCGTTGACATAATCTTGGAGGTCGTAACCTCTCAAGGCTGTCTCAATCTGGAATTTCCATAACAGAAAGTTCTCTTCGTCGAGAGGAATAGTGATAACCTGGCTCTTCGGCTTGATGAGAGTCAGAGGAGGAGCAGGGGGTTCAGCGCTGCCTATTCCAGAATTTGCTGTCGAATGATCATTGCTGGATTGATTCTGATTTCCAGTCATGATGAATAAATGGTGAAAAAGGTATTTGGCGAGGCTATTTGCTTGAAAGAGTGATAGCAGCCAATGAAAAAGTGGGTAAGTAACGGTGCAGAGGTGGTTCTTGTGTTCTTTTGAATTCAAGAACTAGCACTCTTGTATCAAGAAGTCAAAGGATGAGATCAAGAATCTCTGATGACGAGCAAAGATTGTTGTAGCCGCTGTGAACGAGAGTTCTGGCTTGGCACGCACAATCACTGATAGGAACAGACGCAGCTCTATGATCGGAGATGGGTGGCTCTCCGATGATGAATATAAACTCTGAGGAGACCCAAATCACAGCCCCCTTTGATCGAGAGAAATGTGTTTTCAATATATGCCGTTTGGCAGTTTACTGCTCTGATACCATATAAGAAAAGTAAATTGTAATATTATTGAGAACAGATGATGTAATTGTATTCTGAACTGTTTTAGACGGATGATACATAACGTGTGCTATAGTATATATAGCAATGATATGATACTGGGCATAAAACAGATGCAAGCCCATATAATAAGCCCAATAGGCATTACAAAGCTCATTTTGATATAAGCCGATAGCGGCCTCTCTAGTTATATTATTAATTAAGGATCAATGTGGTTTAGTAGCATGATAAAAACTGTCGAAACTGGACTGCCCGTGAAACTAAAGCCCTGAAACAGCCATTGCTTACATTAGTAAAAATAAATAAGTTGATTAAGTAGAAATTTAAAAGTGTGTGTACTGTTCTAAATTTAATGCATTTCACATTGTATTCAAGTATAAATCATAACCAAATTTCATATCTTTGTTGAGTATGGGCTGACAATGGCCAATCTTTAATTGTTAAAGAGAAAGAATTCGTTATTTTTTGGGCAGCCAGATAATATATCATCCCCTTTTTTGAATGTTTACTAAGGCCCATTGGTATTGGCTAATATTATCCAGTTCCACGATCTCATTTATTATTTGAATCACAATTCATTGCTGGATCTTCTCATTCTCCATCCCCTGTTAGCTGTCCAGATCATGGTTAAATATGCCCTTTTCACTCTCCCAACTTTAGTGGGGCTGTTTATCGTTTAACATCAGTTCATTGGAAGTTGCAAATAAGGGTGGATATTGGAAGCAAATACATCGTTGATCACTGCAGCTTATGTAAAATATCTTAAATGCACACATGATGGAATATTACTCTGTCCTGATTCATTTGTAAAAATAAATAAATACTTTTCTTTAAACAAGTGCATTAAGTGTTCTTTTTGCCTGCTGCATCATACCCTAAAATAAAATTTTAAAGGTCAAACGAACCTCTTTTGACATCGGTCTTCAAATTTGCATAACTCCTCGAGAAACCCATTGGTATATAACCCAAAATTTTGAGTGCTTTGTTATTATTATTTTTATTTTTTTGTACTAAAAACGTGCTCATTGTATTTTATCACTCCCACTGCTACTGTGTCAAAAGAATTTTTTTTTCCTCGAATGATACCTGTGTTCATGGAGCTTTCACTGATATACTATATTATAGTCTAGCTACTGATCTATCATTGTTGCTTAACACTGATATTAAAGGTAGGGATGACTGTCGAGATTTAATATACTTTTTTACCAGAAGAATCGAGAGATTGGGTCTCTCTTACAAAAAAACGTTTGTTCAGTTTTTAAAGTAATAACCGAAAAACATTCCAACCTTCTTATACTAAATTCTGCAGGTTTTGAAGATTGTGTACCATTAATGTTGAACTTGAAGTTGTTCTGTTAAGACCATGACCTTTTATCAACTACATCACCTTGAAGGTAGACATTCCTTTACTTTTTTCTATCTTATTTCATTTAATAGGGAATAAGTATTATCCTGTACTACTTATTATATATATATATATATATATATATATATATATATATATATATATATATATATATATATATTTCTTTTTGATTTGTCGATATTTTTTTGCGCTTCAATTTTTTTTCAACTTTTCTAGTTACCTTTTTCCTTCCTCAAATGTAAATAATGAGAACGAAATACACAAACCATTTAAGGACAAGTATATGAGGATTAACAGGAAATGAACAAAATAGAAGAAAACAGGAATGTTCAGCCACCCAAAAAGTCAATAGCACCTTATTGATTGCATTGCAATACAAGCATCATGATTAGTCTCTTCCTGTTTAAGGGCCCATTTGGATGATGGTAAATAAGTAACTTTTTTTGCTTTTTCGAAGTAAAAGCGAAAAAGTCCGTAATGCTCAATATTTTTGGGCTTTCACAAGCTACACAAGGAAGCAGAAAACATAGTAGTTAAATTATCACAACTGATAATGTTTTTTTTTTTTCATTCTTATCATTCGTTCTGTTATATCTATATGTTTTAAAGTAGATCAAATCAAAG
This sequence comes from Allium sativum, assembly GCA_030737875.1. NCBI lineage: Eukaryota > Viridiplantae > Streptophyta > Magnoliopsida > Asparagales > Amaryllidaceae > Allium > Allium sativum. Next base: position 623,851,768 of record CM060910.1, read on the forward strand.
AAGTGTACCTATCAAAACAAGAACTGAAACACCTTGAAATATACAGTAAGATAAAATTAATTGCGATACTAAACTGGAACATTAACTGTGGTAAAAGTTTGACAGGAAGATAGAAAGTAGATGGAGAAAGAAGGAACAATCTTTACAAAAACATTGTTGAACAAAAAAACATTTCAAGAAATATAGCATGATATACAGTTAATTGTCTGCTGACAAAACTGCGCTTATGCACAAATTCTGTTATTGGTAAGGATCCTGCTAGGAGGCCCGAAAAGAGAAGATGCGGAACAGTGCGAAACAAGAATCAACGGATGGAATTCAGGGGAGGTGGTTAATGTTGTGGCTGGGATTAAAACCGCACCATTCGGGCTTCTTCATATTCGGGCCTCCCAGCAATTTCCTATTGGTAATACAGTTAATTGTCCGCTGACAAAACATTTCAAGAAATATAGCATGATATACAGTTAATTGTCCGTCAAAGCATCGATCTAGCCGAGGTATCACTTCAGATTTTCTTCCTCATATTTTGTGTTAAGTAATCCATTCAAATGAAGTAGGACATTAGGTTCGGTAATTGTCATTTTCCGCATTTTAGATATTTTGCTAGCCAACGATTTGCATGCAGAAGTTATTGTATATGGTCAAATCCAAATAACCATTTGGAATCATTAAATACTTTGATTTGGCAAAACAACTACCAGGATACGTGTTGGTAATTTTTATAGGAAAACATGTGTTACTAGATTTCAGTTTTCCTTCTGTTTTTTGACTGATTATCTAATAAAAACTATTTTCATCTACAGCTTTTTGGCATGAAACTATAATATGGTGATTTGGTATTTCATTATATCATGAACCAAAAAGTCAAGCAACGACTTTCATACCATTTTTCATGTTTGAATTTTTAACAATAGTTTTTATGTTTGAGTTTTTAACTTATGGATAAATATATGAAAGTTGTTCCAACTTGCTGCCTTAAATATCTCAATCGTGGCTCCTGAAACTTGATTTAATTTAAACAATGATCAACAAAGTAAATGCTATAGTAAAGAAATAGCGAAGTAAAGGTCGTAAGGGTTACAAGTTGATGGAAACCAAGTTGTGGTCTGAAATCAGGCCCAACTTTTATAGAATGAACTAGAGTGCCATGTTCTTAATAGCAAGACAAATTGTAAAATACACATAGCCTTTTTTTCTTATGTATCCATCTTTTCAAATTGGTTTGTAAACTCAACGTTTATTTTATGTTTAGAAAATACTAGTTCCAAACTTGTTTCTTATAGATAACACACATGTCAGAGTGCCTTTCAAAGAGAAAGGTGTATTGACTTTTATAATTTTTCCAGCAATAAAATAAACTCGAAACCTAATGACTTGGATTGCAAAGGATACCCATTAGGTATTTATTTAAATTTGAAATAGTTCTGAACTCATAAGAAGTAAATCTCATGTATTTCATGTAATACTTTGTTTTAACACCGAACTGCAAGCAACTCGGATCCTTGTTTAGGATCTGAGTTGCTTGCAACTAGGTTTTGAACTGACCGAGTTGCTTGTAAATCAGCCAGTTCTGATTGAAAACTGAAAGTCAATCAACCTAGTAATTTTTTTAAAGAATTGATGTTATAGGCTGTTTGTGTGTCCGCAATGGAATAACCGTTATTTATACTGAGAAGGCTGGGTTGATCATAATATAGATTAATATTTTTTTATACTGAGAAGTCTGGGTTGATGTTAACTATTTGTTTGTGCTGCAACTTACAAGTTCAATATTTTTTTCCAATACTATGACTCATTTAATCAATATAACTAGGATCATATTTAATCAAATATATAACTAGGATCATAGGACTTTTTTCCAAGAAGATGGATATGTTATTCATATGCCATTATTTGTCTAGTACAGTATGGTTCTATTGACTGCATAGTTTTTGCACCAATTATTTTTTCTAGTCACTAGTATTACAGACGTGAACATCAATGACCGGGACTAGATGGTGTATATCTGAAAGTTGATCGGTGGGTACAGTCATGAGCTTACTTGCAAATAGTTTGTACGGTCACTGCTCCATAGAGTATCTGCTGTGTACTTAACCGTTACTCTTATAAATATTCTCACCAACTAAAAAGATTACTGGCTTTTGATTATGGTCACATTGCAGCTGTTCTAATGTGCTTTTGATCAATACTATGCTTTTTTTGTTTCATTGACTAACTATTAAATTATTTTGTGATATTGCCAATGTCCGCAGCAATATGAAGCAACGGATTGTGTATATTATGTGATGAGATATATGCTTGACATAGTAAAGCACCACAATCAAAGCATCGATTTACAAAAGGTATATATATACTTTAATTTATTTCATTCATCTAGCTATTATATGTTATTTACGACGTTTTAAAACAACACTACTCTTATAAATTGCAGGACTTTGCACAACGTGGTTCTTATGATCGACAAGAGATAAATGAAGTTCGGGATTACTTAGCGACTTATATCATGCATAATTGGATGTAATTATGTTAGTCTTTTGTTATGCACATTGACTTTAGTTTTATGATTATGTAATTTTCTTTTGTACACATGAACTATGTTGATTGATAATACAATTATAATTTTTGTTTCATCAGATTGGTGTTATTAATGATTCTATAGGGTTTTAAATTCGATTTAATATTGCTTTAGGTTTAAAATTTTGTAAATAGTGGATTTTTTAATTCACTTAAGTTACATCAGTTGTAATAGCATAGACAACTGATGCAATACATTAAAGGTTATAACAAATGTCTTTTTTGCATATGTTCATTAGCATCCGTTGTTTTAAAAATCCGATGCAATAGACCAAGACTTTGAAAGCAAATGTAGACATTTGTATCTGCTCTATATCATCAGTTGTGTTAAACAACTGATGCAAGTGATCGTCATTTGCATCAGTTCTTTAACTAATGCAACAGAAATTTATCTGTTGCATCATCTTCACTTGTATCAGTTTAACAACTGATGCAACAGGGGTCTAACAACTGATGCAAATGATATGTTTTGTAGTAGTGAAAATCCAATTTGATATTAAATACAAGGCTCTAAAGAGAAATTATATCGGCTTATATTCAATGTCAAATTCTGAAACCAACAAATATCATATTGGGAATAACGACATATATATCTTCCAAATTCCTCAACAATATCCGTATAATCACGGAATCCAATACTGAAATATTCCGAAGATTATTTCCATTCAAAACCATTACAATTCATATGTTAGAAAAATTCTAGTTATTTTAAAACCCATTTTTTTCAATCCAATTTATTATTTCTAAAGATAATTCGATTATTATTCAAGTTAGCAACTAGTTCATTTTGATAAAAATATCTTTTATCTCTTCAAATATGGATTTTTTCACCCAAATTTCTATATAATTTATTATGATTTTACATAAATTTTCCATATTTCTAATAATTTTATTTGCAAATAACATTTATGTTGAGAATTATGTAGTTACCTGTGTAAATGCACCCAATTTTTATCCATCATCATCTAATACATAAGCAAACAACTTTCTAAAATTTAAAGCAATAGTCAATTGTTGTGTACAAGCAAATTAACATAACTACTTAAATAAAACAGTGATCCTAAATGAGACACAAAAATGTATAAACTGCTAATAGTACAGTCAACATTTTCAGCTGGCATAACATATGTTACAAAAAACTAAAGATTGACTAATCAATGAAAAAGATAAAATAATCAAGGCAGCGCTTATGTTAACTTGAGGATGACGAAACCTGAGCGGAATCTATGGGTGCGACCTCCACTGGAATGGAAATTCCTCCACTGGAACCGATTGGCTTCCGATATGGCAACCGAGAGACCAGAGCAACAGTGCTAATTGAATGGAGATTCGAAAAATAGACGGAGACCAGGCGGACGCCAAAATTGCGATGGAAAATTTGTATTTGAGATTTTAAAATTTTGGGGAATTTTTTTGAAAACGCGGCCGAATTTAGTAGGAGTGGAGGGAAGTAAAAAATAATCCCCGCTTTAATTTATCTTAGCGTTTTAACCTAAAAACAACATACCATTGTTTGGCTTTTACAACATGGAGAAGAAAACGCTGTGATTTGCAATTGTAGATAACCTTTTTTCTTGTAGTGAATAGACTTATACACACACACACACACACACACACTCTAGACCTCTCACATTAAACTGTACACCTGTAGATGTTGGATATACCAGTCGGTTCCAGGCAGACTTCTATTGTAAGTTGGTTTGACCTCTTGACTAGTATACTAAGTTTTTGGATACCCAGTGGCACCTAGACATCTCACATTAGTTGGGCCTACTTGTGGATGTTGGATTTTGTCGGTCGGTTCAGGGCAGGCTTCTACCACAAATGGCAACTAACCTCATGCCTATGTGCCACTATTTATATATGTTTAAAGCCCTTCTATATATGGACACACAAGCAAACAAATATATTTATTATGGGGACATTTCAAATTCGAATTCTAACCTAATCGCATTTATTACGCTAATACAATGTTAATTACGTTGATTACGTTTATATAAGTGTAATAATAATGCCTAATTAGCATAAACATTCGTATAAACGGGAAACGTTCTAACGAGGTGGCAATTATCAATTTTTCCAAATCAAGGCATACAACTTAGATTTTCCATACTTGTACCACTACAACTTAGGAATGATGGCATAATGACAATATAACAAATAGCAGTAAACGGAAAATATACATACATAACAATTTCAACATGCATCATAGGCTTGTTGGAATGATTTCAATACTGAATTGAAAACAGAGTATTGCATACAGTTATACTTGTATGTTTATAATTCCTATGTCACCTAATTCACCCTTTTTGGCGTTATGCACATAAAAATGCTTACATTTGATCTATTTCAATTGTGAATGCATTTGGATTCAAAATAAGATTCGAACCCAAACCAAATCATGAAATAATCAAATCTAAACCTTTTTAGGTTACACTCAAATGGTAAATAAAGGTGAATTACATAAGATAGAAATAATAGTAGCAATACCCTTTATCACCTTTAATCCAATATTACAACCAAAGATCCACAAAACTCCAAATAATCATGCCAATTCATATGCAATTACAAGATAGAGGGTTTGGGGGTTTTAATGTTTATATTATCGTATTTCCAAATCCTCCTAGACATATTTATTCACATGACAATCTAATAAAAACATGAATATGCCTTTAAGTAAACTATATTTGTAAAGACCCGTAAATTCCCGCTCTTTGGATCGACCATAAACCACACAAGTCTGACCCAAAGGTCGGAAATCCACGAATACTTTAACTTTGGGAATACAACAACATCAGAACAAAAACAACAGACTTTTATAACATCATAATAAATGTTACATCAGAGTACAGAATATATATCAGAGTACATTAAATAAATTTACAGCGGAAGATAATTTTACATTACTTTAATACAGTGCAGCGGAAATAAAATAACTAAGACAGCGGAAGACTTTTCTATGCTCTGGACACAGCTTTGAGCTTCAATCCAGGATCTTGCTAAAGAGATAAATATCTGCAAAAAGCTACTCGATTGCCCGTGTGGAAAAGAGGGCACCCGAGTTTGCAAAAGTGGAAACAAACAACGGGTCAGTCGTGGGACTGGTGTGAGAATTCTTAACTAATATAACTAATAGTAATAAGGCAAATCCAAGGACCACGCCGCTAAAGCGGAACGGGTTTTATTCCAATGGATTGCCGTGCATAATTTAAGTAAATCGTCAAAACAATGCAATGCTTTGTAGAAAAATGAAACCATCATAAGACCCAAGTCCCATCACACAATGCAACGCAAACCGGAGGATAGGGTTTTACCTTATAATGGTCAAACATGCTTGATACGATAAAAACTATATTATTATTAGTGTGTATATGTTTTAAAACATTTCAAAGTAAATGTATCAATCCTAGGAAGCATAGGTACCATATGCTATGCCTCCATACTAGTAATACAATCAAAACCGCAAGGGTCGTATTTGGAATTTGGATTTCCATCTGAGTCAAGGCTAGGGAGGAGCTCCTTACCGATTCGAGACACTCTAGCTGATGCCTCAGGATTACCCGCAGTTAACCCTTGGAAATGGCAGGGCCGGTCCTCAAATACAGCTTAGAGGATTGGCAATTCCTAAGCACACGTTCCCCGGTCCTATAGGACCTATCCGAGGCGCCTCATTCCATCATCCACATAAGTAAAATGTCAGGGCTGGTAGGTCACTGACACCACTCTAGCTAGAAAGAAACGTGCTGCTCTCCCTGCGTTCCCTTCTCCCGTTTTAGACTCCGCCGGTGTGTGAGGCTCGTGAAGTCACGCTATACACAAAGCTATGCCTAAATAGGCTATGCTTTGATCATCCCACAAGGCCTGCTTTTCAACAAAGCCTTGATCATACGCATCTTAGCATGCCACATCGTCAATCCATACCATACCATTGATTTCTACCAACATATAACCTCTGAGCTCATACGTCTCAGAGAAGGGTGTAAAACACCAAACAGATATATGTTTAGCAGAGATCAACGAATACAGTATAAAGGAATACAATGTCAGACATACAATCCATTCACGCGCTTATGCTCTGGGTTTGAGCGAAAGCCAAACCCGTGCAATCAACACTACGTCCGGACGGCTACTACTGTCGCCCCTTCAAGGTAGCTACTCCCATCATGGGTCTCAATAGCAACACACCCATTCGATGTGAAGATCGTCGGTCTTCAATCACCATCTTCAACTCTTCGAACGTCGTATCATTATTTGGAATGAGAGTAAACTCGGACTTTCCAAATAATTCTCGCATATATAAATTTGAAAGCAATTTCATATCGTTAAAATTAATTTATAACGATCAATCTTTATTTTTAATTAAATTCTATTTAACGACGTCTCATGTCAATAAGCGACTTTGGCGCTGTTTTCACCCAAATTTGTTTTACACGTTTCTCTAAATCTAACCGTTGGATTTTAATATACTTCGTATCATTAGAAAGATATTCCCAAGGCGAACCTACCGGTTTCAGTTTTGGGAAAATCCATCGGTCGGATCATACGGTATAATCAATTAAAAATACGATTCTAAAATGTGAACTACCATGCTCGATTCAAGTACTTTTAATATATATATATATATATATATATATATATATATATATATATATATATATAATTTATATAAATATAATTCCTCGTCCATTTCATTTTACTATATTTTGCTAACAACAAATTGTTGGATCTGGATTAACCCTAGAGGGGGGGGGGGGGGGGGGTGAATAGGGTTTATCGCAGTTTTTAAAAACGAATTGAAAAACTGACAGGATATTAAAATAATAAACATATCACAGAATACAGCAGAAATAAAAGTGCAGAAAGTAAATCACACACAGATATACCCAGCTTCGGCAAAACTCTGCCTACTGCTGCATTCCTAAGGTTTCTACTAGGTATTATAAACAGATCTCGCATACAAGACCATGTACACTCGCAGCGCCTGCTCCTGTCCTAACCCTATGCTCAAAACCCTAGACTGATTGATATTCACTTGATCAGATTTCCCGAATTACAAACCCTGTAACTCGTAACCCAGATTTTACAGACTCCAGTGGACTGCCAGTCAACACCCTGACTGGAATTCTAGAATTTTACAGATTTCTAGAAAAACTGTTCAAAATTGTTTTCAGAAGAAAAATCAAAATCAAAACAAAAATAAACAAAGAAAACCAGAATTTAAATATAAGCGGTTATCCCCTTTTAAACTAGGCTAAACCCTCAAGAGAAATTAGCCGGCCCATTTCATTTGCGTTTGCCCAAAATCATTTGCTCTATCTCTTTCTGGAATTGTAAATGGCGGCCGAAAAAATAGCTAGGGTTTCAGAATTGAATCCCAAATCAAGGCCGATGTCTGATGAATTTGCTGCTCTCTGAAACTCGAATCTGGTGTTCTTCCTTTGTCTATGATTTGGTGTTGATTTCTGGTTCTCTGAGGAACTTCGATTTGGCTTCCCTCTCTTACGCTCGATCGAAACCCTAATGAAACGTTGTAAGTGACTTTCGACTACAATTGCTCTGCCTTTTGATTTATTGGTGCTTGGGTTTTTGATTTGAGATGTTGGGTTGGTTTTCGATTTGCTGTCTTTTTTTTTTTTTTTTTTTTGAATTGTTGCGTGTGGATTCGATGCACTTTGCCAGTGATGATGTTGGTGGTAAATAGGATTTAGAAATCCTTTAATTGAGCTCTGATTTCAAACATGATTTCGATCTGATTTGAGGGTTTCCCTTTTTGTAATTCTCGATTTGGAAATGATAAATCTGAAGAAAAAAAACTTTGCCCCTTTTTGAATTTGTTGATTGAATCCTTTTGTGCGAATGAGAAACACGTATGAAATGCTTGATTGAATCAATCGGCTTTGAATATTGCTTTTATGATTTTGAACAAATCTGGAAATATATTATCTGTGGCCCCCATGGTATTTTCCCTTGTGTGAATTTCTTGATTGAAAGTTTGTGGCCCCTTGAATTTATGCTGTGAATTTGCTTGATCAAATTCTTGCCATGTGACTTGAATCTTTGAATCTGTTGCCAAAAACAGATTGAGTTTCTTGAAATAAATTGTCCCAAAAAGAAATGATTTTCTTGCCAAATGCGAATTGCTGATGTTAGTAAATCTGGAAATGTTAATTCCTTGTCCCTTATTGAATATACCACATATGTGCTGCCCATTAAAAATAAATTTTACAAAATGAAATCTTTCCCAAAAATGCTGCATGAATCTCTTCCCAATAACATGACACTGATTGGTATAAATTTGGAGATAATTTGTTATTTTGAAAAAATGATTTCTTGCACTTTCTTGCTTACTTGCAATACTTCCCATATATGAACATGAAATCTTTTCCATGCATATTTGAGTCCATTTGCTATACACAGACCCTTGTTGTGGATTTCTGGAAAGTATTTTGAAACCTATTTTGCACTTTGAATGTTTTGCTTGACCTTGTTTCATGAATACATGCTGTAGTAAACTGATTTTGTGCTCGACCCATTTGTGCTTGTTCATTTCTGACTTGCTCCATGTTTGAGCTGCACCCACTATTGCAGCTACCATGCCATCTGCATAAATGCTTGTATACTACTGATAAGAACATGAACCCATGAATGACATGAGTATTTTGCAATGAACCTGCACATGCCCACTGTCCACCTTCCTGAGGATTTGCTGAAACTTTGTGCACGATCCATTTTGCTGAGCTTGTTCATACATGATCATTCTGAAGTGAAATACATGTGTGCATTTTGAATTGATGTTGCCTCGACCACTTTTGTTTGTTCATGACACATGTATATGCTTGCTTGCTGTTATTGTGACCATTTGTTCATGCTGTAGCACACCATGCTATTGGGCTGCCTATATATGTATTGTGTGAGCATTTGTCTAGACTTCATGTACCACTGTCTTGCTATATTGATCAGTAATATGTATAGGTCCACTTGAAAAATACTCCATGTATATTGACCGTTTGTCATGCTTCACCATGTATGAAAAAACTGAGCTTTTTGCTTGTCTACACTGTTGAATACTTTGAGCACTTAAAAAAAATGTCTTGACACACTCAGCTGCTTGCATGTAGTTGCACCATTCATTTATACTTCTTGCTTTCTGAACAGCTTGTAACATTGAAACTGATGCCTTGTTTGCATGTACACAATGCTGAACTGAACTTGTACATATTGATCTGAATTACTTTAAAAAAATGTCACCACATTGCTTGTGACTCCTCTGAACTTGATCATCACTGCTTTGTCACTGTTACTCTATTGCACCATGTAATTTCATGTTGGCTTGTGCCATTCTTCTCTGCTATTTGCATTTGCACTGCACTTGCTAGTTTTGGCATAGCAATTTTACTTAAGCCCTGTCTTGATCCATGCGTCATGCATGTTTTGATGATGTTTCATGCTTGATTGCTCCATTTGTGCTCCATGTTGATCTGTCTCGACAATTTCCTTGCTGGTTTGCCATTTGATCATGATGCTGAGTTGTTCTTTGACCATATCTCGACCATGCATTTGCATTTGCTCGATGACATGCACTTATCACTTGAAAGTTTGATTTTCCCACGCTGCTTTGATAAAGTATATTGTTTTCATTCATGTTTGCTCGACTACTTTGATATGTGTTGACTATGTTGACATGTGCACTGAGTCGAGAAAGTCCATGTGGCTACTCCTCAGTTGCACCCTGAATTGGCGTGGCAGTGCACACGTGTATATCTATACACGTGTGTATATGCAGTCATTCAGAAAATTTCCTGTCCCTGTACATATACAAACTGTCTGCTAGACACAGATGAATCAGATCAAGTCATGAAAAATGATGAGAAACACACCAGAAAACTGAGGCAAATAGAATTTTAAAAAAATTATATTTGCATGTGTTTAGTTTTATTTCTATTGCAGTGTATTGTGTGTTTTCTGTTTCATGTGACAGGTAAGCAAACGGTGACTGGACTGACAGTGAAGATGCAGTGAAGACAGAAGACTGAAGACAAGAACAGTGTGAAAAAGTGTATATGTATACGAGTCTGTATAAAAGAATGAATGAGTGAAACTGTGACTGAAAGATAGAGTGTTGTAGTGGAGAACACTGTATATGGAATTTTATTTGATATGTAATACAGTGATGTACAAATAGTGGAGTTAAAAAAAAAATTGTACTGTTTGAATATTGAAATAAAATATTATATTTAAATAAAACACTGTGAATGTTTGAATTTCTGTACAGTCGTATTTTATTTAAATATAAATATTATATTCCAGTCTGTGATTTACAATAACAGTACAATATCAAACACATTAAAATAATATTTATTTGGTTGTTATCATCAAACAAAAATCATATAATTGTGTATACAACACCGTTATATACAACAATCTCCCCCTTTTGATGATGACAAACAAATAAAAGATTTTGTATACAATAGATGTGTTTGACAGTGAATATTGAACTCCCCCTATTTATTAGCTCCCCCTACCAGACAGCTCCCCCTATAACTGTGCATGAGTGAAATGTATGAATAATTAAATTTTCAAAATTAAAAATATTTATAAAATATTCACTCATTAATCAAAATCTAATCCATTCTCCCCCTTTTGTTATCATCAAAAGGATATAGATTTTAAAATACAGATGAAAATTGACTAAAAATATAATTTCAACTTAAGAGGAAGAACGGTCATCATAAAATTCAATCAGTCAAATAAAAATCATAATATTCTAAGAACTGGAGGTATATTTCACATTTTAGAGAACGACGGATATATGTTGAATTTTACATATAAGATGGAGAGAGTTTTTAAAAAAAATTATTTCCAATTATTTTCAAAGGTTTTTTATAAAAATAAAGCACAAAAACAGTGATGGATTTGGACTATAATAAATAATTCAATTTAAGTGACAAGATCGAATAATCACAAATCCCAATATCTATCAATCAACAAATCATAATACGTCATAATATTTCAACATATTTCACAGATTAGAAAGATGGATTGATAGGCTGGTTTTTATACACTGAAGAGAATTTCAAATTTATTTCTATTTTTAGCACTTTATTTCCTTTTTATTTAAGAGCACCCTGACCACGCATAACCAGAGCTTGGAATTTTAAATGGGATCAGTCGCAGCTTAAATTATAAGACGTCTCATAACCATGCATAACCAGAGCTTGGATTTTTAAATGAGGTTAGAGACACTCTTATATATTAATTATATTTTTATCATTTTCAGCTTTATAAAAAAAAAACTCCTCGGTATATGAAACCAATATGGTGATTGAAATGTGGTAGGTACAGAAATGGACTGTGAAATAAATTTCTAAATTAATTATATTATGAAATAAGCTCGACTGTACCGGAATTATTGAAAATTTTCAATTATCACTAATTTTGAAAAAATAATATAGTCCCATTTTTATCACAAATAATTTTCACTGTTTTAAAATAAGATGATTTTTCTTAAAAAAAAATAAACTCTCCAAATTAATATTAAATCATGATGGATGACAGACGGGTGATAGATAAAGGAGATGGTCGTGAAATAATTGCCAGTTCAAAGATATTATAATAAATATTCAACCATCATGAAAATCCAAATATATTCTCCTCTTGTTGTGAAACATACTGCAGTCACAATTCATCACAATTTCAAAATCTAATAATAATTTTGATGAATTACAAATACAACACAAATTGGATATTGATTTCAATTTCTGAATGAATAAAAAATAAATAATTTTAAAATTGAAAAACAATTACAAGAAGAAATTAAACAGATTAAAAAAAATTGAACCTATACAGGGTGATAATTAAAAAAAAAAACAGATGAGTGAAAAAGACTGATACCAAATGTTCTCGCTTATCGAGGAATTTAATTACACCCTGCTGGACTATCATGGACATCTCAGACTAAAGATATTTAAACACAAACCCAGCCAGACAAATTTAGCACATTTATTTGTATAAGGCAAAAAAAATATGGATCTATACAAGGTGAAAATTTTGAATCTCAGTACAGATGGGTGAAACAAATATAAGGCGCTTCTGATACCACTTGGTGTCTCTATTTACGAGGAATTTTAACATGATACTGAACAAGAATGTCATAGAAAAAAAAATTATTAAGTACCAAGCCCAAACAAACAGATAATAAATTATGCACATGTATCAGAGCAGCAAGCATGTGATTCCAGAACAAAACATTTTTCAAAACAGTAACAAAGCAACACAGAACACAGTTTCAAATCATACTTGTCAAGATGATGGCCACATATGATGATTCATGATCTAATGATTAAAATACTGTTTACTTGAAATCATTTGAGGAATATGAAAATATCAGAATTTAATGAATCAATCACACCAGATTATGAATTTTTGATTTGAGATATGTGTGAGATTCAATAAATCAATAATTTCAAATGATTTTAAACAAACAAATAATTAGATCAAATAATCATGAAATAGGAGTGAATTTCAAGACCATATTTTCAACGGAATTTTTCACAAAATTTCTAAGAATGATTTCAGATCATTTACATCAAATAATTAAGAGATAATCATGATCCATAAATAAATAGTTTATTTGAAATCACTTGAATCAATGTCAAGTTTGAGATATAATGAATTATTCACACAAGATTGATTATTTCAAATTCAGGAGGTGTGTGATATTCAAAATATTAGGAATTTTAGATGATTTCAAACAGACATATTCTAACCATAATGATCATGAATAAAGATGGAATTCAGGATGTATCACTGATTCAAGCCAATCCGAAAATCAATGAAATTATCACAACTGATAAATAATAGAGTGCTATAATGAGTATAATATTTTCAGCTTTTCTAAAATGAATTAGAATAAACTCAGAATAGCAAAGGTGTGTGAAATTTCATTAAATATTCAGATCTGAAAAATTTAAAATTCAAATTAACAGTGTTCAAGATATGACATGAATGTTTCAGCACTGTTATGAATTCAAGAATAAAATAAACTTCTAAACAATTGCAGATAATTACAAAATTAAATTTAGAATATGGAAATGATTATAAACAAGAGAGTTTTATTCAAATAAAATGAATTTCCAGAAAATCATGAGAACTGCAATTGGAAGTTTAAGAAGCACAGAATAAACAAAGAGATATGGCAGTGACAGGTTAAACCAAAAAAAACAGAAGAGACAGAAGGAGATAGAAGAAGAAATAAACAATAAAATTAAAAAGATATTTACAAAGATGAGTTCAGAGATCATACCTGAGATTAGTGTAAACCAGAATCTCTGACTCAACTAGTTTGGCTAAAGGAACTGAAAGTGATTCAATGATATGAAGCAGTTTGAAGCCAGTTTCTCTTTCTGCACAGCAGTTCCTCAGCCTCCTTCGGTACCTAACAATTTATAGGATCGAGTGGTCTAACAAAGTTTGTAAAACCACTTACAGTTGTATTCATATGTTTTGGTACCCAGACTTGTTTATATAACAAACCTTTAGAATTAACTTTCGTACCCTTAGGAACCCAAATCTGTTTGAACTTGACAAAGCCTGTTTTATTTTTTGGAATCCAAGAATGTTTAAATGGTTTATTATAAAACGGTTTCTCATTTCTATTTTGATTCAAAAATCCTTTGAAATCTTCAGAGTTCAAATTTTCAAAGGGGTTCTTTTCAAAGCAGTTTGAGAAATTTTTCAAAACATTTGAATTTTGTTTTCCAAAAACATCATTTTTCCCAAAGCCAACACCAGATTTATTTCCAATAGAAACTTGGTTTTGTAACAGCATATTCAACAATTTTTCCCCATTAGAAAATTTATCCAAAATTGATTCTAATCGTTGAATTTTTTATTTTAGATCGCTATTTTCTTTTAATAAATTTGAGCAGTTATTTATAGCGATCTTCTGTTCAGCATTGGACTGTTTCAAAACCAAATTCTCATTTTCAAGCGATTTAATTTTGACTTGGGATTTAGAAATTTCAAGTTCAAAATGATTTTGCTTTTCAGATTCAAGTTCGTTGAATTTTTCAATCTCAACTTCAAGCTCTTTTAAAATCGAATCACTTTTCAACAAATTTTCTTTTTCAGCAATTTCAAATTTGGAATTTATATCAGTTTTAAAAACTTCAAATTCCTTTTGTAGAAGATTGTTCAAATTTGATAACTCAATCTTGTTTGCTTTTAAGATCAAAATTTCATCTTCAAACTTTTGAATATTTTTATCGAGATGAACAAGACTGGTTTTCAATTTCAAACAATTTTTACAATCTGAATCTGAAAGGTTTTTAAAATATTCAAGTTGTGATTCCAAATCATTAATTTTGCTGATCAACTCATAATTCCTAGATATTAGAGTTTTGTTTTTAGATTTGAGTTTATCAACAGATTTAGTTAAATCAACACACATATAAACCAAATCTTCGTATGAGAAATTTTCAACTTCAGCATCCGTTGATTCTCCATCATCTGATCCTTCTGAATTCTCATTTGTAAATCCTGTTAAACAGAATTCTGAATCTGAGTTGACAATATGGGGTTTTGAGCTGCAGTTGTCAATTTGACCATACTTCGTATTGAGAGCTATCCAGATTTCCTGCGCAGTTAAACAATGTGAGATCAGACTGTATTGATCATCATCAAGATAAGAATATAGAATATGTGTAGCACTAGAATTAAAAATTTATCTACCATATCGTACCCATTGATAATAACATCCCAACATTTAATATTAACAGTTTTTAGATAAAATTCCATTCTGGATTTCCAGTTTAAAAAATCTGTTCCAGTGAAAATAGTTGGAGATGAACTGGACTGACTCTCACTAAACTGACAGCTATGATTACCCATGTCTCTAGAGTTAATGAAAAACCTGCTCTGATACCAGCTGTTGGATCTGGATTACCCTAGGGGGGGGGGTGAATAGGGTTTATCGCAGTTTTTAAAAACGAATTGAAAAACTGACAGGATATTAAAATAATAAACAGATCACAGAATGCAGCAGAAATAAAAGTGCAGAAAGTAAATCACACACAGATATACCCAGCTTCGGCAAAACCCTGCCTACTGCTGCATTCCTAAGGTTTCTACTAGGTATTATAAACAGATCTCGCATACAAGACCATGTACACTCGCAGCGCCTGCTCCTGTCCTAACACTATGCTCAAAACCCTAGACTGATTGATATTCACTCGATCAGATTTACCGAATTACAAACCCTGTAACTCGTAACCCAGATTTTACAGACTCCAGTGGACTGCCAGTCAACACCCTGACTGGAATTCTAGAATTTTACAGACTTCTAGAAAAACTGTTCAAAATTGTTTTCAGAAGAAAAATCAAAATCAAAACAAAAATAAACAAAGAAAACCAGAATTTAAATATAAGGGGTTATCCCCTTTTAAACTAGGCTAAACCCTCAAGAGAAATTAGCCGGCCCATTTCATTTGCGTTTGCCCAAAATCATTTGCTCTATCTCTTTCTGGAATTGTAAATGGCGGCCGAAAAAATAGCTAGGGTTTCAGAATTGAATCCCAAATCAAGGCCGATGTCTGATGAATTTGCTGCTCTCTGAAACTCGAATCTGGTGTTCTTCCTTTGTCTATGATTTGGTGTTGATTTCTGGTTCTCTGAGGAACTTTGATTTGGCTTCCCTCTCTGACGCTCGATCGAAACCCTAATGAAACGTTGTAAGTGACTTTCGACTTCAATTGCTCTGCCTTTTGATTTATTGGTGCTTGGGTTTTTGATTTGAGATGTTGGGTTGGTTTTCGATTTGCTGTCTTTTTTTTTTTTTGAATTGTTGCGTGTGGATTCGATGCACTTTGCTAGTGATGATGTTGGTGGTAAATAGGATTTAGAAATCCTTTAATTGAGCTCTGATTTCAAACATGATTTCGATCTGATTTGAGGGTTTCCCTTTTTGTAATTCTTGATTTGGAAATGATAAATCTGAAGAAAAAAAAACTTTGCCCCTTTTTGAATTTGTTGATTGAATCCTTTTGTGCGAATGAGAAACACGTATGAAATGCTTGATTGAATCAATCGGCTTTGAATATTGCTTTTATGATTTTGAACAAATCTGGAAATATATTATCTGTGGCCCCCATGGTATTTTCCCTTGTGTGAATTTCTTGATTGAAAGTTTGTGGCCCCTTGAATTTATGCTGTGAATTTGCTTGATCAAATTCTTGCCATGTGACTTGAATCTTTTAATCTGTTGCCAAAAACAGATTGAGTTTCTTGAAATAAATTGTCCCAAAAAGAAATGATTTTCTTGCCAAATGCGAATTGCTGATGTTAGTAAATCTGGAAATGTTAATTCCTTGTCCCTTGATTGAATATGCCACATATGTGCTGCCCATTAAAAATAAATTTTACAAAATGAAATCTTTCCCAAAAATGCTGCATGAATCTCTTCCCAATAACATGACACTGATTGGTATAAATTTGGAGATAATTTGTTATTTTGAAAAAATGATTTCTTGCACTTTCTTGCTTACTTGCAATACTTCCCATATATGAACATGAAATCTTTTCCATGCATATTTGAGTCCATTTGCTATACATAGACCCTTGTTGTGGATTTCTGGAAAGTATTTTGAAACCTGTTTTGCACTTTGAATGTTTTGCTTGACCTTGTTTCATGAATACATGCTGTAGTAAACTGATTTTGTGCTCGACCCATTTGTGCGTGTTCATTTCTGACTTGCTCCATGTTTGAGCTGCACCCACTATTGCAGCTACCATGCCATCTGCATAAATGCTTGTATACTACTGATAAGAACATGAACCCATGAATGACATGAGTATTTTGCAATGAACCTGCACATGCCCACTGTCCACCTTCCTGAGGATTTGCTGAAACTTTGTGCACGATCCATTTTGCTGAGCTTGTTCATACATGATCATTCTGAAGTGAAATACATGTGTGCATTTTGAATTGATGTTGCCTCGACCACTTTTGTTTGTTCATGACACATGTATATGCTTGCTTGCTGTTATTGTGACCATTTGTTCATGCTGTAGCACACCATGCTATTGGGCTGCCTATATATGTATTGTGTGAGCATTTGTCTAGACTTCATGTACCACTGTCTTGCTATATTGATCAGTAATATGTATAGGTCCACTTGAAAAATACTCCATGTATATTGACCGTTTGTCATGCTTCACCATGTTTGAAAAAACTGAGCTTTTTGCTTGTCTACACTGTTGAATACTTTGAGCACTTAAAAAAATGTCTTGACACACTCAGCTGCTTGCATGTAGTTGCACCATTCATTTATACTTCTTGCTTTCTGAACAGCTTGTAACATTGAAACTGATGCCTTGTTTGCATGTACATAATGCTGAACTGAACTTGTACATATTGATCTGAATTACTTTAAAAAAATGTCACCACATTGCTTGTGACTCCTCTGAACTTGATCATCACTGCTTTGTCACTGTTACTCTATTGCACCATGTAATTTCATGTTGGCTTGTGCCATTCTTCTCTGCTATTTGCATTTGCACTGCACTTGCTAGTTTTGGCATAGCAATTTTACTTAAGCCCTGTCTTGATCCATGCGTCATGCATGTTTTGATGATGTTTCATGCTTGATTGCTCCATTTGTGCTCCATGTTGATCTGTCTCGACAATTTCCTTGCTGGTTTGCTATTTGATCATGATGCTGAGTTGTTCTTTGACCATATCTAGACCATGCATTTGCATTTGCTCGATGACATGCACTTATCACTTGAAAGTTTGATTTTCCCACGCTGCTTTGATAAAGTATATTGTTTTCATTCATGTTTGCTCGACTACTTTGATATGTGTTGACTATGTTGACATGTGCACTGAGTCGAGAAAGTCCATGTGGCTACTCCTCAGTTGCACCCTGAATTGGCGTGGCAGTGCACACGTGTATATCTATACACGTGTGTATATGCAGTCATTCAGAAAATTTCTTGTCCCTGTACATATACAAACTGTCTGCTAGACACAGATGAATCATATCAAGTCATGAAAAATGATGAGAAACACACCAAAAAACTGAGGCAAATAGAATTTTAAAAAAATTATATTTGCATGTGTTTAGTTTTATTTCTATTGCAGTGTACTGTGTGTTTTCTGTTTCATGTGACAGGTAAGCAAACGGTGACTGGACTGACAGTGAAGATGCAGTGAAGACAGAAGACTGAAGACAAGAACAGTGTGAAAAAGTGTATATGTATACGAGTCTGTATAAAAGAATGAATGAGTGAAACTGTGACTGAAAGATAGAGTGTTGTAGTGGAGAACACTGTATATGGAATTTTATTTGATATGTAATACAGTGATGTACAAATAGTGGAGTTAAAAAAAAATTTGTACTGTTTGAATATTGAAATAAAATATTATATTTAAATAAAACACTGTGAATGTTTGAATTTCTGTACAGTCGTATTTTATTTAAATATAAATATTATATTCCAGTCTGTGATTTACAATAACAGTACAATATCAAACACATTAAAATAATATTTATTTGGTTGTTATCATCAAACAAAAATCATATAATTGTGTATACAACACCGTTATATACAACACAAATCTTCTTATTTATATCCAATATTGATATATATATCATCACACGCAACAATGTTTTCTTTTATTTTTCAATTTCCAAAAATATACTATACACAAAATGTATGTTTTGTGTATCATTCCAATTACAACCAAAAATAAGTATTTTTGTGTTTCATTTCCATTACAACAACCATGCATATTTTGGTGTCCACTTCATTTCTATACAAATGAATATATTTTTGTTTGCTTAATTTCAATATAACAAAAATTAACTTTGATATTCTTTTAAATGCCAAACAAAAATAATAATTCCTATCTCTTTCAATGCAAAACCAAAATGATCTTGACCATTATAATGGCAATGTAAATTCTATTCTTAGGTGACATCATAAAAATGTAATTTTAATTTACAATGTAATATCATATTTTAATGACATAATAAAATGTAATTCTAATTTACATCGCAAATTCTCACTTATAGTTACATATGAAAATGTAAAATTTTGTTCGCTTGCCAAATTTCATACCATAGTTACAAATAAAAATATAATTTTTATTTTCGATGCCAATTGCATATCATAGTTTCAAAATAAAAAAATAATAATTTTTATTTGCATAGCAAATATTATATCTTTAGTTCAAATAAAAATATAATTTTTATTTGCAATGCAAGTTCTCATTCTAAGTTACATAACAAAAATGTAATCTTTATTATCAATGCACATTCTTACTTTTGTTTACATATAAAATTGCAAATTCTCTTTACAATGCAAGTTCATATTTTTGTTTTACATAATAAAAATGTAAATTCCTAACTTTATCTCTTTTTATATGAAAATCCATTTCCTTAAAATGTAAATTTTCTTGTTCCTTTAATTCCATTAAAACAGAAATGTAACTTTTCTCCTTTTTAATTTCATTTGACAAAATGTAACCTTTTTTATTTTGGATTTACATTAAACACAACTGTAAAATTTGTTCTTTACTTTCTTTTTGAACAGAAATATGAATTTTTGTTCTTTCCTACATGACATTTAAAATACTTCTCTTTTATGCAAAAGTATGATTTTAACTATGCACTTCATTTCATATGCAGTGTATGCAACATTAACAAATAAATATATGTTATATTTCATATGCAGTGTATGCAACATTAACAAATAAATATATGTTATATTTCATATGCAGTGTATGCAACATTAACAAATAAATATATTTTCTTCATATGCAATACATGACAATGAACTTTTTATTAACAAAAGAAACGCAACAAAAATGCAGTTTTGAAATGTATTCATTTTATCGTAACTCAAATGACGATAAGAATGAAATGTTAACATCGCTATTTTTACCGCACCAGAAATATCGATAGAAATGTGATATTAACATTTCTCTTTTGCCGCATCAAAATATTGATAAAAATATATACATTCCAATTTATACTTTTATTTACATCTGACATGTAAATAAAAATATGACTCTTCAAAACATGCTTTTACTTACATCTAAAAGGTAAGTAAAAATGCTACTGCTAAATTCATATATCTTTTTTTTCAAAAATGTAAGTAAACAATGCAACTCTTTAATTCATCAATTTTGACACTAAAAAGGTGTTTACTTTTATCTAAACTATCATGACACAAAAAGGATTTTTTTTATTTTTTTTATTGAAAAGAAATAACAATAAAAATGATTCTTTTTAATGTTAAAAAGAACCAGCGACAAAAATGTTCCTTTTTACCATTAAGAAGAAATAACGACAAAATGTTTCTTTTTATCGACAAAAGAAATATTGACAAAAAGGGTTTCTTTTTTATCAACCAAAAAAAAAAAGAAGTATGAACAAATTTGTTACTCTTGCATGACAAAAGGAATGTGAACAAATTTTGATAACAAAAGATTAGCGGGCAAAAATGGTTTCTTTTATATTTGACAAAATGAATATTTTGTCATTCTTATATTTTTATATTTGACAAAATCTCTTCTTTATTATTGTATTAAAATGTAATTTACATTCCAAAGTCTAAACCTCTTTTTTTATAAAAAATGAAATTTTAAAATCGTCAATTCTTTTCTCATGATTCATATCAACATAAAATATAATTTTTATGTTACATCGTCTCTAACACTAAACATTAACAGAAAAATGATATATTTGTTTGTCGTCAACTCTAGCTCAACGAACAAATAACCATAATATTTTATATGTTACAAATTCAATGTATTCTAATGTCATAAAAAAAAATGATATTTAATACACTAATCATTTATATGGATCTTAATTTCATATAAGAATGATATTATGCGTAATCACATTTTTCTATTTCTTCTAATGATATATAAAAAGTAAATATTATATCTTAACAAATTTCCCATTCCTAATGACATAAACAAAAGAATTCTATATGTTAACAAATTCATTTCATTACAAATGACATGTAAAAGGTGAATTTATATGTTAACAGACTCATTTCATTAAACAAAAATGTGAATTTTTGTTCTTATTCATTACATTAAACAAAAATGTGAATTTTTGTTCTTTGATCCATATTTAAGAAAAATGTCAATTTCCTTTTCTTTTCATTTTTTGTTTGTTTCAACATTTGTATATATACAATGTATATTTTACATGACCAATTCTAATTCACATAAAAAGGATAATTTTACATGACCAATTCTAACAAGGTGATATTAACATAACAATTTCCTATTCAACGAAACAAGTTATTTTGTTTTTCATATTATCCTATTCAACAATATCAGTATTTTGTTGTTCTATTCAACAAAATAAGTAAATTTGTTGTTCATATCCTTCTATGTAAACTAAGCAAAATAAGTGGTATTGTTATTTCTTAACAAACCTCTAATTAACCAAAAATGATATTTTGGTTTCGACCATTTCCTCTAAATCAAACATGAGACATTTGGTTTCAACAAAACAAACATGATGTATATTTATTTTTCAACTATATTATCTTAACAAACATAATATACTTAATTTTCAACTAAACAAATAGGATATATTTGTTCTCAACTAAACAACAAATCAAACATCATACAAATTTCAGCCCAAACAGATCTAAATTATATACATACAATCATCATATAGCAAATTGAATTGATTAATTATTTTTAAACAAAGAAATCTCACCTTAATATTGAGTTCTGCGCTGTTCAGAGCCAAAATTTGGCCAAAATTCAACTTTCTCGGAATCATGCCTTTTCAGTGTCATCGCGAAGCTCTCGGTCTCACGATCGTGGCGCACCTGAAATCGCTCAGTTTCGAGTCCGTACGAGCAAGATATGATCAAATTAAGATTGGTCAAATTGGATAAATTAAATAGTCAACTGTAATTAGGCAAAAGTCAAACCCACCTAATCATCTTCCTCTCCACCGTGATATAGCCGATACCTTTTCCCTCTTTGAACCCATAAAGCTCAATAATAGGTATCCATTTATCTTGAGATTGGAGCAACTAGAAATCGATCAGAAGGTGGCAAATCGAAGAGGAGGGAGAGGGCTTCGCGCACCGGAGGAGGTGGAGGGTGCGGTGGGGCCTAGGGGGCGCGATGGGGCTGAAAAGGTGGCGGGTTTGGGGTGCTTTGCCTTAAAATCCGTGCAGCAAAAACCCATCATCACCGTAATTGGAAAAGCTCGGAATTCTCTTCGATTTGACATATAATTTGCGAAAATCCGTTGAGCGGATTGAAAGTTACAAGCATTTGAATTTCGGCCAATTTCAGCCATCAAAAACTGCAGTGGCGGCTGGCATTAGGGTTCAGCCCGATTTTTAAATATTATTTAATTAATAAATCTCGAAATTTGTGCTAAAAAGGTGGATTTTTGGACTTTGTCGGATTTGGGCCTGCTTACTGTCGATCTTAACGTTTTGAGGCCTTCTGAACGCGATGGGCTATGTCCCGGGCTCCAATTTCGAAGTCAGTAACGTTTTTTTTCGGTTTTCATTTAAAAATGCAATATTAAATAAATAATTTAATTTCTACCGTATATTTAAATATGCCGGGGCCACAAATTAACTTCAAAAATTCCCGAAAAATATATTTAGCTATGTTTTGACGCTGCGGACCTAGAAAAATTAATTTCGTTCAATTCTGAGCTCGTATGGATTTTTAATGAATTTTTAAAGTCAGAAATTGTCTGTTTACACTGAAAAATCAATTATAATTATATATTAATTCTAAAAATTACCGAAAAATCATTTTTAGCTTTATTTTGACGATACGAACCCAACAAAATTATTTTCGTCGAATTCTGAGACTGTTTGAAAAATGGCTATTTTTAAGGCGTTCAAATTTAACTAAAAATAGTCAAAACACATTTTATTTCGCCACGCTCACATATTAATTCGAAAATTTCTGAAAATTGAAACCTAGCAATAATTTGACATTCCGGTTCCAACAAAAGTGGTTTCGTCGAAAACAGAGGTCGTTTGGAAAATGACTATTTTTAAGGTCAATATATTTAACATTAAAAAATACATTTTTAAACAATAATTTCTGAAACTCGAAATATATAAGTGTTTAATGTTTTTCAATGCAGAAACGTCATTCTGAACTTAACGGAAGTGGTTTCGAGTCCAAATTCCTTCGTATGTGAAAAGTAGCATTTTTGACCTTTATATATTTCATAGCGACCTTTCTAAATTTTAAACTGGTCATAACTTTTGATTCCCGCTATGAAATTTCGATTTTTCGGATTCGTTAGAAAGATATTTTTAAATAGATTCTAATATTTTTGGTTTCACTAAAATCCGTTAAATTTTGCATCCTGCACGGTCAGTCAAAGTTCAAGTTTGACTTTTCAAATTACAGCGCTATTTCTACTCCTTTTATAATTAAAATTAAATTATTCATTCTAACTTCGATTTGAATCAAATTTGTGATCATTATTATTTAAAATATATTATTTTAAATATCAAAACTCATTAAAATTACTAAATTTAAAATTTTAAATTGGCCCCAAAATTCAGGGTTGTTACAATATTCCACTCATAGATCTAGGCGGAATAGAGAGAAATATATGGTAGATCTAGATCTGCAATAATTCTTTGCGTTCAAGCATGCTCCAATAATACTCATAATTATATACATATAAGAGACATGTATTAGAACCTTATACATATATGTTTATGCCAAATTCCAGAACACTAAACTTATGTAAATTAGAATAGAGAGAGATTAAGAATAGAATTAGAGAAATAGAAGAAAACCTTAATCTATTCTTTTATTTATCTTTGGAATTTAACAATAGTTGAGAGGCAGCATGGAGGCAGGGATGGAGAATGATTAGGGTATTCACAATGTGATAGGAGGGCTATATATAGTTGCTCATGTGAGCATAGAGCGTTGGATTACTTAGAAATAATCCAAGCCTTTAATTTATATATATCCTCAATGAAAAATCCTAACCAGCTAGCTTTATTGGATTGTCTAACCGCCAAGCGGTCGACACCCCTTAAGGGGGGCGGTGGACCCATTCGGGGCTGGAACGCCTATTAAGGTTGCGTTACTAAGTTGTTTATTTTAATTAATAAATTCTTTAATCTCTTAATCTTATTCCATATATGCAATATACTTTGTCCCCCTTGATCTTATCTTCAATTCAAAATTTGAATCTCCCTCTTTATTTTGAATTTATCATGGACACACACACACAAACACACACATATATATAATCCATTTAATTATATTTTTTTCTGCGTTTACGGTCAAAAATCATTTGTTCATAACTTCTTCATGCATTGCCCATTTTCAACATATTATATATGAAAACGATGTAGAATTTCACCACGAATACAAATAAAAGAATTTCGCAGCCCAATTCCTAAAGTTGTGAAATCTCATTTTCCTTCCATACTATTTAATTGTTTATTTTTATTTATTTATTATTAATACTTTTGAATTTTACAGGGTGTTACAAAGCTTTAATTCACGGATTTTCGAAAGGGGATTTCTTATTAAGCACTTAGGTTGGTATCTTAGGCTTTCTACTTTGAAGCTTTACAAAAAAAGCTACACCTCTTCAACACCTCATGCAGATTCATTCATAAAGCCATTTCATGGACACTAAAGGGTCTGAGCCTTTGCGATACCAACACATCGTTTACTATGAATTTTTTTAAAACAACAATCGACATCATGAGGGAAAATCATTAAACATTATGCAGGAGAATAACTCAAGAAATTTTAGTTATTGCATTTTACATAGAATAAGGCAAAGGAAGTTAGCATAAAGATCGAAGTAGTTTTTTCATGATTTCTATTCCCAAAGATGGAATTCTGAACTCCTTTTATAAATTCCTGAATCGAGATTTCAGGGTTTCTGTTATCTCCAGGAGTGGATCCCTAGCCTTACATCTGATGAACTCAAATATGGGTTTATTTCCCTCTATCTGTTAATAGGAATAGTTTCCTAAAACTTATGACACAAACAACCAAGTCTGAATCTTATATTTTTATCTCACATTTTCAAGAATGAGCTCTTAATGCTGAGTACCCTAATTTAAGTTTCAAACTCCTTATCCCTATTAAGAGAACGACCTTGAATCTCTTAATTCACGTTATAGAGACCCATGTGAACACATTGTTGGGGGTAAACTCATAAGGTTTCATAGCTTAAGGTTCAAACTAAAAAGCTACTATATGAGTAAACCTAATACCATTCTCTATATCATTATTTCACGTTATGATAAAACTAATGACAAAGTTCCCCTCGTGTTCGTTAAGTTACAGAAAGGCGACGCAGGAGTTGTAACAACCCAAATTCCAACATATCGAATTTTTTCAAAATTCTAATCTATCGAAACTAGTGTTGATTTGCTCTGGTATCCTGCAGAAAAGACAGAGATATAAAATATATCAGAGCTTAGAAAAACATCTCACAGCGGAATGGATAAAATATAATGTAATCAAAATATGGCCTTACCGTAGAAATAATACTGCCTAACCAGTAACTAAAGCTATCATGTCTCTTCCACAAATCTAACCTGCAAGTATGTTATGAGGAGGGGGTCAGAACATAAGTTCTGGTGACTGGATTTAAACTATACACTTTGGATAATACTACATATACCGTTCAGTTGCATTTTATTGTTTATTAGGTTACTTGGGTTATCAGCACTCAAGGCTTACACACACATCGTACCCATCTACTTCCCAGTTGATTAACCTAATACACTATGTATGTAGCTACCCCCATCCCAATATTGAGGTACACCTCATGGTACCCCATTCGCATGGTCTCCACCGTAATGCTACAGAAATGTATGCAGTCCCTTATCCAACGCCGGAGTGACGTGGCAATCTCTATATAACAATGTTACATTCCGCATATATCTGTCATTACTATGCTACGTAAGCGTATGGACTGCCACCTTCGATCGAATCAGATTCCATAGAGTAATGCCCTCAAGTCTACGATTTGCCACCCAGAGCAGACATGCGTGTATCTGGACTTTCCCACGTACGTATCGTAAATCGTATTCGATGCCTTAACCGCACATAACCTCTAATGTGCACCGAGTTCCGTGATAGCGCTATACAAGAAACACAGAACTCGGTCGGGAGCTTATCGTTGCTTGATTTCATTGTTACAATAACACATTCTACTTAATATGTAATTAAGTATATTTTAATTCACATGTTTTCTGTTTAACATGTCACTCATTATTTATGATTAAATATAACTTATTTCATTTCATAAGTTTGCCTCATTCTTTCTTATTTAATCATAATTCCATCTTGTACTTCCTCTACCAGTTATCGTTGTTTACTTATTAACTTAGTTATCTTAACTAAGGTTTACTAATAAGTTTCTCTTCCCATACATATAACTTATGTTATCCTCATCTGTAGTTTTCATCTTCTCGGTCTTACAAATAACTTAATTTACAATTAAGTACAACTTACCTCATTACATACATTATTCCATTTTCTTTATCGTTTATTATTACCTAAGTTATAATTTCAACTAGTCCCTAGGACAAGCCTACCTATTATATAACATTCTCATTAATGTAACTTATATAATATGTTATGGTCATTCCCCGTTCATTCCAATCCTTTGTAACTTTCATTTAATTCCATTCATTTCCATTAATTACAATTAATTCCATTTATTTCTATCCTTTTATATTCATATATTTATATATATGTTTATGTACTAGACCTCTTGCATTAAGCCTACCACTTGTGGATGCTGGATTTTTCGGGCGGTTCTAGGCAGACTTCTTCCACAAGTTGATTTAACCTCATGCCTTAACACCGTTACATGTTTATTTACGCACTAGACCCTTACATTAAATTAACAACTTGTCGACGCTGGATTTGTTGGGCTGTTCAGGGCAGACTTCTACCACAAGTTGAATTTAACCTCGTGTCTAAGTGCAGTTGCAGTTTTCTATTTACTGTAAATTTAGGCATGTTCATTCTTTCAAGCTTTACTGTAATCTATACTTTACATGTCATATTTAATTTCACTTTATGTCCATTTCTAATTGCCATGTTGCATGTTTTTCCTAACATGTAATTAACTTCATTTTTAAAATGACAACAAGTAACCATAAAATCATGTAATTATTCATTTCTAATAATATAACATGTAACTATCACAATTCTGCAGTCAAAGGTTCAAGTATAATATGTCACAGGTTAACGATTAAGCGTTCAATTACAAAATATATCACGAATTATCATGTAATTAAAACTTACATGTATAGAACAATAATTGTTTCAATATTTTTAACAAGTTTACATTTCCATATTTCAGCTTTTTAATCATTTTAACATATAATCATATCAAATTAACTTTTCTAACAGATTTACATTGCATGCTAACGGGGAATGTCAAACGATAACATACCATTATCAAAAATGATATAACTTAAATCCACTCACATTGATATGCCGATCTAAAAGAGAATCTCTTTTGATTGGTTGCGAATGGAGAGTCATGAGATTGTATTGTCATTGCAGTTGAAAACGCCTTATTTTCTGAATTTGTCATTGTTGACGATAAATTTTCTTTTTAATCTTCATTTAGATAGCACTCCAGTATTATAATTAATAATTTTATTCAGAAATTATATGGAGCAAGAAGAAGGGAGTGAAGAAACAACAAATGAGAATGGAGAGCTATAGGGTCCTTTATATATAAATCTCAAATTGACACTGACTGTCTATTTTCCCTGATGAAATCTATTTACTCCACGTTATAAGGCCAATAGAAGTTGCCAAGTCAACAATAATTTTGAGTTGAACCAATAGAATAAAGTCAACAAGGCATGCATTGTCATTTCCTACCTATTAAATGTGCCAATTAGGCACCACATTAATTTTCTAACGTTATGCGCATTAATTCCTTTTTCATCTTTATTTATTATGTGCATACATTCCTCATATATTTCTAAGTATATGCACATATGTTCCCTTTTAATTCATTATATCTATTCCTGGTTTGGCTCTTTTTAAATAGATTATGCAATTATTTTCCTTTTTCTATATATTTGCATGCACATTTTGTATGTATGTATATAACCTTATAAATTGTTCCTTGTTTAATTTTTCTCTTTCCGCTGATACTTATTGTTTACCTTCTATTGCCTATCATTAATTCTTTTACTTTTGAATTTCGAATGTTATGTGTATATAATTATACACGTCTTCCTTATTATTTTACATGTCTTATCTTTTTATTTAATGCAATCATTTTACCATGTTTTTTTCCTTATTTCAGTCAATCCATTACATTAGTTTAGCGCATGTATTATCTTCCCATCGATTTTGAATTGATTTGAATTTTATTCATATATAAGGTCCTTATATGTATACAAAACTTATAATGATCATTTTATGTGTGTGTGTATATATATATGCGTACAACTTATATTTCGTTTTCAAAATTCAAACGATGTTGTACCGTTATTTAATTTTTGTCATATTTCTTTGATTGCAGATTCATTTTGAATTTTTATCTTGTATATATATATATATATATATATATATCTATATATATATATAGACATATATACATATAGATACGTATACATTCTGGTATACATATATACATATATTTTTCTACACTTCCTTATATGTATATTTTTCTTTTATGTACGTTTATACATATTTTCTCTTTAGAACATGTGTTATTTCAACCGTTATCTTAAAACAAAGATATGACGCCAGCTAGGATTGAACTTTGTGCCTCTTGTATGCAAACCACATGTTCTGACCAACTGGACTACTAAGGCTATTGTTAACAAGGCTTAGAACAATGGTAGTTATTGTTCTCTTCTTATTCATCTTTTTCTTGTTTGTTACAATGTTTCATTTAAACCATTGCATGAATCTTTTTCTTTTATTTCTCATTTATTATTAATGCATAATATTTGTAAATCAGTGCATGCAACCAATCCTTTCTTTCTTTAAATGCACGCGTCACATTTTTATTTGCATTAATCTTTTCTTCTTTTAAATGTTTATGTCAATGCCTATATACACATATGCATTATTTAATTATTACAAAATGCGGGGTGTTACATTCTCCCACCCTTAGGAAATTTCGTCCTCGAAAATTAATGGGGTAAATATCAATTAACCCCTCGTATAATATACATTCATCATGTGTGCATCTAATTTTTGTAAACATTGTGCACTTGTGGAAAGTGAAATACAACATAATAATACATGTATGCTTAAGCAGTACCTCCTATGTGTGCAAGTTTTTCAAAAATCCTTTTAAAATATGATGCTCACATCCTAAATATACTGGCAGTTCTACATGAATGCAATATTTTGAAGATCAAAAATACTTTTTCATCCAAATTTTCCCACAATCTTACTGAGGAAGAGCGTACTTCATCCAATTTTTGCATCCAAAACCCTACCAAGCAATGTTATTTTTCGAATATCAGAAAAATCTAATTTTCTAAATTTTATTTCTTATGTTACAAAAAGGTGGAAAACGGAAAACTTCACATCTTCCGTTTTTCTTTTATGTACCTTTTTCCAACCGTACTTGTATTTTATGCAACTATCTATAAAGATTCCCCTATTTTCCTATCCAAGCACAACCCCCGTAAGAAAATTTTCTTTGTTACAACTTTTCTTTTTCGTCTTATCACAACACCAAAATGACCAATTTGAAACGGCAATAAAATGTTGCTAAAAATTTTAGAAACACTTTTAGGTGTTGCAGATTCGTATGTTGCTGATTTTTGAAACACCAATTTCATGTTTTAGATTGATGAACTGAAACACATAGCAGGTGTTTCAGTTTGATAATCTGCAACACTCGATGAGTGTTTCAAGTCTAAAATTTGCAAAACCCTGTGAGTGTTTCAAGTCTATAATCTGCAACGCTAGATGAATGTTTCAAGTTCATAATTTGCAACACTCAATGAGTGCTTCAAGTTCATAATCGCAACACTCAATGAGTGTTTCAAATTCATAATCTGGAACACCTATTGAACATTTCAAATTGATCACCTGCAATACTCAAAAATGCTTGTTTAAATTGATCTGTCATGGGTTTCAAAATATGAAAATTATTTTAAAATATACAATGACACTTTCACTAACATAAATAGATTCAACCATTCTTCAAATTAAAAGATAAAAAAAATCTGAAAAAAATTCCACAAGCCAGTTTACCATGAATAAATTAGTATACAACAAAGATAAATCATATTTTCAAAGGAACAAAAACATACAAACATAACGCAGTAATTCAAGCTACACAAATATAAGGTTGACAATATAATAAAATAATAGATAAAGATAACCATACTTGCTCTTAAGCACTTTCTACGCTTTCCTATTCATCATATTGACTTCTGAATTCCATATCTACACAAAAAACGATTTGAAAAATATTAGAATTTAATGCTGCTATTTTTCAATTTAGTTAATACAACAGTGTGAAGTCGATGCTAATACAGCCACCCAAAATGCTTATCATGCACATATCGACGCTACTTTATGTTTTAATCAAGATACAAGTTGGGAAAATATGTATTGATCCGCAATTATTTCTTGACATGATTTCATTCATCTTAAAAGTCATAAATAATAAAATCTGTGATATTAGCAATCATACCTCTTCAAGTAACATTGTTCCCTCAATCTTTAGCTTGTCTTTGAAATTTCTATATGCATGACTGTATACGATAGAAGAGCAATAAATACCGATGGAGATCGAACTGAAAAGGCATATGATATATTACTAAAATTATATGTATCATGGTGTGGCATTTGAAGCAGATAATAAGCATAGTACTAAATAAATATGGAAAAGTTGCTGATAAAAAAGAAAGACAGACATTAGGCTAGCAAAGCCATTTTATATCAAGCCGCTGATGAACATTAGGAGATTTGACCTTAAAAGCTGAACCACCATTAACAACCTATGAGTCTAAATCTTCCATTACAACCACAGGAATAGATTTAAGGATATCAATACAAGAATGAAGTAGTGGCGCATTAAAATAGGAAAAAAAGGCAAGCTATATCATGCCTAAATCTATAAGACCCAGGTGGCTCTCTGCAATATTAAGATTGCCTTCCTCGCCACTTGAAATGCTAAAACTAGCATTTAAATATTATATTTATGAAATGCAAATTATAAAGCATATCTTTGAATTTCAAATTAACAGTGCCCATAATGCTTGGATAGGGATGCTTAAAAAATATATTACCTTAGCGCTTCTTGAACCATTTTGTAGCAGTTTAACGAGAGCGTTAGCTCCAAGACAATTACTTGTTTACATATTGCTTGTTTTTGACATCTTTGAAGAAGATTTCCAACCTTAATTTAGCCTTTATTGTCATGTGTTGCATTTAAATGCAACTACAGGAATATTAATGTGATCGTCAGAACAAATAACAAACTAAATTAACCCAAAAAGATACGAACCAAATATATCATCAATAGTCCGACAGGAGTAAAAACAAACCTGTTTTGAGACTGCAACTTCATGGAGAACCTTTTACGACTGAAAACATATGGATAATTCAGTACAAATATTTTCATAATAATAGAATCAAAAGAACCAACATATAAGTCCTACAAATGAAACAAAATTATAAATGTAATCTTTTATATATATAAGCAACTAGTACTTATGTAAGGGATATTTTGAAGCTATCAATTATCAGTACATTACTTCAGTTGAAAACAAATCAAGTAAAGACAAAAATAAAAATAAATTAATCATAATAGCGCTCTGGTACCTGGTACTAATTAACTCTTATTTCACTGCTTATAGTTTTAGCGTCCAAATGAAGTAACGTGGAACCAACTTCACCGTGTATATCCTTGCAAGTTTGCCATTTGTATGGCCCAACCTGTACAGTCAAAAGATGTTGACATAAAATGTAGTGGCCCGCAAATCCGTACTATTTGAGTCGACTAATAACACCACACGTCCAACCCAAATTGCATAGAAATACGAATCATTATTAGAAAGAAGATAGAGGATGAGAAATAGAAAGAAAGAAATATTAGAATAGAAGAAAACGAAGATTACAGACTCACAGCGGAAACGAATAAAATATATTATATAACATAACTTTTGAAATACAAATCAGTAACTTTATATACACACCATTGTCAGAGCACAACAGTTATTCCTGGAACAGTTATAAACACCTGTTTCCAGATACAAACATGGATCACAGCGGAATATACGATAGTCTATAGCTAACTGGTGAAGCCTCCTGCTTCCAGATCTTCTAAGTGAATCTGTAAAATCCCGACTACTCGACTGCCCATACAGATTTGGGCACCCAAGAGTTTAGGAAAAACAAACAAAAATAAACTCTGGGTCAGTCATGGGACTGGTGTGAGTAAACTCCATCCATTTGTTTAACTTCCAAAATCTTTTCGAAAGAAAAGATAATAGTAAGACCAGCCCACACATAAACATGGTCGGTTTTTACCTTACTATAACCCAAAACACTTTGATACAAAAATCCAGTGATATTATAATAATGTCTACATCAAATAAATAGAATCTAGTGGAACGCTTGCATCTCACGCTCCACATACATATTATAAAATCAAAAACCGCATGGCGCTTATTGGAGATTTGATTTCCAACATGACAAGGTATGGAACCACCTTCCGCTAGTGTATCTCTAGAGAGGAATACACTGGTTTCAACAAGAACATCTTGCAACCCGGCCCACACATGACGGACCACTCATTTCGCTTGAGTGTATCGAATGTATATCACCAACGGTTGGGATCAGCAACCGTCTCCCGACTGGGACAACATCGAATAGAATAAGAAATTAAATGAACCCCTAGATAGGTGATTATACATCCTAATGGGAGCGACCCACATAGCCATGCTGCCTGCCCGATTTTTGTCATTTCCCGGTTGTTGAGGCCTGAGGCTACGATTACTTATCATTTTCTGATAGCACAATCACTTTGAATGCCACATCGCTAGATCCGTTAATCACTAATTGATTTGCACAAATATTCTGGATATTATGCTAAAGGAATAAATCCGTTGCAACCATATATATTTATACAGACCAACTCATTAGATCATTGGAAATACTTTGTCAGACATTTGTCCATTTACGTTCGTTCTGG
This sequence comes from Allium sativum, assembly GCA_030737875.1. NCBI lineage: Eukaryota > Viridiplantae > Streptophyta > Magnoliopsida > Asparagales > Amaryllidaceae > Allium > Allium sativum. The sequence continues at coordinate 623,885,553 of CM060910.1, forward strand.
GATTGAATGAAACCGAAGGCACAATTTCTATTTATAGAAAAAGCCCTTGCACTTTACTCCGTCTTCGATTATCTTCATAGAATCTGATCCGCAACGCTACTGCCAATACAGAGTGGTTCACGGATAATAATCCAACCGGTCTGTCCATATTGTCAACGATGGTCAAAACTTTGATAGTCTGTGATTTAACTATCGAATAAAAACAAGTGTTCATCCAACATATCAAACAAATCACTGGGCTCTTTAATTAATATTTCATTAATTAAATCTCTTCTCCATTTCCCTATCAATATTTGTTAACCAAATATTTTCAATAATCCTCTTGGCCTTTTTTGCCAATTAGAAAACGTTTCCAAATATCAACTTCTTTTATTTCCTATATATTAGAAAATATCTCTATCTGCAATTGAAAACAATTTCAATCACTTATCTCTATCCCGACAATTTTAATTATACTCAGGAAATAATTACTTTTATATTTCCAAAATTACATCACTTGAGTTAAAACGAATGTTGTATACAACATCGTTACAAACAACCCAAAATATTATATTCGACTAAACTATTATTCAACACTTCTCTTCGAGGCTGCATCTTGCTATCTATCAATTAAAAATGAAATCAATCAAGTTGGGGTAAAATTACCTCTCAGACCTTAACTGAAAATATCCTCAACTTCAAAACGGCAAAACCACTAACCTCGAATAAACACATTATAAAACCCAACTATTCATTTTTAAAACATGTATATAGTTCGCTTTCTATTTCCAATTTATAGATTTCCCTTTTTGTTTACAAAATTCTATTTTTGATTTCGTTACCTTATCGAACTCTACATATATCGATATATAGATTTCTAACTATCAAAATTTCTTAAAAATATTCTAACTCCTTAAATTTCCGGAAAATTTCGCCATAACCTCCCCTGCACCGGGAGCTTCGGGATATTTCAAAAAGCCTCCCATGGCCCTCACCAATCCAAAAGAAAAAGGAAAAGCCAAGCGGCTCGCCGATACGGCGCATAAAACCTCATATATGAATTTAAACATGTACCTTTTTGTCGGGCACATAAATTAATATCTTCATATACTTCATCCCATACCTGTCTAACACATGCTCACCTGTTTCAATTCAACTCAATCTGGTCATTTTAACTCAACTCACTAGTTAATCCTCTTATTAGCTTCTTTGGCCTATTTTACTTTATATTTGAAAATAGCATGTTCAAATCTCTTTTATCTTGCTTATAAATTAATTTAATTCCATTCCCAACTCAAATTCCATATTCGATTCCGAATATATATATCCACCAGTTCAATTTACTTAACCAAAACCCAAATTCGATTCAAAATCTCATTTAACTAAATATACTCCAGATTAGTTAGTTATATCCAGTAGTTAAAAATCTGATTTTTGTCTCAAAAATCATTTCACTTACTCCACTAGAGTTCATATTTATTTTAGATCTCTAGTCTGGATTTTTCTAATGGAAATTCGGATTTTATTTATAAAAAAATTCTTTTATTTATTTATTTAAATAAACCGTTATGGTTTTAAAATGGTTCTGGCGTTGTTTTTCTGAAAATTTGATTTTGACATAACTCAAAATCTATTCGACGAAATCTAGATTTTTCTCCTCCATTAGAAAACTATTATTAAATCGGTCCTGATGTTTCTTGTTTCAAAGAATTCCGACTTCAATTGAGTTCTGTATACTCGATTGAAGTTCGAAACGACAATTTTCGAACTGCAGCGCTGCGGCGAGTTAGTTTTAATTATATTTATAAATATAAACGTTAAACTTTGTTTAAAATGAATTCAACTCCACTCAAACTCCATTTTCACTTTTATTTGAATTCTATATTCAAATTCCAATTTCACTTCTATTTGAATTCTATATTCAAATTCCATAATTTAAATTCCATTTAAATTATATATTTAAATCTCATAGTTTAAATTTCCATTCGAATGCTATATTCAAATTCTACCATTTAAATTCCATTTGAATTCCCTTTGAATTCTACATTCAATCCTCTATTTAATTCTCTTTGAATTCAATTTCCATATTTTTTCTATTTGAATTTCAAATATTCAAACTCCGAATCAATTCTATTTGAAATTTCAAATATTCAAACTCCTTTTTAATTCTATTCTTCAAATTCTATTTAAATCCTCTTATTCAAATTCTATTTCAAATTCCCTTCTTCAAATTCTATTTACATTCCTATATTCAAATTTTATATTTGAATTTCCTTTAAAATTTCTACATTCAACATCTGTTTAAATTTCTATATTCCAAATTCTAGATTTGAATTCTCTTTGGATTTCTATATTAAATTTCTATATTAAAAACCCATTTGAATCTCTATATTCAAATTCTATATTTAAACTCCGTTTGAATACCTATATTCAAATACTATATTTTTAATTTCATTTGAACTTCCTTTTTTTAAATCCATTTGAATTCCTTTGAATTCAAATTCTATTTCAAATCTCCATTTGAATTCAAATTCTATTTTCAAAACTTCATTCAAATTTCTATATTCAAATCTATTTTCAAAACTTCATTTGAATTTCTATATTCAAATCCATTTTCAAAACTTCATTTGAATTTCTATATTCAAATTCCAATTTACTTTCGATATTCAAATCCTATATTGAATTCCTTTATATTTTCTATATTCATTCTGTAAACAAGTCTTGATTTCAATTCCTTTTGAAATCGATATTTCTACTTTTGGAAATTAGATTTCCCTTTTTAATTTCACACTCGTATTTTCATTTCAGAATTATCCAATGATAATTCTTTTTTTACTTCATTTATGAACTGCGTTTATAAAAGAACTATTTATAAACTTCTTTTATAAAAGAACTATTTGTTTATTTTTCAAACAAGTTTATTTTTCAAATCTATTTAAAAATCCAAATTCTATTTTTCAAAAATAGATTTCCCCTTTAAATCTCAAATACCCTTTCCACGATATTTTAAATAAATTAACACTTAGCCCAATGATATTTAAAACAATCTAATCATCCAATTTTCAATCATTTGATTTCTAACATGTCATATCTGAATATATGAAATCAAGCAAACAAACAAACAGATAATATTTTTTTTGAGGAATCCAGTTGGATTCCTCCAACCTGTTTTCCTGCATCCACAGACGTTAGTCAACATAGTAATACCCATCCTGCTTCGTGGCAGGATATCGCGGTATAAAAGGGGATCCACTTATATAAGTGGGCGTAGGGTCATCCGCTAATGATACTGCGGGCATCCGCTAATAATACTGCGGGAATCCAACCAATCACCAAACCAATATGTATATATATATATATATAGTCACCCCAAATAACTACTATATTTTAAACAACCAGAAAGCATTCAAACAAGCAACAACCAATTATTTTAACTGATAAAAATAATTATAAATAAAAGGTGAGTGAGATTTACTCACCGTGATTTCATTTGCCAATTATCCTAATTAACCTTATATCATTGCGTCTACGAGTCCCCTCGAGTCAGCTTGAAAGAATAAATTTTGCACCTATGATTAAATTGATTTTTAATTATCGATTAAACACTTACTAATTTAACCAACTACTAAGATGAATAAATAAATTATTCTAATTATTCCAATTTCAAATTAAACAAGGTTTTAATTCTACCTTAAATGGTTTCCTTTTTCTTTCCACTTCAAACCAGATTTTACCATGTCCATCATCTCCTCTGTCAAACTCAACAGACACCCCATTGATCATCACAGCTCGCGACCTCAACCTGTATTCGCACCCGGGTGGAAGCTAACAACAGACAACGTCACCACCTGCCGTCCCACTAGCGAACCCGTTCAACCATCGGTACCCTAAACCCACTGTCACTGTACTCGACATCCACAACAGCCACAAACCATTTCCGCAACACTATTGCTAATCCCACAACCCCATCGCGACCTCGCCTTCTAACCTCGACCCAAAAGCGAACCCTACTTCTTGAATGTCGCCTCGCACCCCTCCTAGTTAACGGCCTCCCCTGACATCGTCACACCCCCTCTCAAGGTTGACGCCCCCTTCCAGCAACCGTACCATCAACGAACCCTAAATTGAACTCCAATCGCGATGCTTGCTCCACCAGTTTGCTCGAGCTCGAGCTGGGTCTGCGCAATGGAATCGCGATTGTTGGAATTTATTAAAAGCAGCTGATGCTTTTGATTCGTATATATTTTTTTCCAGTGGAATAATTTCCGATTTGTTCTCGTGAAATAGAAATGGTAGAAGAGGAATAAAAAGGCAAAAAGGATTTAACAGATTGGTTTTAGAAAATGAGGAACGAAGGCCGAATATAAATAGATGTGCGAAGGAACCAATTGTACACGACCATTAAATCACTGTTGGTTTGCCATTGAAGGAAGACGCAGATTTTACAGCTCGGGAAAACTTAAGTCTGGGTGATGGAACAATTCTGGTCGGCCTAAGTAAAGAGCATGTCCTTTAAAGAATTTAAAAAGATTTCAATTTCGATTTTAAATATAGTTTAATTTAGTTCGATTTGACTTAAAGAGATTTTTCCCTTTTAAAACAGATATTGATTTGATGTCGATCCTATCCACTGATCAAATAAATCGGGGTTCATAATTAAAAATCGGGAACCGCTATTTTTGCGTACCGACCGTCGTTATAATGTTATAACGCTATTTTGAATTCAACGAAATAGACTGTATAATTTAATTCAAACATATTTAAAAAAAATAACATATTAAATTGATATAATATGATTTAAATTCAAAACAAATAAATTCCTTAAAAATAAATTACTATTATTATCGTTCAAATTCAAATAAAATTCATATTAACCATTTGAATCACTTAGGATCCATTATAAATTCAAATTGAATTATTTCAGTTCTCGTATTTCAAAAATTAACTATATACGAAATAAATCATATATCGATCACCAATTGATAATTCAATATAAAAATTATCAATTCAAGATTTAAATGATATTAAATATTTAAAATAACTGTTTGAAAAATCCGGGTCGTTACATTCTTCCCCCCTTGAAATAATTTCGTCCTCGAAATTGCTAAGGTAGGAAAATTGGTACAAATCCATTTCTTTTTAAAATCTCACCTATGTTGAAACTCAACTCCTCATATTTCAACAAATTAGCTCCAACCAAAATTTTTTGTTTTCACACGTTTAATCTAAATGATTTTCACCTAATTCAAATTCCATTCAATCTTATTCAATTTGAATTTCATTAATTTATTTACCTCGATCCATTTAACTTGCTTAAGTTAAATTCCAATTCCAGAATCCAAATCCTAGGATTTTCATTTCAAATCCTTTTGAAATCACTTAAATATATACATATATTTATAATCTTTCCAAATTCAAAATATTTGAATTTTCCAACTAAATTCGTTTTCTTTCAAATCAATTTCCATCAAAATCTTTCTAAGGAAGCAATCCATCACTTAGGAACTCGAAAATGAACACCGATGAAGCTGCAGTCATCATCAGAATTATTTTCCAGCCACTGAAGTGAGTTCAGTGCTTTATCAATTTCAAAATCCATTCAAATATGATTTTTATTCAAACAGTCTTTTCAAAACAAAGTTATATCCTTTTAATATACTTCGAAAATATTTTCAAACTTCCCAGGATTTAAATTCCAATTTATGGTTTGAATCCAGTTTTAATTCGTCTCAATTGTATATTTCATTCATATACAAATTCTATTTGGTTCTATATAACCATTTCAATTTTATAATCTAATTTGATTATAATATTAACAACCAACTCATCCATATAATATAATAGTTCTAGATAATTATTCCTTTTATATCAAAATAGAAATTTGGGTAAAATTATTTCATTCACCCACTTTAAAACAATATCGTGTTCAATCTTCTGTTCAAGTGTTTAGAAATTCCTATCGACTTTGTGGCGTCCCACTATTCGATCAGAATTCATAAACCACTCAACAGACTAGCCAACACAATATAAAACAACTTTTATATCAACTAACAAATACATTCTCTCTTATATATACACAACTCATTCTAGGGTACTACTGACCCTATCTCTAATGAGCACATGCCACATAAGCCTAGGTATTCGCTCAACCTATGCTCTGATACCAACTGTAGTGGCCCGCAAATCCGTACTATTTGAGTCGACTAATAACACCACACGTCCAACCCAAATTGCACAGAAATACGAATCATTATTATAAAGAAGATAGTGGATGAGAAATAGAAAGAAAGAAATATTAGAATAGAAGAAAACGAAGATTACAGACTCACAGCGGAAACGAATAAAATATATTATATAACATAACTTTTGAAATACAAATCAGTAACTTTATATACACACCATTGTCAGAGTACAACAGTTATTCCTAGAACAGTTATAAACACCTGTTTCCAGATACAAACATGGATCACAGCGGAATATACGATAGTCTATAGCTAGTTGGTGAAGCCTCCTGCTTCCAGATCTTCTAAGTGAATCTGTAAAATCCCGACTACTCGACTGCCCGTATAGATTTGGGCACCCAAGAGTTTAGGAAAAACAAACAAAAATAAACTCTGGGTCAGTCATGGGACTGGTGTGAGTAAACTCCATCCATTTGTTTAACTTCCAAAATCTTTTCGAAAGAAAAGATAATAGTAAGACCAGCCCACACATAAACATGGACGGTTTTTACCTTACTATAACCCAAAACACTTTGATACAAAAATCCAGTGATATTATAATAATGTCTACATCAAATAAATAGAATCTAGTGGAACGTTTGCATCTCACGCTCCACATACATATTATAAAATCAAAAACCGCATGGCGCTTATTGGAGATTTGATTCCCAACTTGACAAGGTATGGAACCACCTTCCGCTAGTGTATCTCTAGAGAGGAATACACTGGGTTCAACAAGTACATCTTGCAACCCGGCCCACACATGACCGACCACTCATTTCGCTTGAGTGTATCGAATGTATATCACCAACGGCTGGGATCAGCAACCGTCTCCCGACTGGGATAGCATCGAATAGAATAAGAAATTAAATGAACCCCTAGATAGATGATTATACATCCTAATGGGAGCGACCCACATAGCCATGCTGCCTGCCCGATTTTTGTCATTTCCCGGTTGTTGAGGCCTGAGGCTACGATTACTTATCATTTTCTGATAGCACAATCACTTTGAATGCCACATCGCTAGATCCGTTAATCACTAATTGATTTGCAAAAATATTCTGGATATTATGCTAAAGGAATAAATCCGTTGCAACCATATATATTTATACAGACCAACTCATTAGATCATTGGAAATACTTTGTCAGACATTTGTCCATTTACATTCGTTCTGGGATTGAACGAAACCGAAGGCACAATTTCTATTTATAGAAAAAGCCCTTGCACTTTACTCCGTCTTCGATTATCTTCATAGAATCTAATCCGCAACGCTACTGCCAATACAGAGTGGTTCACGGATAATAATCCAACCGGTCTCTCCATATTGACAACGATGGTCAAAACTTCGATAGTATGTGATTTAACTATCGAATAAAAACAAGTGTTCATCCAACATATCAAACAAATCACTGGTCTCTTTAATTAATATTTCATTAATTAAATCTCTTCTCCATTTCCTGTAACAACCCGGAAATGCGAGCCAGTTTAAAATTTTTATTTTGGCAATTTTAGCGAATTTTGAAGATTTAAAATAGACTATTTTAAATAATATCGACAAGAAATTTATTTTGAATATAAATCGAACGTATATATTATACGCGTCGTCGTTAGAATATAAATATTTATATATAATTATAAATAGAATTGAAAATGGCGCGGTAGTTCAATAATTCGATTTCAAACTTCAAATGAACGTACTGGGTGCAAAACAATCCGGATTTTAGTGAAACCAAAAACATTAGAATCTAATTGATGATATCTTTCCAACGAATCCGAAAAATCAAAATTTCATAGCGGGGATAAAAAGATATGTCCAGTTGAAAATTCTGAATAGTCGCTATAGAATTCAGGCCCTTAAAAATGGAAATTTTGCAAACGACCTCGGATTTCGATGAAACCACTTTTGTTGGATCCGCGATGTCAAGTTATTGCTAGGTTTCAAATTTCATAATTTTTCGAATCAATATGTGAGCGTGGCAAAGGAAAACGTGTTTTGTCAATTTCGATCGACCAGAAAATGACCATTTTTCAAACGGTCTCAGAATTCGACGAAACTAGTTTTGTTAGGACCGTATCGTCGATACGATGCTAGAAATAATTTTTCTGGAATTTTTCGAGTCAGTATGTGGGCCCGGCAAATTAAAATGTACGTTCAAATCAAAATTTAAATGTTTTATATTTTAATTTGAAGAATAACTAACTGTAACAGTCGAATTGGCTTACGAAACATATCCCATTGTGTCCGGGATGGGTGTATTTAGCTAGAGGCGACAGTCGTTGGGGTTCGTTTGAAGTTCGTGGTGATAAACAAGTTAAATTTGAATTAAATAATAATATTATATATATATATACCACCTAGTCAAAACCCTATCCTTTCTCTACCCGTGGTCAAACCCAATTGTCAGTCGCTAGTTGATGAATTCAAGGGCCGATAAAACTCAGATTTTTGTCCTCATTTTTCACTTTATTCGTTCATCAATTTTCCAAGCTTTCAAAGGGGAAATTTAATAGCAACGTGAGCTCTTCACCTTAGTACGGTTAAGATCATCATTAGGGTTTCGTTATGGCCAGGATTTACCTTGAAATGGCTGGAGTGCACATCGGTTTTGCACGACGTCGGGGGGATCGAACGGCTCCGGGTTAGGGGCGTAGAGAGGCGCCACCTAGGGCGGCTTCGTGGTGTATTCTGATGAGGTTCCGACGCAGGGAGGTGATTGTTTTTGGGAGCCCTAAATTAGAGCGTATGGGTTTTGTTAGGTACAGTTTTCACGAAGAAGAAGATGGGGCCAAAGGGTTAGTGAAGGAGATTAGGGGTAAATCTGGAAATAATTATTTTAATTAATCCTTATTTAAATTATCCAATGTATATAATGCAATATCTCCTTCGTATGAGGACCAAATTGGACGATTCAAGTTGCGTGGGATTCGCATCGACGGACACTACCATTCAGAACCGTCTAGAACTAAAACAGAGCAAATCAGAATCTGGGGAAAATTCAAATCTGAACAGAACTGAAATTCAGAAATTGAAGCTGACGGAGTGGAAACCGAAAGTGAGAATTCTCTGACTTTAAATTTTCTGTTCAGTTATTTATTTCATAACTGCATATATGAACTGTTCCCCGTCGTCCACAGACCATGGACGACTTGTTTGATTGTATTCTGTGTGAAAATTGATCATGATGTGAAATGAATTATATATACTGAAAAGTGAAAATAATATATATATTGAAAGTGAAAATATCGAATATATTGAAAGTGAAAATATCGAATATATTGAAAGTGAAAATATCGAATATATTGAAAGTGAAAATATTGAATATATTGAAAGTGAAAATATCGTATATATTGAAAGTGAAAATATCGAATATATTGAAAGTGAAAATATAGAATATATTGAAAGTGAAAATATCGAATATATTGAAAGTGAAAATGTCGAATATATTGAAAGTGAAAATATCGAATATATTGAAAGTGAAAATATCGTATATATGAAATGTGAAAACGATATATATATATATATATATATATGAAATGTGAAAATGATGTATATATGAAATGAAAACGATATATATATATATGAAACGTGAAAATGATTTGATTGTTAAAAATATAATTTTTAACATATATATATACACTGTACAAAATTGTCATGTATATGAAATATTCGATTTTGATATAAAATAGAAAATGAATTCGAATCGAATTGAATAGAAAACGAATTCGAATTGAATTGAATAAAAAAACGAATTCGAATTGAATTGAATAGAAAACGAATTAGAATTCAATTGAATTGAAAGGAATTTGAATTGAATTGAAAACAAATCTGAATTGAATTGAATTCAATTGAAAACGAATTGAAATCGATTTGAATTGAAATCAAATCGAAGTGAATGTAAAAAGAATTTATAAAGGAAAATTCAATTTTGATTTGAATTTGAAATAAAGGTTGAAATTGTTTTTGAAACAAATTTGAAATGATTTATAAAATTCGTTTTAAAAGGAAATCGACGAAATATGTATTATATATATTATATATATAATATAATGGCCTGAATAGAACGCGCCGTGCTGCGGCAGTTCGTGAATTTCGACCATTTATTTCAAACGGACATTACGGGAGATCCGACCGTCGGGTTCTCCTGAAAACAGAACCGTTGGGTTCGTATCAAAAAGAGCTTTCTAACGAATATTAGAGATTTGAAATCTAATGGTTAGATTTGGAATTATGTCCAAATCAAATTTGGAAAAGGTCGCTGTAAGTGCAGTTCGATGACCGTTGATGGAAATCGACTGTATGGGCCTTGATAAAATTAATAAAAATATCGATAATTTGTGTAAAATCATAAGAAATGATTTGTGAAGAATTGGGATGAAAAACTCCATATTTGAAAAGATAAAAATATATTTTTATCGAAATGAACTAGTTATTAACTAGAAAAATAATCCAATGGTTATAAATAAATAAATTGGATTAGATTTGAATTGAAATTATCTTTGGATATTTTCGATATTGGATTCCGTGATTATATAGATATTGTGATGGGAATTTGGAAGATATCGATATCGTTATTCCCGATATGATATCTATTGGTTTCAGGATTTGATGTTGAATATAAGTCGATACTATCTTTATTCAAACCCTTCTATTTAATGTCAAATTGGATTGATTGATTGTTTGGATTGTGCTCGACCAGTTTATGAGCAGAATATGCTTTTACATTTAGCATTGGGTTGGGTTGAAAATATCTATGTGCTAACGCCTTGTGAAACACTTCACGATTTGACGATAAGGTGTTTAGCGATGTTGTGTCCATTTCAAATTTAATGAATGATTGTGAAATGATATTTTTCTTAATTGAAAAGGAATGTATTCCCGATTTTGGACAGGTAATGTTTTATAAAAATGTTTTATAAAACAGAAAGGATTTCGAGGCCCAAAACCCGATGATTTCTAAAATGATTTAGAAATGTATTATATGTTACATTGTGGTTCATCGCTTATTCGATTAGTTGCTATTGATGATGTATCTGTTTGGTGGCGGAGAATTTATTCTCTTGCTTAACACCCTTCTTTGAGACGTACGAGCTCAAAGGTTATGTGATTAATAGTGACTGATCATATGCGTGAATTACTGATGTGAAGTACTATATTTTGAAAGTACTTGTGATTATTACGTTGTGAAATGATTTTCCCTACTCCGGGTTATGAAATGATTTAGTGTGTGGCTAAAGATTCGGGTAACCCTGAGACTAAAAGTATGGATGAGAGGGCGGTGTATGCTCTCCATGTGTGGGAGGTGCATCGTCGGTGTAGCCTACTCCTATGTGGGGTAGGTGCACATTTATATATCGAGTTGCGAGGTGCGTACCCTTTGCCTTGTCGATGGGGAGCACGATATTTGGTTGCATACTTGTTTGTATGCATTGTTATGTTTTGGAATTCACATTTCCAAACGATTTGATTTGAGATCCCGAAGTGAAATCTACTTTGATATAGAAAGTTAGATATGTATTTCAAATGATTTGAAATAAGAAATCGGGAATAAAATCCAAAGGAATGATTTCTGTAAATTAAATTGGATTTGGAAAATCTAAGTGTAGTGATTAATCTAAGTGGGTAGATTGGGATATTGCATGTTGATTGATGCATAGTAGATCCATATATCTATATTGATTGTTGTTTATACACTGGTATTCATGGGGGTAAACCCGTTCCGCGTTAGCGGCGTGGTCCCGTGATATGCCATATTAGTAAATAAGTTAATTATAACTGTTAGAGTTTCTCACACCAGTCCCATGACTGACCTGTAGTTTGCTTTTCCCTTGCGAACTCGGGTACCCCTATTTTCCACACGGGCAGTCGAGTAGTTTTATTTTGCAGATGTATTGAGCAGGATTCTGGATTGAAGCTTTAAGCTGTGTCCAGGCATTTACAGTCTTCCGCTGTGTAGTTTATATTTCCGCTGTGCATTGTATTACATTTATTGTAAAATCATCTTCCGTTGTGTATTATTTTCTATATACTCTGATATTCTGTACTCTGATGTAACATTATTATGATGTTTATAGAAGTCTTCCGTTATTTGTTCTGATGTGTTGTATACCCAGAGTTAGCGTATGCGGAAATCGAATGGTCTTGGTCGATTTAGCGATCGATTAGGTCTGGGCGAAATCCGTGTCGTTACTGCTGGTATCAGAGCGAGGTTTCGATCCTCGGACCTGTGGGTTATGGGCCCCTCTCGAAGGCCTCCGCCCCTCTGACACTCGCCTCCTCCTCGTCGACCAAGCATCACCCAACGGAAATCCGAACCCGACATCTAGACGAACCAAATCGAACTCATCGGAACCACCATCAGGTCCCAGCATTCACCCGCCATTGCTGGCGTCGGGGAGGGAGTGCGGTCACCGTTGTCAAAGGGGAGGCGCAGGTGAACTTCTGGAATCGACAGTGGGTTCTTGGTTCAACGTGAAAAGAGAAGTGAGCTTATTTTTGTTTATTTAACTAGATCTATTGTGTAAATTCGATTGAATTTTATTTTCTGATTTTTAAATAAATATAACATAGAGTGGTATTAAAAATGAATTTTTTTTTATGAGATGCCATGTTTTAAATTCTGAAATAATATGGTTTTTAGAATAGAATAGTCAAGTTTTTTTTTTCGAATAGACAAGGTTAGATTTTTAACATTGTAAATGTTCGATTTTTAACACTGTAAATGTTCGATTTTTAACACTTTATAGGTATGATTTTTAACGAAATAAAAATTCGATTTTTATATATTGAATAGCATAGTAAAAATTTGATTTTTATATATTGAATAGCATAGTAAAAATTCGATTTTTATATATTGAATAGCATAGTAAAAATTCGATTTTTATATATTGAATAGCATAGTAAAAATTCGATTTTTATATATTAAATAGCATAGTAAAAATTCGATTTTCATATATTGAATAGCGAAGTAAAAATTCGATTTTTACATATGTAGAGAATATGGGCAACGAAGATGACAAAAAGGCGAGAACGATGAAGATTTCTATAAATGAAGTGCCGTGGAGTTAGGATAGCTATTGGTGAGAACTTATCACTCTTCAATTTCTTTTTCTAGTTATATATATATATATATATATATACTAGGATGCAGACAGTGTTTAGTAGCACCCGACACCTGTCATCCACAGACCACGGATGACTTGTTTGTTTAATTGTTTGGTTGTGTAGTTGGTTAGATTATTTGGTTTGAATTGAATTGTTTGGTGAAATGAAATTGATTTGATTGATGTGTGAATGGCGTGGGCCTTCACTAGACCGGGGATAAGGCTAGGCCTTGTCCCGTTTCATGTATCGTGTCGTTATGCCGCCGAAATTTTCTAAAAATAAGTTAGAAAATTAAAGATAACAATTTATTTAATAAATGAACTAGTTTTGAACTAGAATTATAATTCTATTTATTTTTAAATAAATAAATTGAATTTGAAAAAGGGTTTTAAAAATAACCAGAATTTCCAATGATTGCATTGGAGTGGATTTGAATCGAAATTGTCTTCGGAATATTTCGATGTTGGGATTCGTGATTATACAGATGTTGTTATGGAAATTTGAAAGATGTATATATTTATATCGTTATTTCCAATACGACATTTGTTAATCGTAGAATTTGATATTGAATATAAGCCGATATATTTTCTATTCAGAGCCTTGTATTAAATATCAAATGTGATTTGGGTTTGTCGTGAATGGTGTCTTCATTAACACTGTTCTTGAATCCAGTTGAGAAAAGATTGAATCTTTTTATTTAGATTTAATGAAGTGTACCAATTAAATAGTATTGAATTGATATTGATTTTTGGGTTTATCGTGAACAGTGTTTTAAATAACACTTGTTCTTTAACCCGATAATTAATGTGATGTGATTTTGGGTTTATCGTGAACCGTGTTTTAAATGACACTGATTCTTTAACCCCGTTAAAGATTAAAACTAAGTGGAATTTTAATGAATCTTTAATTAGATTGAAATAATCGAGAATGGAGTATCACCAGTTTTGCTCCAGGCGATAGTTAAATCTTTAATTAGATTTGAACGTGAAATGGTAATTGAATTTACCGATAACACCATGGTGTTAGATATGAAGTATTACCAGTTTTACTTCATGGGATGAATAGGTTGGGATTGGGAAATTAAAACAAATGGTTACTTCGGTAAGGTTCGTTAATCTCGACTAGTTGAATCGAAATTCAAAAGGAGATTAGAGAATAAATTCAAGGAATTTATCTTGGATAAAATTAATGGGAACCTTTCCCTATGAATGTGAAATTCAGAAACTAACTGTCGGTTAGCCAAGCAGAATGGTTTTCTGGATATTGATCTGATGTTGGTTTCGGCCTTCGGGGTTAATATTTGGGAAATTATTCTCTTGATTAATTTACGGTTAGGGACTGATGAATTGGAATGAGGCATATGTTGTGTTTGTGTAACACTTATTTAAAATATACGCGAGTTATTCGGAAAGACCGGGTTTATCCCATTCTGAATAACTGATACGACGATAAGTCGAAGATGAAGACGGTGGTTGAAGACCGGAAGTCTTCACGTCGCTTGGGTGATTACTGATGATCTTGATTGGGCTGTACACCCAAGAAGATGGAAACAGTTGGTGATCGTCCAGACGTACTTGGAGATCGATGGATATGCGGGGTACTAGGTGCCTCCGGTTTCGTTCAGACCCAGAACGGACTTGTAAATGGACTGTGTGTCTGACATTGGATTTTACCCTGTGTGATTGATCTCTATTAAATATATATCTGTTTGGCGGCGGAGAATTTATTCTCTTGCTTAACGCCCTTCTCTGAGACGTACGATCTCAGGGGTTATATACTGATGGATATCAAACTCATAGAGTGAATTGCCTGTGTGGCATGCCTAAGTGGCAAATGATCAAGGCTTCTGTTGAAAAGCAAAGTCTTGTGGTGATGATCAAAGCACAGCCTGTGTGGCACAACTTTGTGTAATGTGAATTCGTGAGCCTCGCACCCCGGTTGTGAACCAAAAATGGGAGACGGACCTCAGGGAGGGCATGTGTTTCTTTCTAGCTAGGGTGGTGTCAGTGACCTACCAGCCCTGACATTTATATACTTTTCACCTGTGTGGTTGTTTATGTTGCGAGGCGCCTCGGTTAGATCGGACGATCCGGGTCCGACGGAGCCATTCGTTGGCTCATTTACGCCCCAAAGGGCGGGCAAACGCAGTGTTCAGGCATTTTATTCCACATCGGTGGACCGGCCCTGACGATCCAAGGGCCCACCTGAGTCTGGGTCCTGAGGCTCGGGCTAGAGAGTCTCGAATCGGTTGAGGACTATCTTTTGCCTCGGTTCATAGATGGAAATCCAATTTCCAAATACGCGACATTTGCGGTTTTAATTGTAGAACTAGTATGGCGACATGATATATGGTACCCATGCCGTCTATGATTGATACTTATGATTTGAAGTTGTTTATACACTATGCACTTATAATAGTATCAAATGATTTGTTTTAAAACGTATCAAGCATTCTTTGGCTATTATAAGGGAAAACCCTATCCCCCGGCTTGCATTGCATTGTGTGATAGGACCTGGGTCTTATAACAGCTTCATTTTTCTTTATTTAGCATTGCGTTGTTTGTTTTGTGCACTGGTATTCTTGGGAGGAGACCCGTTCCGTGTTATACGGCGTGGTCCCTTGATTTCCCTAACTTTAAATAAAGATTAATAATTGTTTTAGTTCTCACACCAGTCCCATGACTGACCTGGAGTTTATTGTTTTAACCTAAACTCTTGGTGCCCTTATTTTGACATGGGCAGCTAGTAGTTTTGGTTTTGCAGATTTATATTCACAGGATCCTGGTTTACAGCTGGAACGATATCCGGAAAGCTTTGTATCCGTATATCTCTTCTAGTTGTGTAATGTATTATTTTCCGCTGCTATGTAATGTATTGTAATCTCTGATATTTTTCTGTGTAATATTCATTTATACTCTGTAAATTCTTGTAATCTGATGCATTGTTGTAATATACAATGAAATGTTCTTTTGTCTGCGTCCTGATGTGGCTTGTTCTCGACTCAATCCGCTCTTTCCCATCTCTTCGGAGACCGGGGAAGTTCGGGTTGTTTCATTTCCCCATCAATATTTGTTAACCAAATATTTTCAATAATCCTCTTGGCCTTTTTTGCCAATTGGAAAACGTTTCCAAATATCAACTTCTTTTATTTCCTATATATTAGAAAATATCTCTATCTGCAATTGAAAACAATTTCAATCACTTATCTCTATCCCGACTATTTTAATTATACTCAGGAAATAATTACTTTTATATTTCCAAAATTACATCACTTGAGTTAAAACGAATGTTGTATACAACATCGTTACAAACAACCCAAAATATTTTATTCGACTAAACTATTATTCAACACTTCTCTTCGAGGCTGCATCTTGCTATTTATCAATTAAAAATGAAATCAATCAAGTTGGGGTAAAATTACCTCTCAGACCTTAACTGAAAACATCCTTAACTTAAAAACGGCAAAACCACTAACCTCGAATAAACACATTATAAAACCCAACTATTCATTTTTAAAACATGTATATAGTTCGCTTTCTATTTCCAATTTATAGATTTCCCTTTTTGTTTACAAAATTCTATTTTTGATTTCGTTACCTTATCGAACTCTACATATATCGATATATAGATTTCTAACTATCAAAATTTCTTAAAAATATTCTAACTCCTTAAATTTCCGGAAAATTTCGCCATAACCTCCCCTGCACCGGGAGCTTTGGGATATTTCAAAAAGCCTCCCATGGCCCTCACCAATCCAAAAGAAAAAGGAAAAGCCAAGCGGCTTGCCGATATGGCGCATAAAACCTCATATATGAATTTAAACATGTACCTTTTTGTCGGGTACATAAATTAAAATCTTCATATACTTCATCCCATACCTGTCTAACACATGCTCACCTGTTTCAATTCAATTCAACTCAATCTGGTCATTTTAACTCAACTCACTAGTTAATCCTCTTATTAGCTTCTTTGGCCTATTTTACTTTATATTTGAAAATAGCATGTTCAGATCTCTTTTATCTTGCTTATAAATTAATTTAATTCCATTCCCAACTCAAATTCCATATTCGATTCCGAATATATATATCCACCAGTTCAATTTACTTAACCAAAACCCAAATTCGATTCAAAATCTCATTTAACTAAATATACTCCAGATTAGTTAGTTCTATCCAGTAGTTAAAAATCTGATTTTTGTCTCAAAAATCATTTCACTTACTCCACTGGAGTTCATATTTATTTTAGATCTCCAGTATGGATTTTTCTAATGGAAATTCGGATTTTATTTATAAAAAAATCCTTTTATTTGTTTATTTATTTAAATAAACCGTTATGGTTTTAAAATGGTTCTGGTGCTGTTTTTCTGAAAATTTGATTTTGACATAACTCAAAATCTATTCGACGAAATCTAGATTTTTCTCCTCCATTAGAAAACTATTATTAAATCGGTCCTGACGTTTCTTGTTTCAAAGAATTCCGACTTCAATTGAGTTCTGTATACTCGATTGAAGTTCGAAACGACAATTTTCGAACTGCAGCGCTGCAGCGAGTTCGTTTTAATTATATTTATAAATATAAACGTTAAACTTCGTTTAAAATGAATTCAACTCCACTCAAACTCCATTTTCACTTTTATTTGAATTCTATATTCAAATTCCAATTTCACTTCTATTTGAATTCTATATTCAAATTCCATATTTTAAATTCCATTTAAATTATATATTTAAATCTCATAGTTTAAATTTCCATTCGAATGCTATATTCAAATTCTACCATTTAAATTCCATTTGAATTCCCTTTGAATTCTACATTCAATCCCCTATTTAATTCTCTTTGAATTCAGTTTCCATATTTATTCTATTTGAATTTCAAATATTCAAACTCCGATTCAATTCTATTTGAAATTTCAAATATTCAAACTCCTTTTTAATTCTATTCTTCAAATTCTATTTAAATCCTCTTATTTAAATTCTATTTCAAATTCCCTTCTTCAAATTTTATTTACATTCCTATATTCAAATTCTATATTTGAATTTCCTTTAAAATTTCTACATTCAACATCTGTTTAAATTTCTATATTCCAAATTCTAGATTTGAATTCTCTTTGGATTTCAATATTAAATTTCTATATTAAAATCCCATTTGAATCTCTATATTCAAATTCTATATTTAAACTCCGTTTGAATACCTATATTCAAATACTATATTTTTAATTTCATTTGAACTTCCTTTTTTTAAATCCATTTGAATTCCTTTGAATTCAAATTCTATTTCAAATCTCCATTTGAATTCAAATTCTATTTTCAAAACTTCATTCGAATTTCTATATTCAAATCTATTTTCAAAACTTCATTTGAATTTCTATATTCAAATCCATTTTCAAAACTTCATTTGAATTTCTATATTCAAATCTGTTTTCAAAATTTCTTTATTCAAATTCCAATTTACTTTCGATATTCAAATCCTATATTGAATTCCTTTATATTTTCTATATTCATTCTTTAAACAAGTCTTGATTTCAATTCCTTTTGAAATCGATATTTCTACTTTTGGAAATTAGATTTCCCTTTTTAATTTCACACTCGTATTTTCATTTCTGAATTATCCAATGATAATTCTTTTTTTACTTCATTTATGAACTGCGTTTATAAAAGAACTATTTATAAACTTCTTTTATAAAAGAACTATTTGTTTATTTTTCAAACAAGTTTATTTTTCAAATCTATTTAAAAATCCAAATTTTATTTTTCAAAAATAGAATTTCCCCTTTAAATCTCAAATACCCTTTCCACGATATTTTAAATAAATTAACACTTAGCCCAATGATATTTAAAACAATCAAATCATCCAATTTTCAATCATTTGATTTCTAACATGTCATATCTGAATATATGAAATCAAGCAAACAAACAAACAGATAATATTTTTTTTGAGGAATCCAGTTGGATTCCTCCAACCTGTTTTCCTGCATCCACAGACGTTAGTCAACATAGTAATACCCATCCTGCTTCGTGGCAGGATATCGCGGTATAAAAGGGGATCCACTTATATAAGTGGGCGTAGGGTCATCCGCTAATGATACTGCGGGCATCCGCTAATAATACTGCGGGAATCCAACCAATCACCAAACCAATATGTATATATATATATATATATATATATATATATATAGTCACCCCAAATAACTACTATATTTTAAACAACCAGAAAGTATTCAAACAAGCAACAACCAATTATTTTAACTGATAAAAATAATTATAAATAAAAGGTGAGTGAGATTTACTCACCGTGATTTCATTTGCCAATTATCCTAATTAACCTTATATCATTGCGTCCACGAGTCCCCTCGAGTCAGCTTGAAAGAATAAATTTTGCACCTATGATTAAATTGATTTTTAATTATCGATTAAACACTTATTAATTTAACCAACTACTAAGATGAATAAATAAACTATTCTAATTATTCCAATATCAAATTAAACAAGGTTTTAATTCTACCTTAAATGGTTTCCTTTTTCTTTCCACTTCAAACCAGATTTTACCATGTCCATCATCTCCTCTGTCAAACTCAACAGACACCCCATTAATCATCACAGCTCGCGGCCTCAACCTGTATTCGCTCCCGGGTGGAAGCCAACAACAGACAACGTCGCCACCTGCCGTCCCACTAGCGAACCCGTTCAACCATCGGTACCCTAAACTCACTGTCACTGTACTCGACATCCACAACAGCCACAAACCATTTCCGCAACACTATTGCTAATCCCACAACCCCATCGCGACCTCGCCTTCTAACCTCGACCCAAAAGCGAACCCTACTTCTTGAACGTCGCCTCGCACCCCTCCCAGTTAACGGCCTCCCCTGACATCGTCGCACCCCCCTCTCAAGGTTGACGCCCCCTTCCAGCAACCGTACCATCAACGAACCCTAAATCGAACTCCAATCGCGATGCTTGCTCCACCAGTTTGCTCGAGCTCTAGCTGGGTCTGCGCAATGGAATCGTGATTGTTGGAATTTATTAAAAGCAGCTGATGCTTTTGATTCGTATATATTTTTTTCCAGTGGAATAATTTCCGATTTGTTCTCGTGAAATAGAAATGGTAGAAGAGGAATAAAAAGGCAAAAAGGATTTAACAGATTAGTTTTAGAAAATGAGGAACGAAGGCCGAATATAAATAGATGTGCGAAGGAACCAATTGTACACGACCATTAAATCACTGTTGGTTTGCCATTGAAGGAAGACGCAGATTTTACAGCTCGAGAAAACTTAAGTCTGGGTGATGGAACAATTCTGGTCGGCCTAAGTACAGAGCATATCCTTTAAAGAGTTTAAAAAAATTTCGATTTCGATTTTAAATATAGTTTAATTTAGTTCTTAATTTAGTTCGATTTGACTTAAAGAGATTTTTCCTTTTTAAAACAGATATTGATTTGATGTCGATCCTATCCACTGATCAAATAAATCGGGGTTCATAATTAAAAATCGTGAACCGCTATTTTAGCGTACCGACCGTCGTTATAATGTTATAACGCTATTTTGAATTCAACGAAATAGACTTTATAATTTAATTCGAACATATTTAAAAAAAATAACATATTAAATTGATATAATATGATTTAAATTCAAAACAAATAAATTCCTTAAAAATAAATTACTATTATTATCGTTTAAATTCAAATAAAATTCATATTAACCATTTGAATCACTCAGAATCCATTATAAATTCAAATTGAATTATTTCAGTTCTCGTATTTCGAAAATTAACTATATACGAAATAAATCATATATCGATCACCAATTGATAATTCAATATAAAAATTATCAATCCAAGATTTAAATGATATTAAATATTTAAAATAACTGTTTGAAAAATCCGGGTCGTTACATAAAATATGGCAAAATATTGACAAGTCTTTGTTATTGTCATACTAAGTCGGATATTTGATCGATAACAATATGCGATGAATTACCTATTTCTGTTCATGAATAAGAGTATTCGCAGTTTATTATATGTCGGAGGATGCAAACAGTCTTAAGAGGATGCCTTTCACTTTAATGTCCAATGTGACTGCATATATAAGTTATAATCGAAAATGAAATTGGTTTCCTTTGGTTGTATATATTAATTTCATTTTCAATTATCAAGTTTCTCGTGGAATCCACGACTTGGCCTACACTGAACTCACTGCCTATCCAAAACCAATTAAAAAACAGAAACAGAGATTAAAAGAACGATACAGAACCATGTATACAACATCAAACCTACAAATATAAATATAAGAAACATGCTTGGCAATATACAAGCAGGAAGAAAACAACTTGTAAGATGTTTTATAACTTGGAAGTGTTTAACAATAAATGGTTCTTAAAATTACAAATAAGTCAACTAGGCAAAACAAAATTTGCCTACATCTTCCTACGGCTAAAATTTATCTAAAATTTTAACCTTTCTGTCCAAAAGTTGCTTAAAAGTTAAAGCCAATGCTGCTATCGAAGAAGGTGGTGTGATCGACGGGATTTTTAGAACACATAACACAATCAAGTAGCTTCAACAACTAATGGACAATATTATATATTTGCATCAATAATTAATATACATCCATGTGAAAAAGGTCAAAGCAATGAAGAGTTCACATTCGGAAAAGGACATAATTCATGCATAAAAGTGATGTGTACTCTTACGTGCTGCATTACAAATATGTAACGTTACAAAAGTCTACGTCTGAATTAATTGGTCATGATCTGACAGCCTCTTACTAGGAAATTAATTATATGACAGAGCTGAGTTTAAAAAGACTTACTAGGGCATCCTCGAGAAACTCGGTAATTGGTTGCCATATCCCACATGATTTACGGAGGGTAATATGACATACAAGAAAAGTTTATGCTGACGAGCGTTGTCCAATGTGACTGCATATATTAATTTCATTTCAATATTAGGGCATCCCCGAGAAACTCAGAAATTGGTTGCCTTTCCTAAACAGTCTTAGGAGGATGCTGGATTTTACCTACATAATTGAAAATGATAATTGAAAATCCCCTTTTACAATGGTGTGACGTCCAATGTAACTCACAATATATACATATACATATACATATACATATACATACATATATATATATATATATATATATATATATATATATATATATAGACACATACACACATATGTCAATGGCAAAGACAATACCTCGTATCATGTGTGTCATAGAAAACTTGAACTATTACCGACTCTGCAAAATTTCCAATTGGTTAGTGATTTATAACCATTTGACCGAAGTCAAATATTAGGGTAAAATGTGGAGTACACTACTTCACTATAACGACCTGAACTTCCTCGTGGAGGAAAGCACGGATTGCTTTAAGAACAACACACATCGGAATGCAAACAGAAGAACATTTCATTGTTTATTACAACAATTCCATCAGAATACAAGAATATACAGTATGAATAAATATTACACATTCGATAAATATCAGAGATTTAAATTACATTTAAATACATAGCAGCGGAAAAATAATACAACACACAACTGAAAGAAATACATGGATACAGAGCTTTCCGAGTATCGTTCCAGCTGTAAACCCGGGTCCGGTGAATATAAATCTAAAAACCAAAACTACTAGCTGCCCGTGTCGAAAATAAGGGCACCCAGAGTTTAGGTTAAAACAATAAACTCCAGGTCAGTCATGTGACTGGTGTGAGAACTAAAACAATTATTAATCTTTATTTTAAAGTTAGGTAAATAAAGGGACCATGTCATATAACACGGAACGGGTTTCCTCCCAAGAATACCAGTGCGTAAAACAAACAGCGCAATGCTAAATAAAGAAAAATGAAGCTATTTTAAGACACAGGTCCCATCACACAATGCAACTATAACACCCCACATCCGTTAAGGTCACTCACAAAGGGAATGCCTTAACTTCAATGGAGCATTATGGGTACTGGAACAGAAATACTACAAGATAGACATATATAAAACAACGGAAAGTAAAGTGGAAGTACTTCAAATCACTTGCTAAATATAATTGTTTACAATAAAAGCCCATCAACTTCCAATACCGAATTACATAGTTAAAATATCTGTCTTGCTCAAAAACAAAGAAGCATAAAATAAGTTGTAGTATTTCCCAATAAAGCAAAGCAAGCCATAGCCAAGAGAAATCCAAGCCGTACAAGAAAGAGCCTTGGAGCTTGGTAAGATCCGAACTAAGCTGTATTCCCACCCTGTGAACCTGGGGGGGGGGGGGGGTGGACGGAAGAAAAAGAGACGAAACAAAACGGGTCAGTCATAAAGACTGAGTAAGTCCTAGTGACTTTCAGCATAAAAACAGGTAAAGATAACATGGCATGAATAAACTGAAAGTAAACATAAGCATGATGACAAGATAAGCTACATGAAAGATAACTAAGAATAACCTCATATGATTATTGTCATGTATAACATTGCAAGGTTCCCATTCAAGATGAACTAAGTATAGTCTCGCAAGATTTCTATCAAGCATCGCAAGATTTCTCTACTTCACCATTAAAATGATATCTATTTGCTCTGCACCACCTAACTAGTGTCCCAACTAGTAATCTATATAAAATGATAAAATCATAACGTGATCCCAATCCCCGAAATTAAGGTTGCTTTCACGTGTACATCTATTATTTATTACCTAGATCTAATCCAGGGTTTCCTATCGAGCGATTCTTAGATTCAACCAGGATTTATGCCACCTAGGTCCAACCTAGGGATTATGCTACTAATTGAACGCTTCTTGGATTTAGGGTTTATGCCACCTAGGTCCAACCTAGGGATTATGCTACCTACGTGTATCATACGGCCTCCAATGATTGTAAATACCTATGCTGGTCCCACCATGGGGTGTATCAAGACCCATGGTGGCGGCCTCGACACAAAACTAGAAGACATAGGTTATACTACTGGTGCCCCCAGTGCCCTGGTTGTCTGCTCCGGAGTGTGTGCATGCCCGCACCCTGTTAGACCTGCACTTTGCACCCACCGCCGTCGTTTGACCGCTTACAATCAGCCCAGTAATCGTGCCCCACCCTGCCTAGTTTCAGGGTACCGTTGATACCTGATTTTGGGTTACTGCTGAAATGGGTCCCCGTTACTAGGGTTTCCTACTAGTTAAGTGTGTGGGCCTATATATACAGATATTACCCACCTTCCCGTGATGTACTTAACCCTCGCCGTCCATTACGTTAAATTGGTTAAGTGTTTCTCTTGTTTTACTTAACCCTACCACACATCATGTTATATTGGTTAAGTGTTGTTCCTTGTGTTACTTAACCCTACCGCAAGCCTTGTTATACTGGCTAAGTGTTCTCCCTTGTGTTAACTTAACCCCACCGCATGTCATGTCATATTGTTTAAGTGTATATTGACTTAGCCCACCTACTTATCATGTTGTGACGGTTAAGTGTTACCCTCTGTTGTTACTTAACCTTACCACGCATCACGTTATATTGGTTAAGTGCATGTTAACTTAACCCCATCCACCAGTCATATTATAATGGTTAAGTGTTACTCTCGTGTGTTTACTTAACCCTACCACACATCAGGTTATATCGATTGGGTGTTATCAACCTATTCAAGTTAGCCCAACCCATCCGCTAATCACGTTATAACGGTTAAGTGTTATTAGCTTAGCCACGTTACTAAACCCACCCACTCATATCATATTGGTTAAGTGTCATTAGTCTAGTCATATTACTTAACCCACACATTGGTCTGATCAACAGTTATGTTGGTAGAGCCTGCACTTAAAAGTTTTACATGTTCTTAACTCATACCAGTTAGGTCCACATTTATATGACAAATTTCCATGTCATCCCACCTAACCCTCTAACCATACCCACGTCTTATTATGGTTAGTATTCCTTAATTCATTCATTATGACGAACGAATCATGACCTCTCACATTAGACCGTGCATTTTGTGGCCACTGGATTTGCCAGGCGGTTCCGGGCAGATTTACACCACAAACTGGGTCTAACCTCGTGTCATAAACCGTTACGCCTACAATTTGGCCTTCAACCTCTCACATTAGACTGACACTTTGTGTCTACTGGATTTGCCGGGCGGTTCTGGGCAGATTTATACCACAAACTGAGTCTAACCTCGTGTCAAAGGTTCATTAATAATTGCATTCCACCCAAAACCCCAATATCAGTTCATGTGTTTAACATATATAAATGTTCATGATTCACGTTTGTACCCAAAACGTATTCCCAAATTATTATCATAATTTACTATAAGGTTATGCCAAGTTATAGCCTCCTATTTCCAATACATACCAACTACCCAAAACCCAACTTAGGCACGTTCATATTAAACTTTCTCCAAATCATAAATTATCATATATGTTTCTACTCCAAATTTTACATAATTAACATATGCCCAAGTTCTAGGTTACATGTCAGTTTTACATATGCCCAATTCATGCCAAATTTACATATGTTCAATTCATGCCGTTTTACATGTATGAAAATTTTATGCCAATTTACACATATACCAAGTTTTATACCGTTTTACATATGTCAAGATTCATGATCTACATGTTTACAAAGCTATGCTTAATTTACATAGATCCAGTTTTATACCCAAAATTACATGTTTAACATGTTTACACCAATTTACCCATAACGAGTTCTAGCCAAATTACATATATCAAGATCCATGTCAAACTATATATGCCAATCCCCATTCTTGCAATTACTATTACAATGACAATACCCAAATATTCAATTTCATGTTAATGGTAGTAATACCCAAATATCCAATTTTTATGTTATGCCATCAATTCCACCAAACGCATATATCCAATTAGGTATTAACCCAATATTTCCCTGCATTCAATCGTACGCAAATCGCGTTTTAAGCCTAGGTCCGAAATTGACCAAGGTTCATCAAAAGAAAATAAATAGGGGGAGGTAGAAGCTGCAATAAGAGCAAGATCAGAAAGGAAACAGCATAAATCATCATGATAGGCATAAAGATTACAACTTGATGATAACATCATTACGAATCAAGAAAACTGCTGAATAGATCATAAACTTGGCATGAGAATAAAGATAGACAAGTCTCAAATCTCAAGATTTAAGAAGCAACAGAAATAGATTGATATACTTACTTAAATCCAATTTCACTTCATCACATGCCCCTATTATATTTAAATATTTTAATCTGAAAATAACTAGAACTTACAGAGCATAGAAAATGAATTACGAACTGAATTTGTTGTAAAAATGTCGCGGCGTTGTTGATTTATTGTCTTGAATCATTGTAGAAGCCTTGTTCTTCGAATTAAATTTTGTATGAAAGCTTTGTCCCTAGAAATGATAGGAGTTTGAATGCTTAAGCTTTAATTTGGGGCGGCGGCCATGGTTCAAGAGGGAGTTCAGCAGCATGACGACTTTAGTATTATATTATTTGTGTTAATTTAGGAATAGACTTGAGTTGTATTTATAGAATTTTAATCTGATTTGAGCCGTCGATGAAGCTAGAGTGAATCCAGACCATCCATCTCAAGAGAAGCCAATCAGAAAGTGACATGTAAGCCCTAGTGACTCAGCTAAGCCTCAGAAATCGACCAGAACCCGATCAGGCCAGCCAGGGCCTGACCAAGCCAGTTTTCTGGCTTGGGCGCACTTGGCAGGTGCGCCAGTGCTAAAATTGTACTGGCTCCCGAAAACTCGGACTCCCAATTTTGTTCTGGCGCACTTCCCAAGTGCGCCAGTGCATTCTGACCCGTTTCTGGTTTTTCTGCCCAACTTCGTTCGTCCATATCTTCTTCATACGGTATCCGTTTTACGCAAACTCGGACTCTATTTCAAGCAGAATTCCGAGACGAACGCAATGGCATGACCCATTTCCCTTGATTCTTATTTTAAAAATTAATTATACCCTGATTTCTAGCTTCAACATGTTATTAAAATTCGGGTTGTTACATTCTCCCCTCCTTAAAGGATTTCGTCCCCGAAATCTTCAAGTTAAGAAGAATGTGTCCTACCATCCAATCATCCATCTACTCAATCATCAATCGTAGGCATCTATTGTCCTTAAGAGATTTCTAATGTTGTATGAACATATGCAGAAAGTGTGTGTATATGTTCCTTATCTAATGCAAATGATCAGGCCTGATTGATCTTCTTAATGCAAAATATGTTTAGTGCCATGAGTCCACATGTATGCAAATAGTCCTAGTCACACTAACACTATATGTGTGCACAAACATCCATCCATATGATAACATATTCAAATTCATCCATAAACAAGTATAAACACTCATGCATATGCAATATGAAAGGTGATTGAGCCGATCTAGTGCCTAATGTGTAAATGCATCCACGAGCAACCACTAGCAACCACTTGCAGCCACTTGCAACCATCAATCATAACATGTCTCAAACACATGTTTACACCCAATTGTTCCTACCTAAAGGTATAGTCGAATGATAGAAGCAAGTAAAAATTTGTGCCCATTAGGCAATGTCAGAACTGGAAGCCTACGTCACATAGATACTGGTTAGGAGAAGAACTCCCTAAGCACCAGCCCGAAGACCGAAATCAACATCAGGCTGACGCCCAAAGAATTACTCAACCCAACGGACACCCTCAAGCTCCAACATGTATTACTAACAGATGATCCCTATGGGGTTTTGCAACAGAAATAGGATTGAGAATAGGACCGAGAGGCTATACTTAAAAGATAATATACAAGTAAGCTCTACAGGAAAAGAGGGATCAAGGATATACTCTTAAAAAGAGATATGATGTGCATGTCTAGTCTTCAATCTTCTAAGTCGTATTTCCTTGAGCTTAACTCCATTATGCTTTGACCGTCTTTAGCTTCACAATTTCGCAGCTTCTTAATTCATATTTCCAAAATATGAGTTGGAACTCATTTCACTGTCGCCTCTCGTTCCACTTTCACTTATTCTTTTTCTCGTATACCCAGCTTAAACATAACTGCGTACTCATGGTTTCATGCAAGCTCTGCAAAATTCACTAGTGAATTCGCTTACTAGAAGGTATTCCACATAAATGAATTATCTTTTGAAAATAAAAAAAATGCCAACCATGTTGCCAAGTGTACTTACTAAGGTGATTTTCTATAACTCATGCATAAGCGAAATGAACCATCCGCCTTAGTGGCGAACACTACTCGAGCGGATTGATAAATGTATCAAGAGATTCTAGGTAACTAAGCATGGCAGAACCATAAGGGTTACACTAGACTTCGAGGGTATTACCGAGGCAAGTAAAGAGTCTAACTACCCTCTTTTCATACTCGAGAATAGTATCATTTCTGGACAACCACTCCATCTCTAGAAATAACCCATAGCCCAAAAAACATAAACGTTACTTCTAAACTTAACACTTAGCATAGACATTCTCAAATCCAAACAAGTCATGAATAAATGAGCCGATTCCCCAACAGGATTTGAGACAAAATTGGGACCCTCTACTACGCTAGTACTAAGGTGCAGAGACTCAACTATCGAAGCAGAAATAAAAAGGGATGCGATGTACAAAAACAAAATTCTAACGGGATGATAGAAAAGGAAAGCTAAACTTTTAATAGAAACGTTACCACCTCTTCTTAGGTACGCTAGTAGTGAGAGCATACAATTGCCCTCTCGACGATCTTGTCCTTTGCCCTTGTCCCTTAATACTTAACTACATGTCCCTTTTTACCATACTAAAGATACTCTTTCTTGTCGTGAGTTTTATTATTCTTCCACTTTGGCCTCTTCCCTTTCACCTTTTCCTCCTTCGTGGATTAAGCCATATCAACAAGTTTCTCATCCTTAGGCTTGTGTTCTTTATCCTCGTTCTTGCTATCCTTGTATAGCTTGTTGAAAAATTTCTCGAAAAGCTACCTCCATCGCACGACAACTCTACAAAGCTTGAAATAAGATTAGACGCAGATGGAATTACCGTGGCTATAGATGGAAGTTGGGTACTCCTTTGCCCTCCGACATACATTGTATGCCTACAAACTATGGTGGAAAAGAAAGAGAGAAGAGACTCAACGAGAGAATCAAAAGATAATGCATATGGCTTTGGGGAATATGCCTTTCGTAAAACAAAACTTTTCTTAGAAAAAGCTTCATTGTAAACGGTTTTTGAAAATAGTTTTCAGAAGGTTTTAAAAACTTTTGCCCAGTCCGGTAACCTTCTGCTCTGATACCAAATGTAACACCCCACATCCGTTAAGGTCACTCACAAAGGGAATGCCTTAACTTCAATGGAGCATTATGGGTACTGGAACAGAAATATTACAAGACAGGCATATATAAAACAACGGAAAGTAAAGTGGAAGTACTTCAAATCACTTGCTAAATATAATTGATTACAATAAAAGCCCATCAACTTCCAATACCCAATTACATAGTTAAAATATCTGTCTAGCTCAAAAATAAAGAAGCATAAAATAAGTTGTAGTATTCCCCAATAAAGCAAAGCAAGCCATAGCTAAGAGAAATCCAAGCTGTACAAGAAAGAGCCTTGGAGCTTGGTAAGATCCGAACTAAGCTGTATTCCCACCCTATGAACCTGGGGAGGGGGGAGGGACTGGAAGAAAAAGAGGCGAAACAAAACGGGTCAGTCATAAAGACAGAGTAAGTCCTAGTGACTTTCAGCATAAAAACAGGTAAAGATAACATGGCATGAATAAACTGAAAGTAAACATAAGCATGATGACAAGATAAGCTACAGGAAAGATAACTAAGAATAACCTCATATGATTTTTGTCATGTATAAAATTGCAAGGTTCCCATTCAAGATGAACTAAGTTTAGTCTCGCAAAATTTCTATCAAGCATCGCAAGATTTCTCTACTTCACCATTAAAATGATATCTATTTGCTCTGCACCACCTAACTAGTGTCCCAACTAGTAATCTATATAAAATGATAAAATCATAACGTGATCCCAATCCTCGAAATTAAGGTTGCTTTCACGTGTACATCTATTATTTATTACCTAGATCTAATCCAGGGTTTTCTATCGAGTGATTCTTTGATTCAACCAGGATTTATGCCACCTAGGTCCAACCTAGGGATTATGCTACTAATTGAACGCTTCTTGGATTTAGGGTTTATGCCACCTAGGTCCAACCTAGGGATTATGCTACCTATGTGTATCATACGACCCCCAATGATTGTAGATACCTATGTTGGTCCCACCATAGGGTGTATCAAGACCCATGGTGGCGGCCCCGACACAAAACTAGAAGACATAGGTTATACTACTGGTGTCCCCAGTGCCCTGGTTGTCTACTCCGGAGTGTGTGCACGCCCGCACCCCGTTAGATCTGCACTGTGCACCCACCGCCGTCGTTTGACCGCTCACAATCAGCCCAGTAATCGTGCCCCACCCTGCCTAGTTTCAGGGTACCGTTGATACCTGATTTTGGGTTACTGCAGAAATGGGTCCCCATTACTAGGGTTTCCTACTGGTTAAGTGTGTGGGCCTATATATACAGATATTACCCACCTTCCCGTGATGTACTTAACCCTCTCCGTCCATTATGTTAAATTGGTTAAGTGTTTCTCTTGTTTTACTTAACCCTACCACACATCATGTTATATTGGTTAAGTGTTGTTCCTTGTGTTACTTAACCCTACCGCAAGCCTTGTTATACTGGCTAAGTGTTCTCCCTTGTGTTAACTTAACCCCACCGCATGTCATGTCATATTGGTTAAGTGTATATTGACTTAGCCCACCTACTTATCATGTTGTGACGGTTAAGTGCTACCCTCTGTTGTTACTTAACCTTACCACGCATCACGTTATATTGGTTAAGTGCATGTTAACTTAACCCCATCCACCATTCATATTATAATGGTTAAGTGTTACTCTCGTGTGTTTACTTAACCCTACCATGCATCAGGTTATATCGATTGGGTGTTATCAACCTATTCAAGTTAGCCCAACCCATCCGCTAGACACGTTATAACGGTTAAGTGTTATTAGCTTAGCCACGTTACTTAACCCACCCACTCATATCATATTGGTTAAGTGTCATTAGTCTAGTCATATTACTTAACCCACACATTGGTCTGATCAACAGTTATGTTGGTTGAGCCTGCACTTATAAGTTTTACATGTTCTTAACTCATACCGGTTAGGTCCACATTTATATGACAAATTTCAATGTTATACCAACTAACCCTCTAACCATACCCACGTCTTATTATGGTTAGTATTTCTTAATTCATTCATTATGACGAACGAATCATGACCTCTCACATTAAACCGTGCATTTTGTGGCCACTGGATTTGCCGGGCGGTTCCGGGCAGATTTACACCACAAACTGGGTCTAACCTCGTGTCATAAACCGTTATGCCTACAATTTGGCCTTCGACCTCTCACATTAGACTGACACTTTGTGGCTACTGGATTTGCCGGGCGGTTCCGGGCAGATTTACACCACAAACTGAGTCTAACCTCGTGTCAAAGGTTCATTAATGGTCGCATTCCACCCAAAGCCCCAATATCAATTCATGTGTTTAACATATATACATGTTCATGATTCACGTTTTTGCCCAAAACGTATTCCCAAATTATTATCATAATTTACTATAATGTTATGCCAAGTTATAGCCTCCTATTTCCAATACATACCAACTACCCAAAACCCAACTTAGGCGCGTTCATATTAAACTTTCTCCGAATCATAAATTATCATATATATTTCTACTCCAAATTTTACATAATTAACATATGCCTAAGTTCTAGGTTACATGTCAGTTTTACATATGCCCAATTCATACCAAATTTACATATGTTCAATTCATGCCGTTTTACATGTATGCAAATTTTATGCCAATTTACACATATACCAAGTTTCATACCGTTTTACATATGTCAAGATTCATGATCTACATGTTTACAAAGCTATGCTTAATTTACATAGATCCAGTTTGATACCCAAAATAACATGTTTAACATGTTTACACCAATTTACCCATAACGAGTTCTAGCCAAATTACATATATCAAGATCCATGTCAAACTATATATGCCAATCCCCATTCTTGCAATTACTATTACAATACCCAAATATTCAATTTCATGTTAATGGTAGTAATACTCAAATATCCAATTTTTATGTTATACCATCAATTCCACCAAACGCATATATCCAATTAGGTATTAACCCAATATTTCCCCGCATTCAATCGTACGCAAATCGCGTTTTAGGCCTAGGTCCAAAATTGACCAAGGTTCATCAAAAGAAAATAAATAGGGGGAGGTAGAAGCTGCAATAAGAGCAAGATCAGAAAGGAAACAGCATAAATCATCATGATAGACATAAAGATTACAACGTGATGATAACATCATTACGAATCAAGAAAACTGCTGAATAGATCATAAACTTGGCATGAGAATAAAGATAGACAAGTCTCAAAACTCAAGATTTAAGAAGCAACAGAAAAAGATCGATAAACATACTTAAATCCAATTTCACTTCATCACATGCCCATATTATATTTAAATATTTTAATCTGAAAATAACTAGAACTTACAGAGCATGGCAAATGAATTACGAACTGAATTTGTTGTAAAAATGTCGCGGTGTTGTTGATTTATTGTCTTGAATCATTGTAGAAGCCTTGTTCTTCGAATTAAATTTTGTATGAAAGCTTTGTCCCTAGAATTGATTGGAGTTTGAATGCTTAAGCTTTAATTTAGGGCGGCGGCCATGGTTCAAGAGGGAGTTCAGCAGCATGACGACTTTAGTATTATATTATTTGTGTCAATTTAGGGTTAGACTTGAGTTGTATTTATAGAATTTTAATCTGATTTGAGCCGTTGATGAAGCTAGAGTGAATCCAGACCATCCATCTCAAGAGAAGCCAATCAGAAAGTGACATGTAAGCCCTAGTGACTCAGCCAAGCCTCAGAAATCGACCAGAACCCGATCAGGCCAGCCAGGGCCTGACCAAGCCAGTTCTCTGGCTTGGGCGCACTTGGCAGGTGCGCCAGTGCTAAAATTGTACTGGCGCACTTCCCAAGTGCGCCAGTGCAATTTTGTTCTGGCCCACTTCCCAAGTGCGCCAGTGCATTCTGACCCGTTTCTGGTTTTTCTGCCCAACTTCGTTCGTCCATATCTTCTTCATACGGTATCCGTTTTACGCAGACTCAAACTATATTTCAAGAAGAATTCCGAGACGAACGCAATGGCGTAACCCATTTCCCTTGATTCTTATTTTAAAAATTAATTATACCCTGATTTCTAGCTTCAACATGTTATTAAAATTCGGGTTGTTACAGCAACGCAAGCCTGAGGATACGGTTTTACCTTATAATAGCCAAAGAATGCTTGATACGTTCAAAAACAGATTATATTGATATTACTATAAGTGTATAGTGTCAAAACAATTTCAATCATAAGTATCAATCATAGACAACATAGCTACCATCTACTATGTCGCCATATTAGGCTCTACAAATAAAACTGAAATGTCACGTATTGGAAATTGGATTTCATCATGAGTCGAGGCAAGGGGCAAGCTCCTCTCCGTTCGAGACACTCTAGCAAATGTCTCAGGACCACACACAACGATCCTTGGAATCGGTTGGGCCGGTCCTCTCTTACTTTTGAGGATCGGCAATTCCTGAACACACGTTTCCCGGTCCTATCAGACCTATATCCGAGGCGCCTCGCATTCCAGCATCCACATAGGTAAAAAGTACATAAATGTCAGGGCTGGTAGGTCACTGACATCACCCATAGCTAGAAAGAAACGTCGTGTTCTCCCAACGGCCCTTATCCCGTTTTTGACTCATACCGAGGTGTGAGGCTCGCGAATTAACGCTATACACAAAGTTATACCACATAGGCCATGCTTTGATCATCTACCACAAGACTTTGCTTTTCAACAAAAGCCTTGATCAACTGCCACTTAGGCATGCCACACAAGCAATTCATGCCATGCGATTGATATCTATCGATATATAACCTCTAAGCTCATACGTCTCAGAGAAGGGCGTTAAGCAAGAGAATAAATTCTCCGCTGCCAAACAGATATATATTTAATAGAAATCAATCACACAGAATAAAATCCAATGTCAGATACACAGTCCATTTACAAGTTCGTTCTGGGTCTGAACGAAACTGGAGGAACCTTATTCCTCGCGTATCCATCGATCTCCAAGTACGTCTGGACGATCACCAACTGATTCCCTCCTCTTGGGTGTACAGCCCAATCAAGATCATCAATAACCATCCAAACGACATGAAGATCTCCGGTCTTCAACCACCGTCTTCATCTTCGACTTATCGTCGAATCGGTTATTCAGAATGGGTATAAACTCAGCCTTTCCGAATAACCCGCGTATATAATAAACAAGTGTTACACAAACACAACATACAACTCATTCCAATTCTGAATATTCTTTTATTCAAATTTTCACATTCTTAGGGAAAGGTTCCCATTAATTTTATCAAAGATAAATTCTTCTAAATTTATTCTTTAATCTTACTTTAGATATCATTTCAAAACATGTTAAGGTTTTCCAAACTAGTCGGGATTAGCGAACCACACCGAAGTAATTGTTTATTTTATTTCCCAATCCCAACCTATTCATCCCATGGAGCAAAACTAGTAATACCCCATATCTAACACCACGATGTTATCGGTAAAACTAATTACCATTTCACGTTCAAATCTAATTAAAGATTTAACTATCGCTTTGGAACAAAACTGGTGATACTCCATTCTCGATCATTTTCCAAATTTGATAATTTAAATTATCAATTCACATTTCAATCTAATTACAGATTCATTAAAACGCCACTTGGTTTTAATCTTTCCAAAAATCAATATTTATGATTATTTAACTTTGGAAAATCAAACATGCCGCATCGACAATCTACACCGTACTATTGATTTCTGCCGATATATAACCTCTGAGCTCGTACGTCTCAGAGAAGGGCGTTAAGCAAGAGAATAAATTCTACCCCGCCAAACAGATATATATATTAAGCAGAGATCAACCATACAGTTCGAAATACAATGACAAACATGAAATCCTGCCTTTTACTGGGTTAAAGAACTAATGTCTTTTTAAAACACGGTTCACGATAAACCCAAATCACACTCTATTGTTAATCGGGTTAAAGAACAGGTGTTATTCAACACACCGCTCACGATAAACCCCAAAAACCAATTTAAATTCAATTCCAATTAAATACTAATTAACTGGACAATTTCACTAAATCTTAATTAAAAGATTTATTATTTTCTAAACTGGGTTCAAAGACAGTGTTATTTAAGACACCAAACCCAAAATCCCATTTGATGATAAATACAAGGCTCTGAATAGAAAATATATCGGCTTATATTCAATATCAAATTCTGAAACCAACAAATATCGTATTGGAAATAACAATGTAAATATATCTTTCAAATTTCCATAACCATATATGTATAATCACGAAATCTAACATCGAAATATTCCGAAGATAATTTCGATTCAAATCCATTCCAATTCGTATATTGGAAATTCTGATTATTTTAAAACCACTTCAAATCCAATTTATTTATTCAAAAACATTGGATTATAATTCTAGTTCAAAACTAGTTCATTTCGATAAAAATATATTTTTATCCTTTCAAATGAGGAATTTTTCATCCCAGTTCTTTCCAATTCATATATTATGATTTTACACAACAGGAAAATAATCACAAGGACAAAATTAAGGGTTTTTTTATTCATAAGGACAACCCATTAAAAATTTAACCAAAAGGACAATACACTAATTATATTTTCCTTCTCTAAATCACATGCTTTGCTTCTTCTTCGTCGCTCCTATCTCGCGTGATGTTTTCCTCGTTCAATTTTTCTCAAGCGCTGTTTTTATCTTCACGATTTGATCTTCAAACATCTCTTTCGTTCGATCATCTTCAGAATCGATCAATCTCCTCAATTCAAACAATTTGCCCTAATTTTATCGTCTCAAAAACTTCGTCGATTATTGAAGGTGCTGCGGATTTTGGTTCGATAGGCAGTAAAGATGATTTCGTGATTTTGATTTTGTGAATTCGTCGTAGAAAATCGATCGAGAGAGACGAATGACAGAGATGAACGACGGAAGTTTCTTTTTTGGATAGTGAATTTAGTAGCAGTTCGTAGGTATCAGTTTTCCATTTTTTAAGGTATCATTTTTCTTGTAATAACAGTGTTATGCTTCTATGTTAATTTATTTTCGTGATATATCAGTTTTGTACTTGTACAGTTGCATTAGTTTTGCAACTCAATCGAAATTATGTCATTTTAATCTATCAACGTGGGATGTAAACATTTTTTGTATTGGTTTTCCTTTAAAATATCAAAACAGATTCTAGGTATCACTTTTATATTTTTTTAGGTATCAGTTTTATATTTTCTAGTTGAATTTACATCATAGCAGTTTTTAGGTATCATTTTTATATTTTTTAGGTATTAGTTTTATATTTTCTAGTTGAATTTACATCATAGCAGTTTTTAGGTATCATTTTTATATATTTTTTGGTATCATTTTTATATTTGTTTAGGTATCACTTTTATATTTTCTATTTGAATTTACATCATAGCATTTTTTAGGTATCATTTTTATATTTTTTTAGGTGTCACTTTTATATTTTCTAGTTGAATTTACATCATAGCAATTTTTAGTTATCATTTTTATATTTTTTAAGGTATCAGTTTTATATTTTCTAGTTGAATTTACATTATTATGTTGGTACAAGTTTTGATTGTGTATGAAATTCTTGTAGATACTGCATGCTGCTGGAATTTACTTGAATTTAAGACTGGATTGAGTACAAATAAAAGTAAATGCATGAATGCATTCCTGGAATGGGGAGCAGTGTTGTATGTACTTATATTGTGTAGGAAAACAATGTATCCTAGTATATCAGTTATGTATAGTTGTAGGTACGTATCATATGATATAAGTGGGTATTATTGTGTATTATTGAGAATAATCTCATTTTTGTGATAATTGAATCGAATCGATTGCTATTACTTTTTAAATCAGTAGGTATTACTAAGAATAAATATTATTTTTGTGAGATTTGAATTGACTAGATAGGTGTTGTTTTTTTATCAGTGGGTATCAGTTAGAATTAATGTTGTGTATCAAAAAAAGTCAATTACCAAAGCAAACAACACAAATCTACCTACTTGCCACAGTTCTCATACACAAAGCCATAAAAATGATACCTAGAAAAATATAAAAATGATACCTAAAAGCTGCTTTAATATTTTAACGACAAAAGCAATACAGAAAATGTTTGAATCACAATTTGATTGGTTAAAATGAAATAAATTCAATTGAATTACAAAGTTAGTGCAACAGTACAACAACAAAATTAATACAACAACAAAAAGTAACTAAAAGAAACATATCACAGTGGATACAGTAAAAATGATACCAAAAAAAATATAAAAGTGATACGTAAAAACTTCTGTATTGTTTTAAATAAAAAGTAACACAAAAATTACTTATATCACAGTTTGGTTGATTATAACGAAATAAGTTCAACTGTAATACATAGATAATACAACAATACAACTACAAAATAAATACAACATTAAAAACATAAAAAACGAATATAAAACAGTATTAAATAAACAAAAATGATACCTAAAAAATATATAAAACTGATACCCACGCGCTGAAAAGATGAACATTAAAATTGCAGAACAAAAAAAAAAAAAATCACGAATCACCCTGCGAAATAACCCTAAAACTAATCGGTAGAAATCATCATTAAATTATAATGATTATAGCATCAAATAAAAATCCAATCGAGGTTGATTTTTGAGATCGATTTCGTGCCCTAAATTTTTCTATTTCGATTGATGTTTGGGGTTCGATTATACTATATGCCGCGGATTTTGATTTCATTCGATTTCCATTTGAGATGATTTCGTTAATTTTAATTTGCTGATGTCGTGGTACGAAGTCGGAGAAAAGAGAAAGGAGCGACGGAAATTTCTAGGCTTATGTTCTTCTGAGTTTTAATACCATTTGGCCTTCTAAGTTAATTACCCTTTACACAAATTATTAATATTTTTAATAATTTTATCAAGGCCCGTACAGTCGGTTTTCAATAACGGCCACCAGGCTGCACTTACAGCGATCTTTTCCAAATTTGATTTGGACATAATTCCAAATCCAACCATTAGATTTCAAATTTCTAATATTCATTGGAAAGCTCTTTTCGATACTTTTCGATATGAACGCAACGGTTCCGGTTTTAGGAGAATCCGACGGTCGGATCTCCCGTCACGTCAATTCGAAGTCAATGGTCGAAATTCGCGAACTGCTGCGGCGCGGCGCGTTCTATTCATGCCATTTAATATATATATAATATATATTATATATACTTCGTCGATTTCAATTCTAAACGTATTTTATAAATCGTTTAAATTCGTTTTCAAAACAATTTCAACTTCATATTCAATTTTTAAATCAAAATTGAATATTCCATATCATTAATATATAAATGATAATATTTTCAAAATATTAAATTTTGAAATCACGTCCTTTTCTATATTCATTATAAAAATGAATATAATCGATATAAATATCATTCGTGTCAAAATGGCGCATATCTAATCAACATGGCTTTATATATTTCAACAACTTCGTTATTCTATTCAAAAAATGAATATTTTCTTCAACACATGAATATATATTTCTTTCAACACATGAATATATATTTCTTTCAACACATGAATATTATTTTATAATATTCTTTATTTTCCAAATTGGAATGAGGCCCAATCAATTACCATATAATGTTAATTATATGGATTCCATACAACACATGTATATAATAGCAACGATAAGTAATCAACCATCATCCAAAGTGCACCTGTAACGGCTGGAAATTTTCGACTCCTCGAGAGTCGAAAATTCCGAGATGTTAGTGAAAGAAAGTAGAGGGTGAGGAAGAAAAGATAGAACTAAATAGAATAGAAGAAGAAGAAGAAGAACTAACATCATCAGAGTAAACACGAATCTCACAGCGGAACGAATAAAATATAACATAACTTTGAAATACAAATCAGTACTCGTATATACATACCATTTCAAAGTACAACACTTAACAACACAGCGGAATAATAATAGCTATAATGCTGAAGCCTCCTACTCCAAGCTCTCTAAGTGTATCTGTAAAATCCCGACTACTTGACTGCCCGTACAAATTTAGGCACCCAAGAGTTTAGGGAAAACAAACAAAATAAACTCCGGGTCAGTCATGGGACTGGTGTGAATAAAACTCCAACATTTGGTTAAAAAAAGGATATCTTTCTGATATTATAATAATGTCTAAATACAAATAGATATCAATCTAGCAGAACGCTTGCATCTCACGTTCCACATACATAGTATACAAATAAAACCGTGAGCGCTTATTGGAGATTGGATACCAACAGACAAGGTACGGGAGCACCTTCCGATCAGTGTACTCTAGAGGAGATACACTAGGGTTCAACAAGAACGTCTTGCAACCCGACCACACATGACCATCCACTCATTTAGCTTGAGTGTAACGAATATATTATCACCGATGGTTGGGATCAGCAACCATCCTTCCCGATAAGGGACAACATTGAAATAGATTATAAAGAAGTACAATTGAATATTCTCTAGATGGTGATAATACACCCTGCTTGGGTATGGCCCAACTAGCCATGCTGCCTAGCCCAACTTCTGTTATTTTCCGGTTGTGAGGTTTTGAGGTCACGTTTATCACTTTGACAAATTATTTCTTCAATTACTTTGAATGCCACATCGTCATACCCGCCAAATCATTATCGATTTCTCAAGGCATCACGGGTATAAAAGCTAAGAGAAACGAATTTCTCCGCCACCAACGTAATACGTTTAAAGAGATCAACACATATGATTCGTTAAGAATACTTTGTCAGACACTCGTCCATATACGTTGTTCTGGGACTGAATAAACCGAAGGCACTATTCAGTGAATCCATCCTACCTAGGCTTTTCACAATAGCCCTTGCCCTTCACTCCGTCTTCAATTATCTTCAGCGTACTTGATTCGCAATGCTTATGCTAATACGGAGTGGTTCTTCGGATAATAATCCAACCGGTCTCTCCATATTTACAACGTAAATATGGTCAAAACTTTGATAGTCTGTGATTCAACTATCAAATGAAAACATGTCGGTGTACAAACAACGATCTTATTTCCAAATGGGAATTCGATCGATCAATCATCATATGTTCATATTTCCTTATTTCATATATTTAGAAAATATATGTTATTAATCATTGGAAAACATTTCCATAGCTTATTTTCACATCACTATTATTTCGCAACTATCAGTCCCTAACTGTAACTAGTATGAGAACAATTCTCTAAGTATCAATCCGGAAGGTCGAAACCAACATCAGATCGTCACTTAGAAAACCGTTCAACTTACCCTCTCCAGTCAGTTTCTGAATTTGCTTAACTCTATTTCTTAAATTCTTATCATGAAAACATTTCATTTTCTATGTTTAGAAAACATATCTGGCTATATTTGGAAAACGTTTCCAAAACTCATTTACGGATTTCCAATGAACGTTGTATAAAACATCGTTTCGCTTAATCCATTTATCGCTTATTCCTTAACTTTATTCCTAATCAACCTTTTAGATCAAACCACAACTATTCCTTTGTCAATTCTGAAGTCAATCAAGTTGGGGTATAATTACCTCGCAGACCTTAATTGAACAACGTCCTTTACTGTGAAATAGATGAAGCTCATCTCTCACTTTTTGCAATCATCTGTTTACGCAAATTCTCGGATTCAGGTTACGAATCCACTTCTTATATGACAACGTTTGATTATAACTATAACGTTATAATTCCTACCCCTAAAATATCTAACCTAAATTATAAATTTATTTCCTAACTCGAATAATTTAACAGACACCTAATTTCTAAATCAATAACTAAATCTTGATTTAAACCCTGGAAAGTAAATAGTACTTTCCCGAATTCGCTATAATCGAATTCGACGTATAGCTCTCTTTCGAGTAATCTCTATTCGATTAACTCTCCCTTTTTAATAACTTATATTCGATAAACTCTATTTCGATTAACTCCTATCGAATAACTAATATTCGAATAACTCTTCTTGGTTGGTTCTATTTCATTAACTCTTATCGAATAACAAATATTCGATTTTCTTTAATGTGTCAATTCTTATCGAATAACTAACATCCGATTAACTTAAATGGATTTACTCTTATCGAATAACTTATTCGATTAACTTAACTTGATTTTCTTAACTCGATTATCTCAACTCGATTACTTAACTCGATAAATCTTAACTCGATTACTTAACTCGATAACTTAACTTAACCCAAATCGATTAACTCAACTCTAATCGATTAACTTAATTTGATTTACTCCTTCGAATAACTAATTCGAATAACTTAATTGATTAACTCCTTCGAATAACTAATTCGAATAACTTACCTTTGAATAACTAATATTCGATTTACTCTAACTCGATTAACTTAATTCTAATCGATTTACTCCATTTCGATTCAACTTAATTCAAATCGATTAACTTAACTCAAATTGATTAACTCCTTTCGAATAACTAAATTCAATTTAACTCTTCTCGAATAACTAAATTCGATTAACTCAAATTGAATAACTAATATTCAATTAACTCTTACGTGTTTAACTCTATTCGAATAACTAATTCGAATAACTCTAATGTGTTTAACTCTATTCAAATATCTAATTCAAATAACTCATTTCGAATAACTAAATTCGATTAACTCCTTTTTATAACGTTTATTCATTTCAAAAGATTTCCTTTTTACAACGTTTATCCATTTATAAAGATTTACTTTTTACAACGTTTATCCATTTATAAAGATTTACTTTTAGTAACGGTTCTTCACTTTATAAATGTCCTTTTAATAACGTTTCTACTTCTCTATATAAGTTCAAACTTATATATCCCATTTATCAAACAATAAATATTTTATTTAATTTATAAAACATTATTTATAAATTAAATCTTCTCACTTTATCTGTTAAAAATAGATTTCCTATTTAATATCTCCTTAAAATCCATATCGTGTTATACTTGTGTGCGAAGCACGTGTTTAAATCTATCCTGGTATAATTCTATTTATTTTCCGAACAAGTGTTCCTTTATTTATTCCCTAAATAAATATTCCTTTATTCCATTTATTTATAATCTAAATAAATGTTCCTTTATTTATTTCCTAAATAAACATTCCTTTATATTCTAATTCATTTATTTTCTAAATAAATGTTTCTATTTTATTTCATTTATTTTCTAAATAAATGTTTCCTTTTTCATTTATTTATTTTCTAATTAAATAAATGTTTTCCTTTTATAAAATCCTATCGATTTTATAAATAAGATTCATTTTCAATATAAACATTGAAAATCCCCTTATCAACATTTCGGTATGTTATGGTATTCAATCATATCAAATCACGATGTTCAATATCGTCCAAGCACATATAATCGCCCACAGATTTTATATCACATCATATAACAATATATGAAAAACAATAAAATAACTGTTGAGGAATCCAGTCGGATTCCTCCAACTTGTCTCCCTGCATCCACAGATGTTACACAATATGATTATCATCACTTTCAGTTCAATATAAATTATTCTGATAGCAGAATCAATATATAAATATTTAACGGTTTATATATATATATATATAATTATATATATATATATATATAATTTTCACTAACTGACTAGCAGTTAAATCAATCAACCAACACACAACAATCAACAGATGATTAACAGTTCTAAAAATACATTATAAAAATATAACTGTTCAGAGTTGGTGAGTTTTACTCACTTCGGACTATCATCGTTAATAACGATAATTGTCGCTTGATTTAGACGGACAATTTATTTCGCCATAAATTGTAACGAGCTCGGATGGACTCCCAGTCAGTCTCATTGTGTTGCTCCCGTCCATACGATCCCAATGCAACTTACGGTTCGCGAATCCGACCTCGTATGAAATAGATATCGCGTTACGAAGTTTAATCACTTTTTTAATTAGGACTTAAGTTATAAAATAAAACATGGACTTTAATTATTGGGCCTCACCCTATAATACTCCAGCCCAACACCGTATATACCTCAGCCCACATACAATCCTCCTTCCCCAAATGACTGCCGTGCTCCAGTAATCACCCCACAACCAAAATCCAATCCTCTCACTTCGATTTCCTCCTCCACGCTCGATGATTTCAAAAACCCATAACACCGTTTCCTTCCTCGTTCCAGTCTCCACCATCTGCTCGCCCCAGTATTCAGCTCGATCCCCTCTCCCTGCTTGCGTCGTCGAACCCTGTTCAAGACCACCGAATGGTTTTTGCACCGAACCCTCCATAAACACCACCACCTCTTCGCTTCTCCACCCTGAATCCAAATCCGAACCTTCAACCACTCATCAATGCCTCAATTCCGAGATTGCCCAAACCCTAGCTGTCGCTGGGTAAAACCCATGAACCCAAACAACGATCGCACCTTTTAAAAACGGTATGAAATCGAAGAGCGATCCTAGAGGATCCTTAACATATAGATTACTTGATTTTAGGATTTTTCATTCAGTTTCTTTTGATTTTTCTTTTTGAAGAACTTTACTGTAATGGGTTGTTATGCGGTTATATAGTGCTGTTCTTGGTTGGTGGCACTTGTGGCTGAAAATACAGGTTGCGTGGCCTCCATATTGTCCACGAAAAATGGATGGATATTTTTATATTATATTTTATCGATTATATGCTCATTTCAGTCTTCTAAAAATCCGTGTGATCACACACGATACCTAAAAATCACGAAACTGGACGTGTAGCTAGAGTTCGACATTACGGTCCCAACAAAACTAGTTTCGTCGAATTCCGACTCCGTATGCTCACACAGCGTATTTTTAACCGTCAAAATATCGACTGTATTTCACATTAAAATCCCGTACGGCCACATAAGGACTCTAAAAATCACGAAACTGGATATCTAACAACTATTTGATATTGCGGATCCAACAAAACTGGTTTCGTCGAATTCCGACTTCGTTTGCAAAAGTGGCTATTTTTAGACCCTTGGATAATCCATTTAAATATATAAATATATTTAAATATATTAAATTAAATATAAATAAATTTATATTACCGTATATATTCACAGTGGAATACCATACAACTCCAGAAAAATTATATGTTTGATATTCCAAGTTCAGATTGAATCGAATTTCAATTTATATTGAAATTCCCTTTTATAACGTGTATAAAGCGTTACGAATTATATACGAATTCCATAGCGACTTTTCTGAAATTTGATTTGGACGTAACTCAAAATCTACACGACGAAATCCCAATTTTTCTTCTCCACTAGAAAGATATACTCCATCAGCTCCACACGTTTCTTGTTTCACAGAAATCCGATTTAAAACAAACCCTGTATATTCAGTTGAAGTTCAAATCGCCAAATTGCGAACTGCCGCGACGTTTCAGGTTCG
Organism: Allium sativum; assembly: GCA_030737875.1. Lineage (NCBI taxonomy): Eukaryota > Viridiplantae > Streptophyta > Magnoliopsida > Asparagales > Amaryllidaceae > Allium > Allium sativum. Next base: position 623,930,430 of record CM060910.1, read on the forward strand.
TTTTAATTATAATTATAAATTATAAGTTCGAACGTTGTACTTTAAGTTATCGATATCGCCAAATCGATATATAAATCATTAAATAAATAAATTATTCGACAGCTAACAAAACGCGCCATTACAGCACCACACAACTGCATAAGCATTAAATATAAATAATTAACGCTTACACAGTCTGTCAACCAAACGATCGACATACCACTAAACAATTGGGATTAGTGTACGTCAAATATCATCCCGACACCCGTGTAGGGTTTCAAACCAACAAACATTGAATAATATTTGTGCAATTGGGCGACGTGTAAAATTTATCGTCCCAATCAATATCCTTCAAATAGGTGTACATAAACAAATCGTCTGATTTGTAAATGAATATTTATTTATTCACATTCACGTTAAATTTATATTTTTAACTACATAATATTTTATTTCAACACATGAATATATTTATTTTCTATTCATTCCACATCACAATCAATTTTCACCACACAACAAAATCAAACAAGTCGTCCATGGTCTGTGGACAACGGGTGTCGGGTGCTGCTAAACACCGTCTGCATCCTAATATATAATTTTAACTAGAAAACAAGAGTTAAAGTGAGAAGTTCTCATCGAGAGCTAAACCAAACAATACGACTCTTCATATGTAGAAAATCTTCATCGTGCTCGCCTTTTGTCAATTTCGATGTCCGTAGCCACTATATATATAAAAATCACATTTTTATCTTCCCTAGTATATAAAAATCATATCTTTACTTCGCTAACTTCTTAGTAAAAATTATATTTTTATTCCGCTAAATGAATAAAGATCACATTTTTATTATCGCAACATGTACATAAAAATCGTATTTTTATTTTGAAATCATATTTTTCTAGCGCTACTATATATATAAAAATATAATTTTTATATTGCTACATATATATAAAAATCTCATTTATCATGCTACTACATATATAAAATTCACATTTTTAATATGTTACTCATATAATAAAAATCACATCCTTATTACGCTATATTACATATAAAAATCAAATCTTTATATTGAACTTCATATCATAGAAATCCTAACTTCATGTTTATAGAAATCACTTCTTTAACAAAATTAAAAAAATCATTTCTTTAAGAGAATAAAAATCACTTCCTTTTGCTTTCAAAAATCTCCTCTTTATCTGTTATATATATAAATAAAAATCGCATCTTTATAATTATTTCATATAAATAAAAATATAAGCTTTCATAAATAAAAACGTAAGCTTTCATATTTAAAAACTATAAGCTTTACCAATTAAAAGTAAAAGCTTTACTAATTAAAAATATAAGATTTTCATCGAAGTAAATAAAGTAATGGAAGTAAAAGATCACATTTTTAATCGCAGGAGGGGGTTCGCTGGTGGTTAGAGGTCAGGGGAAGGCTGGAGGTGGGGCTTCGGTCCCCAGGTGGCGCGGATGGTCAGGGCGGTGGAGCCTTGGGCGGCAGTGGGTTCCACGTTGATTGGGGCTGCGGTTGAGAGGATTAGGGCTTGAGGGGGGTGCGGTTTCTTGAACGGAGATAGGGGGAGGCGTTGGAGGGGAGTGCGGAGCTTTGGGGGGGCCCGGCGGCACGTCACGGCGGCGGTGGCCAGCCTGCAGGTGGCTGCGATCGAGGGCCACGACGTTGTTTTTTTAATTCATGAATGAATCAGAGAGAGAGAAGGAGAATAGGGGGCTTTATATAAAATTTAATTATTTAATTATTTTAAATTTCCAAAGAGTAACTTTAAATTTCGATCTCCAAACGAGACCCACCGCCTGCCATCCATAACTAATTATCCTCATTCCGGACACAATGGGATATGTATCGTAAGCTGATTCGATCGTTACGACTAGTTTCCGTCAAAATCAAAATATAAATCTATATATTGAATTTGAACGCGCATTTCAATTTACCGGGACTACATACGGACTCTAAAAATTCCCGAAAAATATTTTCTAGCTTCGTATTGACGATACGGTTCTAACAAAACTAATTTCGTCAAATTCCGAGACCGTTTGAAAAATGGCAATTTTCTGGTCGATCGAAATTGACTGAAACTGCCAAAACACGTTTTCTTGTGCCATGCTCACATATTGATTCGAAAAATTATGAATTTTGGAATCTAGAAATAATTCGACTTCCTGGATCCAACAAAAGTTGTTTCGTTGAAAACAGAGGTCATTTACAAAATTTCCATTTTTAAGGGCCATAATTCCATAGCGACTATTCTGAATTTTCAACTGGGCGAAACTTTTGATTCCCGCTATGAAATTTCAATTTTTCGGATTCGTTGGAAAGATATTCTCAAATAGATTCTAATATTTTTGGTTTCGCTAAAATCTGGTTTATTCTGAATCCTGTACATTTATTTGAACTTTGAAATCGAAATTTCAAACTACCGCGCCATTTCCAATTCCTTTTATATTTAAAATAAAATATTTATATTCTAATGACGATTTAAATAAATATATACGTTCTATTTCTATTCAAAATAAATTTCTCGTCGTTATTATTTAAAATAATTCATTTTAAATATTCAAAATTCATTAAAATTGCCAAAATAAATTTTTTAAATTGGCTCGGATTTCCGGGTTATTACATTCACAATCATGGATTCATATATCAACACCTACTTTGCCTTAGAATGACCACAAGCCTTTCAACTTCAAGAGTGAACATGTACCAACAATTACAAATTTTCTAGTTGAAGCAGTGATTTATAAAAAATTTCATGAAAAATCGACTTACTGAATATTTGATTGATGTTGACCAACTCGTTGGCATCAAAATAGAACTTTCTATGATCTGACAACAAATATATGGAGCTAATATTGTCCACTTATTGAGTTAGCGCTGATTGTCATTGACGGAAGGACTAACAATTTGTTAAAATACGAAAACAGTTGTACACAATGATTAATAGTTGCATTAAAATTCTTTTTCACAAAACTAAAGGCTCAAATTAGCAATGAGTGACACATAGGTAATTGAAAGCTACAACATAAGCTAAATTAGTAAGGCAACAACCTATGCAGAGTAAATTATGGTAGGTGCTTTTAGTAAAATTATCTGCGATAGAAATATCAATGTAGCTTTATTACAAAGATACCAACAGTAGATTCGAATGGACTATGAAACTTAAAGTATGATTCGCAATAAATACGGAATACACAAATGGATGATGGAAGTGCAGAAATACATGAGTTACGATGTTTCCACTTACCACAACAGAAGTAACGTCAGGGAGGAGTTATGGTCATTGAAAATTAGATTGCCATTTAGCAACAGTAACAAATGTGGTTGGAATACCCACTAGATAGGACATGATACTGAACTATACATATCCGATATTCCCCATGCAAATTGAATACAATGAAATAGCGTGTGTAGTTCCAAGCAATGCAAGATCGCATACTTATCTAATGTCAGGGGCATTCACAGGCAATGTGAGTGTGTTAGCCAGACTTCAATTTGGAATGGATGGACTGAAACAAGCTGCTACGAAGCTTGCAGTTAGATCTGATGATCCTGCTGTTAGTGCTATTCATCCATGAGATTATTAATGGCTAGGATTTTGGACAGAAGACGTTGCTTTTTTTTCTTTTGTTTCTTTTCTCTAAATTGCAGTTACAATTTAGTACAAACACCAAAAGCATCGAGTATACTACGTATCCTACATTACATATTCCAAAAAAATTAAAGTAGAAGATAATTTTGTTAGGCATTTTTACTTTATTGTGTCAAATTACAACAAAAATGAATACTAGTTTATTTTGAAGTATTTGTTTAACCCAACTATGCATTAGTTTGTTTTACACAAAGTTACAATGAAAATGAATACTGGAAGCATATTTCCATACCAAGGTATCAAAGAGGAACTAGTAAAACTATTGATTCGTAGACACTTATAAGTTGTTACATATACTAATATTTTGTTTAAATATTAAATATGTATGCATACCCTGGATAGTAAGGATTGGGAATAAGGTAAACATCCCCAGGGTCAGCCAGGTAAAATGCAAGAAGTTCTTGAGCTCCATCTGCTCCACCACTCATCGCTATTCTTTCTGGATCAAATTTTCACTCCCACCCCTACCTTTCTCCATAAAATTTTTCATTGTCTATAGCAGATTATACTAGTATTAGCATTCACAATAATACTTTATAATGTCAATGGACGTGGAATATGATGATTTCTTACTTTCCTAAAAGTAGGGAGACCATGATAGTCATGAAATTTTGCAATGAACTTGAACTTAGAAACACCTTCTGTAGTGCAAATGGAAGCTTTTGGGTTGTTCATCAAATCATGGAAAAGTTGGTTTTCAGCTAAACCCATTTGAATGACTTCTTCAACATTATTTGCAAGATGAAATGGGTCATTTTCATATGTTTAAGAAAAATATATATAACAAGGATTGATAGTTCCTAGCATATAAAAACAAGTTTATTTCAAATGTAGTATAAATATTATTATTTATTACCATGTATCAACACTTAATACTGTAAATTTCAGGAGCCATATTAGCACCACTGCTTCTTCTATGCTGCATCCTCCAATGCTGCTTAATCCGAAAAAAGAGTAAAATCAAAACAGCAGGGCAAATCCATAGGAGCCGATCCTGGTAAGGCCGGAAGAGCAGAGAAGCCCTGTGCTGCTACAGGCCTAGAAGTCAAGTCCGGCGATGAAGCAGGCGGCAAACTGGTCCATTTCGATGGCTCATTCGTCTTCACAGTAGATGATCTACTGTGTACAACCGCCGGAATCATGGGCAAAAGCACCTATGGCATTCTATACAAAGCCACTCTTGAAGATGGCAACAAGGTCGCAGTCAAAGGCTGCACGAAAATCGCCAAAGGCCAAAAGAGGAGTTCGAGGCAGAGATCAATATCATAGGTAAATATATATCCATGAAATCTAAAGCCGCATGGCTCGAAAATACATATACTAGGTTAGCAACATGTCAAACACATATATTGTAAAATACACCGCCACACATACCTTGAAATATTGTTACCTGAACATGATGAAGTAGCATTAAAAAGGTTACAAGAAAAATTGATGACAAATGAAGCGAAGATGTAGTGAAATAGAGTGAAAAAACAGTGCAACAGCAGGTAGAAATTGCCTGCAATGTAGAATCAGTCAGCCAATGAAGTCTTAAACGTTTTTTCAGCTTTAGCAGCTTTAAAGTACATTTAACAACCCTTTTTAATCGTAGAGACAACCCCTTTTAAGAATGTCTCATGTTTTCATATGATCACTTTACACCACCATGGAGAATAAAGTATAAAATAATGTTTACAACTAGCTACCCAAAAATAAAGCAATGTTGGAGTTATTAACAGTAAACGAAGGAATGCATGTTCAAGAACTAAGCACAATGAGGCATGTTCATGCACACATGCATTAAATGAACAGAAAAGGTTGTATGACTATGAGGACAAAAGCAAGATGCCTGTACATTCACATACAACAACAATAAAAATTTGATTGTACAACCTACATCAGGATTGTCTAATTTTATCTTCAGTGTGCATTCGGCTCTCAGCTGCAATACTAATGTATACTAAATGTCTTTGTTCATGATACTTCGCACCACAAACAGTTAACATGTATATTCAATTGTTATTTTAGATGCATACTAGAAATTATTTTGACGTTCCTGTAGAATGATGTTGCTTCAACAATTAAAATAGGGATCCTATTCTTAAACTTAGCAGCTGAAATTCCTAGTAAAAATAAATTGATAGCAGTCCGAGATTTACAGCAAATCACGGATCCATAAACTCCAATTGTTGCTTCAATAATTATTTTGCTGGATCCTTCCCCAGAATTGCTTAATTTGAAAACAACAATTTACTGAATATCTCAACCGCACAAATTGCAAGTAAATTGCTCGATTTACATACAGAACTCTACTGAACATGCATACATCACAACATGAATTCGTGAGAGATGTAGCCACTTCAAAATTTTCTAGCACAACAGGAATTTTCATATGGGGATGCAGCAATCCGTACATCATCTTCCTAATCCAATTTCAAACCAAGCTCAAGAGCAATAACATAGTACAAGAATAAATTATTTTAAATCGTAGCACCATCAACATCTTACTTTAAAATTCGAAACTCAATCAATGAAAGGAACTTTTTGCGAGTGAAGTAATACCAGAATGTTTATGACATCTTATTATACGGTATGGGACGACCGACGATAATTCGAAATCTTATACTGGATCGAAAATCACCACAAAATGAAAATCGAATCAACTGTGACCATTAATGCACTTTTGAAATCTGATCCCTGAACGTTGCTCACTGAAATAGAATAAGGTTGAAAGCATAAAATTACCTAGGTAGAAGAAGATAACTTGTCTAATAACCAAATGAAGCTCGAACCGATCGAAATATAAGTTTGTACCTCAAGCTATTTTCCCTTCTTTCCAAATCATGGTGTAGAGCGGATAAGAAAGGAGAAAGAAAAAGGCGAAAGAATGGGAATCGGTTAAGCGGCCCGAGAGTTTGAGAAAACGCGTTTGGGAAGTACGGACTACGGAGAGAGCATATTGCATTTAATTTTAAATTAATTACATAATTAAGGAACGGTTTTAATTGAGCTGAAACATTGCAAATCGATTGCAAGCCTAGAAACACAAGTGACCTGTTTCAAATCAACAATTTTGTGAGTTTCTAATTTCTCAAATTGGTGTAGTGTATCTTGGAAATTTTTATTCTTATCCATCGTTTCTCATAATTTTCCATTTTCCTTTAACTGTCATGTTTGTTGCTTTACTGAATTTGTTGCTTCCTTTTAGTTGTACCATTTCTCTTTTCTTGGCTTATTTAATCATCTGATCTAAGTTCAATTTCAAATAAGCCTTCAACTAAAACAGGAAAATGGACGCTCAACACAACTACTACTAAGGGTCAAGAATCTCAGGACAATGTTCCCCTCAGAGAGCAAGCTTGAACGACGGGATCAATGACTCATTTTGGTGTTGCCCTAACTACCTAACACAAATAAAATAACAGATTGATCCAAACCGAAATATAATAATGGGTTTTACCCCTAACATGAAAATTAGCAACAGGATTCAAACACTTACTTGCCCCTTTTTTCTATCTACTAGTCACCACTAGTCCTAGCCATTTACCAATAGTTATTTCAAGCAAAACCCAGGGTTTTCAATGCTTACGCATTCTACCATTATTCCAAGATAATTCTTGCTACTTACTTCATAGTCTCAAAACTTTTTTCCGTCTTCCCTAGGCACTAATCCTCACCTCCTCCATACTTTTAAAACATGGTTTGGCCTTTTCATTTCACTTTTCTTCCAAAAATTAAAAATGTCAAAACTTTATTTTCATCACCAAAACTTACTTTTGCCAAACCATAAAACATGCCATTTAATAAAAAAACGCAAATCTTTTTTTTCTAATCACAAAAACTGGAGTAGACAAGGACAACTATTTCTCAGTTATGTTCACAACTTCTCTTACTTTTCTAATATGTTCTTTACATATTTTAAAACTATAACTTTTAAGATTAAAATTTGAAAACACTACAAACCAACTTCCAAAAGCTTCTATAATTTCAACTTCTTAAAAGTTAACAATGGGGTTAGAGTCAAAGCGGGTTTCCAATTTTCTTAGACTTTCCGAGATGCTCCCACAAAGTCAATTCAATCAACCATATATATTCCTAATCCATTTTTCTCTTTTAACCTTTTCCAATTTATAAGGTTTTACTACTAAACCCACTAATCTGAAATACTAACATATGGGATCCCCTTTTCTCTATTTCAAAAAAATATATTGTACACTTCCCACCCAAATTTCCTAAGGGTATCAATTTTCCATATTCATTCCTTTAGTGCACAAAACGGATATCCCAGATCTTACCATATTATACTCTTTTTATTTAGTGGGTTCGTCTATGGATCTAGGTATATATATAATACTTATATTTTAAAAATACAAATATTTTCACTCACTATCTATACAGGAATCCTAAACCTAAGCTCTAATACTAGATGTAATAACCCGAATTCCGACAGATCGAATTTTTTTCAAAAATCTAATCTATCGAAACTCATGTTGTTTGCTCTGGTATCCTACTAGAAAAGACAGAGATATAAAATATATCAGAGCTCAGAAAAACATCTCACATCGGAATGGATAAAATATAATGTAATCAAAATATAGCCTTAACGTAGTAATAATATTGCCTAACCAGTATCCAAAGCTATCATATCTCTGCCACAAATCTATACTACGAGTATGTTATGAGGGGGGTCAGAACACAAGTTCTGGTGACTGGATTTAAACTATACACTTTGGATAATCATACATATACCGTTCAGTTATATTTTTCTTGTTTATTAGGTTACATGGGTTATCAACACTCAAGGGTTACTGTAGCAACCCGGATTTTTAGCGGCTTTGGTTATCGACGTAAGCTCGACGTCGATAACCAGAACATCGAAAAATCCCGGTAATTAATGAAAGAAATTAGAAGGTGAGAATAGATAACATAGATAGAATAGAAGAAGAAGAAGAACATCATCATCAGAGTAAACACGAATCTCACAGCGGAACGAATAAAATATAACATAACATATCTTTGAAATAACATTAGTATATGTATACAATAACACTTATCAGAGTACAACACTTACAACAACAGCGGATATAATAATAGCTATAGAATCCTGAAGCATCCTGCTCCAGCTCTTCAAGTGTATCTGTAAAATCCCGATTACTTGACTGCCCGTACAAATTTAGGCACCCAAGAGTTTAGGGAAAAAAACAAAATAAACTCCGGGTCAGTCATGGGACTGGTATGAGTAAAACAGTTTAAAACAGTTTGACACGTATATGATATCTCATAAGACCACGCCGTGAATACGGAACAGGTTTTTCCCTTATGAGAATCCAAACAACTTTGTAAAGTAATATCATTCTGATATTATAATAATGTCTAAATACAAATAGATATCAATCTAGCAGAAACGCTTGCATCTCACGTTACTACATATATAGTATACAATCAAAATCGCAAGCACGTATTGGATGATTGGATTTCCAACTATGACAAGGTATGGAACCACCTTCCGATCAGTGTACTCTAGGAACGATACACTGGAGTTCAACAAGAACATCTTGCAACTCAGCCACACATGACCGACCACTCATTTCGCTTGAGTGTATCGAATGTACATCACCAACGGTTGGGATCAGCAACCGTTCCCGTATATATATATATATATATATATATATATATATATATATATATATATATATGGGACAGCATTGATAGATTTAAGAAACAAATGAATATTCACTAGATAGGTGATTATACACCCTACTTCGGTGCGACCGACTTAGCCATGCTGCCTGCCCGATTTCTGTCATTTACCGGTTGATGAGGCTAGAAGCTACGCTTTATCATTACATCAGATTCACTTCGAATGCTACATTGTCAGATCCATCGAAAATCACTAATTTACGTCTACAACAGTACATTACGTGTTAGCTAAAAGAAGTCTCCTTCTCCGCTTCCACTCTTGGTATAGTTGAAGAAATCAATGTACGTGATCGTCTGGAAATACTATGTCAGACATCCATCTTCATTCACTTAGAAATGTCACATCGTCATACCCGCCAAATCACAAATTGACTTATCCAAAAATAACACGGGTATACAGCTAAGAGAAACGAATTCCTCCGCCACCAAACGTGAATACGTTTGAACAGATCAACTTACGCGATCCATTGGATATACTCTGTCAGACGTTCGTCCATAAAGTTGTCCTAGGACTGGACAAACCGAAGGCACTATTCTGTAAAACAGGATAGCCCTTGCATTTTACTCTGTCTTCAATTATCTTTGGCATATATGATTCGCGACGCTTATGCCAATACAGAGTGGTTCTATGGATAATAATCCAACCGGTCTCTCCATATTAACAACGTTAAAATGGTCAAAAACTTCGATAGTCTGTGAGTTAACTATCAAAGAAAACAAGTGTGCAAACAACGAAATTATTTCCAGATGGAAATTATATCGAACAAACATCATTTAACATTAACCTCTTTCGTTCATTTATCTACTTATCTCCTGTTTCCCTATATTCTAAATTCTTATTTTCTTTTATCAGAAAACATTTCTGATTCTCGTTTGGAAAACATTTCCAAAACTCCTTTACGATCAAACCTTACCATTTCTTAGTTAAGAAGGAAGTCACTCAAGTTGGGGTATAATTACCTCTCAGACCTTAACTGAACAACGTTATAACTTCAAAATGGTCAAAGTTTACCTTTTAATCTTTAACAACCTCTTTACGCCTTTCTCGGATTCAATTTTACTAGTCCACTTCTATATTTAAAACATTTGGTTATAACGATAATGTTATAATCCCTACTTTCAAATTTTCTAACTTTAATTATAACTTCTATTCTTATTAGTGAATAATTTACCTAACACTTATTTATTTATAAATAAATAAAACTCTATTTAAACACTGGAAAGTATAAGTACTTTCCCGAATTCGATATAATCGAATTTGCCGATTAACTCTCTTCGAGAAATCTATATTTGATTAACTCTTCTTCGAATAACCTATATTCGATTAACTTCTTCTCGAATAAACGATATTCGATAATCTCTCTTCAAATAACTAATATTCGATAACTCTTCCTTTTCAAATATCTCATATTTGAAAATCTCACTTCGATTAAACTATAATCGATAACTCCCTTCGATGAAACTAACATCGATAACTTTAACTCGACTGACTTAACTTGACTCGACTAACTCGACTTACTTGGTTCGACCAATTCGATTCGATTAACTAGGCTCGACTAAATCTATTGGTTTAACTCTAATCAATTAGTTCTATGGTTTAACCCTAATCGATTAATTCTATTTGACTAACCCTATTCGGCTAACTCGACTAATTTGGTTCGACCGATCAGGTTTGACTAACCTGACCCATTTGGTTTGACTGACCAGGTTTGGCTAACCTGACCCATTTGGTTTGACTGACCAGGTTTGGCTAACCTGACCCATTTGGTTTGACTGACCAGGTTTGGCTAACCTGACCCATTTGGTTTGACTGAACAGGTTTGGCTAACCTGACCCATTTGGTTTGACTGACCAGGTTTGGCTAACCTGACCCATTTGGTTTGACCACTGGGCTTGACTACTTGGTTTGACCATTTGGTTCGAATACCATATTCGACTAACTACTCTAGATTCATTAAAACCGATTAACTCATCTCGATTGACTAAATCAATTAACTCCTATCGATTAACTAAATCGATAAACTCCTTTCGATTAACTAAGTTTGATTTTCTCGACTCGACTGACCAGGTTCGACTAACTTGACCAGCTTGGCTCGATTGGTTCGACTCGACCAGCTTGACTCATTGGTTCCACTCGACCATTTGGCTCGATTTGGTTCGACTCGACCATTTGGCTCGATTGGTTCAACTCGACCATTTCGACTCGGTTGGTTTGACTCGACCATCTCGACTCGGTTGGGTTCGACTAGCTTGACCAGTTTGGTTCGACTAGCCTGGTTTGACCACTTAACTAACTTGATTCGAATATTTATATCCGACTAACTAACTTTTCTTTTATTTCTATTTATTTTAACTTCTATTTATTTCCTAAATAGATTTCCTTTTGTATAATCTATTTATTTTCCTAAAAAGATTTTCCTTTATAACTCTAATTATTTAATCCCTAATTAAATATCCTTTATTCTATTTATTTAATCTAAATAAACATTCCTTTATTTTATTTATTTATTTCTAAATAAATATCCTTTTATAAAATCCTTCGATTTTATAAATAGATTCATTTTCAATATAAATATTGAAAATCCCCTTTTCTACATTTTCAGTGTTTTCTATTGTTTTTAAACAACCAACTGTCAATGATCAATATCATCCAAACATATACAATCAACAGATTATATATCACAGTATATATCACAATATACAAATAACAGCAAAATAAATGTTGAGGAATCCAGTCGGATTCCTCCAACCTGTTTCCCTGCATCCACCGATGTTAAACAACGTATATAACATCACTTGCATTTCTAATGAAATACACTGATAACAGAATCACCGTTTAATAACGATATATATGTAGATATATATCCATACTGTTTTCAATCAATTATTTAACAGTCCAATCTACAGCCCAATTTAACAATACAACTTAACAGTCCAAATTAACGGTACATAACTAGCAGTCAAATATAGAAATAAAATACAATTTATATTAAAAATATAAATTGAGGAGAGTTAGTGAGTTTTTACTCAATTTGGCGCGTTAGCCGTTAAATAACGGTTTGCGTTATTTGATTCAGTCGAACAATTTATTTCGCCATAAATTGTAACGAGCTCAGATTGACTCGCGGTCAGTCCCATTGTGTTGCTCCCGTCCATACGATCACAACGCAACTTATGGTTCGTCAATCTGATTTCATATGACCCAGATATTGCGTTATGAAGTTAATACAACATTTTAAATAAATTAAAACATGGATTTAAAACAAATGGGCTTTACCAGATCTCTAGGCCCAATTCCCTCCTATAAAATCCCTCAGCCCATCCAAAACTCAACACACCCGCTACCCTTCTTCCCTCCGTCTTCTACCAGTATCGAACTCAGTAACTGTTTCTCGTTGACCCGATTTTGACCTTCCTTCCCCGTTGATCCGACCACCAACCTCACACGAGACCACCACCCTTCTACTCTCCATCTGGATCTCTACCTCCCTACATACCCCTGATCGCACTCGAACTGGCCACCTCACCATCATCTCCGTCGGCTACAGGATGAAACCGATGCCAATTTCAACCGAACACCACCAAAGTTCGTGTACAACAGCCAAACCCCATCGCGAATCCAGGTATCAACTCACCTCGAGCTCAAAACCAATGAACGCGACAAGAACTTCAACCCTAACTCTACTGACCCAAACTCGAGCAACCATAATTTGCGTCGCAAGCCTCCAATTGGGTACCGAATCAAAGAGAATGCATCAGGGAATCAATATATGTTGGTTTCAGGATTTTTAGGAATTTTATTTCTTTTGTTTGGATTATATTTTGAGGATCGAATATTTTTCCTTTTCTGCTTTGTGAAAGAAAAATGACGGCGCAAGAAAATATTGACCAGACAAATGAAGATTAGGTTTAGAAAGTTAGAGGCATTATATAGGATGATTAAATGATTTTTTATACTGGATTTTATATTGAATTTAAAGCCAACGCTATTTTTATTTCGTCCTCTAAAATTCCGGAGGTCACATACTATACCCAAAAATCACAAAAATTGACATGCAGTTAGAGTTCGACATTACGGTCCCAACGAAACTGGTTTCATCAAATTCCGACTCCGTTTGCTGACACAGCGTATTTTTAACCGTCAAAATACTGACTGTTTTTCACTCTAAAAATCCCTACGACCACATACTGACTCTAAAAATCACGAAACTTGACATCTAGCAATAATTTGACATTGCGGATCCAACAAAACTGGTTTCGTCGAATTCTGAGGTCGTATGCAAAACTGGCTATTTTTCAAGCGCTGAACAGACCGTTTAAATATATAAATATATTTAAATATAATTAAATAAATTATTAATAAATTAATATTATCGTATATATTCGTATACGATATCATCCAGCTCCAGAATATCACATCAGATTTTAAAACACGATATTTCAGAATTCCAGATTACCCCGATATTCAATTTATATTGAAAATCGATTTATAACGTAATTAAAGCGTCGCAAATTGTAAAGGAATTCTACAGCGACTTTTCTGAAATTTGATTTGGACGTAAATCAAAATCTACACGACGAAATCCCGATTTTTCTCTTCCACTAGAAAGATATACTCCATCAGCTCCACACGTTTCTTGTTTCACAGAAATCCGATTTAAAACGGCTTCTGTATATTCGTTTAAAGTTCGAATCGCCAAATAGCGAACTGCCGCGTCGTTACGCGCTCTATTTTAATTATAATATAATTATACGTTCAAACTGTCGTCGATTGAATATATTCGTCAATATAATCCAACTCTAAGCTGAATTACATCTTTGGGATGACCCCATTCACAGAATATTTGTATTTCCAATATTTTTTATTATTTCTACATTATAATATATTTTATTATATTATAATTATTAATTAAATATTCAATATTATTTAATTCACATTCTCGATATCGATAAATCGATATTTAATAATTAAATAAATTAATTATTCAACAGCTAAAATGCGGGTTACTACAATCTTCCCCCCTTAATAAAATTTCGTCCTCGAAATTGCTAAGCTAGGGGATGACCCTATCTTCTGGGTAAAAATTTATCTGTTTACCTCTTGTCTTTGGTTTCAACTGGACCAATTAATATCGACTAAAATATTAATTTATTCCGACTAACTAAATTTTCAAAAATTCTGAAAATTTTCTAACACCTTAACTTTTCGAAAATTTTTGCCAGCACCTCCTTTGTACTGGTCAATATCTCAAACTCCAACTCGCCTCTCTGGGCCTTCTTTAACCCAAAAGAAAATCAAACAGCCAAGCGGCTTGCCAATTTGGCTCATCAAAATCTCAAACTCATAGCAAATATAAACTGGTACCTTTTTGTCGGGCATACCATTATATCCCTTCAATCTGTTATCACTTCAACATATACCGATGCCATTCCAATCAACTCAAATCGATTTATTCTCAAATCCAATCATTCGGTTATATCTAAACCAAATTCCATTCAAACTCCAATATCAATTTCAAATTCTTAACTCATCAATGAAATTCCATTTCAGATTATTCTCTTATCACCCCAGTTTTACTTAACTTAACAAGTTAAATTTTAAATTCTAGAATTTAAATCCCTGGGCTCTTATTTCAAGTCAATTTGAAATCATAATACCGATTCAAAACATTTGAATTCTTAAAAAACTTGTTTTCGCAAAACAAATTTGAAAATAAAATCTTTGGTAGTAATCCGTCACTTACAACTCGGAAATGAACACTGATGATGTCGCGATTCATCATCAGAATCTATCTTCCAGCTATTGAAGTGAGTTCAATATTATATCACCTTCAGTTTGAAAAACGTTTTCAAAATCTCCCAGAAACTTAAAATTTCCTTATTTTAATTCCAATCTGATTTAAATTCAGATTTTTCTTCATTTTATTTCATATACTTTACTTATATGAATTCTGATTAGTCATTTATAATCATTTTACCTTTTTATAATCTTACTCGATTATAATAACAACCAACACAACCAATATACTATGTTAATTTCAAAACATACCATGTCGGTTCATCGTGTTCAAGTGTTTATAAAACTCCTACCGATACAGTGGATCAAACTGATCAACCAGAATTTATAAGCCACTCAACCAATAAATCTCCACAATATAAAACCACTTTATATTAACTAACAAATACGCACTCGTATATATACACTCAAATTCAGTCTAGGATATTACTACTCCCATCTCTACTGAATCACGCCACAGAGCCAAGGTAATTCTTAACTTAAGCTCTGATACCAACTGTAGCAACCCGGAATTTTAGCGGCTTTGGTTATCGACGTAAGCTCGACGTCGATAACCAGAACATCGAAAAATCCCGGTAATTAATGAAAGAAATTAGAAGGTGAGAATAGATAAGATAGAACTTATAGAATAGAAGAAGAAGAAGAACATCATCATCAGAGTAAACACGAATCTCACAGCGGAACGAATAAAATATAACATAACATATCTTTGAAATAACATCAGTATATGTATACAATAACACTTATCAGAGTACAACACTTACAACAACAGCGGAAATAATAATAGCTATAGAATCCTAAATCCTCCTGCTCCAGCTCTTCAAGTGTATCTGTAAAATCCCGACTACTTGACTGCCCATACAAATTTAGGCACCCAAGAGTTTAGGGAAAACAACAAAATAAACTCCGGGTCAGTCATGGGACTGGTATGAGTAAAACAGTTTAAAACAGTTTGACACGTATATGATATCTCATAAGACCACGCCGTGAATACGGAACGGGTTTTTCCCTTATGAGAATCCAAACAACTTTGTAAAGTAATATCATTCTGATATTATAATAATGTCTAAATACAAATAGATATCAATCTAGCAGAAACGCTTGCATCTCACGTTACTACATATATAGTATACAATCAAAATCGCAAGCACGTATTGGATGATTGGATTTCCAACTATGACAAGGTATGGAACCACCTTCCGATCAGTGTACTCTAGGAACGATACACTGGAGTTCAACAAGAACATCTTGCAACTCAGCCACACATGACCGACCACTCATTTCGCTTGAGTGTATCGAATGTACATCACCAACGGTTGGGATCAGCAACCGTTCCCGTATATATATATGGGACAGCATTGATAAATTTAAGAAACAAATGAATATTCACTAGATAGGTGATTATACACCCTACTTCGGTGCGACCGACTTAGCCATGATGCCTGCCCGATTTCTGTCATTTACCGGTTGATGAGGCTAGAAGCTACGCTTTATCATTACATCAGATTCACTTCGAATGCTACATTGTCAGATCCATCGAAAATCACTAATTTACGTCTACAATAGTACATTATGTGTTAGCTAAAAGAAGTTTCCTTCTCCGCTTCCACTCTTGGTATAGTTGAAGAAATCAATGTACGTAATCGTCTGGAAATACTATGTCAGACATCCATCTTCATTCACTTAGAAATGTCACATCGTCATACCCGCCAAATCACAAATTGACTTATCCAAAAATAACACGGGTATACAGCTAAGAGAAACGAATTCCTCTGCCACCAAATGTGAATACGTTTGAACAGATCAACTTACGCGATCCATTGGATATACTCTGTCAGACCTTCGTCCATACAAGTTGTCCTGGGACTAGACAAACCGAAGGCACTATTCTGTAAAACAGGATAGCCCTTGCATTTTACTCCGTCTTCAATTATCTTTGGCATATATGATTCGCGACGCTTATGCCAATACAGAGTGGTTCTATGGATAATAATCCAACCGGTCTCTCCATATTAACAACGTTAAAATGGTCAAAAACTTCGATAGTCTGTGAGTTAACTATCAAAGAAAACAAGTGTGCAAACAACGATATTATTTCCAGATGGAAATTATATCGAACAAACATCATTTAACATTAACCTCTTTAGTTCATTTATCTACTTATCTCCTATTTCCCTATATTCTAAATTCTTATTTTCTTTTATCAGAAAACATTTCTGATTCTCATTTGGAAAACATTTCCAAAACTTCTTTACGATCAAACCTTACCATTTCTTAGTTAAGAAGGAAGTCACTCAAGTTGGGGTATAATTACCTCTCAGACCTTAACTGAACAACGTTATAACTTCGAAATGGTCAAAGTTTACCTTTTAATCTTTAACAACCTCTTTACGCCTTTCTCGGATTCAATTTTACTAGTCCACTTCTATATTTAAAACATTTGGTTATAACGATAATGTTATAATCCCTACTTTCGAATTTTCTATCTTTAATTATAACTTCTATTCTTATTAGTGAATAATTTACCTAACACTTATTTATTTATAAATAAATAAAATCTATTTAAACACTGGAAAGTATAAGTACTTTCCCGAATTCGATATAATCGAATTTGCCGATTAACTCTCTTCGAGAAATCTATATTTGATTAACTCTTCTTCGAATAACCTATATTCGATTAACTTCTTCTCGAATAAACGATATTCGATAATCTCTCTTCAAATAACTAATATTCGATAACTCTTCCTTTTCAAATATCTCATATTTGAAAATCTCACTTCGATTAAACTATAATCGATAACTCCCTTCGATGAAACTAACATCGATAACTTTAACTCGACTGACTTAACTTGACTCGACTAACTCGACTTACTTGGTTCGACCAATTCGATTCGATTAACTAGGCTCGACTAACTCTATTGGTTTAACTCTAATTGATTAGTTATATGGTTTAACCCTAATCGATTAATTCTATTTGACTAACCCTATTCGGCTAACTCGACTAACTTGGTTCGACCGACCAGGTTTGACTAACCTGACCCATTTGGTTTGACTGACCAGGTTTATCTAACCTGACCCATTTGGTTTGACTGACCAGGTTTGGCTAACCTGACCCATTTGGTTTGACTGACCAGGTTTGGCTAACCTGACCCATTTGGTTTGACTGACCAGGTTTGGCTAACCTGACCCATTTGGTTTGACTGACCAGGTTTGGCTAACCTGACCCATTTGGTTTGACCACTGGGCTTGACTACTTGGTTTGACCATTTGGTTCGAATACCATATTCGACTAACTACTCTAGATCCATTAAAACCGATTAACTCATCTCTATTGACTAAATCAATTAACTCCTATCGATTAACTAAATCGATAAACTCCTTTCGATTAACTAAGTTTGATTTTCTCGACTCGACTGACCAGGTTCGACTAACTTGACCAGCTTTGCTCGATTGGTTCGACTCGACCAGCTTGACTCGATTGGTTCCACTCGACCATTTGGCTCGATTTGGTTCGTCTCGACCATTTGGCTCGATTGGTTCGACTCGACCATTTCGACTCGGTTGGTTTGACTCGACCATCTCGACTCGGTTGGGTTCGACTAGCTTGACCAGTTTGGTTCGACTAGCCTGGTTTGACCACTTAACTAACTTGATTCGAATATTTATATCCGACTAACTAACTTTTCTTTTATTTCTATTTATTTTAACTTCTATTTATTTCCTAAATAGATTTCCTTTTGTATAATCTATTTATTTTCCTAAATAGATTTTCCTTTATAACTCTAATTATTTAATCCCTAATTAAATATCCTTTATTCTATTTATTTAATCTAAATAAACATTCCTTTATTTTATTTATTTATTTCTAAATAAATATCTTTTATAAAACCCTTCGATTTTATAAATAGATTCATTTTCAATATAAATATTGAAAATCCCCTTTTCTACATTTTCAGTGTTTTCTATTGATTTTAAACAACCAACTGTCAATGATCAATATCATCCAAACATATATAATCAACAGATTATATATCACAGTATATATCACAATATACAAATAATAGTAAAATAAATGTTGAGGAATCCAGTCGGATTCCTCCAACCTGTTTCCCTGCATCCACCGATGTTAAACAACGTATATAACATCACTTGCATTTCTAATGAAATAAACTGATAACAGAATCACCGTTTAATAACGATATATATGTAGATATATATCCATACTATTTTCAATCAATTATTTAACAGTCCAATCTACAGTCCAATTTAACAATACAACATAACAGTCCAAATTAACAGTACATAACTAGCAGTCAAATACAGAAATAAAATACAATTTATATTAAAAATATAAATTGAGGAGAGTTAGTGATTTTTTACTCACTTTGGCGCGTTAGCCGTTAAATAACGGTTTGCGTTATTTGATTCAGTCGAACAATTTATTTCGCCATAAATTGTAACGAGCTCAGATTGACTCGCGGTCAGTCCCATTGTGTTGCTCCCGTCCATACGATCACAACGCAACTTATGGTTCGTCAATCTGATTTCATATGACCCAGATATTGCGTTATGAAGTTAATACAACATTTTAAATAAATTAAAACATGGATTTAAAACAAATGGGCTTTACCAGATCTCTAGGCCCAATTCCCTCCTTTAAAATCCCTCAGCCCATCCAAAACTCAACACACCCGCTACCCTTCTTCCCTCCGTCTTCTACCAGTATCGAACTCAGTAACTGTTTCTCGTTGACCCGATTTTGACCTTCCTTCCCAGTTGATCCGACTACCAACCTCACACGAGACCACCACCCTTCTACTCTCCATCTGGATCTCTACCTCCCTACATACCCCTGATCGCACTCGAACTGGCCACCTCACCATCATCTCCGTCGGCTACAGGATGAAACCGATGCCAATTTCAACCGAACACCACCAAAGTTCGTGTACAACAGCCAAACCCCATCGCGAATCCAGGTATCAACTCACCTCGAGCTCAAAACCAACGAACGCGACAAGAACTTCAACCCTAACTCTACTGACCCAAACTCGAGCAACCATAATTTGCGTCGCAAGCCTCCAATTGGGTACCGAATCAAAGAGAATGCATTAGGGAATCCATATATGTTGGTTTCAGGATTTTTAGGAATTTTATTTCTTTTGTTTGGATTATATTTTGAGGATCAAATATTTTTCCTTTTCTGCTTTGTGAAAGAAAAATGACGGCGCAAGAAAATATTGACCAGACAAATGAAGATTAGGTTTAGAAAGTTAGAGGCATTATATAGGATGATTAAATGATTTTTTATACTGAATTTTATATTGAATTTAAAGCCAACGCTAATTTTATTTCATCCTCTAAAATTCCGAAGGTCACATACTATACCCAAAAATCACGAAAATTGACATGCAGCTAGAGTTCGACATTACGGTCCCAACGAAACTGGTTTCATCAAATTCCGACTCCGTTTGCTCACACAACGTATTTTTAACCGTCAAAATACTGAATGTTTTTCACTCTAAAAATCCCTACGACCACATACTGACTCTAAAAATCACGAAACTTGACATCTAGCAATAATTTGACATTGCGGATCCAACAAAACTGGTTTCGTCGAATTCTGAGGTCGTATGCAAAACTGGCTATTTTTCAAGCGCTGAACAGATCGTTTAAATATATAAATATATTTAAATATAATTAAATAAAATATTAATAAATTAATATTATCGTATATATTCGTATACGATATCATCCAGCTCCAGAATATCACATCAGATTTTAAAACACGATATTTCAGAATTCCAGATTACCCCGATATTCAATTTATATTGAAAATCGATTTATAACGTAATTAAAGCGTCGCAAATTATAAAGGAATTCTACAGCCACTTTTCTGAAATTTGATTTGGACGTAAATCAAAATCTACACGACGAAATCCCGATTTTTCTCTTCCACTAGAAAGATATACTCCATCAGCTCCACACGTTTCTTGTTTCACAGAAATCCGATTTAAAACGGCTTCTGTATATTCGTTTAAAGTTCGAATCGCCAAATAGCGAACTGCCACGTCGTTACGCGCTCTATTTTAATTATAATATAATTATACGTTCAAACTGTCGTCGATTGAATATATTCATCAATATAATCCAACTCTAAGCTGAATTACATCTTTGGGATGACCCCATTCACAGAATATTTGTATTTCCAATATTTTTGATTATTTCTACATTATAATATATTTTATTATATTATAATTATTAATTAAATATTCAATATTATTTAATTCACGTTCTCGATATCGATAAATCGATTTTTAATAATTAAATAAATTAATTATTCAACAGCTAAAATGCGGGTTACTACAGTTACACACACGTCGTACCCATCTACTTCCCAGTGGATTAAGCTAATATGGTATATATGTAGCTACCCCCATCCCAATATTGAGGTACACCCCATGGTACCCCATTCGCACGGTCTCCACTGTAATGCTACAGAAATGTATGCAGTCCCTTATCCAACGCCAGAGTGACGTATCAATCTCTATATAACAATGTTGTATTCCTCATATATCTGTCATTACTATGCTACGTAAGCGTACGGACTGCCACCTTCGATCGAATCAGATTCCATAGAGTAATGCCCTCAAATCTTTGATTCACCACCCAGAGCAGACATGCATGTATCAAGACTTTCCCACGTACGTATCGTAAATCGTATTCGATGCCTTAACCGCACATAACCTCTAATGTGCACTGAGTTCCGTGGCAGAGCTATATAAGAAACACAGAACTCTGTCGGGAGCTTTTGCATATCTGTACATGCTCGCCTTTAAGAGCCTCAAAATACAGATATCCTTCAGGTCTATTTTTCATGGTGGCTATGGCCCTACCTCGGCCACTCCCTCAACTAGTAAAGACTGCAAGCTAAGCGACTTTCCCCTAACAAACAATCTAAACATCCAGTTCGCGTCTCCCCTCAACCACCGTGCCTCGATTGTGAAAGGTGGATGGCGTCTTGGGTTTAGCTCTAGTCTTTTTGCATCCCACTGGCTGCCGATGACCGGTACCCGACGATCTACTATCCTTGTTGGTCGTGACCCCCACCTCCCTGTTGAGGCAATCGCTGAATCCCCCTAGTGTCACCTCGTCACAGCTATCTGAATGCAAAGCTACTTTTGCAGTCAAGACTACTCGCCGGGTAGTTACGCGCAGACCCAACCTATGTGAGCACAGCCCGAACACTACACCACCGTAGAGGACTACCAGGGGCACCTTCAACATCTCAGAAAGCCACATGCTTCCCCTTTCGGTCCTTCGAAGCCGATAGAATAATCAGATGAACGTGCGCTCCCCTCGTGCCTCATGACACCACGATGATCTACCCCTTGGATTGTTCACCCTCAAACGTACGGACTGGTCCAAGCGCCTCAGTTTAATGTGTTATTAGACCCTATGTCTAAACATTCAATTATGCGCTTGCTCTATCTTATCGGATTCCCATTTAACTTGGTTATTCCCATTCATATTAAGTTCTTGTTCAAGTTACCAAGTTCCTCTTGCTTATTAATTTTAGTTATATAACTTAACCATTTAAGTTTTTTAATAAGCCCACAACATGTTATTATCTAGATTTTGATCCAAGGTCTGTAATCCACAATCTCTTTATATTATTGCTTGATTTCATCATAACAATAACACGTTCTACTTAATATGTAATTAAGTATATCTCAATTCACATGTTTTCTGTTTAATATGTCACTCATTATTTATAATTAAATATAACTAATTTCATTTCATAAGTTTGCCTCATTCTTTCTTATTTAATCATAGTTCCATCTTATACTATCTCTACCACTTATCATTGTTTACTTACTAACTTAGTTCTCTTAACTAAGGTTTACTAATAAGTTTCTCTTCCGATAAATATAACTTATGTTGTCCTCATTCATAGATTTTAGATTCTCATTCTTACAAATAATTTAATTTACAATTAAGTATAACTTACCTCATTACATATGTTATTCCATTTTCTTTATCGTTTATTATAACCTAAGTTATAATTTCTACTTGTCCCTAGGACAGGCCTACCTATTATATAACATTCTCATTAATGTAACTTATTCATAATAGGTTGTTATCATTTCCCATTCATTCCAATCCTTTGTAACTTTCATTCAATTCCATTCATTCCCATTAATTACAATTAATGCCATTTATTTCTATCCTTTTATATTCATTTATTTATATTTATGCTTATGTACTAGACCTCTTACATTAAGCCTAACACTTGTGGATGTTGGATCTGTCGTGCAGTTCCAGGAAGACTTCTTCCACAAGTTGACTTAACCTCGTGTCTTAGCACCGCTACATGTTTATTTGTGCACTATACCCCTCGCATTAAATTAACAACTTGTGGACGCTGGATTTGTCGGGAGGTTCCGGGCAGACTTCTACCACAAGTTGAATTTAACCTTGTGTCTAAGTGCAATTACAATTTTATATTTACTGTAAATTTAGGCGTGTTCATTCTTTCAAGTTTTACTGTAATCTATACCTTACATGTCATACTTAATTTCACATTAAGTCCATTTCTAATTGCCATGTTGCATGTTTTTCCTAACATGTAATTAACTTCATTTTTTAAAATGACAGCATATAATCATAAAATTATGTAATTATTCCTTTCTAACAATTTAACATGTAACTATCAAAATTCTATAGTCAAAGGTTCAAGTATAATATGTCACAGGTTAACGATTAAGCATTCAAGTGCATTATATGTCACAAATTATCATGTAATTAAAACTAACATGTATACATTTGTAATTTTTTCCACATTTCTAACAAGTTTACATTTCTCTATGTTAACATTTCCACTTTTAAATCATTTTAACATATAATCATATTAAATTAACATTTCTAACAGATTTACATTGCATGTTAACGGGGAATGTCAAACGATAACATACCATTATCAAAAATGATATAACTTAAATTCACTCACATTGATATGCCGGTCTACAAGAGAATCTCTTTGGATTTTTTGCAGATGGAGAGTCATAAGTTTGTATTGTCGTTGCAGTTGAAAATGCCTTATTTTCTGAATTTGTCATTGTTGACGATAAATTTTCTTTTTAAACTTCATTTACATAGCGCTCCAGTATTATAATTAATAATTTTATTCAGAAATTTTATGGGGGAAGAAGAAGAGAGTGAAGAAACAACAAATGAGAATGGAAAGCTATAGGGTCCTTTATATATAAAGCTCAAATTGACACTGACCGTCTATTTAATGAAATCTATTCTCTCCACGTTATAAGGTCAATAGGAAGTTTCCAAGTCAGCAATATTGAGTTGGACCAATAGAATAAAGCCAACAAGGCATGCATTGTCATTTCCTACCAATTAAATGCGCCAATTAAGCACCATATTAATTTTTACTGTTATGCACATTAATTCCTTTTTCATCTTTATTTATTATGTGCATATATTCCTCATATATTTCTAAGTATATACACATATATTCCCTTCTAATTCATTATGTCAATTCCTGATTTAGATCTTTTTAAATAGATTATGTGTCTATTTTCCTTTTTCCGTATATTTGCATGCACATTTTGTACGTATGTATATAACCTTATAAATTGTTCCTTGTTTAATTTTTCTCTTTCTGTTATTTCTTATTGTTTACCTTCTATTGCCTATCATTAATTATTTTACTTTTGAATTTCGAATGTTATGTGTATATAATTATACACATCTTCTTTATTATTTTACAGGCTTTATCATTTTATTTAATGCAATCATTTTACCATGTTTTCCTTTTCCTTATTTCGGTCAATCCATTACATTAATATAGCGCATGTATTATCTTCCCATCAACTTTGAACTGATTTAAATTATATTCATATATGAGGTCCCTATATGTATACAAAACTTCTAATGACCATTTTACGTGTATATATATGCGCACAAGTTATATTTCGTTTTCAAAATTCGAACGGTGTTGTAACGTTATTTAATTTTTGCCATATTTCTTTGATTGCAGACTTATTTTGAACTTTTCTCTTGTATATATATATATATATATATATATATATATATATATATATGCTTCTACACATATATACATATACATTCTCATATGCATACATACATATATTTTTCTACACTTCCTTATATGTATATTTTTCTGGTACATACACGGGGATTGAACTCTATACCTCTTGTATGAAAGCCACATGTTCTAACCAACTGGACCATTAAGGCTATTATTAACAAGGCTTAGAACAATGGTAGTTATTGTTCTCTTCTTATTCCTCTTTTTCATGTTTGTTACAATGTTTCATTTAAACCATTGGATGAATCTTTTTCTTTTATTTCTCTTTTATTATTAGTGCATAAATTTGTAAATCAGTGCATGCAACATGTTTACACTACATGCAACCAATTCTTTCTTTATTTTAATGCATGCATTACATTTTTATTTGCATCAATCTTTTCTTCTTTTAAATGTTTATGTCTATGCATATATATACACATATGCATTATTTAATTATTTAATTGTTACAAAATGCGGGGTGTTATAGGAGTCATTGGATTTTTGTCCTAAAGAACAAAAGCATCTTTATACTTGGGGGGCTAGTTGTTAGCACCAATATTTGCATTAGCCAAATATAAAGAGGAAGAAGCTCCTAAGTCAGAAGGAAAAAGGGAACTAGATAACAAAACCGGAATCAAGTTGGAAAAGGTAACTAAGACAATACCATGAATGGGGCCTGAAAGCTACAACACCGATGGAAAAAGAATGGTCCAAAAGCTACACTCTCGACACCGAAACCAGTGACGACAAAGGGGTAACAGAGCGCTACTAGCACCAAAACAGGGCCTTTCGGAAGCAAGAAACCGATACCAAAATATGGTGGCAAAGAGGTTTCAACACTGAAAGCATTCAACCAGAAGTAAACAATGGGGAATAACCAAGAGCAGATGATCCGATACCAGAATGAGGAATTAGGAAAGGAAAGAACGAGACCAAGTTAGGAAAAAACAAAGGGTTATCAATATCAATGTACTTAGTGTTACTACTAAATTCAACACCAGAGCCGGCTGTCGGTGAAGGGATATCGGACCGCAACAAACTAAAGAAAACAACTCGGTGGCACAAAACCTACAACAAGCTGCCAAGGCCGAAAGAAGAAGAGAGAAGATCTGGACTAGGGGCCATCAGTGCCAACATAGGAGGAGAGGACCTGGAACCCATGCAAAAGATTACAGTGGATAAGCGGTGCTAACACTAAAGGCCATCAACATGGGCTCAATTCTGAAAGTATGACACAAGAAGCTAGAGGCAAGCAAAGAAGAGAAAGAGCCAGAAGCCTATGATCCTGGACCTGAAACAAAGAAGGGGTTCTATATTATCTAAAACATAGGCCAAAATGAAGCAAGGAGCTATCGATACCAATTTACTTGGTATCGATACCAATACTGAGACACAACATCTAAGGCCGTTAGGAGATGTACCAAGAGCATGCTTCCGCGAGACCGAAACCAATTCCAAAGACTCATCGAAAGTAAACCGAAACTTTTAAGAGGAAGGGCTATCCACACTACTTTGATTTGCGTCGATACCGAAAGAGATAAAGGTTCTGACGTCACAAGAAATGGAAGCACAAGAACAATGCTTTGAAGACTCAAAGTCGAAAGCAAAGCCTATCGTCGAAGATGGAAAGCAATTCCGAAAGCTATCTATACCAAAGAACTTGGTATCGATACACATGAAGAGCAACATCAAGGTTAAACTCCTAAGGTCGAGACTAACACACCGAATGCCAAACCAGACATAGTAACAATAAAAATTAGCAAGAAAGGTGGCCGAAAGATTCGATTACCAAAACCTAAAGGTACAAAGCAGCCAAAAGCTTGTTGCTGCATCTGAAAGTGGCTTCCGCTAAGTCAATGAGAAAAGGGGGCCCGATTTGTCTATAAATAAGACTCTTGGGGTCACATTTTAGTGTATTTTTCTGATTCTCAAATTCCATACTCATTTAAGAGAGCTCAAACCCTAATTCGTAAATCAAATTGGGGATTTTCTTTGTAGCTATCACCATGAATAAAATCACCAAAGCCCTTAAAGTGGACATAGGTTCTGTCTGAGTCGAGCCATTATAAATTGTTGTGTTTTTACTATCTCCACACATTATACTGCCTACAGTTATGTTTCTAATTGCCTCCTTTTATGCTTCCAAATTACCAAGATAACCCTCTACGAGCCGTTTAGCTTTTATACTTTCTTCACACTTAGGGAACCCTTATCCCAAGGTAACTGTAATGATACGGATTTCGCCCGGACCTAATCGATCGCTAAACCGGCCAAGACCGTACGAATCCCGCATACGCTAACTCTGGGCATACAACACATCATGAATAAATAACAGAAGACTTTTATAAACCTCATAATAATGTTACATTAGAGTACAAAATATCAGAGTATACCGAAAGATAATAATACATTGGAAGACTTATTTACAATCAATGTAATACAATTGTAATAACCCGAAAATCTGGGCCAGTTTAAAATTTTTATTTTGGCAATTTTAGCGAATTTTGAATATTTAAAATGAATTATTTTAAATAAAATCGACGAGAAATTTATTTTGAATATAATTCGACGTATATATTATATACGTCATCGTTAGAATATAAATAATTATATATAATTATTAATAGAATTGAAAATGGCGCGGTAGTTCGATAATTCGATTTCAAACTTCAATTGAATGTACCGGGTGCAAAACAATCCGGATTTTAGTGAAACCAAAAACATTAGGATCTAATTGATGATATCTTTCCAACGAATCCGAAAAATCGAGATTTTATAGCGGGAATCAAAAGATATGTTCAGTTGAAAATTCTGAATAGTCGCTATGGAATTCAGGCCCTTAAAAATGGACATTTTGCAAACGACCTCGGATTTCGACGAAACCAGTTTTGTTGGGTCCGGGATGTAAAGTTATTGCTGGATTCCAAATTTCATAATTTTTCGAATCAATATGTGAGCGTGGCAAAGGAAAACGCGTTTGACCAGTTTCAGTTGATTTTAATCGACTGAAAAATGGCCATTTTTCCAACGGTCTCAGAATTCGACGAAACTAGTTTTGTTAGGACCGTATCGTCAATACGAAGCTAGAAAATATTTTTCGGGAATTTTTCGAGTTAGTATGTGACCCCGGTAATTTGAAATGTACGTTTAAAATTCAATATAATGATTTAAATGTAAATTCAACGGAAACTGATTGTAACTATCGAATCAGCTTGCGATACATATCCCATTGTGTTCGGAATGGGGGTAAAACGCTATAGACGACAGGCGGTGGGCTTCGTTTCGAGGTCGTAAGTGAAAGTCAACTTTTTGCAAAATAAAATAATAATAAAATAAATAATAAAAAAAAACCCCTCTTCCCTTAACCAGGCCCCCCCCGATCTCTTTTCATTTCGAAAAAAAATAAGAAAAAAAAAAGAACGAGGAGGACGGAGGGGCGGAGCGGCCTCCTCCACTGCCGCTGCCACCGCTGAAGGCGGCGCCCTCCGCCAGGGTCTCTCTCCTCCCCCTCGCGACTCTTTCCTCTCTCCTCTCGAACTCGAGCCTCCCCCAGAAAATCCCGACGCTCCACTGAACCCCTAGCTTCGCCTGCGCCACCCACGGCCTCACCACAGCCGGCCGCGCCCCCTGCGCCCCACCCCGACTCCGGCGAGCCACCTCTGGCCGCCCCACTCCAGCGCTAAAACAACCCCCTCGCCTCCTCTGTTGAAACAAAGGTGGAACCTCCCCCCCCCCTTGCGAGCCACCGCGGCAAGCACCCCGCCCCCTCTCTGTAAGTTTTTTTTTATTTATTTATGTTATTTATTTTATTTTATATACAGGATTTAGAAAACTGATAAAAAAAAAGATTTGATTTTGGTTAGTGAAAAATATAGTTTTTATATTTTTAAAGAATTAAAAATATAATCTTTTATATGGTAGGAAGATAAAAATATAATCTTTACTATATAGAAATATTAAAAATATGATTTTTATATTTTTAAAAGTATTAAAAATGTAATCTTTATGAGATAGAGAATATAAAAATATCATCCTTGTGTATGTAACGAAATAAAAATCTGATTTTTATTTTATATACGTTGAGATAAAGTGGTAATTTTTATAATGATGAAAACTTTATTTTTGAAAGGATGAAGTCTTTATTTTTATAAAGGCGAAAACTTTATTTTTATAAAGGCGAAAACTTTATTTTTATAAAGGCGAAATCTATATTTTTATAAGGGCGAAATCTATATTTTTATAAGGGCGAAATCTATATTTTTGAAATGGAATTTTTATCTATATAGTAGCAATGTAGAAATAGAATTTTTATCCATAGAGCGTGATAGTAAAAATATGATTTTTATATATTGAATAGCATAGTAAAAATTCGATTTTTAAATATATGAAGTGATTATAAAAATATGATTTTTAAATTGAAAGTGAATAAATAAAAATGTGATTTTTATTTTAAAGACATCGAAATATAAAAATGTGTGATTTCTATATGTAGTGGCTACGGGCAACAAAGGAGAAGAAAAGGCGAGAACGACGAAGATCCCTACAATAGGAGTGTCGTGGTATTGGATAGCTTTCGGTGAGAATTTCTCACTCTTCAATTTATTTTCTAGTTATATATATATATATATATATATATATATATATATATATACTAGGATGCAGACGGTGTTTAGTAGCACCCGACACAATCGTCCACAGACCATGGACTTGTTTGTTTGGCTGTTTGGTGATTGATTGCGATATTGGTTTGAATGTGGTTTGTGGTGTGGAAAATCGAATCGATAAATGGGTTAGGATTAGACGTGCGCCGTTATAAGGCGAAGGAGTAAGGCTAGGTTAGACTCTTACTCCAAATTTTGTGGTTTGCATAACGAAAGTGATTTGATTGATGTGTGAATGGCGTGGGCCTTCACTAGACCGGGGATAAGGCTAGGCCTCGTCCCGTTTCTAGTATCGTGCCGTTATGCCGCCGATATTTTCTAAAATATGTTAGAAAAATAAAAATATCATTTTTATTGTGTAAATGAACTGAATAGAAATTCAAGTGTTGAAATAAATATTTTTGACGTTAAAAATATAATTTTTAACGTGAAAGTGAGTAAATAAATATTTATAAACAAATCGGCCGATTTGTTTATTTACACTGATTTGACTGATATTGATTGGGTTGATAAATTTTACACATCGCCCAACTGCACAAACAAAAATGTGTGTTTGTTGATTTGAAACCCCACACGGGTGTTGGGATGATATTTGGCGTACACTAATCCCAATTATTTAATTATTGTCGATCGATTGGTCGACAGACTGTGTAAGCGTCGATTATTTATATTTGATGCTTATGCAGTTGTGTGGTGCACTTTGGATGATGGTTGATTGTTTATCAATGCTATTATATACATGTGTTGTATGGAATCCATATAATTAACGTTATATGGTGATTGATTGGGCCTCATTCCAATCGGGAAATTAATGAATATTATAAAAGAAAATTCATGTGTTGAATATAAAAATAGTCATGTGTTGACGAGGTTCATGTGTTGAGTGAAATATTTTAAATAATAAAAATTACATCTTTATCATATTTACGATTAGAATCTACTTTACGGTGGAGTCTAATTAAAATCAAACGATAGATACCATAGTTTTATAAAATATTTTACATAACAAAAATAGTGATGTGTTGACAGTACTCATGTGTTGAAAAAAATATAGATTCATGTGTTGAATGGGATAAATATTCATTTGTTGAATAAAATAAAGAAGTTGTGAAAAATATAAAGCCGTGTTGATTAGTTTTGCGCCATTTTGACGTGAACGATATTTATATCGATTTTATTCGTTTTATAATGAATATTGAAAACGATTTCGAAATGAATTGAATTGAAAACGATTTCGAAATGAATTGAATTGAAAACGATTTCGAAATGAATTGAATTGAAAACGATTTCGAAATGAATTGAATTGAAAACGATTTCGAAATGAATTGAATTGAAAACGATTTCGAAATGAATTGAATTGAAAACGATTTCGAAATGAATTGAAAACGAATTCAAATTGAATTAAAAGCGAATTGGAATGAATTCAAATTGAATTGAAATTCGAATTGAATAGAAATGAATTTTAAAACGGATTTATAAAGAAGAATTCCATTTTGGCTTTGAATTGAAATGGAAGTTGAAATAGATTTTGAAACGAATTTTAAAACTATTTATATAATTCGTTTTAAATAGAAATTGACGAAATATATATAATATATATATATATATATATATATATATATATATATATATATATAATGGCCTGAATAGAACGCGCCGCGCCGCGGCAGTTCGTGAATTTCGACCATTTATTTCAAACGGACATTGCGGGAGATCCGACCGTCGGATTCTCCTAAAACCGGAACCGTTGGGTTCGTATCGAAAAGAGCTTTCCAATGAATATTAGAAATTTGAAATCTAACGGTTGGATTTGGAATTATGTCCAAATCAAATTCGAAAAAGGTCGCTGTAAGTGCAGTTCGATGGTCGTTGATGGAAATCGACCGTACGGGCCTTGATAAAATTATTAAAAATATCTATAATTTGTGTAAAATTATAATATGTGAATTGGAAAGAATTGGGCTGGAAAATTCCACATTTGAATAGGTAAAAATAGATTTTTATCGAAATGAACTGGTTTTGAACTAGAATTAAAATCAATTTATTTGTGAAATGAATAAATTGAATTTGAAAGTGATTTTAAAAATAATCAATATTCCCAATTCGTGGATTGGACTGGAGCTGAATCGAAATTATCTTCGGAATATTTCGATGTTGGATTTCGTGACTAAACATGTTTTGTTATGGGAATTTGAAAGATATATTTTATATCGTTATTTCCAATATGATATTTGTTGGTTTCAGAATTTGATATTGAATATAAGCCGATATATTTTCTATTCAGAGACTTGTATTTAATATCAAATGTGATTTGGGTTTGTCGTGAATCGTGTTTTGTATGACATTGGTTCTTTAACCCAGTTAAAGGCAAGATGTCGATTTCTGAAAGGATTAAAGCTAAGTGGAGTTTTAATGAATCTTTAATTAGATTTGAACGTGAAATGGTAATTAATTTTACCGATAACACCGTGGTGTTAGATATGGAGTATCACCAGTTTTGCTCCATGGGATATATAGGTTGGGATTGGGAAATAAAACAAATAATTACTTCGGTGTGGTTCGCTAATCCCGACTAGTCTGAAATGATATCCAAAGGAAGATTATAGGATAAATTTAGAAGAATTTATCTTGGATAAAATTAATGGGAACATTTCCCTAAGAATGTGTTTTTGTGAATAAAAGAATATTCTGAATTGGAATGAGGCGTTTGTTGTGTTTGTGTAATATTCGTTTATTATATACGTGGGTTATTCAGAAAGGCCGGGTTTACACCCATTCTGAATAACCGATTCGACGAGATGTCGAAGATGAAGACGGTGGTTGAAGACCGGAAGTCTTCACATCGTTTGGGTGATTACTGATGATCTTGATTGGGCTGTACACCCAGGATGAGGGAATCAGTTGGTGATCGTCCAGACGTACCTGGAGATGGATGGATATGCGAGGAAAGTGCCTCCGGTTTCGTTCAGACCCAGAACGAACTTGTAAATGGATTGTGTGTCTGACATTGGATTTTATTCTGTGTTGATTGATCTCTATTAAATATACATCTGTTTGGCGGCGGAGAATTTATTCTCTTGCTTAACGCCCTTCTCTGAGACGTACGAGCTCAGAGGTTGTATATCGATGGACATCAGTCGCATGGAGTGAATTGCCAATGTGGCACGCGTAAGTGGCAATTGATCAAGGCTTCTGTTGAAAAGCAAAGTCTTGTGGTTGATGAACAAAGCACGGCCTGTGTGGCGTAGCTTTGTGTATAACGTGAATTCGCGAGCCTCACACCTCGGTATGAGTCAAAAACGGGATAGTGACTGCAGGGAGAGCACGACGTTTCTTTCTAGCTAGGGTGGTGTCAGTGACCTACCAGCCCTGACATTTATATACATTTCACCTGTGTGGTTGTTGGAATGCGAGGCGCCTCGGATATAGGTCTGTAAGGACCGGGAAACGTGTGTTCAGGAATTGCCAATCCTCAAAAGTAAGAGAGGACCGGCCCTGAAGATCCAAGGATCATAGTGGGGTCCTGAGACATTTGCTAGAGTGTCTCGAATCGGAGAGGAGCTTGCCCCTTGCCTCGACTCATGACGGAAATCCAATTTCCAATACGTGTATTGCGGTTTTAATTGTAGAACTAGTATGGCGACATGATAGATGGTACTCATGCCGCCTATGATTGATATTTATGATGTGAAATTGTTTTGACACTATACACTTATAGTATCAAATAATGTGTTTTAAACGTATCAAGCATGCTTTGGCTGTTATAAGGGAAAACCCTATCCTCCGGCTTGCGTTGCATTGTGTGATGGGACCTGGGTCTTATAACAGCTTCATTTTTCTTTATTTAGCATTGCGCTGTTTGTTCTATGCACTGGTATTCTTGGGAGGAAATCCGTTCCGTGTTATACGGCGTGGTCCCTTGATTTACCTAACTTTAAAACCAATATTAATAACTGTTTTAGTTCTCACACCAGTCACATGACTGACCTGGAGTTTATTATTTTAACCTAAACTCTGGGTGCCCTTATTTTCCGCACGGGCAGCTAGTAGTTTTGGTTTTGTAGATTTATATTCACAGGATCCTGATTTACAGCTGGAACGATGCTCGGAAAGCTCTGTATCCGTGTATCACTTCTAGTTGTGCTTTTGTATTATTTTCCGTTGCTATGTAATTTATTGTAATCTCTGATATTTATCGAATGTAATTTATTCATTTATACTCTATATATTCTTGTATCTGATGGAATTGTTGTAATAACAATGAAATGTTCTTCCGTCTGCGTCCTATTTTGTCTTGTCCTCACAGTAATTCGTTCTTTCTCATCTCTTCGGAGACCGGGGAAGTTCGGGTCGCTTCATTTGGTATCAGAGCTTTGGTTTACAGAGCTCGAGAACAAGACACATTAGAACCATACGAAAGAATTCATCAGATATTGGATTAGTAATATCCAATTAGAATGACTCGTTAGAGATAGGATCAGTAGTATCCTAGAACGAGTGTGAAGAGTATATTTTCAAATGAAAACAATTTTTGTTTTGAAAATTTAAACCATTTTAAACGTATTTGAATATTTATTTATTTTGAATATGGACAATCCAATATATAAAGATTTTGCATATATGCGTCATGAACGTATATTCGAAGTTTTAATATATTAGATAGATATAGAATCACATTCTAGTTGCCCGGAGATAATTCTGGTAATGCGGCCGCATTATCAGTATTTATGTTCGTGTTTCGAAGGTGTGATTTCTATATATTTCCATTAGACTGGTGTGAGAACCAAACTTATATAGTTAGAACACATTGTTGTGAATTGGCATCAAAAACATGATTTTTTGTATATATATCAAAATTATGAATTTGAAACTCTAATTCACTAATTGATTGATGTTTGTGTTGTTTGTTTATTTGTTTGATAGTTTTGAACCATTATGCCTAATAGCATCACATATTGAATTGTATTGAAATTAGTCGCATTTGCTTGCATATACATATACTTACATTGAACAGGTCATAGCAAGGAGGCTAGAGCAGAGAATAAAATTTGTTTGCCCGACAAATAGGTACATGTTTACTACATAATTTACTGTTTTGTTTGGGTGATGATGATTTTGTGAGCCTATAGGCTAGCCGCTTGGCTTTTTCTTTTTCTTTTTGAGATTAGAAGGACCGGGGAAGCTATTTGAAATTCCCCGATGCTCCCGGTGCAGGGGAGGTTATGGCGAAATTTTTCGAAAATTAAGGGTGTTAGCCAAATTTTTGAAATTTTGAAAATTCTCAGAAACTGAAAAGTTGGAGAATGGAAGCCAGATCGAACGTAGAGCTTAATAATCAAACCACTTTCGACTTTGTTCCTTTTCGGGGACGAAAAGTTTTAAGTGGGGGAGATTGTAATAACCCGAAAATCTGGGCCAGTTTAAAATTTTTATTTTGGCAATTTTAGCGAATTTTGAATATTTAAAATGAATTATTTTAAATAAAATCGACGAGAAATTTATTTTGAATATAATTCGACGTATATATTATATATGTCGTCGTTAGAATATAAATAATTATATATAATTATTAATAGAATTGAAAATGGCGCGGTAGTTCGATAATTCGATTTCAAACTTCAATTGAATGTACCGGGTGCAAAACAATCCGGATTTTAGTGAAACCAAAAACATTAGGATCTAATTGATGATATCTTTCCAACGAATCCGAAAAATCGAGATTTCATAGCGGGAATCAAAAGATATGTTCAGTTGAAAATTCTGAATAGTCGCTATGGAATTCAGGCCCTTAAAAATGGACATTTTGCAAACGACCTCGGATTTCGACGAAACCAGTTTTGTTGGGTCCGGGATGTAAAGTTATTGTTGGATTCCAAATTTCATAATTTTTCGAATCAATATGTGAGCGTGGCAAAGGAAAACGCGTTTGACCAGTTTTAGTTGATTTTAATCGACTGGAAAATGGCCATTTTTCCAACGGTCTCAGAATTCGACGAAACTAGTTTTGTTAGGACCGTATCGTCAATACGAAGCTAGAAAATATTTTTCGGGAATTTTTCGAGTTCGCATGTGACCCCGGTAATTTGAAATGTACGTTTAAAATTCAATATAATGATTTAAATGTAAATTCAACGGAAACTGATTGTAACTATCGAATCAGCTTGCGATACATATCCCATTGTGTTCGGAATGGGGGTAAAACGCTATAGACGACAGGCGGTGGGCCTCGTTTCGAGGTCGTAAGTGAAAGTCAACTTTTTGCAAAATAAAATAATAATAAAATAAATAAAAAAAACCCCCTCTTCCCTTAACCAGGCCCACCCCCGATCTCTTTTCATTTCGAAAAAAAAATAAGAAAAAAAAAAGAACGAGGAGGACGGAGGGGCGGAGCGGCCTCCTCCACTGCCGCTGCCACCGCTGAAGGCGGTGCCCTCCGCCAGGGTCTCTCTCCTCCCCCTCGCGACTCTTTCCTCTCTCCTCTCGAACTCGAGCCTCCCCCAGAAAATCCCGACGCTCCACTGAACCCCTAGCTTTGCATGCGCCACCCACGGCCTCACCACAGCCGGCCGCGCCCCCTGCGCCCCACCCCGACTCCGGCGAGCCACCTCTGGCCGCCCCACTCCAGCGCTAAAACAACCCCCTCGCCTCCTCTGTTGAAACAAAGGTGAAACCCCCCCTTGCGAGCCACCGCGGCAAGCACCCCGCCCCCTCTCTGTAAGTTTTTTTTTTATTTATGTTATTTATTTTATTTTATATACAGGATTTAGAAAACTGATAAAAAAACAGATTTGATTTTGGTTAGTGAAAAATATAGTTTTTATATTTTTAAAGAATTAAAAATATAATCTTTTATATGGTAGGAAGATAAAAATATAATCTTTATTATATAGAAATATTAAAAATATGATTTTTATATTTTTAAAAGTATTAAAAATGTAATCTTTATGAGATAGAGAATATAAAAATATCATCCTTGTGTATGTAACGAAATAAAAATCTGATTTTTATTTTATATACGTTGAGATAAAGTGGTAATTTTTATAATAATGAAAACTTTATTTTTGAAAGGATGAAGTCTTTATTTTTATAAAGGCGAAAACTTTATTTTTATAAAGGCGAAAACTTTATTTTTATAAAGGCGAAATCTATATTTTTATAAGGGCGAAATCTATATTTTTATAAGGGCGAAATCTATATTTTTGAAATGGAATTTTTATCTATATAGTAGCAATGTAGAAATAGAATTTTTATCCATAGAGCGTGATAGTAAAAATATGATTTTTATATATTGAATAGCATAGTAAAAATTCGATTTTTAAATATATGAAGTGATTATAAAAATATGATTTTTAAATTGAAAGTAAATAAATAAAAATGTCATTTTTATTTTAAAGACATCGAAATATAAAAATGTGTGAATTCTATATGTAGTGGCTACGGGCAACAAAGGAGAAGAAAAGGCGAGAACGACGAAGATCCCTACAATAGGAGTGTCGTGGTATTGGATAGCTTTCGGTGAGAATTTCTCACTCTTCAATTTATTTTCTAGTTATATATATATATATATATACTAGGATGCAGACGGTGTTTAGTAGCACCCGACACAATCGTCCACAGACCATGGACTTGTTTGTTTGGCTGTTTGGTGATTGATTGCGATATTGGTTTGAATGTGGTTTGTGGTGTGGAAAATCGAATCGATAAATGGGTTAGGATTAGACGTGCGCCGTTATAAGGCGAAGGAGTAAGGCTAGGTTAGACTCTTACTCCAAATTTTGTGGTTTGCATAACGAAAGTGATTTGATTGATGTGTGAATGGCGTGGGCCTTCACTAGACCGGGGATAAGGCTAGGCCTCGTCCCGTTTCTAGTATCGTGCCGTTATGCCGCCGATATTTTCTAAAATATGTTAGAAAAATAAAAATATCATTTTTATTGTGTAAATGAACTGAATAGAAATTCAAGTGTTGAAATAAATATTTTTGACGTTAAAAATATAATTTTTAACGTGAAAGTGAGTAAATAAATATTTATAAACAAATCGGCCGATTTGTTTATTTACACTGATTTGACTGATATTGATTGGGTTGATAAATTTTACACATCGCCCAACTGCACAAACAAAAATGTGTGTTTGTTGATTTGAAACCCCACACGGGTGTTGGGATGATATTTGGCGTACACTAATCCCAATTATTTAATTATTGTCGATCGATTGGTCGACAGACTGTGTAAGCGTCGATTATTTATATTTGATGCTTATGCAGTTGTGTGGTGCACTTTGGATGATGGTTGATTGTTTATCAATGCTATTATATACATGTGTTGTATGGAATCCATATAATTAACGTTATATGGTGATTGATTGGGCCTCATTCCAATCGGGAAATTAATGAATATTATAAAAGAAAATTCATGTGTTGAATATAAAAATAGTCATGTGTTGACGAGGTTCATGTGTTGAGTGAAATATTTTAAATAATAAAAATTACATCTTTATCATATTTACGATTAGAATCTACTTTACGGTGGAGTCTAATTAAAATCAAACGATAGATACCATAGTTTTATAAAATATTTTACATAACAAAAATAGTGATGTGTTGACAGTACTCATGTGTTGAGATTAGTCGTGTGCTGAAAAAAATATAGATTCATGTGTTGAATGCGATAAATATTCATTTGTTGAATAAAATAAAGAAGTTGTGAAAAATTTAAAGCCGTGTTGATTAGTTTTGCGCCATTTTGATGTGAACGATATTTATATCGATTTTATTCGTTTTATAATGAATATTGAAAACGATTTCGAAATGAATTGAATTGAAAACGATTTCGAAATGAATTGAATTGAAAATGATTTCGAAATGAATTGAATTGAAAACGATTTCGTAATGAATTGAATTGAAAACGATTTCGAAATGAATTGAATTGAAAACGATTTCGAAATGAATTGAATTGAAAACGATTTCGAAATGAATTGAATTGAAAACGATTTCGAAATGAATTGAAAACGAATTCAAATTAAATTAAAAGCGAATTGGAATGAATTCAAATTGAATTGAAATTCGAATTGAATAGAAATGAATTTTAAAACGGATTTATAAAGAAGAATTCCATTTTGGCTTTGAATTGAAATGGAAGTTGAAATAGATTTTGAAACGAATTTTAAAACTATTTATATAATTCGTTTTAAATAGAAATCGACGAAATATATATATAATATATATATATATATATATTATATATAATGGCCTGAATAGAACGCGCCGCGCCGCGGCAGTTCGTGAATTTCGACCATTTATTTCAAACGGACATTGCGGGAGATCCGACCGTCGGATTCTCCTAAAACCGGAACCGTTGGGTTCGTATCGAAAAGAGCTTTCCAATGAATATTAGAAATTTGAAATCTAACGGTCGGATTTGGAATTATGTCCAAATCAAATTCGAAAAAGGTCGCTGTAAGTGCAGTTCGATGGCCGTTGATGGAAATCGACTGTACGGGCCTTGATAAAATTATTAAAAATATCTATAATTTGTGTAAAATTATAATATGTGAATTGGAAAGAATTGGGCTGGAAAATTCCACATTTGAATAGGTAAAAATAGATTTTTATCGAAATGAACTGGTTTTGAACTAGAATTAAAATCAATTTATTTGTGAAATGAATAAATTGAATTTGAAAGTGATTTTAAAAATAATCAATATTCCCAATTCGTGGATTGGACTGGAGCTGAATCGAAATTATCTTCGGAATATTTCGATGTTGGATTTCGTGACTAAACAGATTTTGTTATGGGAATTTGAAAGATATATTTTATATCGTTATTTCCAATATGATATTTGTTGGTTTCAGAATTTGATATTGAATATAAGCCGATATATTTTCTATTCAGAGCCTTGTATTTAATATCAAATGTGATTTGGGTTTGTCGTGAATCGTGTTTTGTATGACATTGGTTCTTTAACCCAGTTAAAGGCAAGATGTCGATTTCTGAAAGGATTAAAGCTAAGTGGAGTTTTAATGAATCTTTAATTAGATTTGAACGTGAAATGGTAATTAATTTTACCGATAACACCGTGGTGTTAGATATGGAGTATCACCAGTTTTGCTCCATGGGATATATAGGTTGGGATTGGGAAATAAAACAAATAATTACTTCGGTGTGGTTCGCTAATCCCGACTAGTCTGAAATGATATCCAAAGGAAGATTATAGGATAAATTTAGAAGAATTTATCTTGGATAAAATTAATGGGAACATTTCCCTAAGAATGTGTTTTTGTGAATAAAAGGATATTCTGAATTGGAATGAGGCGTTTGTTGTGTTTGTGTAATATTCGTTTATTATATACGTGGGTTATTCAGAAAGGCCGGGTTTACACCCATTCTGAATAACCGATTCGACGAGATGTCGAAGATGAAGACGGTGGTTGAAGACCGGAAGTCTTCACATCGTTTGGGTGATTACTGATGATCTTGATTGGGCTGTACACCCAGGATGAGGGAATCAGTTGGTGATCGTCCAGACGTACCTGGAGATGGATGGATATGCGAGGAAAGTGCCTCCGGTTTCGTTCAGACCCAGAACGAACTTGTAAATGGATTGTGTGTCTGACATTGGATTTTATTCTGTGTTGATTGATCTCTATTAAATATACATCTGTTTGGCGGCGGAGAATTTATTCTCTTGCTTAACGCCCTTCTCTGAGACGTACGAGCTCAGAGGTTGTATATCGATGGACATCAGTCGCATGGAGTGAATTGCCAATGTGGCACGCGTAAGTGGCAATTGATCAAGGCTTCTGTTGAAAAGCAAAGTCTTGTGGTTGATGATCAAAGCACGGCCTGTGTGGCGTAGCTTTGTGTATAACGT
This sequence comes from Allium sativum, assembly GCA_030737875.1. Lineage (NCBI taxonomy): Eukaryota > Viridiplantae > Streptophyta > Magnoliopsida > Asparagales > Amaryllidaceae > Allium > Allium sativum. The sequence continues at coordinate 623,971,189 of CM060910.1, forward strand.
GAATTCGCGAGCCTCACACCTCGGTATGAGTCAAAAACGGGATAGTGACTGCAGGGAGAGCACGACGTTTCTTTCTAGCTAGGGTGGTGTCAGTGACCTACCAGCCCTGACATTTTTATACTTTTCACCTGTGTGGTTGTTGGAATGCGAGGCGCCTCGGATATAGGTCTGTAAGGACCGGGAAACGTGTGTTCAGGAATTGCCAATCCTCAAAAGTAAGAGAGGACCGGCCCTGAAGATCCAAGGATCATAGTGGGGTCCTGAGACATTTGCTAGAGTGTCTCGAATCGGAGAGGAGCTTGCCCCTTGCCTCGACTCATGACGGAAATCCAATTTCCAATACGTGTATTGTGGTTTTAATTGTAGAACTAGTATGGCGACATGATAGATGGTACCCATGCCGCCTATGATTGATATTTATGATGTGAAATTGTTTTGACACTATACACTTATAGTATCAAATAATGTGTTTTAAACGTATCAAGCATGCTTTGGCTGTTATAAGGGAAAACCCTATCCTCCGGCTTGCGTTGCATTGTGTGATGGGACCTGGGTCTTATAACAGCTTCATTTTTCTTTATTTAGCATTGCGCTGTTTGTTCTATGCACTGGTATTCTTGGGAGGAAACCCGTTCCGTGTTATACGGCGTGGTCCCTTGATTTACCTAACTTTAAAACCAATATTAATAACTGTTTTAGTTCTCACACCAGTCACATGACTGACCTGGAGTTTATTGTTTTAACCTAAACTCTGGGTGCCCTTATTTTCCGCACGGGCAGCTAGTAGTTTTGGTTTTGCAGATTTATATTCACAGGATCCTGATTTACAGCTGGAACGATGCTCGGAAAGCTCTGTATCCGTGTATCACTTCTAGTTGTGCTTTTGTATTATTTTCCGTTGCTATGTAATTTATTGTAATCTCTGATATTTATCGAATGTAATTTATTCATTTATACTCTGTATATTCTTGTATCTGATGGAATTGTTGTAATAACAATGAAATGTTCTTCCGTCTGCGTCCTATTTTGTCTTGTCCTCACAGTAATTCGTTCTTTCTCATCTCTTCGGAGACCGGGGAAGTTCGGGTCGCTTCAACAATGCACAACGGAAAAACAAATAAACAAACACAGCGGAAGACTATCAATGCTCTGGAAACAACTTTAAGCTTCAATCCAGAATCCTGCTCAAAATAAGTATATGCAAAACAAACTACTTGACTGCCCGTGTGGAAAATAGGGGCACCCGAGTTTGCAAGGGAAAAGCAAACTATGAGTCAGTCATGGGACTGGTGTGAGAAACTCTAAATAGTTATAAACTTTATATATAAATGTGAAGCATATCACGGGACCACGCTGCATGTCACAGAATGGGTTTACCCCCATGAATGTTAGTGTATAAACGACCATCAATAATTGAGATTTGGATCTACTATGCATCAATCAACATGCAATATCCCAATTTACCCATTTAGATTAATCCCCACACTTAAGTTTTCCAAATCCAATTCAATTTACAGAAATTATTCCTTTGGACTTTATTTCCCGATTTCTATTTCAAATCATTTGAAATACATATATAGCTTTATATCAAAGTAGATTTCACTTCGGGATCTCAAACCAAAATCTTTGGAAATATGAATTCCAAATAATCACAATGCATACAAACAAGTATGCAACCAAATATCGGGAATCTTCCCTCAGACAGGGCAGTAAGTGCCCCTCCAACTCAATATATATATGTGCACCTCCCACGCATGGTGCAGGCTACACTGCTGACCACTCACCCTAAGGCACTGGATCTAGTCCATACTTTTAGTCATTCAAGTCACCCGATCTCTAGCCACATACTTGCTAAATCATTTTATATCCCAAAGTGGGGAAAATCATTTCACAACATAATAATCACAAGTACTTTCAAACTATAGTACTTCACATCATCAATTCACACATATGACTGCCACTACTAATCTCATAACCTTTGAGCTCGTACATCTCAAAGAAGGGTGTTAAGCAAGATAATAAATTCTCCGCCACCAAACAGATACGTTATCAATAGCAACTAATCAATTCTATGTTGAACAACAATGTAACACATAATACATTCCTTAATCATTTTAGTAATCATCGGGTTTATGCCTCGAAATCCTTTCTGTTTTATAAAACATTTTTATAAAACATCCCCTATCCAAAATCAGGAATACATTTCTTTTCACTTAAGAAAAATATGATTTCAAAATCATTCATTAAATTTGAAATGAACTCAACAACATCGCTACACATCTCATAGTGAAATCGTGAAGTGTTTCACAAGATGTTAGCATACCATTATTTCTACCCAACCCAATGCTAATGTAAAAGCATATCTTGCTCATAACCTGGTCAAGCACAATCCAAACAAACAATCAATCACAATCATGAATATCAACAACCAAGTAAATTTGGTTTAATAACATTACGTGTTTTGGTAAATTCAATTACCATTTATTCGTTCACAATCTAATTAAAGATTTATTCAAACTCCATTTGGTTTTAATCCCAAAAATTATTTCTAATTGATTGTTCAATTTTCTGGAAATTAATCCTACTTTTACCTGGGTCAAAGAACTAATGTCATTTAAACATAGTTAACGACGAACCCAAAATCCAATTTAATATTAAATACAAGGCCCTGAATAGAAATTATATCGGCTTATACTCAATATCAAATTCTGAAATCAACAGATATCGTATTGGAATAACGATATCAATATTTTCCAAATTCTCACAACAATATCTGTATAATCATGGAATCTAATACCGAAATATTCCGAAGATTATTTCCATTCAAATCCATTCCATTTTATATATTGGGAATTTTTGGTTATATTAAAATCCTTTCCAAATCCAATTTATTTATTTAAAAATTATTGGATTATTAATCTAGTTAATAACTAGTTCAATTTGATAAAAATATACTTTTATCCTCAAAAATGTGGAATTTTCCATCCAAATTCTTTTCAAATAATTTATTATGATTTTACACAAATTATCAATATTTTTAATAATTTTATTAAAGCCTTTATAGTCGGTTTCCAATAACGGCCACCGAACTGCAACTATATCGACCTTTTCCAAATTTGATTTGGGCATGATTCAAAATCCAACCATTAGATTTTAAATCTCTTATGTTCGTTTGAAATATCTTTTCGATACACAACGGTTCCAGTTTCAGGGGAATCCGACGGTCGGATCCCCCATAATGTCAATTCGAAGTCAATGGTCGAAATTCGCGAATGGCCGCGACGCAACGCGTTCTATTCAAGCCAGTAAATATATATAATATATATATCTATATATATATTATATTTTTCGATGATTTCAATTCAAAACATATTTTATAAATCGTTTTAAATTCATTTTAAAAACGATTCCAACTTCCATTTCAATTTTTAATCAAAATTGAATATTCCATTACATGATAATTTTATGCATCTCATACATATGTTAAAAATAATATTTTTAACCAATCAATATTTATTTCATTCACACTTCATATATATTGTAATAACCCGGAAAATCTGGGCCAGTTTAAAATTTTTATTTTGGCTATTTTAGCGAATTTTGAATATTTAAAAGTAATTATTTTAAATAAAATCGACGAGAAATTTATTTTGAATATATTCGGACGTATATATTATACGCGTCGTCGTTAGAATATAAATATTTATATATAATTATTAATAGAATTGAAAATGGCGCGGTAGTTCGATAATTCGATTTCAAACTTCAATTGAATGTACCGGGTGCAAAACAATCCGGATTTTAGTGAAACTAAAAACATTATGATTTAATTGGTAATATCTTTCCAACGAATCCAACCAATCGAAATTTCATATCGGGAATCAAAAGATATGTCCAGTTGAAAATTCTGAATAGTCGCTATGGAATTCAGGCCCTTAAAAATGGACATTTTGCAAACGACCTCGGATTTCGACGAAACCACTTTTGTTGGATCCGCAGTGTCGAATTATTGCTAGATTCCAAATTTCATAATTTTTCGAATCAATATGTGAGCGTGGCAAAGGAAAACGCGTTTGACCATTTTCAGCTGATTTTAATCGACTGGAAAATGGCCATTTTTCCAACGGTCTCAGAATTCGACGAAACTAGTTTTGTTAGGACCGTATCGTCAATACGAAGCTAGAAAATATTTTTCGGGAATTTTTCTAGTTAATATGTGACCCCGGTAATTTGAAATGTACGTTTAAAATTCAATATAAGGATTTAAATGTAATTTCAACGGAAACTGATTCAAACGATCAAATCAGCTTACGATGCATATCCCATTGTGTTCGGAATGGGGGTAAAACGCTATGGACGACAGGCGGTAGGCCTCGTTTCGAGGTCGTATGTAAAAGTCAACCTTTTTGCAAAATTAAATAATTAAATAATAAAAAAAAATATATATACGTCCTACTTTTATCAGCCGACCCCCCCCCCTTCTTCCAAAATCATTTTAGAATGAAAAAAAAAAAAATTGAAATCGAAATCGCGCCGCCCCCCCTTACTCTGACGGCCGCGCCACCACCCCCACCCTCTCTCTTCTCTTCCGCTCCTCCACCCACCTCCTGCAGGACCGTCGGAAGCCCCAAAGCCCCCCCCTGAAGTCTCGATGCCGCCACCCTCTTCTTCTCCTCCTCGCCGAATCCACCTCGAGCCCCCCCCCCCTAAAACCCACCGCAACTCTCCCCTGGCCCACGCAAGGACCACCGACGCCACCCCGAGCCTGCGCCTTCCCCAGCAGTCGCGAGCGTCAACCCCTCCCTTGCGCGCCCTCAGTCCTCAAGTCGACGGTGAAACCCCTGTAAGCCTTTTTATTTTTATTCTATTTTATTTTATTTTCTTTATTTAATAAAATCAGTTTTTATTGTATATAATAACATGAAGAAATCAGTTTTTAAAATATAAAACATTGAAAAGTAAAATCAGTTTGTTTTAAAAATATAAATAAAGTTTGCTTTAAAAATATAAATAAAGTTTGTTTTAAAAATATAAATAAAGGTTGTTTTAAAAATATAAGGTTTTGAAAGTATAAGAGAACTTTGTTTTGAAAAAATAAAAGGACTTTGTTTTGAAAATATAAAATAGCTTTGTTTTTAAAAATAGAGATATCAATATAAAAATATAATTTTTATATATTGAACTTCGAAATAAAAATTCGATTTTTATATATTGAATAACATAGTAAAAATTCGATTTTTATATATTGAATAACATAGTAAAAATTCGATTTTTATATATTGAATAACATAGTAAAAATTCGATTTTTATATATTGAATAACATAGTAAAATTTTGATTTTTATATAAAGTATAACGAAGTAAAAATTCGATTTTTAAATGTATGAAGCAAATATAAAAATGTGATTTTTATTTCAAAGACAACAAAATATAAAAATGTGTGATTTTTATATATGTAGTGGCTACGGGCAAAGAAGTTAGCGAAGATGCGATAGCAATGAAGATTTCTATCAGTGAAGAGCCGTGAAGTTAGGATAGCTATCGGTGAGAACTTCTCACTCTTCAATTTCTATTATAGTTATAAATATAAACTAGGATGCAAACGGTGTTTAGTAGCACCCGACACCCGTCATCCACAGACCATGGATGGCTTGTTTGTTAAATTGATTGGTTGAGTAGTTGGTTAGTTTAATTGGTTTGAATTGAATTATTTGGTGAATTGAATGGATTTGATTGATGTGTGAATGGCGTGGGCCTTCACTAGACCGGGGATAAGGCTAGGCCTTGTCCCGTTTCTAGTATAGTGCCGTTATGTCGCCGAAATTTTCTAAAATATGTTAGAAAAATAAAAATATCATTTTATTTAAGGAATGAACTGAATAAAATTCATATGTTAAAATAAAATGTTTTATCGTTAAAAATATAATTTTTAACGTGAAAGTGAATAAAATAAAATATTCATTTACAAACCGAACGGTTTGTTTATGTACACCTATTTGAAGGACATTGATTGGGTCGATAAATTTTACACATCGCCCAACTGCACGAATAAAATCTATGTTTGATTGTTTGAAACCCTACACGGGTGTTGGGATGAAATTTAAAGTTCACTCATCCTGACTGATTAAATATGTCGATCGATTGATTGACAGGCTGTTATAAGCGTTAGATATCTATATTCGATGCTTATACAGTGTAGTGCACTGTGGTTGATGGTTGATTATTTTCAATGCTATTATATACATGTGTTGTATGAAAATCCATATAATTAACGCTATATGGTGATTGATTGGGCCTCATTCCAATTTGAAAAATAAAGAATATATAAAATAAAGGTTCATGTGTTGACTGTACTCATTCGTGAGATTAGTCATGTGTTGAACGAATTATTTTTATAATAAAATTTATATCTTTATCTATATAAAATAAAGGTTCATGTGTTGACTGTACTCATTCGTGAGATTAGTCATGTGTTGAACGAAATATTTTGACAATAAAATTTACATCTTTATCAATATAAAATAAAAGTTCATGTGTTGACAGTACTCATCCTTTGAGATTGGTCATGTGTTGAACGAAATATTTTGATAATAACAACTATTTTGAAAAAGAAATATTTGAAATAGAATATTTGAAAATAGAAATATATGAAGCCGTGTTGATTAGATTGACGCCATTTTGACGTGAACGATATTTATATCGATTTTGATCATTTTAAAATGATGTTGAAAAGTGATTTCGAAATCGAATATTTTGAAATGAAGTTTGAAATGAATTGAATATATAACGATTTCGAAATGAATTGAATATATAACGATTTCGAAATGAATTGAATATATAACGATTTCGAAATGAATTGAATATATAACGATTTCGAAATGAATTGAATATATAACGATTTCGAAATGAATTGAATATATAACGATTTCGAAATGAATTGAATATTTAACGATTTCGAAATGAATTGAATATATAACGATTTCGAAATGAATTGAATATATAACGATTTCGAAATGAATTGAATATATAACGATTTCGAAATGAACTGAATATATAACGATTTCGAAATGAATTGAATATATAACGATTTCGAAATGAATTGAATATATAACGATTTCGAAATGAATCGAATATTTTGAAATGAAGTTTGAAATGAATTGAATATATAACGATTTCGAAATGAATTGAATATATAACGATTTCGAAATGAATTGAATATATAACGATTTCGAAATGAATTGAATATATAACGATTTCGAAATGAATTGAATATATAACGATTTCGAAATGAATTGAATATATAACGATTTCGAAATGAATTGAATATATAACGATTTCGAAATGAATTGAATATATAAGGATTTCGAAATGAATTGAATATATAACGATTTCGAAATGAATTGAATATATAACGATTTCGAAATGAATTGAATATATAACGATTTCGAAATGAATTGAATATATAACGATTTCGATTTGAATTGAATATAAAACGATTTCGAATTGAATGAAATAGAAAACCAATTTGATTTCAATTGAATATATAATGAATTGGATTCAAATAGAAAACGAAACGAATTTGATTTGAATAGAAAATGAATTTGAATCGAATAGAAAACCAATTTGAATTGAATCGAATAGAAAACGACTTTGAAATTGAATTGAATTGAAAACGAATTCAAATTGAATTGAAAGCGAATTGAAATGAATTGAAATTGAATTGAAATTTGAATTGAATGGAAATGAATTTTAAAACGAATTTATAAAGAAGAATTCCATTTTGATTTGAAATGAAATGGAAGTTGAAATTGCTTTTGAAACGAATTTAAAACTATTTATATAATTCGTTTTAAATAGAAATCGACGAAATATATATTATATATTATATATATAATATAATGGCCTGAATAGAACGCGCCGCGCCGCGGCAGTTCGTAAATTTCGACCATTTATTTCAAACGGACATTACGGGAGATCCGACCGTCGGATTCTCCTAAAACCGGAACCGTTGGGTTCGTATCGAAAAGAGCTTTCTAAGTAATATTAGAAACTCAAAATCTAACGGTTGGATTTGGAGATACGTCCAAATCAAATTCGAAAAAGGTCGCTATAAGTGCAGTTCGATGGCCATTGTTGGAAATCGATTGTACGGGCCTTGATAAAATTATTAAAAATAGTAATAATTTATGTAAAATCATAAGAAATGATTTGGGAAGAATTGGGATGAAAAACTCCATATTTGAAATGATAAAAATAGTTTTTTATCGAAATGAACTAGTTTTGAACTAAATTTAAAACCTAATTATTTTTAATTAAATAAATTAGATTTAAAAGGGGTTTTAAATAATCGGGATTTCTAATATATTTGATTGGATTTGAAATGGGTTTATCGTGAACTGTGTTTTAAATAACACTAGTTCTTTAACCCGATAATAAATAGAATGTGATTTGGGTTTGTCGTGAACTGTGTTTTAAATAACACCTAGTTCTTTAACCCAGTAAAAGGAGTTTTAATGAATCTGCAATTAGATTGAAATGTGAATTGATAATCTAAATTATCAAATTTAGAAATTGAGCGAGAATGGAGTATCACCAGTTTTGCTCCAAAGCGATAGTTAAATCTTTAATTAGATTTGAACGTGAAATGGTAATTAATTTTACCGATAACACCGTGGTGTTAGATATGGAGTATTACCAGTTTTGCTTCATGGGATGAATAGGTTGGGATTGGGAAATAAAATAAATAATTACTTCGTTGTGGTTCGCTAATCTCGACTAGTTGGAAAAACCATAATTTGGTTTTAAAAGACATCCAAAGGAAGATTACAGGATAAATTTTAAAGAATTTATCTTGGATAAAATTAATGGGAACCTTTCCCTAAGAATGTGGAATTTAGAAACTAGATGTAGGTTGGCTAAGAAGAATGGTTTCCTGGATATTGATCTGATGTTGGTTTCGGCCTTCGGGGTTAATGTTTAGGAAATTGTTCTCTTGCTAACTTGCGGTTAGTGACTAATGAATTGGAATGAGGCGTATGTTGTGTTTGTGTAACATTTGTTTTAATATACGTGGGTTGTTCGGAAAGTCCGGGTTTATACCCATTTTGAATAACCGATTCGACGTTAAGTCGAAGATGAAGACGGTGGTCGAAGACCGGAAGTTTTCACATCGTTTGGATAATTACTGACGATCCTGATTGGGCAGTACACCCAAGAGGATGGAAATAGTTGGTGGTCGTCCAGACGTACCTGGAGATGGATGGATATGCGAGGAAAGTGCCTCCGGTTTCGTTCAGACCCAGAACGGACTTGTAAATGGATTGTGTGTCTGACACTGGATTTTATTCTGTGTTGATTGATTTCTATTAAATATACATCTGTTTGGCGGCGGAGAATTTATTCTTTTGCTTAACGCCCTTCTCTGAGACGTACGAGCTCAGAGGTTGTATATCGATGGACATCAGTCGCATGGCATGAATTGCCTGTGTGGCACGCTAAGATGCAAGGATCAAGGCTTCTGTTGAAAAGCAAAGTCTTGTGGTTGATGATCAAAGCACGCCTACGTGGCAGCTTTGTGTATAACGTGTATTCGCGAGCCTCACACCTCGGTATGAGTTAAAAACGGGATACGGACCGCTGGGAGAGCACGACGTTTCTTTCTAGCTTTGGTGGTGTCAGTGACTTACCAGCCCTGACATTTATATACTTTTCACCTTTGTGGTTGTTGGAATGAGGCGCCTCGATTATAGGTCTGTAAGGACCGGGAAACGTGTGTTCAGGAATAAATAATCCTCTAACGTAAGTGAGGACCGGCCCAGCCGCATCCAGGGTTACCCAGTGTGCGTAATCCTGAGGCATTTGCTAGAGTGTCTCGAACGCGGAGAGGAGCTTGCCCCTTGCCTCGACTCATGACGGAATCCAATTTCCAATACGTGTATTTCGGCTTTATTTGTAGAGCCTAGTATGGCGACATAGTAGCATGGGATACTATGCCGTCTATGATTTATATTTATGATTGAAATGTTTTGACACTATACACTTATTATAGTATCAAATGATTTGTTTTAAACGTACCAAGCATGTTTGGCTGTTATAAGGTAAAACCCTATCCTCCGGCTTGCGTTGCATTGTGTGATGGGACCTGGGTCTTATAATAGCTTCATTTTTCGAAAAAGCATTGCGCTGTTTATTCTATGCACTGGTATTCTTGGGAGGAAACCCGTTCCGTGTTATACGGCGTGGTCCCTTGAATTACTCTCTTTTAAAGTAAAGCTTTAAATAACTGTTTTAGTTCTCACACCAGTCACATGAATGACCTGGAGTTTATTGTTTTAACCTAAACTCTGGGTGCCCCTATTTTCCGCACGGGCAACTAGTAGTTTTGGTTTTGCAGATTTATATTCATAGGATCCTGGTTTACAGCTGGAATGATATCCGGAAAGCTCTGTATCCGTATATCACCTTCAGTTGTGCTTTGTATTATTTTCCGCTGCTTTGTAATTTATTGTAATCTCTGATATTTATCGAATGTAATTTATTCATTTATACTCTGTATATTCTTGTATCTGATGGGATTGTTGTAATAGCAATGAAATGTTCTTCTGTTTGTGTTCTGATTTGTCCTGTTCTCAACGATCAGGGGTTTCGAACGGTTTAGATCGGTTTAACGACTGATTCGGATCAAGCGAAATTCCAGGCCGTCACATTTGGTATCAGAGCTTTGGTTTACAGAGCTCGAGAACAAGACACATTAGAACCATACGAAAGAATTCATCAGATATTGGATTAGTAATATCCAATTAGAATGACTCGTTAGAGATAGGATCAGTAGTATCCTAGAACGAGTGTGAAGAGTATATTTTTCAATTGAAAACCATTTTGTTTTGAAATTTAAACCATTTTAAAACGTATTTGACTATTTATTTATTTTGAATATGAACGATCGAGTATATAAAGGTTTTGCATATGCGCGTCATGAACGTATATTCGAAGTTTTAATATATTAGATAGATATAGAATCATACTCTAGTGGCCCGAAGATGATTCTGATGATTGACTAGTTGTCATTAGTATTCATATTCGAGTGACGAAGGTGTGATATCTATATATTTCCATTAGATTGGTGTGAGAACCAAAACTTATATAGCTATAACACATTGTTGTGAATTGGCATCAAAAACATGGTTTTTTGTATATGTATCAAATTATGAATTTGAAACTCTAATCCACTAATTGATTGATGTTTGTGTTGTTTGCCTATTTGTTTGCTAATTTTGAACCATTTAGGCTAATGGAATCAAATATTGACTTATATTAAAAATGGGTCGCATTTGCTTGCATATACATATACTTACATTGAACAGGTCATAGCAAGGAGGCTAGAGCAGAGAATAAAATTTGTTTGCCCGACAAATAGGTACATGTTTACTAAATAATTTACTGTTTTGTTTGGGTGATGATGATTTTATGAGCCTATTGGCTAGCCGCTTGGCTTTTTCTTTTTCTTTTTGAGATCTGAAGGACCGGGGAAGCTATTTGAAATTCCCCGATGCTCCCATTGCAGGGGAGGTTATGGCGAAATTTTTCGAAAATTTAGGGAGTTAGCCAAATTTTTGAAAATTTGAAAATTCTCAGAAACTAAAAAGTTGGAGAATGCAAGCCAGATCGAACGTAGAGTTGATTGATCAAACCACTTTCGACTTTGTTCCTTTTCGGGGACGAAAAGTTTTAAGTGGGGGAGATTGTAATAACCCGGAAAATCTGGGCCAGTTTAAAATTTTTATTTTGGCTATTTTAGCGAATTTTGAATATTTAAAAGTAATTATTTTAAATAAAATCGACGAGAAATTTATTTTGAATATATTCGGACGTATATATTATACGCGTCGTCGTTAGAATATAAATATTTATATATAATTATTAATAGAATTGAAAATGGCGCGGTAGTTCGATAATTCGATTTCAAACTTCAATTGAATGTACCGGGTGAAAAACAATCCGGATTTTAGTGAAACCAAAAACATTATGATCTAATTTGTAATATCTTTCCAACGAATCCGACCAATCGAAATTTCATATCGGGAATCAAAAGATATGTCCAGTTGAAAATTCTGAATAGTCGCTATGGAATTCAGGCCCTTAAAAATGGACATTTTGCAAACGACCTCGGATTTCGACGAAACCACTTTTGTTGGATCCGCAGTGTCGAATTATTGCTAGATTCCAAATTTCATAATTTTTCGAATCAATATGTGAGCGTGGCAAAGGAAAACGCGTTTGACTAGTTTCAGTTGATTTTAATCGACTGGAAAATGGCCATTTTTCCAACGGTCTCAGAATTCGATGAAACCAGTTTTGTTAGGACCATATCGTCAATACGAAGCTAGAAAATATTTTTCGGGAATTTTTCTAGTTAATATGTGACCCCGGTAATTTGAAATGTACGTTTAAAATTCAATATAAGGATTTAAATGTAATTTCAACGGAAACTAATTCAAACGATCAAATCAGCTTACGATGCATATCCCATTGTGTTCGGAATGGGGGTAAAACGCTATGGACGACAGGCGGTAGACCTCGTTTCGAGGTCGTATGTAAAAGTCAACCTTTTTGCAAAATTAAATAATTAAATAATAATAAAAAAAATATATACGTCCTACTTTTATCAGCCGACCCCCCCCCCTTCTTCCAAAATCATTTCTGAATGAAAAAAAAAAAGAAAATTGAAATCGAAATCGCGCCGCCCCCCTTACTCTGACGGCCGCGCCACCACCCCCACCCTCTCTCTTCTCTTCCGCTCCTCCACCCACCTCCTGCAGGACCGTCGGAAGCCCCAAAGCCCCCCCCTGAAGTCTCGACGCCGCCACCCTCTTCTTCTCCTCCTCGCCGAATCCACCTCGAGCCCCCCCCTAAAACCCACCGCAACTCTCCCCTGGCCCACGCAAGGACCCCCGACGCCACCCCGAGCCTGCGCCTTCCCCAGCAGTCGCGAGCGTCAACCCCTCCCTTGCGCGCCCTCAGACCTCAAGTCGACAGTGAAACCCCTGTAAGCCTTTTTATTTTTATTCTATTTTATTTTATTTTCTTTATTTAATAAAATCAGTTTTTATTGTATATAATAACATGAAGAAATCAGTTTTTAAAATATAAAACATTGAAAAGTAAAATCAGTTTGTTTTAAAAATATAAATAAAGTTTGTTTTAAAAATATAAATAAAGTTTGTTTTAAAAATATAAATAAAGCTTGTTTTAAAAATATAAGGTTTTGAAAGTATAAGAGAACTTTGTTTTGAAAAAATAAAAGGACTTTGTTTTGAAAATATAAAATAGCTTTGTTTTTAAAAATAGAGATATCAATATAAAAATATAACTTTTATATATTGAACTTCGAAATAAAAATTCGATTTTTATATATTGAATAACATAGTAAAAATTCGATTTTTATATATTGAATAACATAGTAAAAATTCGATTTTTATATATTGAATAACATAGTAAAAATTCGATTTTTATATATTGAATAACATAGTAAAATTTTGATTTTTATATAAAGTATAACGAAGTAAAAAATCGATTTTTAAATGTATGAAGCAAATATAAAAATGTGATTTTTATTTCAAAGACAACAAAATATAAAAATGTGTGATTTATATATATGTAGTGCCTACGGGCAAAGAAGTTAGCGAAGATGCGATAGCAATGAAGATTTCTATCAGTGAAGAGCCGTGAAGTTAGGATAGCTATCGGTGAGAACTTCTCACTCTTCAATTTCTATTATAGTTATAAATATAAACTAGGATGCAGACGGTGTTTAGTAGCACCCGACACCCGTCATCCACAGACCATGGATGGCTTGTTTGTTAAATTGATTGGTTGAGTAGTTGGTTAGTTTAATTGGTTTGAATTGAATTATTTGGTGAATTGAATGGATTTGATTGATGTGTGAATGGCATGGGCCTTCACTAGACCGGGGATAAGGCTAGGCCTTGTCCCGTTTCTAGTATAGTGCCGTTATGCCGCCGAAATTTTCTAAAATATGTTAGAAAAATAAAAATATCATTTTATTTAAGGAATGAACTGAATAAAATTCATATGTTAAAATAAAATGTTTTATCGTTAAAAATATAATTTTTAACGTGAAAGTGAATAAAATAAAATATTCATTTACAAACCGAACGGTTTGTTTATGTACACCTATTTGAAGGACATTGATTGGGTCGATAAATTTTACACATCGCCCAACTGCACGAATAAAATCTATGTTTGATTGTTTGAAACCCTACACGGGTGTTGGGATGAAATTTAAAGTTCACTCATCCTGACTGATTAAATATGTCGATCGATTGATTGACAGGCTGTTATAATCGTTAGATATCTATATTCGATGCTTATACAGTGTAGTGCACTGTGGTTGATGGTTGATTATTTTCAATGCTATTATATACATGTGTTGTATGAAAATCCATATAATTAACGCTATATGGTGATTGATTGGGCCTCATTCCAATTTGAAAAATAAAGAATATATAAAATAAAGGTTCATGTGTTGACTGTACTCATTCGTGAGATTAGTCATGTGTTGAACGAATTATTTTTAATAAAATTTATATCTTTATCTATATAAAATAAAGGTTCATGTGTTGACTGTACTCATTCGTGAGATTAGTCATGTGTTGAACGAAATATTTTGATAATAAAATTTACATCTTTATCAATATAAAATAAAAGTTCATGTGTTGACAGTACTCATCCTTTGAGATTGGTCATGTGTTGAACGAAATATTTTGATAATAACAACTATTTTGAAAAAGAAATATTTGAAATAGAATATTTGAAAATAGAAATATATGAAGCCGTGTTGATTAGATTGACGCCATTTTGACGTGAACGATATTTATATCGATTTTGATCATTTTAAAATGATGTTGAAAAGTGATTTCGAAATCGAATATTTTGAAATGAAGTTTGAAATGAATTGAATATATAACGATTTCGAAATGAATTGAATATATAACGATTTCGAAATGAATTGAATATATAACGATTTCGAAATGAATTGAATATATAACGATTTCGAAATGAATTGAATATATAATGATTTCGAAATGAATTGAATATATAACGATTTCGAAATGAATTGAATATATAACGATTTCGAAATGAATTGAATATATAACGTTTTCGAAATGAATTGAATATTTAACGATTTCGAAATGAATTGAATATATAACGATTTCGAAATGAATTGAATATATAACGATTTCGAAATGAATTGAATATATAACGATTTCAAAATGAATTGAATATATAACGATTTCGAAATGAATTGAATATATAACGATTTCGAAATGAATTGAATATATAACGATTTCGAAATGAATCGAATATTTTGAAATGAAGTTTGAAATGAATTGAATATATAACGATTTCGAAATGAATTGAATATATAACGATTTCGAAATGAATTGAATATATAACGATTTCGAAATGAATTGAATATATAACGATTTCGAAATGAATTGAATATATAACGATTTCGAAATGAATTGAATATATAACGATTTCGAAATGAATTGAATATATAACGATTTCGAAATGAATTGAATATATAACGATTTCGAAATGAATTGAATATATAACGATTTCGAAATGAATTGAATATATAACGATTTCGAAATGAATTGAATATATAACGATTTCGATTTGAATTGAATATAAAACGATTTCGAATCGAATGAAATAGAAAACCAATTTGATTTCAATTGAATATATAATGAATTGGATTCAAATAGAAAACGAAACGAATTTGATTTGAATAGAAAATGAATTTGAATCGAATAGAAAACCAATTTGAATTGAATCGAATAGAAAACGACTTTGAAATTGAATTGAATTGAAAACGAATTCAAATTGAATTGAAAGCGAATTGAAATGAATTGAAATTGAATTGAAATTTGAATTGAATGGAAATGAATTTTAAAACGAATTTATAAAGAAGAATTCCATTTTGATTTGAAATGAAATGGAAGTTGAAATTGCTTTTGAAACGAATTTAAAACTATTTATATAATTCGTTTTAAATAGAAATCGACGAAATATATATTATATATATTATATATATAATATAATGGCCTGAATAGAACGCGCCGCGCCGCGGCAGTTCGTAAATTTCAACCATTTATTTCAAACGGACATTACGGGAGATCCGACCGTCGGATTCTCCTAAAACCGGAACCGTTGGGTTCGTATCAAAAAGAGCTTTCTAAAGAATATTAGAAATTCAAAATCTAACGGTTGGATTTGGAGATACGTCCAAATCAAATTCGAAAAAGGTCGCTATAAGTGCAGTTCAATGGCCATTGTTGGAAATCGACTGTACGGGCCTTGATAAAATTATTAAAAATAGTAATAATTTATGTAAAATCATAAGAAATGATTTGGGAAGAATTGGGATGAAAAACTCCATATTTGAAATGATAAAAATAGATTTTTATCGAAATGAACTAGTTTTGAACTAAATTTAAAACCTAATTATTTTTAAATAAATAAATTAGATTTAAAAGGGGTTTTAAATAATCGGGATTTCTAATATATTTGATTGGATTTGAAATGGGTTTATCGTGAACTGTGTTTTAAATAACACTAGTTCTTTAACCCGATAATAAATAGAATGTGATTTGGGTTTGTCGTGAACTGTGTTTTAAATAACACCTAGTTCTTTAACCCAGTAAAAGGAGTTTTAATGAATCTGCAATTAGATTGAAATGTGAATTGATAATCTAAATTATCAAATTTAGAAATTGAGCGAGAATGGAGTATCACCAGTTTTGCTCCAAAGCGATAGTTAAATCTTTGATTAGATTTGAACGTGAAATGGTAATTAATTTTACCGATAACACCGTGGTGTTAGATATGGAGTATTACCAGTTTTGCTTCATGGGATGAATAGGTTGGGATTGGGAAATAAAATAAATAATTACTTCGTTGTGGTTCGCTAATCTCGACTAGTTGGAAAAACCATAATTTGGTTTTAAAAGACATCCAAAGGAAGATTACAGGATAAATTTTAAAGAATTTATCTTGGATAAAATTAATGGGAACCTTTCCCTAAGAATGTGGAATTTAGAAACTAGCTGTAGGTTGGCTAAGAAGAATGGTTTCCTGGGTATTGATCTGATGTTGGTTTCGGCCTTCGGGGTTAATGTTTAGGAAATTGTTCTCTTGCTAACTCGCGGTTAGTGACTAATAAATTGGAATGAGGCGTATGTTGTGTTTGTGTAACATTTGTTTTAATATACGCGGGTTGTTCGGAAAGTCCGGGTTTATACCCATTCTGAATAACCGATTCGACGTTAAGTCGAAGATGAAGACGGTGGTCGAAGACCGGAAGTTTTCACATCGTTTGGATAATTACTGACGATCCTGATTGGGCAGTACACCCAAGAGGATGGAAATAGTTGGTGGCCGTCCAGACGTACCTGGAGATGGATGGATATGCGAGGAAAGTGCCTCCGGTTTCGTTCAGACCCAGAACGGACTTGTAAATGGATTGTGTGTCTGACACTGGATTTTATTCTGTGTTGATTGATTTCTATTAAATATACATCTGTTTGGCGGCGGAGAATTTATTCTTTTGCTTAACGCCCTTCTCTGAGACGTACGAGCTCAGAGGTTGTATATCGATGGACATCAGTCGCATGGCATGAATTGCCTGTGTGGCACGCTAAGATGCAAGGATCAAGGCTTCTGTTGAAAAGCAAAGTCTTGTGGTTGATGATCAAAGCACGCCTACGTGGCAGCTTTGTGTATAACGTGTATTCGCGAGCCTCACACCTCGGTATGAGTTAAAAACGGGATACGGACCGCTGGGAGAGCACGACGTTTCTTTCTAGCTTTGGTGGTGTCAGTGACTTACCAGCCCTGACATTTATATACTTTTCACCTTTGTGGTTGTTGGAATGAGGCGCCTCGATTATAGGTCTGTAAGGACCGGGAAACGTGTGTTCAGGAATAAATAATCCTCTAACGTAAGTGAGGACCGGCCCAGCCGCATCCAGGGTTACCCAGTGTGCGTAATCCTGAGGCATTTGCTAGAGTGTCTCGAACGCGGAGAGGAGCTTGCCCCTTGCCTCGACTCATGACGGAATCCAATTTCCAATACGTGTATTTCGGCTTTATTTGTAGAGCCTAGTATGGCGACATAGTAGCATGGGATACTATGCCGTCTATGATTTATATTTATGATTGAAATGTTTTGACACTATACACTTATTATAGTATCAAATGATTTGTTTTAAACGTACCAAGCATGTTTGGCTGTTATAAGGTAAAACCCTATCCTCCGGCTTGCGTTGCATTGTGTGATGGGACCTGGGTCTTATAATAGCTTCATTTTTCGAAAAAGCATTGCGCTGTTTATTCTATGCACTGGTATTCTTGGGAGGAAACCCGTTCCGTGTTATACGGCGTGGTCCCTTGAATTACTCTCTTTTAAAGTAAAGCTTTAAATAACTGTTTTAGTTCTCACACCAGTCACATGACTGACCTGGAGTTTATTGTTTTAACCTAAACTCTGGGTGCCCCTATTTTCCGCACGGGCAACTAGTAGTTTTGGTTTTGCAGATTTATATTCACAGGATCCTGGTTTACAGCTGGAATGATATCCGGAAAGCTCTGTATCCGTATATCACCTTCAGTTGTGCTTTGTATTATTTTCCGCTGCTTTGTAATTTATTGTAATCTCTGATATTTATCGAATGTAATTTATTCATTTATACTCTGTATATTCTTGTATCTGATGGGATTGTTGTAATAGCAATGAAATGTTCTTCTGTTTGTGTTCTGATTTGTCCTGTTCTCAACGATCAGGGGTTTCGAACGGTTTAGATCGGTTTAACGACTGATTCGGATCAAGCGAAATTCCAGGCCGTCACATTTGGTATCAGAGCTTTGGTTTACAGAGCTCGAGAACAAGACACATTAGAACCATACGAAAGAATTCATCAGATATTGGATTAGTAATATCCAATTAGAATGACTCGTTAGAGATAGGATCAGTATTATCCTAGAACGAGTGTGAAGAGTATATTTTTCAATTGAAAACCATTTTGTTTTGAAATTTAAACCATTTTAAAACGTATTTGACTATTTATTTATTTTGAATATGAACGATCGAGTATATAAAGGTTTTGCATATGCGCGTCATGAACGTATATTCGAAGTTTTAATATATTAGATAGATATAGAATCATACTCTAGTGGCCCGAAGATGATTCTGATGATTGACTAGTTGTCATTAGTATTCATATTCGAGTGACGAAGGTGTGATATCTATATATTTCCATTAGATTGGTGTGAGAACCAAAACTTATATAGCTATAACACATTGTTGTGAATTGGCATCAAAAACATGGTTTTTTGTATATGTATCAAATTATGAATTTGAAACTCTAATCCACTAATTGATTGATGTTTGTGTTGTTTGCCTATTTGTTTGCTAATTTTGAACCATTTAGCCTAATGGAATCAAATATTGACTTATATTAAAAATGGGTCGCATTTGCTTGCATATACATATACTTACATTGAACAGGTCATAGCTAGGAGGCTAGAGCAGAGAATAAAATTTGTTTGCCCGACAAATAGGTACATGTTTACTAAATAATTTACTGTTTTGTTTGGGTGATGATGATTTTATGAGCCTATTGGCTAGCCGCTTGGCTTTTTCTTTTTCTTTTTGAGATCTGAAGGACCGGGGAAGCTATTTGAAATTCCCCGATGCTCCCATTGCAGGGGAGGTTATGGCGAAATTTTTCGAAAATTTAGGGAGTTAGCCAAATTTTTGAAAATTTGAAAATTCTCAGAAACTAAAAAGTTGGAGAATGCAAGCCAGATCGAACGTAGAGTTGATTGATCAAACCACTTTCGACTTTGTTCCTTTTCGGGGACGAAAAGTTTTAAGTGGGGGAGATTGTAATAACCCGGAAAATCTGGGCCAGTTTAAAATTTTTATTTTGGCTATTTTAGCGAATTTTGAATATTTAAAAGTAATTATTTTAAATAAAATCGACGAGAAATTTATTTTGAATATATTCGGACGTATATATTATACGCGTCGTCGTTAGAATATAAATATTTATATATAATTATTAATAGAATTGAAAATGGCGCGGTAGTTCGATAATTCGATTTCAAACTTCAATTGAATGTACCGGGTGAAAAACAATCCGGATTTTAGTGAAACCAAAAACATTATGATCTAATTTGTAATATCTTTCCAACGAATCCGACCAATCGAAATTTCATATCGGGAATCAAAAGATATGTCCAGTTGAAAATTCTGAATAGTCGCTATGGAATTCAGGCCCTTAAAAATGGACATTTTGCAAACGACCTCGGATTTCGACGAAACCACTTTTGTTGGATCCGCAGTGTCGAATTATTGCTAGATTCCAAATTTCATAATTTTTCGAATCAATATGTGAGCGTGGCAAAGGAAAACGCGTTTGACCAGTTTTAGTTGATTTTAATCGACTGGAAAATGGCCATTTTTCCAACGGTCTCAGAATTCGATGAAACCAGTTTTGTTAGGACCGTATCGTCAATACGAAGCTAGAAAATATTTTTCGGGAATTTTTCTAGTTAATATGTGACCCCGGTAATTTGAAATGTACGTTTAAAATTCAATATAAGGATTTAAATGTAATTTCAACGGAAACTAATTCAAACGATCAAATCAGCTTACGATGCATATCCCATTGTGTTCGGAATGGGGGTAAAACGCTATGGACGACAGGCGGTAGACCTCGTTTCGAGGTCGTATGTAAAAGTCAACCTTTTTGCAAAATTAAATAATTAAATAATAATAAAAAAAAATATATACGTCCTACTTTTAACAGCCGACCCCCCCTTCTTCCAAAATCATTTCTGAATGAAAAAAAAAAAAGAAAATTGAAATTGAAATCGAAATCGCGCCGCCCCCCTTACTCTGACGGCCGCGCCACCACCCCCACCCTCTCTCTTCTCTTCCGCTCCTCCACCCACCTCCTACAGGACCGTCGGAAGCCCCAAAGCCCCCCCCTGAAGTCTCGACGCCGCCACCCTCTTCTTCTCCTCCTCGCCGAATCCACCTCGAGCCCCCCCCCTAAAACCCACCGCAACTCTCCCCTGGCCCACGCAAGGACCCCCGACGCCACCCCGAGCCTGCGCCTTCCCCAGCAGTCGCGAGCGTCAACCCCTCCCTTGCGCGCCCTCAGACCTCAAGTCGACAGTGAAACCCCTGTAAGCCTTTTTATTTTTATTCTATTTTATTTTATTTTCTTTATTTAATAAAATCAGTTTTTATTGTATATAATAACATGAAGAAATCAGTTTTTAAAATATAAAACATTGAAAAGTAAAATCAGTTTGTTTTAAAAATATAAATAAAGTTTGTTTTAAAAATATAAATAAAGTTTGTTTTAAAAATATAAATAAAGCTTGTTTTAAAAATATAAGGTTTTGAAAGTATAAGAGAACTTTGTTTTGAAAAAATAAAAGGACTTTGTTTTGAAAATATAAAATAGCTTTGTTTTTAAAAATAGAGATATCAATATAAAAATATAACTTTTATATATTGAACTTCGAAATAAAAATTCGATTTTTATATATTGAATAACATAGTAAAAATTCGATTTTTATATATTGAATAACATAGTAAAAATTCAATTTTTATATATTGAATAACATAGTAAAATTTTGATTTTTATATAAAGTATAACGAAGTAAAAATTCGATTTTTAAATGTATGAAGCAAATATAAAAATGTGATTTTTATTTCAAAGACAACAAAATATAAAAATGTGTGATTTTTATATATGTAGTGCCTACGGGCAAAGAAGTTAGCGAAGATGCGATAGCAATGAAGATTTCTATCAGTGAAGAGCCGTGAAGTTAGGATAGCTATCGGTGAGAACTTCTCACTCTTCAATTTCTATTATAGTTATAAATATAAACTAGGATGCAGACGGTGTTTAGTAGCACCCGACACCCGTCATCCACAGACCATGGATGGCTTGTTTGTTAAATTGATTGGTTGAGTAGTTGGTTAGTTTAATTGGTTTGAATTGAATTATTTGGTGAATTGAATGGATTTGATTGATGTGTGAATGGCGTGGGCCTTCACTAGACCGGGGATAAGGCTAGGCCTTGTCCCGTTTCTAGTATAGTGCCGTTATGCCGCCGAAATTTTCTAAAATATGTTAGAAAAATAAAAATATCATTTTATTTAAGGAATGAACTGAATAAAATTCATATGTTAAAATAAAATGTTTTATCGTTAAAAATATAATTTTTAACGTGAAAGTGAATAAAATAAAATATTCATTTACAAACCGAACGGTTTGTTTATGTACACCTATTTGAAGGACATTGATTGGGTCGATAAATTTTACACATCGCCCAACTGCACGAATAAAATCTATGTTTGATTGTTTGAAACCCTACACGGGTGTTGGGATGAAATTTAAAGTTCACTCATCCTGACTGATTAAATATGTCGATCGATTGATTGACTGGCTGTTATAAGCGTTAGATATCTATATTCGATGCTTATACAGTGTAGTGCACTGTGGTTGATGGTTGATTATTTTCAATGCTATTATATACATGTGTTGTATGAAAATCCATATAATTAACGTTATATGGTGATTGATTGGGCCTCATTCCAATTTGAAAAATAAAGAATATATAAAATAAAGGTTCATGTGTTGACTGTACTCATTCGTGAGATTAGTCATGTGTTGAACGAATTATTTTTATAATAAAATTTATATCTTTATCTATATAAAATAAAGGTTCATGTGTTGACTGTACTCATTCGTGAGATTAGTCATGTGTTGAACGAAATATTTTGATAATAAAATTTACATCTTTATCGATATAAAATAAAAGTTCATGTGTTGACAGTACTCATCCTTTGAGATTGGTCATGTGTTGAACGAAATATTTTGATAATAACTATTTTGAAAAAGAAATATTTGAAATAGAATATTTGAAAATAGAAATATATGAAGCCGTGTTGATTAGATTGACGCCATTTTGACGTGAACGATATTTATATCGATTTTGATCATTTTAAAATGATGTTGAAAAGTGATTTCGAAATCGAATATTTTGAAATGAAGTTTGAAATGAATTGAATATATAACGATTTCGAAATGAATTGAATATATAACGATTTCGAAATGAATTGAATATATAACGATTTCGAAATGAATTGAATATATAACGATTTCGAAATGAATTGAATATATAACGATTTCGAAATGAATTGAATATATAACGATTTCGAAATGAATTGAATATATAACGATTTCGAAATGAATTGAATATATAACGATTTCGAAATGAATTGAATATATAACGATTTCGAAATGAATTGAATATATAACGATTTCGAAATGAATTGAATATATAACGATTTCGAAATGAATTGAATATATAACGATTTCGAAATGAATCGAATATTTTGAAATGAAGTTTGAAATGAATTGAATATATAACGATTTCGAAATGAATTGAATATATAACGATTTCGAAATGAATTTAATATATAACGATTTCGAAATGAATTGAATATATAACGATTTCGAAATGAATTGAATATATAACGATTTCGAAATGAATTGAATATATAACGATTTCGAAATGAATTGAATATATAACGATTTCGAAATGAATTGAATATATAACGATTTCGAAATGAATTGAATATATAACGATTTCGAAATGAATTGAATATATAACGATTTCGAAATGAATTGAATATATAACGATTTCGATTTGAATTGAATATAAAACGATTTCGAATTGAATGAAATAGAAAACCAATTTGATTTCAATTGAATATATAATGAATTGGATTCAAATAGAAAACGAAACGAATTTGATTTGAATAGAAAATGAATTTGAATCGAATAGAAAACCAATTTGAATTGAATCGAATAGAAAACGACTTTGAAATTGAATTGAATTGAAAACGAATTCAAATTGAATTGAAAGCGAATTGAAATGAATTCAAATTGAATTGAAATTTGAATTGAATGGAAATGAATTTTAAAACGAATTTATAAAGAAGAATTCCATTTTGATTTGAAATGAAATGGAAGTTGAAATTGCTTTTGAAACGAATTTAAAACTATTTATATAATTCGTTTTAAATAGAAATCGACGAAATATATATTATATATATTATATATATAATATAATGGCCTGAATAGAACGCGCCGCGCCGCGGCAGTTCGTAAATTTCGACCATTTATTTCAAACGGACATTACGGGAGATCCGACCGTCGGATTCTCCTAAAACCGGAACCGTTGGGTTCGTATCGAAAAGAGCTTTCTAAAGAATATTAGAAATTCAAAATCTAACGGTTGGATTTGGAGATACGTCCAAATCAAATTCGAAAAAGGTCGCTATAAGTGCAGTTCGATGGCCATTGTTGGAAATCGACTGTACGGGCCTTGATAAAATTATTAAAAATAGTAATAATTTATGTAAAATCATAAGAAATGATTTGGGAAGAATTGGGATGAAAAACTCCATATTTGAAATGATAAAAATAGATTTTTATCGAAATGAACTAGTTTTGAACTAAATTTAAAACCTAATTATTTTTAAATAAATAAATTAGATTTAAAAGGGGTTTTAAATAATCGGGATTTCTAATATATTTGATTGGATTTGAAATGGGTTTATCATGATGTGTTTTAAATAACACTAGTTCTTTAACCCGATAATAAATAGAATGTGATTTGGGTTTGTCGTGAACTGTGTTTTAAATAACACCTAGTTCTTTAATCCAGTAAAAGGAGTTTTAATGAATCTGCAATTAGATTGAAATGTGAATTGATAATCTAAATTATCAAATTTAGAAATTGAGCGAGAATGGAGTATCACCAGTTTTGCTCCAAAGCGATAGTTAAATCTTTAATTAGATTTGAACCTGAAATGGTAATTAATTTTACCGATAACACCGTGGTGTTAGATATGGAGTATTACCAGTTTTGCTTCATGGGATGAATAGGTTGGGATTGGGAAATAAAATAAATAATTACTTCGTTGTGGTTCGCTAATCTCGACTAGTTGGAAAAAACCATAATTTGGTTTTAAAAGACATCCAAAGGAAGATTACAGGATAAATTTTAAAGAATTTATCTTGGATAAAATTAATGGGAACCTTTCCCTAAGAATGTGGAATTTAGAAACTAGCTGTAGGTTGGCTAAGAAGAATGGTTTCCTGAGTATTGATCTGATGTTGGTTTCGGCCTTCGGGGTTAATGTTTAGGAAATTGTTCTCTTGCTAATTTGCGGTTAGTGACTAATGAATTGGAATGAGGCGTATGTTGTGTTTGTGTAACATTTGTTTTAATATACGCGGGTTGTTCGGAAAGTCCGGGTTTATACCCATTTTGAATAACCGATTCGACGTTAAGTTGAAGATGAAGACGGTGGTCGAAGACCGGAAGTTTTCACATCGTTTGGATAATTACTGACGATCCTGATTGGGCAGTACACCCAAGAGGATGGAAATAGTTGGTGGTCGTCCAAACGTACCTGGAGATGGATGGATATGCGAGGAAAGTGCCTCCGGTTTCGTTTAGACCCAGAACGGACTTGTAAATGGATTGTGTGTCTGACACTGGATTTTATTCTGTGTTGATTGATTTCTATTAAATATACATCTGTTTGGCGGCGGAGAATTTATTCTTTTGCTTAACGCCCTTCTCTGAGACGTACGAGCTCAGAGGTTGTATATCGATGGACATCAGTCACATGGCATGAATTGCCTGTGTGGCACGCTAAGATGCAAGGATCAAGGCTTCTGTTGAAAAGCAAAGTCTTGTGGTTGATGATCAAAGCACGCCTACGTGGCAGCTTTGTGTATAACGTGTATTCGCGAGCCTCACACCTCGGTATGAGTTAAAAACGGGATACGGACCGCTGGGAGAGCACGACGTTTCTTTCTAGCTTTGGTGGTGTCAGTGACTTACCATCCCTGACATTTATATACTTTTCACCTTTGTGGTTGTTGGAATGAGGCGCCTCGATTATAGGTCTGTAAGGACCGGGAAACGTGTGTTCAGGAATAAATAATCCTCTAACGTAAGTGAGGACCGGCCCAGCCGCATCCAGGGTTACCCAATGTGCGTAATCCTGAGGCATTTGCTAGAGTGTCTCGAACGCGGAGATGAGCTTGCCCCTTGCCTCGACTCATGACGGAATCCAATTTCCAATACGTGTATTTCGGCTTTATTTGTAGAGCCTAGTATGGCGACATAGTAGCATGGGATACTATGCCGTCTATGATTTATATTTATGATTGAAATGTTTTGACACTATACACTTATTATAGTATCAAATGATTTGTTTTAAACGTACCAAGCATGTTTGGCTGTTATAAGGTAAAACCCTATCCTCCGGCTTGCGTTGCATTGTGTGATGGGACCTGGGTCTTATAATAGCTTCAATTTTCGAAAAAGCATTGCGATGTTTATTCTATGCACTGGTATTCTTGGGAGGAAACCCGTTCCGTGTTATACGGCGTGGTCCCTTGAATTACTCTCTTTTAAAGTAAAGCTTTAAATAACTGTTTTAGTTCTCACACCAGTCACATGACTGACATGGAGTTTATTGTTTTAACCTAAACTCTGGGTGCCCCTATTTTCCGCACGGGCAGCTAGTAGTTTTGGTTTTGCAGATTTATATTCACAGGATCCTGGTTTACAGCTGGAATGATATCCGGAAAGCTCTGTATCCGTATATCACCTTCAGTTGTGCTTTGTATTATTTTCCGCTGCTTTGTAATTTATTGTAATCTCTGATATTTATCGAATGTAATTTATTCATTTATACTCTGTATATTCTTGTATCTGATGGGATTGTTGTAATAGCAATGAAATGTTCTTCTGTTTGTGTTCTGATTTGTCCTGTTCTCAACGATCAGGGGTTTCGAACGGTTTAGATCGGTTTAACGACTGATTCGGATCGAGCGAAATTCCAGGCCGTCACATATATTTTATTCACATTCCATATATATAATATTTTCATTTCATATATATAGTTTTCACATTTCATATATATTATTTTCACACTTCATATATATTTTTTCATTTCATATATATATATATATATATTTTATTTTCCACTTCATATATATAATTCATTTCATATATATAATATTTTTCACTTCATATATATATTATTCGTTTCATATTTATATTATTTTTCATTTCATATATATATATATATTATTCATTTCATATATATATATATTACTTTTCACTTCATATATATATAATATTCATTTCATATATATATATATTATTTTTCACTTTATATATATAATTCATTTCATATATATATATATATATATATATATATGTATGTATATATTTAATTCACATTTCACAATTTACATATATTTATATAATTCACATTTCATATATATAATTCACATTTCATGTTTATATATGTATAATTCACATTTCACATTTCATATATATATATATATAATTCACATTTCACATTATGTATATGTATATAATTCACATTGTATAAATATTTTTTTCACATCGCATAAATATATTTTTCACATCGTATATATATTTTATTTCACATCGTATATACATATTATTTCACATCATATATATATATATATATATATATATATATCTTTCACATTACAATCACAATCACAACACAAACAAATAAATCTTCCATAGTCTGTGGACGAGGGAAGTGAGCTAATAGGCAGTCAACACTAATTCAGTTATAAAAACAAATAAATGTACAAATAAATTCAGTGAGAGAGTTCTCACCGTCAGTTTCCACTTCGGCCGTTTTTATTTCTGAATTTCTGTTCGGATTCAAAATTGCCTGAAATTCTTATCTGCCTCGTTTTGGACCCGGTCAGTTCTGAAATGTAGTGTTTGTTGATACGAGCGCATTGCATCTTGTTTCGATGAATTCTAATTCAGTATGACAAAGTTATGGGTGTTTACATATTAATTACAAAAATAAATAAATAATTAATCATTATTTCACTAATTACATTGCCTAAGAAATTCTGGGCCGCTCAAAATCCTTCTTGCTTGTTTCTAATCTGAACCTATTGAACCCAAATCTCCCTCCCTAGACCACTATCACGCCGCTCCTACTATCCACTTGGAGTTGATCCACCACCACCGTCCTGAAGCCCTACCCTACACATACCTCCACCATCAACAATTCGAGGTTTGAACTCCCCCGCCCGCCTGAAAGTGGCTTCGAAAGCAGCCTTTTTGACCCTCGATTTTGACCAAAATACGATACAAGAATCAATCATCACCGTTCAGGATCTAGATCTCATGTAGATCTACGTTTTTCTCTTTATAATTGACAAAAATTACTGAATGGATTTCGATAAAAAGAGGGGCGAAGGATTGAATGAATTCCGCCGCTGGTTTTGTTGAGAGCGACAGGGTCAGAATTTTGGCCATTAGGGTTTTAAGAAAATAGCTGTATATATATATATATAATATTAACTTAATCGAAAAAATAGGGTTTTGCATCCAAACTCCAAATCAAACCCAACGACTGTCACTCCTAGCTAAATACCCCCATTCTGAACACAATGGGATAGGTTTCGTAAGCCAATTTGACTGTTTCGATCAGTTCTCATCAAAATTAAAATAGTAAATCAATATGTATTTAATTCAAACGTACATTTTAATTTATCGGGGCCACATACTAACTCCAAAAATTCCCGAAAATTAAATCTAGCTATGTTTTGACGATACAGTCCTAACAAAACTAATTTCGTCGAATTTGGAGACCGTTTGAAAAATGGTCATTTTTCAATCGATTAAATTCAAACTGAATTGACCAAACACGTTTAAATCTGCCACGCTCACATATTAATTCCAAAACTTATGAAAATTGGAATCTAGCAATAATCTGACATTTCGGATCCAACAAAAGTGGTCTCATCAAAAACGGAGGTCGTTTGCAAAATCGATATTTTTAAGGGCTATATATTATATAAATTCCATAGCGACTATTTTGAATTTTCAACCGGGCATAACTTTTCATTCCAGCTATGGAATTTGGATTTTTCACATTCGTTGGAAAGATATTTTCAAATAGATTCAAATATTTTTGGTTTCACCAAAATTCGGTTTATTTTGAATCATGTACATTCATTTGAAATTTGAAATCGAATTTTCAAACTAACGCGCCATTTCCAATTCCTTTTATAATTAAAATAAGTATTTATATTCTAACTTCGATTTAAACAAATTTATACGTTCTAATTCTATTCAAATAAATTTCTAGTCGTTATCATTTAAAATAATTCATTTTAAATATTCAAAATTCATTAAAATTGCCAAAATAAAAATTTTTAATTGGTTCTGATTTTCCGGGTTGTTACAATCTCCCCCACTCAAATTGTTTTGTCCTCGAATAGGAACGGAGCTGAAAGTTGTTTAGCTAATCAACTCAACTTTCAATTTGGCTTTCATTCTTCAACTTTTCAGTTTTTAAGAATATTCAAAAATTTGGCTATCACCCTAAATTTTTGAAAAATTTCGCCATAACCTCCTTTGTACGAGGAGATATTTAAAACCGTAACTTGCCTTGCAGGACCCTCATCAATCCAAAAGAAAAAGCCAAGTGGCTAGCCAATCGGCTTATAAAATCGTCCAAACCCAATAAATTAGTAAACATGTACCTATTTGTCGGGCAAACAATTTTATTCCTCTGCTTAGCTTCCCTGCTATGACCTGTTCAATACATATACATGTGTATGCATGCAATTTCAATCAATTTTCAATTCAGTTCAATATTTGACTCAATTTGGATTAATGGTTCAAAATTTTAATTAATCAAACCAAAAATCAAACAACACAATCAGCAATTAATTAGTTAATTAACGTTTCAAATATATATAACTTTAATTATATTCAAAAATCATATTTTCTAAGATCGGATTACATATATAATCACAAATACGTTATTTATAAACTTGTCACTCTCAACTCATTCTGGGGCATTACTAACCCCATCTCTAATGAGTCACTCATTATAGAATGCTACTGATTCTATCTCTAATGAGGATTCTTTCATTGGATATTACTAATCTAATATCTGATGAGTCTTTTATTCTGTTCAAACAAGTTGCACCCCAAAGATTTGAGTTAATCAAAGCTCTGATACCATACGTAACGATACGGATTTTTCCCGGACCTAATCGATCGCTAAACCGACCAACACCGTACGAATCCCGCATACGCTAACTCTGGGCATACAACACATCAGAACAAATAACAGAAGACTTTTATAAACATCATAATAATGTTACATCAGAGTACAAAATATCAGAGTATATTGAAAGAAAATAATACAGCGGAAGACTTATTTACAATCAATGTAATACCAGCAGAAAAACAAATAAACTAACACAGCGGAAGTCTATCAATGCTCTGAACACAACTTTAAGCTTCAATCCAGAATCCTGCTCGAAATAAGTATCGGCAAAACTAACTATTCGACTGCCCATATGGAAAATAGGGACACCCGAGTTTGTAAGGGAAAAGCAAACTACGAGTTAGTCATGGGACTTATACGAGAAACTCTAAACAGTTATAAACTTTATATATAAATGTGAAGCATATCTCGGGACTACGCGCATGTCACAGAACGGGTTTACCCCCATGAATATCAGTGTATAAACAACCATCAGTAATAGAGATTTACGCATCAATCAACATGCAATATCCCAATCTACCCATTTAGATTAATCCCCACACTTAAGTTTTCCAAATCCAATTCAATTTACATAAATTATTCCTTTGGACTTTATTTCCCGGTTTCTACTTCAATTCATTTGAAATACATATCTGGATTTATATCAAAGTAGATTTCACTTTGGGATCTCAAACCAAAATCTTTGGAAATATGAATTCCAAATCATCACAATGTATACAAACAAGTATGCTACCAAATATCGGGAATCTTCCCTTAGACAGGGCAGTAAGCGCCCCTCCAACTCGATATATTTATATATGCACCTCCCAAGCTTGGAGCAGGCTACACTGCTGACCACTCACCCTAAGGCACTGGATCCAGCCCATACTTTTAGTCGTCCAGGTCACCCATCTCTAGCCACTTACTTGCTAAATAATTTTATATCCCGAAGTGGGGAAAATCATTTCACAACATAATAATCGCAAGTACTTTCAAACTATAGTACTTCACATCAGCAATTCACACATATGATCAGCCACTGTTAATCACATAACCTTTGAGCTCGTACGTCTTAAAGAAGGGTGTTAAGCAACAGAATAAATTCTCTACCACCAAACTGATACATAATCAATAGCAACTAAACAGTTATGTGTTGAACTACAATGTAACACATAATACATTCCTAAATCATTTTATAAATCATCGGGTTTAGGCCTCGAAATCCTTTCTGTTTTATAAAACATTTTTATAAAACATCCCTTGTCCAAAATCGGGAATACATTTCTTTTCACTTAAGAAAAATATCATTTCAAAATCATTCATTAAATTTGAAATGAACTCAACAACATCGCTACACATCCCATATTCAAATCGTGAAGTGTTCGCAAGATGTTAGAATACCAGCATTTCCACCCAACCCTATACTAAATCTAAAAGCATATCTTGCTCGTAAACTGGTCGAGCACAATCCAAACAATTAATCAATCACAATCATGAATATCAACAACCAAGTAAATTTGGTTTAATCACATCACGTGTTTTGGTAAATTTAATTACCATTTATTCATTCACAATCTAATTAAAGATTTATTCAAACTCCAATTGGTTTGAATCCCAAAAATCATTTCTTATGGATTGTTCAACTTTCTGGAAATTAATCCTGCTTTTACTCTGGTTAATGAACTAATGTCATTTAAACACAGTTCACGACAAACCCAAAATTCAATTCAATATTAAATACAAGGCTTTGAATAGAAATTATATTGGCTTATACTCAATATCAAATTCTGAAATCAACAAATATATCCTATTGGAATAACGATATCAATATCTTCCAAATTTCCACAACAATATCCGTATAATCATGGAATCCAATATCGAAATATTATGAAGATTATTTCCATTCAAATCCATTCCATTTTATATATTGGGAATTTCTGGTTATGTTAAAACCCTTTCCAAATCCAATTTATTTATTTAAAAATTATTGGATTATTGATCTAGTTAATAACTAGTTCAATTTGATAAAAATATATTTTTATCTTCAAAAATGTGGAATTTTTCATCCAAATTCTTTCCAAATCATTTGTTATGATTTAAACAAATTATCGATATTTTTAATAATTTTATTAAAGCCCTTACAGTCGGTTTCCAATAACGGCCACCGAACTTCATCTATAGCGACCTTTTCCGAATTTGATTTGGACATAATTCCAAATCCAGTCGTTAGATTTCAAATCTCTTATGTTCATTGGAAAGCCCTTTTCGATACGAACCCAACGGTTCCGGTTTGAGGAGAATCCGATGGTCGAATCTCCTGTAATGTCAATTCGAAGTCAAGGGTCGAAATTTGCGAACGGTCGCGGCGCGGCGCGTTCTATTCAGGCCATTAAATATATAATATATATTATATATATTTCGTCGATTTCAATTCAAAACGTATTTTATAAATCGTTTTAAATTCATTATAATAAACGATTCCAACTTCCATTTCAATTTTTAATCAAAATTGAATATTCCATTACATGACAATTTTATACATTTCATATATATGTTAAAAATAATATTTTTAGCCAATCAATATTTATTTCATTCACACGTCATACATATATTATTCACATTTATATATATATTATTCACATTTCATATATATAATATTTTCATTTCATATATATATTATTCACATTTAATATATATATTATATTCAAACTTCTTATATTTTTTTTCATTTCATATATATATTATTTTCCACTTCATATATATATATATAATTCATTTCATGTATATAATATTTTTCACTTCATATTTATATATATTATTCATTTCATATATATATTATTTTTCATTTCATATATATATTATTCATTTCATATATATATATTATTTTTCACTTCATATATATATATAATATTCATTTCATATATATATTATTTTTCACTTCATATATATATATAATTTATTTCATATATATAATATTCATTTCGTATATATATATTTCACATTTTATATATTTATATTATTCACATTTCATATATATGTTATTCACATTTCATATGTATATATTATTTTATTCACATTTCATATATATATATAATTCACATTTCACAATATATATATATATATATATATATATAATTCACATTTCACATTATATATATATAATTTACATTTCACATTTCATATATATATAATTCACATTTCACAATTTATATATATAATTCACATTTCACATTTCATATACATATATATATATAATTCACATTGTATAAATATATTTTTCACATCGCATAAATATATTTTTCACATCGTATTAATATTTTATTTCACATCGTACATATATATATGTTATTTCACATTATGTGTATATATATATGTTTCACATTACAATCACAATCACAACACAAACAAATAAATCGTCCATGGCTTGCGGACGAGGGAAGAGAGCTAACATGCAGTCAACACTAATTCAGTTACAAAAATTAAAAACTGTAAAAACAAATTCAGTGAGAGAGTTCTCATCGTCGGTTTCCACTCCATCCGTTTTTATTTCTGAATTTCTGTTCGGATTCAAATTTGCCTGAAATTCTAGTTTGCTCCGTTTTGGACCCGGTCAGTTCTGAAATGTAGTGTTTGTTGATACGAGCGCATTGCATCTTGTTTCGATGAATTCTGATTCAGTATGACAAAGTTATGGGTGTTTACATATTAATTACAAAAATAAATAAATAATTAATCATTATTTTACTAATTACATTGCCTAAGAAATTCTTGGCCGCTCAAAATCCTTCTTGCTTGTTTCTAATCTGAACCTATTGAACCCAAATCTCCCTCCCTAGACCACTATCACGCCGCTCCTACTATCCACTTGGAGTTGATCCACCACCACCGTCCTGAAGCCCTACCCTACGCATACCTCCACCATCAACAATTCGAGGTTTGAACTCCCCCGCCCGCCTGAAAGTGGCTTCGAAAGCAGCCTTTTTGACCCTCGATTTTGACCAAAATACGATACAAGAATCAATCATCACCGTTCAGGATCTAGATCTCATGTAGATCTACGTTTTTCTCTATATAATTGACAAAAATTACTGAATGGATTTCGATAAAAAGAGGGGCGAAGGATTGAATGAATTCCGCCGCTGGTTTTGTTGAGAGCGACAGGGTCAGAATTTTGGCCATTAGGGTTTTAAGAAAATAGCTGTATATATATATATATATATATATAATATTAACTTAATCGAAAAAATAGGGTTTTGCATCCAAACTCCAAATCAAACCCAACGACTGTCACCCCTAGCTAAATACCCCCATTCTGAACACAATGGGATAGGTTTCGTAAGCCAATTTGACTGTTTCGATCAGTTCTCATCAAAATTAAAATAGTAAATCAATATGTATTTAATTCAAACGTACATTTTAATTTATCGGGGCCACATACTGACTCCAAAAATTCCCGAAAAATAAATCTAGCTATGTTTTGACGATACGGTCCTAACAAAACTAATTTCGTCGAATTTGGAGACCGTTTGAAAAATGGTCATTTTTCAATCGATTAAATTCAAACTGAATTGACCAAACACGTTTAAATCTGCCACGCTCACATATTAATTCCAAAACTTATGAAAATTGGAATCTAGCAATAATCTGACATTTCGGATCCAACAAAATTGGTCTCATCAAAAACAGAGGTCGTTTGCAAAATCGCTATTTTTAAGGGCTATATATTATATAAATTCCATAGCGACTATTTTGAATTTTCAACCGGGCATAACTTTTCATTCCAGCTATGGAATTTGGATTTTTCACATTCGTTGGAAAGATATTTTCAAACAGATTCAAATATTTTTGGTTTCACCAAAATTCGGTTTATTTTGAATCATGTACATTCATTTGAAATTTGAAATCGAATTTTCAAACTAACGCGCCATTTCCAATTCCTTTTATAATTAAAATAAGTATTTATATTCTAACTTCATTTTTGAGTCGATTAAATTCAAACTGAATTGACCAAACACGTTTAAATCCACCATGCTCACATATTAATTCCTCAAATTATGAAAATTGGAATCTAGCAATAATTTGACATTCTGAATCCAATAAAAGTGGTCTCGTCGAAAACAGAGGTCGTTTGCAAAATCGTTATTTTTAAGGGCTATATTAGATAAATTCCATAGCGACTATTCTGAATTTTCAACTGGGCATAACTTTTTATTCCCGCTATGAAATTTGGATTTTTCACATTCTTGGAAAGATATTTTCAAACAGATTCAAATATTTCTGGTTTCACCAAAATCCGGTTTATTTTGAATCCTGTACATTCATTGGAAATTTTAAATTTGAAATCGAATTTTCAAACTATCGCGCCATTTCCAATTTATTTTATAGTTAAAATAAATATTTATATTCTAACTTCGATTTAAATAAATTTATACATTCTAATTCTATTCAAAATAAATTTCTAGTCGTTATCATTTAGAATAATTCATTCTAAATATTCAAAATTCATTAAAATTGCCAAAATAAAAATTTTAAATTGGTTCTGTTTTCCTGGTTGTTACAAAAACTGCTGATCCTTATGTCTCATAAGCTTGATATTCACCTCTCGAAGGAGGAATAAATAATCTTCGGGCTTAAGACTTTGATATCTAGGAAACAGTGAACTGACTCAAGCTTGTAGGAACTAAATAATCCCTAAGCTCCCTTAGGACCACATGCATACCCTTATTTACGGTGTTGATGGAAATTATCGCTAACATTAAACATTAATTTTCTAAAGGGTTTTATTATTATAATAGAGATTTTTTTTTGTTGAAATGCTTGAAATAGTGTAATTTGGGGTGGGGGAGTGAAGTAATTCAGGAGGAAACATGGTAATTAATATTATTCTCAGTAGTTATTATTAACTATATCAAATTATTAAATATAAATTATTTATATACTAAAATAATTAAATATTAGACACTTATTCTCAATATTTCTTATGCTGACAATGTAAAGATGGTGTGGAATGGATCCCCTCATATTGTCGTTAATGCTTACTGCATCCTTCATAGTCTTGAGTCGATCCCCTGTTGTCAATGGTCTCGGATAGTTTGGAGCAAATATTCAGTTCCCAAGGAAAGTATAATGTTGTGGAAGATCATACATGGTGCTTTGTTAACAAAATTGAAACTCTCTCAAATGGGTATGAACGTTCCCATGTTGTGTTTGTTCTGTGGAATAGTGGAAGAGACTTCGCCCCATTTGTTCTTTGAATGTCATGTCACTTATGATTTATGGATGAGAGTGCTATTACTTTTCAATGTCATTACTCCAAGCGGCATCTCTTTAGTGCAGTGGGAATGTATATGGTTGTCAACAAAATGGAGAAAATAAGTGCATACCCTCTTCATCCAATGCATGAAAAAACTTTTTCGGATGATTTGGATTGAGAAAAACTGGAGAGTTTTCTCCATTAAGAAGAAAACAAATGACGAAATGTGGGCGGAGTGGAAGCTTCTTATGGGGAGGGATATAACTTCATCATTATATAAGTTTGATACTCTCTTCTCTAATGCTTGGTTCCAATTGTTGTTGTAATCTCCTGTTCTTTGTTTGTGTGTCTATAGTGATTCTGCTTGTGGGGTGTACTCTACAAACTATTTTGCGGGGTATTTTTGTGTGTCTTCTCTTCTTTTTAATAAATGTGGTAAGAGTCCACTTAACCTCGCTTGCGTTGCAAAAAAAAAATTTGATTATTATTTATTAAGTGATTAACATTAATTATATTTATTTTTTCGCTATATTAAATTAAAATGAATATTAACTATAATTTGTTATAATTATTTAAATTTAAAAATTAATTAAATATAAAATGTACAAATAATAATTAATGATTATAAATTATCTATTAATAATTAGTTGTTATTTATTACTTTTGAATTATAATTTAAAACTAATTATGTGTGCATATTATTAAATATTAAACAACAATCATTAATTATTTATTATCTATAGTTAAATATGTAATCAAATAGTAAATTAATTATTGTTAATTAGTAAAATATAATAAATTATTAAATATTAATGTTAGCTATATTCATTAATTATTAGACATAATTGATAAATATTAACTATAATTTACTGATTGCTAATAAATAACTATAAAAAATTGCTATATATATTATATTATATTTGTTATTAATAATATTAGTAAGTATAAATTATTAAAATGTAATTATTGAGTATTGAATAATAATTATTAATTATTAAATATTAAATATTAAATTATTAATTTTTAAATAATATTTACAAATTATCTAACATAATTCTAATAAGTATTTAAGGTAAATAATAAATAAATATTAAGTATAATTTATTATTTTTCAATAAATAACTATTATAAATTATTAAATATAAAAAATATTGGTTATTGGTAATAATTATTGATTATAAATTAAATATTAATTATTTATTATACAATAATAATTATTAATTAATAAAATATAACTATGTATTTAATAATTATTATTGATTACATATTATTTCTTGATGATAGTTAAATGTTAATCATACATATATATATAAATTAATTATTAGTTATTACACATTTAGTATTAACTGTTAAAAGTTAGATCAATTATAAATAATTACTTCGTATTTCTTTATTATTAAAGTATTAATTCATAGTATTATTTTTTGATACTTCTTATATTATAACTAAATATTACTTATTACTTCATACTTTTGTATTTAATAGTAATTATGTTCAATAATGGCAGAAATAAATTTTGAAAGTGTTTTTCGCAATTGGCTTTACCAGTTGTAAGTAATATAGTTATCGCAATTGTCGAAAACAGTTGTTATAGATACTTTTTTTGAAACAAGTTTGGAAGCATAGTTGCAAATAATATGTTTGTTGCAACTGTTATGGAAGCGCAGTTGCTCAAATATGCTAATCGCAACTGGAAGAAAATGTTTGTTGTTAAATCTCATTTATTGCAACTACTACGAAAGGTCTATTGCTGAATACCACTTACTACAACTGTTATATGATGCCAACTGCAAATAGCTAGGTACAATAGGGTATTTTTCTTATAATGACTAATTTTAGCCTAATAAATCTGTAGATTAAAATTTTAAATAGTTTGCTAAAATTTAAAGTACATTTTAAAATTTCAAGTTAAATAAAATATATAAATAGTTAAATGAGTTATAAAATTTTGAATTGAGCATAACAATAATAAAATATTCTATAACAATGGGTTGTAGTTAAATGAAAGTCAAAGCACATTTTAAACATTAAAATTTAGTTAACAAATATTTAAATATTTGAATGAATTATAAAATATTTTGTAGTTGTTAAAATAAAAATTATATACCGTGTTTTATTTATGTGAACCCCTTAATGATTATTTTGGCCCTGTTTGACAAGTGTTGTATATGGTCGTTACATGGATATTCGTTTTTTTCACAGAACAGAATATATATTCATCCAATACAATATTTGTTGGATTTGTCCCAGTATTGGGTAAGTTACGAACACAATAAAGTGATCTCATTTTATAATTCATTTTAGTTTAAATGGTACACAAAATTTCGATGACACTTCCTTTTTGTTCTCTATGTACTCGCATTTATGTATGATACATGAAATAAAGAGAAGTGTTGCTGATTTTTTTTGAATCGTTTAACCATAAATGATTTATAAAATAAGTTTACGTTCTTATGTTTGCAATGGGAAATAGGATGACCGATTGCCAAAGTAAAAAAAATATAGTTATTTTAATTTTCTAAATTGGTGAAGTTTATAAATGAGTTCTACAAAACATTAACGTGAAGTGAAGTGTTTACTTGAATATCCCAACATATTTTTTCAAATCATGAAAAATGTTCGATTATTTTGTCGATCATAGTTGGATGGATGAAGTCCGAACTGGTACGAAAGGATCAATAAAGGAATATTTATGTAACAGTGTACAAAATTTTATTAGATTCGCTTAAGCTAATAATCGAAATAACATCGACATTTGTTGTCTGTGTAGTAAGTGCAAATGATTGAAGCATTGGAAACCAAATATAGTAGAAGTACATTTATATAAATTTGTTTTTGTGCTAAAATGTTACTTATGTGATCTTCATGAAGAACTTGTAGAACTTACACCTAATCCTGTAGTGTTAGAGGACGATAATATTATGACGAATACAACAGATAATATGGAGCAAGGTACAACACGATCAATGTTTCATACCATTGATCAAGGTGGCAATGAACAAAATTTTGAAGAAGAACTAACCGTGGATGCTAATTTATTTTATGATTTATTGGATGCTAAAAGTTCACTGTGGGATAGTTGTAAAAGGGGAACGAAATTATCTGTAATCGCCAATACGTCACTATGAAATCAAAATTCAATTTTACAGAAGCTGGATTTACAGTAGTTGTATAAGTTGCAAAATGATGCATGACACCCATTAATTTGATGTGCAATAGTTATTATAAAGTAAACAAAAAAAATTTGTCTGCTTTTGGACTACCATACCAGAAGACAGATATATGTATAAAAGATTGCATGTTGTATTGCAAATATGACTTTGACCCTAGAAAATACAGAATATGTAACGAGGAAAGGTACAAACCAAGAAAAAGGAAAGGAAAAGAAGTTTCATACAAGAGAATGCATTATTTACTCTCCGCTCCCAGACTTCAACGGTTATATGCTTCTTCTGCTACGGCATTGTCATATGTGATGGCATAACATGAGAACACTAGAAGAAGGAACTTTGACACATCCATCTGATGGAGAAGCAAGGAAACATTTTGATATGACTTCTCCTGAATTTGTTGTAGAGTGCCTAAATGTTAGACTCAGTATATGTATGGATGGATTTTCAACATTCTCTTAGTTTAGTAGTATTTACATGGTCTATTATTGTTACTTCGTATAATTTATCTATATGTATGAGTATGAAAATTCCATATATGTTTCTAATGATTGTCATCTCTGGTCCCAATAATATGATACAACGAATTGATGATTATATACAATCGTTGATCGAAGAGTTGAAAACATTGTGGCATGAAGGATTTTAGACATACGACATTTCAAGAAAAAGGAATTTTCGTATGTTCTCTTTTTTATTATAGACTATTAGTGATTTCCTGCATATGGCATGCTTTCAGGTTGGAGCACAGCTGCACATCTAGCTTGTCCTCATTGCATGGATGAAACACGAGCGTTTTCATTAAAGTATGAAAATAAAATTTCTTGGTTGGATTGTCATTGGTGCCTTCCACATTTTAATTTTTACGACCCGAAAATCACCGCCTTTCGAATCGACCGTAAACCACACAGGTCTGATCCGAAAGTCAGAAATCATTGGATAATTATGAGAACACAACGCATCAAAACACAGAATAAGAGAACATTTTATTACTATTACAACAATTTTACATCAGAGTACAAGAATATATCAGAGTACAGATAAATTATATACATCGGAAAAATATCAGAGATTAAT
Organism: Allium sativum; assembly: GCA_030737875.1. Classification (NCBI taxonomy): domain Eukaryota; kingdom Viridiplantae; phylum Streptophyta; class Magnoliopsida; order Asparagales; family Amaryllidaceae; genus Allium; species Allium sativum. The sequence continues at coordinate 624,011,953 of CM060910.1, forward strand.
AAATTACAATGCAACGAAAATAAAAATACATAAGTATAATCAGTGGAAGACTACAAAATAATCCAGATTACAGCTCCATCCACAATATAGGATCCTGCGGAATAAATACCTGCAAAACCAAACTACTAGCTGCCTGTGTGGAAAATATGGGCACCCAAAGTTTAGGTGAAAACAATAAACTCCAGGTAAGTTGTAATAACCCGAAAATCTGGGCCAGTTTAAAATTTTTATTTTGGCAATTTTAGCGAATTTTGATTATTTAAAATGAATTATTTTAAATAATATCGACGAGAAATTTATTTGGAATATAATTCGAACGTATATATTATATACGCGTCGTCGTTAGAATATAAATATTTATATATAATTATAAATAGAATTGAAAATGGCGCGGTAGTTCGATAATTCGATTTCAAATTTCAATTGGATGTACCGGGTGCAAGACGATCCGGATTTTAGTGAAACCAAAAACATTAGGATCTAATTGATAATATCTTTCCAGCGTATCCGAAAAATCGAAATTTCATAACTGGAATCAAAAGATATGTCCAGTTGAAAATTCTGAATAGTCGCTATGGAATTCAGGCCCTTAAAAATGGACATTTTGCAAATGACCTCGGATTTCGACGAAACCAGTTTTGTTGGGTCCGTGGTGTCAAGTTATTGCTAGGTTTCAAATTTCATAATTTATCGAATCAATGTGTGAGCGTGGCAAAGGAAAACGTGTTTTGACCATTTCAGTTGATTTTAATCGACTGGAAATTGGCCATTTTTCTAACGGTCTCAGAATTCGACGAAACTAGTTTTGTTAGGACCGTATCATCAATACGAAGCTAGAAAATATTTTTCTGGAATTTTTCGAGTTAGTATGCGCCCCCGGTAATTTGAAATGTACGTTTAAAATTCAATATAGTGATGAAAATGTAAATTTAACGGAAACTGATCGAAACGATTGAATTGTCCTACGTGGCATATCCCATTGTGTTCGGAATGGGGGTGATTAGCTAGGGGCGATAGTCGGTGGACTTGATTTCGAGTTCGTATGAGAAGTCAACTTTAAAGGAGAATTAAATTAAATTAAATAATTAAATTACATTTTCTCTTATACTAAGCCCCCCCTCTCTCTCCTCTTTCATTATTCAACGAACAGAAAAAAAAATAGTAAGGGAGGAGCTGCCGTCGCTCCACCTATTGGAGCGCCACCGCGCTATCAGGCGCGCCGCCTCAGGCGCTGGCCACCAGAGGCCGCTCCCCTACTTCTTCCTCCGTTTTTCTCTCCCCTTCCTCCTCCCAAATCGAAACCCCCCAATACATCCGCCGTGAAACCCTAGTCGCCAGACCGCACCCCTAGCCCGCCGCCAGTCACCCACTTTAGGCAGCGCGCCCCTCCCATTCGTCAACCTCCGCAGCAAGCACCCCCCCTCCACTGCGAAACCCCACAGTCTGCCACAAATGGTCAGAGCGCCTCCCTGGGCCACACCCCGCCAAACCGCACTGCCCAGATCACCCATGAACCCCCCCTCTAGCTCAGATCGACGTTTACAGTGAGTGTTTCTATTTTTATTTATTTATTTATCTTTTATTTTTAATCTTCAAATAATGGTTAATTTCTGATCAATAAAATAAGTAACCTTGAAAACAAAAATATGAATTTTATTTTAAACAAAGTTATGATTTTCAATGGTATAAAAATTCAATTTTTATTATATGTATAGTGAGATAAAAATATGATTTTTATATGTTGAACTTCGAAATAAAAATATGATTTTTATATACTGAACTTCGAAATAAAAATATGATTTTTATATATTGAACTTCGAAATAAAAATATGATTTTTATATATTGAACTTCGAAATAAAAATATGATTTTTATATGTTGAACTTCGAAATAAAAATATGATTTTTATATATTGAACTTCGAAATAAAAATATGATTTTTATATATTGAACTTCGAAATAAAAATATGATTTTTATATGTTGAACTTCGAAATAAAAATATGGAGTTTATATATTGAACATCGAAGTAAAAATTCGATTTTTATATATTGAATAGCGAAGTAAAAATGTGATTTTTACGTATGTAGTGAAAGCAGCAACGAAGGTGACAAAAAGGCGAAACGACGAAGACTTCTGCAAATGAAGAGCCGTGGAGCTAGGATAGCTATATGTGAGAATTTCTCACCTTTCAATTTAATTTTTCTAGTTATATATATATATACTAGGATGTAGACGGTGCTTAGTAGCACCCGACACAATCGTCCACAGACCATGGACTTGTTTGTTTGATTGCAAATTAGTTAGATTATTGATTGAAATTGAATTGTGTGGTGAAATGAATTAATTTGATTGATGTGTGAATGGCTTGGGCCTTCACTAGACCGGGGATAAGGCTAGGCCTCGTCCCGTTTCTAGTATCGTGCCGTTATGCTGCCGAAATTTTCTAAAATAAATTAGAAAAATAAAAAGATCATTTTATTGAATAAATGAATTGAATAGAAATTCATAGGTTGAAATAAAATGTTTTATTGTTAAAAATATAATTTTTAACGTGAATGTGAATAAATGAATAGTTATAAACAAATCGGCCGATTTGTTTGTATATACACTGATTTGACTGATATTGATTGGGTCGATAAATTTCACACATCGCCCAACTGCACAAATAAAATCTGTGTTTGATTGTTTGAAACCCCACACGGGTGTTGGGATGAAATTTGAAGTTCACTCATCCTGATTGATTAAATATGTCGATCGATTGATTGACAGGCTGTTATAAGCGTTAGATATCTATATTTAATGCTTATACAGTGTAGTGCACTTTGGTTGATGGTTGATTATTTTTCAATGCTATTATACATGTGTTGTATGAAAATCCATATAATTAACTTTATATGGTAATTGATTGGGCCTCATTCCAGTTTTAAAATAGAAATATTTGAAATAGAAATATTCGAAATGGAATATTTGAAAATATCAATATATGAAGCCGTGTTGATTAGATTGACGCCATTTTGACGTGAACGATATTTATATCGATTTTATTCATTTTAAAATGAATATTAAAAAGTAATTTTGAAATCGAATATTCGAAATGAATTGAATCGAAAACGATTTCGAAATGAATTGAATCGAAAACGATTTCGAAATGAATTGAATCGAAAACGATTTCGAAATGAATTGAATTGAAAACGATTTCGAAATGAATTGAATTGAAAACGAATTCAAATTGAATTGAAAGTGAATTGAAAATGAATTCAAATTGAATAGAAATGAATTTTAAAACGAAGTTATAAAGAAGAATTCAGTTTTGATTTGAATTGAAATGGAAGTTGAAATTGCTTTGGAAACGAATTTTAAAACTATTTATATAATTCGTTTTAAATAGAAATCGACGAAATATATATTATATATTATATATATAATATAATGGCCTGAATAGAACGCGCCGCGCCGCGGCAGTTCGCGAATTTCGACCATTTATTTCAAACGGACATTACGGGAGATCCGACCGTCGGATTCTCCTAAAACCGGAACCGTTGGGTTCGTATCGAAAAGAGCTTTCTAATGAATATTAGAAATTTGAAATCTAACGGTTGGATTTGGAATTATGTCCAAATCAAATTTGAAAAAGGTCGCTGTAAGTGCAGTTCGATGGCCATTGATGGAAATCGACTGTACGGGCCTTGATAAAATTATTAAAAATAGTAATAATTTGTGTAAAATCATAAGAAATGATTTAGAAAGGATTGGGATGAAAAACTCCATATTTGAAAGGATAAAAATAGATTTTTATCGAAATGAACTAGCTTTGAACTAGAATTATAATTCTATTTATTTTTAAATAAATAAATTGAATTTGAAAAGGGTTTTAAAAATAACCAGAATTTCCAATGATTGCATTGGAGTGGATTTGAATCGAAATTGTCTTCGGAATATTTCGATGTTGGAATTCGAGATTATACAGATGTTGTTATGGAAATTTGAAAGATGTAGATATTTATATCGTTATTTCCAATACGACATTTGTTAGTCGTAGAATTCGATATTGAATATAAGCCGATATATTTTCTATTCAGAGCCTTGTATTGAATATCGAATGTGATTTGGGTTTGTCGTGAATGGTGTCTTCACTAACACTGTTCTTGAACCCAGTTGAGAAAAGATTAAATCTTTTTATTTAGATTTAATGAAGTGTACCAATTAAATGAGATTTAATTGGAATTGAATTGATATTGATTTTTGGGTTTATCGTGAACAGTGTTTTAAATAACACTCGTTCTTTAACCCGATAATTAATGAATGTGATTTTGGGTTTATCGTGAACCGTGTTTTAAATGACACTGATTCTTTAACCCAGTTAAAGATTAAAACTAAGTGGAGTTTTAATGAATTTTTAATTACATTGAGATGATCGAAAATGGAGTATCACCAGTTTTGCTCCAGGCGATGGTTAAATCTTTAATTAGATTTGAACGTGAAATGGTAATTGAATTTACCGATAACACTGTGGTGTTAGATATGAAGTATTACCAGTTTTACTTCATGGGATGAATAGGTTGGGATTGGGAAATAAAATAAATGATTACTTCGGTGTGGTTCGCTAATCCCGACTAGTTTGAATTGATATTCAAAGGTGATTAAAGAATAAATTTAAAGAATTTATCTTGGATAAAATTAATGGGAACTTTTCCCAAAGTATAGGAATATTTGAATAAAAGAATATTCTGAATTGGAATGAAGCGTATGTTGTGTTTGTGTAACACTTTTATAATATATACGCGAGTTATTCAGAAAGACCGGGTTTATCCCATTCTGAATAACTGATTCGACGTGGTGTCGAAGATGAAGACGGTGGTCGAAGACCGGAAGTCTTCACGTCGTTTGGGTGATTACTGATGATCTTGATTGGGTTGTACACCCAAGAAGATGGAAACAGTTAGTGATCGTCCAGACGTGCTTGGAGATCGATGGATATGCGGGGTACTAGGTGCCTCCGGTTTCGTTCAGACCCAGAACGGACTTGTAAATGGACTGTGTGTCTGACATTGGATTTTAGTCCATGTGATTGATCTCTATTAAATATATATCTGTTTGGCGGCGGAGAATTTATTCTCTTGCTTAACGCCCTTCTCTGAAACGTACGAGCTCAGGGGTTATATATTGATGGATATCAAACGCATAGAGTGAATTGCCTGTGTGGCATGCCTAAGTGGCAATAGATCGAGGCTTCTGTTGAAAAGCAAAGTCTTGTGGTGATGATCAAAGCACAGCCTGTGTGGCACAGCTTTGTGTAACGTGAATTCGCGAGTTTCACACCCGGTATGAACCAAAAACGGGAGACGGACCTCAGGGAGGACTTGCGTTTCTTTCTAGTTAGAAGTGGCGTCAGTGGTTTTACACGCCCTGACGAGTTTGACTTATGTGGTTGTTGCTGTTGCGAGGCGCCTCGGTTATATCGGTTTCGGCCGATGCATTCTGGTTGGCAGACGGACCAGACTTACACCCCATAGGGTGGGGAAACGTAGTGTTCAGGCATTTTAATCCACATCGGTGGACCGGCCCTGTCGCTCCAAGGCTTGACTGAGTACTTGCCTGTGGCTCGGGCTAGAGAGTCACGAATCGGTAGAGGACTATCTTTTGCCTCGGTTCATAGACGGAAATCCAACTTCCAAATACGTGACTTTGCGGTTTTAATTGTAAAACTAGTAGGGCGACATGATATATGGTACCCATGCCGCCTATGATTGATACTTATGATTTGAAGTTGTTTTATACACTATGCACTTATAATAGTATCAAACGATTTGTTTTAACCGTATCAAGCATTCTTTGGCTGTTATAAGGGAAAACCCTATCCTCGGCTGCGTTGCATTGTGTGATGGGACTTGGGTCTTATAACAGCTTCATTTTTCTTTATTTAGCATTGCGCTGTTTGTTTTATGCACTGGGATTCTTGGGAGGAAACCCGTTCCGTGTTATACGGCGTGGTCCCTTGATTTACCTAATGATTTAAAATAAAGATTAATAACTGTTTTAGTTCTCACACCAGTCCCATGACTGACCTGGAGTTTATTGTTTTAACCTAAACTCTGGGTGCCCTTATTTTGACACGGGTAGCTAGTAGTTTTGGTTTTGCAGATTTATATTCACAGGATCCTGGTTTACAGCTGGAACGATATCCGGAAAGCTTTGTATCCGTATATCTCTTCTAGTTGTGTATTGTATTATTTTCCGCTGCTATGTATTTAAATGTAATTTAAATCTCTGATATTTCTGTGTAATATTCATTTATACTCTTTATATTCTTGTAATCTGATGCATTGTTGTAATATACAATGAAATGTTCTTCTGTATGCGTTCTGTTTTGTCATGTTCTCAAACGATAGGGCGTTTCGAACGGCCTGGATCGGTTTAGCGACTGGTTCGGACCGAGCGAAATTCCTTCTCGTCACAGTTGGTATCAGAGCTTTGGTTTACAAAGCTCAGAGAACAAGGCACATTAGAACCATACGAAGGAATTCATCAGGTATTGGATTAGTAATATCCAATTAGAATGACTCGTTAGAGATGGGATCAGTAGTATCCTAGAACGAGGGTGAAGAGTATATTTTTAAAGTGAAAACAAATTTTGGTTTTGAAGATTTAAATCAATTATTCGTATTTGATTATCTATTTATATTGATGTGGACAATCCAGTATATATAGATTTTGCGTATACGTCTGATCCGCGTGTATTCGAAATTTTAATATACTGGATAGATATAGAATCACATTCTAGTCGTCCGGAGATGTTCTGATGGTGGTTCGAAACATCATCAGCATTTATTTTCGAGTGACGAAGGTGTGGTATCTATATATTTCCATTAGACTGGTGTGAGAACCAAAACTTGTATATGTAGCTAAAACCTATTGTTGTGAATTGGCATCAAAAAGATGATTTTCTGTATATATATCAAAGCTATGCATTTGAAAATCTAATTCACTAATTGATTGATGTTTGTGTTGTTTGTTCATTGTTCGATAATTTTGAACCATTATGCCTAATTGATCAATATTTGAATTGTATTGAAAATTGGTCGCATCTGCTTGCATATACTTGTACTTACATTGAACAGGTCATAGCAAGGAGGCTAGAGCAGAGAATAAAATTTGTTTGCCCGACAAATAGGTACATGTTTACTACATAATTTACTGTTTTGTTTGGGTGATGATGATTTTGTGAGCCTATTGGCTAGCCGCTTGGCTTTTTCTTTTTCTTTTTGAGATCTGAAGGACTGGGGAAGCTATTTGAAATTCCCCGATGCTCCCGGTGCAGGGGAGGTTATGGCGAAATTTTTCGAAAATTTAGGGTGTTAGCCAAATTTTTGAAATTTTTGAAAATTCTCAGAAACTGAAAAGTTGGAGAATGGAAGCCAGATCGAACGTAGAGTTGAATAATCAAACCACTTTCGACTTTGTTCCTTTTCGGGGACGAAAAGTTTTAAGTGGGGGAGATTGTAATAACCCGAAAATCTGGGCCAGTTTAAAATTTTTATTTTAGCAATTTTAGCGAATTTTGATTATTTAAAATGAATTATTTTAAATAATATCGACGAGAAATTTATTTGGAATATAATTCGAACGTATATATTATATACGTGTCGTCGTTAGAATATAAATATTTATATATAATTATAAATAGAATTGAAAATGGCGCGGTAGTTCGATAATTCGATTTCAAATTTCAATTGGATGTACCGGGTGCAAGACGATCCGGATTTTAGTGAAACCAAAAACATTAGGATCTAATTGATAATATCTTTCCAGCGTATCCGAAAAATCGAAATTTCATAACTGGAATCAAAAGATATGTCCAGTTGAAAATTCTGAATAGTCGCTATGGAATTCAGGCCCTTAAAAATGGACATTTTGCAAATGACCTCGGATTTCGACGAAACCAGTTTTGTTGGGTCCGTGGTGTCAAGTTATTGCTAGGTTTCAAATTTCATAATTTTTCGAATCAATGTGTGAGCGTGGCAAAGGAAAACGTGTTTTGACCATTTCAGTTGATTTTAATCGACTAGAAATTGGCCATTTTTCTAACGGTCTCAGAATTCGACGAAACTAGTTTTGTTAGGACCGTATCGTCAATACGAAGCTAGAAAATATTTTTCTGGAATTTTTCGAGTTAGTATGCGCCCCCGGTAATTTGAAATGTACGTTTAAAATTCAATATAGTGATGAAAATGTAAATTTAACGGAAACTGATCGAAACGATTGAATTGTCCTACGTGGCATATCCCATTGTGTTCGGAATGGGGGTAATTAGCTAGGAGCGATAGTCGGTGGACTTGATTTCGAGTTCGTATGAGAAGTCAACTTTAAAGGAGAATTAAATTAAATTAAATAATTAAATTACATTTTCTCTTATACTAAGCCCCCCTCTCTCTCCTCTTTCATTATTCAACGAACAGAAAAAAAAAATAGTAAGGGAGGAGCTGCCGTCGCTCCACCTATTGGAGCACCACCGCGCTATCAGGCACGCCGCCTCAGGCGCTGGCCACCAGAGGCCGCTCCCCTCCTTCTTCCTCCGTTTTTCTCTCCCCTTCCTCCTCCCAAATCGAAACCCCCCAACACATCCGCCGTGAAACCCTAGTCGCCAGACCGCACCCCTAGCCCGCCGCCAGTCACCCACTTTAGGCAGCGCGCCCCTCCCTTTCGTCAACCTCCACAACAAGCACCCCCCCCTCCACTGCGAAACCCCACAGTCTGCCACAAATGGTCAGAGCGCCTCCCTGGGCCACACCCCGCCAAACCGCACTGCCCAGATCACCCATGAACCCCCCCTCTAGCTCAGATCGACGTTTACAGTGAGTGTTTCTATTTTTATTTATTTATTTATCTTTTATTTTTAATCTTCAAATAATGGTTAATTTCTGATCAATAAAATAAATAACCTTGAAAACAAAAATATGAATTTTATTTTAAACAAAGTTATGATTTTCAATGGTATAAAAATTCAATTTTTATTATATGTATAGTGAGATAAAAATATGATTTTTATATGTTGGACTTCGAAATAAAAATATGATTTTTATATATTGAACTTCGAAATAAAAATATGATTTTTATATATTGAACTTCGAAATAAAAATATGATTTTTATATATTGAACTTCGAAATAAAAATATGATTTTTATATGTTGAACTTCGAAATAAAAATATGATTTTTATATATTGAACTTCGAAATAAAAATATGATTTTTATATATTGAACTTCGAAATAAAAATATGATTTTTATATGTTGAACTTCGAAATAAAAATATGGAGTTTATATATTGAACATCGAAGTAAAAATTCGATTTTTATATATTGAATAGCGAAGTAAAAATGTGATTTTTACGTATGTAGTGAAAGCAGCAACGAAGGTGACAAAAAGGCGAAACGACGAAGACTTCTGCAAATGAAGAGCCGTGGAGCTAGGATAGCTATATGTGAGAATTTCTCACCTTTCAATTTAATTTTTCTAGTTATATATATATATATATATATACTAGGATGTAGACGGTGCTTAGTAGCACCCGACACAATCGTCCACAGACCATGGACTTGTTTGTTTGATTGCAAATTAGTTAGATTATTGATTGAAATTGAATTGTGTGGTGAAATGAATTAATTTGATTGATGTGTGAATGGCTTGGGCCTTCACTAGACCGGGGATAAGGCTAGGCCTCATCCCGTTTCTAGTATCGTGCCGTTATGCTGCCGAAATTTTCTAAAATAAATTAGAAAAATAAAAAGATCATTTTATTGAATAAATGAATTGAATAGAAATTCATAGGTTGAAATAAAATGTTTTATTGTTAAAAATATAATTTTTAACGTGAATGTGAATAAATGAATAGTTATAAACAAATCGGCCGATTTGTTTGTATATACACTGATTTGACTGATATTGATTGGGTCGATAAATTTCACACATCGCCCAACTGCACAAATAAAATCTGTGTTTGATTGTTTGAAACCCCACACGGGTGTTGGGATGAAATTTGAAGTTCACTCATCCTGATTGATTAAATATGTCGATCGATTGATTGACAGGCTGTTATAAGCGTTAGATATCTATATTTGATGCTTATACAGTGTAGTGCACTTTGGTTGATGGTTGATTATTTTTCAATGCTATTATACATGTGTTGTATGAAAATCCATATAATTAACTTTATATGGTAATTGATTGGGCCTCATTCCAGTTTTAAAATAGAAATATTTGAAATAGAAATATTCGAAATGGAATATTTGAAAATATCAATATATGAAGCCGTGTTGATTAGATTGACGCCATTTTGACGTGAACGATATTTATATCGATTTTATTCATTTTAAAATGAATATTAAAAAGTAATTTTGAAATCGAATATTCGAAATGAATTGAATCGAAAACGATTTCGAAATGAATTGAATCGAAAACGATTTCGAAATGAATTGAATCGAAAACGATTTCGAAATGAATTGAATCGAAAACGATTTCGAAATGAATTGAATTGAAAACGAATTCAAATTGAATTGAAAGTGAATTGAAAATGAATTCAAATTGAATAGAAAATTGAATTGAATAGAAATGAATTTTAAAACGAAGTTATAAAGAAGAATTCAGTTTTGATTTGAATTGAAATGGAAGTTGAAATTGCTTTGGAAACGAATTTTAAAACTATTTATATAATTCGTTTTAAATAGAAATCGACGAAATATATATTATATATTATATATATATAATATAATGGCCTGAATAGAACGCGCCGCGGCAGTTCGCGAATTTCGACCATTTATTTCAAACGGACATTACGGGAGATTCGACCGTCGGATTCTCCTAAAACCGGAACCGTTGGGTTCGTATCGAAAAGAGCTTTCTAATGAATATTAGAAATTTGAAATCTAACGGTTGGATTTGGAATTATGTCCAAATCAAATTTGAAAAAGTTCGCTGTAAGTGCAGTTCGATGGCCATTGATGGAAATCGACTGTACGGGCCTTGATAAAATTATTAAAAATAGTAATAATTTGTGTAAAATCATAAGAAATGATTTAGAAAGGATTGGGATGAAAAACTCCATATTTGAAAGGATAAAAATAGATTTTTATCGAAATGAACTAGCTTTGAACTAGAATTATAATTCTATTTATTTTTAAATAAATAAATTGAATTTGAAAAGGGTTTTAAAAATAACCAGAATTTCCAATGATTGCATTGGAGTGGATTTGAATCGAAATTGTCTTCGGAATATTTCGATGTTGGAATTCGAGATTATACAGATGTTGTTATGGAAATTTGAAAGATGTAGATATTTATATCGTTATTTCCAATACGACATTTGTTAGTCGTAGAATTCGATATTGAATATAAGCCGATATATTTTCTATTTAGAGCCTTGTATTGAATATCGAATGTGATTTGGGTTTGTCGTGAATGGTGTCTTCACTAACACTGTTCTTGAACCCAGTTGAGAAAAGATTAAATCTTTTTATTTAGATTTAATGAAGTGTACCAATTAAATGAGATTTAATTGGAATTGAATTGATATTGATTTTTGGGTTTATCGTGAACAGTGTTTTAAATAACACTCGTTCTTTAACCCGATAATTAATGAATGTGATTTTGGGTTTATCGTGAACCGTGTTTTAAATGACACTGATTCTTTATCCCAGTTAAAGATTAAAACTAAGTGGAGTTTTAGTGAATCTTTAATTAGATTGAGATGATCGAAAATGGAGTATCACCAGTTTTGCTCCAGGCGATGGTTAAATCTTTAATTAGATTTGAACGTGAAATGGTAATTGAATTTACCGATAACACTGTGGTGTTAGATATGAAGTATTACCAGTTTTACTTCATGGGATGAATAGGTTGGGATTGGGAAATAAAATAAATGATTACTTCGGTGTGGTTCGCTAATCCCGACTAGTTTGAATTGATATTCAAAGGTGATTAAAGAATAAATTTAAAGAATTTATCTTGGATAAAATTAATGGGAACTTTTCCCAAAGTATAGGAATATTTGAATAAAAGAATATTCTGAATTGGAATGAAGCGTATGTTGTGTTTGTGTAACACTTTTATAATATATACGCGAGTTATTCAGAAAGACCGGGTTTATCCCATTCTGAATAACTGATTCGACGTGGTGTCGAAGATGAAGACGGTGGTCGAAGACCGGAAGTCTTCACGTCGTTTGGGTGATTACTGATGATCTTGATTGGGCTGTACACCCAAGAAGATGGAAACAGTTAGTGATCGTCCAGACGTGCTTGGAGATCAATGGATATGCGGGGTACTAGGTGCCTCCGGTTTCGTTCAGACCCAGAACGGACTTGTAAATGGACTGTGTGTCTGACATTGGATTTTAGTCCATGTGATTGATCTCTATTAAATATATATCTGTTTGGCGGCGGAGAATTTATTCTCTTGCTTAACGCCCTTCTCTGAAACGTACGAGCTCAGGGGTTATATATTGATGGATATCAAACGCATAGAGTGAATTGCCTGTGTGGCATGCCTAAGTGGCAATAGATCGAGGCTTCTGTTGAAAAGCAAAGTCTTGTGGTGATGATCAAAGCACAGCCTGTGTGGCACAGCTTTGTGTAACGTGAATTCGCGAGTTTCACACCCGGTATGAACCAAAAACGGGAGACGGACCTCAGGGAGGACTTGCGTTTCTTTCTAGTTAGAAGTGGCGTCAGTGGTTTTACACGCCCTGACGAGTTTGACTTATGTGGTTGTTGCTGTTGCGAGGCGCCTCGGTTATATCGGTTTCGGCCGATGCATTCTGGTTGGCAGACGGACCAGACTTACACCCCATAGGGTGGGGAAACGTAGTGTTCAGGCATTTTAATCCACATCGGTGGACCGGCCCTGTCGCTCCAAGGCTTGACTGAGTACTTGCCTATGGCTCGGACTAGAGAGTCACGAATCGGTAGAGGACTATCTTTTGCCTCGGTTCATAGACGGAAATCCAACTTCCAAATACGTGACTTTGCGGTTTTAATTGTAAAACTAGTAGGGCGACATGATATATGGTACCCATGCCGCCTATGATTGATACTTATGATTTGAAGTTGTTTTATACACTATGCACTTATAATAGTATCAAACGATTTGTTTTAACCGTATCAAGCATTCTTTGGCTGTTATAAGGGAAAACCCTATCCTCGGCTGCGTTGCATTGTGTGATGGGATCTGGGTCTTATAACAGCTTCATTTTTCTTTATTTAGCATTGCGCTGTTTGTTTTATGCACTGGGATTCTTGGGAGGAAACCCGTTCCGTGTTATACGGCGTGGTCCCTTGATTTACCTAATGATTTAAAATAAAGATTAATAACTGTTTTAGTTCTCACACCAGTCCCATGACTGACCTGGAGTTTATTGTTTTAACCTAAACTCTGGGTGCCCTTATTTTGACACGGGCAGCTAGTAGTTTTGGTTTTGCAGATTTATATTCACAGGATCCTGGTTTACAGCTGGAACGATATCCGGAAAGCTTTGTATCCGTATATCTCTTCTAGTTGTGTATTGTATTATTTTCCGCTGCTATGTATTTAAATGTAATTTAAATCTCTGATATTTCTGTGTAATATTCATTTATACTCTGTATATTCTTGTAATCTGATGCATTGTTGTAATATACAATGAAATGTTCTTCTGTATGCGTTCTGTTTTGTCATGTTCTCAAACGATAGGGCGTTTCGAACGGCCTGGATCGGTTTAGCGACTGGTTCGGACCGAGCGAAATTCCTTCTCGTCACATAAGTTATAGGACTGGTATGAGAACCAAAACAGTTATTAAAGTTTATTTTAAAAGTTAGTAAATCATAGGACCATGCCGTATGACACAGAACGGGTTTACTCCATATGAATATTGTAACAACCCGTAATTTTATAATATTAAAATTGACAAATTAAAGAATACTTAATTTTTATAAGAAGAATTAAGGGAAACGGGTTGCGCCATTGTGTTCGTCTCGGAATTCTGCTTGAGATTGAGTCCGAGTTTTTGTAAAACGGATACAGTATGAAGAAGTTACGGAGCTTAGAAGATTTCAGTTTAAACCAGAATAAAAATAATTATCAAAATCAAATTCGAAATTCAAATCAGCAAGAAGCAGGATGGGCGGGAATTATCCCGCTCTAGAGTGTCGAACCCCCCTAGGGGAGTAGACATAGGTGTCGAACCCCCCAAAGGGGTGTCGACTCCCCTGTAGGGGTCGACCCCGTCGGTCAGATCTGGGCAGTGACGAATTTTTGAGAATTAGGGCTTATGTGGCGTTCTCTGATTTGCTAGGTGATGTGTTTTTCTGGTTTGGATGGTTCCTAACCTAATATAAAGGCCCTAATTCACCATATACACCTATATAAACACACCTAGACCTAACCTTAATTTCATTACACTAATTCATACGCTTCCATGCTGCCACAACCTAAAATAGTCTTTCTTTTACACTAAAGCAAATCGGAATAGAGCATTCATATTGGAAGATAAGAATCAAATTCTACAACAACGGTTTAGCTGATCAAATTCAGAATACGGAATTCAGATCTATTTTCTCTTCTACCACTGTGAGTCCACGTTACTTTCACTTATAATTAATTAAAAGTAATTGTGATAAGTTTGTGAATTGGATTATATGAACATGCCTGTAAGATGAATCATATCATTTTTGGTGAATTCTTATATTTTTGATTCATACCTAAAGTTTATGTTCCATATGCCTTATTGGATCTATCTTATTGTTCTATGTCAGTTTATGTTCCAAATGCTAATTGGATCTATCTTATCGTCCTATGTCAGTTTATGTTCCATATGCTAATTAGAACTATTTTGTTGCTCTATGCCAGTTCATATGCCTAATTAGATCTATTTTGTTGTTCTATGCCAGTTCATACTTCTTATGCTTATTTTTATGCCAATTTTGATGTCATGGTTCTCTTCCCCTCTTCTCTTCTTTTCCTTTTTATGAGTTTAGGCTAACTGCGAGCCTAACATATTATTACAAGTACGAATGACGTGGGAACGTTGTGGGAAAAGTTTAGGGAAATTATTGAATAATATGCAGTTGGGCATAAAAAGACTTGAAATCATATAATTGATTTGGGGCATGAATTGGTACAATTTGTTTACATGAGGTTATGGACATAAATTTGGATTAAAATGATGAACATAATTTAGATTGGAAATTATGGGTATATGTTATAATCTAAGACTTGAAATTGGGGACATGAATTGAGAAAGTGAAAATGAATGCCTAAGACACGAGGTTAGATTCAAATTGCGGTATAAGACTGCCCGGAACCGCATGGCACGTCCAACAACCGCAATTTTGTAATCTAATGTGATAGGTCAAAGGAAGAAATTAGATACGTAATAATACAAAGACACGAGGTTAGATTCGGATTGCAGTATAAGAGTGCCTAGAACCGCCCGGCATATCCAGCAACCGCAAGATGGCAATCTAATATGGGAGGTCTTGCAAGATTACGGTTATAATGAATCAATAAACACTTAACCAAAATAAGACATGTAGTAAGACATGGGGGTTAGGTGGGTGACATGGGTGACATGTGAAATATAATTTGAAGCACTTAACCATGGTGAAACATGTAAGAAGACATGGAAATAAGAAGGGGTTAGGTGGGAATTCCTACTGGGGACCAAGCTTAGGAGGGAAGCTTGTGTCAGGTGTGTGGACCCTTTTCAACCAGTAACCCATTCTGTATCTATGTGAGCTCGAACTAGGTTGAGGACGGGACACGCTTACTGGGTTTGATTGTAAGAGGTCAATAAAGAGTTAGCGGTGGCAACGCAAGTCCAACGGAGTCATGTGCGTGCGTGGGTCCGGGCTGGTAGGTAAAACGTTGATGCATCGTGTAGGTATAAGACGTGAATTTTTAGTAGTATCGGGTTGACACTTTAGGGAGTGATACACCCTACTGTGGGACCAGCATGGGTATCTACGAGTTAGGGAGCCGATCGAATGGGGAGGGTAGTGGGTACAACTAATGGAGATTGGAGCAGGTGGCACCTATGACAGCAGCTAGGAGTCCACGAAACTGCCATTATTATTATGATTAGTAAGAAGGATCAACTTTCAGTATGGGACTAGTAATGGTGCGGTGATATCAGCATTGGTGCGATGTAGGAATTATCCCATAGTGATTAGAAGAGAAATCAACGTTATATCTTGTTCACCTAACATACTTGCTTATGTTACAGTCATTTCTTATATCCAGTTTATGTCCTTATCGTGTTACTTTACTAATTATATAGTTAAAGTCACTGGACTCGCCAGACTTTATGTCTGACCTGTTTTGTTTTGCCTCTTTTCTTTCCTCCCCCCCCCCCCCCCCAGGTGCTCAAGGTGGAACTAGTGGAGCTTGACTTGGATTTCTTTCTTGTTGAAGTACTTGGAAGTGTTGAGAGTAATGCTCAACTTTATCTCTTTTCCATTATGGCTATTTGGAGCGAGATTATGATTTTACTTTTATGTACTTTGATAATAAGTTCGTTCAAGATGGATATTTATGTACTTGACTCTAGTATGTAATTTTGATGTTGTAACCAAATATGTTTGGATTTTCCACTGCAATGAATAAATTTTGAATTTTCTTAAGTACCATTTTATATATCTGTTTTGTGATATTCTTTTCTATACTCTTATAATACTCCATGAAAGTTAATGCATTCCCTTAGTGAGTGACATTAATGGACGTGGCGTGTCACACGTGGTATTAGAGCTGAAGGTTACCATATTAGATAAAAAAATTGAAAACTATTTTCA
Source organism: Allium sativum (assembly GCA_030737875.1). Lineage (NCBI taxonomy): Eukaryota > Viridiplantae > Streptophyta > Magnoliopsida > Asparagales > Amaryllidaceae > Allium > Allium sativum. Next base: position 624,028,766 of record CM060910.1, read on the forward strand.
AAAAGGTTTTTCAAGGAAGTATTTTCAAAAGGAAAGTTTATTTTGAAAAACATAATCCCAACAGCCATATATCTATCTCTCGATTCTCTATTTTGAATCTCTTTTTCTTTCGTTTTAGCATGTCTGGGGATCTTAATCTTCCAGAGGGCGTACAGATACCAGGATGATTCCAAAGTTATCTAGAGGCTAGGGCTACCGCCGCAGGCCCAGCAGACGTTCCTCCTCCCCAAGCTGCAGCCGCTCCTCCTCCTACTCCTCATGTGGACACTTTTTCGAAGATATGCAAAGGCTTTCGTGCGATGGGCGGAAAACCATTTCATGGGACTGAGACATTTGTCGAGGCTAGAAATTGGCTCAGGAAGTGGAGGACTTGTTGGGTATCTTTGAGATAGACGATGGAAGGAAGGTTCAGCTAGCTGCTTGGTTGATAAAGGACGAAGCTTCCTTTTGGTGGGAAGTAACTAATGGAGGACGTCCAGTGGAGACGTGGATAGACTTGAGACGAAGGTTCGAGTTGAAATTTATTTCACAAGCAGAGGAGAGTTTATACATGGAGAGGTTCTTGGCTTTGAAACAAGGGAGTTTGTCTACGAAGGAGTACATTAACAAGTTTAAGCAGTTAGCAAGATTTGGTACGGAATTAGTTAATAGACCACATAAGAAGGCTATGAGATTTGCCAAGGGTCTGAATGAACCATTGCACGGGTTAGTTATGTCCTACATTCCTATGAGGGCTACTTTTGAGAAACTGGTTGATATGGCGCTGATTTATGAAGAGGAGAAAGGTGTTAATGTATATAAGGCACATGATAAGAAAGGGTATCCAAAGAAGGCACAACAACAACAAAGAAAGGTGGTAAGGATAACAAGGGCAAAGGGAAGAAAAGGTGTTTTAATTGTGGAACACTGGGCCACTTGAGCAAGGACTGTAGGAAGAAGAAGAAGACGGGTTGCTTCCAGTGTGGTGAGGCAGGACATATGATTAAAGATTGCCCAAGGAGGCAGCGACAAGGGCAAGGACAAAGGACAGGATCTACTTCTGGAGGGCAGGTTTATGCTCTCATGGCACCTACGCAAGAGAGAGGTAGAAACATTTCTGTTGAAAGCTTGATTTTCCTTTTTGATTATCCTTTTCGAACTTTGTTTGATTCTGGTGCTTCACATTCGTTTATATCTGCTTCATTAGTTGAAACACTGCACCTATATACTAGTCTAGTTATGGATCCCGTTGTAGCCTCAAATCCTATTGAGGGTATGGTTCATCTTTCTATGTTATGTCGGGATTTGAGAATATATGTGTATGGAGTTGAGTTCGAATGCAATGCTTATGTGCTTGGCTTCATGGGCTATGTGTTGATTCTAGGAATGGATTGGCTAACCAGGTATGGTGCCATTCTCGATTGTGAAAAGAGGGTAGTTAGACTGTTGACTAGTTTAGGTAATACTCTCGATATCTCATGCGACTCTAAGGGTTCTATTATGCTTAGCTACCAAGAATCTCTTGACACATCTATTGATGATTTGCAATCTGTTCAAGTAGTCCGTGAGTATGCAGATGTCTTTGAGGAGGTTAGGGGCTTACCCCCAAAATGCGAGACAGATTTCCATATATACTTGGTGGACAATGCAAAGCCAGTTGCATTGCCTATGCGCCACATGGATCCAAGAGAAAAGAGGGAGCTTAGTAAACAAGTGAAAGAGTTTCTTGAGAAAGGGTTCATAAGAAGAAGTATCTCAGAGTGGGGTGCTCCCGGTTGTTTTTGCTACGAAAGCTGATGGTTCACTTAGACTATGTGTGGACTATAGGGAGCTAAATAAACTCACAAAGAAAAATAGACACCCATTGCTGAGGATAGATGATTTGTTCGATCAGTTGGTTGATGCTTCAGTTTGCTCACAGTTGGACTTAGCTAAAGGATTTCATCAGTTGAGAGTAGCTGAGGATAGTATAGATAAGACTGCTTTTAGGACTCCCGATGGTTTCTTCGAGTGGCTCGTCATGCCTTTTGGTTTGATGAATGCACCCACATATTTCGTAGACTTAATGAGTAGGGTGTTTAGGGAGTTTCTAAACAAGTTTGCGGTGGTCTTTGTGGATGATATTTTGATATTTTCTAGAAGTGAGGAAAAGCATGTACTACATCTTAGGGAAGTATTAGAGACCCTTCGAGCACATCAAATTAAAGCTAAGTTCTCCAAATGTCATTTTTGGAGGAAGGAACTGAAGTTCTTAGGGCACGTGGTCTCTAAGGAAGGGATAGTTGTGGATCCCGCGAAGGTAGTGGCAATCCGAGATTGGCAGATTCCTAAGAATGCAACAGAAGTAAGAAGTTTTCTTGGTTTGGCAGGCTATTATAGAAAGTTCATTAAGGACTTTGCTAAGATATCATCCCCACTTACTCGATTGACGAAAAAGAATTTAGCCTTTTATTGGGATGTTGATTGTGACGAGGGTTTCCAACGTTTGAAGAGGGTATTGATGACAGCTCCAGTTTTAGTTTTGCCGGATGGGAGTAAGCCATTCACAGTGTATACCGATGCTTGCGGGACAAGGCTTGGCGCAGTTTTGATGCAAGAGGAAAGGGTGATATGCTATGGTGGAAGACATTTGAAGGTCCATGAGAAGAATTACCCTACCCACGACTTGGAGTTAGCGGCCACAGTTTTTGCACTTAAGTCTTGGCGTCACTATTTTCATGGAGAGAGGTTTGAGTTGTATACAGACCATAAGTCGCTTAAATACTTGTTCTCTCAAAAAGATATAAACTTAAGGCAACAGAGGTGGATTGAGTTCTTAGCATCCTACGATTTTGAGATTGCATATACCTCTAGCAAGGGTAATGTTGTGGCGGACGCCTTGAGTAGAAAAAAGTTGACTTTGAGTCCTTTATTTGTCGAGCGGCAGAGCTTAGAGTATATCTCTACCTTTGACTTTAGACCCTCTATTGATTATGTACCTGGTTTGTTTGCATCTTTAGAGGTGTGACCCACGCTTTTGGGACATATAGGTGCGACACAGCGAGATGACCCACAATTGATGGAGATAGTAGACAAGCTCATAAGAGGGGAGTCTTCGAGCCATCTTAGTAGGTATACTATAGATGAGAGAGGTTGGATGCGTAGGGATGGAAGACTTTGCGTATCACGAGATGATAGTTTGAGTAGGACAATCCTTGAAGAGGCACATCGTTCTAAGATGACCATACATCCTAGTGGTGACAAGATGTATAGGAACATGAAGCGAGTTTTCTTTTGGGCCGGAATGAAGAAGGATGTAGCTGAGTTCGTTTCTAGTTTCTTAGTGTGCCAGCAAGTTAAGGATGAGCAAAAGAAGCCTGGAGGGTTGCTTCGCCCTTTAGAGGTTCCACAGTTGAAATGGGAAAGTGTTTCCATGGATTCGTCGATGTGTTTTCGAGGTCAAGGAAGGGTAATACGGGGATTTGGGTAGTAGTGGATAGACTTACCAAGAGCGCCCATTTCATTCCCGTTAAGAGTAAAAGAACAGTGGCATGGTTAGCATATGTTTATCTCCGAGAGATAGTTCATCTACACGGCATACCTTCTAGTATTGCGACCGATCGAGATCCCATTTTCAGCAGTGAGTTTTGGAAGAGCTTGAAAGAGGCGGTAGGAATGCAATTGTATTTGAGTACCGCTTATCACCTTCAGACAGACGACCGAACCAAAAGAGTGAATCGAATTCCAGAAGATCTTTTGAGGTTATGCATCTTGGGCTTTGGAGGGACATGGGAGGAACACCTTCCATTAGTAGAGTTCGCCTACAACAACAGCTATCAGACTAGTATCGGCATGCCACCTTTTGAGGCTTTATATGGGCTACCTTGCCGATCACCGACTTCTTGGTGGGAATATACAGATAAGATTTTGCTTGGGCCCGAGATGATTAGGGAAACTTCGGAGAAGATAGACTTGATTCGAAGACGCATGAAGATGGCACAGGACCGGCAAAAGTCATATGCTGATAAGAGAAGGACCGATCTTGAGTTCGATGTTGGAGACATGGTCTTTATTAAAGTATCACCGTTGAGAAATGTAGTTCGCTTTGGAGATGTAGGGAAATTGGCAACAAGGTTTGTAGGGCCATTCCCCATTACAGAGCAAATTGGACGGATGGCCTACAGAGTGAAGTTGCCCGAGAAGCTTAGTGGTGTGCATGACGCGTTTCATATGTCACATTTGAGGAAGTGTTTACATGATACCACAGAAGTAGTAGAGCCGAGCATGCTTAGAGAAGTAGAAGTAGAGCGAGATGCCACGGTTAGATGAGTTCTTACATGCATCCTTGGGTCGGAGGTCAAGAAATTACGCAACTGAGAGGTCAAGTTAGTTAAAGTCCAACGGGGAGATGATCAAGGAGACGCGACTTGGGAGACTGAAGACAAGATGCATGCGTCATACCACTACAAGAAAAATGCTTATTAATTGCAGGTCAAAGAGCGTTTAAATGCTTGCTTCTATAATTACTTGGTGCCAAAATTATTTTCAATTATCTACGGCATCAGTCTGTGCTGTAACTAAGTGATGTGTCAAAATGAGTAAGTCCGCGAACGAAATATTTTCGAGGCCGCTTCTTTTTCAATTCGTTTAGCTCCCTTTGGCCTTCGATTTTCATTTCCCCCCTCAGTTGTAACCCTAAAAAACAATTTTCTTCTCTTTGATTCAACAATAACAACAATAATCAAAAACCATAAATCGACGCTCAGATCTCTACCACCCACCGCCAAACTTGGAGAGGTAATCTAGTGACAACTTACCGCGATAGACGGGATCGACGGAGGAAGAGGGTCTGGCCTGCGGTGATAGACGAGGTCTGAGGGAGGAGGAAGGCTTGAGCTTGGACTTGGCGATTTGCAACTTGGATCTGCGGCTTAGGGAGCAGTCGAGGTCAAGCAATCAATTCCTTAATTATGAAGCATATTTTTTGTTATGTTTATAAGCTTTACCTTGATTCACCAAACTGAAATAGGGAAATCCCCATTTTGGTATACAACTAGTTTCTCAAATGTTTAGCATTATAGTGAGCTTTTAATTTGTTAAATTTTGTTGTGTACAATTGGAATTCGTTTTCCTTTTTTATTAAGTAAGTTTGAGGTATAAACTTATTTTATGTTAACTAACTTTTTGAAAATGCAACCTTGTCCATAGATACATAGTTGTAATTTAAATTTATTTGGATAAATGTCTTAACGACTCTCCGAATTTGACAGTAATTGCTAACGTCTATGTCCACTATTTGTTTCTTTTTCCTTTCCAATTTTATCTTCGTGAGGTGTTAGAATTATATACTCTCTAGCCTCTAGTTTAACATTTTTGTCTTAAACTAGAAAGTAGACTTCTCATATTGTTATCCCCTTTAGGAAAATCTTAGTGCAATTTAAAAAAAAAATTATGATAAGTTAAACAAACTGATCATGGACAATAACATACAAATATATAAATTTATCGCAACTGTTTATAGTATAGGTAAGCAAAACAAAAACAAAAAAAAATGGTGCATGAATACGAGAACGATTTAGTCTCTTATAGTTCAAATTTTGGGAAAATGTTTTCTTCCAGTCTAAGTTAGTTTGAGGTATAAAATTATATTTTATGTTAAGAAATAATCTTTTGTCAAGAGTTTGAAAAGGCAAGCTTGTCAATAGATAGAAAGTTATAATTCAAATTTATTTAGTTGGATATCTTAATTAATTTTCAAATTTGACAGTAATATCTACCATTTATGCTTACTATTTCTTTTTCCTTTTTCCATTTTTATATTTTGTTAACCGATTGATCTAAAGTTAGGCAAATTGAGATCCTTACGTTACCTTATGTTTATGAATTATGTGAATGCATAATGCTTAGACACAACAAATCTTACTTTTTGATGCAGCAACATTCTTTTTGGAATTACGCATGCTCTTTGAACAACTTGAATTTATGTTAGTTGGTGATTCTCATATTCCAGTCTTCCAGTATCACCAGCTAATCTATAACCTAGCATGTTCACAAGCAGCCATATTGGAGTTATCTAACCCTCTCTTCGAACTACTGACCGTTCTAGAAAAATACTAACGCAGTGGCTATATTATGAAAACAGACTGTTTTAGGAAAAGAAGTTGACATGCTAAATGAAAAATAACTTTTGTTAATTTTCCATGGTTTGAAAAGTAAGGTAAGACTAAAGACAACCCATTCTCTTGTCGTTCCTCTACTTCATTCGTCGTCCTCTCCATCGTTCTTAGATTTCATCCGTCAATCTTAACTCTTATTATTATTTTTTAATTACCGCTGAAAACTAAAAACGCAAAATGCAATATAAACCAAATACCATTTTAGTTTTTATAAACTTTAACATGCCAGTTACGTTATTTTAAACATGTGATTGCCTCGGACTTCTAGGTACAACCAAGAGCGGTGATAAAAGAAAGCACAAAGGAATTTAAGAAAATCAACACTTTGTTTGGAGTTTGGACTTCAATCCAATGCAGTAACATCTGCTCATCTACCTGTGACATAATTTAAGGTGTAAAAAGCATAATCAGCTTTCAGTGTAGGACTTGAAGTTACTCGCTATGACTATGTATAAATACCGCCTATTACTGGATTTTTTCCCACTTAGCACTACATGCTCAATTTTTTTAACATCATTCTAGTATTGGGAAAAACAATATGCAAATGTGTTATAATTGTACGTTTATTGAAACTCTTTAGCTCTAAAAAGGAATTTTTTTTTTCTTTTACCAGTTTATATCTTCACTCAGAAGAACTATTACATTACAACACAACAAATGCTTTTTTTTCCCTTTAATTTGAAGTTCAACAGCGTCTGATATGTGCTAAACATGTTATTACATTTGCTTTTGGCACAATTCTAACCTCAAGATGACTTCTGACATTTAGACTACTGAAACTTCTGTTAAATTTGTCCACTTAAACAAGTACTTTCCAAATGGAAGTATCTTTGTGCCTGCGAAGTCCAACAGCGATGCTATATTTATGTATTTTAACCAACTATCAAAAAATTCAAGTTGCACAATGAGGAACAGAAAAGCATACCTAGCGCTAAATCCTAATATAGCAAAATATGCATGTATTCCAGTATACATATAATATACAGTATATTGAACAGGTAAAGGCACTTATGAATATGGTGACATAAGCCACATCTCAATTTAGTAAATGACTGTTATTCATGTTACCAAATAAACATGATTGCATCATATAGTCAACCTATCCATCAAAGTACTTACCATTGTATTTATTAAAGTGCCAATTTTCAGATAGAAAAAAACTACTGTATGTAAATTTATTTATGATGCAAGGTACAGTTAGATGTTAGGTTGTTCTCCTATTGCCTGTTACTTCATTTCGAATTAACTATTTGTATTAATGTAGAGTGATAGAAATATAAAAGGGAATTATTTGCAGGATTCGGTTGCATAAGGTGATGAGCTGAACAGCTGTCAACATGAACATGAAAACTGCTCCAAGAGAAACCAAAGGTAATTTTTTTAAGGATGCATATTATCTGGCCTCCCTCAGCATCTAATTAATTATTTTTTATAGAAATGATTTTTAGTTTTATAACTTGTAACATTAAAGGGCTTTACTTCCAAGTATCTTGCATTATGAATCTAGAAAGTGAATCAGTAAACTGTAACTTGTAACAGCTTGTTAATTTCATTGAAATGCTTATTTGTTTTGTAACTTCTAATCGGTAACAGATAAGAAATCAACCTATAACAGCTTATTAATTTTGTTGAAATGCTTATTACTATTTTTAACCTGTGACAACTTATTTGGTTATATCATATATTTGTGTAACAAAATTTATAACTGTGTAGCTATTCTTTCCCTAGTATTGTGAAATCCACCCTAAATTACAGACTTCTACTGCTTAGACGTTTATCTCATAAATTTACATGAAAATATTATTTAGTATATATATATACAAAATTGTATTTAAAATTATGTGGACCGAGGTATAAAGTACAAATATTCCCATAATTTATCAATGATAGTTATATTTGTTTCGAAGGAAAAAGGTTGTGATGATACTGCTGATGGTCGATGCTTTAGTGCAGTGTTAACATAGAACTGACTTGGAGGGTATTGTATATTACAATATAGTGATTCTACTTTTAGAGCTTCTTATTTCATTTGCGAAAAAGTCAATTTGTATGGTTAATTTCATAGATAAAATTGTGAGTAAGTTCTCAATTTGTACGGTTTACTCGATGGCTTACCATTCAGTTAATGGTTTAGAAATCTTATCTGGACGTGGCACTTAACCTTATGATTCTTCATGATACATTATTAACTTTGATGTTCAAAATAAGTGAAATAACTCAATTTTGCTGATTAACGAGATTTTATTTTTTGTTGTATAAACTTAAAGTTGCAATCTAGCATAAACATGCAGTTTTATTGTACTCGGTTGCAGTCGTATTAAGAAAGTACATTAAAGCTTATCAAATATTAGTTTGCTTACCTTAACTTTTTACCATCTTATTAACTTCATTGTTATTAATTATACACAGGTAAAGGAAATTCTCATTGAGGAGTCAAATGTGTTGCCTGTTAATAGCCCTGTTACTGTTTGTGGTGATATCTATGGCCAATTTCATGACCTAATGAAACTATTTTAGACCGGAGCCCAAGACAAATTACATATTTATGGTAAAGTTTAGTTTGTAAACCATTTTAACATGACACTTATTACGTTTCTGTTAGGGATGTCATACAAATGTCATCGATTATTCATCAGGGTGATTTCGTTGATCGCGGATATAATAGTCTTGAAGTTTTCACTATCTTATTGCTTCTTAAAGCCAGGTATATATATTTCAAAATATTATTGTTCAATTTTGGATCCCTAAGATGAATATATTCATTGTATATAAATTAGAGATATATTTAGAACCACAGATTTAAATTTGAAATATCTACAAATATTAATGTTGTTCACATGTAAATACAATGTGTGTGTGTGTGTGTGTTATATATACATACACACATAGCATGGAGGTCTATTGGTTATGCGAGTGAATATTCATGACTGTAAGAGAGAAAACAAGTACAAAATTTATTATGCATTGCTTCAGTATTATGTATGCCGATGAAACCGACATTCAAGAAGTGGATGTAAATGTGTTGGAACCTGCACTAGAAAAAAAAACAAAATACTGTGCCCATCAATAGAAACAGATGGGTAAGATTCATTGATGTACTGCAAGAACTTTAAGGAAAAAAGGAAAGTTTTTGTGTGTGGTGGTTGAGGGAGGGTGGTGCACGTGTGTGTGTGATTTAAGGAATAACCATAAAACTGGTTAATAGTTAGTATAATGTTTGAACAGAATTTGCGCATGCGTATGATCGCATCCACATACGAATACTAGTAGAAATTTATGCACCCTCTCAGGAAAACTTCAGACATTTGTGATGTGAGAGTGCATAAATTTCTACTAATCTTCATATGTGGATACCATCGCAGAACAATCCGTCTTTATTTACATCCTCTACAGGCATAACTGCATATTCAAATAAATTTCTGCATATTCATACATTTTTGCATATTCAAAAAACACACTTAAATTTATGGATATTTTATTTTAGCATTAAGAGTTTATTAACAGTTTAGTTTATTCTTTATTGGATATGTAAACAAACTGTGATCATTGAGGAAAAACATGTACTTTTGTTCTTCACATTGTATTGTTGCGACATTTGGAGATCCGTTCTGTATTAGTACTTCAGCTCCTAGTAAAATGGTACTGACAATAATATTTTTAAGTAATATTATTCTCATGACAATTTTTGTAGTGTATCTTGATATCCAAAATTCAAGTATGGCATTCCTATTGGCTAAACAAGTACATGACTTGCGACTTGTGTGCAAACCAGATGTTCCATATTAACTTTTCAGCAGCTTTTTTTTATGGAACACCAATTGTTCTTAAACTGATCTTAATACAGGAGAATATTTGGCATTGACTGGTGAACTACTCAAAGGAGTGGATCTGATTCCAGTTGGGCTTGCAACCCATTTTGCAGCAAACAGTGTTAGTTGTTTTTTAGACTACATTTTTTGCATTTATATCTGGCTCAGTAGCTATAACAATACGTTTCCTTGTTTAATTTAACTCAATAGAGGCTTAGTTGGATTGATGAGCAGCTTGTTAAGCTACTTATAGATGATCCCTTGGTCATCGATTCTTCTCTTGCTAAGCATGGTGATATCGGCTATCCTGACAGTACGAGCATTATCCATAGGTACTTGTTTAATACAGTATGTTTGCTTTTGTGCCCAAGCGGCCCAACTAGGTCACATGAGTTGAAACGGACAAGGCCTGCTTGAGTTTCACTTGATTATCAAAATGCATTATGAATTTGTTAAATAAGTCAGCCTTTCTAGCAGTGTCTTATCTCCCTATCTGCTAAGCATTTTTTGTTTGAATTTTGGTTTCTGTTTTGGTTGATACCCACACAAATTGGAATGGATTGCGTTTGAATTTGTACAATGGGGTCCATAACTTTATTCTTTCTGAATGACCCTACATCAATTTGGTACAGCAAAAGAATAATGGATTTTTATTAATTTTATAAGCTTTATTGAAAGTAATTAACATTAAATATTTTGTTTGATTTACCAATGCTACCAGCATCTTTTTCATCCTATGAATATGTGCACATAAAATTAATGTTCCTATGAAGAAAATAGTCGTTGTTGTGTATTATCTTCCCCACCAGAATGCGTTAAGTGCAAACTCTTCAACCATAAAGCACAAATTCGTAAATATTTTGTTCCGTCTCTTCGACATATTCACAATTTTGTGTGTTATATACAAGTATTGTTTGCAAACCTGATAAGGTATTTGTGCAACGCTCTGTTGCTGCTTTCTTGTTTTATCTGACCTATAATGTGAAAATGTAAAATAAAAAAATGATCTCTTGTATTGTTTCATTAGTTTGTACCATTATATATCTTTGGAGTTGCAACATCTCAAGAAACTGAGCATATGCTCAGTTTGTAGAAACTAAGCACAGTTTGAAACAAAACCAAGCAATGTTTAAACGTTAGTTCAGGTTTGATATTAAGAATATCATAGCGTAATTCCATTTTGTACTTGATGTTTTAATGTTTTGATATATTGAAAAATGACCTAAAAATGAAATGTTATGCTAGTTTATATAATTAAGTCACACACAAATATAGTTATAATTGCTAATTGTTGAATTTTTTTTCCATAGGTACATACCCATCTATGGTGCATACAAATGACAACATGCTGCATTATATCAAGGATTTGAAGTTCTTTTGGAGTAACATTTTTTTGGTTTGCATACTTAATTCTCATGTGTAGCATGATCTTGATCACATGTATCATTTACACTTTTAATGTAATGTTCATTAAATATTATAACATTTTGTATTATTTTATATGGAAGTTGAATGGTTGGTTAATTTTGGTTTAATGTGATTTATATGATTTGTGAAATGATATATTATGTTTATGTAAATCTGTCGACTATAGTGTAATGATGGATATATATACAGTGCAAAAATGGTTTTTAATAGCATGCAATTAATGGTTTCAGTATCGTTCAAAAACGCTGTTATAATATTTAACAGCATTTTAAAAACACTGTTATGATATATAACAGCGTTTTAGAAATACTGCTATAGGAAATAATAGCGTAATTTGGCCATTGTACATTTGCAAGCCAGCAGTTCAAACAAGCCATAACATGACTTTTTATAGCGTTTAAAACGCTATAAAAAGCACTTATTGACAGCATGTTTTTATAGCGTTTTTAAGTTTGCTATTAAATATCCCAAGCCTATTATAGCTTATTGATACACAACGTTTATAAAAACGCCATAAAAGCCTTTTATAGCGTTTTTTAAATGCTATTAAAGGGTCATTTTGTTGTAGTACCCTTTCCTTTCTGAGGGTATGTTCTTAACTTCTCCTTTTTCTATCACTTTGTTTATACTTGTTCTATCGTTTAGTGTATCCTCTCGATTATATCTTCGATCCTTAGGTAGAAAATCCTATGGTTGTAAACATGTGTTTGAGACATGTTATGTTTGGTGGATGCAAGTGGATGTAAGTGTTTAGTAGTGGTTGCTCGTGGATGCATATACATTAGGCATTAGATCAGCTCAATCACTTTCATATTGCATATGAGTGAGTGTGCATATTTAAGTTAATGGATGTATATTGATTGTGTTATCATATGGATGTTGCATTTGAATGAATGGTTGTGCACTCATATAGAAATAATATGTATCATTAGGAATCTTTTGCATACATAATGGATGCATGGAACTATCATGTTTTGCATTAAGGAGGTCAACTGAATCAGTAGACCGCCTGATCTTTGCATTAGATAAGGAACATATACACACACTTTTGCGTATGTTCATATAGCATTAGAAATCTTTTAAGGACAATGGATGTTTGTGGATGATGGATGAGTAGATGGATGATTGGACGGTAGGATACATTCTTCTTAACTTTGAGATTTCGGTGACGAAATCCTTTAAGGAGGGGAGAATGAAACACCCCGTAATTTTATTATATTAAAATTGAAAAATTAAAGAATACTTAATTTTTATAAGAAGAATTAAGGGAAACGGGTTGCGTCATTGCGTTCGTCTCGGAGTTCTGCTTTAGATAAAGTCCGAGTTTGCGTAAAACGGATACAGTATGAAGAAGTTATGGAACTTAGAAGATTTCAGTTCAAGCCAGAATTAAAATAATAATCAAAATCAAATTCGAAATTCAAATCAGTAAGAAGCGGGATGGGCGGGAATTATCCCGCTCTAGGGTGTCGACCCCCCAAGGGAGTCGGCATAGGTGTCGACCCCCATATGGGTGTGTGTGTCGACATAGGTGTCGACCCCCCTGTAGGGGTCGACCCCATCGGCCAGATCTGGGCAGTGACGAATTTTGGAGAATTAGGGCTTATGTGGCATTATCTGATTTGCTGGGTGATGTGTTTTTCTGGTTTGGATGGTTTAGATAGATCCAAACCTAATCCAAAGGCCCTAATTCACCTAACACATCTATATAAACACACCTAGGCCTAACCCTAATTTCATTATACTAATTCATACGCCTCCATGCTGCCACAACCTAAACTGGTCTTTCTTCTACACTAAAGCAAATCGGAATAGAGTATTAATATAGGAAGATAAGAATCAAATTCTACAACAACGGTTTAGCTAATCAAATTCAGAATACAGAATTCAGATCTATTCTCTCCTCTACCACTGTGAGTCCACATTACTTTCACTTATAATTAATTAAAAGTAATTGTGATAAGTTTGTGAATTGGACTATATGAACATGCCTGTAAGATGAATCATACCATGTTTGGTGAATCCTAATCTTTTAAATTCATACCTAAAGTTCATGTTCCATATGCCTTATTGGATCTATCTTATTGTTCTATGCCAGTTTATGTTCCAAATGCTAATTGGATCTATCTTATCGTGCTATGTCAGTTTATGTTCCATATGCTAATTAGATCTATTTTGTTGCTCTATGCCAGTTCATATGCCTAATTAGATCTATTTTGTTGTTCTATGCCAGTTCATACTTCTTATGCTTATTTTTATGCCAGTTTTAATGTCATGGTTTTCTTTCCCTCTTCTCTTCTTTTCCTTTTTATGAGATTAGGATAACTTTGAGCCTAACATATTATTATACGTATGAATGACATGGTAACGTTGTGGGAAAAGTTTGGGGAAATTATTGAATAATATGCAGTTGGGCATAAAAAGGCTAGAAATCATGTAATTGATTTGGGGCATGAATTGGTACAATTTGTTTACATGAGGTTATGGACATAAATTTGGATTAAAATGATGAACATAATTTAGATTGGAAATTATGGGTATATATTATAATACAAGACTTGAAATTGGGGACATGAATTGAGAAAGTGATAATGAACTCCTAAGACTTGAGGTTAGATTCGAATTGCGGTATAAGACTGCCCGGAACCGCCCGGCACTTCCAGCAACCGCAATTTTGTAATCTAACGTGATAGGTCAAAGGCAGAAATTAGATACGTAATAATGCAAAGACACGAGGTTAGGTACAGATTGCGGTATAAGACTGCCCGGAACCGCCCAGCATATCCAGCAACCGCAAGACGACAATCTAATGTGGGAGGTCTTGCAAGATTACGATTGTAATGAATTAATAAACACTTAACCAAGATAAGACATGCGAGATTGGGTGACATGTGAAATATAATTTGAAGCATTTAACCATGGTGAAACATGTAAGAAGACATGGAAATAAGAAGGGGTTAAGTAGGAATTCCTAGTGGGGACCAAGCTTAGGAGGGAAGCTTGTGTCAAGTGTGTGGACCCTTTTCAACCAGTAACCCATTCTGTATCTATGTGAGCTCGAACTAGGTCGAGGACGGGACACGCTTACTTGGTTTAATTGTAAGAGGTAAATAAAGAGTTAGCGGTGGCAATGCAAGTCCGACAGAGTCATGTGCGTGTGTGGGTCCGGGCTGGTAGGTAAGACGTTGTTGCATCGTGTAGGTATAAGCCGTTCATTTTTAGTAGTAACGGGCTGTCACTTTAGGGAGTGATACACCTTACTATGGAACCAGCATATGTATCTACGAATTAGGGAGCCGATCGAATGGGGAGGGTAGTGGGTACGACTAGTGGAGATAGGAGCTGGCGGCACCTATGACAGCAGCTAGGAGTACACGAAACTACCATTATTATTATTATGGTTAGTAAGAGGGATCAACTTTTAGTATGAGACTAGTAATGGTGCGGTGAAATTAGCATTGGTGCGGTATAGGAATTATCCTATAGTGATTAGAAGCGCAATTAACGTTATATCTTGTTCACCTTGTCATACTTTCTTATGTTACAGTCATTTCTTATATCCAGTTTATGTCCTTATCGTGTTACTTTACTAATTATATAGTTAAAGTCATTGGACTCGCCAGACTTTATGTCTGACCTGTTTTGTTTCGCCTCTTTACTTTACTTCCCCCTCCCTCAGGTGCTCAGGGTGGGACTAGTGGAGCTTGACTTGGATTTCTTTCTTCTTGAAGTA
The DNA here is from genome assembly GCA_030737875.1 of Allium sativum. Taxonomy (NCBI): domain Eukaryota; kingdom Viridiplantae; phylum Streptophyta; class Magnoliopsida; order Asparagales; family Amaryllidaceae; genus Allium; species Allium sativum. The sequence continues at coordinate 624,043,870 of CM060910.1, forward strand.
CTTGGAAGTCTTGAGAGTAATGCTCAGCTTTATCTCTTTTCCATTATGGCTATTTGGAGTGGGATTATGATTTTACTTTTATGTGCTCTGATAATAAGTTCGTTCAAGATGAATGTTTATGTACTTGACTCTAGTATGTGGTTTTGATGTTGTAACCAAACATGTTTTGCTTTTCCGCTACAATGAATAAATTTTGAATTTTCTTAAGTACCATTTTATATATTTGTCTTGTGATATTCTGTTCTATACTCTTATAATACTCCATGAAAGTTAATGCATTCCCTTAGTGAGTGACATTAATGGACGTGGGGTGTTACAAATATTATTAAAACAAAAACAATGCAATGCATTTTGATAAATGAAGCCATTATAAGACTCAGGTCCCATCACACAATGCAACGCAAGATGGAGGATAGAGTTTTACCTTATAATAGCCAAACATGTTTGATACACTTTAAAACAAATATTCTTGATACTATAATAAATGCATAGTGTAGGAAACAAATTCAAATATAAATATACCAATCTTAGATGGCATAATACCCCATCTTATTATGTCACCGTAGGTATACAACTAAAACCGTAAAATCACGTATTGGAATTTGAATTTCCATCATAAGCTGATGCAAGGGATCTTTACTCATCCGAACTTTGGATCATCTCTATTAGAATGTCCCAGGGAAAACACTATCCCTCTTGGAGCGGCAGGGCTGGTCAGTTGTACTTTGCTGATTAGCATTTCCTTAACAATACATTTCCCAGTCTCATCGGACCTCTTAGTCGGTATGTCGACCATCTTGGCCTTGTGCGGCCATATCGAAGGCGCCTCGCTTTCCAACATCCACATAACTAAAAAAATCTGGGCTCCATACCATGGCATCACTTCTAGCTAGAAAGAAACACATGTCCTTCCTAGATCCTTCATCCCGTTTTTGACTCATACCGCAAAGCTGTGCTATATCAGCCATGCTTTGATCATCATCCACAAAGTTCTTCTTTTCAACAAAAGCTTTGATCCGTGCATCTCAGCATGCCACTTTGTCAATTCATACTATACAACTGATGTTCACCAATATATAACCTTTGAGCTCGTACATGTCAGAGAAGGGTGTTAAGCTAAAAGAATAAATTCTCCACCACCAAACAAATATATATTTAGTGGAGATCAATTAAAACAGCATAAAATGCAATGTTAGGCACATTATCTATTTGCAAGTTCGTTCTGGGTCTGAACGAAACCAGAGGCACCTTATTCCTCGTCTCATATGTCCAATACAGGAGAGAGGCCTCGCATATCCAGTTGATCTCCAAGTATATCTGGACGATCACTACTTATTACTTCGTTTTGGGTGTACACCCCAATTGAGACATCAGTAATAATCCAAACAATGTGAAGATCTCTGGTCTTCAACCACCATCTTAATATCTTTGACTTTTAATCGTCGCAACAGTTATTCAGCATACTACATCAAACGATGTAGTTACTTGCAATAGTTGCAAATATTTCAACAAAAATTGCAGTTATGCATCAAACTGCAATATTACTACAGAAATGTATGCAGCAATACTGCAATAAATGCATCATTTGATGCAATAAATCAACCATGCACCATTTTTAAGCATTGTTGCTTACATTTCAGCGTTTATAAGCAATAAATGCATACATGTCAGCACATATTCATAATCCTTCATCCATTTTAACATTTTGCTATACATTTCAGCAGTTATACAGTATATAATTGCATAGGTTTCAGTAGTTATTCGCAAGCCATAAAAAATTGTAACAACCTGCAAATTCTGAACCAATTTAAAAAATTTATTTTAGAAAATTTTAATGAATCTTGAGGATATAATATAATTTATTATTAATAATAATGGCTAGAATTTATTTTTGTCGAAGTTAGAACGAATAAATTTAACTTAAATATAAAAGGAGTTAGAAATGGCGCAGTAGTTTGAAAATTTAATTTTGAACTTTAACTGGATGTATAGGATTCAAAATAAATCAGAATTGAGTGAAACCAGAAATATTTAAATTTGTTTAATCATATCTTTCTAACGAATCTGAAAAATTGAAATTTCATAGCGGAAATCAAAAGTTATGGCCAATTCAATTTTTAGAAAGGTCGTTGTAGAATTTATATATATGGCCCAAAAGGCTACTTTTCACATATGAAGGAATTTCGACTCGAAACCACTTCCATTGAGTTCGGAATGACTATTCTGCATTGAAAAATAGTAAACACTTATATATTTTGAGTTTCAGGATTTATTTGTTTAAAAATGTATTTTTAATATTAAATATATTGGCCTTAAAAATAGTCATTTTTCAAACGACCTCCGTTTTCGACGAAACCACTTTTGTTGGAACCGGAATGTCAAATTATAGCTAGGTTTCAATTTTCAGAATTTTTCGAATTAATATGTGAGCGTGGCGAAAGAAAATGTGTTTTGACTATTTCAGCTAAATTTAAACGCCTTAAAAATAGCCATTTTTCAAACAGTCACAGAATTCGACGAAAATAATTTTGTTGAACTCGTATCATCATAAGAAAGCTAAAATTTTTTTTTTAGAATTTTCTGAAGTCGTATGTGGCCCCGACATATTTTAATGTATGATCAATATTTAATTAATTAATTTTTAATGCAATTTTAAATAAAAATCGTACAGATTTCGGATTTGGGCCACTGGACCTATCCCATTGCATTCAGAAGGTGTCAAAACCTTAAGAACGATAGTAAGCAGGCCCAAATCAGAGAAAGTCCGAAAATCCACCTTTTAAGCACGATTTTTGAGATTTAATATTAAAATATTCAGGCCGAAACCCTAACCCTAATTTCAGCCGCCACATAAACCGAAGGCCAGAATTTCTCCAATTTCAAACGCTCATAACTTTTGATCCGCTCAACGAAAATCGACAAACTTCGTACCAAATCGAAGCTCTCGGAGAGATCTTTCAATCCATACGGTCAAGATCGGGTTTTGGTTCACGGATTTCAAGAATTCTGGGCTGAAACGTGGTGGGTTCGATTTGCGAGGCAATGAGGAGGTCAAGTTCGATGGGGTTTCAGCCGAAGGTGGAGCTCGGCTAGGGCTTCGACGTGGCGGGGTCTGATCGGCGGTCGGTGGCTCGGAGGGTGGCGCGCGCAGAAATGAGACGACCCCAAACCCCGTACTGACGGAGGCAAGGGCAATCCTTGGAATATAACACAGAAACAGATAACAGCAGAACAGAATTAAATAAATACACCAGATAATGAACAATAGAATATACTGGATAAAAGTAATCATCAGAGTTACACAGTATACAGGATCATACTTAGTACAAATGCAGTTCAGATATACATAAATGTCTACAGCGGAAAACAAACATAATGTACAATAGGAGCTGAACAGCATAAAAAGAGATAAATGATAGAATCCATCTTCAGCTCCAGCTATCCAGAAAGAACCAGCTAAACCTGAATACAAGGTTGCCCGTGTAGAAAAAGGGGCACCCGAGTTTGAAAGTGAAACAAACTACGAGTCAGTCATGGGACTGGTATGAGAAATCTACTCAACACATTTATAATATGGCTAATCACAGGACCACGCCACTTTCGTGGAACGGGTTTACTCCATTGGATTGCCAGTGCTTTAAAAATAAAATTTTCTTTTAAACATCGCAATGCTTTTTATAAAAATGAAGCCATTATAAGACTCAGTTCCCATCACACAATGCAACGCAAACCGAAGGATAGAGTTTTTACCTTATAACGGCCAAAATATGCTTTATACGAATAAAACAAAGGCATTTGATATTATTGCTAGTGTTTATATGTTTGAAAACAATTTCAAATCATAACTATCAATCATAGACGACATGAGCGTCCCATGCCACTATGTCGCCAAATATATATACAATCGAAACCGCACAGTCACGTATTTGGAAATTGGATTTCCATCATGAACCAAGGCAAAAGATAGTCCTTACCGAATTCGAGACAATCTAGCCCATGTCTCAGGATCAGAGCTCGAGTGACCCTTGGAGCGACAGGGCTGGTCCACCAATGTGGATTAAAATTCCTGAACACTACGTTTCCCCGCCCTATGGGGCGTAAATGAGCTAATGAATGACTCCATCGGTCCCGGATCGACCGATATATCCAAGGCGCCTCGCAACAGCAACAACCACATAAGTAAAATGTCAGGCCGTGTAAAAACACTGACACAACTCCTAGCTAGAAGGAAACACATGCCCTCCCTGAGGTCCTTATCCCGTTTCTGGTTCATACCGGGGAGTGAGGCTCGCGAATTCACGTTCTACACAAAGCTACGCCACATAGGCGGTGCTTTGATCATCACCACAAGACTTTGCTTTTCAACAGAAGCCCTGATCATTTGCCACTTAGGCATGCCACACTAGCAATTCATGCCATGCGACTGATGTCCATCGATATACAACCTCTGAGCTCGTGCGTTTCAGAGAAGGGCGTTAAGCAAAAGAATAAATTCTTCGCCGCCAAACAGATGTATATTTAACAGAGATCAATCAACACAGAATAAAATCCAATGTCAGAAACACAGTCCATTTACAAGTCCGTTCTGGGTCTGAACGAAACCGGAGGCACTATATACTTCGCAAACCCATCGACCACCACGTACGTCTGGACGATCACCACTCATTATCCATATTTCAGGATGCCTCCCAATCAGGACCTCGGTTACCATCCAAACGAGGTGAGGATCTCCGGTCTTCGACCACCTCTTCATCTTCGATTTCTTATCGTCGATTCAGTTATTCGGAATGGGATAAACCCTGTCTTTCTGAGCAACTCACGTATATAATAAACAAGTGCAACACTGACATAAACACGCATCATCTCAATTCCTTAGTCACTAGCCGTCAATCAGTAAGAGAACGATTTAGCCAACCTTCAGTTAATTTCTAAATTTCACATCCATATCGTTTATAATATTTTATAATGATTTATCGCTATTTTTATTTATTTTAAAATAGCCAATTTATTCAAAACGACGTTTCGGGCCATAACGCGACCGTGGCGCTGTTTTTCTTCAGATTTGATTTACACATATCTGAAAATCTAATCGTTGGATCTTCACAAAATTTACATCATTAGAAAGATCTTTTCAAAACGAATCCAACGGTTCCAGTTTCGGGAAATTCCGACTGTCGGATCTCCCGGTATAATCGTTTGAAGTTTTGATTTCAAAATACGAACTGCAGCGTCGTTATTCGATTAAATATAATTATATATATAGATATATAATCGATTCTGGCACTGTTTTTCTTCAAATTTGAATTAAACATTCCAGACAATCCAACCGTTGGATTTTTACAAAGTTGGTGCCGTTGGAATGATATTTCCAAAGCGAACCCAACGATTGCGGTTTCGGGAAAATCCGATGGTCGGATCTCCCGCACTAATCATTTGAAATCACGATTTCAAAATACGAACTGCAGCGTCGTTATTCGATTATATATATATATATATATATATATATATCGATTCTTTGATTTCAAAGCTATATTCTTTTCATATATTTGATAAAAATGATATTTTTATCTAACTGTCTTCTATTTCAACACTTCATTATTTTTAACAATTCATGTATATAATAAAAATGTGATTTTTTATTGTAAAACAATTCATTTCAAAACACTATTATTTTATATAGTTCATATAGGTAATAAAGATAGGATTTTTATTATAAAACAATTTCTTTCAAAAGGAAATTATTTAATATAGTTCATATAGATGATAAAAATGTGATTTTTATATTTATAACACGAATACCATTCAACACATGAATTTCTATCCAACGAATGAATATCGACTCAACACATGAAGGCTTTCTATTCAACGAATAAATATAGTTTCAACAAATGAAAATAATTCAAACACATGAATATTATTCAAAATTTTGGCAGCATAACGGCATGGTAGTTAAAACCAGGACCGTCCCTAGTACGGCTCCTCGCTCTACCTTAAAACCTCGTAGTTTTTGACAAAGGGGAATCATGCATCTAGTTCGCACGCAGGCGGCATGTATATTTATTTCATTTCCACAAACTAATCCTATGTGGTTTCAACCAAATATTTCTCAACCACAAATGGGTATTTTTCAACCACAATCAATCAATATCAACCACAAACAATTCCAATCAACCATTCGCTATCAATCAATTTTCACACCAACCACAACCAAGAAATATCGTCCATGGTTTGTGGACAAGGGGCGTATATATATATATATATATATATATATATATATATATATATATTTATATATAGCAATTCACTTCTATTTCAATACATATATAATTTTTACAACGCATATATAACTTATACATCGAACGTACAACTTATACAACGCTTATACAAGAGGTGTACAACGCTTATATAACTCATACATCGACTATATAATTTATACGTCGTCGTTTTCCATACCGTTTATAAATTAGAAATCTCACATTGTGTTTCACTCCACCAAAAATAGCAGAAGGCTCAGAAAAACATGCGGTCTTTCTAGAATGTAGAGGACGTCCACACGAGTCCACTGTCTCTTGTTTCACTGAATTTCGTCAACACACGAAAAAGATATGATTTTTCAAAGTTTGCAACGGTTTAAAGGTGTTAAAACTGTTGAAAATATATATAGCCGTACCTTTCAGAAATCGTTCAAAACTAGGTTTTGAATTTGCGATCAAACGGAGTAACGGTTTCACGATCGGGTTGCGCGAGGTCGAAGGTCTACGTGAGGCGCACGTGCGCCGAGGAGGGGAGCCTGTTCGGTCAACCTAGGTGGCGGCGGCGGGCTTCGAACGGCGCGACTTTGGGGCTTCGATTCTCCTTCAATCCTCAATGAAAATTCAAGCAACCGGTATGGATTTGAAGAGTAGAGAGAGTCCTTCAAAAAGTTCAACTGGAGCTCGAGCTAATTCGGCGCGGATTGATCGGAAAATGAGGGGGAAGGTTTAAGGCAGTTTCTGCCTTCGACGTCGGGGAGAGAGAAAGATTTTTTTATATATATATATAAATTATGATTGGCCGGTGGGTTTTAAAGGAGTTTTCTGACACGACCACCAATCTAAACCCAACGACTGTTGTCCCTAGCGTTTTACCCCCATCACGAACACAATGGGATATGTTTCGTAGGCCCATTCGACTGATTCAGTCAGTTTTCCTTCAAATTAAAATATAAAACATTCAATATTTGATTTGAACATGCATTTCAATTTGCCAGGGCCACAAACTGATTCGAAAAATTCCAGAAAAATAAATCTGGCTATGTTTTGACGATACGGTCCCAACAAAACTAGTTTCGTCGAATTCTGAGACCGTTTGCAAAAAGGCCCATTTCTGGTCGATCCAATTTAACTGTAATTGACCAAAACACGTTTTCCTTTGCCACGCTCACATACTAGCTTCAAAAATTATGAAATTTGATACCTAGCAATAACTTCACATCCCGGATCCAACAAAAGTGGTTTCGTCAAATTCCGAGGTCGTATGCAAAATGGCCAATTTCACGGGCTATATAAATTCCATAGCGACCTTTCTGAAAATTCATTTGGCCATAACTTTTGCTTTCCGCTATGAAACTTCGATTTTTCAGATTCGTTAGAAAGGTATTCGCTAACAGATTTAAATATTTTTGGTTTCACTCAAATCCGTTTTGTTTTGCACCCGGTACAGTCCGACAAAGTTTGAATTCAATTTTTGAAACTGCAGCGCCATTTCAGGCCTTGTTTATAATTATAATTAATTATATTTGTTTTCAAACGTCGATTCAAGCTCACTTTTCATTGCTATTATTTAAAATATTTATTTAAAATATTTAAAATCCACTATTTTAGCCAATTTAAAAATTTTAAATTGGTTCAGATTTTCCGGGTCGTTACAGGTTCGAAGGCGATGTATGGGTTCGGCGGCAGAACGTGATGACGAGGAAGAAGGTCTTCTATTTTTTTATTATTATTTTATTTATTTAATTATTTAATTTATGCAATCTTTAAAAATCAATATCTCTTTCATATGAGGTCCGATTGACGAACCGTAAGTTGCGTTGGACTCGTCTTTCCGAGATCTTCGCGGTGGCGTAGACCAGAGCTGATTCCGAAACAGTCGAATTTTCAGCAAAAATTAATGTGAGAATTCTGAATTTTATTATTTAATTAATTATAAATTATTTTTCTTGCATTAAAAATAAATGTATAATGATGTTAAATCAAATCTGTAATGTTCTGTGATTGGTGAATGGTTGATGATTGCTTGTGGTATGTTTGTTGGTCATGTTATGCTGGATCCGCCTTGAAATCTCATATATGGTTGGATTTTATTTGCGATTAGAAAATAAATCTAAATTTAGATTTAAATCATATTTTATTCAGATCTGTTTATTCTAGTTTATTTTAAAAAAAATATTATTTTTATTATTCTGAGATGAACCATAGAATTTGATCGACAAATAAAAACTAATTTTTTATTTGTTGGTATTACAATAGTATTTGATCGACAAACTAAAAACTTTATTTTTATTTATTGGTTTACTTTACAACAGAAAATGAACAACAAATAAAACCTTACTTTTATTTGTTTACTTTGCAATAAGATTTGAACGACAAATAAAATATTCTTTTTATTTGTTTATTTACATTAGAATACTAACAACAAATAGAATATATTTTTATTTGTTTACATTACGACAGAATTTGGCTAACTAATAAAAATCCTATTTTTATTTGTTTACATTTAGAACACGGTTCATGAATTACAATAAAAATATAAAACGTTCATTTGTTTGAATTGAAACCATGTTAGCAATAAAATTTACAATTTTATCGTATATATAGGATAGATTAAAAATGTTCATCTATTTGAAATGAAAACATGAAACATCTTATTTTTAATGAAAAGAATTATTCCTAGGAAAATTGTTCATGTTGAAATTAAGGTGTTGAAAACATAAAAAAAAATCACATTTTTTTTGTAAGGAATGATTCATATGAAAATTGTTTATGTTAGAATTGTCGAAAAACAAAGTTATCCTTTTTATTTGTTTCTGGTTTAAATGTTAGAAATAAATCAAAAGGATTACATTTTTAATGTAATTAGAAATAAATTAAAAAGATTACATTTTTCAATGTAATTAAAATTTAAATAAAATGATTACATTTTTCAATGTAATTAAAATTGAAGTAGAATGATTGCATTTTCAATATAATTAATATTGAAATAAAAAATAACATTTTGGTTAAAGCATAAGTATTGAAATAAGAGATCATATTTTTGGCCAAACCTTTATTAGTGAAATGAAAGTATCATTTTTGTCAAAACTAGATTACTGAAATAAAAGTAACAATTTTGTTTACATTTTTTTAATGTAAATAAGAAATTATTTTCAGAAGTTATGTAGAAAATAAAGTTTATACCTCTATTTACATTCAGCCATGCGAATATGTATAGTAAATAGAAATTGTTCTTTTATTTGCATTTACCAATGCAAATGTACATTGAAACAAATTATTCATTTGCACTCACCAATGCGAATGCATACAAATATATATTGAAAATAAAGTTTATTTCTTTGTTTGCTTTTATCAATACATATATGCATTGAAATTAAAGTTTATTCTTATATTTTTATTTACCAATGCAAATATTCAATGAAACTATAGTCTATTTTCTTTATCTATAATTACCAATACAAATGTACACACTTTTATACATTTAATAGAATTTGTTTAAAATATACTTTGAAAATAAATTTTGTTATTTTATTTACATTCACTAATGTAAACATAATTTGTAAACAAAACTATTCTTTGTTTGTGTTCATAAATGCAAATACTCATTTAAATAAAATTTGTTTCTTTTATGTAAATACACTATGGAAATGAGGTTCTTTTTTACATTCACTCAAATATACTTTTAAATAAAAATAAAAGTTACATTTGTTATTTGCATTCCTTGTTGCAAATAAAACCTTAAAATAAAGTTCATCTTCGTTTGCAATTCATTAATGCAAACAAACCCACAGATTGAAAATTATATTCTTGATTTATAATTTTGATATAAATAAAGATTGTTTGAAATAAAGGATAGAATTAAAAAGTTACATTTTAATAACTACACATTCACATTTTTCTATCATTAAAGTAAGATAGACAAAAACACTCATTTTGTCTAAATTAAAGAATGAAACAAAATATAGCATTGTTATATTTTATCAGAATTGAAACACAAATTATTCACTTATGTAAATTTATATTAGTTAAAAACAAATTATTCATTTTTGTTAATTTACAGTAGTTAAAAATAATTATTCATTTTAGTCAATTTATACTAGTTAAACCAAATTATACATTTTGTTAGGAATATTCATTTTTGCCAAAAGGAATTAGTTGTAGCAATTTATATATATAAATGTTTGACAAGATATATACATGTCAAGATAGGATAGTTAAAACAAATATTTATCATTTTGTCTCATTAGAATTGCCAAAACAAAATAACCATTTTTGTTTAGAGTTTAAATTTGCAAAATAGAATTTTTTAATAGAGACAAAGTTATTATGCTTGTTCATTCATTGCAATAGAGATATTTTCTTGTCGTCATTATATGTATTGTGTATTACACTTCCATTCACAAGTTACCCGACTTGTGTATGTGATTGGGACGATAATTTTTCACACATTGCCCAAGTGCACAAATTAGTTTATTATTTGTTTGTTGGTTGAAACCCCACACGGGTGTTGGGATGAAAATTTATATACACTAATCCCAATATTTAGTTGTCTATTGATCGTTAGATTGACAGGCTGCGATGAGCGTTATTATTTGATTTTAGCGCTTACGCAGTGGAAATTATACTTTGGATGTAGATGGATGATTTGATGATTATACTGTTATTATCACATTTGTGTGAAATCCATGTAATCCAAATTATATGGTAAATGTTTGAGTCGCATCTCAATTCAGGTATTCTTTTAAATGAGAATATTTTTACATTAGAAATCCTTTTTATATAAAGTATATTTATATTTTCAAAATACATATTGTTAATCAAGTATATGTTAAAACAAAGAATATTTGTAAAAGATAAGAATTTGTAATATAAAGAATACTTCTCATTTAGAGTCTTATTATAAAGAATATTTTTATGATTATTTTAAAATATGTTTTTAAAAGATTACTAGCATTTGCAATTATATTTTGTGATATGAAATGAATTGAGATGTGAAGTGGATTTATCGTGGACGATGTTTTAAATGACATTTGTCCTTTAATCCAATTTACATTGAAATTATTATTTGGAACTTATGAATCTATTTTATAGATTTAAAAAGGCATTTTCCAAAAATCAAGTTTTTCCAATTTAATATATTAAATAGGAATTAAGTGTAAATTCGATTGGTAACAATCAAAATGGGCTTCTGTAAAAGAAGACCGATATTATATATGGAATTTAAGAGGCTTTGCCGTTATTCCATTTATACTGTTAGTCCGATACAGAAACCTATATCGATTATGTATTGATTTGATTTCTATGAAATTCCCTATTTCGGAAAAAGGATTTATAGATTTTGTTTTCAGAAGTTTATCTTTGATAAAATTAATGAGAATCTTTTAAAACGAATATCTTTGTAACGACCCAGCGGATTTTCAGCCTTGAAAATCGACATAACACCTTTACCATATCTCATGTCGATCCTCCAAGCACTGAAAAACACTGGATTGTCATGAGAAAGAAATTAGAGGGTGAGAATAGAAAGAAAGAATGTTAGAATAGAAGAAAGAAGAAGAAACACATCAGAATCTCACAGCGGAACGAATAAAATATAATATCAAATCTCTTTATACAAAGAACTGTATATACATACCAATCATCGGAGTACACATATATCAGCCACAGCAGAAAAATATCTGTATATAACTAACGGTGAAGCCCCCTGCTTCTAGCTCCTGAAATTCCAAGCGAAACCTAACCTGGAACATACTCGGTCTGACCCGAGCACATTTGATTTAAAACAAAATACACCGGGTCAGACTGGAATATTTTCATTGATAAATTCACAGAACACACACTTGTTTAACTTTGGAAAATCCTTTATGAAATCAAAAAGGAAATAGTAAGACCAGTCCACACATAAATACGGACGGTTTTTACGTTACTATAACCCAAAACAGTTTTGAAATCATAGCTTGCTCTGATATTATCATAATGTCTAAATACAAATAAATATCAATCTAGAGGAACGCATGCATCTCACGCTACCCATATATAGTATACAATCGAAAACCGCGGGCGCTTATTGGATATTGGATTCCGACCTTGACATGGTACGGGTCCACCTGCCGATAGTGTTTCTCTAGAGGCGAATACACTGGGTTCAACAAGAACGTCTTGCAACCCGGCCCTCACATGACCGACCACTCATTTCGCTTGAGTGTATCGAATGTATATCACCGACGATTGGGATCAGCAACTGCCACCCGAATAGGGTCAGCATCGAATAGATAAAGAATAAATAGAAATTTCTCTAGATATGTGATCATACATCCTAATGGGAGTGGCCCACATAGCCATGCTGCCTGCCCGATTTTTGTCATTTCCCGGTTGATGAGGCTTGAGGTTAGAACTTGACTTTAACATCTGGTCATCATACACTTTGAATGCCACATCATCAGATCCGCCAGATCACACTTGATTGACGTCCACAAAAATACTCTAGTTTATTTGGCTAGAGAGTAACCATTTCTCCACCATAAACTATCGTACATTTGGAGGAATCAACTCATGTAATTCCTTTGGAAATACTCTGTCATACATCTGTCCATACAAGTCATCCAGGAACAGGATGAACCGAAGGTACTCTCCTACTGCATCTCATATAGGAATCACCGCACGAGTCAGTAGCGAGAAGTCCTTGCAACCCGTGGATTTCAACCACGACAGAATCACAAATCAAAATAACTTTGGCTGCAGGCCAGAGAAATTCGACATGTAGTCCTTCCGCTCATGAAGATTCACGGTCTTAACTCGCTCCGTCATCAATCGACGTCTTCACGTATTTGATGGTCGGAATGGTTTTCGAATATAATTCGATCCCGGACTTCCGAACCAACAATCGTATTGGTCTGGTTTGATAGTCAGTGTTTTAACTATCAAATAACAATAGTGTGAACACAATGAGTTTTCTAATTCAGTACTTGGCACAACTCCACCTCTTTTAAAATATATTTAACCAAAATCCCTTTTGACTAGCTTTAACTGATTTACTCTGATTGATTAACTCTAACTTGACTAACTCGACTTATTTAACTCGACAAACTTGACTTGATTACTCCTATTAACTAATACTCGACTTAACTCCATTCGCTCGACTCTAGATCGCAGCAATCACAATGGTTACACCTGATTCCCTCAGGAAACATCCGACCGCCGTAGGCTATCTGCAACCCTGCGAATTACGCTAGCAGTCGTACGCACTGGAAACTCTTTATGACTAACTACGTTTGACTAACTCTAACTATATTTGATTAACTCTAATTGAATAACAAATGTTTAATACAATTTGAAATCACTTATTCTTACTTCTTTTGAAACTGATATTGCAATATTATTAAATTTACAAATCTTGCATCAGAGTTTGATATTTCTTGTATCAGATAAACCAATTCATCACCATCACTCACGTCAAACTAATACCGTTCCTCGATAATAGTAAGACCAACCAAGTTGGGGTATTTTAGTTACCTCTCAAACCTTGATCGACCGGTTCTTACCTCAGAAAAATATTCGTTTAACCACTAATATCAATTTCTCATTTCCCTTTTTGGTTTCAAATCTGGGATTTTAACCATCCCTTATATTTAATTCCTCGTTTAACCATCTCTTTACTTAACTTCTTTAATTGAGTAAATATTCATTAAACCATAACTTTTAATTTCAACATTTTCTGTTTATGACATTGATTTATAATATAAATCCTTCGTCAAATAAATTTTGACTCTATTTATTTGAGCATTTGTAAACCAAAACTTTCACTTTGGATTTTGGAACTAAAACCCACTCACCCTTACTTTAAGTCAAAACACTTCTAATTGGGATTTTTATTTACAATTATCCACTCACCAATCTTATTTGAAACCTGGGTTAAATATCCCTTTATAACACCTTTATTCGGCTTCAATCAAATTCATCATCATCTATTTCTTCTTAACTGAACTTCAACTAAAATCATCTCTTACATTTATTAACAAAATAATTAACTTCAATATTAACTACACCGAGGTAGTTAACGATGTTATTTACCCAAAATAGAACCACTATCATTTTTGAAAACTAAATAAGTAATACTTTACCTTCATTTACTTTAATAAATTCGATCCTTTTCTTTAATCATAGTTAATCAGGGATTAACTAGTATTTAACACCATACCATTGAATAATTCCCTTAATCTACGGTTAATCAAAGATTATCCCATTTAATCAATTTTAACTAACAATAGTTGATTCTGCCAACCGTACATGTCCGTTAACAGTTGATTGAGTTACTCTTGTCATTTCCCATTTAATTAGTTTAAATAACCCAATTAATTTAAATCACTATTCAATTGTTCTAAAACAATTATTCTATCTTACCAACCAGTCGGTAAATTCTGGGTTTCTGCTTTTACAACTGGTTTAAAACATCTGAATAATTTCCTTTAACTCGATTAAAAATATTTATTTATAAATTTCTAATTTAAATACTCACATAAAACAATTGAATAACTTTACTTTAGTTATAAATAAATTTATAACTTTAAAAACACATCAATTCACTTAACAGTCGAACGACGTTAAAACCACACATTAGGGCCATTTACTGCCAATTTTCAAATCAACACTATCGGTTGATTTTAAACACAACACCGGTGAATATATATTTAACCATCAACATTTACATAGGGTTTGGTGTCAGTCAGGGTGAACAATTCATATGTATGCACACAACAAATTAAAATACAGTTAATTTGAGGAATCCTGTTGGATCCCTCCAACCTGTCCTTCTCTGCATCACAGATGTCAGTTGATAAAATAGACAAACAAATAAATAAACAACTGCAACCAATCAGACAATATCAACCAATTTGAATCCATCGCATCCAATCAGCCAATTTAAACTGTAAACTGTAAAATATATTTTACTGTGAATGTACCACATCACAGGATTCCAGAAGGTGTGAGAATTAACTCACCAGAGTTTGTTCTGGTCGATGGTGGACGCGTTTGTTGCTTTTAATTTGGGACGACCGTTCAAAATTAGCTGAATTTACAACAGTGTCGGATTGACTCCTAGTCAGTGCCATCGGATAGGTCTCGTCCCTGCGATCCCAATGGATCCAGTTTCGCTGAAATCCGTTATCGTATGATAAAGTTACGATCGATTTAAGGTTATAAAGATTAAACGATTAATAACTAACTATTAATTAATAAATTAATTAAATAAATTAAATAATTACTACCTGATTAACGTTAATGATCTGCTCGTTTTCCCCCAGCCGCGTCACGCGTTTTCCCAACTCCAAAATGAAAAAACCCGACTTCTCCTTCCCCTATGAACTCGACGGAGAAACTCCACCTCCAAACCATCACACCGCCGCCACTCAGGACCACCAGAACCCTCGCCGAGACCACCACTGTCTCCGCCATTCCACCATACCTCCACGCCCAAAGCGTTGGCCTCCACCTCGCCGTCAAATCACCAGGAACCTGCTCCGCCCAAAACCCAGTCAGACCGAGATTTCTCCGTCCATCCTCGACCGGAGACCGCCGCGCCGCCACCAAATGGTCGGCCTCTCTTCCACGCACCACCCAGCATCCTCGTCTCCGCCCAGTACGCCACCCACTCGCCGGAAAATGGGAAAACCCCTCTGCCACTTTGCAACATCGAACCCAAAAATAACCCTTACGTTCATCACCCAATTCCTCCCTCCTCCGACCACCAGAGACTTCAAGACCGGTGCCCAAACGAAGCTCTTCCTTCCCTCTGCGAAAGCCCTAAGGTTTCTTCGCTCCAAATCAACCACAACCCCTAAATTTCAGAGGAAAACGAAAATCAATTTCTGTGGTTCCAAGCCGATTCCAACCACCACAGTCGCCCGATGGCCCCCAACTTTTTACAGTAGGTAGGGAACATCCCGATCTACAACTTTTGCTTTGGTACCCCCCTCGGATTCATCACGAATCGAGAGAATTAATTGATTTTGTGTTTGAGGACTTTTTGCAAAAATACATGATAATTTCAGAAATCGGTGGCTAGGGTTTCATCCTTAGGCCTTATATAGTGTGGAAAAATATTTATTTAAGTTGATGTGATGACCGACGTTGACTAACGATATTTTATTTCGTGTCTATCGCGTTTTCGAATGTTGTTTATTCGCTGCTGCGCTCACATACGAACTCTGTTCGAGATGCAAATGAACGGAATAGTATAATTCGACGACATGGTCCTAACAAATCTTGTTTCTTCGAATTCCGTGCTCGTATGCTCAAATAGTGTTTATACACGTCCAATTAGATCGATTTATTTTACATTTTATTTTGCCACTCTCACAGAATAACCCCGATTGACGTGCCGTTTGAAAATCTAACAATAATTTACTGTTACGGTCCCAACAAAATTTGTTTCGTCGAAAACAGAGGTCGTTTGAAAAATGTCCCTTTTGAACTGGCCAATTTGAATTAAAATAAACCAATTTTAAAATACTTCAATATAATAATATCAAAATATTTCAGTTGGCCATACACGACCAAAATATCATATATTACCCAGATAAAATACCCCGGGTTGAGTTCCAAGCCAAATCAATATTTAAAATATTTAAAAACCATTATTTTATATAATTGCAGCGCTATATACACAAAGGAAATTCTAGCGCTGTTTTTCTGAGAATTTGATTTGGACATAAAATAAAATATACACAACGAAAACTCGATTTTTCTCTGCCATTGGAAAGATATCGTCAAACCGGTCCCGACGTTTCTTATTTCAAGGAAATCCGACTTATTTTGAACCCGGTACTACCAATTGAAGTTCAAAACGCCAAAACGCGAACTATCGCGCCGCTGCAGCTCGTTATTTAATTAAATTATAAACTATATACATTCAAACGTCGTTTCGAGTCGAAATCGTCGCTATTTTCCAATATAACCACTATTTGACCATTTTAAATTGTCCGGTCAAATTATATTGCCAATTCCATATTTTCCAATTATTCTGGAAATTAAAATATTATTTTATTATTTATTTAAATAATATATTCCAACATAATCATTAAATTCGATCATTTAAATTCCAACCAATATTTTAAATAAAATATTTAAAATAACCCAAATAAATAGGCAGAAAATACGGGTCGTTACATTCCTTCCCCCTTAAAATAATTTCGTCCTCGAAATTGCTAAGGTAGAAGAAATGCCGTCTACTATTATCTTTGCAAAAGGAATTAATTTTTAAAACTCGAATTTTATTTCAAGCTGACTCAATTGGTTTTTAAAACCAATTTATTTCAAATAAAATAATTTCCTAAAAATCTTCAAAAATTTTCTAACTCCTCAAATTTTGGAAAAATTTCGGTAGAGTCTCCCCTGCACGGAGGACCATCTGCAAAATCGCAGGTTCAAGAAATAGGTATACATCGACTCTCATGGTCGGAAAAATTCAAAATCAAATACCAAAATCCAAAATTTCCATATTTGCGTAAGCGTACCTTTTGGCGAGCGTTACTATGCGATAGTTTATATTCAACTGGCTTAATTAGCATACCTACTGGATTCAGTTAACTTTAGAATCCTCTCGGCTGGGTTTTAAAGCTGAATTTGCACTTCTACACCTGTTCTCAACTCAAATGAATTCCATTTGACATTAAACAAATGTTAATCATGTTCAAAATATTCATATCATCCACATCAACCCATTTTTACACACAGTTCAATCCACACGAGATCAATTATTTATTTATAATTACTTCATTTGTTTCTTTAATTATCCATTCAGATTTATTATATTTGGATTGATTTATTTGAACTTATTTATTTCATTTCGGTTTCAACCACATTGATTCAGGTTCAGGTTTATATCTCAACACCCAACAGCAAAATCAAAACATACAAACAAATCAATCAATTGCCCATATTATAATTACCTTTACTTTTATTTTATTATAAAATAGATTGGGCAAAAATAATTTCAAAAATAATTTTATATCAAAATACAAATACGCGCTCTCACATATCTATACGAACTCAATCTAGGGTACTGCTGACCCCATCTCTATTGAGTCACACCACAGAGCCAAGGTTATCTCTAAACCAATAGCTTTGATACCACTGTAACGACCCAGCGGATTTTCAGCCTTGAAAATTGACATAACACCTTTACCATATCTCATGTCGATCCTCCAAGCACTGAAAAACATTGGATTGTCATGACAAAGAAATTAGAGGGTGAGAATAGAAAGAAAGAATGTTAGAATAGAAGAAAGAAGAAGAAACACATCAGAATCTCACAGCAGAACGAATAAAATATAATATCAAATCTCTTTATACAAAGAACTGTATATACATACCAATCACCGGAGTACACATATATCAGTCACAGCAGAAAAATATCTGTATATAACTAGCGGCGAAGCCCCCTGCTTCTAGCTCCTGAAATTCCAAGCGAAACCTAACCTGGAACATACTCGGTCTGACCCGAGCACATTTGATTTAAAACAAAATACACCGGGTCAGTCTGGAATACTTTCAGTGATAAATTCATAGAACCCACACTTGTTTAACTTTGGAAAATCCTTTATGAAATTAAAAAGGTAATAGTAAGACCAGTCCACACATAAATACGGACGGTTTTTACCATACTATAACCCAAAACAGTTTTGAAATTATAGCCTGCTCTGATATTATCATAATGTCTAAATACAAATAAATATCAATCTAGAGGAATGCTAGCATCTCACGCTCCCCATATATAGCATACAATAGAAAACTGCGGGCCCTGATTGGATATTGGATTCCGACCTCCACCTGCCGATAGTGTATCTCTAGAGGCGAATACACTGGGTTCAACAAGAACGTCTTGCAACCCGGCCCTCACATGACCGACCACTCATTTCGCTTGAGTGTATCGAATGTATATCACCGACGGTTGGGATCAGCAACCGCCACTCGAATAGGGTCAGCATCGAATAGTTAAAGAAGCAATAGGAATTTCTCTAGATAGGTGATCATACTTCCTAATGGGAGCCACCCACAAAGCCATGCTGCCTGCCCGATTTTTGTCATTTCCTGGTTGATGAGGCTTGAGGCTAGAACTTGACTTTAACATCTGGTCATCATACACTTTGAATGCCACATCATCAGATCCACTAGATCACACTTGATTGACGTCCACAAAAATACTCTAGTTTATTTGGCTAGAGAATAACCATTTCTCCGCCATCAACTATCGTATGTTTGGAGAAATCAACTCATGTAATTCCTTTGGAAATACTCTGTCAGACATCCGTCCATACAAGTCATCCAGGAACAGGATGAACCGAAGGTACTCTCCTACTGCATCTCATATAGGAATCACCCCATGAGTCAGTAGCGAGATGTCCTTACAACCCGTGGATTTCAACCATGATAGAATCACAAATCAAAATAACTCTGGCTGCAGGCCAGAGAAATTCGACAAGTAGTCCTTCCGCGTATGAAGATTCACGGTCTTCACTTGCTCCGTCTTCAATCAACGTCTTCACGTATTTGATGGTCGGAATGGTTTTCGAATATAATTCGATCCCGGACTTTCCGAACCAACAATCGTATTGGTCTGGTTTGATAGTCGGTGTTTTAACTATCAAATAACAATAGTGTGAACACAATGAGTTTTCTGATTCAGTACTTGGCACAACTCGACCTCTTTTAAAATATATTTAACCAAATTCCCTTTTGACTAACTTTAACTGATTTACTCTGATTGATTAACTCTAACTTGACTAACTCGACTTATTTAACTCGACAAACTTGACTTGATTACTCCTATTAACTAATACTCGACTTAACTCCATTCGCTCGACTCTAGATCACAGCAATCACAATGGTTACGCCTGATTCCCTCAGGAAACATCCGACCGCCGTAGGCTATCTACCGCCCTGCGAATTACGCTAGCAGTC
Organism: Allium sativum; assembly: GCA_030737875.1. NCBI lineage: Eukaryota > Viridiplantae > Streptophyta > Magnoliopsida > Asparagales > Amaryllidaceae > Allium > Allium sativum. Next base: position 624,064,083 of record CM060910.1, read on the forward strand.
GTACGCAATGGAAACTCTTTCTGACTAACTGCGTTTGACTAACTCTAACTATATTTGATCAACTCTAATTGAATAACAAATGTTTAATACAATTTGAAATCACTTATTCTTACTTCTTTTGAAACTGATATTGCAATATTATTAAATTTACAAATCTTGCATCAGAGTTTGATATTTCTTGTATCAGATATACCAATTCATCACCTTCACTCACGTCAAACTAATACCGTTCCTCGATAATAGTAAGGCCAACCAAGTTGGGGTATTTTAGTTACCTCTCAGACCTAGATCGACCCGTTCTTACCTCATAAAAATATTCGTTTAACCACTAATATCAATTTCTCATTTCCCTTTTTGGTTTCAAATCTGGGTTTTTAACCATCCCTTATATTTAAATCCTCGTTTAACCATCTCTTTACTTAACTTCTTTAATTGAGTAAATATTCATTAAACCATAACTTTTAATTTCAACATTTACTGTTTATGACATTGATTTATAATATAAATCCTTCGTCAAATAAATTTTGACTCTATTTATTTGAGCATTTGTAAACCAAAACTTTCACTTTGGATTTTATAACTAAAACCCACTCACCCTTACTTTAAGTCAAAACACTTCTAATTGGGATTTTTATTTACAATTATCCACTCACCAATCTTATTTGAAACCTGGGTTAAATATCCCTTTATAACACCTTTATTCGGCTTCAATCAAATTCATCATCATCTATTTCTTCTTAACTGAACTTCAACTAAAATCATCTCTTACATTTATTAACAAAATAATTAACTTCAATATTAACTACACTGAGGTAGTTAACGATGCTATTTACCCAAAATAGAATCACTATCATTTTTGAAAATTAAATAAGTAATACTTTACCTTCATTTACTTTAATAAATTCGATCCTTTTCTTTAATCATAGTTAATCAGGGATTAACTAGTATTTAACACCATACCATTGAATAATTCCCTTAATCTACGGTTAATTAAAGATTATCCCATTTAATCAGTTTTAACTAACAATGGTTGATTCTGCCAACCGTACATGTCCGTTAACAGTTGATTGAGTTACTCTTGTCATTTCCCTTTTAATTAGTTTAAATAACCTAATTAATTTAAATCACTATTCAATTGTTCTAAAACAATTATTCTATCTTACCAACCTATCGGTAAATTCTTGGTTTCTACTTTTACAACTGGTTTAAAACATCTGAATAATTTCCTTTAACTCGATTAAAAATATTTATTTATAAATTTCTAATTTAAATACTTATATAAAACAATTGAATAACTTTAATTCAGTTATAAATAAATTTATAACTTTAAAAACACGTCAATTCACTTAACAGTCGAACGACGTTAAAACCACACATTAGGGCCATTTACTGCCAATTTCCAAATCAACACTGTCGGTTGATTTTAAACACAACACCGGTGAATATATATTTAATCATCAACATTTACACTGGGTTTGGTGTCAGTCAGGGTGAACAATTCATATGTATGCACACAACAAATCAAAATACAGTTAATTTGAGGAATCCGGTTGGATCCCTTCAACCTGTCCTTCTCTGCATCACAGATGTCAGTTGATAAAATAGACGAACAAATAAATAAACAACTGCAACCAATCAGACAATATCAACCAATTTGAATCCATCGCATCCAATCAGCCAATTTAAACTGTAAACTGTAAAATATATTTTACTGTGAATGTACCATATCACAGGATTCCAGATGGTGTGAGAATTAACTCACCAGAGTTTGTTCTGGTCGATGGTGGACGCGTTTGTTGCTTTTAATTTGGGACGACCGTTCAAAATTAGCTGAATTTTTAACAGTGTCGGATTGACTCTTAGTCAGTGCCATCGGATAGGTCTCGTCCCTGCGATCCTAACGGATCCAGTTTCGCTGAAATCCGTTATCGTATGAGAAAGTTACGATCGATTTAAGGTTATAAAGATTAAACGATTAATAACTAACTATTAATTAAATAAATTAAATAATTACTACCTGATTAACGTTAATGATCTGCTCGTTTTCCCCCGGCCGCGTCACGCGTCTTCCCAACTCCAAAATGAAAAAACCCGACTTCTCCTTCCCCTATGAACTCGACGGAGAAACTCCACCTCCAAACCATCACGCCCCGCCACTCAGGACCACCAAAACCCACGCCGAGACCACCACTGTCTCCGCCGTTCCACCATACCTCCATGCCAAAAGCGCTGGCCTCCACCTCGCTGTCAAATCACCAGGAACCTGCTCCGCCCAAAACCCAGTCAGACCGAGATTTCTCCGTCCATCCTCGACCGGAGACCGCCGCGCCGCCACCAAATGGTCGGCCTCTCTTCCATGCACCACCCAGCATCCTCGTCTCCGCCCAGTACGCCACCCACTCGCCGGAAAATGGGAAAACCCCTCCGCCACTTTGCAACATCGAACCCAAAAACAACCCTTACGTTCATCACCCAATTCCTCCCTCCTCCGACCACCAAAGACTTCGAGACCGATGCCCAAATGAAGCTCTTCCTTCCCTCTGCGAAAGCCCTAAGGTTTCGTCGCTCCAAATCAACCACAACCCCTAAATTTCAGAGGAAAACGAAAATCAATTTATGTGGTTCCAAGCCGATTCCGGCCACCACAGTCGCCCGATGGCCCCCAACTTTTTACAGTAGGTAGGGAACAACCCGATGTACAACTTCTGCTTTGGTACCCCCCTCGGATTCATCACGGATCGAGAGAATTAATTGATTTTGTGTTTGAGGACTTTTTTGCAAAAATACATGATAATTTCAGAAATTGGTGGCTAGGGTTTCATCCTTAGGCCTTATATAGTATGGAAAAATATTTATTTAAGCTGATGTGACGAGCGACGTTGACTAACGATATTTTATTTGTCTATCGCGTTTTCGAATGTTGTTTATTCGCGGCTGCGCTCACATACGAACTCTATTCGAGACGCAAATGAACGACATAGTATAATTCGACGATACGGTCCTAACGAATCTTGTTTTGTCGAATTCCGTGCTCGTATGCTCAAACAGCATTTGTACACGTCCAATTAGATCAATTTATTTTACATTTTATTTTGCCACGCTCACAGAATAACCCCGATTGACGTGCCGTTTGAAAATCTAGCAATAATTTACTGTTACGGTCCCAACAAAATTTGTTTCGTCGAAAACAGAGGACGTTTGAAAAATGTCCCTTTTGAACTGGCCAATTTGAATTAAAATAAACCAATTTTAAAATACTTCAATATAATAATATCAAAATATTGCAGTTGGCCATACACGACCAGAATATCATATATTACCCAGATAAAATACCCCGGGTTGAGTTCCAAGCCAAATCAATATTTAAAATATTTAAAAACCATTATTTTATATAATTGTAGCACTTTATACACAAAGGAAATTCTAGCGCTGTTTTTCTGAGAATTTGATTTGGACATAAAATAAAATCTACACGACGAAAACTCGATTTTTCTCTACCATTGGAAAGATATCGTCAAACCGGTCCCGACGTTTCTTGTTTCAAGGAAATCCGACTTATTTTGAACCCGGTACTACCAATTGAAGTTCAAAACGCCAAAACGCGAACTTGCGCGCCGCTGCAGCTCGTTATTTAATTAAATTATAAACTATATATATTCAAACGTCGTTTCGAGTCGAAATCGTCGCTATTTTCCAATATAACCACTATTTGACCATTTTAAATTTGTCCGGTCAAATTATATTGCCAATTCCACATTTTCTAATTATTCTGGAAATTAAATTATTATTTTATTATTTATTTAAATAATATATTCCAACATAATCGTTAAATTCGATTATTTAAATTCCAACCAATATTTTAAATAAAATATTTAAAATAACCCAAATAAATAGGCAGAAAATACGGGTCGTTACAATCTTATTAAAAGAATACTCGGAGTTGGAATGTGATGAAATGTGTGATTTTCAAATATTTTCTTTTTAATCCCAAAATACGCGAGTTATTCAGAAAGACCGGGTTTAACCCATTCTAAATAATCATCACGACGATCAAGAGTCGAAGATGAAGACGGTGATTGAAGACCGAAGGTCTTCACATCGTTGGGATGATGATGACTGGTATCTTGAATTGGGATTGGCCTTCCAAGGCAAGGTATTTGGTGATGATCGTCCAAACGCATTTGGAGATCGATGGACACGTTGTTTCGCTCAGACCCAGAGCAGACTTGTAAATGGATTGTGTGTCTGACATTGTATTCATTTCTGCTGTATTTGTTGAACGCTACTGATTATATATTTCTGTTTGGTGGTGAAGAATTTATTCTTTACTCATCACCCTTCTCTAAGACGTATGAGCTTGGAGGTTATATATATATTGGTAGATGATCAATAATATGGTAGGGTCTGACAATGTGACATGCTAAGATGCAAATTATCAAGGCTTTGTTGAAAAGCAGGCCTTGTGGTTGATGATCAAAGCATAGCCTGTTTAGGCATAGCTTTGTGTATAACGTGACTTCGCAAGCCTCACACCCCGGTATGAGTCAAAAACGGGATTAAGACTGCAGGGAGTGCACACGTTTCTTTCTAGCTAGTGGTGTTTGGGCTTTAACACGGCCCGACATTTTACTTATGTGGATTTTGGATTGAGGTACCTCGGGTTTTTTTATAGGCCGGAAGTGGTCATACTATAGGTTCATAGGAACCGGGAAACGTGTGTTCAGGCATAATTAATCCACTACTGTTAGGTGGGGACCGGCCCTGAAGATCCAAAGGTTCACTGCGGGGGATCCTGAGGCATTTGCTAGAGTGTCTCGAATCGAAAGAGGACGATCCCTAGCCTCGATTTCATGACAGAAAACAAATTCCTAATACGACAACATTTCAGTTTTGATTGTAAACTTATATACGGCGACATAGTAGGATGGGGTACTATGCCTTCTACGATTAATACATTTATATTGAAATGTTTTAGATGTATATACACACTAATAATAATATCGTTTTTACGTATCAAGCATCTTTTGACCATTATAAGGTAAAACCCTATCCTCTGGTATGCGTTGCATTGTGTGATGGGACCTGGGTCTTATAATGGTTTCATTTTTCTAAAAAGCATTGCGTTATTTGACAATTTACTTTAATTATGCACTGGCAATCTAATGGAGTAAACCCGTTCCGCGTTAGCGGCGTGGTCCTGTGATTAGCCTACTATTTAGATAAGTTAAGTTAAGAATTCTCACACCAGTCCCACGACTGACCTGTAGTTTGTTTCACTTTGCAAACTCGGGTGCCCTCTTTCCACACGGGCAGTCAAGTAGCTTTTTGCAGATATAGTTAAGCAGGATTCTGGATTGAAGTCTGAAGCTGGGTCCAGAATATTGATGGCCTTCCGCTGAGATTAGTTCCGCTGCAATGTATTTAATTTATTGTAAATGCATCTTCCGCTGTATTATTTATTGATGTACTCTGATATATTCTGAACTCTGATGTAACATTTATTATTGATGTTATAAAAGTCTGTGTTGTTTGCCCAAAGTTAACGTACGCGGGTTTTGAACGGTCTTAATCGATCTTGCGATCAATTGGGGTCGGGCAAAATGCGGTACCGTTACAGCTGGTATCAGAGCGAAGGTTAGCTCAAATCTTTGGGGTACAACTCGTTAGAACTAAACAGAAGACTCATCAGAGGTTGGATTAGTAATATCCAATAAGAATACTCATTAGAGATAGGATCAGCCGTACTAGAATGAGAATACTCATTAGAGATGGGGTTAGCAATGCCCTAGAATGAGTCAGAGTGGAAAATTCATAATTAACGTACTTGTTATTATATATAGTTCGATTTTAGAAAATATGATTTTTGAATATATAAAAGTTATATATTTTTGAAAATTTAATCAACTAATTGATTGATGATTGTGTTGTGTGAATATGAGTTCAACTAATAAAATTATTAAACAACTAAAGAATGAAAATTAAATTAGTTAAATAAACAACTTTAGCTTCATTTCCTTTTCGAGGACGAAAAGATTTTAAGTGGGGGAGAATGTAACAACCCGCAAATTCTGAACCAATTTAAAATTTTTATTTTAGAAAATTTTAATGAATTTTGAGGATATAATATAATTTATTATTAATAATAATGGCTAGAATTTATTTTTGTCGAAGTTAGAACGAACAAATTTAACTTAAATATAAAAAGAGTTAGAAATGGCGCGGTAGTTTGAAAATTTGATTTTGAACTTTAACTGGATGTATAGGATTCAAAATAAATCAGAATTGAGTGAAACCAGAAATATTTAAATCTGTTTAATCATATCTTTCTAACGAATCTGAAAAATTGAAATTTCATAGCGGAAATCAAAAGTTATGGCCAATTCAATTTTTAGAAAGGTTGTTGTAGAATTTATATATATGGCCCAAAAGGCTACTTTTCACATATGAAGGAATTTCGACTCGAAACCACTTTCATTGAGTTCGGAATGACGTTTCTGCATTGAAAAACAGTAAACACTTATATATTTTGAGTTTCGAGATTTATTTGTTTAAAAATGTATTTTTAATATTAAATATATTAGCCTTAAAAATAGTCATTTTTCAAACGACCTCCGTTTTCGATGAAACCACTTATTTTGGAACCGGAATGTCATATTATAGCTAGGTTTCAAATTTTTGAATTTTACGAATTAATATGTGAGCGTGGTGAAAGAAAATGTGTTTTGACTATTTTAGTTAAATTTAAACGCCTTAAAAATAGTCATTTTTCAAATAGTCTCAGAATTCGACGAAAATAATTTTGTTGGACTCGTATCGTCATAAGAAAGCTAAAAATATTTTTTTTTTAGAATTTTCTGAGGTCGTATGTGGCCCCGGCATATTTTAATGTACGGTCAATATTTAATTAATTAATTTTTAATGCAATTTTAAATAAAAATCGTACAGATTTCGAAATTGGGCCACGGGACCTATCCCATTGCGTTCAGAAGGTGTCAAAACATTAAGAACGACAGTAAATAGGCCCAAATCAGAGAAAGTCCGAAAATCCACCTTTTAAGCACGATTTTCGAGATTTAATATTAAAATATTTAGGCCGAAACCCTAACCCTAATTTCAGCGGCCACACCTAAACCGAAGGCCAGAATTTCTCCAATTTCAAACGCTCATAACTTTTGATCCGCTCAACGAAAATCGACTAACTTGGTACCAAATCGAAGCTCTCGGAGAGATCTTTCAATCCATACGGTCAAGATTGTTTTTTGGTTCACGGATTTCACGAATTTCAGGCTGAAACATGGCAGGTTCGGGTTCGATTTGCGAGGCAAGGAGGAGGTTGAGTTCGATGGGGTTTCAGCCGAAGGTGGAGCTCGGCTAGGGCTTCGACGTGGCGGGGTCTGATCGGTGGTCGGTGGCTCGGAGGGTGGCACGCGCAGAAGGGTTCGAAGGCGATGTATGGGTTCGGCGGCAGAACGTGATGACGAGGAAGAAGGTCTTCTATTTTTTTATTTATTTTTTTATTTAATTTATGCAATCTTTAAAAATCAATATCTCTTTCATACGAGGTTCGATTGATGAATCGTAAGTTGCGTTGGACTCGTCTTTCCGAGATCTTCGCGATGGCGCAGACCAGAGCTGATTCCGAGATAGTCGAATTTTCAGCAAAAATCAATGTGAGAATTCTGAATTTTATTATTTAATTAATTATAAATTATTTTTCTTGCGTTAAAAATAATTGTATAATGATGTTAAATCAAATCTGTAATGTTCTGTGATTGGTGAATGGTTGATGATTGCTTGTGGTATGTTTGTTGGTCATGTTATGCTGGATCCGCCTTGAAATCTCATATATGGTTGGATTTTATTTACGATTAGAAAATAAATCTAAATTTAGATTTAAATCATATTTTATTCAGATCTGTTTATTCTAGTTTATTTTAAAAAAAATATTATTTTAATTATTCTGAGATGAACCATAGAATTTGATCGACAAATAAAAACTAATTTTTTATTTGTTGGTATTACAATAGTATTTGATCGACAAACTAAAAACTTTATTTTTGTTTATTGGTTTACTTTACAACAGAAAATGAACAACAAATAAAACCTTAATTTTATTTGTTTACTTTGCAATAAGATTTGAACGACAAATAAAATATTCTTGTTATTTGTTTATTTACAATAGAATACGAACAAAAAATAGAATATATTTTTATTTGTTTACATTACGACAGAATTTGGCTAACTAATAAAAATCCTATTTTTGTTTGTTTACATTTAGAACATGGTTCATGAATTACAATAAAAATATAAAACGTTTATTTGTTTGAATTGAAACCATGTTAGCAATAAAATTTACATTTTTATCGTATATATAGGATAGATTAAAAATGTTCATCTATTTGAAATGAAAACATGAAACATTAAAAATCTTATTTTTAATGAAAAGAATTATTCATAGGAAAATTGTTCATGTTGAAATTAAGGTGTTGAAAACATAAAAAAAAATCACATTTTTTTTGTAAGGAATGATTCATATGAAAATTGTTTATGTTAGAATTGTCGAAAAACAAAGTTATCCTTTTTATTTGTTTTTGGTTGAAATGTTAGAAATAAATCAAAATGATTACATTTTTAATGTAATTAGAAATAAATTAAAAAGATTATATTTTTCAATGTAATTAAAATTGAAATAAAATGATTACATTTTTCAATGTAATTAAAATTGAACTAGAATGATTGCATTTTCAATATAATTAATATTGAAATAAAAAATAACATTTTGGTTAAAGCATAAGTATTGAAATAAGAGATCATATTTTTGGCCAAACCTTTATTAGTGAAATGAAAGTATCATTTTTGTCAAAACTTGATTACTGAAATAAAAGTAACAATTTTGTTTACATTTTTTTTATGTAAATAAGAAATTATTTTCAGAAGTTACGTAGAAAATAAAGTTTGTACCTCTATTTACATTCAGCCATGCGAATATGTATAGTAAATAGAAATTGTTCTTTTATTTGCATTTACCAATGCAAATGTACATTGAAACAAATTATTCATTTGCACTCACCAATGCGAATACATACAAATATATATTGAAAATAAAGTTTATTTCTTTGTTTGCTTTTATCAATACATATATGCATTGAAATTAAAGTTTATTCTTTTATTTGTATTTACCAATGCAAATATTCAATGAAACTATAGTCTATTTTCTTTATCTATAATTACCAATACAAATGTACACACTTTTATACATTTAATAGAATTTGTTTAAAATATACTTTGAAAATAAATTTTGTTATTTTATTTACATTCACTAATGTAAACATAATTTGTAAACAAAACTATTCTTTGTTTGTGTTCATAAATGCAAATACTCATTTAAATAAAAATTGTTTCTTTTATGTAAATACAATGTGGAAATGAGGTTCTTTTTTACATTCACTCAAATATACTTTTAAATAAAAGTTACATTTGTTATTTGCATTCCTTGTTGCAAATAAAACCTTAAAATAAAGTTCATCTTTGTTTGCAATTCATTAATGCAAACAAACCCTCAGATTGAAAATTATATTCTTGATTTATAATTTTGACATAAATAAAGATTGTTTGAAATAAAGGATAGAATTTAAAAGTTACATTTTAATAACTAAGTATTCACATTTTTTATCATTAAAGTAAGATAAACAAAAACACTCATTTTGTCTAAATTAAAGAATGGAACAAAATATAGCATTGGCATATTTTATCAGAATTGAAACACAAATTATTCACTTCTGTAAATTTATATTAGTTTAAAACCAATTATTCATTTTTGTTAATTTACATTAGTTAAAAATAATTATTCATTTTACTCAATTTATACTAGTTAAACCAAATTATACATTTTGTTAGGAATATTCATTTTTGCCAAAAGGAATTAGTTGTAGCAATATATATATATACATATATATATATATATGTGTGTGTTTGACAAGATATATACATGTCATGATACTATAGTTAAAACAAATATTTTTCATTTTGTCTCATTAGAATTGCCAAAACAAAATAACCATTTTTGTTTAGAGTTTAAATTTGCAAAATAGAATTTGTCAATAGAGACAAAGTTATTATGCTTATTCATTCATTGCAATAGAGATATTTTCTTGTCGTCATTATATGTGTTGTGTATTACACTTCCATTCATAAGTTACCCGACTTGTGTATGTGATTGGGACGATAATTTTTCACACATCGCCCAAGTGCACAAATTAGTTTATTATTTGTTTGTTGGTTGAAACCCCACACGGGTGTTGGATGAAAAATTTATATACACTAATCCCAATATTTAGTTGTCTGTTGATTGTTAGATCGACAGGCTGCGATGAGCGTTATTATTTGATTTTAGCGCTTACGTAGTGGAAATTACACTTTGGATGTAGATTGATGATTTGATGATTATACTGTTAATATCACATTTGTGTGAAATCCATGTAATCCAAATTATATGGTAAATGTTTGAGTCGCATCTCGATTCAGGTATTCTTTTAAATGATAATATTTTTACATTAGAAATCCTTTTTATATAAAGTATATTTATATTTTAAAAATACATATTGTTAATCAAGTATATGTTAAAACAAAGAATATTTGTAAAAGATAAGAATTTGTAATATAAAGAATACTTCTCATTTAGTGTCTTATTATAAAGAATATTTTTATGATTATTTTAAAATATGTTTTTAAAAGATTACTAGCATTTGCAATTATATTTTGTGATATGAAATGAATTGAGATGTGAAGTGGATTTATCGTGGACGATGTTTTAAACGACATTTGTCCTTTAATCCAATTTACATTGAAATTATTATTTGGAACTTATGAATCTATTTTATAGATTTAAAAAGGCATTTTCTAAAAATCAAGTTTTTCCAATTTAATATATTAAATAGGAATTAATTGGAAATTCGATTGGTAACAATCGAAATGGGCTTCTGTAAAAGAAGACCGATATTATATATGGAATTTAAGAGGCTTTGCCGTTATTCCATTTATATTATAAGTCCGATACGTAAATCTATATCGATTATGTATTGATTTGATTTCTGTGAAATTCCCTATTTCGGAAAATGGATTTATAGATTTTGTTTTCAGAAGTTTATCTTTGATAAAATTAATGAGAATCTTTTAAAACGAATATCTTATTAAAAGAATACTCGGAGTTGGAATGTGATGAAATGTGTGATTTTCCAATATTTGCTTTTTAATCCCAAAATACGCGAGTTATTCAGAAAGACCGGGTTTAACCCATTCTGAATAATCATCACGACGATCAAGAGTCGAAGATGAAGACGGTGATTGAAGACCGAAGGTCTTTACATCGTTGGGATGATGATGACTGGTATCTTGAATTGGGGTTGGCCTTCCAAGGCAAGGTATTTGGTGATGATCGTCCAAATGCATTTGGAGATCGACGGACACGTTGTTTCGCTTAGACCCAGAGCGGACTTGTAAATGGATTGTGTGTTTGACATTGTATTCATTTCTGCTGTATTTGTTGAACGCTACTGGATATATATTTCTGTTTGGTGGTGAAGAATTTATTCTTTACTTATCACCCTTCTCTAAGATGTATGAGCTTGGAGGTTATATATATATATATATATATATATATATATATATTGGTAGATGATCAATAATATGGTAGGGTCTGACAATGTGACATGCTAAGATGCAAATGACCAAGGCTTTGTTGAAAAGAAGGCCTTGTGGTTGATGATCAAAGCATAGCCTGTTTAGGCATAGCTTTGTGTATAACGTGACTTCGCGAGCCTCACACCCCGGTATGAGTCAAAAACGGGATTAGGACTGCAGGGAGTGCACACGTTTCTTTCTAGCTAGTGGTGTTTGGGCTTTAACACGACCCGGCATTTTACTTATGTGGATTTTGGATTGAGGTACCTCGGGTTTTTTTATAGGTCGGAAGTGGTCATACTATAGGTTCATAGGAACCGGGAAACGTGTGTTCAGGCATAATTAATCCACTACCGTTAGGTGGGGACCGGCCCTGAAGATCCAAGGGTTCACTGCGGGGGATCCTGAGGCATTTGCTAGAGTGTCTCGAATCGGAAGAGGACGATCCCTAGCCTTGATTTCCTGACAGAAAACCAATTCCCAATACGACAACATTTCGGTTTTGATTGTAAACTTATATACGGCGACATAGTAGGATGGGGTACTATGCCGTCTACGATTGACACATTTATATTGAAATGTTTTAGATATATATATACACACTAATAATAATATCGTTTTTACGTATCAAGCATCTTTTGACCATTATAAGGTAAAACCCTATCCTCTGGTGTGCATTGCATTGTGTGATGGGACCTGGGTCTTATAATGGTTTCATTTTTCTAAAAAGCATTGCGTTATTTGACAATTTACTTTAATTATGCACTGGCAATCCAATGGAGTAAACCCGTTCCGCGTTAGCGGCGTGGTCCTGTGATTAGCCTATTATTTAGATAAGTTAAGTTAAGAATTCTCACACCAGTCCCACGACTGACCTGTAGTTTGTTTCACTTTGCAAACTCGGGTGCCCTCTTTCCACATGGGCAGTCGAGTAGCTTTTTGCAGATATAGTTAAGCAGGATTCTGGATTGAAGTCTGAAGCTGGGTCCAGAATATTGATGGCCTTCCGCTGAGATTAGTTCCACTGTAATGTATTTAATTTATTGTAAATGCATCTTCCGCTGTATTATTTATTGATGTACTCTGATATATTCTGAACTCCGATGTAACATTTATTATTGATGTTATAAAAGTCTGTGTTGTTGTTCTGATGTGTTGTATGCCCAAAGTTAACGTACGCGGGTTTTGAACGGTCTTAATCGATCTTGCGATCGATTGGGGTTGGGCGAAATGCGGTACCGTTACAAAAATATTCAAATCTATATGCATACATATCAGCAGAAATATGCAATAACTACATACATGTATGCAGTTATTCATCCAGATTTTCAATGTAAACTCAGGATAAATAACTACATACATAGCCACCCGTGTATCATATGGTGTTGAATCTTTCGGAGTTTCCGGAGCATCAGCTTGGACTTTCCTGCCGTTACCAGTCGTCTTCTTTGGACAACACATCTGCATCACTCTAGTATCTAGCGTTTGTTTGAGGAGGCTTCGTTTGCATTGCCAGCTGTCTTGTTTTCCTTTTGCCTGTTGTACGGTTTTTCATCTTTTGTTGTATTTTTTACATGTTCATATGTGTGTGTATGTGCATGGCTTCTGCTTTCTGCAGAAATTGTTTTTGTGAATCGTTGGAGAATGGTTAGATTCTCCCTTTTTGTATATTACAAAAAAAATATTTAACATTATGGCTGCTTTGCATATTTTTTTTCGAGGTTGCTTCTGTGAATATTTGCAATTTTTTGAATTTTTTTAATGTACTAACGCCTAAAATTGGTTGAAAAACACACAAGGGACAAAAATAAGGACCCACTTTGCATAAATCTTTAGGGGTGAGGCCGTTTACAATAAACTCAAAAATAGGGACATGACATAAATTTTCACTAGTATATAAGCCCTTAAGAATAGTCATTTTGCGAACGACCTCCGTTTACGATGAAATCAATTTCGTTGGACCCGTAAAGTCAAATTATTGTCATGTTTGAAATCTCAAGTCAATTGGAATTCATATATAAGCGTGCTAAATTTAAACGCGTGTTCAATTTTAATTTTAAATTCAATAAGCTAAGAATAACGCCATTTTTCAAACGATCTCCAAATTCGACCAAACCAGATTCATTAGAATTGTATTTGTGAAACATAACTAGATTTCAAATTTCGTAATTTTTGGAGTCAGCATGTAGTTGTGGCAAATTAAAATGCACGTTTAAGTTCAATATTTAACATTATATTTTAATTTTGATAAAAAAATGATCAAAGCAGTTGAGTTGGCTTACGAAACGTATTCCAGTATGTCTGTAATGGGGGTATTTGGCTAGGGGCGACATTCGTTAAGGTTCATTTGGGGTTCAGATGCAAAAATTTCAACATTAAGCAATAAAAGAATTAAATATTAATAATAATATTTATATATATATTATATCTCCACTAAAACCATAATTCTCCTTCAAACCTCCTACGCCGCCACTCTTTCTTCAATAGCCAAGATTGATCGATTTTTTTTCCTTTTGAACTCAAAATCCACTCACTTATTCGACCAACTCCCAACTGCAATAGTCTAGATCTCAAAGAGATCTAGAGATGGTGCGGTTATTATAAAAAATTATGACATGTCGTGGCCATAATATAGGCTGAAAACGCCTTCGTTTGAGCTCAATTTAGGAAATAATGGGGGCGGCGAGTTTCACGTAGTTCAGGGCAGATGTAGGGGATTCGAAGGCACTCCAGCTGTCGGTTTTCTATATGGCTCCGGCTTCACGATGTGGTGGAGGAATTGTCAATTTCGATTATGAGCCTGGAGAGTGTTACACAAAGGAAGAGAAAGGGTTAAGTGAAACTATAATTAATTATTATAAGTTAGTTATATATTTAAGTATTAAATGTTTAAACACTTATAACCTTTTCAAACAGAAACCGAATCATGCAAAACTGAGTGCATTGGAATCACGATGAAAATTCTAACACAATGGAACTGATTAGAACAGAAACGACAACTATTGGAATTTTTTATAAAACTAAATGCTTGTTTAATTTTTTTAAACAATCGTTATTTCAACAATTTCAGAACCGATCTAAATGAGAACTCTCTCACATAACTAATTTGTAAAGTTATTTTATTTTATAATTGAATATATATTGATTGCCTATGTTGATTTATATATGATTTAATTATCACAAATTATTATATGGTATATGGTAGCTCACATCACAGTTGTTTGAAAACCCAGATGGAAGAATGGATATTATTTGTGTTATGATTTAAATGTGATTTTGAAATAATTAACATGTTAAAACGATGTTAAATTATTTCTGATAGTAGAAATTGGATAAAACATCCATTTACAAGTCGAACAGCTTGTTTATGTTCACTCATTTAAGTAATATCGATTGGAATAAATAAATAATTTATTAATTGATTATTTATTGATTGAAAACCCCGCATGGGTCTCGGGATGATAATTAATTCACACATCCCTTGTGCGTAGTTGTATGTCAACCGATTGATTGACAGACTGATATCGTTTTTACGTATCAAGCATCTTTTGACCATTATAAGGTAAAAGCCTATCCTCTGGTGTGCATTGCATTGTGTGATGGGACCTGGGTCTTATAATGGTTTCATTTTTCTAAAAAGCATTGCGTTATTTGACAATTTACTTTAATTATGCACTGGCAATCCAATGGAGTAAACCCGTTCCGCGTTAGCGGCGTGGTCCTGTGATTAGCCTATTATTTAGATAAGTTAAGTTAAGAATTCTCACACCAGTCCCACGACTGACCTGTAGTTTGTTTCACTTTGCAAACTCGGGTGCCCTCTTTCTACATGGGCAGTCGAGTAGCTTTTTGCAGATATAGTTAAGCAGGATTCTGGATTGAAGTCTGAAGCTGGGTCCAGAATATTGATGGCCTTCCGCTGAGATTAGTTCCGCTGTAATGTATTTAATTTATTGTAAATGCATCTTCCGCTGTATTATTTATTGATGTACTCTGATATATTCTGAACTCTGATGTAACATTTATTATTGATGTTATAAAAGTCTGTGTTGTTGTTCTGATGTGTTGTATGCCCAAAGTTAACGTACGCGGGTTTTGAACGGTCTTAATCGATCTTGCGATCGATTGGGGTTGGGTGAAATGCGGTACCGTTACAAAAATATTCAAATCTATATGCATACATATCAGCAGAAATATGCAATAACTACATACATGTATGCAGTTATTCATCCAGATTTTCAATGTAAACTCAGGATAAATAACTACATACATAGCCACCCGTGTATCATATGGTGTTGAATCTTTCGGAGTTTCCGGAGCATCAGCTTGGACTTTCCTGTCGTTACCAGTCGTCTTCTTTGGACAACACATCTGCATCACTCTAGTATCTTGCGTTTGTTTGAGGAGGCTTCGTTTGCATTGCCAGCTGTCTTGTTTTCCTTTTGCCTGTTGTACGGTTTTTCATCTTTTGTTGTATTTTTTACATGTTCATATGTGTGTGTATGTGCATGGCTTCTGCTTTCTGCAGAAATTGTTTTTGTGAGTCATTGGAGAATGGTTAGATTCTCCCTTTTTGTATATTACAAAAAAAAATATTTAACATTATGGCTGCTTTGCATATTTTTTTCGAGGTTGCTTCTGTGAATATTTGCAATTTTTTGAATTTTTTTAATGTACTAACGCCTAAAATTGGTTGAAAAACACACAAGGGACAAAAATAAGGACCCACTTTGCATAAATCTTAAGGGGTGAGGCCGTTTACAATAAACTCAAAAATAGGGACATGACATAAATTTTCACTAGTATATAAGCCCTTAAGAATAGTCATTTTGCGAACGACCTCCGTTTACGATGAAATCAATTTCGTTGGACCCGTAAAGTCAAATTATTGTCATGTTTGAAATTTCAAGTCAATTGGAATTCATATATAAGCGTGCTAAATTTAAACGCGTGTTCAATTTTAATTTTAAATTCAATAAGCTAAGAATAACGCCATTTTTCAAACGATCTTCAAATTCGACCAAACCAGATTCATTAGAATTGTATTTGTGAAACATAACTAGATTTCAAATTTCGTAATTTTTGGAGTCAGCATGTAGTTGTGGCAAATTAAAATGCACGTTTAAGTTCAATATTTAACATTATATTTTAATTTTGATAAAAAAATGATCAAAGCAGTTGAGTTGGCTTACAAAACATATTCCAGTATGTCCGTAATGGGGGTATTTGGCTAGGGGCGACATTCGTTAAGGTTCATTTGGGGTTCAGATGCAAAAATTTCAACATTAAGCAATAAAAGAATTAAATATTAATAATAATATTTATATATATTATATCTCCACTAAAACCATAATTCTCCTTCAAACCTCCTACGCCGCCACTCTTTCTTCAATAGCCAAGATTGATCGATTTTTTTCCTTTTGAACTCAAAATCCACTCACTTATTCGACCAACTCCCAACTGCAATAGTCTAGATCTCAAAGAGATCTAGAGATGGTGCGGTTATTATAAAAAATTATGACATGTCGTGGCCATAATATAGGCTGAAAACGCCTTCGTTTGAGCTCAATTTAGGAAATAATGGGGGCGGCGAGTTTCACGTAGTTCAGGGCAGATGTAGGGGATTCGAAGGCACTCCAGCTGTCGGTTTTCTATATGGCTCCGGCTTCACGATGTGGTGGAGGAATTGTCAATTTCGATTATGAGCCTGGAGAGTGTTACACAAAGGAAGAGAAAGGGTTAAGTGAAACTATAATTAATTATTATAAGTTAGTTATATATTTAAGTATTAAATGTTTAAACACTTATAACCTTTTCAAACAGAAACCGAATCATGCAAAACTGAGTGCATTGGAATCACGATGAAAATTCTAACACAATGGAACTGATTAGAACAGAAACGACAACTATTGGAATTTTTTATAAAACTAAATGCTTGTTTAATTTTTTTAAACAATCGTTATTTCAACAATTTCAGAACCGATCTAAATGAGAACTCTCTCACATAACTAATTTGTAAAGTTATTTTATTTTATAATTGAATATATATTGATTGCCTATGTTGATTTATATATGATTTAATTATCACAAATTATTATATGGTATATGGTAGCTCACATCACAGTTGTTTGAAAACCCAGATGGAAGAATGGATATTATTTGTGTTATGATTTAAATGTGATTTTGAAATAATTAACATGTTAAAACGATGTTAAATTATTTCTGATAGTAGAAATTGGATAAAACATCCATTTACAAGTCGAACAGCTTGTTTATGTTCACTCATTTAAGTAATATCGATTGGAATAAATAAATAATTTATTAATTGATTATTTATTGATTGAAAACCCCGCATGGGTCTCGGGATGATAATTAATTCACACATCCCTTGTGCGTAGTTGTATGTCAACCGATTGATTGACAGACTGATATCGTTTTTACGTATCAAGCATCTTTTGACCATTATAAGGTAAAAGCCTATCCTCTGGTGTGCATTGCATTGTGTGATGGGACCTGGGTCTTATAATGGTTTCATTTTTCTAAAAAGCATTGCGTTATTTGACAATTTACTTTAATTATGCACTGGCAATCCAATGGAGTAAACCCGTTCCGCGTTAGCGGCGTGGTCCTGTGATTAGCCTATTATTTAGATAAGTTAAGTTAAGAATTCTCACACCAGTCCCACGACTGACCTGTAGTTTGTTTCACTTTGCAAACTCGGGTGCCCTCTTTCTACATGGGCAGTCGAGTAGCTTTTTGCAGATATAGTTAAGCAGGATTCTGGATTGAAGTCTGAAGCTGGGTCCAGAATATTGATGGCCTTCCGCTGAGATTAGTTCCGCTGTAATGTATTTAATTTATTGTAAATGCATCTTCCGCTGTATTATTTATTGATGTACTCTGATATATTCTGAACTCTGATGTAACATTTATTATTGATGTTATAAAAGTCTGTGTTGTTGTTCTGATGTGTTGTATGCCCAAAGTTAACGTACGCGGGTTTTGAACGGTCTTAATCGATCTTGCGATCGATTGGGGTTGGGTGAAATGCGGTACCGTTACAAAAATATTCAAATCTATATGCATACATATCAGCAGAAATATGCAATAACTACATACATGTATGCAGTTATTCATCCAGATTTTCAATGTAAACTCAGGATAAATAACTACATACATAGCCACCCGTGTATCATATGGTGTTGAATCTTTCGGAGTTTCCGGAGCATCAGCTTGGACTTTCCTGTCGTTACCAGTCGTCTTCTTTGGACAACACATCTGCATCACTCTAGTATCTTGCGTTTGTTTGAGGAGGCTTCGTTTGCATTGCCAGCTGTCTTGTTTTCCTTTTGCCTGTTGTACGATTTTTCATCTTTTGTTGTATTTTTTACATGTTCATATGTGTGTGTATGTGCATGGCTTCTGCTTTCTGCAGAAATTGTTTTTGTGAGTCATTGGAGAATGGTTAGATTCTCCCTTTTTGTATATTACAAAAAAAAATATTTAACATTATGGCTGCTTTGCATATTTTTTTCGAGGTTGCTTCTGTGAATATTTGCAATTTTTTGAATTTTTTTAATGTACTAACGCCTAAAATTGGTTGAAAAACACACAAGGGACAAAAATAAGGACCCACTTTGCATAAATCTTAAGGGGTGAGGCCGTTTACAATAAACTCAAAAATAGGGACATGACATAAATTTTCACTAGTATATAAGCCCTTAAGAATAGTCATTTTGCGAACGACCTCCGTTTACGATGAAATCAATTTCGTTGGACCCGTAAAGTCAAATTATTGTCATGTTTGAAATTTCAAGTCAATTGGAATTCATATATAAGCGTGCTAAATTTAAACGCGTGTTCAATTTTAATTTTAAATTCAATAAGCTAAGAATAACGCCATTTTTCAAACGATCTTCAAATTCGACCAAACCAGATTCATTAGAATTGTATTTGTGAAACATAACTAGATTTCAAATTTCGTAATTTTTGGAGTCAGCATATAGTTGTGGCAAATTAAAATGCACGTTTAAGTTCAATATTTAACATTATATTTTAATTTTGATAAAAAAATGATCAAAGCAGTTGAGTTGGCTTACAAAACATATTCCAGTATGTCCGTAATGGGGGTATTTGGCTAGGGGCGACATTCGTTAAGGTTCATTTGGGGTTCAGATGCAAAAATTTCAACATTAAGCAATAAAAGAATTAAATATTAATAATAATATTTATATATATTATATCTCCACTAAAACCATAATTCTCCTTCAAACCTCCTACGCCGCCACTCTTTCTTCAATAGCCAAGATTGATCGATTTTTTTCCTTTTGAACTCAAAATCCACTCACTTATTCGACCAACTCCCAACTGCAATAGTCTAGATCTCAAAGAGATCTAGAGATGGTGCGGTTATTATAAAAAATTATGACATGTCGTGGCCATAATATAGGCTGAAAACGCCTTCGTTTGAGCTCAATTTAGGAAATAATGGGGGCGGCGAGTTTCACGTAGTTCAGGGCAGATGTAGGGGATTCGAAGGCACTCCAGCTGCCGGTTTTCTATATGGCTCCGGCTTCACGATGTGGTGGAGGAATTGTCAATTTCGATTATGAGCCTGGAGAGTGTTACACAAAGGAAGAGAAAGGGTTAAGTGAAACTATAATTAATTATTATAAGTTAGTTATATATTTAAGTATTAAATGTTTAAACACTTATAACCTTTTCAAACAGAAACCGAATCATGCAAAACTGAGTGCATTGGAATCACGATGAAAATTCTAACACAATGGAACTGATTAGAACAGAAACGACAACTATTGGAATTTTTTATAAAACTAAATGCTTGTTTAATTTTTTTAAACAATCGTTATTTCAACAATTTCAGAACCGATCTAAATGAGAACTCTCTCACATAACTAATTTGTAAAGTTATTTTATTTTATAATTGAATATATATTGATTGCCTATGTTGATTTATATATGATTTAATTATCACAAATTATTATATGGTATATGGTAGCTCACATCACAGTTGTTTGAAAACCCAGATGGAAGAATGGATATTATTTGTGTTATGATTTAAATGTGATTTTGAAATAATTAACATGTTAAAACGATGTTAAATTATTTCTGATAGTAGAAATTGGATAAAACATCCATTTACAATTCGAACAACTTGTTTATGTTCACTTATTTAAGTAATATCGATTGGAATAAATAAATAATTTATTAATTGATTATTTATTGATTGAAAACCCCGCATGGGTCTCGGGATGATAATTAATTCACACATCCCTTGTGCGTAGTTGTATGTCAACCGATTGATTGACAGACTGTTAAAAGCGTTATTTTGTTATTTAATGCTAATACAGTTGTAGATGCACTCTAGATGTGAATTGGATGTTTAATAGTTGTTATAGCTATTGTTGAATACATGTAACGTATGAAATCCATATAATTAAAATTATATGGTAATTGATTAAGTCTTATCTCAATTAGGAAATAATGAATATATAATTTTCAACGAAGAATCAAAATATGATTTTGACGTCCGATTTTGAATGGACAGGAAAATATTGAAATATGAAATCGTGTTAAGTAAATAAATGCCATTTTGCCCAAACAGATTTTTCTATCGATCTTTTTTATTTTATAATGAATATTGAGAAAATTTGATTTCAGAATCGTATATTTTGAAAAATATTTTTATTTTAAGATCATAATAATATGGAATGTTCAATTTTAATTTTAAATTGAAGTGGAAGTTGAAATCACTTTTAAATGAGTTTATAAACGTTTTATAAAATATGCTTTGAATGGAAATAGATGAAATCTATTATACATAATATAATGGTTTAATACGAGGATATTTGATTTTGAAAGGAAAAGACTGAAATAAAATTTCAGTTGGTAGTAATGAATAATTTATAATATTTATAAATTATTTTGAAAGCATATTCGATTTTATATTTAATTATAAATCGATTTGGGCTTGAATAGGATGCGCTGCGCCGCAATAGTTCGCGAACGTCAACATGTAACTTCGAATTGACGTAATGGGAGATCCGACCGTCAGATTCTCCTAAAACCGGAACTCGGTTAAGTTTGTATCAAAAATATCTTTTAAATAAATATAAGAGATTTAAAATCCAACGATTAGATTTTAAGATATGTCCAAATCATATTCGAAAAAGGTCACTATTGTAACAACCCGAAAATCTGGGCCAGTTTAAAATTTTTATTTTGGCAATTTTAGCGAATTTTGATTATTTTAAATGAATTATTTTAAATAACATCGACGAGAAATTTATTTAGAATGGAATTCAAACGTATATAGTATATACGTCGTCGTTAGAATATAAATAATTTATTTATATATATAAAAGGAATTGAAAATGGCGCGGTAGTTCGATAATTCGATTTCAAACTTCAATTGAATGTACCGGGTGCAAAACAATCCGGATTTTAGTGAAACCAAAAATATTAGGATCTATTTGTGAATATCTTTCCAACGAATCCAACAAATCAAAATTTCATAGCGGGAATCAAAAGATATGTCCAGTTGAATATTCTGAATAGTCGCTATGGAATTTAGGCCCTTAAAAATGGGAATTTTGCAAACGACCTCGGATTTCGACGAAACCACTTTTGTTGGATCCGTGATGTCAAATTATTGCTAGATTTCAAATTTCATAATTTTTCGAATCAATATATGAGCGTGGCAAAGGAAAACGCGTTTGACCAGTTTCAGTTGATTTTAATCGACTGGAAAATGGCCATTTTTCCAACGGTCTCGGAATTCAACGAAACTAGTTTTGTTGGACCGTATCGTCAATACGAAGCTAGAAAATATTTTTCTGCAATTTTTAGAGTTAGTATGTGACCCCGGTAAATTGAAATGCGCGTTCAAATTTAATATATAGAGTTATATGTTGATTTTAACGGAAACTGGTCGAAACGGCCAAATCAGCTTACGATACATATCCCATTGTGTTCGGAATGGGGGTAATTAGCTATGGGTGGCAGGCGGTGGGTTTCGTTTCGAGTTCAAAATAGAAAGTTGCTTTTTGAAAATAAAATAAAATAGAATAAATATATATTATTATAACCCCCCCCCCCCCCGTCTTATTTCCCTTCCTCTTCAAATCATCCTCCCCGTTCTATTTCATTTTAGAAAAAAACCTAGCCGTTCGATCTCGCGCCGCCTGACCCCACGCCTACCTCGCCGCCGTCTCGCCAAACCCCCCCTCCCCTCATCGCGATGGACACTCTCCCCTTCCACTGCTCTCTCCTCCGCTGTTTTGAACCCCTCGCGCCCCTCCGTCTCGAGCAGGAACCCGTCGCCCAGACCACCCTGACCCCACCGCTTCTCCCCTACCCAACCGCGACCTCCCCCTAGCTCCAACACCTCGCAGCCACCATCCCCAGACGCTATCTCCACCGTGGGGCCCTCCTACAACAGAAAAATCAATTTTTGGCAAGAAGAAGAAGGTGTGTTTTTCTTGATATTCTTTTTATGCTATTTAATAATAAGAATCCGATTTTTGTTGTATACAATATTTTGTAAAGGTTCGATTTTTAAAGTGTTATAAAAAAATTCAATTTTTGCTTATATAAAAACTTGATTTTTATATATATGGATAGCGATAGAAAGGAGATTTTTATATATGAAACATGGGTATAAAAAGGGAGATTTTTATATAAGAAGAATAATAAGATCAAAATTTGATTTTGTGAATAAAAGACGATATTTTTAAATATGAAAAGACGATATTTTTAAATTTGAAAAGAAGAAATCTTTATATTTGAAAAGGCGAAATCTTTATGTAGTGTATAACGAAGTAAAAATTCGATTTTTATATATTGAATAGCATAGTAAAAATTCGATTTTTATATATTGAATAGCATAGTAAAAATATGATTTTTATATATTGAATATCGAAGTAAAAATTCGATTTTTATATATTGAATAGCATAGTAAAAATTCGATTTTTATATATTGAATAGCGAAGTAAAAATGTTATTTTTACATATGTAGAGAATACGGGCAAAGAAAGTGACAAGAGGCAGACGGTGTTTAGTAGCACCCGACACAATCGTCCACAGACCATGGACTTGTTTGTTTGGTTGTGTAGTTGGTTAGATTATTTGGTTTGAATTGAATTGTTTGGGGAAATGAAATTGATTTGATTGATGTGTGAATGGCGCGGGCCTTCACTAGACCGGGGATAAGGCTAGGCCTTGTCCCGTTTCTAGTATCGTGTCGTTATGCCGCCGAAATTTTCTAAAAATAAGTTAGAAAAATAAAGATAACATTTTATTTAATAAATGAACCGAATAGAATATTCATAGGTTGAATAAAGTATTTTGATCGTTAAAAATATAATTTTTAACGTGAATGTGAATAAATAAATATTCATTTACAAACCGGACGGTTTGTTTATGTACACCTATTTGAAGGACATTGATTGGGACGATAAATTTTACACATCGCCCAACTGCACAAATAAAAATCTGTGTTTGATTGCTTGAAACCCCACACGGGTATTGGGATGATATTTGACGTACACTAATCCCGATTGTTTAGTTGTATGTCGATCGATTGATTGACAGGCTGCTACAAGCGTTGAATATTTATATTTGATGCTTATACAGTGTAGAATGCACTTTGGATGATGGTTGATTATTCATCGTTGTTGATATATACATGTGTTGTAGAAAATCCATATAATTAACATTATATGGTAATTGATTGGGCCTCATTCCAGTTTTAAAATAGAAATATTTGAAAAAGAAATATTTGAAATAGAATATTTGAAAATAGGAATATATGAAGCCGTATTGATTAGATTGACGCCATTTTGACGTGAACGATATTTATATCGATTTTATTCATTTTATAATGAATATCGAAAGTGATTTCAAAATCTGATATTTTGAAAAGAATTGAATATAAATAAATTCGAATTGAAATTGAATATAAATGAATTCGAATTGAAATTGAATTGAATTGAAAATGAACTGAAATTAAATTAGAAATCAATTTGAATTGAAATCAATTTGAAATGAATTTAAAATGAATTTAAATTGGAATATTCAATCTTGATTTGAAATTGAATATGATGTTGAAACCGTTTTGAAAATGAATTTAAAACGATTTATAAAGCATGTTTTGAATTGAAATCGACGAAGTATATATTATATATATTATATATATAGTATAATGGCCTGAATAGAACGCGCCGCGCCGCGGCAGTTCGCGAATTTCGACCATTGACTTCGAACGGATATTGCGGGAGATCCGAACGTCGGATCCACCTGAAACCGGAACCGTTGGGTTCGTATCGAAAAGAGCTTTCTAACGAACATTAGAAATTAGAAATCTAACAGTTGGATTTGAAATTATGTCCAAATCAAATTTGAAAAAGGTCGCTGTAAGTGCAGTTCGATGGCCGTTGATGGAAATCGACTGTACGGGCCTTGATAAAATTATTAAAAATAGTAATAATTTGTGTAAAATCATAAGAAATGATTTAGAGAGAATTGGGATGAAAACTCCATATTTGAAAAGATAAAAATAGTTTTTTATCGAAATGAACTAGTTTTGAACTAGAATTATAATTCTATTTATTTTTAAATAAATAAATTGAATTTGAAATAGTTTTGAAAATAACCAGAATTTCCAATGATTGCATTGGAATGGATTTGAATCGAAATTGTTTTTGGAATATTTCGATGTTGGATTTCGTGATTATACAGATGTTGTGATGGGAATTTGAAAGATATATTTATATCGTTATTTCCAATACGATATTTGTTTGTCGTGGAATTTGATATTGAATATAAGCCGGTATATTTTCTATTCAGGGCCTTGTATTTAATATCAAATGTGATTTGGGTTTGTCGTGAAGGGTGTCTTCATTAACACTGTTCTTGAACCCAGTTGAGAAAAGATTAATTCTTTTTATTTAGATTTAATGAAGTTTACCAATTAAATAATATTTAATTGGAATTGAATTGATATTGATTTTTGGGTTTATCGTGGACAGTGTTTTAAATAACACTCGTTCTTTAACCCGATAATTAATGAATGTGATTTTTGGGTTTATTGTCGGTCGTGTTTTAAATGACATTGGTTCTTTAACCCAATTAAAGATTAAAACTAAGTGGAGTTTTAATGAATCTTTAATTAGATTGAAATAATCGAGAAGGGAGTATCACCAGTTTTGCTCCAGGCGTTAGTTAAATCTTTAATTAGATTTGAATGATGGTAATTGAATTTACCGATAACACCGTGGTGTTAGATATGAAGTATAACCAGTTTTACTTCATGGGATGAATAGGTTGGGATTGGGAAATTAAAACAAATGATTACTTCGGTAAAGTTCGTAAATCCCGACTTGTTTGAATTGATATTCAAAAGTAGATTAAAGAATAAATTCAAGGAATTTATCTTGGATAAAATTAATGGGAACCTTTCCCTATGAATGTAAAATTTAGAAACTAACTGTCGGTTAGCCAAGCAGAATGGTTTCCTGGATATTGATCTGATGTTGGTTTCGGCCTTCGGGGTTAATATTTGGGGAATTATTCTCTTGATTAATTTACGGTTAGTGACTGATGAATTGGAATGAGGCGTATGTTGTGTTTGTGTAACACTTATTTAAAATATACGCGAGTTATTTGGAAAGACCGGGTTTATCCCATTCTGAATAACTGATACGACGACGAGTCGAAGATGAAGACGGTGGTCGAAGACCGGAAGTCTTCACGTTGTTTGGGTGATTACTGATGATCTTGATTGGGCTGTACACCCAAGAAGATGGAAACAGTTGGTGATCGTCCAGACGTACTTGGAGATCGATGGATATGCGGGGTACTAGGTGCCTCCGGTTTCGTTCAGACCCAGAACGGACTTGTAAATGGACCATGTGTCTGACATTGGATTTCATTCTGTGTGACTGATATCAGTTGCATAGAGTGGTTTGTCAGTGTGGCATGCTAAGATGCAAATGATCAAGGCTTCTGTTGAAAAGCAAAGTCTTGTGGGTGATGATCAAAGCACAGCCGGTGTGGCACAGCTTTGTGTAACGTGAATTCACGAGCCTCACACCCCGGTTGTGAACCAAAAACGGGAGAGGACATCAGGGAGGGCATGCATTTCTTTCTAGATAGGGTGGTTTCAGTGACCTACCAGCCCTGACATTTATATACTTTTCACCTGTGTGGTTGTTGCTGTTGCGAGGCGCCTCGGTTTGATCGGACGATCCGGGTCCGATGGAGTCATTCGTTGGCTCATTTAAGCCCCAAAGGGCGGGGAAACATAGTGTTCAGGCATAATAATCCACATCGGTGGACCGGCCCTGACGATCCAAGGGGCAGTTGCGGCTGTTCCTGAGGCTCGGGCTAGACAGTCTCGAATCGGTAGAGGACGATCCCTGGCCTCGGTTAGCAGACGGAAACCAAACTTCCAAATACGTGACATTTGCGGTTTTATTTGTAGAACCTAGTATGGTGACATAGTGGGATGGGGCGCTTATGCCGCCTAGGATTGATACTTATGATTTGAAGTTGTTTTATACACTATGCACTTATAATAGTATCAAATGATTTGTTTTTCAACGTATCAAGCATTCTTGGCTATTATAAGGTAAAAACCCTATCCTCTGGCTTGCGTTGCATTGTGTGATGGGAACTGGGTCTTATAATAGCTTCATTTTTCTTTATTTAGCATTGCACTGTTGTTTTATGCACTGGTATTCTTGGGAGGAAACCCGTTCCGTGTTATACGGCGTGGTCCCTTGATTTACCTAACTTTAAAAGTAAAGATTTACAACTGTTTTAGTTCTCACACCAGTCACATGACTGACCTGGAGTTTATTGATTTAACCTAAACTCTAGGTGCCCCTATTTTGACACGGGCAGCTAGTAGTTTTGGTTTTTGCAGATTTATATTCACAGGATCCTGGTTTACAGCTGGAATGATATCCGGAAAGCTTTGTATCCGTATATCTCTTCTAGTTGTGTACTGTATTATTATTTTCCGCTGCTATGTATTTAAATGTAATTTAAATCTCTGATATTTCTGTGTAATACTCATTTATACTCTGTTTATTCTTGTAATCTGATGCATTGTTGTAATATACAATGAAATGTTCTTCCATCTGCGTTCTGATTTGTCTTGTTCTCAAACGATAGGGCGTTTCGAACGGTCTAGATCGGTTTAGCGACTGGTTCGGACCGAGCGAAATCCCTTTTCGTCACATTTGGTATCAGAGCCAGGTTTACAAAGCTAGAGAACAAGGCACATTAGAACCATACGAAAGAATTCATCAGATATTGGATTAGTAATATCCAATGGGAATGACTCGTTAGAGATGGGATCAGTAGTATCCTAGAACAAGTGTGAAGAGTATATTTTTAAAATGAAAAAAAAATTTGTTTTGAAAATTTAAATCAACTATTCGTATTTGATTATTTATCTATATAGATTTGGAAAATCCGATATATAAAGATTTTGCATATATGTCTTGCAAACGTGTATTCGAAGTTTTAATATACTGGATAGTTATAGAATCATACTCTAGTGCCCGGGGATAATTCTGGTAACGGGGCACCGTCGCCAGTATGTATCTTCGAGTAACGAAAGTGAGATTTCTATAAATTTCCAATTGAATGGTGTGAGAACCGAAACTAGATAGGGTTTATTGTTGTGATTTGGCATCAAAAATGTGATTTTTGACTATATATCAAAGTTATGAATTCCAAATGATAATTCACTAATTGATTGATGTTTGTGTTGTTTGTTTAATTGTTTGATAATTTTGAACCATTTAGCCTAATTGTATCAAATAGTGAATATTATTGAAATTTGGTTGCATTTGCTTGCATATATATGTACTTACATTGAGCAGGTCATAGCAAGGAGGCTAGAGCAGAGAATAAAATTTGTTTGCCCGACAAATAGGTACATGTTTACTACATAATTTACTGTTTTGTTTGGGTGATGATGATTTTATGAGCCTATTGGCTAGCCGCTTGGCTTTTTCTTTTTCTTTTTGAGATCAGAAGGCCTGTATGGCAATTTCGGGATTTTCCCGTGGCTCCGGTGCAAGGGAGGATATGGCGAAATTTTTCGAAAATTTAGGGTGTTAGCCAAATTTTTGAAGAATTTGAAAATTCTCAGAAACTGAAAAGTTAGAGAATGGAAGCCAGATCGAACGTAGAGTTGTTTAATCAAACTACTTTCGACTTTGTTCCTTTTCGGGGACGAAAAGTTTTAAGTGGGGGAGATTGTAACAACCCGAAAATCTGGGCCAGTTTAAAATTTTTATTTTGGCAATTTTAGCGAATTTTGATTATTTTTAATGAATTATTTTAAATAATATCGACGAGAAATTTATTTAGAATGGAATTCAAACGTATATATTATATACGTCGTCGTTAGAATATAAATAATTTATTTATATATATAAAAGGAATTGAAAATGGCGCGGTAGTTCGATAATTCGATTTCAAACTTCAATTGAATGTACCGGGTGCAAAACAATCCGGATTTTAGTAAAACCAAAAACATTAGGATCTATTTGTGAATATCTTTCCAACAAATCCGACAAATCAAAATTTCATAGCGGGAATTAAAAGATATGTCCAGCTGAAAATTCTGAATAGTCGCTATGGAATTCAGGCCCTTAAAAATGGGAATTTTGCAAACGACCTCGGATTTCGACGAAACCACTTTTGTTGGATCCGTGATGTCAAATTATTGCTAGATTTCAAATTTCATAATTTTTCGAATCAATATGTGAGCGTGGCAATGGAAAACGCGTTTGACCAGTTTTAGTTGATTTTAATCGACTGGAAAATGGCCATTTTTCCAACGGTCTCGGAATTCAACGAAACTAGTTTTGTTAGGACCGTATCGTCAATACGAAGCTAGAAAATATTTTTCTGCAATTTTTAGAGTTAGTATGTGACCCCGGTAAATTGAAATGCGCGTTCAAATTCAATATATAGAGTTATATGTTGATTTTAACGGAAACTGATCGAAACGGCCAAATCAGCTTACGATACATATCCCATTGTGTTCGGAATGGGGGTAATTAGCTATGGGTGGCAGGCGGTGGGTTTCGTTTCGAGTTCAAAATAGAAAGTTGCTTTTTGAAAATAAAATAAAATAGAATAAATATATATTATTATAACCCCCCCTCCCCGTCTTATTTCCCTTCCTCTTCAAATCATCCTCCCCGTTCTATTTCATTTTAGAAAAAAAAACCTAGTCGTTCGATCTCGCACCGCCTGACCCCACGCCTACCTCGCCGCCGTCTCGCCAAACCCCTCCTCCCCTCATCGCGATGGACACTCTCCCCTTCCACCGCTCTCTCCTCCGCTGTTTTGAACCCCTCGCGCCCCTCCGTCTCAAGCAGGAACCCGCCGCCCAGTCCACCCTGACCCCACCGCTTCTCCCCTACCCAACCGCGACCTCCCCCTAGCTCCAACACCTCGCAGCCACCATCCCCAGCCGCTATCTCCACCGTGGGGCCCTCCTACAACAGAAAAATCAATTTTTGGCAAGGAGAAGAAGGTGTGTTTTTCTTGATATTCTTTTTATGCTATTTAATAATAAGAATCCGATTTTTGTTGTATACAATATTTTGTAAAGGTTCGATTTTTAAAGTGTTATTAAAAAATTCAATTTTTGCTTATATAAAAACTTGATTTTTATATATATGGATAGCGATAGAAAGGAGATTTTTATATATGAAACATGGGTATAAAAAGGGAGATTTTTATATAAGAAGAATAAAAAGATCAAAATTTGATTTTGTGAATAAAAGACGATATTTTTAAATATGAAAAGACGATATTTTTAAATTTGAAAAGACGAAATCTTTATATTTGAAACGGCGAAATCTTTATGTAGTGTATAATGAAGTAAAAATTCGATTTTTATATATTGAATAGCATAGTAAAAATTCGATTTTTATATATTGAATAGCATAGTAAAAATATGATTTTTATATATTGAATAGCGAAGTAAAAATTCGATTTTTATATATTGAATAGCATAGTAAAAATATGATTTTTATATATTGAATAGCGAAGTAAAAATTCGATTTTTATATATTGAATAGCATAGTAAAAATTCGATTTTTATATATTGAATAGCGAAGTAAAAATGTGATTTTTACATATGTAGAGAATACGGGCAAAGAAAGTGACAAGAGGCAGAACGACGAAGATTTCTACCAAAGAAGAGTCGTGGCGTTGGATAGCTATCGGTGAGAATTTCTCACCTTTCAATTTCATTTTCTAGTTATATCTATATACTAGGATGCAGACGGTGTTTAGTAGCACCCGACACAATCATCCACAGACCATGGACTTGTTTGTTTGGTTGTATAGTTGGTTAGATTATTTGGTTTGAATTGAATTGTTTGGGGAAATGAAATTGATTTGATTGATGTGTGAATGGCGTGGGCCTTCACTAGACCGGGGATAAGGCTAGGCCTTGTCCCGTTTCTAGTAACGTGCCGTTATGCCGCCGAAATTTTCTAAAAATAAGTTAGAAAAATAAAGATAACATTTTATTTGATAAATGAACCGAATAGAATATTCATAGCTTGAATAAAGTAGTTTGATCGTTAAAAATATAATTTTTAACGTGAATGTGAATAAATAAATATTCATTTACAAATCGGACGGTTTGTTTATGTACACCTATTTGAAGGACACTGATTGGGACGATAAATTTTACACATCGCCCAACTGCACAAATAAAAATCTGTGTTTGATTGCTTGAAACCCCACACGGGTATTGGGATGATATTTGACGTACACTAATCCCGATTGTTTAGTTGTATGTCGATCGATTGATTGACAGGCTGCTATAAGCGTTGAATATTTATATTTGATGCTTATACAGTGTAGAATGCACTTTGGATGATGGTTGATTATTCGTCGTTGTTGATATATACATGTGTTGTAGAAAATCCATATAATTAACATTATATGGTAATTGATTGGGCCTCATTCCAGTTTTAAAATAGAAATATTTGAAAAAGAAATATTTGAAATAGAATATTTGAAAATAGGAATATATGAAGCCGTATTGATTAGATTGACGCCATTTTGACGTGAACGATATTTATATCGATTTTATTCATTTTATAATGAATATCGAAAGTGATTTCAAAATCTGATATTTTGAAAAGAATTGAATATAAATAAATTCGAATTGAAATTGAATATAAATGAATTCGAATTGAAATTGAATTGAATTGAAAACGAACTGAAATTAAATTAGAAATCAATTTGAATTGAAATCAATTTGAAATGAATTTAAAATAAATTTAAATTGGAATATTCAATTTTGATTTGAAATTGAATATGAAGTTGAAACCGTTTTGAAAATGAATTTAAAACAATTTATAAAGCACGTTTTGAATTGAAATCGACGAAGTATATATTATATATATATAATATAATGGCCTGAATAGAACGCGCCGCGCCGCGGCAGTTCGCAAATTTCGACCATTGACTTCGAACGGATATTGCGGGAGATCCGACCGTCGGATCCTCCTGAAACCGGAACCGTTGGGTTCGTATCGAAAAGAGCTTTCTAACGAATATTAGAAATTAAAAATCTAACGGTTGGATTTGAAATTATGTCCAAATCAAATTTGAAAAAGGTCGCTGTAAGTGCAGTTCGATGGCCATTGATGGAAATTGACTGTACGGGCCTTGATAAAATTATTAAAAATAGTAATAATTTGTGTAAAATCATAAGAAATGATTTAGAAAGAATTGGGATGAAAACTCCATATTTGAAAAGATAAAAATAGTTTTTTATCGAAATGAACTAGTTTTGAACTAGAATTATAATTCTATTTATTTTTAAATAAATAAATTGAATTTGAAATAGTTTTGAAAATAACCAGAATTTCCAATGATTGCATTGGAATGGATTTGAATCGAAATTGTCTTTGGAATATTTCGATGTTGGATTTCGTGATTATACAGACGTTGTGATGGGAATTTGAAAGATATATTTATATCGTTATTTCCAATACGATATTTGTTTGTCGTGGAATTTGATATTGAATATAAGCCGGTATATTTTCTATTCAGAGCCTGGTATTTAATATCAAATGTGATTTGGGTTTGTCGTGAAGGGTGTCTTCATTAACACTGTTCTTGAACCCAGTTGAGAAAAGATTAAATCTTTTTATTTAGATTTAATGAAGTGTACCAATTAAATAATATTTAATTGGAATTGAATTGATATTGATTTTTGGGTTTATCGTGGACAGTGTTTTAAATAACACTCGTTCTTTAACCCGATAATTAATGAATGTGATTTTTGGGTTTATTGTCGGCCGTGTTTTAAATGACATTGGTTCTTTAACCCAATTAAAGATTAAAACTAAGTGGAGTTTTAATGAATCTTTAATTAGATTGAAATAATCGAGAAGGGAGTATCACCAGTTTTGCTCCAGGCATTAGTTAAATCTTTAATTAGATTTGAACGTGAAATGTTAATTGAATTTACCGATAACACCGTGGTGTTAGATATGAAGTATAACCAGTTTTACTTCATGGGATGAATAGGTTGGGATTGGGAAATTAAAACAAATGATTACTTCGGTAAAGTTCGTAAATCCCGACTAGTTTGAATTGATATTCAAAAGTAGATTAAAGAATAAATTCAAGGAATTTATCTTGGATAAAATTAATGCGAACCTTTCCCTATGAATGTAAAATTTAGAAACTAATTGTCGGTTAGCCAAGCAGAATGGTTTCCTGGATATTGATCTGATGTTGGTTTCGGCCTTCGGGGTTAATATTTGGGGAATTATTCTCTTGATTAATTTACGGTTAGTGACTGATGAATTGGAATGAGGCGTATGTTGTGTTTGTGTAACACTTATTTAAAATATACGTGAGTTATTCGGAAAGACCGGGTTTATCCCATTCTGAATAACTGATACGACGACGAGTCGAAGATGAAGACGGTGGTCGAAGACCGGAAGTCTTCACGTTGTTTGGGTGATTACTGATGATCTTGATTGGGTTGTACACCCAAGAAGATGGAAACAGTTGGTGATCGTCCAGACGTACTTGGAGATCGATGGATATGCGGGGTACTAGGTGCCTCCGGTTTTGTTCAGACCCAGAACGGACTTGTAAATGGACCGTGTGTCTGACATTGGATTTCATTCTGTGTGACTGATATCAGTTGCATAGAGTGGTTTGTCAGTGTGGCATGCTAAGATGCAAATGATCAAGGCTTCTGTTGAAAAGCAAAGTCTTGTGGGTGATGATCAAAGCACAGCCTGTGTGGCACAGCTTTGTGTAACGTGAATTCGCGAGCCTCACACCCCGGTTGTGAACCAAAAACGGGAGAGGACATCAGGGAGGGCATGCATTTCTTTCTAGCTAGGGTGGTTTCAGTGACCTACCAGCCCTGACATTTATATACTTTTCACCTGTGTGGTTGTTGCTGTTGCGAGGCGCCTCGGTTTGATCGGACGATCCGGGTCCGATGGAGTCATTCGTTGGCTCATTTAAGCCCCAAAGGGCAGGGAAACATAGTGTTCAGGCATAATAATCCACATCGGTTGACTGGCCCTGACGATCCAAGGGGCAGTTGCGGCTGTTCCTGAGGCTCGGGCTAGACAGTCTCGAATCGGTAGAGGACGATCCCTGGCCTCGGTTAGCAGACGGAAACCAAACTTCCAAATACGTGACATTTGCGGTTTTATTTGTAGAACCTAGTATGGTGACATAGTGGGATGGGGGGCTTATGCCGCCTAGGATTGATACTTATGATTTGAAGTTGTTTTATACACTATGCACTTATAATAGTATCAAATGATTTGTTTTTTAACGTATCAAGCATTCTTGGCTATTATAAGGTAAAAACCCTATCCTCCGGCTTGCGTTGCATTGTGTGATGGGAACTGGGTCTTATAATAGCTTCATTTTTCTTTATTTAGCATTGCGCTGTTGTTTTATGCACTGGTATTCTTGGGAGGAAACTCATTCCGTGTTATACGGCGTGGTCCCTTGATTTACCTAACTTTAAAAATAAAGATTTACAACTATTTTAGTTCTCACACCAGTCACATGACTGACCTGGAGTTTATTGTTTTAACCTAAACTCTGGGTGCCCCTATTTTGACACGGGCAGCTAGTAGTTTTGGTTTTTGCAGATTTATATTCACAGGATCCTGGTTTACAGCTGGAATAATATCCGGAAAGCTTTGTATCCGTATATCTCTTCTATTTGTGTACTGTATTATTATTTTCCGCTGCTATGTATTTAAATGTTATTTAAATCTCTGATATTTCTATGTAATACTCATTTATACTCTGTTTATTCTTGTAATCTGATGCATTGTTGTAATATACAATGAAATGTTCTTCCGTCTGCGTTCTGATTTGTCTTGTTCTCAAATGATAGGGCGTTTCGAACGGTCTAGATCGGTTTAGCGACTGGTTCAGACCGAGCGAAATCCCTTTTCGTCACAACTATGGATGCAGTTCGGTGGTCGATATTGGAAACCGATTGTAAGGGCCTTATTAAAATTATTAAAAATATGAATAAATTATGTAAAATAGTAATAAATGATTTGGAAAGATTTTGGATGAAATACTCCAAGTTTGAAAAGATAAAAGATATTTTTATCTGAATGAACTAGTTAACAACTAGAATAAAGAACTGAAAGTAATTGAAATGGTTTTAATATAACTAGAATTTTTCCAACGTGTGTATTGGAATGGATTTGAATGGAAATAATCTTCGGATATTTCAGCATTGGATTTCATGATTATACGGATATCGTTGAGAAATTTAGAAGATATGGATATCGTTATTCCGAATACGATGTCTGTTGGTTTCAGAATTTTGATATTGAATATAAGTCAACATGATTTCTGTTCAGAGCCTTGTATTTAATATCAAATTGGATTTTTGGTTTGTAGTGAATGGTGTCTTTAGTAATATTGTTCTTAAACCCAGTTGAGAATAGATAAATCATTTAATCAAGATTTAGTGAAGTTTTCTGTTTGCAAACGGGTTTTCAACCATATTAGAAAACCGTCAACAAAATATTTTAATTAAACCACAAGCGCACGGCGTACAATTGTTAGTACGTGGCGAATATGAGTCGATCCACAGGGAAAGAAGTAATTTCAATCTTATTCTATCAAATTAAACCAAAATTCGGATTGATTTAACTAACAAAAAATAATTAACACTAGAACTAAGTTGAGTGCTAAATATGAAATGAACGCAATTTAGAGGTAAATCCCCTCTCATATTTATGTAAATTAACAAACATACGATCTATGATCTCCATTAAGTGACGTAAATGCAACTTTCGAACCACTTTTGATTCTCATGAAAATGAAACTAAAGAAAAAAGCTATTTTAAGTATGGATTATGAACAATTAATAGAACTATAAACCATCAAATTTTATTTGTACTTTCATTTCAAAATCAATAACCACTTAGCAAATATTGATGTAATTTGTGTTTACATTGACTAAGCATAGCCTATTTTGTTGTCAACAAACATAGACTATCAAAATCACTTGTATAAACTTACATCAACATCCACTAACATGAAGCACAAATTAGAGATCACAAATCATAAAAATGTTGAACTTACATAAATTACCCCCAAATCAATGGGATTAGCTACTCATATGTGTTATCGAATCAACACATGTAGGTTTCAACATAAATATGAACAAAACAAAAGAAAGAACTAATTAACAACAACAAAATAGATCTAAACTACTTGCATAAAACTAAACTATACTAATGCATAAAGTAAATTACAAGAATTAAATAAATAAGAAATAAAATTGCATTAAACTGAAATTACATAAGAGAAATGGCTATGAAGCCATGGAAGGAAAATAGAGGTTCAATTTCAGCCTCCACTCTAAACTAAATAAAATCCAAAATCGTTTTTACATCAACATACAAGGGTTATTTATACATGAGTAAAACCCTAATTCACTTTTAGCGTGCTACCAAGAATTCCCTTCAGGAAGTGTGGCCACCAAGTAATCATCAAGCTATAATTAATCCATCATCAAATTTGCCTGAAACTTTAACATCCACTTATTTGTCCATTTGCTTCTAAGTATAGTAAGTGGAAAGGTAGGTGGGGTCCTCCATAACCATGTATGAGAATTATTTCCTCTTCATTCCTTTGTATGCATATAATTCTTTATGAAGCACTCTTCCAAATGCACCAAATGTCTACAAAAACAACAAAAAATGTCCAAGTAAAAATTCTCAAAACAACTTAGCACAAAAATGACCATTTTTCCTTTGTATGATGATGAATGCATGATAATTTGAAATCAACTGAATTGTGGTTTAAACACGATAAAATACCCACATATGACATTTATTTAAACTAAACAAGGATTAATATGTGAATATAAATGCGCATTTTTACGTATTTTAGTGAAAGGAAATTTTTTAACAAGAGAATATTTACATATGTACAAAAGAGGGTTAGTGTGCCTTACCGAATACACGTGCAGAAAATACGCTGTCATTGAATGGATGGACCGGTCCTCGATGGACCAATGGATCCACCACACTAGGATTATAAGAAACAGCTTAAGCACAAAAAACCAAATCATAAGGTATTTTATATTACGTTTCAGATTTGAAAAAACAATTTTTTTTTTCAAAATTTTGATTTGCTAATTTGAAAATGCTGAGCATACAATTGATCCTAAAATCAAATTGAATTTATGTAGCAACTATAGAGATGTCATTGAACCGGGGTTCAGTAAAAGTTTCAAAAACAACGTTTGATTTGTTCAGATGATGTATATATTTAGAGACATGTGCGTCGTTCTCACCCCCACACTTGTTTCGAGAAACATTGTTCAGTTTTGCTTTGATATTTGAAATTTTGTTGACTAAAGGTTCATTCGTAAACCTAAAGTTAAACCAAACAAATGAATTTTCATTAAATTTTGAAATTGTGTTCTCTCAAAAACCGTCTTATTCCAAAAAGAGTACTTATACTGCAGAAATTTATCATTGAAAAAAATTGATCACATTGAGGTTCAGTTGAAACGATCAAGTCGCAAGGAGTTTCAACAGTTTTAGAAAAATCGTCATTGTGTTTAAAATCACATTCAGCAGTTTCGTTGTTTTCAATCTCAAGAATTTCAAAGTTTTCAGATGTTTTATTTTCAGTTTCAGAATCGCCAACATTATTGTCAATCGGTTTAAGAAGTTTTCCCTTATCAAAGTCTTCCTCACTTAAACAGTTGTTAATAACTTCATCATTTTTTTCTGGTTGACAATCTAAATTTGCTAAATTTTCAAAATTTTCAGAATATGAGAGAGGAAGATCAAATTGAAGATTGACATCTTCGTTTTCAAGAGAATTTAAATTCAAACCAATCACAGAGCTTTCAACAACTTCATTAAGATTTTCATCAATTTCGAAAGTTGTTAGTTGAAGATCGTCGATTGTGGTAAAAGGTGGACTAATATTTGACTCATCACATGTTCGGTTTTGATTATTTTGTTTTTCATGAAAATTTAGGTAGTCTTGAAACAACAAATTCGTGTGATTATCGTGAATTCATTCATTTGCACAACAAAATCAAATTTATAATTATTTATATGAGAATTTTCAATTTGAAATTGCAGAGAACAAAAAATTTCAGTTGCACCACGATTGAAATTATTCCCATTGCCAAAACCATTTGAAAGGTTATTCACATTTCCATTTTGAATTTGAAATTCATTTTGGAGTTCGAAATAGATTTGGTTGGGGTTATAATCAAAATCATTTTAATTTTGAAGTGAATTCAAATTTTGATTATTTTGAAAACTTTGACTCGAAATTGTTGCACAAATATGAATTACACCATTCATTTATTCTTTGATTTTTTTTTTGTGCTCATTTCAAGTAAAGATTCAATTTTTGTTTCAAGAGTTGAGGGTTGATCGTTAGTTTGAAAATTTTGCAGTGCAAAATCCAAATTATTTTGAAAAGTTGATGGTGTAAAATCCAAATTGTTTGTACAATAGTTATTATTAAAATATCTTTATGAATTTGGTGTAAAATTATATGGTTTATATTGATTTTCACAACTATCATAAAATTTGTAGGAATAAGGAAATTGAGACATTTTCAAGAAATTTTTTCGTCGAAAAATCAGTTGTAGAACTTTTGGCTTTGAAGAAGCTCTTAAAAAATATGTTAAAAATAACAACTTCGGATTATATGAATACAAGTCTAAGCCATGTACAGACAGGGGTTATCAGTGTGCCAAACATCACCGTAGAAACACGACTGAAGGTTTAAGAACCTGTTTGAGTTCTAGACTATCGTTCCTTATACACCTAAGAGAGTAGCAATCCTAATTGTCAAACTAACGAATATTTTATCCTATGAGCTTTGGAGAATCCTCAATTAGATTTCAAAAATAATTTATTTCAAAACTAAACTTTTCAATTCATTCTACGTTCGTTTTAAAATTTCAACCACACATCAATAGGAAAACTAATCAATCACAAAACAGTCACAAAATAATAAATTGCAGAAATAAATTTTTACAAGCGAGCCGTGGCACCTACACAAAATATTTACAAGTAGTTTTTATATATTTTTCAAACAATAGCAGACCGTGTAGAATTTAGAAAATTTTACAGTGGGGTATGACTGTCCGTCCAGAGAAATTGAGTGATGCTTGTGATTCAAAGTCAACTGTGTTTGGAAATTATTTAACCTCTGAATTCCTGATTTCTTTGCTTGACTTCGATCCTTGATTTGTTTGGTTGAGCCTTGAATCTTTTTTTCCTTGGCCTTTATTTGAGTTCTCTCTTTGACTTTTTTTGTTTTTTTAATTTTAATTTTAATTTTTATATTTTTTTGTGGAAAGAAAATAAACAAAAATAAAAATAAAAACTAAATCGAAAGGAAAAATAAAAATAAAATAAAAACTAAACTAAGAAAATGCCTAGACTATAAAACTAGCAAGAAAAACTAAGCTCAAAGAAAACCTAAGACAAAACCTAGAATTAGACTTAACAAAATTAAAACTTAAAAACTAGCTATGAAACAAGAGCTAGGCTTAACAACTTTGGCGACTCACACAGGCTAGAATTCACGCACGAGTGCAGAAGGTCAAATCATTTAGTTTATATACCATGTCATGCCTTCACAATGAATTAAACACAAAAAGAAAAAGAAAATCACGCCCCTTTTTTTTCAAAACGGATGACCACGCCAAACCAAAAAAAATGGCAACAAATCAATTACCATTTCACGTTTAGATTAAAATAGGGTGCAATCCCTAATGAAAATGCTAGAAAAACTCAATAATACTCGCTGCCTCCCATTTTTTTGAAACCACACTCCTCTTTTTCAGAATTGATCAAAAGAAATCAAAATTCAAGGCTTGAATTGAGTTTTTGAATCAAGATGGGTCTTTATTGCTCGAATCGGGTCTAGGGTTTCGGTGGGAGTTCGATTTGTATTCGAATTGGAAGATGGGCTTGTTGATGGCATATGGTAAGGATTTGCGATTTGGATTTGTTTTTCAATCGAAGTTTGGTGTGAGGAGAATGCAGAGAGGTGCTTGACCTGTACGGCAAGGAGGATGATGGTTCAATTGTTGTTGAAGGCGGTGACAGTGTGTTGTGCGTGAGGGTTGGGGCTTGCGAGTGATGATGCAGAGTGGTGGTTCTGGGACTGTTTTGGTCTGTAGTTGTGAAGAGGACGAGGGAGTTGTGTGAAGAGGACGCTGGTTTGTTTGGAGTAGGCTTTTAATAAAGAGACAAAACTAAAGGGTAGTTGACAAGGGAGGTTATGTGTGAGGTGAAATGGATGTCAGTGGGGTGTTCGGTTTCTTGTATTAAAGCCAAAGCAGTTGTGAGGTGATGGAACTGATTGACACTGGTGGTTTGAATGGTGTTGAGTAGGAGGGTGTTGGGTTGATGTATGTGGTGGTCTGTTAGGTGATGGACGCAGAGCTGTCGTCCAGGGTGTGTGCTTGAGGAGTTGAACGGGGTAATTTGTGGAGATGTAGATTTGAGGAAGACGCAAGGGAGTTTTGGTTTGAACGTGCGTATTGATATGGTTTTGTTTCTCGGAGGCAGGACTTTGTTTCTCGGTTTGATTTATGTGGTTTTATGGGAAAAGGTGGTCAGTGAGAAAGACGAAGGCAGGAAGATGACGAACGATTAAGTTTGGGATGGAGTTGATCGTTGTGTATTGGAGAAAGGTGGACGGTTTTTTGGAGGGTGATGAAAGTAGAGATTGAAAGGTTTTGTAGCTTGTAGTGTGGTGAAAGTAGCTGCAGTGGAGCAGTGATGGATTGGATGGCTTCGTTGTGATGGACAGTATAGGCTGAAGATGAATGACGTATGGCAGCGGAAGGTCGTGGTTGTTTGTATTGAAGTGAAGGGTAAAACTAGACTGCGGTTTTGTGAAGTTTGGGCATAGAAAGATGGCGGTGGTGAATGATTTTATAGAAAGATTGGATTTGTGATTTGGTTAGAACGTGAATGGAAAGTTATGGCAACGGACGTGATCAAAGGTGAAGACTGGAAACAAAAGGAGAAAGAAACCAAAAGAAATTTGTATTTTTTTATTTTTATTGCAATCAATTGTAAAAGGAAAGAAATTTGGAGAAAAATTGGAATGAAATCAAAGAGAGCTAAAAAAAATAAAAGAGAAAAATGGAAAGGTTATTTTATTTGTAAGAATTGAAAATGAATTGAAGGTGAAAAGAAATAGATGACAGAAAGGAGAGAAACAAATAAAAGAAAGGGAGCAAATTGTACTGAAAACATGAAAGAAATTGTAAACAAAAGGCAAGTCTTTTTTAAAAAATAAACCTAATAGAAGACAAAGGCACAAATAAATAAACACCCAAATACATAAGCTACCACAATTGAACAACAATAAAAATGCACAACAGACACAATTTTTTTTTTAAAGAACAACTACACAAAATAGAAAATAACACTAAAAATAACACAAAAGGAACAACCACAAATACACACAAAATCAAAAGTGAACAAAATGAAACAAAGCAAACACATTACTTTTTTACTTTTAAGGAGAACAAAAATAAAATTAACTTGAAGAATAAAATTAAAATCAAATTCCTTCCTCAGCAACGGCGCAAAAAACTTGTTTGCAAACAGATTTTCAATCGAATTAGAAAACCATCAACAAAATATTTAAATTAAACTGCAAACGCATGGCGTACAATTGTTAGTATGTGGCGAATACGAGTCGATCTGCAGGGAAAGTGTTGTAAATAACGGTGTTGTATACACAATTATATGATTTTTGTTTGATGATAACAACCAAATATATTTTATAAATGTGTTTTACTGTACTGTTCTATATTTACATCACAAACAGGAATGTAATATTTATATTTAAATAAAATACATCTGTACAGAAATTCAAATATTTACTGTATTTTATTTAAAATATAAATATTATATTTCTAACATTCAAACAGTACATCTATTTTAACTCCACTGTTTAATCACTTCACATATTTGTACTTATAAACAAACAGAATAGAATAGACAAGTCTGTTTGACAACAATGAAATGATATTTTATTTCAAACAGATTTTGTTTATTACAAATAATCGGTACAATCACCTTTTCATATACATTAGCTCCTCACTATATCACTGCAACACTCATACATTCACTCAGTTTACATTTCAATATACAGATTTTTTATCGACACATTCATCCAGACTTTTATACCTTCTGCCTTCTGTCTTCTTGTCTTCTGTCTTCTCAGTTTTCAGTCTAGTCACTTCAGTCCAGTCTCATCTTCTTACCTGTCACATGAAACAGAAACACACAGTACTACAATAGAAATAATACTGAATATATGCAAATATAAATTTTATTTTTGAAATTTTATTTGCCTTAGTTTTCTGGTGTGTTTCTCATCATTTTTCATGACTTGATCCGATTCATCTGTGTCTTGTCAGTTTGTATATGTATAGTACAGGGACATGAAAACTCGTCTGATGGCTGCATGTACACACGTGCATATATATACACGTGTGCACTGCCTCGCCGATCAGTGTGTGCAGCTGTGGAGCAACCACGTGGACGAAGCTCGACACAGTGCAAATGTCAAGTACAAACAGCCCAAACAATACAGCAAGCATGGAGCCAAATATTAAAAGTGAAATGGTCGAGCACAACATTGTAAACAAGTTTGCACAAGGCAACTCAGCAGCATGATGGAACTTTCAGCAATATCAAGTCAGATTGGTTTAGATTCAAGCAAGTGATGCATGGAGCATGCACATGCAAGCTCATGTTGGCAACATACAAATCATTTTCAGGTACATGAACAATACATCATGACAGCAAACTCCAAAGTGAACCAATCAAGTGAACACAAGCCAGATTGGAGCTACAGCTCAATGCAAGTGAATGGTGCAAAACACAAGCAGAAATTAAGTGGTCGAGTTACAAATGGGTAAACACAGCATACATGATCACACAGCAAACTGACATGGAAGTATGGAATTGATGCAACAAATATGACAGAGTCAGCATGGACTAAGTGAACAAGACTGGTGCAACAACAAAATGGTTCAGCTCAACCTCATGGTCATTGTCAAAGTGATACTCAACATGGTCAAGACAGCAAACCAGATTTTCAAGCAACACAGGCATGTGAACTGCATTAAGCATAGGTTTATGTAAACACAAATAAAATGGAGTAGCAGCACTCATGAAAGCATGTACAAGTCAAGGTCGAATCAGTTTTGAAGCTCAAGTTCAACACATGCGTATAAGCAAGGTATACACAATGATGCACGGCAGATCAACATGAACAAATGTGTATGGAGCATGTACAAAACTTCAATTACATGTATAGCAGCAGATATATATAAGATCAGCATACAAAAGGAGTCTTAGATCAGACCAAAATATGTTGGCAGACCAATCAAAGATCAGTTGGATTTACCCTAGCAATGCAGACTCAACACTAGGTCAAGCAGTGGACTTATTCATGTCTAAATGGTTCAGCAAGTCAGGTTGACAATTTCATGGCATGAATATCATTCACAATATCACAGCAAACAATGGTAAATGCAATTTCAAATGTAACAGCATTGAAAAGTCAACGATCATCAAAACAGCTTTTATACATGGTTCAAAGTGACACAAGTTCATGTTAATGGTGATAACACAAATATGGTGCATATGTGAAAACAGTCAAGCACAAGGAAAGTCAAGTATCAAGCAGAAAATGGTG
Organism: Allium sativum; assembly: GCA_030737875.1. Lineage (NCBI taxonomy): Eukaryota > Viridiplantae > Streptophyta > Magnoliopsida > Asparagales > Amaryllidaceae > Allium > Allium sativum. The sequence continues at coordinate 624,108,075 of CM060910.1, forward strand.
TGAACTCAAATCAAGGCATGAACAAGCCTCTATAAATCAGTGATTTACATTTGACAAGTTTTAAATCCAGAAATAAAGCAAACTTGGCAAGACAATTAAGTATTTTGTCTCTCCTGAAAATCAGCAAGCAAGTTTTCGAATGAGAATATATTTGGCAAGATTTCCTTTTTGTTTCCAGATTTAAACAAGGAAAGAATTTTTTTGTTTCGAATTATTTCCAGAAATCACTTCAAAATCAATTCAAGGCAGATTTCAATATTTTTGGAATATATGGCAACAATCAAAAGGAAGTAATATAAAGTTCAAAAAATTATCCATGTTCATCCATTCATTCAAGACCGTGGTGTACAAATTCAATCAAGGAAATCAAAGAGGGAAACCGCACAAATAAAGGAGAAAAATCAGAGCAAGCCATTTTTTTTTAAATCAGAGTTTTTTTTTCGGGTTTGTAATCCCAATTTAAAAACACCAATACTTCACTGGCAAATATATCAAAAACCCACAAAAAATGAATTCAAGGAATTTAAAAGAAGCTTCAGAAAACTCACAATTGAAATTGGGGTTTCGATCATCTGTTTTTCCACGCCGTATCCCAAATCGAGGCATCAGAGAATAGTATTGATCAAGAGCATCAACTCGAGCATCATAGATTTTAGTATCATCAACCAAAGCATCAATTTGGAGTGATTTTTTGAAAACACTAGTTTTTTCATCAGATCCGCCATTTTTAGAGAGAAAGGGATCGGGTTATAAGGGTACAACCCAAATGAATGGGCCGGCCAAGCATATGTGAAAAGGGATGACCCTTTAATAATTTAAACTCCTCTTCTCAATTCAAAACTATGGTTCTTTTTGTTTTTTTAATTTCGTTTTTGTATTGTTTTTTTATTTCGAGTTGTAAAACAATCAAACAGTTCTAGAGTCTGTAAAATCTAGGGGAAATCAGTCATGGTGTTGACTGACAGTTTCAGAGTCTGTAAAATCTGGGTAACGGATTACAAGGTTGTAATTCGGGGAAATCTGATTGAGTGGATATCGGTCAGTCTACGGTTTTGAGCGTAGGGTTAGAATAGGAGCAGGGTTTGCGAGTGTACATGGTCTTGTATGCGGGAACTGTTCTATCACCTAGTAGAAACCTTAGAAATGCAGCAGTAGGCAGGGTTTTGCCGAAGCTGGGTATATCTGTGTGTGATTTATTTTCTGCATTTATGTTTCTGCTATATTCTGTGATCTGTTAATTAATATATATCTTGTTAGAATTTTAATTCAGTTAAAAACTGTGATAAACCCTATTAACCCCCCCCCCCCTCTAGGGTTAATCTAGATCCAACAAGTGGTATCAGAGCAGGTATTTCTTTAACTCTAAAGTAATGGGTCATCCTAGTCGTCAGTCCAGTCACATTCCAAATATTTTTTATGGTACAGATTTTTTAAACTGGAAATCCAAAATGGGATTTTATTTAAAATATGTTAATATTAAATATTGGGATGTTGTTATCAATGGTTTTGATAGTGTAAATATCACTTTCAATACCCGTGCTATGAAAATTATATTTGATTATCTTAGTACTGAAAAGGTTTAATCTTATCTTCCATTGTTTTTCTGCACAGGAAATCTGGAATACTCTCAATATGAAGCATGGAAGATCTGACAACAGTAGCTCAAAACCCGAGAAAGTCAACTCAGATTCAAAGTTCTATTTAATAGGATTTACAAATGAAAATTCAGAAGGATCAGATGATGGAGAATCAACAGATGCTGAAATAGAAAATTTCTCATACGAAGATTTAGTTTATATGTGCGTTGATTTGACTAAATCTGTTGATAAACTCCAATCTAAAAACAAATATCTGAAGTCTAAGAATTCTGAGTTGATCAGCAAGATTGATGATTTGGAATCACAACTTGAACATTTTGAAAATTCTTCAAATTCAGATTGCAAAAATTGTTTGAAATTTATAACCAATCTTGTTCATCTCAATAAAAATATTCAAAAGTTTGAAAAGGAAATTTTGATCTTAAAAGAAAACAAGATTGAGTTATCAAGTTTGAATAACTTTTTACAAAAAGAATTTGAAAATTTTAAGACTAATATATATTCCAAATTTGAAATTGCTGAAAATGAAAATTTGGTGAAGAGTGATTTGATTTTGAAAGAACTTGAAAATGAGATTGAAAAATCCAAGAATTTTGAGTCAGAAAAACAAAGACAATTTGAACTTGAATTTTTCGAATCCCAAGCCAGAATTAAATTGCCTGAAAAAGAGAATTTGGTTTTGAAACAGTCCAATATTGAACAGAAGATCGCTATAAATAATTGCTCAAATTTATTAAAAGAAAATAGCGATCTAAAATCCAAAATTCAACGATTAGAATCAATTTTGGATAAATTTTCTAGTGGGGAAAAATCGTTGAATATGTTGTTACAAAACCAAGTTTCTATTGGAAATAAATCTGGTCTTGGCTTCGGGAAAAATGATGTTTTTGGAAAACTAAATTCAAATGATTTGAAAAATCCCTCAAACTGTTCTGGAAAGAACTGGTTTGAAAATTTGAGCTCTGAAAATTTCAAAGGTTTTTTGAATCAAAATTGTGATGAGAAATCGTTTTATAATAAACCATTTAAACATTCTTGGATCCCAAAAAATAAAACGGCCTTCGTCAAGTTCAAACGGATTTGGGTTCCTAAGGGAACAAAAGTTAATTCTAATGGTTTGTTATACAAACAAGTCTGGGTACCAAAACATATGAATACAACTATTAGTGGTTTTACTAATTTGTTAGACCACTCGATTCTATGAACAGTTAGGTACCGGAGGAGGCTGAGGAACTGCTAGGCAAAAGAGATTTGGATTCAAGCTGCTCAATATTTCTGTAATCATTCACAGTTCCTTAGCCATGTCTGTTGAGTTAGAGGTTCTGCTTTACATTGGATTCTGGTATGATCTCTAAACTCACCTTTGTATATTTCTTTTTTCTTTATTATTTTCTGCTTTTTTTTCCTTCCTCTATCCCCTTCTTTCTTTTTATTTGACACTGCCATATTCTTCTTAGTTTGTACTTCTTAAACTTCCAGTTGCAGAATTCACGATTTTATGGAAATTTGCTTTATTTGTATAAAATCATCATGTGTTAATCATTTTCATATCCTGAATTTGAACTTGTATATATCTGCAATTGTTTTGAAGTTTAGTTTTCTGATTATCTGAATTCTTAACAGTGCTGAAGCATTAATGTCATATCTTGAACACTGTTATTTTGAATTCTAAACTTTTGAAGATCTGAATAATTAATGAAATTTCACAAATTTATGCTGTTTTGAGTTTCCTCTAATTCCGTTTGGGAGGGCTTGAAAATTTATACTCTTTACAGCACTCTGTTTTTCATCAGTTGTGATAATTTCAGAAATTTTCAGATTGGCTTGAATATCTTAAATTGTCTTGAATCAATGATACATCTTGAAATTCATTTTTTTTCATGATCATTATGGTTGAAATTAGTTTTTTGTTTGAAATCATCTAGAATTCTAGATATTTTGAATATCACACACCACCTAAATTTGAAATTATCAATCTTGTGTGAATAGTTCATTATATCCCAAACTTGATATTGACTGATGTGATTTCAAATAAATTATTTTTAATCATGAATTATTTCTCAAACTTGATGTAAATATTCTGAAAAATTCTTTGGGCTTGTCAGAAATTCTTGTGAATTTTTTCTTGAAAAATTGGTCTTAAATTCTTCTATTATTTCATGGTTATTTGATTTAAATGATTGTTTATTCAAAATCATTTGAAATTATTGATTTATTGAATCACACACATTTTGAATCTGAAATATATAATCTGGTGTGATTGATTCATTAAATCATGATATTTTCACTTTTCTTCAAGTAATTTAAAATAAACTGAATTATATAATCTTGGATCATGGAATATATTTTAGTGACCATCAGAAACATCTTCTAACAAGTCTGTTGTGATATTGTTTTCTGTGCTGCTCTGATACTGTTCCAAATAATTGCTTGTTCTTGTCTGCAGCTTTGAAAAATGTGCAAATTTGTTAATTCTAACTGTTTGGACTTTGTGATTAAAATTAGTTAATAGAGACACCAAGTGGTATCGGAAGTGCCTTATATTTGTTTCACCCATCTGTACTTATATTCTAATCTTCACCTTGTATAGATCCACACACGTTTTTTGCCTTGTACAGTTTTTCCCTCTTGTCTTGTAAAGATCTACATAATTCCTCTTGTAATTGGTTGACAATTTTAAAATTATTTATTGATTATTCATTTAGAAATTGAAATCAATAACCAAACTGAACTGTATTTATAATTCATCAAAATTATTATCAGATTTTAAAATTGTGATGAATTGTGACTGCAATATATTTTCACAACAAGAGGAGATTTTATTTAAATTTTTCATGATGGTTGAATATTTATTATAATATCTTTGAACTGGTAATTATTTCACGACCATCTTCATTTCTTATCATCCTTCTGTCATCCGTTATGATTTTATATAAATGTGGAGAGTTTAGTTTAAAAAAAATCATCATTTTTGAATAAACAGTGGAAATATTCGTGATGGAAATGTGACTGTGTTATTATTCAAAATTAATGAAATTGAGAGTTTTCAATGATCCCGGTACAGTTGATCATATTTCATAATATAATTAATTTAGAAATTTATTTCACAGTCCATTTCTATACCTACCATATTTCTATCTTTCATATTGGTTGTATATACCGAGGATTTTTTTTCTATTTGAAGCTGAAAATAATAAATATATATTTAATACTTAAGTGCGTCTCTAACCTCATTTAAAAATCCAAGCTCTGGTCATGCATGGTTATGAGACAACTTATAATTTAAGTTGCGACTGACCTCATTTAAAAATCCAAGCTCTGGTTATGCGCGGTCAATGTGCTCTTAAATAAAAATAAAAAGAAAAAGGAAAATGTGCTATAAACATAAATTAATCTGAAATTCTCCTCAGAGTAAAAAAAACCAGCCTATCAATTCATCTTTCTAATCTGTGAAATTTGTTAATATTTTATGACGTATTATGATTTGTTGATTAGCTATTGGGATTTGAGATTATACGATGTTGTCACTTAAATTGAATTATTAATTATAGTCCAAATCCATCACTGTTTTTGTGCTTTATTTTTTTATAAAAATCCTTTGAAAATAATTGGAAATGAATTGGTTTTAAAACTCTCTCCATTTTATATAAAATTCATCGTTTATCCGTCATTCTCTACAATGTGAAATATGCCACCTGTTCTTAGAATATTATGGTTTTTGTTTGACTGATTGAAATTTATGACGACCGCTCTTCCTCTTAAGCTGAAATTATATTTTTAGTCAATTTTCATCTTTATTTTGAACTCTGTATCCTTTTGATGATAACAAAAGGGGGAGAATGGTTTAGATTTTGATTTATGAGTGAATATTTTATAAATATTCTTACTTTTGAAAATTCATTATCATTCAGTTCAATTCACTCATGCACAGTTATAGGGGGAGTTTTCTGTTGTAAGGGGAGCTAATAAATAGGGGGAGTTCAATTTTCACTGTAAAACACAATTGTTGGATTCAAAATCTTTTCTTGTTTGTCATCATCAAAAGGGGGAGATTGTTGTATATAACGGTGTTGTATACACAATTATATGATTTTTGTTTGATGATAACAACCAAATATATTTTATAAATGTGTTTGACTGTACTGTTCTATATTTACATCACAGAAAGGAATGTAATATTTATATTTAAATAAAATACATCTGTATAGAAATTCAAATATTTACTGTATTTTATTTAAAATATAAATATTATATTTCTAACATTCAAACAGTACATCTATTTTAACTCCACTGTTTAATCACTTCACATATTTGTACATATAAACAAACAGAATAGAATAGACAAGTCTGTTTGACAACAATGAAATGATATTTTATTTCAAACAGATTTTGTTTATTACAAATAATCAGTACAATCACCTTTTCATATACATTAGCTCCTCACTATATCACTGCAACACTCATACATTTACTCAGTTTACATTTCAATATACAGATTTTTTACCGACACATTCATCCAGACTTTTATACTTTCACCAACACTGTCCCTTCTGGCTTCTGTCTTCTTGTCTTCTGTCTTCTCAGTTTCAGTCCAGTCACTTCAGTCCAGTCTCATCTTCTTACCTGTCACATGAAACAGAAACACACAGTATACTGCAATACAAATAATACTGAATATATGCAAATATAAATTTTATTTTTGAAATTTTATTTACCTCAGTTTTCTGGTGAGTTTCTCATCATTTTTCATGACTTGATCTGATTCATCTGTGTCTTATCAGTTTGTATATGCATAGTACAGGGACATGAAAACTCGTCTGATGGCTGCATGTACTCACGTGCATATATATACACGTGTGCACTGCCTCGCAGATCAGTGCGTGCAGCTGTGGAGCACCCACATGGACCAAGCTTGACACAGTGCAAATGTCAAGTACAAACAGCCCAAACAATACAGCAAGCATGGAGCCAAATATTAAAAGTGAAATGGTCGAGCACAACATTGTAAACAAGTTTGCACAAGGCAACTCAACAGCATGATGGAATTTTCAGCAATATCAAGTCAGATTGGTTTAGATTCAAGCAAGTGATGCATGGAGCATGCACATGCAAGCTCATGTTGGCAACATACAAATCATTTTCAGGTACATGAACAATACATCAAAACAGCAAACTCCAAAGTGAACCAATCAAGTGAACACAAGCCAGATTGGAGCTACAGCTCAATGCAAGTGAATGGTGCAAAACACAAGCAGAAATTAAGTGGTCGAGTTACAAATGGGTGAACACAGCATACATGATCACACAGCAAAGTGACATGGCAGTATGGAATTGATGCAACAAATATGACAGAGTCAGCATGGACTAAGTGAACAAGACTGGTGCAACAACAAAATGGTTCAGCTCAACCTCATGGTCATTGTCAAAGTGATACTCAACATGGTCAAGACAGCAAACCAGATTTTCAAGCAACACAGGCATGTGAACTGCATTAAGCATAGGTTTATGTAAACACAAATAAAATGGAGTAGCAGTACTCATGAAAGCATGTACAAGTCAAGGTCGAATCAGTTTTGAAGCTCAAGTTCAACACATGCGTATAAGCAAGGTATACACAATGATGCACGGCAGATCAACATGAACAAATGTGTATGGAGCATGTACAAAACTTCAATTACATGTATAGCAGCAGATATATATAAGATCAGCATACAAAAGGAGTCTTAGATCAGCCCAAAATATGTTGGCAGACCAATCAAAGATCAGTTGGATTTACCCTAGCAATGCAGACTCAACACTAGGTCAAGCAGTGGACTTATTCATGTCTAAATGGTTCAGCAAGTCAGGTTGACAATTTCATGGCATGAATATCATTCACAATATCACAGCAAACAATGGTAAATGCAATTTCAAATGTAACAGCATTGAAAAGTCAACGATCATCAAAACAGCTTTTATACATGGTTCAAAGTGACACAAGTTCATGTCAATGGTGATAACACAAATATGGTGCATATGTGAAAACAGTCATGCACAAGGCAAGTCAAGTATCAAGCAGAAAATGGTGTAAACTCAAATCAAGGCATGAACAAGCCTCTATAAATCAGTGATTTACATTTGACAAGTTTTAAATCCAGAAATAAAGCAAACTTGGCAAGACAATTAAGTATTTTTTCTCTCCTGAAAATCGGCCAGCAAGTTATCTAATGAGAATATATTTGGCAAGATTTCCTTTTTGTTTCCAGATTTAAACAAGGAAAGAATTTTTTTTCGAATTATTTCCAGAAATCGCTTCAAAATCAATTCAAGGAAGATTTCAATATTTCTGGAATATATGGCAACAATCAAAAGGAAGTAATTTAAAGTTCAGAAAATTATCCATGTTCATCTATTCATTCAAGACCATGGTGTACAAATTCAATCAAGGAAATCAAAGAGGGAAACAACACAAATAAAGGAGCAAAATCAGAGCAAGCCATTTTTTTTGAAATCAGAGATTTTTTTTTATAGTTTGTAATCCCAATTTAAAAACACCAATACATCACTGGCAAATATGTCGAAAACCCACAAAAATCAAATTCAAAGAATTTAAAAGAAGCTTCGGAAAACTCACAATTGAAATTGGGGTTTCGATCATCTATTTTTCCACGCCGTATCCCAAATCGAGGCATCAGAGAATAGTATTGATCAAGAGCATCAACTCGAGCATCATAGATTTCAGTATCATCAACCAAAGCATCAATTTGGAGTGATTTATTGAAAACCCTAGTTTTTTCATCAGAGCCGCCATTTTTAGAGAGAAAGGGATCGGGTTATAAGGGTACAACGCAAATGAATGGGCCGGCCAAGCATATGTGAAAAGGGATGACCCTTTAATAATTTAAACTCCTCTTCTCAATTTAAAACTAGGGTTCTTTTTGTTTTTTTAATTTCGTTTTTGTTTTGTTTTTTATTTCGAGTTGTAAAACAATCAAACAGTTCTAGAGTCTGTAAAATCTAGGGGAAATCAGTCAGGGTGTTGACTGTCAGTTTCAAAGTCTGTAAAATCTGGGTTACGGATTACAGGGTTATAATTCGGGGTAATCTGATTGAGTGGATATCGGTCAGTCTACGATTTTGAGCGTAGGGTTAGAATAGGAGCAGGGTTTGCGAGTGTACATGGTCTTGTATGCGGGAACTGTTCTATCACCTAGTAGAAACCTTAGATATGCAGCAGTAGGCAGGGTTTTGCCGAAGCTGGGTATATCTGTTTGTGATTTATTTTCTGTATTTCTGTTTCTGCTATATTCTGTGATCTGTTAATTAATATATATCTCGTTAGAATTTTAATTCAGTTAAAAAGTGTGATAAACCCTATTCACCCCCCATCTAGGGTTAATCTAGATCCAACAGAAAGAAATAATTTCAATCTTATTCAATCAAATTAAACCAAAACTTGGATTTATTTAACTATCAAAAACCAATTAAAACTAGAACTATATTGAAAGCTAAATATGAAATGAACATAATTTAGAGGTAAATCCCCTTTCATATTTATGCAAATTAACAAACGTACATCTATGATCTCCATTAAGTGACATAAATGCAACATTTAAAACACTTATGATTCTCATGAAAATGAAACTAAAGCAAAATACTATTTTAAGTATGGCTTATGAGCAATTAATAGAACTATAAACCATCAAATTTTATATAATAACCCGGAAAATCCGACGGTCTCCAAATTTGACGAAATTAGTTTTTTTAGGAATCAATACGTGAGCGTGGCGAAGGAAAACATGTTTTGACAGTTTCAATCAATGTGGATCGACTAGAAAATGGCCATTTTTCGAATGGTCTCCAAATTTGATGAAATTAGTTTTGTTAGGACCGTATCGTCAATACAAAGCTAGAAAATATTTTTCGGGAATTTTTAGAGTCCGTATGTGGCCCTGATAAATTGAAATTTGGGTTCAAATTCAATATATAGATTTATATTTTGACTTTGACGGAAACTGATCGAAACAATCGAATCAGCTTTCCGGACATATCCCATTGTGTTCGTAATGAGGGTAATTAGTTACAGACGATAGTCGGTGGGTTCAATTTAGAGTTTGAATTTAAAGGTTACTTTTTAGGAAAAAATAAAGAATAATAAAAAATAATAGAAAAAGGGGGTCAACCCCTTCTCTCTTCCAAACCCGATATCGGGTTTATATAAAAAAGGGGGGAAACGCGACAACGGAGGGGGTGATTCGACGCCGCAACAGCCATCAGGGCCGCGCCGCCTCCTAGGAGAACCGCCGCCCTCTAGCTCTCCTCCTTCTCCTCCCTCCTTCCTCCTCTGATGCGCAAGCCCCAAAACCTGATCCCCCATCCCCTGAAGCGGCCTCCGACCACACCCCCACGACGCCAACCATCTCAGCCCTCCCCTCCGCATCCTCTGACCGCCAACAGCCGTGTGAGCCCCCCTTCCTCAGAAAATCCAAAAAAAAGTGAGTTTTATATCATTTTTGCTTTATTTTTGTAATTAAAAATAGGATTTATACGTAGATAAAATAAAATAGGATTTTTATAGAAGTAATAATAATAAAGTTATGATTTTTAAATAAACTATGCCTTGAAATTATTTTTTGAAAGGTAAAAACATGATTTTATCGTATGTAAATAATATTTTTAATTATAACATAAAGAGATGATTTTTATAACATAAAGAGACGATTTTTATAACATAAAGATATGATTTTTTTTAACTCGAAAAGCTATGGTTTTTAGTTCATAAAAAGTTGAGGTTTTTATTTATAAAAAGCTTTGATTTTTATTTAGGTAAAGTTATGATTTCTATTTATATAAAAATATAATTTTTATATATGAGTAGCGTAATAAAAATATAATCATTTCTATGAAGTAGCAAATTAAAAATAGAATTTTTATATAATAGAGAATATAAAATTTTGATTTTTATTTATGTAGCGAAATAAAAATCTGATTTTTAGTATATATATAGTGGAATGAAAACGTGATTTTTATAGCGTTGAAATGAAATATTATTTTTATAATATATATAGCAAAGTAAAAAAATATGATTTTTATATAGGAAGTGCCATTATAAAAATTTGATTTTTAAAATAAACATCATATTGAAAATATGATTTTAACTATGAACAACGTGGAAAGGAGTGCGATGGAACGGACTGAAATCGAAACGGTATCCATACCGTTCAGAAGGAAAGGATGACGGAGTGGAACCCAAAGGTAGGAACTTCTCACTTTTATTTTATTTTCTAGTTAAAATATATACTAGGATGCAGACGGTGCTTAGCAGCACCCGACACCCGTCGTCCTCAGACCATGGACGACTTGTTTGTTTGATTGATTGTGTTGTGAAAAATTGATTGTGTGATGTGGAATGGAAAAAATATTTTATAGTTAAAAATATAATTTTTGACGTGTATAGGAATAAAATAAATATTTATAAATAGATCAGACGATTTGTTTATATACACACATTTGACTGATATTGATTGGGACGATAAATTTTACACATCGCCCAACTGCACAAATTTATTATTTGTTGTTTGGAAACCCCACGCGGGTATTGGGATGATATATGACATACACTAATCCCAATAATTAGCTGTATGTCAGTCGATTGATTGACAGACTGTTATAAGCGTTAAATATTTATATTTGATGTTTATGCAGTGTAGAATGCATTTTGGATGATGGTTGACTGTGTTTGATCATTGTTGTGTACATGTATTGTATGAAATCCGATTTTGATATGATGTTTATTTTAAAATGATGAATATTTTAAAATAATGAATATTTTAAAATAACGAATATTTTAAAATAACGAGTATTTTAAAATAATATTCAGTAAAAGATCAAAATCTGATTTTGATGTCCGATTTGGGATGGACACAAATATTTAAATATATAAAGCCATGTTAATTAGATTAACGCCATTTGGACGTGAACGATATTTATATCAATTTTATTCATTTCTATAATGAATATCGAAAAGGAATTGATTTAGAAATCTAATGTTTTGAAAATACTATCGTTTATATATCGATGATATGGAATATTCATTTTTGATTTGAAATTGAATAAAAAGTTGAAATCATTTTGAAAACGAATTTAAAACGATTTATAAAATACGTTTTAAAAAGGAAATCGACAATATATATATTATAGATATAATGATCTGAATAGAACACGAAGCGCCGCGGTAGTTCGCGAATTTCGACCATTGACTTCGAATTGACATTACGGGAGATCCGACCGTTGGATTCTCCTAAAACCGGAACCGTTGGGTTCGTATCGAAAATAGATTTCCAAAAAATGTTAGAGATTTGAAATCTAACGATTGGATTTGGTAATATGTCCAAATCAAATTTGGAAAAGGTCGTTGTAAGTGCAGTTCGATGACCGTTTATGGAAATCGACTGTACGGGCCTTGATAAAATTATTAAAAATATCAATAATTTGTTAAAATCATAATAAATGATTTGGAAAGAATTGGAATGAAAAAATCCATATTTAAAAAGATAAAAATATATTTTTATCGAAATGAACTAGTCATGAACTAGAAAAATAATTTATTTATTTTTAGAAATAAATAAATTCGATTTGAAATGGTTTTTAAAATAACCAGAATTTTTAATATATGAATTGGAAAAGATCGAAATCGAAATTACCTTCGGAATATTTCGATACTGAGTTTCATGATTATACGGATATTGTGGAGGAATTTGGAAGATATATACATCGTTATTCCAATACGATATTTTTTGGTTTTAGAATTTGATATTCAATATAAGCCGATATATTTTCTATTCAGAGTGTTGTATTTAATATCAAATTGGATTTTGGGTTTGTCGTGAATGGTATCTTTAATAATACTATTCTTACACCCAATGGAGTTAAGAAAATTAGAATCTAACAGGAGATTAGTTAAGTTGAATGGTTTCTTGGGTCTTGATCTGATGTTGGTTTCGGCCTTCGGGTTTAATACTTAGGGAATTGTTCTCTTACAAATTTACAGTTAGAGACTGATGTGATTTTGGGTTTGTCGTGGATGGTGTCTTCATTAACACTGTTCTTGAAGCCAGTTGAGAAAAGATTAAATCTTTTTTATTTAGATTTAATGAAGTATAGCAATTAATTAATATTTAATTGGAACGGAATTGAAATTGGTATTTGGGTTTATCGTGAACGGTGTTTTAAATTACACTTGTTCTTTAACCCGATTAACAATGGAATGTGATTTTGGGTTTATCGTGAACCATGTTTTAAAGGACATTGGTTCTTTAACCCAGTTAAAGACAGGAATAAGATTTTGGGTTATCGTAAATGGTATCTTTAATAATACTGTTCTTAGACCCAATGGAGTCAAGAAAATCAGAAAATAACTAGAGATTAATTAAGTTGAATGGTTTCTTGGGTATTGATCTGATGTTGGTTTCGGCCTTCGGGGTTAATACTTAGAGAATTGTTCACTTGCTAATTTTCGGTTAAAGTCTGATGGAATGGAATGTGATTTTGGGTTCCTGGTGAACCGTGTTTTAAATGACATTGGTTCTTTACCCCAGTTAAAGACAGGATATGATTCCCCTAGTTAAACAATCGTTAATATTGGTTTTTGGGAAGATTAAAACCAAGTGGAGTTTTAATGCATCTTTAATTAGACTGAAATGATATCCAAAGGAAGATTAAAGAATAAATTTAAAGAATTTATCTTTGATAAAATTAATGAGAACTTCCCAAAGTATACGAATATTTGAATAAAAGAATATTCATAATTGGAATGAGGCGTATGTTGTGTTTTTATAACACTTGTTTAATATATACGCGAGTTGTTCGGAAAGGCCGGATTTGTACCCATTCTGAATAACTGATTCGACGATAAGTCAATGATGAAGACGGTGGTTGAAGACCAGAGGTCTTCACATCATTTGGATGATTACTGATATCTTAATTGGGTTGTACACCCAAGATGAGGTAATAAGTGGTGATCGTCCAGGCGTACTTGGAGATCGAATCGACGGATATGCGAGGACCTCTCTCCTGTATTGGACATACGGGAGAGGAATAAGGTGCCTCTGGTTTCGTTCAGACCCAAAACGGACTTATAAATGGATTGTGTCTGACATTGGATTTTATTATGTGTTGATTGATTTCTATTAAATATATATATCTGTTTGGCAGCGGAGAATTTATTCTCTTGCTTAACGCCCTTCTCTAAGACGTACGAGCTCAGAGGTTATATATCGATAGATATCAATCGCATGGCATGAATTGCCTGTGTGGCATGCTGAGATGCAGTGATCAAGGCTTTTGTTGAAAAGCAGAGTCTTATGGTTGATGATCAAAGCACGTCCTATGTGGCGTAGCTTTGTGTATGGTGTTAATTCGCGAGCCTCACACCTCGATATGAGCCAAAAACGGGATCGGACCGTTGGGAGAACACGACGCTTCTTTCGAGCTATGGGTGGTGTCAGCGTTTTACAAGCCCTGACATTTATATTATTTTTACCTATGTGGCTGTTAGATTGCAAGGCGCCGTGGTCATATCGGTCTCTTCGGAGCCGATAGATAGGTCCGATAGGACCGAGAAATGTGTGTTCAGGAATTGTCAATCCTCAAACGTAGCGGAGGATTGGCTCAACCGATTCCAAGGGCTGCATAGGGTGTGTAGTCCTGAAACATTTGCTAGAGTGTATCGAAGCAGTGAGAAGCTATCCCTGGCCTCGACTCATGACGGAAATCCAATTTCCAATATGTGACATTTCGGTTTTGATTGTAGATCTTAGTATTGGCGACATGATAAATGGTACCCATGCCGCCTATGATTGATACATTTATATTTGAAGTTGTTCTGACACTATACACTTATAATAGTATCAAATGATTTGTTTTAAACATACCAAGCATGTTTGGCTATTAGAAGGGAAAACCCTCTCCTCCAGCTTGCGTTGCATTGTGTGATGGGACCTGGGTCTTATAATAGCTTCATTTTTCAAAAAGCATTGCGCTGTTTGTCCTATGCACTAGTATTCTTGGGAAGAAACTCGTTCCGTGTTATACGGCGTGGTCCCTTGAATTACTCTCTTTTAAAGTAAATTTTAAATAACTGTTTTAGTTCTCACACCAATCACATGACTGACCTGGAGTTTATTATTTTAACCTAAACTCTGGGTGCCCCTATTTCTACACGGGCAGCTAGTAGTTTTGGTTTTGTAGATTCATATTCATAGAATCCTAGTTTATAGCTGGAATGATATCCGGAAAGCTCTGTATCCGTTTATCTCTTTCAGTTGTGTTTTGTATTATTTTCCACTGCATTAATGTATTGTAATATCTGATATTTTTCTGATGTGTAATATTTATTCATACTCTGTATATTCTTGTATTCTGATGGAATTGTTTTAATAAGCAATGAAATGTTCTTCTGTTTGTGTTCTGATTCGTCTAGTTCTCAAAACAATTCGTTCTTTCCTTTACGGGGAAGTTTGGGTCATCTCATTTTGGTATCAGAGCTCTGGTTTACAAAGCTCGAGAACAAGACACATTAGATCAAAATGAAAGAATTCATTAGAGATTGGATTAGTAATATCCAATGAGAATGACTCGTTAGAGATGGGATCAGTAGTATCCTAGAACGAGTGTGAAGAGTATATTTTTAAAATGAAAACAAGCTTTGCTTTGAAAATTTAAATCGTATCATATGTATTTGAATATTTATTTTAAATTGATATGGACAATCAAATATATAAAGATTTTGGATATACGCCTTGCAAACATATATTCGAAGTTTTAATATACAGGATAGATATAGAATCACTCTCTAGTCGCCCGAAGAAGATACTGATGGTTGAGATCTCATCACCAGTGTTTGTGTTCGAATTTTGAAAGTGGGATGTCTATATATTTCCATTAGACTGGTGTGAGAACCAAAAATAGATAGAATACGTTATTGTGAATTGGCATCAAAAACATGATTTTCTGTATATGTATCAAAATTATGAATTTGAAACGTTAGTTTAATAATTGATTGATGATTGTGTTGTGTGTTTATTTATTTAAATCAACATGTGAGATAAAGGTAAATTTAGACTAAACTATATTAAATATTGAAATGTATTGAAAATTTATCGCATTTGCATACATATATATTGAACAGGTTATAACAAGGAGGCTAGAGAAGAAGAATAAAATTGTATGCCCGACAAATAGGTACACGTTTACTAATTTCTTCAGTTTGGATGATTTTATGAGACGATTGGCTGTTACTTTTTCTTTTCGAGATGAGAGGGCCTGTGTGGCGATTTGGGGATTTTCCCGGTGCTCCCGTACGAAGGAGGTTATGGCGAAATTTTTCAAAAATTTAGAGTGTTAGCCAAATTTTTGAAGAATTGGAAAATCCTTAGAAACCAAAAAGTTGAAGAATGAATGCCAAACTGAAAGTTGAGTTAATTAGTAAAACAAATTTCAGCTCCGTTCCTTTTCGGGGACGAAAAGATTTTAAGTGGGGGAGATTGTAACAACTCGGAAAATCCGAACCAATTTAAAAATTTTATTTTGGTAATTTTAATGAATTTTGAATATTTAAAATGAATTATTTTAAATAATGATGGCGAGAAATTTATATTGAATAGAACTAGAATGTATAAATTTATTTGAATCGGCGTTAAACATAAATATTAATTTTTAATTATAAAAGGAATTGAAAATGGCGCAGTAGTTTGAAATTTTGAATTGAGATTTCAAATGAAGGTACTCGATTCAAAATAAACCGGATTTTAGCGAAACCAAAAAATATTAGGATCTATTTGAAAATATCTTTCCAACAAATCCGAAAAATCAAAATTTCATAGCGGGAATAAAAAGTTATGCCCAGTTGAAAATTAGAATAGTCGCTATGGAATTTTGGCCCTTAAAAATGGAAATTTTGCAAATGACCTCCGTTTTCGACGAAACCACTTTTGTTGGATCCGGGATGTCAAGTTATTGGTAGATTCCAAAACTCATAATTTTTGGAATCAATACGTGAGCGTAGCGAAGGAAAACGTGTTTTGACAGTTTAAGTCAATTTGGATCGACCAGAAAATGGCTATTTTTCGAACGGTCTCCAAATTTGAAGAAATTAGTTTTGTTAGGACCGTATCGTCAATACGAAGCTAGAAAATATTTTTCGGGAATTTTTAGAGTCAATATGTGGCCCCGATAAATTAAAATGTGCGTTCAAATTCGATGTATAGAATTATATTTTGATTTTGACGGAAACTGTTCGAAACAGTTGAATCAGCTTTCCGGACATATCCCATTGTGTTCGGAATGGGGGTAATTAGTTATGGACGACAGTCGGTTGGTTCAATTTAGAGTTCGAATTTAAAGGTTACTTTTTAGGAAAAAAATAAATAATAAAAATATATTAGAAAAAGGGGGTCAACCCCCCTTTCTCTCTTCCAAACCCGATATTGGGTTTATATAAAAAAATAGGGGGAAACGCAACAACGGAGGGGGGGATTCGACGTCGCTGCGGCCACCAGGGTCGCGCCACCTCCTAGGAGGACCGCCGCCCTCCAGCTCTCCTCCTTCCTCCTCTGATGCGCAAGCCCCAAAACCCGATTCCCCATCCCCTAAATCCGCCTTCGACCACACCGCCACCGCGCTGACCATCTCAGCCCTCTCCTCCGCCTCCTCCGACCGCCAACAGCCACGTGGGCCCCCTCTTCCTCAAAAAATCCGAAAAAAGAAAGTTTTATGTTATTTTTGTAATTAAAAATAGGATTTATATGTAGATAAAATAAAATAGGATTTTTATAGATGGAATAATAATAAAGTTATGATTTTTAACTAGAGTATGCTTTGAAATTATTTTTCGAAAGGTAAAAACATGATTTTATTGTATGTAAATAATATTTTTAATTATAACATAAAGAGATAATTTTTATAACATAAAGAGATTATTTTTATAACATAAAGATATGATTTATTTTAAACTCGAAAAGCTATGGTTTTTAGTTCATAAAAAGTTGAGGTTTTTATTTATAAAAAGCTTTGATTTTTATTTAGGTAAAGTTATGATTTCTATTTATATAAAAATATAATTTTTATATATAAGTAGCGTAATAAAAATATAATCTTTTCTATGAAGTAGTGGATTAAAAATAGAATTTTTATATAATAGAGAATATAAAAATTTGATCTTTATTTATGTAGCGAAATAAAAATCTGATTTTTAGTATATATATAGTGGAATGATAACGTGATTTCTATAGCGTTGAAATGAAAATATAATTTTTATAATATATATAGCGAAGTAAAAAAAATGATTTTTATATAGGAAGTTCCATTATAAAAATGTGATTTTTCAAATAAACATCATATTGAAAATATGATACTATGAACAACGTGAAAAGGAGTGCGATGGAATGGACTTAAATCGAAACGGTATCCATACCGTTCAGAAGGAAAGGATGACAGAGTGGAACCCAAAGGTGAGAACTTCTCACTTTTATTTTATTTTCTAGTTAAAATATATATTAGGATGCAGATGGTGCTTAGCAGCACCCGACAACCGTCGTCCACAGACCATGGATGACTTGTTTGTTTGATTGATTGTGTTGTGAAAATTTGATTGTGTGACGTGGAATGGAAATAAATATTTTATAGTTAAAAATATAATTTTTGACGTGTATAGGAATAAAATAAATATTTATAAACAAATTGGACGATTTGTTTATGTACACACATTTGACTGATATTGATTGGGACGATAAATTTTACACATCGCCCAACTGCACAAATTTATTATTTGTTGTTTTGAAACCCCACACGGGTATTGGGATGATATATGACATACACTAATCCCAATAATTAGCTATATGTCGATCGATTGATTGACAGGATGTTATAAGCGTTAAATATTCACATTTGATGCTTATGTTGTGTAGAATGCACTTTGGATGACGGTTGACTGTGTTTGATCATTGTTGTGTGCACGTATTGTATGAAATCCATATAAATCACATTATATGGTAATTGATTGTGTATGATTCCTGTTCAGAAAGAATGAATATTTTAAAATAATGAATATTTTAAAATGATGAATATTTTAAAATAATATTCAGTAAAAGATCAAAATCTGATTTTGATGTCCGATTTGGGATGGACACAAATATTTAAATATATAAAGCCGTGTTGATTTGATTAACGCCATTTAGATGTGAACGATATTTATATCGATTTTATTCATCTCTATAATGAATATCGAAAAGGAATTGATTTCGAAATCTAATGTTTTGAAAATACTATAATTTATATATCAATGATATGGAATATTCAATTTTGATTTCAAATTGAATATGAAGTTGAAATCGTTTTGAAAACGAATTTAAAACGATTTACAAAATACGTTTTAAAAAGGAAATCGATGAAATATATAAAATATATTATATATATATATATATAATGGCCTGAATAGAACGCGCTGCACCATGGCAATTCGCGAATTTCGACTATTGACTTCGAATTGATATTACGGGAGATCCGACCGATGGATTCTCCTAAAACTGGAACCATTGGGTTCGTATCAAAAATAGCTTTCCAACGAATATTAGACATTTGAAATCTAACGGTTGGATTTGGAATTATGTCCAAATCAAATTTGGAAAAGGTTGTTGTAAGTGCAGTTCGATGACCGTTTATGGAAATCGACTGTACAGGCCTTGATAAAATTATTAAAAATACCAATAATTTGTGTAAAATCATAATAAATGATTTGGAAAGAATTGGGATGAAAAATTCCATATTTAAAAAGATAAAAATATATTTTTATCGAAATGAACTAGTTATGAACTAGAAAAATAATTTATTTATTTTTAGAAATAAATAAATTGGATTTGAAATGGTTTTAAAAATAACCAGAATTTTTAATATATGAATTGGAATGGATCGGAATCGAAATTACCTTCAGTATATTTCGATATTGGGCTTCGTGATTATACGGATATTGTGGAGGAATTTGGAAGATATATATATCGTTATTCCAATACGATATTTGTTGGTTTCAGAATTTGATATTGAATACAAGCCGATATATTTCTATTCAGAGCCTTGTATTTAATATCAAATTGGATTTTGGGTTTGTCGTGAATGGTATCTTTAATAATACTGTTCTTAAACCTAATGGAGTTAAGAAAATTAGAATCTGACTGGAGATTAGTTAAGTTGAATGGTTTCCTGGGTCTTGATCTGATATTGGTTTCGGCCTTCGGGGTTAATACTTAGGGAATTGTTCTCTTACTAATTTATGGTTAGAGACTGATGTGATTTTGGGTTTGTCGTGGATGGTGTCTTCATTAACACTGTTCTTGAACCCAGTTGAGAAAAGAATAAACCTTTTTTATTTAGATTTAATGAAGTATACCAATTAATTAATATTTAATTGGAATGGAATTGAAATTGGTCTTTGGGTTTATCGTGAACGGTGTTTTAAATAACACTTGTTCTTAACCCGATTAACAATGGAATGTGATTTTGGGTTCATCGTGAACCGTGTTTTAAGGGACATTGGTTCTTTAACCCAGTTAAAGACAGGAATAAGGTTTTGAGTTATCGTGAATGGTATCTTTAATAACAATGTACTTAGACCCAATGGAGTTAAGAAAATCAGAAACTAACTGAATACTAATTAAGTTTAATGGTTTCCTGGGTATTGATCTGATGTTGGTTTCGGCCTTCGGGGTTAATACTTAGAGTATGGTTAAAGGCTGATGGAATGGAATGTGATTTTGGGTTTCTCGTGAACCGTGTTTTAAATGACATTGGTTCTTTAACCCAGTTAAAGACAGGAAATGATTTCTGTAACGACCCAGAAAATCTGAACCAATTTAAAAATTTTAAATTGGCTAAAATAATGGATTTTAAATATTTAAAATAAATATTTTAAATAAAGGCGATGAAAATTGAGTTTGAATCGACAATTCAAAACGAATATAATTAATTATAATTATAAACAAGGCCTGAAATGGCGTAGCAGTTTCAAAAATTGAATTCAAACTTTGTCGGACTGTACCGGGTGCAAAACAATCCGGATTTTAGTGAAACCAAAAATAATGGAATCTAATTGATAATATGTTTCCAACGAATCCGACCAATCGAAATTTGATAGCGGGAATCAAAAGATATGTCCAGTTGAAAATACTGAATAGTCGCTATGGAATTCAGGCCCTTAAAAATGGACATTTTGCAAACGACCTCGGATTTCGACGAAACCACTTTTGTTGGGTCCGTGATGTCAAATTATTGCTAGGTTTCAAATTTCATAATTTTTCGAATCAATATGTGAGCGTGGCAAAGGAAAACGCGTTTGACCGGTTTCAGTTGATTTTAATCGACTGGAAATTGACCATTTTTCAAACGGTCTCAGAATTCGACGAAACTAGTTTTGTTAGGACCGTATCGTCAATACGAAGCTAGAAAATATTTTTCTGGAATTTTTCTAGTTAGTACGTGACCCCGGTAATTTGAAATGTGCGTTTAAAATTCAATATAGTGATTTAAATGAAAATTCAAAAGGAAACTGATTGTAACGATCAAATCAGCTTGCGATACATATCCCATTGTGTTCGGAATGGGGGTAAAACGCTATGGACGACAGGCGGTGGGCCTCGTTTCGAGGTCGTATGTAAAAGTCAACCTTTTTGCAAAATTAAATAATTAAATAATAAAAAAATATTATACAATTCCCTCCTATACCTTGCCCCCCCCCCCCCTGTAATTCATTACCGAAGTTCATTAATCAGAAGAAGAATAAAAAAAAGAAAAAAAAAAGAAGACGGACGGAGCAGCAGCGACGCCACCGCCCTATCGACCGCCCCCCCTCAGGCGAACGCCGCCGACGAAGCTATCGCCGCCCCCCTCCCCAGAGCGCACGAGCGCGACGAAGACGAGCCCCCCCCCCCCTTCTTCGAATTCAAACCACCACCGAAGACCACCCACCTCCAGCAACTCTTGCCGCCTGTCCCTCCTCCAACCACGACGCCTCCCCGACGCCGCCAAGAGCAGCAGCAGCCCCCCCCCCTCGCCGATCAATGTAAGTCGTTTTAGGTTATTTTATTTTTAATTTTATTCTGTAAAACTGTTTTTTTCAAAAGTATTTAAAAACTGATTTTATAAAACATTTAAAAACTGATTTGTTTAATAATGTAATACTGATTTGTAGAAAAGGAAAAAAACTGATTTTTATGTTTTTAAAAACTGAATTTTATAAAATATTTAAAAACTGATTTTATAAAGTATTTAAAAACTGATTTTATAAAACATTTAAAAACTGATTTGTTTAATAATGTAATACTGATTTGTAGAAAAGGAAAAAAAACTGATTTTTAAAAAGTATTTAAAAACTGATTTTATAAAGTATTTAAAAACTGATTTTATAAAGTATTTAAAAACTGATTTTATAAAACATTTAAAAACTGAATTTTAAAAAGAGTTTAAAACTGATTTGATTTTAAAACTTTAAATAGAAAAAGGTTTAATCTTTTTAAAGTAAAAGATTTGGACTTTCTATAGAAAAAGGTTTAAACTTTAAAAAGAAAAAGATTTGATCTTTAAAATAGAAAAGACGGAATTTTTATTAAGTAAAAGAAGTAAGATATGATTTTTATATTTTTAAAGCAATAAAAATATAATTTTTACGTCATAGGAATATTAAAAATATAATCTTTATATTAAAAATATAATCTTTATATATTAAATAGCGAAGTCAAAATTCGATTTTTATATATTGAATAACATAGTAAAAATTCGATTTTTACATATGTAGAGAATACAGGCAACGAAGCGACAAAAGGCGAGAAAGGCGAAGATTTCTCTAAGTGAAGTGTCGTGAAGTTGGATAGCTATTGGTGAGATTTCTGATTTAAAAATTATATATATGTGTGAAATGAAAGTGAATTGCTATATAATATATATATATATATATAGATATATATATATATATATATACGCCCCTCGTCCACAAACCATGGACGATATTTATTGGTTGAAATTGTTGTGAAAATTGATTGATAGCGAATGGTTGTTTGGGATTGTTTGTGATGGATATTGGTTGATTGTGATTGAAAAATACCCATTTGTGGTTGTGGAATATTTGGTTGAAACCACATAGGATTAGTTTGTGGAAATGAAATAAATATATACATGCCGCCTGCGTGCGAACTAGATGCATGATCCCCATTGTCAAAAACCGCGAGGTTTTAAGGTAGAGCGAGGAGCCGTACTAGGGACGGTCCCGGTTTAACTACCCTGCCGTTATGCTGCCGAAATTTTGAATAATATTCGTGTGTTTGAATTATTTTCATATGCTTAAACTATATTTATTCATTGAATAGAAAACATTCATGTGTTGAATTGATATTCATTCGTTGATTAGAAATTCATGTGTTGAATGGTATTCATATTTTGAAATAAATTGTTTGATAATAAAAATCACCTTTTATCGACTATATGAACTGTGTAAAGTAATCTCGTTTTAAAAGAAATTGTTGTATGATAAAAATCCCATTTTTATCACCAACTTGAACTATATAGAAAAATAGTGCTTTGAAATGAATTGTTTTACAATAAAAATCACATTTTTATTGTATGCATAAATCGTTGAAATGTGAAGTGTTAAAAATAGCCACTTGTTCAAAATAAACGTATATGAGTTGAAATATTCATTAATTAGCTAATGAAATGATTTGCACCTATTTATGTAACATTAGAATGAATGGTGTTTTTAAACCAAATGGAAATCAAATATGAAGTTGAATAGGAAATGATAAATGATAAGAACTGTATATATATGTACATGCATATTCATTGAACAGGTTATAGCAAAGGGGCTAGAGAAGAGGAATAAAATTTTGTGCCCGACAAATAGGTACACATTTACTGCTTTGTTTGGGTGATGATTTTATGAGCCTGTTGGCTAGCCGCTTGGCTTTTTCTTTTTGAGATTAGAAGGACCGGGAACGCTATTTGCGATTTCCCGATGCTCCCGGTGCAGGGGAGGTTATGGCGAAATTTTCCAAAATTTTAAGGAGTTAGAAAAAATTTTGAACTGAAAATGATATTGAAATCATTGAACGAACTATATTTATATAAATATAAATAAAATTAGAACGAAACGAAGCCGTGCAGTTCGTATTTTGAAACCGTGATTTCAAACGACTAGTGCGGGAAATCCAACCATTGGATTTTCCCGAAATCTCAACCGTCGGGTTCGCCTTGGAAATATCTTTCCAACGGCACCAACCTTGTAAAAATCCAACGGTTGGATTGTCTGGAATGTTTAATTCAAATCTGAAGAAAAACAGCGCCAGAAGCGATTATATTTATATATATATAAATATAATTATATATTCAATCGAATAACGACGCTGCAGTTCGTATTTTTAAATCGAAAATTTAAACGATTGTACCGGGAGATCCGACCGTCGGATTTTCCCGAAACTGGAACTGTTGGATTCGTTTTGAAAAGACCTTTCTAATGATGTAAATTTTGTGAAGATCCAATGGTTAGATTTTCAGATATGTGTAAATCAAATCTGAATAAAAACAGCGCCACGGCCGCTTTATGGCCCGAAGCGTCGTTTTGAATAAATGGGCTATTTTAAAATAAATAAAAATAGCGATAAATCGTTATAAAATATTATAAACGATATGGAAGGGAAATAAACTGAATTTGCTCGATTTGTGTGGCTTTTGATGGTTGAATGTATTTGGTGTGAAAATTACATTAAAGAACAAAATTGGTGTTGTCAAATAATTTAACCATTGAAATAAATCGATTTGAAATTCTAAATATACGTGAATTATTTGAAAAGGCCGAGTTAATTCTCATTTCGAATAATCGACCGACGATTGAAATTCGAAGATGAAGACGATGGTCGAAGACCGGAGATCTTCACCTCGTTTGGATGGTAACCGAGGTCCTGATTGGGAGGCATCCCGAAATATGGATAATGAGTGGTGATCGTTCAGACGTACGTGGTGATCGATGGGTTTGCGAGGTATTTAGTGCCTCCGGTTTCGTTCAGACCCAGAACGGACTTGTAAATGGACTGTGTGTCTGACATTGGAGTTTATTCTGTGTTGATTGATTTCTGTTAAATATACATCTGATTGGCGGCGGGGAATTTATTCTTTTGTTTTACGCCCTTCTCTGAGACGCACGAGCTCAGAGGTTGTATATCGATGGACATCAGTCGCATGGCATGAATTGCATGCGTGGCGTGCTAAGATGCAGTGATCAGGGCTTCTGTTGAAAAGCAAAGTCTTGTGGTGATGATCAAAGCACCGCCTGTGTGGCGTAGCTTTGTGTATAACGTGAATTCGCGAGCCTCACATCCCGGTATGAACCTAAAATGGGAGAAGGACCTCAGGGAGGGCATGCGTTTCTTTCTAGCTAGGGTGGTGTCAGTGACCTACCAGCCCTGACATTTATATACTTTTCACCTATGTGGTTGTTGCTGTTGCGAGGCGCCTCAGTTTGATCGGACGATCCGGGTCCGATGGAGTCATTTGTTGGCTCGTTGACGCACCAAAGGGCGGGGAAACGTATTGTTCAGGCATTTTAATCCACATCGGTGGACCGGCCCTGACGATCCAAAGGCTTGACTGAGTACTTGCCTGGGACACGGGCTAGAGCGTCTCGAATTCGGTAAGGACTATCCTTTGCCTTGGTTCATGACGGAAATCCAATTTCCAAATACGACATCGTGCGGTTTTGATTGTATATATATATATATGGCGACATGGTATATGGTACCCATGCCGTCTATGATTGATAGTTATGATTTGAAATTGTTTTCAAAACATATAAACACTAGCAATAATATCAATTGCCTTGTTTTATTCGTATCAATCATATTTTGGCCATTATAAGGTAAAACTCTATCCTCCGGTTTGCGTTGCATTGTGTGATGAGAACTGAGTCTTATAATGGCTTCATTTTTATAAAAAGCATAGCGATGTTTAAAAGAAAGATTTGTTTTAAAGCACTGACAATCCAATGGAGTAAACCCGTTCCACGAAAGTGGCGTGGTCCTGTGATTAGCCAAATTATATGTATGGGTTGAGTAGATTTCTCATACCAGTCCCATGACTGACTCGTAGTTTGTTTCACTCTCAAACTCGGGTGCCCCTTTTTCCACACGGGCAGCCTTGTATTCAGGTTTAGCTAGTTCTTTTTCTGGATAGCTGGAGCTGAAGATGGATTCTATCATTTATTTCTTTTTATGCTGTTCAGCTCCTATTGTACATATTTTGTTTATTTCCGCTGTAGACATTTATGTATAGCTGAACTGTATTTGTACTAAGTAAGATCCTGTATACTGTGTAACTCTGATGATTACTTTTATCCAGTATATTTTGTTGTTCATTCTGGTGTATTTATTTAATTCTGTTCTGCTATTATATGTTTCTGTGTTATATTACAAAGATAACCTTGTTTCCGTGAGAACGGGAATTCGGGTCGTCTCATCGTGGTATCAGAGCTTTGGTTAAGCTTAGTTCTGGAATATAACATTTGAACGAACTCGTCAGAAATAGAACCAGTAGTGTTCTAGGACGGGTAACTCTATACAGATAGGATCAGCAATATCCTAGTATGAGTAAAGCAGAATGAAATTACACCTCGATAGACACATTTACATTGAAGTATGTGTTCCTATATTTTAAACTATTTTTTCTGTGACCTGACACTTGATCTGCTAATTGCAGAAGTACTGGAAAAATGAGTGCCAGAAACAGAAGGAATACAGAACCTGATCTAGAGGCTCTATTAAAGAAATATCGAAATCTGGGTGGAGCACAATTCTCGGGCAATGAATCTATTATTCAAACCCAAGCTTGGGTGAGCTCTGCAGAAAGAATTTTTGAGCATATCCAGTTGAGAGATGACTAGAAACGGTTAGTAGCATCTTGGGCGCTCAAAGAAGAAGCTTTAATCTGGTGGGAATCAATCATCAGAAATAATCCAGAAGGTGATATCACCTGGGACAGATTCAAAGTGATTTTCCTACAAAGATTTACTCCTCCCGAAGCAACCGAGAGATTATGTGATGAATTTTCTTATCTAATACAAGGTGATATGACTATCCCAGAATATCATAAGAAATTCAACGAACTTTCTCACTATGCTCCCCATCTGATTCAAAATACGAAGAGAAAGAATCTGAGATTTATTCATGGACTTCAAAGGAAATACCAGAATAAAGTATTGGGGCATGTGAAGCTTCCTTTTCCAAAAATGATTTACATGGCTTATCAGTATGAAGACCTCCATAAGAAAGGAATGTTGCGCGACGAAGAAGAGATATATCCTTTGAAGTTGGCGACTATGTATATTTGAAAGTATCGCCGATGAGAGGAGTTATCCGGTTCGGTAAAACTGGAAAGTTGGCACCCAAATTCATTGGTCCGTTTCCTATTCTGGAACAGATTGGGACTCTCGCATATAAAGTTAAATTACCAGACTGGTTGCCTGGAGTTCATGATGTATTTCATATATCTCAACTTCGAAAGCACGTTCATGATCCAGACTTGATCGTGGAAGAAGCAGCTCAGCAGGATATTGAAATAACCCCAGAATTAGCTGTGAGACGAGAGCCGCTAAAGATTATTGGCAAAGAAACCAAAGAGCTGAGGAACAAGAAGGTTCACTTAGTCAAAGTGCAATGGAGTGGAGATCCGCGAGATTGTACTTGGGAAACTGAGGAGAGCATTCAGAAAGCTTATCCTAGATGCCGAGTAGATATCTCTGATTGACTCTGGTGCAAGGTACGTTCACCCTGCTTTGCATTACCATTTAATTCTCTAATCTGTTGTAATTTTCTTCTCATGGATGTGCACTTTTAAATTCTATAGGCTGAATGATTTTTAAAAGGAGTAAAAAAAAAAAGAGATTAGTATATTTTAGAAAGGTTAAAAACAATTGGATTGGTTGTTGTGTTGTGTGATTGTAGATTTATCAAACCACTTTCGACTTTATTCCTTTTCGGGGACGAAAAGTTTTAAGTGGGGGAGATTGTAACAACCCAGAAAATCTGAACCAATTTAAAAATTTTAAATTGGCTAAAATAATGGATTTTAAATATTTAAAATAAATATTTTAAATAAAGGCGATGAAAATTGAGTTTGAATCGACAATTGAAAACGAATATAATTAATTATAATTATAAACAAGGCCTGAAATGGCGTAGCAGTTTCAAAAATTGAATTCAAACTTTGTTGGACTGTACCGGGTGCAAAACAATCCGGATTTTAGTGAAACCAAAAATATTGGAATCTAATTGATAATATGTTTCCAACGAATCCGACCAATCGAAATTTGATAGCGGGAATCAAAAGATATGTCCAGTTGAAAATACTGAATAGTCGCTATTGAATTCAGGCCCTTAAAAATGGACATTTTGCAAACGACCTCGGATTTCGACGAAACCACTTTTGTTGGGTCCGTGATGTCAAATTATTGCTAGGTTTCAAATTTCATAATTTTTCGAATCAATATGTGAGCGTGGCAAAGGAAAACGCGTTTGACCGGTTTCAGTTGATTTTAATCGACTGGAAATTGACCATTTTTCAAACGGTCTCAGAATTCGACGAAACTAGTTTTGTTAGGACCGTATCGTCAATACGAAGCTAGAAAATATTTTTCTGGAATTTTTCTAGTTAGTACGTGACCCCGGTAATTTGAAATGTGCGTTTAAAATTCAATATAGTGATTTAAATGAAAATTCAAAAGGAAACTGATTGTAACGATCAAATCAGCTTGCGATACATATCCCATTGTGTTCGGAATGGGGGTAAAACGCTATGGACGACAGGCGGTGGGCCTCGTTTCGAGGTCGTATGTAAAAGTCAACCTTTTTGCAAAATTAAATAATTAAATAATAAAATAATATTATATAATTCCCTCCTATACCTTGCCCCCCCCCTCCTGTAATTCATTACCGAAGTTCATTAATCAGAAGAAGAATAAAAAAAAAGAAAAAAAAAAAAGACGGACGGAGCAGCAGCGACGCCACCGCCCTATCGACCCCCCCCCCCTCAGGCGAACGCCGCCGACGAAGTTATCGCCGCCCCCCTCCCCAGAGCGCACGAGCGCGACGAAGACGAGCCCCCCCCCCTTCTTCGAATTCAAACCACCACTGAAGACCACCCACCTCCAGCACCTCTTGCCGCCTGTCCCTCCTCCAACCACAACGCCTCCCCGACGCCGCCAAGAGCAGCAGCAGCCCCCCCCCCCCCCTCGCCGATCAATGTAAGTCGTTTTAGGTTATTTTATTTTTAATTTTATTCTGTAAAACTGGTTTTTTCAAAAGTATTTAAAAACTGATTTTATAAAACATTTAAAAACTGATTTGTTTAATAATGTAATACTGATTTGTAGAAAAGGAAAAAAAACTGATTTTTATGTTTTTAAAAACTGAATTTTATAAAATATTTAAAAACTGATTTTATAAAGTATTTAAAAACTGATTTTATAAAACATTTAAAAACTGATTTGTTTAATAATGTAATACTGATTTGTAGAAAAGGAAAAAAAACTGATTTTTAAAAAGTATTTAAAAACTGATTTTATAAAGTATTTAAAAACTAATTTTATAAAGTATTTAAAAACTGATTTTATAAAACATTTAAAAACTGAATTTTAAAAAGAGTTTAAAACTGATTTGATTTTAAAACTTTAAATAGAAAAAGGTTTAATCTTTTTAAAGTAAAAGATTTGGACTTTCTATAGAAAAAGGTTTAAACTTTAAAAAGAAAAAGATTTGATCTTTAAAATAGAAAAGACGGAATTTTTATTAAGTAAAAGAAGTAAGATATGATTTTTATATTTTTAAAGCAATAAAAATATAATTTTTACATCATAGGAATATTAAAAATATAATCTTTATATTAAAAATATAATCTTTATATATTAAATAGCGAAGTCAAAATTCGATTTTTATATATTGAATAACATAGTAAAAATTCGATTTTTACATATGTAGAGAATACAGGCAACGAAGCGACAAAAGGCGAGAAAGGCGAAGATTTCTCTAAGTGAAGTGTCGTGAAGTTGGATAGCTATTGGTGAGATTTCTGATTTAAAAATTATATATATGTGTGAAATGAAAGTGAATTGCTATATAATATATATATATATATATATATACGCCCCTCGTCCACAAACCATGGACGATATTTATTGGTTGAAATTGTTGTGAAAATTGATTGATAGCGAATGGTTGTTTGGGATTGTTTGTGATGGATATTGGTTGATTGTGATTGAAAAATACCCATTTGTGGTTGTGGAATATTTGGTTGAAACCACATAGGATTAGTTTGTGGAAATGAAATAAATATATACATGCCGCCTGCGTGCGAACTAGATGCATGATCCTCATTGTCAAAAACCGCGAGGTTTTAAGGTAGAGCGAGGAGCCGTACTAGGGACGGTCCCGGTTTAACTACCCTGCCGTTATGCTGCCGAAATTTTGAATAATATTCGTGTGTTTGAATTATTTTCATATGCTTAAACTATATTTATTCATTGAATAGAAAACATTCATGTGTTGAATTGATATTCATTCATTGATTAGAAATTCATGTGTTGAATGGTATTCATATTTTGAAATAAATTGTTTGATAATAAAAATCACCTTTTATCGACTATATGAACTGTGTAAAGTAATCTCGTTTTAAAAGAAATTGTTGTATGATAAAAATCCCATTTTTATCACCAACTTGAACTATATAGAAAAATAGTGCTTTGAAATGAATTGTTTTACAATAAAAATCACATTTTTATTGTATGCATAAATCGTTGAAATGTGAAGTGTTAAAAATAGCCACTTGTTCAAAATAAACGTATATGAGTTGAAATATTCATTAATTAGCTAATGAAATGATTTGCACCTATTTATGTAACATTAGAATGAATGGTGTTTTTAAACCAAATGGAAATCAAATATGAAGTTGAATAGGAAATGATAAATGATAAGAACTGTATATATATGTATATGCATATTCATTGAACAGGTTATAGCAAAGGGGCTAGAGAAGAGGAATAAAATTTTGTGCCCGACAAATATGTACACATTTACTGCTTTGTTTGGGTGATGATTTTATGAGCCGCTTGGCTTTTTCTTTTTCTTTTTGAGATTAGAAGGACCGGGAACGCTATTTGCGATTTCCCGATGCTCCCGGTGGAGGGGAGGTTATGGCGAAATTTTCCAAAATTTTAAGGTGTTAGAAAAAAATTTGAAGTGAAAACGATATTGAAATCATTGAACGAACTATATTTATATAAATATATAAATATAAATAAAATTAGAACGAAACGAAGTCGTGCAGGTCGTATTTTGAAACCGTGATTTCAAACGACTAGTGCGGGAAATCCAACCATTGGATTTTCCCGAAATCTCAACCGTCGGGTTCGCCTTGGAAATATCTTTCCAACGGCACCAACCTTGTAAAAATCCAACGGTTGGATTGTCTGGAATGTTTAATTCAAATCTGAAGAAAAATAGCGCCAGAAGCGATTATATTTATATATATATAAATATAATTATATATTCAATCGAATAACGACGCTGCAGTTCGTATTTTGAAATCGAAAATTTAAACGATTGTACCGGGAGATCCGACCGTCGGATTTTCCCGAAACTGGAACCGTTGGATTCGTTTTGAAAAGACCTTTCTAATGATGTAAATTTTGTGAAGATCCAACGGTTAGATTTTCAGATATGTGTAAATCAAATCTGAAGAAAAACAGCGCCACGGCCGCTTTATGGCCCGAAGCGTCGTTTTGAATAAATGGGCTATTTTAAAATAAATAAAAATAGCGATAAATCGTTATAAAATATTATAAACGATATGGAAGGGAAATAAACTGAATTTGCTCGATTTGTGTGGCTTTTGATGGTTGAATGTATTTGGTGTGAAAATTACATTAAAGAACAAAATTGGTGTTGTCGAATAATTTAACCATTGAAATAAATCGATTTGAAATTCTAAATATACGTGAATTATTTGAAAAGGCCGAGTTAATTCTCATTTCGAATAATCGACCGACGATTGAAATTCGAAGATGAAGACGATGGTCGAAGACCGGAGATCTTCACCTCGTTTGGATGGTAACCGAGGTCCTGATTGGGAGGCATCCCGAAATATGGATAATGAGTGGTGATCGTTCAGACGTACGTGGTGATCGATGGGTTTGCGAGGTATTTAGTGCCTTCGGTTTCGTTCAAACCCAGAACGGACTTGTAAATGGACCGTGTGTCTGACATTGGAGTTTATTCTGTGTTGATTGATTTCTGTTAAATATACATCTGATTGGCGGTGGGGAATTTATTCTTTTGCTTAACGCCCTTCTCTGAGACGCACGAGCTCAGAGGTTGTATATCGATGGACATCAGTCGCATGGCATGAATTGCCTGCGTGGCATGCTAAGATGCAGTGATCAGGGCTTCTGTTGAAAAGCAAAGTCTTGTGGTGATGATCAAAGCACCGCCTGTGTGGCGTAGCTTTGTGTATAACGTGAATTCGCGAGCCTCACATCCCGGTATGAACCTAAAACGGGAGAAGGACCTCAGGGAGGGCATGCGTTTCTTTCTAGCTAGGGTGGTGTCAGTGACCTACCAGCCCTGACATTTATATACTTTTCACCTATGTGGTTGTTGCTGTTGCGAGGCGCCTCGGTTTGATCGGACGATCCGGGTCCGATGGAGTCATTCGTTGGCTCGTTGACGCCCCAAAGGGCGGGGAAACGTATTGTTCAAGCATTTTAATCCACATCGGTGGACCGGCCCTGACGATCCAAAGGCTTGACTGAGTACTTGCCTGGGACACGGGCTAGAGCGTCTCGAATTCGGTAAGGACTATCCTTTGCCTTGGTTCATGACGGAAATCCAATTTCCAAATACGACATCGTGCGGTTTTGATTGTATATATATATGGCGACATGGTATATGGTACCCATGCCGTCTATGATTGATAGTTATGATTTGAAATTGTTTTCAAAACATATAAACACTAGCAATAATATCAATTGCCTTGTTTTATTCGTATCAATCATATTTTGGCCATTATAAGGTAAAACTCTATCCTCCGGTTTGCGTTGCATTGTGTGATGGGAACTGAGTCTTATAATGGCTTCATTTTTATAAAAAGCATAGCTATGTTTAAAAGAAAGATTTGTTTTAAAGCACTGGCAATCCAATGGAGTAAACCCGTTCCACGAAAGTGGCGTGGTCCTGTGATTAGCCAAATTATATATATGGGTTGAGTAGATTTCTCATACCAGTCCCATGACTGACTCGTAGTTTGTTTCACTCTCAAACTCGGGTGCCCCTTTTTCCACACGGGCAGCCTTGTATTCAGGTTTAGCTGGTTCTTTTCTGGATAGCTGGAGCTGAAGATGGATTCTATCATTTATTTCTTTTTATGCTGTTCAGCTCCTATTGTACATATTTTGTTTATTTCCGCTGTAGACATTTATGTATAGCTGAACTGTATTTGTACTAAGTAAGATCCTGTATACTGTGTAACTCTGATGATTACTTTTATCCAGTATATTTTGTTGTTCATTCTAGTGTATTTATTTAATTCTGTTCTGCTATTATATGTTTCTGTGTTATATTACAAAGATAACCTTGTTTCCGTGAGAACGGGAATTCGGGTCGTCTCAATTTCCCAAATTAAACAATCGTTAATATTGATTTTTGGGAAGATTAAAACCAAGTGGAGTTTTAATGCATCTTTAATTAGATTGAAAAGATATCCAAAGGAAGATTAAAGAATAAATTTAAAGAATTTATCTTTGATAAAATTAATGGGAACCTTTCCCAAAGTATATGAATATTTGAATAAAAGAATATGCAGAATTGGAATGAGGCATATATTGTGTTTTTATAACACTTGTTTAATATACACGCGAGTTATTCGGAAAGGCCGGGTTTATACCCATTCTGAATAACTGATTCGATGATATGTCAACGATGAAGATGGTGGTTGAAGACCGGAGGTCTTCACATCGTTTGGATGATTACTGATGTCTTGATTGGGCTGTACACACAAGACGAGGTAATAAGTGGTGATCGTCCAGACGTACTTGGAGATCGACGGATATGCGAGGACCTTTCTCCTGTATTGGACATACGGGAGAGGAATAAGGTGCCTCCGGTTTCGGTCTGACCCAGAACGGACTTATAAATGGATTGCGTGTCTGACATTGTATTTTATTCTATGCTGGTTGATTTCTATTAAATATATATCTGTTTGGCGGCGGAGAATTTATTCTCTTGCTTAACGTCCTTCTCTGAGATGTACGAGCTCAGAGGTTATATATCGATAGATATCAGTCGCATGGCATGAATTTCCTGTGTGGCATGCTGAGATGCGGTGATCAAGGCTTTTGTTGAAAAGAAGAGTCCTATGGTTGATGATCAAAGCACGGCCTATGTGGCATAGCTTTGTGTATGGCGTTAATTCGTGAGCCTCACACCTCGGTATGAGTCAAAAACGGGATCGGACCGTTGGGAGAACAAAGCGTTTCTTTCTAGCTATGGGTGGTGTCAGCGTTTTACAAGCCCTGACATTTATATTATTTTTACCTATGTGTTTGTTGGATTGCGAGGCGCCTTGGTTATATCCGTCTCTTCGGAGCTAATAGATAGGTCCGATAGGACCGAGAAACGTGTGTTTAGGAATTGCCAATCCTCAAACGTAGCGGAGGACCGGCCCAACCGATTCCTAGGGCTGCCCAGAGTGCGTAGTCCTGAGACATTTGCTAGAGTGTCTCGAAGCGGTGAGGAGCCATCCCTAATCTCGACTCATGACAGACATCCAATTTCCAATACGTGACATTTCGGTTTTGGTTGTAGAGCCTAGTATTGGCGACATGATAGATGGTACTCATGCCGCCTATGATTGATACATTTATATTTGAAGTTGTTTTGACACTATACACTTATAATAGTATCAAACGATTTGTTTAAAACGTACCAAGCATGTTTGGCTATTATAAGGGAAAACTCTATCCTCCTGCTTGCATTGTGTGATGGGATCTTGTTCTTATAATAGCTTCATTTTTCAAAAAGCATTGAGCTGTTTATCCTATGCACTAGTATTCTTGGGAGGAAACCCGTTCTGTGTTATATGGCGTGGTCCCTTGAATTACTCTCTTTTAAAGTAAAGTTTTAAATAACTGATTTAGTTCTCACACCAGTCACATGATTAATTTGGAGTTTATTGTTTTAACCTAAACTCTGGGTGCCCCTATTTCTTCACGGGCAGCTAGTAGTTTTGGTTTGCAGATTTATATTCACAAGATCCTGGTTTACAGCTGGAATGATATCCGGAAAGCTCTGTATCCGTTTATCTCTTTCAGTTGTGTTTTGTAT
Organism: Allium sativum; assembly: GCA_030737875.1. Classification (NCBI taxonomy): domain Eukaryota; kingdom Viridiplantae; phylum Streptophyta; class Magnoliopsida; order Asparagales; family Amaryllidaceae; genus Allium; species Allium sativum. Next base: position 624,143,107 of record CM060910.1, read on the forward strand.
TATTTTCCGCTGTAGTAATGCATTGTGATCTCTAATATTTTTCTGATGTGTAATATTTATTCATACTCTATATATTCTTGTATTCTGATGCAATTTTTGTAATAAGCAATGAAATCTTCTTTTGTTTGTGTTCTGATTCGTCTTGTTCTCAAAGCAATTCGTTCTTTCCTTTACGGGGAAGTTCGGGTCGTCTCATTTTATTCTTACTTTCATTTCAAAATCAATAACCACTTAGCAAATATTGATGTAATTTGTGTTTACATTGACTAAGAATAACCTATTTTGTTGTCAATAAACATAGACTATCAAAATCACTTATATAAACTTACATCAACATCCACTAACATGAAGCATAAATTAGAGATCAAAAATCGTACAAATGTTGAACTTACATAAAGTTAGAGAGCTTCATTATCATTAAATCAAAGGGATTAACTACTCGTATGTGTCATCGAATCAACATACGTAAGTTTCAACATAAATATGAACAAAACATAAGAAAGAACTAACTAACAACAACAAAATAGATCTAAACCACTTGCATAAAACTAAACAACACTAATGCATAAAGTAAATAACAAGAATTAAATGAATAAGAAATAAAATTGCACTAAATCGAAATTACATAAGAGAAATGGCTAAGAAGCCATGGAAGAAAAATAGAGGTTTTGATTTCAGCATTCACTCTAAATTAAAAAAAAAAATCCAAGATCGTTTTTACATCAACATACAGGAGTTATTTATACATGAGTAAGACCCTAATTCACTTGTAGCATGCTACCAAGAATGCCCTTCAGGAAGTGTGGCCACCAAGTAATCATCAAGCTATAACTAATCCATCATCAAATTTGCCTGAAGCTTTAACATCCACTTATTTGTCCATTTGCTTCTAAGTGTAGTAAGTAGAAAGGTAGGTGGGGTCCTCCATTATCATGTATGAGAATTATTTCCTCTTTATTCCTTTATATGCATACAAATCTTTATGAATCTCTCTTCCAAATGCACCAAATGTCCACAAAAACAATGAAAAATGTCCAAGTAAAAATTCTCAAAATAACTTAAGCACAAAAATGACCATTTTTCCTTTGTATGATGATGAATATATGATAATTTGAAATCAATTGAATTATGGTTTAAACGCGATATAATACCTACATATGACATTTATTTAAACTAAACAAGGATAAATATGTGAATATAAATGTGCATTTTTATGTGCACATCGTTTTCCAATTTGATAAATATAATTGGAATAAAATGGAAATTGGATTTTGGGTTTATCGTGAGCAATGTTTTAAATAACATAAGTTCTTTAACCTAGTTAACAGTTAAGTTATGATTGGAATTTATGAATCTTTTAATTAAGGTTTAATGGAATTTCCCAACAGAAAGATTTCCATTTTAGTATATTAAATTGAAATTCAATTTAGTAATAATTTATATGAGCATCTTTGGAGGAAGACCGTTACTATTTATGGAATTTAAAAGGTTTTGTCGTTATTCCACTTATAGTATTAGTCTGATACAGAAATTTATATTGATTACAACTGATCTAATTTCCATGAAGATTCCATATGAAATGGATTGTATGTTTGACATTGTATTTTATGATGTATAAAATGATCTCTACTAAATACATATCTATTTGGTGGCGAAGAAATTATTCTCTTTGCTTAACACCCTTCTCTGAGATATACGAGCTCAGAGGTTGTATATCGATAGACATCCATTGCATGGTATGATTGACAATGTGGCATGATGAGATGCATGGATCAATGCTTTTGTTGAAAAACAGAGCTTTATGGATGATGATCAAAGCATGGCTTTAATATAGCGTAGCTTTGTGTATAACATTGATTCACAAGCTTCACACCTCGGTATGAATCAAAAACGGGATGAAGGACAACAGAGAAATGGACATATGTTGCCTTCTAGCTATGAGTGATGTCATGGTATGAAGCCCATACATTTTAATTATGTGGATGTTGGATGATTGAAAGCGAGGTATCTCGTATTTGGCTACAAAAGGCCCTTTGATGGTCGACATACTGACCAAGATGGTCGATGTACTGACCAGGTTTTATGTCCCATAGGATTGGGGAACGTATTGTCTATGGTATAACTAATCAGCGACGGCTGACCGGCTCTCCATGATCCAAGGGCTCACCAGAGTCTGGGTCCTGAGGCTTGGGTAGATTGCCTCGAATTCGGAATGGAAGATCCCTTGCCTTGGTTCATATATGGAAACCCAATTTCCAATATGCGACTTTCGATTTCAGTTGTAAACCTATATGGCGATATAGTAAGATGGAGTTTTATGCCCTCTAGGATTGATACGTTTATATTTTAAAATGATTTCTACATTTATAATAATAATATAAGATAAAAAATTTCATATCAAGCATGTTTGGCTATTACAAGGTAAACCTCTATCCTTCGGCTTCCGTTGCATTGTGTGATGTGACCAGAGTCTTATAATAGCTTCATTTTTCCTTTTAGCATTGCGTTGTTTGTTTTATGCACGGGTATTCATGGGAGTAAACCCATACTGTGTTATACGGCGTGGTCCTGTGATTTACCGAACTTTAAAATAAACATAATAACTGTTTTAGTTCTCACACCAGTCCCATGACTGACTCGGAGTTTATTGTTTCCCACGTAAACTCTGAGTGCCTATATTTTCCACACGGGTAGCTAGTTGTTTTGGTTTTGCAAATATTTCTTTTCACAGGATCCTGGATCACGACTGGAGCTATACTCTGCAATGCTTTGTATCCAGGTATTTCTTTCAGTTGTGGTAGTTAATGTTTTTCGCTGCACATTATATTTATGTTTTATATTTCTGCTGTGATGTAATTTTAATCTCTAATATTTATCCACTAAATATTATTTATTTGTATTCTGATATCTTGTACTTTGATGTAAATTGTTGTAATAGCAATGAAATTTTCTCTTGTTCTGTGTTTTGATGTGTCGTGTTCTCAAAGAAATTTGTCTTCTTGTTCAGTTTAGGCCGACCGGGAAGTTCGGGTCGTCTCAACACTTGTTGGTTAAAGCAATTTTTAAATTTAAATAAATTTGAAAACTTGACTTGTTATATGTCAACATATAACAAGTTGTATGTCGACATACATATCAAATTTTCAATATGTTAAAGTGTTTTGTAATTTTAGATTCGTTTTGGTTTGTAAAAACCAGTTATTCTTAATTTAATAATTATTCCAAATATATTTAAACAAGAATTAACAAATATACGAAGCTTCATTTCAAACTAATGATAACAATACATGAAACTAGTACATAACATAAGACGGAAATAAAGAAATTGAAATGCAAGCTAATACAACATGACAACAGTCTTATAATTCAGCAGAGGAGGAGGAAGAGGAAGATGACAAGCTTTCTTCCGACTTTCCCAAAGAACTTACTCATTTTAGTAGATATCTTTTCGAATTTCTTACTGAATGATCTCTTAAGTGTCTTTTGGTTCTTGGCTAGAATCATTTGGTTTTTTAGAAGGGTTTTTTTGGAAGGGTTAGCAGAAAATTCAATGCTTTCTAAGGAAGTGTCTTCTTCCTCCTCTTCAATATCCATATAATCGGTTTCTTCTTCTTGTTCCAACTTTGCTCGTATTCTGCATATGTTTCATATGGATGAAATACTAGTGGATTCTTCATAAGACAAATATTTTAGGAATTGAAAACTTTTCTAGAAATAAACTCTTCTCCTTTGAAATCAACACCAAAATATTTGAAAATACGTGCAATATAAACTTCATGGTATAATGCATTTTCTTTTAAAGTAAGATCCTTTGGAAGAAACTTACTTAAAATTACTTGAGTCCAACGTGTTTCATAATTTCCAAAAATAGAAAAGATAGCTTTATTAACTTTCATAGTAGGGTAATTGAAATTTATTGAATGAAGGATGACCGTATATTGAAGAAAAGTTGACAACTCTTGCTTTCGGATGATAAAAACGATTTTTGAATTCCATATTTTCATTGTTTTCAAAGATATGATGAAAAGATTCTAAATCGCTTTCATTAAAGTTTAACATCTACATGATTCATTCCTGAAGTCTTACAACCCAAAATAGCACTTAAAACTTCACAATTCAAAATAATTTGAGTGGCTTTAACGCTACTCCAAGTTTCATTTTCGTTTCCCTGATAAAAATTATGATTTAAGTTTGCGTAAAAAATTATTTTAACAAGATTTGGATTGCAAACTTCATCGTTTTCCCGAGAATCAACAAGACTTAAAATTTTATTTCTACGAAAAAGAGATTCAAAATTATAAGCAGCAAAATCATCAAAAATAGCAAATTTCCCCGTGTTGAGATTACGAAAGTTTGCATAGCTAATGTAATCTTTGATAGCATTCGGGTTGTTGTAAAGGAAAGCTTTTGTAGCCTTGCTCAACCTCATTATGTTTCGAGTACTTGAGGAAGCCATTAGAGAATAATTTTAAAGAATTATAGGAATATTAAGAATAGTTTGAATTTTGAAATAAAGGTAGATAGAGATGATAAGAATTGGTAGATAAATAAGGAATCAAAGGACATGTCTACTGGTAAAAGGACACATTTCCAGTACATAGGGTTTAGTGAAAAGGATGGAGGGAAATTCAAGAGTTTGAAATTTAAAATTTTGAATTTCAAAATTCACATATGTCGACATGCACAGTATGTCGACATGTCTTCTGGTTTTTTAAAAGATTTTTTATTTTTGATTCCTTGATTTATTTGTTCCATATATTGCTTATTTAATTATTTCTTAGGATAATAATTATTATAAAAAACTTTTTATATTATTATTTTATTATTAAATAATTTCAAAATTTGAATTTTAAATCCAAATTTCCAAACAAAGATTACAATGAAACAAGCAAACAACTATTCAAACAAAAAATTAAAATTATTATAAAGGAGTACCTATTTTTAGATCCTTTCTTCGATTTCTTCTGATTCGCGAAGTGATGTGAAGCACATAGTCGAATTATTTGTTTCTTGTTTTTCATCACTTGAAGACGACTCAAAATCATCCAATGTTGTTGCATACACTCTTTTTCTCTTCTTTGATGAGTTATCATTTAACGGTTGATTTTGTTTCTCCGGATATGGAAAGAATCTTTTCAGATAGCCTAATTCGTCATAGTTATAACATCCAACATTATTCAGCATTTCATTTTTTTTCACAAAGTTTCTTCGCTCGTTCCTTTTGAAATTATTTCTTTTTCTTTATCTCGAGAATTTACAAAAATTCCTTGTTATTAGGGTCTCTTCTTCATCATCATTGTCTGAGTCAGAATCTTCAGTTGATGCTTTAAAAGCTATCGATTTCTTTTCCGATGACTTATTTTCTTTTCTTCCTTGCATCTAAATTTCAAACTACATTAGATTACCGATCAATTCCTTAATTTTCATTGCACTAATATCATTAGACTCTTTGATTGCAAGTGTCTTTTGATCCCAAACTAAAGTTAATAAATTCAGAATTTTTCTGACTTGATCTACCTTAGAATATTTTTTTCCAAAGCCATTAGTGAATGCACGATTTTCCGGAACCTGTAGTACATATCGGAGATAGACCCATTCTGATTCATTTAAATAATTCAAACTGATTGGTTAACATGGATATTTTGGTTTGTTTAGCTCTACTTGTTCCTTCATGAGTCACTTGCAAAGTTTTCCAAATTTTATATGCAGATTTACAAATACATACCCAATTAAACTGTTCCTATCTAGTGAAAAGAATAAATTCATATCTTTTGAATTATTTTATGCTGTGGCTTTCTGATCATTAGTCCATTGTGAAAATTTAACGGGTTCAACATATTCGGTTTGTGTGATATTCCAAGAGTCTAATCCAACGGACTGTAAATAAAATTTCATTCTGCAACCCTACTATGCATAATTACTACCATTGAATAGTTGTGGTCTAACAATGGACTGACCATTTATAAAAGAACTATTATTATTGACAATTCCAGTGTTTGTTTCCATTTAAACTTTTCAAAAATTCAGATAATGGAAACTTTGAAAAGCAATGCTTTATTACCAATTTTTGGGGATGCGAATTAAGTATCTTAAGGCAAATTAAACACTAGAGGGGAGATGAATAGTGTTTTATGAATTATATTAAATTTCTTGAATTCTTTTTAAATTAAACATAATGTTATGCAAATCACAGATACCACAAATCACATAATCAATCAACGATGCAGAAAATAAAATAAAAGGCAATAAAAGGGAAGTACACACAGGGATTTTATACTGATTCGGGACTCCCCTACATCCAGTCCCACACAATTCTAGGTTAATGTGGATTATTATTGAACAAATCCAATTAAAATCCTTGATTTCAGGACTACAAGGGAACACCCCAACTAATTCCAAATACAATGAGACTTAATTGATTTTACGGACCACAACTTTACACCCAGTCGATTTCCGGGACACAATCACACCCAATAGATTTATATGGGACACTAGCATACCCTTCTCTTATCATTTTTTGTAATATTGACTCGATAGGACTTGATCTTGTGATCTTTGATTATGAACAGCCTACAACTCTTGAGTAGGCTCTTGAATTTCAGAAAATGTTTGTTGTAGAATTGAAAGAGAAGAAGAATGTTATAGTTTCTGTAGAATCGGCAGAGTATAAGTGCAGAAGGTTAAGAAATTAAGAAGAATAATGGTATAATTATTAGGGAACAAGAAATAGATGAAAAGTAATTAAAAATTTCGAATTCTGAAGCCTTTACATAGTTCTCTAACAGCCGCATCCTTCTAGAAAAGATTTGAATTCAAAAGACGCAACTTTTCAAAAAAATTAAAGTAATTTAACAGCTCCTATGTGGACGTACACAAAGTTGTATGTCGATATCCCTTCATAAAAAATCAAAAACAAAATTTTAAACCAAATCAAATAATGTTTAAATAAATTATGGAAATACCTAAGTTAAAACAAACTATTATCCTTTGTATTGAAATAGAGTATATTAAGTAAAAATATATTTAAAAACATATATTAAAATGAATTTAAAAATGATTAAAAACAAAATATAAAATGATATAAAAGTATAAATATAAAACTATGAATATATTAAAACTTAATATAAATTAGGAAATTGAAAACAAAAGTAACTGTGATAAAATTAGATATAAATTTTTAAGTAAAACTTATTTGAATTTGGAGTTAAAACATATTAAGTATAATTTAAAAACAGAAGTTAAAATAATTTCAGGAGTTAAAATATTCTTTAAAACAAAGAAGTATAAATTTAAAACAAGGAAGTAATTTTGAAGTTATTTGAAAACAGATTTAAAAACAAGGATGTAATTTTGAAATCATTTGAAAAATAGATTCAAAAGCAAGGAAATAATTTTGAAACCACTTGGAAATGAATTTGAAATCAGAATTCAGTGCTAACTAGAGTTTTAACAATATATCTAAACACAAGTACTCTTTATTTGTTGAACCCTTGAATTTTTGATACTCATGAGTCTTGAATCTTGAACTCTTTTACTTTGAAATCTTGATTCTCTAAACTGTACAGTCTTCAATATTCATTACCTACATAGATTTTCTATACACACACACACACACACACATATATATATATATATATATATATATATATATATATATATATTCTAGATAATAGTGTTGGTATACATTTAATAATAATAATTGAAACAAAGTTGAAACAAGGTTGTTGTAATAACCCGGAAAATACGAGCCAATTTAAAAATTTTAAATTGATTATTTAAAAGCAATTTGAACCATTGAAATAGAATATTTCAATAAAATAGTGAATTAGAAATAGTGAGTCAGTTTGAAAATTTGAATTCAAACTTTGACCGACTGTGCAGGGTGGAAAATATAACGGATTTTAGTGAGACCAAAAATATTTAAATCTGTTAGTCAATACCTTTCTAACGAATCTGAAAAATCGAAGTTTCATAACGGGAATCAAAAGTTATGGCCGAATGAATTTTCAGAAGAGTCGGTATATAGAATATATAGGCCTGGAAAATTGATATTTTGCATATGGCCTCGGAATTCGACGAAACCACTTTTGTTAGGTCCGGGATGTCAAACTATTGCTAGGTTTCAAATTTCATAATTTTTCGAATCAATATGTGAGCGTGGCAAAAGAAAACGCGTTTGACCAGTTTCTGTTGAATCTAATCGACTGGAAATTGGCCATTTTTCAAACGGTCTCAGAATTCGATGAAACTAGTTTTGTTAGGACAGTATCGTCAATACGAAACTAGAAAATATTTTTCTGGAATTTTTCTAGTTAGTATGTGACCCCGGTAATTTGAAATATACGTTTAAAATTCAATATAAGGATTTAAATGTAAATTCAACGGAAACTGATTGTAACGATCAAACCAGCTTACGATACATATCCCATTGTGTTCGGAATGGGGGTAAAACGCTATGGACGACAGGCGGTAGGCCTCGTTTCGAGGTCGTATGTAAAAGTCAACCTTTTTGCAAAATTAAATAATTAAATAATAATAATAATAAAAATATTCTTCCCTCCTTTTCTTCTGCTTGCCCCCCCCCCCCGATTCATTTACCAGAAACGAAAAAAAAAAAAGGAAAACCTAAATCAAAACGCGCCGCCCCCCTCCAGACATCGCCGCCTCCCTCAAGACCTCGACGCCGACGAACATCATCGCGACGCCCCCCTCCGTCCGACCTCCTCCTTCCTGCGAAGCCCTCGAACCCCTCGCGACGTCGAATCGAAGCAGCTCCCCCCCCCCTTACCTCGACGCGACACCACCGAGCACCACCACCACGAGCCGCCGACGCCTCCTTCTTCTTCCCTCCACTTTGCAAGCTATCGGTGAGAATTTAGTTTATTTTATTTTTATTTTTATTTTTGTTTTTGTTTTGTTAAAAACTGAATTTTTAAAATATTAAAAACTGATTTTAAAAAGAATTTATAAACTGATTTTTTTAAAAAGAATATTATAAACTGATTTTAATTAGATTTATAAACTGGTTTTTTTAAAAGAATTTATAAACTGATTTTTTTAAAAAGAATTTAAAAACTGATTTTTTAGAATTTAAAAACTGTTTTTTTAGAATTTAAAACTGATTTGTTTAAGAGATAAAAACTGATTTTTTTAAGATTTAAAAACTGTTTTTTTTTTAAAAGAATTTAAAAACTGTATTTGAAAAGGAATTATAAAAACTGATTTAAAAAGAAAGTAAAAACTGATTTTATTTTAAGGTTTGAAAAAAAGGGGTTTAAACTTTGAAATAGAAAAAGGTTTAATCTTTTAAAAGGAAAAAGATTTGAACGTGCAAAAATAAAGATCATATTTTTAAAAAGAGAAAAGACGGAATTTTTGTTAAGTAGAAGAAGTAAGATATGATTCTTATATTTTTAAAGCAATAAAAATATAATTTTTACATCATAGGAATATTAAAAATATAATCTTTGTTTTTAGAATATGATCTTTATATATTGAATAACATAGTAAAAATTCGATTTTTACCTATGTAGAGAATACGGGCAATGAAAGCGACAAGAAGACGAAATAGACAAAGATTTCCAAAAAGGAAGAGTCGTGTTATTGCAAGCTATCGGTGAGAATTTCTCACTCTTCAATTTCTTTATATATATATATATATGTGTGTGTGTGTGGAAATAAAAGTGAATTGCTATATATAAATATATATATATATATATATATATATATACGCCCCCTCGTCCACAAACCATGGACGATATTTATTGGTTGAAATTGTTGTGAAAATTGGTTGACAGCAAATTGTTGTTTGGGATTGTTTGTGGTTGATATTGAATTGATTGTGGTTGAAAAATACCCGTTTGTGATTGGAAAATATTTGGTTGAAACCACATAGGATTAGTTTGTGGAAATGAAATAAATATAAACATGCCGCCTGCGTGCGAATTAGATGCATGATCCCCATTGTCAAAAACCGCGAGGTTTTAAGGTAGAGCGAGGAGTCGTACTAGGGACGGTGCCGGTTTTAACTACCCTGCCGTTATGCTGTCGAAATTTTGAATAATCTTTGTGTGTTAGAATTATTTTCATATGTTGAAATTATTTGCATGCATATAAATTAAAGCCATATATTGAAACTATGTCCATGTGTGGAAATATTCATGTGTTGAAAAGTGTTGTGTGAAAATAAAATTCATTTGTGAATGAATGAAGTGTATAAACAATAAAAATCACATTTTTATATATATGAAGTATGAAAAATATTCGCCTTATATAAATAGTTTTAGTCATAAAAATCCCATCTTTCTAATATGAACAACATAAATAAATTGTCCATGTGTGGAAATACTCATTTGTTGAGAAGTGTGTGTAGTGGAAAGGTTCATGTGTTGAATAAAAAGATTGAACGATAAAAATTATATTTTTATTGAAACTATGAAGTGTTGAAACCATACATTGGTTGAATAAATATTTTAAATGATAAAAATATCATTTTTATCATATGTGTGATATGCTAAAGATATGCAGACGTTGAAACAAATATTTGTGATAGAAATATTATTTTTAACATGCATAGGAACTAAATAAAATAGTCATGTGTTGAAATCTACTTTAGTTCGCCAAAATTATCATCTTTGAAATGTGAAGTGTTAAAAATAACCACTGGTTCGAATAAACGTGCATGAGTTGAAATATACATTAACTAGCTAATGATATGATTTTAGCATATGCATGGGATATTAGAATGAATGGTGTTTTTAGACCAAAGCAAATCAAATATGAAGTTGAATAGAAAATGATAAATGTTAGAAATTGTATATATGTGCATGCATATCTATTGAACAGGTTAAAGCAAAAAGGGGCTAGAGAAGAGGAATAAAATTTTGTGCCCGACAAATAGGTACACATTTACTGTTTTGTTTGGGTGATGATTTTATGAGCCTATTGGCTAGCCGCTTGGCTTTTTCTTTTTCTTTTTGAGATTAGAAGGACCGGGAACGCTATTTGCGATTTCCCGATGCTCCCGGTGCAGGGGAGGTTATGGCGAAATTTTCCAAAATTTTAAGGTGTTAGAAAAATATTTGAAGTGAAAACGATATGGAAATCATTGAATGAACTATATTTATATAAATATATAGATATAAATATAATTAAAACGAAACGTGGCCGTGCAGTTCATATTTTGAAACCGTGATTTCAAACGACTAGCGCGGAAGATCCGACCATTGGATTTTCCCGAAACCTCAACCGTTGGGTTCGCCTTGGAAATATCTTTCCAACGGCACCAACTTTGTGATGATCCGACGGTTGGATTGTCTGGAATGTTTAATTCAAGATTAGTGAAAAACAGCGCCAGAAACGATTATATTTATATATATATATATATATATATATAAATATAATTAAATTAAATCGAATAACGACGCTGCAGTTCGTAAATTGAAATCGTAACTTCAAATGGTTAGTGTGGAAGATCCGACCGTCGGATTTTCCCAAAACTGGAACCGTTGGATTCGTTTTGAAAAGACCTTCCTAATGATGTAAAATTTGTGAAGATCCAACGGTTAGATTTTCCTATATGTGTAAAACAAAATTAGTGGAAAGCAGCGCCAGTGCATCGACACGACCTGAAACGTCGTTTAATTAAATATGGCCGTTTTAAATTAAATAAAAATGGCGATATATCGTTATTAAGTGCTATAGACGATATAGAGTGGAAATAAACCAATTTTGTTGTGTTTGCTTGATATGTGATGGTTGAATGTATTTGACGTGAAAATTATAACTAAATAACTGAAATGTGAATGTTGAATAGTTCAACCCTGTGATTAATTGGTTTGAAAATCTAAATATACGTGGATTATTTGAAAAGGCCGAGTTTATCTCATTTCAAATAATCGATCGACGTTGAGAAGTCGAAGAGTCGAAGACGACTGAAGACCGACGATCTCCACGTTGGATGGATGGGCGCTACTGATGCTCGTGATTGGAGTAGCTACCATGAAGGAATTGAAGTAGTAGCCGTCCAAACATATTGTTGATTGTACGGATATGCGAGGAATTGGTGCCTCCGGTTTCGTTCAGACCCAGAACGGACTTGTAAATGGACTGTGTGTCTGACATTGGATTTTGTTCTGTGTTGATTGATCTCTGTTAAATATATATCTGTTTGGCGGCGGAGAATTTATTCTCTTGCTTAACGCCCTTCTCTGAGACGTACGAGCTTAGAGGTTATGTATTGACAGAAATCAGTCGCATGGAGTGGATTGCCTGTGTGGCACGCCTAAGTGGCATATGATCAAGGCTTCTGTTGCAAAGCAAAGTCTTGAGGTGGATGATCAAAGCATGGTCTGTGTGACGTAGCTTTGTGTATAACGTGAATTCGCGAGCCTCACACCTCGGTATGAGTCAAAAACGGGAGAGTGACTGCAGGGAGAGCACGACGTTTCTTTCTAGCTAAGGTGGTGTCAGTGACCTACCAGCCCTGAAATTATATATACTTTTCACCTGTGTGGTTGTTGGAATGCGAGGCACCTCGATATAGGTCTGTAAGGACCGGGAAACGTGTGTTCAGGAATTGCCAATCCACAAAAGTAAGAGAGGACCGGCCCTGAAGATCCAAGGATCATAGTGGGGTCCTGGGACATTTGCTAGAGTGTCTCGAATCGGAGAGGAGCTTGCCCCTTGCCTCGACTCATGAAGGAATCCAATTTCCAATATGATATATGCAGATGTGATTGTATTACTAGTATGGCGACATGATATATGGTACCCATGCCGTCTAGGATTGATATTTATGATTGAATTTGCTTTTGAAACATATATGCACTAGTAATAATATCAAACACTTTGTTTTATTCGTATGAAGCATCTTTGGCCATTATAAGGGAAAACTCTATCCTCCGGCTTGCGTTGCATTGTGTGATGGGACCTGAGTCTTATAATGGCTTCATTTTATAAAAAGCATTGCGTTGATTTAATCATTTACTTTATTTCATGCACGAGCACTCATTGGAGTAAACCCGTTCCGCGAAAGTGGCGTGGTCCTTTGATTTGCCTTATTATTGTTGTTAATAAGTTGAATGGATTTCTCATACCAGTCCCATGACTGACTCGTAGTTTGTTTCACCTTGCAAACTCGGGTGCCCTCATTTTCACACGGGCAGCCTAGTTACAGGTTTCTGACGCACCTTTTGGCTCATGGCGAGGCTTGACTACACCGTGCTAACTTGGATTTTCTCCGCCATTATTGTATCTATATTATGATTCCGCCACTGGCGATGTAGACTGATATTCCTTTTGTGTACTCTTTATGTATGATTCCGCCTCAGGCGATGGTGACTGATTATGTATCATTATGCACTAAGTTGTATCCTGTACTGTGCTTCTCTGATGTGATGTTATCTATATGATTCCGCTGTCATATGTGTGTAAATTATTCTATTTTCTGTTTATGCTATTATCTGTGATCTGCTAATGATGATTAATGTGTTATATTCCAATGATTATCCTTAACACCGTGTCACGGGGTTTTGGGATCGTCACAGCTGGTATCAGAGCTTTGGTTAACCTTTGTTCTGGAGTCTAACACATTAAACACTTCGTCAAAATAGAATCAGTAGTATTCTAAGGCGAGTCGCTCATTAGAGATAGGACTAGTAAAGTCCTAGAATGAGCTGAGCAGAATAGCAAAAACAATTGATCAGTCCATCATTATCTTTCCGTAGGAATTTCTGCTTAACTATGCAATAGACTATTATTTCTGTTAACTGACTTTTTCGTTACTTATACAGAATTTGACAAATGGCTACCAGAGGAGCCGCTGCTAGAGGAGGCCGTGCCGGCCGAGGCCGAGGAAGGGGAGAAATCCCAGCTCAAGAAGGACCTTTGATACAACCTCCGGCAGCTCAATACTTCGAGCTCGACCGTGTAGCTAAGACATATAAGAACTTAGGAGGCAAGACCTTCTCGGGAATTGGCACCGTAATAGAGGCCCTTGCATGGCTCAAAACATGCGAGAAAATTCTTGAAGGCCTAAGGCTAGGAGACGAAGACAAAGCTATTATGGGCGCCTGGCTTATGCAGGAACAAGCCGAATTATGGTGGGAATCTCTTTCCGCCGGGAATAGAGAAGCTGGAAGAACATGGGATGGATTCAAAGAACTCTTCAAGGAGAAATATGTCCCAGAACAAGCTCTAGAAAGAATGCACGATGACTTCGCCAATCTCCAGCAAGGGGATCTTTCCATGCAAGATTATCTAAACAAATTCACGATGTTGTCGCCCTATGCTCCAGAACTTGTTGCTACCGCGAAATCCAAAAATAAGAGGTTTATCTTTGGACTAAGGCGACAATATCATGATAGAGCCATGGCCCATGTCAAGCTGGATTTCAACGAGCTAGTGGAGATGACATGCAACTATGAAGACCTTGATCAAAGGCATCTGGATCAGGATCGCGCTAGAAGTCAAGCAGGAAACAAGCGCAAGCCTACTGTAAATCAGGGCGAGTCAAGCCAAGCAGCATCTTTAAAGCCTCAGACTGGCAAGCCGCCAAGAGGAAATTGCTTTAACTGTGGTAAGCCGGGGCATTACTCAAACGTCTGCACAGCTCCAAAGAGACAGAAAACAAATTCTCAAGGCTCGAGCCAAGGCTCTCAGAACCCTCGCTCGTGCTTCAACTATCGCAAGACCGACCATCTGGTCAAAGACTGTCCTTTGTTGAAGAAAGCTACTGTAGCTCACGTCTATGACGGGTCTAGCCCGCCAGCTGCTTCCGATGGAGCAGGTAAACCCGATGTTTTGGGAGGTACCCTTACAATTAAAAATATTCCTGTTTCTGTATTATTTGACATAGGTGCATCACGTAGTTTTATTGCTAAAAACACAGTGCACAAATTAAAGTTAAAACAGCAAAAGCTTAAAGAATCGGTTGAAGTTCATAACCCGATAGGGGGTCCTATTACTCTCGGTTCATATTGTAGAGTGCCGATCTCTTATTCTTCCTACAAATTTTCTTTTGATTTAATCGTTATGGATTTTCCCGAATTCGATATTATTCTCGGGCTGGATTGGTTAACGAAACATGAAGCCGAAGTGAATTGTGTGGAAAGAATCGTTAAAATTCGAACGAAGCTTGGATATATTACGGTTCCCTGTCATGGTTTGAATCCGAATAGAGAAGAATTTTGGTCAGCATTAGAACTTATCCCCACTTCCATAGAAAAGATTCCGATTGTTAGCAACTATGCGGATGTGTTTGAAGAAGTTGAAAACTTACCTCCGCAAAGAGAAATAGAATTTCGAATCGATCTAATTCCCAATGCCAGACCCGTGGTACATCCAATCCGTAGAATGACTCCGAAAGAAAAAGAAGAATTAGGCGATCAAACTCGTCAACTGTTGTGGAAAGGTCTAATCAGACCGAGTTTTTCTAATTGGGGTGCAGCTGTCGTGTTTGTCCCAAAGTCAGACGGTACTCTTAGATTATGTGTTGATTACCGAGACCTCAACAAACAGACGCTCAAAAACAAATATCCACTACCCCGCATTGATGATTTGCTAGACCAATTGAATGGGGCGAAAGTATTTTCCCGAATGGACCTAGCTACAGGTTTTCATCAATTGAGAATAGCAGAGGAGTGTGTTCCTTTGACCGCTTTCAGAGGCCCGAACATATTTTATGAATGGTTAGTAATGCCGTTTGGCCTTTGCAACGCTCCAGCATACTTTGTCGATCTAATGAATAGAGTGTTCAGGGGAGTTCTGAATAAATTTGTCCTCGTATTCATCGATGATATTTTAATCTACTCCAAATCAAAACCCGAGCATGAAAAACACTTAGAACAAGTATTGGAGATTCTAAGGAAGAACGTCTTCAAAGCCAAATTCTCTAAATGTGTCTTCTGGCAAGAAGAAGTCAAATTTCTTGGCCATGTCGTGTCAGAGAAAGGAATTTCTGTTGACCCAAGCAAAATAACAGCGATTCAAGACTGGAAACAACCCACTACTCCCACAGAAGTTAGAAGTTTTATGGGATTTGTTAGTTATTATCGAAAGTTCGTTAAGGATTTTTCGAAGATATCCGGTCCGTTAACGAAGCTCACAAAGAAACATGAGAAGTTTAAGTGGACTTCCGACTGTGAAGAAGCTTTCCAGGAATTGAAATCGAAGCTGACCACCGCTCCAGTGTTAACTATTATTGATGGCAATCAAGATTTAACGGTTTGGACAGATTCTTCTATTAGAGGTCTTGGTGCAGTATTAATGCAGAGAGGCCAAGTAGTCGCTTATGCAAGCCGCCAATTGAAACCGCATGAGAAGAATTATGTGACTCATGATCTTGAGTTGCTAGCCATCGTATTTGCCTTGAAAATCTGGAGGCATTACTTATTGGGCGAGAAATTTATATTGTACACAGATCACCAATCATTGAAGTATTTATATACCCAGAAAGATCTAAATCTGAGACAGCAGCGTTGGCTAGAATTTCTTGCAGCGTATGATCTTGATATCCTGTATACGCCGGGGAAAGCTAACGTGGTAGCGGATGCACTTAGTAGAAAAACCGCAATTGTTGCCCATCTTATAATTACACCTAGCTTGATCGATAAGATATGTGCTCTCCAGAAGAATGATTATTTCATTCAAAAGATCAAGGAAAGAATCCAGAAAGGAGAATCCTCAAGCTTTCAAGTAAATAAAGAAGGAGTTTTGAGGCTGAATGGGAGAATTTGTGTTCCCAACCTTCCTGAGCTCAAAAGAGAAGTGCTAGACGTATGCCATAAGTCCAAATTTTGCATCCATCCTGGGGTGAGTAAAATGTACAACGATATCAAACGCACTTTCTGGTGGAAGGCAATGAAAAGAGATATTTCTTTGTATGTTAGCAGATGCCCTACTTGTCAATTGGTCAAGAGTGACCAACAAAAACTAGCTGGACTGTTGCAACCGTTGGAAGTCCCAGGTTGGAAATGGGAACAGATTTCCATGGATTTCATAGATGGTTTGCCGCGAACCAAGAAAGGTAATGACAGTATTTGGGTAATCGTAGATCGCTTCACGAAGACTGCCCATTTTATACCTGTCAGGTCCAATCGAACTGCCCAAGGTCTAGCACAGATATATTTCAAAGAAATTGTTAAGCTGCATGGAATTCCCATCAGCATAGTCAGTGATAGAGATCCTCTATTTACTAGCAAATTCTGGGAGGCTTTCCAGACAGAATTGGGAACAAAACTGAATATGAGCACCGCTTATCACCCCCAAACAGATGGCCAAACTGAGCGGGTGAATAGAATTCTAGAAGATTTATTGCGGGCTTGTATAATCGATTTTGGTGGGTCATGGGAAGATCATTTGCATTTGGCAGAATTCTCATATAACAATAGCTATCAAGCAAGTTTGAGAATGTCACCTTTTGAAGCATTATATGGCAGACCCTGCAGATCTCCAGCATGTTGGGTAGAACCTGGCAACAGACTTGTACTAGGACCCGATATGATTAGGGAAGCATCTGATAAAGTGGACTTCATCAAGAAGCGATTGAAAACCGCCCAAAGCCGACAGAAAAGTTATGCAGACTCTAGAAGGAGAGATTTGACATTTGTTGTTGGTGATCATGTTTATTTAAAGGTTTCTTCGATGAGAGGAGTAATCAGATTTGGTAAGACTGGGAAGTTGGCACCGAGATTTATTGGTTCCTTTCCTATACTTGAGCGAATTGGAACTCTTGCTTATAGGGTTTAATTGCCAGACTGGTTGCCTGGAGTGCACAATGTATTTCACGTATCCCAACTTAGGAGACATGTGCATGATCCGGATCTTGTTGTAGAAGAAGCAGCGCAACAGGATGTGGAGATAACTCCAGAATTAGCACTCAGAAGAGAGCCATTAAAAATTGTTGGCAAAGAAACTAGAGAACTCAGAAGCAAAAAGGTTCATTTAGTTAAAGTGCAGTGGAGCAGTGATCCTAGAGACTGTACTTGGGAAACTGAGGAAAGCATTAAGCAAGCTTATCCCAAATGCAGAGTGGGTATCTCTGACTAACTCCGGTGCAAGGTACCTTTACCATACTTTGCATTTACATTTTATTTCCTACTTTACTGTTGTTTCTTTTTCGAGGACGAAAAGTTTTAAGTAGGGGAGATTGTAATAACCCGGAAAATACGAGCCAATTTAAAATTTTTAAATTGATTATTTAAAAGCAATTTGAACCATTGAAATAGAATATTTCAATAAAATAGTGAATTAGAAATAGTGAGTCAGTTTGAAAATTTGAATTCAAACTTTGACCGACTGTGCAGGGTGGAAAATATAACGGATTTTAGTGAGACCAAAAATATTTAAATCTGTTAGTCAATACCTTTCTAAGGAATCTGAAAAATCGAAGTTTCATAACGGGAATCAAAAGTTATGGCCGAATGAATTTTCAGAAGAGTCGGTATATAGAATATATAGGCCTGGAAAATTGATATTTTGCATATGGCCTCGGAATTCGACGAAACCACTTTTGTTGGGTCCGGGATGTCAAACTATTGCTAGGTTTCAAATTTCATAATTTTTCGAATCAATATGTGAGCGTGGCAAAAGAAAACGCGTTTGACCAGTTTCTGTTGCATTTAATCGACTGGAAATTGGCCATTTTTCAAACGGTCTCAGAATTCGACAAAACTAGTTTTGTTAGGACCGTATCGTCAATACGAAACTAGAAAATATTTTTCTGGAATTTTTCTAGTTAGTATGTTACCCCGGTAATTTGAAATGTACGTTTAAAATTCAATATAAGGATTTAAATGTAAATTCAACGGAAACTGATTGTAATGATCAAACCAGCTTACGATACATATCCCATTGTGTTCGGAATGGGGGTAAAACGCTATGGACGACAGGCGGTAGGCCTCGTTTCGAGGTCGTATGTAAAAGTCAACCTTTTTGCAAAATTAAATAATTAAATAATTAAATAATAATAAAAAAAAATATTCTTCCCTCCTTTTCTTCTGCTTGCCCCCCCCCCCCCCCCGATTCATTTACCAGAAACGAAAAAAAAAAGGAAAACCTAAATCAAAACGCGCCGCCCCCCTCAAGACCTCGACGCCGACGAACATCATCGCGATGCCCCCCTCCGTCCGACCTCCTCCTTCCAGCGAAGCCCTCGAACCCCTCGCGACGTCGAATCGAAGCAGCCCCCCCCCCTTACCTCGACGCGACACCACCGAGCACCACCACCACGAGCCGCCGACGCCTCCTTCTTCTTCCCTCCACTTTGCAAGCTATCGGTGAGAATTTAGTTTATTTTATTTTTATTTTTATTTTTGTTTTGTTAAAAACTGAATTTTTAAAATATTAAAAACTGATTTTAAAAAGAATTTATAAACTGATTTTTTTTAAAAGAATATTATAAACTGATTTTAATTAGATTTATAAACTGGTTTTTTTAAAAGAATTTATAAACTGATTTTTTTAAAAAGAATATTATAAACTGATTTTAATTAGATTTATAAACTGGTTTTTTTAAAAGAATTTATAAACTGATTTTTTTAAAAAGAATTTAAAAACTGATTTTTTAGAATTTAAAAACTGTTTTTTTTTTAGAATTTAAAACTGATTTGTTTAAGAGATAAAAACTGATTTTTTTAAGATTTAAAAACTGTTTTTTTTTAAAAAAGAATTTAAAAACTGTATTTGAAAAGGAATTATAAAAACTGATTTAAAAAGAAAGTAAAAACTGATTTTATTTTAAGGTTTGAAAAAAAGGGGTTTAAACTTTGAAATAGAAAAAGGTTTAATCTTTTAAAAGGAAAAAGATTTGAACGTGCAAAAATAAAGATCATATTTTTAAAAAGAGAAAAGATGGAATTTTTGTTAAGTAGAAGAAGTAAGATATGATTCTTATATTTTTAAAGCAATAAAAATATAATTTTTACATCATAGGAATATTAAAAATATAATCTTTGTTTTTAGAATATGATCTTTATATATTGAATAACATAGTAAAAATTCGATTTTTACCTATGTAGAGAATACGGGCAATGAAAGCGACAAGAAGACGAAATAGACAAAGATTTCCATAAAGGAAGAGTCGTGTTATTGCAAGCTATCGGTGAGAATTTCTCACTCTTCAATTTCTTTATATATATGTGTGTGTGGAAATAAAAGTGAATTGCTATATATAAATATTTATATATTTTTATATATATATATACGCCTCCTCGTCCACAAACCATGGACGATATTTATTGGTTGAAATTGTTGTGAAAATTGGTTGACAGCAAATTGTTGTTTGGGATTGTTTGTGGTTGATATTGAATTGATTGTGGTTGAAAAATACCCGTTTGTGATTGGAAAATATTTGGTTGAAACCACATAGGATTAGTTTGTGGAAATGAAATAAATATAAACATGCCGCCTGCGTGCGAATTAGATGCATGATCCCCATTGTCAAAAACCGCGAGGTTTTAAGGTAGAGCGAGGAGCCGTACTAGGGACGGTGCCGGTTTTAACTACCCTGCCGTTATGCTGTCGAAATTTTGAATAATCTTTGTGTGTTAGAATTATTTTCATATGTTGAAATTATTTGCATGCATAGAAATTAAAGCCATATATTGAAACTATGTCCATGTGTGGAAATATTCATGTGTTGAAAAGTGTTGTGTGAAAATAAAATTCATTGGTGAATGAATGAAGTGTATAAACAATAAAAATCACATTTTTATATATATATGAAGTATGAAAAATATTCGCCTTATATAAATAGTTTCAATCATAAAAATCCCATCTTTCTAATATGAACAACATAAATAAATTGTCCATGTGTGGAAATACTCATTTGTTGAGAAGTGTGTGTAGTGGAAAGGTTCATGTGTTGAATAAAAAGATTGAACGATAAAAATTACATTTTTATTGAAACTATGAAGTGTTGAAACCATACATTGGTTGAATAAATATTTTAAATGATAAAAATATCATTTTTATCATATGTGTGATATGCTAAAGATATGCAGACGTTGAAACAAATATTTGTGATAGAAATATTATTTTTAACATGCATAGGAACTAAATAAAATAGTCATGTGTTGAAATCTACTTTAGTTCGCCAAAATTATCATCTTTGAAATGTGAAGTGTTAAAAATAACCACTGGTTCGAATAAACGTGCATGAGTTGAAATATACATTAACTAGCTAATGATATGATTTTAGCCTATGCATGGGATATTAGAATGAATGGTGTTTTTAGACCAAAGCAAATCAAATATGAAGTTGAATAGAAAATGATAAATGTTAGAAATTGTATATATGTGCATGCATATCTATTGAACAGGTTAAAGCAAAAAGGGGCTAGAGAAGAGGAATAAAATTTTGTGCCCGACAAATAGGTACACATTTACTGTTTTGTTTGGGTGATGATTTTATGAGCCTATTGGCTAGCCGCTTGGCTTTTTCTTTTTCTTTTTGAGATTAGAAGGACCGGGAACGCTATTTGCGATTTCCCGATGCTCCCGGTGCAGGGGAGGTTATGGCGAAATTTTCCAAAATTTTAAGGTGTTAGAAAAATATTTGAAGTGAAAACGATATGGAAATCATTGAATGAACTATATTTATATAAATATATAAATATAAATATAATTAAAACGAAACGTGACCGTGCAGTTCATATTTTGAAACCTTGATTTCAAACGACTAGCGCGGAAGATCCGACCATTGGATTTTCCCGAAACCTCAACCGTTGGGTTCGCCTTGGAAATATCTTTCCAACGGCACCAACTTTGTGAAGATCCGACGGTTGGATTGTCTGGAATGTTTAATTCAAGATTAGTGAAAAACAGCGCCAGAAACGATTATATTATATATATATATATATATATATATATATATATATAATTAAATTAAATCGAATAACGACGCTGCAGTTCGTAAATTGAAATCGTAACTTCAAATGGTTAGTGTGGAAGATCCGACCGTCGGATTTTCCCAAAACTGGAACCGTTGGATTCGTTTTGAAAAGACCTTCCTAATGATGTAAAATTTGTGAAGATCCAACGGTTAAATTTTCCTATATGTGTAAAACAAAATTAGTGGAAAGCAGCGCCAGTGCATCGACACGACCTGAAACGTCGTTTAATTAAATATGGCCGTTTTAAATTAAATAAAAATGGCGATATATCGTTATTAAGTGCTATAGACGATATAGAGTGGAAATAAACCAATTTTGTTGTGTTTGCTTGATATGTGATGGTTGAATGTATTTGACGTGAAAATTATAACTAAATAACTGAAATGTGAATGTTGAATAGTTCAACCCTGTGATTAATTGGTTTGAAAATCTAAATATACGTGGATTATTTGAAAAGGCCGAGTTTATCTCATTTCAAATAATCGATCGACGTTGAGAAGTCGAAGAGTCGAAGACGACTGAAGACCGACGATCTCCACGTTGGATGGATGGGCGCTACTGATGCTCGTGATTAGAGTAGCTACCATGAAGGAATTGAAGTAGTAGCCGTCCAAACATATTGTTGATTGTACGGATATGCGAGGAATTGGTGCCTCCGGTTTCGTTCAGACCCAGAACGGACTTGTAAATGGACTGTGTGTCTGACATTGGATTTTGTTCTGTGTTGATTGATCTCTGTTAAATATATATCTGTTTGGCGGCGAAGAATTTATTCTCTTGCTTAACGCCCTTCTCTGAGACGTACGAGCTTAGAGGTTATGTATTGACAGAAATCAGTCGCATGGAGTGGATTGCCTGTGTGGCACGCCTAAGTGGCATATGATCAAGGCTTCTGTTGCAAAGCAAAGTCTTGAGGTGGATGATCAAAGCATGGTCTGTGTGACGTAGCTTTGTGTATAACGTGAATTCGCGAGCCTCACACCTCGGTATGAGTCAAAAACGGGAGAGTGACTGCAGGGAGAGCACGACGTTTCTTTCTAGCTAAGGTGGTGTCAGTGACCTACCAGCCCTGACATTATATATACTTTTCACCTGTGTGGTTGTTGGAATGTGAGGCGCCTCGATATAGGTCTGTAAGGACCGGGAAACGTGTGTTCAGGAATTGCCAATCCTCAAAAGTAAGAGAGGACCGGCCCTGAAGATCCAAGGATCATAGTGGGGTCCTGGGACATTTGCTAGAGTGTCTCGAATCGGAGAGGAGCTTGCCCCTTGCCTCGACTCATGAAGGAATCCAATTTCCAATACGATATATGCAGATGTGATTGTATTACTAGTATGGCGACATGATATATGGTACCCATGCCGTCTAGGATTGATATTTATGATTGAATTTGCTTTTGAAACATATATGCACTAGTAATAATATCAAAAACTTTGTTTTATTCGTATGAAGCATCTTTGGCCATTATAAGGGAAAACTCTATCCTCCGGCTTGCGTTGCATTGTGTGATGGGACCTGAGTCTTATAATGGCTTCATTTTATAAAAAGCATTGCGTTGATTTAATCATTTACTTTATTTCATGCACGAGCACTCATTGGAGTAAACTCGTTCCGCGAAAGTGGCGTGGTCCTTTGATTTGCCTTATTATTGTTGTTAATAAGTTGAATGGATTTCTCATACCAGTCCCATGACTGACTCGTAGTTTGTTTCACCTTGCAAACTCGGGTGCCCTCATTTTCACACGGGCAGCCTAGTTACAGGTTTCTGACGCACCTTTTGGCTCATGGCGAGGCTTGACTACACCGTGCTGACTTGGATTTTCTCCGCCATTATTGTATCTATATTATGATTCCGCCACTGGCGATGTAGACTGATATTCCTTTTGTGTACTCTTTATGTATGATTCCGCCTCAGGCGATGGTGACTGATTATGTATCATTATGCACTAAGTTGTATCCTGTACTGTGCTTCTCTGATGTGATGTTATCTATATGATTCCGCTGTCATATGTGTGTAAATTATTCTATTTTCTGTTTATGCTATTATCTGTGATCTGCTAATGATGATTAATGTGTTATATTCCAATGATTATCCTTAACACCGTGTCACGGGGTTTTGGGATCGTCACAGTTGTTGTCATCAAAACCATTACCATCAACATCTCAGTCTCTAACAGGCTTGGCGGAACTCGGTCAAAGATGGTAGTGGTAGTCGGCTTTGTTGTTGGACAAGGGTAATGATGTCGAGTTTTATTCAAGTTGAAATATGATTTTGAGGTACGGGCGTCAATCATGAGTTTGTGGGGCTAGGAAAGGTCGCCGGAGCTAAACGTGTGTAAGGAAGGTATGGCGATGATCTCCAGCACAGTGGAGCAGCGATACACGTGCATGACTGTGCACAGGAATGGAAGGAAGTCTTAGTTTTGGTGCGTTTTTTTGGGTATCGTATAGGCTTGCAAAGGATTAAAGTAAAGAGGGAAGAGGGGGGTAGGGGTCATGGTTGGACGCGTTAAGTTTGAAAATTTTCTTTTAGTATAAATGTTATATTTAAAGGTTGGGTTTAACTTACAAGAAGAGTGCTTGGTTTTGAAATTTGTGTTAGTATTTAACTTAGAAAAGTGGTTAGGGAGTGGATAACGAGCCGAATAGTAGGAGTTGGGCTAATGTTTATATTTAATTAATAGGTTAATTTAAGTTTTAAACCCTTTGAAAAAATGGTTTGGGACTGGATAACGAGACGAATAGTAGGAGTTGGGCTAATGTTTATATTTAAATAATAGTGGTTGGTATTGTTGAATATACCACAGCTACAAGGTTACTTAGCAGAATTCGTGAATTGAAATCTGTTTGAAAATAATTAGACATGGTCTAATTACGTTGATTCTGATTATAAACTTTTAACTGACGTCTGCTAATGGAATGAAACCTCATTCTGCTATAATTAAGTTGAGTTGATTATAATAGACATCATTTTAGCAAAATGAAACATTGTTCTGCCATTTTGATGATTTGGACATGTATTGATCTGCAAATTGATTAGATTAACTGTTAGTTATTAATTGATAGCATAAATTATTTACATATTTGTTAATTGTGTAAAGAAGTGTATTACAACTTAAATGTCATTATAGAGTTTAATGGTAGCTTATCTAAATACCATTAAGATTTCGAGTTTCTTTCCAATACGTTATTGATTTAGAATCAGTCTAACTGTTGATTTCAAATTGAAAGAGTTATCAATTTGTTGAAAATGTTTTCAATTGCTAGTTTTAATTACTAATTAATGGTTTAAAAGTTAATTACTATTTAATTAAAAATGGTTTAGATGTAAATTATTATTTAATCAATTTTAGAAGTCAATTTTTATTTAATTAGAATTATTAGTTAATTATTATTTAATTAACAATGATTCAGAAAAAATGTTTTAAATTAAATTGTTATTAAATAAATAATTGTTCAAAGGTTAATTATTATTCTAATTAATTATTTTTAGATAAATACCTTATAATTTGTAATTAATATATGTTAATTAATTTTGCAACTAACAATAGTTTGCAAGAGTAGAATCATTTTAAATAGTGTTATTTAAGATAATTAACTATTAATTTGACAGGGTTTAGTTAGATTAATTTCATTGTTAATACTATTTAAATTGATTAAGTATTTTTAAAGGATGTTTAAACTTGATTAATCATTTTTACAAGTTAGTTTTAACTAAATTAAAATTTTACTGATGATATTTAAGTCAATCAAATTAACTTAAGGAATGCTTTAGTAACTACTATAAGTAAAGGATTTTGGGTTATATAAATGAGATTTACCCAACAATTAAGCTAAGTGAAAGGGTTGTATAACTGGAAAGACAATCAAATAGTTTATAGAACATTCTTTAAAGGTAATAGTACATAAAACTTGTGAAATTATTTATACCTAGATTTTAGTTAGCAAGCTTTTATTTATCTTGAAGATAAAAATGTTGTCGCTCATGGTCTGAGAGGTAATAATAACACAACTTGAATTGTTAAATTATTATTTGATGGACAAGATATCGAGATTAATATTTTGAAATTAAACATAACCCCATAAACAAAAGTGTAGAATTAAGGATGTCCAGTTTGTACATAAGCGATTTGGATTCATAATAACCAATGTTTTCAGATAACATCTATTTAACTCATTTTATATGATTTGGACTAGAACCTTTCTAAAGTGGTTTTAATGTATACTTATATTGTAAGGTTAAGCATATTAATTATTTTATGAGAAAATAAATAAAAAGATTAAACTGAAAAGTAATCGGTTATACGAAGCTTAATAATTTCCTTAGGAAATTATATAAGATTGTTTTGGGTCAATGAATTGCTAACAACCAGATATCTGGTTTAAAGGAAATAAGTTTCCAATTACTTTTCTCAAGTTGGTTTTCCAGACTGATCTAAGCGTTATTTTACGTCAATGCTCGGGTCCGAACTAAGGGTGAGCAATATTCGGTTCAAACCGAATTAACCGACCAAACTGGTTCATTTCGGTACAGCTTTAAAACTAAACCGGTTTGAATTTGGTTTGTAAAATATATATTTTTGTAATCATTTTAACTGAATTAACCGAAATTTTAACTTATTATCTAATTTTATGATGTTGTAGTATTTTAAATAATTAGTTTAGTGATAAAATACAGTGGCATATGTTACAAATATGTCAAATTTTATTATAAACATAAAATTTACTACATAAAATTTCTTCAGAAAGGAATTTATGTTCTACTTTGGGTGAATTCATCATTTAAATAATAAAACATTCTTCAAGTTCGATCAAATCGGTTATCGACAAAATTAACCAAAATTAATTTAGTTCGGTTCGATTTGGAAAATTTTCGGTTTCATTTCAGATTGAGTTTTTTACCTAGAAATCAATCGAACGCTCACCCCTAACCCGTACCAGCATATTTTTAGATTATGTTCGGATTGCCTTGGAACTTCAGGAGGCGAGCCGAAGATTCAAGAGGTATTCTCGTATTTTATATTACTCTGATGTGTATGTAATTATTTGAGATTATTAAAGTTGTGAGTAAAAGTTGTTATAAGTGTCAAGATTTGATTTTGTAAATTATACTCCGACATGTTTATATAAAATTTCAATTTTCTTTAAAATAAATATTTCTATCTATATATATATATATATATATATATATATATATATATATATATGTAACAATCTATCTTTGCGACACTTGTTTATTCGACATGTAAATACCTTGAATATATTATTGTTGATTTCTAAGGATCGAAAAGGTGAATCGTTACACGTACACATTCAAATACTTTATTTGGTGGATGCACAATTTAGATCCTTCATAGTAACCAATAGTTGTACAATAAAATAACATGTTATATCTCTCTTTTTGAACCCTCCACCTTAGCCGAAGCCGTTGATTTTAGGGGTGGAATCGGTTCGGTACCAGAACTTTGTATTCAAAACCGTTACCGTACCAACTTTATATGGTAATAGAAAAATCATACCATTACCAACCAAAGAAATCAGTTACCAATAGTTCGGTTTATGGTTGGTAATGGTTGGTAGAGGTCGGTAATAAGTTTTTGCCGTTCACTAGTATGAGATCTTTTTGTTTACAATATTTCACGTTAAAATATTAAAATTGATTTTTTTGTTATTGTATTATTATTTATCAATCTTATTGTACATAGTCAAATATGCATGAAAATTTTATGGATGAATGAAAATATCGTATAAATTATACCATTCCTAAGATATGATAAAATTGCATTCGATATTGTATCGTAATAGTATTTTCCTAGGTATTTTATTAAATCATTACATATTGGGAGTTCTTTGTTATGCAATAAACATATATGATGAAATATAAGAATATACATATGTATTGTTTAAGATATGTGGTAGATATGGTAATTACCATTGTTAATGCTCAATTAACTTTACCGTACCGTATATTTTCATGTGGTTTGGCATACTGTACCAATCAAATTGGTTACCGATTGTTCGGTACCACTTTCGTTGATAGCGGTTGGTAATGACTGGTAAGTAGTATTATGGTAAAAATGTCGAACTCTAGTTAATTTTGTTCAAACTGGAATAACTTTTTCATATTAACTCAAAATCAAAGAAGACTTGAACCAACAAACTTTCACCTGAATTACAACAGTATTGAATGCTCAATATTTTAGCTTGTAAACGCACATCTCAGTTCTCCATGTTGACAATAGTTGTACTTAAAAAATAACATATTACATTACTATATTGGATCGAACATCACTTCAATACAAATGGATCAAAAAATTGAACCATAAATGGATCAAGTCGAAAAAGACCAAATCCGTCCACCAAGCATAATCAAATACAACCACCATGAACAGCAAATCCAAGTAAATAATTACAACAAAGTAAAATGTAAAACAACCATTCAGATGTTACCAATACAAAGCAGACTACAGTATAAAACTTATACTTCTACTAGTTAAAAAGGCCAGATGTCCTGTCTTTTATTTTAGTATAAAAATTAAAATTCCCACAGCAATTGCAATGAACAAGCAAAATTAGGTGCTTGCTTTCTAAAAACAAGTTTGAACTTTTTCATTCAGAAAAACAGAAACTACTTATGCAGAGCCCCTGTAGTCAAATATAATTAACAACTCCAGAGCAAATTAAAGTGGTGGAAACGGTTCAGGCTGATACGGTTTGCCCGCCGTTTAAGCCCACCCCTAGACTGCAAATAGCATGTCAATGTCACGTAGCAAACAAGTACATTCGAAGTAACTACAAACTGGGAAGACTTCGAGCGTAAAGAGGCATCAACTAGAAAATTCTGCAAAACAAAACCCACAGATTGTAGTATTTGATTTAAGAGTTTACAGAAGGTATAATACTCCTCGATCCAAACAAATGAGAGAACATGATAATAATAGTAATAAGATAGAACAAGAGGAAAATCATGATGAAAATCTTCTAAAATTACATAAGAAACCAACAGCAAATGAACGAACACTTCACTCGTGTTCCTGGCTGCGAAGTCTAGCAGTCTTGTTGGTTACGGCAATGTCAAGCTGTGCAGCTCGCTCAACTATATCCTTCCTCTTGCTTGTCGACACATTGTGTGCTATTTCAGCACAGTAAGTCCTTAAAATTCAAAATAAAGGCCGTAAATACTATGTTACCAAAATAATAATAAAGGAAAAGGTTATGTTCTGAATGGAAACTTGTCGATCTACCTATTGTGCATCATAAGCAGTTCCAACTCGGCCACGTTGTGAACTACAAATTTCTTAAATCCATTGGGTAAGTAGTGTCGGGTTTTCTTGTCGGATCCGTAACCAATGTTAGGCATTAGTGTAACTCCCTTGAACTTCCTTCTCACACGAGAGTCGATACCCTTCGGCCTACGCCAGCTTGGCTGTAATAAACCATGCACAAATTGTACCATTAATTAAGTCAGAACCATGCGGTAAAGATTATTACATACGATAACCAAATTTCAAACCACTATCTTTCTGGAAAAAGAAAATTGAAAAGGAATCACTTGAGAACATTTTTTGTTTTGGTTACTAATACCCCTAGGAATATCAAACAAGAACATTGAATCCAATATAGCTAGCGTTTTAGGAACCAGCTTTGAAACAAATTACAATCCAACTACAACATAGCCGAGCATAGCATAAAAGTGAATCTATCATTATCTGTTAAATAAAACAAAAATTAAATGGTTGACTGAAACATTAGCGCATGTGCCTACATCTATGTGGAAAGAAGTCTAATGTAATAGGTCTAGCGCAAAAACAACATTGCAGAAGCACGCATCCTCATGGTTATTATATGGAAAGTCCATTGATGTCAAATAGGCACCAAGGTTATAACTGATGCATGAGAAAAGATTTTTCCACTGGCGTTGAAAAATGTTTTCATGATTAGTCCAACATTATGCTGAAGTATAGCTGATGCCATTTATAATCATTAAAATAGTTAATCCACATTGAAAACAGAACTGAATTCTTCATGTTCAACACAAATACAAAGTTATGTTGGCACAAAGCTGAAGGTTATACGCTAATGGGCATAAAACACCAAGTTTAACGTAGAATTCGACTTAATCCTCATTATTAACTCAGTCATTAAGAAACAAATATACAAGGTTACATGTCGAGGAAGAAAGGCATAACACAATGGGATAGAATAGACAATTGCTATTTAACATTGTACAAGGGTTAAACTTTCACAATAATATAAAAGTTTAAGAAGGATTATTTGGTATGGTTCAAAATCATCATTACATAACGAAATGTAAAATTAGAACAGTCTGACAGTCGGTAACGTTGTAATGGGTCTTGGATCTTGCAATTAATAACTAAAGCAAAAATTCATTTGCTTTCTCCAGGATCTGAACAGCTTCAAATGCATCAAATTGACCGACCATCAATTACAACAAATCAATCATACAACCGACCAACCATCTACTGAAATAACGAATCAACCATAAAACATTAACTTGATCAATTGCATTTAAACATGGGACATCCAAATATTTTGTATTTGAGCCGTTTCAGAGTATAAAATGTTCTAAAAAGGGGATCAAAGCACTTGTGTTTTATGGCTTTGGGAAAAAGGTAGACTTGAAAATGGTGTACAATACGTGGGAGACACTGAAAGAAAGAAATAGAACTAAATCTATGTACCAACTCTGTAAACTTTGATACAACTAAAAAGGCATATGAAGATAAAGTAATTAATAGGTTCAAGGCAAAAATGAATGTAACGTGGTTGCATTTATGCACTACGATGTAAAATGCTCTACATAAGCTCTGTTTTTTAGCTCATAACATGACCAACAATAAAGTGATCACAATCGAACCACCTGTTCAATCGCTAGGTGTTTTGATTCAGTTGTTTCAAAGAGTATCTCCATAAAATATATATAATTCATATGTGAATTCACAATGACAAGTAATTCAAAAGGTATATAAAGTATACTGGCTATAAGATATTATTCAAATATTATCTGATGGTCAGATTAAAAAAATCAACTGCTTAATCATTTTCAGTTTTATACCAGCATTAAACACAAGATTAGAAGCAAATTACAATTTACTAATCTTCCTATCTTTGCATTAACTAACTAATCATTGACGAGCCTATACAGAAAGAGAGCACAAATATTTTAATTCAGTCCGGCACAAGTAACTTGTTTTTAATAGGCCCAGCATATAACGAAATATTTGCAATTTAATCGATCAATCAAACAAAGTCAATTTTACGTATCAATATTAGTACCTTAAGGCATTTGTAGCGATCGCTATGATGCCTCTTAAACCTCTTCACTCTCTTCTTAACGATCTTTTTCGTCAGCAACGGTACCGCCATTATTATTGCTCCTAATAGAATGGAGAAATAATCCGATTAGATAAATCAGTACCACGAATTCGAAAAATGATTAGTAGGGTGAAGGCGGCCGCTTACCAAGACCCTAACCCTAAACAGAGAGAGAGAGAAACGGCGTGACTGGTCATGTAGCTTCACGAGTTATACAGCGAGGTGCACTGTTTTGGGCCTGTAAACCACAGTCCAGCTGCTATTTTAAAGTTTCTCAATTAGTACCAGTGGTCTTAACGAATGTAATTTTGTTGACTTCTTTTTTGAAGATGTCAACAAAACACTCCATCCTGATTGGTGGAAATCAGGGCCGAATGTTTTGTTGACATCTCTTAAAAGATGTCAACAAAATCGCACTCGGTCCTAACTAGGTAGCGTTCTTTTCTCAATTTGAACGCTTACATCCAATGCTTCGGGCGTAGATCGCATCAAATCGCACACTCAAACCGAACGGTGGAATTTTATCAGTTTGTGTTGCGTTCGAAACGTCGGATGCTACTTCTGACGCGAATGGATAAAATTTAGATCAACATATCGCCTTCTTCCCCTATCGCGTTGCCCCTATCGTAAAAATAACACATTTTTTCCGTCAACTTTCCACTTCACAACCCCTTCAATTTGCACCTTTCGGTTAAAAGAAGAACGCACCCTTAAGGTTTAGACCTCTCGGAGTGTGAACAACTAAATGAGTTTTTATAATCGTTGTCCTACATATTCTAAAATAGTTTTGAATATGGTTTTTAAATATTTCATGGACATATAAAATAAATTATAGAACGTAAAATATGAAATAAAAATATACATTTTTATCCATATTCATCAATTGTCACATAGCGTAACGTATATTATTCTCCGTAAAATTACTACTGAAATTAAATAATTAATCATTTATAGATCTGTAAACATGTAGCCGCTCACTCTTACACCAAGTAATATTATTTGAACTTTAACGTCGAGTCCACTATTCAAATTTAAAACAAAGTCAAATATGAAAATGATGAGAATTATAAAGTAAGATCGCTCCAAGACACGAAAGATTCGTTGTCTTTCAAGAATATTTTCCCTTCTCTAATCACAACAGGTTGATTGAAAACCTTCTTTCAGGATACAATGGAGGTTATCTATGCAATTTGTAGCACGCTTGCCTTCGAGCTCTTCTCAACGCTTGTATCTCATACCTATTGTTTGCTCCAAATTTGGGATCAAACACCAAGAGTGTAAAAGTTACACTTCACCGATTCAGTAAGAATTTGGGACCACGTAATTGCTAAAATAAACGGATAAAAGCAAGTAAGAACACAAAGGAATTTTTATAGTGGTTCGATTCTATATGAATCTACATCCACTTTCATTCAATTCTCATTATAATATTCGAGCTTATAACATATGAATTTTCCCTCATTACAATTATTTCTCTCTCCTAACTCTATTTATGACTTAACTTCTCTTAAATTTGGTGAAGAAAGGGGAAGAAATTTAGCTTTGTAATGAATCTTCAATCACTTGTGTGCTTTGATCCTTTCTCATGATCTTCATATATTTCATAATGAATTAGCATTCGATATAGGCTTTAAAGAGGATTAGGGATCTTTTGAATGATGTTTGAGAGATTTATCTTGTAGCTTGAATGAGAGTGAAGGTGCTTAGATCCAATTGTAGAAAGCTCTCATGATCATTGACTTGGATTTGATCTCCATGAAGTTAGAAATGTGTTGATGAATTCATAGAAGTCATTAGAGAAGTTGTAGAAGAGCTTTGAATTTTACGGAGTCTCCTCGTGAGAATGAATTTTCGGTCCCCCTTCCAAATGAATTATGAGGGGTATTTATAGGTGATCTTCAGACCAGATGGCAGTTTCGTAATTATGAAGAAAAACGCCATGACTCATGTTGCCACCGACATGACTCGGATTCTCGCTATAACTTATGTCGTTTACGACATGACTCGTGTCGCCTGTCGGGTTAACACCCTGGCGCCTTAAGCTTGCGACCCGACATGACCTTCCTTATCATGGCTCGTACCGTTCGCGTGATTCGACATTAGTGGGAGGCAACATGGTTTAGCTTCACACTTTGAACAACGGCTGGCCCTATATGTCGTTAAACGACATGGAGGATGGACGACATGATTCATGTCGTGTGACCTTATGTTTCTTTACGTCTTGGGCTTATGGCATGTCACGGTGCCATATCGCATGATGACTTAACTTTAACGTTATGGATGAAGCACGATATGGAAGGACATGATATGATTGGAAGTGACCTGATGTGGTATGGATGAACCTCTTCCTTTACGACAAGATTATAACGACTTAGCTTTCATATCTTGCGGCATAAGTAGGTCACGACATGGTTCGTATCGGGATCTTCAGTAGCAGCCTATTCTTTGTGTCGCTGAACGACACAATGCGTTTCCTGATCCTGACCTGGCTCTCACGACATGGTTTAAGGCCGACATTAATCTCAACCTTATCTTATGTCATTACATTAGAGCGGCATGACTATAAATCGCTTTAGCTTCCTCTTAACGCCATAAAGACGACATGGTTCCTTCCTTTTCTCACGACATGGCCTTGGAACGACTTGATGCTTACGACTTGACGAATAACGGCATGGTTAAATATGACATATTAAACACGTATTTTTACGGGATAACATTTGCCCCTCGAAGTTTATGTTATTAGAAATAACATGGGCTTCGAATCATGATATCCCTGATCCCCTTTTCATGCATTTTAATTAAGTCGTACGAACCTCTGAAAAACCAATCCGTTCTCATTACCATGTCGAAAGTCATGCCCCTCTGAATTGCTTGTGGGTTTTAAGTCGTGTTGGGCTTCAAATCGGTCTTAACTTGGCCCGATAACCCCCCACGCCTTTATATATTATTCTAAAGTCTGTATATCCATTCCTATCCCTCTTCTCATTCTGAACCTTTGACTTGTTAATGGCGGATTGAATCGGAGAAACATCATCGCCTCTCTCACAAGCGTCTTACCCAATCAAGCCGACGCCTCCATCAAAGTCATTGCAACCAAATTCCGACCAACTTCGATGAGCTTCATCAATCCAATTTGCGACCTATACTCTCGATCTTGAAGAACCCTTACTTCGAAAACCATTCAGAAATTATTGTAAGTAATTTTCGGATCTGAATTCTTCTTTGTTCCTCTAAATGCTAGGATTTGTATAGGATTTAGGGTTTTTTACTTATTTCCGATAAAGTGATGGTCTTGTGAATTGATTTTGGTTGTTTTGTGTTATTGAGACGTTTGTGAATCTAAAACAAGTTGAATTAGTATGAGTATTCTTGTATATGAAAGCTCTGAAATCCTTTGATTCCTTTTAAACTCATAGTTTTGTGTAATACATACGACTTGAGTCTTATGTCGTTTCTGCGACATGAGTTTCAAAACGTGCTCGAGCGATATAACTCTAACGCCATAAAATGTCTTATTTTAGACTTTGATTCGATGATGATCACACAAACAGTTTTTTGAGTATTTTGCTATACTGCACATCAATTGCTTGCTGAAATACCTAAACCATGAACCCTTTATTGCTATAGCTGCTGTATAATTCCTCTTAAAGTCAGGACCTTCATGTTGGCGTTGAATTGCTTTTAAAATTCGAAGTTGCAAACTAACATGGAGTCGCAGACCTTCATGGTTCTTAGGTTGTGGATCGACACGAGATTCAAGTCGTGGATTGATATGAGGCTCAAGTCGTAGATTGACACGAGTTTCATGTCGTGGATCAATATGGGTGTTATGTCGTGAACCGACATAAGCCTCATATTGTGAACCGACATGAGCCTTGTGTTGTGAACTGACATTAGCCTCATGTCATGAACTGACATGAGCCTCATGTCGTGACCCGCCATGGATTCCAAGCCGTGGTAGCGACATGAGCTAACCGACATGTTGCTGCTATGGCATGAGCAATTACGTCATAACGACTTAACTCTACTGCCATCAAACACCTTGCCACGGTGTTTATCTCCTACATTTCAATGTTTTGATGTGTTTTCACATTTTATTCTTCAATTCTTGCTATTAGAAAATTGAAATGTATTCGAGTATATCTGTGTAGAATGACTACTGAAAAGCAAACTCTTCCTCAAAGTAAAGAGACCTCCTCAGTACAAACCGATCCCCCTTTAAACAAGGTTTCTGAGACTGAAATAGCTACAGCCTCTAGCCAAGTTTCTGCCCCCCTTCCTTCTGACCTTCTCCCGATTAAAGCTAGGGATCAAGAGAGAAAATCTACCACCCTAACTCAGGAGCAATATGAACTACTGTGTGGTTAATACGGAATTCCTCTTACGGATGCGATATTACCAAAAGATGGCGTATTTGCTGACGACCCTCCTACTGGATATGTTGTCATAAGCAAACAAATGCTTGCAGCTGGTGCTATTCCCCCGTTTAATCCTTTTTTAGGGCGAATCTTAAACCATCTAGGCATCGCTCCTTTCCAACTCCATCCTAATGGATACACAGTTCTACTGGGCCTTTATGTCCTTTACATGGATACGACAAAGCAAGAGCCTACTTTCTAGGAACTTCAGTACTTGTGTTCTTTCAATAGTAGGAAGGACACCCCCTCTATTATGCATGTTGAAGGTGCCAGAAATCGGAGGCTAGTTCTCAAATTACCGGACAGTGTTTCAGGATTTTTAAACCAATTTTTCTTCGTTAGATGCCCCGACCCATTCCGAGGGCAATGGACAGATGGGGGTATGCGTAGTTTATTCAGAGGTCTAGACTTTACTTCCTTTCAAGTTATACGTTCTTACATTATTTCTTTTGAAATGCAGTATTCCTTATCCTGATTAAGGACAACAAAGCACCCCCTTCTCTTAAAGCCACATACGAAACACTAAAAGCCATTGACGAGGCTAAGAGAAGTAGAAAACTTTTGATTACAGATAGCATTCTCCACCAATATGAACTACTTCATCCCTTGAGGAAGTTCTTATGTAAGGCTGGACCTTCCACTCCTAGACCTAACCTTACAAAATCAGATTTAGGAAATCCAGACGACAAGAGTGTAACTCAAGCCGATCAAAACCCTTCCATTGACCCTTCCTTGAAAAGATGTTCAGGGTCTGTTAGTGAAAAAACGTCGTCCTCGTCGAAGACTTTGAATAAGGATGAAGACTCTAACCGTCATAGGGGCGAGGATCCTACAACATCGGTTGAGTTAATTGAGAAAGAGAACATTTCCCGCCTCCTGAGCCAGAATTAGATTCCGAATAGGCTAAAAGAGATAATAGTGAAGTGAATCCTTCTGAACTTGAGTGTAGGATTGAACATGATGATGAAGACCTAGTTGTATTAGAAACTGATCCAAATACTGAGACTATAACTGGAGATTCTCCTACTGAAAATGTAGCTAAGGAAGATTCTAATGGTACATTTGACAATTTGAGTGATCTCAACTCTGCTAGATATCTTAGTCAGGATGGTTCGGTTACTCAGCCTCTCAACTCTCAAACCATAGAAACTAGACTTAGGGATGCAGCCTCAACTGAGTCAGAAAAGTATCTTAAATCTTTAGGAATTCCCTTAAACTCAGAGGATATGACCGGTCTGTTAACAGCAGTATTTTTTAAAGAAATTCATCTTATGCATCCCAATTCTTTTCCTGTGTTTGAATCTTGCTTTAGCCTTTTTAGATACCTTATAGTTTCAAGTATTGAAAACTTATTCATATCTCCTTTCAAGTTAGACATGCACGGAAGACGCTCGTCAGGAATCAGATCAGACTTTAGTAAGAGGAAAAAAACTATCGATCCAAAGCACTTACTATGATCCAAACCTCAGCAATCATCACATCACCGTGATCAACCCCATCCTCCTCTGCCCTCAAAACCCTCTTCCCAGTCTTTACATGTATCAGAATCTGTGCTGACTGAGGAACAGAGAAAAAAAATACGCGAGGAAGAAGAGGAAGAGGCTAGGAAACACAGTTGGCTAAGGAGAGACACTCCCGATGAAGGGGGGCGAGGGAGGAAACGAGAAAGCGATGGTTCTTATAAGCATTCCCGAGTAGAGAAGCTTCCTATTAAACCCCGACTTCCTTCATCCTATGGCCATCCTGGTCCTTCAGCCGAAATCCATTCGATCATTAATAAACCTCGCCATACTCCTGGCTCGACGAACATCTCCTTTACCAAAATGCTCCCGGGTTGGAACTTGAAAGGGCTTTACTTTGATCATGGAGTAAGTATAACCGACGCCGATGATTTTCTTAAAGAGGTGGATGCGGTTATAAGTCAAACACACACCCAGTTTAATACTGCTAAGAGTCAACTTGAGACCAAATGGAACATCGTGAGAGATATCTTTTATCAAAAGTTGCGTGGATGGGAGAAACTTGGTGATGACCTCCAAAAGCGCCATGATTCTCATCTTACAAAAATTGTCGAGTTGGAGGATGATAAAGTCAAATGGGAGAAGGTTTTGGATGATCGTGATGCTACTATCGCAGTTCTTAATAAAAGAGCCGCAGAGTTAGAGGCATCAGACAACGAGATTAAAAAGCTTCCGGAAGAACTCGAGGCTTCCAAACAATGAGAAAAAGATGCCATAGCTGCCAAGCGCAATGTTGATGTCGAATTGGCTGTAGAGAAGGATTTCTCCAAAAAATATCGGGAGGATGTCGCTAATCTTCGTAAGGAGGTAAAATCTCTAAAGGCTTCTAACCAGACACTGATGGCCAAGTTCGAATCTCTTGAGAAGGACAAGATAATTGTAGAAGAAACTCACAAACAAGCTATGGACGAAGCTTATGATGATATGTTCCGCTTTTATGTATACAGTGTCATGAGCCGTGGGAGCTTGCATTACCTAGAGGATAGTTTTGCACGTACTTTGGCGCTTGTTTGGGAGCGAGTGCTTGAGATTAACGGTGATGATTGTAGCGAGGACGAACTCATTGACAAACTCTTAGACGACAGGTCCAAAAAGGCTTTGGCAGAAGGAAAGGCACAATTAATGGACGAGAGGACTGGTACTTCCGGTGAGAAAGTTCACACTCAACCAGATGTCAACCTTCCTGTTGATCCCTCAGCCTTTGAAGCTTCTGGCTCACAGATATTAGCTAACCCAGTTGATGCTACTAAAGATAAAAATGTCACCATTGAGGGGGACATTAATACAGAGGATATTGCTAATGAGCATGGTGAAAACGATGAGGCTGATGATGACAATCCCGATCACTGGAGAATCGAGCATAGGGACCCCTCGGAGAATCTTCTAGATACAGGTAAAATTGAAACTAACTTTACCCTGTCGTGCTTAGAGTCCATTTTCGATTCACCTGGGTCCCTTGCTTATTATACTCAATGTTTCCATACTTTGAATTTAATTTCACCCCTGTCTTCTCCTGCCATAGGCAATGCAATGACAACATGAGCTATTAGGGCTGACTCACCATTGACAACTTTTCCGCTTACTTCTGTTATTACTCCCCCTCCTCCTAGTAACACACCCTTTCTTGTTACAGCTCCTGGGTCACAGGATGCAAAGATCGGTGCCTTCTCAGATTTGGATGTTGTTGACTACAGCCTTAGTGACGATTTTGCAGATGAGACTCCCCGGGTTACTACCAAGGAGAAAGGAAAGAGGTCTGCCAAGTCCTCATTGTCTAAGAACAAGAAGGAGGAGATGGAGGCTATCGTTTTTTCTTCCCAAGAGAATCAGAGTAACGTGGAAGAGACCCCTCCGCCTTTACTTAACAAGCCAGCTTTGAGATCAAGTGACAAGAAGAAATGATCATGCTTAGTAGTTGCTCAACTTGGTTGTTAATTACTTTCTTTTGTGTGTTGTATTCAGGTCGGTTGTATATGCGGGCGCCGGTCCCCGCTTATTACTCTTGTACTTGTCATCTTTATGCACTCTGTTGTCCTATATTTTGCACTTTAACCTGTGACTTTATGATATAGTTCTGCTTTGCTATCAGGAAATTGCGTCCTTTTTTCATGCCTTAAATTTTGCTTTTAGTTTTGTTGTGCTTTTATATTTTTTGCATTTCATGCTTGTTTTATATTTGCAATACAAATTCTGCACCACAAGTTATTTGTTATGACAGGCCAACTTTATTGGATTTTCCTGATCTTGACTAAGACGATGCTCACAACCCTTTCACGTGGATAACAGTTTTATTATGATCTTTTAATTTCATCTTAGTTGTTTCAGAAAATCTAGTTTTGTTGGTTGGAGTGACCTAATGCCGGGTTTTCATGAGATTATGACCGGATTGTAGTATGTTCAAGAGAACGTCATTAGATTTCATTAATGCGATGGTAATGCCCTCATACCACAATTGGTTTTAATATCTTGAAAATTAGGCATGGTTTTTACAATTAGATAAAGGAATCTGTTGTTCCTAGTAACTGAGTGGGCTAGTTACTTGTGGTTTTTATCAGATAACTTTGAGGGAAGTTTTTGGTTATGTTACTAACTGAATTTGGAAGATTCGGCTTATAACCGGATGCCCTTGAAAGGATCTTTGATCTGTTGTTCGTTGGATCTAAATAATTCAGACGCTTGTTGAACTTATCGGATGCCTCCGAAGAGGTCTTTGGGTCCGTCAGTAACTGGGTTTGAAGGACCCAGAATCAATAGCTGGATTTGGAAGATCCAGCATCTGAGCAGATGCCTCCGAAGAGGTCTTTGAAAACCCTGTGTTTATATCGCTATCCATCCATGTATAAATGGCATCGGCGATGAACCGGGTGCCCCTCGGGGAAGTCTTGGGTTCAAAAGCCCAGTGTTTGTACCGCTATCCGGTCATATCTTAATGGCGTCGGCGATGAACCGAGTGCCCCTCGGGGAGGTCTTGGGTTCAAAAGCCCGGTGTTTGTATCGCTATCCGGCCATATCTTAATAGCGTCAGTGATGAACCGAGTTCCCCTCGGGGAGGTCTTGGGTTTACCATCGTATTTTTTCAAGTGACTGATGCTAGCTTATTTTTCAGATTCTGGTTGTGACTTGTCAAAACTGGGACTTCGAACTCTGTTATTAAGAATGTGCCCCCAGGGTGAAATTCAAAACTTGATCCGTAGTTTGGGTTTAGAGTTCTTGATGCCCCTTATCTATGGTTTTGCACTTCACACCCTCTGTAGCAAAAGTGTATAGATGTTTGAGTATTAAGCAATAGGTGCTTGAATTTCTCCTTGTCGGGGGATGTGCTATAGCATTCCTCAAGCCCTATTTGGTTCTCAATGCGTTTTCGTTTGCTTAAAAAGCCTGTAATTAAAATCGATATTAGCAGCTTGAAATTGAAAACTTGCAAATTTACGATTTTTAGATAGGTAAAGTAATTTCTTTCACTAATTTGTACAAACTTTGCAATGATAGTCACAATGCATGATTTATTTACAATTCATGATGTATGTATGATGCGAAATATGTGAAAGAAATTTTAAACAAAGTAACGGCGAAGATGAATGCTATTCCATGTTCGAGGGAGCGCGATTCCGTCCGTTGTTTTTAACTCAAAAGTGCCATCTACAAATTTCCAGCTTATCATGTATGGTCCCTCCCAGTTAGGTTCGAATACCCCAGTTCCTGTCATAATTCTCTTCAGGACGAGGTCCCCGACTTGAAAAGTTCTTTGTTTGACTTTTGCATTGAAATGTCTGGCTACTTTCCGTTGATGGGCTGCTATCCTGAGCTCTGCTTCTTTTCGCTTTTCCTCGAGTAAATCAAGTGCTTCCAATTGCAGTTCTTCATTATCCTTCTAGTTGAAGTAGATTCTGCGGTGAGTTGGTACTTCCAGTTCCACTGGGATCATAGCTTCCGACCCGAATGCGAGTGAGAATGGGGTGTGCCCTGTGGCGGTTTTATGTGTTGTCCAGTACGCCCATAATGCAAAAGTTAGTTCATCGACCCAATTGCCTTTGGCTTTTTCGAGACGCTTCTTGATGGCTGACTTTAGTATTTTGTTGATGGCTCCCACTTGCCTGTTTGCTTGCTGATGAGCCACGACTACAAAGCTCTTTTTGATCTTATATTTAGCACAGAAGTCCAGGAATTTGTTGTTTTCAAACTGGGTTCCATTATCGGTGATGATCTTTTGTGGCACTGCGAACCTACAAATGATGTTTTTTGAAACAAAATTGATCACTTTCTTTGATGTGATAGTAGCCAAAGGTTCTGCTTCAGCCCATTTGGTGAAGTAGTCGAAAGCTACTATAGCGTATCTCATATTTGCTTTTGCGGCGGGTAATATCCCAATCAAATCTATGTCCCAGACCGCAAATGGCCATGGGCTGACCATTTGAGCTAGTTCTGTGGGAGGTGCTCTTGGAATCTTAGCGAATCTCTGGCATCTGTCACACTTCTTTACATAAGTCATGGCATCTAGATTTACATTAGGCCAGAAATAGCCATATCGCAAAACCTTCTTGGCTAACGTTTGACCGCCGGTGTGTCCTCCGCATTCACCCTCGTGCAACTCTGCCAAAATTGCTTTAGATTCCTTCTTGGTCACACATCGCAGCAATGGCATGGAGAATCCCCGCTGGTACAGCCTTCCGTCTTGGACAAGGTACAAAGGGGCCATGTGCAATATCTTCCTTTTATTTTTTCGCTCTTCAAGTAGTGTCCCATTGAGGATATATTCTTTGATTGGAGTCATCCACGATGTAGGTTCATCAATGGTTTCCATTATCCAGTCAACACTCGCTTCCTCAATGGTTGGGGTAGAAAGGACTTCGATGGGGATTAAACCCAGCAACTGAGCGTCTGATGAACTAGCATACTTGGCAAGAGAATCCGCTTTTGAGTTTTGTTCTCTTGGGATGTGAGATATAACATAGTAGTCAAGGTCATTTAGAAGTTCCATAGCTTTGATTAGATAAGAAGGGAGGTTTCCTGTTTTGGTTTGGAACTCCTTGCATACTTGACCTACCACCAACCGAGAGTCGCTGAGAATCTGTAAAGTTTTTAGGTTTAGCTCTTTTGCCAGCTTTAACCCTGTTATTAATGCTTCATATTCGGCCTCATTATTGGTTGATGGAAATTCCAATCTCAAGGCATAGTATAAAGAGTAACCTTCTGGGGTTTCTAAGACAATTCCAGCCTCTAAACAGTGGTCGTTTCTAGATCCATCAAAATATTGTTTCCAGGCAATCTCTGTTTCCGCTGGTTCCTTAACCTCTTCTCCCCTGTTTGTAAACTTAGCAATAAAATCCACTAGGGTTTGGCCATTGATGGCTCTTCGAGGATGGTAAGTGATGTCATATTGACTTAGCTCAATGTTCCATTTCAGTAGCCTTCTTGAAGTTTCTGGGCGAAAGAGGATTTGCCTTAACGGTTGATCGGTGAGGACCTTGATAGGATGAGATTGGAAATACGGTCTCAGCTTTTTTGAGGCAACAAGGAGGCAATATGCGAGCTTCTCTAGTTTAGGATAATTTAGCTCTGCCCCGGCGAGCCTCTTACTAATGTAATATACCAACAACTGCACTCCTACTTCTTCTCGGATTAGTGCTGCACTCAAGGCATGTGATGAAACTGCTAGATATAAAAATAGATCCTACCTATCCTTAGGTTTCGATAACATTGGTGGCGATTCCATATGTCTTATCAATTCCTCGAAAGCCTCCTGGCACTTTGAGGTCCACTGGAAGTTCTTCTTCCTTTCTTTCAAAGCATCGAAAAGCGGAATACATCGATCTGTTGCTTTGGAAACGAACTGGTCCAGTGCTGCTACCTTTCCATTTAAGCTTTGGAGCTCCTTTTTTGTCCTCGGGGCCTGCATTTCCCTTAAAGACACAATTTAAGAGGGATTCGCTTCGATGCCCCTAGCATTGACGATAAACCTGAGACTCCGAATGAACATTTTAATGGGTTTAATTTTATCCCGTACTTCCTGAGTATGTGAAACATTTCTACTAGATCCTCGAGATGATCTTCGACCTTCTTTGA
This sequence comes from Allium sativum, assembly GCA_030737875.1. Classification (NCBI taxonomy): domain Eukaryota; kingdom Viridiplantae; phylum Streptophyta; class Magnoliopsida; order Asparagales; family Amaryllidaceae; genus Allium; species Allium sativum. Next base: position 624,186,338 of record CM060910.1, read on the forward strand.
TTTGACTAGCATATCGTCTACATATACTTCCATTGTATTCCCTATCTGAGATTTAAACATGGAGTTTACAAGACGTTGGTAAGTTGCTCCTGCGTTTTTCAGTCCAAATGGCATGACTTTATAGAAGTATAGTCCTCTATCTGTTATGAAACTCGTGTTCTCTTCGTTTGGCTTGTGCATCATAATTTGATTATATCTGGAATATGCATCCATGAAAGATAGTAACCCATGCCCCGCTGTTGCATCTACGAGTTGGTCAATTTGGGGCAAAGGAAAACTGTCTTTTGGGCACGCTTTATTAAGATCTGAGTATTCTATACACACTCTCCACTTTCCATTGGACTTTTTGACAAGCACTGGGTTAGAAACCCAATCTGGATACGCAGATTCTCGTAAGAAATTATTTTTGAGCAGCCTATCTACTTCTTCTTTTAGAGCCTCGGATCTTTCAAATCTCTGCATTCATCTTTTTTGTTTCATAGGAGTTAACTTTTGATTTATATTCAACTTGTGAACAATTACATTCAGTGGGATCCCACACATATCTGAGTGTTCCCAGGCAAATACATCTAAGTTTTCTTTCAAAAACAAGGTTAATTCCTTTTGCAGATTCATACCTAGCTGAGATCCTATCTTTAACACATGGTTAGGGTTCTTGTCGGATATTGGAACGGGGATAGTATCTTCAGCCGGTGTTGCTCTATTTTCCCCCATACTGTTTTTCCTTGGATCAATTGCCTTCCAAGCACCACTGTGCTCACCAGTATGGGGGTTTTGCTTTAATTGCTATAAGAGGGGTTTTTGGATGCGGAGCGGCGGCTCTACATCCTTCTTCAATTCCTTCTTCCTTGCCTCTGCTAATTCGACCAAATAACACTCTCTTGCTGCTTGTTGATTACCTATAATTGTGCCAACACCATTCTCTGTTGGAAATTTCATAGTGAGGCACCACGGAGCCATAGTTATTTTGAATGTTGCGAGAGTAGGTCTTCCTAGGAAGGCATTGTAAGCCGAGGGTTCATCAATTATAACAACGTCCTGTACCAGTGCGGCTTTCTGCTTTCCTTCTCCAAGCTCCACCAGTAGACTGATGGCACCAATTGGTTGAACAGCTTGACCAGTGAACCCATGGACCTTGTTCTGACAGGCTTTTACGTCACCCATGGAAAGCTTCATCCAATGGAATGCACTAAAGAAGAGGATATTAACTGATGCTCCGCTATCGACTAACACCCTTCTAACTATAGCTGGGCCCAGACCAACAGTTATCACCATTGGATCCTCTGCAGGTGTTATGATCCCAGTCGGATCTTCATCTTTAAATGTGATGTCATCTCGCAGGATTCTTGGTACTTTTGCCGATAAAACTTCGTCTATGGTCATGAGTTCACCTTTTTTCGAAAAGTTCTTCACCTCATGAACGTACTTCACCATATCCTCCCAGCCTTTCCCAACCGGGTAGGGGCCTACTGAAATGGTGTTTATGATCATCCTTGGTATAGCAGCAATCGAAGCGTTCTCATTCTGTTTAGGCTGTCCTGTTGAGGCTCCTTGGTCTGAGTTCCCTGAGCATTCTGGGAGTTCTTTGTATACTATTGAAGCCTATTTTTCCTTATCAGTTCTTCAATTAGGCTTTTCAAATTTCTACATTCGTTCGTGCTATGCCCCGGCTGGTTTTAAAATCGGTAGAACCTGCCGGACTTTATTGCGTTGTCAGTGACTCTTAACTTCCCGGGCTCTAGGTACTCTTCAGTGTCTTTGGTCGCCATATAAATGTTCTCTATGGTATCGTTAAGAGGAGTCATTTCGGAGTTCTTGAAGAAACGAAGTTTTTTGTTGTTTCGACCATCTTTCCCTTCATTCCCCCTTTTCTGATTTCCTCCGGCGTTTTTCTGCCCTCCTTGCATGTTTACGTCTCTCTTTTCTGATGGCTCCTTATTTTCTATAGCTTCCATTGTATAGATCGGATCCTCATCCACGCCTATATACTCCTCTGCCTTGTCAAATAGCTCTTCGAGAGTGGCAAGCTTCTTCTTCTTGATCCACCGCCCGAGTTTGGTCTTTTTACTTATACCTCCTTTTAGAGCCATCAAAGCCAAACGTGGCTCATAGTTTCCAACTTCAGCCGCAGCTGTGTTAAAACGAGAAAGGAAGGTTTTAATGGACTCTCTTGGCCCTTGCTCCAACTCATTCAGTTCCATCACATCAGGCACCTTAGTCGCTTGAAGCCTGAATTGCTGTCTGAACAGCTTGGCCAAGGTGGCAAAGTCATCTACAGACTTTGGCGGGAGTTTTGTGAACCAGAATGAAGCTACTCCCTCCAAGTAAGTAAGGAAGTATAAACATTTGAGCTCGTCAGTAGCACGTGCCCCATCCATGTGCTGATCGTATTTGAATAGGAACACGTTGGGATCTCCAGTTCCATTATAGGCTTGTACAACTGGGGGTTTGAATTTGTTTGGATATGGCGCCATTTTTATTCTTTCTGTAAGTGGGGTTTTTGTAGGAGCAAATACCCATTCCTTTTCATCGTCCACCTTTTTCTGGCTCTCATTCATGATCTTTCCATACCATTCCGAATATTCGCTCCTCCTCATTGAGTTGGTCCATGGGGCGGACGCCTTCCTCTTTACTGGATGTTTGCTGTAACACCCCACACCCGTTAAGGTCACTCACTAAGGGAATGCCTTAACTTCGGTGGAGTATCTTAAGTGAATATAGAACAGAAGAACTACAATAAGACAGATATAAGCAATACTTGAGAATTTAAAAACATCATTTCATTTCAACAGAAAGTAAAACATGTTTGGTTACATCACTAAACCATAAACAAGAGTCAAGTACATAATATCCATCTTGATAAAACAAAAGTACATAATCCCACTACATGAACTATTAGCCATAAAAGGTAAACTGAGCTTTACATCACGGTCCAAGCTCCAAAAGATAGATAAAGCAATCTGGTCAGAGCCCACTAGTGCTAGGCCCACTCTAAGAACCTGAGGGTTGGGGGAAAAAGGATAAAAACAACGGGGTCAGACATAAGTCTGAGTGAGCCCTATAACTTTAACAATACAATCATTAAAGTAATTAGGGTGTGATATAAACCTGGTACGGTACAACTGGGGATAAATGACTACACAAAGCAGCCAACTAGACTTAGGATGAACTAAGATAACAGTAAAGACGCGCCTATCCACCCAAGGATAAATACTACTCTGCACCACACCAGATCTACCCACCCAAGGGTAATTCCTATACTGCACCACACCAGATCTACCCACCCAAGGGTAATTCCTACTTAAAGGTTGATCCCACTAAGTGTACTTAGTAATTTTTAATAGTAGTTTCGTGTACCCCTAGCTGACTACATAGGTGCCGTCTGCCCCTATCTCCACTAGGTGTACCCACAACTTAGTAATTTTAATAGTAGTCTCGTGTACCCCTAGCTGACTACATAGGCGCCGTCTGCCCCTATCTCCACTAGGTGTACCCACTACTCCCATTCGATCGGCTCCCTAACGTAGATACCCGTGCTGGCCCCACAGTGGGGTGTATCACTTCCCAAAGTGGCAACCCGATACAATCAACGGTGCACGGCTTATACCTACACGATGCAACAACATCTTACCTACCAGCCCGGGTCCACACACGCATATGAAACCCGTTGGACTTGCGTTGCCATCGCTAACCCGTTTTGGCCTCTTATAGTCAAGCCCAGTACGCGTGTCCCGTCCTCGACATGGGTCGAGCCCAATAAGATACATATGGGTTACTGGTTGAAATGGCCCCCCACAAGCTACCCACCTAAGCTTGTCATTTTTTTTTTCTAGTGCATCCCACTTAACCCTTTTTAATAATCATGTCCACTTACATGTTTAAAGTTTGGTTAAGTCATCTAATCATATTTCAATTGCCACTCAAGGCACCCACTAGATTTCCCCATGCCACCCAAGGCACTTACTTGATTTCCACATGCCACCCAAGGCACTTACTTAACCCTTTTATCATGTTTAATTACATGTTCCACTTTGGTTAAGTATTCTAATCTTATCTTCCATTGCCACCCAAGGCAACCACTAGATTTTCCCCATGCCACCCAAGGCACTTACTTAACCCTTTAATCATGTTTAATTACATGTTCCACTTTGGTTAAGTATTCTAATCTTATCTTCCATTGCCACCCAAGGCAACCACTAGATTTTCCCCATGCCACCCAAGGCACTTACTTAACCCTTTAATCATGTTTAATTACATGTTCCACTTTGGTTAAGTATTCTAATCGTATTTTCTATTGCCACCCGAGGCACCCACTTAACCCTTCATGTCCCTCTACATGCTAATATGGTTAAGTGTTTCTTAATTGATTAAGAACGTAACCGTTGTAAATACCTCTCACATTAGACTATCTTTTATGGCAGCTGGATTTGTCGGTCGGGTCTGAGCAGACTTACGCCATAACCGAGTCTAACCTCGTGTCTTTACACTTGTCACGTATTAAGTTTGTGCCTAAGACCTCTCACATTGGGCCAATCATTTGTAGCTGCTGGATTTGCCGGTCGGTTCCGGGCAGTCTTATGCTACAAAAAGGTCCAACCTCGTGTCTTAGTCGATTAATTACACCTAATTAATCACCCCATATTTCGAATTAATTTTTCCTAATTAATTCCAATTTTTAATGATGTACATAATTGACTCAATTATGTCCATCTACTTTATGGTATGCATAATCATACCAACTTCACACCATTTCATTAACATGTATATTAACCCCATCGTTCCCCACGTAATTCGCTAACATGACATAAAAGGGAAGATTCATCACAAATACAATGGGTTCAACTTGCATAACATTAGCATCAACATGGGTTTTAAAGGTGTCAACATGCATATAGCATCAAACCCAACTAGCATAAATAATCAACCCAAACTTGCATGAATCACATATGTCATAAAGGGGTAACTTGCATAAGCTACTTGTGTCATTCAAAGGGGTAAACTTGCATATGTATGTATGACATACAAAGGGGTTAACTTGCATATGTATGCATATCATCCAAAGGTGTAAACTTGCACATGTTACTTGCATATAATCAAACATCAAACTTGCATAACATGTCATATATGAACTTGCATATAATCATACACCAAACTTGCATAACATATCATATATGAACTTGCATATAATCATAAACCAAACTTGCATAACATATCATATATGAACTTGCATATAATCATACACCAAACTTGCATAACATATCATATATGAACTTGCATATAATCATACACCAAACTTGCATAACATATCATATATGAACTTGCATATAATCATACACCAAACTTGCATAACATGGTGTCATAATGGATCAATGTCTATCATAGCGATTTGCATAACTAGCATCATGAACACATAGCCTAGAACTCGCATAACTTGCATAACATCATGATCACATAGCATATGACTTGCATAACTTGCATAACACATAGCATATGACTTGCATAACTTACTTAACATCATAATCACATAGCATATGACTTGCATAACTTGCATAACATCATAAACTCATAGCATATGACTTGCATAACTTGCATAACATCATAAACTCATAGCATATGACTTGCATAACTTCTCAAACACATAGCATATGATAACACAACTTGCATTGATCCACATTCATAGCCATAACCACATTATATCCTATCATAATCATTTCAACAATTGGTCATTAAGGCTATAGAAACTCACAACTTGTTGATTAACACTCCTATGAAGAAGATTAAGTTGCTAGAGTTGATTAGAAGTTGATTTGAGAAGCTATCTTCCTCTTTAATTTGATGGAGGCTCCTTCAAGTTGCATTTTGACGGCATAACGGTGTTGTATCTATTTTTAGTATGAATTAGGGTAGTCTTAGGGTGTATTTATAGATTAGTTAGGTGTTTTAGGCCATTAGATTAACCCTAAATCAGATTAGAGCCGTCAGATCTCGTCCTAGCCACCAAAACACAGCCCAAAAGCCAAACTGGTGCACCCAGGTCACCTGGGCTCGACCAGGGAGGTCGACCCCCAGGTCAACACTAGGGTCGACACCCTAGTCGACCTGGTGGGTAGGTCGACACCCCTGTCGACCCCCAGGTCGACTCCCTGAGTCTGGCGGGAATTTTCCCGCCACTTCTGAAATGTGAAATTTTCGTATTTTAAATTTGTTTTGAATTTCTGAAAACTTCTTCGGGCCTTAACTGGGTCATACGGACTCCGATTTTCGAAAACTCGGACTCTATTTCGTGTATTTTTCTGAGACGAACGCAATGGCATATCCCGTTTCCCCTGATTCAGATTTTAAATTTAATTCTGCCCTGTTTTATATTATAACAAGTTATTCAACATACGGGGTGTTACATTCTCCCATACTTAAAGGATTTCGTCCCCGAAATCTCTAAGTCAAGAAGAACGTATCCTACCAACCAAACAACCATCTACTCAAACCATCAAACACTGGCATCCATTGTCCTTAAAGTTTCTAATGCTGTATGAACATATGCAAAGAGTGTGTGTATATGTTCCCTATTTAATGCAAAATCGGGCGGTCTACTTATTTAGTTGACCTCCTTAATGCAAACCATGATAGTGCCATGCATCCAATATGTATGCGAAAGATCCCTATCGACACATACTAATTCTACATGTGTGCACAACCATACACCAAAATGCATCATCCATATGATAACACAATCATTATACATCCATTAATATAGCTACCTACACACAATTATATGCAATATGCAATATGAAGTGACTGAGCCGATCAAGTGCCTAAAGTGTGTGTATATGCATCCACGAGCAACCACTAGCAACCACTTGCATCCACACGCATCCATCAAACATAACATGTCTCAAACACATGTTTCAACCATAGGTTTACCCTATCTATAGGTCAAAGATACTAATGAGAGGACATACTAAAGATAAGATAAGTACTAGACAAACGATAAAGGAGAAGTTAAAAGACATACCCTCAAAAAGGAATGGGTACTATGAACGCATCTTCGCTTCTGTCTCCCAAGTAGCATTGCTCTCATCTTCTCCCCTTTTCACTTTGACTAGTCGAACCTCTCTGCTTCTCAACTTCCTAATCTCTGACCCAAGGATGCGGGTAGGAGCTCGTCGAATAGTCGCATCACGCTCTACCTCCACTTCTCTAAGCAAGCTCGGCTCTACCACCTCTACGGTCTCATGTAGGTACTTCCTCAAATGTGACACATGGAATACGTCATGTTCCCTATGCAACTGAATTATCTCTCGAAGATAAACCAAAGCTAGCCATGGAGCAGTCCTCTTGCTCTTCACGGGTATGAAATGGGCACTCTTAGTAAGTCTGTCTACCACAACCCAAATTCTCGTATTACCCTTCTTCGACCTAGGTAACCCATCAATAAAATCCATCGAGACGCCATCCCACTTCCATTGCGGACCTTCCAATGGGTGAAGCAACCCACCAGGTTTCTTTTGCTCCTCTTTCACCTATTGGCACACCAAACATCTAGCGACATACTCGGCCACATCTTTCTTCATACCGGCCCAAAAGAAAACTTGCTTTATGTCTTGGTACATCTTGTCCCTACCGGGATGAATGGTCATCCTAGAACGGTGTGCATCATCAAGAATAGCCTTCCTCAAACCCTCGTCTTGCAGTACACCAAGTCTACCGTCCCTACGCAAGCACCCCTTATCGTCTAGGGTATACCTACTCAAATGGCTGGACGACTCCCCACTTATGAGCCTCCCTGCCAACTCAACCAACTATGGGTCGTCCCGCGGTGCCTCACCAATCCGTCCCAAAAGAGTAGGTCTGACCTCCAAGGATGCTAGCAGACCGGGTATAAAGTCAACGAAAGGTCTGAAATCAAACATCGAGATAAATTCCAAGCTTCGTCGTTCCACGAACAATGGACTCAAGGACAACCTTTTCTGCTTAAGGCGTCTGCCACCACGTTACCCTTGCCAGGGGTATACGCTATCTCGAAATCATAGGATGCCAAGAACTCCATCCACCTTTGTTGTCTCAAGACTATGCGCTCGAAGAATCTCCAACACTTCCCTAAGATGTAGGACACGCTTTTCTCCACTTCTAGAGAAAATCAGGATATTCTTCCATGCAAAATCGTCACAACTATCCATCTCTCACGCAGACCATCCTAGTCGAGCTCGACATCCCCCAAGTGCAAGCCCCAAAGGCCTAAACCAATATCAGACAAACACCCAAGGGATACCTCCTTCGAATTCAGATGACCTACGTGAGATGATACTAGTAAAAAAAACGACTAAATAATTAAGCCCTTGTCCAACTCTGGATATCCTTGTCAGTCTCACTCCAAAACCACCGTTGATCAAATAACTGGCTTTGCTTAACCTATTAAGCACATACGAAAATTTATTTCGTTCTTAGAAAAGACCAAGATGTCATCCACAAAGGCCACTACGAAGTTATTTAGGTACTCCCTGAACACCCTACCCATCAAATTAACAAAGTATGCGGGGGCGTTCGTCAAACCAAATGGCATCCCAATCCACTCATAGAAACCATCCGGAGTCCTAAAGGCAGTCTTCTCTATACTATCCTCAGCCACTCCCAACTGATGAGACCCCGTGGCTAAGTCCAACTGCGAAAACACTGAGGCGCCAACCAACTGATCAAAGAGATCATCAATCCTCGGCAATGGGTGTCTATTCTCCTTTAAGTTCTCTGTAGTCTACACAAAGTTTGAGGAACCCATCCGCCTTCATGGCAAAAACTACTGGAGCACCCTACTCCGATATACTTCGTCTTATGAACCCCTTCTCAAGCAACTCCCATACTTGCTTATGGAGTTCCCTCCTCTCACGAGGAGCCATGTGGCGCACTGGTAAAGATACTGGTTTAGCATTGTCTACCAGATATATTCGGAAGTCTATCTCCCGCTTCGAAGGTAAGCCCTTCACCTCCTCAAACACATCCGAGTATTCCCGGACCACTCTAACAGATCGCAAACTCTCGACCGAAGCGTCAAGTGATTCAAGATAACTTAGCGTAACAGAATCCATGGGATTTCAAAAGATCTCGAGAGTGTTACCCAGTGGGTCATAATCCTAACAACTCTCCTTTCACAGTCAAGAACGGCACCATTACTCGATAACCAGTCCATGCCCAAAATCAACCCATAGCTCGTGAAGCCCAAAACAAAGGCATCACACCTAAACTCAACTCTAAGTATGAGGATCTTCAAACCCAAACATATCATGGACAAATAAGTGGAGCCCCCAATTGGGTTTGAAACAACCAAGGGATCATCTACTAAACTGGTGTCTAGGTGTAGTGACTCAACTAATGATGATGAGATAAGCGAATGTGATGCGCCATAGTCGAATAAAGTTCGAACAGGATGATCGAGAGAACCAAATTTCAACTTAGACGGTCCTACCCCCATCAGGTATACCCGTCGTGAGGGAATACATCTACCCTCCAGAAGATCCTGTACTTCGTCCTTACCTCTTTGGACAACCCTAATAAGGTGTCCTATTTCTCCAAGACAACTAGCCTTCCCCTTTACATTCTCCTTTCGTGGTCTTCTTACCACGATAAGGTTTCTTCCTTTATTTACCTAACAGCAATTTAAACCTTCCTCTCTCATCCATCTTAAAGGTACCCATAAGCCCTCCACCTCCTTGGACTAACTTCTTAGCCCGACAAACGTCTTAGTCCCTTGAAGTGGTTCTTCCGTCCTTCATACAGAAGTCCTTATTTATCTTAAAAAGACATCTATACGTGGAGGGGAAATTCAAAAAGAGAAAGAGGAAGAGATTCAAAACGGAGAATCGAAGGAAGGATATATGGCTCTTGGGGATTATGTTATTTTCTTTCAAAAACTTTTCTCTTCAAAGACATGTTTTTTGAAAATACTTCTTCCAAAAATATTTCTAGAAAAATAGTTTTCTAAAAATTTTATCTGTTCCGGTAACCTTAAGCTCTGATACCACGTGTAACACCCCACACCCGTTAAGGTCACTCACTAAGGGAATGCCTTAACTTCGGTGGAGTATCTTAAGTGAATATAGAACAGAAGAACTACAACAAGACAGATATAAGCAATACTTGAGAATTTAAAAACATCATTTCATTTCAACGGAAAGTAAAACATGTTTGGTTACATCACTAAACCATAAACAAGAGTCAAGTACATAATATCCATCTTGATAAAACAAAAGTACATAATCCCACTACATGAACTATTAGCCATAAAAGTTAAACTGAGCTTTACATCACGGTCCAAGCTCCAAAAGATAGATAAAGCAATCTGGTCAGAGCTCACTAGTGCTAGGCCCACTCTGAGAACCTGAGGGTTGGGGAAAAAAGATAAAAACAACGGGGTCAGACATAAGTCTGAGTGAGCCCTATAACTTTAACAATACAATCATTAAAGTAATTAGGGTATGATATAAACCTGGTACGGTACAACTGGGGATAAATGACTACACAAAGCAGCCAACTAGACTTAGGATGAACTAAGATAACGGTAAAGACGCGCCTATCCACCCAAGGATAAATACTACTCTGCACCACACCAGATCTACCCACCCAAGGGTAATTCCTACACTGCACCACACCAGATCTACCCACCCAAGGGTAATTCCTACTTAAAGGTTGATCCCACTAAGTGTACTTAATAATTTTTAATAGTAGTTTCGTGTACCCCTAGCTGACTACATAGGTGCCGTCTGCCCCTATCTCCACTAGGTGTACCCACAACTTAGTAATTTTAATAGTAGTCTCGTGTACCCCTAGCTGACTACATAGGCGCCGTCTGCCCCTATCTCCACTAGGTGTACCCACTACTCCCATTCGATCGGCTCCCTAACGTAGATACCCGTGCTGGCCCCACAGTGGGGTGTATCACTCCCCAAAGTGGCAACCCGATACAATCAACGGTGCACGACTTATACCTATACGATGCAACAACGTCTTACCCACCAGCCCGGGTCCACACACGCATATGAAACCCGTTGGACTTGCGTTGCCATCGCTAACCCGTTTTGGCCTTTTATAGTCAAGCCCAGTATGCGTGTCCCGTCCTCGACATGGGTCGAGCCCAATAAGATACATATGGGTTACTAGTTGAAATGGCCCCCCACAAACTACCCACCTAAGCTTGTCATTTTTTTTCTAGTGCATCCCACTTAACCCTTTTTAATAATCATGTCCACTTACATGTTTAAAGTTTGGTTAAGTCATCTAATCATATTTCAATTGCCACTCAAGGCACCCACTAGATTTCCCCATGCCACCCAAGGCACTTACTTGATTTCCACATGCCACCCAAGGCACTTACTTAACCCTTTTATCATGTTTAATTACATGTTCCACTTTGGTTAAGTATTCTAATCTTATCTTCCATTGCCACCCAAGGCAACCACTAGATTTTCCCCATGCCACCCAAGGCAGTTACTTAACCCTTTAATCATGTTTAATTACATGTTCCACTTTGGTTAAGTATTCTAATCTTATCTTCCATTGCCACCCAAGGCAACCACTAGATTTTCCCCATGCCACCCAAGGCACTTACTTAACCCTTTAATCATGTTTAATTACATGTTCCACTTTGGTTAAGTATTCTAATCGTATTTTCTATTGCCACCCAAGGCACCCACTTAACCCTTCATGTCCCTCTACACGCTAATATGGTTAAGTGTTTCTTAATTGATTAAGAACGTAACCGTTGTAAAGACCTCTCACATTAGACTATCTTTTATGGCAGCTGGATTTGCCGGTCGGGTCCGGGCAGCCTTACGCCATAACCGAGTCTAACCTCGTGTCTTTACACTTGTCACGTATTAAGTTTGTGCCTAAGACCTCTCACATTGGGCCAAACATTTGTAGCCGCTGGATTTGCCGGTCGGTTCCGGGCAGTCTTATGCTACAAAAGGGTCCAACCTCGTGTCTTAGTCGATTAATTACACCTAATTAATCACCCCCATATTTCGAATTATTTTTTCCTAATTAATTCCAATTTTTAATGATGTACATAATTGACTCAATTATGTCCATCTACTTTATGGTATGCATAATCATACTAACTTCACACCATTTCATTAACATGTATATTAACCCCATCGTTCCCCACGTAATTCGCTAACATGACATAAAAGGGAAGATTCATCACAAATACAATGGGTTCAACTTGCATAACATTAGCATCAACATGGGTTTTAAAGGTGTCAACATGCATATAGCATCAAACCCAACTAGCATAAATAATCAACCCAAACTTGCATGAATCACATATGTCATAAAGGGGTAACTTGCATAAGCTACTTGTGTCATTCAAAGGGGTAAACTTGCATATGTATGTATGACATACAAAGGGGTTAACTTGCATATGTATGCATATCATCCAAAGGTGTAAACTTGCACATGTTACTTGCATATAATCAAACACCAAACTTGCATAACATGTCATATATGAACTTGCATATAATCATACACCAAACTTGCATAACATATCATATATGAACTTGCATATAATCATACACCAAACTTGCATAATATATCATATATGAACTTGCATATAATCATACACCAAACTTGCATAACATATCATATATGAACTTGCATATAATCATACACCAAACTTGCATAACATGGTGTCATAATGGATCAATGTCTATCATAGCGATTTGCATAACTAGCATCATGAACACATAGCCTAGAACTCGCATAACTTGCATAACATCATGATCACATAGCATATGACTTGCATAACTTGCATAACACATAGCATATGACTTGCATAACTTACTTAACATCATAATCACATAGCATATGACTTGCATAACTTGCATAACATCATAAACTCATAGCATATGACTTGAATAACTTGCATAACATCATAAACTCATAGCATATGACTTGCATAACTTCTCAAACACATAACATATGATAACACAACTTGCATTGATCCACATTCATAGCCATAACCACATTATATCCTATCATAATCATTTCAACAATTGGTCATTAAGGCTATAGAAACTCACAACTTGTTGATTAGCACTCCTATGAAGAAGATTAAGTTGCTAGAGTTGATTAGAAGTTGATTTGAGAAGCTATCTTCCTCTTTAATTTGATGGAGGCTCCTTCAAGTTGCATTTTGATGGCATAACGGTGTTGTATCTATTTTTAGTATGAATTAGGGTAGTCTTAGGGTGTATTTATAGATTAGTTAGGTGTTTTAGGCCATTAGATTAACCCTAAATCAGATTAGAGCCGTCAGATCTCGTCCTAGCCACCAAAACACAGCCCAAAAGCCAAACTGGTGCACCCAGGTCACCTGGGCTCGACCAGGGAGGTCGATCCCTGGGTCGACACTAGGGTCGACACCCTAGTCGACCTGGTGGGCAGGTCGACACCCCTGTCGACCCCCAGGTCGACTCCCTGAGTCTGGCGGGAATTTTCCCGCCACTTCTAAAATGTGAAATTTTCGTATTTTAAATTTGTTTTGAATTTCTGAAAACTTCTTCGGGCCTTAACTGGGTCATACGGACTCCGATTTTCGAAAACTCGGACTCTATTTCGCGTATTTTTCCGAGACGAACGCAATGGCATAGCCCGTTTCCCCTGATTCAGATTTTAAAATTTAATTCTGCCCTGTTTTATATTATAACAAGTTATTCAACATACGGGGTGTTACATTTGCCTATGCAAACAATCGCGGTTTAGATTCCGGGGCCCTGGACCTCCCGCATGGGGAGGTGCCCCTTTGGTGGAACCAATCGCTTGTTGAGGAGTCGCTTTTCCAGAGTGGTTGTGAGTAGGTGGCTTCATTCCCTTATGACTAGGATTTGCAACCTCCTGGACAGAATTTCCTTTATTCGGGCTCGAGGATGAAGATCCAGTATCTTCCGTTCCAGTGGTTTTAGCAGTTTTGAGACGGCTTGCACTCATGGTGACTTTGGCCGTTGCATCTTGCATGGCGAACATGATTTCAAGCTTTAGAACTTTCACCGATTTAAAACTGATTAGTAGGCGGGGTATTTTCTGTGTTAGTGGCATTATCGACATCTTCGACGCTTTTACTTGTAACTTTCTTTGATGGTCTACCTGGCTTACCCATGACTTTAGAGGTAAGTATCTCAATTCGGACAAATTAGATGATTGGAGTGTACTCAAAAATCCAATGCAAGGCCTTCTACCTTGTGAGAGAGCGAGAAATTGATTGGCAATCCGGGCCCCACGGTGGGCGCCAAATGTTTTCTTCAAATTTGGGATCAAACACCAAGAGTGTAAAAGTTACACTTCACCGATTCGGCAAGAATTTGGGACCACGTAATTGCTAAAATAAACGGATAAAAGAAAGTAAGAACACAAAGGAATTTTTATAGTGGTTTGATTCTATATGAATCTACATCCACTGTCAATCAATTCTCATTATAATATTCGAGCTTACAACATATGAATTTTCCCTCATTACAATCATTTCTCTCTCCTAACTCTATTTATGACTTAACTTCCCTTAAATTTGGTGAAGAGAGGGGAAGAAATTTAGCTTTGTAATGAATCTTCAATCACTTGTGTGCTTTGATCCTTTCTCATGATCTTCATATATTTCATAATGAATTAACATTCGATTTAGGCTTTGAAGAGGATTAGTGATCTTTTGAATGATGTCTGAGAGATTTATCTTGTATCTTGAATGAGATTGAAGGTGCTTAGATCCAACTGTAGAGAGCTCTCATGATCATTGACTTGGATTTGATCTTCATGAAGTTAGAAAGGTGTTTATGAATTCATAGAAGCCATTAGAGAAGTTGTAGAAGAGCTTTGAATTTGACGGAGTCTCCTCGTGAGAATGAATTTTCGGTCCCCGCTTCCAAATGAATTATAAGGGGTATTTATAGGTGATCTTCAGACCAGATGGCAGTTTCGTAATTATGCAGAAAAACGCCATGACTCATGTCGCCACCGACATGACTCGGATTCTCGCTATAACTTATGTCGTTTACGACATGACTCGTGTTGCCTGTTGGGTTAACCCTCTGGCGCCTTAAGCTTGCGACCCGACATGACCTTCCTTATCATGGCTCGTACCGTTCGCGTGATTCGACATTAGTTGGAGGCGACATGGTTTAGCTTCAGACTTTGAACAGCGATTGGCCCTATATGTCGCTGAACGACATGGAGGATGGACGACATGATTCATGTCGTGTGACCTTATGTTTCTTTACGTCTTGGGCTTATGGCATGTCACGGTGCCATATCGCATGACGACTTAACTTTGACGTTATGGATGGAGCACGATATGGAAGGACGCGATATGATTGCAAGTGACCTAATGTGGTATGGATGAACCTCTTCCTTTGCGACATGATTTTAACGGCTTGGATTTCATATCTTGCAACATAAGTAGGTCACGATATGGTTCGTACGGGATCTTCAGTAGCAGCCTATTCTTTGTGTTGCTGAATGGCATAGAGGATGGACGACACGATGCATTTCCTGATCCTGACCTGCTCTCACGACATGGTTTAAGGACGACATGAATCTCAACCTTATCTTATGTCATTACATTAGAGCAGCATGACTATAAATCGCTTTAGCTTCCTCTTAACGCCATAAAGACGGCATGGTTCCTTCCTTTTCTCACGACATGGCCTTGGAACGACTTGATGCTTACGACTTGACGAATAACGCATGGTTAAATACGACATATTAAACACTTATTTTTATGGGATAACACCTATTGTTGTTTCAAGATGCATGGTCATCATTTCGAGATATCCGATCATCATTGACGGTAACTCTACAACTGATTGGAAGTGACGAAGAATTAGTCAATCGAGTTATTGTCATTGATATCTAAAGTGAGTTGTCATGTGATAAGTTCAAACTTGTTTAAAAAATACATCATTCCTAGAGGTAGATGGGGTGTGAATATTGCTATTGTGCAGATAAGGATGTCACTGTGAATTGCTTGAAGATTCTTGGTATTAGGGATAATTGGTACAGTTCTGGTGGTGATGCACCCAATGTAGTCGACGACTGATATGTGGTTCGCCATTGTCGGTCATGCTTGAGATCGCATGATATGTTGTTGCTCACATGGTTCTGGTATAACTGTCGGAATTTATAGATAATGGTTGGGATGCACAAACTTGACGATGGTGTTGTTAGTAAACTGGTTGATGATATTGGAATGCCTAAGGAGATGACTTAAAGGTGCTTAGATTGTAGTTGTTGTTGTTTATGGTGATTTTTTTTGTAAGGATATTATGCTATCGACGTTTGTTAGAGATGACCAAGTGGTTTGATATATGGGTGAAAATTCAGAATAACACTCGAAACACAGCACAAATGATAGGATCGTGTTGGTGGTGAGGTAGAGCGCATGAAAAATAACAAGCAATCACATATCACAACTGCACAATAGAGAAGAAAATTGCATACATGGTTTATAGTGGTTCCACTAACGTGAGATATTTCACATCCACCTTAGGGTGATGAGATTTTATTACTTTCCAAGGAAAAAGGTTACAAAATAGATAATAGAGATTGAGAATAAGAACATGAAGAGATATCACTCAAGAGGAAAGAATGGCTGGTTTTATCCAGAAATCGTTACTCAGACTAAAGTAATCGATTTATGTTAACAAATCAATGCCTTAACAATTAATTGATTCATATGGGTCTATGTTATTTTTTTGGTTTTCACAAGTATGCATATGCTAGATAAAATGTTTTCTTCTTCAATCAGCTGATTAAAGAATTAATTCTCTACTTCTATTTCCAAAAATAATTCCTTTTCATGTAGAAAAATAATTGTCTTTCCTTTTGCAACAAAAGAGCAACTGAATCAAAATATCCAATATCTATTTTAATTTGAAATTATTATATCATCGAAATCTAAATATCTCCATCTTAATACTAAATTTTCATACAAGCCTACTGAATCTACATATTCTCGTATTCCATGTAACTTCAGGTTAAGATACCATGGATATTTTCTTAATGAGATTCGGAAAACCATCACGTATTGTACTTATTCAACGAACTCCAACAATGACATAATCTGCCAACAAAGTGCTAAAGTACATGATGTAACTAGGACCTATCGACCTCGGTTATCACCATGAAAATAGATGTTCCCATTTATGAACTCACTATCTCAGTGTGCCACATATGTCATACGACATATCACATAACAAGTTTGAGCAATGCCCGAACTTTGCGGTAGCCAAGGACATAGTAAACATATATGATAAATTTTTCTCCATGCAAAGCTTATGAAGACAAAGTAACTTCTTTTCAATCGTTGAGACATGAATGACCCTCACACCTCTATACGATTTATCCTTAGGACGAAAGCTATATTTATAATGAATGAACAACACTTTGACATACTATAACTCATATGTAAATCAAAAGTCATACATGTAACACCCCGTATTTTATATAAATAATAAAATAAAAATATTGATAATTTATGATTCAAATTTTTTTCTCTGAAACATATAACATTGTGTTCGTGGCAATTTTCTGATTTGTTTTGATATATGACTTCCCCAAACGGAGTCGTATGGGAAAGTTATTAATGAATGAAGATTTAAAAAGTTGTACGCGTATATATCTGTGCAGTTTATTCCCCGCCATTACCCCGCCATATCCACGCTATATCGTGTAGCCGGTTTCTACCGCTACGCTATTTCCAAATCGCTACTGTAATAGCATTTCCAGTTTAAGCCCGCTATATTCCGACATTCCCGATATATCCCATTATTTAGGATATATTCCGCTATTTCCGCTATGTCTTCTATAAAAGAAATGTGTTTAAAAATGACATTTATACATTATAAAATTAGATTTTTAATATAATTTTTTAACATATGTTTTTTAAAATATAAAATACTATAATATTCTATTAAATTCTATCAAGCTAAATAAAAGTTTATATTTGTTTACATATATTTGCTTATGCTTTTATTAAAAAATAAGAATGTACTAATTATAATTCAGTTGAATGTTGATTTTCCATTTATTTATCATTCATATATTTTTAAAATCATTAAATACGAGTTTTATATGCTATTTTAGATTCATCCGCTATATCCTGTTATTTCCTCGCTTTACCTCGCTACAACTTTTTGCACCTCCGCCGCATTGGATCCGCTGAGCGATTTAACTGCACAGGAATATTTACGCATAAGCATGAAATTTGAAATTAGATATGTGTTGTAAGAGGGAAATAATAATTCACATAAGTAAATAAAATGAACGTTAATCCAAAATTAATCTCGGTGGAAATCACATTTGGAACCCAAGCTCTGGGTCGACCTAGAGCATACATGGGTCGACCCATGGGTCGACTATAGGGTCGATCCACCTGTAACCAGATCTGAATTCCCATGGCGAGTTTTTCTTTGTTGAACGGTTCAGATTTTCTATTTTTAATTCCGACATATCAGAATCTCCTATACACCTTTAAATAGACTAGTAGGGCCTAGCGTCCAACTCATATTTTATGAGACGACGCCAAGACTCTGCCATTTTCTTTGCTCTCCAAATCTATTAGAAATTAAAATATTAGCTTTTAGGAATTATGATTCAAGATTTAAAGACAAAGAATGTAAATCTGTAACATATGCATTCAGATTTCTGATCAACATGAGGCAAGTCATGTGAATCTGGGTTATTTAGGTTTCTTTCTATCCCTCTTCTTTTAGTAACAGATTCGTAAATCCGTGGTTATTTTAATACCATATTCAGTTAGAAAGATCACGGAATCAAAGATCTGAATCAGCTTCAAGGATTGGAAAGCAGACACATGAGTGGATTTAGAATTATACCTTTTGGGTAACGGTATATGTACCGTCTGCATTCCCCGTAATTCTTAACATGTTAAATAACTATAATTTTTGGTAACTTCGTTGAATCTTATTCAATATAAGTTGAGAATATTGTTGTTGTATAATGTTCAATTAATTCTTTGTTTGGGTTAAGAATTACTAATACCAAAATGGTGAATTTGATAGTAGTAATGCATACAGTCTTGAAATTTCTACTCATCAATAAATTGGATATAATGGAAAAGGAAATTATAATTAAATTTTATAATTTACAATAAATATGAATATGCTCCTGAAATTGTTATTTAATGACAAATTAGCTATATTGTAAATAGAATTACAGTGAAATTGGAATAATGGAAAAGAATAGACATGCCTAAATTGTATGGAAAATTTATAGTGATTTGGAAACGGTAAATGAAAATAGGAATTAACATCTAACTCAGAAAATAAAAACAGGAAATTCGCAGTAGACTGAATTAGTTGGATTTTGGAAAAAATGGATACATTTCCGTAACGGTAAAATTATAGTAAATGTGGTTACAAGAAACGAAATGGAAAAAGGATTAGTGTAAAATAGGTATACTTTTACCGTATTATGCACAAATTATATAAAAAGATATATGTATTTCCACGATCAAAATAAAAGAAATGGCTTCCAACTATGGATCTTGATTGCTGTGCTTGGAAATGGATATGTACATCTTTCAACTAACCAATCTAATGAGGCGTGTGAAATTTTTTTCCTAAAATAATAAGAATGTACATGACTGTAATTAAAGAAAGATGACAACAATAAAATTTGGTTCATGTTAAGGAATCCAAGAAGAATTGTGATGAACGGGGAATATAACCTATTATAATTAATTATATAATGAGAATGAAATATAATAGGTAGGCTTGTCTTAGGGACAAGAGAAATTATAGCATAGGTTATAATTTATAAGAGAGAACTTATTAATAAACCTCAGTTAAGAGAACTAAGTTAATAAGTAAACGACAACAGCGGATTATGATGGTAGTGTAAGACAAGGTTGTGATTGAGTAAGAAAGAATAAAGTGGGACAATTATTTGTAGACTTATGAAATGAAATAAGTTGTACTTAATTATATATTAAGTAACATGTTGACAGTAAACATGTGGTTGAGATAAAATATACTTAATCAAACATTATGTAAATTGCAATCATAAAACATCTGAACAATGATGTATTGAACTTGACTTGACGTGGGAAAGCGTTGTATATTATACTCATTAATTACAACCTAGAAATATAACAAATAGTTACATTGGGCTTATTCATGAACTTAGGTGTGGTAAGTTAAACGTGTCTAATTAATAAGCTTTTTTTGAAACCAAAAATGTGTCATCATCTAAAGAGAAGAGAGCGCATGCGCGCGCACGCACGCGCGCGCGCACACACACACACACACACACACACACATATATATATATATAAAGAAACACATATTCCACAATTGCTGCCAACAGGCCTGGCAGGTAACCTAAAGTACATAACCATCTCGAACTATAACCAACTGTATAGGAAAGGTAGATAGTGAGTTTTGGATAAACCACTGCCCGACATACTTTAAAATCGAGTTTTGGAAATGCCACCACCCGATATTGAAGTATATCTATTCTTACACAATACAATAGACACTCCCAAAAAAGTACAAAAAAACATGTGACCAGAACATCACAATGAAAGAAAAGACTCTCCAGATCTGCTCTCCAATAATCTCCATAGCAAAAATCAACTACCTGTAGAGTGTAACCTGAAAAAGACTACACAAAAGTAAGCTAAATACACACACACATGTCTGTGTGTGTGTGTGTGTGTGTGTGTATGTATATATGTAATATATATCCATATATATGTGAATAAACTAATACCATAGGATAACAAGAAACAACTGTAATACTCATTAAAATCAGATCTCAATAACGAATGCAAATTCTATTGGAACTTGAAACCTTATTAATCCTAATAAACAAACTCAAATTATTTCTAACTTTAACCAGAAATCTTTCAATCATAGGATCCCAAATTTACTTATACTAAGGGTTAGACATCCAATCCAGACTAAAAGTTACGATCTTAAAAATTAACTTATCTATAGCAAAAAAATTAAATTGAAACATTCTCTGTTTTCTATCCAACCAAATAAACCAACTAATAATAGTTACTAACATATCTATATTTTAGATTACAATAAAATCTAAAACAATTCCAAAAGTAATCACAATTCCTAAATATATTGGAATAGTTAAAAACAAAAATTCTTAAAACCATTTTTAATATGTAGAAAGTTTTAGTACAAGAGAAAAATAAACGACCAACACTTTCATCAAATATATTACAGAAACAACACTTAAAATCAAAAATAATAATTTTCTTTCTTAATTTCTCTATAGCATTTAGTTTCTTAGGGATAATAAGACACATATTGAAATTTGGCTTTCGAAGGAGCATTAGTCTTCCAAATAAACTTAAATTTTAAAATTGAAATGCTTGTTAAATTAAGGAACTTATACATAAATTCAGAAGTGTATTTAAACTCTTATCAAGACCCCAATAAATATTATCTCCATTATTATCAAAATGATACATAGACATCTTAGCTCATAATAAGGCAAATTGCCTGAACACTGTGCTGTCTAAAAAATTCTCAAAAGTAAATTCCCATGGGGGATCTAAACTTCCTATATATACTTTCTTAGTCAATGCATTCTTAAAGAAACAAATCTCAAAAAGTTCTTTAAATTCAATTTTAAGGGGCACTCGAGTAATCCATGAATCATGCCATAAAAATATAATATCTCCTGAATGGACAATCAACATACAACATAAGTTAAAAAAAATCAAAACATTTCAATATGGAATTCCAAAAATAAGATAATATATTATTCCAATTATAACTAGTATCAAATATAATTTTGTCTCCATCATAATAAAATTTAGATACTATTTGCTTCCAAGTTGCCGACACTTCTGGATTTCTAAATTTCCACAACCGTTTAGCCAACAATGAAATTTCCATAACCATTTAGCTAACAATAAGGATTTAAATTATATATATTGATAATCCCAGGACCCCATCCTTCTTGGATCTACAACATACTTCCCAATTAACTAAAATTCGTAACCTCTACTAATGTTTTCTCCACTCTGGAGAAAATTATGTCTAATTCTGTCATATTTTTCAATTACCCATTGGGAAAGCGATGAACGACCAACCAATATGTAGGAATAGCAGATAACACATAGTTTATAAGAACTAATCTACCCGCTCTTGGTAAAAATTTGTTGTTCCAACTAGACAGTCTATTATTAATTCTATCAATAATAATCAACCAATCATTACGGTTTTGAAGGCCTAATCTTAAATCTCATACAATCAAAAAGGGAATTTCATAATAGAATGTTTAAGGTATTAGCAATTTGAATCTCAACATTGTCAAAATCATTTAGAACCATAACCGAACTTTTATCAAAATTAATTCCGAGTCCAGAAAGTATCTCAAAACAATATAGTATAAATTTCAAAGCTATAATATGTTTGCGTAAGTGAGAGGAAAATAATAGTGTACCATCGGCAAATTGAAGTATAGATATTTCATTATTAAAAATCCCATTACCTACATAACCTAAAACTCTTATCCTCTCCACTCTCTTTTTAATTTTGGAGAATGCATCAACAACAAGATTAAACAGAAGTGGCGATAAAGGATCGCCTTGTCTAAGCCTCCTTTTGTACTATATTTTCTTTCCTACTACCCCATTAACTATAATATTAGAACAACCAGATTTAAGTAATAGCATGATCCAATTAATCCATCTTATACTAAAAGCCTTATTAACAATAATTCACAAATAAAATCCCAACCTATTGAATCGAAAGCCTTTTCAAAATCAATTTTCAAAATAGTGCAAGAAAAATTATTCTTACAACATAAATTAATATATTCTTGGACAGCGACCACTCCATCAACTATGCTCCTACCTTTTGTAAATGCAGTTTGGGAATGATCAATTAGATCATTTGTCTTTTGACTAGGCCTATTCTCTAAAACTTTAGTAATAACCATAACAAAACAGTTGATTAAGGATATTGGTCTAAAATCTTTTAATTTATTAGGTCCAAATTTCTTATGGATAAAGATAGCGTTTGCAAAGTTAAATATACCTATATGCAAATTTTCATTATAAAAATCATTAAATAAGTTAATTATATCATATTTCAAAATATCCAAAAATTGTTTATAAAAAAGAATATAAAAACTATCTAGACCTGGAGCTTTATCACTAGGCATATCATTGATAGCCTTCCAAATCTCCTGTTCATAGAAAGGTTTATCTAAATCTACTAATTCAATCTTAGAATAAGAAGGATAAATATCTAACATTAATCCTCCTCTTAATTCTTGATTCAAAAATCTGTCTATAATAGTTAGTAAAAGCTTCATTTAAATCTTTTCGTACAATCAATTCTATGTCATTAACGAAAATAAAGCGAATGAAATTGTTATGTCTTCTATTATTAGCCACACTATGAAAAAAATTCCTATTATTATCACCCTCTTTTATCCATTGTATACGAGCCCTTTGCTTCCGTATGACCTCCTCTTTCTCTAGAATTAATTTAAAATCATTCTTAAGGTTGCTAAATTTATCACACTTTGCAGTACTAAGTACTCTATTCTCACTAATATTATCAAAATCAAACGATACTTCTTTATCATTTGAGTTGTTCTGCCGGATTGGTCGCTCAAGATTTTTGGTCTTCACTCGGACCCGGATCCGATGAAAAAAATAGGATCACTTCTTATGGATTCGTTGAGAATTCTTCTGATCCACACATTATCTTATCTTTTCTAATTATAATACTACCAAATACATATTTATTCCGATTTTTAAGGAAAAAATCTAAGTTTATCTAATTTGGCTACAAAAATCTTAGCGGAATTACCAACATACATAATTAATAAGCTAATCATGAAAGAGGTCCGTTCTAATGAAATATAAAGGGCTTAGGGAAAACATAGTAATTTGAATAAAAAGTTAATATGTGGATAATGAAGTTAAATAACAACCTGATGAGATAAAGGAAGCGCATGATTAAAAGATTAAACGTAAGATTTAATAACACGTTAGTGTGATACGCCAGGAGTAGTCCACACGTACGAAGATGAAGAACCTAATGGGGTAGATCATCGTGGTGTTTGGGGACATGAGAGAAGCACGTCCACCTGATTATTCTGCTTGATATTCCGTCTGATTGCTCTATGGGACTGTAGGGAAGCACATGGCTTCTCTGGGACGTAGAACGGTACTGTGTGGTGGTCCTTTGTATGGTGCATGTTCAGGCTGTACTCGTAGAGGTTTGGTCTGTGCGGTAACATTCGGTGAGTATATCTTGACTACAATTGTAGTTTGGCAATTATAAAGCTATGGCAGATGGCGTTGGGTGATTCGGCGATTGGCCTCGGGAGCGGTTGGTCATGACCAAATTAAGGATAGTAATCATCGGGTACCTTTCATCGGTAGTCAGTGTGACATCGAAAGACTAGAGCTAAACCTAGAGACCATTGGTCTTTCACTATCAAGACATCGGTTGTTGGACACGCCAGTTTGGATGTTAGATTGTTTGATAGGGAATGTCACTTAGCTTTTCGTGTAGTCTTTCACTAGTTGAGGTAGGTGCCAAGGTAGGGCCGTAGCCACCATGAAAACACAGATCATACTTGGATATCTATATTATATGCCTAATGAAGCGGACCTTTACAGATATGGAAAGATCCCAATCGAGTTTCGTCCATTGGATGCAACCCTATTACGGGACCCTAGGTGCAGTAGACAATATGTTCGTGTGAGGGTCGAGATACACACATTGGGTGGTTTATAGTAGACAGTAGGGCATTACTCCTTGTTGAGACTTGATTTGATCGAGGAGTTTGGATACGACGATCTATACGCTTACGTGGCATAGCGATGGTGGTTTTGTGCGATTATGTGGCATAAAGATAAAGATTTCCATATGTGATTTAGCATAGGATGGATGTTGTATACGCATCCGTGGCGTGACAACAGAGATCGTATGAAGAGGGTACTATGGGATGTACCTTGAGATGGTGGGTATAACTACATATATATTGTGTTATGTTAATCTAACGGGGAGTAGATGGTTATGACATGAGTATAGAGCCTTGAGCATTGTTAACCCAAATAACCTAATAATTAAGTAGACTTAACTGAATGGTATATGTTGGGTTATTTCAGAATGTATAATTTGTCCAGTGACCAGAATTTTGTGTTCTGAACCCCTCTTCATAACATACTCGCAGGTTAGGTTTATGAAAAAGATTTGATATCCTTTGAACACTTGTTAGATAGTGCCATTATTTTGATAAGGCTATATTAGATTATTATATTTTATTCATTCCGTTGGGAGATGTTTTATTGAGTTATGGCATATTTATTATCTCAGTCTTTTCTGCAGGACACCAGACAAGCCAACTTGAGCTTCGATAGATTAGGATTTAAAAAAAAAAAATCGATCTGTCAAAATTCGAGTTTTTACATCTAGTGTCAAAGCTTAGGTTACGGATTCCTATATAGATAGTGAGTGAAAGTCATTTTATTTTTAAAAATATAAATATGTTATATATATGCACCTTGATCCATACAGGAACCTGCAAAATAGGAAGGGCGGCATATGCAAAGAGTTGGGATATAAGTTATGTACACTAAAGAAATGGTTGTGGAAATTGAGAATAGGAGATCCTTAGGTTGTTGGGTGTAAAGTGTGCAATGCATTTTGTAACAAAGTAACGATGTATCCCATATGTTAATATATTAAACGTTAGTATTTTGAATTAGTGGCTTTACTAGTAGAGCCTTATAAATTGGGAAAGAGTAAAAAGAAAATGGATTATTTTTTTTTGGACAAAAATGACTTTGTGGGAATATTTAGGGAGGTCTAAATAAGTTAGAAACCCACTTTGAGTCTAGCCCTGTTGTTAACTTTTAAGAACTTGAAATTTAAAAGCTTTTGGGTGGTAGTTTAGGTGTTTTTCAAGTTTGGACCTTAAAGGTTTACAATCGTAAAATATGTACAAGCTAAATTGTGTAGAAGCAACTTTTGAAACAAAAGCATGCGTTTTTGAAGTTTGAAATAAAATATGTAAGTAACATATTTGAACAATACATATTGAGTTTTGGGGGAAATTTGGGTATATTTTGGTAATGGTGATTTCTTATGAATTTTTTATAAAAATGAAATCTTTCATAAAAACGTGTACATTATAGAGAATTTATAGCTCAATATTTTTTAAGCTATAAAGTATGAAAGAATTAAATAACAAAACATGGAAAAGATTGCATTTTGTCAAAAATTAAAATTTTTGCTAAGGAAAATTTTGAAAATCTCTATTCTTTTGACAATAATTTTTGATAATTGTTTCGACATAAACTTTGGTGGGTGGACAAAACAAGTTGATTTTTTTTTTTGAAATTAACACCTTATTGTAAGTAATTGAGCTAGGATAGTAAAAATGGACGATTGTGAAATTAATTTAGAAATAGTTATCTTCGTCTACTCTAGTTTTTATGATTTGAAAAAAAGGTTTAGCATTTTTTTATGAGATGTCATTCTTTTTATGGTTTGGCAAAAGTAAGTTTTAATGAAGAAAAATAAAGTTTTAAAGTTTTTAATGTTTGAAAAAAGGTGACAAAGCCAAACCACGTTTTTAAATCATGAAGTAGGTAAGAATTAGTACATAGGAAAGACAGAGAAAATTTTTGAGGCTATAAAGTAAATAGCAAGAATTATTTTGGAATAGTAGTAAATTCCAGTAGAATGTGTAAGCACTATTGAACCCAGGTAATTGCTTGGAAAAGACTGCTTGTACATAGCAAGGACCAGTTGTGACAAGTAAATGGTAGAGGACAAGCGAGTTGTTAAGATCTTGTGGTTTGGACCTTTCTTTGTCGACGAGGGCATGGTCCTAGGATTCTTAGCCCTATGTAGTAGTTGTGTAGTGTGCTTGCTTTCCTATTTTAGTTTTGAAAGAATTATAAGGCTTATTTAAAATTAAGCTTAGATAGGTGGATTAAGTTAAATAAGATAAGGAAAAGCAATGACATAACTAATAGAAAACAAATGATAATGACAACTGCAAAAATAAAGCAACAAAATATGACAGTTAAAAAGAAAAATAATGGGTTTCTCCAAAGTAAGTTGGAAAAGAAAATCCATAACAAAGAAAATTTTCTTATGTAAACCGTGCTTGGGTAGGAAGATAGAAAATCTTTATGTAATAGTTGCAAAAAAATCCAAGTACAGATAGAAAAAGTACATAAAGAAAAATGGAAGATGTGAAGTTTTCAGTTTTCCACCTTTTTGTAGCATAAGAAATATTATTCAGAATATTACTTTCCTGTAACTTGCAAAGTTAAATTGGTTGGTATGGTTTGGATGCAAAAATTGAATGAACTAAGCTCTTGCTCTGTAAGAGTTTAGAAAAAAAACTGGATGAAAAAGTATTTTAATTTTCAAAATATTACATTCATATAGAAATTGCCAGTATATTTAGGATGTGTGTATTATGTTTTCAAAAAGTTTTCAAGAAAGATTTGCATTTATATTGGAGATACCACTTACGCATTCATTACATTCATGTATTATTATATCACATAAAAGGTGGAAGTCACAAAAGAAGACATCACTCTTATGCATCCAATACTTTCTTGTATTACACTTTGCACAAGTGAACAGATGATTTGAAAATTGGATGTATACATAAGGGTTGCAATGTATACATGGGAGAATATCAATCCATCCTTATCAAGTTTTGGGGATTAAATTTCCTAAGGAAAGGAGAATGTAACATCACGCATTTTATATAAACAATAAAATAAAAATATCGATAATTTATGATTTCATAATTTAGCCCCCAAACATATACCATTGTGTTCATAACAATTTTCTGATTCGTTTTGAAATATGATTTGCCCCAAACAGAGTCCGTACGGAAAAGTTATTAACGAATGAAGACTAAAAAGGTTGTACGCTTATATATACGCATAAGCGAGAAATTTGAAACTAGATATGTGTTATAAGAGGAAAAAAATTATTTTCATAAGTAATATTAATAAATAAAATGAACGTTAAACGTAACACTAATCCAAAATTAATCTCGGCGGACATCACGTTCAGGACCCAGGGCATATATGGGTCGACCCATGGGTCGACCATACGGTCCCTTCAAGGTGGGTCGAACCACCGGGGGCTAGATCTTAATTCCTGTTATATGTTTTTCTTTGTTGAACGGTTCGAATTTTATATTTTTAAATCCTATAAACTAGAATATCCCGTACACCTAATAGACTAGCATGGCCCAGCCTTCAAACACTAAGGCACTGCCATTTTCTTTCCTCTCCAAATCTTTCAGAAATTAGAATATTATATTTTTGGAATTCTGATTCAAGATTTGAAGACAAAGAATGTATATCTACAACATAGATGTTTAGATTTCTGAGCACCGTGAGGTAAGTCCCGTGATTCTGAATTATTTAGATTTCTTTCTTTCTTTCCCTCTTCTTTTAGTATCATATTTGTAAATCCACAGTTATTTTAATACCAGATTCAGTTCGAAAGACCACGGAATCACAGATTAGGTTCAAGGATTGAAAAGCAATCAGGTGAGTGGGTTTAGAATTTTACCTTTTGGTTACAGTATATTTACTATCTGCATTCCCCGTAATTCTTAACATGTTAAATAACTATAATTTGCGGTAATTGCGTTGAATCTTGTTTAAGATAAGTTAAGAATATTGTTGTTGTGATTTGTTCAATTAATTCTCTGTTTGGGTTAAGAAGCACTATAATACCGAAATGGTAAATTTGATAATAGTCATGCATATAGTCTGGAGATTACTATTCAACAATAAATTGGATATGTTGAAAAAGGGAACTATGGTGAAGTTACGGAGTTTACAATAAGTATGAATATGCTCCTGAAATTGTTATTTGATGACAAATTGGTTATGTAGTAAATAGATTTGCAGTGAAATGGGAAGTAATGGAAAAAAGAATAGTTATGCCTAAATTGTGTGGAAAATTTACAGTGATTTGGAAATGGTAAATGAAAAAAGGATTTAACATTTAACTCAGAAAATAAAAAGGGGAAATTCGTAGTAGACTGAGTTAGTTGGATTATGAAAAAAATGGATAAATTTCCATAACAGTAAAATTATTGTAAACGTAGTTGCAAGAAAGGAAAGGGAAAATGGATTAGTGTGAAATAGGGATTCTTTTAGCCTATTACACACAAATCAAATAAAAAGATATATGTATGTCCACGATGAAAATAAAAGAAATAGCTTGCAACTGCGGATCTAGATCGATGCGCGTTATGAAAATGGATCTTACATCTTTCCAATGACCAATCTAATGTGGTATATGAAATGGTTTTCCTAAAATATGTAATTAAAGAAAAGATGACAACAATAAAAGTTGGTTTATATTAAGGATTCCAAGAAGAAATGTGATGAACGGGGAATGTAACATATTATAACTAATTATATAAATGAAAATGAAAAATAATACGTAGGCTTGTCTTAAGGACAAAGAAATTATAACACATGTTATAATTTAGAAAAAATAACTTATTAATAAATCTTAGTTAAGAGAACTAACTTAATAAGTAAACGACAACAATAGGTTATGATGACTGTGTAAGAAAAGGTTGTAATTGAATAAGAAAGAATAAAGTGGGCTTATTGTTAGTAGACTTATGAAATGAAATAAGTTGTACTTAATTATATATTAAGTAATATATTGATAGTAAAGATGTGGATTGGGATAAAATATATGTAATTAGACATTAAGTAGCTTGTAATTGTAAAACATCTGAACAGTGGTGTATTGAACTTGACTTGAACTTGACTTAACGTGGGGAAGAATTGTAGATTATACACGTTAATTACAACCTAGAATTATAACAAATAGTTGTAACAACCCGGAAAATCCGAGCCAATTTAAAATTTTTTATTTTGGCTATTTTAATGAATTTTGAATATTTAAAACGGATTATTTTAAATAATAACGACGAGAAATTTATTTTGAATAAAATTTGAACGTATATATTTATATGAATCGACGTTAGAATATAAGTATTTTATTTTAATTATAAAAGGAATTGAAAATGGTGCGGTATTTTGAAATTTCGATTTCAAAGTTCAAATGAATGTATAGGATTCAAAATAAGCCGTATTTTAGCGAAACCAAAAATATTAAAATCTATTTGAGAATATCTTTCCAACAAATCTGAAAAATTGAAATTTCATAGTGGGAATCAAAAGTTATGCCCAGTTGTAAATTCAGAATAGTCGCTTTGGAATTCTGGCCCTTAAAAATAGAAATTTTGCAAACGACCTCGATTTTCGAAAAAACCACTTTTGTTGGATCCGGGATATCAAATTATTGCTAGATTCCAAAATTCGTAATTTTTTGAATCAATATGTGAGCGTGGCGAAGTTAAACGTGTTTTGACCAGTTTTAGTTGAATTTAATCGACTGGAAAATGGCCAATTTTCAAACGGTCTCAGAATTTGACGAAATTAGTTTTGTTAGGACTGTATCGTCAATATGAAGTTAGAAAATATTTTTCGGGAATTTTAGAATCCGTATGTGGCCCCGGTAAATTGAAATGTGAGTTCAAATTCAATATATAGATTTATATTTTGATTTTGATGGAAATTGATCGAAACGGCCGAACTGGCTTACAATACATATCCCATTGTGTTCGGAATGGGGGTAAATAGCTAGGGATGACAGTCGTTGGGTTCGATTTGGGGTTCGAATAAAAATTTGACTTTTTGAAATTAAGGAAATAATAAAATAATATAAAATTATATATACCTTGGCCCCCCTTTTTCTCTCCTCATACCCATTCAATTCAGAAAAAAAGAGAGTAAAGGCGACGGAACCCGTCGCTCACCTCCAGCGCGCCACCCAAGGGCGACGCCGCTCCCCTACCACCGCCCTCCGGCCACTAACCCCCTTCCAATCGACACCGCACCCTCCTCTTCTTCCACTCCTCACTGATTGAACCCCCAACTCCCACCCCCAAAACGAGCAGCACCCGAACCCTAGCCACCACCGCACCCTGCAGCTTCGGCGCCACCTATGGCTGACCGCGACCAGCGACCCGTCCTCCCCTTCAGAGACGCGCAGACCTTTCCCCCCTTTCTTTTTCTGAAAACAAAAACTGATGAACCGGGTGAGTATTTTAAATAATGGTTTATTTTTATTTCAGTTTTAAAAATATAGAGAGTTAATAGATTTGATTTTTAATATATGCATAGATATAAAAGATTTGATTTTTATAGTTAGAAAGATTCGATTTTTAAAGTGATAGAGATTATAATTTTAACAATGAAAAGAGTAGATTTTTATCATGAAGTAGCGAAGAAAAAAATTTGATTTTTGATTATAGAAAATATAGGATTTTTCTATGAGATAAATAAAAAGATATGATTTTTCATAGTGAGAAAGATTTGATTTTTAGTATATATGAAGAGAAATAAAAATTCAATTTTTATTATATATGAAGTGGCGACAAAGATTTGATTTTTAATCATATAAAAATGTAATCTTTTATATATATGACAATGTATAAAAATATGGTCTTCGTTATGAAATAGATATCATAAAAAGTTTAGATCTTTAGAAATGAAAAGGAATGATTTTTATACATGGAAAGAATAGATTTTTATATGCAAAAAGGATTTGATTTTTTTTAACAATAGGAAAATTTGATTTTTAACATTAAAAAGATTCGATTTTTACATTGGAAAAGATTGATTTATATATATATAAAATAATGAACTAGAAATATGATTTTTATATAATAGAGAATATAAAAATGTGATTTTTATATACTAGAGAATATAAAAATGTGATTTTTATATGGGTAGCGATATAAAAATATAATCTTTATTAGAAGAAGAGCGATATAAAAATATAATTTTTATTATGAAGTTAGCGTGATAAAAATATGATCTTTATTATATGAACACCATCATAAAAATAGGATTTTTATCTAGTGAAAATTAGGGACACATCCCTAAAACCAAATTTAATTCACGCCACGTCCCCCCGCTTTTTTTTATATGTTTCCGGTCCCTAAAATTAGATGCTACCCAAAATTTTTGGTCCATTCGCCTGCTCCTCAAGTCCCCTTCGCCTTTTTCAATTTCTGGCAAAAAAAAAAAATCTAAATTCTGGAAATAATCCCAGGAGCCCACGCAAACTGAAAAAATAAGTTGCATGCATGTATGCAACTATTACTGATAGTTGCATACATGTATGCAACTTTTTAAATACACATGCAAAAAAGATCCGCAAGCCTGCTGAATAATTGCATACAAGTATGTTGTTATTCAAAATAGCTGCATACTTGTATGCAGTAATGCGTTGAAAGCCGAAGGCGTGACAATATGTGCATACTTGAATGCATATTTTCTGCATAACTGCATACTCGTATGCACATATGCAAGCATGCGTGCTTTCCATGCAAAAATCGAATAGATGTATGAAATCATGCATGTATTTCGGAAAATCTGCATACATGTATGCATATATGCTGCTGTATGATGCGGAATTGAAATAGGTGCATACATGTATGCAACTATTTGAAATATGTGCATGTTTTTATGCATTTTACTGCATTTTTCGCTGTTTTGTGTATTTTTTGATTTTGACGTGTTTGTTGATTGATTTTCCACCTGATTTTTTTGGCGTGAACATGTTTTATTTAATTATGAATTTACGTGATTTTTTTATATTTTTTTAATGAATTTTCAAAAAATAGGGACCTAATTTACATGAAAAGTTGGACCGGATGTGAGCCTAATTTTGAAACTTAATAGGGACCTGTGACAAACGGACCCTTTTATCTATATAGTGGCAGTATAAAAATGTGATTTTTATATACATAGCAACAATATAAAGATGCAATTTTTATATGTGTAGTGAATACGGACAACGAAAGTGACAAAAGGCGAGCACGGCGAAGATTTTATACATATGAAGAGTCGCGGCATTTGGTATAGCTTTTAGGTGAGAACTTCTCACTTTAAATCTTGTTTTCTAGTTAAAAAATATATATACTAGGATGCAGACGGTACTTAGCAGCACCCGACACCTGTTGTCCACAGACCATGGACGACTTGTTTGGTTTTGTTATGTGGTGAAAATTGATTGTGATGTGGAATGAATGAATAAATAAATATTCATGTGTTGAAGTAAAATATTATATAGTTAAAAATATAATTTTTAACGTGAATGTGAATAAATAAATATTCATTTACAAATCAGACGATTTGTTCATGTACACCCGTTTGAAGGATATTGATTGGGACGATAAATTGTACACATCGCCCAACTGCACAAATAATATTTAGTGTTTGTGGATTGAAACCCCACACGGGTGTTGGGATGATATTTGGCGTACAATCCCAATTGTTTAGTTGTATGTCAATCGATAGGTTGACAGACTGTGTAAGCATTAATTATTTATATTTAATGCTTATGCAGTTGTGTGGTGCACTTTGGATGATGGTTGATTATTTACCGTTGCTATTACAGACATGTGTTGTACGGAATCCATATAATTAACATTATATGGTAATTGACTGGGCCTCATTCCAATTTGGAAAATAAAGAATATTATAAAATAAAGATTCATGTGTTGAATAGAATAAATAGTCATGTGTTGACGATACTCATGTGTTGAGAATACTCATGTGTTGAGAATAATCATGTGTTGAGAATATTCATGTGTTGAAACTATTCATGTGTTGAGTAAAATATTTATGCAATAAAATTCACATTTTTATTGTAAGTAAGAATAATAAATATTCATGTGTTGAATAAAGTAAATATTCATGTGTTGAAGAAAATATTCATTTGTTGAATAGAATAACGAAGTTATTGAAATATATAAAGCCGTGTTGATTAGAGTTGCTCCATTTTGACGCGAACGATATTTATATCGATTATATTCATTTTTATAATGAATATAGAAAAGGAAGTGATTTCAAAATATAACGTTTTGAAAATATTATCATTTATATATTAATGATATGGAATATTCAATTTTGATTTAAAATTGAATATGAAGTTGAAATTGTTTTGAAAACGAATTTAAAACGATTTATAAAATACGTTTAGAATTGAAATCGATGAAGTATATATAATATATATATTATATATATTAAATGGCCTAAATAGAACGCGCCGTGGCAGTTCGCGAATTTCGACCATTGACTTCGAATTGACATGGCGGGAGATCCGACCATCGGATTCCCCTGAAATCGGAACCGTTGGGTTCGTATCAAAAAGAGGTTTCCAATGAATATTAGAAATTTGAAATATAACGGTTGGATTTGGAGTTATGTCCAAATCAAATTTGAAAAAGGTCGCTGTAAGTGCAGTTCGGTGGCCGTTATTGAAAACCGGCTGTACGGGCCTTGATAAAATTATTAAAAATATTAATATTTTGTGTAAAATCATAATATATGAATTGGAAAGAATTGGGGTGAAAAATCCCATATTTAAAAAGGATAAAAATATATTTTTATCGAAATGAACTAGTTATGAACTAGAATTATAATCCAATGTTTTTTAATAAATAAATTGGATTTGAAGTGGTTTTGAAATAATCAGAATTTCCAACATACGAATTGGAATGGATTTGAATCGAAATTATATTCGGAATATTTCGATGTTGGATTTCGTGATTACACAGATATGGTTGTGGAAATTTGAAAAATATATTTATATCGTTATTTCCAATACGATATTTGTTGGTTTCAGAATTTGATATTGAATATAAGCCGATATATTTTCTATTCAGAGCCTTGTATTTAATATCAAATGGGATTTTGGGTTCGTCGTGAATGGTGTCTTAAATAACACTGTTCTTGAACCCAGTTTAGAAAAGAATAAATCATTTAATTAAGATTTAGTGAAATTGTCCAGTTAATTTGTATTTAATTGGAATTGAATTTAAATTGGTTTTTGGGGTTTATCGTGAGCGGTGTTTTGAATAACACCTGCTCTTTAGCCCGATTAACAATGGATATGATTTTACGTTTACCGTGAACCGTGTTTTAGATGACATTGGTTCTTTTACCCAGTTAAAGACAGGATATGGATTTTTGGGAAGATTAAAACTAAGTGGAGTTTTAATGAATCTTTACTTAGATTAAAGTGATCGAGAATGGAGTATCACCAGTTTTGCTCCAAAGCGATAGTTAAATCTTTAATTAGATTTGAACATGAAATGGTAATTAATATTTACCGATAACATCGTGGTGTTAGATATGGAGTATTACCAGTTTTGCTCCGTGGGATGAATAGGTTAGGAATGGGAAATAAAATAAATAATTTCTTCGGTGTGGTTCGCTAATCCCGACTAGTTTGGAAAACCTTAACATGGTTTGAAATGATATCCAAAGGAAGATTAAAGAATAAATTTAAAGGAATTTATCTTTGATAAAATTAATGGGAACCTTTCCCTAAGAATGTGAATATTTGAATAAAGAATATCCTGAATTGGAATGAGGCGTATGTTGTGTTTGTGTAACACTTGTTTATTATATACGCGGGTTATTCGGAAAGGCCGGATTTATACCCATTCTGAATAACCGATTCGACGATAGGTCGAAGATGAAGACGGTGGTTGAAGACCGGAGGTCTTCACATCGTTCGAATGATTACTGATGATCTTGATTGGGCTGTACACCCAAGAGGAGGGAATCAGTTGGTGATCGTCCAGACGTACTTGGAGATCGATGGATATGCGAGGATTAAGGTTCCTCCGGTTTCGTTCAGATCCAGAACGAACTTGTAAATGGACTATGCATCTGACATTGGATTTTATTCTGTATTGATTGATCTCTATTAAATATATATCTGTTTGGCGGTAGAGAATTTATTCTCTTGCTTAACGCCCTTCTCTGAGACGTACGAGCTTAGAGGTTATATATCGATATATATCAATCGCATGGCATGAATTGCCTGTGTGGCATACCTAAGTGGCAAATGATTAAGGATTTTGTTGAAAAGCATAGTCTTGTGGTTGATGATCAAAGCACAGCCTATGTGGATAGCTTTGTGTATGGCGTTAATTCGCGATCCTCACACCTCGGTATGAGTCAAAAACGGGATAGTGACTGCAGGGAGAGCACGACGTTTCTTTCTAGCTATGGGTGATGTTAGTGACCTACCAGCCCAGACATTCATATACTTTTTACCTGTGTGGTTGTTGGATGCGAGGCGCCTCGGATATAGGTCATATAGGACCGGGAAACATGTGTTCAGGAATTGCCAATCCTCAAAAGTAAGAGAGGACCGACCCTGAAGATCCAGGATCGCTGTGTGTGGTCCTGAGACATTTGCTAGAGTGTCTCGAACGGATAAGAGCTTGCCTCTTGCCTTGACTCATGATGGAATCCAGTTTCCAATATGTGACATTTCGGTTTTATTTGTAGAGCCTAGTATTGGCGACATAGTAGCATGGGATGCTATGTCGTCTAGGATTGATACTTATGATTGAAATTGTTTTGACACTATATACTTATAGTAATATCAAAATAATTTGTTCTTAAATGTATCAAGCATTCTTTGGCTATTGTAAGGTAAAACCCTATCCTTCGGCTTGCGTTGCATTGTGTGATGGGACCTAGGTCTTATAATAGCTTCATTTTTTCTTTATTTAGCATCACGCTGTTTGTTTTATGCACTGGTATTCTTGGGAGGAAACTCGTTTCGTGTTATACGGCGTGGTCCCTTGATTTACCTAACTTTAAAATAAAGATTGATAACTGTTTTAGTTCTCACACCAGTCACATGACTGACCTGGAGTTTATTGTTTTAACCTAAACTCTGGGTGCCCCTAATTTCCGCACGAGCATCTAGTAGTTTTGGTTTTGCAACACAGGATCCTGGTTTACAGCTGGAATGATATTCGGAAAGCTCTGTATCCGTATATCTCCTTTCAGTTGTGTGTTTTATTATTTTTCCGCTGCTATGTATTTAAATGTAATTTAAATCTCTGATATTTGTTAAATGTGTAATATTTATCCATACTCTGTATATTCTTGTATTCTGATGGAATTGTTGTAATAAACAATGAAATGTTCTTCTGTTTGCGTTCCAATGTGTGTTGTTCTTAAAGCAATCCGTGCTTTCCTTCACGGGGAAGTTACGGGCTACTACGATAGTTATATTGGGCTTGTTAAACGAAGTTAGGCATGCTAAGTTAAACGTGTCTAATTAATAAGTTAATCTTGAAAGGGGTCTGTTCTAATAAGATATAACGGGCTCAGGGAAAACCTAGTAATTTGAATAAAAAGTTAATATGTTGATAATCAAGTTAATTAGTAACCTAATGAGATAAAGCAAGCATCTGATTAAAAGATTAGACGTAAGATCTAATAACACGTTAGTATGATGTGCTTGGACTAGTCCGCACGTACAAGTGTGAAGAACCTAATGGGATAGATCGTCGTGGTGTTTGGAGACATGAAAGGAGCACGCCCATCTGATTATTCTGCTTGATATTCTTCCTGATTGCTCTGCGGGATAGGAGGGAAGCACCAGCTTCTGTGAGACGTGGTAGGTTACTCTATGGTGGTCCTATGTGCGGTGCATATTTGGGCTGTACTCATGGAGGTTTGGTCTGTGCGCTACCACCCGATGGCTGCAATTGTAGTTGGCAGTCAGAAAGCTGTGCCGGATGGCGCTGGGTTATTCGGCGATTAGCCTAAGGAGAGGTTGGTCAGGACCAAATTAAGGATAGTAATCGTCAAATACCTGTCATCGGTAGTCAGTATGATGCGGAAAGACTAGAGTTAGACCTAAATACCATTGATTTTTCACTATCGAGATGTTGGTTGCGGGACATGCCAATTTCGCTGTTAGATTGTTTGATAGGAGTACATCACTTAGCTCTTGATGCAGTCTTTCACTAGTTGAGGAAGGGGCCATAACCACCATGAAAATGCATACCATACATAAATATCTGTAATGTAGGCCAAATGAAGCGAACCTTTACAGTTAGGAGATTCAAGATTTCAAAGGAGAATCATGACTCATGAATATTAAGATATCAAGAGTCGAAGATGACCAAAATAATAAAGTCTAGTTAGTATGTAAAACTCTGAATACCACTCCAATTCTGTTTTTCAAATTATTTCTTTTCAAATTGATTTTAAAACTATTTTCAAAATGATTTCAAACCTATCTCAAAATGACCTTTAATCATCCAAGGATTTTAAACTTATGATTTTAAATATGCTTCCAAAATTTTTTATGTTTATATATATTATAAAGTTTTATATGTTTATAATTATATTATTTTATATAGTTTTTAAATCATATTCTAAATAATATTTTATTATGTTTTTTTACTTGAAAAAAAAGATTTTAAACAACTAGTTTTATTTCAGGAATTTCCAGAATATATATTGGTTTAAAACTTAAAAAATGATTTAAAAATTAAAAGTACAATATGTATGTCGACATACACATTTTTACATGTCGACTTATAACAATCATATTTTATTTAAGCTTAAAAGTTGTGTCTTTTCATTTTAAAACGTTTCAGAAATAGTTGTGTCCTTTGGAACACTATATAAAGGCCTTAATTTCGAATTTTTTCATAACTAATCTTCTCCTTCTTCCTCTCTTAACATACCATCATTATTCTTCTCAAATTTCTAAGATTATACACTTATACCCTGTCGATTTCAATATAAATTATATCATTCTTCTTCTATTCTCATTTTCTATCAAACACTCTCTGTTTGGAAGTGCTACTCCAGAGTTTTACGGCAATTGTAATCAGAAATAGGTTGGGTATGTTCCTTATAGCTCTGAAATCAAGAAAAGGGAAGGGTGTGCCCGTAAATCAAGGAAAAGGAGCGGTGTTAACCTTGTAGCACATGGGTGTTGTAAACGGTGTTAACCTTGTAACCGTGAAATCAAGGGTGTTGTAATTGGATACTTATATTAATAAAACTCTGCACAATCCAGCATTGTGTGGGACTGCACGAAGAAGCACTCCGAACCATTACAAAATCCAGTGTGTTCTTTCCTTTTCTGCATTTTAATTTTTTTTATATCTGCATCTGTGATAGTTTCTGTTGTGATATTCGTTAATGATTCATATAGTAGGTCAAGTAATTAATAATGGATTAAGATTTCTATAAGTTTTTAGGACACTATTCACCCCTTTAGTATTAGTTTTGCCTTAAGGTCCTTGATTCTCAACCCAAACACTCTTATTGTGAGTTTTCACAACTTTGTTCTTCATTACCCTTGTATGAATCAGAAATCTATTTCTATCTACTTATTGTGCTCGATATATTGTTTTAAAGGATAACTATGTTTTAAAAAAAACTAAAATTTCTCGAATCAATAATGGTATTCTTATGAATATCATCGATTTCATAGTTGTATAGTATGAATAGATATGCAACAATGTTTTGTGCAAATCCTATGAATACACATTCTATAATTTTTGGTCTAATTTCGACCTTCTTGGGTTTAGGTATTTCTACTTTCGCAAAACACCCCCGCACTCTTATATTTATAAGATGGTAGTCTATTTTTTTCAAAAGTTCATGTTGAGACTTCGAATGTTTCTTTTGAGGCACTTTATTCAGAATGTGATTAGCAGGAAGTATAGCTTCTCCCCTAAATTTATCTAATTGAATGAATCTTATGAGTAAAGCATTCATCATCTCTTTAAGAGTACAATTTTTCCGTTCTGCTACCCCGTTTGATTGAGGGAAATATGGTGTCGTTGTTTGATGGATTATACCATTTTGCACACAGAATTCCTCGAATGGAAATCATTATTCACCTCCCCTATTACTTCATAAAGCTTTGATTTTCTTTTTTAATTGATTTTCAACTTCTGCCTTGTACTGCTGAAACATTTCAAATGCCTCATCTTTACTTCTCAATAGGTACGCATAACAATATGTAACATCCTACCTCCGCTAGGGGTCACTCACAAAGGGAATGCACTAGTTTTGGAGGAGCGTTATCAAGGTAAACAAACATAGAAATATCACAAGACAGAACATAGAAAAACAACGGAAGAAGAAAAAGCCATGATCATCCAGAGTTTATGCAGCATAAGGTTAGAGAAGAATGGTGTAAAGTGAATGAGGCTAGGAGGCTGTTTATATAGGATTAGGCAGACGAATCTGGACAGAAAACGAGTCTAAATACATCAGAATGCATCTGGTTTAAAAAGTGGGTTCGGGAGGCAGGTCGACCCCCAGGTCGACACTATGGTCGACCTGGTCCCTGGGAGGTCGACACTATGGTCGACCCCCAGGTCGACCTGGTCCATGGGCGGGAATTTTCCCGCCCAGCCTGTTCTGGGGTTTGAATTCGAATATTGAATTCGAATTTCGAGTTGTTATTTATTCTGAAAATTCGTGAAACTTCTAGAGGTCATAACTCTCTCATATGGACTCCGATTTTCGAAAATTCGGACTCATTCCAAGCAGAATTTCGAGACAAACGTAATGTCGCAACCCGTTTCCCTTGATTCTTATTTTAAAAATTAATTCTGCCTTGATTTATGGTTTTAACATGTTATTAAAATACGGGTTGTTACATTCTCCCCTCCTTAAAAGATTTCGTCCTCGAAATCTTCAAGTTAGGAAGAATGCATCCTACCATCCAATCAACCATCTACTCAAAACATCATCCACAAGCAATCATTGTCCTTAAGATATTTCTAATGCTGTATGAACATATGCAAGAAGTGTTTGTATATGTTCCTTATCTAATGCAAATGATCAGGCCTGATTGATCTTCTTAATGCAAAATATGTTTAGTGCCATGAATCCAACATGTATGCAAATAGTCCTAGTCACATAAACACTATATGTGTGCACAAACATCCATCCATATGCAACATTCACATGATAACACATTCAATTTCATCCATAAACAAGTATAAACACTCATGCATATGCAATATGAAAATGTGTCTGAGCCGATCTAGTGCCTAATGTGTGTTATGTAACCACGAGCAACCACTTGCGACCACTTGCAACCATTTGCAAACATCAACCATAACATGTTTCAATCACATGTTTACATCCAAAAGGGTTCTACCTAAGGTTCTCAAGATAGGATTGAGAAGATAAACAAGATAAAACAAAGCATCAAGGAGAAGAAGCTAAAGATGTACCCCCAGAAGGTCCTGCCTGCGAGCCTTGCCCTTGCTTCTTAGGGCAGTTCTTGCTGATATGTCCAGTATCACCACACTGAAAGCATGCCCCCATCTTCATCTTCTTCTTTCTACAATCCATGACTATATGCCCCTCAATACCACAGAAGTGGCATTTTCTTTTCTCACGTGTCTTGTTATCATTCTTGTTGTTGTTCTTGCCTCCTTTCTCGGAGTCTACCTTCTTGTTTTGAGACTCATTCACCTTGACCTCCTTCTTGCCATTCTTGTCTTCTTCACTTAAGAGCGCCATGTCTACTAGCTTTTCGTAAGTAGCCCCCATAGGTACGTGGGTCATAGCCAAGCTGTGAAGCGGATCATTCAATCCCTTGACAAAACGGAGAGCCTTCTTATGAGGGGTATTTACTAAGTCTAGTCCAAATCGGGCCAGCTGATTGAATTGATTAATGTACTCCTTGACCGTCATACTTCCTTGCTTAAGAGATAAGAATTTTTCCAGCTATAAACTTCTTTCAGCTTGCGAGAGGAATTTCGTCTCAAACCTTATTCTGAAATCCATCCATGTTTCAACCGGCCTCTCGGCGTTAGTGACTTCCCACCAATAGGAAGTTTCGTCTTTGAGCAACCATACCACCAACTGTACCTTCTGCCTATCATCCACCTCGAAGATAACGAACAGATCCTCAGTTTCTTTGAGCCAGTTCCTCGCTTCTACGAATGATTCAGTTGCCTTGAAATCCTTTCCACCCATGGCTCTAAAATCTTTACAGATCTTCGAGAAAGCAATTGCATGAGGAGGGGGCGGAGGAGGAGGAATCGCTGCAGCTGGAGGAGGAATATCTGCTGGGCCTGCATCGTTGGCCCTAGCCTCTAAGTATCTCCTAAACCAACCAGGTATTGGCACGCCCTCTGGAAAGTTAGGATTCCCAGACATGCTGAAATGGAAAAGAAGAGATTCAAACGAGGAAACAAAGGATAGTGCGAATGGCTTTGGGGGAATAGCCTTTAAATAAAACAAGACTTTTCTTGAAAAATGCTTCTTTGTAAATGGTTTTGAAAATAGTTTCAGAAGGTTTTTAAAACTTTTTGCCCAGTCTGGTAAACTTCTGCTCTGATACCAAATGTAACACCCCACCTCCGCTAGGGTCACTCACAAAGGGAATTAAGCTACTTTTGATGTTTTAAGTTTATGCTTCTTTATTTATGCAAG
This sequence comes from Allium sativum, assembly GCA_030737875.1. Lineage (NCBI taxonomy): Eukaryota > Viridiplantae > Streptophyta > Magnoliopsida > Asparagales > Amaryllidaceae > Allium > Allium sativum. The sequence goes on from CM060910.1 coordinate 624,228,711, forward strand.
AAATAATTTGTTGTAATGGAAAATAATGATCTTGGCTATTTGATGTAAAAGGTTTTGACTCTTTTTGAAAGTAATGAAATTTATCTTTTGATTCTTCAGCTGTTTTATCTATGTTCTGTCTTGTGATATTTCTGTGTTTGTTTACATTGATAACGCTCCTCCAAAACTAGTGCATTCCCTTTGTGAGTGACCCTAGCGGAGGTGGGGTGTTACACAATACCTGGTACAGTCGTTTGTGAAGGTTATGAAATATCTTTTCCCTCTGCGAGACTGACACAATTTCAAGTCACATACATCTGTATGTATTAAGTTTAAGGGCTCGATATTCCTTTCGATATAGCGAAAGGATGTTCTGGTCATTTTTACCTCAGCGCATATTTCACATTTATAACTTGAATTTATTGAAAACTTAAGTATAAAATCTAACTTAATAATTTTTTTGCAATTTATCAAAATTAGTATGGCCTAATTTGGCATGCCATATACTAGAGGATTTAGCGATATAAAGAGAAGAATCAATTTTATTATCACAATCCTTTGGTACAACAATCATTACATTCAATTTAAATAATTCATCGCTTACATATCTTTTTCCTACATAAACTCCGTTCTTTGATAAAACAAAGTTATCAAAGACATAAACCAACTTTAAACCATTTTTGCTAAGAAGTGAGCCAAAAACCAAATTCTTTCAAATATCTGGGATGTGTAGGACATCATTTAGTGTAAGTTCTTTTCCAAAGGTCATTTTTAGAATCATTTTTCCTTTTCCATCTACTTTTCATGTGGAGGAGTTTCCCATAAACAATTATTCATCTTGTGTCATAGTTTTGTAGTTAGAAAACATCCTTCTGTTGGCACATATATGTCTTATGGCACCAGTGTCCACAAATCATTCTTTGGTATTGCCAATTAAGTTATATTCTGTGATGACCCAAACTCCCGAAATACAGAAGCAAGGATAATCATTGGAATATAACACAGAAACAATAACAACAGAACAAAAATATAGAATTACAGCAGATAAAGTACATCAAATTACACTGGGAATAATATATCATCAAAGTTACACAGCATAATAGGATCATACTCAGTACATAATACAGTTTTCAACTTAATATAAAATGTCTATAGCGGAATCAAACATAATATACTAAATAAAGTCTGAACAACATAATAGAAATGATAGGATCCATCTTCAGTTCCATAGCTATCCAGAACGAGTTCTCTAAAAAATATATACAAGGTTGCCCGTGTGTAAAAGAGGGAACCCGAGTTTGCGAAGTGAAACAAACTACGAGTCAGTCATGGGACTGGTATAAGAAATCTTATTTAACCTATTTAATAATAAGGCTAATCATAGGACCATGCCGCTACGCAGAACGGGTTTACTCCATTGGATTGCCAGTGCATAAATAAAGTAAATCGTTAAACAACGCAATGCTTTTTAGAAAAATAAAACCATTATAAGACTCAAGTCCCATCATACAATGCAACGCAAACCGGATTATAGAGTTTTACCTTATAATGGTAAAAAATGCTTGATACGATAAAATGGATTTGATATTATTATTAATGTATATATGTTTTCAAAAACATTTCAATCATAATACATCAATCATAGACGGCATAGCTACCATATACTATGTCGCCATACTAGTTATATAATCAAAACCGCATGTGTCGTATTGGAAGTTGGATTTCCATCATGAACCAAGGCAAGGGATCATCCTTACCAAATTCGAGACTCTCTAGCCTGAGCCTTAGGAACATAACGCATCGTCCCTTGGATCTTCAGGGCCGGTCCACAAAAATGTTAGTGGATTAGTAATGCCTGAATAATATGTTTCCCCACCCTATGGGGTGTAAATATAGAGCCACTAGGGACTCAAATACCGAGGCGCCTCATTCCACCATCCACATAAGTAAAATATCAGGGCTTGCAAAACCCCGTCACCACTTCTAGCTATAAAGAAAAGTATGTCCTCTTTGCAGTCCTCTCCTGTTTCTGGTTCATACTAGGGTGTGAGGCTCACGAATTTACGCTATACACAAAGCTAGGGCTGTTATGGTAATGGTTATCGTTACCATTTAGCAAATACTATTACCGTACCATTTTTACTGGTAAGCTAGAATTGCTTACCGTTACCGTTCCCGATCGACTGGTGTACCGAAGACTGGTATACCAATAATCTGGTAATCGTTACGCAGGTAATGGCAAATTACCGTTTGTCCATCAAAGTTTATATCTTGACATAGTTATTGTATACGGTGCATTTTTATTATAGTATTTGTAATGTTAATTTATAAAAAACACAAATTAGAAAGAAAATAAGTGTAACTGGAATTATTTCACCCGATTATTGAACTAAATATAATATTTTTTTGTTCTATATGCATGTAATAAACCATATCAACTGAGTATACTTATGTTTTTAATTAACTGGTAAAATTACCATTACCGCTGGTATTGAATAATTGTTACCGATAATTTACCATTAAAAATGGTAAATTTACTATTACAACCGTTTTAACTGGTATACCGATTTCAATCAAAAAGGGTTATCGATTGACTGGTAATGGTATGGTAATGGTAAATTTACCGTTACCGTAACAGCCCTACACAAAGCTATGCCTAAAATGGGTTGTGATTTGATCATCAACCACAAGGCTCTGTTTTTCAACAATAAACCTTGATCATTGCATCTTGGCATGCCACATTGACAGTTCATTCCATGCGACTGATGTCTACCAATATATAACCTCTGAGTTCGTACGTCTCAGAGAAGGGTGTTAAGCAAGAGAATAAATTCTCCGCCACCAAATAAAAATATATTAAATAGAAATCAATCAGCACAGAATAAAATCCAATGTCAGACATACATCCATTTACAAGTCCGTCCTGGGTCAGAACGAAACCGGAGACACCTTATTCCTCATTCTATATGTCCAATACGGAAGAGAGGCTCTCGCATATCCGAACAATCAACAAATACGTCCGGACAACTGCCACTGTAACCCCTCCTGGGAGCTAACCGATCCAGGGCATCAGTAGTCATCCATTCGATGTGAAGATCGCCGGTCTTCAATCCACCATCTTCAAAACTTCGACTTCCAATTGTTGATTAATTATTTGAAATGAGAATTAACTCGGTCTTTTCAAATAATTAGCGAATATATATAATTTAAATCATTTCTTTTCATTCCATATCGTTTATAATATTTTATAATGATTTATCGCTATTTTATTTATTTAAAAATAGCCATTTTTAATTCAACGACGCTTCGGGTCATTACATGGCCCAGGCGCTGTTTTCATCAAAATTTGATTTACATATTTCTCAAAATCTAACCGTTGGATCTTAGCAAATTTTATATCGTTGGAAAGATCTTTCCAAAGCGAATGCAACGGTTCCGGTTTTGGGAAAATCGTGAACTAAAGCAACGCGATTCGTTTATTTCAATTTATATTTGTATATAAATATGAAGAAACCCGAAATTCTCCGGTCTCCGAAGAGAAGAGAAAGAACGAATTACTTTGAGGACAAGACAGATCAGAACACAAACAGAAGAACATTTCATTGCTTATTACAACAATTCATCAGATTACAAGAATATACAGAGTATGAATGAATAAAATACATTCGATAAATGTCAGAGATTACAATAAATTACATAGCAGCGGAAAATATAATACAAAACACAACTAGAAGTAATACATGGATACAGATCTTTCCAGATATCATTCCAGCTGTAAACCAGGGTTCTGTGAATGTAAATCTACAAAACCAAAACTACTAGCTGCCCGTGTCAAAATAAGGGCACCCAGAGTTTAGGTTAAAACAATAAACTCCAGGTCAGTCATGGGACTGGTGTGAGAACTAAAACAGTTATTAATCTTTATTTTTAAAGTTAGGTAAATCAAGCGACCACGCCATATAACACGGAATGGGTTTCCTCCCAAGAATACCAGTGCATAAAACAACAACGCAATGCTAAATAAAGGACAATGAAGTTGTTATAAGACCCAGGTCCCATCACACAATGCAACGCAAGCCGGAGGATAGGGTTTTTACCTTATAATAGCCAAAAAAATGCTTGATACGCTAAATTTCATGTTTTAATTCTTAATCAGACTCTAACCGTAAATTAGTAAGAGAACGATTCCCTAAGTATTAACCCCGAAGGCCGAAACCGACATCAGACCAATACCCAGGAAACCATCCATCTTAGCTCGTTTCCAGTTAGTTTCTGATTTTATAAACAATCATAAATATCAATCATAGGCGGCATGAGTGCCCCATCCCACTATGTCGCCATACTAGGCTCTACAATCAAAACTGAATTATCATGTATTGGAAATTGGATTTCCGTCTGTGAACCGAGGCAGAAGATAGTCCTCTACCGATTCGAGACGCTCTAGCCCGTGTCTCAGGATCAGAACGCGTCAACCCTTGGATCGTCAGGGCCGGTCCACCAATGTGGATTATTATGCCTGAACACTGCGTTTCCCCGCCCTTTGGGGCGTAAATGAGCCAGTAAATGACTCCATCGGCTTCTCATAGTCACCGATATATCTGAGGCGCCTCACAACAACAACAACCACATAAGTCAAATTCGTCAGGGCGTGTAAAACCACTAATGCCACTTCTAGCTAGAAGGAAACGCATGTCCTTCCTGATGTCCTCTCCGGTTTCTGGTTCACAATCGGGGTGTGAGGCTCGCGAATCAATGCTACACAAAGCTATGCCACACAGGTTGTGATTTGATCATCAACCACAAGACTCTGCTTTTCAACAGAAGCCTTGATCATTTGCATCTTAGCATGCCAAACAGGCAATTCACGCTATGCAACCGATATCAGTCACGCAGAATGAAATCTGATGTCAGACACACATCCATTTACAAGTCCATTCTGGGTCTGAACGAAACCGGAGGAACCTTATTCCTCGCATATCCATCGATCTCCAAGTACGTCTGGATGATCACCAACTGATTCCCTCCTCTTGGATGTACATCCCAATCAAGATCCTCAGTAATCACCCAAACGACGTGAAGACCTCCGGTCTTCAACCACCGTCTTCATCTTCGACTCATCGTCGAATCAGTTATTCAGAATGGGATAAACTTGGTCTTTCTGAATAACTCGCGTATATAATAAACAAGTGTTACACAAACACTACATACGCCTCATTCCAATTCATCAGTCACTAACTGTAAATTAGCAAGAGAACAATTCCTCAAACATTAACCCCGAAGGCCGAAACCAACATGAGATCAATACCCAAGAAACCATTCTTCTTAGCTACCCTACAGTTAGTTTCTAAATTTCACATTCTTAGGGAAAGGTTCCCATTAATTTTATCAAAGATAAATTCTTTTAAATTTATTCTCCTTTGAATATCACTTCAAACTAGTCGGGACTAACGAACCTTACTGAAGTAATCACTTGTTTTAATTTCCCAATCCCAACCTATTCATCCCATGAAGTAAAACTGGTAATACTTCATATCTTACACCATGGTGTTATCGGTAAATTCAATTACCATTTCCCGTTCAAATCTAATTAAAGATTTAACTATCGCCTGGAGCAAAACTGGCGATACGCCATTCTCGATCTTTTCAATCTAATTAAAGATTCATTAAAACTCCACTTAGTTTTAATCTTTAACTGGGTTAAAGAATCAGTGTCATTTAAAACACGGTTCACGATAAACCCAAAATCACATCACTTTTCAATTAGTCCCTAACCGTAAATTAGCAAGTGAGAAATTCCCTAAGTATTAACCCCGAAGGCCGAAACCAACATCAGATCAATACCCTAGAAACCATTCAACTTAACTAATCTCCAGTTAGTTTCTGATTTTCTTGACTCCTTTGGGTCTAAGAACAGTATTATTGAAGATACCGTTCATGACAACCCAAAATCACATTCCATTAATTATCGGGTTAAAGAACAAGTGTTATTTAAAACACTGTTCATGATAAACCCAAAAATCAATACCAATTCAATTCCAATTAAATATTATTTAATTGGTACACTTCATTAAATCTAAATAAAAGATTTCATCTTTTTCTTAACTGGGCTTGAGAACAGTGTTAATGAAGACACCATTACGACAAACCCAAATCACATTTGATATTAAATACAAGGCTCTGAATAGAAAATATATCGGCTTATATTCAATATCAAATTCTACGACCAACAAATATCATATTGGAAATAACGATATCTATATATCTTTCAAATTTCCATAAAGCTATCTGTATAATCACGAGATCCAACATCGAAATATACCAAAGACAATTTCGATTCAAATCCATTCCAATTCAATTATTGGAAATTCTGGTTACTTTTAAAACCCTTTTCAAATTCAATTTATTTATTTTAAAAATAAATAAATTATTATTCTAGTTCAAAACTAGTTCATTTCAATAAAAATCTACTTTTATCTTTTCAAATATGGAGTTTTTCATCCTAATTCTTCCCAAATCATTTCTTATGATTTTACACAAATTATTACTATTTTTAATAATTTTATCAAGGCCCGTACAGTCGATTTCCATCAACGGCCATCGAACTGCACTTACAGCGACCTTTTCCAAATTTGATTTGGACATAATTCCAAATCCAACCGTTAGATTTCAAATCTCTAATATTCTTAGAAAGCTCTTTTCGATACGAACCCAACGGTTCCGGTTTTAGGAGAATCCGACAGTCAGATCTCCCGTAATATCCGTTCGAAGTCAATGGTCGAAATTCGCGAAATGCCGCAGCGCAGCGCGTTCTATTCAAGCCATTATATATATATAATATATATATATTATATATATTTCGTCGATTTCCTTTTAAAACGTATTTTATAAATCGTTTTAAATTCGTTTTCAAAATGATTTCAACTTCATATTCAATTTCAAATCAAAATTGAATATTCCATATCATCGATATACGAATGATAATATTTTCAAAATGTTGTATTCTGAAATCAATTCCTTTTCTATATTCATTATAAAAATGAATAAAACCGATATAAATATCGTTCACGTCAAAATGGCGTCAATCTAATCAACACAGCTTTTTATATTTCAATAACTTCGTTATTCTATTCAACAAATGAATATTTTCTCTATTCAACACATGAATTTCCTTACTATTCAACCAATGAATTTTCCTTACAATTCAACAAATGAATTTTTCTTTACAATTCAACAAATGAATTTTCTTTACTATTCAACACATGAATTTTCTTTACTATTCAACAAATGAATTATCTTTACAATTCAACAAATGAATTTTCTTTATATTTTCCAAATTGGAATGAGCCCCAGTCAATTACCATATAACGTTAATTATATGGATTCCCTACAACACATGTATATAATAACAGTGATAAATAATCAACCATCATCCAGAGTGCACCACATAACTGCATAAGCACTAAATATAAATATTTAACGCTTATAACAGCCTGTCAATCAATCGATCGACATACAACTAATTATTGGGATTAGTGTTTTTCATATATCATCCCAATACCCGTGTGGGAGTTTCAATCAATCAAACACAGATTTTATTTGTGCAGTTGGGCGATGTGTAAAATTTATCGTCCCAATCAATATCAGTCAAATCAGTGTATATAAACAAATCGTCCGATTCGTTTATAAATATTTATTTTATATACATGTTAAAAATTATATTTTTAACTATAAAATATTTTTCACTATAACATATTTTATTTCTTTTCACATCACACAATCAATTTTGACAACGCAGCAATCAAACAAACAAGTCATCCATGGTCTGTGGACGACGGGTGTCGGGTGCTACTAAACGCAGCCTGCATCCTAGTATATATTTCAACTAGAAATAAAATTTATAAGTGAGGAGTTCTCACCTTCGGGATCCACTCCTCCTTTCTATATTTCTGAGCGGTTCAGATTCACATTGTTTTCCACCGGTTCCATCACACAATGTTTCACGCTGTTCATAAATAAAAATCACATTTTTATTAATGCTTTCCATACATAAAAATCATATTTTTATGTTCTCTACATATATAAAAAGATTGGATTTTTATCTTCACTTCACATATATAAAAAAAATCGAATTTTTATCACTACTTCATATATGTAAAAATCGTATTTTTATTTCGATACACATATAATAGATTATATTTTTATACCGCTACATTTATAAAAATCAAAATTTTATATTCTCCATCATATAAAAATCATATTTTTCTTCATAAAGATTCAAACTTTTCTACTATAAAAATTCTATCTTTATTCGCATTCATGAAAAATAAAAATCCTATCTTCATTTAAATAAAAATATAATCTTACCTTAACATAAATAAAAATATAATCTTACCTAAACATAAATAAAAATATAATCTTACCTTAACATAAATAAAAATATAATCTTTATACAATTAAAGATTCTACCTTTATATAGTTAAAGATCCCATCCTTTAATTTACATTAAAAATCCTATCAAAAAAAAAAAACAATGTTAATTATAATTTAAAAACAATGTATATTTTCAGTTTTAAAAACAAATTGATTTAAGTAAATAAAAAAACAAAACAAAGAGAAGCTCACGGTATCGGGGTCTGCTGTGCCCAATTGGAGCTCCGACCAGAAATCTACCGTGCGCCATCACCTGAAGCCGCCGGACTCGGATCCGTCGTCGCCACCTGCACCAGCGTCCCGAGCTGCGCCGCCGTCGTTTCACCTTGGTGAACTTGAACCACGGTGGCGCGCTCGAGGTCAACAGCAAAAAGGGCTCGTGGTTTCTTTAACTGGGATGGGGGCACTAGGGGTTCTCGCGCAGAGGGGATTGATCGACTGAGGGGGAGCCAGAGGGAGAGGTTGGTGGTCGGCGCCTCGAGCGGTGGTGGCTGGGTAGGGGGAAGCACAGTCGATGGGGCGACGGACTTGGGAAAAAGGGGATCAGTTTTATTTTCTGAATGAGGAAATAAACAGAAAAGGGAGGGGGTTAAGGAAAAAAGGGAATATTATGTGTGTATATATATATAATTTATTATTTTTCATTTAAGTTAACTTTTCATTCCAGCTCTAAACGAGGCCCAACGACTGTCGCCCCTAGCTAATTACCCCCATTCCGAACACAATGGGATATGTATCGTAAGCTGATTCGACCGTTTCAATCAGTTTCCGTCAAAATCAAAATATAAATCTATATATTGAATTTGAACGTGCATTTCAATTTACTGGGGCCACATACAGACTCTAAAAATTCCCAAAAAATATTTTCTAGCTTCGTATTGACGATACGGTCCTAACAAAACTAATTTCATCAAATTCTAAGACCGTTTGAAAAATGGCCATTTTCCAGTCGATTAAATTCAACTGAAACTGGTCAAACGCGTTTTCCTTTGCCATGCTCACATATTGATTCGAAAAATTACGAATTTTGGAATCTAGCAATAACTTGACATCATGGATCCAAAGTAACACCCCACCTCCGCCAGGGTGACTCTTGCAAGCACTCTGACTTTGGAGGGGCGTTTGAATCAGGTAAACATGCATAATGATATATCAAGGCAGAACAAGAACATATGTAAATGCGTAAACAAAGTAAATAACATAGATAAAACAGCGGAAGATTTTAAACCATCTCAAAACAAGTCTGGTACTACATAGCTTTCCAAATAAATAAGTCTAGATAAAACAACATCAACTGAAATACATAAATACTAATCCCCAAAAGAAGTAATAGCCACAGCTAGCTTCATGTCCAAACCGTACATGAGCTAAATTCCACAAGCAAGCAGTCTGAAATCCAGCTAAGCTCCAGTATTCCCTCCCTGAGAACCTTGGGGGGGGGGGGGGGGGAACGGAAGAAAAGAGGCGAAAGAAAACGGGTCAGTCAGAAAGACTGAGTAAGCCCTAATACAATCAATGTAAACTGATAAAGTTAACTGGCATGAGCAGCAGGAATGAACATAAGGATAACTACATACTAGCATGATGATTAACTAACAAGGTAGATAAAGGTGTCATCGCATAATCAGGATTAAGGTTTTGCACCACAGGTGTACTAGCAAACTAACATGACTTGAATAAACAAGTATTGATCCCTTGGCCCATACTTTGGCCCAATAACATGAAGTGACCTTAATACGAGGTCCAACCAAACAGTCTAGTTGATCGGCTCCCTAAGCCTAACTCGTCACGTGTTGGTGTCAATACGGCCCAGACATGGTTGTAGTCAGACTGTGCAGGGTCTCCCGTCGGGTGTATCAAGCCCTAGGGTGGCAACCCCTGGACACCATAAACATGAGTGCACAGTCTCGATCTACTGGTACCCGTGCATGATTTCCCCGGCTTCGGACTATGTGCACGACCATGGTCCGTCCGGAACTACACCGGCGTACCCTCTGCCGTCGCTTTTGGTCACTTACCTCCAGTCCAGTAATCGTGCCCCACCCTAGCCTAGTCCCTAGGGTCATGATGATACTAACTTGGGATTACTGCTGGAGTGGGCCCCCATTGCTAGGATTTTTCTAGTGGGTTAAGTACGGTTTAACCCCCTTGCTAATCATAGATTAACTTGGTTAAGTGTAACGATGAGTTCACCACTTAACCCCGATTAATCTACCAAGCCCAAATTGGTTAAGTATTAAGTGGACCATGACTTAACCCTAATCACGAGGCATTAATTAATTTAATGCGCCTTAACCTCACACATTAGACCTTGTTATGGTTACTAGTTAAGCCGGGCGGGTCCGGGTAGCTTTACACCACAACTTGGTCTAACCTCGGGTCCAAGGTACAACATGACCAACTTCTCACATTGGGTCCTATTGTTTGTAGCAACTAGTTAAGCCGGTCGGTTCCGGGTAGGTTTACGCTACAAACTCAACCCAACCTCGAGTTGGCCACACTTATCTTTTCTAAGTGTCATGTCCATCATATTTCCAAAACACATTACAAGTTTTCAAGCAATTGGGTAGACCTAACTTAATAGGTAAATTCCCAATGGGTAGACCTAACTTAATAGGTAAATTCCCAAGCTTATGTTTTTATGTCTTTTAAGTTTACCCAAACCCAAACGCAATCCCATCGCTTACATATCGCACTAGCGCATAAAGGATAGAAAGAGGGAACTTGGCATAATCATGACATAAAGGTATTGAAACCACAAGTTCAACATGGTGGCATATGAAATGTTCATGTGTTCATATACTTGCATATTACAATTTTAGGCCTCAAAAGCATGCATAAAACCATACTTAGCATATTGGTGATACATGGTGATAAATGACATGTAGAAATGGCCATGAGTTCGCATTTAGCCTCACATGCAAGTTATCATAAGAGATATGATAACTTACATGTTGCCAAAATGCAACCTTTGGCATAAAGCTTGAAGCTTTATGTTCATAAACCCAAGATAAGCTTGCATAACATGATAGCATGAACAAAATGTCCAACCCAAACTTGCATAACACAACTTGCATCTCATATGACAACTTGCATATCAAACTTGCATAACATAACATGATGAACTTGCATATCATATCATAGCATACTTGCATAACATGATAAACTTGCATATTACATCATAGAAAACTTTCATAACATGATAAACTTGCATATTACATCATAGAAAACTTGCATAACATGATAAACTTGCATATTACATCATAGAAAACTTGCATATCATACATTTAACTTTAGAGTTTAAGTATGAAAGTAGAATAGGGCTTACAATGATTATGAAGTCACAAAAATATGACAAAGCCCTTATGAAATCAATTAAACCCAAAAATGCAAGCCAAAATGATCAAAAATCCTTCCTTTATGATGCTAATATAAGAACTCGACTTGAATGCAAGCTAATAATGCTCATACAAGTTTGAAAACACTTGTATGCATGGAAAATCACTTAGAAATTGGTTTAGGAATTTTATGAAGAGAGTGGAGGCCATGAGAGGATTGATTTTGCCATAGTTTAGTTGTAGGATAGATTAATGATGATTTAGGGTAGGTTAGGGTCTTATTTATAGATTAGGAAAGTGTTTTAGGCCATAGGATTAAACCCTAGTTGCAATCTTAGCCCTCAAAACCGAATCTGGCCCCCAAGCTCAACACATTCTCAAAATGGTGCACCAGGCTAAACAGCCCGGCTGGACCAAGTCGACAGCCAAGTCGACAGGGCTGTCGACTTGGGTCCAACCAAGTCGACTCCCAAGTCGACAGGGCTGTCGACTTGGGTGCCCTGGCGGAAACTTTCCCGCCTGGCCCAAAATGGCCCAATTTTTCAAATTCAAGTTTGAATTTGAAATCTGTTTTTACTTAGAAATTTTCTGAAAACTTCGTTGGGCCTTAATCGGGTCATACGGACTCCGATTTTCGAAAACTCGGACTCTATTTCGCGTATTTTTCCGAGACGAACGCAATGGCATAGCCCGTTTCCCTTGATTCAGACTTTTTAATTAAATTCTGCCTCGATTTATGTTATAACAGGTTATTGAAAATACGGGTTGTTACATTCTCCCCTCCTTAAAGGATTTCGTCCCCGAAATCTTTAAGTTAGGAAGAACATATCCTACCATCCCACATCCATCTACTCAAAACATCATCCACGAGCAATCATTGTCTTACAAGATTCTACATGTTGTATGAACATATGCAAAGGTGTGTGTATATGTACTTATCTAATGCAAATATCATCAATGCAGATTATGTTAGTGAAATGAATCCATATGTATGCAATTCCTAACATAATGTATAACATCTATATGTGTGCACATAACAGACATCCATATGCAACATCCATGTGATAACACAAAAATTTCATCCATGAATAAGCGTAAACACTCATGCATATGCAATATGAGGAGTGTGTGAGCCGATCTAGTGCCTAACGTGTATAATGCATCCACGAGTAACCACTTGCAAACACTTGCAACCACTTGAAACCATCAAGCATAACATGTTTCAAACACATGTTTCATCCAAAGGGTTTCTACCTAAGGTTCTCACGACAAGATTAACACGATAAACTAGATAAATATGGATAGCAAAGAGAAAGATATGCTAACAAAGAAAAGAGATTGAGAGTGTACCCTCAAAAAGGAATGGATAAAGCCCACGCATCTTCTCCTCGGTTTCCCAAGTTGCGTTTTCTTCGGCTTCACCCCATTGAACCTTCACCAATTTGACCTCTCGATTCCTTGGCTTCTTGGTCTCCGTCCCCAAGATACGAATCGGAGCTCTCCTCAAGGTAGCCTCTTTCTCCACTTCCACATCTTTCAGAACACTCGGCTCAACAACCTCTGCTGATTCATGTAAACACTTCCGGAGATGCGAGACATGAAAAACATCGTGTACTCTAGCAAGCTTCTCGGGCAACTTCACTTTATAAGCCATCTGGCCGATCCTCTCTATAATAGGGAATGGTCCAACAAACCTTGGTGCCAACTTTCCCACGGCTCCAAATCGGACCACATTCCGCAAAGGAGAGACCTTCACAAAAACCATATCCCCAACATCAAACTCCAAATCAGATCTTCGCTTATCAGCATAGGATTTCTGTCGGTCTTGGGCCGCTTTCATCCGTCTCCGAATCAACTCGATCTTCTCAGATGTATCTCTGATCATATCAGGCCCAAGTATAAGCTTATCTGTAGTCTCCCACCAACATGTAGGCGACTTGCACGGCCTCCCATATAAAGCTTCAAATGGTGCCATCCCTATGCTTGCCTGATAACTGTTATTATATGCAAACTCAACAAGAGGAAGATGGTCTTCCCAAGTACCACCAAAATCCAGAATACAAAGCCTCAACAGATCCTCGAGTACCCTATTCACCCTTTCGGTTTGACCGTCCGTCTGTGGGTGATAAGCAGTACTTAGATTCAACCTCGTGCCCATGGCTTCTTGCAAACTATTCCAGAATTGACTTGTAAAGATTGGGTCACGGTCACTAACTATACTAGAAGGGACTCCATGTAGTCTCACAATCTCACGAAGATATACAGACGCTAGCCAAGATGCGGTCCTCTTGCTCTTTACGGGAATGAAATGAGCACTCTTCGTAAGTTGGTCCACAATAACCCAAATGCTCGTATTCCCTTTCCTTGACCTTGGTAGCCCATCGATAAAATCCATGGAAATACTCTCCCACTTCCATAGTGGAACGTCTAGAGGATGCAATAGCCCACCGGGCTTCTTCGACTCGGCCTTAACTTGCTGGCAAATGATACATCTAGAGACAAATTCTGCCACATCCTTCTTCATCCCAGGCCAAAAGAAAATGCGCTTCATATCTTTATACATCTTATCTCCGCCTGGATGTATAGTCAACTTAGAGCGATGCGCTTCCTCAAGAACTTTTCTTACTAGATCTTCTACTATTGGAACACATAACCTTTCATCTCTCCTCAGCCAACCCTTGTCATCAATAGAATATCGAGCGAGATGACTAGATGCCTCTCCTCGAATCAGCTTATCCATAATCTCAACTATCTGAGGGTCTTCTCTCTGCGAAGCCCAAACTTGATCAAGAAGGGTAGGTCTGAGTTCCAGAGATGCTAAAGAACCGGTCATCGACTCAATTGCCAAAGAGAAATCAAAGGTTGCCACATACTCTAAATTCTTCATCTCAACGAATAGAGGACTTAGGGTCAACCTTCTTCTACTCAATGCACCTGCTACCACATTCCCCTTGCCAGGGGTATAAGCTATCTCGAAATCGTAGGATGCCAGGAATTCCATCCATCTTTGTTGCCTCAGATTCAGATCCTTCTGAGAAAAGAGATACTTCAATGACTTGTGATCGGTATAAAGCTCAAATCTTTCTCCTAGAAGATAATGGCGCCAAGCCTTGAGTGCATATACTATTGCTGCCAACTCTAAGTCATGAGTGGGATAATTCTTCTCATGCACTTTGAGTTGTCTACTGCCAAAGCATATCACTCTTCCTTCTTGCATAAGAACAGCTCCTAACCCCGTGCCACATGCATCGGTGTATATTGTAAATAACTTCCCTCCATCGGGCAAAGCTAGAACAGGTGCTGATGTGAGGGCTCTCTTGAGCTTCTGAAAAGCAAGCTCGCATTCTATGCTCCAAGCAAAAACCAAATTCTTCTTCATCAATTTAGTGAGAGGAGCGGATATCTTTGCGAAGTCCTTGATGAACTTCCGGTAAAAACCCGCAAGACCTAGAAATCTTCTCACTTCGGTTGCATTCCTTGGAGTCTTCCAATCCTGAACTGCAACTACCTTAGCGGGATCCACCGCTAAGCCTTGCTTAGATACTATATGCCCAAGGAATCTAACTTCCCTTCTCCAAAAGTGACACTTGGAAAACTTGGCCTTCAACTGATGCGCTCTAAGCGTATCCATCACCTCCATGAGATGCCTTGCGTGCTCTTCCTCATTCTTAGAGAAGATCAGAATATCATCTACGAAGACCACGACAAACTTGTTCAAGAACTCCCTGAACACCCTACTCATCAAGTCTACGAAATATGCGGGTGCATTAGTCAAGCCGAACGGCATGACAAACCATTCGAAGAATCCATCTAGAGTTCTGAACGCTGTCTTGTCTATACTATCTTCAGCTACCCTGAGCTGATGGATCCCCGTAGCAAGATCAAGCTGAGAGAAAACAGAAGCACCGACAAGCTGGTCAAAGAGATCATCAATCCTCGGTAACGGGTGTCTGTTCTTCTTAGTCAGCTTATTCAACTCTCGATAGTCAACACAAAGTCGGAGAGAACCATCTGCCTTGGTAGCAAATACCACAGGCGCTCCCCATTCAGATATACTTCGTCTAATGAAGTTCTTCTCAAGCAACTCTTTCACTTGCTTACTTAGCTCCCGCCTTTCACGCGGAGCCATGTGCCGAACGGGCAAAGAAACAGGCTTTGCATTATCCACCAGATAAATGCGGAAATCAATCTCTCGCTTAGGGGGCAACCCCCTAACTTCATCGAAAACATCCGGATACTCTCGAACCACTCTCACAGACTGAAGAGTTTCCATTGACGAGTCGAGTGATTCAAGATAGCATAACATGACGGGACCTCTCGGATCACAAGAAATCTCTAGGGTGTTTCCGAGGCGAGTCACGAGCCTCACAACCCTATGCTCACAATCAAGGATGGCTCCATATCTAGACAGCCAATCCATGCCCAATATCAATCCGTATCCCATGAAACCAAGAACATAAGCACTACACAAGAACTCTACACTCAGTATAGAGATCCTCAAATCCCCACATATCATAGACAAATGGGCGGAACCCCCAATAGGATTTGAGACACAGACGGGATCATCTACCAAGCTAGTACTAAGGTGCAAACTATCAACAAGATCAGATGAGATAAAGCTATGCGATGCACCAGAATCAAACAAGGTACGAACTGGAAAATCCGAAATATATACAAGGCTCTCAACAGAAATACTACCTCGATCGGGAACTGGAGCGACATTGAGAGCATGAACTTGCCCTCCTGAAGGTCCAGCACGCTGAGTCTGACCCTGGCCTTGCCCTTGCTTCCTCGGGCAATCCTTACTGAAATGTCCAGTCTCACCACAGAAAAAGCATTCACCATTCTTCCTTTTCCTCTTCTTACAATCCTTGATAAGATGCCCAACTGAACCGCAATAAGGGCACTTCCCCTTGTTGTTCTTGCCCTTGTTGACCTTGTTGTTGTTCCCCTTGTTGCCTTGACTCTTGTTCTTGTTCTGGTTGCCTTGACTGCTCTGACCACTTGGATTTCCCTGATTTTCTTTTCCCTGGGAATCAGTTTTCTTGGCTTGAGTATCATTCATCTTGACCTCTTTCTTGACATCTCCCTGAAGTAACGCCATATCAACCAAGCTCTCAAACGTGGCCCCATGGGGAATATGTGACATAGCCAATCCCTGCAACGGCTCATTCAATCCTCTAGCAAAACGAAGAGCCTTCTTCTGAGGAGTATTCACCATATCCAAGCCAAAACGAGCTAACTGATTGAACTTGTTCACATATTCTTTGACAGACATATCTCATTGTCTCAAAGTTATGAACTTCTCCATTTGCAGATTCTCCTCAGCAGAAGATAGAAACTTAAGCATGAACCTTGCCCTGAAATCGGCCCAAGTCTCAACAAGCCTAGTACCATTGGTGACTTCCCACCAATAAGCGGCTTCATCCTTCATAAGCCAAACCGCCAACAAGAGCTTCCTCTGATCGTCTATCCCAAAAATAGCAAATAAATCCTCGGTCTTTTTCAACCAATTTCTGGCCTCTACAAAAGTCTCAGTGCCTTGAAAGTTCTTGCCACCCATTGCTTTGAAATCTTTGCAAGTCTTTGCGAAGTCAGCTTGAGGATGCTGAGGGGGATGAGGAAGAGGAACCTCAGCGACAGGAGGACGAGGAACATAAGCGACAGGAGGAGGAATATTAACTACTGGAGGAGGAGGAGGGACATCTGCGGGGCCGGCTTCGGTCGCCCTAGCCTCCAAAAGTATCCTATACCAAACAGGTACGTGCACTCCCTCCGGAATAGCAAAGTTATCGGCCATGCTGAAAACGAAGAAAAAGACAGATTCAGAATGGAGAAAAACGAAGGAATTTTGCTAATGGATTTTTGGGGAATAACCTTTAAAATAAACTAGACTTTTCTTTGGAAAATACTTTATACTTGGTTTTGAAAATAGTTTTACAAAAGTTTAAAAAACCTTTTTGTTCCTTCTCGTAAACCATATGCTCTAATACCAAATGTAACACCCCACCTCCGCCAGGGTGACTCTTGCAAGCACTCTGACTTTGGAGGGGCGTTTGAATCAGGTAAACATGCATAATGATATATCAAGGCAGAACAAGAACATATGTAAATGCGTGAACAGAGTAAATAACATAGATAAAACAGCGGAAGATTTTAAACCATCTCAAAACAAGTCTGGTACTACATAGCTTTCCAAATAAATAAGTCTAGATAAAACAACATCAACTGAAATACATAAATACTAATCCCCAAAAGAAGTAATAGCCACAGCTAGCTTCATGTCCAAACCGTACATGAGCTAAATTCCACAAGCAAGCAGTCTGAAATCCAGCTAAGCTCCAGTATTCCCTCCCTGAGAACCTGGGGGGGGGGGGGGGGAACGGAAGAAAAGAGGCGAAAGAAAACGGGTCAGTCAAAAAGACTGAGTAAGCCCTACTACAATCAATGTAAACTGATAAAGTTAACTGGCATGAGCAGCAGGAATGAACATAAGGATAACTACATACTAGCATGATGATTAACTAACAAGGTAGATAAAGGTGTCATCGCATAATCAGGATTAAGGTTTTGCACCACAGGTGTACTAGCAAACTAACATGACTTGAATAAACAAGTATTGATCCCTTGGCCCATACTTTGGCCCAATAACATGAAGTGACCTTAATACGAGGTCCAACCAAACGGTCTAGTTGATCGGCTCCCTAAGCCTAACTCGTCACGTGTTGGTGTCAATACGGCCCAGACATGGTTGTAGTCAGACTGTGCAGGGTCTCCCGTCGGGTGTATCAAGCCCTAGGGTGGAAACCCCTGGACACCATAAACATGAGTGCACAGTCTCGATCTACTGGTACCCGTGCATGATTTCCCCGGCTTCGGACTATGTGCACGACCATGGTCCGCCCGGAACTACACCGGCGTACCCTCTGCCGTCGCTTTTGGTCACTTACCTCCAGTCCAGTAATCGTGCCCCCACCCTAGCCTAGTCCCTAGGGTCATGATGATACTAACTTGGGATTACTGCTGGAGTGGGCCCCCATTGCTAGGATTTTTCTAGTGGGTTAAGTACGGTTTAACCCTCTTGCTAATCATGGATTAACTTGGTTAAGTGTAACGATGAGTTCACCACTTAACCCCGATTAATCTACCAAGCCCAAATTGGTTAAGTATTAAGTGGACCATGACTTAACCCTAATCACGAGGCATTAATTAATTTAATGCGCCTTAACCTCTCACATTAGACCTTGTTGTGGTTACTAGTTAAGCCGGGCGGGTCCGGGTAGCTTTACACCACAACTTGGTCTAACCTCGGGTCCAAGGTACAACATGACCAACTTCTCACATTGGGTCCTATTGTTTGTAGCAACTAGTTAAGCCGGTCGGTTCCGGGTAGGTTTACGCTACAAACTCAACCCAACCTCGAGTTGGCCACACTTATCTTTTCTAAGTGTCATGTCCATCATGTTTCCAAAACACATTACAAGTTTTCAAGCAATTGGGTAGACCTAACTTAATAGGTAAATTCCCAATGGGTAGACCTAACTTAATAGGTAAATTCCCAAGCTTATGTTTTTATGTCTTTTAAGTTTACCCAAACCCAAACGCAATCCCATCGCTTACATATCGCACTAGCGCATAAAGGATAGAAAGAGGGAACTTGGCATAATCATGACATAAAGGTATTGAAACCACAAGTTCAACATGGTGGCATATGAAATGTTTATGTGTTCATATACTTGCATATTACAATTTTAGGCCTCAAAAGCATGCATAAAACCATACTTAGCATATTGGTGATACATGGTGATAAATGACATGTAGAAATGGCCATGAGTTCGCATTTAGCCTCACATGCAAGTTATCATAAGAGATATGATAACTTACATGTTGCCAAAATGCAACCTTTGGCATAAAGCTTGAAGCTTTATGTTCATAAACCCAAGATAAGCTTGCATAACATGATAGCATGAACAAAATGTCCAACCCAAACTTGCATAACACAACTTGCATCTCATATGACAACTTGCATATCAAACTTGCATAACATAACATGATGAACTTGCATATCATGTCATAGCATACTTGCATAACATGATAAACTTGCATATTACATCATAGAAAACTTGCATAACATGATAAACTTGCATATTACATCATAGAAAACTTGCATAACATGATAAACTTGCATATTACATCATAGAAAACTTGCATATCATACATTTAACTTTAGAGTTTAAGTATGAAAGTAGAATAGGGCTTACAATGATTATGAAGTCACAAAAATATGACAAAGCCCTTATGAAATCAATTAAACCCAAAAATGCAAGCCAAAATGATTAAAAATCCTTCCTTTATGATGCTAATATAAGAACTCGACTTGAATGCAAGCTAATAATGCTCATACAAGTTTGAAAACACTTGTATGCATGGAAAATCACTTAGAAATTGGTTTAGGAATTTTATGAAGAGAGTGGAGGCCATGAGAGGATTGATTTTGCCATAGTTTAGTTGTAGGATAGATTAATGATGATTTAGGGTAGGTTAGGGTCTTATTTATAGATTACGCAAGTGTTTTAGGCCATAGGATTAAACCCTAGTTGCAATCTTAGCCCTCAAAACCGAATCTGGCCCCCAAGCTCAACACATTCTCAAAATGGTGCACCAGGCTAAACAGCCCGGCTGAACCAAGTCGACAGCCAAGTCGACAGGGCTGTCGACTTGGGTCCAACCAAGTCGACTCCCAAGTCGACAGAGCTGTCGACTTGGGTGCCCTGGCGGGAACTTTCCCGCCTGGCCCAAAATGGCCCAATTTTTCAAATTCAAGTTTGAATTTGAAATCTGTTTTTACTTAGAAATTTTCAGAAAACTTCGTTGGGCCTTAATCAGGTCATACGGACTCCGATTTTCGAAAACTCGGACTCTATTTCGCGTATTTTTCCGAGACGAACGCAATGGCATAGCCCGTTTCCCTTGATTCAGACTTTTGAATTAAATTCTGCCTCGATTTATGTTATAACAGGTTATTGAAAATACGGGTTGTTACATCCAACAAAAGTGGTTTCGTCGAAAAACGAGGTCATTTGCAAAATTTTCATTTTTAAGGACCAGAATTCCATAACGACTATTCTGAATTTTCAACTGGACGTATCTTTTGATTCCCACTATGAAATTCCAATTTTTCGGATTCGTTGGAAAGATATTCTCAATCAGATTCTAATATTTTTGGTTTCGATAAAATCCGGTTTATTTTGAATCCTGCACAATCATTTGAATTTTGAAATCGAATTATCGAACTACCGCGCCATTTTCAATTCCTTTTATAATTTAAAATAAATATTTATTTTCTAGCGATGATCTATATAAATATATACGTTCTAATTCTATTCAAAAATAAATTTCTCGTCGTTATTATTTAAAATAATTCATTTTAAATAATCAAAATTCACTAAAATTGCCAAAATAAAAATTTTAAATTGGCTCGGATTTCCGGGTTATTACAAAATATATAAATATAAATCATTCAAAGACTTCAACACCATTTTCATTTCAACATTGATTTCATTTATATATGAAATCATATATTACATCAAAAATGAAATTTTTAATGTTAATACAATTTCTTCCAATATTGAATCTTTTATATGATTCATATATTACATAAAAATGTAATTTATTTTATCATTCATCTATTACAGTAAAAATGAAATCTTTTATTCGTTTTTTTACTTACAAATAAAAATGTAATATTTTTATTTGCAAAGCTAATGTAATCTCTTTTCATCGTAAAGAAAAATGTAATATTTTTATTTCACATAAAAATGTATTTCTTTTTATATCTATTTGCAAAGCAGGTGTAATCTTTTTTCATTGTAAAGAAAAATGTAATCTTCTTATTTCACATAAAAATGTATTTCTTTTTAATCTATTTGCAAAGAAAATGTAATCTCTTTTCATCGTAAAGAAAAATGTAAACTTTTATTTCACATAAAAATGTATTTCTTTTTAGTCTATTTGTAAAGCAAACGTAATCTCTTTTCATCGTAAAGAAAAATGTAATCTTTTTATTTCACATAAAAATGTATTTCTTTTTAATCTATTTGCAAAGCAAATGTAATCTCTTTTCATCGTGAAGAAAAATATAATCTTTTTATTTCACATAAAAATGTATTTCTTTTTAATCTATTTGCAAAGCAAATGTAATCTCTTTTCATCGTAAAGAAAAATGTAATCTTTTATTCTTTTCTTTGATTACAAATAAAAATGTAATCTTTTTACATTGCATAAGAATGTAGCCTTTTTACTTTGCAAAGCAACTGTAAGTCTTTTATTTTGCAAAGCAAATGTAACCTTTTTACTTTGCAAAGAAAATGATATCTTTTTATTTCACATAAACAATGTAATCATTTCTATATTACATAGAAAATGAAATCTCTTCATTTGCAAGGAAAATGTAATCTTTTTATATTATGTAGAAAATTGTATTCTTCTTATATTATCAAGAAAAATGTAATCTTTTCTATATTACATAGAAAATTGTATTCTTTTATCATTACATAGAAAAATGTAATCTTTTCTATATTGCATAGAGAATGTATTCTAACATGTATTTTCTAGCAATGTTAAAAATAATGTTTTAACATATAAATATTTTCTAACATGTATTTTCTAGCAATGTTGAAAATAATGTTTTTAACATTTTATGTTTTCTAACATGTTAAAAATGGATTCTTTTTAATGTTTCAACATTTTTATTCAAATAGTCAATATTTCTAATGAATCAAACTTTATATTAAAAATATGATTTTTAATGTTTCAACACTTTTATTCTAATATGAACAATTTTCATATAAGTCATTTTTTTTATAAAACTGAGATTTTTAATGTTAACATGCTTTTTTATTTTAAAATGAACATTTTCTAGTGATTCATTCATTACATTAAAAATAAGATTTTTAATTTATCATGTTTTTATATTTAACATGAACATTTATCCTAGTTTCTTACATTACATTAAAATTGTGAATTTTTAATGTTAACTTGTTTTCCTTTTTAAAACATGAACATTCTCATATTATCTACATTTACATTAAAAATAGGATTTTTAATGTTAACATGTTTTATTTTATAAAATGTACATTTTTCATATTTTCTCTTATTACATTAAAAATGTGATTTTTAATGTAAACATGTTTTCATTTTAAACAATGAACATTTTTATATTTTCTTTCTTTACATTAAAACTGAGATTTTTAATGTAAATATGTTTTTAATTTCAAAACATGAACATTTTCATACTTTATATGAACACAATAAAAATGTACTTTTTATTGTACAAATTATTTTTATTTCATAATGAATATTTTCCATAATGTATAAATAAAATATGATTTTTATTGCTTACACATTTTCCTTTCAAACGTGAACATTTTTCTTACACAATAAAAATGTGATTTTTATTGTTAACATATTTCTATTTTCAGACGATGATCATTTTTATAATTTATACATTCACAATATAAATGTGAATTTTTAATATTCAAACAATTTTCATATATGAATATTTTATAACACATGAATATTTCAGAAAATTTCGGCAGCATAACGGCAGGGTAATTAAAACCGGCACCATCCCTAGTACGGCTCCTCGCGCTACCTTAGGCCTCGCGGCATTTACAAGGGGTTAATTTCCTAATACATTTTTCTAGGTAATCTAATGCCACAATATCAACCAATTTCATTTCAACCACAATCAAACACCAAAAATCAATTAATTCCACATCACAATACAATCAAGTCGTCCATGCTCTGTGGACGACGGGTGTCGGGAGTTTCTAAACTCCGTCTGCATCCTAAAATACTTTTATTTAATTAATTTGGATTCAGAAATCTCACTTTGCTGTTTATTTCTTCTAAAATTGTAGTAGGCTCCAAAAATTCTGCGGTCTCTTCTGAAATGTAGATCTCGAAGTTACGATCCCAATGTTTCATGTTTCATCGAATTTCGTCAATGTATGAGAGAGATATAATTTTTATAATTAAACACGAATTTGCAATGCTTAAAATTGTTATAAATAGTTAATTATATATCACCCGTACACCTCAGGATATGTTCAAAACTTGGGATCCAATTATCTCGAAATTCGTAAGCTTGGAGTCCTATCAGGTATGACCACGTCGAAGGCCTCGGAGAGGCGCACCCACGCCACGAACGGCGTCGAACTCGCCAAAGATGTGAGGGCATGGCGGCGTTCAAAATAGGTGGACTTTCGGGGCTATGGAACTCGGCGGATACTCCACTATAGGTGATGAACCTTATATGTATTCGAAGATCTTGAAATTCTCTACCAAATCCTCAACTGGACTATCGAATTTTATTGAGTGAATCTTGAGTTATTTGAGGAGGAAGTTATGAGAAGTAGCCGCCATTCGATTTCTGAAGTTACGGGTTTAAACGTAATAGGTTTACACAGTATACGTGTATATATATGTATTTCAATTTATTTAATTTCCATATAATTTCTATATCGCTCCTACTCCAAATCAAACCCAATGAGTGTCACCCCCTGCTAAATAACCCCATTTCGAACACAATGGAATATGTTTCATAGGCCCATTCGATTGTTTCAGTTAATTATTATTCAAATTAAATAATAAAGCATTTTATTATTTAATTTGATCGTACATTTTAATTTACCGGGGCCACATACTGACTCTAAAAATTCCCGAAAATTAAATCTAGCTATTTTTTGATGATACAGTCCTAACAAAATTAATTTCGTTGAATTTGGAGACCGTTTGAAAAATGGCCATTTTCTGGTCGATCCAAATTGACTAAAATTGACAAAACACATTTTCTTTTGCCCCGCTCACATATTAATTACAAAAATTATGAAAATTGGAATCTTGCAATAATCTGACATTTCGGATCCCACCAGGGTGGTTTCGTCGAAAACGGAGGTCGTTTGTAAAATGGCTATTTATACGGGCTATATGTTACATTAAATTCCATAGCGACTATTTTGAATATTCAACTGGCCATAACTTTTGATTTCCGCTATGAAATTTCAATTTTTCGGGTTCGTTGGAAAGATATTTTGAAATAGATTTAAATATTTTTTGGTTTCACTAAAATCCGATTTATTTTGCATCTTGTAAATTCAGTTAAAGTTCGAATTCAAATTTTCAAACTGCCGCGCTATTTCTAACTCTTTTAAAATTAAAATAAATATATTCATTCTAACCTCGATTTAAATAAATTTTTAATCGTTATTATTTAAAATAAATTATTTTAACTACATAAAAATTCAACAAAATAGCCAAAATAAAATTTTTTAAATTGGCTCTGATTTTTCGACTTGTTACAATCTCTCCCACTTAAAAACTTTTTATCCTCGAAAAGGGAACAATAGTAAAGTAGGAAACAAAACGAAAAATATAAAATATTGTAAATGTACCTTGCACTAGAGCTAGTTAGAGATATCCACTCTGCACTAGGGATAAGCCTGTTTGATGTTATCCTCAATCTCTCATGTACAGTCTCTAGGATCTCCGCTCCATGCACTTTGACTAAATGAATTCTTTTGTTCCTCAGAACTCGGGTTTCTTTGCCAATGATCTTCCAAATCTTGTTATGCAGCTTCTTCCACAATCAAGTCTGGATCATGTACATGCTTCCGAAGTTGAGACACATGGAATACATCATGTACCCTTAGCAACCAGTCAGGCAACTGAACCCTATAAGAGAAAGTTCCAATTCTTTCTAGAATAGGGAAAGGACCAGTGAATCTAGGTGCCAACTTCCCAGTCTTCCCAAAACGAACTACTCCTCCTAATGGAGAAACTCTCAAACACATATAATCGCCAACAGCAAATTCCAGTTCCCTTCTTCTTGAATCTGCATAGCTTTTCTGTCGTCTCTGAGCTGTTAGTAGTCATTTCTTAGTAAAGTCAACTTTATCCGAAGCTTCATAAATCATGTCGGGACCCAATACTAGTCTATTGCCTAGTTCCACCCAACATGCGGGAGATCTACATGGCCTGCCATACAATACTTCAAAAGGCGACATTTGCAAGCTTGCTTGGTAACTGTTATTATAAGAGAACTCGACCAAATGTAAGTGATCATCCCATGATCCGCCAAAGTCAAGAATACAAGCCTGCAACAAATCTTCTAGTATACGGTTCACCCACTCAATCTGGCCATCTGTTTGAGGATGATAAGCGGTGCTCAGATTTAATGTTGTCCCCAACTCTTCTTGGAATGCTTCAAAGAATTTACTAGCGAATATAGGATCACGGTCACTAACAATGCTATTGGGAACTCCATGTAGTCGGACAATTTATTTGAAATAAATTTTCGCCAAACTTTGAGTTGTTCTAGTCGATCTGACGGGAATAAAATGGGCAGACTTCATGAAACGATAGCCCAAATACTATCATTACCTTTCCTGGTTCAGGGCAAGCCATCAATAAAATCCATGGAGATTTGGTCCCAATTCCAACTTGGAACTTCTTGTGGTTGTAACAATCCGGTAGGTTTTTCTGATCACTTTTGACTTGCTGGCAAGTGGAATACCTACTGACATAAATTGAAATGTCTCTTTTCATAGATTTCCACTAGAACATGCGCTTTAGATCGTGATACATCATGCTCACCCCTAGATGAATACAAAGCTTGGATTTATGACATTCACCCATTACTTCTCTTCTGAGCTCAGGAGTACTCGGAACACAAATTCGGCCTTTTAGCCTCAGAACTCCCCTGTTATCAATTTGGAAACTTGAGGGTTCGCCTTCCCGAACTCTTTTACTAATTCTCTAAATAAATTCATCATCTTTCTAAAGATCGGAGATCTTATCAATCAATGTAGGTGTAATGACGAGATTGGCGATGATAAGATTGGCGACGCCCGCATTCTTCCTACTGAGTGCATCAGCTACAACATTGGCTTTCCCTGAAGTATACAAGATGTCCAGATCATAGGCTGTAAGAAATTCTAACTAACGTTTCTGCCTCAAATTCAATCCCTTTGGGTAAATAGATACTTCAAGGATTTATGGTCTGTATATAACTCGAACTTCTCACCCAAAAGATAGTGCCTCTATATTTTCAAAGCGAACACGATGGATATCAATTCAAGATCATGAGTTGGGTATTTATTCTCATGTGGCTTCAATAGACGACTAGCATAAGAAACTACTTTGTCTATTTATGTTAATACCGCGCCGATACCTTCAATAGAAGCATTTGTCCAGACTTTCAAATCTTGATTGCCATCAATAATAGTCAACACTGGAGCAGTTATCAACCTTAGTTTCAGGTCTTGGAAAGATGCCTTACATTCAGGTGTCTAATTAAATTTTGTATGCTTCTTTGTAAGCTTCATTAATGGACAAGATAGTTTCGAAAATTCCTTAACGAATTTCCGATAATAGCCAGCCAATCCTAGGAAACTTCTGACTTCGGTAGGAGTGCTAGGCTGCTTCCAATCTTTAATGGCTGTGTTCTTACTTGGATCCACTGAAATTCCTTCCTTCAATACTACATGACCGAGGAACGTCACTTCTTCTTGCCAAAATACACATTTGGAAAATTTGGCTTTTAAAACGTTCTTTCTTATAATTTCCAAAACTTGTTCCAAGTGTTTCTCAGGCTCGGCAGTTGACTTGGAGAAGATTAAAATATCATCAATGAAAATCAGTACAAATTTATTTAGAACATCGCAGAATACTCAATTCATCAAATTTACAAAATAGGCAGGAATGTTGCATAAGATGAAGGGCTTTACTAACCACTCATAAAATATGTCTGGACCTCTGAAAGCTGTCAAAGGAACACATTCTTTGGCAATTCGCGGTTGATGAAAACTTGTAGCTAGGTCCATTTTAGAGAATACTTTTGCTCCATTCAAACGATCCAATAAATCATCTATACGGGGCAATGAATATTTATTCTTGAGTGTTTGCTTGTTTAGATCTCGATAATCCACACACAGTCTGAGAGTACCATCTGACTTTGGAACAAACACTACTGTTGCTCCCCAATTCGAAAAGCTAGGCCTGATCAGACCCTTCCATAAAACCTGTTTAGTCTGATTACCCAATTCTTCTTTCTCTTTCCAGGCCGTTCTTCGAATAGGATGTACCACTGGCCTGACATTCAGGACTAGATCAATTCTGAAGTCAATTTCTCTCCGTGGAGGTAAGCTATAAACTTCTTCAAACACATCCGCATAATTTTTGACGATAGGAATATTTTCAAGCGCAGTGGGGGTGACCTCAAGAGCAGTCCAAAATTCTTTTCTATCTGAATCTAAGCTACGCAAAGTATAACAATATTCCCAAGCTTCATTTTAACTTTAACAATCCTTTCAGCACATTTAACTTTGGCTTCATATTTGGTCAACCAATCCAATATCAATTTCAGGAAGATCCATAACAATTAAATTGAAAGGAAACCGATAGCAAGAGTAGGAGACGGGCACTCTACAATATAAACTGAGAACAAGAGAAGCCCCTATCAGATTATGAACACTAATCGATTCCTTAAGATTCTTTAGGGTTAGCTTCATTACTCGATATGAAACTTCGTGATGCGCCAGTATCAAATTACACTGTAACTGGAATATTGTTGACAGTAAGAGTGCCTTCCAAAACATCTTGTAACACCCCACTCCCGCTATGATCACTCACTAAGGGAATGCCATAGCATCGGTGGAGTATTTTAGTGAATATAGAACAGAAAAATTACAACAAGACAGATATAAATAGTACTTGAAATTTTAAAACATCATCTCATAACAGCGGAAGTAAAACATGTCTGGTTACATCATAAAACCACAATAAAGGTCAAGTACAATATCCATCAAAATAAAGAAGTACATAATCCCACTCTCATACAATAGCCAAACAAAAGAAAAGATAACTGGATAACTGGAGCTTTACATCTATCCAAGCTCCTAAAGACTGGAACAGCAATCCGATCAAGCTCCACTACTGCTAGGATCCACCGTAGGACCTGAGGGTTGGGAAAAAGATAAAAACAACAGGGTCAGACATAAGTCTGAGCGAGTCCTATAACTTTAACAATACAATCGTTAAAGTAACCAGAGAAGACATAAACTGATATACGGTAACATATAGGGATGAATGGCTACCCTAAGCAGTCAACTAAACGAAGATAAAGGATAAAGACGCATCTACCCTCCCTAAGGTAAATTACTAAACTGCACCACACCAGTCGTTCCTAACTTAAAGGTTGATCCCACCCAAGGACTTATAAAATTTACTAATTAGTACCTGCGTACCCCTAGGTGACCAAGTAGGCGCCACGGGGCCCTACAATCCACTAGGTGTACACACTACTTCCCATTCGATCGGCTCCCTAACGTAGATACCCGTGCTGGCCCCACCGTGGGATGTATCATTCCCCAATGTGGCAACCTGATGAAACTAAAGGTGCACGGCTTATATCTACTCGATGCAACAACGGCTTACCTACCAGCCCGGGCCCACTCACGCATATGAAGCCCGTTGGACTTGCGTTGCCACCGCTAACCCGTTTGCCTCTTACAGTCAAGCCCAGTATGCGTGTCCCGTCCTCGACATGGGTCGAGCCCACAAAGATACGTATGGGTTACTGGTTGAAATGGGCCTCCACAAGCTACCCACCTAAGCTTGTCCCTTTTTCTAGTATATCCCACTTAACCCTTTAATCATGTTTTAATTACATGTTCTATTTTGGTTAAGTATTCTAATCGTATTTTCTATTGCCACCCAAGGCAACCACTAGATTTTCTCATGCCACCCGAGGCACCCACTTAACCCCTCATGTCCCTCTACATGCTAATGTGGTTAAGTATTTCTTAATTAATTAATTAAGAACGTAACCTTTGTAAAGACCTCTCACATTAGACTGTCTTTTATGACCGCTGGTTAAGCCGGTTGGGTCCGGGCAGCCTTATGTCATAACAGAGTCTAACCTCGTGTCTTTACATTAATTACGTATTTAGTTTGTGCCTAAGACCTCTCACATTGGGCTAACATTTGTAGCAACTGGTTAAGCCGGTTGGGTCCGGGCAGTTTTACGCTACAACTGAGTCCAACCTCGTGTCTTAGTCAATTAATTACACCTAATTAATCACCCTCATAATTTTATATTAATTATCCCTAATTAATCAAGTTTTCTTAACATGGGTAGACCTAACTTAATAGGTAAATTCCCATGGGGTAGACCTAACTCAATAGGTAAATTCCCAACACATAGTATGGGTACACCTAACCAAATAGGCAAATTCCCATACTATGTTTATTTATTTTGTGTTATGCATAATTATATTAATTTCACACAATCTTATTAACTTATGCATTTAATTACCCCATCGTTCCCACGTAATTTCGTTCATGATATAACACATATAAAAGGTGTCAACTTGCATATGAATGAACATGTTTCAAAGGTGCCATCTTGCATATTAACAAACACATAACTTGCATATGAACTTGCATAACATGTCACATAACTTGCATATAATATGTCACATAACTTACATATTCATTTTGCATAACAAACTTGCATATTAGCTTATAGACTTGCATAATGTGTCATCATGAACTTGCATATTAATAAACATGTAACTTGCATATTTACATACATGTAACTCGCATATTAACAAACATGTAACTTGCATATAAAGAAACATGTAACTTGCATATTTACATACATGTAACTTGCATATTAACAAACATGTAACTTGCATATTAACAAACATGTAACTTGCATATTTACATACATGTAACTTGCATATTAACAAACATGTAACTTGCATATTAACAAACATGTAACTTGCATAGCATATTACCATGAACTTGCATAACATGCATATGATTACATAGCCCACAACTTGCATATTTAGCATCATGCAAACATAACATACATCATATTAAACTTGCATAAGCTTACATACTCAACATGCATAAACATAAGATTAATGCTAACATCATATCATATGATTCAAAGCTCATTAACCCACATACAAAACCATAAATCTCATCACATCTCATCTAATTAGTTTACCAAAAGATCATCAAAGTGATAGAAACTCACAACTAGCAACTTTGAACACCAAATGAAGAAGATTAAGATGCTAAGAAGGGATTAGAAGTTGATTAGAGAGTGATTAGTATGCAACCCTCTTCATAAAATTAGTGGAGGCCATGAGAGCTAGCATTTTGCCATAGTTTAGTCACTAGGTTTAATTATGAATGAATTAGGGTAGGTTAGGGTCTTATTTATAGATTAGGCAAGTGTTTTAGGCCATAGGATTAACCCTAGATTCAATCCAAGCCATCAAAGCATGTCTTGGGGAAGAAGTCAAGTGTAGGAACCATCTAGGGCCTTTAGATTAAAGATGGACCATGAGAACCATTCAAATGCAAAATCTGCACTTGAGCGAATCGGCCCACGGGTTGACAGCCAAACACCCTGGATTAACCCCTAGTCGACCCAGCGGGCTCGGGTCGACTTCAAAAATCGGCCGGTTCGGTTATTCCCCTCTCCCAATTCGCTGTTTTGAGCATTTTTGCATATTTATTTATTAAATTTTCAATTATATATATATATATATATATATATATATATCAATATATATATATATATATCTACACAACCCATTTCACTTAATTAAGTATACTTTAATTTGGGAATTTTCGTGAAACTTCGCGAGGCCATATCTTGGTCATACGGACTCCGATTTTCGAAAACTCGGACTCTATTTCGCGTATTTTTCCGAGACGAACACAATGGCATAGCCCGTTTCCCTTGATTCCCATTTTAGAATTAAATTCTGCCTCGATTTATGTTATTACAGGTTATTGAAAATACGGGTTGTTACATTCTCCCCTCCTTAAAGGATTTCGTCCCCGAAATCTTCAAGTTAGGAAGAACGTATCCTACCATCCAATCATCCATCTACTCAAAGCATCATCCACGAGCAATCATTGTCCTTACAAGATTCTAAATGCTGGATGGATATATGCAAAAGTGTGTGTATATGTACTTACCTAATGCGAAAATCAGGCGGTTACTGATACAGTAAACCTCCTTAATGCAAACCATGATAGTGCCATGCATCCAATATGTATGCGAAACCCTATTGACACATACAAATTTCTACATGCATGCACAACCATACACAAAAATGCATCATCCATATGATAACACAGCCATGATACATCCATCAATCTAACTACCACATCCATTTATGCAATATGCAACATGAAGTGACTGAGCCGATCTAGTGCCTAATGTGTGTGTATATGCATCCACGAGCAACCACTAGCAAACAATTGCATCCATATGCATCCATCAACCATAACATGTTTCAAACACATGTCTCAACCATAGGTTTTACCCTATCTAAAGGTCATAGGTATTAGCGAGAGGATATACTAAAGATAAGATAAGTACTAGACAAGCAATAAAGGAGAAGTTAAAAGACATACTCTCAAAAAGAAATGGATACAAAGAACGCATCTTTGCTTCCGTCTCCCAAGTAGCATTGCTTTCGTCATCTCCCCATTGCACTTTAACTAGCTGAACTTCTCTGTTCCTCAACTTCCTAGTTTCTGACCCAAGGATGCGAGTAGGAGCTCGTCGAATCGTCGCATCACGCTCTACCTCTACATCTCTAAGCAAGCTCGGCTCTACCACCTCCGCGGTCTCATGTAAGCACTTCCTCAAATGTGATACATGGAATACATCATGAACACCACTAAGTCTGTCGGGCAACTCCACCCTATATGCCATCCGTCCAATCCTTTCCTTAATAGGAAACGGCTCAACAAATCTCGGTGCTAACTTCCCTACGGACCCAAAGCGAACAACATTTCTCAATGGAGATACTTTGACAAAAACCATGTCCCCAACCTCAAACTCAAGATCCGTCCTTCTCCGATCCGCATAAGATTTCTGTCTATCTTGCGCTGCTTTCATCCTTTTTCGAATTAAATCAATCTTCTCTGAAGTCTCTCTAACCATATCCGGCCCAAGCAAGATCTTATCCGTAGATTCCCACCAACATGTAGGAGATCGACAAGGCCTTCCATAAAGAGCTTCGAAAGGAGCCATACCAATACTGGACTGAAAGCTGTTATTATATGCGAACTCCACCAAAGGAAGATGTTCTTCCCATGTACCTCCAAAATCCAAGATACAAAGCCTCAAAAGATCTTCTAAGATACGGTTCACCCTCTCGGTCTGACCGTCCGTCTGAGGATGATATGCGGTGCTCAAACACAACTGAGTCCCTACCGCCTCTTGCAAACTTCTCCAAAACTCACTAGTGAAAATAGGATCTCGATCACTCACAATGCTGGATGGTACGCCATGCAATCTAACAATCTCTCTAACATAGACTGAAGCAAGCCATGGAGCGGTCCTCTTACTCTTTACGGGTATAAAATGGGCACTCTTTGTAAGTCTGTCTACCACAACCCAAATTCCCGTATTGCCCTTCCTCGATCTCGGTAACCCGTCGATGAAATCCATCGAGACACTATCCCACTTCCACTGTGGAACTTCCAATGGGTGTAGCAACCCACCGGGTTTCCTTTGCTCCACTTTAACTTGTTGGCACACTAAGCATCTAGCCACATACTCGGCCACATCTTTCTTCATACCGGCCCAAAAGAAAACTCTCTTCATGTCTTGGTACATTTTGTCTCCACCGGGATGAATAGTCATTCTTGAACGATGTGCATCATCCAAAATAGCCTTCTTCAAACCCTCATCTTGCGGTACACAAAGTCTACCGTCTCTATGCAACCATCCCTTATCATCTATGGTGTATCTACCCAAATGGCTGGACGACTCCCCTCTTATAAGCTTCTCTACCAACACAACCAACTGTGGGTCGTCTCGCTGAGCCTCGCCAATCCGTCTCACAAGAGTAGGTCTAACCTCCAAGGATGCCAACAAACCAGGTACAAAATCAACAGAAGGTCTGAAGTCAAACAAAGAAAGAAACTCCAAGCTTCGTTGTTCCACGAACAATGGACTCAAAGATAGCCTTTTTCTACTTAAGGCGTCTGCCACCACGTTACCCTTACCAGGGGTATACGCTATCTCGAAATCATAGGATGCTAAGAACTCCATCCACCTTTGCTGTCTTAAGTTTAAATCCTTCTGAGAGAATAAGTACTTCAATGATTTATGGTCGGTGAACAACTCGAATCTCTCACCAAGAAGATAATGGCGCCAAGACTTAAGTGCGAAAACAATCGCGGCCAACTCTAGATCATGGGTAGGGTAATTCTTCTCATGCACTCTCAATTGTCTCCCTCCATAGGCTATTACCCTTCCCTCCTGCATCAAGACTGCGCCTAATCCTGTTCCACAAGCATCGGTATAAACAACAAACGGCTTACTCCCATCTGGAAGCACTAAAACTGGAGCGGTGGTCAAAGCTCTCTTTAACCGTCGGAAAGCATCATCACAATCTACATCCCATGAGAAAACCAGATTCTTCTTCGTCAAGCGGGTTAATGGGGCTGATATCTTCGCGAAGTCTTTGATGAACTTCCTATAATATCCTGCCAACCCCAAGAAACTTCTTACCTCGGTAGCATTTCTAGGAACTTTCCAATCCTGGATAGATACTATCTTTGCGGGATCCACAGCTATCCCTTCCTTAGAGACCACATGCCCTAAGAATCGCACTTCTCTTCTCCAAAAATGGCATTTAGAGAATTTAGCTTTAAGACTATGCGCTCGAAGAGTCTCCAACACTTCCTTGAGATGTAAGGCATGCTCTTCTTCATTCTTGGAAAAGACCAAGATGTCATCCACAAAAACTACTACAAACTTATTCAGATACTCTCTGAACACTCTACTCATGAGATCAACAAAGTATGCGGGGGCGTTTGTCAAC
Organism: Allium sativum; assembly: GCA_030737875.1. NCBI lineage: Eukaryota > Viridiplantae > Streptophyta > Magnoliopsida > Asparagales > Amaryllidaceae > Allium > Allium sativum. The sequence continues at coordinate 624,263,386 of CM060910.1, forward strand.
CCAAATGGCATCACTAGCCACTCATAAAAACCATCCGGAGTCCGGAAAGTAGTCTTCTCTATACTGTCCTCCGCCACTCTTAACTGATGAAACCCTGTAGCTAAGTCCATCTGCGAAAATACTGACGCGCCAACCAACTGATCAAAGAGATCATCTATCCTCGGTAATGGGTGTCTATTCTTCTTCGTGAGCTTATTAAGTTCCCTATAATCCACACAAAGTCTGAGGGACCCATCCGCCTTCGTGGCAAACACTACTGGAGCTCCCCACTCCGATATACTTCGCCTTATGAACCCCTTCTCAAGCAACTCCCCTACTTGCTTATGAAGTTCTCTTCTCTCACGAGGAGCCATGTGGCGTACTGGCAAAGACACTGGTTTGGCATTATCCACCAAATAAATTCGGAAATCTATCTCCCGCTTCGGAGGCAAACCCTTTACTTCTTCAAACACATCCGGATATTCCCGGACTACTCTGACAGAACACAAACTTTCGACCGAAGCATCGAGCGATTCAAGATAACTTAGCAAAACAGATTCCATGGGATTGCAAGAGATCTCGAGAGTGTTACCCAAGCGGGTCATGAGCCTGACAACTCTCCTTTCGCAATCAAGAACGGCACCATTACTGGATAACCAGTCCATGCCCAAGATCAACCCATAGCCCGTGAAGCCCAATACAAAAGCATCACATCTAAACTCAACGCTAAGTATAGAAATCTTCAAACCCAAACATATCATAGACAGATATATGGAGCCCCCAATTGGGTTTGAGACAACCAAGGGATCATCAACTAGACTGGTGTCTAAGTTCAGTGACTCAACTAACGATGATGAGATAAAAGAATGCGATGCGCCAGAGTCAAACAAAGTACGAACTGGATGATCAAACAGAAAAACCAGACTTTCAACGGAAATAGTTCTACCTCTCTGCTGAATCGGTGGAACTGAGAGAACCTGAACTTGCCCCCCTGACTGAGGTGGTGCTATAAGAGCTTGCACCTGGCCTCCTGAGGTAGACCCCGTCTTCTGCCCCTTCTTTGGGCAGTTTTTCACAAGATGCCCTGCTTCACCACAATGAAAGCAACCGGTCTTCTTCTTTTTGCGACAATCCTTACTGAGGTGTCCTGGTGTTCCACAATTGAAGCACTTCTTCTTCGTCTTCTTTTTGTCACCATTGCCTTTTCCGCCCTTGCCTTGTTGTTGCTGTTGCGGTTTCTTCTGATCCCCCTTTTTCTCTGGTGCCTTAGAATTCTTATCATCCTCATGCATAAGTGCCATGTAGACAAGCTTCTCAAAAGTGGCCCCCATAGGAATGTGAGTCATAGCTATTCCTTGCAATGGTTCGTTCAAGCCTCTAACGAACCTCAAAGCCTTCTTCTCCGGTGTATTCACCAACTCTATGCCAAACCTTGCTAATTGATTGAATTTGTTGACATATTCTTTCACCGTGAGATTCCCTTGCTTCAAATTCAAGAACTTCTCCATAAACAGATTCTCTTCCGCCCTTGAGAGAAACTTAGCCCCAAACCTTTGCTTAAAATCTGCCCAAGAGTCAACAGGGCGTTCTCCATTAGTGACCTCCCACCAGAATGAGGCCTCTCCCTTCATTAACCAAGCCGCCAACTTGACTTTCTTTCCCTCTTCCACTTCAAAGATATCTAGCAACTCTTCCACTTCCTTAAGCCAATCTCTAGCCTCTACGAAAGTCTCTGAACCAAGAAAAGGTTTTCCTCCTATAGCCTTGAACTCCTTGCAAACCTTAGCAAAATTATCCACTCTAGGCTGAGGAGGAGGAGCGGTTGTCTCTGGTGTAGTAGCATTGGCCGGACCCGCAGCCGCGGCCCTAGCCTCTTGCAACCTCCTATACCATAGTGGTATAACTAAACCCTCCGGGATGTTAAGATCTTCAGCCATGCTGAAACGAAAGAGGAAAGATTCAAAAAGGAGATTCCGAAAGATAAAGATATGGCTATTGGGGATTATGCTTTTCTTTTTCAAAAACTTTTTCTCTTAGAAGACATGCTTTTAAAAATACTTTCTTCGAAAATACTCTTAGAAAGTAGTTTTTCTCAAAAATTTTATCTGTTCTGGTAACCTTAAGCTCTGATACCACGTGTAACACCCCACTCCCGCTATGATCACTCACTAAGGGAATGCCATAGCATCGGTGGAGTATTTTAGTGAATATAGAACAGAAAAATTACAACAAGACAGATATAAATAGTACTTGAAATTTTAAAACATCATCTCATAACAGCGGAAGTAAAACATGTCTGGTTACATCATAAAACCACAATAAAGGTCAAGTACAATATCCATCAAAATAAAGAAGTACATAATCCCACTCTCATACAATAGCCAAACAAAAGAAAAGATAACTGGATAACTGGAGCTTTACATCTATCCAAGCTCCTAAAGACTGGAACAACAATCCGATCAAGCTCCACTACTGCTAGGATCCACCGTAGGACCTGAGGGTTGGGAAAAAGATAAAAACAACAGGGTCAGACATAAGTCTGAGCGAGTCCTATAACTTTAACAATACAATCGTTAAAGTAACCAGAGAAGACATAAACTGATATACGGTAACATATAGGGATGAATGGCTACCCTAAGCAGTCAACTAAACGAAGATAAAGGATAAAGACGCATCTACCCTCCCTAAGGTAAATTACTAAACTGCACCACACCAGTCGTTCCTAACTTAAAGGTTGATCCCACCCAAGGACTTATAAAATTTACTAATTAGTACCTGCGTACCCCTAGGTGACCAAGTAGGCGCCACGGGGCCCTACAATCCACTAGGTGTACACACTACTTCCCATTCGATCGGCTCCCTAACGTAGATACCCGTGCTGGCCCCACCGTGGGATGTATCATTCCCCAATGTGGCAACCTGATGAAACTAAAGGTGCACGGCTTATATCTACTCGATGCAACAACGGCTTACCTACCAGCCCGGGCCCACTCACGCATATGAAGCCCGTTGGACTTGCGTTGCCACCGCTAACCCGTTTGCCTCTTACAGTCAAGCCCAGTATGCGTGTCCCGTCCTCGACATGGGTCGAGCCCACAAAGATACGTATGGGTTACTGGTTGAAATGGGCCTCCACAAGCTACCCACCTAAGCTTGTCCCTTTTTCTAGTATATCCCACTTAACCCTTTAATCATGTTTTAATTACATGTTCTATTTTGGTTAAGTATTCTAATCGTATTTTCTATTGCCACCCAAGGCAACCACTAGATTTTCTCATGCCACCCGAGGCACCCACTTAACCCCTCATGTCCCTCTACATGCTAATGTGGTTAAGTATTTCTTAATTAATTAATTAAGAACGTAACCTTTGTAAAGACCTCTCACATTAGACTGTCTTTTATGACCGCTGGTTAAGCCGGTTGGGTCCGGGCAGCCTTATGTCATAACAGAGTCTAACCTCGTGTCTTTACATTAATTACGTATTTAGTTTGTGCCTAAGACCTCTCACATTGGGCTAACATTTGTAGCAACTGGTTAAGCCGGTTGGGTCCGGGCAGTTTTACGCTACAACTGAGTCCAACCTCGTGTCTTAGTCAATTAATTACACCTAATTAATCACCCTCATAATTTTATATTAATTATCCCTAATTAATCAAGTTTTCTTAACATGGGTAGACCTAACTTAATAGGTAAATTCCCATGGGGTAGACCTAACTCAATAGGTAAATTCCCAACACATAGTATGGGTACACCTAACCAAATAGGCAAATTCCCATACTATGTTTATTTATTTTGTGTTATGCATAATTATATTAATTTCACACAATCTTATTAACTTATGCATTTAATTACCCCATCGTTCCCACGTAATTTCGTTCATGATATAACACATATAAAAGGTGTCAACTTGCATATGAATGAACATGTTTCAAAGGTGCCATCTTGCATATTAACAAACACATAACTTGCATATGAACTTGCATAACATGTCACATAACTTGCATATAATATGTCACATAACTTACATATTCATTTTGCATAACAAACTTGCATATTAGCTTATAGACTTGCATAATGTGTCATCATGAACTTGCATATTAATAAACATGTAACTTGCATATTTACATACATGTAACTCGCATATTAACAAACATGTAACTTGCATATAAAGAAACATGTAACTTGCATATTTACATACATGTAACTTGCATATTAACAAACATGTAACTTGCATATTAACAAACATGTAACTTGCATATTTACATACATGTAACTTGCATATTAACAAACATGTAACTTGCATATTAACAAACATGTAACTTGCATAGCATATTACCATGAACTTGCATAACATGCATATGATTACATAGCCCACAACTTGCATATTTAGCATCATGCAAACATAACATACATCATATTAAACTTGCATAAGCTTACATACTCAACATGCATAAACATAAGATTAATGCTAACATCATATCATATGATTCAAAGCTCATTAACCCACATACAAAACCATAAATCTCATCACATCTCATCTAATTAGTTTACCAAAAGATCATCAAAGTGATAGAAACTCACAACTAGCAACTTTGAACACCAAATGAAGAAGATTAAGATGCTAAGAAGGGATTAGAAGTTGATTAGAGAGTGATTAGTATGCAACCCTCTTCATAAAATTAGTGGAGGCCATGAGAGCTAGCATTTTGCCATAGTTTAGTCACTAGGTTTAATTATGAATGAATTAGGGTAGGTTAGGGTCTTATTTATAGATTAGGCAAGTGTTTTAGGCCATAGGATTAACCCTAGATTCAATCCAAGCCATCAAAGCATGTCTTGGGGAAGAAGTCAAGTGTAGGAACCATCTAGGGCCTTTAGATTAAAGATGGACCATGAGAACCATTCAAATGCAAAATCTGCACTTGAGCGAATCGGCCCACGGGTTGACAGCCAAACACCCTGGATTAACCCCTAGTCGACCCAGCGGGCTCGGGTCGACTTCAAAAATCGGCCGGTTCGGTTATTCCCCTCTCCCAATTCGCTGTTTTGAGCATTTTTGCATATTTATTTATTAAATTTTCAATTATATATATATATATATATATATATCAATATATATATATATATATATCTACACAACCCATTTCACTTAATTAAGTATACTTTAATTTGGGAATTTTCGTGAAACTTCGCGAGGCCATATCTTGGTCATACGGACTCCGATTTTCGAAAACTCGGACTCTATTTCGCGTATTTTTCCGAGACGAACACAATGGCATAGCCCGTTTCCCTTGATTCCCATTTTAGAATTAAATTCTGCCTCGATTTATGTTATTACAGGTTATTGAAAATACGGGTTGTTACACATCTGGCCTTTCCCTATTAGTTGAGGGTGTTGGAGTTTCTGCTATTTTATTGACTTGAGCTAATTCAGACTTCTTTAAGAGCCGACAATTCTTTTCAAGATGACCAGTCTTATGGCAATTTTTGCATTCTTTACTCTCTTGAAACTTTTTATTGGATTTAAATCCCTTCTTTCCTTGTCGCTTTAAAGATCTGCAATTTACGGACAAATGTCCTTTCTTATTGCAGTTAGAGCATGTGGCGGTCGTTAATGGTTCCTCCTTACGCTTTACGTTTTTCTTATTAGCCTTTGGCTTCTTACTGACCTCAGGCTCTGTACTTGCCTCCTGGCTATCAGCTTCAAACTTCCTTTTATTGCTAGAACTGTCTTCTTCTTCCTCTTCCAAAACACTTTGCTTATCAAGATTCTCATAGGGACAAGCCATTTCTATCATTTCAAAAAAGAAGAAGATTCACATGTGTAATTACCCAATTTAGGTATTTTCTTTGAAGTCCTTTGATGAACCTCCGATTCTTTCTCAAAGGATCTTAAGTTAGTTCTGGGGCAAAGCGGGAAAGTTCCTCGAATTTATTTTGAAACTCCTGAATGGTCATTTCTCCTTGTTTCAGATGGTAGAACTCACATATAGCAGCTCAACTGCTCCCGGTGGAATAAATTTTTCTGTAAACATTTCTTTAAATCTATCCCAGGTAATACTACCTTCTGGATTTTCTTCAGTAACAGTTTCCCACCAGATTAAAACTTCGCCTTTTAGTGCCCAAGATGCTATTAATCTCTTCGGATTATCTCTCAGCTTTAAGCCTTCTAAAATTCTCTCAGAAGAACGCATCCATGCTTGTGTTTCAATAATGGACTCCATGCTTGTGGGGGTATAATTGGCTCATTAGATTGTTGAACCATTGCACTACTTCTTCTGTTTCTGCCACTCATTTTCTACTATGTTTGCAAATAGCAGACAAAGAGTTAGGCCAACAGAATAGATATTGTAAAGCATAGAGACATATATTCAAATGTAAATGAATCTATGGGAGTGTATTTTTTTTACTCATTTGAGGACATAACTAGTCCTATCTATGATGAGTTATTCGTTTTGGAATTCTACTGATTCTATTTCTGATGAATTTGTTAATATGTCATATTCCAAGCTATGTTTAACCAAATCTATGATACCAATTGTGATGACCCCAAACTCCCGTAATACGAAAGCAAGGATAATCATTGGAATATAACACATAAACAATAATAGCAGAATAGAAATATAGAATTATAGCAGATAAAGTACATCAAATTACACTGGGAATAATATATCATCAGAGTTACACAACATAATAGATCATACTCAGTACATAATATAGTTTTCAACTTAATATAAAATGTCTACAGCGGAACCGAACATAATATACTAAATGAAGTCTGAACAACATAATAGAAATGATAGGATCCATCATCAGCTCCATAGCTATATAGAATGAGTCTGCTAAAACCTACATACAGGGCTTCCCATGTGGAAAAAAGGGCACCCGAGTTTGCAAAGTGAAACAAACTATGAGTCAGTCATGAGACTGGGATGAGAAATCTTATTTAACCTATTTAATAATAAGGCTAATCACAGGACCATGCCGCTAACGCGGAACGGGTTCACTCCATTGGATTGCCAGCACATAAATAAAGTAAATCGCTAAACAACACATTGCTTTTTAGAAAAATGAAACCATTATAAGACGCAAGTCCCATCACACAATGCAATGCAAACCGGAGGACAGAGTTTTATCTTATAATGGTCAAAATTGCTTGATACGATAAAACGGATTTGATATTATTAGTGTATATATGTTTTCAAAAACATTTAAATCATAACATATAAATCATGGACGACATAGCTACCATATACTATGTCGCCATACTAGTTATACAATCAAAACTGTATGTGTCGTATTGGATGTTGGATTTCCATCATGAACCAAGGCATGCGATCGACCTTACCGAGTTCGAGACTCTCTAGCCTAAGCCTCAGGAATAGAATGCATCATCCCTTGGATCTTCAGGGCCGGTCCACAAATATGTTAGTGGATTAGTAATACCTGAACAATACGTTCCCCGCCCTATGGGGCGTAAATATAGAGCCACTAGGGACTCAGATACCGAGGCGCCTCATTCCATCATCCACATAAGTAAAATGTCAGGGCTTGCAAAACCCCGTCACCACTTCTAGCTAGAAAGAAACGTATGTCCACCCTGTAGTCCTCTCCCGTTTATGATTTATACCGGGGCGTGAGGCTCGCGAATTTACGCTATACACAAAGCTATGCTTAAAATGGGCTATGCATTGAACATCAACCACAAGGCTCTGCTTTTCAACAATAAGCCTTGATCATTGCATCTTGGCATGCCACATTGATAGTTCATGCCATGCGACTGATGTCTACCAATATATAACCTCTAAGTTCGTACGTCTCAGAGAAGGGTGTTAAGCAAGAGAATAAATTCTCCGCCACCAAATAGATATATATTAAATAGAAATAAATTAGCAAAGAGTAAAATCCAATGTCAGACATACATCCATTTACAAGTCCGTCCTAGGTCTGAACGAAACCGGAGACACCTTATTCCTCGTTTCATATGTCCAATACGGAACAGAGGCTCTCGCATATCCGGACAATCAACAAGTACGTCCGGACAACTACCACTGTAACCCCTCCTGGGAGCTAACCAATCTAGGGCATCAGTAGTAATCCATTCGATGTGAAGATCGTCGGTCCTCAATCCACCGTCTTCAAAACTCTGACTTCCAATCGTCGATTAATTATTTGAAATGAGAATTTACTCGGTCTTTTCAAATAATTAGCGAATATATAATTTAAATCATTTCTTTTCATTCCATATCATTTATAATATTTTATAACGATTTATCACTATTTTATTTATTTAAAAATAGCCATTTTTAATTAAACGACGCTTCGGTTCATTACGTGGCCCTAGCGCTATTTTCATCAAATTTTGATTTACACATTTCTAAAAATCTAACCATTGGATCTTAGCGAATTTTATATCGTTGGAAAGATCTTTCCAAAACGAACCCAACGATTCCGGTTTTGGGAAAATCCGACGGTCAGGTCTCACCGTATAATCGTTTGAAGTTACGATTTCAAAATGCGAACTACAGTAGCGTGATTCGTTTATTTTAATTAACATTTATATATAAATATATAAATATAAAACGTTCAAAGATTTCAACACCGTTTTCATTTCAACATTGATTTCTTTTATATATGAAATCATATATTACATCAAAAATGAAATTTTTAATGCTAATACAATTTCTTCCAACATTGAATCTTTTATATGATTCATATATTACATAAAAATGTAATTATTTTTATCACTCATCTATTACAGTAAAAATGAATTCTTTTATTCATTTCTTTGATTACAAATAAAAATGTAATCTTTTTATTTGCAAAGCAAATGTAATCTCTTTTCATTGTAAAGAAAAATGTAATCTTTTTATTTCACATAAAAATATATTTCTTTTTTTTATCTATTTGCGCAGCAAATGTAATCTCTTTTCATCATAAAGAGAAATGTAATCTTCTTATTTCACATAAAAATGTATTTCTTTTTAATCTATTTGCAAAGCAAATGTAATCTCTTTTCATTGTAAAGAAAAATGTAATCTTTTTATTTCACATAAAAATGCATTTCTTTTTAATCTATTTGCAAAGCACATGTAATCTCATTTCATCGTAAAGAAAAATGTAATCTTTTTATTTCACATAAAATGTATTTCTTTTTAATCTGTTTTCAAATAAAATGTAATCTCTTTTCATCATAAAGAAAAATGTAACCTTTTTATTTCACATAAAAATGTATTACTTTTTAATCTATTTGCAAAGCAAATGTAATCTCTTTTCACCGTAAAGAAAAATGTAATCTTTTATTCTTTTCTTTGATTACAAATAAAAGTGTAATTTTTTTACATTGCATAAGAATGTAACCTTTTACTTTACAAAGCAAATGTAATCTTTTTACTTTGCAAAGAAAATGATATCTTTTTATTTCACATAAACAATGCAATCATTTCTATATTACATAGAAAATGAAATCTTTTCATTTGGAAGGAAAATGTAATCTTTTTATATTACGTAGAAAATTGTATTCTTCATATATTATCAAGAAAAATGTAATCTTTTCTATATTACATAGAAAATTGTATTCTTTTATCATTACATAGAAAACTGTATTCTTTTCTATATTGTATAGTGTAACGACCCAGAAAATCTGAACCAATTTAAAATTTTTAAATGGGCTAAAATAATGGATTTTAAATATTTAAAATAAATATTTTGAATAATGGCGATGAAAACTGAGTTTGAATTGACAATTGAAAACGAATATAATTAATTATAATTATAAACAAGGCCTGAAACGGCGCTGTAGTTTCAAAAATTGAATTCAAACTTTGTCGGACTATACCGGGTGCAAAACAAAACGAATTTTAGTGAAACCAAAAATATTTAAATCTGTTAGTGAATACCTTTCCAACGAATCTGACAAATCGAAATTTGATAGCGGGAATCAAAAGATATGTCCAGTTGAAAATTCTGAATAGTCGCTATGGAATTCAGGCCCTTAAAAATGGACATTTTGCAAACGACCTCGGAATTCGATGAAACCACTTTTGTTGGGTCCGGGATGTCAAATTATTGCTAGGTTTCAAATTTCATAATTTTTCGAATCAATATGTGAGCGTGGCAAAGGAAAACGCGTTTGACCGGTTTCAGTTGATTTTAATCGACTGGAAATTGGCCATTTTTCAAACGGTCTCAGAATTTGATGAAACTAGTTTTGTTAGGACCGTATCGTCAATACGAAGCTAGAAAATATTTTTCTGGAATTTTTCTAGTTAGTATGTGACCCCGGTAATTTGAAATGTATGTTTAAAATTCAATATAATGATTTAAATGTAAATCAAACGGAAACTGATTGTAACTATCGAATCAGCTTATAATACATATCCCATTGTGTTCGGAATGGGGGTATTACCCTAGGGACGACAGTCGATGGGCTCAAAAAGGAGTTCGAATTTTTAAAGTAACTTTTTGAAGAAAAAATTAAATATATATATATATATATAAACTTTTATACTTAAGCCCCTCATTCCTTTATAATTCCCACAACAGATTATTTCCCAAATCAGAAAAAAACCCGATCCCCTTTTCCCGCTTACCCCCCCTCGCGCGATCAACGCCGCCGACGCCCTCCGGAGCTCCTCACCACCGGCGCCTCCACCTAGCAGGGCCCACGAACCCCAAGGCCCCCCAAACCCTAGAAATCCCTCCGCTGCCTCAACCTGGACGCCACCCCCTCCGACTGCGACCCACCAACGACGGTCCGCCCCTCCCCCATTCGAACGCGCAAGAGCCTCCGCCCCCTTCCTCCCTAATCCGAGCGCCCTCCTTCGATCGATTAAGGTAATTTTTCTTTTTTTCCTTTTACCTTTTTTTTCCCTTTACTTTATTAAACCAGTTTTAATGCATTTAGAAAATCAGTTTTTATATATTCTACCAAGTTGAAAGGAAGAGATTTTTATAGTGTTAAAGACGAGATTTTTATAGTGTTAAAGACGAGATTTTTATATTGCTAAAGACGAGATTTTTATATTGCTAAAGACGAGATTTTTTATAGTGTTAAAAGACGAGATTTTTTATAGTGTTAAAAGACGAGATTTTTATAGTGTTAAGGACGAGATTTTTATAGTGTTAAAGACGAGATTTTTATATTGCTAAAGACGAGATTTTTATAGTGTTAAAGACGAGATTTTTATATTGCTAAAGACGAGATTTTTATAGTGTTAAAAGACGAGATTTTTATAGTGTTAAAGACGAGAATTTTATAGTGTAAAGACGAGATTTTTATATATTGAATAGCGATGTAAAAATGTGATTTTTATATATTGAACGTCGAAGTAAAAATATGATTTTTATATATTGAACATCGAAGTAAAAATTCGATTTTTATATATTGAATAGCGAAGTAAAAATTCGATTTTTATATATTGAATAACATAGTAAAAATTCGATTTTTACATATGTAGAGAATACGGGCAACGAAAGCGACAAAAGGCGAGAACGGTGAAGATTTATGCAAAGAAGAGTCGTGGGATTGAATTAGCTAATCGGTGAGAATTTCTCACTCTTCAATTTCTTTTTCTATATATATATATGTGTGTTGAAATAAAAGTGAATTGCTATATATAAATATATATATATACGCCCCTCGTCCACAAACCATGGACGATATTTATTGATTGAAATTGGTGTGAAAATTGATTGATAGCGAATGATGGTTTGGGATTGTTTGTGGTTGATATTGATTGATTGTGGTTGAAAAATACCCGTTTGTGATTGAGAAATATTTGGTTGAAACCACATAGGATTAGTTTGTGGAAATGAAATAAATATATACATGCCGCCTGCGTGCGAACTAGATGCATGATCCCCATTGTCAAAAACCGCGAGGTTTTAAGGTAGAGCGAGGAGCCGTACTAGGGACGGTCCCGGTTTTAACTACCCTGCCGTTATGCTGCCGAAATTTTGAATAATATTCATGTGTTTGAATTTTTTTCATTTGCTTAAACTATATTTATTCATTGAATAGAAAACCTTCATGTGTTGAATTGATATTCATTCGTTGATTAGAAATTCATGTGTTGAATGGTATTCATATTTTGAAATAAATTGTTTGATAATAAAAAATCACCTTTTATCGACTATATGAACTGTGTAAAATAATCTCGTTTTGAAAGAAATTGTTTTATGATAAAAATCTTATTTTTGTCACCTATATGAACTATATAGAAAAATAGTGTTTTGAAATGAATTGTTTTACAATAAAAATCACATTTTTATTGTATGCATGAATCGTTGAAATGTGAAGTGTTAAAAATAGCCACTTGTTCAAAATAAACATATATGAGTTGAAATATTCATTAATTAGCTAATGAAATGATTTGCACCTATGTATGTAACATTAGAATGAATGGTGTTTTTAAACCAAACAGAAATCAAATATGCAGTCGAATAGAAAACGATAAATGATAAGAACTGTATATATATGTAGATGCATATTCATTGAACATGTTATAGCAAAGGGGCTAGAGAAGAGGAATAAAATTTTGTGCCCGACAAATAGGTACACATTTACTGTTTTGTTTGGGTGATGATTTTATGAGCCTGTTGGCTAGCCGCTTGGCTTTTCCTTTTTCTTTTTGAGATTAGAAGGACCGGGAAAGCTATTTGCGATTTCCCGATGCTCCCGGTGCAGGGGAGGTTATGGCGAAATTTTCCAAAATTTTAAGGCGTTAGTGAAATATTTGAAGTGAAAACGATATTGAAATTGTTAAATGAACTATATTTATATAATTATATAAATATAAATAAAATTAAAACGAAACGTGGCCGTGCAGTTCGCATTTTGAAACCGTGATTTCAAACAACTAGTACGGGGAATCCGACCATTGGATTTTCCCGAAACCTCAACCGTCGGGTTCGCCTTGGAAATATCTTCCCAACGGCACCAACCTTGTAAAAATCCAACGGTTGGATTGTCTGGAATGTTTAATTCAAATATGAAGAAAAACAGCGCCAGAAGCGATTATATTTATATATATATATATATATATATAAATATAATTATATATTTAATCGAATAACGACGCTGCAGTTCGTATTTTGAAATCGAAATTTCAAACGATTGTACCGGGAGATCCGACCGTCGGATTTTCCCGAAACTGGAACCGTTGGATTCGTTTTGAAAAGACCTTTCTAATGATGTAAATTTTGTGAAGATCCAACGGTTAGATTTTCAGATATGTGCAAATCAAATCTGAAGAAAAACAGCGCCACGGCCGCTTTATGGCCCGAAGCGTCGTTTTGAATAAATTAGCTATTTTAAAATAAATAAAAATAGCGATAAATAGTTATAAAATATCATAAGAGATATGGAGTTGAAATAAACTGAATTTGCTTGATTTATGTTGTATTTGATGGTTGAATGTGTTTGGTGTGAAAATTACATTAAAGAACAAGATTGGCATTGTCGAATAATTTAACCATTGAAGTAAATTGATTTGAAATTCTAAATATACGTGAATTATTTGAGAAGGCCGAGTTAATTCTCATTTCAAATAATTGACCGACGATTGAAAGTCGAAGATGAAGACGATGGTCGAAGACCGGAGATCTTCACCTCGTCTGGATGGTAACCGAGGTCCTGATTGGGAGGCATCCCGAAATATAGATAATGAGTGGTGATCGTCCAGACGTACGTGGTGATCGAAGAGTTTGCGAGGTATTTAGTGCCTCCGGTTTCGTTCAGACCCAGAACGGACTTGTATATGGACTATGTGTCTGACATTGGATTTTATTCTGTGTCGATTGATCTCTATTAAATATACATCTGTTTGGCGGTGGATAATTTATTCTTTTGCTTAACGCCCTTCTCTGAGACGCACGAGCTCAGAGGTTGTATACCGATGGACATCAGTCGCATGGCATGAATTGCCTGTGTGTCATGCTAAGATGCAGTGATCAGGGCTCCTGTTGAAAAGCAAAGTCTTGTGGTGATGATCAAAGCACCGCCTGTGTGGCGTAGCTTTGTGTATAACGTAAAATCGCGAGCCTCACACCCCGGTATGAACCAGAAACGGAAGGAAGGACCTCAGGGAGGACATGCGTTTCTTCCTAGCTAGGGTGGTGTCAGTGACCTACCAGCCCTGACATTTATATACTTTTCACCTATGTGGTTGTTGCTGTTGCGAGGCGCCTCGGTTTGATCGGACGATCCGGGTCCGATGGAGTTATTCGTTGGCTCGTTTACGCCCCAAAGGGCGGGGAAACGCAATGTTCAGGAATTTTAATCCACATCGGTGGACCGGCCCTGTCGCTCATAGGGTTACTCGAGCTCTGATCCTGAGACTCGGGCTAGGCAGTCTCGAATTCGGTAAGGACTATCTTTTACCTTGGTTCATGACGGAGATCCAATTTCCAAATACGTGACGATGCGATTTTGATTATATACCTATATATGGCGACATAGTGGTATGGGGCATTAATGCCGTCTATGATTGATAGTTATGATTTGAAAATGTTTTCAAAACATATAGACACTAGCAATAATATCAAATGCCTTTGTTTTATTCGTATCAATCATATTTTGGCCGTTATAAGGTAAAAACTCTATCCTCCGGTTTGCGTTGCATTGTGTGATGGGAACTAAGTCTTATAACGGCTTCATTTTTATAAAAAGCATAGCGATGTTTAAAAGAAAGATTTGTTTTAAAGCACTGGCAATCCAATGGAGTAAACCCGTTCCACGAAAGTGGCGTGGTCCTGTGATTAGCCATATTATATATGTGTTGAATGGATTTCTCATACCAGTCCCATGGCTGACTCGTAGTTTGTTTCACCTTCAAACTCGGGTGCCCCTTTTTCTACACGGGCAGCCTTGTATTCAGGTTTAGTTGGTTCTTTCTGGATAGCTGGAGCTGAAGATGGATTCTATCATTTCTCTTTTTATGCTGTTCAGCTCCTATTGTACATATTTTGTTTATTTCCGCTGTAGACATTTATGTATAGCTGAACTGTATTTGTACTAAGTAAGATCCTGTATACTGTGTAACTCTGATGATTACTTTTATCCAGTATATTCTATTGTTCATTATCTGGTGTAATTATTTAATTCTGTTCTACTATTATCTGTTTCTGTGTTATATTCCAAAGATAACCCTTGTTTCCGTCAGAACGGGATTTCGGGTCATCTCATATAGAGAATGTATTCTAATATTTATTTTCTAGCAATGTTAAAAATAATGTTTTAACATATAAATATTTTCTAACATGTATTTTCTACCAATGTTAAAAATAATGTTTTTAACATTCTATATTTTCTAACATGTTAAAAATGGAATTTTTTTTAGTGTTTCAACATTTTTATTCAAACAGTCAATATTTCTAATGAATCAAACTTTACATTAAAAATATGATTTTTAATGTTACAACACTTTTACTCTAATATGAACAATTTTCATATGAATCATTCTTTCTATAAAACTGAGATTTTTAATGTTAACATGCTTTTATTTTAAAATGAACATTTTCTAGTGATTCATTCATTACATTAAAAATAGATTTTTAATGTTATCATGTTTTTATATTTAACATGAACATTTTTCCTAGTTTCTTACATTACATTACAATTGTGAATTTTTAATGTTAACCTGTTTTCCTTTTTAAAACATGAACATTTTCATATTATCTACATTTACATTAAAAATGGGATTTTTAATGTTAACATGTTTTATTTTATACAATGTACATTTTATCATATTTTCTCTTATTACATTAGAAATGAGATTTTCAATGTAAGCATGTTTTCATTTTAAACAATGAACATTTTTATATTTTCTTTCTTTACATTAAAAATGAGATTTTTAATGTAAATATGTTTTTAATTTCAAAAAATGAACATTTTCATACTTTATATGAATATAATAAAAATGTACTTTTTATTGTTTAAATTGTTTTTATTTCATAATGAATATTTTCCATAACTTTTAAATAAAATATGATTTTTATTGCTTACACATTTTCTTTTCAAACGTGAACATTTTTCTTACACAATAAAATGTGATTTTTATTGTTAACATAATTCTATTTTCAGACGATGATAATTTTTATAATTTATACATTCACAATATAAATGTGAATTTTTAATATTCAAACAATTTTCATATATGAATATTTTACAACACATGAATATTTCAGAAAATTTCGGCAGCATAACGGCAGGGTAATTAAAACCATCACTGTCGCTAGTACGACTCCTCGCGTTACCTTAGGCCTCGCGACGTTTACAAGGGGTTTAATTTCTTAATACATTTTTCTAGGCAATTTATTGCCACATTATCAACCAATTTCATTTCAACCACAATCAAACACCAAAAATCAGCTAATTCCACATCACAATACAATCAAGTCGTCTATGGTCTGTGGACGACGGGTGTCTGGAGTTTCTAAACTCCGTCTGCATCCTAAATAATTTTATGTAATTAATTTGAATTCAGAAATCTCACTTTGCTGTTTATTTCTTCTAAAATTGTTGAAGGCTCCCAAAATTCTGTGGACTCTTCTGAAATGTAGATCTCGAAGTTACGGTCCCAATATTTCCTATATAATCGAATTTCGTCAACGTATGAGAGAGATATAATTTTTATAATTAAACATGAATTTGCAACGCTTAAAATTGTTATAAACAGTTAATTATATATCAGTCGTATACCTCAGGATATGTTCAAAACTAGAGATCCAATTTTCTCGAAATCCGTAAGGCTGGAGTCCGATCAGGTATGACCACGTCGAAGGCCTCGGAGAGGCGCACTTATGCCAGGAACGGCGTCGAACTCGCCGACGATCTGAGGGCACGATGGTGGTCGAAACAGGAAGACTTCGGGGCCCTGGAACTCGACGGATACTCCACTACAGGTGATGAACCTTATATGTATTCGAAGATCTTGAAATTCTCTACCAAATCCTCAACTGGACTATCGAATTTTATTTAGTGAATCTCGAGTTTTTTGAGGAGGAAGTTTTGAGAAGTAGCTGCCATTCGATTTCTGAAGTTTCAGGTTTAAGAGAAATAGATTTATACTATATATGGGTATATATACATATTTTTATTTATTTATTTTTATTTATTTAATTTCCATATAATTTCTATATCGCTCCTAACTCCAAATCAAACCCAAGGAGTGTCACACCTAGCTAAATACCCCCATTCCGGACACAATGGAATATGTTTCGTAGGCCCATTCGACTATTTCAATCAATTATTCTTTAAATTAAATAATAAAGCATTTTATTATTTTTTTTGATCGTACATTTTAATTTACCGGGGCCACATACTAACTCTAAAAATTCCCGAAAAATAAATCTAGCTATGTTTTGACGATACAGTCCTAAAAAAATTAATTTCATCGAATTTGGAGACCGTTTGAAAAATGGTCATTTTCTGGTCGATCCAAATTGACTGAAATTGACAAAACACATTTTCTTTTGCCACGCTCACATATTAATTCCAAAAATTATGAAAATTTGAATATTGCAATGATTTGACATTCCAGATCCCACCAGGGTTGTTTCGTTGAAAACGGAGGTCGTTTGCAAAATGGCTATTTATACGGGCTATATATTATATTAAATTCCATTGCGACTATTCTGAATATTCAACTGGCCATAACTTTTGATTCCCTCTATGAAATTTAAATTTTTCGGGTTTGTTGGAAAGTTATTTTTAAACAGATCTAAATATTTTTGGTTTCGCTAAAACTCGATTTATTTTGCATCCTGTACATTCTGTCAAAATTCTAATTCAAATTTTGAAACTACCGCGCTATTTCTAACTCCTTTTAAAATTAAAATAAATATATTCATTCTAACCTCGATTTAAATAAATTTGTAATCGTTATTATTTAAAATAAATTATTTTAACTACTTAAAAATTCAACAAAATAGCCAAAATAAAAAATTTAAATTGGCTTTGATTTTCCGGGTTGTTACATATTCATACATTATCACAGAAAAAATCATTTTTGAAATGTCATTCACATTTAATGATACTTGTTGTTCGCTTCTTCTTAGGAATTTAACATTCACTTACTTACCTTATGTTATTTCTTCCCGCAGTTGCGACAGGACCCTTTCAATTTCTTTGGTTTATTTGCATTTGGATTGTATTCCCGATTACGCTTGTTTTTCTTCTCAGTCTCAACCTCATTTGCCTTTGCCAGTATTGCATTAGGTGATTTCTTTTTTGATCTTCTGTTGTCCTGTTCGATCTTGGGTCGAATAATATGATTGTAACATCCCTTAAATTTTGATCATTTAAGTTATTGAATTAAATTTAATTATTCAATATAAAGTGGTTTTAAAATAAATTTTATGATGTTATTTATGAATGATTTCATATTTATTTCTAAAAAACAACAATATGTGATTAGATAAATGGTGATTTATAATAATGTAAATTATTAACAAATTATATATATATTTGGAATAATTAACTTCGAACTAATAATAAGTAGTTAAATCATTGTTTTTTAAAACTTGAATATAAGAGTTTTACCTTAATTGATAATAAATTAATGTTTCCAGTTTAAATTGTATAAGAGAAATTGTAATGAAATGGAGTGTTAACGGTATATATATATATATTCTACATGTCCAAACAAAGTTAGGGTATGCAGCAGCCTTGCATGCTAATAGAAGGCAAGAAAAACAATTGACGCAAAAGTAATGGACCCGATCTAAGTATCACATGAACAGTTTCAACACAAGCATACATGCAAGAAATTGCAAAAGGCAGAAGCATGTAGAACAAATACATCCAACAATAATCTAAACCAGTTATTTTATTTTAGTTTCTATTGAAATCGAAGTGCTTGAAACAAGAAAATCGTGAGGTATACTCACCTTACATGGATATAATGAAGACAAGAAACAAACACAAACAACGACCATTCCTAATTTGCGAATTAGAAATTGAAAATCCTTTTTTTTCCTTTTGAGAAGGAGGATGGACAGAAATTTAACAAGAAGATATCGTGAAACGTTTAGGGAAGTGGAGGTTGTGTTGTTTTTTATTTCTTCTTATTTTGAGATTTGGAGATTGTAGATATAAAGAGAAGGGATGAAGAAAAGGGGAATTAAAGGAAATAATAGTTTTATTTCTAAATGAATTTGAATGATAGGTAGAAGAGTAGTGAGAGAAGAGAATAAATACATGAGTTATTTCCCGAGATACCTCTTTGTATTATCCAAGTTACAAACAAATTGAATGTGGCTGACTAAGGCTAAACACTTGATTTCTCTTTCAAAATTCAAAAGTAAATCGTAAAGAGAAGGAGAACAAAAGGAAAGAACTGAATGCATGATAAATTGTTTGATGCTAATTGTTAGAATGTTTGTGACTTTTCAAATTTCAAAACACATAATATTAAATAACATGTGTTAGAAGTTTTACATAAATAATGTTAAAAAATTTACGATAACTTTTTTGCTTCTGAATATAAACAATAGTATATAGAATAAAAGGAAAATATATATACATGGAGATTGCTTGTGTAACAAACCGAAATTTCTGGACCAACTTAAATTTTTTATTTTATCTATTTTAATGGGTTTGAATATTTAAACTACTTTATTTTAAATAATAACCACTAAAAATTTATTTTAATCGAAGCTAGAACGTATAGATATTTAATTTAATTAAAACGAACTCAAAATGGTGCGGTAATTTGAAAATTCGATTTTAAATTTCAATTGAATGTACATGATTCAAAATAAATCGAATTTCAGTAAAACCAAAAACATTTGAATCTGTTTAGTAATATCTTTCTAACAAATGTGAAAAATTTGGATTTCACTTTATAAATTGAAAGTTATGTCCAATTTAAAATTTAAAATAGTCGCTATCGAATTTATATATATATTTAAATAATATATAACCCTTAAAAATATCCATTTTGCAAACGACCTCCATTTTTGATGAAACTATTATTGGATCCTAAATGTCAGATTATTGTTAGGTTTCAAATTTCATAATTTTTGGAACTAATATGTGAGCATGGTAAATTTAAATGTGTTTTATCAATTCAGTTTAAATTTAATCGACCGGAAAAAGGCCATTTTTCAAACAGCCTCCAAATTCGACGAAATTAGTTTTGTTAGGACCATATCGTCAAACCATAGCAAGATTTATTTTTCTGTAAATTTTGGAGTCAGTATGTGGCCCCGATAAATTAAAATGTACGTTTAAATTCAATATATATTGACTTATATTTTAATTTGGTAAAAACTAACCGAAACAGTCGAATTGGCTTATGAAACATATCCCATTGTGTCCGGAATGGGGGTATTTGGCTAGGAACGACAGTCATTGGAGTTCGGAGGCGAAAATTAAAAGCTAAACAATAAAAGATTAAAATAATAATAAATATATGGGTATAAATAGACAATGTTCTCAACCCTAACCCTAAGAACCATTCAGCTGCCGCCACTAAGGTTTTTAATGGAAAAAATAATCCGAAATTCATTCCCATTTCTCTTCCAATCAACGCAATAATTTGTGGAATGATCAACGTGAAGTTTGTAGAGGTATCTCGAGAGCTTTAAGTTGGTGCGGGTTTGATTTTATATCATTGAGTGATTTGCATGATTTATGTGCTCAAACAACACATGTTCGGGTCCGTTTTATAGGGCATGGAAGCCAACGAGTTCGGCCAGGTCAAGGCCGATCATGGAGGAGCTATAGGCGGAGGTCGGGGACACGTTAGATGGTGGTCCGGCTGTGACGTGGAGGCGCGTGAAGGAGCCCTAGGTCGGATGGTTTTCTTCAAAGGCAGTCTGAAGGTTTTCACAATGGAAGAAACAGTTAACAGAGGATTATTCTAACGAAGGTTAAATTAATTAATTAATTAACTATAATGTAATCAAAACTTTAAATATTCATATCTTATTCAAACCGAATCAGAATTTTATGAGGTTGGGACCGTTGGAATCGTCTTGATGAACACTACAACATGGAATTGACCAGAACGAAAACGGAGCAAGTTGGATTTTGAGCTAAATTAAACGGTTGTGTAATTTAGTTTAAAAACAGAAATTCAGAAATAAAGACTAACGTAGTTGAAATGAATGTGAGAACATCTCACTATATGTAACAACCCGGAAAATCCAAACCAATTTAAAAATTTTATTTTAGCAATTTTAATGAATTTTGAATATTTAAAATGAATTATTTTAAATAGTAATGACGAGAAATTTATCTTGAATAGAATTTAAACGTATTTATTTATTTGAATCGACGATAGAATATAAATATTTATTTTTAATTATAAAAGGAATTGAAAATGGCGCGGTAGTTTGAAAATTCAATTTTAGATTTCAAACGAATGTACAGGATTCAAAATAAACCGGATTTTAGCGAAACCAAAAATATATGAATCTATTTGAAAATATCTTTCCAATGAATCCGAAAAATTGAAATTTCATAGCGGGAATAAAAAGTTATACCCAGTTGAAATTTCAAAATAGTCGATATGGAATTTTGGCCCTTAAAAATGGAAATTTTGCAAACAACCTCCGTTTTCGACGAAACCACTTTTGTTGGATCCAGTATCTCAAGTTATTGCTACATTCCCAAATTCGTAATTTTTGAAATCAATATGTGAGCGTGGCAAAACAAAACGTGTTTTGTCAGTTTCAGTCAGTTTGGATCGACCAGAAAATGGCCATTTTTCAAATGGTCTCTAAATTTGACGAAATTAATTTTGTTAGGACCGTATCGTCAATAAAAAGCTAGAAATAATTTTTCTGGAATTTTTGGGGTCCGTACGTGACCCCAGTAAATTGAAATGTACGTTTAAAATTGAGTATATAGATTTATATTTTGATTTTGACGGAAATTGGTCAAAACAACTGAAATGGCTTGCGATACATATCCTATTGTGTTTGGAATGGGGGTAATTAGCTAGGGGCGATAGTCATGGGTCTCATTTGGAGATTGGAATAAAAGCCCCCCCGTAACCTTCTCTTCCCCAAATCAGAAAGCCACGATGTAAAATAAATATAAAAAAATAAGCGGATTCCGCCACCGCCCTCCTCCCCTACCACCGTCGCTCAAGCGCCGACCAACACGTCGCTCCCTCCTCTTCTTCCCTTCCGCCTCGCCCACTTCCTCCGGACACAAAGACCGAAGCCCCCAGACCCATTTTCAACCCGTCGTCCCATCCTTTGAAACCGTCGCCGGCCATCGGAGGGGGCCCGCCGCCTGCCTATGCCCTGCGCCCCCCTCAGGTTGCTGCGCCGCCTCCTCGACTCCCCTAGCCGGTGTGGACCCCCTTTTTTCTCCGCCAACCGATTTAAAGTGAGTTTTCTGATTTTATTTTATAAAAATCCGATTTGTTTCATAGGAAGTTAGAATTTTTACTTACATAGATCTTTGAATTTTAAATTAGAGAAAACTTGATTTTTATGAAAGCAAAGACTAGATTTTTAGGAAAGCAAAGATATGGTTTTTATAAAACCATAAAGATTTGGTTTATAAAACCATAAATTTTAGATCCTTATTCATATGAAGTTAATATTTTTAGCACCTTAAAGATATGATTTTTAAATAGATAAAAATACGATTTTTATTCATATAAAGCTTGAATTTTTATACGTATAAAGTTTTGATTTTTATAGCGAAAATATTATATTTTTAAAATAGAAAGGTTCGATTTTTAATTATAGAAAGATTCGATTTTTGATTGGAGAAAAACATGGACTTTTCTATATATGAAGCCGCGATATAAAAATGTGATTTTTTTATCATGTATGTAGCAAAGTAAAAATAGCTATTTTTAAATATATAAACATAATATTAAAAATGTGATTTTTAATATGAACAGCGTAGAGAAGACTGCGTTGGAATGTCAAGCAAATCCCGACTGTTCTGAAATTCTAAAATAAAACAGACGGAGTGGAACCCCAATGTGAGAACTTCTCACTTTTAATTTTATTTATAGTTAAAATATATACTAGGATGCAGACGGTGCTTAGCAGCACCCGACACCCATCATCCACAGACCATGGATGACTTGTTTGTTTGATTGATGTGTTGTGAAAATTGATGATGTGATGTGGAATGGAATAAAATATTTTATAGTTAAAAATATAATTTTTAACTTGAATATGAATAAAATAAATAATTATAAACAAATCGGACGATTTGTTTATGTACACATATTTGACTGAGATTGATTGGGACGATAAATTTTACACATCACCCAATTGCGCAATTAAAATTAATTATTTGTTGATTGAAACCCCACACGGGTATTGGGATGATATTGGACATACACTAATCCCAATAATTAGTTGTATGTCGATCGATTGATTGACATGCTGTTGCAAGAGTTGAATATTTATATTTGATGTTTATGTAGTGTAGAATGCACTTTGGATGATGGTTGACTGTGTTTGATTGTTGTTGCGTACATGTGGTGTGTGATATCCATATAATCACATTATGTGTAATTAACTGTGTCTGATTCCAGTTCATAAAGAATGAATATTTTAAAATAACGAATATTTTCAAATAATATTCAGTGAAAGATCAAAATTTAATTTTGATGTCCGATTTGGAATGGACACGAATATATTTAAAAATATAAAGCCGTGTTGATTAGATTAACGCCATTTTGACGTGAACGATATTTATATCGATTTTATTCATTTTTATAATGAATATCGAAAAGGAATTGATTTCAAAATCTAATGTTTTGAAAATATTATCATTTATATATCGATTGTATTGAATATTCAATTTTGATTAGAAATTGAATATGAAGTTGAAATCGTTTTGAAAACGAATTTAAAACGATTTATAAAATATGTTTTAAATGGAAATCGACGAAATATGTATTATATATATATATATAATATAGTGGCCTGAATAGAACGCGTCGCGCTGCGACAGTTCGCGAATTTTGACCATTGACTTCTAATGGACATTGCGGGAGATCCCGAACGTCGGATTCTCCTAAAACCGGAACCGTTGGGTTCGTATTGAAAAGAGCTTTCTAATGAATACTAGAGATTTGAAATCTAATGGTTGGATTTGGAATTATGTCCAAATCAAATTTGAAAAAGGTCGCTGTAAGCGCAGTTCGATGGCCGTTTATGGAAATCGACTATACGGCCTTGATAAAATTATTAACAATATCAATAATTAGTGTAAAATCATAGGAAATGATTTGGAAAGAATTGGGATGAAAAATTCCATATTTGATAAGATAAAAATATATTTTTATCGAAATGAACTAATTTTGAATTAGAATAATAAATCCAATATTTTTTTAAAATAAATAAATTGGATTTGAAGTGGTTTTAAAAATAACAAGGATTTCAAATATATGAACTGGAATGGATTTGAATCGAAATTATGCTCGGAATATTTCGATATTGGATTTCGTGATTATACGGAGATTGTGGAGGAATTTGGAAGATATATATCGTTATTCCATGCGATATTTATTGGTTTCAGATTTTGATATTGAATATAAGCCGATATATTTTCTATTCAGAGCCTTGTATTTAAGATCAAATTGGATTTTGGGTTCGTCGTGAATGGTATCTTTAATAATACTGTTCTTGAACCCAATGGAGTTAAGAAAATTAGAAACTGACTGGAGATTAGTTAAGTTAAATGGTTTCCTGGGCATTGATCTGATGTTGGTTTCGACCTTCGGGGTTTACACTTAGGGAATTGTTCTCTTACTAATTTACGGTTAGAGACCGATGGAGTGTGAATTGGGTTTGTTGTGAAGTGTGTTTTAGCGACATTCGTTCTTTAACCCGATTTACAGTGAAATGGGATTTGGAATTTATAAATCTTTTGTTAAGATTTAAAGGAGATTTTCCAAAGTAAAGTTTTCCAATTTAATATATTAAATTGGGATTGAATGGAATTCGATTTGGTAATAATCAAAGTAAGCTTCTGTAGAGGAAGACGGTTAATATATATGGAATTTAAAAGGCCTTGTCGTTATTCCATTTATATTATCGGTTGGATATGGAAGTTTATATCGAGTACGTATATATTGATTCGTTTTTCATGAAGATTCCATTGTTAATGGAATGTGATTTTGGGTTGTTGTGAAAGGTATCTTTAATAATACTGTTCTTAGACCCAATGGAGTTAAGGAATTCGGAAACTAAATGGATATTATTTAAGTTGAATGATTTTTTTGGGTATTGATCTGATGTTGGTTTCGTCCTTCGGGGTTAATACTTAAGGAATTGTTCACTTGCTAATTTACGGTTAAAGGCTGATGGAATGGAATGTGATTTTGGGTTTATCGTGGACCTTGTTTTAAATGACATTGGTTCTTTAACCCAGTTAAAGGCAGGATATGATTTCCTAAGTTAAACAATCGTTAATATTGATTTCTGGGAAGATTAAAACCAAGTGGAGTTTTAATGCATCTTCAATTAGATTGAAATGATATCCAAAAAAAAGATTAAAGAATAAATCTGAAGAATTTATCGTTAATAAAATTAATGGGAACATTTCCCAAAGTATAAAAATATTTGAAGAAAGGAATATTCTGGATTGGAATGAGGCGTATGTTGTGTTTTTAGAGCACTTATTTATTATATACGTGAGTTATTCAGAAAGACCGGGTTTATCCCATTCTGAATAACTGATTCGATGATGTGCCCAGGATGAAGACGGTGGTTAAAGACCGGAGGTCTTCACATCGTTTGGACGATTACTGATGTCTTGATTTGGGCTGTACACCCGATACAAGGTAATAAGTGGCGATCGTCCAGTCAGACTTAGAGATCGACTGATATGCGAGGGCCTCTCCCCTGTATTGGACATATGGGGGTGGAATAAGGTGCTTCTGGTTTCGTTCAGACCCAGAATAAACTTGTAAATGGATGTGTGTCTGGCATCGGATTTCATTCTGTGTGATTAATAGACATCGGTTGCATAGCTTGGATTGCCTGTGTGGCATGCTGAGATGCAAATGATCAAGGCTTCTATTGAAAAGAAGGGTCTTGTGGTTGATGATCAAAGCACGGCCTTTGTGGCATAATTTGTGTAGCGTTAATTCGCAAGCCTCACACCTCGGTGTGAACCAGAAATGGGAGAAGGACTTCATGGAAATGGACATATGCTGGTTTCTAGCTAGGAGTGGTGTTTTGGGTTTTACACGCCCGGACATTTTACTTATGCGGAGGATGGATAGCGAGGCGCCTCGGTTACATCGGTCGATCCGGGGCCGATGGAGTCATTTGGCTCATTTATGCCCCATAGGCAGACTAGCATATCGTTTACAGTATTTTAATCCATTCCGTCTGGACCGGCCCTGATGATCTAAAGGCTTGACAGAGTACTTGCCTTAGGCTCAGGCTAGAGAGTCTCGAAGCGATAAGGACAGTCCCTTGCCTTGGTTCACAAATGGAAATCCAACCTCCAATACGTGACAATTGCGGTTTTGATTGTAGAGCCTAGTATTGGCGACATGATATATGGTATCCATGCCGCCTAGGATTGATACATTTATATTTGAAGTTGTTTTATACACTATGCACTTATAATAGTATCAAATGATTTGTTTTAAACGTACCAAGCATGTTTGGCTATTATAAGGGAAAAACCTATCCTCCGGCTTGCGTTGCATTGTGTGATGGGACCTATGTCTTATAATAGCTTCATTTTTCCAAAAAGCATTCCGTTATTTTGTTATATGCACTGGTATTCTTAGGAGGAAACCCATTCTGTGTTATACGGCGTGGTCCTTTGATATATATGATTTAAAGTAAAATTTTAAATAACTGTTTTAGTTCTCACACCAGTCACATGACTGACCAGGAGTTTATTGTTTTAACCTAAACTCTGGGTGCCCCTATTTTCCGCACGAGCAGCTAGTAGTTTTGGTTTTGCAGATTTATATTCATAGGATCCTGGTTTACAGCTGGAGTTATATTCAGAAATCTCTGTATCCGTATATTCCTTTCAGTTGTGTTTTGTATTATTTTCCGTTGCATTGTAATGTATTTAAATCTCTGATGTTTAGTAAATGTGTAATATTTATTTATACTCTGTATATTCTTGTATTCTGATGAAATTGTTGTAATAAGCAATGAAATGTTCTTCTATTTGTGTTCTGATTCGTCTTGTCCTCAATTCGATCCGGGATTTCCTTCACGGGGAAGTTCGGGTCGTCTCAGGTTGGTATCAGAGCTTTGGTTTACAGAGCTCGAGAAAAAGACACGTTAGAACCAAACGAAAGAATTCATCAGAGATTGGATGAGAATGACTCGTTAGAGATGAGATCAGTAGTATCCTAGAATGAGTCAGAAGAGTGTTGTTTTTCAAATAAAAATGAAAATAAACTTTGTTCTGAAGATTTAAATTATATTATTCGTATTTGAATACATATTTTATATTGATTTGGACAATTAGGTATATAGAGATTTGAATGTACGTCTGATCCACGTGTATTGAAGCCTCAAATATACCGGATGGATATAGAATTACACTCTTGCCGCCCGGAGATGATTTTGATGATGGAGCTCCATCATCCGGATTTATGTTCGTGTTTCGAAAGTGAGATATCTATATATTTCCAATTGACTGGTGTGAGAACCAAAATATAGTTAGAATACATTGCTGTGAATTGACATCAAAAACATGATTTTCTGTATATGTATCAAAAGTATGAATTTGAAATGTTAATTCACTAATTGATTAATGGCTGTGTTGCATGATTAATTGTTATCTAATAAAACCATTATGTGAGCGAAAGGTAAACTTAGCCAAATTGTATAAAATATTGAATTAAATTGAAAATTGTCTATAATTGCATGCGTATACATGTATATACATTGAACAGGTCATTGGAAAGAGGCTAGAGCAGAAGAATAAAATTGTTTGCTCGACAAATAGGTACATGTTTATTGTATTTCTTGGGTGTTTTTGATGATTTTATGAGCTGATTGGCTAGCCGCTTGGCCGTTTCTTTTTCTTTTTGGATTGGAGAGGCCTGTATGGCAATTTCAGGATTTTCCCGGTGCTCCCATGCAGGGGAGGTTATGGCGAAATTTTTCGAAAAATTAGGGTGTTAGCCAAATTTTTGAAAAATTCGAAAAGTTCTTTGAAACTGAAAAGTTGAAGAACTTAAGACATAATTAAAATAGTGAAAGTTGAGTTGATTAGTAAAACAACTTTCAGCTCCGTTCCTTTCCGAGGACGAAAAGATTTTAAGTGGGGGAGATTGTAACAACCCGAATAATCCGAACCAATTTAAAATTTTTATTTTAGCAATTTAAATGAATTTTGAATATTTAAAATGAATTATTTCAAATAATAATGACGAGAAATTTATTTTGAATAGAATTTGAACGTATATATTTATTTGAATCGATGATAGAACATAAATATTTATTTTTTATTATAAAAGGAATTGAAAATGGCGCGGTAGTTTGAAGTTCTTTCTAATGAATCCGAAAAATTGAAATTTCATAGCGGAAATAAAACGTTATGCCCAGTAGAAATTTCAGAATAGTCGTTATGGAATTTTGGCCCTTAAAAATGGAAATTTTGCAAACGACCTCCGTTTTTGACGAAACCGCTTTTGTTGGATCCGGAATGTCAAGTTATTGCTAAATTCCAGAATTCGTAATTTTTGAAATCAATATGTGAGCGTGGCAAAAGAAAACGTGTTTTGTCAGTTTTAGTCAATTTGGATCGACCAGAAAATGGCTATTTTTCAAACGGTCTCCAAATTTGATGAAATTAGTTTTGTTAGGACCGTATCGTCAATACGAAGTTAGAAATATTTTTTTTGAAATTTTTGGGGTCCGTACGTGACCCCAGTAAATTGAAATGTACGTTTAAAATTGAATATATAGATTTATATTTTGATTTTGACAGAAACTGATCAAAACAGCTAAAATGGTTTGCGATACATATCCTATTGTGTTCGGAATGGGGGTAATTAGCTAGGGTCGACAATCGATGGTCTCATTTGGAGTTCAGAATAAAAGCCAACTTTTTGGGGATTAAAAAAGGAAAAAAAATATAATTACATAAGCCCCCCCGTAACCTTCTCTTCCCCAAATTAGAAAGCCAAGATGTTAAAATAAATGAATGAAGACGGAATCCGCCACTGCCCTCCTCCCCCTGCCACCGTTGCTCAAGCGCCGACCAACCCGTCGCCCCCTCCCCTTCTTCTCCTCCGCCTCGCCCACTTCCTCCAAAAACGAAGAACGAAGCCGCCAGACCCACCTTCAACCCGTCGCCCCATCCTTTGAAGCCGCCGCCAACCATCAGAGGGGGCTGCCGCCTGCCTACGCCCTGCGCCCCCCTCAGGCTGCTGTGCCGCCTTCCCGACTGCCCTAGCCAGTATGGACCCCCTTTTTTCTCCTCCGACCGATTTAAAGTGAGTTTTCTAATTTTATTTTATAAAAATCCGATTTGTTTTTCATAGGAAGTTAGAAAATTTACTTACATAGATCTTTGAATTTTAAATTAGAGAAAACTTGACTTTATGAAAGCAAAGACTTGATTTTTAGGAAAGCAAAGATATGGTTTTTATAAAACCATAAAGATTTGATTTATAAAACCATAAAGTTTAGATCCTTTTTCATATGAAGTTAAGATTTTTAACACCTTAAAGATATGATTTTTAAATAGATAAAAATACGATTTTTATTCATATAAAGCTGGGATTATACGTATAAAGTTTTGATTTTTATGGCGAAAAGATTATATTTTTAAAATAGAAAGGTTCGATTTTTAATTATAGAAAGATTCGATTTTTGATTGGGGAGAAATATGGACTTTTCTATATATGAAGTGGCAATATAAAAATGTGAATTTTTATCATATATGTAGCAAAGTAAAAATAGCGATTTTTTAATATATAAACATTATATTAAAAATGTGATTTTTAATATGAACAGCATAGAGAAGACTGCATTGGAATGTCAAGCAAATCCCGACTGTTCTGAAATTCTAAAATAAAACTGACAGAGTGGAACCCTAATGTGAGAACTTCTCACTTTTAATTTTATTTCTAGTTAAAATATATACTAGGATGCAGATGGTGCTTAGCAGCACCCGACACCCGTTGTCCACAGACCATAGATGACTTGTTTGTTTGATTGATGTGTTGTGAAAATTGATGGTGTGATGTGGAATGGAATAAAATATTTTATAGTTAAAAATATAATTTTTAACGTGAATATGAATAAAATAAATATTTATAAACAAACCGGATGATTTGTTTATGTACACACATTAGACTGATATTTATTGGGACAATAAATTTTACACATCGCCCAACTGCACAAATTCATTATTTGTTGATTGAAACCCCACACGGGTATCAGGATGATATTGGACATACACTAATCCCAATAATTAGTTGTATGTCGATCGATTGATTGACAAGCTACTGTAAACGTTGAATATGTATATTTGATGCATATGCAGTGTAGAATGCACTTTGGATGATGGTTGACTATGTTTAATTATTGTTGTGTACATGTGGTGGATGAAATCCATATAATCAAATTATATGGTAATTGACTGTGTCTGATTCCAGTTCAGAAAGAATGAATATTTTAAAATAACGATTATTTTAAAATAACGATTATTTTAAAATAACGAGTATTTTCAAATAATATTCAGTGAAAGATCAAAATTTAATTTTGATGTCCGATTTGGGATGGACACGAATATATTTAAAAATATTAAGCCGTGTTGATTAGATTAACGCCATTTTGACGTAAACGATATTTATATCGATTTATTCATTTTTATAATGACTATCGAAAAGGAATTGATTTTAAAATCTAATGTTTTGAAAATATTATCATTTATATATCGATGATATGGAATATTCAATTTTGATTAGAAATTGAATATGAAGTTGAAATAGTTTTGAAAACGAATTTAAAACAATTTATAAAATACGTTTTAAATGGAAATCGATGAAATATATATTATATATACTATATATAATATAATGGCCTGAATAGAATGCGCCGCGCTGCGGCAGTTCGCGAATTTCGACCATTGACTTCGAATGGACATTGCCGGAGATACGACCGTCGGATTATCCTAAAACCGGAACCATTGGGTTTGTATCAAAAAGAGCTTTCTAATGAATACTAGAGATTTGAAATCTAATGGTTGGATTTGGAATTATGTCCAAATCAAATTTGAAAAAGGTCGATGTAAGTGCAGTTCGATGGCCATTTATGGAAATCGACTGTACGAGCCTTGATAAAATTATTAAAAATATCAATAATTAGTGTGAAATCATAAGAAATGATTTGGAAAGAATTGGGATGAAAAATTCCATATTTGAAAAGATAAAAATAGATTTTTATCGAAATGAACTAGTTTTGAATTAGAATAATAAATACAATATTTTTTTAAAGTAAATAAATTGGATTTGAAATGGTTTTAAAAATAACCAGGATTTCCAATATATGAATTGGAATGAATTCGAATCGAAATTATGCTTGGAATATTTCGATATTGGATTTTGTGATTATGCAGAGATTGTGGAGGAATTTGGAAGATATATATATCATTATTCCAATACGATATTTGTTGGTTTCAGAATTTAATATTGAATGTAAGCCGATATATTTTCTATTCAGAGCCTTGTATTTAATATCAAATTGGATTTTGGGTTCGTCGTGAATGGTATCTTTAATAATACCGTTCTTGAACCCAATGGAGTTAAGAAAATAAGAAACTGATAGGAGAATAGTTAAGTTGAATGGTTTCCTGGGTATTGATTTGATGTTGGTTTCAGCCTTCGGGGTTAACACTTAGGGAATTGTTCTCTTACTAATTTACGGTTAGAGACTGATGGAGTGTGAATTAGGTTTGTTGTGAACTGTGTTTTAGCAACATTCGTTCTTTAACCCGATTTACAGTGAAATGGGATTTGGAATTTATAAATCTTTTGTTAAGATTTAAAGGAGATTTTCCAAAGTAAAGTTTTCCAATTTAATATATTAAATTAGGACTTAATGGAATTCGATTTGGTAATAATCGAAGTAAGCTTCTATAGAGGTAGACGGTTAATATATATGGAATTTAAAAGGCCTTGTTGTTATTCCATTTATATTATCAGTTGGATATGGAAGTTTATATCGAGTATATATATCAATTCGTTTTTCATGAAGATTCCATTGTTAATGGAATGTGATTTTGGGTTGTCGTGAAAGGTATCTTTAATAATACTGTTCTTAGACCCAGTGGAGTTAAGGAATTCAGAAACTAACTGGATATTAGTTAAGTTGAATGATTTTCTGGGTATTGATCTGATGTTGGTTTCGGCCTTCAAGGTTAATACTTAGGGAATTGTTCACTTGCTAATTTACGGTTAAAGGCTGATGGAATGGAATGTGACTTTGGGAATTAAAACCAAGTGGAGTTTTAATGCATCTTCAATTAGCTTGAAATGATATCCAAAGGAAGATTAAAGAATAAATCTGAAGAATTTATCTTTGATAAAATTAATGGGAACCTTTCCCAAAGTATAAGAATATTTGAAGAAAGGAATATTCTGGATTGGAATGAGGCGTATGTTGTATTTTTAGAGCACTTGTTTATTATATACGCGAGTTATTCAGAAAGACCGGGTTTATCCCATTCTGAATAACTGATTCGACGATGTGTCGAGGATGAAGACGGTGGTTGAAGACCGGAGGTCTTCACATTATTTGGATGATTACTGATGTCTTGATTTGGGCTGTACACCCGAGACAAGGTAATAAGTGGTGATCGTCCAGACGTACTTGGAGATCGACGGACATGCGAGGGCCTCTCCCCTGTATTGGACATATGGGGAAGGAATAAGGTGCCTCCGGTTTCGTTCAGACCTAGAACGAACTTGTAAATGGATGTGTGTCTGACATCAGATTTCATTCTGTGTGATTGATAGACATCTGTTGCATAGCGTGGATTGCCTGTGTGGCATGCTGAGATGCAAATGATCAAGGCTTCAGTTGAAAAGTAGGGTCTTGTGGTTGATGATCAAAGCACGGTGTTTGTGGCATAGCTTTTTGTAGCATTAATTCGCGAGCCTCACACTCCGGTGTGAACCAGGAACGGGAGAAGGACTTCAGGGGAATGGGCATATGCTGGTTTCTAGCTAGGAGTGGTGTTTTGGGTTTACACGCCCGGACACTTTACTTATGTGGATGATGGATAGCGAGGCGCCTCGGTTATATCGATCGATCCAGGGCCGATGGAGTCACTTGGCTCCTTTATGCCCCATAGGGCAGACTAGCATATCGTTTACGGTATTTTAATCCACTTCGTGTGGACCGGCCCTGATGATCTAAAGGCTTGACAGAGTACTTGCCTGAGGCTCGGGCTAGAGATTCTCAAAGCGGTAAGGACAGTCCCTTGCCTTGGTTCACAGATGGAAATCCAATCTCTAATACGTGACAGTTGCGGTTTTGATTATAGAGCCTAGTATTGGTGACATGACATATGGTACCCATGCCGCCTAGGATTGATACATTTATATTTGAAGTTGTGTTATACATTATGCGCTTATAATAGTATCAAATGATTTGTTTTAAATGTACCAAGCATGTTTGGCTATTATAAGGGAAAACCCTATCCTCCGGCTTGCGTTGCATTGTGTGATGGGACCTGGGTCTTATAATAGCTTCATTTTTTCAAAAAGCATTCCGTTGTTTTGTTATATGCACTAGTATTCTTGGGAGGAAACCCGTTCCGTGTTATACGGCGTGGTCCCTTGATATATCTGATTTAAAGTAAAATTTTAAATAACTGTTTTAGTTCTCACACCAGTCACATGACTGACCTGGAGTTTATTGCTTTAACCTAAACTCTGGGTGCCCCTATTTTCCACACGGGCAGCTAGTAGTTTTGGTTTTGCAGATTTATATTCACAGAATCCTGGTTTACAGCTGGAATGATATTCGGAAAGCTCTGTATCCGTATATTCCTTTCAGTTGTGTTTGTATTATTTTCCGCTGCATTGTAATGTATTTAAATCTATGATGTTTAGTAAATGTGTAGTATTTATTTATACTCTGTATATTCTTGTATTCTGATGAAATTGTTGTAATAAGCAATGAAATGTTCATCTGTTTGTGTTCTGATTCGTCTTGTCCTCAATTAAATCTGGGCTTTCCTTCACGGGAAAGTTCGAGTCGTCTCACTATAATTCTTGTACAGTTATTTATTTTGTAACTGCGTATATGAACTGTAAGTATTGATTTTTATCAGTTTTAGTTATCACAAATGTTGTACGGTGCCTGCTAGCTCACATTCGCTGCTGTTTGAAAACCATGGATGATTAAATAGAATTTATTGTATTGTGATTGTGATGTGAAATGGAGTAAATAAAAAATATATGCGTTGTATAATATATATATATATATATGTATGTATGTATATATATATGTGTGTGTGTGTGTGTGTGTGATGGGAAAAATATATGCACTGGATAAAATGGCCATGTAATGAAATAAATATTTGTTCGCGACAAATATTATTTTTAGCTTATATATGCGATATATAAAATGGTCATGTAATGCAATAAATATTTGTTTGCTAAAAATATTATTTTTAGCTTATATATGCGATATATATAATGGTCATGTAATGAAATAAATATTTGTTCATTAAAAATATTATTTTTAGCTTATATATGCAATATATAAAATTGTCATGAAATGAAATAATTATTGGATTGTTAACATATATATGCACTGTATAGAATTGTCATGTAATGGAATATTCAATTTTGATTTAAAATTGAAAATGAAGTTGAAATTGTTTTAAAATGGATTTATAAACATTATATAAAATATGTTTTAAATGGAAATCAACGGAATATATATTATATATATATTTATATGGCTTGAATAGAACGCGCCGCATAGTGACCGTTCGCGAATTTCAACCATTAACTTCAAATTGATGTAATGGGAGATCCGACCAACGGATTCTCCTAAAACCAGAACCGTTGGGTTTATATCGAAAAGATCTTTCCAATGATCATAAGAGATTTGAAATCTAACTGTTAGATTTTAAAATATGTCCAAATCAAATTCAGAAAAGGTCACTATAAACGCAGTTTTGTGGCCGTTATTGGAAACCGACTGTAAGGGCCTTAATAAAATTACAAGAAAATATGGAAAATTGTGTAAAATCACAATAAGTGATTTGGAAAGATTTAGGATGAAAAATTCCATATTTGAAAAGATAAAAGTTATTTTTATCTAAATGAGCTAGTTATTTTCTAGAATAATAATCGAATGATTTTAAATAAATAAATTGGATTTGAAAATGGTTTTTAAAATAACTAGAATTTTCCAATGAATAAAGTGGAATGGATTTGAATGGAAATAATCTTCAGAATATTTCGATATTGGATTCCGTGATTATACGGATATTGTTGAGGAATTTGAAAGATACAGATGTCGTTATTCCCAATACGATACCTGTTGGTTTCAGAATTTGATATTGAATATAAGCCAATATTATTTCTATTCAGAGCCTTATATTTTATATCAAATTGGATTTTTGGTTTATAGTGAACTATGTTTTAAATAACAGTCGTTCTTTAACCCAATTGTTAGTGAAGATATGATTTGGAATTTATAATCATTTAAAGAAGATTAATGGATTTTTTCAAAGTAAAGTTTTCCAATCTAGAATATTAAATTGGAATTGAATGGAATTCGTTTTAGTGATAATCAAGATGAACTTCTGTAAAGGAAGACCATTACAATTTATGGAATTTAAAAGGCCTTACCGCTATTCCACTTATAGTATTAGTTTGATATAGAAATTTATATCGATTATATACTGTTATGATTTCCGTGAAGATTCCATTTTGATGGATGATGATTTTGGGTTTATCGTGAACTTTATTTTAAATAACATTGATTTTTAACCTAGTTAAAGGTAGGATTAATTTCCTAAAGTTGAATAAACATTAAGTAATGATTTTTGAAGATTGAAACTAAGAAAAGTTTTAATAAATCTTTAATTAGATTTGAATGAATGAATGGTAATTAAATTTTCCAAAACATGAGATGTGGTATAAACCAAATATGCTTGGTTGTTGATATTGATTGTGATTGGTTGATTGTTTGGATTGTGCTCGACTAGTTTATGAGCAAATATGCTTTTACATTAGCATTGGGTTGGGTAGAAATATTTGTATGCTAACATCTTGTGAAACACTTCACGATTTGACTATGAGATATTTAGAGATGTTGTTGAGTTCATTTCAAAATTAATGAATGATTTTGAAATGATATTTTTCTTAAGTGAAAAGAAATGTATTCCCGATTTTGGATAGGAAATGTTTTATAAAAATGTTTCATAAAACAGAAAGGATTTCAAGGGCTAAACCCAATGTTGTCAAAATGATTTTGAAATGTATTATGTGTTTGACATTGTAGTTCATCACATAGCCAATTTGTTTCTATTGATGACACGTCTGTTTGATGGTGGAGAATTTATTCTCTTGCTTAACACCATTCTTTGAGACGTACGAGCTCAAAGGTTATATGATTAATAGTGACTGATCATATGTGTGAATTGCTAATGTGAAGTACTACAATTTGAAAGTAATTGTGATTGTTATGTTGTGAAATGATTTTTTCTACTTCGGGATATGAAATGATTTAGATGTGGCTAAAGGTTCGGGTAACCCTGGATGACTAAAAGTGTGAGGGCATTGTATTTTCCCTGAGGGCGTGGGATGTTTCACAGTCAATGTAGCCTGCTCCATTGTGGGAGGTGCGCGCACACACACACACACGTATATATATCGAGTTGGTGAGGCGCGTACAACCTTGTCTAAGGGCTGAATACCTCCTGATATTTGGTTGCATACTTATTTGTATGCATTGTGATATTTTGGAATTCATATTTTCAAATGTTTTGGTTTGAGATCCCGAAGTGAAATCTATTTTGATATGAAAGCTAGATAGGTATTTCAAATGATTTGAAATAAGAATCGGGAAATAAAGTCCAAAGAAATAATTTATGTAAAGTGAATTGGATTTAAAAAAATATCTATATTTTGGATTAAGCCTGAATGGGTAGATTGGAAAATTTCATGTTGTATAATGCATTGTAGATCCATATGTCTAATATTGGTTATTGTTTATGCACTAGTATTCATGGGGGTAAACCTGTTCCGCAACATGCGGCGTGGTCCCGTGATTTACCATATTTTAAAATAAAGTAAATAACTATTCTGAGTTCTCACACCAGCCCCATGACTGA
Source organism: Allium sativum (assembly GCA_030737875.1). Classification (NCBI taxonomy): domain Eukaryota; kingdom Viridiplantae; phylum Streptophyta; class Magnoliopsida; order Asparagales; family Amaryllidaceae; genus Allium; species Allium sativum. The sequence goes on from CM060910.1 coordinate 624,300,654, forward strand.
AACGGAGTTTATTGTTTCTACCTAAACTCTGGGTGCCCATATTTTCCATACGAGCAGCTTGTAGTTTTGGTTTTGCAGATTATTTCATTTAGCAAGATTCTGGATCGAAACTTAAAGCTGTGTCCAGAGCATTGATAGTCTTCCGCTGTGTTAGTTTTTTTGTTTCCACTGCATCGTATTACATTTATTGTAAATTTATTTTACGATGGATATTATTTTTGATACTCTGATATTATGTACTCTAATGTAACCTTATTTTAATGTTTATAAAAGTCTTATGTTGTTTGTTCTGATGTGTTATGCGCCAAAAGTTAGTATATCCGCCTTTTTGGTTCGTTTAAGTAAGTGTTACGATCAATTTGGATTGACCCAGAAGGAGTGTCACTACATATGGTATTAGAGCTTTGTTTAACTCAAATCTTTGGTGTGCAACTCATTAGAATAGAATAAAAGACTCATCAGAGATTGGATTAGCAATATCCTATGAAAGAAAACTCATTAGAGATTGGATCAATAGTATCCTAGGATGAGAAACTCATTAGAGATGGGGTTAGAAATGCCCTAGAATGAGTTGAGAGTGACAAGTTTATAATTAACGTATTTGTGATTATATATATAATTTGATCTTAGAAAATAGGATTTTTGAATTTATAAAATTATATGTATTTGAAAAGTTAACGAACTACTTGATTGCTGGTTGTGTTGTGTGATTATTAATCCAACTAATTAAAATATTGGAATGATAAAACCAATAAGCGAATGAGAGGTGAAATAAGCCAAATCGATTAAAATATTGAACTAGATTGAAAATTGATTGGAATTTCATATATCTACATGTATATAAAATGAACAGGTCATAGCTGTGACGATCCCAAACCCCGTTCCACGGTGGCAAGGGTAATCTTTGGAATATAACACATAAACAAATAACAGCAGAACAGAAATAAATAAATACACCAAATAATGTACAATAGAATACACTGGATAAATATAAACATCAGAGTAACACAGTATACAGGATCATACTTAGTACAAAATACAGTTCAGTTTTACATAAATGTCTATAGCGGAAAACAAAACATAATATGCACAATAGGAGCTGAACAACATAAAAAGAGATAAATGATAAAATCCATCTTCAGCTCCATAGCTATCCAGAAAGAGCCTGCTAAAACCTGAATACAAGGCTGCCCGTGTAGAAAAAGGGGCACCTGAGTTTGCAAGTGAAACAAACTACGAGTCAGTCATAGGACTGGTATGAGAAATCTACTTAACTTACTTTATAATATGGCCAATCATAGGACCATGCCGCTAACGCGGAACGAGTTAACTCAATCTGATTGCCAGTGCTTTAAACAAGTAAATCTTTTAAACATCGCAATGCTTTTTATAAAAATGAAGCCATTATAAGACTCAGTTCCCATCACACAATGCAACGCAAACCGGAGGATAGAGTTTTACCCTATAATGGCCGAAATATGCTTGATACGAATAAGACAAAAGCATTTGATATTATTACTAGTGTTTATATGTTTAAAAAATAATTTCAATCATAAGTACCAATCATAGACCGCATTAATGCCCCATACCACTATGTCGCCATATATAGGTATACAATCAAAACCGCACGGTATCGTATTTGGAAATTGGATTTCCGTCATGAACCAAGGCAAGGGATCGTCCTTACTGCTAAAAGACAATCTAGCCCATGTATCAGGAACAACCGCAACTGCCCCCTGGATCTTCAGGGCCGGTCCACACTGGGTGGATTATAATGCATGAACAATACGTTTCCCCGCCCTGTGGGGTGTAAATGAGCCAAATGACTTCATCGGTCCCGGATCGACCGATATAACTGAGGCTCCTCGCTATCCATCATCCACATAAGTAAAATGTCAGGCCGTGTAAAAACACCGACACCACTCCTAGCTAGAAGGAAACGCATGTCCTCCCTGCTGTCCTTTCCTGTTTCTGGTCCATACCGGCGTGTGAGGCTCGCGAATTAACGTTATAACAAAGCTATGCCACACAGGCTGTGCTTTGATCATCAACCACAAGACTTTGCTTTTCAACAGAAGCCTTGATCATCTGCCACTTAGGCATGCCACATAGGCTGTAACGACCCGGGAAAAAGGCGACCTTGGTTATCCGATATATAACACCTATCGAACAATCAAAAGTCGAAATTACCGGATAGTCCAAGAAAGAAATTAGAGGGTGAGGATAGATAAGATAGAAAATTAGAACAGAAGAAGAAGAAGAACACAACAACATCAGAGTAACACGAATCTCACAGCGGAACGAATAAAATATAATAGACAACATATCTTGAAATCAAAGTAGTATATGTATATCATACCATTATCAGAGTACAACACTTTCATCACAGCGGAATAATCAATAGCTAGAAAAATCTTGAAGCCTCCTGCTCCAAGCTCTTCAAGCATACCTATAAATCCTGACTACTTGACTGCCCGTACAAATTTGGGCGCCCAAGAGTTTAGGGAAAACAAAACAAAATAAAACTCTGGGTCAGTCATGGGACTGGTGTGAGTAAACTCCAATCATTTGGTTTAACTTTTAAAAATCCTTTTCAGAATAAAAGATAATCGTAAGACCTATCCACTCATAAATACGGATGGCTTTTACCTTACGATAACCCAAAACACTTTGGAAATCATATATTATCTGATATTATAATAATGTCTAATCACAAGTAATTAAAATCTAGTAAAACGCTTGCATCTCACGCTCTACATATATAGTATACAAATCAAACTCGCGGGCACTTATTGGAAATTGGATTCCGACTTTGACAAGGTATGGGACCACCTACCGAACGTGTATCTCTAGAGGCAAATACACTGGGTTCAACAAGAACATCTTGCAACCCGGCCCACACATGACCGACCACTCATTTCGCTTGAGTGTATCGAATGTATATCACCAACGGTTGGGATCAGCAACCGTCTCCTGATAAGGGACAGCATCGATAGATTTAAGAACAAATGGAATTTCTCTAGATAGGTGATCATACATCCTAATGGGTGCGACCCACATAGCCATGCTGCCTGCCCGATTTTTGTCATTTCCCGGTGGATGAGGCTTGAGGTCATAACGTATCTTTTGACAGATCCCACCTCCATTACTTTGAATGCCACATCGTCATACCCGCCAAATCACAAATTGATTTCACCAAAAATACCACGGGTATACAGCTAAGAGAAACGAATTCCTCCGCCACCAAACGTAAGTACGTTTGAAGAGATCAACTTACGCGATCCTTTGAATATACTCTGTCGGACATTCGTCCATTCACGTTTGTCCTGGGACTGGACAAACCGAAGGCACTATTCTGTAAATAGGATAGCCCTTGCATAACTCCGTCTTCAATATATTCAGCATACTTGATTCGCAACGCTTATGCCAATACGGAGTGGTTCTCTGGATAATAATCTGACCGGTCTCTCCATATTAACAACGTAAAATGGTCAAAAACTTTGATAGTCGGTGATTTAACTATCAAATGAAAACATGTATGTGTGCAAACAACGATATTATTTCCAGATGGAAATTCTATCGATCAATCAACATTCATCATCAAATTATCATAAATTTACCCTTTTCCTTATTCTTGTTTTCCTATATTTCTTATTTACTATATTTAGAAAATATACGTTATTAACAATGGAAAACAATTCCATTTCTCATTTTCTATATTCAGAAAACATTTCTGATTTTTCATTTGGAAGACATTTCCAAATCTCTTTCATTGGGTTTAAACTGATGTTTGAATAAACATCGCTATGCCAACACCAACCATTTCACTCATTAACTAAATTCACTCAACCCCTTTCACTCTCGAACCTTATCCACTTCTTAGTTAAAAACGAAGTCAATCAAGTTGGGGTATAATTACCTCTCAGACCTTAACTGAACAACATTTCTAACTTCGAAATAGACAAAGTTAAAACATTACTCTTTAAGAAACTTCCTTGCGAACTCTCGGATTCTATTTATGAATCCACTTCCTTTACTGAATCATTTGATTATAACTGTAGATGTTATAATACCATGTTTTCAAAATATGTTAACTTAAATATATTTCCATATCTTAATTTGGATAAATAAACAACCAACTACTTTATTAACAGATAATTAAAACTTGATTTGAAATGGAAAGTAAACATTACTTCCCTTGATTCGATATAATCGAATTTCCATGTATGATTCACTCTCGAATAATCACTATCCGATAATTCTCTTTCAAATAAACTATATTCGATTCCCCTGTTCGAATAACTAATATTCGATAATCCTTTTCTTCGAATAACTAATATTCGAAAAATCTCACTTCGAATAAACCATATTCGATAATTCTCTCCTTCGAATAACTATATTCGATTTAACACACTTCGAACGAACTATATTAGATTACTCTTCTCGAATAAACTATATTCGATAACTCTACTTCGATTAAGTGATATTCGATTTATTCCTTTTGACTAACTCTACTTAATTTACTAATACTCGACTAACTCGACTTAATTAACTTCTATTGATTAATTAATATTTGATTTAACACCATTTGCTTGACTCTAGATCGCAGCGATCACAATGGTTACGCCTGATTCCCTCAGGAAACATCCGACCGCCGTAGGCTATCTACAGCCCTGCGAATTACGCTAGCAGTCGTGCTAAATGGAAATTCATCCTTAAATAACTTTGTCTATTTTTAACTCTATCTCGAATAATTAGATTTGATCAATTCTAATTGAATAACTAATATTCAATTAACCCTTATTCGATTACTATATTTGAATAACTCTAGTTCGATTTGACTCAAAACGATTAACTCTAACTGATTAACTCTAAACTGGTTAATTCTAACTGAATAACTCTAACTGGATAACTCTAACTGAATAACTCTAACTGGTTAACTCTAACTAACTAACTCTAACTGTTTAACTTTACGGTTTAACTCTGACAGTTTAACTTCAACGGTTTAACTTTAACAGTTTAACTCCAACTGTTTAACTCTAACAGTTTAACTCCAACTGTTTAACTCTAACAGTTTAACTCCAACGGTATAACTCTAGTTGCTTAACTCTTTTAAATTAATCCCTTTAACTTTTCTCTTTTGAATAATTCCTCTGGGATAATTCCATTGAATTACCTCCCTTGAATAGATTCTTTTTCTATTCGTTTACTCAACAAATAACTATTCTCTTTTCGCTTCTATTTATTTAACAAATAAATATTCCCTTTAACTTTTCTATTTATTCAACAAATAAATATTTCTTTTAACTTTTCTATTTATTTAACAAATAAGTACTTCTTTCAACTTTTCTTTATTCCCTACATGAATATTCCCTTTTCAATTCCATTTGTAAATACTTTTACTAATGTTTCCCTTTTTATTTCTATTTGTAATCGTTTCACAAATATTTTCCTTCTATTTGATTTCACCAATATTTTCCCTTCTATTTGATTTCACCAATATTTTCCCTTCTATTTGATTTCACCAATATTTGTTTTTTTAACAAATGCTTTGATTCTATAATCATTTTCTCTCATGAAATTCTCTTCCTTTTATATATAAAATCTATTGATTTTATATAAATAATTTATTTTCAAAATAAACTTTGAAAATCCCTTTTCACTTTCTAGTATCACTTATGGTATAAAAATACCAAATCAAAAGGTTTAATCATCATCCAAACACACAGGTTCAACAACAGATGATATAACACATCATATATCAGAATATATGAAAAACGGTAAATAAACGTTGAGGAATCCAGTTGGATTCCTCCGACCTGTTTCCCTGCATCCACAGATGTTACACAATATAATTCACATCAATTTCATTTCAATATGAGGTATTCTGATAAACAAAATCAACATCGGTTAACGATATATATAACTATATCGGTATTTTCAATCAATTGACTAGCAGTTCAACCAAACAATCAACACTCAGCAATTCAACCAATAATTATCAGTTCTAAAAATACTTTATAAAAATATAAAGTGCTCAGAGTTAGTGAGATTTACTCACCTTGGACGGTTTATCGTTGAATAACGATAATCGGTCATTGATTTGGTTCAGACGTTAAATTTCACCATAAATCCAAACGAGCTCCAATCCACTTGCGGTCAGTTCCCTTGCGTATTGCTCGTCCATACGATCCCAACGGATCCTGTTTCGTTAAATTTCGTTAATATATGCAAAAGTTATGCTATTTACAATATTTACCTAATTTAAATGAATATATATTTAATTAAATTAATTAAATTATTTTTATCTTAATTAATTTCTAATTGCGTTATTAGCCAAATTACCTTCCCTGCCCTTCTAAAAAATCATACTTTCCCATCTCTAGCCATATCCAATTTTTTTTTAAAATTGAAAAACCATTTTAATATTAATTAAATTTAATTTTCAAATAAAATATTTAAAAATATTCATTTAATTATAACTTAAATTTTTTTAACCCGGATCAAAAATCTGCTTCCACTCATTTTAAAGTATTTTCTGATAAGAATCCAACGGTCCTTGTTTCGTGGAAATCCGACTTGTTTTGAAAAAGTTATAAGCTTTTAAAGTTTATAGTTAAAAATTACGAAAATGCCCCTGGTTTGTTTTAAATTCAAATTAAATTTAAAATTTAAAATTTAAATTAATCATCCCATCCGTCGGATCAGTTAGGGATAGCCAGGGAGAGCAGGAAACTATATTTTCCAAACTCAAGTCTTAGACACTATCCTCTCTGTCACTCTTAGAATGTTCTGATATTTATTTTTTCAAATTCTATTTTAATTATAATATATATATATATATATATATATATATTACACAAATAAATAAATAAATATTATTTAAAAACTTACCCCGCGAAGCCCAAGCCTCTGCCTAAGAGTCCCTAGCTCCCCGTCTTGCCCTCCTTTCTCCCTTCCTTCCCTTTTCCCTATTTCCTAATATTTTATTATTATTTCTGCCATTGCCAAAGCTTGAAAGAGGAGGAGGAGGAGTGAGTTTAAAATGAAGGGGGGGGGCTATTTATAGCCGAAGGAGTCACATGGATTGCTGAGGTGGCGCGAATCCAACGGTCGAAAATGGATGGCTAGGATTAATCCTTAAATTAATTAAATTATAAATAAATTTAATAATTTATGTATAGTAAAGTGTGTTTTCTCAACCCTATTCGGACGTTAATTTGACTTACTTATTGATACCTTATCCAAAATCTTTTTCAACCATGTTGTTCAATTTTTCTTTCTCTTCAATAATATATAAAAATATTTAAATTTTCAATTCGTTTGAACTTTCAAATAATTTAAATTCAAATTCAAAATAGTGTTTTGTGTTAGTTTCAACACCTTCCGGTCTCATGTTGGAGTATCAAACGATAACGGTTTTCAGAAATTCTTCCACCATCTGGTCCGGTTTTTAACGTACTTCAATCCTATGTATTCAAATCAAAAATCGGAGTTCGTTTAGATTTTCAAATAATTTATTTAAATTTTGTTTCCTTAATAACTTTCTATATCCGTTATAGGATTTTCCCAGATTTCATATATAGCTAATATCCTATGTTTAGAATTTTCCTGGATAGGTCTCAGGTTCCAGTTTTGCCGTTAGCATTAGCAAATTCCAATTACCGTCAAAATTTAGTTCAAATTTTGGCCTTTTATTTTTTTCTTTTCCACATACGGATGCCATTTTTGACGTAACTTGGTTGGTTACCTAATTTCATCATTTCGGATTTAATGAAACTGATTTCATCGAAATCCGAGTTCGTTAGCTACTACATCCTTTGTAAACGTACTATTTTAAATTAAAAATTTATCCTTTTATACTGCCAGTTCACATTATATTGCAGATCCACTAAATTTCTACCATTTCGGAATAAAATAAAATATTCAAAATTATTGAAATTAAACCATTTAAAATTCCAAAACAATAAAAACATTTTTAAATAATAACTAAATGGTCAAAAAAATCTGGGCCGTTACATTCTTTCCCCCTTAAAATAATTTCGTCCTCGAAATTGCTAAGGTAGAAAAATGAACTTTATAACTAGGTTAAAATTATTTGGTTACTCTGATTTCACTAAACCAATCTATTCTAATTAATTTATTTCTATAAACGAAAATTTTCAAAAATTCTGAAAATTTTATAACACTCGAGATTTCTGAAAAATTTCGCCAGCACCTCCTTTGTACTGGTCAATAGCTCAAACTCCAACTCGCCTCCCTAGGCCTTCTTCAACCCAAAAGAAAATCAAACAGCCAAGTGGCTTGCCAAACAGGCTCATAAATCTCATCCAACTCATATGAATATGTACGTGTACCATTTTGTCGGCATTCAATTCTGCTATCAATTTAGCATATACCACTATCATCCCAATCAAACTCGCAAGCACTTTTATCTTCAGCACGACCATCCGCTTATAACCAAGCCAAATTTCAATCAAACTGCAATTCCAATCTCAATTCAAATTTCTTGCTCGACCATCCATTTCTATCCTAGATTATCTCTAATCTAGTCCAATTCTACTTGATACCATTCTATTTCAATTCAACTCAGTTTCCACTGAACTGCCTTCAATTCAATTTCAAATTTGCTTTCACAAATTTCTATTTAATTTGTGTTTATTTCAATAATCTGTACCTGGGAGTTTCAAATAGCTTTGCCTTTTCCAAAAATCAAATATCCCTTTGGAATATCAAAACAACTCGGTTTCTCAAAATAATTCAAAAACAAAATCTTTGGTAGTAATCCGTCACTTACAAACTCAAAAATGAGCACCGATGATGTCCGGATCAACATCGGAATTTATTTTCCAGCTATCGAAGTGAGTTCAAATACTATAGCACTTTCAAAACCCATTTTTAAACATTTTCATTTTGAAATTCATTTCAAAATATCCCTTTTCAATGCTTGTAACAAATTTAAAATCTCCTAGGATATTAAAATTCACATATATTCAATTTAATTCCATTTACAACGCTTATTCAAATTTTACAATTTTAATTCCAATTCTGAACTTAAATTCAGATTTAATTCATCTGATTTCATATATTTCACTTATATGAATTTTGATTTGTTATTTACATAACCATTTCACATTTTATAATCTTATTCGATTATAATCACAACCAACACATTCAATATACTATAATAATTTCAAATATCTATACTTTGCTTATATCAAAATATAATTTGGGTAAAATTATTTCATTCACCCTTTTTCAAAACATACTGTGTCGGTTCATCGTATTCAAGCGTTTAGAAACCCCTATCGATACAGTGGATCAAACTGATCGACCAGAATTCATAAACAACTCAACCAATAAATCTCCACAGTATAAAATCATTTTATATCAAATAACAAATACGTTCACTCGTATATATACACTCAAACTCAGTCTAGGGTATTACTAACCCCATCTCTACTGAATCACGCCACAGAGCCAAGGTAATACTTAACCTTCAGCTCTGATACCAACTGTAACGACCCGGGAAAAAGGCGACCTTGGTTATCCGATATATAACACCTATCGAACAATCAAAAGTCGAAATTACCGGATAGTCCAAGAAAGAAATTAGAGGGTGAGGATAGATAAGATAGAAAATTAGAACAGAAGAAGAAGAAGAACACAACAACATCAGAGTAACACGAATCTCACAACGGAACGAATAAAATATAATAGACAACATATCTTGAAATCAAAGTAGTATATGTATATCATACCATTATCAGAGTACAACACTTTCATCACAGCGGAATAATCAATAGCTAGAAAAAACTTGAAGCCTCCTGCTCCAAGCTCTTCAAGCATACCTGTAAATCCTGACTACTTGACTGCCCGTACAAATTTGGGCACCCAAGAGTTTAGGGAAAACAAAACAAAATAAAACTCTGGGTCAGTCATGGGACTGGTGTGAGTAAACTCCAATCATTTGGTTTAACTTTTAAAAATCCTTTTCAAAAGAAAAGATAATCGTAAGACCTATCCACTCATAAATACGGATGGCTTTTACCTTACGATAACCCAAAACACTTTGGAAATCATATATTATCTGATATTATAATAATGTCTAATCACAAGTAATTAAAATCTAGTAAAACGCTTGCATCTCACGCTCTACATATATAGTATACAAATCAAACTCGCGGGCACTTATTGGAAATTGGATTCCGACTTTGACAAGGTATGGGACCACCTACCGAACGTGTATCTCTAGAGGCAAATACACTGGGTTCAACAAGAACATCTTGCAACCCGGCCCACACATGACCGACCACTCATTTCGCTTGAGTGTATCGAATGTATATCACCAACGGTTGGGATCAGCAACCGTCTCCTGATAAGGGACAGCATCGATAGATTTAAGAACAAATGGAATTTCTCTAGATAGGTGATCATACATCCTAATGGGTGCGACCCACATAGCCATGCTGCCTGCCCGATTTTTGTCATTTCCCGGTGGATGAGGCTTGAGGTCATAACGTATCTTTTGACAGATCCCACCTCCATTACTTTGAATGCCACATCGTCATACCCGCCAAATCACAAATTGATTTCACCAAAAATACCACGGGTATACAGCTAAGAGAAACGAATTCCTCCGCCACCAAACGTAAGTACGTTTGAAGAGATCAACTTACGCGATCCTTTGAATATACTCTGTCGGACATTCGTCCATTCACGTTTGTCCTGGGACTGGACAAACCGAAGGCACTATTCTGTAAATAGGATAGCCCTTGCATAACTCCGTCTTCAATATATTCAGCATACTTGATTCGCAACGCTTATGCCAATACGGAGTGGTTCTCTGGATAATAATCTGACCGGTCTCTCCATATTAACAACGTAAAATGGTCAAAAACTTTGATAGTCGGTGATTTAACTATCAAATGAAAACATGTCTGTGTGCAAACAACGATATTATTTCCAGATGGAAATTCTATCGATCAATCATCATTCATCATCAAATTATCATAAATTTACCCTTTTCCTTATTCTTGTTTTCCTATATTTCTTATTTACTATATTTAGAAAATATACGTTATTAACAATGGAAAACAATTCCATTTCTCATTTTCTATATTCAGAAAACATTTCTGATTTTTCATTTGGAAGACATTTCCAAATCTCTTTCATTGGGTTTAAACTGATGTTTGAATAAACATCGCTATGCCAACACCAACCATTTCACTCATTAACTAAATTCACTCAACCCCTTTCACTCTCGAACCTAATCCACTTCTTAGTTAAAAACGAAGTCAATCAAGTTGGGGTATAATTACCTCTCAGACCTTAACTGAACAACATTTCTAACTTCGAAATAGACAAAGTTAAAACATTACTCTTTAAGAAACTTCCTTGCGAACTCTCGGATTCTATTTATGAATCCACTTCCTTTACTGAATCATTTGATTATAACTGTAGATGTTATAATACCATGCTTTCAAAATATGTTAACTTAAATATATTTCCATATCTTAATTTGGATAAATAAACAACCAACTACTTTATTAACAGATAATTAAAACTTGATTTGAAATGGAAAGTAAACATTACTTCCCTTGATTCGATATAATCGAATTTCCATGTATGATTCACTCTCGAATAATCACTATCCGATAATTCTCTTTCAAATAAACTATATTCGATTCCCCTGTTCGAATAACTAATATTCGATAATCCTTTTCTTCGAATAACTAATATTCGAAAAATCTCACTTCGAATAAACCATATTCGATAATTCTCTCCTTCGAATAACTATATTCGATTTAACACACTTCGAACGAACTATATTCGATTACTCTTCTCGAATAAACTATATTCGATAACTCTACTTCGATTAAGTGATATTCGATTTATTCCTTTTGACTAACTCTACTTAATTTACTAATACTCGACTAACTCGACTTAATTAACTTCTATTGATTAATTAATATTTGATTTAACACCATTTGCTTGACTCTAGATCGCAGCGATCACAATGGTTACGCCTGATTCCCTCAGGAAACATCCGACCGCCGTAGGCTATCTACAGCCCTGCGAATTACGCTAGCAGTCGTGCTAAATGGAAATTCATCCTTAAATAACTTTGTCTATTTTTAACTCTATCTCGAATTATTAGATTTGATCAATTCTAATTGAATAACTAATATTCAATTAACCCTTATTCGATTACTATATTTGAATAACTCTAGTTCGATTTGACTTAAAACGATTAACTCTAACTGATTAACTCTAACTGGTTAATTCTAACTGAATAACTCTAACTGGATAACTCTAACTGAATAACTCTAACTGGTTAACTCTAACTAACTAACTCTAACTGTTTAACTTTACGGTTTAACTCTGACAGTTTAACTTCAACGGTTTAACTTTAACAGTTTAACTCCAACTGTTTAACTCTAACAGTTTAACTCCAACTGTTTAACTCTAACAGTTTAACTCCAACGGTTTAACTCTAGTTGCTTAACTCTTTTAAATTAATCCCTTTAACTTTTCTCTTTTGAATAATTCCTTTGGAATAATTCCTTTGAATTACCTCCCTTGAATAGATTCTTTTTCTATTCGTTTACTCAACAAATAACTATTCTCTTTTCGCTTCTATTTATTTAACAAATAAATATTCCCTTTAACTTTTCTATTTATTCAACAAATAAATATTTCTTTTAACTTTTCTATTTATTTAACAAATAAGTACTTCTTTCAACTTTTCTTTATTCCCTACATGAATATTCCCTTTTCAATTCCATTTGTAAATACTTTTACGAATGTTTCCCTTTTTATTTCTATTTGTAATCGTTTCACAAATATTTTCCTTCTATTTGATTTCACCAATATTTTCCCTTCTATTTGATTTCACCAATATTTTCCCTTCTATTTGATTTCACCAATATTTGTTTTTTAACAAATGCTTTGATTCTATAATCATTTTCTCTCATGAAATTCTCTTCCTTTTATATATAAAATCTATTGATTTTATATAAATAATTTATTTTCAAAATAAACTTTGAAAATCCCTTTTCACTTTCTAGTATCACTTATGGTATAAAAATACCAAATCAAAAGGTTCAATCATCATCCAAACACACAGGTTCAACAACAGATGATATAACACATCATATATCAGAATATATGAAAAACGGTAAATAAATGTTGAGGAATCCAGTTGGATTCCTCCGACCTGTTTCCCTGCATCCACAGATGTTACACAATATAATTCACATCAATTTCATTTCAATATGAGGTATTCTGATAAACAAAATCAACATCGGTTAACGATATATATAACTATATCGGTATTTTCAATCAATTGACTAGCAGTTCAACCAAACAATCAACACTCAGCAATTCAACCAATAATTATCAGTTCTAAAAATACTTTATAAAAATATAAAGTGCTCAGAGTTAGTGAGATTTACTCACCTTGGACGGTTTATCGTTGAATAACGATAATCGGTCATTGATTTGGTTCAGACGTTAAATTTCACCATAAATCCAAACGAGCTCCAATCCACTTGCGGTCAGTTCCCTTGCGTATTGCTCGTCCATACGATCCCAACGGATCCTGTTTCGTTAAATTTCGTTAATGTATGCAAAAGTTATGCTATTTACAATATTTACCTAATTTAAATGAATATATATTTAATTAAATTAATTAAATTATTTTTATCTTAATTAATTTCTAATTGCGTTATTAGCCAAATTACCTTCCCTGCCCTTCTAAAAAATCATACTTTCCCATCTCTAGCCATATCCAATTTTTTTTAAAATTGAAAAACCATTTTAATATTAATTAAATTTAATTTTCAAATAAAATATTTAAAAATATTCATTTAATTATAACTTAAAATTTTTAACCCGGATCAAAAATCTGCTTCCACTCATTTTAAAGTATTTTCTGATAAGAATCCAACGGTCCTTGTTTCGTGGAAATCCGACTTGTTTTGAAAAAGTTATAAGCTTTTAAAGTTTATAGTTAAAAATTACGAAAATGCCCCTGGTTTGTTTTAAATTCAAATTAAATTTAAAATTTAAAATTTAAATTAATCATCCCATCCGTCGGATCAGTTAGGGATAGCCAGGGAGAGCAGGAAACTATATTTTCCAAACTCAAGCCTTAGACACTATCCTCTCTGTCACTCTTAGAATGTTCTGATATTTATTTTTACAAATTCTATTTTAATTATAATATATATATATATATATATATATTACACAAATAAATAAATAAATATTATTTAAAAACTTACCCCGCGAAGCCCAAGCCTCTGCCTAAGAGTCCCTAGCTCCCCGTCTTGCCCTCCTTTCTCCCTTCCTTCCCTTTTCACTATCTCCTATTATTTTATTATTATTTCTGCCATTGCCAAAGCTTGAAAGAGGAGGAGGAGGAGTGAGTTTAAAATGAAGGGGGGGGGGCTATTTATAGCCGAAGGAGTCACATGGATTGCTGAGGTGGCGCGAATCCAACGGTCGAAAATGGATGGCTAGGATTAATCCTTAAATTAATTAAATTATAAATAAATTTAATAATTTATGAATAGTAAAGTGTGTTTTCTCAACCCTATTCGGACGTTAATTTGACTTACTTATTGATACCTTATCCAAAATCTTTTTCAACCATGTTGTTCAATTTTTCTTGCTCTTCAATAATATATAAAAATATTTAAATTTTGAATTCGTTTGAACTTTCAAATAATTTAAATTCAAATTCAAAATAGTGTTTTGTGTTAGTTTCAACACCTTCCGGTCTCATGTTGGAGTATCAAACGATAACGGTTTTCAGAAATTCTTCCACCATCTGGTCCGGTTTTTAACGTACTTCAATCCTATGTATTCAAATCAAAAATCGGAGTTCGTTTAGATTTTCAAATAATTTATTTAAATTTTGTTTCCTTAATAACTTTCTATATCCGTTATAGGATTTTCCCAGATTTCATATATAGCTAATATCCTATGTTTAGAATTTTCCTGGATAGGTCTCAGGTTCCAGTTTTGCCGTTAGCATTAGCAAATTCCAATTACCGTCAAAATTTAGTTCAAATTTTGGCCTTTTATTTTTTTCTTTTCCACATACGGATGCCATTTTTGACGTAACTTGGTTGGTTACCTAATTTCATCATTTCGGATTTAATGAAACTGATTTCATCGAAATCCGAGTTCGTTAGCTACTACATCCTTTGTAAACGTACTATTTTAAATTAAAAATTTATCCTTTTATACTGCCAGTTCACATTATATTGCAGATCCACTAAATTTCTACCATTTCGGAATAAAATAAAATATTCAAAATTTTTGAAATTAAACCATTTAAAATTCCAAAACAATAAAAACATTTTTAAATAATAACTAAATGGTCAAAAAAATCTGGGCCGTTACATAGGCAATTCACTCTATGCAGCTAATTTCTATCGATATATAACCTCTGAGCTCGTACGTCTCAGAGAAGGGCGTTAAGCAAGAGAATAAATTCTCCGCCGCCAAATAGATATATATTTAATAGAGATCAATCAACATAGAACAAAATCCAATGTCAAACACACATCCACTTACAAGTTCATTCTGGGTCTGAACGAAACCGGAGGCACCTTATACCTCACACATCCGTACAATCAACAAGTGCGTCCGAACGACTACACTTCAGCCCCTTCAAGGTAGCTACTCCTATCATGAGCATCAGTAGCACCCCTCTATTCGACGTGAAGATCATCGGTCTTGCACTGTCTTCATATCTTCAACTTTTAATCGTCGATTAATTATTTGAAATGAGAATTAACTCGGGCTTTTCAAATAATTCACATATATTTAGAATTTCAAATCAATTCATTTCAATGGTTAAATTATTCGACATCAATAATCCAATTCATTAGTGTAATTTTCACATCAAACGCGTTCAACCATCAAATATCCAATAAACCAAGAAAATTCAGTTTATTTCTATTCCATATCGTTTATAATATTTTATCACGATTTATCGCTAATTTTGTTCATTTAAAAATAGTCAATTCATTCAAACGACGCTTCAGGCCATAACGCGACCGTGGCACTGTTTTTCTTCAGATTTGATTTACACATATCTGAAAATCCAACCGTTGCATCTTTACAAATTTTATATCATTAGAAAGATCTTTTCAAAACGAATCCAACGGTTCTAGTTTTGGGAAAATCCGACGGTCGGATCTCCCGGTACAATCGTTTGAAGTTACAATTTCAAAATACGAACTGCAACATCGTTATTCGATTTATTTTAATTATATTTATATATATAAATAAATATAATCGATTCTGGCGCTGTTTTTCTTCAGATTTGAATTAAACATTCCAGACTATTCAACTGTTGGATCTTTATAAAATTGGTGTCGTTGGAAAGATATTTCCAAAGCGAACCCAACGGTTTCGGTTTCGAGAAAATCCGATGGTGGGATCTCCCGCAATAATCGTTTGAAATCACGGTTCCAAAATACAAACTGCAGCTTCGTTACTTGATTTATTTTAATTATATATATATATATATATATATAATCCATTCTTCGATTTCAAAACCATATTCATTTCATATATTTGATAAAAACGATTTTTTTATCCAATAGATATTTATTTCAACACATCACTATTTTTAACAGTTCATATATATCATAAAAATGTGATTTTTATTGTTAAACCATTTATTTCAAAACACGATTATTTTATATAGTTCATACATAAGGTAAAAATGTTATTTTTGGTGTTAAAACAATTTATTTAAAACACTAATATTTTATATAGTCTATATATATGATAAAAATGTTATTTTTATCTTTCAAAGAATTTATTCAATACATAAATGTCATTCAACACATGAATTTTATTAAATACATGAATTTCTAATCAACACATGAAAATAATTCTAACACATGAATATTATTGAAAATTCGGCAGCATAACGGCAGGGTAGTTAAAACCGGCACCGTCCCAAGTACGGCTCCTCGCTCTACCTTAAAGCCTCGCAGCTTTTGACAATGGGGATTTTCAATATCTAGTTCGTACGCAGACGAATTTTCCCATATACTAATCCTATTGGGATTTCAACCACAATCAATCATTTCAAATTAACCATTCATGATATTCACCAAATTTCACATCAACCAATAATCCAAACAATATCACAACCAATATATATTGTCCGTGGTCTGTGGACGAGGGGAGTATATATATATACATGTATATAACTAAATTTCGATTTTATTTCAATATCATTTCAATTCATTTCAACGCATATATAATTTTTACAATGCATAAGTCGAACATACAACTTATACAACGCTTATACATGAGGTGTATAACGCTTATATAACTCATACATCGACTATATAATTTATACATCGTCATTTCCATCGTTTATAATTCAGAAATCTCACTTTGGGTTCCATTCCTCCAAAAATTGTTGAAGGCTCAGAAAAATATCCGGTCTCTTCTAGAATGTAGAAGACGTCCGCACGAGTCCACCGTCTCTTGTTTCACTGAATTTCGACCACATACGAAAAAGACACAATTTTTAGAAGTTAATCGAATTTCGCGACGGTTTAAAGGTGTCAAAATTAGTTTAAATTAATAAGGTCGTACCTTTCCAGTTGGGTTCAAAACTAGGTTTAGGATTCTCGTTTAATCCGTGAAGCGCTGCGTCGATCAGGTGGTACCATGAGAGAGAGCTTGGAGGGGCGCACCCAACACGGTGGTGCGACGGCGATCGATCGCCTTTGGCGATGGTGGCGGCGGCGGGAAGGTCGCGACTTCGGAGAGGCGGTGCGCACGAAATACGAGATGATAGGGTGAGTGGTAGGTATTGATATGAAGAGGAGGAGGAGATCTACGTTTTTACTAACTGGAGCAAGGTGTAATTCGCGGTGGTTTGGCCGAAAAATGGACGGGAAGGGAAGATTAGGTTCCGCCTTCGATCTACTATCGGGGAGAGAGAAAGCACCTTTTTTTTAATTTATAAATGGAATTTTCCTATTCGTCGATATATATATATATATGTATATTCGAAAAATAGTTTTTTCTCATACGAACTCCAAATCAAACCCAACGACTATCGTCCCTAGCTAATTACCCCCGTCCCGGACACAATGGAATATGTTTCGTAGGCCAATTCGACTGTTTCACTCAGTTTTTCTTTAAATTAAAATATAAAACATTCAAATTCTGTTTTGAACGTACATTTTAATTTGCTGGGGCAACATACTGATTCTAAAAATTCCTGAAAAATTTATATAGCTATGTTGGGACGATACGGTCCCAACAAAACTGATTTCGTCGAATTCTGAGACCGTTTGAAAAATGGCCATTTTCTGGTCGATCCAATTTAATAGAAATCAACCAAACACATTTTCCTTTGCCACTCTCACATATTAACTTCAAAATTATGGAATTTGAAACCTAGCAATAATTTGACATCCCGGATCCAAAAAAAGCGATTTCGTCGAATTCTGAGGTCGTTTGCAAAATGGCTATTTTCGCGGGCTATATAAATCCTATAGCGACCTTCCTGAAAATTCATTTGGCTATAACTTTTGACTCCCTCTATGAAACTTCAATTTTCTAGATTCTTTAGAAAGATATTCATAAACAGATTGAAATATTTTTGGTTTCACTAAAATCCGTTTTATTTTGCACCCGGTACAGTCAGTCAAAGTTTGAATTCAAATTTTGAAACTGCCGTGCCATTTCAGGCCTTGTTTATAATTTAAAATAATTATATTTATTTTCAAACATTGATTCAAACATACTTTTTGTCGTCATTATTTAAAATATTTAAAATAGCCAAATTAAAATTTTGAAACTGGTTCTGATTTTCCGGACTGTTACAATCTCCCCCACTTAAAACTTTTCGTCCTCGAAAAGGAACGAAGTCGAAAGTTGTTTAATTAACCAACTCAACTTTCATTCTAGCTTCCATTCTTCAACTTTTCAGTTTCTAAGAATTTTCAAATTCTTCAAAAATTTGGCTAACACCCTAAATTTTCGAAAAATTTCGCTATAACCTCCTTTGTACGGGGAGGGGTTTGGACATTTATTGGGCCGTATTAGGTACCCAATAAATCCTAATAAGCATGCACATATTTATAGTGATATATTCCGATGTCCACAGGGGAGTGTGTATAGATCATAACTCCAGAGAATAAATTATCGTCACCCTATAAATGGTTTTTGTGCCTTAATGACCAGAGAGACGTGTTTATTGTCATCTCCAGACCCGTGTGGAGTTTTTATTAATCTTGCAATTTACCGTTACATTTTATATGGTCCATATCAGTCATCAGTTCAACCTATAATATATAGTCATTGCCATACAAGCCTCTCGCTCATATGGTAAATCTTCAACAACGTCACACAAGCTCCAAATGCTTATGTGGTATATAATGAAGTGTGCCTATCTTCATGAAGTATGTCATGTAGTGTAGTTCAAAATTAATTGTTACTATCCTATAGCGACGTTTATTATTACACACAGAACAACCAGCACTCCACATCCAATGGCATTCACAGGAGTTGATATAATAATAAAATTGCGCATCCAACTCATTAAGGTTTACCTTTTTGTCGGGCATGCAAATAAATTCTTTACTCAACAGCTAATCTGTTTACCTATTCAAACATACATAATGCACATGTATATATTTCTGTCTATTTTTAAATCAGTTCAATACTTGATTTAATTGCGTAAATTTACCATCATTCTCTTATTGATTAAATTAACTATCATTCTACTAATTTGGTTAATCAAATCCACAATCACACAACACAAACAACAATCAATTTTGTTTTTAACTTTTCAAAAATACACCAATTAATTCATATACTTTTTTAAAATAATCAGACTATACAATTAAAAAGTTTACATCCATGCAAAGAAACAAAGTAGAGAACAAAATGGAAATGCAAAATATGGTAAATGTACCTTGCAGCAGACTCAATCAGAGATATCTACCCTGCACTTGGGATAGGCCTTCTTAATGCTTTCCTCAGTTTCCAAAGTACAATCTCGCTGATCTCCACTCCATTGCACTTTGACTAAGTGAACCTTCTTGTTCCTCAGCTCTTTTGTTTCTTTGCCAATAATCTTTAGCGACTCTCTTCTCATAGCCAAATTTGGAGTAATTTCTATATACCATTGTGCGGTTTCTTCCACGATCAAGTCTGGATCATGCACATGCTTTCAAAGTTGAGATACGTGAAACACATTATGTACTCCAGGCAACCAATTAGGCAATTGAACCCTATAAGCGAGAGTTCCAATCCGTTCAAGAATAGGAAATGGACCAATAAATTTGGGCGCCAATTTCCCTGTTTTACTGAACTGGATTACTCCTCTCATCAGAGATACCTTCAAGTACACGTGGTCGCCAACAGCAAATGATAAATCTCTTCTTCTCTTATCTGCATAGCTCTTCTGTCGGCTTTGAGCGGCTAGTAATCGTTTCTTAACGAAATTGAATTTGTCAGCAGTTTCGTGAATCATATCGGGTCCCAATACGAGTCTATTACTAGGTTCTACCCAACAAGCAGGAGATCGGAACGGTCTACTATACAGTGCTTCGAATGGTGACATTGTCAGGCTCACTTGGTAGCTATTGTTGTATGAGAACTTAGCCAAATGCAAATGGTCTTCCCATGATCCACCAAAATCAATAACACAAGCCCGCAATAAATCTTCTAAAATATGATTCACACTCTCAGTTTGGCCATCTATTTCAGGATGATAAGCGGTGCTCAAGTTCAGTTTCGTTCCCAATTCTTCTTGGAATGCTTCCCAGAATTTACTAGCAAAAATCGAGTCACGATCAATAACGATACTCATGGGAACTCCATGGAGTTTAACAGTTTCTCTAAAATAAATCTGCGCCAGACTCTGAGCAGTTATATTCGATCTGATAGGTATGAAATGGGCGGTCTTCGTGAGATGATCTACGATCACCCAAATACTGTCATTTCCTTTCTTGGTTCTGGGCAAACCATCGATGGAATCCATAGAAATCTGTTCCCATTTCCCACCGGGAATTTCCAACGGTTGCAACAATCCGGCGAGTTTCTACTGATCACTTTTGACTTGCTGACAGGTGGAACACCGGCTGACATATATAGAGATATCTCTTTTCATCGCCTTCCACCAGAAAGTTTGCTTGAGGTCATTATACATTTTACTAAGCCCTGGGTGGATACTCAGTTTGGACTTGTGGCTCTCGTCCATTACTTCTCTTTTGACCTCAAGATTTTCGGGAATACAAATTCTTCCTTTCAATCTCAGGACTCCTGCGCTATCCACTTGGAAACTGGAGACTTCGCCCCTTTGAATTCTTTTGATTCGTAATAAAACTGTCGTCTTTATGAAGAATAGCTATTTTATCAATCAACGATGGTGTAATGATAATACTTGCGATGATCACATTCTTCCTGCTAAGCGCATCAGCCACAACATTGGCTTTCCCCGGAGTATATAAAATATCAAGATCATATGTCGCGAGAAATTCTAACCAATGCTGCTGCCTCATATTCAGATCCTTCTGGGTGAATAAATATTTCACTGATTGATGATCATTATATAATTCGAACTTCTCACCCAATAGATAATGCCTCCATATTTTCATAGCAAACACAATGGCTAAAAACTCAAGATCATGAGTCGCATAATTCTTTTCATCTAGCTTCAATTGACAGCTAGCATAAGCAACTACCTGGCCTCTTTGCATTAATACTGCACCGAGACCTTCTTTAGAAGCATCAGTCCAGAATTTCAAGTCTTGGTTTCCATCAATAATTGTTAACACTGGAGCAGTTGTCAGTTTTAACTTCAGCTCTTGGAAAGTTGTCTCACATTCTGGAGTCCAGTTGAATCTCAAATGTTCCTTAGTAAGCTTTGTTAAGGAATTAGATGTCTTCGAAAAATCCTTAATGAATTTCCGATAATAACTGGCCAATCCGAGAAAACTTCGGACTTCTGTGGGTGTACGAGGATGTTTCAAATTCCGAATAGCAGTGATTTTACTGGGATCTACTGAAATTCCTTGCTTTGACATGACGTGACCTAGGAATTTGACTTCTTCTTGCCAGAATATACATTTGGAAAACTTTGCTTTTAAAACATTTTTTCTCAGAATTTCTAACACTTGTTCCAAATGCTTTTCATGCTCACTTTCTGACTTAGAGAAGATCAAAATATCATCAATGAAAACCAGAACAAATTTATTCAACACTTCTGTGAATACTCGGTTCATTAGATCAACAAAATAAGCTGGAGCGTTACATAAGTCGAACGGCATTACTCACCACTCGTAAAATAAATCTGGACCTCTGAATGCTGTCAAAGGAACATACTCTTCGGCAATACGAAGCTGATGAAAACCCGTAGCTAGGTCCATTCGGGAAAATACTTACGCTCCGTTTAATCGATCCAATAAATCATCAATCCGCGGCAATGGATATTTATTTTTCAGCGTCTTCTTATTCAAGTCACAATAATATACACAAAGTCTGAGAGTACCGTCTGACTTCGGGACAAAGACCACTGCTGCTCCCCAATTTGAGAAACTAGATCTGATTAGACCCTTCCATACAAGCTTTCGAGTCTGATTATCTAACTCTTCTTTCTCTTTCAAGGTCATTCTTCGAATAGCGTGAACTACTGGCCTTGCGTTCGGAACTAAAGAGATTTTAAAATCAATTTCTCTCTACGGAGGTAAGCTAACAACTTCTTCGAACACATCCGCATAGTTCTTGACAACCGGGATATTTTCAATCTCGTCTGGAATATTCTCCGTAACGATAGGAACAGGTTCTATTTGAGCAGGAGAAACATCCAAAGCTGACCAAAAGTCTTTTCTATCAGAATTCGGTCCTTCGCATGGAATGGTTATATATCCTAGCTTTGTTTTTGCCTTAACAACTCTTTCGACACATTTAACTTCCTCTTCATATTTGGTTAACCAATCCATTCCTAGAATAAGATCAAATTCTTTGAAATTCATGATGATAGAGATAGTAGGGAACCGATAACAGGAAAAGGAAACCGGCACCCCACAAATCCAACTAAGATTGAGGGAACCCCCAACCGGATTATGAAAAGTCATTGGTTCTTTAGGCTTCTTCAATTTCAAATCCAATTTCTTTACCACCTTAGTCGAAATAAAACTTCATGATACGCCCGTATCAAACAATACTTTAACCAGAATATTTTTGACATTAAGCGTGCCTTCTAAAACATCTGGCCTTTCCTAACCAGCTGAGGGTGCTGGAGTTTCTTCCACTTTATTCACTCGTAATATTTCAGATTTCTTTAATAGTTGGCAATCTTGCTTTACATGGCCAACCGGATGGCAAAGATTGCATCTTCTATTCTCTTGACCCTTCATATTGGATTTTGATCTAACATTTCTTTCTTTCTTCAAGGATTTGCAATTCCCTTGAAAATGCACTGGCTTCTTGCAATTATTGCATATGGCCATCGTTACTGGTCCTTTCTCAGATTTAACCTCTTTCTGACTGGCCCTTGGCCTTTTATTGCCTTCAGACTTTGTACTCGCTTTAGGATGCATACTTGTCTCTAGGCTATCAGCTTCAAATTTCCTTTTACTGCTAGAACTGACTTCCTCTTCATCGACAAAAAGGCCTCGCTTATCTAGATCTTCATACTGATAAGCCATGTATATCTTTTCAGAAAAAGGAAGCTTCACATGCCCCATTACACTACTTTGGTACTTTCTTTGGAGCCCATTAATAAACCTCAGATTCTTCCTCTTCGGATTTTGAATTAGATGAGGGGCAAAATGAGAAAGTTCATTGAATTTCTAATGATATTCTGGAATGGTCATATCTCCTTGTATCAGATAGTAGAATTCATCACATAACCGCTCAGTTGCTTTTAGAGGAGTAAATCTTTCTATGAAAATCTCTTTAAATCTATCCCAGGTAATATTACCTTCTGGATTATCCTTAATAACCGTTTCCCACCAGATTAAAGCTTCATCTTTGAGTGCCCAAGATGTCACTAATCTTTTCTGATCATCTGTCAGCTGGAAACATTAAAAAATTCTTTCAGCAGAACTCATCCAAGCTTGAGTTTGAATAATGGATTCATTGCCCGAGAATTGTACTCCAACCAGATTTCGATATCTCTTTAATAGAGCTTCTATATCTGATCCTGGCTGTGGGAGCACGATTGGCTTATTAGATTGTTGAACCATAGAATTTCTTCTTCTGTTTCTGCCACTCATTTTCCTATGCCTGAAAATGGAAGACAAAGTGTCAGGTCAACAGAAAAGATAGTATAAAACATACAGACATATACTTGAATGTAAATGTGTCTATCGGGGTTTATTTCATTCTACTATACTCATACTAGGATATTACTGATCCTATCTGTAATGAGTTATTCGTCCTAGAACACTATTGGTTCTATTTCTGACGAGTTCGTTAATATGTTATATTCCTGAGCTAAGATTAACCAAAGCTCTGATACCACGTTGTGACGACCCCAAACCCCGTTCCACGGTGCCAAGGGTAATCTTTGGAATATAACACATAAACAAATAACATAAGAACAGAAATAAATAAATACACCAGATAATGTACAATAGAATACACTGGATAAATATAAACATTAGAGTTACACAGTATACAGGATCATACTTAGTACAAAATACAGATCAGATTTACATAAATGTCTACAACGGAAAAAAATATATAATATGCACAATAAGAGCTGAACAAAATAAAAAGAGATAAATGATAGAATCCATCTTCAGCTCCATAGCTATCCAGAATGAGCCCGCTAAAACCTGAATACAAGGCTGCCCGTGTAGAAAAAGGGGCACCCGATTTTGCAAGTGAAACAAACTATGAGTCAGTCATGGGACTGGTATGAGAAATCTACTTAACTTACTTTATAATATGGCCAATCACAGGACCACGCCGCTAATGCGGAACGTGTTTACTCCATTGGATTGCCAGTGCTTTAAACAAGTAAATCTTTTAAACATCGCAATGCTTTTTATAAAAATGAAGTCATTATAAGACTCAGTTCCCATCACACAATGCAACACAAACCGGAGGATAGAGTTTACCTTATAATGGCCAAAATATGGTTGATACGGACAAAACAAAAGCATTTGATATTATTACTAGTGTTTATATGTTTCAAAAACAATTTCAATCATAAGTATCAATCATAGACGACATTAATGCCTATACCACTATGTCGCCATATATAGGTATATAATCAAAACCGCACGGTGTCGTATTTGGAAATTGGATTTCCGTCATGAACCAAGGCAAGGGATCGTCCTCACCGCTTCGAGACAATCTAGCCCATGTCTCAGGAACAGCCGCAACTGCCCCTGGATCTTCAGGGCCGGTTCACATTGGGTGGATTATAATGCCTGAACAATACGTTTGCCAACCCTGGGCGTAAATGAATCAATTGATTCCATCGGTCCTGGATCGATCGATATAACAGAGGCGCCTCGCTATCTATCATCCACATAAGTAAAATGTCAGACCGTGTAAAAACACCGACACACTCCTAGCTAGAAGGAAACGCATGTCCTCTCTGCGGTCCTCTCCCGTTTCTGGTCCATAACGGAGTGTGAGGCTTGCGAATTAACGTTATACGCAAAGCTATGCCACACAGGCCATGCTTTGATCATCAACCACAAGACTTTGCTTTTCAACAGAAGCCTTGATCATCTGCCACTTAGGCATGCCACATAGGCAATTCACTCCATGCGACTGATTTCTATCGATATATAACCTCTGAGCTCGTACGTCTCAGAGAAGGGCGTAAAGCAAGAGAATAAAGTCTCCGCCGCCAAACAGATATATATTTAATAGAAATCAATCAGCACAAAACAAAATCCAATGTCAGACACGCATCCATTTACAAGTTCGTTCTGGGTCTGAATGAAACCGGAGGCACCTTATACCTCGCACATCCGTACAATCAACAAGTACGTCCAGACGGCTACCACTTAAGCCCCTTCAAGGTAGCTACTCCTATCGTGAGAATCAGTAGCACCCCTCCATTCTACGTGAAGATCATCAGTCTTGCACTGTCTTCATATCTTCGACTTTTAATCGTCGATTAATTATTTGAAATGAGAATTAACTCGGCCTTTTCAAATAATTCACGTATATTTAGAATTTCAAATCAATTCATTTCAATGGTTAAATTATTCGACATCAATAATCCAATTCATTAATGTAATTTTCACATCAAACACATTCAACCATCAAATATCCAATAAACCGAGCAAATTCAGTTTATTTCCATTCCATATCATTTATAATATTTTATCACGATTTATCGCTATTTTTATTCAATTAAAAATAGCAATTCATTCAAATGACGCTTCAGGCCATAACACGGCCATGGCGTTGTTTTTCTTCAGATTTGATTTACACATATCTGAAAATCCAACTGTTGGATCTTTACAAATTTTATATCATTAGAAAGATCTTTTCAAAATGAATCCAACGGTTCCAGTTTTGGGAAAATCCGACGGTCGGATCTCCCGGTACAATCATTTGAAGTTATGATTTCAATATACGAACTACAACATCGTTATTCGATTTATTTTAATTATATATATATATATAATCGATTCTGGCGCTGTTTTTCTTCAGATTTGAATTAAACATTCCGGACAATCCAACTGTTGATCTTTACAAAGTTGGTTTCGTTGGAAAGATATTTCCAAAGCGAACCCAACGGTTTCAGTTTCGGAAAAATCCGATGGTGGGATCTCCCGCAATAATCGTTTGAAATCACGGTTTCAAAATACGAACTGCAACTTCGTTATTCGATTTATTTTAATTATATATATATAATCCATTCTTCGATTTCAAAACCATATTCATTTCATATATTTGATAAAAACGATATTTTTATCCAACATATATTTATTTCAACACATCACTATTTTTAACAGTTAATATATATATCATAAAAATGTGATTTTTATTGTAAAACAATTTATTTCAAAGCATGATTATTTTATATAGTTTATACATAAGGTAAAAATGTTATTTTTGATGTTAAAACAATTTATTTAAAACACTAATATTTTATATAGTCTATGTATATGATAAAAATGTTACTTTTATCTTTCAAAGAATTTATTCAATACATGAATGTCATTCAACACATGAATCTTATTCAACATATGAATTTCTATTCAACACATGAATATAGTTTCAACACATGAAAATAATTCTAACACATGAATATTATTGAAAATTTTGGCAGCATAACGGCAGGGTAGTTAAAACCGGCACCGTCCCAAGTACGGTTCCTTACTTTACCTTAAAGCCTCGCAGCTTTTGACAATGGGGATTTTCAATATCTAGTTCGTCCGTAGACGAACTTTCCCATATACTAATTCTATTGGGATTTCAACGACAATGAATCATTTCAAATCAACCATTTATGATATTCACCAAATTTCACATCAACCAATAATCCAAACAATATCACAACCAATATATATTGTCCATGATATATGGACGAGCGGAGTATATAGATATATATATATATATATAGATATACGTATATAACTATATTTCGATTTCATTTCAATATCATTTCAATTCATTTCAATGCATATATAAATTTTACAATGCATATATAACTTATTGTAACGACCCAAGGTTTTCGGCTCCGGGAATCAACATAAATACATTACCATATCTGATGTCGATCCTCCAAAACACCGAGAACACTGGAACGTTTATGGAAAGAAGTCAGAGGGTGAGGTAAGGGAGAAAGAAATATTAGAATAGAAGAAGAAGAATCAACACGGCACAGAGTCTCACATCGTAGCGGAACAAAATATAATATAGAAATAAATCTTTATTGATAGCTTTAAATAAAACTTACAATCATCAGAGTACATTAACACATCTGGATAGTTATAATAATCTGCCCTTATATATAACACAACGGAATAACACTACATATGTCTGGACCTCTCCAGCACGCCTTTCGTAGTGTCCAATAACTTGAACCTGCAAACCCGGGCTCACCCGAGCATTACAAATACCTAATCAGTCTGGTGAACCAGAGTGAGATAAACACACTAAGTTTCAAAGGGAATCACTTAACTTGACTTTACAGTTCAAAATATTTTCGAAAGAAAAGAGTAATCGTAAGACCGAATCCACACATAAACACGGATGACTTTTACCTTATGATAACCCAAAACATTTTTGAAATCAATATCTTTTCTGATATTATAATAGTGACTAAACACAAATAAATATCAATCTAGTGGAACGCTTGCATCTCACGCTCCACATGTAACAACCCGCATTTTACGTATCGGAAGATCGTAAAATATTTTTATTTTATTCCATGAGGGTTGGATCATTCTCATCTTTTGATATGTTGCTTATGGGGATGTGTGACATGTCCATAATTTTTACCGATTTTGTTTGTGACCACTTTGCCCCTGTCAGTCTTGTACTGGGCATAACTTTTGACTCAGGTCGAATCAGAGGGTGAGACCTGTGCTATTGGAAAGGAATTGATGATTCCCTTTCCGTAGAGTGGCTACATTAAGGATTTGGTTCATCGGTTTGGGAGAAATCGCTGTTTTAAGGTTTTTCAGTTGGCTGTTCAGGTTTTGTAAGGCTAATGGGCTGATTTGGAGAAGGCCCATTAGAGGGTGGGTGGAGACTATAAATATGGGGTAAGGGGTATGGAGAAAGGTTGGCATTTTCCATTCTCTTATGGGGAGGCTTTGATCTCCTCCTTCCTCTAACATCTTTCCACCATTAAAATTCCAAAATCCAAGGAGGGAAATCGAAGATCTACACCATAAGAGGCTAGATCTACATCGTCTCAAGGGCGAATTCATCGGATTGAAGAGTTTGATTTGAAGTGTTTGCTGTCCGGATTGCGTTTTCATTGCTTTTGCTTAGATTTGGATAATTGGTGAGTGATTTACATCTCTCATTCGGATTCATGCAAGTATATGGGTTTTAGGATGTTAATTTCATCATTTCCATGTTATTTTCCTTAGATCCACACCATGCTAAGTCCATTTTATATATGAATCACCTTAGGATCTGATCTAGATAATTTAAATGGTTAATTTTATGATTTTTCTCAAGATTATGCAAGTTAGATCCGTTTTTATGTTCATATGATTCACTTATCATGTTTTGGGAAATTTATGTGTTTTGATAGAAATTATTAGATTGATGATATTGTTGGTTGCATAACATGTTTGTGATTGCGTTTGGATGAATCGGATAAGCTGGTTTCGTCGGATTCGTCGTTTGGCGAAGTTTTGGTCGAAATCGGAGTCGAATTGGAGATGTGCAGGTTTCTGGTCGTCCTGGGGTTGGTCGGGTCGGTCTGGAATGAGGTGGTCGGTCATGGTATGGCTTGGGAAGCAAGTCAGGGAGCTGATCGGTTTAAGCTGGTCGGTCCAGAAGGAGCAGAAGTGTTTCTGGTCGGTCCAGAAGGAGCAGAAGTGTTTCTGGTCGGTTTCAGATGGTGGCATTCTGGTCGGTTTCAGATGGTGGCATTCTGGTCGGTTTTGGATGGTGGCATTCTGGTTGGTTTTTACTGGAAGCAAATCCTAGTCGCTCTGAAGGAGCTGGTCGGTCAGGTGGAGCAAAATCTGGTCGGTCTTGACGGGGTCGATCCAAAGCTGGTCGGTCCCAAGGAGGTCGAGTCGATCCAAAGCTGCAAGGAGGTCGAGTCGATCCAAAGCTGCATGGAGGCGAGTCGTTCTGGAGCAAGGCTGGTTGGTTTTTGGCGGGTCGTTTTGGAGCAAGGCTGGTCGGTTTTTGGCTGGTCATTCTGGAGCAAGGATCTGGTCGGTTTTGGCAGGGTCGTTTTCTGAAAAAGTACGTTTTCGGGTATGACTCGGGTACGAACCAAAAAGGTCTAAAAAAAATATTTTTCGGGGGCAACCCCCCCGAACCCTAGCCGCAGCGCAGTGACGTGTTTTGGTTCGGTGATGGCGTGACTTCGAGGTGATTCAAGTAGGAAGACTCGAAGTGATGAATGTGTTCGTTGATCAAGGTGGAACAACGAATGCGGAGACAACTTAAAGGTCGTGAGTTGGTGGATAATGGCTGCTCGAGAAGGTTGCTTGAGCTATGAAACATCGTCAAGGTTGGACGATTAGAGATGCGAAGGCCGAGAAGTCATCGTTGTCGTAAGTTCTAGCAGGCTCAAAGCAGGGGTACGATGGGTATCGTTGAAAGGCCCAAAAGACCGGTTGTTGATCGAGTACCCTGGGTCTTTCTGGTTGGGGAAAGGCCTAGTGTCAAGGTTGGACATTGCCAAGGTTGGGCATATGGGGTTCATGCTAGAACTGGGGTTATCATTAGCCCTTGACATATGGCAAGGTTGGCCGTCATACGATAATGATGGTTTCGAAGCAGGATTGGCAGTGATAGCCAGAGTCAGTCATGGATGATTGTTTGTTCTGTTTGTACTATCTCACATATATTATCCAAAGTCGAGGGAGATGTTCTTTGAGTGCTTAAGTGATATTGGTTTAGGCCTCTGGCGAGGGTACTTGAGGAATGTTAAACTCGATTAGGGTTGTCTGTGTGAGACTTATATAATCTGGATGTTATGTGTGTTCTCTATGATTGAATGGGTGTTCTGGTTTCTATGAATGAATGGTTGAAATGCTTGGTGTAAAGGCTATCACTGTCCGATGTGGGGAAGATAAGGTTGAGTTCTTCTCTGGTGATGTGGGTAGATAAGTTGTTCATTTACCCATTCTCATATGCTTTCTTGTTGAAGTTTGTTAGCTGTATTATCGCTCACTAAGACTATTGTCTGACTCAAGGTTTTATGTCTCCTCTTATTACCTTGGGTTGTTCATCCGGTTGTGGATGGGCAGACTAAGTAGCAGGTTACAGGTAATGGATCTTAGTGATACGAGGAAGCTGAGCGATGACGAGCAGGAGGCTAGCGTACTAGTTTTATTCTATCTAGTATTTCTGTTTCCGCTGTTTGAGTTGCTTGAGAGTTGTAGTGAGGCCTTATGTACAAACTTGGATATCAGTTGGATACTCTTTCTGGATGTTGAAAGAGTTTCAAAAGTTTGCTATATGATACCTCATTACTATCACCTGTTGTATATGTTCTATTATATTTTATCCTTGCGCTGTGAGTTCTACGACAGGTTTCGATGTGTTCACTTACTATGATGATCGTCCATAGCAGCCTGGCACGCCTTTCAGCGCATTATTCCTCTTGTTTAGTGCGGGGGTTATGGGCGGTCGTCACACCACATATATAGTATACAATCAAAACCGCGTCGCTTATTGGAGATTGGATTTCCGACCATGACAAGGTATGGAACCACCTTCCGATAGTGTATCTCTAGAGACGAATACACTAGGTTCAACAAGAACGTCTTGCAACCCGGCCCACACATGACCGACCACTCATTTCGCTTGAGTGTATCGAATGTATATCACCAACGGTTGGGATCAGCAACCATTTCCCGAAAAGGGACAGCATCGATAGATTAAAGAAGCAATAAGAATTTCTCTAGATAGGTGATTATACACCCTAATGGGAGCGACCCACGTAGCCATGCTGCCTGCCCGATTTTTGTAATTTCCCGGTTGATGAGGCTTGAGGTTTGAGTTAACTTCAGAACATCTGACCACCATTACTTTGAATGCCGCATCTTCAGATCTGCCAGATATCACTAATTGATGTCCTCAAAAATACCATAGTTGGAAGCTACCCAACTATGACACGTTTGAAGAAATCAACATACGTGACCCCGACGGAAATATTCTGTCGGACATTCGTCCATTCAAGTCATCCAGGAACAGGATGAACGAAGGCACCCTCCTACTGCATCCCAGGAATCACCCTAAAGATCAGTAGCGAAAAGCCCTTGCAATCCGTAGGTTCCAATCACGACAGAATCACTGTTGAAATATCTCTAGACGCTAAACCAGAGAAATTCAATCAGTAGTTCTTCCGCTCATGAAGATCGATGGTATTCAATTTCTCTCTCTTCAATAATCTCCTTCCACGTATTTGCTGGACGAAATGGTTTTCGAATATAAATTCGATCCCGGTCTTTCCATACCAACAATCGTATGGGTCAGGTTTGATACTCGATGATTTAACTATCAAATAAATAATTGTGAGAATAACATGAGTTTTCCAGTTCAGTACCAGCACTACACGGCCTATTTAATTAAAAACGATTAACGATAGTTAATCTCAAATCCTTAAACATTTCAAATAAAACTTATTTGACATAAGGTTATTAATTTAAACTATTTCACTTTCATATTTAAGAAAATATTCAATAATCATATTCAATTCTTTATTTTACTATTGTTTCAAACCCATTTACTATTTTATTTCTCATTAACCATATTGGAAAAACGACTCATCTTGTTTCAAGTAAAACAACGATATGAAATCTCCTTTATTTTATCTCTTGAATATAATAACCAACAATTATTCTCTTAGTATAAATGATTCCCAAATCTTAACTTTTCAGTTTTCTTTTTTTATAAACTTTGTTTATAAATCATGGTTTAATATAACCCTTTCATTATCAATTTCCTTTTTACTTAATTCAAAAATTATGCCAACCTTAATTTATGCCGTCACAATTGCTTAAATTTTCTTCTTCCATTTTGTTATAAAGACTTGGGTTTTATATAAAACCGCTCATGATTTCCTTTCACAACGAAATCATATTTCATTTCAACTTCGATTAACTTTCATAAATGATTCTCATTTAAGTAGTAATCTCTTAATTTAAATTAATAATTCACTTCACCGTTAACTACTGTATAATTAATTAACTTATTTATTTGCTAAATAAATAATAAATTTCCTTTTTAAAATCTCATTAAAACTAAACCATTGTTTGTTATCCCATTTCGTTGGATTAATTCAAACAATTGGTTTAAAAATGAACTTAGTCGAATAATTAACTTTGCAAATCGAAAATACGATTATCTCATTAACCAATTCCAAATAATCCTTTATTTAAATTAATAAAATTAATTTAACTAAATTTCCTTTATTTATTTCTCAAAAACAATTATTCAAATTTATAACATTAAGTTAATTGCTACTTATTCGCTTATAAATCTGATAATTATCAGAAATTTCCTTCATAAAATCAATTCTAAGCTCGATTAATAAATAATAAATAATTTTTTCCTTTTTTCAACCTTTAACTCAAAATAATAGATTTAAAAATCTATTTTCAGTTATAAAATAAATTGTATAACTTTATCTCGTCGATTTACCTGACGGTAGATCGATATTTATAAAATGGTTAATTCATATGCCATGTACTGCCAATCACCCAACTAATAGTATCCATTGCTTTAAACCAAACAAATGGTGAATTTCAGGTCAATATTCACTAACCAAATCAACATCTAATCAAACAGTTCAATTCAAATAAATAATGGTCTCATAACAGTCTATAACGACAGTTCGATATCAACCACAAGAATCAATCAAAACAATTCGTTTATTAAAACACGTTCATTTTATAAACGTGACCAATTAGGTAAGTTACCTTAATTGGGACCAATCACCAAAATAACGATTTGGGTTTTCACTGAAATTAAACAACGTTTAAT
The DNA here is from genome assembly GCA_030737875.1 of Allium sativum. Lineage (NCBI taxonomy): Eukaryota > Viridiplantae > Streptophyta > Magnoliopsida > Asparagales > Amaryllidaceae > Allium > Allium sativum. Next base: position 624,334,326 of record CM060910.1, read on the forward strand.
TTCATCAGTTCAAACGATATATATATATATATATATATATCAACAACAAGTCAATCATTAACAACCATAGCACACAGAAATAAAAACTCTACTTATAAATATAAGTGTAGGAAAACTGAGTGAGTTTAACTCACCTTTGATTCTCACTGTCTCCGGCTTTGTCCTGGTTTTGTTCTGCTTGTAGTCACGATCGTAACGCAAGTTGTTTGCCCCATTTCTGTCCATATATGAACGAGTTATAAACGTTTGAATATTAACGCCTTAGTTAAATTAATTTAACCCTTAGTTATAGATTAAATAAACTAATCCTATTTAATTAAAGTAATTACCTTGTTATACACACCCTAACTAATTTTCTTTAATCCCTATATTCTAATTAAATTAATTACGTTAATTAAAATGATAAACCCTAATCACATTTGTTAACAACTAAATTATATTAAACAAATAACTAACTATATTTTAAAACTGATTAACGTAAGTAACACGACCAATTTGACTAACAAAGTAATGGTGTGAAATGGTTTTAAATCCTATTAATTAGATTAACTTATCTTAATTAAATTCCATTAATAAATCAAATAATGCACTAAATTAAACCTTCCTTTTTAACCTAACTAAACTAATATATACATAAAGTAATTTGGGCCATACTTTACCTCGTCCAGCCCATGAACAAGCCCGTTCCCCCTCCTATACCCTAACCATCGGCTCCCTATTCCCATTCACTAATCGTAGCCGCCACAAAAACATTCCAGAGAAAAAGAAATGGAAACCCTCCATGCCGAAACCCTAGACCATCACTTCCACCCCTGACCACTGTGACGCCCCGCTGTTGCCACCTCCTATCGGCCTTATCATCAGTTGCTCCGCCACCCACGAAGGACCTTCACAGAACGAGACCGAACCCTAGGTCCTTAGTTCGAGCAACCCATCGTTACAATAGATAAGTAAATTTATTTTTAATTTCTCAATTCATTTTTGTTTTGATTTTCTTGTAGTTTCGAATTGGTTTGTTCCAAAACTGTGTTGATATCGTTTAGAACATACCGTGTATTTATACTAGTGGGTGATAGAGATAGAATCGATGTCAAAATCGATTGTAATTTCATAGGTTTATACTATTTCTGTGCTTAGATCCTAGGTGATTTTCCCTGTTCATTTCAGCCATGTGCAGTCGAACTGTTTGTGATTGATACTTGGTTTGCATGTGATATTTGACAGTGAAAATGTGATGACTTTATGTTGGATTTCATGCACTTGTTTGCTTAGATCTATGTACGAAGATGGAACTGTTTATACATAGATTTGGTGAACTGTGTATTGTTAATTCGTATTGTCAATTCAGCTATTGAAATTTCAGATTTCTTTCCTGTTTGAAATCTTTGTTCAGCTTTATAGATTTGAGGCATAAGTGGCTATATATACTTAGCTGTATAGCTGTTCCTTAGCTGATTTTCTTAGCTGTGTAGTTTATATTTTCTTTAGCTTTTTATTGATATTAGATTTAGGTACGGATATATATACACTCACCAATTTTTATTCAGCTATACCTTGTACTGTTTCGAGCTCTACATCACACTGTTTTGGTTTAGCTGTTTCAATGCTGTATAGATTTGGCCTAAAGATTTGATTCCACTTATATATTCATTGATGTATGAATATACATATACATATCTGTTTCAATTCTGTTGAATTCATTTTTTCTCTCTTTCTATTGGAAATCATTCAACTTTATACATATACCTATACATACTTTCTAGCTATTCATAGTCGTGTTTTCTTTTTCCTTCTCAGGTTGATTTCGTGGTGGTGAATGTGTTGAAATCTTGTGATGGATAATGGTGATGGCTGCGCCATAGACAGTGAAGATTGTGTTGGAATTTAAGTACCATACATGATAATTTTAAATTTGATTTTGCATACTTCTTGTACGAATTGTTTTGTGCACTCCCTTAAAGATTTGGGACTGATGTATATATATTGACCGAAAGCGTTTGTAAATAAGATTTTCTGAATTAGCTGTTGTAATTTAATTTTTTCTCTTCTCTGTTCATTTTACTGTTTTTCTTGAATTGTTAAAATCCACTATTTCTTAGCTGTTCTCCACTGTTTCATGGAGTTGTGTTGTACTTGATTTTATGAATACATATTTGTTCTTTATGTTAACTGTGTGTACTAAAGTAGGCAGACTTGAATGAGTGTTCATTTCAAAAAGACATTGGGGAGGCTGATTTCGTAGATGTGCAGAGGGGTATGGCTAGGTTAGTATCTATTTTCTTTTCAAAACAAAGGCACCTGCTACTATAGGCCAGCAGTCTAGTTGTCTTTGAAATGAAGAAATTGGTAGTACGTTTGGATTTTGGGGGCCAATACGCGGGCTAAGTAATAGATGACTCTCGTATAAATTTTGATCGTGTATGTATATATATATATATATATTTAGCTTGTTCATTACGACTATTTTAAAACTTATAAAATATTTATAAAATTCAAACAGTTGAAATAAATAAAAATAACCGAATAAAAATTGAGTATATTCAAATGGAACATCATATAACTTCAAATAAGACCAAGATAGAATTTCAAACTCGATATTCCAAAATTTGGTCGATATCAAATAAATATATATAAATTTTTATTTAATTTATTAAATAATGTTATCGTTTATAAACGATTTTCATAGCAACTATTTTAAAATTTGAATTGGATGTAAAAAAAGATTTACAACACAAAAACTCGATTTTTCTCTTCCATTAGAAAAATATTATCCAACAGATTCAGACGTTTCTTGTTTCGAGAAAATCCGACTTATATTGGGCCCTGTACAGCCGTTTAAAGTTCAAAACATTAAATTACGAACTGTCGCGCCGCTGCAGCTCGTTTTATAATATAATTATAAATTTAACGTTCTAACGTTGTTTTAATAACGAATATATTTTTATAATTCAATATAAACCATATTTAAACCACTTTAAATCGCTCGTTCACATTATACAGCAAATTCAACATTTTCCCAATATCCCAAAAATAAAATATTATTATATTATTAGTATAATTTAAATATTCAATTAAAATGGTAAAATCCCATTATTTAAACTCAAACCAATATTTTAAATAAATAAAATATTTCAAATAAATGGTCAGAAAATACGGGACATTACACTTATACATCGAACATACAACTTATACAACGCTTATACATGAGGTGTACAATGCTTATATAACTCATACATCGACTATATAATTTATACATCGTCGTTTCAATTGTTTATAATTCAGAAATCTCACTTTGGGTTCCACTCCTCCAAAAATTGTAGAACGCTCAGAAAAATATCCGGTCTCTTCTAGAATGTAGAAGACATCAGCACGAGTCCACTATCTCTTGTTTCACTGGATTTCGACCACATATGAAAAAGATACGATTTTTAGAAGTTAATCGAATTTCGCGATGGTTTAAAGGTGTCAAAATCAGCTTAAATTAATAAGGTCGTACCTTTCCAGTTGGGTTCAAAACTAGGTTTAGGATTCTCGTCTAATCCGTGAAGCGCTACATCAATCAGGTGGTACCACGAGAGAGAGCTTGGAGGGGCGCACCTACGCACGGTGGTGCGACGGCGATCGATCGCCTATGGCGATGGCGACGGGAAGGTCGCGACTTCGGAGAGGCGGTGCGCGCAAATACGGGAAGATAGGGGGAGTGGTAGGTATGGATTTGTAGAGGAGGAGGAGATCCACGTTTTTCCTAACTAGTGTAAGGTGTAATTCGTGGTGGTTTGGCTAGAAAATGGACGGAAAGGGAGGAATAGGTTTCCGCCTTCGATCTGCTATCGGGAAGAGAGAAAGCGCCTTTCTTTATTTTTTTAATTTATGAATGGAATTTTCCTATTCGTCGATATATATATTTATTGAAAAAATAGTGTTTTCTCACACGGACTCCAAATCAAACCCAACAACTGTCGTCTCCAACTAATTACCCCCATCCCGGGCACAATGGAATATGTTTCGTAGGCCAATTCGACTGTTTCAGTTTTTCTTTAAATTAAAATATAAAACATTCAAATTCTGTTTTGAACGTACATTTTAATTTGCCGGGGCCACATACTGATTCTGAAAATTCCCGAAAAAATTATCTAGCTATGTTGGGATGATATGGTCCCAACAAAACTGATTTCGTTGAATTCTGAGACCATTTGAAAAATGGACATTTTCTGGTCGATCCAATTTAATAGACATCAACCAAACACATTTTCCTTTACCATGCTCACATATTAACTTCAAAAATTATGGAATTTGAAACCTAGCAATAATTTGACATCCCGGATCCAACAAAAGTGGTTTCGTCGAATTCTGAGGTTGTTTGCAAAATGGCTATTTTCACGGGCTATATAAATCCTATAGCGACCTTCCTGAAAATTCATTTGGCCACAACTTTTGACTCCCGCTATGAAACTTCGATTTTTCAGATTCGTTAGGAAGATATTCATAAAATAGATTTAAATATTTTTGGTTTCACTAAATTCCGTTTTATTTTGCACCCAGTACAGTTTGTCAAAGTTTGAATTCAAATTTTGAAACTGTCGCGCCATTTCAGGCCTTGTTTATAATTTAAAATAATTATATTTATTTTCAAACATCGATTCAAACATACTTTTCGTCGTCATTATTTAAAATATTTAAAATCCACTAAAATAGCCAAATTAAAAATTTTAAACTAGTTCTGATTTTTTGGGTTGTTACAATAACATGGAAGCTAAGAAGAGGAATAAAATTGTCTGCCCGACAAATAGGTACATGATTACTATATTCATTGGGTTTGATGATTTTATGAGCCGATTAGCAAGCCGCTTGGCTTTTTCTTTTTCTTTTTCTTTTTGATTGATGAGGGCCTTATGAGGCAAGTTTCGGTTTTACCAATCGGCCCGCAGAAAGGAGATTATGGCGAAATTTTTCAGAAATTTAAGGAGTTAGCCAAATTTTTGAGAAATTAGAAAATTCTTAGAAGCTGAAAAGTTGAAGAATGAAGAATAGAATGAAAGTTGAGTTGTTTAGTTAAACAACTTTTAGCACCATTCCTTTTCGAGGACGAAAAGATTTCAAGTGGGGGAGATTGTAACAACTCGAGATTTTTGAACCAATTTAATTTATTTTAACTATTTTAAAGGGTTTTGTATACTTAAAATGATTTATTTTAAATATAACGACAAAAAATTTATTTATATCAAAGCTAGAATGTATAAATATTTAATTAAATTAAAATGAACTCGAAATGGCACGGAAGTTTGAAAATTCGATTTTAAATTTCAACTGAATGTACAAGATTCAAGACAAATCAGATTTTAGTAAAACCAGAAACATTTGAATCTGTTTAGTAATATCTTTCTAACAAATGTGAAAATTTTAGATTTCACTTTATAAATTGAAAGTTATGTCCAAATTAAAATTTAAAATAGTCGCTATGGAATATATATATATATATATATATATATATTAATATATAGCCCTTAGAATTAGCCATTTTGCAAACGACCTCCATTTTCAACGAAACCACTTTTGTTGGATTCGAAATGTCAAATAATTGTTAGGTTTCAAATTTCATAATTTTTGGATCTAATATGTGAGCGTGGTAAATTTAAACATGTTTTGTCAATTCAGTTTAAATTTAATCGAGCGAAAAAGGCCATTTTTCAGCCGTCCTCCAAATTCGATGAAATTAGTTTTGTTAGGACCATATCATCAAAACATAGCTAGGTTTATTTTTCTGCAATTTTTGGAGTCAGTATTTGGCCTCGGTAAATTAAAATGTACGTTCAAATTCAATATATATTGATTTATATTTTAATTTTGGTAAAAACTGACCAAATTAGCCGAATTGGCTTACGAAACATATCCCATTATGTCCGGAATGGGGGTATTTGTCTAGGAATGATAGTCGTTGGAGTTCATTTGGAATTCTAAGGCGAAAATTAAAAGCTAAACAATGAAGGACTTAAATAATAATAAATATAAGGGTACAAATAGACAATGTTATCAACCTTAACCCTAAGAACCATTCAGCCACCACCAATAAGGTTTTTAACAGTGGAAACAATCCGAAATTCATTCCATTTCTCTTCTAATCAACGCAGTAATTTATGGAATGATCAACGCGAAGTTTGTAGAACATCTCGAGAGCTTTAAATTGGTGCGGGTTTGATTATATATCATTGAGAGATTTGTATGATTTTTGAGCTCAAACATCACATGTTCAGGTCCGTTTTCTAGGGCATGGAAGCCACTAAGTTCCGCCAGGTCAAGGCCGATCATGGAGAAGCTGTAGGCGTAGGTCTAGGACATGCCAGATGGTAGTCCAGCTGCGACATGGAGGCACATGAAGGAGCCCTAGGTTGGATGGTTTCCTTCGAAGGTGGTCTGAAGGTTTTCACGATGGAAGAAACAGTTAACAGAGGATTATTCTAATTAAGGTTAAATAATAAATTAATTAATTGTTAGTGTAATCAAAATTTTAAATATTCATATCTTATTCAAGCTGAATCAGAATTTGATGAGGTTGGACTGTTGGAATCGTCTTGATGAACACTACAACATGGAACTGACCAAAACGAAAATGGAGCAAGTTGGATTTTGAGCTAAATTAAACGGTCCTTTAATTTAGTTCAGAAATTCAGAAATAAAGATTGAGGTGTGGAAACGAATGTGAGAACATCTCATTATAATTCTTGTACGGTTATTTATTTTATAACTGCATATATGAACTGTTAGTATTGATTTTTTTAGTTTTTAATTATCACAAATGTTGTACGATGCCTGTTAGCTCACATTCACTACTGTTTAAAAACCATGGATGATTACGTGGACTGTATTATGTTGTGATTGTGATGTGAAATGGAGTAAATAAAAAATATATATGCATTGTATAATACATATATAGTGAAAATTAGGGTCACATCCTTAAAATAAAACTTAATTAAGCTCACATCCTCCTGTTTCAATACATATAAATTACATCCCTAATTTTTAACAACAGCTAATATTTTTCCAAAACTGCCCTTTTTCTTAATTCACGCTGTAATTACCTAGATCGGATTTACTCAGTACGTAATTAGTATTTTTTTCTTTTCTAGAAACCTATATTTCGTTTGTCCATGGCAGCGCCGTCATCAATTTAATTTTTTCAGAGCGTTAATTATATCGAACCTTGATTTATTCAATGGACTAAGGTCTTCCGTTCGGTCAGATCTAGGGTTGATCATTGGCAGAGAGAAGTAGCGACTAAAATTTGCAGCGATTTGGGGAAAACGTTGGTTTAATAAAGAGTCACAATAGAATTTTTGGGAAGCTGGTAGTTACGATTTTTCAGGTGATCGCGTATGAGAGATTGCTGTAGCTAGTTGCGATCTTTGAGCAGTAGTCGGTGGTGTAATGATGAGGAGATGTGAATGGAGGATTTGTGGAGCTTGTGTAGGTGGAGAAGGCGTTGATCATGTAATTAATGTAATTTTTTTATAAAATTTTATGGTTTTCATGGATCATACAATCGTATATAATAATTTTTCATTTTATTTGATCTACTATTCTTACTACGTGTATAAGAATATCCGTATATTGTTAATATGAGCATATATGTATGCAACTATTGCTAGAACTCATACATATAGGTTTGGTTATATTCAGGAAACTTGTGTACATGTATGCATATATTCTGTATATATGCATAATTATGCGCCGATCTTTTAAAAAAATGTTTTCGTGTGTTTGCTGATTAGTCGCATACAAATATGCATATATTATTAATATATGCGTAGTTAAAGTTTTTTGGATATAATCTGACTAAAAGTATGCGCAACTAATCTAATAATTTACATACAATTATTCAACTACTATTGATATATGCGTATATGTATGCATCTATTTATAATTATTTGAAGATGTTTATGTATTTTTATATGATTACTGCACATTATGTTTATGAATGTTGATTCTCTTCTTTGTTTAACAATGTTTCTGCTGATATTGGTGTATTGGTGTTGTTTAAGTTTGGGAATGATATCTATTGTATCCGTCTTTAATTTGATAGTTCTGTTGATATAGTGAGAGATGTTGTTTGTGGTAAACGGATTGATTTAAGTACATTGTCCTTTGAATTATATCACCTCAGAGATGGTTTGACAAGATAAGAAGTCTACATGTAGTTTGTGCAAGAAGTTGGGTCATAACAAAAGGACTTGTTCTTCAAAAGACTATTAGATATGCTTTGTAATTTTATTTTATTTTTAAGACACTTTGTTTTAGTGTAAATTGTTGTGAACATTTACGTGCTGCTTTAAATTAAGTTTAATATTTTAATGTTAAATTCTCTAATTTTTATAGTTATTTTTTAGAGCTTATTTGTATGCAATTAGTCTGTACATTTGCGTACATGTATGCAATTATAATGCATATTTGTATCAATTTTTCTAGCATTTTTCGTAGATGCATAAATGTATGAAACAAATTACGTTTGCTGCACACAGGTACGAAAGTACTTATACAACCATATAATGTACACAAGTATTCTATTTTGTTGTATATAAGTATACAAATATTCTTATTACGTGCATGCATGTCTACAAATGTTCAACGTGTATGCATATTCTCTTTTATCGTTGAATATATGTTCCCTTTGTTAATAATGAATTTTCTTTACTTGCATAATTTCCAGTTTTAAATTACATATCAAAAAACAAAGGTAACATCGACTGTTGGATTTATTCTGTAAAAATTGCACTTTTCTAAGCAATTATATAGAAAAAATGCATAAATGTATGCAAGTATTCCAAATATGCTTGTAATACAAAAAATTTAAAACATTTCCATTTACGCTTGCCACTACTAACAATACTTTCATATAACTATGAAATTATCCTGATTATTTTGACAATACAAATATGCTTTACATTTAACAATATTTTCATTTAAGTATGCCAGTATTACAAATAACTGCATACAGGGAAGCAACAATTCATAATATCATTTAATATCAGCAGAATTAGTATCAGTACGTAAAGTTCAACCGTAATTCAGTAAAGAAACTACATAATCATGTCGTAGTAGTTCAGCATTTAAGATTTCACTTTCTCGACCATATCTACACATGATTTCAGGTTGTTTCTATATACTTCTTCTTCTTTTTGAAATCTTTAGGTCCTCTTCAACTTTCTATTTTTTTCAAACATGTAGAGAAGTCGTCGGTTGGTCGGTTGTAACTAAGGCTTTCTCCTGCTCATTGTCAACTGCATCATTTTCTTCTTCATTAGGTCTCTGCAAAACAAGGAAAACATTTTTAAATAACCATGTTTAAATGCATATATTTATGAAACAAATATTGGATATATGCACACTTGTATGCAGTAGTTATTACTACATCAACAAAATCATGCAACAATCATTAGATAAATGCACACTTGCATTCTAAAATTTTGATTTACTGCACAAAATTATGAACATATTTGTTGATGGTTGCAGGCTTGCAATCATTGATTCTAATTAAATGTATAGAATCATGCAACAATCAAGTAATAAATGCACATTAGTATGCAAATTTTATTATCAAATTCATTTTAATTCTTTAATAATCATTTTATAAATGCAGAGTTGAATGCTACAACTATTAAAAAAATGCCTACAAGCATGATGTACTAATTAAAAAATCATTACATTATGCAAAAAAGCTGTATAGCTTCATGGGTTTAGGCAATTATGCTTAATATATTCATTCATTTTGCAAATGAATTTAATATACGCATGTATGTTTGAATATTAATTGAATATACGCATATAATTTTGAATTTACTGAAAATACATGCTTACTTCAAATCTAAAGTTATTATTAAACTCATTTATGTTGTTTTAATCTGACTTTATTCCGGCGACAACTGCTCGCTAGCAACAATCAACCAAGACATAAATAACAGCATCCAACAAATCTTGTAAAATTCATATAATCATGCAACAAATAGATAACAATTGTACAATTGTATGCAAGAATTATTATTATATGCATATATTCAACCATCACATCAGAGGATAAATGCACACTTGTACGCATTAGTTATGAATATCTTCATATAAAAATGCAAGTATCTGTTCACACTTGCATAATTGCATTCAACATTTCTTGCTTGAATTCAGAGATTTCTTGATAAATCAGCCGATAATTTCACAACTATGTCCAACATTTTCAATTGGATGTTGTACATCTGAATGAATACATATAATCATGCAGCTATGTTGATAGTTGCAAATCTGAATAACGTCTTTCAACAATTTTTCAAATCTGAAAAAACCGATCATACTGCAATTTTTTACAACCTAAACCATTTTTACAACCAAATTTTCATGAATAATTGTATATAACCATATAATCATGCAACAATTCCACGTTTATTCATATTTTAATATAAAATATGACAAGATTATCGGTTGTTTGACAAAAAAAATAAGAAAATCAAATTTTTACCTTCGTATTCGCCATGTCAATGTAAATTTTTGCTCAAATCGGCACTAATTTTATGTCTTTACACTCAATTGAGATTAGCAAATAGGAAATCGGCTGAAAAGTTTTAATTTTTGCCAATGGTCGGCTGCGCTATTTGTGCGATTTGATAAATGGAACAATAGCTCGGGGAACAAGGGTTTTGACTGTATCGAAGGCTATAATCGGTAATTTATTATCGCATTTTCAAAAATAGGGATGTAATTCGGATTCTTTTTATGGCCGGACTTTTTTTACATATTAAAACATAATAGGGACCTGGAAAAAACACACCCATATATATATGTGATGGGAAAAGTATATATGCACTAGATAAAATGGTCATGTAATGAAATAAATATTTGTTCACTAAAAATATTATTTTTAGCTTATGTTAGCCGACTTTATGATCGGGCTACACAAAGCTAAGAGAATCAGATATCATGACCAAAGGAAAAGGAAAATAAGTGCAGAATGCTCCGGAAAATGAGGCGAGCGAAGATCAGCAGACCATGGTTGTAACTAGGTCCCGGGGGCAAAGCTCCAGAGCAAACCGATCCGGAAGTGCATCTTCGAACCGATCCAATCGGGTGTCTCCAAACCGACCAGATCTCGAGGCCCCGAACCGGATGGAAGGTGCAAACCCAAGTCGAACTGATGCCCTTGACACTGCACACGACTCCCCTCTGAACCGATTCTGAAGCGCAACCATGAACCGATCCGAACCGAATGTGGCAGAGGCTGGGACTTCTTCTCGAGCCCCTGCAGATGCTTCGATACCAGCCATGATGTCTGGTAACCAGCCTACTCCTTTTGCACCTGTTAAACATGGGGATTTCTCACACTTACTCGATATGCTGGATAGCACTAGGGATGCTTTAGAAGCCCATAAGCGCGATAGTGTTCTCATGCGAGAGAACATGAAATCCAGGAGTAGGGAAATAAGTGAGATACGTAGGCAAAGAATGTCCTCTCTAACTCATCGTCCTGTTTTCAATCACTCATCTTCTTCAGACGAAGAGCACCCATGTCGGAGAAGGCCATATGAAAGACCCGAGAATTTGGACCAGTTAGCATTTGGATCACTGGGGTCTCGTGAGGACGTAGCCCGGACCCATGGAGCTAACGATCCGGGTTGAGGGGATCACATGTTTTACCTAGAAACCCCAATGTCATCAATTCTACTCAAGGACAACTTCTCCAATCCACATGTCCCATGAAATACCGGGATGGTAGAGGGCCAGGAAGGTCAGTCGCAACCCGGAACCAACGGGCGTCGCCTAATGTAAGAGATGAATGTACTAGAAGGAATAGAAGCATAGATCCTGAGCTAGCTTTTGACCAACGCTGAAGTGGAAGCGATAGTGCGAAAAATCATGGCCGATAGTCGGTGCTACACTAATGAAGATTGGGGTATTGAGCGTAGTCACACCCCATTCACCGATGACATCTCAGACTTTCAGGTCCCCCGATGATTCAACCTGCCACAAATGGACCGATATGCTGGGAGAACAGATCCGGGACAACATTTGATGAGATATGCATGATATATGAATGTTGCAACCATGCTTGATGCTGTGAAATGCAAAGCCTTTCCGATATATCTAGAAGTTGTTGCGTTAATGTGGTTCACTCGACTTCCACCACGATCGGTGTCAAGCTTTAAAGAACTAAGCGAGCGTTTTATGAACTAGTTTCGACTCCATGTCCGGAAAGATAAAAGTGTCATTGAACTGTCCAGAATCAAATAGGCCCCTGGAGAATCTATGAAGTCATGCCTGGACTGCTTTAACCTACCAGTTACCGAAATAAGCGATCCCCATGAACTAACCATTTTGATGGCCTTAATATTTTGGCTCGATCCAGACATTGAATTCAGGGGATATCTAGCTGGAAAACCGCTATTGACTAGGGAGGCATTCTATGAAAAAGCAAATATTTGCCTATGGCGGGACGAAATATACGCTAGTCGAGAAAAAAAATCTGATGGGGCTTCAAAAGAAGATATTAAAAGTAATGTTGCTATGAAATAGTCTGGCGATAGTTCAGGGAAGGTCGAGGTAAAAGTTTGCAACAAAAACGAAGGAAGTGGCAGCAGGAACAGAAACAGCAATAAAAGAAATAGGAACCGAGAAAACAACTCCGGAAAAAGACCTCGATTCCAAACTTTTGAAAACTATACACCGTTGAACAATACATTGGAAAACATCTATTTGGATACCTATAATGTCTAGTAATATAAGAAACCTCCTCCCAGAGACTCCACCGAGAAGGAGCTTGGACTGGAAAATTTTGTTTGTTTCATGGAACTCTTGGTCCCTTTACTAATGAGTGTCATCATCTAAGAGACGTTGTTGAAAAACTGCTGTAGGAAGGAAAGTTAGATGAATACAAGGTTGCCCCAGGAGATAGGGGGAAGGAGGACAAATCCCGAATCAAAGTCAACCTGCTCCTAAACCCACCGCTCAACATAAGGGAAAAGGTATTGTCACAAACACTATAGTTGGAGGATCGCATCCCACTGGATCCAACAATAGGTCAATGGAGTAGTATGTCAATGCTGCCAGGCACCTCGAAATAGGAAAATGCAGTAACCTTGAAGAAACCACACCATCGAAATAGTAGAAAACAGCAGTTGATAACATTGCCTTCTGTGATAGGGAAAGTATCGAAGTTGAAGCGCCAAGTACTGACCCGTTAGTAATAACCATGGTTACTGGGTCTGCAGTAGTCAAGAAAGTCCTTGTGGACAATGGGAGCTCTGTAACATTCTACTTTCAAAGGCTTTTGATCAGATGAAATTGGAAATGAAAGACTTGAAGCCATGCAAAGGTTGGATTTGTGGCTTTAATGGAGCCTCTACCGCCCTGATCGGAGTGGTAGACCTGCCCGTAGAGTTAGGTGAAGGAGAATGCAGAAGAGTGAGGATTCTCCAGTTCATCGTAATGGACATCGACTTGCCCTACAATGCTTTCTTAGGATGGATAGCCTTTTCGTAGTTCAGAGCTTGCATTGCTCCATGGTTCTTACTAATGAAATTCTCAACAAATGCTGATGTCGGAATGATTCGAGGCGATCAAGTTATCGGAAGGGCCTTCTACATGGCAGAGTTAAAAACGTTGTGTAACAAATAGATTTTGGAATCTAAGGACGCTTCCTCTGCCGCTAAGGACAGTATTGCATAGCAGCTAAAGACAATACCGCCTAGGGAATCGTCTGACGAAATTCTTGGAGACATCTATCCCAGAGAGGACGAAGAACTAGGAACTAGAAAGGCGACACCCAACGTGGCGACTGTTGACATCCCGATCGATTGCGACGACACGACAAAGGTCTGGAAGATTGGATCTCATCTGGATTCTTTCCGGACGAAAGAATTAACTGAGTTTTTGAAAGCAAACCTTGATGTGTTTGCTTGGACTCATGCAAATATGTGTGGAATTTCTCCCGCAGTTATGAGCCATTCGTTAAGCTTGAACCCAACGCATCCTCCGGTCAAGCAGAAGGGACGTATGTTGGGCCCGGAGAGGTCAGCAGCCTTAAAGGAAGAAGTAGAGAAGTTAAAGAATAACGGGTTTATTAGAGACTCAACATATCCCGACTGGATATTAAATCCCGTCTTAGTCAAGAAGTCAAATGGAAATGGAGAACATGCATTGAATTTTCTGATTTGAACAAGGATTGTCCAAAATATAGCTTCCCACTTCCTAGGATTGATCAGCTGGTAGACTCAATAGCAGGACACGAACTTCTTTCCTTCATGGACGCATATTCGGGATATGACCAGATCCCCATGCATGTACCGGATCAAGAACACACGAGCTCCGTTAGCAACCAAGGATTATACTGTTATGTCATAATGCCATTCGTACTGATGAATGCTGGAGCAACTATCAGCGTTTGGTAAACCGAATGTTCTATAATCAAATCAGGAAAACGATGGAAGTCTATGTAGACGACATGCTTGTGAAGTCCAGACAATCCTCCAATCATACAAGAGATCTGGCGGAGATGTTTGATATTATGCACAGGTACGGGATGAAGTTGAACCCCTTGAAATGTTCATTTGGGGTTGCACCAGGAAAATTCCTAGGTTTCATTGTTAACTCTCGAGGGATCAAGATCAATCCTGATCAAAAAGCAACAATCAGAAACATAGAAGAACCACGGAAGATTAGAGACGTTCAAATCTTAGCTGAAAAGTTGCGGCATTGAGCAGATTCATCTCCAAAGCCACAAACAAATGTGTCCCTTTCTTTGACTTAATTAAACGGGAGAAACGAAACTTCGAGTGGACCCCCAACTGTGTAGAGGCCTTCCAAAACTTGCTGGACTTGCTAGAGAAACCTCCGATATTGTCAAAACTGGTGGATCACGAGGATCTATTCGTATATTTAGCAGTATCATCTCATGCTGTTAGCTCAGCTTTGGTACGCGAAGAAGGAAAAGTCCAAAGACTGGTGTATTACGTTAGCACGAAGTTAGAAGCGGCAGAACACAATTATTCAAAGACAGAAAAACTTGCTTATGGTCTCTTAATTGCATCCTAAAAGCTTCGTCATTATTTCCAAGCTCATCCAATAGTCATATACACTAATCAGCCACTCAGACAATTATTGCAATGACGCGAAGCATCGGGATGACTGCTTAAGTGGAACATTGAATTAAGTCAATTCGATTTAAATTTCCAACCACGAAGATCAATAAGGGGGCAAGCCCTAGCTGACTTCATAGCAGAATTCATGATTCCCGAAGAGGATGCATTGGAGGATAAGGCTGACCCTTCGGAACATAATTTAGAACTTAGTCCCTAGAAATTGTATATTAACGGGGCTAAGAATGATCGGAGGTCCGACGCCGGAGTTGTTCTAACTACCCCTGAAGGACGATCTATTTATTACGTCTTGCGGTTGGAATTCCCTGCCATCAACAATGATTTCGAATATGAGGCCCTGATTGCTAGGCTAAAACTTGCTAAGGAACTAAGGGTGACGACACTTGACACATTCTTCGATTCCAAAATAGTTGTTTGCCAAGTTCGAAAGGAATTTGAAACCAGGGGACACCGACTCATTATTTACCTCGAAAAGTTTGAAGAATTACTAGACAACTTGGAACGCTATAGCATAATTCATATCCCGAGAGCAGAAAATCAGAAAGCAGTCAAACTTGCTAAGTTGGCAAGCTCTGATAACCCTGAGGAGACGAAGATGGTTCCCATAGAAGTACTGAAATCACCAAGCTTTAATCAAATGGAAATCGGTCAAGTGCTGAACGCTGAACCAGAAAGGGAGTCATGGATGACATCAATTAAGAACTTTCTTAAAGATAGAACGCTCCCAACAAAAAAGAGCGAGAGATGAGCTGTAATCCATAAAGCTGCAATTATAGGGTTAAACCCTTTATCGCCAAGGGTTTTCCATGCCTTTGCTTTGGTATATAGCACATGACGACCTCAAACGTGTGCTCGTAGAAGTACACGAAGGTGAATGTGGAGACCATACTGGAGGTCAGACACTGGCAAAGAAAATTTTAAGGTATGGCTACTTCTAGCCTACCATAAATAAAGACACAGCTGATTATTCACGACGCTGTGACAAATGCCAGTAATTTGCAACAGTTCCCAGGGTGCCCCCAAGTCAACTAAAATCTATGGTGAGCCCATGGCCATTCGCTATGTGGGGAATAGATATCATTGGGACCCTGCCAATCGCCAAAGGAGGAGCTAAATATGCAATCGTGGACATAGATTATTTCACAAAATGGGCGGGAGACGAACCCCTAACTACGATCATGACAAAGTGGGTGATAAACTTTGTGGTCAGGAATATGATTTGCGATACCAAGGACCATTATAACCGACAATGGGACCTAATTCTAGAGTACAAAATTCAGAAATTTCTGCTAGAAGTACAAGATTGACAAGAGATATACGGTAGTGGGTCACCTACAATCGAACGAACAAATTGAAGCAATAAACAAAGTCATTAAGTCTATCCTTAAAAAGAGATTGGAATGAGCAAAGACCATGTGGGTTGACGAATTACCACTAGCTTTTTGGGCCTATCGGACGACCTTCAAGTCAGCAACGGGTCACACCCCTTTTTCACTCTCCTCTGGACCAGAAGCAGTAATTCTAGTGGAGCTTAAAGTACCCTCTCATTAGGTAACACATTATGACTTGATGACAAACAAAGTGCTTCTCCTTGAATACCTAGATATGGTTGAAGAGAAGAGAGACGAAGCGGACTTGCGTGCCTCGAGACACAGGCATCAAGTGGCACACTATTATGACAGAAAAGTTCATCCTTGTAACTTTGAGCCTGGAAACTTAGTACTAAAGTGAGTCTTTCCTCCTCCAGTTCATCTAGGTCCGAAGTGGGAAGGACCATATATCATCCAACAGAAACATGATACAAGAGCTTTCAAGCTAACAACCATGGATGTTGAAGAAATTTCTAGAGCTTAGAATGCCCAACATTTACGGTGATACTTGACTTAAATTTGTATTGTTCCCTTCTTGTTTTATAAGCCATGTAAAAAGGGGCGACTTACGTAGAAAAGTCTGATTAATATAAAGCAAAAGGTTATAAAGTGGACGTAGGTCACGACTTGGCCGAACCACTATAAAAACATTGTGTGTGATTTACTTTTCTTGCACAAATCTTTCTATATGCTCTGTGATCTGAATATAAAAAACAAAGCTCGAATTGAAATCTGAACAAGCGAGACAGTCGTTAGTGCAAAAAAAAAAGAGAGGACAGGAAGACCATATCCCAAACTCTAACTCTCACGATCCAAGAGAGTAAAAAGGACGGGAAGACGACGTCCCTAAAGCATGACGGTGCACCATGACAAAAGAATGCCTTGAATCCACTCTAACCTGATTATTCTACAAGAGAGTATAAAGATACTAGGAATTGGTACCGCTGAAAAAGAATATTAACCCTGCCAGAGAGCTAGGGGTAACTGAGTGTCTAACCTAATCAATCTTAAACAAGCCCGGGCTAGGCATCACCTTCAAGATTGATTGGGGACATATATACATACCTCACATCCTGTCATTAATTATGTTGTATCGTAGAGATGTTAACACCGTGTATTTAATTCGTTTATGATGTGACTTATTATTTACTGCTTGTACCACACTCAAAAAAGGTAAATGACAAACTTACAAGCACTTGACATTGCAGGAAACAAACTACTTTATTTACGTGAGTGCAGGTTTATACAAAAAGACTAAAATAAAGAAAGGCAAGGGCTGCACTCGCTACAACAGCTGCAGGCCAGGAGAAAATCAAAATAAAAGATAAAGCCGCCCTTCATTTGGACTTTGGAGTAGACTTCGCTTTCTTAGCAACCTTGAGTTTTTCCTTCTCCTCTTTATCAGCTTCGGTCAAAATACGCTTTGGCTTCTTCTTCCTTGGGACTGGAGCGCTAGGATCAATAGAAGATTTTTTAGCAAGCTCTTCAGTAATTGACCTGGTTGAAAGTTTGACAACTAGCCTTGACCCAGGAGGGATTGTCGCGAGAGGCTTGAGCTTCTCGGGATCTTCCTTCTCAACTTTAGCTTTTAAAAGCATATCCTGCTTGGCTTTCATGTCGGCCAAAGTTATATCATCGGCATTCCCCGAATCTCCAGTCACAACAACGTCATCATCTTCCTCATGACCATCACTGCTGCCATCATCTTTTAAAGTGTCAATTATATCCCCGTCCTTGGGAATCGCAGTGCTAGATGGCATGGAAGCTTTCTCAACAACCTCCTCCTTATCCTTGGCCCTCTCTGTAGACTTTAAGCCAGTAGCCTCATCATGTTTCTCCTGGGCCTCTTCAGTAGACTTCGCATCGGTGATTTCTTCTTGTCGCTCATCGGCCTTTTCAATGGTTTTACACCTATAGAATGAGAGGCAATAGTTATTAACTCAGGAGAAAACTCGTACCCTTTAATTGCTTGTCCAACGATATGACAAGAAGTTGAGATAGCTTTGACAAACTGAGGAGAAAAGGTGGAGATACCTTTGGGTGATTTCTCGATTTGAGTAACAGGAGTCTCTGTTGTTATTTCTACAATAGGACACAATAAAGATGCCTTAGGAATTCCTGGATTCTTTGGATCATATCCTTCCATCTCTGTAGCCCCAGGGGCAGAAGAAGAGGAATCGTCTTCGACGGTTTCTTTCCCTTTGGCCTGACGCCTCTCATTCTCCATAGCTGTAGCAATAAGCTTGCGCCCTTCGGCCAAGCATGTTACTTCCTCACTCCCAGATACTTCTCTGTTAGCGTGTAATCATCAACCGAATCCACGTTGAGATCCTGTTTTTCCCATTCGACCGCCTGATCCCATAAATATACCCACTATTTCAAATCTCACAAATATTGCCCGAGATCTCCTCTGAAATCTCGTTCTGGGCTCCTTCCAAAACGAAATAAAAAATATCACTCTAAATCTCCTTTCGAATATATCGACCGAGATATTGCAATATCGAACGATATATCGACCGAGACAAAATACTGGAATATCGTCCGAGATCTTAGTTTTTTGGTTAAAATTTAAATTTGTGCCTAAACTAGAACTATAATAAAAAAACTCAAATCTAGCCATATCACAAGATATTTTACATTTTGCATGTTAAATGACCATATTGTATGTTTGTATATGTTTTACAATGCTTATGATTTTCATATTCCTCTTTTTACATACATGTTACTTATGAAATTATGTGTTTTATGGTCTATTTATGCTGAATTTTTTTAATTTTTTGGATCCTTTTAATATTTCCTATCTAACAATATTCATGTTTTAAGCATATTACGATGTAGAGTATGAATGATCTTTCGCAAAATAAAGAATAATAAAGTTATTTTGCATTTTAATTTTACGTTACAATGTTTTTGATAACATTCATAAAAATCATTTTGTTAAAATATAATTTTTAACATATCATGTACCCCAAGATAGTTCCGATATGAACTTTCAGACCCGAGATGAAAATCTGAGATGACCTCTCGCGTTAGACATATCTCGTCCGAGATCTCCCCCGATAAGAAATCGAGTCTGTAAAATCCTGTGACAAAATGCGACCGATATCCGAGATTTAAAACCTTGCATATACTAGAGTGGTAGGATTATTCTTGAGTCATGCAATGTTTCAATGACGGATCACCTGGGCAAAGAATCCCATCATGGTTTCAGCACTCTCATCCAACTCTTTTTGCGCTTCCGCGAGCTTATTATCGATATTCTCGACCTGTTGTAACGCTACATTTGCATTCGCCTCAGCAAGATTTGCTCGTCAGCTTCCATCAATTTGGTTTCTAACTCTGCATTCTTCCTTGCTACTCCGCTTTGTCCTCCTCAAGGCGAGTGCAAGCCAGCTTGGCTGCGGTGCTCTCAGACTCAGCATCCTCAGCTTGATTTTTTAAGTCCATGCACTCCTGGCTATGAGAATCAAGCTCGGGGTGATGACGCTTTTGTAATTCTTCAAATTGCTGCTTATATGTGTTCATGTCACGTTGTACAAGAGCAAGTTGGTCCAGGGTGTCCTCGAGATCTTTCTCAGAATTCTCAATAGCTTTTGCATCATACTCGGCAGAATCTTTCATGGTCTTTATATCAGCCAGCAAGTCCTTAATGATCCTGGACAAAGTCCGTGCATACCTCTTCATCTCCCTGTACTGAGAATCTGCTTCATCAATTTTGGCCTTAGCTACGGTTGCCCAGTCGAAATCTAATGGCTTGAGAGACGGAAGGAAATGCATGTATCCAAAATGATGGTTAGGAAACTTTTTCTTTAAAAGCTCTAGTTTGGCCTTGTTTTCATCATCGAGCATAACCGGCCTCGTGGAGGTAATGTCAATATTGCGACGCCTCGATGGCACAATGGATGTGCCCTTCTCTACTTCGTTCCTTGGCTCCTGCTATTTCCCTTTTGGATCAGGCCCTTTCTTCGAAGATTTGTCCTGATGAGTTTTGTCTTTAGACGAAGGAGGAAGCTTAGGGGCATGCTTATCTCCTTCTTTGTGCGTTGGTTGATTCTTGTGCTTGTCTGAATCTTTACGATGCAGGGATCAAGAACGGGAGGACCGATGAGGTTGAGAAGGTTGATTCCTCCTGTCATCTCTACCCCGGCTTTCATGTGACGGCCCGCCCCGCACCAGCCTGCATTTCCTCCGGAAGTGCGCTGTACACATGCCCGACTAGCACGGGACGGTCGTCAGAAGAAAGGAAAGAAGGGAATTAACTAAACGAGGAACCTGTAGAATGTCTCACAGCGCATGGAATAAAATATAATAACAAAGTACTTGACATAAAATAGGTGAGACAGTGTATAAGCTGATAACTAAAACCAACATTAACATCAGAGCAGCGGAAATCCAAATACAGCTTATTACAACTTTTCAAATTTACTGTCTCTAACAAAAGAAAGCTAAAGTAGAAGATGCACCACCAATGCCCAAGCAGTGATCTTCAACAACAAAGGGAGAATACTATATATATATTACGTGGAAGCCTCCTGCTTGTCTCCTGACCATCTACCCGTGCATCACCAGCTAACCTGTCTCTTGTCTGCTCGTGTGAGCACCCAGAGTAATAAGAGGAGACATAAAACTCTGGGTCAGACATAAAGCCTGGTATGAGCGATAAGCATCTAAACAGAATAATAACAGGTATACTAAACCATACCTGAACCTGGACCTGCAACCAAAGAGTTAGTACCACATACCGTACAATACTCTAAGGTGCCATAATAAATAGTGTAGGAATACGGGGGTGGGGTGTGCATGTCATAATGATAGCAAACAAATCATCCATAACAATCATCCTCACATCTCTCACTCAGTGCGTAAAGCATACGGTATCTACCACTTTGGAACACTAGACAAATTAAGGTAACGACGAATCCCGACTTGTAGAAACCCTGCTATGACCAAGCTAAACACATGGAGTCATGACCAAACATTTCAATGACCCACTTCATTGGTCATAGCCCTTGGTTCTACCGATGCCATAATGGCCCTGAATCCGCCTTCATACCGCCTACCATAGTGGTCCAAAGCTATAGACACCGATAACCCCTTGGCACGCATCCCGCAGCAAAGCCCAACCATGAAGCGAACTCGTTGATTCCCATCTAAATCTTGAGCTCTAACTTCCCATTTGGACTTCCTTTGCATCTCGGGTTTGGTCGAATTGGAGTGGGTCTTCAGAAGAGTTGTCGCGCAGTAGCAGCCCTAGAATTCGGTTCGGTTCGGTAGTCATTACCCTCGTCGGTTCGGTTCGGTAGTCATTACCCTCGTCGGTTCGGTTCGGTAGTCATTACCCTCGTGCCTTGTCATCTTTCCATTCGGTTCGGGTGCCCCCCTCGGTTCGGTTCGGTACACCGACCCGATCCCATCTTTTGTCCTAGCCTCTACTTTCCCCGTTCCGACCCTATGCTCCTCATCTTCATCCCATCCAGTGCTCCAGTCTGATCCGATCTGGCCCCCATTGTTCTTCCGATCCGATCCCCCTTGTCCACTCCAACTCTAAGTAAACGACCTTCCTTCTCGCCAAGCCTCCTCCAGTGATAAGTTCCAATCCAGTTCGAATTCCCTTGGTCAGTTCACAAATCCGATCCGACCCCTACTCCGATCCGATCCGGTTCGGAACCTGCACATTTCTGCAACTTTCCAGCGAGCTTTCTACGCCATTCGACGGCGTTTTCGACCAATCTAACTATTCTAATCAATCACAAAACATACCATAGAGTCATAGCAACATGTAAGAGCAACCACAAACACCAAACAACAATTCAAATGAATCAAAATGGATCAAAAGTGGCCAAAACCCCACATTTTCCCATAACCTCTCTTAATCATGTTTAAGCACATACTTAGTAAAACTTAATCAAATCGTCTAAATTTTCTAACAGAGACATGAAATATTATTTAAGAATTTCTAAACATTTTTCCAGAATTTATTAGTTTATAAATTCGCTAATCTTCACTAATTACCCTTAATTAACTGTAATTAGTGTCAAAACTATGCAAATCACCCACCTTTGCCACAAAATAAAACACCAAATCTAAAATACTCTCTGTTTGGGTCCAATCCCTATGTATAGCAGCAGCTCCAACCTTTCTCTGATGCTATTTGGCCTTGTTTTGATGTAGTTTAGGCTTAATCTTCACTAAAAATGTGTTTTGGAGTGGTTTTAGAGGATGGAAGCCATTACTAAGGTCTCAAGAAGGTTTGTGGCGGCTCAAAACTGAAATGAAAGTGATTTCCTAACCCTAATCAGTCCTCCTATACCTCTAAACCCGAAATTCCCCATTGGGTCTAGCTGTTAATCACCCGGTTAAGCCCAATTAAGCTGTTTTTCACCATCTGAAACTTGTTTCAGCCATATCTCCCAAACGGTGAGTCCGTTTGGCTAATGTGACCACTCTACGGAATTGTAAACCATCATCCGGAGCCAATGGAAGTCGTTTTAGGTCAAAATTCCTTTCTAGTCAAAAGTTATGGCCAAAACAGTGCCAACTAGGGGTAAAATGGTCATTTAAAAATCGGGAAAAATCATGAACATGGGAAATGACCCCAATAGTCGTCTCCCAAAGTTACATGACCATACGACTTCATATGTGAAAGAAATAAATATTCTACGGTCCTATGATGCGTAGAATACGGGTCGTTACACTCTCCCCCCCTTAAGAAATTTCGTCCCCGAAATTCCTTAACCCAAAACATACAAAGGTTCCCGCATGCCTAACAACCACATACAATAATCAAACATGCAAAACAAGCCTATCCTAACATGCGGAAAACTAAATCGAAGTTAAAATCTTACCAGGCAAAGAGTTCTAGATATGTCTTCCTAATGTTCTCTTCTGTCTCCCAAGTACAATCATTCTCATCCTCGCTCCACTGAACCTTGACTAGCTTCACCGCCTTCCTTCGAAGTTGCTTCATGTCGTGCTCGACAATATGGGTCGGCTTGCGGTTCACAACCGCCTCGGGTTCTACTTCGAAGTCCTCTAACTGATCAGGTGAAATAGTCATATCTGAGTCGTGAACGAACTTCCTTAGTTGGGAAACATGAAATACGTTGTGAACTCCCGCCATCTTCTCTGGTAAGTCAATTCTATATGCCAAATTCCCGACTAGTTCAAGAACAGGGAATGGGCCAACGAATCTTGGTGCCAACTTGCCTCTCCTGCCAAATCGTATTACGCTCTTCAACGGAGAAATCTTGACAAACACCAAGTCACCAACGGAGAATTTTAAGTCTCTTCTTCTCTTATCAGCATAACTCTTCTGCCTATCTTGGGCAGCCTTCATTCGTTGTTGAATGATCTTAATCTTATCTGAAGTTTCCCTCACCACATCTGGTCCAAGCATAAACTTCTCCCCAGTCTCTATCCAACATGATGGTGAGTTGCACGGTCTTCCATACAAAGCTTCAAACGGAGCCATACCGATACTGGATTGGTAGCTATTATTATATGCAAACTCTACTAGATGCAAATGTTCATCCCATGATCCACCAAAATCCAATATACATGCTCTCAAGAGATCTTCCAAAATACGATTCACCCTCTCCGTCTGACCGTCGGTCTGAGGATGATATGCGGTACTGAGATGTAACTCTGACCCTAGAGCCTCTTGTAAGCTCTTCCAAAACCCACTAGCGAAAAACGGGTCTCGGTCGCTCACAATGCTTTTAGGTACTCCATGAAATCTCACTACCCACTTCATATACAATTCTGCTAACTTAGCTGCCGTTCTGGTCGATTTGACTGGTATAAATCTTGCACTTTTAGTCAGTCGATCCACAACTACCCAAATGCTATCATGTCCCGATCTAGTCCTTGGTAAACCATCAATGAAATCCATCGAGACTTGCTCCCATTTCCATTCGGGAATTTCTAAGGGCAGTAACAACCCACTAGGCTTCTTTTGCTCGGCTTTAACTAGCTGGCAATTCATGCACTTGGATATGAACTTCCCAACGTCTCTTTTCATCCCTTCCCAGTAGTAAGTCTGCTTCATATCTCGATACATCTTGTTACCACCGGGGTGTATAGTCAGCTTTGATTGATGACATTCTCTAAGCACTTCATCTCTCAATCCATTGACATTGGGTACAACAAACTTTCCGTTCTTTCTAAGCCATCCATCTCGATCAAGCCCATACTTGTTCATCTCCTCATCGATACCCATCTCTAACTTAGAGATGATTTCCAATAGGTTAGGATCGTCCCTCTGACTAGAGCCGATCCGCTCAATCAAAGTGGGTCTGATCGTCAAACTTGCTAACATTTCTGAATCCAATTCACACTTTGGTCTGAAATCAAACCCCGCGATATACTCTAGTTGCTTCCATTCAAGGAACATAGCCCCTAAGCTGGCATGTCTTCTACTCAATGCATCAGCCACCGCATTGCCCTTTCCCGGTGTATATGCGATGTCGAAATCATAGGAAGCCAGGAATTCTAACCACCTTTGTTGTCGGAGATTTATATCCTTCTGGGAGAAGAGATACTTCAACGACTTATGATATGTAAACAGCTCAAATCTTTCTCCCAAGAGATAGTGTCTCCACATCTTTAACGCGAACACGATCGCTGCCAATTCCAAATCATGGGTAGGGTATCTTTTCTCGTGCGGTTTCAATTGCCGACTTGCATAAGCTACAACCCCACCGCCTTGCATCAATACAGCACCCAGTCCGGTATCACAGGCATCCGTGTATACCGTCATCTCTTCATCCCCCTTAGGAATGACTAACACTGGTGCGCTTGTCAACTTGTCCTTTAGACTCTTGAATGCATTCTCGCACCTTTCATCCCAGACAAAAGCTTGATTCTTCTTGGTCAACTGGGTCAATGGTGTTGCTATCTTGGAGAAACCCTGGATAAACTTACGATAATATCCAGCTAATCCCAAGAAACTTCTTACATCTGTTACATTCTTGGGCGTAGGCCAATCCTGTACTGTAGCCACCTTCGCCGGGTCCACGGCAATACCATTCTCTGATACAACATGGCCCAAGAACCTCACCTCCCTCTTCCAGAAGTGACACTTAGAAAATTTTGCTTTCAATTGGTGTTTTCTCAACACCTCCATCACTACTCTTAAATGTTCCTTGTGTTCTTCCCTTGTCCCCGAATAGACCAAAATATCATCAACGAACACAAGGACAAACTTATTCAACTGATCTCTGAATACCCTATTCATAAGATCCACAAAATATGCTGGGGCATTGGTCAGCCCGAATGGCATGACCAACCACTCATAAAATCCAGACGGCGTTCGAAATGTCGTTTTAGCTATACTCTCAGCTTCCACTCTAAGCTGATGAAAACCTGTCGCGAGATCCAACTGAGAAAATACTCTCGCGCCTCTCAAATGATCGAACAGATCATCTATCCGCGGTAGAGGATACTTGTTCTTCCTCGTCACTTTATTCAACTCGCGGTAGTCTACACACAAACGAAGGGAACCATCCGCCTTGGTAGCAAACACAACTGGTGCTCCCCATTCAGAAACACTCCTTCTGATAAATCCCTTCTTCAAAAGATCGATGACTTGCACATCGAGCTCTCGCTGCTCTCTTGGTGCCATACGACGAAGTGGCATCACTATATGTCTGGCATCTTTTACCAAATCAATACGGAACTCAATCTCTCGGTGTGGTGGAAGTCCGGTCACTTCTTCGAAAACATCCGGATACTGGCCAACCACGGGTAAACCTGACAACTCACTATGCGGAATGTCGAGGGAGTTTAGAAAACTAGCCAATACCCCCTTACTGGGTAGACCACCAAACACTATCCTCCGCCCATCATCCGCTCTAGCTGTCACTAAAAAGCCCTCACAGTCTACCACCACCCCGTATCTTTGGAGCCAATCTACTCCCAAAATAATGCCAAACCCAGTAAAGCCCAAAACAAAGCAATCACAAACAAACGTGCATCCATGACTCGATAAGACCACATTACGACAAATCATGCTAAGGCTAGTCGAACCACCAATCGGGTTCGTCACTACTAAAGGTCTATCGACAATCTCGGGCTCCAATCGCAACCTATCTACCAGGTCACTAGATATGAAAGAACTGGAAGCTCCGGTATCAAACAAAACTCTAACAGGAACATCATAAACAGAAAGCATACCTTGAATGACGACATTCTTTTCTTTCTCCGCCGCAGTTGGGGCATTCGACGAAGAAGGAATAGCATTAAGGGCATAGGCTTTCACCATTTGCTTTTCTTTAGGGGGTTGCGGACACTTGTCCTTGTGATGTCCCATTTGGCCACAGTTGAAGCACTTCCTATCCGCTGGCTTGGCCCGACAATTACTAGCATAATGGCCCTTCTTACCACAGCTGAAGCACTCAACATCTTGCTTATTCTTTTTCTTCTGGCCATCCTTAGTCTGACTCTGCTTTCTCTTATTCTGGGAACCACCCTTGCCTCCACCACTTGCTTGTGGCTTTGGCTCATCTGCGGATGCAACCTCAGTCTTCGGCTTAGGGTAGAGACTTTCTGATCTTAATGCTTTCCCCACAATCGATTCAAACGTCTCATCGATGTGGTTAATAAGTCTTTCCCCCAAGTACTGATCCAAACCAGTTATGAATTTCTCATTCTTTTTCTCGGTAGTATCAATAAGAGATAACCCATATTTTGACAAAGTGTCAAATTCAGCAATGTACTCCGAGACAGCTCTGCCATTCTGCTTGAGCTCCAAGAATTTCTTAAACAGCACTGACTTCTGAGCAGCTGGAACGAATTTTTCGCTAAAGCGAGCCTTAAACTGCTCCCAAGTAATCTGATCTTCGGGAGTAGCTGCCTTTATAGCATTCCACCAATTCATTGCCCGCCCTTGCAGCTGACGGGAGGCTAGCTTTCTCTTCATCGCATCCTCGATACCCAAATCCTCGAAGATACGTTCGCAACTATCCAACCAATCCTGAACATCCGTAGCCGACTCTGTTCCGTGGAATGACTTCCCACCAAGGCCAGTATAATCCTTATTCAGCTTGGCAAAGTCGACTCTTGGCGCCTGCACTATTGGACCACCACCATTTCCACCATTGGGAGCTTCCCTCTGCACATCCCTAAGCATCTCCCTCATGAGGTCAGTAAACATCGTCCTCATGTCGGAAGCATTCCCATTATTGGCTCCCCTACCAACACCTCTAGTATATCGGCTCATCGTCAATCTGAAAAAGGAAACGATTAATTACCCCATAGTGGTGCTAGTGCAGCACGACTTCATTCTTATACTACTAATAGTATATATATAGCTTTTAAAAACCAAAGTAATCACAAATACGCTCTCTCGTATACGTATATTATCTCTCCCTGATAACTTCCCTAGGTTAACTACGCAACCTAGAGCTCTGATACCAAGTGTGACGGCCCGCCCCGCACCAGCCTGCATTTCCTCCGGAAGTGCGCTGTACACATGCCCGACTAGCACGGGACGGTCGTCAGAAGAAAGGAAAGAAGGGAATTAACTAAACGAGGAACCTGTAGAATGTCTCACAGTGCATGGAATAAAATATATTAACAAAGTACTTGACATAAAACAGGTGAGACAGTGTATAAGCTGATAACTAAAACCAACATCAACATCAGAGCAGCGGAAATCCAAATACAGCTTATTACAACTTTTCAAATTTACCGTCTCTAACAAAAGAAAGCTAAAGTAGAAGATGCACCACCAATGCCCAAGCAGTGTTCTTCAACAACACAGGGAGAATACTATATATATTACGTGGAAGCCTCCTGCTCGTCTCCGGACCATCTACCCGTGCATCACCAGCTAACCTGTCTCTAGTCTGCTCGTGTGAGCACCCAGAGTAATAAGAGGAGACATAAAACTCTGGGTCAGACATAAAGCCTGGTATGAACGATAAGCATCTAAACAGAATAATAACAGGTATACTAAACCATACCTGAACCTGGACCTACAACCAAAGAGTTAGTACCACATACCGTACAATACTCTAAGGTGCCATAATAAATAGTGTAGGAATACGGGGGTGGGGTGTGCATGTCATAATGATAGCAAACAAATCATCCATAGTAATCATCCTCACATCTCTCACTCAGTGCGTAAAGCATACGGTATCTACCACTTTGGAACACTAGACAAATTGAGGTAACGACGAATCCCGACTTGTAGAAACCCTGCTGTGACCAAGCTAAACACATGGAGTCATGACCAAACATTTCAATGACCCACTTCATTGGTCATAGCCCTTTGTTCTACCGATGCCATAATGGCCCTGAATCCGCCTTCATACCTCCTACCATAGTGGTCCAAAGCTATAGACACCGATAACCCCTTGGCACGCGTCCCGCAGCAAAGCCCAACCATGAAGTGAACTCGTTGATTCCCATCTAAATCTTGAGCTCTTACTTCCCATTTGGACTTCCTTTGCATCTCGGGTTTGGTCGAATTGGAGTGGATCTTCAGAAGAGTTGTCGCACAGTAGCAGCCCTAGAATTCGGTTCGGTTCGATAGTCATTACCCTCGTCGGTTCGGTTCGGTAGTCATTACCCTCGTCGGTTCGGTTCGGTAGTCATTACCCTCGTGCCTTGTCATCTTTCCATTCGGTTCGGGTGCCCCCCTGGTTCGGTTCGGTACACCAACCCGATCCCATCTTTTGTCCTAGCCTCTACTTTCCCCGTTCCGACCCTATGCTCCTCATCTTCATCCCATCCGGTGCTCCAGTCCGATCCGATCTGGCCTCCATTGTTCTTCCGATCCGATCCCCCTTGTCCACTCCAACTCTAAGTAAACGACCTTCCTTCTCGCCAAGCCTCCTCCAGTGATAAGTTCCAATCCAGTTCGAATTCCCTTGGTCAGTTCACAAATCCGATCCGACCCCTACTCCGAGCCGATCCGGTTCGGAACCTGCACATTTCTGCAACTTTCCAGCGAGCTTTCTACGCCATTCGACGGCGTTTTCGACCAATCTAACTATTCTAATCAATCACAAAACATACCATAGAGTCATAGCAACATGTAAGAGCAACCACAAACACCAAACAACAATTCAAATGAATCAAAATGGATCAAAAGTGGCCAAAACCCCACATTTTCCCATAACCTCTCTTAATCATGTTTAAGCACATACTTAGTACAACTTAATCAAATCGTCTAAATTTTCTAACAGAGGCATGAAATATTATTTAAGAATTTCTAAACATTTTTCCAGAATTTATTAGTTTATAAA
The DNA here is from genome assembly GCA_030737875.1 of Allium sativum. NCBI lineage: Eukaryota > Viridiplantae > Streptophyta > Magnoliopsida > Asparagales > Amaryllidaceae > Allium > Allium sativum. Next base: position 624,364,074 of record CM060910.1, read on the forward strand.
TTCGCTAATCTTCACTAATTACCCTTAATTAACTGTAATTAGTGTCAAAACTATGCAAATCACTCACCTTTGCCACAAAATAAAACACCAAATCTAAAATACTCTCTGTTTGGGTCCAATCCCTATGTATAGCAGCAGCTCCAACCTTGCTCTGATGCTATTTGGCCTTGTTTTGATGTAGTTTAGGCTTAATCTTCACTAAAAATGTGTTTTGGAGTGGTTTTAGAGGATGGAAGCCATTACTAAGGTCTCAAGAAGGTTTGTGGCGGCTCAAAACTGAAATGAAAGTGATTTCCTAACCCTAATCAGTCCTTCTATACCTCTAAACCCCAAATTCCCCATTGGGCCTAGCTGTTAATCACCCGGTTAAGCCCAATTAAGCTGTTTTTCACCATCTGAAACTTGTTTCAGCCATATCTCCCAAACGGTGAGTCCGTTTGGCTAATGTGACCACTCTACGGAATTGTAAACCATCATCCGGAGCCAATGGAAGTGGTTTCAGGTCAAAATTCCTTTCTAGTCAAAAGTTATGACAAAAATAGTGCCAACTAGGGGTAAAATGGTCATTTAAAAATCGGGAAAAATCATGAACATGGGAAATGACCCCAATAGTCGTCTCCCAAAGTTACATGACTATACGACTTCATATGTGAAAGAAATAAATATTCTACAGTCCTATGATGCGTAGAATACGGGTCGTTACATTTCATGTTGGTCATGCCCCGTATTAGAGCCCATCGGGAGTATACTCGAGTGAACATCCTTCATATAGTAATGTTAGCGCCCCATTTGTCCTATAAGACGAAACAAGAAAGTGTTAAAATCAACATTAGTATAAAGCATAAGTGTTGTGACGTGCAGTACTAAAGTGTTGTGTATATCCTAAGTGACATCCCCCCCTTAACAGACCAGAGCCTAGGATTAGCCCGGTGCGTGCAGTTTCCCCAACCTTCACAGAGGTAACTTCTTCTTCAGAGGTGAGAATAAGAGGATTTGTTCGAAAATCTTCTGAAGTATAAATCGTGTCAGATAAGGGAAGTTTCCCCATCCCTAATATATGGAATCATCCATGAGAACCACCGCCTTGAGGGGTGGTTAGTAGCGATCCTATTGGGGAAATCGGTCTTTCGGGAGTAGCTGCGTTCTCGAGGGCAATGTATTTATCCTTTTCTTTAGCAGGTATGTTAGCTAATATATCATCCCTAGTTGAGGTGGGAGAAGGACTCTCGAGTGGTGTAGCTGGATTCCCCAAGTTTCCCTCCTTATCTGGTGAAGTTTCTATTGGTTCCTCAATTGGGGGTATGTATACATAAGGACGTTCTCCGTGACATATGCTATGAGTGATAGCCAATAATCGATGACAGTGAAGACATTCATCCACTAAGTAATCTTTGTTGGTTGAGTAGTTGGTTTAAACGATCAAAATACATCTGATGCGTTTCCTGTTTCGGAGTGGGAACTACAAGTAAAACAAAAATGAACGAATGCCAATACATTTACAATATTGAATGAAGTCAGAAGTCAAGAAGCTGAAGTTTTTACTTGATCTGAGCCATCTTCTGGCACATCTATGTTGTTGTTTGATATAAAACCATTCGGATTTGGGATTACCAACCTTGCTACTAAATGAAATGCTGATGATTTTCCTCTTTGGCACTGATTCAAAATATACAAATGATGGGGTTTCCTGGGTCTGATGCTTGAAATTATAAAAGAAATGAACATCTTCGAAGGTAAGCTCCATGTTTAGAGTTTCCCAATAATAAATATACAGGGTATACAGATAAGCATAGGAATTAGATTGGAGTTGCATTGGAGCGACCCGCATTTGCCTCAGAAAATCAACGACAAATGGCGGGAATAGAGGTATTTCCCCAACAAGGCACATTAGCCTACTGATTGCCATGTACCCTTCGGGAGGTTTATGAGGTCGATCCGTCGTGGTAGGCAACTGGGTATCTTTTCGGAGAATTCCGTGCTTCAAGCATAGGCGTGCAAGTTCGTCGTTGTCAATTGTTGATGCGACAGAATCGTCAGGTTTTTCCAAAACAACAACATTCTCAAACTCGTCGGGAGGGCGGCTATCTCCAACTCCTCCTTCATCTTCCTCATCCATAAAGACAATACCCCCTGATGACACTTCACCTTCGTGAGTTTCCATTTCATAATCCGGACCCTCACTATTCCATTTCGGATCTGAGGTGGAGGATATTTCTTCGATGACAATATTTTCGGATGTCCCAACAGCTTATCTCCTTTCCGCTAACCTAAACGAGCGCCTCTCAATCATATCTGTTATACTATTGAAGAAGCAATAGCTGAAATTAGAGTGAAGTTGCCTGTGTCCCGATATGCATGTGTGCGAGCTAAACTGTGCTAGTGTGTATGCAGGGATATGACATAATTATATAAAAGAATGCAATGCAGAGATGAGACAAACAATTATGTATTCATAAACAGTCCAAAAGTTCATTCAAGAAGGCTCGATTCTAACTGTCCATAAAATTATAAGCCACAATTAATTTTGGATAAGTTAGTTGAAACGTTCTTGCATTTCATGATTGGATAACAAAAGATCTGTTCGAGTGTTCCTCTCATCAGCGGATCGGTTTGAGTGTCCTTGTTAGAAGCGGATCGGTTCGGATTGTCCCTGTTAGAAGCGGATCGGTTCGGGTAATTGATTTGTAATCGGATCGGTTCGGATGCTTGCCTCAAGTGAATCAAATTATGCTTTATCAATAGAGGTGACTTCGTTTAGATCGTTCAGCACCAAACCGAACCACATTAATGTTTGGAGACATCAACTCCGTCACATGTAACTGCTGGAAACTTCATCCAACTCAAGTCCCTCCGATTCAAACCAAGATACATGCTTATTCCTCATTACTTCGAGTTCATCCGATCTGCTCCAAATCAATCCTATTATTTTACGTACGTGCTCTCCTTCCTCTCCTCCATTCTCCAAAATCAATGAAACCCATTGAGCTCCCATGTGACACCCCACGTCAGTTAATGTCACTTACTAAGGGAATGCATTAAGTTCTATGAAGTGTTATAGGTAAATAAGAACATAATAGCACAAAACAGACATGTAAAATAGCAGCGGAATTTAAAACTTTTATAAAAACTTTATTTAAATCAAAACGTCATGGTCCCAAATACCAAGTTTACATCATAAGTAACTAATTACATTAATAATCTGTCTTGCCAAAAATATCAGAGTGCTAAAGCATAAAACCATATTTCCCTCTGAAGCCATAAGAGAGTTGACCAGAAGTCAAAGCGATACATCTATATCCAAAATCCAAGCTAAGCTGAAAGAATCCAAATCAACTCTAAGCGCTTCCACACTGAGAACCTGGGGGAGGGGGGACGGAAAAGAGAGAAGAGGAAACAAAAAGGGTTAGACATAACGTATGGCGAGTCCAGTTACTTTTAAATATAAATAAAGAAAAGTATCATGGCAGGTATATATAAAACCGGAAGAACAAGATAATGGTAATAATAACAAGTGTGAACTGAGCAAGATAAGATAAACATGATATATTGCGCTTCTTAAATACGTTTCTCTACACCGTGCAGATACTAGTATATCAGAAGTAGAATGATCCCTTCTAATACCGTTCCATTACATTTTCTTGATTATTAGGTTACTTAGGTTAATAGCACTCAAGACTTATACGCGCATCGTACCCATTTACTTTCCCATGGATTCACCTAATACAATATATGTAGCTATCTCTCAATATTGAGATACACCCCATGGTACCCCACGGTACCCCCACTCGCACGGTCTTTACCGTAATGAACGCAGTCTCTCATCCTACGTCGGAGTGACATATGGATCTCTATATAAAATGTTATGTTCCGCATATATCTATCAATACTATGCTAAGTAAGCATATGGACTGCCACCATCGATCGAATCAAATTCCTTATCGAAATAATGCCCTCTAGTCCACGATACACCACCCAGAGCAGATAAACATGTATCTAGACTGTCCCACGTATGTACTGTAATTGTAGCTCGATGCCTCAGTCACACGTCCTCTAATGTGCACCGAGTTCTGTGGTAGGGCGATACAAGAAACACAGAACTCGATCGGGAGCTTTTCCATATCTGTACATGCCCATCTTTAAAGATCCTCTATATACGGATTTACCTAGGGTCCTTTTTCGTGGTGGCTATGGCCCCACCTTATCCCCTCCCTCAACTAGAAAAGAATACAAGAGCTAAGCGACCGCCACTAATACAACCAATCTAAACATCCATGTGGCATCTACCCTCAGCCCCGCACCTCGATAGTGAAAGGTGAAATGATATCTTGGGTTTAGATCTAGTCTTTACGCATCCCGCTGGCTGTCGATGACAGATATCTGACGGTTTACTATCCATGTTGGTCGTGACCCTCTTTATCTCCTCGTGAGGCAACTGTCGAATCACCCTGGTGTCACCTCGTCACAGCATTCTGACTGCATAGCTACATCTACAGTCAAGGCCCACCCAGCAGTTACGTGCAGACCCAACCTCTGCGAGTATAGCCTAAGACTTCTGTCACCGCATAGAGGACTACTAGGAGCACCTTATGTACTTCAGGAAGCCGCGTGCTTCCCCTTTCATTCATTTGGAGCTGTCATAACAATCAGATGAACGTGCGCTCCCCTCGTGTCTTATAACACCTCGATGATCTGCCCCGTTGGGTTATTCACCCTCGAACGTATGGACTGGTCCAAGCGCCTTTCTTTAATATGTTGTTAGACCCTATGTCTAAACATTCTTTTATGCGCTTTCCTTACCTCACTGGGTTCCTATTTAACTTGGTTATTCCCGTTCATATTGAATTCTTATTCCAATTTACCAAGTTTCTATTGCTTATTAATTACAATCATATAACTTAACCCATTTAAGTTTATTAATAAGCCCACAACGTTTATTAATAAATCCACAACATGTTATTCTTTAGATTGTGGCCCAAGGTCTGTAATCCACAATCTATTTTATATTCTTTCTTTGTTACATCATTACAATAACATGTTCTCCTTAATATGTTATTAAGTATATCTCAGTTCACATGTTTCCTAATTAACATGTCACTTACCATTTATAATTAAATATAACTTATTTATTTTACAAGTTTTCCTCATTCTTTCTCATTTAATCATAAATTCAATTTACACCGTCACTACAACTTATCATTGTTTACTTAGCAGATTATTACACATATCTAATTATATCATTTCTACAAGTTATGCGTACCCTAAAAGGTGTCTTTAATTACATAACGTTATTATATTTTCCACCGGTTATGTATAGCACTAGGTGTCTTTAATTACATAACCTTATTAGGTTAAGTTCGTGGGCCTATATGTAAATATTACCCACCCCCTCTATTTTACTTAATCCACCCACTACCCATCAACTTTTAATTAACCCAAACTTAAGTTCATAATCATATAATCCTTATGGATTAAATTAGGTTAAGTAGTCTAATTCATTACCATGTCCAATTATGGTTATAATGGGCTAGACCTCCCACATTAGGCCTACAACGTGTGGAAGCTAGATATGCCGGTCGGGTCTGGGCAATCTTATTCCACAGTTGGGTCTAACCTCGTGTCTTAGCCCAATTCGTATTTGCACACTTAGACCTTGCACATTAGGTTCAACATTAGTGGCTTCTAGATATGCCGGTCGGGTCCGGGCAGACTTCCACCACTAGTGCAACCTAACCTCGTGTCATACGTGCAATTACAATTCCTAATTGTAATTACTAGAGATTCCATTTTTATCCAAATCTATCTATGATTATAGGTGATTATATCTCTTTCCCCCCATATTTAATTACATTCCCAATTCACTATTCAAATCATAGACTTCTACACCCCTTTTCAATTCACCTTTTAATTATGCACCATATGCTCTTTTTTCCCAAGTTATAAGTCAAGGCATATATATATATATATATATATATATATATGCTCAAACCCAAATCTACGTATTTTCCAATTTATGCCCCTAGCCCATATTCACCCATTTCAATACAAGTTATACCCGAATCCATATTCATATATTTTCCAATGTATGCCTAAAATTCATATTCACATACGTCGCAAATTATGTCCCAAATCAGTACTTACACATTTCCCAATTTATGCTCAAATTATATTTTCCAACGTATGCCTAAATTCATATTATCCAGCAAGACATATTCCCCCAAACCCATATTCGTATATTTCCAAATTTATGCCCAAATTTAGATCCATGTTTCCCAATATCAATTTTGCTGCAAATTATGTCTTTCCCCCATTATTCCTAATTTCGTACGTTCGCATTTTTCAGCGTTAGGCCTAGGCTTGAAGGTAGGCTGGCTATATAAAAATAAAAAGGGAAAAGTGGGAGAGAAGAGAATCGAGAACAGGCATAATAATGAATCAATAATAAACTGATAAAAATAGGCATAAACTGAATAGGCATATTTTGACAAGATTTAACATGGCGGTGGTATGAACATATAAAAGCAGATCTGATAGTTATGCCATAATAGAACTGATTAGGCACCGATTCAAGATCCAATTTTTACATACATATCAAGGTTACTATTTAAATATTTAGATTTAAAAATGACATGATCTCACAGTAAATGGATCTAAGGAAATGGATCTAAATTACTGCGAAGAACATGTTGAATAAGTTGTTGTAGCCATCGCTGAATTTGTTGTAGCAATCTTCGAATATGTATAATCTTCTTTGAGTTGATTTAGAAGAAGAAAGGCCATTTTAATCTTCGTTGCAGCAGAGCTTCACCGTCAGCATTATTTTTAGATGAATAAAACCTAGTTCTATGGTCCTTTATATAACCTAAGGTTCAATGAATCTTGCTCAGAAAGGTGTCCAGATATAAAACGAAGTATTTCGCCCAAATTTGTCAGGGGTGGGTCGACCCTCCTTTGAGTGGGTCAGCCTATGGTTCGACCTCCCTTTGAGTGGGTAGACCCACTTGGGCAGGAAATCTGCCGCCTTCCCAAATTTCGAATTTTGAACCGAATTTCGAATTTCTGGACCCATTTTTGAATTTCTGAACCTATTATATATATATATATTCTTGTGCATATACAAACTTCAAAACTTAATATCTTCTTCATACAATGTCCGATTTACACAAACCAGTGTCTATTTTGACCAGAATTTCGAGATGGACGCAATGGCGCAATCTATTTTACTTGATTTTGAAAATTAAATTAAGTTTTTCCTTAATTCATTGTTAACAGTGTATTTCACACTAATTATTATTTAATTCATCATTTTTAGTGTTGTTAAAATTTCGAGGTGTTACGTTCTCCTCTACTCGAAGGATTTTGTCCCGAAATCTCCAAGTTAAGAAGAACGTATATTCTAACGTCCAACAATCATACATCCATCTAGCAATCATAGGCATCCATTGTCCTTAAAGAATTTCTAATGCTTTTATGAACATATGCAAAAGTGTGTGTACATGTCCATAAACTAATGCGAAAGATCAGGCGGTCCATTGATTCAGTTGACCTCCTTTATGCAATGTATGTTTGTGCCATGTAACCAAAATATATGCAAATTATCCTAATACATGTAAGTTCTATATGTATGCAAAATCATCCATCCAATTGCAACATTAATGCAACGATACACCCATTTTCATGCATAAAATTTAAAATGTACACACATCAATATGCAAAATGTAAGTGATTGAGCCGATCTAGTGCCTATTGTGCGTGTATATGCATCCATGAGCAATCACTAGCATCCATCAAACGTAACATGTCTCAAACACATGTTTGCATTCATTAGTTTTCTACCTAAAGACTCGATCGATATGAGATATTCAAACAATAGATACAAATATTAATTCAAAGCTTGGAAAAGAAGTTAAGGACATATTCTCGTAAAGCAAAGGATATGAAGCGCGAATCTTGTCTTCAGCCTCCCAAGTAGCGTCCTCGCGGTCCTCTCCCCATTTCACTCTTAATAGCTTCACTTCTTTGTTGCACAATTTCTTAACCTTTGATCCAAGTACGCAAGTCGTAACTCATCCCATTGTGGCTTCCTTCTCTACTTTCACTTCCTCTCGCAAGTTTGGCTTCACTACCTCAAGCTCTATTCATTTTGTTGCCTCTTAAATAAATAGTCATCTTAGAATGATGGGATTCCTCAAGGGCTGTCTTCAATAGGTTTCCCGTTCCAATATAATTCACCTATCAAACCTCTTCTCAGTAGCTCCCCCTACTTGCTTACAGAGTTCCCTCTTTTCTTTTAGGAGTCACATGTCACAAATCATCGATAGATATATCAAGAGGTTCTAGGAGACTAAGCATGACAGACCCCTTTGGGGTCATAAGAAATCTCGAGAGTCTTTCTATGGCAAGTCAGAAGTCTAACGACTCTCCTCTCACAATCTAGAATGGCTCTATATATGTAGTTAACCAATCCATCCCTAGAATCAAAACGTATCTTATGAAATCAAGAACATATGCGTCGCAACCAAACTCGACGCCTAACACAGAGATTCTCAAACCTCGACAAATCCTCGATAAATGAGCCGTACCTCCAATGGGGTTTGAGACAATAATGGGATCAAAAACCATACTACTATCTAGGTGCAGAGACTAAACTAAAAGATCAGATACAAAAGAATGCGAAGCGCCAGAAAAGGAATCCTAACAGGATGATCAGAAATAGAAATCAATCCTTCGATGGAAACTTTCCTACCCCTATCATGTCCACCAGCTATAAGAACATTAGCTTTCCCCCTAGAAGTTATTGCCTTCTGGCCTTATCCTTGTCTCTTTGGACATTCCTTTATAAGGTATCCCGCCATACCAAAGTGGTAATAACACCTGTTACACCCCACCTCCGTTAAGGTCACTCACAAAGGGAATGCCTTAACTTCGGTGGAGCATTTTTGGTACAAGTTGCAGAAAAATTACAAGACAGACAAATAAAGCAGTGGAAAATAAATAACCTTTATTGATTAAAACACAGCTTGTACAAATATTGTTTTACAACGCCAATACTTATTACAACAAAGCATCTGTCTTGTTTAAAATAAAGAAGCATAAACTGACAATGATATTCCCAAATAAAGCATGAGCTAGCCATAGCAGTAGAAAATGGAGTTCAAAGCAATGCATAAAAGAATCTTCAAGCTCGGAAAGAGTAACGGTCCAAAATGAGCTGAGCTATTCCGTCCCTGGTTACGTGGGGGCGGGGGGGGGGGGGGGGGGAGGGGGGACGGAAGAAAAGAGGTGAAAACAAATTAGGTTAGACATAAGTCTGGTAAGTCCAGTTATACTTCAACATATAAACAAGAAAAGGACTATGAATGAACAAACTGAACTTAGAACCATACCATAGTGATAAGATAATCCTAAAACGAGACAAGGTAAAATTAACGGAATTGGCTATCGCATCCACTTCTATTTCTCTGCACCCACTAAGAACTGTTTCAACTAGCATCGTGTGTTCATGATAAAATGATCCCCTTTTTATTGCATATGCAATCCCTAATCCATCAAGTGTTACCTAGATCCAACTAGGGTTTCCTTATCGAATGCTTCCTAGATTCAACTAGGGTTTACGCTACCCAGGGCCACTGGGGTTTATGCTACCTATTGAACGCTTCTCGGATTCAGGGTTTATGCGACCTAGGTCAAACTAGGGATTATGCTACCTATCGAACGATGCCCCCTAGTGTAGGACACATTACCCAGAGCTGTATATCTTCCTAGACATTCCCCACGTATGTGACGTAAATTGTTATCGATGTCTAGATGAACATGTCCTCTATATGTGCGACCCGATTCCCGTGGCAGGGCTAGTCAAGAAACACGGAACTCGGTCGGGAGCTTTCAGATATCTGCCGATTGTAGATGCTAAGGTCTGCTTTTACAGTGGCTATGGTCCCACTAGACCCCTCCCTCAACTAACAAATGAAAGGCACCCAAGAAAAACAAGAATGAGAACTATACGCATGCCCTCTATGCCCACAAACCTATTGGCCAAACCTCAGCCATAACCAGATAGCAAGTATATGGTCTGTTGGAGTTCTTCTCCTTTCCGCTTTACGTACTCGATTGACTCAATATGGTAGGTAGACGACGAGTTGCTATCACAGGGCAAAAACTGGTCTCGCCGAATCACGCTGGTCCATCCTAGTCTTTAGGTTGCCTTATTATTGCAAACAAGGCATACCCTTGGCTCTTCTAACGCAGACCTTAACCTCTGCGAGCCCAGGAGGATCATTCGTAGTCTCACAAAGGGATACCAAGAGTACCCTCACGTCCCCTCGAAGCCGCTTGCTTCGTAACCAGTTCATTGGTGCCTTCTTCATGATCAGATGAACGTTCGCTCCTCCTCGTATTCTACTTGGTTTTCTTGACTAAGGTTTACTACTTAGTTCTCTTAACTAAGGTTTACTCTTAGTTTCCTGAATCGTCATATTGGATTTGTTAAGTGTCATCTGTCAATTCAAGTTAACTTAACCCATTCACTTGTCATGTTAAATTGGTTAAGTGTTATCCTGTAATTCACGTTGACTTAACCCACCCATATATCAAGTCAAATTGGTTAATTCACGTTGACTTAACCCACCCATATATCAAGTCAAATTGGTTAAGTGTTATCTTACGGTTCATGTTGACTTAACGCACCCCTATATCATGTCGAATTGGTTAAGTATTCCTTAACCTTACTCGTTCATCAGGTTATACTGGTTAAGTGTTCCTCATTAACTTAACCCTATTCATTCATCATGCTGTAATGGCTAAGTGCTCTTTACTTAACCCTACTTTCTAGTTAACATGTTATAATTGTTTAACATTTACTTAACCTTACCCACTTGTCTAGTTAACATGTTATAATGGTTAAGTGTTTCCTTAGTTACTTAACCCCCACAAATCTTGTCTTGTTAACATGTTAAGTTGGTTAAGTGTTTCCTTATTTACTCAACCTTACTATTCTAGCTTGATTGTTCACGAGATTTAATTAATTAATTAATTAAAGCACCAACCACTCACATTAGACAGATATTGTTGTAGTTACTGGATGTGCCGGTTAGTTCCGGGCGGGTTTGCACCATAACTCAGTCTAACCTTGGGTCTTTCTGGGCTTGATGCACTAACCACCCACATTAGACAGGTATTGTTGTGGTCACTGGATGTGCCGATCGGTTCCGGGCAGTATTACACCACAACTCAGTCTAATCTCGGGTTAGGCATATTCGTCTTTTACTAAATTTACATATTTGTCATTTATCTCAAGCATATATGTAAATTTTTCTTCAAGTTTTCATGTCATACATTTAATTATGTCCAAGCCTAATGGTATATAAATTATACCAATTTAGGCCACTATTCATTTACATGCTTATGTGACAACATGCCAATTAATTTCATGTTTTCCCCAACGTTACCCCTATTGTACATTCGCAAAATTACATATAGTGTTAGGCTCAATATTTGGCCTAGCTCATTAAAAATGGGAAAAGCATAGAACATGTAATATTTCAACAGCATAAAAAAAATGCGACATATAAATTTGGCATTTGATAATAAACTTGCATGAATCATAAGCATGTGAACTTTACACAGATCTATACAAACTAGACATGGGCATGTAAGGATGAACTTGCATGGGATTGGATCTACTTAACATAGATCTAAACATGTAAGGTTGTAGATCTAAATATATAAGGTTGTACAACATTATTTAGCCTAACAACTTGTGTGCAACATAGCGTAAGGGAATCAACCAGTTTTTAACCATGATAGATTAATTCACAACATGATAGGTTCTTATAAATTTTGTGGAATCATTTCATACAATATAAACATCATCTTGACATATAAATATATGTATGAACTTGATGTAGCATGTAAGTGTGAATAAATTAGATCTACTAATCACTGTTGCAAGAACTAGCATAGATCCAAATTACATAGTCATGAACATATATAGATCTAGATTGCATACCCATGAACATATGTAGATCTAAATTGGATCTAACATAAAAATATGTAACTTACATTAAATTAACATATATAGATCTAACTTGGATCTAATCTACGAACATGTTTAAGTTAACATATATAAATCTAATCATAAAGTCATGTGAATTTAGACATATAGGATTATGTGAACATATCTTAGCCTCATGAACTTGCATATGGCATAACTTAGGAAAATCAACAAACATGATGGCTTCATGTAAACATATAAAAACCACAAATATACTACATGAGAACATCAATCCCAATTAGTTCCATCACAAGAATATGACATAGGGAAATTACAAAACATGATAATTTCATGTAAATATGTATAAGTATCATCTAGGAGTTTCAACACAAGAATATAACATAGGAAAATAACATGAATAAACATGAATCCACATAGATAAACTAATAGGCACTGTTCTAATATCAGTTTCTTACAAGCCATGATTTCCAATTAATGTTTAAATCGGAAATATAACTGTACTTACAAAATATGGGCAAGTCTTGTTTTTCTGAAATCTGTTTTTTGAAGCTGAATAACTTTCCTTTGATGTAGATTAGTCGTTCTTTTAATTTAGATTTGATTTAGATTGGTTCGTCTCTTTGTTAGCTTCAAGTGGCGGCTACTCTAGGTTGTCTAATGGCAGCATGACAGCTCTTGGTTTAATTTTAAATATGATTTAGGATTTAGGTGTTAGGTTGCTTTTATAGAGATTTGATTGAATAGGAGCCGTCATATCATCTCAGAATCAATCAAGACCATTAAGACAAGATAGAGTTATCCAGAACAGCCAACTCAACCCTAATGACTCAGCAGGGAGTCAGGACACACAAATTTTCATATCTGCCCGAGGGGGAGTAGGTCGACCCCCAGTTCGAGCCCTAGGTCGACCCCCAGGTCGACACTAAGGTCAACCTGTATAGGGGAGGTTGACACTAGGGTCGACCCCCTGGTCGACTTGATCCCTGGGCGGGAAATTTCCCGCCTAGGCCATTTCCCCTTCTGGATTTGAATTTGGATTTGAACCGTTCTAATTCTTGATTCTTCCGAAGGCCATAACTCCTTCATACGGAGTCCGATTCACGCAAACTCAGACTCTATCTCAAGCAGAATTCCAAGACGAACGCAATGGCGTAACCCGTTTCCCTTGATTCTCAGATCTATAATTAAGTATTCTCTATTTTTTTACTTAACGTATTTTCCGAAAATACGGGGTGTTACATTCTCCCCTCCTTTAAAGGATTTCGTCACCGAAATCTCTAAGTTAGGAAGAATGTTTATCCTATCATCCAACATCTATCTACTCAACCATCCAATTATAGGCATCCATTGTCCTGAGAAGGTTTCTAATGCTTTTCATGATCATATGCGTAGTGTGTGTATATGTCCTTATCTAATGCAAAATCAGGCGGTCTACTGATTCAGTTGACCTCCTTAATGCAAATCATGTCAGTGCCATGAGTCCATTGTATGCAACAACTCCTAATCGTATTTTATAACTTCTACATGAGTGCACAAACATTCATACAAATGCATCATTCATGTGATAACACACCAAGTTTCATAAATACATATATGTATATGTAATAAGGAAGTGACTGAGCCAATCTAGTGGCTAATGTGTGTGTATATGCACTCATGAGTAACCACTAGTAACTACTTGCAACCATCAAACATAACATGTTTCAAACACATGTTTACATCCATTGGCTTCTACTTAAGAATTGAGGATAGGACCGAGAGGATATACTTAAAAGATAGAGACTAGTCATGCAAATAAAATCTACAGAAAAAGAGAGATCAAGGATATACCGTCGAAAAGGGTATGATGTGTGTATCCAGTCTTCAGTCTTTTAAGTTGCATCTTCGTGAGCTTCTCTCCACTGTACCTTAACTTCACGGTTACGAAGCTTCTTGACCTCCATTTCCACAACTCACTAGTAAAGATAGGACCTTGGTCACTTACTGTGCTAGAGGGTATCCAATGTAGTCAAACTACCATTCCAAGATAAATAGATGTTAACCATGATACCAAGTGTATATCCTAAGATGATTAGAGGTCTCTCCTCTACTTAGCTTATCGATTATGTTACAAATTTGATGATCTAAAGCTAATGGTTGCTATGTGCTTTTTACGTCTCTTAAGGTCAGTCTTACTTAGGGTGCCATCCCCAACCATTTATTTCTCATGCAAACCGTCCTAGTCGAACTCGACATCCCTCAAGTACAAGCCCTAAAGGACTAAACCAATATCAGACAAGCACCCAAGGGATACCTCCTCCGAACATGGACAATCTATGTGAGATGATACTAGCAAAACAACCAAACAATTGAGCACTTTACCGACTCTGGCCATTTGTTCCAAAATTATCGTTGATCGCATAACTGGCTTTGCATTGTCAACTAAATATATGTGGAAATCTATCTCGGGTTTTATGGAGAAAACCCCTAACCTAATCAAAAACATCTTGCGTACTCATGGGCTACTCCAATGGATCGAAAATCATCGATAAATACATAAAGTGATTCAAGGTAGCTAAGATAAACTGATCCCTTAGGATCGCACGAAATCTCGAGGGTATTCCCGAGGTAAGTCGAAAGTCTAACTACCCTCCTTTCACAATGACTAGCCAACCAATCCATGCTTAGAATCAACCCATAACCCATGAAACCTGGAAACACAAGCATTAATATAGCTATTCTCAAATCCTCACAAGTCAACGATAAATGAGCTGAACCAGCAATTGGATTTGAGACTATAATGGGATCCTCTACTATACAATATCTAGGGTGCAGATACTCAACTATGGAAGAAGATATATACGAATGTGAAGCGCTAAAATCAGAAGGAGTACTAACAGGATGATCAAAGGGGAAAAACTCAATCAACAGAAATCTTACTGCCTCTCTCTCAGGTATGCTGGTGGTGGGAGCATGCACTTGCCTTCCGGAAAATCCTGTCCTTTGTTCTTGCCCTTAACTATACGACCCATTATACCAAAATAAAGATACTTCCTCTTGTTTTAAGGTTTTACTATTCTTTCCTCCCCTCCTTTGTGAACCAAGTCCATATCCATGGGTTCTTCATCCTTGTGTTGTGCTCCTTAGCCAAACTCCCTCATTCTCAACTTTGCCATCCCTGTGTAACTAGTTGACATGTCTCTCGAAAGATGCCTCCATCGCAGGGAGAATCCTTCAAAGCTCGAAAGAAAATTACGGCTACAGGTGGAAGTTAGGCGCTTATTTGCCCTTTTGACAAGTGTTGTAGTCTCATCAAGCCTACGGAACCATGCCGCGATGAGGTTACCTCCTAGAAAGCCAGGAGCCCTGGAGACTCAAAAAAGAAGGAAACAAGGATTCAAGCAGAGGGTCAAAAGATAGTGCATATGGCTTTAGGGAATGTGCCTTTAAAAACAAAACTTTTCATTTGAAAATGCTTCTTTTAAAACTGTTTGAAAATAATTTTTCAAATCTTTTTATCTGACCCGGTAACTTTCAGTTCTGATACCAAGTGTAACACCCTACCTCCGTTAAGGTCACTCACAAAGGGAATGCCTTAACTTCGGTGGAGCATTTTTGGGACAAGTTGCAGAAAAATTACAAGACAAACAAATAAAGCAGCGGAAAATAAATAACCTTTATTGATTAAAACAAAGCTTGTACAAAGATTGTTTTACAACACCAATACTTATTACAACAAAGCATCTGTCTTGTTTAAAATAAAGAAGCATAAAATGACAATGATATTCCCCAATAAAGCATGAGCCAGCCATAGTAGTAGAAAATGGAGTTCAAAGCAACGCGTCAAAGAATCTTCAAGCTCGGAAAGAGTAACAGTCCAAAATGAGCTGAGTTATTCCCTCCCTGACTACCTGGGGGGGAACGAAAGAGAAGAGGCGAAAACAAACTAGGTCAGACATAAGTCTGGTAAGTCCAGTTATACTTCAGCATGTAAACAAGAAAAGGACTATGACATGAACAAACTGAACTTAGAACCATACCATAGTGATAAGATAATCCTAAAACAAGACAAGGTAAAATTAACGGAATTGGCTATTGCATCCACTTCTATTTCTCTGCACCCACTAAGGACTATTTAAACTAGCATCATGTGTTCATGATAAAATGATCCCCTTTTTTATTGCGTATGTAGTCCCTTATACATCGAGTGTTACCTAGATCCAACTAGGGTTTCCTTATCGAATGCTTCTTAGATTCGACCAGGGTTTACGCTACCCAAGGCCACTGGGGTTTATGCTACCTATTGAACGCTTCTCGGATTCAGGGTTTACGCGACCTAGGTCCAACTAGGGGTTATGCTACCTATCGAATGATGCCTCCTAGTGTAGGACACACTACCCAGAGCGGTATATGTCCCTGGACTTTCCCCACGTATGTGTCGTGAATCGTTATCGATGTCTAGATGCACATTTCCTCTATATGTGCGACCCGAGTCCCGTGGCAGGGCTAGTCAAGAAACACAGAACTCGGTCAGGAGCTTTCAGATATCTGCCGATTGTAGATGCTAAGGTCTGCTTTTACGGTGGCTATGGTCCCACTAGACCCCTCCCTTAACTAACAAATGAAAGGCACCCAAGAAAAACAAGAATGAGAACTATACGCAGGCCCTCTATGCCCCACAAACCTATTGTCTAAACCTCAGCCATAACCAGATAGCAATTATATGGTCTGTTGGAGTTCTCTGCCTTTCCGCTGTACGTACTCAATTGACTCAAGATGGTAGGTAGACGACGAGTTGCTATCATAGGGCAAAAACTGGTCTCACTGAATCACGCTGATCCATCCTAGTCTTTAGGTTGCCTTATTATTGCAACCAAGGCATACCCTTGGCTCTTATAACGCAGACCTTAACCTCTGTGAGCCCAGAGTGATCATCTGTAGCCTCACAGAGGGATACCAATAATACCCTTACGTCCCCTCGAAGCCGTGTGCTTCGTAACCCAGTTCGTTGGAGCCTTCTTCATGATCATATGGACGTTCGCTCCTCCTCGTATTCTACTTGGTTTTCTTGACTAAGGTTTACTACTTAGTTCTCTTAACTAAGGTTTACTACTTAGTTTCCTGAATCGTCATGTTGGATTGGTTAAGTGTCATCAGTCAATTCAAGTTAACTTGACCCATTCACTTATCATGTTAAATTGGTTAAGTGTTATCCCGTAGTTCACGTTGACTTAACCCACCCATATATCAAGTCAAATTGGTTAAGTGTTATCTTGTGGTTCATGTTGACTTAACTCACCCCTACATCATGTCTAATTGGTTAAGTATTCCTTAACCTTACTCATTCATCAGGTTATATTTGTTAAGTGTTCCTCATTAACTTAACCCTGTTCATTCATCATGCTATAATGGCAAAGTGCTCTTTACTTAACCCCACTTTCTAGTTAACATGTTATAATGGTTAAACATTTACTTGACCTTACCCACTTGTCTAGTTAACATGTTATAACGGTTAAGTGTTTCCTTAGTTACTTAACCCCCACAAATCTTGTCTTGTTAACATGCTAAATTGGTTAAATGTTTCCTTAATTACTCAATCTTACTATTCTAGCTTGATTGTTCATGAGCTTTAATTAATTAATTAAAGCACCAACCACTCACATTAGACAGATATTGTTGTAGTTACTGGATTTGCCGGTCGGTTCCGGGCAGGTTTACACCATAACTCAGTCTAACCTCGGGTTTTTTTGGGCTTGATGCACTAACCACCCACATTAGATAGGTATTGTTGTGGCCACTGGATGTGCCGTTCGGTTCCGGGCAGTTTTACACCACAACTTAGTCTAACCTCGGATTAGGCATATTCGTCTTTTACTAAATTTACATATTTGTCATTTATGTTAAGTATATATGTAAATTTTTCTTCAAGTTTTCAAGTCACACATTTAATTATGTCCAAGCCTAATGGTATATAAATTATACCAATTCATGCCACTATTCATTTACATGCTTATGTGACAACATTCCAATTACATTTAATTTCATGTTTTCCCCAACGTTACCCCTGTTGTACGTTCGCAAAATTATATATAGTGTTAGGCTCGATATTTGGCCTAGCTCACTAAAAATGGGAAAAGCATAGAACATGTAATATTTCAACAGCATAAAAAAATGCGACATATAAATTTGGCATATGATAATAAACTTGCATGAATCATAAGCATGTGAACTTTACACAGATCCACACAAACTAGACTTGGGCATGTAAGGATGAACTTGCATGGGATTGGATCTACTTAACATAGATCTAAACATGTAAGGTTGTAGATCTAAATATATAAGGTTGTACGACATTATTTAGCCTAACAACTTATGTGCAACATAGCATAAGGTAATCACCCAGTTTCTAACCATGATAGATTAATTCACAACATGATAGGTTCTTATAAATTTTGTGGAATCACGTCATACAATATAAACATCATCTTGACATATAAATATATGTATGAACTTGACGTAGCATGTAAGTGTGAATAAATTAGATCTACTAATCACTGTTGCAAGAACTAGCATAGATCCAAATTACATAGTCATGAACATATATAGATCTAGATTGCATACCCATGAACATATGTAGATCTAAATTGGATCTAACATAAAAATATGTAACTTACATTAAATTAACATATATAGATCTAACTTGGATCTAATCTATGAACATGTTTAAGTTAACATATATAAATCTAATCATAAAGTCATGTGAATTTAGACATATAGGATTATGTGAACATATCTTAGCCTCATGAACTTGCATATGGCATAACTTAGGAAAATCAACAAACATGATGGCTTCAGGTAAACATATAAAAATCACAAATATACTACATGAGAACATCAATCCCAATTAGTTCCATCACAAGAATATGACATAGGGAAATTACAAAACATGATAATTTCATGTAAATATGTATAAGTATCATCTAGGAGTTTCAACACAAGAATATAACATAGGAAAAATCACATGAATAAACATGAATCCACATAGATAAACTAATAGGCACTGTTCTAATATCAGTTTCTTACAAGCCATGATTTCCAATTAATGTTTAAATCGGAAATATAACTGTACTTACAAAATATGGGCAAGTCTTGTTTTTCTGAAATCTGTTTTTTGAAGCTGAATAACTTTCCTTTGATGTAGATTAGTCGTTCTTTTAATTTAGATTTGATTTAGCTTGGTTGTCTCTTTGTTAGCTTCAAGTGGCGGCTACTCTAGGTTGTCTAATGGCAGCATGACGGCTCTTGTTTTATTTTTAAATATGATTTAGGGTTTAGGTATTAGGTTACTTTTATAGAGATTTGATTGAATAGGAGCCGTCAGATCATCTCAGAATAATTCAAGACCATTACGACAAGATCGAGTTATCCAGAACATCCAACTCATCCCTAATGACTCAGCATGGAGTTAGAACACACAAATTTTTAGATCTGACCGAGGGGGGTAGGTTGACCCCCAGGCCGACCCCTAGGTCGACACTAAGGTCGACCTGTATAGGGGAGGTCGACACTAGGGTCGACCCCCTGGTCGACCTGATCCCTGGGCGGGAAATTTCCCGCCTAGGCCATTTCCTCTTCTGGATTTGAATTTTGAATTTTGATTTGAACCGTTCTAATTCTTGATTCTTTCGAAGGCCATAACTCCTTCATATGGAGTCCGATTCACGCAAACTCGGACTCAATCTCAAGCAGAATTCCGAGACGAACGCAATGGCGTAACCCTTTTCCCTTGATTCTCAGATCTATAATTAAGTATTCTCTAATTCGTTACTTAACATATTTTCCGAAAATACGGGGTGTTACATCTCGTTTCCTCTTTCTATAATCCTTTTTCAAATGACCTACCATTCCGAAATTATGGTATTTCCTTTTTTTCTTCTTTGGGTTTTGCTCCTTAGCCCCAACCCCATTATTCTCCTTTTTACTATCCTTGTGTAACATGCTAACAAGTCTCTTGAAAGCTGCCTCCATCGCATAGAAATCCTTATGAGACTTGGGAGAAAATAAGACGCATGTGAAACCACTGCGGCTAAAGATGGAGGTTGGGCACTTCTTTGCCCTTCGACATGTACCATAGTTTTAACAAGTCTACGGAGCCATGCCGAAATAGAGATACCCTTTCGAAAGGAAACGGTTCCCCGATTGAAAAGGAAAAGAAATCAAGCGGAGAATCGAGAAGATATTTATGGCTTGGGAAATATGCTTTTCAAAAACATACTTTTTATTTTAAAGTACTTTGTTTTTGAGACCTTTTTGAAAAACCATTTTCAAAATACTTTATCCGATCTTATAACCATATGCTCTGATACCAAATGTGACACCCCACGTTCGTTAATGTCACTCACTAAGGGAATGCATTATGTTCCGTGAAGCGTTATTGGTAAATAAGAACATAATAGCGCAAGACAGACATGTAAAATAGCAGCGGAATTAAAAACTAAAAAAAACTTTATTTAAATCAAAACATCATAGTCCCAAATACCGAGTTTACATCATAAGTAACTAATTACATTAATAACCTGTCTTGCCAAAAATATCATAATACTAAAGCATAAAACCATATTTTCCTGTGAAGCCATAAGAGAGTTGACCAGAAGTCAAAGCGACACATCTATATCCAAAATCCAAGCTAAGCAAAAAGAATCCAAACCAACTCTACGCACTTACTCCCTGAGAACCTGGGGGGAAATAGAAGAGAGAGAAGAGGAAACAAAAGGGTCAGACATAAAGCCTGGCGAGTCCAGTTACTTTTAAATATAAATAAATAAAAGTATCATTGCAGGTATATATAAAACTGGAAGAACAAGATAATAGTAACAATAAGAAGTGTGAACTGAGCAAGATAAGATGAACATGATATATTGCGCTTCTTAAACACATTTCTCTGCAGCGTGCAGATACCAGTATATCAGAAGTAGAATGATCCCTACTAGTACCGTTCCATTACATTTTCTTGATTATTAGGTTACTTGGATTAATAGCACTCAAGACTTATACGTGCATCGTACCCATTTACTTTACCATGGATTCACCTAATACAATATATGTAGCTATCTCTCAATATTAATATATCCCCAATGGCACCCCACTCGCATGGTCTCCACCGTAATGAACGCAGTCCCTCATCCTATGCTGAAGTGATGTACGGATCTCTATATAAAATGTTACGTTCCGCATATATCTATCATTACCATGCTACATAAGCGTGTGGACTGCCACCATCGATCGAATCGGATTCCTTATCGAAGTAATGCCCTCTAGTCTACGATACACCACCCAGAGCAAATAAACATGTATCTAGACTGTCCCACATATGTACTATAATTGTAGCTCAATGCCTCAATTGCACGTCCTCTAATGTGCACCGAGTTCTGCGGCAGGGCGATACAAGAAACATAGAACTCGGTCGGGAGCTTTTCCATTTCTATACATGTCCATCTTTAAAGAACCTCTATATACAGGTATACCTAGGGTCTGTTTTCGTGGTGGCTATGGCCCTACCTCGGCCCCTCCCTCAACTAGTAAAGACTAAAAGAGCTAAGCGACCGCCCCTAATACAACCAATATAAACATCCATGTGGCGTCTAATCTCGATCTCGTACCTCGATAGTGGAAGGTGAAATGATATCTTGGGTTTAGCTCTAATATTTTTGCATTCCGCTTGCTGTCAATGACGGATATCTGATGGTCTTCTATCCTTGTTGGTCATAACCCTCTCTACCTCCTCATGAGGTAACCGTCGAATCACCCTGGTGTCACCTCGTCACAACATTCTGACTGCATAGCTACATCTGCAGTCAAGGCCCACCCACCAGTAGTTACGCGCAGACCTAACCTCTGCAAATACAGCCTAAGACATTTGTCATCACACAGAGGCCTACTAGGAGCACCTTACGTACTTCAGGAAGCCGCGTGGTTCCCCTTCCAGTTCTTTGGAGTCGTCTTAACAATCAGATGAATGTGCGCTCCCCTCGTGTCTTATAACACCTCGATGATCTAGCTCGTTGGTTTATTCACCCTCAAACGTACGGACCTTTCTTTAATATGTTGTTAGACCCTATGTCTAAACATTCTTTTACGCGCTTGCCTTACCTCACCAGGTTCCCATTTAACTTGGTTATTCCCGTTCATATTGAATTCTTATTCCAATTTACCAAGTTCCTCTTGCTTATTAATTTCAATGATATAACTTAATCCATTTAAGTTTATTAATAAGCCCACAACATGTTATTCTCTAGATTGTGGCCTTATGTCTGTAATCCACAATCTATTTTATATTCTTGCTTGGTTACATCATTACAATAACATGTTCTCCTTAATACGTTATTAAGTATATCTCAATTCACATGTTTCCTAATTAACATGTCACTTACCATTTATGATTAAATATAACTTATTTATTTTACAAGTTTTCCTCATTCTTTCTCATTAAATCATAAATTCAATTTACACCGTCACTACAACTTATCATTGTTTACTTAGCAGATTATTACGCATATCCAATTCTATCATTTCAACAAGTTATGCTTACCCTACAAGGTGTCTTTAATTACATAACGTTATTATATTTTCCACCGGTTATGTATACCACTAGGTGTCCTTAATTACATAACCTTATTGGGTTAAGTTTGTGGGCCTATATGTAAATATTACCCACCCTTTCTATTTTACTTAACCCACCCACTACCCATCTTATTTTACTTAACCCAAACTTAAGTTCATAATCATACAATCCTTATGGATTAAATTAGGTCAAGTAGTCTAATTCATTACCATGTCCATTTATGGTTATAATGGGCTAGACCTCCCACATTAGGCCTACAACGTGTGGATGCTGGATATGCCGGTCGGGTCCGGGTAGTCTTATTCCACAGTTGGGTCTAACATCGTGTCTTAGCCCGATTCGTATTTGCACACTTAGACCTCTCACATTAGGTTCACCATTAATGGCTGCCGGATATGCCGGTCGGGTCCGGGCAGACTACCACCACTAATGCAACCTAACCTCGTCTCATAAGTGCAATTACAATTCCTAATTGTAATTACTAAACATTCCACTTTTATCCAAATCTACCTATGTCATTATAGGTGATTATTTATCTTTTTCCCCATATTTAATTATATGCCCAATTCACTATTCAAATCATAGACTTCTACACTTTAACGACCTGAACTTCCCCGTGAAGGAAAGCACACATTGCTTTGAGGACAAGACGAATCAGAACACAAACAGAAGAACATTTGATTGCTTATTACAACAATTCCATCAGAATACAAGAATATACAGAGTAAGAATAAATATTACACATTGATAAATATCAGAGATTTAAATTACATTTAAATACATAGCAGCGGAAAAATAATACAAAGCACAACTGAAAGAAATACACGGATACAGATCTTTCTGAGTATCGTTCCAGCTGTAAACCAGGATCCTGTGTATATAAATCTGCAAAACCCAACCACTAGCTGTCCGTGCGTGTGACGAGCAAGGAATTTCGCTCGGTCCGAACCAGTCGCTAAACCGACCCAGACCGTTCGAAACGCCCTATCGTTGAGAACACGACAAAATAGAACGCATACAGAAGAACATTTCATTGCTTATTACAACAATGCATCAGATTACAAGAATATACAGAGTATAAATGAATATTACACAGAAATATCAGAGATTTAAATTACATTTAAATACATAGCAGCGGAAAATAATACAATACACAACTAGAAGAGATATACGGATACAAAGCTTTCCGGATATCGTTCCAGCTGTAAACCAGGATCCTGTGAATATAAATCTGCAAAACCAAAACTACTAGCTGCCCGTGTCAAAATAGGGGCACCCAGAGTTTAGGTCAAAACAATAAACTCCAGGTCAGTCATAGGACTGGTGTGAGAACTAAAACAGTTAATCTTTATTTTTAAAGCTAGGTAAATCAAGGGACCACGCCGTATAACACGGAACGGGTTTCCTCCCAAGAATACCAGTGCATAAAACAAACAGCGCAATGCTAAATAAAGAAAAATGAAGCTGTTATAAGACCCAGGTCCTATCACACAATGCAACGCAAGCCGGGGGATAGGGTTTTCCCTTATAACAGCCAAAGAATGCTTGATACGTTTAAATCAAATCATTTGATACTATTATAAGTGCATAGTGTATAAAACAACTTCAAATCATAAGTATCAATCATAGGCGGTATGGGTACCATATATCATGTCGCCATACTAGTTTTACAATTAAAACCGCAAATGTCGTATTGGAAGTTGGGTTATCATTTATGGTATGAACCGAGGCTAAAGATAGTCCTCAACCGATTCGAGACAATCTAGCCCATGTCTCCGGCAAGCGCGCAGGCAAGCCTTGGAGCGACAGGGCCGGTCCACCGATGTGGATTAAACTTAAACCCTGAACATGCGTTTCCCCGCCCTATGGGGCGTAAACGAGCCAACTAAATGACTCCATCGGTTCGAGAACGACCGATCAATCCGAGGCGCCTCGCAACAGCAACAACCACATAAGTCAAACTCGTCAGGGCGTGTAAAACCACTGACGCCACTTCTAACTAGAAAGAAACGCATGCCCTCCCTGAGGTCCGTCTCCCGTTTTTGGTTCATACCGGGTGTGAAGCTCGCGAATCAACGTTACACAAAGCTACGCCACAAAGGCCGTGCTTTGATCATCACCATAAGACTTTGCTTTTCAACAGAAGCCTCGATCAATTGCCACTTAGGCATGCCACACAGGCAATTCACTCCATGCGTTTGATATCCATCAATATATAACCCCTGAGCTCATACGTCTTAGAGAAGGGCGTTAAGCAAGAGAATAAATTCTCCGCCGCCAAACAGATATATATTTAATAGAGATCAATCACACAGACTAAAATCCAATGTCAGACACACAGTCCATTTATAAGTCCGTTCTGGGTCTGAACGAAACCGGAGGCACCTAGTACCCCGCATATCCATCGATCTCCAAGTACGTCTGGACGATCACCAACTGTTTCCATCTTCTTGGGTGTACAGCCCAATCAAGATCATCAGTTATCACCCAAACGACGTGAAGACCTCCGGTCTTCGACCATCGTCTTCATCTTCGACTTATCGTCGTATCAGTTATTCAGAATGGGATAAACCCGGTCTTTCCGAATAATTCGCGTATATTTTAAATAAGTGTTACACAAACACAACATACGCCTCATTCCAATTCATTAGTCACTAACCGTAAATTAATCAAGAGAATAATTCCCCAAATATTAACCCCGAAGGCCGAAACCAACATCAGATCAATATCCAGAAAACCATTCTGTTTGGCTAACCGACAGTCAATTTCTAAATTTCACATTCATAGGGAAAGGTTCCCATTAATTTTATCCAAGATAAATTCCTTGAATTTATTCTCTAATCTTCTTCTGAATTTCGATTCAACTAGTCGGGATTAACGAAACTTACCGAAGTAATCATTTGTTTTAGTTTCCCAATCCCAACCTATTTATCCCATGAAGTAAAACTGGTAATACTTCATATCTAAAACCACAGTGTTATCGGTAAATTCAATTACCATTTCACGTTCAAATCTAATTAAAGATTTAACTATCGCCAGGAGCAAAACTGGTGATACTCCATTTTCGATCATTTCAATCTAATTAAAGATTCATTAAAACTCAACTTAGTTTTAATCGTTAACTGGGTTAAAGAATCCGTGTCATTTAAAAACACAGTTCACAATAAACCCAAAATCACCTTCATTAATTATCGGGTTAAAGAACGAGTGTTATTTAAAACACTGTCCACGATAAACCCAAAAATCAATATCAATTCAATTCCAATTAAATATCATTTAATTGGTACACTTCATTAAATCTAAATAAAAAGATTTAATCTTTTCTCAACTGGGTTCAAGAACAGTGTTAGTGAAGACACCATTCACGACAAACCCCAAATCACATTTGATATTCAATACAAGGCTCTGAATAGAAAATATACCGGCTTATATTCAATATCAAATTCCACGACTAACAAATGTCGTATTGGAAATAACGATATAAATATATCTTTCAAATTTCCATAACAACACCTGTATAATCACGAATTCCAACATCGAAATATTCCGAAGACGATTTCGATTCAAATCCACTCCAATGCAATCATTGGAAATTCTGGTTATTTTTAAAACCCTTTTCAAATTCAATTTATTTATTTAAAAATAAATAGAATTATATTTCTAGTTCAAAACTAGTTCATTTCGATAAAAATCTATTTTTATCTTTTCAAATATGGAGTTTTTCATCCCAATTCTTTCTAAATCATTTCTTATGATTTTACATAAATTATTACTATTTTTAATAATTTTATCAAGGCCTGTACAGTCGATTTCCATCAACGGTCATCGAACTGCACTTACAGCGACCTTTTTCGAATTTGATTTGGACGTATCTCCAAATCCAACCGTTAGATTTCAAATTTCTAACATTCATTAGAAAGCTCTTTTCGATACGAACCCAACGGTTCCGGTTTTAGGAGAATCCGACGGTCGGATCTCCCGTAATGTCCGTTTGAAATAAATGGTCGAAATTCGCGAACTGCCGCGGCGCGGCGCGTTCTATTCAGGCCATTATATTATATATAATATATATTTCGTCGATTTCTATTTAAAACGAATTATATAAACAGTTTTAAATTCGTTTCAAAAGCAATTTCAACTTCCATTTCAATTCAAATCAAAATTGAATTCATCTTTATAAATTCGTTTTAAAATTCATTTCTATTCAATTCAAATTTCAATTCAATTTGAATTCATTTCAATTCGCTTTCAATTCAATTTGAATTCGTTTTCAATTCATTTCGAAATCGTTGTCAATTCAATTCATTTCGAAATCGTTTTCAATTCAATTCATTTCGAAATCGTTATATATTCAATTCATTTCGAAATCGTTATATATTCAATTCATTTCAAAATGAATAAAATCGATATAAATATCGTTTACGTCAAAATGGCGTCAATCTAATCAACACGGCTTCATAAATTTCTATTTCAAATATTTTATTTCAAATATTTCTTTTTCAAAATAGTTGTTATTATCAAAATATTTCGTTCAACACATGACCAATCTCAAAGGATGAGTACTGTCAACACATGAACCGTTATTTTATATTGATAAAGATGTAAATTTTATTATCAAAATATTTCGTTCAACACATGACCAATCTCAATGGATGAGTACTGTCAACACATGAACCGTTATTTTATAATATTCTTTATTTTCTAAATTGGAATGAGGCCCAATCAATCACCATATAATGTTAATTATATGGATTTTCATACAACACATGTATATAATAGCATTGAAAAATAATCAACCATCAACCAAAGTGCACTACACTGTATAAGCATCAAATATAGATATCTAACGCTTATAACAGCCTGTCAATCAATCGATCGACATATTTAATCAATCAGGATGAGTGAACTTCAAGTTTCATCCCAACACCCGTGTGGGGTTTCAAACAATCAAACAAATATTTTATTCGTGCAGTTGGGCGATGTGTAAAATTTATCGTCCCAATCAATGTCCTTCAAATAGGTGTACATAAACAAACCGTCTGGTTTGTAAATGAATATTTATTTATTCACATTCACGTTAAAAATTATATTTTTAACGATAAAACATTTTATTCCAACATATGAATTTCTATTAAGTTCATTCTTTAAATAAAATGATATTTTTATTTTTCTAACACATTTTAGAAAATTTCGGCGGCATAACGGCACGATACTAGAAACGGGACGAGGCCTAGCCTTATCCCCGGTCTAGTGAAGGCCCACGCCATTCACACATCAATCAAATTCATTCAATTTACCCAAACAACTCAATTTCAATTCAAATATCCAACTAATCTATGCAACCAAACAAACAAGTCCATGGTCTGTGGACGATTGTGTCGGGTGCTACTAAACACCGTCTGCATCCTAGTATATATATATATAACTAGAAAATGAAATTGAAAGGTGAGAAATTCTCACAGATAGCTATCCTAGCTCCACGGCACTTCTAATGCAGGAAATCCTCGTCGCTACCGCATCTTCGTTGTCCGCTTTCACTACCTATGTAAAAATCGAATTTTTACTTCGCTATTCAATATATAAAAATCGAATTTTTATTTCGGAGTTCAATATATAAAAATCATATTTTTATTTCGAAGTTCTATATATAAAAATCATATTTTTATTTCGAAGTTCTATATATAAAAATCATATTTTTATTTCACGCCTTATATAAAAATCATAACTTTTAAATCACTCTATATATATTTTAAAACTGCATTTACATATGTTAAAAAAAAACTGCCTTCATATATGATAAAATAAAATAAAAAACTGCATTTCTATATGTTAAAATAAACTGCATTTCTATATGTTAAAATAAACTGCATTTCTATATGTTAAAATAAAGCTGCATTTCTATATGTTAAAATAAAGCTGCATTTCTATATGTTAAAATAAAGCTGCATTTCTATATGTTAAAATAAAGCTGCATTTCTATATGTTAATCTTATTTTTAAAACCATTTTAATGACTTAAATAAGGTAATTAATACATTTGTTAAAATTATACCTTTCTTTTACATTCAGATTTCCAGTGAACCATCGAACAAAGCTCCACCCTTTCATCTGAAATCGCACCGCCACTGCCGCTCCAATCCGATGATCGGACTCCGATCCGAGAGCACCCTGCCAGAGCCGTCAGCGCCCCCCTTCTACTAACCTCAACCTCGGCCAGTTCGACAGTCCCTTGCCTCCTCCTTTTACGTGCGAAGCCGGCGCCTTGGAGCTCCCGAAATGACGTCGACGGTGCACAGTAGTTGATCATGGCGGATCAATTTGAAGAGCCCACGAAGATGAGGAACGATGTAGTTGGGGCTTTGCAAATCGGTGAGGGGGTTGATCGTGATTTGGGGGCGAACGAGGGAAGAGGTCCATCGTCCGTTCTTTGAGGGAGGCGCTGATATATGGTTGACCAAGGAAATAAAATTCAAGGGTTTAGATTGGGCAAAGGGTTTATATAATATTAATATATTAATATTGAATTCCTACCTTATTACGTTTTTCAATCTGAACTCCAAATCAAACCCAACGACTGACGCCCCTAGCCAATTACCCCCATCCCGGACACAATGGAATTTGTTTCGTTGGCCAATTCGACTGTTACATTCAGTTATTCTTCAAATTAAAGTATAAAACATTTAATTTTAATTTTAAACATACATTTCAATTTGCCGGGGCCACATACGGACTCTAAAAATTACAGAAAAATATTTTCTAGCTTCGTATTGACGATACGGTCCTAACAAAACTAGTTTCGTCGAATTCTGAGACCGTTTGAAAAATGGCCAATTTCCAGTCGATTAAAATCAACTGAAACTGGTCAAACGCGTTTTCCTTTGCCACGCTCACATATTCATTCAAAAAATTATGAAATTTGAAACCTAGCAATTATTTAACATCACGGACCCAACAAAACTGGTTTCGTCGAAATCCGAGGTCATTTGCAAAATGTCCATTTTTAAGGGCCTGAATTCCATAGCGACTATTCAGAATTTTCAACTGGACATATCTTTTGACTCCCGCTACGAACTTTTGATTTTTCGGATTCGTTGGAAAGATATTCACTATTAGATTCCATTATTTTTGGTTTCACTAAAATCCGGATTGTTTTGCACCCGGTACATTCAATTGAAGTTTGAAATCGAATTATCGAACTACCGCGCCATCTTCAATTCCATTTATAATTATATATAAATATTTATATTCTAACGACGACGTATATAATATATACGTTCGAATTCTATTAAAAATAAATTTTCGTCGATATTATTTAAAATAATTCATTTTAAATATTCAAAATTCGCTAAAATTGCCAAAATAAAATTTTCAAACTGGCTCGCATTTTACGGGTTGTTACAATCTCCCCCACTTAAAACTTTTCGTCCCCGAAAAGGAGCAAAGTCGAAAGTGGTTTGATTAATCAACTCTACGCTCGATCTGGCTTCCATTCTCCAACTCTTTAGTTTCTGAGAATTTTCAAAATTTCAAAAATTTGGCTAACACCCTAAATTTTTGAAAAATTTCGCCATAACCTCCCCTGCACCGGGAGCATCGGGGAATTTCAAATAGCTTCCCCGGTCCTTCAGATCTCAAAAAGAAAAAGAAAAAGCCAAGCGGCTAGCCAATAGGCTCATAAAATCATCATCACCCAAACAATACAGTAAATTATGTAGTAAACATGTACCTATTTGTCGGGCAAACAAATTTTATTCTCTGGCTCTAGCCTCCTTGCTATGACTTGTTCAATGATATATATGTATATGCAAGCAAATGCAACCAATTTTCAATATAATTCAATATTCGGTTCAATTAGGCATAAAGGTTCAAAATTATCAAACAATTAAACAAACAACACAAACATCAATCAATTAGTGAATTATCATTTGAAATTCATAACTTTGATATATAGTCAAAAATCAGATTTTTGATGCCAAATCACAACAATAAGCCCTATCTAATTTTTGGTTCTCACACCAGTCAATAGGAAATATATAGATATTACACGTTCGTCACTCGAATATAAATTCTGATGATGATATATCAATCATCAGAATCACCCCCGGGCGACTAGAGTGTAATTCTATATCTATCCAGTATATTAAAACTTTGAATATACGTTTGCAAGGCGTATATGCAAATTCTTTATATACTGGACTGTCCAAATCAATATTAAATAAATAATCAAATACGAATAGTTGATTTAAATTTTCAAAACAAAATTGTTTTCATTTTCAAAAATATACTCTTCACACTCGTTCTAGGATACTACTGATCCTATCTCTAACGAGTCACTCTCATTGGATATTGCTAATCCGATATCTGATGAATTCTTTCGTACGGTTCTAATGTGCCTTGTTCTCTGCTTTGTAAACCAAAGCTCTGATACCAACTGTGATGAGCAAGGAATTTCGCTCGGTCCGAACCAGTCGCTAAACCGACCCAGACCGTTCGAAACGCCCTATCGTTGAGAACACGACAAAATAGAACGCATACAGAAGAACATTTCATTGCTTATTACAACAATGCATCAGATTACAAGAATATACAGAGTATAAATGAATATTACACAGAAATATCAGAGATTTAAATTACATTTAAATACATAGCAGCGGAAAATAACACAATACACAACTAGAAGAGATATACGGATACAAAGCTTTCCAGATATCGTTCCAGCTGTAAACCAGGATCCTGTGAATATAAATCTGCAAAACCAAAACCACTAGCTGCCCTTGTCAAAATATGGGCACCCAGAGTTTAGGTCAAAACAATAAACTCCAGGTCAGTCATGGGACTGGTGTGAGAACTAAAACAGTTAATCTTTATTTTTAAAGCTAGGTAAATCAAGGGACCACGCCGTATAACACGGAACGGGTTTCCTCCCAAGAATACCAGTGCATAAAACAAACAGCGCAATGCTAAATAAAGAAAAATGAAGCTGTTATAAGACCCAGGTCCTATCACACAATGCAACGCAAGCCGGGGGATAGGGTTTTCCCTTATAACAGCCAAAGAATGCTTGATACGTTTAAATCAAATCATTTGATACTATTATAAGTGCATAGTGTATAAAACAACTTCAAATCATAAGTATCAATCATAGGCGGCATGGGTACCATATATCATGTCGCCATACTAGTTTTACAATTAAAACCGCAAATGTCGTATTGGAAGTTGGGTTATCATTTATGGTATGAACCGAGGCTAAAGATAGTCCTCAACCGATTCGAGACAATCTAGCCCATGTCTCCGGCAAGCGCGCAGGCAAGCGTTGGAGCGACAGGGCCGGTCCACCGATGTGGATTAAACTTAAACCCTGAACATGCGTTTCCCCGCCCTATGGGGCGTAAACGAGCCAACTAAATGACTCCATCGGTTCGAGAACGACCGATCAATCCGAGGCGCCTAGCAACAGCAGCAACCACATAAGTCAAACTCGTCAGGGCGTGTAAAACCACTGACGCCACTTCTAACTAGAAAGAAACGCATGCCCTCCCTTAGGTCCGTCTCCCGTTTTTGGTTCATACCGGGTGTGAAGCTCGCGAATCAACGTTACACAAAGCTACGCCACAAAGTCCGTGCTTTGATCATCACCACAAGACTTTGCTTTTCAACAGAAGCCTCGATCAATTGCCACTTAGGCATGCCACACAGGCAATTCACTCCATGCGTTTGATATCCATCAATATATAACCCCTGAGCTCGTACGTCTCAGAGAAGGGCGTTAAGCAAGAGAATAAATTCTCCGCCGCCAAACAGATATATATTTAATAGAGATCAATCACACAGACTAAAATCCAATGTCAGACACACAGTCCATTTACAAGTCCGTTCTGGGTCTGAACGAAACCGGAGGCACCTAGTACCCCGCATATCCATCGATCTCCAAGTACGTCTGGACGATCACCAACTGTTTCCATCTTCTTGGGTGTACAGCCCAATCAAGATCATCAGTTATCACCCAAACGACGTGAAGACCTCCGGTCTTCGACCATCGTCTTCATCTTCGACTTATCGTCGTATTAGTTATTCAGAATGGGATAAACCCGGCCTTTCCGAATAATTCGCGTATATTTTAAATAAGTGTTACACAAACACAACATACGCCTCATTCCAATTCATTAGTCACTAACCGTAAATTAATCAAGAGAATAATTCCCCAAATATTAACCCCGAAGGCCGAAACCAACATCAGATCAATATCCAGAAAACCATTCTGTTTGGCTAACCGACAGTCAATTTCTAAATTTCACATTCATAGGGAAAGGTTCCCATTAATTTTATCCAAGATAAATTCCTTGAATTTATTCTCTAATCTTCTTCTGAATTTCGATTCAACTAGTTGGGATTAACGAAACTTACCGAAGTAATCATTTGTTTTAATTTCCCAATCCCAACCTATTTATCCCATGAAGTAAAACTGGTAATACTTCATATCTAACACCACAGTGTTATCGGTAAATTCAATTACCATTTCACGTTCAAATCTAATTAAAGATTTAACTATCGCCAGGAGCAAAACTGGTGATACTCCATTTTCGATCATTTCAATCTAATTAAAGATTCATTAAAACTCAACTTAGTTTTAATCGTTAACTGGGTTAAAGAATCCGTGTCATTTAAAAACACAGTTCACAATAAACCCAAAATCACCTTCATTAATTATCGGGTTAAAGAACGAGTGTTATTTAAAACACTGTCCACGATAAACCCAAAAATCAATATCAATTCAATTCCAATTAAATATCATTTAATTGGTACACTTCATTAAATCTAAATAAAAAGATTTAATCTTTTCTCAACTGGGTTCAAGAACAGTGTTAGTGAAGACACCATTCACGACAAACCCCAAATCACATTTGATATTCAATACAAGGCTCTGAATAGAAAATATACCGGCTTATATTCAATATCAAATTCCACGACTAACAAATGTCGTATTGGAAATAACGATATAAATATATCTTTCAAATTTCCATAACAACACCTGTATAATCACGAATTCCAACATCGAAATATTCCGAAGACAATTTCGATTCAAATCCACTCCAATGCAATCATTGGAAATTCTGGTTATTTTTAAAACCCTTTTCAAATTCAATTTATTTATTTAAAAATAAATAG
The DNA here is from genome assembly GCA_030737875.1 of Allium sativum. Classification (NCBI taxonomy): domain Eukaryota; kingdom Viridiplantae; phylum Streptophyta; class Magnoliopsida; order Asparagales; family Amaryllidaceae; genus Allium; species Allium sativum. The sequence goes on from CM060910.1 coordinate 624,397,849, forward strand.
AATTATATTTCTAGTTCAAAACTAGTTCATTTCGATAAAAATCTATTTTTATCTTTTCAAATATGGAGTTTTTCATCCCAATTCTTTCTAAATCATTTCTTATGATTTTACATAAATTATTACTATTTTTAATAATTTTATCAAGGCCTGTACAGTCGATTTCCATCAACGGTCATCGAACTGCACTTACAGCGACCTTTTTCGAATTTGATTTGGATGTATCTCCAAATCCAACCGTTAGATTTCAAATTTCTAACATTCATTAGAAAGCTCTTTTCGATACGAACCCAACGGTTCCGGTTTTAGGAGAATCCGACGGTCGGATCTCCCGTAATGTCCGTTTGAAATAAATGGTCGAAATTCGCGAACTGCCGCGGCGCGGCGCGTTCTATTCAGGCCATTATATTATATATAATATATATAATATATATTTCGTCGATTTCTATTTAAAACGAATTATATAAACAGTTTTAAATTCGTTTCAAAAGCAATTTCAACTTCCATTTCAATTCAAATCAAAATTGAATTCATCTTTATAAATTCGTTTTAAAATTCATTTCTATTCAATTCAAATTTCAATTCAATTTGAATTCATTTCAATTCGCTTTCAATTCAATTTGAATTCGTTTTCAATTCATTTCGAAATCGTTTTCAATTCAATTCATTTCGAAATCGTTTTCAATTCAATTCATTTCGAAATCGTTATATATTCAATTCATTTCGAAATCGTTATATATTCAATTCATTTCAAAATGAATAAAATCGATATAAATATCGTTTACGTCAAAATGGCGTCAATCTAATCAACACGGCTTCATAAATTTCTATTTCAAATATTTTATTTCAAATATTTCTTTTTCAAAATAGTTGTTATTATCAAAATATTTCGTTCAACACATGACCAATCTCAAAGGATGAGTACTGTCAACACATGAACCGTTATTTTATATTGATAAAGATGTAAATTTTATTATCAAAATATTTCGTTCAACACATGACCAATCTCAATGGATGAGTACTGTCAACACATGAACCGTTATTTTATAATATTCTTTATTTTCTAAATTGGAATGAGGCCCAATCAATCACCATATAATGTTAATTATATGGATTTTCATACAACACATGTATATAATAGCATTGAAAAATAATCAACCATCAACCAAAGTGCACTACACTGTATAAGCATCAAATATAGATATCTAACGCTTATAACAGCCTGTCAATCAATCGATCGACATATTTAATCAATCAGGATGAGTGAACTTCAAGTTTCATCCCAACACCCGTGTGGGGTTTCAAACAATCAAACAAATATTTTATTCGTGCAGTTGGGCGATGTGTAAAATTTATCGTCCCAATCAATGTCCTTCAAATAGGTGTACATAAACAAACCCTCTGGTTTGTAAATGAATATTTATTTATTCACATTCACGTTAAAAATTATATTTTTAACGATAAAACATTTTATTCCAACATATGAATTTCTATTAAGTTCATTCTTTAAATAAAATGATATTTTTATTTTTCTAACACATTTTAGAAAATTTCGGCGGCATAACGGCACGATACTAGAAACGGGACGAGGCCTAGCCTTATCCCCGGTCTAGTGAAGGCCCACGCCATTCACACATCAATCAAATTCATTCAATTTACCCAAACAACTCAATTTCAATTCAAATATCCAACTAATCTATGCAACCAAACAAACAAGTCCATGGTCTGTGGACGATTGTGTCGGGTGCTACTAAACACCGTCTGCATCCTAGTATATATATATATAACTAGAAAATGAAATTGAAAGGTGAGAAATTCTCACAGATAGCTATCCTAGCTCCACGGCACTTCTAATGTAGGAAATCCTCGTCGCTACCGCATCTTCGTTGTCCGCTTTCACTACCTATGTAAAAATCGAATTTTTACTTCGCTATTCAATATATAAAAATCGAATTTTTATTTCGGAGTTCAATATATAAAAATCATATTTTTATTTCGAAGTTCTATATATAAAAATCATATTTTTATTTCGAAGTTCTATATATAAAAATCATATTTTTATTTCACGCCTTATATAAAAATCATAACTTTTAAATCACTATATATATATTTTAAAACTGCATTTACATATGTTAAAAAAAAACTGCCTTCATATATGATAAAATAAAATAAAAAACTGCATTTCTATATGTTAAAATAAACTGCATTTCTATATGTTAAAATAAACTGCATTTCTATATGTTAAAATAAAGCTGCATTTCTATATGTTAAAATAAAGCTGCATTTCTATATGTTAAAATAAAGCTGCATTTCTATATGTTAATCTTATTTTTAAAACCATTTTAATGACTTAAATAAGGTAATTAATACATTTGTTAAAATTATACCTTTCTTTTACATTCAGATTTCCAGTGAACCATCGAACAAAGCTCCACCCTTTCATCTGAAATCGCACCGCCACTGCCGCTCCAATCCGATGATCGGACTCCGATCCGAGAGCACCCTGCCAGAGCCGTCAGCGCCCCCCTTCTACTAACCTCAACCTCGGCCAGTTCGACAGTCCCTTGCCTCCTCCTTTTACGTGCGAAGTCGGCGCCTTGGAGCTCCCGAAATGACGTCGACGGTGCACAGTAGTTGATCATGGCGGATCAATTTGAAGAGCCCACGAAGATGAGGAACGATGTAGTTGGGGCTTTGCAAATCGGTGAGGGGGTTGATCGTGATTTGGGGGCGAACGAGGGAAGAGGTCCATCGTCCGTTCTTTGAGGGAGGCGCTGATATATGGTTGACCAAGGAAATAAAATTCAAGGGTTTAGATTGGGCAAAGGGTTTATATAATATTAATATATTAATATTGAATTCCTACCTTATTACGTTTTTCAATCTGAACTCCAAATCAAACCCAACGACTGACGCCCCTAGCCAATTACCCCCATCCCGGACACAATGGAATTTGTTTCATTGGCCAATTCGACTGTTACATTCAGTTATTCTTCAAATTAAAGTATAAAACATTTAATTTTAATTTTAAACATACATTTCAATTTGCCGGGGCCACATACGGACTCTAAAAATTACAGAAAAATATTTTCTAGCTTCGTATTGACGATACGGTCCTAACAAAACTAGTTTCGTTGAATTCTGAAACCGTTTGAAAAATGGCCAATTTCCAGTCGATTAAAATCAACTGAAACTGGTCAAACGCGTTTTCCTTTGCCACGCTCACATATTCATTCGAAAAATTATGAAATTTGAAACCTAGCAATTATTTAACATCACGGACCCAACAAAACTGGTTTCGTCGAAATCCGAGGTCATTTGCAAAATGTCCATTTTTAAGGGCCTGAATTCCATAGCGACTATTCAGAATTTTCAACTGGACATATCTTTTGACTCCCGCTACGAACTTTTGATTTTTCGGATTCGTTGGAAAGATATTCACTATTAGATTCCATTATTTTTGGTTTCACTAAAATCCGGATTGTTTTGCACCCGGTACATTCAATTGAAGTTTGAAATCGAATTATCGAACTACCGCGCCATCTTCAATTCCATTTATAATTATATATAAATATTTATATTCTAACGACGACGTATATAATATATACGTTCGAATTCTATTAAAAATAAATTTTCGTCGATATTATTTAAAATAATTCATTTTAAATATTCAAAATTAGCTAAAAATGCCAAAATAAAATTTTCAAACTGGCTCGCATTTTACGGGTTGTTACAGTGCGCAAAATAAGGGCACCCAGAGTTTAGGTTAAAACAATGAACTCCAGGTCAGTCATGTGACTGGTGTGAGAACTAAAAACAGTTAATAATCTTTATTTTTAAAGTAAGGTATATCAAGGGACCACGCCGTATAACACAGATTGGGTTTCCTCCCAAGAATACCAGTGCATAAAACAACAGCGCAATGCTAAATAAAGAAAAATGAAGCTAATATAAGACCCAGGTCCCATCACACAATGCAACGCAAGCCGGAGGATAGGGTTTTACCTTATAATAGCCAAAGAATGCTTGATACGCTAAATTCCCTCTTTTATTATTACTATAAGTGTATAGTGTCAAAACAATTTCAACCATAAGTATCAATCATAGACGACATAAGTGCCCCATACCACTATGTCGCCATACTAGTTCTACAATTAAAACTGCAAAGGTCGTATTGGAAATTGGATTTCCGTCATGATTCGAGGCAAGGGGCAAGCTCCTCTCCGTTCGAGACACTCTAGCAAATGTCTCAGGACCACACACAGCGATCCTGGATGCTTCAGGGCCGGTCCTCTCCTACTTTTGAGGATTAATTATTCTTGAACACACGTTTCCCGGTCCTATCAGACCTACATCCGAGGCGCCTCGCATTCCAACAACCACACAGGTGAAAAATAATGTAAATGTCAGGGCTGGTAGGTCACTGAAACCACCCATAGCTAGAAAGAAATGTCGTGTTGTCCCTACAGTCCGATCACGTTTTTGACTTATACCGAGGTGTAAGGCTCGCGAATTAACGTTATACACAAAGCTATGCCACACAGGCTGTGCTTTGATCATCAACCGCAAGACTTTGCTTTTCAATAGAAGCCTTGATCATTTGCCTTTTAGGCATGCCACACAGGCAATTCACGCCATGCGATTGATATCCATCAACATATAACCTCTGAGTTCGTACGTCTCAGAGAAGAGCGTTAAGCAAGAGAATAAATTCTCCTCCGCCAAACAGATATATATTCAATAGAAATCAATCACATAGAATAAAATCCAATGTCAGACACACGGTCCATTTACAAGTTCATTCTGGGTCTGAACGAAACTGGAGGAACCTTATTCCTCGCATATCCATCGATCTCCAAGTACGTCTGGACGGTCACCAACTGATTCCCTCCTCTTGGGTGTACATCCTAATCAATATCATCAGCAATCATCCAAATGATGTGAAGACCTCCGGTCTTCAACCACTGTCTTCATCGTCGACTTATCGTCCAATCGGTTATTCAGAATGGGTTTAAACCCGGCCTTTCCGAATAACCCGCGTATATAATAAACAAATGTTACACAAACACAACATACGCCTCACTCCAATTCAGGATATTCTTTATTCATATATTCACATTCTTAGGGAAAGGTTCCCATTAATTTTATCAAAGATAAATTCTTTTAAATTTATTCTTCAATCTTCCTTTGGATATCATTTCAAACCATGTTAAGGTTTTCCAAACTAGTCGGGATTAGCGAACCACACCGAAGTAATTATTTATTTTATTTCCCAATCCCAACCTATACATCCCATGGAGCAAAACTGGTAATACTCCATATCTACACCATGGTGTTATCGGTAAATATTAATTACCATTTCACGTTCAGATCTGATTAAAGATTTAACTATCGCTTTGGAGCAAAACTGGTGATACTCCATTCTCGATTATTTCAATCTAATTAAAGATTCATTAAAACTCCACTTAGTTTTAATCTTCCCAAAAATCAATATTAATGATTATTCAAAGCTAAGACATTAATCTTATCTTTGACTGGTTTAAAGAACCAATGTCATTTAAAAACACGGTTCACGACAAACCCAAAATCCCATTCCATTGTTAATCGGGTTAAAGAATAGGTGTTATTCAAAACACCACTCACGATAAACCCAAAACCAATTTAAATTCAATTCCAAGTAAATACTAATTAACTGGACAATTTCACTAAATCTTAATTAAAAGATTTTTTCTTTTCTAAACTTGGTTCAAGAACAGTGTTATTTAAGACACATTCACGACGAACCCAAAATCCCATTTGATATTAAATACAAGGCTCTGAATAAAAAATATATCGGCTTATATTCAATATCAAATTCTGAAACCAACAAATATCGTATTGGAAATAACGATATAAATATATCTTTCAAATTTCCATAACCATATATATATATATATATATATAATCACGAAATCCAACATTGAAATATTCCGAAGATAATTTCGATTCAAATCCATTCCAATTCGTATATTGGAAATTCTGATTATTTTTAAAACCACTTTAAATCTAATTTATTTATTCAAAAATATTGGATTATAATTCTAGTTCATAACTAGTTCATTTTGATAAAAATATATTTTTATCCTTTTTAAATATGGGATTTTTCATCCCAGTTCTTTCCAATTCATATATTATGATTTTACATAAATTATTAATATTTTTAATAATTTTACCAAGGCCCTTTCAGTCGACTTCCAATAACGGTCGTCGAACTGCACTTACAACGTCCTTTTCTAAATTTTATTTGGACATAATTCCAAATCCAACTGTTAGATTTCAAATTTATAATATTCATTGGAAAGCTCTTTTCGATACGAACCCAATGGTTCAAGTTCCAAGAGAATCCGACGGTCGGATCTCCCGCAACGTCAATTCGAAGTCAATGGTCGAAATTCGCGAACTACCACGGTGCGGCGCATTCTATTCAGGCCATTTAATATATATATATATATAATATATATTTCATCGATTTCAATTCAAAACGTATTTATAAATCATTTAAATTCGTTTTAAAAACGATTTCAACTTCACATTCAATTTTAAATCAAAATTGAATATTCCATATCATTAATATGTAAATGATAATATTTTCAAAACGTTATATTTTAAAATCACTTCTTTTTCTATATTCATTATAAAAACGAATATAATCGATATAAATATCGTCCGCATCAAAATGGCGCAAATCTAATCAACATGGCTTTATATATTTCAACAAGTTCGTTATTCTATTCAACACATGAATATTTTCTTCAACACATGAATATATACTTTATCAACACATGAATATTTATTTATTCTTACTTACAATAAAAATGTGAATTTTATTGTATAAATATTTTGTTCAACACATGAATCGTTTCAACACATGAATATTTTAAACACATGAATGGTTTCAACACATGAATGGTTTCAACACATGAATATTCTCAACACATGAGTATTGTCAACACATGACTATTTTGTTGATTCAACACATGAATATAATTTATTTTCTAAATTGGAATGAGACCCACTCAATGACCATATAATGTTAATTATATGGATTCCATACAACACATGTATATAATAGAAATGATAAATAATCAACCATCATCTAGAGTGCACCACACAACTGCATAAGCATTAAATATAACTAATTAACGCTTACACGGTATGTCAATCAAATGATCGACATACCACTAAACAATTGGGATTAGTGTATGTCAAATATCATCCCAACACCCGTGTGGGGTTTCAATCCACAAACACCGAATATTATTTGTGCAGTTGGGCGACGTGTAAAATTTATCGTCCCAATCAATATCCTTCAAATGGGTGTACATAAACAAACCGTTTGATTTGTAAATGAATATTTATTTATTCACATTCATGTTAAAAATTATATTTTTAACAATAAGTAATTTATTTCAACACATGAATATATTTTCATTTATTCCACATCATAATCAATTTTCACCACACAACAAAATCAAACAAGTCGTCCATGGTCTGTGGACAACGAGTGTCGGGTGCTGCTAAGCACCGTCTGCATCCTAGTATATATTTTTAACTAGAAAAGAAGAATTAAAGTGAGAAGTTCTCACAGATTAGCTAAACCAAACACTGTGACTCTTCATATGTAGAAATCTTCGCCGTGTTCGCCTTTTGTCACTTTCGTTGTCCGTATCCACTACATATATAAAAACCGCATCTTTGTATTGTTGCTATGTTTACAAAAATCACATTTTTATATATAAAGATCGTATCTTTATATCTCTACCACCTATAAAGATCATATTTTTAAAATGCTACTAGACATATAAAGATTATATTTTTGCTTAATCAAAAATCATATCTTTATGATGTTAAAAATCCAATCTATACATGCTAAAAATCTAATCTTTTTCCTATAACCTTTTCTATAAAAGTCTACTCTTTTTCTAAATAAAACTTAATCTTTTTATTTTATGTTCATATGAATATAAATCATATTTACTCGCTACCCCATTATAAAAATCAATTTTTTATACTTGTTACTTCATAAATTAATAAAATCCTACCTTTATAGTGTTATTCACATAGTAAAGATCCTATTTTTATAATTAAAAATTATAAAAATTCACATCTTTATGACCGGAGCAGTCCACGGTGGTCGTTGATGGCGGTCAGAGGCGCAGATTGCAGCCTTGGGCTGTGGCGGCGCGGCTCCCTTCGATTTGGGGGTTATTTCGGGTATGGGGTTTCAAATCAGTGGAGGAGGAAGGGAAAGAAGGTCGTGGGTGGCCGGAGAAGGCGGAGTGGGGGGGGATCGCGGCTGATCGGGGTGGGCCAAGGAAAGGCGGTCGGGTTCTCGACGGTTTGGGGGTGCCGTCGTGCTTTGGACCGGGGGGGGGTTAAGGCGAGGAGTGAGGGCGTCGGAGGGGAGGGGGTCTCGGTGAAGGCGGCGCGCAAGCGGAGGGGGGTGGGCGGCGCGGTCAACGGTGGTGAAGGGTGGGGGATCGATGTCAGCTATTTTGGATTTAGGGAGGGCGCTTTACTGATCGAAGAAAATAAATGTGGAGGGGTTCTTGAGTGAGAAATTTATATATATAATATTTACTTATTTTCTATTTGATTTCAAGAAGGTTGACTTTTTACTTCGAACCCCAAACGAGGCTCAACGACTGTCGCGCCTAGCTAATTACCCCCATTCCATACGATCGGTTTCCGTCAAAATCAAAATATAAATCTATATATTGAATTTGAACGCACATTTCAATTCACCGGGGCTACATATGGACTCTAAAAAATCCCGAAAAATAATTTCTAGCTTCATATTGACGATACGGTTCTAACAAAACTAATTTCGTCAAATTCCGAGACCGTTTGAAAAATGGCCATTTTCTGGTCGATCGAAATTGACTAAAACTGTCAAAATATGTTTTACTTCGCCACGCTCACATAATGATTCTAAAAATTATGAAAATTGGAATCAAGCAATAATTTGACCTCCCGGATCCAACAAAAGTGGTTTCGTCGAAAATCGAGGTCGTTTGCAAAATTTCCATTTTTAAGGGCCAGAATTCCACAACGACTATTCTGAATTTTCAACTGGGCATAACTTTTTATCCCCGCTATGAAATTTCAATTTTTCGGATTCGTTGGAAATATATTCTAAAATAGATTCTAATATTTTTAGTTTCACTAAAATCCGGTTTATTTTGAATCCCGTACATTCATTTGAAATTTGAAATCGAATTTTTGAAATACCGCGCCATTTTCAATTCCTTTTATATTTAAAATAAAATATTTATTTTCTAACGATGATTCGAATAAATATATACGTTCTAATTCTATTCAAAATAAATTTCTCATCGTTATTATTTAAAATAATTCATTTTAAATATTCAAAATTCATTAAAATTGCCAAAATAAAAATTTTTAATTGGCTCAGAATTTCCGAGTTGTTGTAATCTCCCCCACTTAAAATATTTTCGTCCTCGAAAAGGAACGAAGCTGAAAGTTGTTTAACTAATCAACTCAACTTCCATTATTTCCTTTACGGCTTAAGTTCTTCAACTTTTCAGTGTCTAAGAACTTTTAAAAAATTTGGCTAACACCCTACATTTTCTAAAAAAAATTCGCCATAACCTCCTCTGCACCGGGAGCTTGGGGATATTTCAAATAGCCTCCCATGGCCCTCACCAATCCAAAAAAGAAAAGAAAAAGCCAAGCGGCTAGCCAATCGGCTCATAAAATCATCCAAAACCCAAGAAATACAATAAACATGTACCTATTTGTCGAGCAAACAATTTTATTCCTCTTCTCTAGCATCCTTGCCATGACCTTTTCAATTTATATACATGTATATGCATGAAATTGTAATCATTTTTCAATACAGTTCAATATTCGGTTCAATTTGGCATAATGGATCAAAATTTTAATTAATCAAACCAACAATCAAACAACACAACTAGCAATCAATTAGTGAATTAACGTATAAAATTCATAACTTTGATACATATACAGAAAATCATGTTTTTGATGCCAAATCACAATAATAAACCCTATCTAGTTTTGTTTCTCACACCAGTCAATTGGAAATATATAAATATCACACCTTCGAAACTCGAACATAAATACTGATGATGTCGGTCAATCATCAGAACCATCTCCAGGAGACTAGAGTGTGATTCCATATCTATCCAGTATATTAAAACTTCAAATATACATTCATGATGCGTATACGCAAAATCTTTATATACTCGATTGTCCAAATTCAATACAAATAAAATATTCAAATACGTATACTTAAATTTAATTTTCAAAACAAAATTCGTTTTCATTTTTATTTTAAAATTATACTCTTCACACTCGTTCTAGGATACTACTGATCCTATCTCTAACGAGTTATTCTTATTGGATATTTCTAATCCAACCTCTGATGAATTCTTTCGTTCGATTCTAGTATGTCTTGTTCTTGAGCTCTGTAAACCAAAGCACTGATACCAACTTTAACGACCCGAACTTCCCCGTGAAGGAAAGCACGGATTGCTTTGAGGACAAGACGAATCAGAACACAAATAGAAGAACATTTCATTGCTTATTACAACACTTCCATCAGAATACAAGAATATACAGAGTAAGAATAAATATTACACATTGAAAAATATCAAAGATTTAAATTACATTTAAATACATAGCAGCGGAAAAATAATACAAAGCACAACTGGAAGAAATACACGGATACAGAGCTTTCCGAGTATCGTTCCAGCTGTAAACCAGGATCATATGAATATAAATCTGCAAAACCCAACCACTAGCTGCCCGTGCGGAAAATAAGGACAGCCAGAGTTTTGGTTAAAACAATAAACTCCAGGTGAGTCATGTGACTGGTGTGAGAACTAAAAACAGTTATTAATCTTTATTTTTAAAGTTAGGTAAATCAAGGGACCACGCCGTATAACACGGATCGGGTTTCCTCCAAAGAATACCAGTGCATAAAACAACAGCACAATGCTAAATAAAGAAAAATGAAGCTATTATAAGACCCAGGTCCCATCACACAATGCAACACAAGCCGGAGGATAGGGTTTTACCTTATAATAGCCAAACAATGCTTGATATGCTAAATTCCATCTTTTATTATTACTATAAGTGTATAGTGTCAAAACAATTTCACTCATAAGTATCAACCATAGACGGCATAAGTGCCCCATACCACTATGTTGCCATACTAGTTCTACAATTAAAACCGCAAAGGTCGTATTGGAAATTAGATTTCTGTCATGAGTCAAGGCAAGGGGCAAGCTCCTCTCCGTTCGATACACTCTAGCAAATGTCTCAGGACCACACACAGCGACCATGGATGCTTCAGGGCCGTACTCTCCTACTTTTGAGGATTAATTATTCCTGAACACACGTTTCCCGGTCCTATCAGACCTATATCCGAGGCGCCTAGCATTCCAACAACCACACAGGTGAAAAATTCTAATGACCTGCATTTTTAGCAGTCGAATAATTTATTTATTTAATTATTAATTATCGATTTAATGATATCGATAACTGGAATTAAATAATATTTATATTTAATTAATATAAATAATAGAATAATATATTTAATTCAGAAATAATCAGAAATAGTGAAATTCACAATACGGTGTAATTTGGATTATTTAAAATATATAATTCAGTTTTGAGTTGAATTATATTCACGAATTTATTATATAAACAAAGTTTGAATGTATAATTATATTATAATTAAAATCGAGCTCGAAATGGCGCAGCAGTTCGCTATTTGGAGATTTGAACTTCAACTGAGTGCACAGGGTCCGTTTTAATTCGGATTTCTGTGAAACAAGAAACGTATGGAGCTGGTGAAGTATATTTCCCTAATGGAAGAGAAAAATAGGGATTTCATTGTGTAGATTTTGATTTATGTCCAAATCAAATTTTAGAAAAGTCCCTATGGAATTCCTTTATAATTTATAACGATATATATAAGGAATTTCAAAATAAATTTGAAAATCGATTCAGCCGGGATTTGAATATCGAGTTGTAAATCCAACTGGAGCTGTATGATATTCTATTGTGAATATATACGATAATATTTAATTATAAATATTAAATTAAATCATTTTTAAGTATATTCATATATTTAAAAGGGTTATTTAGAGCTTTAAAAATAGCAAATTTTGCAAACGACCTCAGAATTTGACAAAACTAATTTTGTTGGATCCGCAATGTTAAATTATTGCTGGATTACAATTTCCGTGATTTTTGAACTCATTATATGGCCATACGGGGTTTTAATGTGAAAAACAGTCGATATTTTGACGGTTAAAAATACGCTGTGTGAGCAAACGGAGTCGGAATTCGATGAAACTAGTTTCGTTGGGTCAGCAATGTAAAACTCTAGCTGAATGTCCATTTCCGTGATTTTTGGGTATCGTGTGTGATCACACGAATTTTTAGAAGACAAATAAAAGAAACGGTTGATTATATTTAATATAATAATCAATATAAAAATATATAAAAACTTTCTATAAATACCATACTCTCTCTAAACCTAGGTCTTCACTACCCACAGTCGAAGAAAAGGCACCGCTACTTTTTTATTTTTCCACAAGACCAAATCGAGAGTTTTAAAATAAGAAATCAAATGGAAAAAAATCCGTATATAATTGCAAACAGATTTCTTTTGATTCAGCGACATAAGAACTTCATTTCTGGCCATGATTTTCGAAGCTCGCCTTTGTTTCTGTGTACGGAAAATCCCAGCGAAACTCTAGGGTTTGAACTCATTTCGTTTGTGGTGATCAATTGAAGAAATGGAGGATGATTTTGAGTTCAGCTTGCGTTATCACACTTGCGTATAAAGTCGGGGATAAACCCGTACCCAAAAGTGTCGCTACCTACTGTGTAGCCGAGTTGTGAATGCTCAATGTTGGAGTGCGATAATGGGGGGAGAGCTGGAAGGAAAAGGGTTGGAGAGGAGGAGATTGTTATGAGAATCACGATGGTAGGTTTTGTTCGGAATTTCATAAAGAAGAGAGGGGTCGGTGGAAGGTTGGAATCACGGATGGCCACAGGAAGGAGTCGTGTTTACCTGGGTTGCTGAAGAAGGATATGCGTAAATCGAGTTGTAGAGGTAATGGGTTGATTTGAATTAAATGCTAAGGCCTGATAATAAATGATTTAAGTTTAGTTTCAAATTTTAATAAATTATAACTTGTAAAATTTGTAACTTCTTCATACGATTTCAGAATCCGACAAAACAAGATCCTTTGGGACCTTATGGATGGTGGCTACCCAGTAGAACTGACTGGGAGAGAATTCAACCTCGTTACAATTTATAGTGAAATAAATTGTCAGAATCAAATCAAGCGATCGTTATCGTTATCGTTATTAACGATGATCGTCTAATGTGAGTAAAACTCACCAACTCGGAATAGTTATATTTTTATAACGTATTCTTATAACTGTTAATCATCTGTTGATTGTTGTGTGTTAACTGTTTGGTTGAATTGCTTGTGTATTGTTGAAATCATAGATAACGATATATATAAAAATCGTTAATCAAATGTTGATTCTGTTTAGCAGAATATTTCAAATTGAAATGAAATCAATGTTAATTATATTGTTTAACATTTGTGATGCAGGGAAACAGGTTGGAGGGGTCCAACTGGAGTCATCAATATTTATAATATTGTTCTGTTCATACATTGTGTTATATGATGTGATATGAAATCTATTGTTGATTTTATATGTTTGAATAATACCGATCATTGTTATATGGTATGTTAAATACCATAAGAAATACTGGGATGTAAAAAGGGGATTTTCAAAGTATATTTTGAAAATAAATTATTGTATAAAATCAATGGATTTTATATATAAAAGGAAAATGATTTTTAAAAGGAGATGATTGTAAAATCAAAGAGTTGAAAAGGAAGAAGATTGGTAAAACAAATATAAAGGAAATTATTTGTAAAACAAATATATAGGAAATTATTTGTAAAACAAATATAAAGGAAATATATTTGTAAAACAAATATAAAGGAAGATATTTGCAAAACAAATAGAAAGAGAAATATTGGTAAACCATTTACAAATAGAATCAAAAAGGAATTTATTTATTTGGTAAATAAATAAAGTGAAAAAGGAAATATTTATTTGTAAAATAAATATGATATTGAATAAAAAAAGAACTATTTATTTAGAAAATAAATAGGATAATTATAAAAGGAAATAAAGGCAAAAGAATTATTTATTTAGAAAATAAATAAAGATATAAGGGGAATTTATTTGAGGAAATAAATAGAATTATATAAAGGAAATATTTATAAGAAATAAATATAGACAAATAGGAAAGGAAGTATTTGTAATCAAATAGAGTTAGTCGATTAGGGTTAACCAGTTAGAATTAATCAGTTAGAGTTAATCAGTTAGAGTTAACCGGTTGGAGTTAAATCGATAGAGTTAATCAAATTTGAGTTAATCGAATATTAGTTATTCGAATAAAGTTAAATGAGTTAATCGAAATTAGTTTAATTGAAAGGAGTTATCGAAGTTAGTTAAATCAAAAGGAGTTATCAAAGTTAGTTAAATCAAAAGGAGTTATCGAAGTTAGTTAAATCAAAAGGAGTTATCAAAGTTAGTTAAATCAAAAGGAGTTATTCGAAGTGAGTTAATCGAATATTGGTTATTCGAAGTGAGTTAATCGAATATTGGTTACTCGAAGTGAGTTAATCGAATATTGGTTATTCGAAGTGAGTTAATCGAATATTGGTTATTCGAAGTGAGTTAATTGAATATTGGTTACAAAGTGAGTTAATCGAATATTGGTTATTTGAAAGGAGTTATCGAATCTAGTTATTCGAAAGAAGTTAATCGAATATAGTTTATTCGAATAGAATTAAAGGAGTTAATCGAATATAGTTTATTCGAATAGAATTAAAGGAGTTAATCGAATATAGTTTATTCGAATAGAATTAAAGGAGTAAATCGAATATAGTTTATTCGAAGGAGTTAATCGAATATAGTTTATTCGAATAGAGTTAAAGGAGTCAATGAATATCATTTATTCGAAAGGAGTTAAGTGAAAAGAGTTAATCAAATAGAGTTAATCGATTAGAATTAGTCGATTAGAGTTAATCCGAAGGAGTTAATCCAATAGAGTTAATCCAATAGAGTTAATCGATTAGAGTTAGTCGATTAGGGTTAATCCAAAGGAGTTAATCCAAAAGAATTAATCAAATAGAGTAAATTGATAAGAGTTAATTGAATAGAGTTAATCGAATATAGTTTATTCGAAGAAAGGTTTTCGAATCTAGTTATTCGTAAGAGAGATTATCGAATATAGTTATTCGAAGGGAGGAGTTATCGAATAGAGATTATTCGAAGGAGAGTTATGTAAGGAAGATTGTTAAAGGTTTAAAATATAAACTCTGACTATTTCGAAGTTAAAACGTTGTTCAGTTAAGGTCTGAGAGGTAATTGTACCCTAACTTGATTGACTTCCTTCTTAACTAAGGAATGGTAAGGTTTGATAGTGAATGATGGTTAAGTGGATTTAGTAAATGGTTTGAGTTGGCATAGCGATGTTTCATTTAAACATTTATTTAAATCCAATAAAGGAGTTTTGGAAATGTTTTCCAAATCATAATCAAAAATGCTTCCTAATAATAGAAATCAAGAAATGGGAGAGATATGGAAATGTTTTCCAGTGATTAATAACGTATATTTTCTAAACGTAGAAAATAAGAATTTACGAATATATGGAAGTGGGAAATAAGGAAAGGAATAAATTAATGTTAAAATAATTTAAAGGGGTTAAATTTTAAATGATGATTGATCGATATAATTTCCATCTGGAAATAATATCGTTGTTTGCACACGTGTTTTTCTTTGATAGTTAACTCACCGACAATCAAAGTTTACGACCATTTTAACGTTGTTAATATGGAGAGACCGGTTGGATTATTATCCGAAGAACCACTCCGTATTGGCATAAGCATTGCGAATCATATATGCTAAAGATAATTGAAGACGGAGTAAAGTGCAAGGGCTGTTGTATAAATCTTAGGTAAAGATTGTCTAAGATGGTTGTACTGAATAGTGCCTTCGGTTTGTCCAGTCCCAGGACGACCTGTATGGAAGAACGTCTGGCAGAGTATATTTAATAGATCGCGTAAGTTGATCTCTTCAAACGTATTTACGTTTGGTGGAGGAGGAATACGTTTCTCTTAGTTGTATACCTGCTGTACTTTTGGGGAAATCAATTTGTGATTTGGCGGGTATGACGATGTGGCATTCAAAGTGAATAAATGTGTGATCTGTCAGAGATAAGCGTGGCCTCTAGCCTCACAACTGGGAAATCACAAAAGTCGGGCAGGGAGCATGGCTATGTAGGTCGCACCTATTAGGGTGTATAATCACCTGATCTAGAGTTTCATTTACTTCTAAAAATCTATTGTCGATGTTGTCCCATTCGACAAAAGGTTGCTGATCCCAACAGTTGGTGATATACATTCGATACACTCAAGCGAAATGAGTGGTCGGTCATGTGTGGCTAGGTTGCAAGATGTTCTTGTTGAACCCAGTGTATTCCTCTCTAGAGGTACACTAGCGAAAGGTGGTTCCATACCTTGTCATAGTCGGAAATCCATTACCAATACGTGCTTGCGATTTTGATTGTATTTTATATATGTAGAATGTGAGATGAAAGCGTTTCTGCTAGATGATTATTATATTGTGGTTGATAGACATTATTATAATATCAAAAGGTTTTTGATATAAAGATATTTTGGATTCTCATAAGGGAAAAACCCGTTCTATTATACGGCGTGGTCTTATGAGATATCGTTTACTTGTTCAAACTGTTTTAAACTGTTTTACCCATACTAGTCCCATAACTGACCCGGAGTTTATTTTGTTTTGTTTTCCCTAAACTCTTGGGTGCCCAATTTTATACGGGCAGTCAAGTAGTCAGGATTTTACAGATATACTTGGAGAGCTTGGAGCAGGAGGCTTCAGGATTATATAGCTGTAGTTATTTCCGCTGTGTTGTAAGTGTTGTACTCTGATAATGTTACTGTATACATATACTGATCTTATTTCAAGGATATGTTATCTATTATATGTCGTTCGTTCCGCTGTGATATTCGTGTTACTCTGATGTTGTATCTTCTTCTTCTTCTTCTATTCTAAGTTTCTCTCTTATCTATTCTTACCGTCTGATTTCTTTCATTAACTACCGGTATTTTTCGATGTTTGGTTAGTCGTCATTGAGTTTATGTCGATAACCCAAGTCGCTAAAAACCGGGTGGTTACAGTTGGTATCGGAGCATAAGGTTAAGCGATTTACCTTGGCTCTGTGGCTTGACTCGGTAGAGATGGGGTTAGTAATACCCTAGATTGAGTTTGAGTGTATATATATATGAGCGCGTATTTGTTATTCAATATTGAAATGATTTTATATTGTGAAGATTTATTGGTTGAGTTGTTTGTGAATTCTGGTCGATCAGTTTGGTCCACTGTATCGATAGGGGTTTCTAAACACTCGAATACGATGAACCAACACGGTATGTTTTGGAGAAAAAGGGTAAATGGAATAATTTTGCCCATATTATATTTTGATATAAAGGAATTATTAATATTTGAAATATTAGTATATTGGATGTGTTGGTTGTTATTATAATCGAGTAAGATTATAAAAGTGAAACGGTTATGTAAATAGCCAATTAAGATTCGTATAAGTGTTACGAATGAGTTAAATCTAAAATTAAATCAGAATTGAAATTTAAACCTGAAAATTTGGGGAAGTGTTTGTAAAAGAACATGGATTAAATATACGTGAATTTTAAAATCCTGGGAGATTTTAAATTTGTTACAAGCATAGAAATGATGTTTTGAACTGATTTCAAAATGGAAGTATGTGGAAATGATTTTGAAAGTGGTATAGTATTGGACTCACTTGATCGCTGGGAAATAGATTCTGATGATGACAGCTGCATCACCGGTGTTCATTTTCGAGTTGTAAGTGATGGATTACTACAAAAGATTTTGTTTTGAAAACAAGTTATACAGAAATTCAAAGGTTTTGAATTGTGATTTATGATTTCAAATTGATTGAAATAAAAAGAAAACCCAGGAATTTAAATTCTAGAATTTAACTGTAACTTGTGGAGTAAGTAAAACTGAAATTGATTAGAGGATAATATGAAATGGAATTGGGGGATAAGTTAAGAGTTGGAAATATATCGGAATATGCTGAGTTGGTAGCAAGTGAAAGTGATATAATGATATGCCCGACAAAAAGGTACAAGTTTATATTTCATATGAGTTTGGTGATTTATGAGCCGATTTGGCAAGCCGCTTGGCTGTTTGTTTTTATTTTGGGTTGGAGATGGCCCAGAGAGGCGAGTTGTGGTTTTACCGATAGGGCTGTACAAAGGAGGTTATAGCGAAATTTTCCAAAAAGTTAGAGCATTAGAAAATTTTCAGAATTTTTGAAAATTTTAGTAAGCCAGAAAGAATTAACAAGTTAATTGGAATTTAAATGGTTCAGTTAAAATGGAAGTTAAGAAGTAAAACCTGAAGATGTTTAAATCTAATTAGTAGAGTTAGTAACATTCTTCTAGCTTAGTAATTTCGAGGACGAAATTATTTTAAGGGGGAAAGATTGTAATGCCACATTTTTAGCAGTCGAATAATTTATTTATTTAATTATTAATTATCGATTTAACGGTATTGATAACTGGAATTAAATTATATTTATATTTAATTAATATAAATAATAGAATAATATATTTAATTCAGAAATAATCAAAAATAGTGAAATTCATAATATGTTGTAATTTGGATTATTTAAAACATATAATTTAGTTTAGAGTTGAATTATATTCACGAATATATTATATAAACGAAGTTTGAACGTATAATTATATTATAATTAAAATCAAGCTCGAAATGGCCCGATAGTTCGCTGTTCGGCGATTTGAATTTCAGTTGAATGCACATCGTCCGTTTTAAATTGGATTTCTATGAAACAAGAAACGTATGGAGCTGGTGAAGTATATTTTCCTAATGGTAAAGAAAAATCGGGATTTCATTGTGTAAATTTTGATTTATGTCCAAATCAAATTTTAGAAAAGTCGCTATGGAATTCCTTTACAATTTATAACGATATATATAAGGAATTTCAATATAAATTTGAATATCGATTCAACCGGGATTTGAATATCGAGTTGTAAATCGCAGTGGAGCTGTATGATATTCTATTGTGAATATATACGATAATATTTAATTATAAATATTAAATTTAATTGTTTTTAAATATGTTTATTTATTTAAAAGGGTTGATTATATACGAATTTTTAGAAGACAATAAAAGTAACGGTTGATTATATTTAATATAATAATCAAAATAAAAATATTTAAAAACTTTCTACAAATACCATACTCTTTCTAAACCTAGGTATTCACTCTCCACAGTCAATGAAAAGGCGCCGCTACATTTTTATTTTTCCACAAGACCATATCAAGAGTTTTAAAATAAGAAATCAAGTGGAAAAAAAATACATATAAAATAGCAAACAAGTTTCTTTGGATTCAGCGATAGAAGAGCTTCGTTTCGGCCCATGATTTTCGCGGCTCGACTTTGTTTCTATGTACCGAAAATCCCAGCGAAACTCTTGGGTTTGAACTCATTTCGTTTGTGGTGATCGATTGAAGAAATGGAGGATGTTTTTGTGTTCAGCGTGCGTTATCGCACTTGCGTATAAATTTGGGGATAAACCCGTACCAAAAAGTGTTGCTACTTACTGTGTAGCCAAGTTGTGAATGCTCGATGTCGGAGTGTGATAATGAGGGGTGAGCTGGAAGGAAAAGGGTTGGAGAGGAGGAGATTGTTATGAGAATCGCGATGGTAGGTTTTGTTCGAAATTTCATAAAGAAGAGAGGGGTCGGTGGAAGGTTGGAATCACGAATGGCCACAGGAAGGAGTCGCGTTTACCTGGGTTGGGGAAGAAGGATATGCGTGGATCGGGTTGTAGAGGTAATGGGATGATTTGAATTAAATGCTAAGGACCGATAATAATTGATTTAAGTTTAGTTTCAAATTTTAATAAATTATAACTTGTAAAATTTGTAACTTCTTCATACGATTTCAAAAATGCTACAAAACAAGATCTGTTGGGACCGTATGGACGGTGGTTATCCAATGGAACTGACTGGGAGAGAATTCGACCTCGTTACAATTTATAGTGAAATAAATTGTCAGAATCAAATCAAGCGATGGTTATCATTATTAACGATGATCATCCAATGTGAGTAAAGCTCACAACTCTAAACAGTTATATTTTTATAACGTATTCTTAGAACTGTTAATCATTTGTTGATTGCTGTGTGTTAACTGTTTGGTTGAATTGCTTGTGTGTTGGTTGAAATCATAGATAACGATATATATAAAAATCGTTAGTCAAATGTTGATTCTGTTTAGCAGAATATTTCAAATTGAAATGAAATCGATGTTAATTTTATTGTTTAACATCTGTGGTGCAGGGAAACAGGTTGGAGGGGTCCAACTGGACTCCTCAACATTTATAATACTGTTCTATTCATATATTGTGTTATATGATGTGATATGAAATCTGTTGATGATTTTATATGTTTGAATAATACCGATCATTGCTATATGGTACGTTAAATACCATAAGAAATACTGGGATGTAAAAAGAGGATTTTCAAAGTATATTTTGAAAATAAATTATTATATAAAATCAATGGATATTATATATAAAAGGAAAATGATTTTTAAAAGGAGATGATTATAAAATCAAAGAGTTGAAAGGGAAAAAGATTGGTAAAACAAATATAAAGGAAATTATTTGTAAAACAAATATAAAGGAAATTATTTGTAAAACAAATATAAAAGAAATATATTTGTAAAACAAATACAAAGGAAGATATTTGCAAAACAAATACAAAGAGAAATATTTGTAAACCATTTATGTAATAACCCGGAAATCTGGGCCAATTTTAGCGAATTTTGAATACTTAAAATGAATTATTTTAAATAATAACGACAAGGAATTTATTTTGAATAGAATTCGATTGTATATATTCGTTTGAATCGACAATAGAATATAAATATTTATTTATAATTATAAAAGGAATAGAAAATGGCGCAGTAGTTCGAAAATTCTATCAAATTTCAAATGAATGTACAGGATTCAAAATAAACCGTATTTTAGTGAAACCAAAAATATTAGTATCTAATTGAGAATATCTTTCTAACGAATCCGAAAAATTGAAATTTCATAGCGGGAATCAAAAGATACGTCCAGTTGAAAATTCAGAATAATCGCTATGGAATTCTGGCCCTTAAAAATGGGAATTTTGCAAATGACCTCGGTTTTCGACGAAACCACTTAGATTCCAAAATTCGTAATTTTCGAATCAATATGTGGGCATGGCAAAGGAAAACGCGTTTGACCAGTTTCAATTGATTTTAATCGACTGGAAAATGACCATTTTTTAAACGGTCTCAGAATTCGATGAAATTAGTTTTGTTAGGACCGTATCGTCAATATGAAGCTAGAAATATTTTTCTGGGATTTATTGAGACAGTATGTGGCCCTGATAAATTGAAATGCGCGTTCAAAATTCAATATATAGATTTATATTTTGAATTTGACGAAAACTGATCGAAACGATCGAATCAGCTTACGGTACATATCCCATTGTGTTCGAAATGGGGGTAATTTGCTATGGACGACAGGCAGTGGGTTCGATTTCGAGGTCGAAATTTAAAGTTGTTTTTTTTGAAATAATTAAATAAATAAAAAAATAGAAAAAAAACTCCCCTCTTTCATATACTATATCCTTTCAGGCCCTCCCCCCACCCCCCGACGTTATTGTTTAGAAGAAATAAAAAAAAGAGGAGGGAGGAGTCGCCGCTCCTCCGATCAGGGCGCCGCCGCGCCTCTTGGCTCGCCGCCGTCGGAGGTCGAGCCCCCCATTTCGCCCTTCCTCCGCCTTCTCTT
Organism: Allium sativum; assembly: GCA_030737875.1. Taxonomy (NCBI): domain Eukaryota; kingdom Viridiplantae; phylum Streptophyta; class Magnoliopsida; order Asparagales; family Amaryllidaceae; genus Allium; species Allium sativum. Next base: position 624,419,895 of record CM060910.1, read on the forward strand.
TCTCCCTCTTTTCCCAAAACAAAAACCCATGACCCCTCTTCACAACTGAAGACCGCCACCAGTCACTCCAGGGGGGCGCCGCCACCACCAACCGCCATCCGCTCACCCCTCTGACCACCCGCAGCCGAAGTGGACCCCCTCCCCCTCTTTGGAAATCTGATTTCCTATTAGTTTTTATTTTATTTATTTTATTTCTCCATTTTTATTTATATGGACGTGAGTAATTTAGTAATTATAAGTTTTTGAACACAAAAGATTATATTTTTATATGGAAGATTATATTTTTATTTATAAAATTCAAGATGTGATTTTTTTTATCGCTATAAACAAATGATTTTTATCGCTATGAAAATATGATTTGTATAAGAAAGTAGGGTTAATAAAAATATAATTTTTATGTATGTATAGCGAAATAAAGATTAGAATTTTTTTTTCAAGTAAAGATAAGATTTTTATAGAGAAAACCGAAGTATAAATATATGATTTTTATTTCATAGGAAGTATAAGAATTTGATTTTTATATCATAGAAAGAATAAAAATATGATTTTTATTTGTGTAGAGTAATAAAAATATAATTTTTAATATATTAGTAGCGGTATAAAAATATAATTTTTATTATATTAGTAGCAGTATAAAGATAGAATTTTTATCTATATAGTAGCGGTGTAAAAATGTGATTTTTATATACATAGCAACAATATAAAAATGCGATTTTTATATATGTAGTGGCTACGGACGATGAAATTAAAAGAAGGCGAGCACGACGAAGATTTCTGCATATGAAGAGTCGTGGCGTTTGGTTTAGCTAGTCGGTGAGAACTTCTCACTTCTATTTTTTTCTAGTTGAAATATATACTAGGATTCAGACGGTGTTTAGTAGCACCCGACACCCGTCGTCCACAGACCATGGATGACTTGATTGTTTGATTGCTGTGGTGTGAAATTTGATTGTGTGATGTGAAATGAAATAAAATATTTTATAGTGGAAAATATTTTATAGTTAAAAATATGATTTTAATGTGTATAAAATAAATAGTAATAAACAAATCAGAGATTTGTTTATATACACTGATTTGACCGATATTGATTGGGACGATAAATTTTACACATCGCCCAACTGCACAAATAAAAATCGGTGTTTGTTTATTTGAAACCCCTCACGGGTGTTGGGATGATATTGGCGTACACTAATCCTAATTGTTTAGTTGTTTGTCAATCGATGGATTGACAGACTGTATAAGCGTTAATTATTTATATTTAATGATTATCCAGTTGTGTGGTGCACTCTGGATGATGGTTGATGATTTATCGTTGCAATTATATACATGTGTTGTAGGGAATCCATATAATAAACATTATATGGTAATTGATTGGGCCACATTCCAACTTAGAAAATAAATTCATGTGTTGAATAGAAAATAAATTCATGTGTTGAATTGAAAACATTCATGTGTTGAATAAAAGCTATGTTAATTAGATTGACACCATTTTGACGTGAACGATATTTATATCGATTTTATTCATTTTATAATGAATATCGAAAGTGATTTCAAAATCTGATATATTGTAAAGAATGGAAATTCGAATTAAATTGAATAGAATTGAAATTCGAATTAAATTGAAATGAATTGAAATTCGAATTAAACTGAAATGAATTGAAATTCGAATTAAATTGTAAAGAATTGAAATTCGAATCAGATTGAAATAGAATTGAAATCGTTTTGAATTGAATTTAAAACATATTGAAATTGAACTGAAATCAATTTGAATTGAAACCGATTTGGATTGAAATTGACTTGAATTGAAATGGATTTGAATTGAAATGGATTTGAATTGAAATCGAGTTGAAATGAATTTAAAACGAATTTATATTAGAAAGATTCAATTTTGATTTGAATTTGAGATGGAAGTTTAAATCATTTTGAAAACGAATTTAAAACGATTTATAAAATTCATTTCGAAAGGGAATCAACGAAGTATATATTATATATATATTACATATATAATATAATGGCCTGAATAGAACGCGCCGCGCCGTGGCAGTTCGCGAATTTCGACCATTGACTTTGAATGGATATTGCGGGAGATCCGACCGTCGGATTCTCCTAAAACCAGAACCGTTGGGTTTGTATCGAAAAGGGCTTTCTAACGAATATTAGAAATTTGAAATCTAACGGTTGTATTTGGAATTATGTCCAAATCAAATTTGGAAAAGGCCGCTATAAGTGCAATTTGATGGCCGTTGATGGAAATCGACTGTACGGGCCTTGATAAAATTATTAAAAATAGTAATAATTTGTGTAAAATCATAAGAAATGATTGGTGAAGAATTGGGATGAAAAATTACATATTTTAAAAGATAAAAATAGATTTTTATCAAAATGAACTAGTTTTGAACTAGAATTATAATTCTATTTATTTTTAAAATAAATAAAGTGGATTTGAAATGGTTTTGAAAATAACCAGAATTTCCAATAATTGAATTGGAATGGATTTGAATCTAAATTGTCTTTGGAATATTTCGATGTTGGATTTTGTGATTATACAGATGTTGTTATGGAAATTTGAAAGATATATTCATATCATTATTTCCAATGCGATATTTGTTGGTCGTAGAATTTGATATTGAATATAAGCCGGTATATTTTCTATTCAGAGCCTTGTATTTAATATCAAATGGGATTTGGGTTTGTCGTGAATGGTGTCTTCATTAACACTATTCTTAAACCCAATTGATAAAAAAAGATTAAATCTTTTTATTTAGATTTAATGAAGTGTAACAATGAAATGGTAGTTAATTAGGATTGAATTTGAATTGATTTTTGGGTTTATCGTGAACGGTGTTTTAAATAACACTTGTTCTTTAACCCGATAATTAATGGAATGTGATTTTGGGTTGTTATGAACGGTATCTTCAATAATACTGTTCTTAGGCCCAACGGAGTTAGGAAAATCAGAAACTAACTGGAGATTAGTTAAGTTGAATGGTTTCTTGGGTATTGATCTGATGTTGGTTTCGGCCTTTGGGGTTAATACTTAGGGAATTGCTCTCTTGCTATTTTACGGTTAGGGACTGATTGAAATGTGATGTGATTTTGGGGTTTATCGTGAACCGTGTTTTAAATGACATCGGTTCTTTAACCCAGTTAAAGATTAAAACTAAGTGGAGTTTTAACGAATCTTTAATTAGATTGAAAAGATCGAGAATGGAGTATCACCAGTTTTGCTCCAGGCGATAGTTAAATCTTTAATTAGATTTAAACGTGAAATGGTAATTGAATTTACTGATAACACCGTGGTGTTAGATATGAAGTATTACCAGTTTTACTTCATGGGATGAATAGGTTGGGATTGGGAAATAGAATAAATGATTACTTCGGTGTGGTTCGCTAATCCCGACTAGTTTGAATTGATATTCAAAAGAAGATTAAAGAATAAATTTAGAATAATTTATCTTTGATAAAATTAATGGGAACCTTTCCCTAAGAATGGGAAATTTAAAAATTAACTGGAGATTAGTTAAGTTGAATGGTTTCCACGGTATTGATCTGATGTTGGTTTCGGCCTTCGGTGTTAATATTTGGGGAATTGTTCTCTTGCTAATTTACGGTTAGTGACTGATGAATTGGAATGAGGCGTATGTTGTGTTTGTGTAACACTTGTTTATTATATACGCGAGTTATTCGGAAAGATCGGGTTTATCCCATTCTGGATAACTGATTCGACGATGAGTCGAAGATGAAGACGGTGGTTGAAGACCGGAGGTCTTCACGTCGTTTGGATAATTACTGATGATCTTGATTGGGCCGTACACCCAAGAGGAGGGAATCAGTTAGTGATTGTCCAGACGTACTTGTAGATCGATGGGTATGCAAGGTACAAGGTGCCTCCGGTTTCGTTCAGACCCAGAACGGACTTGTAAATGGACCGTGTGTCTGACATTGGATATCATTCTGTGTGATTGATGGATATCGGTTGCATGAAGTGGTTTGCCTGTGTGGCATGCAAAGATGCAAATGATCAAGGCTTTTGTTAAAAAGCAGTGTCTTGTGGTTGATGATCAAAGCACAGCCTGTGTGGCACAGCTTTGTGTAGCGTTAATTTGCGATCCTCACACCCCGGTTGTGAACCAGAAACGGGAGAGGACATCAGGGAGGACATGCGTTTACTTCTATCTAGAAGTGGCGTCAGTGGTTTTACACGCCCTGATGTGTTTGACTTATGTGGTTGTTGCTGTTGCGAGGCGCCTCGGATATCTAGGTAACTGTGTGAAGCCGATGGAGTCATTTTTTGGCTCATTTACGCCCCGTAGGGTGGGGAAACGTACTGTTCAGGCATAATAATCCACATCGGTGGACCGGCCCCGACGATCCAAGGGTCGATGCATTCTGTCCCTGAGACATTGGCTAGATTGTCTCGAATTCGGTAGAGGACGATCCCTTGCCTTGGTTCACAGATGGAAATCCAACTTCCAATACATGACTTTGCGGTTTTATTTGTAGAGCCTAGTATGGCGACATGATATATGGTACCCATGTCGTCTATGATTGATATTTATGATTGTATATAAAATTAGAAACTAACTGGAAACGAGTTAAGATGGGTGATTTCCTGGGTATTGGTCTGATGTTGGTTTCGGCCTTCTGGGTTAATACTTAGGGAATCATTCTCTTACTAATTTACGATTGGAGTCTGATTAAGAATCAAAAGATGAAATTTAGCGTATCAAGCATTTTTTGGCTATTATAAGGTAAAAACCCTATCCTTCGGCTTGCGTTGCATTATGTGATAGGAGCTGGGTCTTATAATAGCTTCATTTTTCTTTATTTAGCATTGCGCTATTGTTTTATGCACTGGTGTTCTTGGGAGGAAACCTGTTCCGTGTTATACGGCGTGGTCCCTTGATTTACCTAACTTTAAAATGAAGATTAATAACTGTTTTAGTTCTCATACCAGTCACATGACTGACCTGGAGTTTATTGTTTTAACCTAAACTTTGGGTGCCCTTATTTTGACACGGGTAGCTAGTAGTTTTGGTTTTGCAGATTTATATTCACAGGATCCTGATTTACAGGTGGAATGATATCTAGAAAGCTCTGTATCCGTATATCTTCTTTCAGTTGTGTATTGTATTATTTTTCCGCTGCGGTGTAATGTAATTTAAATCTCTGATATTTTCTGTGTAATATTTATTCATACTCTGTATAATCTTGTATTCTGATGGAATTGTTGTAATAAACAATAAAATGTTCTTCTGTTTGCGTTCCTTTGTGTGTTGTTCTCGAAGTATCCGGGCTTTCCTTACCGGGGAAGTTACGGATCCTTACAATTTACAAATAGAATCAAAAAGGAATTTATTTATTTGGTAAATAAATAAAGTGAAAATGGAAATATTTATTTGTAAAATAAATATGATATTGAATAAAAAAAAGTACTATTTATTTAGAAAATAAATAGGATAATTATAAAAGGAAATAAAAGGAAAAGAATTATTTATTTAGAAAATAAATAAAGATATAAGGGTAATTTATTTGAGGAAATAAATAGAATTATATAAAGGAAATATTCATAAGAAATAAATATAGACAAATAGGAAAGGAAGTATTTGTAATCGAATAGAGTTAGTCGATTAGAGTTAACTAGTTAGAATTAATCAGTTAGAGTTAATCATTTAGAGTTATCCAGTTAGAGTTAAATCGATAGAGTTAATCAAATTTGAGTTAATCGAATATTAGTTATTCGAATAAAGTTAAAGGAGTTAATCGAAGTTAGTTTAATTGAAAGGAGTTATCGAAGTTAGTTAAATCAAAAGGAGTTATCAAAGTTAGTTAAATCAAAAGGAGTTATCGAAATTAGTTAAATCAAAAGGAGTTATTCGAAGTGATTTAATCGAATATTGGTTACTCGAAGTGAGTTAATCGAATACTGGTTATTTGAAGTGAGTTAATCGATATTGGTTATTCGAAGTGAGTTAATCGAATTTTGGTTATTCGAAGAGAATTAATCGAATATTAGTTATTCGAAGTGAGTTAATCGAATATTGGTTATTCGAAGTGAGTTAATCGAATATTGGTTATTCGAAAAGAGTTATCGAATCTAGTTATTCGAAAGGAGTTAATCGAATATAGTTTATTCGAATAGAATTAAAGGAGTTAATCGAATATAATTTATTCGAATAGAATTAAAGGAGTTAATCGAATATAGTTTATTCGAATAGAATTAAAGGAGTTAATCGAATACAGTTTATTCGAATAGAATTAAAGGAGTTAATCGAATATAGTTTATTCGAATAGAATTAAAGGAGTTAATCGAATATAGTTTATTTGAATAGAGTTAAAGGAGTTATCGAATATTGTTTATTCGAAAGGAGTTTAGTGAAAAGAGTTAATCAAATAGAGTTAATCGATTAGAGTTAATTGATTAGAGTTAATCCAAAGGAGTTAATCCAGTAGAGTTAATCGATTAGAGTTAATCCAAAGGAGTTAATCCAAAAGAGTTAATCAAATAGAGTAAATTTATAAGAGTTAATTGAATAGAGTTAATCGAATATAGTTTATTCGAAGAAAGGTTTTCGAATCTAGTTATTCGTAAGAGAGATTATCGAATATAGTTATTCGAAGGGAGGAGTTATCAGATAGAGATTATTCGAAAGAGAGTTACGTAAGGAAGATTGTTAAAGGTTTAAAAGATAAACTTTGACTATTTCGAAGTTAAAACGTTGTTCAGTTAAGGTCAGAGAGGTAATTATACCCCAACTTGATTGACTTCCTTCTTAACTAAAGAATGGTAAGGTTTGATAGTGAATGATGGTTAAGTGAATTTAGTAAATGTTTTGAGTTGGCATAGCGATGTTTCATTTAAAAATCTGTTTAAATTCAATAAAGGAGTTTTGGAAGTGTTTTCCAAATCAGAATCAAAAATGTTTCCTAATAATAGAAACCAAGCAATGGGAGAGATATGGAAATGTTTTCTAGTGATTAATAACGTATATTTTCTAAACTTAGAAAATAAGAATTTACGAATATATGGAAGTGGGAAATAAGGAAAGGAATAAATTAATGTTAAATTTATTTAAAGGGTTTAAATGTTAAATGATGATTGATCGATATAATTTCCATTTGGAAATAATTTCGTTGTTTGCACACGTGTTTTTCTTTGATAGTCAACTCACCGACTATTGAAGTTTACGACCATTTTAATGTTGTTAATATGGAGAGACCGGTTGGATTATTATCCGAAGAACCACTCTGTATTGGTATAAGCGTTGCGAATCATATGTGCCAAAGATAATTGAAGACGGAGTAAAGTGCAAGGGCTGTTGTATAAATATTAGGTAAAGATTGCCTAAGATGGTTGTACTGAATAGTGCCTTCAGTTTGTCTAGTCCCAGGACGACCTGTATAGAAGAATGTCTAACAGAGTATATTTAATAGATCGTGTAAGTTGATCTCTTCAAACGTATTTACATTTGGTGGCGGAGGAATTCGTTTCTCTTAGCTGTATACCCGTTGTATTTATGGGGAAATCAATTTGTGATTTAGCGGGTATGACGATGTGGCATTCAAAGTGAATAAATGTGTGATCTGTCAGAGATAAGCGTGGCCTCTAGCCTCACAACCGGGAAATGACAAAAGTCGGGCAGGCAGCATGGCTATGTAGGTCGCACCTATTAGGGTGTGTAATCACATGATCTAGAGTTTTATTTTACTTCTAAAAATCTATTGTCGATGTTGTCCCATTCGGGAAACGGTTGCCGATCCCAACCGTTGGTGATGTACATTCGATACACTCAAGCGAAATGAGTGGTCGGTCATGTATGGCCGGGTTGCAAGATGTTCTTGTTGAAACCCAGTGTATTCCTCTCTAGAGGTAAACTAGCAAAAGGTGGTTCCATACCTTGTCATAGTTGGAAATCCATTACCCAATACGTGCTTGCGATTTTGATTGTATATTATATATGTAGAACGTGAGATGAAAGCGTTTCTGCTAGATGATTATTATATTCTGGTTGATAGACATTATTATAATATCAAAAGGTTTTTGGTATAAAGATATTTTGGATTCTCAGAAGGAAAAAACCCGTTCCGTTATACGGCGTGGTCTTATGAGATATCGTTTACTTGTTCAAACTGTTTTAAACTGTTTTACTCATACCAGTCTCATGACTGACCTAGAGTTTATTTTGTTTTGTTTTCCCTAAACTTTTGGGTGCCCAATTTTATACGGGCAGTCAAGTAGTCAGGATTTTACAGATATACTTGGAGAGCTTGGAGCAGGAGGCTTCAGGATTATATAGCTATAGTTATTTCCGCTGTGTTGTAAGTGTTGTACTCTGATAACAAGTGCGAACCTGTGCTTCGCACACGGGTTGTGGCAAAGATATAGTAGCTACACAGATCAGAACTAAATAGAAAAACGGTTGAATTTGCAGATCCGTACCATGAACAAAATTTAAATATATTAGAATTAGTAGCAAACGTTTACTAATGTACATGGGTTGACGAGTAGACATTTCATTAGTTTTAGTTTTAGTTTTAGATTTACGATGAACCATGTACAATAATTATCTTAAGTAGCATATTGAACCCTTAGTTTTACGGAAAACCCGTGGTACGCACACGAACGCAAAAATAACCCTTTATAAATAAAAGATATGCATTTAGAAATCCATTATTATGGTGAACTTAACCAAAAATGTTGTAATAACCCATGAGGTCATACTATTTGCATGATATACGCTGACATAAATTTTGTATGAAAGAGTTAATTTTACAACAAACATATGGATCTATAAGACCACAAAATATTTTTAGTTTCAACATACTTTACATAAGTTTGAGAATTGATTATTTACGAAGAAAAAAAACTAAACACTCACTGAAATGATAGGAACTACAATAATATGGGTTTAACCATCCCGTTTTATTCATTGGTCCTCCAAATTGAAGCTTGAATCATTTATCTTCTCAAGTATTGGACATATAAAATCTATATAACCGAGGAAAATTTCAATATTATTGTGAACGTACAAAGCGATGGAATCGGTATTTGATTATTTTAAATAACTCATGTTACAACATATAAGTGATTATTAAGAATATTAAATGTGAACTTTTCCTGTTTATAACTTAATGTTCTTTCTCAAGTTTCCTAGAAGAATACTTCATGAAAAAATAATCGTAATTTACTGCATAAAAACGGAGTTTCTTGCACTTCAAAAGTTAGAGTTTTTCACTTTTAATGTTTACATAAATAAATACATGAAACAAACCTATTATCACATCTTTGGTTGCTTGTGTTCACAATGCAAATAATTTGTTGATACTCTCACAGAAAGTTGCGTCTAAAAGAACTGGTTATGGTAGAGCAAAAATAGAAAAGAACATCAAACGATGGCACAAACAAATTTGCGCTGGATCCAAGAAAAATTGCACAAATTTCGATGCTAAACAAAGGTGAAATTTCAAACTTTCTGCTCCTACATATTAAATCATAATTTCAGCTAGCATTCGTCCAGATAAAACTTGTTAAAGCCAATGTCCATAGAACCTAACGGCCCTAACGCCAGTCCCAAATGTTACTCTCTTTTTTTTTTTTGAAAGTGCTCTCATCAATAACTGCAGGTTTATTTTTTACAGTTCATCAACGCAGAAAATTGTTTACATAAATTCAGGAATTTATCATCCTACAATTACAATTTAGTCGTATACTTGGTCATCGATTCCCCATTTCTCCAATTTGGAGAAATCAGGCATCAAAAGTACACATAGTGAACTTAAGCTACAAACAAATCATACAAATAACATTACCTTATCATAAAATAAGACAAATTTCTGAACAATGTGAAGAAGAACATCACATGCTTGCTTCTACTTATTGAGGCCTCCATGTAGTTTTCTGAACACAAAGCAATCACATGCCCTGGCCACTTTGAGCCACGAACGGATTGGTCTATGGGCACTTTGTGCGTACACTCCTCTCAAATGTTACTACTTAAACTCAAAAAATAAAGACAATGTTAGCAAATTGAGTGATAGCTGAAACTTTGAACCTAAATTCATTTTTTTACCCAAAAATTGAACGTAAATTTCAAAATCAAATTGAGTTGAAAAAACTATAAAAGCTCATAGCATATTCTAATAAATGATTCTAAACATTGTTACTTGATGACATTTTCCACATATACCCAACGTCCAACAATAAATTCTGAAAATTAATGCAAAACAGCAGCCGTGCAAAGGTAAATAATATGCCTATCACTGGATTAATTATCAGGTACCTCTTCCATAATGCTACATGCTCAGCAACTAAATGCAGGAGTTTGAAGGCTTCTCTCTAACTAAAAACATGCACATGGATTTAATATTCCACTTGTTTCAATATGTATATAAGAACAGCGAACAATATAAGTTAGGATATTTTACCTGAAAAAAATAATATCTTGACATGCAAATGAGATCTATAACAAATCAGTTGAGACACTAAACAAAGTAGGCACTTAATGCAATGTATCGTAGTTTAAGACATGTGTGTTTTGCAGTAATTTTTTTATCATGACTATGGGTGGAGGATGAGAAGTCGAAAACTCCATTTTTGGTTTACTGTTTCGAAATCAAAATTGACAACAGTACGTAGCAGCTATTTCTTTCTGTTAATTGGGGGCTAATCAATATAGCATGCATCACTGTATTAGAAGGCAAGCAATATTCCAGGATCATAGCAGATAAGTAAGTTCAAATAAAATAAAAAACCTTCCGCTAAAAAGCAATATATTTACAAAAGAAATGTAGATACTCAGACTAATAAGGTCGTAAGCACAATCAATCAAAAACTGAAAAGCTTTCTTCATGGCTTTTTTTTCAAGTTACTATCGACTGAGATGAAGAACGTTCAAGAAATACCTTGATAATTTTACTTTATAATATATTAACCTATTAAAATAGGACATCCAACTTAAACATATTAATGAATACTCGAACATTTCAATATTCTTCTTCATCCGTGTATGAAAAGTGGATAAATATCCAATATACCGGAAAACCGAATGTCGATGCATGTACAAAACATTCACCTCCAAAAATTATTCGTTCAGTTTTTATCAATGTTGTATTTTGTGTTTCATGTATTTTAGTAGAATGATATATTTGTATTTATCGTATACTAATTAAGTTCGTAATTTTATATCATATGCCGATGCATATTAACTACTCAATACAATTTATTATCATCATATTTGTTTCTTTTTCTATTCAAAAAATAATGTAAAACCAAAATTTTCTACTTATGTCTCTTCATTATCAATCATCAGTAGATATTACAATGATCTGATATCCATATGTATTCACGGATGTAAATATCCAATATTAAATGGATGCGGATGATTACCCACATCTAAAAGTATTCGTTGACATGCCTAGTTTAGCTAGCACTAATAGATGACTTATTTTGTATAAAATATTGCATAAACCGTAAAATTGAAAACCAATTGGGCATGATTAATTTACATGTGATGGTCAGTTACTGATTGCATGTTCAAGTTAAAAATGAATTTTACATAACTACCATATTGAAATGATAAATCAAACTCGACTCACCCTATAAAAATCAATGAACAATAATGTTAATTGATCAAAAGGAATAATCGTACGTTTAACACCTATTACCAACAGAGCATGTTTTTTCAACACATCAACCTGTGCATCCTAACACAAATAATATCTACTAAACTATTCGTTTGTCAAACTCATCCTCCCTTTGTGAGGCATTATTCCTAGCCAATAATATACCATTCATCGACAAAATGATGAAGGTTGACTAATTTTCTCAGGGTGAAAAATGATGCGTTCATGAGGGAAAAAATGATGCATAGCTAGAATAAAACAATGTATAGCTTATGATTTTATAGTACGAAACTACACTTCTAAGAAGATCAAAATCTTTGTAGAAGCACGAAAATTATCTAAAGATGATCAACGATATTATATCAGTCAATTTGAATTTACCATATGATAATTACAAAAATCGTATTCCGTTAGGCTTGGCTGTAATCTTGCATTTGAAGGATGTTTTTCCAGTATACATAAAAGCTTTGGAAATGTCCTAAATGATAAACGAATCCAAATAAGGGGACCCGGAGTATCAAAATTAGAAAGGCTGGTCAGATTATTACAAAAAGAATGATAGCCATATAATCTTCTGCATATTTTATGTAAGAGGACATAACTTAGCGAATTTGCATTAAGTCATTTTTTCATATAGTAGCTTATTTTCATATTTTGATGTTCATTACAGTGTACATAGCAGTTTAATTGAAACTTCAGCTCTCATAATTTCAATATAAGGTAAGATTACAGGTACTGTAATTTACTTATTAGTCGGCAAACGGTGAGAAATTACTCCCTTGCAATAAGATGGTGTTGTTGGAAAACTTATCATTTATAGGACGATGGATCTCTATTCCTATGTCACATTAAAAATTCTAACTATTGATTATTGGTTCATACATTATTTCGAAATAAACAAATACAGATTCGAAGTTAGACAGAAAGTTTGTATAATAAAAACGAATTTTTTATACTACTGAACCTTACATCAACTTTATTATATTATGTGTTCATCCACTTTTCTTCTTTTTTGAGTTATACACATCGAAATGATCTACATATTAATTAAGCACAAAAACACATCTGCACCTTATATTTTCCATAACAGTTTAGTAGAAAAAAGTAATGATGCACGTATAATTATACAACAACCATGTATAGTACATACCAATTGAAATAATATTAATAGGTGGGAATAAAACTCAAAGCATAGTAAGCATACCTGAAGCTCAATATAATTATCGTTGAACTGTCTGATCTGGTTTTATTATTGAGATCTTGTATTTTTGAAAGATTCTGGTCTTTATATGACATAAAGAGCTTGAGCTTCCCACTCCAAGCGTTATACGACACAACAAAGGAATCGAAAAACTAATAGTGCGGCCAGATAAGAAATAATTACAAAAGCACATAAATAGCAAGTTAAATTTTGTAGAAAAAGTGAAAAACACATACATGTAGAATGAAAAGCTACAACATTGTACATAGGGTGAAATGGAGAGGATCGTAGTCTGATTCATTAGTCATTAATCCCCTAAAGAAGGCATACTAAAAGGCTTCGAGTTTACTTGCAGGAAATATGGAATATAGCCAAATCATTCATAGCCAGAAGTTAAAATATTTAAAGATTGAGTAGCTTATGAAAAAATATAACTATATATAAATATGAATGATGTTTGAAGTAATTAAAATTACGATTATTTACAGGAACATGAAGTTGAAAGTGTGACACCCTAGTCCCTCTTCTTCGTTGATCGTCCTAATAAAAAGATAACCATATCCCAATTGTAAGTAATTAAAATTAATGACACTTGACATAGGAATCAAAATCAGATCCGGAATCTGCAACATTCAAAAAAGGATTTATCTCAAAACAACTGAACATTGCATCTAATATCCATGAATCAACCATTTGAAAAGTTCTAGTGTAAATAATCCAACATGTGATAAAGCCCAATAAATGAATATAATGCTGAGTAAGACTTGTAAGAACAATGAAATCAGAGTACCAAACTGGAAGGTAGAGCATGGATTAACAGTATGTTTGAGTTACATAACTAATTGAAAGTTATATTATAAAACAGCATATAAGAGAGGGTTTTTTTTCCCATGTAGCCAAAAAATAGGGTAGTAATATAAAAAAAGTTCTTTACCTTGAATCATTCTCACATCACTACGTACACAAACTATGTTAGATATGCCCTGTTTGGACTGTAGGGTGCTCAGTTGGATATAGCTCGTGCTTAAAGAAACGTTATTATGTAACTAAATTAAAATTTTATAACTAATTAAGATCAATTTAATTTTTTAATAATAGAAATTAAAACCCATATAACACACGTACTCGATTGAGCACCCGATTGTTGATGCATATTTGAAATAAGGGACGTACATATTCAAATGAACAATTAACCTAATTGTACTTAAACATATATATGCATTATGTAATTGATGTAATTATTTTCCTTCCATTTCAAATTATGAAAATCTAGTGTCTATGAATTTTAAATATGAGTTCTTAAAGAGTAGTGTAATTGCATTCCTACTAACATATAAAATATCAATAAATCTATACATGCATAGATTTAATTGTAATAAAATTGGGTTAAAGCCAATAAATGTAAATAAATTAAAATATGCAAGATATTTTTTTGTTAGAAGAAACTGTAAACGGAAGGGGTCATGGATAAATATGATATTATTCAGTTTTTACTAAACATACCTAGATGCAATAATGTGAATGTTAAGAAAATGCAATGAGGAAAGCGCAAGCACACCTCAGTGTGTGATTTGTTACAAAACGAATAGGAAACATTAATGGTAACTGTAACTACTTAGGCAGTTAGACCATAAGCTACTCGATTTAATCAGTTCCATAACAGCATTTAAAAGAACAAAATATTTAACTTCAATTTAGATCCCTATTTTCACTCTTGTGCTAAAATTATCGCTTTATGTTAGGTTACACTCATAAAATAATTTTGATTGAATATTTCTTTGAAGTCCTAGAGGTAATAATTAAAAATTTGTTTAAAAAATGATAACTATATTTTGAGCTGCTTCATAGAATAGTGAAATAAATAAAGCATATCTATGTTTGCTAACTAAATAGAAACCAAGATAATAACTGTACTATCTATAAATTCTGCATTCTAGTTGAGCCAACACTAATCAGGAAGCATGCTGCAGATATTGCATAGAACTTGATACTAATTCTATCATAGAGAACACCAAGAACAAAACCATGAAATGACTGCTAAAATCATAACCATAATCATAGCACATAACCATCATCATCTTTTATTACTTTTCTAAACAGGATTAGATATAGAATTTCAGTCAGCTCCAGAACAAAGGGATCTATACTGTGTAGGCGTAAACTAAATTTGTACATATTCAACAAATATAGTAATAAGTTTTAATTATAGTGAGTTAAACTATTATTTAATGGAAACAGTGGTAGTAAATTTGTTTAGCATCTATGCTTACAAAATTCAAGAGTGTTTCTCAATTTTTGGATTTTTATCATCTAGAACTCATAAGCATAAGCCAAGAAGTAAACATTGCAAATCATACAAAGTAATTGATAGTGAACTAAACGGTATACTCAATAACTTAATCAAAGACCAAATATAGAAGACTAAAGAATGGGTCACTAAACTTGGACATGAGGCACAATTATCGTGATGAGTAGCTAAAAACGTGATAACAAAAACGCATAAACTCATAAAACTTAACACCAAAAATACAAAGAAATCAATTTAAAATTTGTGCGAATGTAACAACATAGTAAATTAGCGCAAATATTTATAGTTTGAGTTTGACAGACCAATTGACAGTTGCTGTTGCCTAGAATAATTATTCAAAGACATGCATAGATGACCAAATAATAAATACTAAACATGCATAAATATTAAAAAAAAATATGCCTCCAAAGGAATATAAATGTAGAAATCAAATTACAAAAATGTTGTCTAACTACAATGCCTTGTATGATTCCAAGAGACATTGAAATTTACTCCTCAAATTAAGCAGGCGAAAGTAAACAGTGTGTGTATTTTCTTCTTACACTGCTTCTTATTATGTAAAATAACCATATTAATGACGTCCTCTGTGAATTGGGACACATCTACTTTATATGTAGTAGAATGCAAGGTAGATAACACAGAAATTGACGTTGGCACAGAAAAACATAAAGCTGTTATAGGTACACTCAAATAGAGTCCTCTGTGAATTGGGACACATTAAGTTTATATGTAGTAGAATTCAAAGTATACATAGTTGTTCACTAAACGGAATGGTTGGCTTTAGAGAAACCAATCATATTAATGAGACTGAAAGTGGGATATCTACAGGTAGACAACTCTGCAGAGGTTATCAAAAAAAAAAGCATGTCCTTTTTGCAATTGAAAAAAACTATGCTCATATAATCCTTTAGGAAGCTGAACCTGGATGGTTCTCCTATAATAACCATATTAATGAAGTCTGAACCTTTTACATGTAAGATAATCCTGAATTAGAACCCAAAAACAAATACATGTTGCATATAGCATGTAAATTTTAATCAAAAATACATAATTTAACTTTTATTAACTTACTATTATTTATGTCATCCAGTTTCACAGCTAGTGAAATAATAAATCAATTTTTTCTCAAATACCATGCAAAAAAATAAGCAGTGTAACTGTTCGATTATAGAAAAAAAAGGTTATATATATTAAAGGAAGTACTCAATGCTAAAGACTTTTGAATTGACCAACTTCTCATCCGCAAATTCTTCGATGTATCCACAGGGGGAAAACACTGGTAATTGCTAAAAATGGTACATGTTGCATATAGCATGCAAATTTTAATCAAAAATACATAGTTTAACTTTTATTAACTTACTATTATTTATGTCGTCCAGTTTCACAGCTAGTGAAATAACAAATCAATTTTTTCTCAGCTACCATGCAAAAAAATAAGCAGTGTAACTGTTCGATTATAGAAAAAAAAGGTTATATATTATTAAATTAAAATAAGCATTATTCGGTAAGACAAACAAAAACAAAAAACAGACTTTTCTATTATTTAATTGAAATAAAGTAGTAATAATTTAAGGTTAAATGGTTACAAAAGACCTTTACATGTCAGAATAAGATGTCGGAAATGTAGAGCATTAAAGGAAGTACCCAATGCTAAAGACTTTTGAATTGACCAACTTCTCATCCGCAAATTCTTCGATGTACCCACAGGGAAAAAACACTGGTAATTGCTAAAAATGGCTTTTTTTAAGGTCATGGATGCAAGCACAATTGTATGCATGCTTTCTTACACAAATACTACAACTCTATGACCTTAATAATTGTACAGGTAATATAAAACGTGGTAGATATGGTTAGCAGATTCAAAAACACGTTTGTACATGTAATTTTGGATTGATTGGTGAATAAGTATTGTAAGAGACTTGAATAAAATAGCACACCCAGAAGTAATCAAAGAGCGTAGAATCCAAGTACACAAAGAGCTAGCAAAGCTAAAAGCAATAGAGTAACGAATTAGGAATAGAAAGGAAGTTCAAACCTTTACTTGTTGAAACAGGAAGAAAGTGGGTCCGAATGGATGCAGCCAACAGCAAGCTGAATTGAACGTAGCCAAAGCATCAGTGAGTCGAAACTACCGCATGGAAGAGGGAAATCGATGTTGAAGACGTTGAATTGAATGTTGATCCAGGATTCAATTTCGCTCAAACAGGCGGCCGATGTGGTAATAACAGAAGGAACAACGCTGGGAAGGCAACAGGTGGATTTAAGTGTTGCTGTCGGTGGAGGAGGTCGAGAAACCACATGCGTTTGTGTGGCGGCGCACAATTCTACGACGACGGGGTAGAAGGGGAAAGATGGTAGAAGGGCAAGATCTGGAATGCGTGGGGGTGAGGGGTAGGTATCGGTAAGGAAAAATGGTAAATATTAAAAAATTGAGACGGTTCAGCTTTACATAGTGCCGAAATTCCAAGGTGGCTTGTGAGAGCTCGGTTGCTAACTCAGTAATTATGATATAGTATAGATGTTACTGTATACATATGCTGATCTTATTTCAAGGATATGTTTTCTCTTATATGTTGTTTGTTCCGCTGTGAGATTCGTGTTACTCTGATGTTGTATCTTCTTTTTCTTCTTCTATTCTAAGTTTCTATCTTATCTATTCTCACCCTCTAATTTCTTTCGTTAACTACCGGTATTTTTCGATGTTTGGTTAGTCGTCATTGAGTTTATGTCGATAACCAAAGTCGCTAAAAACTGGGTCGTTAAAAAAATAATGTAAATGTCAGGGCTGGTAAGTCACTGACACCACCCATGGCTAGAAAGAAACGTCGTGTTCTCCCTGTTGTCCGATCCCGTTTTTGACTCATACCGAGGTGTGAAGCTCGCGAATTAACGCTATACACAAAGCTATGCCACACAGGCCGTGCTTTGATCATCAACCACAAGACTTTGATTTTCAACAGAAGCCTTGATCATTTTCCACTTAGGCACGCCACACAGGCAATTCATGCCATGCCATTGATATCCATTAATATATAACCTCTGAGCTCGTACGTCACAGAGAAGGGCGTTAAGCAAGAGAATAAATTCTCCGCCGCCAAACAGATATATATTTAATAGAAATCAACCACACAGAATAAAATCAAATGTCAGACACATAGTTCATTTACAAGTTTGTTCTGGGTCTGAACGAAACCGGGGGAACCTTATTCCTCACATATCCATCGATCTCCAAGTACGTCTGGACGATCACCAACTAATTCCCTCCTCTTGGGTGTACAGCCCAATCAAGATCATCGGTAATCATCCAAACGATGTGAAGACCTTCGGTCTTCAACCACCGTCTTCATCGTTGACTTATCGTCGAATCGGTTATTCAAAATGGGTATAAACCTGGCCTTTCTGAATAACCCGCGTATATAATAAACAAATGTTACACAAATACAACATACGCCTCATTCCAATTCAGGATATTCTTTATTCAAATATTCACATTCTTAGGGAAAGGTTCGCATTAATTTTATCAAAGATGAATTCTTTTAAATTTATTCTTCAATCTTCCTTTGGATATCATTTCAAACTATGTTAAGGTTTTCCAAACTAGTCGGGATTAGCGAACCACACCAAAGTAATTATTTATTTTATTTCCCAATCCCAACCTATTCATCCCATGGAGCAAAACTGGTAATACTCCATATCTAACACCACGGTGTTATCGGTAAATATTAATTACCATTTCACGTTCAAATCTAATTAAAGATTTAACTATCGATTTGGAGCAAAACTGGTGGTACTCCATTCTTGATTATTTCAATCTAATTAAAGATTCATTAAAACTCCACTTAGTTTTAATCTTCCCAAAAATCAATATTAATGATTATTCAAAGCTAAGAGGTTAATCTTATCTTTAACTGGGTTAAAGAACCAATGTCATTTAAAAACACGATTCACGACAAACCCAAAATCCCATTCCATTGTTAATCGGGTTAAAGAACAGGTGTTATTCAAAACAGCGGTCACGATAAACCCAAAAACCAATATAAATTCAATTCCAATTAAATACTAATTAACTGGACAATTTCACTAAATCTTAATTAAAATATTTATTCTTTTCTAAACTTGGTTCAAGAACAGTGTTATTTAAGACACTTCACGAAGAACCCAAAATCCCATTTGATATTAAATACAAGGCTCTGAATAGAAAATATATCAGCTTATATTCAATATCAAATTCTGAAACCAACAAATATCGTATTGGAAATAACGATATAAATATATCTTTCAAATTTCCACAACCATATCTATATAATCACGAAATCCAACATCGAAATATTCCAAAGATAATTTCGATTCAAATCCATTCCTATTCATATATTGGAAATTCTGATTATTTTTAAAACCACTTCAAATCCAATTTATTTATTCCAAAATATTGGATTATAATTCTAGTTCATAACTAGTTCATTTTGGTAAAAATATTTTTTTATCCTTTTTAAATATGGGATTTTTCATAGTTCTTTCCAATTCATATATTATGATTTTACATAAATTATTAATATTTTTAATAATTTTATCAAGGTCTGTTCAGTCGATTTCCAATAACGGTCGTCGAAATGCACTTACGGCATCCTTTTCTAAATTTGATTTGGACATAATTCCAAATCCAACCGTTAGATTTCAAATTTCTAATATTCATTGGAAAGTTCTTTTCGATACGAACCCAATGGTATCGGTTTCAGGAGAATCCGACGACCGGATCTCCCGCAACGTCAATTCGAAGTCAATGGTCGAAATTCACGTACTACTGCGACGCGGCGCGTTCTATTCAGGCCATTTAATATATATATATTATATATATTTCATTGATTTCAGTTCAAAATGTATTTTATAAATCATTTAAATTCATTTTAAAATCGATTTCAACTTCACGTTCAATTTTAAATCAAAATTGAATATTCCATATCATTAATATATAAATGATAATATTTTCAAAACGTTATATTTTAAAATCACTTCTTTTTCTATATTCATTATAAAAACGAATATAATCGATATAAATATCGTCCGCGTCAAAATGGCGCAAATCTAATCAACACGGCTTTATATATTTCAATAACTTCGTTATTCTATTCAACACATGAATATTTTCTACAACACATGAATATATACTTTATCAACACATGAATATATACTCTATCATCACATGAATATTTATTTATTCTTATTTACAATAAAAATGTGAATTTTATTTTATAAATATTTTGTTTAACACATGAATCGTTTCAACGCATGAATATTGTCAACACATGAATGGTTTCAACACATGAATATTCTCAACACATGAGTATTGTCAACACATGACTATTTTGTTTATTCAACACATGAATATAATTTATGTAATAACCCGGAAAATCTGGGCCAGTTTAAAATTTTTATTTTGGCAATTTTAGCGAATTTTGAACATTTAAAATAGATTATTTTAAATAATATCGACGAGAAATTTATTTTGAATATATAATTCGACGTATATTTTATATACGTCGTCGTTAGAATATAAATAATTATATATAATTATAAAAGGAATTGAAAATGGCGCGGTAGTTCGATAATTCGATTTCAAACTTCAATTGAATGTACCGGGTGCAAAACAATCCGGATTTTAGTGAAATCAAAAATAATGGAATCTAATTGTGAATATCTTTCTAACGAATCCGAAAAATCAAGATTTCATAGCAAGAATCAAAAGATAAGTCCAGTTGAAAATTCTGAATAGTCGCTATGGAATTCAGGCCCTTAAAAATGGACATTTTGCAAATGACCTCGGATTTCGATGAAACCACTTTTGTTGGATCCGCAGTGTCAAATTATTGCTAGCTTTCAAATTTCATAATTTTTCGAATCAATATGTGAGCGTGGTAAAGGAAAACGTGTTTTGACCATTTCAGTTGATTTTAATCGACTGGAAATTGGCCATTTTTCCAACGGTCTCAGAATTCGACGAAACTAGTTTTGTTAGGACCGTATCGTCCATACGAAGCTAGAAAATATTTTTCTGGAATTTTTCTAGTTAGTATGTGACCCTGGTAATTTGAAATGTACGTTTAAAATTCAATATAGTGATTCAAATGTAAATTCAACGGAAACTAATCGAATCGATCGAATCAACATACGAAACATATCCCATTGTGTTCGGAATGGGGGTGAAACGCTATGGACGACAGGCGGTGGGCCTCGTTTAGAGGTCGTATGTGAAAGTCTACTTTTTTGAAAAATAAAATAATTAAATTAAAAATAAAATAATTTCTCTCCCTTAAAACCTCTCTGCCCCCCCCCCTTCGATTTCTAAAATCTGAAAATAAAGAAAAAAAAAACGAACGAAAACCCACCGCCGATCTCAATCCTGCCCCGCCCCCTCTTCTTCTGCCACCGCGCGCCGCCAGGGCGTAGCCCTTCCCCACGTCGAACCCCTCCTCCTCTCACTGCCTCTCTCCCCTAAACCGCCGCAGCCCTAAGCCCTTCCCCCTCGTCGTAGACCCCTTCAAAACCGCGGCCTCCGACTATCAGAGGGCCCGCCGCCGCACCAGGGTCCCACCGCCGTGCCGAAGCTCCTCCCTCCCCTCAGCGGACGCCCAAATTCCCCACTTGGCTACGGGAAACAAAGGAGAAGAAAAGGCGAGAACGACGAAGATCTCTACAATAGGAGTGTCGTGGTATTGGATAGCTTTCGGTGAGAACTTCTCACTCTTTAATTTAAATTTCTAGTTATATATATATATATACTAGGATGCAGACGGTGTTTAGTAGCACCCGACACAATCGTCCACAGACCATGGACTTGTTTGTTTGGCTGTTTGGTGATTGATTGCGATATTGGTTTGAATGTGGTTTGTGGTGTGAAAAATCGAATCGATAAATTGGTTAGGATTAGACGTGCGCCGTTATAAGGCGAAGGAGTAAGGCTAGGTTAGACTCTTACTCCAAATTTTGTGGTTTGCATAACGAAAGTGATTTGATTGATGTGTGAATGGCGTGGGCCTTCACTGGACCGGGGATAAGGCTAGGCCTCGTCCCGTTTCTAGTATCGTGCCGTTATGCCGCCGAAATTTTCTAAAATATGTTAGAAAAATAAAAATATCATTTTATTGAATAAATGAACTGAATAGAAATTCATGTGTTAAAATAAAATGTTTTATCGTTAAAAATATAATTTTTAACGTGAAAGTGAATAAATGAATATTTATAAACAAATCGGCCGATTTGTTTATATACACTGATTTGACTGATATCGATTGGGTCGATAAATTTTACACATCGCCCAACTGCACAAATAAAATCTGTGTTTGATTGTTTGAAACCCCACACGGGTGTTGGGATGAAATTTGAAGTTCACTCATCCTGATTGATTAAATATGTCGATCGATTGATTGACAGGCTGTTATAAGCGTCAGATATCTATATTTGATGCTTATACAGTGTAGTGCACTTTGGTTGATGATTGATTATTTTTCAAAGCTATTATATACATGTGTTGTATGGAATCCATATAATTAACATTATATGGTGATTGATTGGGCCTCATTCCAATCGGGAAAATAATGAATATTATAAAAGAAAATTCATGTGTTGAATATAAAAATAGTCATGTGTTGACGATGTTCATGTGTTGAGTGAAATATTTTAAATAATAAAATTTACATCTTCATCATATTTAAAATTAGAACTACTTAGCAGTAGAAGTCTAATTAAAAATCAAACGATAGATACCATAGTTTTATAAAATATTTTACATAACAAAAATAGTGATGTGTCGACAGTACTCATGTGTTGAGATTAGTCGTGTGTTGAAAGAAATATAGATTCATGTGTTGAATGGGATAAATATTCATTTGTTGAATAAAATAAAGAAGTTGTGAAAAATATAAAGCCGTGTTGATTAGTTTTGCGCCATTTTAACGTGAACGATATTTATATCGATTTTAATTCGAAATTGAATATTGAAAAGTGATTTCGAAATTAAATATTTTGAAATTGGAATTCGAAATGAATTGAATTGAAAACGATTTCGAAATGAATTGAATTGAAAACGAATTCGAAATGGATTGAATCGAAAACGATTTCGAAATGAATTGAATTGAAAACGATTTCGAAATGAATTGAATTGAAAACGAATTCAAATTGAATTGAAAGTGAATTGAAATGAATTCAAATTGAATTAAAATTTGAATTGAATAGAAATGAATTTTAAAACGGATTTATAAAAAAGAATTCAATTTTGATTTGAATTGAATATAGAAGTTGAATTGTTTCAGAAACAAATTTAAAACGAGTTATAAAATTCGTTTTAAATGGAAATCGACGAAATATATATTATATATATAATATAATGGCCTGAATAGAACGCGCCGCGCCGCGGCAGTTCGTGAATTTCGACCATTTATTTCAAACGGACATTGCGGGAGATCCGACCGTCGGATTCTCCTAAAACCGGAACCGTTGGGTTCGTATCGAAAAGAGCTTTCCAACGAATATTAGAAATTTGAAATCTAACGGTTGGATTTGGAATTATGTCCAAATCAAATTCGAAAAAGGTCGCTGTAAGTGCAGTTCGATGGCCATTGTTGGAAATCGACTGTACGGGCCTTGATAAAATTATTAAAAATATCAATAATTTGTGTAAAATCATAAGAAGTGATTTGAGAAAAATTGGGGTGAAAAACTCCATATTTGAAAAGATAAAAATAGATTTTTATCGAAATGAACTAGTTTTGAACTAGAATTAAAATCAATTTATTTTTAAATAAATAAATTGAATTTGAAAGTGATTTTGAAAATAATCAATATTTCCAATACGTGGATTGGACTGGAGATGAATCGAAATTATCTTCGGGATATTTCGATGTTGGATTTCGTGACTATACAGATATTGTTATGGGAATTTGAAAGATATGTTATATATCGTTATTTCCAATACGATATTTGTTGGTTTCAGAATTTGATATTGAATATAAGCCGATATATTTTCTATTCAGAGCCTTGTATTTAATATCAAATGTGATTTGGTTTGTCGTGAATCGTGTTTTTGATGACATTGGTTCTTTAACCCAGTTAAAGGCAGAATATTGATTTTTGAGAAGATTAAAACTAAGTGGAGTTTTAATGAATCTTTAATTAGATTAAAAATGTGAATTGATAATTTAAATTATCAAATTTGAAAGGTGATCGAGAGTGAAGTATCACCAGTTTTGCTCCAAAGAGATAGTTAAATCTTTAATTAGATTTGAACGTGAAATGGTAATTAATTTTATCGATAACACCGTGGTGTTAGATATGGAGTATCACCAGTTTTGCTCCATGGGATATATAGGTTGGGATTGGGAAATAAAACAAATAATTACTTCGGTGTGGTTCGCTAATCCCGACTAGTTTGAAATGATATCCAAAGGAAGATTAAAGAATAAATTTAGAAGAATTTATCTTTGATAAAATTAATGGGAACCTTTCCCTAAGAATGTGATTTTGTGAATAAAAGAATATTCTGAATTGGAATGAGGCGTTCGTTGTGTTTGTGTAACATTTGTTAATTATATACGTGGGTTATTCAGAAAGGCCGGGTTATACCCATTCTGAATAACCGATTCGACGAGATGTCGAAGATGAAGACGGTGGTTGAAGACCGGAAGTCTTCACATCGTTTGGGTGATTACTGATGATCTTGATTGGGCTGTACACCCAGGATGAGGGAATCAGTTGGTGATCGTCCAGACGTACTTGGAGATGGATGGATATGCGAGGAAAGTGCCTCCGGTTTCGTTCAGACCCAGAACGAACTTGTAAATGGATTGTGTGTCTGACATTGGATTTTATTCTGTGTTGATTGATCTCTATTAAATATACATCTGTTTGGCGGCAGAGAATTTATTCTCTTGCTTAACGCCCTTCTCTGAGACGTACGAGCTCAGAGGTTGTATATCGATGGACATCAGTCGCATGGAGTGAATTGCCAATGTGGCATGCGTAAGTGGCAATTGATCAAGGCTTCTGTTGAAAAGCAAAGTCTTGTGGTTGATGATCAAAGCACGGCCTGTGTGGCGTAGCTTTGTGTATAACGTGAAATCGCGAGCCTCACACCTCGGTATGAGTCAAAAACGGGATACGGACCCAAGGAGTGCACGACGTTTCTTTCTAGCTAGGGTGGTGTCAGTGACCTACCAGCCCTGACATTTATATACTTTTCACCTGTGTGGTTGTTGGATATGAGGCGCCTCGGATATAGGTCTGTAAGGACCGGAAAACGTGTGTTCAGGAATTGCCAATCCTCAAAAGTAAGAGAGGACCGGCCTTGGAGGATCCAGGGGATTGCTGTGTGCGGTCCTGAGGCATTGCTAGAGTGTCTCGAATCGGAGAGGAGCTTGCCCCTTGCCTCGGCTCATGATGGAATCCAATTTCCGATACGTGATATTGCGGTTTTAATTGTAGAACTAGTATGGCGACATGATAGATGGTACCCATGCCGCCTATGATTGATATTTATGATTGAAAATTGTTTTGACACTATACTCCTATAATAGTATCAAATAATGTGTTTTAAACGTATCAAGCATGCTTTGGCTGTTATAAGGTAAAAACCCTATCCTCCGGCTTGCGTTGCATTGTGTGATGGGACCTGGGTCTTATAACAGCTTCATTTTTCTTTATTTAGCATTGCGCTGTTTGTTCTATGCACTGGTATTCTTGGGAGGAAACCCGTTCCGTGTTATACGGCGTGGTCCCTTGATTTACCTAACTTTAAAACCAAGATTAATAGCTGTTTTAGTCTCACACCAGTCCCATGACTGACCTGGAGTTTATTGTTTTAACCTAAACTCTGGGTGCCCCTATTTTCCGCACGGGCAGCTAGTAGTTTTGGTTTTGCAGATTTATATCCACAGGGTCCTGATTAACAGCGGGAACGATGCTCGGAAAGCTCTGTATCCGTGTATCACTTCTAGTTGTGTTTTGTATATTTTTCCGCTGCTATGTAATTAAATGTAATCTCTGATATTTATCGAATGTAATTTATTCATTTATACTCTGTATATTCTTGTATCTGATGGAATTGTTGTAATAACAATAAAATGTTCTTCCGTATGCGTTCTATTTTGTCTTGTCCTCACAGTAATTCGTTCTTTCTCATCTCTTCGGAGACCGGGGAAGTTACGGGTCGCTTCATTTGGTATCAGAGCTTTGGTTTACAGAGCTCGAGAACAAGACACATTAGAACCATACGAAAGAATTCATCAGATATTGGATTAGTAATATCCAATTAGAATTACTCGTTAGAGATAGGATCAGTAGTATCCTAGAACGAGTGTGAAGAGTATATTTTTCAAATGAAAACAATTTTGTTTTGAAAATTTAAATCGTTTTAAACGTATTTGAATATTTATTTATTTTGAATATGGACAATCGAGTATATGTAGATTTCGCGTATATGCGTCATGAACGTATATTCGAAGTTTTAATATACTGGATAGATATAGGGTTACACTCTAGTCGCCCGGAGGTGATATTGATGATAGCGATCGCATCATCAATATTTATGTTCGTGTTACGAAGGTGTGATTTTCTATATATTTCCATTAGACTGGTGTGAGAACCAAAACTTATATAGATAGATTTATTGTTGTGAATTGGCATCAAAAACATGATTTTAGTATATATATCGAAATTATGAATTTGAAACGTTAATCCACTAATTGATTGATGTTTGTGTTGTTTGCCTATTTGTTTGCTAATTTTTAACCATTTAGCCTAATATAATCAAATATTGAACTATATTGAAAATTGGTCGCATTTGCTTGCATATACATATACTTACATTGAACAGGTCATAGCAAGGAGGCTAGAGCCGAAGAATAAAATTTGTTTGCCCGACAAATAGGTACATGTTTACTACATAATTTCCTGTTTTGTTTGGGTGATGATGATTTTGTGAGCCTATTGGCTAGCCGCTTAGCTTTTTCTTTTTCTTTTTGAGATCTGAAGGACCGGGGAAGCTATTTGAAATTACCCGATGCTCCCGGTGCAGGGGAGGTTATGGCGAAATTTTTCGAAAATTTAGGGTGTTAGCCAAATTTTTGAAGAATTTGAAAATTCTCAGAAACTGAAAAGTTGGAAAGTGGAAGCCAGAACGAACGTAGAATTGATTGATCAAACCACTTTCGACTTTGTTCCTTTTCGGGGACGAAAAGTTTTAAGTTGGGGAGATTGTAATAACCCGGAAAATCTGGGCCAGTTTAAAATTTTTATTTTGGCAATTTTAGCGAATTTTGAACATTTAAAATAGATTATTTTAAATAATATCGACGAGAAATTTATTTTGAATATATAATTCGACGTATATTTTATATACGTCGTCGTTAGAATATAAATAATTATATATAATTATAAAAGGAATTGAAAATGGCGCGGTAGTTCGATAATTCGATTTCAAACTTCAATTGAATGTACCGGGTGCAAAACAATCCGGATTTTAGTGAAATCAAAAATAATGGAATCTAATTGTGAATATCATTCTAACGAATCCGAAAAATCAAGATTTCGTAGCGAGAATCAAAAGATAAGTCCAGTTGAAAATTCTGAATAGTCGCTATGGAATTCAGGCCCTTAAAAATGGACATTTTGCAAATGACCTCGGATTTCGACGAAACCACTTTTGTTGGATCCGCAGTGTCAAATTATTGCTAGCTTTCAAATTTCATAATTTTTCGAATCAATATGTGAGCGTGGTAAAGGAAAACGTGTTTTGACCATTTCAGTTGATTTTAATCGACTGGAAATTGGCCATTTTTCCAACGGTCTCAGAATTTGACGAAACTAGTTTTGTTAGGACCGTATCGTCCATACGAAGCTAGAAAATATTTTTCTGGAATTTTTCTAGTTAGTATGTGACCCCGGTAATTTGAAATGTACGTTTAAAATTCAATATAGTGATTCAAATGTAAATTCAACGGAAACTAATCGAATCGATCGAATCAACATACGAAACATATCCCATTGTGTTCGGAATGGGGGTGAAACGCTATGGACGACAGGCAGTGGGCCTCGTTTAGAGGTCGTATGTGAAAGTCTACTTTTTTGAAAAATAAAATAATTAAATTAAAAAAAAAATTCTCTCCCTTAAAACCTCTCTGCCCCCCCCCCCTTCGATTTCTTAAATCTGAAAATAAAGAAAAAAAAAACGAACGAACGAAAACCCACCGCCGATCTCAATCCTGCCCCGCCCCCTCTTCTTCTGCCACCGCGCGCCGCCAGGGCGTAGCCCTTCCCCTTGTCGAACCCCTCCTCCTCTCACTGCCTCTCTCCCCTAAACGGCCGCAGCCCTAAGCCCTTCCCCCTCGCAGTAGACCCCTTCAAAACTGCCGCCTCCGACTATCAGAGGGCCCGCCGCCGCACCAGGGTCCCACCGCCGTGCCGAAGCTCCTCCCTCCCCTCAGCGAACGCCCAAATTCCCCACTTGGCTACGGGAAACAAAGGAGAAGAAAAGGCGAGAACGACGAAGATCTCTACAATAGGAGTGTCGTGGTATTGGATAGCTTTCGGTGAGAACTTCTCACTCTTTAATTTAAATTTCTAGTTATATATATATATATATATACTAGGATGCAGACGGTGTTTAGTAGCACCCGACACAATCGTCCACAGACCATGGACTTGTTTGTTTGGCTGTTTGGTGATTGATTGCGATATTGGTTTGAATGTGGTTTGTGGTGTGAAAAATCGAATCGATAAATTGGTTAGGATTAGACGTGCGCCGTTATAAGGCGAAGGAGTAAGGCTAGGTTAGACTCTTACTCCAAATTTTGTGGTTTGCATAACGAAAGTGATTTGATTGATGTGTGAATGGCGTGGGCCTTCACTGGACCGGGGATAAGGCTAGGCCTCGTCCCGTTTCTAGTATCGTGCCGTTATGCCGCCGAAATTTTCTAAAATATGTTAGAAAAATAAAAATATCATTTTATTGAATAAATGAACTGAATAGAAATTCATGTGTTAAAATAAAATGTTTTATCGTTAAAAATATAATTTTTAACGTGAAAGTGAATAAATGAATATTTATAAACAAATCGGCCGATTTGTTTATATACACTGATTTGACTGATATCGATTGGGTCGATAAATTTTACACATCGCCCAACTGCACAAATAAAATTTGTGTTTGATTGTTTGAAATCCCACACGGGTGTTGGGATGAAATTTGAAGTTCACTCATCCTGATTGATTAAATATGTCGATCGATTGATTGACAGGCTGTTATAAGCGTCAGATATCTATATTTGATGCTTATACAGTGTAGTGCACTTTGGTTGATGATTGATTATTTTTCAAAGCTATTATATACATGTGTTGTATGGAATCCATATAATTAACATTATATGGTGATTGATTGGGCCTCATTCCGATCGGGAAAATAATGAATATTATAAAAGAAAATTCATGTGTTGAATATAAAAATAGTCATGTGTTGACGATGTTCATGTGTTGAGTGAAATATTTTAAATAATAAAATTTACATCTTCATCATATTTAAAATTAGAACTACTTAGCAGTAGAAGTCTAATTAAAAATCAAACGATAGATACCATAGTTTTATAAAATATTTTACATAACAAAAATAGTGATGTGTCGACAGTACTCATGTGTTGAGATTAGTCGTGTGTTGAAAGAAATATAGATTCATGTGTTGAATGGGATAAATATTCATTTGTTGAATAAAATAAAGAAGTTGTGAAAAATATAAAGCCGTGTTGATTAGTTTTGCGCCATTTTAACGTGAACGATATTTATATCGATTTTAATTCGAAATTGAATATTGAAAAGTGATTTCGAAATTAAATATTTTGAAATTGGAATTCGAAATGAATTGAATTGAAAACGATTTCGAAATGAATTGAATTGAAAACGAATTCGAAATGAATTGAATCGAAAACGATTTCGAAATGAATTGAATTGAAAACGATTTCGAAATGAATTGAATTGAAAACGAATTCAAATTGAATTGAAAGTGAATTGAAATGAATTCAAATTGAATTAAAATTTGAATTGAATAGAAATGAATTTTAAAACGGATTTATAAAAAAGAATTCAATTTTGATTTGAATTGAATATAGAAGTTGAATTGTTTCAGAAACGAATTTAAAACGAGTTATAAAATTCGTTTTAAATGGAAATCGACGAAATATATATTATATATATAATATAATGGCCTGAATAGAACGCACCACGCCGCGGCAGTTCGTGAATTTCGACCATTTATTTCAAACGGACATTGCGGGAGATCCGACCGTCGGATTCTCCTAAAACCGGAACCGTTGGGTTCGTATCGAAAAGAGCTTTCCAACGAATATTATAAATTTGAAATCTAACGGTTGGATTTGGAATTATGTCCAAATCAAATTCGAAAAAGGTCGCTGTAAGTGCAGTTCGATGGCCATTGTTGGAAATCGACTGTACGGGCCTTGATAAAATTATTAAAAATATCAATAATTTGTGTAAAATCATAAGAAGTGATTTGAGAAAAATTGGGGTGAAAAACTCCATATTTGAAAAGATAAAAATAGATTTTTATCGAAATGAACTAGTTTTGATCTAGAATTAAAATCAATTTATTTTTAAATAAATAAATTGAATTTGAAAGTGATTTTGAAAATAATCAATATTTCCAATACGTGGATTGGACTGGAGATGAATCGAAATTATCTTCGGGATATTTCGATGTTGGATTTCGTGACTATACAGATATTGTTATGGGAATTTGAAAGATATGTTATATATCGTTATTTCCAATACGATATTTGTTGGTTTCAGAATTTGATATTGAATATAAGCCGATATATTTTCTATTCAGAGCCTTGTATTTAATATCAAATGTGATTTGGTTTGTCGTGAATCGTGTTTTTGATGACATTGGTTCTTTAACCCAGTTAAAGGCAGAATATTGATTTTTGAGAAGATTAAAACTAAGTGGAGTTTTAATGAATCTTTAATTAGATTAAAAATGTGAATTGATAATTTAAATTATCAAATTTGAAAGGTGATCGAGAGTGGAGTATCACCAGTTTTGCTCCAAAGCGATAGTTAAATCTTTAATTTGATTTGAACGTGAAATGGTAATTAATTTTATCGATAACACCGTGGTGTTAGATATGGAGTATCACCAGTTTTGCTCCATGGGATATATAGGTTGGGATTGGGAAATAAAACAAATAATTACTTCGGTGTGGTTCGCTAATCTCGACTAGTTTGAAATGATATCCAAAGGAAGATTAAAGAATAAATTTAGAAGAATTTATCTTTGATAAAATTAATGGGAACCTTTCCCTAAGAATGTGATTTTGTGAATAAAAGAATATTCTTAATTGGAATGAGGCGTTCGTTGTGTTTGTGTAACATTTGTTAATTATATACGTGGGTTATTCAGAAAGGCCGGGTTATACCCATTCTGAATAACCGATTCGACGAGATGTCGAAGATGAAGACGGTGGTTGAAGACCGGAAGTCTTCACATCGTTTGGGTGATTACTGATGATCTTGATTGGGCTGTACACCCAGGATGAGGGAATCAGTTGGTGATCGTCCAGACGTACTTGGAGATGGATGGATATGCGAGGAAAGTGCCTCCGGTTTCGTTCAGACCCAGAACGAACTTGTAAATGGATTGTGTGTCTGACATTGGATTTTATTCTGTGTTGATTGATCTCTATTAAATATACATCTGTTTGGCGGCGGAGAATTTATTCTCTTGCTTAACGCCCTTCTCTGAGACGTACGAGCTCAGAGGTTGTATATCGATGGACATTAGTCGCATGGAGTGAATTGCCAATGTGGCATGCGTAAGTGGCAATTGATCAAGGCTTCTGTTGAAAAGCAAAGTCTTGTGGTTGATGATCAAAGCACGGCCTGTGTGGCGTAGCTTTGTGTATAACGTGAAATCGCGAGCCTCACACCTCGGTATGAGTCAAAAACGGGATACGGACCCAAGGAGTGCACGACGTTTCTTTCTAGCTAGGGTGGTGTCAGTGACCTACCAGCCCTGACATTTATATACTTTTCACCTGTGTGGTTGTTGGATATGAGGCGCCTCGGATATAGGTCTGTAAGGACCGGGAAACGTGTGTTCAGGAATTGCCAATCCTCAAAAGTAAGAGAGGACCGGCCTTGGAGGATCCAGGGGATTGCTGTGTGCGGTCCTGAGGCATTGCTAGAGTGTCTCGAATCGGAGAGGAGCTTGCCCCTTGCCTCGGCTCATGATGGAATCCAATTTCCGATACGTGATATTGCGGTTTTAATTGTAGAACTAGTATGGCGACATGATAGATGGTACCCATGCCGCCTATGATTGATATTTATGATTGAAAATTGTTTTGACACTATACTCCTATAATAGTATCAAATAATGTGTTTTAAACGTATCAAGCATGCTTTGGCTGTTATAAGGTAAAAACCCTATCCTCCGGCTTGCGTTGCATTGTGTGATGGGACCTGGGTCTTATAACAGCTTCATTTTTCTTTATTTAGCATTGCGCTGTTTGTTCTATGCACTGGTATTCTTGGGAGGAAACCCGTTCCGTGTTATACGGCGTGGTCCCTTGATTTACCTAACTTTAAAACCAAGATTAATAACTGTTTTAGTTCTCACACCAGTCCCATGACTGACCTGGAGTTTATTGTTTTAACCTAAACTCTGGGTGCCCCTATTTTCCGCACGGGCAGCTAGTAGTTTTGGTTTTGCAGATTTATATCCACAGGGTCCTGATTAACAGCTGGAACGATGCTCGGAAAGCTCTGTATCCGTGTATCACTTCTAGTTGTGTTTTGTATATTTTTCCGCTGCTATGTAATTAAATGTAATCTCTGATATTTATCGAATGTAATTTATTCATTTATACTCTGTATATTCTTGTATCTGATG
This sequence comes from Allium sativum, assembly GCA_030737875.1. Taxonomy (NCBI): domain Eukaryota; kingdom Viridiplantae; phylum Streptophyta; class Magnoliopsida; order Asparagales; family Amaryllidaceae; genus Allium; species Allium sativum. The sequence continues at coordinate 624,452,973 of CM060910.1, forward strand.
GAATTGTTGTAATAACAATGAAATGTTCTTCCGTATGCGTTCTATTTTGTCTTGTCCTCACAGTAATTCGTTCTTTCTCATCTCTTCGGAGACCGGGGAAGTTACGGGTCGCTTCAATTTATTTTCTAAATTGGAATGGGACCCACTCAATGACCATATAATGTTAATTATATGGATTCCATACAACACATGTATATAATAGCAATGATAAATAATCAACCATCATCCAGAGTGCACCACACAACTGCATAAGCATTAAATACAACTAATTAACGCTTACACAGTCTGTCAATCAAACGATCGACATACCACTAAACAATTGGGATTAGTGTACGTCAAATATCAACCCAACACCCGTGTGGGGTTTCAATCCACAAACACTGAATATTATTTGTGCAGTTGGGCGACGTGTAAAATTTAACGCCCCAGTCATTATCCTTCAAATCGGTGTACATAAACAAACCGTTTGATTTGTAAATGAATATTTATTTATTCACATTCACGTTAAAAAATATATTTTTAACAATAAATAATTTATTTAAACACATGAATATATTTTCATTTATTCCACATCACAATCAGTTTTCACCACACAACAAAATCAAACAAGTCGTCCATGGTCTGTGGACAACGGGTATCGGGCGCTGCTAAGCACCGTCTGCATCCTAGTATATATTTTTAACTAAAAAAGAAGAATTAAAGTGAGAAGTTCTCACATATTAGCTATACCAAACACCGCGACTCTTCATATGTAGAAATCTTCGCCATGTTCGCCTTTTGCCACTTTCATTGTCCGTATCCATTACATATATAAAAACCGCATCTTTATATTGTTGCTATGTATATAAAAATCACATTTTTATATATAAGGATCATATCTTTATATCTCTACTACCTATAAAAATCATATTTTTAAAATGCTACTAGATATATAAAGATTATATCTTTTTCTTAATCAAAAATCATATCTTTATGATGTTAAAAATCCAATCTATACATGCTAGAAATCTAATCTTTTTCCTATAACCATTTTTATAAAAGTCTACTCTTTTTCTAAATAAAACTTAATCTTTTTATTTTATATTCATATTAAATAAATCATATTTACTCGCTACCCCATTATAAAAATTAAATTTTCACATAGTAAAGATCCTATTTTTATAATTAAAAATTATAAAAACTCACATTTTTATGACAGGAGCAGTCCACGGTGGTCGTTGATGGCGGTCAGAGGCGCAGATTGCAGCCTTGGGCTGTGGCGGCGCGACTCCCTTCGATTTGGGGGTTATTTCGGGTATGGGGTTTCAAATCAGTGGAGGAGGAGGGGGAAGAGGGTCGTGGGTGGACGGAGAAGGCGGAGGGGGGTCACGGCTGATCGGGGTGGGCCCAAGAAAGGCGGCGCGGTGAGGTTCTCGACGGTTTGGTGGTGCCGTCACGCTTTAGACAAGGGGGGTAAGGTGAGAAGAGAGGGCATCGGAGGGGAGGGGGTCTCGGCGAAGGCGGCGCGCAAGTGGAGGGGGTGGCTGGCACGGTCAATGGTGGTGCAGGGCAAGGGATCGATGTCGGCTATTTTGGATTTGGGGAGGGCGCTTTACTGATCGAAGAAAATAAGTGGGGAGGGGGTCTTGAGCGAGAAATTTATATATATAATATTTCTTTATTTTCTATTTGATTTTAAGAAGGTTGACTTTTTATTTCGAACTCCAAACGAGGCTCAATGACTGTCGCCCCTACCTAATTACCCCCATTCCGAACACAATGGCATATGTTTCGTAACCCAATTCGGCTGTTATGATCGATATACGTCAAAATCAAAATATAAATCTATATATTGAATTTGAACGCACATTTAAATTCACTGGGGCCACATGCGGACTCTAAAAATTCCCGAAAAATATTTTCTAGCTTCGTATTGACAATACGGTTCTAAAAAAACTAATTTCGTCAAATTCCGAGACCGTTTGAAAAATGGCCATTTTCTGGTCGATCGAAATTGACTGAAACTGTTAAAACACATTTTACTTCGCCACGCTCACATACTAATTCTAAAAATTATGAAAATTGGAATCTAGCAATAATTTGACCTCCCGGATCCAACAAAAGTGGTTTCGTCGAAAACTGAGGTCATTTGCAAAATTTCCATTTTTAAGTGCCAGAATTCCACGACTATTCTGAATTTTCAACTGGGCATAACTTTTTATCCCCGCTATGAAATTTCAATTTTTAGGATTCATTGGAAAGATATTCTCAAATAGATTCTAATATTTTTAGTTTCGCTAAAATCCGGTTTATTTTTAATCCTGTACATTTATTTGAAATTTGGAATTTGAAATCGAATTCTCGAACTACCGTGCCATTTTCAATTCCTTTTATATTTAAAATAAAATATTTATATTCTAACAACGATTCAAATAAATATATACGTTCTAATTCTATTCAAAATAAATTTCTCGTCGTTATTATTTAAAATAATTCATTTTAAATATTCAAAATTCATTAAAATTGCCAAAATAAAAATTTTAAATTGGCTCAGAATTTCTGGGTTGTTACATACACTGCTTTTCAATTCACCTGTTAATTATGCACCAAATGCTCTTTTTTCCCAAGTTATCAGTCAAGGCATATATATATATGTATGTATGTATGTATGTATGTATGTATGTATGTATGTATGTATGTTATGCTCAAACCCAAATCTACATATTTTCCAATTTATGTCCCTAGTCCATATTCACCCATTTCAATACAAGTTATACCCGAATCCATATTCGCATATTTTCCAATGTATGCCTAAAATTCATATTCACATACGTCCCAATTTATGTCCCAAATCAGTACATACACATGTCCCAATTTGTGCTCAAATTATATTTTCCAACATATGCCTAAATTCATATTATCCAACATGACATATGCCCCCAAACCCATATTCGTATATTTCCAAATTTATGCCTAAATTTAGATCCATGATTCCCAATATCAATTATGCCCCAAATTATGTCTTTCCCCATTATTCCCAATTCCGCACGTTCGCATTTTTCAGCGTTAGGCCTAGGCTCGAAGGTAGCCTGGCTATATAAAAATAAAAAGGGAAAGAGGGAGAGAAGAGAATCGAGATCATGCATAATAACAAATCAATAATAAACTGATAGAAATAGGCGTAAACTGAATAGATATATTATGAAAAGATTTAACATAGCGGCGGTATGAACGTATAAAAGCAGATCTGATAGTTATGTCATAATAGAACAGATTATGCACTGATTCAAGATTCAATTTTTACATACATATTAATATTACTATTTAAACATTTAGATCTAAAAATAACATGAACTCACGGTGAATAGATCTAAGGAAATGGATCCAAATTACTGCGAAGAACATGTTGAATATGTTGTTGTAGCCATCGCTGAATTTCTTGTAGCAATCTTCGAATATGTATAATCTTCTTTGAATTGATTTAGAAGAAGAAAGTCCATTTTAATCTTTGTTGCAGCAGAGCTTCGCCGTCAGCATTATTTTTAGAAGAATAAAACCTATGTCTAGGGTCCTTTATATATCCTAAGGTTCAATGAATCTTGCTTAGGAAGGTATCCAGACACAAAACGAAGTATTTCACTGTAACGACCCAGGGGTTTTCGGCCTCGAAAATCGACATAAATACCCTTACCATGACTTATGCCGACCTTCCAAACACCGAAACACTGGATAGTTATTAGAAAGAATTTAGAGGGTGAGATAAGGAAGAAAGAATTATAAGAAAAGAAGAAGGTGAAGAATCATCACAGAGTCTCACATCGCAGCGGAACAAAATATAATACAGAAATAGACCTTTATTGAGAGCTTTTGCAAATACTTACAATATCAGAGTACAACACACATCTGGACAGTTTTGATAATCTGTCCTCATATATATATATAATCACCCAGCAGTATATCATTCATCTGAACATCTTCAGCTCGTCTCTGGACTTCTCAGTACCTGATAACCTGAACCTGTACACCTCGGTCTAACCCGAGCATTTACAAAACACCGGGTCAGTCTGGTGGACCAGAGTGAGAAAAACTCGCACAGCATTAAGGTATCACACAACTTGATTTTAAAGTTAAATCCTTTCGAAAGAAAAAGATAATCGTAAGACCGATCCACACATAAACACGGACGGTTTTTATCTTACGATGACCCAAACCAGTTTTCGAAATCAATATCTTTTCTGATATTATAATAATGTCTAAATACAAATAATTAGCAAAACTAGAGGAACGCTTGCATCTCACGCTCCCCGTATATAGTATACAATCAAAAACCGCGGGCACTTATTGGATATTGGATTTCCAACTTGACAAGGTATGGGACCACCTTCCGCACGTGTATCTCTAGAGGCGAATACACAGGGTTCAACAAGAACGTCTTGCAACCCGGCCCTCACATGACCGACCACTCATTTCGCTTGAGTGTATCGAATGTATATCACCAACGGTTGGACTCAAACCACCGTTCCCGAATGGCAGAATCGATAGAATAAGAAACAAAAGGAATTTCTCTAGATAGGTGATCATACACCCAAATGGGAGCGACCCACATAGCCATGCTGCCTGCCCGATTTTTGTCATCTCCCGGTTGATGAGGCTTGAGGCTAGAATCTCTTTTTCAGCATCTGGCCACCATTCACTTTGAATGCCACATCGTCAGATCCGCCAGACATCACATTGATTGACGTCCACAAAAATACTCTAGTTTATCTGGCTAGAGAATAACCATTTCCCCGCCATCAACTATTGTACGTTTGGAGAAAATCAACTCATGTAATTCCTTTGGAAACACTCTGTCAGACATCCGTCCATACAAGTCATCCAGGAACAGGATGAACCGAAGGCACTCTCCTACTGCATCTCATATAGGAATCACCCCATGGATCAGTAGCGAGAAGTCCTTGCAACCCGTGGATCCCAACCACGACCGAACCACAGTTTATCTCTAGGAGCTCACCAAAGATTATTAGCAGTCCTTCCGCTTAAGAAGATCCACGGTCTTCAATGCTCCATCTCGATCATCTTCTGATCTCTTCACGTATTTGTTGGTCGGAATGATTTTCGAATATAAATTCGATCCCGGTCTTTCCATACCAACAATCGTATTGGTCAGGTTTTGATAGTCGGTGATTTAACTATCAAATAACACATGTGTCAAAAATGATTTCACTGATTCGGTACTTGACATGACATGGCCCTTAAAAATATATTTAACAAAATCGTTAATCAATTCTAATATTCAACTTAACTCTATTCGCTTGACTCTAGATCGCAGCGATCACAGTGGTTACGCCTGATTCCCTCAGGAAACATCCGACCGCCGTAGGCTATCTGCAGCCCGGGAATTACGCTAGCAGTCGTACGCAATGGCAACTTTTTCTGACTAACTACGTTCGATTTACTCTACTATATTCGATCAACTCTAATTAAATAACAGATGTTCGATATAAATTTGAAATCAATATTATTATTATTCCTTTTTAAACCAATACTGCAATATTCCTTAATTTCCCAAATCGTTGCGTTAGAGTTCAGTATTCCTTGTATAAGATAAAACCCATTTCATCACCTTCACTCACACCAAACTAATATTGTCCCTTGATAATAGTGAGGCCAACCAAGTTGGGGTATTTTAAATTACCTCTCAGACCTTGAACGACCCGTTCTTACCTCAGAATAATATTAGCTTATCACATAACTATCGATACTAAATCTCGTTTCAAATCTTGATTTCAAATCTGGGTTATTCAACCTCTCTTATATTTGAAACCTTTGTTCAAACATCTCATCACTCCGCCCCTTTAAAGTATCATTCCAATTCGGATTCGACTTACTTAATTTGAAGCATCAAGTAAAACCCTTATTTAAATCTTTATACTTGCCTACCAACTTCATTTATCAAGTTCGTCGAACACTTGGGTCATAAAACACTCCATAATCTCTTAATTGAATTTTATCTCTACTAATTATTTCTTACTCGACTTTACATTGAATTCATTTCTTTAAATCATTTTAAATTAAAAGGATAATTAGTTTTACCATTAAACATATCAAAATATAGTTAACTTTGCCCAAACCAAAAATAGGGTTATTATTACTTTTACAAGCTTACTCAAAAATAATTTAGGTTATTAACAATAACCAGTTCAATATTCTCTTTAGATTTTGGTTAATCGGAGATCAACTAATATCTCACTCTACTCGTTACACGCTAACGAATATTTAAATCAATATCTATCCCTCTGTCCGTTTTACTCGAAACGGTGGATTTTACCAACAATATATATATATATATATATATATATATCAGTTAACAGTTAACTGAATTTCCTTTGTCATTTCCCTTTTCTTAAATTAATAAAATAACTTAATTGATAAAAATAAATTTTTAATTGTTTAAAAACAAATGGTCTAAGTGACCAACCCGTAGGTAAAACCTTGGGTTTTTCTCTGCTGTCAAACTCCTATAAACCCTTTTGTTATCACTTGTCTTTAAAAAAAAATCATTTAAAAACCAATTATAACTCAATTCGTAAATAATAAATATTTATTTCCTTTTTAACAACTTTAATTCAAATAATAGATTTAAAAATCTATTTTCAGTTATGAAATAAATTTTATAACTTATCTCGTCGATTTACCTGACTGTAGATCGATATTTATAAAATAGTAAATTCACAGGCCATGTACTGCCAACCACTCAACCAATAATACCCATTGGTTTAAACCAAACAAATGGTAAATCATCAGGTCAATATTCAACCATCAAAACAATTCAGTAATGGTCTCATAACAGTTTATAACGACGCTTCAAGGTCGACCACAACAATCAATCAAACAATTCATTTGTTAAAAACACGTTTATTTTATAAACGTGACTAATGAGGTAACTTACCTCAATTGGAACCAATCGTTAAAATAACAATTTGGATTTCACTGAAATTAAACGACGTTTAATTTCATCAGTTTAACCATAACTGAATATATCAGCAATCAGTCAATCCCTAGCAATCATAGCACACAAAAATAAAAACCCAACTTATAAAATATAAGCGGGAAATAACTGAGTGAGTTTAACTCACCTTTGAATTGATTTCGATAAATCATCTTGTTTTCAGTTGAATTGAACAACATCTCATTTTCCTGAAAAATCTAGTTGCTGCCTGCCCTACTCTGACCTCATCCATCGTGCAGTACACGTCTTCACGGTCTCGACGTTTTTCGTTTCCTCGAAATCTGACCACGTTTGCATTTGATATCAATTTTTGAAATTTATATGAAATTTAAACTAAGCAAACTCTACTAAATAAAAAAAATAAAAAGGATTGGGCCTCACCTTTTTCCCGTCCAGCCCATTACCCGATTGAACCCGCCCCCTTTCCACTTAAAACCCTAAAACATCGATCCCCTTAATCACTTCGTAGCCGCCACAAAACTCCAGAAGAAAAAACCCGAAACCCTCCCATGTCAAACCGGTTCTCTATCGTCCATTGCTTCGTTCGATCCAAGACAACGATGCTCCAGTCCCCTTCTCCCTCTGCCTCAGTCACTCCGCACCCACGAACGATGATCGAAGCCTAAGACGAAAAACTAGCTGAACCCTAACTACTAAAAAGCTAAGTATTTTGACCCAATTAAAATTTCAGTCTTTTTTTTTCTGTTTGGTTTTGATTTTTCTGTTCTTTCTTTTCGGTTTCGAAGTTGGTTATTGATTGTGTGTTGAGACAACGAACGTGGATGGGTATTTATACTAGGAAGGATCACTGTTATTCATGAATTGTTAAATCCTAGCTTTTAGATATTACAGAGCTTAGGTTCTAGGTGTTGTTTCCCTTTTCATTTCAGTCATGGCCGAACTGTCCTGTGATTTATTTGGCTTGTGTGATTTGCGTGATGTCCAACAGTAAGGACTACGGATTTGTGATGGTTTTTCTGTGTTGTCCCTGATCAGCCATGTACCATGTCGAGTTGTTCCTTTGTGGATTGTGTATTGTCAACCTATATAACTTATAACCTCTATAGCTGTGTACCCTATGTTCTTAAGTTGTTGGTTTACCATGTCTTGTTGGTTCGAATTTATTGCTTGAGTACGGTTATGAATTTACTGCTCAGATTTTGAAATTGCATTGAGTTGTCTGTGTGTACACAGCTATCAAATTGTTTAATTCTTTTGATTTCAGATTTGAACTATGACATTGTAGGTGTATAGCAGAACATGGTTTTGTACAGGTCTAGTGTTTTATATATATATATATATATATATATATATATATATATAAACATTTTACTGTTTTTTCGATTTATGCAAAAATCTAGGTCTTCCTGTTTTTGCTTTGGTGAATAAATGTGTCTCTTTGTCGATTAGATGTATCAATCCATGCCAAGAATTTGTCATGCATTGTACAAACATGTACATGCCAGTTTTAGTCATATTTCAGTTCTTTCTCTTTTCTTTGCTTCTCTGTTTCACTTCAAATACAGTGCAAGATTTTCTTGGTTATATAAACACATGGTTTTGATGGTCAGATATTCGGTTTCCCTTAGCTGTTTTGATGTTTTGCGTACTGTCTTTGTTTGGTCAGATTTTTGCATTCTACTGTTTACATATGGTATCTTTTTTTTTTTTTTTTTGAAATTTTTCCAACTCTATATCTATACATATTAGCTAGCTACTCATAGCTTTCTGTTTTCCCTTTTCAGGTCCTACTGTGACTAAACAGGATGGAGATTCAGGAGCGACAAGACCAAACATATATTGTTTACTTTGCTAAACAGTTGCATATTGTACTGTTATATAGTTGTATACTAAATGGTTTGTATATCTTACTATGTGTGAAAATTTTGAACTTTACTGTTGTTGTGATGTAGATTGGTATAGTTCCCGATTTGAAGTTACACAATGATGTTTTAATTCAATGTTGACTGAGCTAGACTTAAGGGAAAGAATGGTAAAAGATTTCAATAAATAGGTTGTCACCATTTCAAGATTTCTAATGGATTTGGTTTTTAATTCATTCACTATTGTAATTCCAAACAGGTTTCTGTTTCGTTCCAATTTAATAATTAAAATCACAAACATTCGAATGGAAATATCGTATGGCTTCCCATATGAATATTATGGATTTAACAATCCAATAGTATAAATTTTCGGGGTAAATCCTATCAAAATTATATAAAAATTTCTATTTAATATTTAAATAAACGTCATCGTTTTATTAACGAAATCCATAGCGACTATTTTAAAATTTCAACTGGACATAGCTAACAAATTATAAGACGAAATATCGATTTTTCTCTTTCATATGAAAAATATAATCAAATCGATTCCGACGTTTCTGGTTTCACAGAATTTCGACTTAAAACGAATTCTGTATACTCAGTTGAAGTTCAAAACGAAATTTACGAACTACCGCGCCATTTCTAGCTCGTTATAATATAATTATAATTTAAACGTTCCGACGTTGTTTTAAATTACGAATATATTTATAAAATTCAATATAAATCATATTTAAATTATTTTAAATCACTCGTTCACATTATATCGCAAATTCACCATTTTCCAAATATCCGGAGAATAAAATATTATTATATTATTAATATAATTTAAATATTCAAATTAAATTGGTCGAACTCCATTATTTAATTTCAAATCAATAAATAAAATATTTCAAATAAATGGCTAGAAAATCCGGGACATTACATTCTTCCCCCCTTAAAATAATTTCGTCCTCGAAATTGCTAAGGTAAGAAAAAGGTCGCAAATCCCATTAATTTTAAATATATTTTATTTCCAATCAAAACCAATTATTATTGTAAGACAAAATTTTTTTTCAAAAATTTTCGAGAATATTTTAACACATTAAATTCTCAGAAAATTTTAGCAGTCTCTTTCCTGCACGGGGGACTTCTGCGATATTGCAGAAACACGTAATATCGACCCACACGGTCAGGAAACAAAAATTAAAACCCCAAAATTTTAATTTCGCATAGGCGTACCTTTTTCGAGCGCGATTGAGTCTACTACTCAATTTACGTGCAACTTACACCATCAAGCTCAATCTTCATCATCCTCTGGCCCTTGTACTTAACTCAATCCATCATATATGAAATATTTAAGTAATACTTCACTTTTCTCTGGGTTTCAATTTAATTAACTCTTTATCAACCCATGGATGAAACATATTCAACCAATCTAATAAGCACACCAAAAATCAATCAACAATCAAGGCATAACAAATCAATCAAGTCAACTGAATCCACCTTCCATATTACTACTTAATTGAATTCAACCTGTTGGAACACCAACCGATTTATATTCGGTTAAGTACAAATTTTAAGTTAGCTTTATTTAATTTCAACCCCATTTCTTAAATAAATTTCAATATCATTATTAATGATTTAATTTCATTTCACTTAACCTGGTTAAGTTTCAATTCAATTTTTTTTTAACCAAATTTTGAATTCCATTCAAACATTTGAATTCCTTTCAAATCAATCAACACACAATATCCCAATAAAAATTATTTCTTTCTATATAAAAATAAATTTCAGGTAAAATTATTTCATCTACCCCCTTTACAAAACAATATTGTGTTCTTTATCAGTTCAACGCTTTTCAACACTTGAACCGACTAAATAACACAATACAAAACATTGTATATAAAATTTACAAATACGCTCTCATATATATATACACTCAAACTCAATCTAGGGTGTTACTAACCCCATCTCTATCGAGTTACGCCACAGAGCCAAGGTTATTACTAAACCAATAGCTCTGATACCACTGTAACGACCCAGGGGTTTTCGGCCTCGAAAATCGACATAAATACCCTTACCATGACTTATGCCGACCTTCCAAACACCGAAACACTGGATAGTTATTAGAAAGAATTTAGAGGGTGAGAAAAGGAAGAAAGAATTATAAGAATAGAAGAAGGTGAAGAATCATCACAGAGTCTCACATCGCAGCGGAACAAAATATAATACAGAAATAGACCTTTATTGAGAGCTTTTGCAAATACTTACAATATCAGAGTACAACACACATCTGGACAGTTTTGATAATCTGTCCTCATATATATATAATCACCCAGCAGTATATCATTCATCTGAACATCTTCAGCTCGTCTCTGGACTTCTCAGTACCTGATAACCTGAACCTGTACACCTCGGTCTAACCCGAGCATTTACAAAACACCGGGTCAGTCTGGTGGACCAGAGTGAGAAAAACTCGCACAGCATTAAGGTATCACACAACTTGATTTTAAAGTTAAATCCTTTTGAAAGAAAAAGATAATCGTAAGACCGATCCACACATAAACACGGACGGTTTTTACCTTACGATGACCCAAACCAGTTTTCGAAATCAATATCTTTTCTGATATTATAATAATGTCTAAATACAAATAATTAGCAAAACTAGAGGAACGCTTGCATCTCACGCTCCCCGTATATAGTATACAATCGAAAACCGCGGGCGCTTATTGGATATTGGATTTCCAACTTGACAAGGTATGGGACCACCTTCCGCACGTGTATCTCTAGAGGCGAATACACAGGGTTCAACAAGAACGTCTTGCAATCCGGCCCTCACATGACCGACCACTCATTTCGCTTGAGTGTATCGAATGTATATCACCAACGGTTGGACTCAAACCACCGTTCCCGAATGGCAGAATCTATAGAATAAGAAACAAAAGGAATTTCTCTAGATAGGTGATCATACACCCTAATGGGAGCGACCCACATAGCCATGCTGCCTGCCCGATTTTTGTCATCTCCCGATTGATGAGGCTTGAGGCTAGAATCTCTTTTTCAGCATCTGGCCACCATTCACTTTGAATGCCACATCGTCAGATCCGCCAGACATCACATTGATTGACGTCCACAAAAATACTCTAGTTTATCTGGCTAGAGAATAACCATTTCCCCGCCATCAACTATTGTACGTTTGGAGAAAATCAACTCATGTAATTCCTTTGGAAACACTCTGTCAGACATCCGTCCATACAAGTCATCCAGGAACAGGATGAACCGAAGGCACTCTCCTACTGCATCTCATATAGGAATCACCCCATGGATCAGTAGCGAGAAGTCCTTGCAACCCGTGGATCCCAACCACGACCGAACCACAGTTTATCTCTAGGAGCTCACCAAAGATTATTAGCAGTCCTTCCGCTTAAGAAGATCCACGGTCTTCAATGCTCCATCTCGATCATCTTCTGATCTCTTCACGTATTTGTTGGTCGGAATGATTTTCGAATATAAATTCGATCCCGGTCTTTCCATACCAACAATCGTATTAGTCAGGTTTTGATAGTCGGTGATTTAACTATCAAATAACACATGTGTCAAAAATGATTTCACTGATTCAGTACTTGACATGACATGGCCCTTAAAAATATATTTAACAAAATCGTTAATCAATTCTAATATTCAACTTAACTCTACTGGCTTGACTCTAGATCGCAGCGATCACAATGGTTACGCCTGATTCCCTCAGGAAACATCCGACCGCCGTAGGCTATCTGCAGCCCTGCGAATTACGCTAGCAGTCGTACGCAATGGCAACTTTTTCTGACTAACTACGTTCGATTTACTATACTATATTCGATCAACTCTAATTAAATAACAGATGTTCGATATAAATTTGAAATCAATATTATTATTATTCCTTTTTAAACCAATACTGCAATATTCCTTAATTTCCCAAATCGTTGTGTTAGAGTTCAGTATTCCTTGTATAAGATAAAACCCATTTCATCACCTTCACTCACACCAAACTAATATTGTCCCTTGATAATAGTGAGGCCAACCAAGTTGGGGTACTTTAAATTACCTCTCAGACCTTGAACGACCCGTTCTTACCTCAGAATAATATTAGCTTATCACATAACTATCGATACTAAATCTCGTTTCAAATCTTGATTTCAAATCTGGGTTATTCAACCTCTCTTATATTTGAAACCTTTGTTCGAACATCTCATCACTCCGCCCCTTTAAAGTATCATTCCAATTCGGATTCGACTTACTTAATTTGAAGCATCAAGTAAAACCCTTATTTAAATCTTTATACTTGCCTACCAACTTCATTTATCAAGTTCGTCGAACACTTGGGTCATAAAACACTCCATAATCTCTTAATTGAATTTTATCTCTACTAATTATTTCTTACTCGACTTTACATTGAATTCATTTCTTTAAATCATTTTAAATTAAAAGGATAATTAGTTTTACCATTAAACATATCAAAATATAGTTAACTTTGCCCAAACCAAAAATAGGGTTATTATTACTTTTACAAGCTTAATCAAAAATAATTTAGGTTATTAACAATAACCAGTTCAATATTCTCTTTAGATTTTGGTTAATCGGAGATCAACTAATATCTCACTCTACTCGTTACACGCTAACGAATATTTAAATCAATATCTATCCCTCTGTCCGTTTTACTCGAAACGGTGGATTTTACCAACCATATATATATATATATATATCAGTTAACAGTTAACTGAATTTCCTTTGTCATTTCCCTTTTCTTAAATTAATAAAATAACTTAATTGATAAAAATAAATTTTTAATTGTTTAAAAACAAATGGTCTAAGTGACCAACCCGTAGGTAAAACCTTGGGTTTTTCTCTGCTGTCAAACTCCTATAAACCCTTCTGTTATCACTTGTCTTTAAAAAAAATCATTTAAAAACCAATTATAACTCAATTCGTAAATAATAAATATTTATTTCCTTTTTAACAACTTTAATTCAAATAATAGATTTAAAAATCTATTTTCAGTTATGAAATAAATTTTATAACTTATCTCGTCGATTTACCTGACTGTAGATCGATATTTATAAAATAGTAAATTCACAGGCCATGTACTGCCAACCACTCAACCAATAATACCCATTGGTTTAAACCAAAAAAATGGTAAATCATCAGGTCAATATTCAACCATCAAAACAATTCAGTAATGGTCTCATAACAGTTTATAACGACGCTTCAAGGTCGACCACAACAATCAATCAAACAATTCATTTGTTAAAAACACGTTTATTTTATAAACGTGACTAATGAGGTAACTTACCTCAATTGGAACCAATCGTTAAAATAACGATTTGGATTTCACTGAAATTAAACGACGTTTAATTTCATCAGTTTAACCATAACTGAATATATCAGCAATCAGTCAATCCCTAGCAATCATAGCACACAAAAATAAAAACCCAACTTATAAAATATAAGCGGGAAATAACTGAGTGAGTTTAACTCACCTTTGAATTGATTTCGATAAATCATCTTGTTTTCAGTTGAATTGAACAACATCTCATTTTCCTGAAAAATCTAGCTGCTGCTTGCCGTACTCTGACCTCATCCATCGTGTAGTACACGTCTTCACGGTCCCGACGTTTTTCGTTTCCTCGAAATCTGACCACGTTTGCATTTGATATCAATTTTTGAAATTTATATGAAATTTAAACTAAGCAAACTCTACTAAATAAAAAATAAATAAAAAGGATTGGGCCTCACCTTTTTCCCGTCCAGCCCATTACCTGATTGAACCCGCCCCCTTTCCACTTAAAACCCTAAAACATCGATCCCCTTAATCACTTCGTAGCCGCCACAAAACTCCAGAAGAAAAAACCCGAAACCCTCCCATGTCAAACCGGTTCTCTCTCGTCCATTGCTTCGTTCGATCCAAGACAGCGATGCTCCAGTCCCCTTCTCCCTCTGCCTCAGTCACTCCGCACCCACGAACGATGATCGAAGCTCAAGACGAAAAACTAGCTGAACCCTAACTACTAAAAAGCTAAGTATTTTGACCCAATTAAAATTTCAGTTTTTTTTTCTGTTTGGTTTTGATTTTTCTGTTCTTTCTTTTCGGTTTCGAAGTTGGTTATTGATTGTGTGTTGAGACAACGAACGTGGATGGGTATTTATACTAGGAAGGATCACTGTTATTCATGAATTGTTAAATCCTAGCTTTTAGATATTACAGAGCTTAGGTTCTAGGTGTTGTTTCCCTTTTCATTTCAGTCATGGCCGAACTGTCCTGTGATTTACTTGGCTTGTGTGATTTGCGTGATGTCCAACAGTAAGGACTACGGATTTGTGATGGTTTTTCTGTGTTGTCCCTGATCAGACATGTACCATGTCGAGTTGTTCCTTTGTGGATTGTGTATTGTCAACCTATATAACTTATAACCTCTATAGCTGTGTACCCTATGTTCTTAAGTTGTTGGTTTACCATGTCTTGTTGGTTCGAATTTATTGCTTGAGTACGGCTATGAATTTACTGCTCAGATTTTGAAATTGCATTGAGTTGTCTGTGTGTACACAGCTATCAAATTGTTTAATTCTTTTGATTTCAGATTTGAACTATGACATTGTAGGTGTATAGCAGAACATGGTTTTGTACAGATCTAGTGTTATATATATATATATATAAACATTCTACTGTTTTTTCGATTTATGCAAAAATCTAGGTCTTCCTGTTTTTGCTTTGGTGAATAAATGTGTCTCTTTGTCGATTAGATGTATCAATCCATGCCAAGAATTTGTCATGCATTGTACAAACATGTACACACCAGTTTTAGTCATATTTCAGTTCTTTCTCTTTTCTTTGCTTCTCTGTTTCACTTCAAATAAAGTGCAAGATTTTCTTGGTTATATAAACACATGGTTTTGATGGTCAGATATTTGGTTTCCCTTAGCTGTTTTGATGTTTTGCGTACTGTCTTTGTTTGGTCAGATTTTTGCATTCTACTGTTTACATATGGTATCTTTTTTTTTTTTTTTTTTTTTGAAATTTTTCCAACTCTATATCTATACATATTAGCTAGCTACTCATAGCTTTCTGTTTTCCCTTTTCAGGTCCTACTGTGACTAAACAGGATGGAGATTCAGGAGCGACAAGACCATACATATATTGTTTACTTTGCTAAACAGTTGCATATTGTACTGTTATATAGTTGTATACTAAATGGTTTGTATATCTTACTATGTGTGAAAAATTTGAACTTTACTGTTGTTGTGATGTAGATTGGTATAGTTCCCGATTTGAAGTTACACAATGATGTTTTAATTCAATGTTGACTGAGCTAGACTTAAGGGAAAGAATGGTAAAAGATTTCAATAAATAGGTTGTCACCATTTCAAGATTTCTAATGGATTTGGTTTTTAATTCATTCACTATTGTAATTCCAAACAGGTTTCCGTTTCGTTCCAATTTAATAATTAAAATCATAAACATTCGAATGGAAATATCGTATGGCTTCCCATATGAATATTATGGATTTAACAATCCAATAGTATAAATTTTCGGGGTAAATCCTATCAAAATTATATAAAAATTTCTATTTAATATTTAAATAAACGTCATCGTTTTATTAACGAAATCCATAGCGACTATTTTAAAATTTCAACTGGACATAGCTAACAAATTATAAGACGAAATATCGATTTTTCTCTTTCATATGAAAAATATAATCAAATCGATTCCGACGTTTCTGGTTTCACAGAATTTCGACTTAAAACGAATTCTGTATACTCAGTTGAAGTTCAAAACGAAATTTACGAACTACCGCGCCATTTCTAGCTCGTTATAATATAATTATAATTTAAACGTTCCGACGTTGTTTTAAATTACGAATATATTTATAAAATTCAATATAAATCATATTTAAATTATTTTAAATCACTCGTTCACATTATATCGCAAATTCACCATTTTCCAAATATCCGGAGAATAAAATATTATTATATTATTAATATAATTTAAATATTCAAATTAAATTGGTCGAACTCCATTATTTAATTTCAAATCAATAAATAAAATATTTCAAATAAATGGCTAGAAAATCTGGGACATTACATTCACCCAGATCGGCCAAGGGTGGGTCGACCCTCCTTTGAGTGGGTCGACCTATGGGTCGACCCTCCTTTGGGTAGGTCGACCTATGGGTCGACCCCCCTTTGAGTGGGTAAACCCATCTGGGCAAGAAATCTGTCGCCTTTCCAAAATTTGAATTTTGAACCGAATTTCGGAATTCCTGCACCCATTTTTGAATTTCTGAACCTATTATATATATATATATATATATATATATATATATATATTCTTCCCATTCATATACAAACTTCAAACCTTAATAACTTCTTCATACGATGTCCGATTTATGCAAACCAAGTGTCTATTTTGACCAGAATTTCGAGATGGACGCAATAGCGTAGTTCGTTTTACTTAATTCTGAATATTAAGTTATGTTTTTTCTTAATTCATTGTTAACCGTGTATTTCCCACTAATTATTCTTTAATTCATCATTTTTAATGTCATTAAAATTTCGGGGTGTTACAACCCAAAGGCGATCGCTCGCGGCACAAAGCTCAAACCACCAACGTCGCCACCTAGAAGTGGTTAAAACCCCACCAACAACGATGACGACGAGCTGGAAATCCCCAAAGGCAACGTGGAAGACAATGGGGAAGCGGTGACATGAATTGATGCCGGTCTCAAATGCGATTTCTGTAAGCTCAACGATAATATTAAGGAATTTTTTTAACCTACCTTTGAATTCATTTTGGAAAACTGGAAAGAGTTGTACAAATTTGGAATTAGGGTTTTCAACTAATGAATAAGGGGAGCAGTGTGAGAATGAAGAATGAAAGGGGAAAATGGAATTTATATGTTAGAGACAAGATTATTTGTATCCCCTGGATTTGACAGCCCGTCTCGACCCAAATAAAGGAGGAATTGGGTAGCTTAAAGGCCTTCTTTGTCCGAAAATGCAATAGCGGGTCGGATGCTAACTGAATAGGCCTGTCTAATCCAAGTCCAGAAGGCAATTTTTGATCCAATGGCGTGACTTAGCTCGTGGATAAGAAACAAGAGACTTGGAAGGAAAACATCAAAGCATTTGTGTATCTTTAAGCATTGGAAAAGTTACCTGGAAGAACAACTCAGACATTGATCGAAATCTCGAAGTTGTTGAAAAAGAATGGGAATGTTTCATACATCCAATGTTGTATTTATGAGAGCCAGAAGATGTAACTTTATGAAATGTCATCACTTTACAGACGAATGGAAACAACTGTTCATGGACTTCAATTCAGAAGCAAACAGACGAATTATTTCGACGCACACTTTATTCCCAATAAACGTGTACTTCAAGGGGGCAAAACGTTAGCCCGCTTTATGATCGGGCTACAAAAAGCTAAGAGATTACTCCACAAATAGGTTCGAAGGAAGAATGAGTACGAGGAATTTGGATCGGTTCAGAGACCCCCGAAACGAACCCCACTTGCTTCGAGACAAGCAAAACAGAAAATGGCATTAAGAAGGCGCATTCGGATCAGTTCGGAGCCCACCGACCCGGACTCCATATTTGACCATCCGATCCGAACCGGTATTCAGAAACTGCAACGGTCATGATTCACAATACCGCCAAACTCGGAGCGGTTATGTATCCACTCTCCCACGTTCACCCACGAACAGAATGCGCTGGCATAATCTCAATGCCTCCGATCCCGACTCTATAGGGATGGGCTCCACGTGTATCCGAACCGAAGGCCTTTAAGAGGGATTTTCTGCTTACAAATACACCAGCAAGTATCATTTTAAAGGATCTTTTGGAAAAATCTTGACTTAAGCTTCCTTTACAACTGATCATCATTGCTTCTTCCAGATTATCATCAACATTTGGGGCACTTTTCAGCTAAGATTGAGTGAATTTACTAATTGTAAAAGTGAGATTGAGTGATAATTAACATTGTATTTGTATTGCCTCATCCGCCAACAAAGTAAAAAGTGGACGTAGGCTTTTTAATGCCAGACCACTATAAATCATGTGTTCTCATCGCTTTTCTTTCTATTTTACTTGGAATCATCCCTTGTTTGGGTGATAAATTTTTGGTCTAACAGCTTATATAAGTGATATAAAATGGTCATGTAATGAAATAAATATATTTTTTTGTTAAAAATATTATTTTTAGCTTATATATGCGATATATAAAATGGTCATGTAATGAAATAAATATCTGTTCACTAAAAATATTATTTTTAACATATTGAGATATATAAAATGGTCTGAAATAATTATTAGATTGTTAAAAATATTATTTTTAGCTTATGTGTGCAATATATAAAATTGTCATGAAATGGAATAATTATGGATTGTTAAAAATATTATTTTTAACATATATATGCACTGTATATAATTGTCATGTAATGGAATATTCAATTTTGGTTTAAAATTGAAAATAAAGTTGAAATCATTTTAAAATGGATTTATAAACGTTATATAAAATATGTTTTAAATGGAAATCGATGGAATATATATTATATATATTTATATGGCTTGAATAGAAAGCGTCGCGCAGCGACCGTTCGCGAATTTCAACCATTAACTTCAAATTGATATAACGGGAGATCCGATAGTCGAATTCTCCTAAAACTGGAACCGTTAGGTTCGTATCGAAAACAGCTTTCCAATGAACATAAGAAATTTGAAATCTAACTGTTAGATTTTAAAATATATCCAAATAAATTTTAGAAAAGGTCGTTATGAACGTAGTTCGGTGGCCGTTATTGGAAACCTACTGTAAGGGCCCTAATAAAACTATTAGAAAATATGGAAAAATTGTGTAAAATCATAACAAGTGATTTGGAAAGATTTTGGATGAAAAATTCCATATTTGAAAAGATAAAAGATATTTTTATCTGAATGAACTTGTTATTAACTAGAATAATAATCCAATGTTTTTAAATAAATAAACTGAATTTGAAAATGGTTTTAAAATAACTAGAATCCAACAAATAAATTGGAATGGATTTGAATGGAAATAATCTTCGGAATATTTTGATTTTAGATTTCGTGATTATACGGATATTGTTGAGGAATTTGGAAGATACAGATATCGTTATTCCTAATATGATACCTGTTGGTTTCAGAATTTGATGTTGAATATAAGCCGATATTATTTCTATTCAGAGCCTTATATTTAATATCAAATTGGATTTTTGGTTTATAGTGAACAATGTTTTAAATAACAGTCGTTCTTTAATCTAGTTAATAGTGAAGTTACGATTTGGAATTTATAATTGTTTAAAGAAGATTAATGGATTTTTCCAAAGTATAGTTTTCCAATTTTGAATATTAAACTTGAATTGAATGGAATTCGATTTGGTGATAATCGAGTTGAACTTCTATAAAGGAAGTCTATTGTTATTTGTGGAATTTAAAAGGCCTTGCCGCTATTCCACTTATAGTATTAGTTTGATACGGAAATTTATATTGATTATATACTATTATGATTTCCATGAAGATTCCATTTTGATGAAAGATGATTTTGGGTTTATCATGAACTTTGTGTTAAATGAAATTGATTCTTTAACCCAGTTAAAGGCAGGATTAATTTCGTAAAGTTGAATAACCATTAAGTAATGATTTTTGAAGATTGAAACTAAGAAAAGTTTTAATAAATCTTTAATTAGATTTGAATGAATGAATGGTAATTAAATTTACCAAACCATTAGATGTGGTATAAACCAAATATGCTTGGTTGTTGATATTGATTGTGATTGATTGATTGTTTGGATTGTGCTCGACCAGTTTATGAGCAAATACGCTTTTACATTTATAAATATTTGTATGCTAACGTCTTGTGAAACACTTCACGATTTGACTATGAGATGTTTAGCGATGTTGTTGAGTTCATTTCAAAATTAATAAATGATTTTGAAATGATATTTTTCTTAATTGAAAAGAAGTGTATTCCCGATTTGGACAAGGAATGTTTTATAAAAATGTTTTATAAAACAGAAAGGATTTCGAGGGATAAACCCGATATTGCTGAAATGATTTCGAAATGTATTATGTGTTTGACATTGTAGTTCATCACATAACCGACTAGTTGGTATTGATGATATATTTGTTTGGTGGCGGAGAATTTATTCTCTTGCTTAACACCCTCCTTTGAGATTTACGAGCTCAAAGGTTATATATTATTAATAGTGACTGATCATATGTGTGAATTGCTAATGTAAAGTACTATAGTTTGAAAGTATTTGTGATTATTATGTTGTGAAATGATTTTCCCTACTTTGGGATATGCAATGATTTAGTATGTGGCTAAAGATTTGGGTAACCCTGGATGACTAAAAGTGGGAGGGCGGTGTATTTTCCCCCAGGGCGTGGGATGTTTCACCGTCAGTGTAGCCTGCTCCATTGTGGGAGGTGCACACGCACACACACACACACACACACACACACACACACATATATATATATATATACACACATATAAACACACACATATCGAGTTGGTGAGGCATGTACAGCCTTATCTGAGGGCTGAATGCCTCTTGATATTTGGTTGCATACTTGTTTGTATGCATTGTGATATTTTGGAATTCATATTTCCAAATGTTTTGGTTTGAGATCCCGAAGTGAAATCTATTTTGATATGAAGGATATATAGGTATTTCAAATGATTTGAAATAAGAATCAGGAAATGAAGTCCAAAGAAATAATTTCTGTAAAGTGAATTGGATTTCAAAAAAAAATCTATATTTAGGATTAAGCCCAAATGGGTAGAATTGAAAATTGCATGTTGACGCATTGTAGATCCATATGTCTAATATTGGTTATTGTTTATGCACCGGTATTCATGGAGGTAAACCCGTTCTGTGACATGGGGCGTGATCCCGTGATTTACCATATTTTAAAATAAAGTTAATAACTATTTTCAGTTCTCACACCAGTCCCATAACTGACTTGGAGTTTATTGTTTCTACCTAAACTCTGGGTGCCAATATTTTCCACACGAGCAGCTTGTAGTTTTAGTTTTGTAGATTATTTCATTTAGCAGGATTCTGGATAGAAACTTAAAGCTGTGTCCAGTGCATTGATAGTCTTTCGATGTGTTAGTTTATTTGTTTCTACTGCATCGTATTACATTTATTGTAAAATTATTTTTCGATGTATATAATTTTCGATACTCTGATATCCTGTACTCTAATGTAACATTATTATGATGTTTATAAAAGTCTTATGTTGTTTGCTCTGATGTGTTGTGCATCCAAAGTTAGCATATCTGCCTTTTTGGTTCGATTTAAGTCGGTTTAACAATCGATTTGGATCAACTGAGAAGGAGGGTCACTATGGTTTATTTTTGGAAGAAACAAAATAATGGGAAACAAAAGGGGAAAGGAAAAATATGGAGATGGAAATATAAGGAATAAGAATACGCAAATGAAATAAGATGCATGAAAATAGAATGAAGAAAAAAATTAATAGAATGAAGGGAAGTAAATTAGTAGAGTGAAGGAAAGAAATAAATGCGTTATTAATGAAAAAATAAAATGGGGAGAAAGGAGGCAGTGAATTTTAGGAAAGTAGAAAATGAAAAGAAAAAAAAACTTGCAAGCATTGTGAATGAGAAAAGAAATTATGTATTGATTTATTTGATTATTAATGTTAACATTAATTTTCGTTATCCATGCTAGTTAAAACGTGCGTTGTATACCATTAACACTCCATTTCGTTATAATTTCTCTTATACAATTTAAACTGGAAACATTAATTAATTTATTATCAATTAGGGCAAAACTCTTATATTCAAGTTTAAAAAAGGCAATGATTTAACTGCTTATTATTAATTCGAAGTTAATTATCCCAAATATATAAAAATTTGTTAATAATTTAAATTATTATAAATCACCATATATCTAATCACAAATTGTTGTTTTTTAGGAATAAACTTGAAATCATTCATAAATAACATCATAAAATTTATTTTTAAACCACTTTAAATTCAATAATTAAATTTAATTCAATAACTTAAATGCTCAAAATTTACGGAATGTTACAATCTCCCCCACTCAGAACTTTTCGTCCTCGAAAAAGAGAGGTTGTTAAAATCATACTTATGTGTATAACAAAATACTTATACTGGTAAAAAATTTAGTTTAAACAAAATAATAATAGGCTTTTAAATTTCATATAACTTAATTTATCAAAATAATTTCATAATAATACTTAAAGTTAAAGGATGAAATAATTTCTTCGACTTAAAAACTCGGTTTCATTTTAAAATCATTGAAATACTATGTATTTCTTTTATATCGAATCATATTTCACTTCGGGAGTTCAAAACATAACCATTTTAAAAAAGTCTCAAATATTTCACAAGCATATCAATATATATGTCACCAGATTGAGAGGCTCCCTCCAATAACAAGGCCACTAGGCACGGACTACGCATATATGTATCAATATCAATAAATGATGTTTTCCCCTTCGAGAAGACCATCATCAATGGCTTACACCCACGTCATACTTTTCTTTAGTCACGGGTTACTCGCATCTTGATAACATATCAAATCAGTTCATATCCCGAAGTTATAAATCGTTTCGCACAATAATTACAAATACTTTCAAATCATAATATCATTGTTTTTTTTTTCAAAATCCTTTAAAATATTGAGATTTAAGTCATCAAAATTTCTCCTTGTTTATAAAACAATTTATAAACCATTTATCATATTCCATATAGCTCGAAAATAAATTTTCATTTAATAATTGAAAAATCAAAAATATGATTTCTATCAAATTTTCAATCAAGTGTTCTACAAATTAAAACTTTTCAAATTTACGATAAAAAACTTCATAAAATCGTTTCAAATTGAAAAAACAATCATATCGGGTTCTTATAAAAATAAATTTCAAATCATTCTGAAACATTCTTAATTTCTAAATATATAAGACAAAAAGACATATTTAAAAATAATTTATGTTTTCAAAATAATTTTTCAATTTCAAAATAAATTGTTTCAAAATTCATTAATTTCAAAATAACACCATACTCCCGTTGCGCTACTCTTTCAAAATATCAGTTTCACAATAATTTATATTTCAAGTTACGCTTTCTCAATAATGACTTCTAGTGACAAATTCTTATTAAACACCATAAGCAAAGTTTTGTATCGACCAAAGATCTGATACCAACATTAACAATCTATTATTTCGAGCGGTTTAAGTTGGTTTAATTACCGACTTGAAGCGGTCGAAAAGGTAGGTCATTACAAAGATCTTCCATTGCCATTTCCTTACGTTTATGCTTTAGCTAATTCTTAAAATCTTTCGATGATGGAGGTAGCTTTTCGATGGCAACAACCACTCGAAATGACTCGCTTAATGACATTCCTTCATCGTGGATTTCATGAATTATCACTTGTAACTCCTGGATTTAACTGATAACAGTTTTGGCATCTATCATTTTGAAATGAAGGAACTTTCCAACAATGAATTTCTTCATTCCAGCATCTTTCATATTATACTTTTTATCTAGAGAAGCCCGAAGTTGTTTGGGATGTACTCTTCACTATGAAGTACACATTATATGGATATGTATTTTTTGCATATGAAGTATGAATTTTTCCAAATGTTAAGTTCTTCGACTTCCACTACATCAGGCACCAGTTCATTTACTTTAGGAGATCCTCAGCAAGATACTTTGCAAGGTGCAGAGTTTCCAAGTAGAACAACATTTTCTCTTGTCAGCGCTTAAAATTCACTCCAATGAATTTTTTGGGCCTCTCCTCATGTGATAAAGTGACAGTGGTTGTTGGAATCATTGCTCTATTCTCAGTGGTGGCCACAAGTTCCTTTGTTGCCGATGTGTTACTATCTTGAGCCATTTTCTGTAATACAATTACTCTAATCAGTGACATATCAATATTTATAAGTATTGTTTCAAGATTGTTAGGAAAAACCTGTTAATATGCAGTATGAACTGTTGCAAATATATTACAGAAAAATATTAGCAAAGATTTTTCAAAACAAACTATGTTAATTATACAACAGAAAACATTTTGCAAAAACTATGTCAAATTATATTTCAGAAACTGCTTGCAGAAACCATGTTTACTTATGTAACAGAAAAACAATGCAAATAATTTGCGAAAACCTATTTGCAAAGATTTGCCAAAAATATTATAAAGATTCAATAATATGTACAATACCTTTTTGTTTGTCTGAGTCCAGAATTCTTTGTTTCCTTGAAGCAATATTGTTATCTCTATGGCGCAGAAGGTTGATGAATAACTGTTTCGGAGGATAAAACGGGCAAGTTCTGCAAAGCTACGCTGAAATTTGCAGAGCTTGACGAACTCAAGAGAGTAATTAATAACAGAGTTTAACGATGAAGAAGAAGAGTATATTTCAGAAGAATTATGTTTCTATTCTGCCTGCCTCATCCTATATATAGTGTGGGAGACCAGTTAATGGTTGTAATGCTTAGAAAGGTTGCGATCTTTTGATCAAATGATCCAAGCATTTTTATTATCGTTTTCATTTGAATTTTTTGAAAAGAAAAATTGTGTGATCTTCTAAAAAGAAGAGAGCATACATATATAATATAAAAACAAAAAGGCTACAAAATCTGACTATAGACCCAATATGAGATACAAACAATACAAAACAAGACTACAAAAATGTAAAGGAAAGTAGACAGATGAGCTTCGGATAAACCACCGACCATCATACTTCAATATCGAATTCCGGCAAATCTGTAACACCCCGTATTTCGGTTAATGGTAAAATTCACTAATTGCAGAATAAATAATCTCAGATGTGAGAATTGGGGGAAACGGGCTGCGTCATTGCGTTCGTCTCGGAAAAATACGCAGAATAGAGTCCGAAATTTTGTAAATCGGAGTCCGTATGGCCCAGTTAAGGCCCAATGAAGTTTGCAGAAAATTCAAAGCTAAAAACAGATCTGAAAATTCAAATTCAGATTTTAAAATAGAACCAGCGGGGCCAGGCGGGAAAGTTCCCGCCCTAGCCATGTCGATAGGGCTGTCGACAGGCCTGTCAACTGGGGGGTCGACTTGCCTGTCGACACGGCGTGTCGAGCCAGAGGGCTTGGGTGCACCAGATCTGGTTTTCTGGCTAGGGCTGGGCTGGGTTCTAGAGATTTCCTAAATCTGACGGACCTAATTTAACCTAGGGCTAATCCTATGGTCTAAAACACACCCTAATCCTATAAATACACCCTAATGCAAGCCTAATCCATACTAAAAATAGAAATGATGCCATCATGCCGCCAAAATCAAACTTAGGAGGAGCCTCCACTAGTTTATGAAGAAAGTTGCAAGCTAATCAACCTCTAATCATCATCTTCTTCATATTTAGCAACTAGTTCTACTTCATAAGTTTGCTAATCTTGGTTTTGGTGAGTTTCTATCACTTTAACATCAACTGCTAAAGTAAGTAGATTAGGTGTAATGAGACTTATGGTCTTAAATGCGGATTAGTGAGTTTGAATCATTTGTAATGATATGCTACTCTATGTTTTCCTATGTTTATGCATATTTAATAAGTGGGTTTATGCATGTTTAATAAGTTGGTTTATGCATGTTTAACAAGTGGGTTTATGCATGTTTAATAAGTGGGTTTATGCATATTTAATAAGTGGGTTTATGCATGTTTAACAAGTGAGTTATGCAAGTTCATATGCAAGTTATGTGTATGATGTTATGTAAGTTATGTATATGCTTAAATGCAAGTTTAACATGATATGCAAGTTATGCATGCTTATGCAAGTATATGAATGCTTATGCAAGAATGTGAATGCTTATGCAAGTTATGTGTATGCATAAATGCATGTTTAGCATGTTATGCAAGTTATGAGAATGCTTATATGCAAGTTCAACATGTTATGCAAGATATGTGTATGATAATATGCAAGTTCATATGCAACATGTTATGCAAGTCATATGTATGATAATATGCAAGTTCATATGCAACATGTTATGCAAGTCATGTGTATGATAATATGCAAGTTTGGGTTAAATGTAGTTGGGTTAATATATGCTCATATATGCAAGTTGACATCCTCTTAACCCATGACAAAGTTATATGCTAAGATTTGGTTAAACCCATGATATTTGTGATGGATCTTCCCTTTATTATGTCATGAAATGAGAACGATTTACGTGGGGAATGATGGGGTTAATAAATATGTTAATAAAAGTATGATTGGGTATGATTAAGCATACCATAAAAATAAATTAACATAAGTGGGAATTTACCTATTGAGTTAGGTCTACCCCATGGGAATTTACCTATTGAGTTAGGTCTACCCATGTTATGAAAAACTTGATATTAATTAGGGATAATTAATATGGGGGTGATTAATTAGGTGTAATTAATCGACTAAGACACGAGGTTAGACTCATTTGTAGTGTAAAACTGCCCGGACCCTACCGGCTTAACCAGTTGCTACAAATGTCAGCCCAATGTGAGAGGTCTTAGCCATAAATTAAATACGTGATTAAAGTAAAGACACGAGGTTAGACTCTGTTATGACGTAAGACTGCCCGGACCCTACCGGCTTAACCAGGCGGTCATAACAGCCAGTCTAATGTGGGAGGTCTTTATGGGAGATCACGGTCTTAATTAATTAAGAAACACTTAACCATATTAGCATGTAGTGGGACATGAGGGGTTAAGTGGGTGCCTTGGGTGGCATGTGGAAATTTAGTGGTTGCCTTGGGTGGCATGTGGAAATCTAGTGGGTGCCTTGGGTGGCAATTGAAATATAATTAAAAGACTTAACCAAACTTTAAACATGTAAGTGAACATGATTATTAAAAGGGTTAAGTGGGTTACACTAGATGAATGACAAGCTTAGGTGGGTAGCTTGTGGGGGCCCATTTCAACCAGTAACCCATATGTATCTTATTGGGCTCGACCCATGTCGAGGACGGGACACGCGTACTGGGCTTGACTATAAGAGGCCAAAACGGGTTAGCGGTGGCAACGCAAGTCCAACGGGTTTCATATGCATGTGTGGACCCGGGCTGGTAGGTAAGACGTTGTTGCATCGTGTAGATATAAGCCGTGCACCGTTAATTAAATCGGGTTGCCACTTTGGGGAGTGATACACCCCACTGTGGGGCCGGCACGGGTATCTACGGTAGGGAGCCGATCATTTGGGAGTGGTGGGTACACCTAGTGGAGATAGGGGCAGACGACACCTATGTAGTCAGCTAGGGGTACACGAAACTACTGGGTAAATTTTCTAAGTCCTTGGGAGGGATCAACCTTTAAGAAGGAATGACTGGTGTGGTGCAGTGTAGTAATTATCCTTGGGTGGGTAAATGCGTCTTTACAGTTATCTTAGTTTATCCTAAGTCTACCAAGCTGCTTAGTGTAGCCATTCATCCCCAGACATTACCGTATGTCAAGTTTATGTCTTCTCTGGTTACTTTAATGATTGTATTGTTAAAGTTATAGGACTCGCTCAGACTTATGTCTGACCCCGTTGTTTTTTTATCTTTTTCCCAACCCTCAGGTTCTCAGAGTGGGCCCAGTACGAGTGGGCTTTGATCAGGCTGCTTTTATTACTCTCTTGGAGCTTGGACCCTAGATGTAGAGCTCAGCTTACCCTTTTTCTTTTATGGCTATCAGTTCATGTATTGGGATTATGTGTTTTTATTTAGCAAGAATGGGTATTTGTACTTAACTCTTATTATGGTTTTGTGATGTAACCAGACATGTTTTATTTTCCGCTGCATTGAAATGTTGTTTTAACTTTCAAGTATTACTTATATCTGTCTTGCTGTAATTTCTCTGTTCTATATTCACTAAAATACTCCACCGATGTTATGGCATTCCCTTAGAGAGTGACCGTAGCGGGTGTGGGGTGTTACACGTGGTATCAGAGCAAAGGTTACCGGAATAGATAAAATTTTTAGAAAACTATTTTTCTAAAACATTTTTGGAAGAGATATTTTCAAAAACATGTCTTTAAAGAGAAAAGTTTTTGAAAGAAAAGCATAATCCCCAATAGCCATATCTATATCCTTCGAATTCTCCGTTTTGAATCTTTCCTTTTTCGTTTCAGCATGGCTGAGGATCTTAACTTTCCGGAGGGTGTGACGGTACCAGCATGGTATAGGAGATTGATGGAGGCTAGGGCCACCACTGCGGGTCCAGCAAATGTTCCTCCACCAACCGTAGCACCCGATCTTCCTCCTCCCCCTCCTCCTCGCACAGATACTTTTGCTAAGACTTGCAAGGAATTTAAAGCTATGGGAGGGAAACCTTTTCCAGGATCTGAAACTTTTGTGGAGGCTAGAGATTGGCTTAAGGAGGTGGAAGAGTTGATAGATATCTTTGAGATGGAAGAAGGAAAGAAAGTCAAGTTAGCTGCTTGGTTAATGAAGGGAGAGGCCTCATTCTGGTGGGAGGTCACTAATGGAGAACGCCCCGTTGACTCTTGGGCGGATTTTAGGCAAAGATTTGTGGCAAAGTTTCTCTCAAGGGCGGAGGAAAACTTGTATATGGAAAGATTCTTGACTCTAAAGCAAGGAAATCTCTCAGTGAAGGAGTATGTTAACAAGTTTAATCAATTGGCAAGGTTTGGCCTAGACATGGTGAATACACCGGAGAAGAAGGCTTTGAGGTTCGTGAAAGGCTTGAATGAACCGATGCATGGGTTGGCTATGACTCATATCCCTATGGGGGCCACCTTCGAGAAGCTAGTTGACATGGCACTCATGCATGAAGAAGAGAAGGGTCCAAATGCTAATAAGGCACCCGAGAAGAAGGGAGATCAAAAGAGACCTCAGCAACAACAGCAAAATAAAGGTGGGAAAGGCAACGGTGGCAAGGGCAAGAAGAAGAAGTGTTTCAATTGTGGGACACCTGGCCACCTAAGCACGGATTGTCGCAAGAAGAAGAAGACTGGCTGCTTCCACTGTGGCGAAGCAGGGCATCTAGTGAAAGACTGTCCTAAGAAGGGGCAAAGGACGGGGTCTACCTCAGGAGGACAGGTGCAAGCTCTTATGGCACCGGGTCAGGCTAGGGGGCAAGTACAGGCTCTCGCGGTCCCACCGATTCAGGAAAGAGGTAGAACTATTTCCGTTGAAAGTCTGGTTTTTCTATTTGATCATCCTGTCCGTACATTGTTTGATTCTGGCGCATCGCATTCGTTTATCTCATCATCATTAGTTGAGTCACTGCACTTAGACACCAGTCTGGTAGATGATCCCTTGGTTGTTTCAAACCCAATTGGGGGCTCCACTTATTTGTCCATGATATGTTTGGGTTTGAAGATTTCTATACTTAGCATTGAGTTTAGATGTGATGCTTTTGTTTTGGGCTTCACGGGCTATGGGTTAATTTTGGGCATGGACTGGTTATCCAGTAATGGTGTTGTTCTTGATTGCGAAAGGAGAGTTGTTAGGCTCATGACCCGCTTAGGTAACACTCTCGAGATCTCTTGTAATCCCATGGATTCTGTTATGCTAAGTTATCTTGAGTCGCTTGACGCTTCGGTCGAGAGTTTGCAATCTGTTAGAGTGGTCCGGGAATAC
This sequence comes from Allium sativum, assembly GCA_030737875.1. NCBI lineage: Eukaryota > Viridiplantae > Streptophyta > Magnoliopsida > Asparagales > Amaryllidaceae > Allium > Allium sativum. The sequence goes on from CM060910.1 coordinate 624,483,389, forward strand.
TCGGATGTGTTTGAGGAGGTGAAGGGCTTACCTCCGAAGCGGGAGATTGACTTCCGAATATATCTGGTGGATAATGCTAAACCTGTATCTTTACCAGTGCGCCACATGGCTCCTCGTGAGAGGAGGGAACTCCATAAGCAAGTAGGGGAGTTGCTTGAGAAGGGGTTCATAAGACGGAGTATATCGGAGTGGGGTGCTCCAGTAGTATTTGCTACGAAGGCGGATGGGTCCCTCAGACTTTGTGTAGACTATAGAGAACTCAACAAGCTCACAAAGAAGAATAGACACCCATTGCCGAGGATTGATGATCTTTTCGATCAGTTGGTTGGCGCTTCAGTATTTTCTCAATTGGACTTGGCCACGGGGTTTCATCAGTTGAGGGTGGCTGAGGATAGCATAGACAAGACTGCCTTTAGGACTCCGGATGGTTTCAATGAGTGGCTGGTAATGCCATTTGGGTTGACGAACGCCCCTGCATACTTTGTTGATTTGATGAGTAGGGTGTTCAGGGAGTTCCTTAATAAATTTGTGGTGGTCTTTGTGGATGATATCTTAGTATTTTCTAAGAGTGAAGAAGAGCATGTCCTACATCTTGGGGAGGTATTGAAGACTCTTCGAGCACATAGCCTTAAGGCTAAATTCTCTAAATGTCACTTCTGGAGGAAGGAGGTGCGGTTCTTGGGGCACGTGGTCTCCAAGGAAGGGATAACTGTGGATCCCGTGAAGGTAGTATCAATTCAGGATTGGAAGGTTCCGAAGAATGCTACCGAAGTAAGAAGTTTCTTGGGGTTGGCGGGTTATTATAGGAAGTTTATCAAAGACTTCGCGAAGATATCAGCCCCATTAACCCGCTTAACGAAGAAGAATCTTGTTTTCACATGGGACGTAGATTGTGATGATGCGTTCCGACGGTTAAAAAGAGCTTTAACCACCGCTCCAGTTTTAGTGTTGCCAGATGGGAGTAAGCCATTTGTTGTCTATACTGATGCTTGTGGGACAGGGCTGGGCGCAGTCTTAATGCAAGAGGGAAGGGTGATAGCCTATGGTGGAAGGCAGTTGAGGGCACATGAGAAAAATTACCCTACCCATGATCTAGAGTTGGCCGCTATTGTTTTTGCGCTTAAGATTTGGCGCCATTATCTTCTTGGTGAGAGATTCGAATTGTTCACTGACCACAAATCATTGAAGTACTTGTTTTCTCGGAAGGATTTGAATTTGAGACAGCAAAGGTGGATGGAGTTCTTAGCATCCTATGATTTCGAGACAGCATATACCCCTGGCAAGGGTAATGTGGTGGTGGACGCCTTGAGTAGAAAGAGGTTGTCCTTGAGTCCATTGTTCATGGAACAACGAAGCTTGGAATTTATCTCGATGTTTGATTTCAGACCTTCCATTGATTATGTACCCGGTTTGCTAGCATCCTTGGAGGTCAGACCTACTCTTCTGGGGCGGATTGGAGAAGCACAGAGGGACGACCCACAGTTGGTTGAGTTGGTGGAGAAGCTCATAAGGGGGGAGTCGTCCAGCCATTTGAGTAGGTACACCCTAGACGATAGGGGGTGCTTGCGTAGGGACGGTAGACTTTGTGTACCGCAAGACGAGGGTTTGAGGAAGGTTATTCTTGATGATGCACACCGTTCTAGGATGACCATTCATCCCGGTGGGGACAAGATGTACCAAGACATGAAGAGGGTTTTCTTCTGGGCCGGTATGAAGAAAGATGTGGCCGAGTATGTCGCTCAATGCTTGGTGTGCCAACAGGTGAAAGCGGAGCAAAGGAAACCTGGTGGGTTGCTTCACCCATTGGAAGTTCCGCAATGGAAGTGGGATAGCGTCTCGATGGATTTTATTGACGGGTTACCCAGATCAAGAAAGGGTAATACGGGAATTTGGGTTGTGGTAGACAGACTTACTAAAAGCGCCCATTTCATACCTGTAAAGAGCAAGAGGACTGCTCCATGGCTAGCTTCAGTATATCTTTGGGAGATAGTTCGATTGCATGGGGTACCCTCTAGCATAGTGAGTGATCGAGATCCTATCTTCACTAGCGAGTTCTGGAGAAGTTTGCAAGAAGCAGTGGGGACTCAATTGTGTCTGAGCACCGCTTATCATCCTCAGACAGACGGCCAGACTGAGAGGGTGAATCGTGTCCTAGAAGACCTTTTGAGGCTTTGTATCTTAGATTTTGGAGGTACATGGGAAGAGCATCTTCCATTGGTGGAGTTCGCATATAATAATAGCTTTCAGTCCAGTATTGGTATGGCTCCTTTCGAAGCTCTCTATGGAAGGCCTTGTCGATCACCTACATGTTGGTGGGAATCTACGGATAAGATTTTGCTTGGGCCTGATATGGTTAGGGAGACTTCTGAGAAGATTGACTTGATTCGAAGAAGGATGAAAGCAGCGCAGGATAGGCAAAAATCTTATGCGGACAAGAGAAGGACGGATCTTGAGTTTGAAGTTGGGGACATGGTCTTTGTCAAAGTGTCTCCGTTACGAAATGTGGTTCGCTTTGGATCTGTTGGGAAGTTAGCACCAAGGTTCGTGGGGCCGTTTCCTATTAAGGAAAGGATTGGACGGATGGCATATAGAGTGGAGTTTCCTGACAGCCTTAGTGGTGTACATGATGTATTCCATGTGTCGCATTTGAGGAAGTGCTTACATGAGACGGCAGAGGTGGTAGAGCCGAGCTTGCTTAAAGAAGTGGAAGTAGAGCGTGATGCGACTGTTCGACGAGCTCCTACCCGCATCCTTGGATCAGAGACTAGGAAATTGAGGAATCGAGAGGTTCAACTAGTCAAAGTACAATGGGGAGAAGACGAGAGCAACGCAACTTGGGAGACGGAAGCGAAGATGCGTTCATTGTACCCATTTCTTTTCGAGGGTATGTCTTTACTTTCTCCTCTATCGTTGTCTAGTACTTATCTTATCTTTAGTATGTCCTCTCGTTAGTACTGTTTGACCTTTAGATAGGGTAAACCTATGGTTGAAACATGTGTTTGAGACATGTTATGGTTGATGGATGCAAGTGGATGCAAGTGTTTGCTAGTGGCTGCTCGTGGATGCATATACACACACTCTAGGCACTAGATCGGCTCAATCACTTCATATTGCATATTGCATAAAATTGTGGGTAGGAAACTATATTTATGGATGTATAATGATTGTGTTATCATATGGATGATGCATTTTGGTGAATGATTGTGCACTCATGTAGATATTGTATGTGTCGATAGGATTCTCTCGCATACATAATGGATGCATGGCACTATCATGGTTTGCATATGTTCATACATTAGGTAGGGAACATATACACACACTTTTTGCATATGCTCATACATCATTAGAAATTGTTTTAAGGACAATGGATGCCCGTGGTTGATGGTTTGAGTAGATGGTTGTTTGGATGGTAGGATATACATTCTCCTTAGCTTAAAGATTTCGGGGACGAAATCCTTTAAGGAGGGGAGAATGTAACACCCCGTATTTCGGTTAATGCTAAAATTCACTAATTGCAGAATAAATAATCTCAGATGTGAGAATTGGGGGAAACGGGCTGCGTTATTGCGTTCGTCTCGGAAAAATACGCAGAATAGAGTCCGAAATTTTGTAAATCGGAGTCCGTATGGCCCAGTTAAGGCCCAATGAAGTTTGCAGAAAATTCAAAGCTAAAAACAGATCTGAAAATTCAAATTCAGATTTTAAAATAGAACCAGCGGGGCCAGGCGGGAAAGTTCCCGCCCTAGCCATGTCGACAGGGCTGTCGACAGGCCTGTCGACTGGGGGGTCGACTTGCCTGTCGACACGGCGTGTCGAGCCAGAGGGCTTGGGTGCACCAGATCTGGTTTTCTGGCTAGGGCTGGGCTGGGTTCTAGAGATTTCCTAAATCTGACGGACCTAATTTAACCTAGGGCTAATCCTATGGTCTAAAACACACCCTAATCCTATAAATACACCCTAATGCAAGCCTAATCCATACTAAAAATAGAAATGATGCCATCATGCCGCCAAAATCAAACTTAGGAGGAGCCTCCACTAGTTTATGAAGAAAGTTGCAAGCTAATCAACCTCTAATCATCATCTTCTTCATATTTAGCAACTAGTTCTACTTCATAAGTTTGCTAATCTTGGTTTTGGTGAGTTTCTATCACTTTAACATCAATTGCTAAAGTAAGTAGATTAGGTGTAATGAGACTTATGGTCTTAAATGCGGATTAGTGAGTTTGAATCATTTGTAATGATATGCTACTCTATGTTTTCCTATGTTTATGCATATTTAATAAGTGGGTTTATGCATGTTTAATAAGTTGGTTTATGCATGTTTAACAAGTGGGTTTATGCATGTTTAATAAGTGGGTTTATGCATATTTAATAAGTGGGTTTATGCATGTTTAACAAGTGAGTTATGCAAGTTCATATGCAAGTTATGTGTATGATGTTATGTAAGTTATGTATATGCTTAAATGCAAGTTTAACATGATATGCAAGTTATGCATGCTTATGCAAGTATGTGAATGCTTATGCAAGAATGTGAATGCTTATGCAAGTTATGTGTATGCTTAAATGCATGTTTAGCATGTTATGCAAGTTATGAGAATGCTTATATGCAAGTCCAACATGTTATGCAAGATATGTGTATGATAATATGCAAGTTCATATGCAACATGTTATGCAAGTCATATGTATGATAATATGCAAGTTCATATGCAACATGTTATGCAAGTCATGTGTATGATAATATGCAAGTTTGGGTTAAATGTAGTTGGGTTAATATATGCTCATATATGCAAGTTGACATCCTCTTAACCCATGACAAAGTTATATGCTAAGATTTGGTTAAACCCATGATATTTGTGATGGATCTTCCCTTTATTATGTCATGAAATGAGAACGATTTACGTGGGGAACGATGGGGTTAATAAATATGTTAATAAAAGTATGATTGGGTATGATTAAGCATACCATAAAAATAAATTAACATAAGTGGGAATTTACCTATTGAGTTAGGTCTACCCCATGGGAATTTACCTATTGAGTTAGGTCTACCCATGTTATGAAAAACTTGATATTAATTAGGGATAATTAATATGGGGGTGATTAATTAGGTGTAATTAATCGACTAAGACACGAGGTTAGACTCATTTGTAGTGTAAAACTGCCCGGACCCTACCGGCTTAACCAGTTGCTACAAATGTCAGCCCAATGTGAGAGGTCTTAGCCATAAATTAAATACGTGATTAGAGTAAAGACACGAGGTTAGACTCTGTTATGACGTAAGACTGCCCGGACCCTACCGGCTTAACCAGGCGGTCATAACAGCCAGTCTAATGTGGGAGGTCTTTATGGGAGATCACGGTCTTAATTAATTAAGAAACACTTAACCATATTAGCATGTAGTGGGACATGAGGGGTTAAGTGGGTGCCTTGGGTGGCATGTGGAAATTTAGTGGTTGCCTTGGGTGGCATGTGGAAATCTAGTGGGTGCCTTGGGTGGCAATTGAAATATAATTAAAAGACTTAACCAAACTTTAAACATGTAAGTGAACATGATTATTAAAAGGGTTAAGTGGGTTACACTAGATGAATGACAAGCTTAGGTGGGTAGCTTGTGGGGGCCCATTTCAACCAGTAACCCATATGTATCTTATTGGGCTCGACCCATGTCGAGGACGGGACACGCGTACTGGGCTTGACTATAAGAGGCCAAAACGGGTTAGCGGTGGCAACGCAAGTCCAACGGGTTTCATATGCATGTGTGGACCCGGGCTGGTAGGTAAGACGTTGTTGCATCGTGTAGATATAAGCCGTGCACCGTTAATTAAATCGGGTTGCCACTTTGGGGAGTGATACACCCCACTGTGGGGCCGGCACGGGTATCTACGGTAGGGAGCCGATCATTTGGGAGTGGTGGGTACACCTAGTGGAGATAGGGGCAGACGACACCTATGTAGTCAGCTAGGGGTACACGAAACTACTGGGTAAATTTTCTAAGTCCTTGGGAGGGATCAACCTTTAAGAAGGAACGACTGGTGTGGTGCAGTGTAGTAATTGTCCTTGGGTGGGTAAATGCGTCTTTACAGTTATCTTAGTTTATCCTAAGTCTACCAAGCTGCTTAGTGTAGCCATTCATCCCCAGACATTACCGTATGTCAAGTTTATGTCTTCTCTGGTTACCTTAATGATTGTATTGTTAAAGTTATAGGACTCGCTCAGACTTATGTCTGACCCCGTTGTTTTTTATCTTTTTCCCAACCCTCAGGTTCTCAGAGTGGGCCCAGTACGAGTGGGCTTTGATCAGGCTGCTTTTATTACTCTCTTGGAGCTTGGACCCTAGATGTAGAGCTCATCTTACCCTTTTTCTTTTATGGCTATCAGTTCATGTATTGGGATTATGTATTTTTATTTAGCAAGAATGAGTATTTGTACTTAACTCTTATTATGGTTTTGTGATGTAACCAGACATGTTTTATTTTCCGCTGCATTGAAATGTTGTTTTAACTTTCAAGTATTACTTATATCTGTCTTGCTGTAATTTCTCTGTTCTATATTCACTAAAATACTCCACCGATGTTATGGCATTCCCTTAGAGAGTGACCGTAGCGGGTGTGGGGTGTTACAAAATCCACCGCCCGATAATGAAGTATATCTACTCCAATACAAAACTGGTCACTCAAAGCTAAATACATAAAAAATAAATCAAAAAACATCCCCATAAACTCTAAAAAACCGCACAGAAAAATAACTCCAAAGCAAATATCAGCCCTCAATACAGACAACTATCCACTAAGCTCCTCAGCTATAATCAACAACCTGAAACCTGAAAGAAACTAACCAAACCATAAGTAACGTTCACACATATATATATATATATATATATATATATATATATGTGTGTGTGTGTGTGTGTGTGTATCAAAGAAAATATATATACACATATAAATATATATATATCCATATATATATGTGTGAAGAGGAAATAAAAAAATAAAAAGAGAAAAGCTAGCAGCACTAGAAAGACAGAAACTAAAAACAAATGCGAGATCTATTTTTACTAAAATAACTATTGATTATAATAAATAAACTCAAATTAAAACTCTCTAGAGAATCACCCAAAAACTTATAACGCAAGTTAGACATCCAATCCAGACAGTAATTAACAATCATAATAATTAAATTGTCAGCGGAAAACCAAATGAACCAACTAATGATAGTGACTAAAGAATCCAAAACATAACTCTTCCTTGAATTATAAATAGCTCTATAATAATTCCCATAATCAACACAATTGCTAAGAGCATTAGGACAACCAAAAACAAAAATCCTAAAAACCATATTAAAAATATAATTAGTAATATTGCAAGAGAAAAAAAATGATCAACATCTTCATCTAAAAGACTATAGAAACAACACTTAACATCAAAAATCATATTCTTCTTCTTTAAAACACTACAAAAGAATTCTGAATTCCATACGCCAGGCATAGTTATGGCGTAGGGAATCGAATTTCCCTACGTCATAGCTACGCCAACAAGGAAGTCGGAAAACAGCTCGTCGCAAATATTTCCCTACGTCATACCTACGCCAATTTCCCTACGCCATATTCCCTATGCCATACCTACACCAGGTTCCCTATGCCATACCTACGCCAAATTCCCCACGCCATACCTACACGAGGTTCCCTACGTCATCCCTACGTCAAATTTCCTACGCCATCCCTACGCAAAGTTCCTTACGTCATCCCTACGCCAAATTTCCTACGCCATCCCTACGCAAAGTTCCTTACGTCATCCCTACGCCAAATTTCCTACGCCATCCCTACACCAAGTTTCATATACATCTTTACCCCTTCCCTATGCCTTCCCTATGTATCCGTACACCAAAAATCAATATGGTAGTTTTATATTTATCTTCGTCTACCACAAATCATAACAAAACCGAACATATGCAAAATCATAGCAATATATATCAATAAAACCAATGATATAAAATGAATTTCATGGTCGAGTTACCATAAACTTGCTATAAATATATTTAAAACAAATCATGTCCAACAAACAATAAAATAAAGTTGCTACATAACTCAAACATGATCGTCTCATCTAATTCAAACATCGTGTAATATACCTTACACAAATAAAACATCAAACTCACTACCAAAATAAGATTAATTCATAAAGTACGTCATATTTGCGGTTCTTGCTCTCGCCGTAACCCTTGTAAAAACTCTTGTACAGAACTCATTTGCTCTTCTAGTTTGCTAATAGTGACACTCATTTCTTGAATTTTATCTCTTAACTCTTCTACTTCCTTCACAAGCTTTTCTGTATCATCTGTAGCTCCAAACCTAATGGTGTATGTATTGTCTTTGTATATCTACACATAAATTTTTTAACCCAATTAGTACAATGAATACATTTCATATTACAATCAATTAAAATGGTCAGTTTTGCGGAACTGAGCTTAAGGCTCAGCGAAACTGAGCAGAAATGGCTCAGCTTCGCTGAGCCGAAATGGCTTAGCTTCGCTGAGCCGAAATTGCTCAGTTTCCGCTGAGCCTTTTAAGGCTCAGCAACTTGAAGTTGTTGTGCCATCAACTTGAAGTTACTGTGCCAGCAACTCGAGTTGTTGTTGCACAACAATTTGGGTTGTTGTTGCACAACAACTGGAATTGCTGTGAAACAGCAACTTGAGTTGCTGTGCACAACAACTCGCTGCTGTGCAACAACATTTATTGTGCACAGCAACCCGAGTTGCTATGCAACAGCAACTTGCATTGCTATGCAACAGCAACTCGTGGTGCAGTGCAAACAACAACTCGAGCTGCTATGCACAACAATGGGTTGTTGTGCACAGCAACTTGAGTTGTTGTTTTCACAGCACCTCGAGGTGCTGTGCACAGTAGCCCGAGCTGCTGTGCACAGCAGCCCGAGCCCGGTTTCCAACATTTTAGCAATGTTTTTCTTATAAACACCCTTGGATTTTTATCTAAAGCCCGTATTTACTGCCACCCATGAAACCCTTGCATCCTTTTCATAGGACATTTTGAATCACATCCTTTTACACAAAAAATTAGATTCACGACTCTTCCTTGAAACATACCAGTCACATCCATGTCTTCATATTGTAAAATTATTGCTGACTTTATGTAAAAATTACCATCGTTACCAGATTTGATATTTCACAAATGCTTTACGAAGGACGAACGTTGAATCTGATGTTTTTAACACATCAAATTTTGCATAGACAAAAAACAAAAAAGGAAGAAAGAAATTATGTAGCGTTTCATTTTCATATTGATGAAGACCGAGTTGTTTAGCGAACATAAAGGATAGTTATACCTTTTGATTCAGTGTACACATATTTGGTACAAATTTGACTATCTCACATAAAAAAAGACAAAATCAAAGCTTTGTTTTCAATTTACTAACACTATCTTTCACTGAATCAATTCCTTTTTCTTTATCCCAATGTACAACAACTTGAAAAACATTTGCCCTCTTATGTTGATATATCAATCACATCTCAAAAAAAAAAAATGTTGTTAGTACCATGTTTCAAGTGTAGATATTTATGATGAAAGTGTTAATCATGCAAATATTTGTGTTACAATTAACTTGTTTCTCATTTGTAATCGCACGTTGTAACAAAATAGTTCAAAAAATATATTTGTTGGTTGAACGCTAAAGGATGAGTGATTAACGAACTCGTACGTAAAAAACAATACAAAAACTTGAAAAATAAACAAACTTTACAAAAGCTTGGAAAACAGTTAAAAAAAATGAAAAACGGAATTACAACTTTTCTAATCAATTTATAACTTAAATGCTACATTAAAGACATAGTTATAGCATCACAACAATCTACTGCACCAATACCTAAAAGAAAATAATATGACCTTTAACGTCACTGAGTTGCTCTACTACACCTTAAGATGGGATGCATCTCTCGAAATATAATTGAAACAAATAAATTAATTAAATTTTCAGTCAATACCCTAGGAATATTGCCGGTACCAGGCCTTCTTTTGCTTCTTGAAGAAGCACACGTCTCACCTTCTCCAATAAGCTGCATGTAAAGATAGTTTAGCTCGTCGTGAGAGAGCCCACCACCCTGACTCTCGTTCATTTCAACAACCCGCTCTTTGTGTTTGGCCTGTACTTTACATAAAAGTTAAATATTGTATTGTTTAACAGAATTAGAAAATTGTAAACTATAATTTAAAACTTTTGTTGATTGCATACAACAAACTATTCCGAGTACTCATCAACCCATCCCCCATCTACAGAATCATCCGGTTTCTCAACATAATGTGTTCGAGTATAAACCTGCATGAAAGTTGGTGTTCAGCCTTGTTCTTTCTCCTAAAAATAAAAACAATTTATCGTATCTTTATTTGGATTATATACTATTATAAGTTAATAATTTAAACAATTACCATATCGTTCATCCATTGTGCCATTGACTTAGAACCACATCTATGTGGCCTTGGATTTTTTTGCGAGCAGTTGAGTTTTTTTAGAAAGCTCCTTCACATCCTCCCTCTCCCATTATGCTAGAAATTGTTGCCATACCTCATATGTTATACAAGCATTCTTCTTTTTATTCCTTTTCATGTCTCCAACATCCACCTATACTTCAAAGAACACTTTTGATTCCATAACAATATGACATTAGCAAAAGAAGTAGTGGTATCCCAAGTGTACAATGCCTACACAAGATTTTAGGATCAAATAAACTGGAAGACTTAATCGTGAATGAACTAAATATTGCAAGAACCTGAATTTCAAAATTATTCTATCTTAAACTCGTCAAACCAATGATCCTTAATATTAGCAGGAATCATACTGAAACAAGGCAAAAATGATGTCAAACGGGCCTTAAGCATATTAGATAAAGTACGAGATGTCGAGTCACTATTTGCGAATTCCCACCTGTTAATGCAGAAATTAGAGTAAATTATGTAATGCATTATTAAAATACACAATAGTGGAAAATAAGGAGAAGGCCAAACTCAACATATTTTTTGGCCAAAAGTATGTTAAGTTTGGAATTTGGCCAAAAGTTCAACTTTTAGTGCAAAATGGAAAATGCGGCGGGCCCCCTTGAAATTCACCTTTGCGCTAAAAAGTGGACTTTTGGCCAAATAACAAACTTTGCATACTTTTGGCCAAAAAATATGCAAAATTTGTCCTCCTCCCTAAAATTCTCTACACAATAATTCAAAAATTTAAAATTTTTACTACTCGCCAATATTTCTACAATAGATGTACATGGTACCGACTGGAGAAGTCGAGCGAGTCTGTGACACTTGTCCAGATAGCCCAGGGGTGTCTTCATTATGATCACATTCATCCGAAGGGGTGGATTGTTGATTGATAGAGGGTGGTGCTGGTTCTATCAAACCTAAACCACGTCCACTACCACTACGACCACCACGACCACTATCACTACGACCACCACGTCCACTACCACTACTGTAACGACCCGGATTTCGAGCGACTTTGGTTATCGACATAAGCACGATGTCGATAACCAAAACTTCGAAAAATCCTGGTAATTAGTGAAAGAAATTAGAGGGTGAGGAAAGATAAGATAGAAACTTAGAATAGAAGAAGAAGAAGAACACAACATCAGAGTAACACGAATCTCACAACGGAACGAATAAATATATTTCATAACATAACTTTGAAATACAAATCAGTACTTGAATATACATATCATTATCAAAGTACATCACTTACAACACAGCGGAAATAACTATAGCTATAACATCCTGAAGCCTCCTGCTCTAGCTCTTCAAGTGTATCTGTAAATCCCGACTACTTGACTGCCCGTACAAATATAGGCACCCAAGAGTTTAGGGAAAACAACAAAGTAAACTCCGGGTCAGTCATGGGACTGGTATGAGTAAAACAGTTTAAAACAGTTCGAACAAGTAAACGATATCTCATAAGATCACGCCGCATAACGGAATGGGTTTTTCCCTTATGAGAATCCAAAATATCTTTATATCAAAAACCTTTTGATATTATAATAATGTCTATCAATCACAGTATAGATAATCATCTAGCAGAAACGCTTTCATCTCACGTTCTACATATATAGTATACAATCAAAACCGCAAGCACGTGTTGGGTAATGGATTTCCAATTATGACAAGGTATGGAACCACCTTTCGCTAGTGTACCTCTAGAGAGGAATACACTGGGTTCAACAAGAACATCTTGCAACCCGGCCACACATGACCGACCACTCATTTCGCTTGAGTGTATCGAATGTATATCACCAACAGTTGGGATCAGCAACCGTTTCCCGAATGGGACAGCATCAACAATAGATTTTTAGAAGTAAATGAAACTCTAGATCAGGTGATTATACACCCTACTTCGGTGCGACCGACTTAGCCATGCTGCCTGCCCGATTTCTGTCATTTACCAGATGATGAGGCTAGAAGCTACGCTTTATCATCATATCAGATTCACTTTGAATGCTACATCGTCAAATCCATCAAATCACCGATTGACGTCCTCAACCATACATTATGTGTTAGCTAAAAGAAGTTTCCTTCTTCGCTTCCACTCTTGGTACAGTTGGAGAAATCAATATACGTGATCGTCTGGAAATACTCTGTCAGACATCCGTCCATACAAATCATCCAGGAACAGGATGAACCGAAGGCACTATTCTGTAAATAGGATAGCCCTTGCATAACTCCGTCTTCAAATTTCCTTTGGCATATATGATTCGCAACGCTTATGCCAGTATAGAGTGGTTCTTTGGATAATAATCCAACCGGTCTCTCCATATTAACAACGTTAAAATGGTCAAAACTTCGATAGTCTGTGATTTAACTATCGAATAAAAACAAGTGTGCAAACAACGATATTATTCCCAAATGGAAATTATATCTATCAAACATCATTCAACATTCATCTCTTTAGTTCATTAATTTACTTATTTCCTGTTTCCCTATATTCAGTATTTCTTATTTTCTAAATTGGGAAAATATACGTTATTAACAATGGAAAACATTACCATTTCTTGTTTTCTTTATTAGAAAACATTTCTGGTTTCTTATTTGGAAAACATTTCCAAAGCTTCTTCATTGGACTTAGACAGATGTTTAAAACAAACATCGCTATGCCAACTCAAACCATTTCCTTTACTGCCGAACATTAACTATTCCTTAGTTAAAAACGAAGCCAATCAAGTTGGGGTAGAACTACCTCTCAGACCTTAACTGAACAACATTTCTAACTTTGAAATTGGCAAAGTTCACTTTATATTTCTTAACTAACTTCCTTACTTAACTCTCGTTCGAATAAATCTCTATTCGATTTATTCTATTTGATTTACTCTATTTGATTTACTCTATTCACTTAGCTCCTATCGAATAAACTATATTCGATAGCTCTTTTAATTCCATTTGAATACTATATATTTGATTTACCCATTTCATTCTATTCGAATAAACTATATTCGATTTACTCCTTTTACTTTCTATTCGAATAAACTATATTCGATTAACTCATTTTACTTCCTATTCGAATAACTATATTCGATTAACTCATTAGCTTCTCTCTAATCGATTAACTAACATCGATTAACTCCTTTCACTTTAACTCAAATCGATTAAACTAACATCGATTAGCTCCTTTTACTTTAACACTAATCGATTAAACTAACATCGATTAGTTCCTTTTACTTTAACACTAATCGATTAAACTAACATCGATTAGTTCCTTTTACTTTAACACTAATCGATTAAACTAACATCGATTAGTCCCTTTTACTTTAACACTAATCGATTAAACTAACATCGATTAGTTCCTTTTACTTTAACACTAATCGATTAAACTAACATCGATTAGTTCCTTTTACTTTAACACTAATCGATTGAACTAACATCGATTAGTTCCTTTTACTTTAACACTAATCATTTATAAAGATTACTTTTAGTAACAGTTCTTCACTTTACAAATGATTTCCCTTTTATACAACTCTATTCGTTTTAAAAACATTTTTCCCTTTTATTTACTTTCGAAATATTTCCTTTTATAAAATCCGTTGATTTTATAAAATCCCTTTATTTCAATATACATTGAAATCATTCTTTTTACATCCCAGGGTCTTTTATGATATTTAAAATATCGTAATAAAATGATCAACATCATTCCAACACCCATAATCCATAACAGATTATATAACACATCATATATCACTATATATGAAAACAGTAAAATAAATGTTGAGGAATCCAGTTGGATTCCTCCAACCTGTTTCCCTGCATCGCAGATGTTAAACAATATAATATAACATCACTTTTCAGTTCCATATGATACATTCTGTTAAACAGAATCAATATAGAAATTTAGCTAACTGACTAGCAGTTCAATCAAACAGTCAATACACTGTCAAACATCCAATATCTAACAGTTCTAAAAATACAACATGAAATTATAAACTGTTCAGAGTTAGTGAGATTTACTCACTTTGGCGCGTTAGCCGTTAAATAACGGTTTGCGTTATTTGATTCATTCGGACAATTTATTTCGCCATAAATTGTAACGAGCTCGGATTCACTTCCGGTCAGTCTCATTATATTGCTCCCGTCCCTACGATCCCAGCGCAACTTACGGTTCGTCAATCTGATATCGTATGGCGAAGATATTGCATTAACAAATTATACCATATTTGAATTGAATTTAAACTAAATAAAAACTAACTTGGGCTTTAACCAAATCAAACTTGGCCCACTAACCCTTTATAGACCCATACCCGCCTTAATCCAACCCGCTGCTACAGTATTCTTCCCCAAATATCCATTCTGCCGTGACCTCCAGGAAACTACAACATCATCACCGCAAACAACTCCAACATCTCCTCCTTCACGCCATAAATCCACCAAATAAATACACCAAAAGCCTTCTCACCTAAAACCACACTTCTCTATACCCATTTCGTTCCACTCGTCTAACCCTTCCTTGTGCGACTTTCAGCCCAAATCTGCATCATTCGAGGTAGCTGTCGAACTCCAAACCCACCACGAAACTCCATTCCGATTTCCATCAACTTCCTCTCCCTCGCGTCGTCTACCAGACCGGTTCCTCCAACCTCAACTCGAATCGAGCTACCAAACTCACGCTGGTAAAAGAAGACACGGAAACTAGTGTTCGAACAAAGCAAGAGTGATATGAGGATGAAGAGGAGGGCGCTAGGGATCCAATAACATATGTATCATGATTAATGGATTTTATTATGAATTGATTTTGATTTTTTTTTTCTTCTTGCGTTTTACTGTTGGAATTTTATCTTGGTGGCGGCTCGTTTGTTTGGTGATGGAGGATAGTTTTATATAGGAGTTGTAGATATTATTTTTGTGGTGCATATGGTTTCTACGTTGAGATGAATGTGGCTTGTTTTTTTATCGTGGAAAGATTTGTGTTTGTGGAGGGAAAACGTGGCGGCAGTAATGCCATAGAGTAGGGAATGACATGGTGCTAAATTGCTTCTTTACTTATTTACTCAATATTTAAAGTTAGCCTACCCACGAATTTCATTTACTTAAGGACAGAAATAACCATACTGTTGTATCGAGCTCGGTTCCACGATCCCAAAAATATAATAATACCGGTAGGTGGACTCATATTTTGAAACTTCAAAATCTTGATTTCAGGGTGCGAAATACTTCAAATAAAAAAGTTGCTTATTTTATTAATTAAAAATTACAATAAAATTCTAAAAATTAAATTATCACTACGTCTCAAAAGAACCTCGTCTAAATTCAAACCCGATCTCCAGTTATATCGAATAAACCGTTACGGTCGATAACCAATTCTATAGCGACTATTTTAAAATTTGATTTGGACATATCTCAAAATCTACACGACGAAATCTCGATTTTTCTCTTCCACTAGAAAGATATACTTCACCGGCTCCACATGTTTCTTGTTTCACAGAAATCCGGCTTAAAACGAATCCTGTACATCCAGTTGAAGTTCGAATCGCCAATTTATGAACTGCAGCGCCATTTCAAGCTCGTTTCTAATTATATTATAAACTATACGTTCAACTGTCGATGATTGAATATATTCGTTGTTCAAATTCAATTCCAAGATGAATTAAATATCACAGATGATCCAGTTCACACCATATCGTCATTTCAGCCAATTCTGATTATTTCAGAATTAAATATATTATTTAATTTATTATTTAAATTAAATATTCACCATTATTAAACTCCACGACCATTAAATTCTCTAAACCACCATTTATAAAATTAAATAAATTAATCATAATACCTCTGCCAATGCGGGTCATTACAATCTTCCCCACTTAAAATAATTTCGTCCTCGAAATTGCTAAAAGGTAGAGAACGACCCTATCGACTGGTTAGAACATATTTGTTCACTTCTTAACTTCAGTTTCAACAGAACCAATTTAATTTCAATTAAATTATTAATTAATTCTTATCAACAAAAATTTCAAAAATCCTGAAAATTTTCTAACGCCTTAAATCTTCGAAAAATTTCGCCAGCACCTCCCTTGTACTGGTCAATACATCAAACTCCAACTCGCCTCTCTGGGCCATCTCCAACCCAAGATAAAATCAAACAGCCAAGCGGCTAGCCAATTTGGCTCATAAATCTTATATCCATGTGAAATATAAACTTGTACCTTTTTGTCGGCATATCATTATACCCTTTTCACCTGTTATCAATTCAGCATATACCAATGTCACGCCCATCAAACTCCAAATCAGTTTTTATCTCCAACACAACCATTCGCTTATATCCGAGCCAAATGTCATTTTAACTCAAGTTTCTTCTCGATTCCCAACTCTTAACTTGATTATCACATAACACTTCAAATTTTAATCTCACAATCCAATTTGTCTTGATATCATTCTAATTCAATCTTAGTTACCACTATACTGGCTTTACTTTAATTCAAATTTTTCTTTCACAAATTTCTGTTAAATTTGTTTTTAATTCAAACAATCTTTCCCAGGGAGTTTTTTAAACAGTTTACTCTTTTCAAAAATCAAATTTTCCTTTTTGAAATTCAACTGAGCCCATAATCAATAATCCATTAGTTAATTCACTTCTCTCTTTCTTTATCAATATTTGTTAACCAAATATTTTCAATAACCATATTGGCTTTTTATGTTATTTGGAAAACATCTCCGAATATCGCCTTCCTTTATTTTCTAACTTTAGAAAATATATGCTATTTATAATTGGAAATATTCCAATTACTTATCTCTTTTTCCGATCTCGTTTATTTCTATACTTAGGAAATATTTATTATTATATCTCCAAGCTTACACTTATTTGGGTTAAAACGGATGTGGTGTAAAACATCGTTACGACACCCCAAATACTATATTCAACTAACTCTTATTCAACATTGATCTTTGAGCCTGAAATCTTACTGTTTATTGGTTAATAATGAAATCAATCAAGTTGGGGTATAACTACCTCTCAGACCTTGACTGAATAACATTTATAACGTCAAAACAGATATGACTACTTACTCGAATAATCAATACCATACAACTACTGATTCGCTTTTAAACACGTATACGCTTCCTCTTTCTATTCTTACTAGATTTTATTCTTATACTTCCTTTTTGATTTTACTATTCTATTTCTAAGTTCGTTTCCTTATCGACTTCTATATATATATATATATATATATATATATATATATATATATATATATATATATATATCAATACGTTGATTTCTAACTATCAGTTTATCTTAAAAATATTCTAACTCCTTAAATTCCCGGAAAAATTCGCCATAATCTCCTTTGTACTAGGAGCATCGGGAAAATCCCCAAACTGCCACACAGGCCTTTTCCCATCAAAAAGAAAAAGAAAAGCCAAGCGGCTAGCCGATACGGCGCATAAAATCTCATATATGAATTAAACACATACCTTTTGTCGAGCATTATATTTATATACCTTCATACCTTATCCAAACCTATCTCATGTATATTTATACATTTCTAATTCATTTCAACTTAATCCAATCATTTTAACTTAGTTCGTTAAGTGATTTTCAAATTACTGGTTTGCCCATTTCACCTTTCTATTTGAATAAACATGTTCAAATATAGGTTTAACTTGTTTATCAACTAATTGAATCTCATTTCAATTCTATTTGAATTTTCCTATATTCAAATTCCATTTCGATTCTCTTATTCAAATTCTATATTTGAATTTCATTTCAATTCACTTATTCAAATTCTAGACTTGAATTTCGTTTCAATTTTCTTATTCAAATTCCATATTTGAATTTCATTATTCAAATCTATTTCCAAACTCCATTTGAATTTCTATATTCAAATTTATTTGAATTCTCTTTATTTCATTTCAATTCCCTTTGAATCTTCTATATTTAAATTTCAAATTCAATTCTATTTGAATCTTCTACATTCAAATTTCATTTCACTTTCGATATTCAAATCCAATATTTGAATTCCTTTATATTGTCTATATTCAGATTCTATATTTGAATTTCATTTGAATTTCTATATTCAAACTCTATTTCAATTCCATTGGATTTCATATATTCAAACTCCCTTTGAATTTCTATATTCAATTTCTATTATTACTCTACATGAATTCTATATTCACTTTTCCATTATTTAAATCTTCTTTATTCAAATCTCATTTGAATTTCTATATTCAAATCCCCTTTGAATTTTCTATATTCAATTTCTATTATTACTCTACATGAATTCTATATTCACTTTTCCATTATTTAAATCTTCTTTATTCAAATCTCATTTGAATTTCTATATTCAAATCCCCTTTGAATTTTCTATATTCAAATCCTCTTTGAATTTTCTATGTTCAAATCCCCTTTGAAATTTCTTATTTAAATTCTATGTTTGAACTTCCTTTATTCAAATTCCTTTTCAAACTTTCTTTGTTCATTCTTTACATAAGTCTCGATTTTCATTCCTTTTGAAATCGATATTACTACCTTTGGAAAATAGGTTTCCCTTTCAACTTCACACTTGTATTTTATTTCTGAATTATCCAATGATAATCCTTTTCACTTCATTTTATAAACTTCGTTTATAAAAGAACTATTTATAAACTTCGTTTATAAAGGAACTTTTCATTTTATTTCTTTTAAAACAAGTTAATATTTCAAATCTATTTCAAAATTCGAATTCTATATATTCAAATTCTATTTTGAAATTCAACACAACTTGTCTTTCCCAAAACAATTTCAAAACAGTATCTTTGGTAGTAATTCGTCACTTACACTCGAAAATGAATACTGATGATGCAGCTGTCATCATCAGAATCTATTTTCCAGCGATCGAAGTGAGTTCAATACTATAAAACCATTTCTAAACATTTCCACTTTGAAATTCATTTCAAAAATATAATTCACACTGCTTGTAAAACAATTTAAAATCTCCCAAGATCTTAAATTTTCCTTATTTTTAATCCCAATCCATTTACAAACACTTATCCAATTTTCCAGAAATTTTAATTCAATTTCTGGTTTACATTTCAGATTAAACTCATCTGATTTCACGTATTTCACCTATATGAATTCTGATTGGTTATTTACATAACCATTTAATTTATAATCTTACTCGATTATAATAACAACCAATATATCCAATATATATCAAAATATACGTTGGGTAAACTATTTTCATTTACCCTCTTTTCAAAACATACCATGATGGTTCATCGTATTCAAGTGTTTACAAAATCCCTACCAATACAGTGGATCAAACTGATCGACCAGGACTCATAACCGACTCAACCAATGAATCTCCACAATATAAAATTTATTTTTATATCAATAACAAATACGCTCACTCGTATATATACACTCAAACTCAATCTAGGGTATTACTAACCCTATCTCTACCGAGTCACGCCATAGAGCCAAGTAATTCTTAACTTAAGCTCTGATACCAACTGTAACGACCCGGATTTCGAGCGACTTTGGTTATCGACATAAGCACGATGTCGATAACCAAAACTTCGAAAAATCCTGGTAATTAGTGAAAGAAATTAGAGGGTGAGGAAAGATAAGATAGAAACTTAGAATAGAAGAAGAAGAAGAACACAACATCAGAGTAACACGAATCTCACAGCGGAACGAATAAATATATTTCATAACATAACTTTGAAATACAAATCAGTACTTGAATATACATATCATTATCAAAGTACATCACTTACAACACAGCGGAAATAACTATAGCTATAACATCCTGAAGCCTCCTGCTCCAGCTCTTCAAGTGTATCTGTAAATCCCGACTACTTGACTGCCCGTACAAATATAGGCACCCAAGAGTTTAGGGAAAACAACAAAGTAAACTCCGGGTAAGTCATGGGATTGGTATGAGTAAAACAGTTTAAAACAGTTCGAACAAGTAAACGATATCTCATAAGACCACGCCGCATAACGGAACGGGTTCTTCCCTTATGAGAATCCAAAATATCTTTATATCAAAAACCTTTTGATATTATAATAATGTCTATCAATCACAGTATAGATAATCATCTAGCAGAAACGCTTTCATCTCACGTTCTACATATATAGTATACAATCAAAACCGCAAGCACGTGTTGGGTAATGGATTTCCAATTATGACAAGGTATGGAACCACCTTTCGCTAGTGTACCTCTAGAGAGGAATACACTGGGTTCAACAAGAACATCTTGCAACCCGGCCACACATGACCGACCACTCATTTCTCTTGAGTGTATCGAATGTATATCACCAACAGTTGGGATCAGCAACCGTTTCCCGAATGGGACAGCATCAACAATAGATTTTTAGAAGTAAATCAAACTCTAGATCAGGTGATTATACACCCTACTTCGGTGCGACCGACTTAGCCATGCTGCCTGCCCGATTTCTGTCATTTACCAGATGATGAGGCTAGAAGCTACGCTTTATCATCATATCAGATTCACTTTGAATGCTACATCGTCAAATCCATCAAATCACCGATTGACATCCTCAACCATACATTATGTGTTAGCTAAAAGAAGTTTCCTTCTTCGCTTCCACTCTTGGTACAGTTGGAGAAATCAATATACGTGATCGTCTGGAAATACTCTGTCAGACATCCGTCCATACAAGTCATCCAGGAACAGGATGAACCGAAGGCACTATTCTGTAAACAGGATAGCCCTTGCATAACTCCGTCTTCAAATTTCCTTTGGCATATATGATTCGCAACGCTTATGCCAATATAGAGTGGTTCTTTGGATAATAATCCAACCGGTCTCTCCATATTAACAACGTTAAAATGGTCAAAACTTCGATAGTCTGTGATTTAACTATCGAATAAAAACAAGTGTGCAAACAACGATATTATTCCCAAACGGAAATTATATCTATCAAACATCATTCAACATTCATCTCTTTAGTTCATTAATTTACTTATTTCCTATTTCCCTATATTCAGTATTTCTTATTTTCTAAATTGGGAAAATATACGTTATTAATAATGGAAAACATTACCATTTCTTGTTTTCTTTATTAGAAAACATTTCTGGTTTCTTATTTGGAAAACATTTCCAAAGCTTCTTCATTGGACTTAGACAGATGTTTAAAACAAACATCGCTATGCCAACTCAAACCATTTCCTTTACTGCCGAACATTAACTATTCCTTAGTTAAAAACGAAGCCAATCAAGTTGGGGTAGAACTACCTCTCAGACCTTAACTGAACAACATTTCTAACTTTGAAATTGGCAAAGTTCACTTTATATTTCTTAACTAACTTCCTTACTTAACTCTCGTTCGAATAAATCTCTATTCGATTTATTCTATTTGATTTACTCTATTTGATTTACTCTATTCACTTAGCTCCTATCGAATAAACTATATTCGATAGCTCTTTTAATTCCATTTGAATACTATATATTTGATTTACCCATTTCATTCTATTCGAATAAACTATATTCGATTTACTCCTTTTACTTTCTATTCGAATAAACTATATTCGATTAACTCATTTTACTTCCTATTCGAATAACTATATTCGATTAACTCATTAGCTTCTCTCTAATCGATTAACTAACATCGATTAACTCCTTTCACTTTAACTCAAATCGATTAAACTAACATCGATTAGCTTATTTTACTTTAACACTAATCGATTAAACTAACATCGATTAGTCCCTTTTACTTTAACACTAATCGATTAAACTAACATCGATTAGTTCCTTTTACTTTAACACTAATCGATTAAACTAACATCGATTAGTCCCTTTTACTTTAACACTAATCGATTAAACTAACATCGATTAGTTCCTTTTACTTTAACACTAATCGATTAAACTAACATCGATTAGTTCCTTTTACTTTAACACTAATCGATTGAACTAACATCGATTAGTTCCTTTTACTTTAACACTAATCATTTATAAAGATTACTTTTAGTAACAGTTCTTCACTTTACAAATGATTTCCCTTTTATACAACTCTATTCGTTTTAAAAACATTTTTCCCTTTTATTTACTTTCGAAATATTTCCTTTTATAAAATCCGTTGATTTTATAAAATCCCTTTATTTCAATATACATTGAAATCATTCTTTTTACATCCCAGGGTCTTTTATGATATTTAAAATATCGTAATAAAATGATCAACATCATTCCAACACCCATAATCCATAACAGATTATATAACACATCATATATCACTATATATGAAAACAGTAAAATAAATGTTGAGGAATCCAGTTGGATTCCTCCAACCTGTTTCCCTGCATCGCAGATGTTAAACAATATAATATAACATCACTTTTCAGTTCCATATGATACATTCTGTTAAACAGAATCAATATAGAAATTTAGCTAACTGACTAGCAGTTCAATCAAACAGTCAATACACTGTCAAACATCCAATATCTAACAGTTCTAAAAATACAACATGAAATTATAAACTGTTCAGAGTTAGTGAGATTTACTCACTTTGGCACGTTAGCCGTTAAATAACGGTTTGCGTTATTTGATTCAGTCGGACAATTTATTTCGCCATAAATTGTAACGAGCTCGGATTCACTTCCGGTCAGTCTCATTATATTGCTCCCGTCCCTACGATCCCAGCGCAACTTACGGTTCGTCAATCTGATATCGTATGGCGAAGATATTGCATTAACAAATTATACCATATTTGAATTGAATTTAAACTAAATAAAAACTAACTTGGGCTTTAACCAAATCAAACTTGGCCCACTAACCCTTTATAGACCCATACCCGCCTTAATCCAACCCGCTGCTACAGTATTCTTCCCCAAATACCCATTCTGCCGTGACCTCCAGGAAACTACAACATCATCACCGCAAAAAACTCCAACATCTCCTCCTTCACGCCATAAATCCACCAAATAAATACACCAAAAGCCTTCTCACCTAAAACCACACTTCTCTATACCCATTTCGTTCCACTCGTCTAACCCTTCCTTGTGCGACTTTCAGCCCAAATCTGCATCATTCGAGGTAGCTGTCGAACTCCAAACCCACCACGAAACTCCATTCCGATTTCCATCAACTTCATCTCCCTCGCGTCGTCTACCAGACCGGTTCCTCCAACCTCAACTCGAATCGAGCTACCAAACTCACGCTGGGAAAAGAAGACACGGAAACTAGTGTTCGAACAAAGCAAGAGTGATATGAGGATGAAGAGGAGGGCGCTAGGGATCCAATAACATATGTATCATGATTAATGGATTTTATTATGAATTGATTTTGATTTTTTTTTCTTCTTGCGTTTTACTGTTGGAATTTTATCTTGGTGGCGGCTCGTTTGTTTGGTGATGGAGGATAGTTTTATATAGGAGTTGTAGATATTATTTTTGTGGTGCATATGGTTTCTACGTTGAGATGAATGTGGCTTGTTTTTTTATCGTGGAAAGATTTGTGTTTGTGGAGGGAAAACGTGGCGGCAGTAATGCCATAGAGTAGGGAATGACATGGTGCTAAATGGCTTCTTTACTTATTTACTCAATATTTAAAGTTAGCCTACCCACGAATTTCATTTACTTAAGGACAGAAATAACCATACTGTTGTATCGAGCTCGGTTCCACGATCCCAAAAATATAATAATACCGGTAGGTGGACTCATATTTTGAAACTTCAAAATCTTGATTTCAGGGTGCGAAATACTTCAAATAAAAAAGTTGCTTATTTTATTAATTAAAAATTACAATAAAATTCTAAAAATTAAATTATCACTACGTCTCAAAAGAACCTCGTCTAAATTCAAACCCGATCTCCAGTTATATCGAATAAACCGTTACGGTCGATAACCAATTCTATAGCGACTATTTTAAAATTTGATTTGGACATATCTCAAAATCTACACGACGAAATCTCGATTTTTCTCTTCCACTAGAAAGATATACTTCACCGGCTCCACACGTTTCTTGTTTCACAGAAATCCGGCTTAAAACGAATCCTGTACATCCAGTTGAAGTTCGAATCGCCAATTTACGAACTGCAGCGCCATTTCAAGCTCGTTTCTAATTATATTATAAACTATACGTTCAACTGTCGATGATTGAATATATTCGTTGTTCAAATTCAATTCCAAGATGAATTAAATATCACAGATGATCCAGTTCACACCATATCGTCATTTCAGCCAATTCTGATTATTTCAGAATTAAATATATTTTTTAATTTATTATTTAAATTAAATATTCACCATTATTAAACTCCACGACCATTAAATTCTCTAAACCACCATTTATACAATTAAATAAATTAATCATAATACCTCTGCCAATGCGGGTCATTACAACTACGATCACCACTACCACTATGACCACCACGACCACCATCGCTACTACGGCCACCGGGACCACGTGAACTCATATCTATTACATGAATACGACATTTGCAAATATATACATAAGATAATCTAACATTTCATGAAAGTAGTGAAGTTTATTTAAGACAAGGTTTGAAAACATTCATCAAAGAGCATAGAATGTAAATCAACAATTGAAAATTTTACTACTAACTAAACATAAACAACTTCATAAACATAAAAGCAACCGAGCAACTAAAAACACATGCAAACAATCATAATTAAATATACATGCTACCAATCTTCATTATCATCGTCACTCTCAATGTTAACACTCTCGTCTTCAAGCTCACACTCATCTTCCTCTACTTCAATTTTCTCATCGTCATCTCCATAAACTTCGACCCTATCATTGACGTCATTAATAAGAGATCCTATGTCTTCTACTTGTTGTATAATCTCTAGTAGCTCATTAGATTCTAGATCATTTTTATATGCCATATTATCAGTTATGATCATGTTTGAGTGAAATGACCATCTCGGTTTTGTTTTAATAACAGCCCACCAATCTGAATGACTATTGTCGATAACATGATACGGTGTGAAATAAACTTGTGTAGCTTGTGCCGCCAACACAAATGGATTATACCCTAATTTTTTTGTGTGGTTTACTTCAATAAGAGGGTAGTCCTTATGTATGCGTTTTACTCCAATATTCGTTCTACTATCAAACCATCGACATTTGAATAGAAACGTATTTAATTCCGACACCACCGAGTAAGTTAACTCGATTATTTCCTCCAGTACACCATAATAATTTGTTATGTCATCATCGTTGTTCCCTCCTTTGATACAAACTCCACTATTAACAGTTGTCTTTTTCTTTCCATATTCTTCTATGTGGAACTTAAATCCATTTATAAACATTATTGGATATATTTTGTAACTAGTATGCGGACCAAACACAAGTTTCCTATAGCAAATGTTGGTGATGTTGTTCATATCAACCTATCAATTTGAATTAAATACACAAGTTTATATATAATGGATATTGTGCAAGGTTAAAAAAACATGAATTATCATACTTACATATTGTTTAAATCATCCCTCGAATTCTTTACAGAGTTCAGCATTGGGATATTCACTTTCGAACTTGCTGCTTAAACGAAATACACATGTTAATATCCAAGTAGTATAGTGTGTAGCTTGAAGAGATTGACATTAATTTAGTTAATGAACAATCAAATTATTATAGTACCTTATAAGATTAGCCTATTCATTGCAATTAAGAAGCACAGTTGCATTGGCTAGATTGTAATCCTTTGTTGTAGTGAAGCCTTTAACATTCTTCCATTTACCAGATGGACGTCCTTGTTTTTTGAATACCGAGAGAATGTTTATCGACTGAATCATCCACAATATCATTTTCATTGCGATGACCACGATTAAAATTTACATTCACGTGATCATCGAAATAATGACTAAAAAATATGGATGCTTCTTTAATAATGTACGCTTGACAAATAGA
This sequence comes from Allium sativum, assembly GCA_030737875.1. Taxonomy (NCBI): domain Eukaryota; kingdom Viridiplantae; phylum Streptophyta; class Magnoliopsida; order Asparagales; family Amaryllidaceae; genus Allium; species Allium sativum. Next base: position 624,509,736 of record CM060910.1, read on the forward strand.
ACCTTCAACACGTGCTTTCTGCTTCACCTTTTTCTTTAGGTGGCGCAGATACCTTAATAGGAAAACGTGTGAAATTAACTATGACATGTTCTATATTTAAACATTACGTAAATAAATATAATTATTACATGCCTCTCAAAAGGATACATCCATCCATACTGCACTGGTCCTCGTAGTAAACTAGTAATGCTTCAGTTGGTAAATGTGCTGGCAAATGTTCCATGCAGTTAAAAACTCCAAGTGGAAATATTTTCTCCAATTTACATATTAATTTGGGTATATCTCTTTCAAGCTTCTGCAAATGGCTTTTAGATAGAGTTGTCAAGCATATATCTTTAAAGAATAAACTGAGCCTTGTTATAGGCATCTAAACCTTTTGTGGTACAAGCTCTTTAAATACTATCGGAAATAGAGTCTCTAAAAATACATGGCAATCGTGACTCTTCATACCTGACAGAATAAGATCCTTCATATCAACGCATCGTTTCATATTAGAAGCAATCCCATCAGGAAATCTCAAAGAATCGACCCACTCTAGTAATTTTATACAACGAGTCATACCCATCTCATAACAAGCAAGAACTTTGAAGTTTGGACGAATAGGATTAATCTTAAGCTCCGGGTGATTGCAATAGTATTCAACATCTTTTCTTGATCTCAAATCATTTTTGGTTTTTCCTTTCGCATTCATGATTGTATGAAAGAAATTCTCATATACATTTTTTTCAATATGCATCACATATAAATTGCGTCAAATTTTTAGATCCTTCCAATATGGCAATTCCCAAAATATACTCTGTTTGCACCAATTGTGATAATCACCTTTGCCAGGAATTTTGGGTTCTTTGTTCCCTGTCTCATGTAGTTTTGCATAATCTTGAACAATATCAAATATCTCTTATCCATTCAAAAAAGTTGGTGGTTGCAAATATACAGTTTCATTTCTTTCAAAGTTTTTCTTATCACGTCTAAATGTGTCATTTGTATGTAAAAATCGACGGTGGCAATCCCACCAACACTGCTTACCACCATGCTTCAATGTAAATGCTTTTGTTGAATCCATGCACACAGGACAAGATAATTTACCTCCCGTACTCCAGCCCGAAAGCATCCCATACGCGGTAAAATCGCTTATCGTCCATAACAAACAAGCAAATAGTTTGAAAGTTTTCCTTTTTGATACGTCGTATGTGCCAACACCCTCTACCCACATTTTCTTCAAGTCCTCGATTAAAGGTTGCAAATAAACATCTATTCCGTTTTTCGCATTTATGGGTCCAGGGACAATTAGGGTTAAAAACATGTATGGATTTTGCATACACATCCAAGGAGGTAAATTGTAAGGTGTCAAAATAACTGGCCAAGTGGAGTATTTTTTACCATACTGCTGAAAGGTTGGAAACCGTCAGTGCATAAACCGAGCCTAGTATTTTGTGATTCACTAGCAAAATCAGGATATTTGTCATCGAAATGTTTCCATGCTTCTCCATCTGCAGGATGACATAGAAATTCTTCCTCTCGAACTCACTCACTATGCCATCTCATATGCTCCGCAGTGGCATAAGACGAATACAATCTTTGCAATCTAGGAATAATCAGAAGATAATGTAAACGAGTAAAAGACACACCTTTACTGTTGCTTTTTTTCTTTTTGTATCTTCCTAAGCCATAAAATTTACATTGTGAACGGTCTATGTCTTCTTTGCAATATAGCATACAACCAATTCGACATGTATCTATCTTTTCATACGACAATCCGAATGCAGACACTTGTTTTTTTAGTTGATACCAATTTTCAGCTAATCTAGTTTGCAAACTGGATGGGACCACATCTTGAATTAAACTAAGAACGTCATTCTTTAATTTTTGGGTACCGTTATTTGTGGATTTTATTGTAACTAGCCTAGCAGTTGCTGCCAACTCTGTCATAGGACATCCATCAAAAAGCGGTTTTTTTATGCTTCTAACAAATCAAAAAAAGATTTAGCTTTTGGATTCGGCTCTTCCTCTACATCCAATGAATTAGAGAACATGCTCAGACTAGCGACATCAATAACTATTTCAGTCATTTTATTTTCTATAGCACTAGATTCATCAAAATCAACACAAAAATTTACGTTATCATCCTCAACATCAACCGACGTATTAATAACGTTCACTGCATTTTCACCGTGATGTATCCACACATAGTAATCATCCATAAAACCGTTTTTAGTCAAATGTCTTTGAACATTTTCATGACGATAATGTTTTGTAGCTTTTCATTTCTTACAAGGACAACGGATTTCCGTCATATTTGTTCCATTAGAAGATGCCACTAGCATGAACTCATTTAAAGCTCTTAAAAGTTGAAATGGAATTGTTCGTCTACGTCCAACATCTTTGTACATCCAAGCACGACGAACTTTCAATTGTTCCATCTTATACTGCATAATTAAGACATGTTATATTATAAGATGAGTACTTATATTATTATTATTATATAGAACTATAGTAATTTCATTATTTTAATACTTATCTAATTATTGTATTATTTTATTTACATGGATATAATTTCAAATTCGTACACATACAAATACAATATTAGATGTATGCTATTTTAACTTAAAAATTATTATTCTTTTAAATGTTTAAATTCTTCCATTTATGCAAATTAGATGTATGCTTATGTTATTATACTTGTAAACTATTACATGTTTTTAGCTTTTTTATTTATTTCTTTTTTACTTTGACGGTCAGTCTATCTACTTCCCATTACAAATATAATAACGTAAGCATATTTTATAAATCATTTCAAATTAAATGGTTTAACAAAATTTCGGCAACACTTCCCTTTGGTCCTTGTATCGTACACAAATCCGTGTACACAGGGAACAAAAAGGAAGTGCCATCGAAATTTTGTTAACCGTTTAAACTGAAATGATTTATAAAATATGTTTACGTTATTATATTTGTAACTTGTCCAATACTAGGACAAATCCAACGAATATTGTATCAGATGAATATAGATTTCCGTTTTGTGTAAAAACGAATATCCATATAACTATCATATACAACACCTGTCGGACAGGGCAAAATTCATCTAACGGGTTCACATAAATAGTCAAAAAAAACATTCAATCTAAGTTTAAAACCCAAAAAAACATTTCAAATGAAAAAATAAGCTTTTTGCGCTTTGGGATTTTTTGCGCTTTGGGATTGCTCATTGCAAAGAAATATGTCTTAACATTTGAATAATGATCATAATATTGGAAGACTTACAACACACAAACTTGAACATTTAAATATTTGACGTATTAGCATTTTTTCTATCGTTGCGTACTCAAAAACTTAATAATTTGTAAATTATTCATCTTTATTTTAACATTTCTTATAAACCAGAGTTGCTTAATGTCACAGCTAGGCCATATGCCACATATTTATTTCTAATTTTTGTCCATACAAGTAGACTGCATATTAATTTTTACCGATATGAGTAATAACTTCATTGTCTCTCAATATTTGGTAAGCAATGAATGTTATGTTATCTCAAAAAATACCATATTATTAAGTTTTTTTATTTTGTTTGTTATTATACAACAAAATAATAGCAATGATGAGCATAAGTTTTGTGTTTTAGATTATTTGTTAGCTAAATAAAGTAAAAGTAACAAAATGAATTCAATCGGAAGCTTCATTTTGATTGAATTCACTGTAAATATTTCAAGTACACATTAGTACTATGACCACTACCTAACCTACTTGTAAAAAAAACTTGAATTTTCAAACAATCAAAATCACTACCTAACCTACTTGTAAAAACAATCATTTTCTTTTGAATGCACATCAAAACTAGGTTTATTGTTTCAAACCCTCCTCGCGAAACCTTAAAAAAAAATATAACACAGTCTATGACCTACCAAATAAATCAACACAAAATTATCCCAACTCTCTTCCACTTTCTTAACATCTTCTCTACAGATCCTACCACTTCTCCTCCAAATAGATCATGCTCCAAAAACAGGGCTCATTTTATTCAAAACATTTTTTGTGTAAACCAATCTAGGTTCGAGGCATATTGCAGAGTTTTTAGTATTAAAATATGGTTTGTACTATTTTCTTAGTGCACCTATCCTATTTACATGAATAGGCCTATCATATGTTTGCTATTTTCTTTAGAAATAAATTCATGAATTCGGCGTTACATTTTTTTCATACACCAGCAACTTGCATTCACACCATCCCATGTATATTTTTATTTATAGTTGGGGAATTATTACTTACTCCTTTGAAATTCAGACTTAGTTATACTCAGTTCATTAGCTAGTGAATTCCCTAAGCAGTCACATGCAATACATATCAACCCAATAGTACTTATCAATACATCTATGTTCATTTAGTTCAATCAAAACTCGGGAATAAATATTAAAGCCTCAATCACACTGGCATTACATTCATAAGCAGATGTCTTAGCACAATTTTAAGTCTTAACTCAATTACTGCATTTAACATATATAATGAAATACAATTTCAGCAACTTACTGACCTAAATTTTATTTGTGTAGGCAATTAAGTAATTGAAAATTACCTTTGATTTTCTAATGCTCTGGAAGAGAGACAGGCGGCGTAACGGAGGAACAGACACCGAGCGGCGCGACGGAGAAAGAGCGGCAGTGCCCAGGGACGGCGTGATGGAGGAAGAGAGAGCGGCGGCCAGAATTTGGCTTGGCGGCGCGATCGAGCTGGAAGACAAATTAGGTTTTTTTTTCGTTTAATCGAATGAGAACGATAACCGACGGATGGATTTTTTTAATTATAATAGACGCGTTGGTTTTAATCGAATGAGAGGAATGATGGGCCAACGTGTTTGTTTTAAGCGGGTTGCGGATATTTGAACCATAATTTCAGAACCGATTAAATAAATTCCAACCTATATAAAAGGCGTAGGGAATGGGTAGGGAATTCCCTACCCAGTCCCTACGCCATTCACGTATTTTTACATTTTCTCTACACCGCGGCTATGCTGTGTAGGTATGGCGTAGGGAAACCCGAGTTGGAAAATAACCCCTATTTTTGTAGTGAAAGCTCGACCGTATTAAGTTTCTTACGGATAATCAACCACATAAGAAACTTAGCTTTAGGAGGAGCATTAGCTTTCTAGATAAACTTAAAAGGGTACAAAGAAACACCAGAAAAATTAATAAAATTATACATAGAATTAACAGAGTACACAAATCTCTTACCAAAACCCCAATAATACAATCTCTATTCTCATCTAGATGATACAAGGCTAACTTAGCTTTAAGTAAGACTAACTGCCTTAACATTCCCCCTTCTAATGTATTTTCAATGGTAAAATCACACGGGGGATCTAAATCTCCTCTGTAAACATCTATAATCAAAGCATTCTTAAAGCAACTAATATTAAAAAGGTCCCTGAATTCAATTTTAAGCGGCAAACGAGAAATCCAAGGATCATGCAAAAAGAAAGTAAGATTACCTGAATGAACATTCAACTTACAACCTAAATTAAAAAAAAAACACTTCAAAACAGACTTCCAAAATTAAGATAATCTACTAATCCAACTAGAACTAGAACCAACAATAAACTCTCCCCTAGAATAATAAAATCTGGAAACAATATTCTCCCAGATAGCCGACACATTAGGGCATCTAAATCTCCACAACCATTTGGCTAGTAAGGAAGAACTAAAACTAAATAAATTAATGATCCCCAGGCCCCATCCTTCTTTGGTTTACAACACACCACCCAGTTAACTAAGCATTTATAGTCTGTATAAATAGAAACACCACTCCAAAGGTAATTACGCCTAATTCTACCAATTTTCTCAATAACCCATTGAGGAAATCGATGAACGGTCATCTAATAAATGCAAATAGCAGACAACACTGAATTAACAAGAACTAATCTATCTACTTTGGACAGAAATCTATTATTCCAACTCGATAATCTATTATTGATCTTATCAATAATAACCAACCAATCATCTTTCTTAAGTTTCGAAGGCCTAATCTTAAAACCCAAATAATTAAAAGGAAATTTCATGACTGAACAGTTCAATGTGCCAGCAATCAGAGACTTAACATTATCAAGATCGTTGAGAACCATTAGAGTACTCTTATCAAAATTGATTTTAAGCCCAGATAACAACTCAAAACAATAAAGGATAAACTTCGGAGCAAGAATATGCTTGGGTAAATGAGAGGAAAATAATAATGTGTCATCTACAAATTGGAGAATAGATAAATCATTATTAAATTTCTCATTACCAATACGTCCTAAGACACCTAATCTAACAGCTCTCAATAATTCGAGTGAAAACATCAGCCGCTAAATTAAAAAGAAGAGGTGATAAATGATCACTTTGTCTAAGACCTCTCTTAGATTGAATCATTTTCCCCACACCCCATTAACAACTATATTAGAACAACCCGACCTAAGCAAAAGCATGATCCAGTTGACGTTTTCATTTGAATTTGAACGGAAAAAAATGTAGTTCGCAAAGCTAACTACTAATTGTCACTGCCGACTGCAAAGTGCTAAGTGCCTCTAATACACCTCAAATGGCAATTCGCCCCATGCTACGGATGCGAGTTCGAGCACAGGTGCGGATGCACGCCTGCGGTGTGGTGCATTGCACGGCCAGCTAAAATGACTTTTGCTTTTATGTATCTCTTGTCTCATGGGAACTATAATAATGTTCTCATCTTAGTATATAACTATATAGTATTTATTCCATAGTAGGATTTGAGGCTATACATATTTCAAGACATTATATACATAAAATAGCTATTTATTTCCAACAAACATGTGCATAGTTAGCTTTATGTGTGTCAGTATAGTATGTTTATTGGAGTATTTTTTGCAGAAAACTTTTTGGTTTGTCTTCATCCGTTACAGAGATTGTCCTATATAATATAGTTCAGGCTTGAGCATAGACGCGGGCGCGTGCACCAACATCAAAGATGGCTTTTTATCTTATGCATCTCTTGTCTCATATGAACTATATTAACGTCCTCATCTTATTATATAACTACATAATATTTATTACATATTTACATATTTCGAGACATTTAATACATAAAATAGTCATTCATTTCTAACAAACATGAGAAGCTTCACGTGCGTCAGCAGTGCAGAGCCAGAAATTGAGATCACCCTAGGCTATATAGTAATATTGGCACTTTGTTAAAATCAGAAAAGAATAAAAAACAATTACTAAACGAAAAGAAAAAAATCTTGTTCCATAAAAGTATAATGCAAACGGAAAATTGAAGATTTTTAGGACAAAATATGAATAAGAAAATGATATAGTTGAATGTAGGAACAAACCATTTAAATTTTAGAATTTATACGAACAAAGTGAGGTAAAATGAGGACAGAACAACGAACAAATATTGTGTAATAATTTAAGCATTTGCTCACTTCTCATCCATGCTGCAATAGCAACACTATTACTACCACTTTATTTATTTATTTATTTTATTGGCATCGAAGTTATTTGTACTTTACAACCTACTGTAGTATTATATAATCATTTTTGGTGCCTATGGTAATATGTCTGCTGGAAATGAATGACCCAGGCTATAGCTAGGGATGGCAAAAAAATCCGTACCCGCTGTTATCCACGGGTAAAATCCGTCATGGATATGAAACGGATAGTTAAATGCGTATCCGTGGGTAAAATAAACGGGTATTTTTAATATCCGTTAATTAATGGGGCGGGTACGGATAGTAAGATATCCATGTCCGTGGGTACCCGTGCCCGTATTAAATGTGTTTTATTATCAATAGTCAATTCAAAAAACACATTATTGTTGGTTGTTCGGTATTTATGTGCATGTTTTTACTCAACAATTTATAAATTGCTGTTGATATTTTGATGGATACTTCTGTTGCTGACTCTTCTTTTCTGGATGTTGGTTTAAATATGTATTGGTATTCTGAGGTTAGCATTTGAGCATTGGTCTAATTTGTTTTTTTTACCAAATGTACTTTTGAATAATTTCAATAAACGACTAAAAAATAATTTGAATAAATATAATGGATACCCACGAATACCCATCATTACCTGTAATTTGTTTAAAACCCATTTAACGGGTACCCGTGTGGGTATGGGGCGGGCACGGGGCAAAAAATCACCCAACGGAGCGGGTGATGGAGTGGTACTACCCGCGCTCGCCCCGCCCCATTGCCATCCCTAGCTATAGCCTAGGGTATTTGCAATGTAGATTCGTCCTTTTGCGTCAGTATGTTTATTGGAGTATTTTTTTGCATAAAACTTTTCGATTAGAAAATTATTGCTCTACGTCCTTTACGAGGCCAATTCTTCTGTGCCCAACCCCACTGTCCCCATGTGTGCCCACCAATCAAATTTCTCCATTTCCTTTTTTTTTTTGCATTTAGGTCCTCGGACAATTAAATAGTTTAACGGCAAAAGGCGGAAATCATGGGGCTGTGATTGGTTGGGGACACCGGACACATAAAGTTTCGGTACAGAACAATTGGTGCGGTCCTTTACAAAGATTGTCCTCTACAATATCATTTCCGGGAAATTCACTCCATTTGCACGCAAAAATTTAAACAATGCTTTACTAAACAATATTTCTAAATACATTAATCGCAGGGTTTCACTAGTTTATAGGTAAAGAAAAGGTTTTGTTGCTTTTAGTTTCAAAACATTTCTCTTAGAGCAACTCCAACAGTAGGTTGGAAATCAGAAAATCGGATATATACACCCAAAATGGCCTCCAACAGAGAATGGATTCTTCCCATCGTTCCGATTTCGGGGAGAAGAGTTCCGAGATCTGCAAACTCTCAATGCGATTGTTCAACAACCGCTTGAAATAAAGCGGTGGTCTCATTGTATTGCGCTTGTTCAACAACCGCGTAGATAAAATAATTAAATGAAAGAATTCTAGGTGGTTGTTCAACAACCTCGTGGCCTCATTTTCGTTGACACATGGGGTACTTTTTATTTTTTTTAACATGCAGGCCCCACTGTATTTATGTAAAAATAAAATGCATGGTCCCACAGAATTCTAGGCAGTTGTTCAAAAAGCTCGTGATCTCTAGGCGGTTGTTCAACAAGCTCGTGGCCTCATTTTCGTTGACAGTTGGGGTACTTTTTATTTTTTTTAACATGCAGGCCCCACTGTATTTATGTAAAAATAAAATGCATGGTCCCACTGTATTTTAGGCGGTTGTTCAACAAGCTCGTGGCCTCTAGGCGGTTGTTGAACAAGCTTCTGGTTTTAAAAACTGTTGGGGTTCCTTTTTTGCCGGGGTGTGGAAAATTGAAAATCAAAATTCCACACTCCGGAACAGTTGGAGATGCTCTTAGTTCACATGAGTTGTCAATAGCCATTCTTTCAAGCTATACACTATTTTCTGGTATATACAATTGTGTAGTTGAAAAACGCCTATACCCTCATTTATTAACTTTTCCCAGCGGAGATGGCTCCAAATTTTAGCTGAGGAATGCCCTTTTTTCAAGAAAAATGGACCAACGTTTCCTTGGTTTGTGCAGTACATGCATGCCAAGGCTCGTGATACATGTATAGAAAGCATGAGCACATATACAGCTTTATATCCTACAAGCGTTTTCAAGCAAAGTCTGTTCTCATTTACAAATAAATTATTTTATTTTAACTTCAATTTTCATATATAATTACAATACTTCTTAGTTGACTTGATACATTCTATGTAGAAAAAGAATGGAACCAAAAACTACCAAAAACCAAACAGAATGTGGATTCTACATGTACATAATAACCTCCTTCCTTCTCCTCGTAACCCTTCCCTCCTTGTTCCCCCACTCACCCACTCACTCCGATAATCATCTACCCCATACCTTATTGCTACTCAATAACCTGGCAAAGCCTCCTCCTATGATTACCACCGCAAATCTAACCTTCCACCCGTTAAAAGACAAAGACACCCCTCCCTACACCCACCGTAACAAGACATGGTTCATGAGCACCCTCACGAGCCACCCTACAAATGGTTTGCCAGAACACTTCGTCTTCCCTTCTATGGCAAACCCACACACCCTTTGCATCCACCCCCACAGCAAGTCCTACGCACTTACTCGACTTCAATCTGTAAACGCAGGCACCGCCTCTATTAAATATCTAAAGGGTCTAACTTTCGTTGCCGATAGCTACTACGATTATACGAACCCATGGCATGGATTGAATGCCATCGCACCTTTTTTCTCTTGGATGCTACATGAATCAAATAACAATTACACTCATGCCCATAACGTTCGATTTATGCTATTTAAAGGTGGAGATCGCATGGTGAAGAGGATGGGTAAATGGGTGGAGAATTTGGTGAATGCAAGCTTGGATGGGAAAGCATATGAAATGTTCTATGATGATGGGGCAGCGGAGAATGAAAAGGATAGAGCGCTGTGTCTAGAAAAAGCGGTGGTGATGAGGAGGGGGTTGGGTGGTATGAGTAGGACGGCCAGAAACCAGGTGTTTGGTATGATGAGAGTGAAGGCGTGGAGGTACTGCAGAGTTGGAGAGGAAGAAAAGGGTGGGTTGGTGAGGGTGAGTTTAGTGGGTAGAGGAGGTAGGAAGAGGAGTTTAAGGAATGAGAGTGAAGTGAAGGAGGTCATGGACAAGGTTTGCACTGAATTCAGTGGATGCAGATTTAAGTTTTTTCATTTTGATGAGAATACGAGTTTCTGTGATCAGGTGGGTTATCATTCAAATTTGAATGACAAAGACTGAATTATTGACGCTACTGTAATGTCACCGTATGCATGCACTGGTGTAGGTGAAGGCAATGAAGAAGAGTGATATACTGGCAACAACACATGGAGCACAACTAACAAACATGATGTTCATGCCCAAAGGAAGCAGGGTCATGGAAATGTTCCCAACCGGATGGCTTGAGGGAGCAGGAGTAGGGCAGTATATTTATCAGTGGTTTGCAGACTGGACTGAGCTTCGCTATGAAGGAGCTTGGAGAGATCCTACCGGCTTTAACTGTTCTAAACTGAAACTGAGCAGGTCTAAATGCTTTGCTATGCAGAAGGATCAACAAGTAGGTGTTGATCCGTTTTATTTGCAGAATTGGTTAAGGCTTGTTATCGGCCGGTTTTTGGATGCCAAAAATGCAAAAAAACGCTAGTGATTTGCATGGTCGTCTCCCTTAGATGTTCTATGCTACTTCTGTACGCATACTTGGCTCCCCCCAGGCTTTATGTTGTGATTTCGAACGCACCATTTTGTTAAACCTGTACATAGATGATCTACTCTGATGGAAATCAAATTATGATAACCAGACCCTACAGAAAAAAAAAAAAAAAAACCTTTTCTTTGAAAAATAAATAAATTAAACAGCTTAAATCTGTTATGTGAAATGAAAAAACTGCTCCTTTGAAACATATATTTCTTCAATAGTAGTTATAATACATTTCTTGTCAAATTTTTTTTGTATTAGCGTGAACTATCAAAAATGTTCTTGAAGAGATATTATAGATTCCATATCCTTAGAAGTAAAGTCTAACAAATCTATACTTTAACAATTAAAAACGTCTCTCTTAAATTTTTATATCATTTCAAAGTAATATCTGACAAATAAACTTTCTTTATAAATTCAAAACATCAGTCTATAAATATTAATAAATCCTAATATCACCAAAAAAATCAATTAAGAATTGATTAACCCAAGTAGTTTGTAATGTTAATTAAATCATATGTGTCAAATATAGTTTACAATCGTCTAAGTGAAATAATAAAACATGACACTGAAAATAAAACATGCGCTATAATGTTAATTTGTTTGTAGAAACATTTTTGCCTTCATGTACCAATTATATCAGAGATATATAAAATTTATTTATAAAATAATATTTCTTAATTATTCAAAATGTGAAGTTGAATGTCTAAAACTAGACATTCCACTTGATAATGTCAAATAAATTTTATGCCACATCAATATGACATTTCAGTTAACGTTGACACTGGAAAGTAAATCTAACAATTTGATGTTTTAATGATGTGTAATTGACATTACATTGCTTTTAGACTAGCATTGGAGATGCTCTTAAACTATTTATATGTCGTAAGATACAGCACACATATGTAATGTCTATTAGTGAAGTAAATATTTAAATAGCACTAAGGTTTTACATTGACCATATTTACACATTTTTAAGCATATAGTCTATGCAAGTCCTATAAAATAACCAGTAATGTTGGTAGCAAGTGAATTTTCTATAAGTGCAATATTAGAACAAAATGATAGTGGTTTTGCATCGGGATTAATCTTACCATCAGGAAATTAGAGGCAACACATACAATAGGATACTATCACTTCATGATAAGATTGTCAATGGGTCATGTCGGATTGGGTTCGGGTCGGGTCCGGTCTGGTTCATGTTGATTTATAAACGGATCGGGTTAACCTGTTTATTAAATTGGTCATTTTCTCCTAACCCTAACTTGCCCTGTTTATAAATGGGTCAACCCGACCCATGTAACCCGGTTAACTAAACGGATCGGATCGGGTCGGGTTTACCCGTTTAACCCATTGGTAAATATTGCCCATTAATATAAATAACAAAAGAACCAAATTACCAATAGGCAACACTATTATATAATCACCAATAGACAGCAAGTTACAAAATCACCAACATGCAACACATATATAAAGCATGAAATCACCATATCCAAAAATCATTCTCCATACATAAGAGTATGTGAGCATACTGCATAGATAAAACTAACAGTATTGAAGAAATACAGTTGTTATAAGTAAAATATAACTAACAACATACAAGAATAAATTAGTAAAATATAACAGCTTACACAAGAATATATGAACATACTGATTACTGCATACATAATGACTAACACTAACAACATACATAAATGACTAACAATATGGAAGAGATACAACATATAATCGGGTTTCGCGGGTCAATATCGGGTTAGCGGTTCAAATTCGGGTTAACCCGTAAATGATCTGCTAACTAAACAGGTCAGATTAACCTGCTAATTTTCGTGTGGGTTTCGGGTCGGGTTTCGAGTCGTGTACGAAATTGACAGTCCTATTTCACGACTGGTTGTAACTCCTAAAGGCTGACTGTAACACATCAACCAAGTTTTAAAGTCAAGATAGAAATGCTAGGAAAGATGTCTATTAGAGGTAATAATTATCATTGGCAAGGTAAAACTCTTATTTTATCCATCTCAAATTGATACAAAAGCTAAGGTCATCTATTATCATTCTTTTACTTAATTAAATGTTTGTCTACTCAACATCTAACATTCTGGATATTATCCACGATGTATACTTCATTAAAAGGATTCCATTGTTGACGAACAATACGTCAATGTCTGATCATGTCTCTTTAATAAATGATTGTAGACTTAATAAAAATATGTTGTTTTGTCAGATTCAAATTTCACAATAAAATTCGTGCAAAATTTCAAAAAGCGTTTAGCTTGAAAGTTCTTCAGTTTGCTTGGAATTCACACAAAAGGTTTCAAAAAAATTCGGAACTGTTTGTTATTTTTCATAGTCAAAATGCATCATACTTCACACAAATTCTAAAAACTTAAATGATTGCAGAAAATTTCCAAATTAATTTTTATTTTCTTAAAAATGCTCCAGACTTAACGTAAAATTCAAAAACTAAAAAAAATTGCCGAAAATTACCAAATAAACTTTTAAATTTGTTAAAACATCCTTCTAAAATGTCCAACAAAGTGTTGTATTTTTCCAAAATGATATAATGATTTTGTATTAATCCATTTGACTAATTTTCAAGGACCAAATCATTAAGATTAAAAGATAACTGTAGTAAATAAGGTATATTTGTTAAACATTCTTAAAATAATATGTTGGAGTTATTAAAGAGGTATTTGGTCAAAATAATTAATTTTATAAAAAAGATACCTTTTTACAATAGGGTGTTTTCTTTAAAGTAAATTATAAAATACATAGATGACCGAATTAAATATTAGTTGCTTTACAAAATATTTTTCTTTTACTGTAACCAAGTGACAGAACAAAATCTGAGTTAAAATAAAACAATTTTACAACGCTTATCTATTTAAATTTAATTAAATATTTTGTTTTGAAAAATCTACACATTAACTAACTATTTCAAAATTTCCATATATCAACCTATGTTATATTAAGCATTAGGCGAGGTGAGGCAATGAACGCCTCCCTTCACTTGATGGTACTTAAGCGTTCCCTAAGCGCTAGATCCATACATAGCTCTGTTGTGTCTAAAGGTTATTAAGTGATTCTTGGGAGCAACACTTAAGCAGTGCTTAATGGTTTTGCAAACTAATCATCGCTTAATACCGCTACACAAATGCTTAAATTAAGGAGGTGTTATTACGCACTTAAAAGGTGTGCTTAAGCATTAATAGCTTAATGCCTTCCGCTCTTAAGGAAATTAAGCGATTTGTTACCAAAACCTCAAACTTATACTGGACATCAGAGTTACAAAATTAAAAACAACTGAAATCTGAATAACGGGATTTACAATACATAATGAATATCGAAATAAAATAAATAGAGATTAGGACTTCAACAAGTTTCCAGCTCTGAAAGGTGGAATCTCAATACTATATTACTCGTTCTGACTCGAGCATAAAGTAAAACAAAACACTTGAGTCAGACTAACATTCAAATGAAGGTAAATTAACTTAAGTAGATTTAGTGAAATGTTTCAATAACTTAAAGGATGTTTGAGATTTCCATCCTCTAAGGATCCGTTAAATACTTGTTATATCATACAAATGCTATTAAAATAGTGTTTACAATAAATATACTATTGAAAATAACGTAAAGAAGATCACCATTGTTACGCTTACAATGTTTATAATATCGTAGTCTATACAATATCATAAACGAGTGGCATCAGATGACGCTTCGTGGTGTACGATAGGGGTGAGCAATATTCGGTTTAAACTGAATTAGCCGACCAAATCGATTTATTTCGGTCGGTTCGATTCAAAATTAAATCAGTTTGGATTCGGTTTGTAAAATAATTTTTTTTGGTTATCGATTTAACCGAAATTTTAATTTATGATCTAATTTTACAGTGTTATGGTACTTTAAATAATTAGTTTAGTGATAAATTACAAAGGCATGTGTTGCAAATAGGTTAAATTTTATTACAAACATAAAATTTCTCCAAACATGAATTTATGTTTTACTTTAAGTGAATTCATCATCTAAATAATAACACATCCTTCAAGTCTGGTTATTACCGGTCAAATTAACCGAAATTAATTTGGTTCAGTTCTATTTAAAAAAAATTGGTATCAATTCGATTTGAGTTTTTCTACATTAAAACTAACTGAACCGACCGAACGCTCAACCCTAGTGTATGGCACCAACCAAATCGTAGGAGGCTCGATCAGATGATATGACAAGGCACTGGAGGCAATACCCAATGTAGGATTATACCAATTGCACGCCCAAACTAGTAGTAACGCATAGCTATAAATATCGACTACCTCGAATAACACTCCCATGGTCAAGGGTGGTGCCACCAATAAAGTCACAAAATAATAGATATGGTTTGAAGAAGTGTGTCCAGTCGGAGGAGCGACCTCACTTAATTACGGTATAACTCCTATTTTATTCATTTTAATTATGACTCAATGGTCAAGGCTATTCATCATCGTTCTTTTACTTCATTCAAGTTGCATTCGCCAAACTAGGGCTATCAAAATTGCAACCAACCCATTTACCCAATCAAATTAACCATGAATTGATTGGGTTGGGTTATACCCATTTATTGAGATGGGTTAGTTGGGTAAAAACAATTAAGCCCAGTCTTTGGCGCGGTTTACATGGGTAACCCATTATACCTAATTCGATGCATTTCATCTCGAAAGAAAATATTTTAAGGTTTCGTTTGATTGCTTGCTAAAGTTAATCTAGTCATGGTTGCTCGCGGTCCTATCTGATTTTGGCCTTAATCGACTGCTTTTAGTGTTTTTTGATGAATTTGTTAGTGATATCTTACTCACCATTTGATTTTTCGTTCCAATTTCGATGTTTGGCTAGTATGTAGTACTTTTTATGTTTTTAGAAATAGGGATTCAGGGCTTATTCCGAGGGAAGTTACTACTTCTTGTAACACCCCACCTCCATTAAGGTCACTCACAAAGGGAATGCCTTAACATTGGTGGAGCGTTTTAGTAGACAGAACAGAAAATTTCAAGACAGATAAACAATACTATAACTTTATTACAGCGGGAAACAGAAATCAGTTTGGTTACATCTTTACCAAAAACTCAAGTACATAAATATCAGTCTTGTTCAAAAAATCATCAGAGTACAAAACTTTAAAATCATAATCCGCAAAGAACAGAATCTATAAAGAGCCAAGCCATACTTTAAGCACTTCAAGCAGAAGGAATCTGGATCAAGCTAAAGTATTCCCTCCTTGGAAAACCTGGGGGGAAATGAAAGAAAAAGGGGCGAAAACAAGCAAGGTCAGACATAAAGTCTGGCAAGTCCAGTGACTTTCAGCATATGAACATATAATAATAATGACATGAAAATAAAACTGGATGCGAGATAACAGTAACAGGAGTAGCAGATATACTTAGGTTAAACAGAAAAAGAACAGAATGATGTAAGCTTTTGCTTTTCACTTCTCTGCACTAATACTAGTATAACAGGATTAGGTGTCACCCTAATGTCTAAATTGAAGCAGAAACAGGAACAAAATAATTTCCACAGAAACAGAAAGCTAATAATGGGCCTTTACCACCCGAACAGAAACAGACAGAAGCAGAATGCTGATAATGGGCCTTTACCACCCGAACAGAAACAGACAGAAACAGAATATTAATAATGGGCCTTTACCACCCGAACAGAAACAGTCAGATTAATCCCTACGGAAAAAGAATGTAGAATTAGGTGTACACTATTAATTGGGCCTTTACCACCCGAACATACGGTACCACGCAGAAACAGACGGGTGTTGCCACCCAACAGAAACAGACGGTACCAGCAGAAACAGACAGAACTAAGTGTACCCTAAACCCTACCCCAAGCGATCGGCTCCCTAAACATAAATACCCTGTGTCGGCCCCACAGTAGGGTGTATCACTCCCTAAAGTGACAACCAATTGGCACATACCTATTTACAGATGTCATGACGTCTTTCCTCCACAGAGGCAGGCCGGGATCCATGCACGCACATGACCCGGTTGGAACGCACCATCAACACCTCTCGCCATTATCAGAATGAACCAATTATAATTAGTTCAGTAAGCGTGCCCGGACCCTACCTACTGTTGGTTCAAAGTTTTGATACCAGAAAGGGTTACTGACTAATATGGGTCCCAAACAACAGATGACACAAGTAATTTCCCTCCTAACCTTGTATCCCCAGACTAACAGATTTCAGATTAACTTGTTTACAAGTTCAGACATACAGAATTCAGATCAACCAGTTCACAGATTAGACAAGTTTTCAGACCAACGGATCAAATATACGGATTTAACAGACTTACCGATTAACCGGTTACAGATTAACAGACTTACAGATTGTCTAACTTTGTATTGGGCCTACAGATTCATGAAACGGGTTTATTAATTTCATCAGTCTAGTTGGTTTAACCCTATCCACCCAACACGTTTTAGACATCATATTTATCCCAGATTTTCATTAATTAAATATTAATGCCTAGACCTCTCACATTAGACTGACAGTTTGCGGCTACTGGTTAGGCCGTTTGGTTCCGGGCAGGTTTCTACCACAAACTTAGTCTAACCTCGGGTTTCAAGCACGTTATGACTAACTTTTCACATTAGAACCTATTGTTTGCGGCCACTGGATGTGCCGGGCGGTTCCGGGCAGAATTACGCCGCAAACTCATTCTAACCTCGAGTTAGCCATGTTTATCTTTGCGGCCAATTAATTAATAATTTACCATTTTTTCCCAGGCCTAATATACATGTCAATTATTCATAACAATAGCCAATTCAGATTATGTCAATAACGGACTAGATATATCTACTTAACAGATATAGCAGATAACAGATTTCGCAGATTAGGCGACTTAACAGATTAAGCAATTTAGCAGATTTAATATATAATAGATTAGGCATTTTCAGCAGACTTAGCAGATGACAGATTTAGCAGATGAACAGATCTAGCAGATTAGGCAATATAGCAGAACTAGCAAATTAGGCAATATAACAGAACTAGCAGATTAGGCAATATAACCGATTTAATCATTCCTTAAAGTTTCATAAACATATCTTGCCTAATTGTAAATTTGGCCTAAGTTTGCATGCCTAAATAGTTGTCATGATTCACAATATGATCATATACCCCACGTTTGCATTGAATTTACATGGCACATATTATGGTCATAATTTACCATATAACACATGTCCCAATTTAGCTAAACTTGCCTAGTACAAAATATTCACATATAAATTATACCAAATATAGCCATCGTTTTCAATGCACGTCATATATTCAAAATTCTCCCACTTAGGTGTTATTCACATTAAATAGTTATCAAATCTTAATATAAACCTTCACACCTAAGTCATATTCTCTTTTTATCCCAAATCATGAATTGTTATATAAACAATATGCCGAACAATCTAGAACTTTAAATTATAACAGATATTAATTCAAAATATGCGTTATGTCAAAGTCTCAAGTCATATGTTAACATATAATGATTCCTCTTCTTCCAATTCACAGAATATGCATAGATCTAAATCTAGTTTACAACCTATGTCCTTTTTCTTAAATCAGTCACAGATTAGCCATATCCCATTTATGCCATCATTCATTATTTGTCCCAAAGTTTAACTTTCGTGCGTTAATCTCTTATGAGGTTTGGCGCAGGCTTGTGGTAGCCTGGCTATAGAACAGAAAGAAGAAAGAGATGCAGAATAAAATAGATCAGAACAGAATAGACATAACCTCAAATTCAGATTTACAGTTCATGACACAATCATAATTAACGTTTATAGCGGAAAATAACTGTACTTGCCTTGATTGGATTAAAGAAGAAGAAGAGTTGCAGTTGTTCTCTTTTAATTTCAATCAGTTTGGAAGAAGATGCTTTAGTCCTAGTTTCAGTTCATATTTCAGCAGAGTAGCGACGCCATTTTTATTTTAATTAGAACAGAGGCAGAGCATAGGTAAAATGAAATGGTGTGGAGAGAAAGTGAGGTCTTGGGGTGTTTAAATAGGATTAGGCGGACCAATCTAGACAGAAAACGAGTCTAAATACATCAGAATGCATCAGGTTCAGAAAGGGGATTTCGGGAGGCAGGTCGAGCCCCAGGTCGACCTGGTCCCCCCAGGTCGACACTATGGTCGACCTGGCCCTGGGGAGGTCGACTACCCAGTCGACCTGGGTCCTGGGCAGGAAATTTCCCGCCCAGCCCGCTTCTGGGTTTGAATTCGAATTTGGAATTCGAATTTCGAGCTATTTTTGGTTCTGAAATTCTCTGAAACTTTGGAGGGCCATATCTCCCTCATACGGACTCCGTTTCTCGAAAACTCGGACTCATTTCCAAGTAGAATTTCGAGACGAACGCAATGGAACAACTCGTTTCCCTTGATTCTTATTTTAAAAATTAATTATTCTCTGGTTTGTCACTTATACATTCACAGAAAATACGGGGTGTTACATTCTCCCCTCCTTAAAGGATTTCGTCCCCGAAATCTTCAAGTTGAGAAGAATGTGTCCTACCATCCAGTCATCCATCTACTCAA
Organism: Allium sativum; assembly: GCA_030737875.1. Taxonomy (NCBI): domain Eukaryota; kingdom Viridiplantae; phylum Streptophyta; class Magnoliopsida; order Asparagales; family Amaryllidaceae; genus Allium; species Allium sativum. Next base: position 624,529,484 of record CM060910.1, read on the forward strand.
ACATCATCCACAAGTATCCATTGTCATTAGAAAACTTCTAATGTTGTATGAACATATGCAAAAGTGTGTGTATATGTTCCTTATCTAATGCAAAGATCAGGCGGTCCACTGATTCAATTGACCTCCTTAATGCGAACTATGTCAGTGTCATGAGTCCACATGTATGCAATCTTCCTATTTGATACATATTATTTCTAAATGTGTGCGCAATCACTCATCCAAATGAAACATCCATGTGATGAGTCAACCATTTTTCATCCAAAAAAATTGAAAATGCTCACACATCCATATGCAGTATGAGAGTGTTTTCGAGCCGATCTAGTGCCTAGTGTGTGTATATGCATCCACGAGAAACAACTAGCAACCACTTGCAACCATCAAACATAACATGTCTCAAACACATGTTTACATCCATAGGATTCATTTCTATAGGTCGAAGACTCGATCGATAGGATACAGTCGAATGATGGAAGCGAGTACAGATAAAACAGAAACTTGGTTTCCATTAGACCTTGGTTGAGAGACAAATTCCATAAGTATCCGCCCCGAAGACCGAATCAACATCAGATTGATGCCCAGAGGATTACCCTCTTTAGACAATGTCAAAACTGGAAATCTTAACCTTTTCAGAAATATCCAGATGCTTACAGACTACTAGTACAGATCAGATTATCGAATGATTCTTAGAAAACTAAGCATGATAAAACCAAGAATGTATGCGTACTTCTTGACGCCTAACACAGATATCTCTCCAACCCCAATCTATCACAAGCAGATGAGTCATAACCCTTATGGGTTTGAGCCTACAGTGGAATCAGAAACAATACTAGTATTAAAGTGCAGAGTATCGGTTACAGAATCAAAATGCCAGAATCAGAAAGAGTTTCAACTCAACAATCAGATAAAGAAATTAAACCTCCTACATAAAGTTTTCCTATTTCTATCCTATCCACTAGCCTCGAGAGTGTTTGCCTGCCTTCCATAAGTTGGTCCTGCCCTCTGCCCTTGCCCTCGTTTCTTCGGACAGTCCCTAGTGAAGTGTCCCATCTCACCACAGTTGAAGCAAGTGCCCTTTCTTTTTCTGCAATCCTTGTTCAGATGAGTCGAGCTTCCACAAGTAAAGCACTTTTTCTCCTTATTATCTTCAGACTTTTCACCCTTCTTTTGTGTTTCCTTTTTGGGCCATGCTTTCTCGTTCTGTGGCTCTTCCTTCTTTGCCTCTTCTTTCTTTTCGTTGTCTTCCTCGTGCAGTAGTGCCATCTCCACCAATCTCTCGTAAGTCGCTCCCATAGGTACATGAGTCATGGCTAGGCTGTACAGTGGCTCGTTCAATCCTTTAACAAAGCGGAGAGCCTTTTTATGCTGGGTGTTGACTAAATCTAGTCCGAATCTAGCCAGTTGGTTGAACTGATTGACGTATTCCCTGACCGTCATACTTCCTTTCTCAAGAGATAAGAACTTTTCCAGTTGTAGACTTCGTTTAGCTTGCGAGAGGAATTTCGTCTCAAACCTTGTTCTGAATTCAATCCAGGTTTCAACCGGCCTCTCGGTGTTAGTGATTTCCCACCAGTAGGAAGCTTCGTCCTTGAGCAACCATACCGCCAATTGTACCTTCTGCCTATCGTCCACCTCGAAGATAACGAACAAATCCTCAGTTTCCTTGAGCCAGTTCCTCGCTTCTACGAATGATTCAGTTCCCTTGAAATCCTTTCCACCCATGGCCCTAAAATCTTTACAGATCTTTGAGAAAACAATTGCACGAGGAGGGGGTGGAGGAGGGGGATCATTTGCTGGACCTGCGGCAGCGGTCCTAGCCTCAAGATATTGACGAAACCAACCGGGTATCTCAGATCACCCTCTGGTATCTCAGATACTTCAGACATGCTGAAACGAAAAAGGAAAGATTCAATACAAAAAGGACCGAAGGAAAGATATATGGCTCTTTGGGGATTATGTTTTTCAAAGCAAACTTTATTTTTGAAAATACTTCCTTTTAAAACCTTTTTGAAAATAGTTTTCAAAATTTTTACCCAGTTTGGCAACCTTCAGCTCTGATACCAAGTGTAACACCCCACCTCCATTAAGGTCACTCACAAAGGGAATGCCTTAACTTTTGTGGAGCGTTTTAGTAGACAGAACAGAAAATTTCAAGACAGATAAACAATAATATAACTTTATTACAGCAGAAAACAGAAATCAGTTTGGTTACATCTTTACCAAAAACTCAAGTACATAAATATCAGTCTTGTTCAAAAAATCATCAGAGTACAAAACTTTAAAATCATAATCCGCACAGAACAGAAGCTATAAAGAGCCAAGCCATACTTTAAGCACTTCAAGCAGAAGGATTCCGGATCAAGCTAAAGTATTCCCTCCTTGGAAAACCTGGGGGGAAACGAAAGAAAAAGGGGCGAACACAAGCAAGGTCAGACATAAAGTCTGGCAAGTCCAGTGACTTTCAGCATATGAACATATAATAATAATAATGACGTGAAAATAAAAATGAATGCGAGATAACAGTAACAGGAGTAGCAGATATACTTAGGTTAAACAGAAAAAGAACAGAATGATGTAAGCTTTTGCTTTTCACTTCTCTGCACTAATACCAGTATAACAGGATTGGGTGTCACCCTAATGTCTAAATTGAAGCAGAAACAGGAACAAAATAATTTCCATAGAAATAGAAAGCTAATAATGGGCCTTTACCACCCGAACATAAACAGACAGAAGCAGAATGCTGATAATGGGTCTTTACCACCCAAACAGAAACAGACAGAAACAGAATATTAATAATGGGCCTTTACCACCCGAACAAAAACAGTCAGATTAATCCCTACGGAAACAGAATGTAGAATTAGGTGTACACTAGTAATTGGGCCTTTACCACCCGAACAGACGGTACCACGCAGAAACAGACGGGTGTTGCCACCCAATAGAAACAGACGGTACCAACAGAAACAGATAGAACTAAGTGTACCCTAAAACCCTACCCCAAGCGATCGGCTCCCTAAACATAAATACCCTATGTCGGCACCACAGTAGGGTGTATCACTCCCTAAAGTGACAACCAATTGGCACAGACCTATTTACAGATGTCACGACGTATTACATCCACAGAGGCAGGCCGGGATCCTTGCACGCACATGACCCGGTTGGAACGCACCATCAACACCCCTCGCCATTATCAGAATGAACGACTTATAATTAGTTCAGTAACCATGCCCGGACCCTACCTACTGTTGGGTCAAAGTTTTGATACCAGAAAGGGTTACTGACTAATATGGGTCCCAAACAACATATGACACAAGTAATTTCCCTTCTAACCTTGTGTCCCCAGACTAACAGATTTTAGATTAACTTGTCTACAAGTTCAGACATACAAAATTCAGATCAACCAGTTCACAGATTAGACAAGTTTTTAGACCAACGGATCAGATATACGGATTTAACAGACTTACAGATTAACCTGTTATAGATTAACAAACTTACAGATTGTCTAACTTTGTATTGGGCCTACAGATTCATGAAACGGGTTTATTAATTTCATCAGTCTAGTTGGTTTAACCCTATCCACCTAACATGTTTTAAACATCATATTTATCCCAGATTTTCATTAATTAAATATTAATGCCCAGACCTCTCACATTAGACTGACAGTTTGCGGCTACTGGTTAAGCCGGTTGGTTCGGGGCAGGTTTCTGCCACAAACTAAGTCTAACCTCGGGTTTCAAGCATGTTATGACTAACTTCTCACATTAGATACTATTGTTTGCGGCCATTGGATGTGCCGGGCGGTTCCGGGCAGAATTACGTCACAAACTCATTCTAACCTCGAGTTAGCCATGTTTATCTTTGCGGCCAATTAATTAATAATTTACCATTTTTGCCCACGCCTAATATACATGTCAATTATTCACAACAATAGCCAATTCAGATTATGTCAATAGCAGACTAAATATATCTACTCAATAGATATTGCAGATAACAGATTTCACAGATTAGGCGAGTTAACGGATTTAGCAGATTAAGCAATTTAGCAGATTTAATATATAACAGATTAGGCATTTTCAGCAGACTTAGCAGATGACAGATTTAGCAGATGAACAGATCTAGCAGATTAGGCAATATAGCAGAACTAGCAAATTAGGCAATATAACAGAATTAGCAGATTAGGTAATATAACAGATTTAATCATTCCTTAAAGTTTCATAAACATATCTTGCCTAATTGTAAATTTGGCCTAAGTTTGCATGCCTAAATAGTTGTCATGATTCACAATATGATCATATACCCCACATTTGCATTGAATTTACATGGCACAGATTATGGTCATAATTTACCATATAACACATGTTCCAATTTAGTTAAACTTACCTAGTACAAAATATTCACATATAAATTATACCAAATATAGCCATCGTTTTCAATGCACGTCATATATTCAAAAATCTCCCACTTAGGTGTTATTCACATTTAATAGTTATCAAATCTTAATATAAACCTTTACACCTAAGTCATATTCTCTTTTTATCCCAAATCATGAATTGTTATATAAACAATATGCCCAACAATCTAGAACTTTAAATTATAACAGATCTTAATTCAAAATATGCGTTATGTCAAAGTCTCAAGTCATATGTTAACATACAATGATTCCTCTTCATCCAATTCACAGAATATGCATAGATCTAAATCTAGTTTACAACCTATGTCCTTTTTCTTAAATCAGTCACAGATTAGCCATATCCCATTTATGCCATCATTCATTATTTGTCCCAAAGTTTAACTTTCGTGCGTTAATCTCTTATGAGGTTTGGCGCAGGCTTGTGGTAGCCTGGCTATAGAACATAAAGAAGAAAGAGATGCAGAATAAAATAGATCAGAACAGAACAGACATAACCTCAAATTCAGATTTACAGTTCATGTCACAATCATAATTAACGTTTATAGCGGAAAATAACTGTACTTGCCTTGATTGGATTAAAGAAGAAGAAGAGTTGCAGTTGTTCTCTTTTAATTTCAATCAGTTTGGAAGAAGATGCTTTAGTCCTAGTTTCAGTTCATATTTCAGCAGAGTAGCGACGCCATTTTTATTTTAATTAGAACAGAGGCAGAGCATAGATAGAATGAAATGGTGTGGAGAGAAAGTGAGGTCTGGGGGTGTTTAAATAGGTTTAGGCGGACGAATCTAGACAGAAAATGAGTCTAAATACATCAGAATGCATCAGTTTCAGAAAGTGGGTTTCGGGAGGCAGGTCGACTCCCAGGTCGACACTATGGTCGACCTGGTCCCCCCAGGTCGACACTATGGTCGACCTGGCCCTGGGGAGGTCGACTACCCAGTCGACTACCCAGTCGACCACCTAGTCGACCTGGGTCCTGGGCGAGAAATTTCCCGCCAAGCCGTCTTCTGGGTTTGAATTCGAATTTCGAATTCGAATTTCGAGCTGTTTTCAATTCTGAAATTCTCTGAAACTTTGGAGGGCCATATCCCCCTCATACGGACTCCGTTTCTCGAAAACTCGGACTCGTTTCCAAGTAAAATTTTGAGACAAACGCAATGGCGCAACCCATTTCCCTTGATTCTTATTTTAAAAATTAATTATTCTCTGGTTTGTCACTTATACGATCACAGAAAATACGGGGTGTTACACTTCGGGTTTAAAGCAGCATTGGATTTCGTTTCGGCGATTGTTTCACATTTTAGTACTGATGTTAATTTTAGTTTTTGCAAACAAATTTCTAATTACATTACATTTGTATGAATTTTGCTAGAATTTCACCTCTTTGCAAGAGATCAAAGTTGTATAATTTCACTTTTTCTGAATAAAACTTAGGAAATAACTTTCACTTATATAAGGCAACAGATTTAAATGGGTTAAGCACCGATCACGTTTTAGATATAGTCCAATTGTAATGTCCCATATTTTTGGTAGTCAATTTTTTTTATTTTAAATATTTTATTTGGAATATTAATGGATTTTTAATGTTAAATACGTTTATTAAAACGAAGTTTGAATATATATATATATATATAATTTAAATTGAGCCCGAAATGGCGGGGTTATTTTATCGATATAGGATCCAATATAAGTCGGATTTCTGTGTTTCTTGTACAGGATAAAAAATTATCGATACGGGATTTCTGTGTTTCGCGTATATACAGGATCCGAAATGGCGTGGTTATAAAGGATTTCCTGTATATAGTTTGAAAATATTATCGATACAGGATTCAAATGTTTCTTATTTCATAGAAATCGCTATGGAATTCGTTAATAAACGATAACATTTATTTAATAAATTATAAAGGATTTATTTATATTTTGAATATCGTTTTAAATCGGAATTTTTAATATTGACTTTAAAATATATAAATATTGGTTTATTTTGAAGCTCTATGATATTCCAGTTGGAGATTTACTATGATAATAATTTATTATTATTTAAATATAACTGTTTTGGATTTTAATATATTTTATCGAGATTATATAGGCCTCAGAAATGGTTTTCTTTCCAAACGACCTTCGTTTTCGACGAAACGATTTTTTTTGGAATATATATAGCTAGTTGTTACTAGATTTCCAGTTTGAGCCAATCAGAGTTGTTTTACCTATGTGTGCAATTTAAAGGTGAACCGATGAATAAATTGAAACTAAAATAGCATCGTTGTGCAAAGGGAGTCGGTTTTCAATGAAACTAATCTCATTGAGAACGGAACGTTAAGACGTAGCGGTGTGTCCATTTTCTTTATGGTCGAAGTTTGCGTGTGTCGGTCCAAATATAACGGTTATTAGCGGTAGAGTTTATTAACGAATAAAAATACGTATTAAAATAAAATAAATATAACTTAATCCTTAGGTATGAAGGAATACTAACGCCTATCCTATATCATCCTTAAACCATGTTGTACACTATTACTACTCCTTCCTTGCTAAGTCTCAAATTACCCTACTCTATTTTCTGTCGAGCTAACATACACACGTCCCATTCTCCCATGACCTTTTCATGAAAACCTGTAGTAAGAAAGCTGGCGTAAGAAATAGAAACTACAGACCTACCTAGGACAATGAAAGGAAATATCGATGATACCGATCCTTTCTACGAAGCCTATGACTATTCAGCACTTACCATTCAGAGAACTCTGCTATTCTAAAATTTATAGTGTAGCAGGCCTATCTTGTACGTTTTAATGGGATATTGTTCTTATCCCATCTTACTGTTTTAAATATATATATATATATATATATATATATATACATGAGTCTGTCCCTTGTTTTCTTTCCGAAAACCATTAGTGCTCTCTACTTTGCATAAAAACTGAATATATATATATATATCCCTTTTTCTTCCTTCTCTCCATCACATATGCAATTAAAAACCACAACTTTTAATCAAAAACTCCATCTTGCGTATGAAAATAAAACCGAGCTTTCTCCATCAGCGTTGACTTCATGGTGGAAGCAGTTTCATTTCTTTTGTGGCAAAGCAGAGAGTGCTGGCTGGAGCTGATTAGGGAAGAAGCATGAGGTGTGTATGTCCACGGGGGTACCAATGAGCGGCTGGAAGGTTCGATAGGAGAAGGTGCCAACTGGGTGGTTCGCTGATGGTCAGATTTGGCATAGGAAACCGCCGCCTTTGATCTCGATTTCTGGGAGCTGGGGATTTTCGAATGGCAAGCTACTTGCGGCGGGGACAGGCGATGGTAAGAGGGTTGATATGGGGTGTCAGATTGGGCGCAAGTGGTCGGGAAGGGGCGTGCGACGGCTAGTATGGTTTGGAGTTTGGTACTGCGGTTTTAATCATGAATACTGGAGCAAAAGTTAGAATGGAGGCCATCGACTGCGTGACTATTAGAAAATGGGGTTATTTTCGGTTGGTGGGATTCAAAATGATACAGTGAAAAAGGAACAAAGTAGCAGGGGTGAGTACTCATTGTTTTTGGGGATCCTGTTGCATGCGATTAACATGGGGAAGGAAAGAGCATAGGAAGAGTGGCAAAGGAGTTGCATGCGTGGGTTCAGAAATTGGGAGGACATCGTGAATGAAGATAATCGTGAGCGAGGCAAGTAATTAAAATTAAACTGATATTATTAAAGAATGTAAAGTTTGTTTATTAAAAAAAATCGCCTTATGTTGGTTATGAATAGGACGCAACAACATGCTTTGGAACTGGGGTGTGTGGAAACGAAAAGCAACATGAATCGACCTTATTACTGAATTTTGGTATACCGTTTAACTAATGTACATAACACTGAAAATATATATATAATTAAGGTGTTCAAATTATAACCTATTGGTAGGTACTGAACTGAATGAGGTAACGTTCTGAAAGGAAGTAATACGTGAAGAAGAGGAGCTGTCGAGCCTTGCTGTGTAATCTTAAACCATTACAAGTTTAACTTAAGCTAATATAATTAAGGTTGGTAATATACTATAATTGAGTATTTAAGAGTTAGCTGATTTAAACCTCTTGTATTAGCTAAAATGTAAATTGTTGCAGACATTCTGATGAACGGGCGTGAAGGGAAGAAAACAATACGGGCTTTTGTTTATTAACATGTAATTAATTTAATGTATTTAATTAAGAAATAATTATTTTTATTTACCCATAGATGCTTATAAATATATAAATTGTTCATATATGATCAGAATTGGACGATTCAAGAGACGTTGGACTTGTCTCAACGAACACTACATTATGGAATAGAAATGGCGGAATTGGAATCAACTGGAATTTTTAGTTAAATTAAACGCTTGTTTAATTTCATTGAAACTAGATGTTTAACAACAAATCAGATCAAGGTGGGTTAAACTCACTCAGTTCTTCCCACTTATATGTTATATAAGTTGGTTTTATAACCGTGTGCTCTGGTTGCTAATGGTTGACTGTTGTTAATTTTATATTGATTTGTTGATTTAATGGATGAAATTAAAAATTGTTTAATTTCAATGGAACACCTAATCGTTATTTTAACGGTTGGACCCAATGATGATAACTTATCTTGTTGGTTACATTTATATAATAAACGCATTTGATTTATTGAATTAGTTGAATTGCTTGTTGATGTTAAATAAATTAGTTGATGTTAAATGGTCGTTATTTACTGTTATAAAAATAATCAGTTAAACTGAATTGAACAATATTATCTGAGATAACATATTTAGATGCAGGGAAGAACAGGTTGGAGGGATCCAACTGGATTCCTCAAATACATTAAATATTATTTATTCTCGTATTATTAGTATATAAACTATTTTGGTTGGATGATTGATGTGATTATTGACTGTTGATCTGAAATTCAACATTTGTTTTGTTTAAACCAATAGGCAGAATTGGTTGAGTAATTGGTAGTATATGGCCTATAAATCAATCATTTTCTAAATATGGATTTACTGTTAGCTGAATTGATAGAAATGAAGTTAAGAAAATTGTTTTGCAACTAAAGATAGATTTTTAAATATATTATTGTGAATGGAAGTTTATTAAAAGGAAATAAATATTTATTATTTAAATTTATAAGCAATTATTAAATGATTCTATAAAGCAAATTCTGATATTAATCAGATTTATAAGCAAGAGAGTAGAAAATTTACCTAATGGCTAAGAGTTGGGTAATTATTTTTAAGAAAACAATTAAATGAAATTATTTAAATTAATTATATTATTAATTTAAAGGAAGGACTAGTTGGAATTAGTTAACGAAACAACTGTATTTTAGGTTGACTAGGTCAACCGTTTTAAGTGAGAGTGATTATTAATTAGTTTGTTTGATTTAATTTAATGAAATAGTTTGACGATTATTTGTTTTAATTTTAATAAATTTTTAAAAAGGGAAATTACTATTTATTTTAGTTAATAAAGAAAATAACTACTTCTATAGTAGTTAATGAATGAAGTAAATTATTATTTTAATTAATAATAATTTAGGAAATTACTTTTTAATCCATTTAAAAAGAAATCGAAGTTGAAGTGAAGTCTAATTGAATTGTGAAAGGAGTTTATAAAAGAGTTTTATATTAAAACCTAGTTTTTATAACGAAGTTATAAAAGGGATTTTTAGCTAATACGATAGCTTAAATTAAATATTTACTTAATATTTTAAGTTAGAAAAGAAATTTGAGGTTTAAAAGGGCTTATATTAAACTTGAGTATTATAAATGAGATTTATAAAAGATATATGGGTTTAAAATGTTAATTTTAGATTAACGTTAGTTAATAATAGAAAGTAAAATGAAAAAATTGAATTGATATTCTAAAAGGGGGAATGGTTAAATGGCATGGGTTAAAGGATTTAAGGAAGATTTTGTAATAAAAAACTGTATTATAAAATAAATATATTCAAAGTAAGAGGGGATGTTTAATAAGGTATTACTTAATTAACAGATTAAGTAATAATAGTTGTATTTGAAAAAGAGATTTTCGAAAATAAGAATCTTGATTATAAAATCATAGTTTAAGTAAAACGGCTAAATCTGATGGGGTTTGATATTATAATAAATATCAGTTTTGAATTACAACTCATATCTATCAAAGGATAAGAATGTTGTTGATCATGGTCTGATAGGTAAATAAATACCCCAACTAGAACGACTTCAAGATTATCCGAGGATGATATTTGTTTGCAATGGGAAGGAGGTTAAGAATAATTTAGTATTCCCATATGAGAAATAATAACGCAGCATTAATAGAAAGATTTGACAATGTATAATGAAATTTCCAAATTAACGGTAATGGGAAGATTTGAGAATTTATATAATGGTATTCCCGAAGTAAAGGAAATATAGTAAAAGAAGATTGGGTGAGATTTTAACGATATTTTTGAGGGAAAAGGAAATGAAAACTAGAATGTTGGAATGGATTTATTCTAAAAGAACAATTGTTGGTTATTGTTTTCAAGTAATGAAACAAAAGGATTTTGTAATATTATTTTACGGATGATAAGTTAAATTGATTTTTCCAAATATCAGATAATGAGAGATGATGTAATAAAATAGTTGAAAATGAATCTTATGATAAATAAGGAGTGAAAAAATATATTCATAATATTGAAAGATTTAAGAGTTTTAAATTAACCATCGTTAGTTGTTATAAATTAAAGAGGCCAAGTAATGTCGAGTACTGAATAAGTGAGCTCATTTTATTCTCATGATTGTTTATTTGATAGTTAAATAACCAGCCATTAAATCTAACCCATGTAATTTTTGGTACGGAATGACCAGGATCGAATTTATATTTGAAAACCATTCCGACCAGCAGATACTTGGAAGATGCTGATTAAAGATGGAGTAGCGAAAATCGTAGATCTTCATAAGCGAAATGGCTACTTGTCGAATTCTCTAGAGTCGAGCCCGGAGATGTTCTAATGATGATCCTGTCGTGATTGAAATCAATGAATTGCAAGGACCACACGCTACTAATCCATAGGGTGATACCTAGGATGTGGTAGGAGGTTCCTTTGGCTCATCCTATTCCTTGATGACTTGCATGGGCGAATGCCTGACAGAGTATTTCCAAAGGAATTACGTACATTGATTTCTTCAAATGTACCATAGTTAATGGGGGAGAAAAGGCCTTTCTTTTAGCTTAACAACTAGAGTATTTTTGTGGACATCAATTAGTGATTTTCTGGTATATCTGACGATGTGGCATTCAAAGTGAATGGTGGAAAAATGTTCTAAAGGTACTTATGACCTCAAGCCTCATCAACTGGAAAATGGTAAAAATCGGTAGGTCGCATGCCTACGTGTGTCACTCCCATTAGGGTGTATTGTTACCATCTAGAGAATATTCATATTTGTTCTTTTCCCTGTATCTCCCGGGAATGGTTATATTGCTAGCAACCGTAGGTGATAATATATTCAGTACTTTCAAGCGAAATGAGGAGCCGATCATATTTAGCCTGATTTACAAGATGTTCTCGTTGCACTTGGTGTATTCCTCTCTAGAGATACACTGTTGGAAAGGTGGTTGCCAATACCTTGCTATGGAAATCTATTCTCCAATAAGCGCCCGCGGTTTTGATTGTATACTATATATGTAGAGAGTGAGATGTAAGCGTTCTGCTCGATTGATATTTATTTGTATTTAGATGTTATTATAATATCAGAAGGATATGATTTCAAAAATTGTTTTGGGTTATCGTAAGGTAAAAACCGTCCCTGTTTATGTGTGGATTGGTCTTACGATTATCCCTTTCTCCCAAAAAGATTTCGACGTTAAAATCAAGTTGGATGATACCCTTAAACTTAGTGTGTTTTTCTCAATTTGGTTCACCAAACTGATCCGATGTTTGTAATGCTCGGGTTAGACCGGGCTGTATAGGTCTAGGTTATCGGGTGCAGTGAAGAGACGAGCTGGAAGAGTTTAGGCGTATGATATCATATAGTTGTGTTCAACTGTGTGTTGTATATGAGGACAGATTATTATAACTGTCCAGATGTGTTGATGTAGTCTGATGATTGTAAGTATTTTAAAGCTCTCAGTAAAGATTTATTTCTATATTATATTTTGTTCCACTGCGATGTGAGACTCTGTGTTGTGTTGGTTCTTCTTCTTCTATTCAAATATTTCTTTCTTTTCTTTTCTCACCCTCTAATTTCTTTCTAATAACTATGTGACGACCCCAAACCCCGGTACGACGGTGGCAAGGGTAATCTTTGGAATATAACACATAAACAAATAAACAGAAATAAATAAATACACCAGATAATGTACAATAGAATACACTGGATAAACATAAACATCGGAGTTAAACAATATACAGGATCATACTTAGTACAAATACAGTTCAGCTATACATAAATGTCTACAGCGGAAAACAAAACATAACGTGTACAATAAGAGATGAACAACATAAAAAGAGATAAATGATAGAATCCATCTTCAGCTCCAGCTATCCAGAAAGAGCCTGCTAAAACCTGAATACAAGGCTGCCCGTATAGAAAAAGGGGCACCCGAGTTTGCAAGTGAAACAAACTACGAGTCAGTCATGGGACTAGTATGAGAAATCTACTTAAACATATTTTTCAATATGATCAATCATAGGACCACGCCACTTTCGCGGAACGGGTTTACTCCATTGGATTGCCAGTGCATTAAAACAAGTAAATCTTTTAAACATCGCATGCTTTTTATAAAAGTGAAGCTATTATAAGACTCAGTTCCCATCACACAATGCAACACAAACCGGAGGATAGAGTTTTACCTTATAATGTCAAAAATATGCTTGATACGAATAAAACAAAAGCATTTGATATTATTACTAGTGTTTATATGTTTCAAAAACAATTTCAATCATAAGTATCAAGCATAGACGACACGGGTACCATATATCATGTTGCCATATATAGGTATACAATCAAAACCGCACGATGTCGTATTTAGAAATTGGATTTCCGTCATGAGCCAAGGCAAGGGATCGTCCTTACCGAATTCGAGACAATCTAGCCTATGTCTTAGGATCAGAGCTTGAGTGACCCTTGGATCTTCAGGGCCGGTCCACCGATGTGGATTAAAATGCCTGAACAATGCTTTTCCCCGCCCTATGGGGCATAAATGAGCCCAATGACTCCATCGGTACCGGATCAACCGATATAACCGAGGCGCCTCGCTATCCATCATCCACATAAGTAAAATGTCAGGCCATGTAAAAACACCGACACCGCTCCTAGCTAGAAGGAAACGCATGTCCTCCCTACAGTCCTCTCCCGTTTCTGGTCCATACCGGGGTGTAAGGCTCGCAAATTAACATTATACACAAAGCTATGCCACACAGGCCGTGCTTTGATCATCAACCATAAGACTTTGCTTTTCAACAAAAGCCTTGATCATCTGCCACTTAGGCAAGCCACACAGGCAATTCACTCCATGCGACTGATTTCTATCGATGTATAACCTCTGAGCTCGTACGTCTCAGAGAAGGGCGTTAAGCAAGAGAATAAATTCTCCGCCGCCAAACAGATATATATTTAATAGAGATCAATCAGCACAGAACAAAATCCAATGTCAGACATATAGTCCATTTACAAGTTCGTTTTGGGTCTGAACAAAACCGGAGGCACCTTATACCTCGCATATCCGTACAATCAACAAGTACGTCCGGACGACTACCACTTCAGCTCCTTCAAGGTAGCTACTCTTATCATGAGCATCAGTAGCACCCCTCCATTCGATGTGAAGATCATCGGTCTTGCACCGTCTTCATATCTTCGACTTCTAATCGTCGATTAATTATTTGAAATGGGAATTAACTCAGCCTTTTCAAACAATTCACGTATATTTATAATTTCAAATCAATCCATTTCAATGGTTAAATTATTCGACATCAATAATTCTGTTCTTTAATGTAATTTTCACGCCAAACACATTCAACCATCAAATATCAAATAAACCGAGAAATTCAGTTTATTTCCATTCCATATCGTTTATAATATTTTATCACAATTTATCGCTATTTTTATTTATGTAAAAATAGTCAAATCATTCAAACGACGCTTCAGGCCATAACGCGGCCGTGGCGCTATTTTTCTTCATATTTGATTTTCACATTTCTGAAAATCTAACTGTTGGATCTTCATAAATCTTATATCATTAGAAAGATCTTTTCAAAACGAATCTAACGGTTCCAGTTTGGGAAAATCTGACGGTCGGATCTCCCGGTACAATCGTTTGAAGTTACGATTTCAAAATACGAACTGCAGCGTCGTATTTCGATTTATTTTAATTATATTTATATATATATAAATATAATCGATCCCGGCGCTATTTTCATTCAGATTTGAATTAAACATTCCAAAAAATCCAACCGTTGGATCTTTACAAAGTCGGTGTCATTGGAAAGAGATTTCCAAAGCAAACCCAATGGTTTTGGTTTCAGGAAAATCCGATGGTCGGATCTCTCGCAATAATCGTTTGAAATCACAGTTTCAAAATACGAACTGCAGCTTCGTTATTCGATTTATTTTAATTATATTTATATATATATATATATAAATATAATTCATTCTTCAATTTCAAAACCATATTCACTTCATATATTTGATAAAAATGATATTTTTATCCAATAGATATTCATTTCCACAAATCACTATTTTTAACAATTCATATATATAATAAAAATGTGATTTTTATTGTAAAACAATTTATTTCAAAACACGATTATTTTTTATAGTTCATACATAAGGTAAAAATGTTATTTTTATCTTTCAAAGAATTTATTCAGCACATGAATTTCTATTCAACACATGAATATGGTTTCAACACATGAATGTTTTCTATAGATTGTATATATAATAAAAATGTGATTTTTATTGTTAAAACAATTTATTTAAAAAACAAATAATTTATATAGTCTATATATGTGATAAAATGTTATTTTTATCTTTCAAAGAATTTATTCAGCACATGAATTTCTATTCAACACATGAATATGGTTTCAACACATGAATACAAATCAAACACATGAATATTTCATAAAATTTCGGCAGCATAACGACAGCGTAGTTAAAACCGGCATCGTCCCGAGTACGGCTCCTCGCTCTACCTTAGAGCCTCGCAGCTTTTGAAGATGAGGATTTCAATATCTAGTTCGTACGTAGATTAAATTTTTCATATACTAATCCTATTGGGATTTCAACCACAATCAATCATTTCAAATCAACCATTCATGATATTCATCAAATTTCACATCAACCAATAATCCAAACAATATCACAACCAATATATATCGTCCATGGTCTGTGGATGAGGAGAGTATATATATAGATATATGTATATAACTATATTTCGATTTCATTTCAAAATCATTTCAATTCATTTCAACGCATATATCATTTTTACAACACATATATAACTTATACATCAAACATACAACTTATACAATGCTTATACATGAGGTGTACAACGCTTATATAACTCATACTTCGACTATATAATTTACACATCTTTGCTTCCATATCGTTTATAATTTAGAAATCTCACATTGGGTTCCACTCCTCCAAAAATTGTACAAGGCACAGAAAAATATCTGGTCTCTTCTAGAATGTAGAAGACGTCCACACGAGTTCACTGTCTCTTCTTTCACTAGATTTCGACAAAAAACGAAAAAGATATGATTTTTATTGTAAAATCATAAACCGTAGCGCTTTAATGTGCTATAATCAGTTAAAATTAAAAACAACCATTACCTTTCTGATTTGTTCGAAACTAGGTTTCGATTTTTCGTGAGATCCTTGCAGCGATTCGTCGATCGGTCTTCACCACGAGGTAGTGCTCCGAACGACGCGCCGGCCAGAGGTGGTAGGACCCAGCTCGGACAAATGTGGGCGGAGGAATCCTGTTCGATGCCGTCTAACTTCACAGGCTTGGTTCTCGACGAAGACGAGGCGAGGGAGGGCGTGTCTGCTATGGATTTGTAGAGTAGGGTGGGATCTACAAAAAGTTGCAAAGGGGCGTTGGGTTTTGGTTCGTGGATTGATCGGAAAGTGGCCGGGAAGGGGAGAACGACAGTCGCCGTCGACGAGAGCAATTATCGGGGGTTTCCAGATTTTTTCTTATAAAATTAATTTATGAAAGGAAAAATTTGATTGGCCCATACTTTATTTAATTTTAAAATAGGGTTTTCTAAAACGAACTCCAATCCAAACCCAACGACTATCGTCCCCAGCTAAATACCCCCATTCCGAACACAATGGGATATGTTTCGTAGCACCATTCGACTGCTATAGTCAGTTATTCTTCAAATTAAAATATAAAACATTCAATATTTGATTTGAACGTAGATTTCAATTTGCCGGGGCCACATACTGATCCCAAAAATTCCAGAAAAATAAATCTAGCTATGTTTTGACAATATGGTCCCAATAGAACTAGTTTCGTCGAAATCTGAGACCGTTTGAAAAATGGCCATTTTCTGGTCGATCCAATTTAACTAAAATCAACCAAACACATTTTCCTTCTCCACGCTCACATATTGACTTCAAAAATTATGGAATTTGAAACCTATCAATAATTTGACATCCCGGACCCAACAAAAGTGGATTCGTCGAATTCTGAGGTCGTTTGCAAAATGTCTATTTTCAAGGGCTATATATTCTATAGCGACCTTTCTGAAAATTCATTTGGCCTTAACTTTTGATTCCCGCTGTAAAACTTCGATTTTTCAGATTCGTTAGAAAGATATTCATAAACAGATTTAAATATTTTTGGTTTCACTAAAATCTGTTTCATTTTGCACCCAGTACAGTTAGTCAAAGTTTGAATTCCAATTCTGAAACTGCCGCGCCATTTCAGGCCTTGTTTATAATTAAAATTAATTATATTTATTTTCAAACATCGATTCAAACATACTTTTCGTCATTATTATTTAAAATATTTAAAATGCACTAAAATAGCCAAATTAAAATTTTTAAACTGGTTCAGATTTTCCGGGTTGTTACAATCTCCCCCACTTAAAACTTTTTGTCCCCGAAAAGGAACAAAGTCGAAAGTCGTTTAATTAACCAACTCAACTTTCCTTATGGCTTCCATTCTCCAACTTTTCAGTTTCTAAAAATTTTCAAATTCTTCAAAAAATTGACTAATACCGTAAATTTTCGAAAAATTTCGCCATAACCTCCCCTGCACCAGGAGCTTCGGGATATTTCAAATAGCCTCCCATGGCCCTCACCAATCCAAAAGAAAAGGCCAAGCGACTAGCCAATCGGCTCATAAAATCATCCAAAACCCCAAGAAATACAATAATCATGTACCTATTTGTCGGGCAAACAATTTTATTCCTCTGCTTAGCTTCCCTGCTATGATCTGTCCACACATATATAATGTACATGTATATATTTCTATCTATTTTCAAATCAGTTCAATACTTGATTCACTTGCATACATTTAACTTCATTCTCTTATTGATTAAATTAACTGTCATTCTAATAATTTAATTAATCAAATCCACAATCACACAACACAAACAACAATCAATTTGTTTTTTAACTTTTCAAAAATATACCAATTAGTTCATATACTCTTTTGAAAACATTCAGACTATATAATTAAAAAGTTTACAGGCATGAAAAGAAAACAACAGCAAAGTAGAGAACAAAATGGAAATGCAAAATATGGTAAATGTACCTTGCACTAGAGTCAATTAGAGATATCCACCCTGCACTTGGGGTAGACTTTCTTAATGCTATCCTCAGTTTCCCAAGTACAATCTCGTGGATCTCCACTCCATTGCACTTTGACTAAGTGAACCTTCTTGTTCCTTAGCTCTTTGGTTTCTTTGCTAGTAATCTTTAGCGGCTCTCTTCTCACAGCCAATTCTGGAGTAGTTTCTATATCCCATTGCGCTGCTTCTTCCACGATCAAGTCTGGATCATGCACATGCTTTCGAAGTTGAGATACGTGAAATACATTATGTACTCCAGGCAACCAATCAAGCAATTGAACCCTATAAGCGAGAGTTCCAATCCGTTCTAGAACAGGAAACAGACCAATAAATTTGGGCGCCAATTTCCCTGTTTTACCGAACTGGATTACTCCTCTCATCGGAGATACCTTCAAATACAAGTGGTCGCCAACAACAAATGATATATCTCTTCTTCTCATATCTGCATAGCTTTTCTGTCGGCTTTGAGTGGCGAGTAATCATTTCTTAACGAAATTGACTTTGTCCGCAGCTTCGTGAATCATATCGGGTCCCAATACGAGTCTATTACCAGGTTCTACCCAACAAGCAGGAGATCGGCACGGTCTACCATACAGTGCTTCGAATGGTGACATTGTCAGGCTCGCTTGGTAGCTGTTGTTGTATGAGAACTCGGCCAAATGAAAATGGTCTTCCCATGATCCGCCAAAATCAATCACATAAGCCCGCAATAAATCTTCTAGAATACGATTCACCCTCTCAGTTTGACCATCTGTTTGAGGATGATATGCGGTGCTCAAATTCAGTTTCATTCCCAATTCTGCTTGGAATGCTTCCCAGAATTTACTAGCAAAAATCGGGTCACGATTGCTAACGATACTCATGGGAACTCCATGAAGTCTAACTATTTCCTTGAAATAAATCTGCACCAGACTCTGAGCAGTTCTATTCGATCTGACAGGTATGAAATGGGCGGTCTTCGTGAGACGATCTACGATCACCGAAATACTGTCATTTCCTTTCCTGGTTCTAGGCAAACCATCTATGAAATCCATAGAAATATGTTCCCACTTCCCACCTGGATTTTCCAACGGTTGCAACAATCCAGCGAGCTTCTACTGATCGCTTTTGACCTGTTGACAAGTAGGACATCGGCTAACGTATAAAGAAATGTCTCGTTTCATGGATCTCCACCAGAAAGTGTGTTTGATATCATTATACATTTTGTTTACCCGTGGATGGATACTAAGCTTGACTTTGTGACATTCATCTAATACTTCTTTCCGGAGTTTAGGAATGTTTGGCACACATATTCGGCCTTTCAACCTTAGAATCCCCTCGTTATCTATCTGAAAACTCGAGGGCTCGCCTTTCTGAATTCTCCCCCTGATCTTCTGAATGAAGTGATCATCCTTTTGAAGAGCAGATATGTTATCAATCAATGAAGGCATGATGATAGGACTAGTGATAATTACATTCTTTCTGCTGAGCGCATCAGCCACAACATTAGCTTTCCCCGGAGTACATAAGATATCCAGATCATATGCCGCGAGAAATTCTAACCAACGCTGCTGTCTCATATTCAGATCCTTCTGGGTGAATAAATACTTCAACGATTGATGATCAGTATATAATTCGAACTTCTCACCCAATAGATAATGCCTCCATATTTTCATAGATGGCTAGCAATTCAAGATCGTGAGTTGCATAATTTTTCTCATGTGGCTTCAATTGACGGCTAGCATAAGCAACTAGCTGGCCTCTGTGCATTAACACTGCGCCAAGGCCCTCTTTAGAGGCATCGTTCCAGACTTTCAAGTCTTGGTTGCCATCAATAATTGTGAGCACTGGAGCAGTTGTTAAAGGAGTAGTCGTCAATTTTAACTTCAGCTCTTGGAAAGCTGCCTCACATTCGGGAGTCCAGTTGAATCTCGAATGTTTCTTAGTAAGCTTTGTTAAAGGACTGGATGTTTTCGCAAAATTCTTAATGAATTTCCGATAATAACTGGCCAATCTGAGAAAAATTCGGACTTTTGTGGGTGTACGAGGCTGTTTCCAATTCTGAATAGAAGTGATTTTATAGGGATCCACAGGAATTCCTTCCTTTGACACGACGTGGCTAAGGAATTTGACTTCTTCTTGCCAGAATATACATTTAGAAAACTTTTCCTTTAAAACATTCTTTCTGAGAATTTCTAACACTTTCTCCAAATGTTTTTCATGTTCGCTTTCTGACTTAGAGAAGATCAGTATATCATCAATGAAAACCAGAGCAAATTTATTCAATACTTCTCTGAATACCCGGTTCATTAGATCGACAAAATAAGCTGGAGCGTTGCATAAGCCGAACGACATTAATAACCACTCGTAGAATAAATCTGGACCTCTGAGTGCTGTCAAAGGAACACACTCTTCGGCAATACGAAGCTGATGGAAACCTGTAGCTAGGTCCATTCGGGAAAATACTTGTGCGCCATTCAATCGATCCAACAAATCACCAATCCACGGCAATGGATATTTGTTTTTCAGCGTCTGCTTATTCAAGTCACGATAATCTACGCATAGTCGGAGAGTACTGTCTGACTTCGGAACAAATACCACAGCTGCTCCCCAATTAGAGAAACTAGGCCTGATCAGACCCTTCCATACTTGCTGTCAAGTTTGATTGTCTAACTCTTCTTTTTCCTTCAAGGTCATTTTTCGAATAACGTGAACTACTGGCCTTGTATTCGGAACTAAAGAGATTTTAAAATCAATTTCTCTCAGTGGAGGTAAGCTAACAACTTCTTCAAACACATCCGCATAGTTCTTGACAACTGGGATATTTTCAATGTCGACCGGAATATTCTCTGGAACGACAGGAACAGGTTCTCTTTGAGCAGGAGAAACATCTAAAGCTGCCCAAAAGTCTTTTCTTTCATAATTCGGGCCTTCACATGGAATGGTTATATAGCCAAGCTTTGTTTTGACTATAACAATTCTTTCTGCCCAGTTAAGCTCTGCTTCATATTTAGTTAACTAATCGAATCCCAAAATAAGATCAAACTCTATGAAATTCATGACGATCGAGATAGTAGGGAACCGATAACAGGAAAAGGAAACCGGCACCCCACAAATCCAACTAAAATCGAGGGAACCCCCAACCGTATTATGAACAGTCATTGGTTCTTTAAGCTTTTTCAATTTCAAATCCAATTTCTTTATCACCTTAGTCGAAATAAAACTTTGTGATGCGCCCGTATCAAACAATATTTTAACCGGAATATTTTTGACATTAAGCGTGCCTTCTAAAACATCTAGCCTTTCCTAACTAGCTAAGGGTGCTGGAGTTTCTGCCACTTCATTCACTTGTACTGCTTTAGATTTTCTGAATAGCTGGTGTGACGACCCCAAAACCCCGTACGACGGTGTCAAGGGTAATCTTTGGAATATAACACATAAACAAATAATAACAGAACAGAAATAAATAAATACACTGGATAATGTACAATTAATACACTGGATAAACATAATCATTAGAGTTACACAGTATACAGGATCATAATTAGTACAAAATACAGTTCAGCTATACAAAAATGTCTACAGCAGAAAACGAAACATAATATGTACAATAGGAGCTGAACAACATAAAAAAGAGATAAATGGTAGAATCCATCTTCTGCTCCAGCTATCCAGAAAGAGCCTGCTAAAACCTGAATACAAGGCTGCCCGTGTAGAAAGAGGGGCACCCGAGTTTGCAAGTGAAACAAACAGCGAGTCAGTCATGGGACTGGTATGAGAAATCTACTTAACAGATTCTAATATATGGCTAATCACAAGACCACGCCACTTTCGCGGAACGGGTTTACTCCATTGGATTGCCAGTGCTTTATAACAAGTAAATCTTTTAAACATCGCAATGCTTTTTATAAAAATGAAGCCATTATAAGGCTCAGTTCCCATCACACAATGCAACACAAACCGGAGGATAGAGTTTTACATTATAATGGCCAAAATATGCTTGATACGGATAAAACAAAGGCATTTGATATTATTAATAGTGTTTATTTGTTTCAGAAACAATTTCAATCATAACTATCAATCATAGACGACATGGGTACCATATATCATGTCACCATATATATGTATACAATCAAAACTGCACGGTGTCATATTTGGAAATTGGATTTCCGTCTTGAACCAAGGCAAAAGATAGTCCTTACCGAATTCGAGACTGTCTAGCCCGAGTCTCGGGATCAGAGCTCAAGTGACCCTTGGATCGTCAGGGCCGGTCCACCGATGTGGATTAAAATGCCTGAACACTGCGTTTCCCCACCCTTTGGGGCGTAAATGAGTCATATGACTCCATCGGCTCCACATAGTCACCGATATATCCGAGGCGCCTCGCAACAGCAACAACCACACAGGTGAAAATAATATAAATGTCAGGGTTGGTAGGTCACTGACACCACCCTAGCTAGAAGGAAACGCATGCCCTCCGGGAGGTCCTCTCCCGTTTCTGGTTTATACTAGGGTGTGAGGCTCGCGAATCAATGTTATACACAAAGCTATGCCACACAAGCCGTGCTTTGATCATCAACCACAAGACTTTGCTTTTCAACAGAAGCCTTGATCATCTGCCACTTAGGCGTGCCACACATGCAATTCACTCCATGCGACTGATTTCTATCGATATATAACCTCTGAGCTCGTACGTCTCAGAGAAGGGCGTTAAGCAAGAGAATAAATTCTCCGCCGCCAAGCAGATATATATTTAATAGAGATCAATCAGCACAGAACAAAATCCAATGTCAGACACAGTCCATTTACTAGTTCGTTCTGGGTCTGAACAAAACCGGAGGCACTATATACCTCGCATATCCATCGATCTCCAAGCACGTCTGGACGATCACCACTTATTATCTATATTTCGGGATGCCTCCCAATCAAGACATCAATTATCATCCAACCGAGGTGAAGATCTCTGGTCTTCAACCACCGTCTTCATCATCGACTTCTTATCGCCGATCAATTATTTGAAATGAGATTTAACTTGGCCTTTTCAAATAATTCACGTATATTTAGAATTTAAATCAATTCATTTCAATGGTTAAATTATTCGACATCAATAATTCTGTTATTAAATGTAATTTTCACACCAAACACATTCAACCATCTAATATCTAATAAACCGGGTAAATTCGGTTTATTTTCCTTTCCATATCATTTATAATATTTTATAACGATTTATTGCTATTTTTATTCATTTAAAAATAGCTAATTTCATTCAAACGACGCTTCAGGTCATAACACGGCCGTGGAGCTGTTTTTCTTCAGATTTGATTTACACATATCTGAAAATCGAACCATTGGATCTTCAAAAATTTTATATCATTAGAAAGATATTTCCAAACGAATCCAACGGTTTCAGTTTTGGGAAAATCCGACGGTCGGATCTCCCGGTACACTCGTTTGAAGTTTCGATTTCAAAATACGAACTGCAGCGTCGTTATTCGATTTAATTTAATTATATATATATATATATATATATATATATATAATCGATTCTGGCGCTGTTTTTCTTCAGATTTGAATTAAACATTCTAGACAATCCAACCGTTGGATCTTCACAAAGTGGGTGTCGTTGGAAAGATATTTCCAAGGCGAACCCAACGGTTTTGGTTTCGGGAAAATCCGATGGTCGGATCTCCCGCACCAATCGTTTGAAATCACGGTTTCAAAACACGAACTGTAGCTTTGTTATTCAATTTATTTTATTTATATATATAAATATAATTCATTCGTCGATTTCAAAACCATATCCATTTCATATATTTGATAAAAATGATATTTTTATCATCAAAAATATTTATTCAACACATGAATATTTTTAGCACTTCATATTCACAATAAAAATGTAGATTTTATTATTCAATCTATATATTCAACACATGAATGTTTTCGACTTCACACCTACGATAAAAATATGATTTTTATCGTTCTAGTCTTTTATTCAACACATGACTATTTTCTAAAGTTGATACATACAATAAAAATGTTGTTTATATCTTTCAAACAAATTTACTCAACACATGAGCTTCATTCAACATATGAATTTATTTCAACACATGAATTTCATTTCAATAGTTGAATATTTTCTATAGTTCATATATATAATTAAAATGGGAATTTTATTGTAAAACAATTTATTTCAAAACACGATTATTTTATATAGTTTATATATAAGGTAAAAATGTTATTTTTGGTGTTAAAACGATTTATTTAATACACTAGTATTTTATATAATCTATATATATGATAAAAATGTTATTTTTATTTTTATAAAGAATTTATTCTATACACGAACTCCATTCAACACATGAATTTATTTCAACATTCAACACATGAATTTTATTTCAACATTCAACACATGAATTTCATTTCAACATTCAGCACATGAATTTTATTTCAACATTTGAATTTAAATCAAACACAGAAATGTTTTAGAAAATTTCGACAGCATAACGGTAGGGTAGTTAAAACCGGGGCCGTCCCTAGTACGGCTCATCCCTCTACCTTAAAGCGTCGCAGCTTTTGACAATGGAGATTTTCAATATCTAGTTCGGACGCAGACGAATTTTCCCATATACTAATCCTATTGGGATTTCAACCACAATCAATCATTTCAAATCAACCATTCATGATATCCACCAAATTTTCACATTAACCAATAATCCAAACAATATCACAACCAATATATATCGTCCATGGTCTGTGGACGAGGGGAGTATATATGTATATAGATATACGTATGTAACTATATTTCGATTTCATTTCAATATCACTTCAATTCATTTCAACGCATATATTATTTTTACAACGCATATATAACTTATACATCGAACAACAACTTATACAACGCTTATACATGTGGTGTACAACGCTTATATAACTCATACTTCGACTATATAATTTATACATCGTTGATTCGATATCGTTTATAATTCAGAAATCTCACCTTGGGTTCAACTCCACCAAAATTAGCAGAAGGCTAAGAAAAATATGCGGTCTCTTCTAGAATGTAGAACGCGTCCACACGAGTCCACTGTCTCTTGTCTCATTGGAATTCGACCACATAGCAAAAAGATATGATTTTTACAAGTTTGTAATGGTTTTAAAGTGTTAAAATTGTTTTAAATTAACAAAGCCGATTACCTCAACAAATTGATCGAAACTAGGTTTCGATTTAACTTCAAATCCGTGAAGTAGGAAGAGGATCGGGCTATGCAGCGTCGAAGGGGGAGGAGTGGCGCTCAGGCACGTGGGGGAGTGGGCCCACTCGGTGGCTCCAGGTGCTGCCGGTGGCGGTTGAAAGGCTCCGACTTTGGAGGCTTGGATCTCATGATTTACTTGATGAGAGGGGGTGCTCTTGGTACTGATTTGAAGAGGGGGAGAATCTCTACAAAATCCAAAACATCGACCTTGAATTTTATTGAGTGGATTGGCCAGAAATCAAGAGAGAAGGGGGAGTGTTCTTTTCCGCTGTGCGTCGATCGGGGAGAGAGAATGTCGGGGGAGAGTGTGAGCTGGCCAATAGATTTTTTTTATATTTATATATTTTAAAAATCCAAAAATACCCCTTATCTCATACGAACTCGAATCCAAACCCAATGACTGTCGTCCCCAGCTAAATACCCCCATTCCGTACATAATGGGATATGTTTCGAAGGCCCATTCAACTGTTTCAGTCAGTTTTACTTCAAATTAAAATATAAAACATTCAATATTTGTTTTGAACGTACATTTCAATTTGCCGGGGCCACATACTGATTCTAAAAATTCCAAACAAATAAATCTAGCTATGTTTTGACAATACGGTCCCAACAAAACTAGTTTCGTCCAATTTTGAGATCATTTGAAAAATGGCCCTTTTCTGGTCGATCCAAATTAACAAAAATCGACCAAACACATTTTCCTTTACCACGCTCACATACTAACTTCAAAAATTATGAAATTTGAAACCTAGCAATAATTTGACATCCCGGATCCAACAAAAGTGGTTTCTTCGAATTCTGAGGTAGTTTGCAAAATGGCCATTTTCATGGGCTATATAAATTCTATAGCGACCTTTCTGAAAATTCATTTGGCCATAACTTTTGATTCCCGCTATGAAACTTCGATTTTTCAGATTCGTTAGAAAGATAATCACTAACAGATTTAAATATTTTTGGTTTCACTAAAATCCGTTTTATTTTGCACCTGGTATAGTCAGTCAAAGTTTGAATTCAATTTTTGAAACTGCCGCGCCATTTCAAGCCTTGTTTATAATTAGAATTAATTATATTTATTTTCAAACGTCGATTCAAACACACTTTTCGTTGTTATTATTTAAAATGATTTATTTTAAATATCTAAAATTCACTAAAATAGCCAAATTAAAAATTTTAAATTGGCTCAGATTTTCTGGGTTGTTACAATCTCCCCCACTTAAAACTTTTCGTCCTCGAAAAGGAACGAAGTCGAAAGTTGTTTCATTAACCAACTCAACTTTCCTTCCGTCTTTCATTCTTCAACTTTTTAGTTTCTAAGAATTTTCAAATTCTTCAAAAATTTGGCTAACACCCTAAATTTTCGAAAATTTTCGCCATAACCTCCTTTGTACGGGGAGCTTCAGGATATTTCAAATAGCCTCCCATGGCTCTCACCAATCCAAAAGAAAAAGGAAAAGCCAAGCGGCTAGCCAATCGGCTCATAAAATCATCAAATCCTAAGAAATACAATAAACGTGTACTTATTTGTCAGGCAAACAATTTTATTCCTCTGCTTAGCTGTTTATCCATAACCTGTTCACACATATATAATGCACTTTTATATATTTCTATCTATTTTCAATTCAGTTCAATTTGGTTAAATCATTCAAAACTCTAATTAATCAACCAAAAATCAAACAACACAACCAACAATCCATTTGTTTGTTAACTTTCAAAAATATACTAATTAATTCATATACTCTTATAAAATCATTCAGGCTATATAATTGAAAGTTATACATCCATGAAAAGAAAACAATGACAAATTAGAGAACATAATGGAAATTTCAAAATATGGTAAATGTACCTTGCACCAGAGTCAATCAAAGATATCCACCCCTGCACTTAGGATAGGCTTTCATATTACTCTCTTCAGTTTCCCAAGTACAATCTCGCGGATCTCCACTCCATTGCACTTTGACTAAGTGAACCTTCTTGTTCCTCAGTTCTTTGGTTTCTTTGCCAATAATCTTTAGCGGCTCTCTTCTCACAGCCAATTCTGGAGTAATTTCTATATCCCACTGTGCTGCTTCTTCCATGATCAAGTCTGGATCATGAACATGCTTTCGAAGTTTAGATACGTGAAATACATCATGCACTCCAGGCAACCAATCTGGCAGTTGAACTCTATAAGCAAGGGTTCCAATCCGCTCAAGTATAGGGAATGGACCAATAAATCTGGGCGCCAACTTCCTAGTTTTGCCAAATCGAATCACTCCTCTCATCGGAGAAACCCTTAGATACACATAGTCACCAATAGCAAATGCTAAACCCCTCCTTCTCGAGTCTGCATAGCTCTTTTGTCGGCTTTGAGCGGTGAGTAATCGTTTCTTAACGAAATCGACTTTGTCCGCAGCTTTGCGAATCATATCTGGTCCCAATACAAGCCTATTACCAGGTTCAGCCCAACAAGCAGGAGATCGGCATGGTCTACCATACAATGCTTCAAATGGTGACATTGTCAGGCTCGCTTGGTAGCTGTTGTTGTATGAGAAGTCAGCCAAATGCAAATGGTCTTCCCATGATCCACCAAAATCAAGAACACAAGCCCGCAATAAATCTTCTAGAATACGATTCACTCTCTCAGTTTGACCATCTGTTTGAGGATGATAGGCGGTGCTCAAGTTCAATTTTGTTCCCAGTTCTACTTGAAATGCCTCCCAGTATTTGCTAGTAAATATTGGATCTCTATCACTAACTATACTGATCGGCACTCCATGTAGCCTAACGATTTCCTTGAAATAAATCTGTGCCAGACTCTGAGCAGTTCTATTGGATCTGACATGTATAAAATGGGCGGTCTTCGTGAAGCGATCTACAATCACCCAAATACTATCATTTCCTATCCTGGTTCTGGGCAAACCATCTATGAAGTCCATGGAAATATGTTCCCTTTTCCAACCTGGAATGTCCAGCGGTTGCAACAATCCGGCAAGTTTCTGTTGGTTCCTTTTAACTAGTTGGCAAGTTGGACACCTGCTAACATATATAGAAACGTCCCTTTTCATAGCGTTCCACCAGAATGTTCGCTAGAGATCGTTATACATTTTTCCCACACCTGGATGGATACTCAGCTTGGACTTGTGACATTCGTCTAACACTTCTCTTTTGAGCTCGGGGATGTCGGGAACACAAATCCTTCCTCTTAATCTCAGGATCCCATCGTTTTCTATTTGAAAACCCGAGGGTTCACCTTTCTGAATCCTTCTGATAATATCCTTAATAAAATTATCATCTTTCTAAAGAATATATATTTTGTCAATCAATGAAGTCGTAATAATAAAACTGGCGATTATTGCATTCTTTCGACTTAGCGCATCAGCCACGACATTAGCTTTCCCTGGAGTGTACAAAATCTCAAAATCGTATGCTGCAAGAAATTCTAGCCAACGTTGCTGCCTCAGATTCAAGTCTTTCTGGGTGAACAGATACTTTAGCGATTGATGATCTATATACAGTTCGAATTTCTCACCCAGAAGATAGTGCCTCCAGATTTTCAAAGCAAATACAATGGCTAACAACTCAAGATCATGAGTAATGTAATTTTTCTCATGCGGTTTCAGCTAACGGCTGGCATAAGCAACCACTTGACCTCTTTGCATTAATACTGCACCAAGGCCTTCTCTAGAGGCATCTGTCCAGACTTTCAAGTCTTGATTGCCATCGATAATCGTTAACACTGGAGCAGTTGTTAACCTTAATTTTAGCTACTGAAAAGCCTCCTCACATTCGGGAGTCCACTTGAATTTTGCGTGCTTCTTCGTAAGCTTTGTTAAGGAACTAGATATCTTCGAAAAATCTTTAACGAACTTCCGATAATAACTAGCCAATCCAAGAAAACTTCAAACTTCTGTGGGAGTACTAGGCTGCTTCCAATTTTGAATAGCTGTGATTTTACCGGGATCCACAGAAATTCCTTCTTCTAATACAACATGGCCAAGAAACTTGACTTCTTCTTGCCAGAATATACATTTGGAAAGTTTGGCCTTCAAGATATTCTTTCTGAGAATTTCTAACACTTGTTCCAAATGTTTCGCGTGCTCACTCTCTGACTTAGAGAAGATCAATATGTCATCAATGAGAAACAGAACAAATTTATTCAAGACATCACGAAATACTCGATTCATTATATTGACAAAATAGGTAGGAGCGTTACATAAGCCGAACGACATTACTAACCACTCATAGAACAAATCGGGACCTCTGAATGCTGTCATTGGAACACACTCTTCGGCAATACGAAGCTGATGGAAACCTGTAGCTAGGTCCATCCTTGAAAATACTTGTGCACCATTCAATCAATCCAGCAAATCATCAATCCGCGACAATGGATATTTGTTCTTCAATGTCTGTTTATTCAAGTCACGATAATCCACACATAGTCTGAGGGTACCGTCTGACTTTGGGACAAATACCACTGCTGCTCCCCAATCAGAGAAACTAGGCCTGATCAGACCCTTCCATACAAGCTATCGAGTTTGATTGTCTAATTCTTCTTTCTCCTTTAGAGTCATTCTCTGAATAGCGTGCACTATAGCCTTGCATTCGGAATTAAAGCGATCTTGAAATCAATTTCTCTCTTTGGAGGCAAGCTAACAACTTCTTCGAACACATCTGCATAATTCTTAACGACAGGAATATCTTTTATGAGGCCCGGAATATTCTCTGTGACTACAGGGATATTTTCTATTTGAGCAGGAGAAACATCAAAAGCCGACCAAAAGTCTTTTCTATCAGAATTCGGACCTTCACATGGTATAGTGATATAATCCCCTGATTTAATCTTTTCCTTAACTACTCTCTCGGCACATTTAACCTCAGCTTCATATTTGGTTAACCAATCCAATCCCAAAATAAGATCGAATTCGGTAAAATTCATGATGATAGAGATGGTAGGGAACCGATATCTGGAAAAAGAGACAGGCACCCCACATACCTAACTACGATCGAGGGAACCCCCAACCGGATTATGGACAGTGATGGGTTCTTTGAGCTTTTTCAATTTCAAATCCAACTTCTTAACTGCATTCTTTGCAATAAAGCATTGTGACGTGCCTTTATCAAACAATACTTCAACTGGAATGTTTTTGACAGTAAGCGTGCCTTCCAAACCATCAGACCTGCCCTGACTAGCTGAGGGTGCTGAAGTTTCTGCCACTTCATTTACATGTACTGCTTCCGGTTTTCTGAATAGCGGGCAGGCCTTTAAAAGATGACCAATCTGATGACATCCATCGCATTTTCTATTCTCTTGAAACTTCTTACCGGATTTAGATTCATCCTTCTTTCATTTCTTCGAGGATTTACAATTCCTGGTCAAATGCCCTTGCTTATTGCAATTAGAGCAGGTGGCCATCGTTATTGGTTCTTTCTCAGATTTAACCCTTTTCCTCTTGGCTCAGGGGTTCTTACTGACCTCAGGCATCGTACTGGCCTCAAGACTATTAGTCTCAGACTCCTCTTTGTTACTAGAACTGACTTCCTCTTCGTCGTTCAAAAGATCTTTCTTATGGAGATCCTCATACTGATAAGCCATGTATATCATTTCCGGAAAGGGAAGCTTCACATGCCCCATTACTCTACTTTGGTACTTCCTTTGAAGCCGGTTAATAAACCTCAGATTCTTCCTCTTCGGATTTTGAATTAGATGAGGGAAAAAGTGAGAAAGTTCGTTGAATTTCTTATGATATTCTGGGATATTCATATCTCCTTGTATCAAATAACAAAATTCATCACATAACCGCTCAGTTGCTTCTGGTGGAGTAAATCTTTCGCTGAAAAATCTCTTTGAATCTATCCCAGGTGAGATCACCTTCTAGATTATCCTTAATGATTGTTTCCCACCAGATTAAAGCTTCTTCTTTGAGAACCCAAGACGCCACAAGTCTTTTTTGATCATCTCTCAGCTGGAAACATTCAAAAATTCTTTCAGCAGAACTCATCCAAGCTTAAGTTTGAATAATCGATTCATTGCCCAAGAATTGTATTCCACCCAGATTTCGATATCTCTTGAATAGAGCCTCTAGATCTGGTTCTGCATTCCTTCTGTTTCTGACACTCATTTTCTAGTACTTCTGCTAATAGCAGACCAAGTGTCAGGTCAACAGAAAATATATTATAAAGCATAGAGACATATACTTGAATGTAAATGTGTCTATCGAGGTGTATTCTATTCTGCTATACTCATATTAGGATATTACTGATCCTATTTGTAATGAGCTATTCGTCTTAGAACACTACTGGTTCTATTTCTGATGAGTTCGTTGATATGTTATATTCCAGAACTAGGCTTAACCAAAGCTCTGATACCACGTTGTGAAGACCCCAAAACCCCGTATGATGGTGTCAAGGGTAATCTTTGGAATATAACACATAAACAGATAATAACAGAACTGAAATAAATAAATACACCAGATAATGTACAATTAATACACTAGATAAACATAATCATCAGAGTTACACAGTATACATGATCATACTTAGTACAAAATACAGTTCAGCTATACAAAAATGTCTACAGCAGAAAACGAAACATAATATGTACAACAGGAGCTAAACATCATAAAAAGAGATAAATGGTAGAATCCATCTTTAGCTCTAGCTTTCCCGAAAGAGCCTGCTAAACCCTGAATACAAGGCTGTCTGTGTAGAAAGAGGGGCACCCGAGTTTGCAAGTGAAACAAACTACGAGTCAGTCATGGGACTGGTATGAGAAATCTACTTAACACATTCTAATATATGACTAATCACAGGACCACGCCACTTTCGCGGAACAGGTTTACTCCATTGGATTGCTAGTGCTTTGAAACAAGTAAATCTTTTAAACATCGCAATGCTTTTTATATAAATGAAGCCATTGTAAGACTCATTTCCCATCACACAATGCAATGCAAACCGGAGGATAGAGTTTTACCTTATAATGGCCAAAATATGCTTGATACGAATAAAACAAAGGCATTTGATATTATTACTAGTGTTTATATGTTTCAAAAATAATTTCAATCATAACTATCAATCATAGACGGCATGGGTACCATATATCATGTCACCATATATAGGTATACAATCAAAACTGCATGGTGCCATATTTGGAAATTGGATTTCCGTCTTGAACCAAGGCAAAAGATAGTCCTTGCCGAATTCGAGACTGTCTAGCCCGAGTCTCAGGATCAGAGCTGAAGAGACCCTTGGATCGTCAGGGCCGGTCCACTGATGCGGATTAAAATGCCTGAACACTGCGTTTCCCCGCCCTTTGGGGCGTAAATGAGTCCTATAACTCCATCGGCTCCACTTAGTCACCGATATATCCGAGGCGCCTCGCAATAGCAACAACCACACAGGTGAAAATAATATAAATGTCAGGGCTGGTAGGTCATTGACACCACCCTTGCTAGAAGGAAACGCATGCCCTCCCTGAGGTCCTCTCCCGTTTCTGGTTTATACTAGGGTGTGAGGCTCGCGAATCAACGTTATATACAAAGTATGCCACACTGGTCGTGCTTTGATCATCTACCACAAGAATTTGCTTTTCAACAGAAGCCTTGATCATCTGCCACTTAGGCGTGCCACACAGGCAGTTCACTCCATGCGACTGATTTCTATCGATATATAACCTCTGAGCTCGTACGTCTCAGAGAAGGGCGTTAAGCAAGAGAATAAATTCTCCGCCGCCAAACAGATATATATTTAATACAGACCCATCAGCACAGAACAAAATCTAATGTCAGACACACAGTCCATTTACTAGTTCGTTCTGGGTCTAAACGAAACCCGAGGCACTATATACCTCGCATACCCATCGATCTCCAAGCACGTCTGTACGATCACCACTTATTATCTATATTTCGGGATGCCTCCCAATCAAGACATCAGTTATCATCCAACCGAGGTGAAGATCTCCGGTCTTCAACCACCGTCTTCATCATCGACTTCTTATCGCCGATCAATTATTTGAAATGAGATTTAACTCGGCCTTTTCAAATAATTCACGTATATTTAGAATTTAAATCAATTCATTTCAATGGTTAAATTATTCAACATCAATAATTCTTTTATTAAATGTAATTTTCACACCAAACACATTCAACCATCAAATATCTAATAAACCGGGTAAATTCGGTTTATTTTCCATTCTATATCGTTTATAATATTTTATAATGATTTATCGCTATTTTTAGTCATTTAAAAATAGCCAATTTCATTCAAACGACGCTTCAGGCCATAACGCGGTCGTGGCGCTGTTTTTCTTCAAATTTGATTTACACATATCTGAAAATATAACCATTGGATCTTCACAAATTTTATATCATTAGAAAGATCTTTTCAAAATGAATCCAACGGTTTCAGATTCGGGAAAATCCGACGGTCGGATCTCCCGGTACACTCGTTTGAAGTTTCGATTTCAAAATACGAACTGCAGCGTCGTTATTCAATTAAATTTAATTATATTTATATATATATAAATATAATCGATTCTGGCGCTGTTTTTCTTCAGATTTGAATTAAATATTCCAGACAATCCAACCATTGGATCTTCACAAAGTGGGTGTCGTTGGAAAGATATTTCCAAGGCGAACCCAACGGTTTCGGTTTCGGGAAAATCCGATGGTCGGATTTCCCGCACTAATCGTTTGATATCACGGTTTCAAAACACGAACTGCCTCTTCATTATTCGATTATTTTATTTATATATATATATATATGTATAAATATAATTCATTCGTCGATTTCAAAACCATATCCATTTCATATATTTGATGAAAATGATATTTTTATCATCAAAAATATTTATTCTACACATGAATATTTTTCGCACTTCATATTCACAATTAAAATGTAGATTTTATTGTTCAATCTATATATTCAACACATGAATGTTTTCGACTTCACACCTATGATAAAAATATGATTTTTATCGTTCTAGTCTTTTATTCAACACATGACTATTTTCTATAGTTGATACATATAATAAAAATGTTATTTTTATCTTTCAAACAAATTTACTCAACACATGAGCTTCATTCAACATATGAATTTATTTCAACACATCAATTTCATTTCAATAGTTGAATATTTTCTATAGTTCATATATATAATTAAAATGGGAATTTTATTATAAAACAATTTATTTCAAAACACGATTATTTTATATAGTTTATATATAAGGTAAAAATGTTATTTTTGGTGTTAAAACGATTTATTTAATACACTAGTATTTTATATAATCTATATATATGATAAAAATGTTATTTTTATTTTTTTAAAGAATTTATTCTATACATGAACTCCATTCAACACATGAATTTATTTCAACATTCAACACATGAATTTTATTTCAACATTCAACACATGAATTTCATTTCAACATTCAACACATGAATTTTATTTCAACATTCGAATTTAAATCAAACACAGAAATGTTTCAAAA
Organism: Allium sativum; assembly: GCA_030737875.1. NCBI lineage: Eukaryota > Viridiplantae > Streptophyta > Magnoliopsida > Asparagales > Amaryllidaceae > Allium > Allium sativum. The sequence goes on from CM060910.1 coordinate 624,564,337, forward strand.
AAATTCGGCAGCATAACGGCAAGGTAGTTAAAACCGGGGCCGTCCCTAGTACGGCTCCTCGCTCTACCTTAAAGCCACGCAGCTTTTGACAATGGGGATTTTCAATATCTAGTTTGTACGCAGACGAATTTTCCCATATACTAATCCTACTGGGATTTCAACCACAATCAATCATTTCAAATCAACCATTCATGATATTCGCCAAATTTTCACATCAACCAATAATCCAAACAATATCACAACCAATATATATCGTCCATGGTCTGTGGATGAGGGGTGTGTATATATACACACACACACACACGTATATAACTATATTTTGATTTCATTTCAATATCACTTCAATTCATTTCAACGCATATATTATTTTACAATACATATATAACTTATACATTGAACATACAACTTATACAACGCTTATACATGTGGTGTACAACGCTTATATAACTCATACTTCGACTATATAATTTATACATCGTTGATTCCATATCGTTTATAATTCAGAAATCTCACCTTGGGTTCCACTCCACCAAAAATAGCAGAAGGCTCAGAAAAATATGCGGTCTCTTCTAGAATGTAGAAGGCGTCCACACGAGTCCACTGTCTCTTGTTTCACTGGAATTCAACATATTGCAAAAAGATATGATTTTTACAAGTTTGTAACAGTTTTAAAGTGTTAAATCTGTTTTAAATTAACAAAGCCGATTACCTCAGCAAATTGATTGAAACTAGGTTTCGATTTAACTTCAAATCCATGAAGTAGAAAGAGGATCGGGCTATGCAGCGTCGAAGGGGGAGAAGTAGCGCTCAGGCGCGTGGGGGAATGGGCCCACTCGGTGGCTCCAGGTGCTGCCGGCGGCGGTTGAAAGGCTCCGACTTTGGAGGCTTGGATCTCACGATTTACTTGACGAGAGGGGGTGCTCTTGGTATTGATTTGAAGAGGGGGAGAAGCTCTACAAAATCCTCAACATCGGCCCTGAATTTTATTGAGTGGATTGGCTTGAAATCAAGAGAGAAGGGGGGTGTTCTTTTCTGCCGTGTGTCAATCGGGGGGAGAGAATGTCGGGGGAGAGAGAGAGTGAGCTGGCCAATAGATTTTTTTATATTTATATATTTTAAAAATCCAAAAATACACCTTATCTCATACGAACTCCAAACCAAACCCAATGACTGTCGTCCCTAGATAAATACCCCCATTTCGAACACAATGGAATATGTTTCGAAGGCCCATTCGACTATTTCAGTCAGTTTTCCTTCAAATTAAAATATAAAACATTCAATATTTGTTTTGAACGTATATTTCAATTTGCCGGGGCCACATACTGATTCTAAAAATTCCAAAAAAATATATCTAGCTATGTTTTGACGATACGGTCCCAACAAAACTAGTTTCGTCGAATTCTGAGATTGTTTGAAAAATGGCCCTTTTCTGGTCGATCCAAATTAACAAAAATCGACCAAACACATTTTCCTTTACCACGCTCACATACTAACTTCAAAAATTATGAAATTTGAAACCTAGCAATAATTCGACATCCCGGATCCAAAAAAAGTGGTTTCGTCGAATTCTGAGGTCGTTTGCAAAATGGCCATTTTCATGGGCTACATAAATTCTATAGCGACCTTTCTGAAAATTCATTTGGCCATAACTTTTGATTCCCGCTATGAAACTTCGATTTTTCAGATTTGTTAGAAAGATAATCATTAACAGATTTAAATATTTTTGGTTTCACTAAAATCCGTTTTATTTTGCACTCGGTACAGTCAGTCAAAGTTTGAATTCAATTTTTGAAACTGCCGCGCCATTTCAGGCCTTGTTTATAATTAGAATTAATTATATTTATTTTCAAACGTCAATTCAAACACACTTTTCATCGTTATTATTTAAAATTATTTATTTTAAATATCTAAAATTCACTAAAATAGCCAAACTAAAATTTTTAAATTGGCTCAGATTTTCCGGGTTGTTACAGCTAGCAAGCCTTTGAGAGGTGACCCGCCTGGTGGCAAAGATTGCATTTTCTATTCTCTTGAAACTTGTTATTGGAATTTGACCCAACATTTGTTTCCTTCTTAGAGGATTTGCAATTCCTTTGAAAATGCCTTGGCTTCTTACAGTTATTGCATATTGTAGTCGTTACTGATCCTTTTTCAGACTTAACCTTTTTCCCTTTGAATCTAGGTTTCTTTCTGACCCCGGACGTCGTACTTGACTCTGGCTGTGTACTTGTCTCTGGGCTATCAGTTTCAAATTTCCTTTTGTTGCTAGAACTGTCTTCCTATTCATCGACAAAAAGGCCTCACTTATCTAGATCTGCATCCTGATAAGCCATGTATATCATTTCAGAAAAAGGAAGCTTCACATGCCCCATTACACTACTCTGGTATTTTCTTTGGAGCCCGTTAATAAACCACAGATTCTTCCTCTACGGATTTTGAATTAGATGAGGGGAAAAATGAGAAAGTTCATTGAATTTCTTATGATATTCCGGAATGGTCATATCTCCTTGTATTAGATAATAGAATTCATCACATAACCGCTCAGTTGCTTCTGGAGGAGTAAATATTTCTATGAAAATCTCTTTAAATCTATCCCAGGTAATATTACCTTCTGGATTATCTTTAATAACCGTTTCCCACCAGATTAAAGGTTCATCTTTGAGTGCCCAAGATGTCACTAATCTTTTCTGATCATCTCTCAGTTGGAAATGTTCAAAAATTCTTTCAGCAGAACTCATCCAAGCTTGAGTTTGAATAATGGAATCATTGCCCGAGAATTGTACTCTACCCAGATTTCAATATCTCTTTAATAGAGCTTCTATATCTGATCCTTGCTGTGGGAGCACGATTGGCTCATTAGATTGTTGAACCATATAATTTCTTCTTCTGTTTCTGCCACTCATTTTTCTATGTCTGCAAATGGCAGACAAAGTGTTAGGCCAACAAAAATGGTAATTTTAAAACATAGAGACATATACTTGAAGGTAAATGTGTCTATCAGGGTGTATCTCATTCTACTATACTCATACTAGGATATTACTGATCCTATCTGTAATGAGTTATTCGCCCTAGAATACTATTGGTTCTATTTCTGACGAGTTCGTTAATATGTTATATTCCAGAACTAAGCTTAACCAAAGCTCTGATACCACGTTGTGATGACCCCAAACCCCGGTACGATGGTGGCAAGGGTAGTCTTTGGAATATAACACATAAACAAATAATAGCAGAAAAGAAATAAATAAATACACCAGATAATGTACAATAGAATACATTGGATAAACATAAACATCAGAGTTACACAGTATACAAGATCATACTTAGTACAAATACAGTTCAGCTATACATAAATGTCTACAGCGGAAAACAAAACATAATATGTACAATAGGAGCTGAACAACATAAAAAGAGATAAATGATAGAATCCATCTTCAGCTCCAGCTATCCAGAAAGAGCCTGCTAAAACCTAAATACAAGGCTGCCCGTGTAGAAAAAAGGGCACCGAGTTTGCAAGTGAAGCAAAATACGAGTCAGTCATGGGACTGGTATGAGAAATCTACTTAAAAATATTTTTCAATATGGTCAATCACAAGACCACGCCACTTCCGCTGAACGGGTTTACTCCATTGGATTGCCAGTGCTTTAAAACAAGTAAATTTTTTAAACATCGCAGTGCTATTTATAAAAATGAAGCATCATAAGACTCAGTTCCCATCACATAATGCAACACAAATCGGAGGATAGAGTTTTACCTTATAATGGCCAAAAATGCTTGATACGAATAAAACAAAAACATTTGATATTATTACTAGTGTTTATATGTTTCAAAAACAATTTCAATCAGTATCAACCATAGACGGCATGGGTACCATATATCATGTCGCCATATATAGGTAAACAATCAAAACCGCACGATGTCGTATTTGGAAATTGGATTTCCATCATGAACCAAGGCAAGGGATCGTCCTTACCGAATTCGAGACAATCTAGCCCATGTCTCAGGATCAGAGCTCGAGTGACCCTTGGATCTTCAAGGCCGGTCCACCGATGTGGATTAAAATGCCTAAACAATGCGTTTCCCCGCCCTATGGGGCGTAAATGAGCCTAATGACTCCATCGGTCCCGGATCGACCGATATAATCGAGGCGCCTCACTATCCATCATCCACATAAGCAAAATGTCAAGCCGTGTAAAAACACCGACACCACTCCTAGCTAGAAGGAAACGCATGTCCTCCCTACAGTCCTCTCCCATTTCCAGTCCATACCGGGGTGTGAGGCTCGCGAATTCACGTTATACACAAAGCTATGCCACACTGGCCGTTCTTTGATCATCAACCACAAGACTTTGCTTTTCAACAGAAGCCTTGATCATCTGCCACTTAGGCATGCCACACAAGCAATTCACTCCATGTGACTGATTTCTATCGATATATAACCTCTGAGCTCGTACGTCTCAGAGAAGGACGTTAAGCAAGAGAATAAATTCTCCGCCGCCAAACAGATATATATTTAATAGAGATCAATCAGCACAGAACAAAATCCAATGTCAGACACACAGTCCATTTACAAGTTTGTTCTGGGTCTAAACAAAATCGGAGGCACCTTATACCTCGCATATCGGTACAATCAACAAGTACGTCCGGACGGCTACCACTTCAGTCCCTTCAAGGTAGCTACTCCTATCATGAGCATCAGTAGCACCCCTCCATTCGACGTGAAGATCATCGGTCTTGCACCGTCTTCATATCTTCGACTTCTAATCGTCGATTAATTATTTGAAATGAGAATTAACTCGGCTGTTTCAAATAATTCACGTATATTTAGAATTTCAAATCAATTCATTTCAATGGTTAAATTATTCGACATCAATAATTTTGTTCTTTAATGTAATTTTCACGCCAAACACATTCAACCATATCAAATAAATCGAGAAAATTCATTTTATTTCCATTCCATATCGTTTATAATATTTTGTCACGATTTATCTCTATTTTTATTTATTTAAAAATAGCCAATTCATTCAAACAACGCTTCAGGCCATAACGCGGCTATGGCGCTGTTTTTCTTCAGATTTGATTTACACATATATGAAAATCTAACTATTGGATCTTCACAAATTTTATATCATTAGAAAGATCTTTTCAAAACGAATCCAACGGTTCTAGTTTTGGGAAAATCTGATGGTCGGATCTCTCGGTACAATCGTGTGAAGTTACGATTTCAAAATACAAACTGCAACGTCATTATTCGATTTATTTTAATTATGTATATATAATTGATTCTGGCATTGTTTTCATTTAGATTTGAATTAAATATTCCAGAAAATCCAACCGTTGGATCTTTACAAAGTTGGTGTGATTGGAAAGATATTTCCAAAGCGAACCCAACGGTTTTGGTTTCGGGAAAATCCGATGGTCGGATCTCCCGCAAAAATCGTTTGAAATCACGGTTTCAAAATACGAACTACAACTTCATTATTCGATTTATTTTAATTTTATATATATATACATATAACTCATTCTTCGATTTCAAAACCATATTCACTTCATATATTTGATAAAAATGATATTTTATCCAACAGATATTCATTACCACACATCACCATTTTTAGCAATTCATATATATAATAAAAATGTGATTTTTATTGTAAAACAATTTATTTCAAAACACGATTATTTTATATAGTTCATACATAAGGTAAAAATGTTATTTGTATCTTTCAAAGAATTTATTCAACACATGGATTTCTATTCAACACATGAATTTCTATTCAACACATGAATATGGTTTCAACACATGAATGTTTTCTATAGATTTTATATATAATAAAAATGTGATTTTTATTGTTAAAACAATTTATTTAAAACACGAATAATGTATATAGTCTATTTATGTGATAAAATGTTATTTTTATCTTTCAAAGAATTTATTTAGCACATGAATTTCTATTCAACACATGAATATGGTTTCAACACATGAATACAAATCAAACACAGGAATATTTCAGAAAATTTCGGCAGCATAACGGCAGGGTAGTTAAAACCGACACCATCCCGAGCACGGCTCCTCGCTCTACCTTAAAGCCTCGCAGCTTTTGACAATGGGGATTTCAATATCTAGTTCGTATGCAGACGAATTTTCCCATATACTAATCCTATTGGGATTTCAACCACAATCAATCATTTCAAATCAACCATTCATGATATTCACCAAATTTCACATCAACCAATAATCCAAACAATATCACAACCAATATATATTGTCCATGGCCTGTGGACGAGGGGAGTATATATATATATACGTATATAACTACATTTCGATTTCATTTCAAAATAATTTCAATTCATTTCAACGCATATATCATTTTTACAACGCATATATAACTTATACATCAAACATACAACTTATACAATGCTTATATATGAGGTGCACAACGCTTATATAACTCATACTTCGACTATACAATTTATACATCGTTGTTTCCATATCGTTTATAATTCAGAAATCTCACATTGGGTTCCACTCCTCCAAAAATTGTAGAAGGCTCAGAAAAATATCCGGTCTCTTCTAGAATGTAGAAGACGTCCACATGAGTCCACTGTCTCTTGTTTCACTGGATTTCGACAACAAACGAGAAAGATATGATTTTTATTGTAGAATCATAAACCGTAGCGCTTTAAAGTGCTATAATCAGTTAAAATTAAAAACAGCCGTTGCCTTTCTGATTTGTTCGAAACTAGGTTTCGATTTTTCGCGAGATCCTTGCAGCGATTCGTTGATCGGTCTTCACCACGAGGTAGTGCTCCGAACGATGCGCCGGCCAGAGGTGGTGGGACCCAACTCGGTCAACTGTGGGCGGCGGAATCCTGTTCGACGCCGTCGAACTTCACAGGCTTGGTTCTTGATGAAGACGAGGCGAGGGAGGGCGTGTCTACTATAGATTTGTAGAGGAGGGTGGGATCTACAAAAAGTTGCAAAGGGGCGTAGGGTTTGGGTGCGTGGATTTATCGAAAAATTGGCCGGGAAGGGGAGAACGACAGTCGCCATCGACGAGAGAAGTTATCGGGAATTTTCAGATTTTTATTATAAAATTAATTTATGAAAGGAAAATTTTGATTAGCCCATACTTTATTTTATTTTAAAATAGGGTTTTTTAAAACGAACTCCAATCCAAACCAAACGACTGTCGTCCCTAGCTAAATACCCCCATTCCGAACACAGTGGGATATGTTTCGTAGGCCCATTCGACTGTTACAGTCAGTTATTCTTCAAATTAAAATATAAAACATTCATTATTTGATTTGAACGTACAGTTCAATTTGATGGGGCTACATACTAATCCCAAAAATTCCAGAAAAATAAATTTAGCTATGTTTTGACGATACGGTCCCAACAAAACTAGTTTCGTCGAATTCTGAGACCGTTTGAAAAATGGCCATTTTCTGGTCGATCCAATTTAACTAAAATCAACCAAACACATTTTCCTTCGCCACGCTCACATATTGACTTCAAAAATTATGGAATTTAAACCTAGCAATAATTTGACATCCCGGACCCAACAAAAGTGGTTTCGGGATTTTTGAGGTTATTTATAGAATGTCTATTTTTGAGGGCTATATATATTCTATAGCGACCTTTCTGAAAATTCATTTGGCCTTAACATTTGATTCTCGCTATGAAACTTCGATTTTTCAGATTCGTTAGAAAGATATTCATAAACAGATTTAAATATTTTTGGTTTCACTAAAATCCGTTTCATTTTGCACCCAGTACAGTCAGTCAAAGTTTGAATGCCAATTCTGAAACTGCCGCGCCATTTCAGGCCTTGTTTATAATTAAAAATAATTATATTTATTTTCAAACATCGATTCAAACATACTTTTCTTCGTTATTATTTAAAATAATTAATTTTAAATATTTAAAATCCACTAAAATAGCCAAATTAATTTTTTTAAAACTGGTTCAGATTTTCCGGGTTGTTACAAACTATATGTGTTTTCGATACTTGAGTTTTGGCAAGTAATACGGGATTTATGTATTATTGTCAGAATTCGTACGTCGAATTCTCTCAGGTCGTTACAGTGGTATCAAAGCAATGGTTTAGTAATAACCTTGGCTCTATGGCGTAACTTGATAGAGATGGGGTTAGTAATACCCTAGATTGAGTTTGAGTATGTATATGAGAGTGTATTTATAAATTTTATACAACTGTTTGTATTGTGTTATCTGACCAGTTCAAGTGTCGAGAAACTTTTGAACTGAAATTGGGCACGATATTATTTTGTAAAGAGGGAAAGTTAAATAATCTTGCCCAAATTATATTTTGTATAGAAAAGAAATAATTTTATGAAATTATTGTGATGTTGATGTGTTTGGTTGATTTGAATGAAATTCAAATTGGAATGGTTAATATAACCAGAAGAAAATTTCATATAGAATTTGTGAATACGAGTTTTAAAATGAGAATGAATGAATCAGAATTAGTTAGAAAAATAAATTGGTAATTGGATTTGAGATTGGAACTTAACTTGGTTAAGTGAAATTAAATTAAGAATGATATAAGAGATAAATAAAAGTGATTAGGATTTGAAAATTTAATGGATATTAATCAAATAGAAATCAGTTGAATATTAACCGCTTGGTGCTCAAATATGTTAAACCAATATAAATATTAATATTGAATGTAAATTCAATTGATTTGGTTATGTATTGGTTGTTGATTATAAATTATTTGTTATTGGATGGTAGATTGTTTCAATAGAAATAATTAATCAACAATTTAATGGGGTTGAATGAATTATAAACTATAAAAAAATTCAGTATATTTAAATTGAAATGAAAATACATATGAACTGAATTTATGATTTAACCCTGTGTTTGAAAATAAATTGATACTACCTATTTGATTTTGGAATTCGTGTTGTTATACTTGATGATTAGTGAAGTATCATTTAAGAATTTCATATATCTGTTACTTATGTGGTAAATTGAGTTAAGTACAAGTGCCAGAAGGCTAGAGGATTGATTTTGGTTGAATAGATCATAATAAATTGAGCTAGTATGCTCAATAGCACTCGTATAAGGTACGCCAACGCGAAAACATAAATTTTGGTTTTTGCCTTTTGTTTTCCGACCGTGTGAGTCGATGTATATATATTATTTGTTCATGCAATATCATAGAAGTGACTCCGTACAGGGGAGACTCTGCCAAATTTTTCCGAGAATTTAATGTGTTAGAAACTTTTTGATATTTTTGATAATTGATATTGATTATAATGAGTTGGTTTTCGATTTGAAATAAATTATTTTAAAGATAATGGGTTTGTGACATTTTTCTTACCTTAGTAGTTTCGAGGACGAAATTCTTTAAAGGGGGAGGAGAGAATGTAATGTCCCATACTTTTGGTAGTCAGGTATTTTTTAAAATTATTTTAACTATTTTATTTGGAATATTAATGGATTTTTAATATTAAATATGTTTATTAAAACGAAGTTTAAATATATATAGGGGCATTTTACCATAAGGGCCTCCTTTCATTTGCTTATTGGTTTCTAGGACACGTCGTTACAATAATTATTTTCCAGGACAAAAATTAATTTGGCTATTTGTTCCTGCTATTCTTCATTTCCATAAGCATTATCGAAGCTAAAAAAAACCCCAAATCGATTTCAAATCCACTTTCTTCTTCATCTTTATACTTTCGAAATCAAATCTACTGCTAATCTACTTTCGAAACAAAATCGACTCAGTTGATTCGTTGAAGAAATCAAACCGCATCACTTTTCTCAGCTGAACAAGTAAGTAATTGTTTATTTCTGTTGTTTTGTGTATGTCAATTGCTGATGTTAATCGCCTCACCTTTATTCAGCTGAAGAAACTAAAATGCAATTTCTATTTATTATTTACAAGACGCGATTTCTGTTCAGTAGTTGTTGAACAAGTACTTGTTTATCTTTGATATTTGTTGTTCCTCGATTTTTTCTATTTTCTATATATCGGTTGTTTTTGTTAGCTGAAGTAAGTAGCCATTAGCTGATTGATTTTATTTGCTATATAAAACTGTTTATACGTATATATTCAGTGGTAGAATTTATTTTGTTCGACAACTTAAAAGATAAAGGTGTTTATGTTTTGATTTGAATCATTAATTACGTATTGAAATTTAGAAATATTTGAAAATTACTTATACATATAAACATATTTGTTTTTTTTAATCATATATATATATATATATATATTCAGTGGGTTAATGACACGTAATATGAATCAACTTACAGTGATGATGATGGTACATGTTAATTTGTTTGATAGCTTGAAAAGATAAAGGTTTTTATCTTTTGATTTAACATATATCTTTTCAAAACTGAATTTTGAATTTAACATTTTCTAAATGTTTAGTAGAATATTTTATTTTATTCCAGATTTAAAAAAGATAATTTCATCTATCTTTTCAAAAAAAACTGTTTTATGTTTGATATATCTACTGAATTTCACAAGTTGATATTGTTTGTGTTTTATGTTACTATTTGTTAAATTATATACATAAATTTAGTCTAAACTTGTTTTATTTTATTTTATTTTATTTTATTTCATATTTAGAAAAGATAGTTGTATCTATCTTTTCAAAATTGAACTTCAGATTTAAAAAAAAGTTATTTTTTTTTAATGAAAACTGTTTTATCTTTTTCCCAGAAAACCATTTTATTTTATGCTTTTTAACGGAAAAAAGATAAACGATTTTATCTTTTTCTCAGGAAATCATAAAACTTATACTTTTAACAGAAAAATGATAAATGGTTTTATCTTTTTCTCAGAAAATCATTTAATTTTATGCTTTTTAATAGAAAACCATTTAAATGATTTTATCTTTTAACTATAATTAAATATTTATGGTCTATCTTAAATTAGGTTAGAAGTCTCTTTGTTTCTTCAAGTGAAGCCTGGCCTTTAAATTTAGAATGGGGCATTTTTATCCTCTTTTGTATTCATTTTTTCAAGATGACACTCCTTTGATTTCTGCTTATGCACTCGGTGTGTAGCATGATGCTTGATTTGAGGTTGTGCATCTATTAGCAGATTTATATTTGTGCACACAGGAAGCGATCCAAGAGAAGTAAAAGCATGTCTGAAGGTTTGGGCTCAGGCTATTGCTTTGGCTTTTGCATCAAGTGTTAGTGGATGATCATCACTAACATTACTTATTGGTGTGTTGGTGATTCACATGTGAAAAAGAAAGTCAACAATATTGCTAGCATTCTTTGAACGATTCATTCGGCAATCTTCTCCAACATTTGATAAATTCACATGCATTTTCATTCTATATGAATAGACAAAAGAACTTATCTTTTATACAAAATAGCACCGGAAGCTGTCATCACAAATTGTATCTTTTAACTATAAGTGTAGGCTCATACTAATCTGTATATATAGACACTTTTATAGTGTTTTTTGCTGCATTTTCTGTTTTATGTATATGGTTTGATTCGAGTCCCATGTATATGGGTTGATTCTGATTTTTTATATTGGAACTTTATTCAATATGACATAATAATAATGCATTTGTTTCGTGCAGTTGTTTGTGTTTAACTGTTATTTGGAATACAATGTTGTTAGTTCTGTTCAAGCAGATAAATTGATTTTTTTTATTCTTATGTTGTCTTTTTATGTGTTTTTATTATGTTGTGTCTGATTCAAATGATACACACCGAGTTTTCAATCCTAGTAGTTGAATAAAAATATAAAACTAAGTTATATGATTTCCTGAGAAAAAGACAAAACCGTTTATCTTTTTTATGTTAAAAATGGCACCCTGAAGTGTTTAATTGCCATGGAATTTAGTCCTTAAAAGAATAAAAAATGTTAATAATATAAAAGTTTGATTTTATTTTAAACAAAAGTATAGTCTATACAATGAAGCTGCTGATATATATTAGTTGTATAATACAACAGAACAAAAAAAAAGATACATATGTTTATCTTTTCAGCGACATTTGCTATTTATACATCCATATTTCTCACCACTCGTATCATATACAACAGATATCATGGCACCCCTTTATGACTTTATGAAACAACAAGTGAAAATAGTAATATAACAGAAGAATTGTAATCATATTTAGCTCTAAAAAGTAGATGCAGTTATCTTTTTAAAATCTAAAATAAAATAAGATATTCGATTTAACTTATCTTTTATTGTTTTACTAAAAGATAGAAGCAACTATCTTTTTTAAATCTGAAATAAATTAAGATAATCTACTAAACATCTAAAACTTGTTAATTACAAAAATTCAATTTTGTAATCAAAAGTTAATTTTTATCATTAACATTGCATATTGCAACTAATAATTAACACATACATATATATATATATGTATATATATATATATATATTCGACTATCTTTTTTAAATCTGAAGTTCAGTTTTGAAAAGATAGAAGCAACTATCTTTTTTAAACCTGAATAACATATGGTTAGTGGTCATTTGCTCATCAAACAAAACAAAAATGTAGTAAACTGTCTAAGCAATTTTTAGTAGGAAAAAGATAAATAGTTTTATCTTTTTCTCAGAAAAGCAAAAGAAAGATATATATTTCTATTTTTATCTCAGAAAAATCATTCAATCAAACTCATTACTATTGGACAATATATTTCTTACGTCACTTGGCGAATAGACAGTTGGCTTTTCTCAGTTTATACTAGTCATCCTTCCAACAAATTAAAACTACCCAAATAATGCTATCGCCTGGATAGTTGTTTATCAACAAAACACATATTAGATAAACTGTCTAAACCAAAGAATAGCAGGTCATATACCCATCATGCAATTTGTGTATATGCTAAACAGTCCAAACAATGGCATAGAAGGTTATATGTTTACCTTTTACTTGCATGTGTGTGTGTATATATATACACACACAAACACACACACATATATATTTTTAAACTGTCAAAACTAATGCATAGCAGGTAAGGTGTTTACTAAACACACATGTTTTGGATATATCAAACTGTCAAATCACATATGTATATAACATATTATGTGCTTACTAAACAAACACATTTTACATATGTAAGCATACCATCTAACCAACCTCATTACTACTGGACTATTCATTTCATAAATTGCATGGCAATTAAACACTTCAGGGCGCCATTTATAACAGAAAAAAGATAAACGGTTTTATCTTTTTCTCAGGAAATCATATAACTTATACTTTTAACAGTAAAAAGATAAATGGTTTTATCTTTTTCTCAGAAAACTATTTAACTTTATGCTTTTTAACAGAAACTCCTTTAAAGTCTATATATATATATATATATATATATATATATGTATATACAACCTTGAAAAAGATAATTGTAGTAAAACCAATCGTCAGCACAACAACACTGTGCGATTCCTATTAGGATCCGTTTGTATAATATTGTTAATAGTTTAAAGTAGTATAAGTCATATATTTATCAAATTAATCATTAAATTTTCAACATCAGCCATTATAAAATCATCAATAAATTCATGTAAAAGCATATAACCTGATACATGCAATCGCCTGACAATAACATAATAAAAAATCGAACAACCGATTTGTTTAAAGCGTGAGATGTTGTTGACTTAAAAGTAAAATATACTCCAATTCAATTGAAGCATGATATATTGCGGCTGTAGAAATAAAATTGAATTATTCAATCGATTCGTTTAATTCACGATTCGATTTTGAAAATTGCCTATTTGATGAAGATCGACTAGGGCAAACGAAGATGCGAAATAACAGCCGCGATATTTTTTGTCCTTGAAACTTATTATTTCAAAGCCGTGTCCTTTAAACTAATTGGGCTACGATCAGAAGCCCTTCATGCAAATTTCCACACACACACACACACACACACACACACACACACATATATATATATATGTATAATTTAAATTGAGCCCGAAATGGCGCGGTGGTTCGTAATATGGAGTTTTCAACTTTAATTGAATATAAAGGATCCGATATAAGTCGGATTTCTGTGGAACAAGAAACATTTGAATCTTGCTGGTTATAATTTTCATATGAAAAAAGAAAATTTGAGATTTGAGATTATAGATTATTTGTTATTTTAATGACCTAGAAAATCTGAACCAATTTAAAAATTTTATTTTGGGAATTTTAATAAATTTTGAACATTTAAAATGAATTATTTTAAATAATTACGACGAGAAATTTATTTTAAATAGAATTAGAATGTATGTATTTATTTGAATCAGCGTTAGAATATAAATAATTATTTATAATTATAAAAGGAATTGAAAATGGCACGGTAGTTCGAAAATTCGATTTCAATCTTCAAATGGATGTACAGGATTCAAAATAAACTGGATTTTTGCGAAACCAAAAATATTATAATCTATTTGAAAATATCTTTGCAACGAATCTGAAAAATCAAAATTTCATAGCGGGAATAAAAAGTTATGTCCAGTTGAAAATTCAGAATAGTCGCTGTGGAATTCTGGCTCTAAAAAATGGAAATTTTGCAAACGACCTCTGTTTTCGACAAAAACACTTTTGTTGGATCCGGGATGTCAAATTATGCTAGGTTCAAATTTTCATAAATTTTCAAATCAATATATGAGCATGGCAAAAGAAAACGTGTTTTAACAGTTTAAGTCAATTTCAATTGACCAGAAAATGGCCATTTTTCAAACGATCTCAGATTTGACGAAACTAGTTTTGTTAGGGCCATATCGTCAATACGAAACTAGAAATAATTTTTCTAGAATTTTTAGAGTTAGTATGTGGCCTTGGTAATTTAAAAGGTACGTTCAAACTGAATATATACTAATTTATATTTTAATTTTAGCGGAAACTGATTGTAACAACCAAACTAGCTTACGAAACATATCCCATTGGGTTCGGAATGGGGGCAATATGCTAGAGGCGACAGTCGTTGGGTCCGAGTTGGGGTTCAGATGAAAAGTCAACATTTTTAGGAAGGAAATAATAATAATAATAATAAAACCTTTTATATGCCCCCTCGTTTATCTCTCAGATCCAAAGAAACAAAGTAAAAAAAAAACTGCTTGCCTCGTCGATCAACCTTAGCCGTCGCCCCTCGATTCTAGCCTCCGCCGCCTGGCCTGGCGCGCGCGCACACCCCTCTCTCCTCTCCGCCCCTCTTCTCTCTCCATACGACGCTCAACACCCCTACCCGAACCCGAGGAACCCTTGTTTGATCGCCTGAAGGGTGCCGCCGCCACTGGTGGTACAACTCCAACAATCTGCACTCTCCATCACCCACTCCGATTCCCCCCACCTCCGAAATGCGACTGTAAGTGTTTTATATATTTATTTATGTTTATTTATTGAATGTAATTGGCTTTAAAAGGATAGAAATCAGTTTTATATATACATTGTGATGAAAAAATGGGAGACTTTTAATAAGATTAAAATGAGACTTTTTATATGGTAAAGATTCGATTTTTTTTGTTAAAGAAATATTGGATTTTTGTTTAAGGAAAAGTTAAGATTTTTATATACGAAAACGTTGCGATAAAATTTTGATTTTGATTTTGTTTAAGAAGCGGAAGAAAGAAAGAAAATGTGATTTTATATGAATTCTCTTTATATAAAGATAAGATTTTTATATAAGAATTAACGTTATAAAAATATGGAAAAACTGAATTATAAAGATATAATTTTTATAATATAAACATCAGCATAAAAATATGATTTTTATTAATGAAGTGGCAATATAAAAATGTGATTTTTATTATATATGTAGCAAAGTAAAAAATACGATCTTTATTGTTTGAATAGTTAAGTAAAAATATGATTTTTATTCTGAAGTGATCGTTATAAAAATATAATTTTTATACGAGTGGTGAAGTTGGAATAGAATTTTTATACTATAGAGAATATAAAAATATGATTTTTATTTATGTAGCGAAATAAAAATCTGATTTTTATATATAGAGTGAAATAAAAATGTGATTTTTAATAGGGACAGCGTAGAGAAGACTGCGTTGAATGTACGGGCAAATCCAGACTGTTCTGAATTTCAGAAATAGAATGGAGGAGTGGAACACTCGGTGAGAACTCTCTCACTGAATTTATTTATATAGTTATTTATTTATAACTGCATATATGAACTGTTTCCCCGTCGTCCACAGACCTTGGACGACTTGTTTGATTGTTTAGTTTAGTTGATTAGATTGTTTGGTTGGATTTGGTTGTTTGGGTGAAATGATTTGATTAGAATTATTGCATATTTATGGCATGGGCCATTATTAGACTGGGGATAAGGCTTTATCCCATTTCTAATATCGTACCGTTATGCCGTCAAAATTTTATAAAATATGTTAGAACAATAAAAATATCATTTTTATTGTGTAAATGAACCGAATAAATATTTTATCGTTAAAAATATAATTTTTAACGTGTATATGAATCAAATAAACATTCATTTACAAATCAAACGATTTGTTTATGTACACTGATTTGACCGATATTGATTGGGGCGATAAATTTTACACATCGCCCAACTGCACAAATAAATCTGTGTTCGTTGTTTGAAAACCCTACATGGGTGTTGGGATGGAATTGGGCATACACTAATACCAATAATTAGCTGTATGTCGATCGATTGATTGACAGGCTGTTATAAGCGTTAAATATTTATATTTAATGCTTATGCAGTGTAGAATGCACTCTGGATAATGGATTGTTGTTTTCATTGTTGTTATACACATTGGTTGTGTGAAATCCATATCATCAACATTATATGGTAATTGACTATGTCTGATTCCAGTTTAGAAAGAATAAATATTTAAAGTAACGATTATTTTAAAATAACGAATATTTTCAAATAATATTCAGAAAAGAATCAAAACATGGTTTTAATGTCCGATTTAGGATGGACACGATATATTTAAATATATATAGCCGTGTTGATTACATTGACGCCATTTTGATGTGAACGATATTTATATTGATTTTATTCATTTTTAAAATGAATATCGTAAAGGAATTGATTTCAAAATATAATTTTTTGAAAATATTGTCATTTATACACCGATGATATGGAATATTCAATTTAGATTTGAAATCGAATATGAAGTTGAAATCGTTTTGAAAAGGAATTTAAAACGATTTATAAAATACGTTTTAAAAGGAAATCGACAAAATATATATAATATATATTATATATATAATGGCCTGAATAAACGCGGCGCGCTGCGGCAGTTCATGAATTTCGACCATTGACTTCGAACGGACATTACGGGAGATCGACCGTCGGATTCTCCTAAAACTGGAACCGTTGGGTTCGTATCGAAAAGAGATTTCTAACGAATATCAGAAATTAGAAATCTAATGGTTGGATTTGGAATTATGTCCAAATCAAATTTGGAAAAAGGTCGCTGTAAGTGCAGTTCGATGGCCGTTGATGGAAATCGACTGTACGGGCCCTTATAAAATTATTAAAAATATCAATAATTAGTGTAAAATCATAAGAAATGATTTGGGAAGAATTGGGATGAAAAACTCCATATTTGAAAAGATAAAAATAGATTTTTATCGAAATGAACTAGTTTTGAACTAGAATTATAATCCATTTATTTTTAAAATAAATAAATTGGATTTAAAATGGTTTTAAAAATAACCAGAATTTCCAATATATGAATTGGAAATGGATTTGAATCGAAATTGTCTTTGGAATATTTCGATGTTGGATTTCGTGATTATACAGATATTGTTATGGAAATTTGAAAGATATATTTATGTCGTGGCTGTTCCTGAGACATGTAGGCTAGATTGTCTCGAAGCGGGCTAGGACGATCCCTTGCCTAGGTTCACAGATGGGAATCCAACTTCCAATACGACATCTTGCGGTTTTGATTATAAACCTATATATGGCGACATAGTGGTATGTGGCACTTATGCCGTCTATGATTGATACTTATGATTGAAATCATTTTGACACTATGCACTTTTAATAGTATCAAATGATTTGTTTTTAACGTACCAAGCATGTTAGGCTATTATAAGGGAAAACCCTATCCCCCGGCTTGCGTTGCATTGTGTGATAGGACTTGGGTCTTATAATAGCTTCATTTTTCCAAAAAACATTGCGCTGTTTTGTTATATGCATTGGTATTCTTGGGAGGAAACCCGTTCCGTGTTATACGGCGTGGTCCCTTGATTTACTTTATTTTAAAGTAAAGTTTTAAATAACTGTTTTAGTTCTCACACCAGTCACATGACTGACCTGGAGTTTATTGTTTTAACCTAAACTCTGGGTGCCCTTATTTTGACACGGGCAGCTAGTAGTTTTGTTTTTGCAGATTTATATTCACAGGATCATGATTTATAGCTGGAACGATATTCGGAAAGCTCTGTATCCGTATATCTCCTTCAGTTGTGCTTTGTATTGTTTTTCCGCTGCTATGTAATGTATTGTAATCTCTTATATTTTTCTATTGTATTATAATTATTCGTACTCTGTATATTCTTGTATTCTGATGGAATTGTTGTAATAAGCAATGAAATGTTCTTCTGTTTGTGTTCTGATTCGTCTTGTCCTCAAGGCAATCCGTTCTTCCTCTTCTCCTCGGAGTACGGGGAAGTAACGGGTTCTTACAGTTATGTCCAATTCAAATTTTCAGATAGTCGCTATGGAATTCGTTAATAAACGATAATGTTTATTTAATAAATTATAAAGGATTTATATATTTTTGAATATCGTTTTAAATCAGAATTTTTAATATTAATATATATATATATATATGTTGGTTTATTTTGAAGCTCTATGATATTCCAGTTGGAGATTTACGATGATATTAATTTATTATTATTTAAATAGAACTGTTTTGGATTTAAATATATTTTATCGATATTATATAGGCCTAATAAATGGTTTTCTTCTCAAACGACCTCCATTTTCGATGAAACAAATTTTTTTGAAGACGTATTTCTAGTTGTTGCTAGTTTTCCAGTTTGGAGCCAATCAGAGTTGTTTTATCTGTGTGTGCAATTTAAAGGTGAATCGATAAATAAATTGAAATTAAAATAGCATCGTTTTCCTAACGGAGTCGGTTTTCAACGAAATGAATCTCAATGAGACATAAACGTTGAGACGTAGAGGTGTGTCCATTTTCTTTATGGTTGAAGTCCTGTGTATCGGTCCAAATATAACGGTTAACGGTTATTAGCGTTAGAGTTTATTAACGAATAAAAATCTATATTAAAATAAAATAAATATAACTTAATCCTTAAGTATGAAGGAATACTAACGCCTATCCTACATCAGCCTAAAACCATACTGCACACTTTTACTACTCTTTCCTTGCTAAGTCCCAAATTACCTTACTCTATTTTCTGTCGAGCTAACGTACACACGTCCCATTCTCCCATGACATTTGCAAGAAAACCTGTAGTAAGCAAGCTGGTGTGAGAAATAGAAACTACAGGCCTACCTAGGACAATGAAAGGAAATATCGATGCTACCTATCCTTCCTACAAAGCTTACAACTGTTCAACACTTACCATTCGAAGAACTCGACTATTCTAAAATTTACAGTGCAGCAGGCCTATCTTGTATGTTTTAATGGGACATTGTTCTTATCCTATCTTACTATTTTGCCTACAAACACATGAGTTTGTCCCTTGTTTTCTTTTCGAAAACCATTAACGCCTCTCTACTTTGCATAAAAACTGAATCTATATCCCTTTTTCTTCCTTCTTTCCATCACGCAAGCAATTAAAAAGCACAACTTTTAATCAAAAACTCCATCTCGCGTATAAAAATAAACCGAGCTTTCTCCATCAACATTGACCTTAAGGGGGGAAACGGTTTCATTTCTTTTGTGGCAAAGCAGAGTGCGCCGACCGGAGCTTATTGGGGAATGAAAGGACCCAAACTCGCCCTTACGGGAAAGCCCGGATTGAGTCGAGAACACGAAAAATCAGAACACAAACAGAAGAACATTTCATTGCTTATTACAACAATTACATTAAAAATGTTCTTTTATATAAAAATGTTCTTTTACGTAATTTACATTAAAAATGTTCTTTTATATAAAAATGTTCTTTTACATAATTTACATCAAAAATGTTCTTTTATATAAAAATATTCTTTTACATAATTTACATTAAAAATGTTCTTTTATATAAAAATGTTCTTTTACATAATTTACATTAAAAATGTTCTTTTATATAAAAATGTTCTTTTACATAATTTACACTAAAAATGTTCTTTTATATATAAATGTTCTTTTACATAATTTACACTAAAAATGTTCTTTCATATAAAAATGTTCTTTTACATAATTTACATTAAAAATGTTCTTTCATATAAAAATGTTCTTTTACATACTTTACATTAAAAAAGTTCTTTTATATAAAAATGTTCTTTTACATAATTTACATTAAAAATGTTCTTTTACATAATTTACAGTAAAATGTTCTTTTATATAAAAATGTTCTTTTACATAATTTACATTAAAAATGTTCTTTTACATAATTTACATTAAAAATGTTCTTTCATATAAAAATGTTATAAATCGGAATGCGACACAATCAATTACCATATACTTTTAGCTATATGGGTTTCATACACCGCATGTATTCAACAATAATGATAAATAATCATTAAACAACCCATTCACATCCAAAGTGAAATCTACAACTACGTAAGCATTAAAATAAATAAATAACACTCATCACAGACTGTCAATCCATCGATTGACATACAACTAAATATTGGGAATAGTGTATGTCAAATATCATCACAATACCCGTGTGGGATTTTCAAACAACCACAGTTTATTTATTTATTTGTGTAGTTGGGCGATGTATAAAATTTATCGTCCCAATCCATATTAGAAAAATGGATGTACATACACAAATCGTCTTATTTGTAAATGAATATTTATGTTCATTTCAGGAGAATTTTATGCCGTTCATATATACTTTAAAAATTATATTTTTAACGAT
The DNA here is from genome assembly GCA_030737875.1 of Allium sativum. NCBI lineage: Eukaryota > Viridiplantae > Streptophyta > Magnoliopsida > Asparagales > Amaryllidaceae > Allium > Allium sativum. The sequence continues at coordinate 624,585,312 of CM060910.1, forward strand.
AAAATATTTTATTCAACACATGAAAATTTATATAGTTCATCTATACAATAAAAATGGTATTTTTATTGTACTAACATTTCATACAATAAAAATGATATTTTTATAATGCTAACATTTCATACAATAAAAATGATGCTTTTATTATGCAAACATTTCATACAATAAAAGTGATGTTTTTATTATGCAAACATTTCACACAATAAAAATGATAATTTTATTATTCTAACATTTTATACAATAAAAATGATAATTTTATTATTCTAACATTTTATACAATAAAAATGATAATTTTATTATTCTAACATTTTATACAATTCATACATTCAATAAACACAACATAGTCAATTCAATCCAAAACAAACAATCATGGTTGGTAGAATATATGGTGTCGGGTGCTGCTAAACACTGTCTGCATCCTAGTGTATTTTTAACTGAAAAATAATGAGATTGAGAAGGAGTTCTCACCTTGATTGGTTTTTCACTAAATATCGCCAAACGATCAATTGATCGAATATGGCATTTTCCTCCGCCAAAAATTGAGACAAGCTCCAAATATTTCCAAATCAGTTTCATTATGAAGCTCTCGTTGATATGGTTCCAACGAATCCGGTTTCGCTGAATTTCGAGTTCGTATGAAGAAGTTATGTTTTTTAATATTGTGTACATTATAATGTCATTAATTATTAAAATAAATAATTAATTAACCTTACTAATCTCTTCCTTAATAACTTGCTCATCTTCCTTCTCCTACAGGAACTCACGCTGCTCCTTATTCCATGGCCATTGCGCTTACTTCCTTCCTCTTTATCTCCCTCTCCACTTGCTTTAAAATCAAACTAAAATAATGATAATTCATCTCTTCAAACACTCTATCACCTCATGCCAACCAAGTCAAACTCGCACACAAGCCCGCGAACCCGTGCTCCAGTGTCATACGCACGTACCAATGAATGGATTGACAAATTTTTCACCGTTTCTCTTCAAAATTTGCACACAAGCGCTAAACGATGCCACCAATCCAAAAACAATGATTATAACATGAATCGATGCTTCATTTCTTCAAAATAATTAACCCTAGCTCATAAATACTCACTGTATATTTTTGGGTACCTAAAAATTTCGTGTGCACCCTATAAAATGGGTATCAATCTCAAGCTCTTCACTCAAGGATTGCAAATATATTTACTTCATGATTTTAAAGAGCTTGTATGATTTTTAAAAAATGAAAGAAGATTGGTTCTTCACATTTTCAATTTATCGGAAGTGGCCATTCTTATTGTTGACCACGAGAAAAATATTTTAGGGTTAGGGGAGAAGTTTAGGACATTATATAGTAGGAGCAAAATATTTATTTATTAATTATATATTTTTTATTCAGTTCTACTCAATTCTTGCATGTTTTCAATTTTTAAAAATACCTGTAATCACCTACAGATCCTGTTCTCAATGAAAATTTACATGCAATTACTCTCTGACATTACAGACACAAAGAAATTGGTTTCATCGAATTCCAAGTCCGTATGCACAAACAGCGAATTTTTAAAGTCAAAATATTATTTGGTTTTCACTTTAAAAATCACGCCCGATTATATACTGATTCAATAAATAAAGTTTCGTCGAATTCTGAGGTCGTTTCAATAATGTTCCTTTGTAAATTGCTCAATTAGCTTCAAAAATGCGATTTTGACATACGTTTTTTTCTTGCACGCCCACACGCTAACTCTAAAAATTATGGCCTTTGGCTTTAACTATTATTCGATGATACGAGTCCCAAAAAAACGGAATTGAATTCTGAGATCGTCTCCATAATGTTCCTTTGTAAACCGATCGCCTGTTTTTGAATAAATGGTTTTGCTTCGCACGGCCACACACTAACTCCGTTCAACGCGCATTTTGGAACTCAACAATGTTTTGTCACATACTAACAGGGTTTGGTGTTGGGTACTGCATTTTTAATCATGAATAATGGAGCAAAAGTTAGAACGGAGGCTAGCGACAGGGTGAGTATTAGAAAATGGGGTTATTTCCAGTAGGTGGGATTCAAAATGATATGGTGAAAAAGGAATAATGTAGCAGGGTGAGTACTCATTGTTTTTGGGGTTCCTGTTGCATGTGATTAACATGGGGAAGGAAAGAGCATGGGAAGAGTGACGAAGGAGTTGCGTGCGTGGGTTCAGAAATTGGGTGGACATCATGAATGAAGATAATTGTGAGCGAGGCAAGTAATTAAAATTAAACTGACATTATTAAAGAAAGTTTTTTATTAAAAAAAATCATCTTATGTTGGTTGTGAACAGGACGCAACAGCATGCTTTGGGACTGGGGTGTATGGGAACGAAAAGCAACATGAGCCGGCCTTATTACTGAATTTTGGTATACCGTTTAATTAATGTACATAACATAGAAAATATATATAATTAAGGTGTTCATATTATAAACAATTGTTAGGTACTGAACTGAATTAGGGAACGTTCTGAAAGGAAGTAGTATGTGAAGAAGAGGAGCTGTCGTGTAACACCCCACCTCCGCTAGGGTCACTCACAAAGGGAATGCACTAGTTTTGGAGGAGCGTTATCGAGGTAAACAAACATAGAAATATTACAAGACAGAACATAGATAAACAACGGAAGAATCAAAAGATAAATTTCATTACTTTCAAAAAGAGTCAAAACCTTTTACATTAAAAAGCCAAGGTTATTATTTTCCATTACATCAAATTATGTCTTGCATAAATAAAGAAGCATAAACTTAAAACATCAAAAGTAGCTTAATTCCCCGAAGGTAGCAGAAATGCAGCCATAGCATAGCTCAAGATCAAACCGTACATGAGCTGAACCGAAAGCAAGCGAAATCCAAGCTAAGTGCTAGAGTTTCCTCCCTGAGAACCTGGGGGAACGGAAGAAGAAGAGGCGAAAGAAAATGGGTCAGTCATAAAGACTGGTAAGTCCAAGTGACTTTCAGCATAAAAACAGATAAAGGTAACATGACATGTATAAACTGAAAGTAAACATACGGATGATGACAAAATGGGCAAGATAGACTAAGATAACATGATAAATCAAGTGTTCAAGGTTCGCTGCATCAACTATACTATAATCCCAACCCATGTCTTATATTGGTCATGGAATGATCCTTTGGCCCAATATCATGAAATGGCCCATTTCTAGGTCCAACGAAACGATCCACTAGTCGATCGGCTCCCTACAAGTTCTAGCTCATCATGTGTATCTGTGTCATACGGCCCTATCACGAATGTAGTCACCTGTGCTAGGTCCACCATATGGTGTATCAAGCCCTAGGGTGCCAACTACCGACACGAATCAAGAATGCACAGATAAACCTACTGATGCCCAATGCCTGCTTTTTCAACTCCGGACCACGTGCACGACCATAGCCCGCCTGAACCTACACTGGTGCACCAACACAGCCGTCGTTTTGGTCGCTTACAATCAGCCCAGTAATCGTGCCCCACCTTGCCTAGTCCCAGGGTACCATGATATATCTAGTGGGTTACTGCTGAAACGGACCGCGTAACTATGGTTTCCGTCCAATAGGTTAAGTGTTGTCATTTAAATTTGTGACTTAACCCCTATCAGTCTAGCATGTCAAGTTGGTTAAGTATTGTCCTTCAAGTTCGTGACTTAACCCACCCACGTGTCATGTCAAATTTGGCTAAGTGTTGTCGTTCAAGTTCATGGCTTAGCCCTACGAATCATGTATCAAGTTTGTTAAGTTTTGTCTTTCATGTTCATGACTTAACCCTATCATGTGGCATTAATTCATTAATGCACCCCAACCTCTCACATCAGGCCTGTTGTTGTGGTCACTGGATATGCCGGGCGGTTCCGGGCAGAATTACACCATAACTCAGTCTGACCTCGGGTTTTCAAGTGCGATATGACCAAATACCCACATTGGATCCTATTGTTTGCAGTAATTGGATTTGCCGGGCGGTTCCGGGCAGAATTACACTGCAAACTCAACCCAACCTCGAGTTGGCCATTTTCAAGTTCATTCTAGTGTCATGTCCATGTTTAAGATTCATGTCAAGTTCGTGTCAAGTTTTCAAGGCAAGTTTCATGTCAAGTTCTTGTCAAGTTTCAAGGCAAGTTTCATGTCAAGTACTCTTGTCAAGTTTCAAGGCAAGTTTCATGTCAAGTACTCTTGTCAAGTTTCAAGGCAAGTTTCATGCCATGCTTCCTATGATTACCAATTTTTCCCAACGTTACCCCATCTAAATATTAGGCTAACAATCTTAGCCTAATTTCCCGTCCGCAAGATTTTTGACATATAATATTAGGCTAAATACTTAGCCTAATTCAACGTACACAAAATTGGCATAAAGCAATTCATTAACATAAACATGACATATGTGTAAACTTGGCATTTTCGGCATAGTCAATATGAACATCATAGGTATGAACTTGCAAAATAGTGAACATGAATATCATAGGTGTGAATCTTGCAACGTAGACTAAATCAACATACATATATGTGAACTTGTAACATAGACTAAATCAACTTACATATATGTGAACTTGCAAATCAATCACGAGCATATGAATAAGTGTGAACTTGAAATATGATATAGGTTTAACATATACACATAAACCTGCAGATCTAACCATTTAGTCACATATGTGATATGATTTTACGACCTAAAACTTGCATAACATGATAAACTACACAACTTATCATAACAGGTTATACTTCAAGTTCTTATACATATGAATAGACTTATTCATTAATTCCCCGTTTCAACATGGTAATAAAATAGAACCACAGGCATAGATCAACATAATCAATCTATTTTCAAGGCATGACATAACTGAATAAATTGATTAAAACATCACAGGTATATAAATCTGATAACATTACGAACATGGAAAGGTTTGAATACTAATCTAGATTCAAGAACATGGATAGATCTAACTTAAATAGAAAAATCCCCAAAATCAAGATCCAAGGACAAATAAAGAAAATAGGTCTGAATAGAAAATCAAGCTTAGATCCAATTTCATAGTCATAATCCTAGGAAATGAATCATAGGTGATTAACCACAATTTTCCTTGTCATAGACATAGGCAATAGTCTTATTGTTCATAGTCATAGGCAGTCTTATGTTCACCGTCATAGTCATAGGCATAGTCTTATTGTTCATAGTCATAGGCAGTCTTATGTTCACCGTCATAGTCATAGGCATAGTCTTATGTTCACCGTCATAGTCATAGGCATAGTATTATGTTCACCGTCATAGTCATAGGCATAGGAAAAATCTTATGTCCACAGTCATAGGCATAGTCATAGTCTTATGTCATTAACACTAGTTTCAACGTCGTAGGCAATATTCCCAATAGTCAAGATCCAAGAAGAAACCAAGAATAGATATGAATCATACATAAGTCACTTCCAAATTATACCATGCACATATTAGATTTATAATTTTTATCTTAAAGTAACTGGAACTTACAAATCATGGTTTAAGAAAGATGTAGAAGTCGAATCTATAAACTAGTCATCGAATTGTTGAATCGTTGAATCTTGCTTTGATTGTAGAAGCAAATCCCTAATTCCTAGCCGTAGTCTTCAAGAAATAATCTTCGCGTTTTATTTTTAATTTAGTTTAATTAAGGTGGAGGCAGCATAACATTGCAATGGTTTGGTGTGGAGAGAAAGCTAGGTTTAGGGGTGTTTAAATAGGAGTATAGGGTAATTTAGAGCCTTCAGATCAGTCCAGAAGTCATCAGAACCACCCAGCTCGAAGACAGCTCATCCAGCTACTCAGAAGAAGACACGTCATCACAGAACACTCCAGAATTTTGTGCTGGATCTGTATGGGCATACTTGGCAGGTGCGCCAGTGTATTTTTGTACTGGCGCACTTCACAAGTGCGCCAGTGTATTCTGGCCTGTTTCCGATTTTTCTGCCTAACTTCGTTCGTCCATATCTTCTTCATACGTTATCCGTTTTACGCAAACTCGGACTCTATCTCAAGCAGAATTTCGAGACGAATGCAATGGCGCAATCCGTTTCCCTTGATTCTTATTTTAAAAATTAATTCTGCCTTGATTTATGGTTTTAACATGTTATTAAAATTCGGGTCGTTACATGTCGAGCCTTGCCGTGTAATCTTAAACCATTACAAGTTTAACTTAAGCTAATAAAACTAAGGTTGGTAATATAATCTAATTGAATATTTAAGAGTTGGATGATTTAAACCGCTTGTATTTACTAAAATGTAATTTGTTGCAGACATTCTGATGAACGGGCATGATGGGAAGAAAACAATTTGGGCTTTTGTTTATTAACATGTAGTTAATTTAATATATGTAATTAAGAAATAATTATTATTATTTATGCATAGATGCTTATAATTATATAAATCGTTCATATTCGATTAGAATTAGATGATTCAAGAGATGTTGGGCTCGTCTCAACGAATACTACATTATGGAACAGAAATGGATGAAATTGGAATCAACAGGATTTTTCAGTTAAATTAAATGATTGTTTAGTTTTACTGAAACAATCTGTTTTAACAACAAATCAGATCAAGGTGAGTTAAACTCACTCAGTTCTTCCCACTTATATTTTATATAAGTCGGGTTTTATAATTGTGTGCTCTGATTGCTATTGGTTGACCATTGTTAATTTTATATTCATTTGTTGATGTAACAGATGAAATTAAAAAATGTTTAATTTCAGTGAAACACCAGATCGTTATTTTAACGATCCGACCCAATGAAGATAACATACCTTATTGGTCACGTTTATGTTATAAACACATTTGATTTATTGAATTGGTTGAATTGTTTATTGATGTTAAATAAATTTGTTGATGTTAAGTGGTCGTTATTTACTATTATAAAAATAATCAGTTATATTGAATTGAATAATATTATCTGAGATAACTTATAACAAATATAGATGTAGGGAAGAACAGGTTAGACGGATCCAAATGGATTCCTTAAATATATTAAATATTATTTATTCTCGTGTTATTAGTATATGAACTGTTTTGCTTGGATGATTGATGTGATTATTGACTGTTGATCCGAAATTCAACATTTGTTTTATTTAAACTAATGGGCATAATTGGTTGAGTAATTGGCAGTAATTGACATAAATGAAGTTATGAAATTTATTTTGCAACGGGAAATAGATTTTTAAATCTATTATTGTGAATGGAAGTTTATTAAAAGGAAATAATTATTTATTATTTAAACTTATAAGCGATTATTAAATGATTTTATAAAGCAAATTCTGATATTAATCAGATTTATAAGCAAGAGAGTAGAAAATTTACCTAACGGTTTAGAGTTGGGTAATTTTTTTTAAGAAAAAAATTAAATGAGATTATTTAAATTAATTATATTATTAATTTAAAGGAAGGACTAGTTTGAATCAGTTAATGAAATAACTGGGTTTTGGGTTGAAACTGTTTTAAGTGAGAGCGATTATTATGTAGTTTGTTTGAATTAGTTTAATGAAATAGTTTAACAAATATTTGTCTTAATTTTAATAAATTTTAAAAAGGGAAATTACTATTTATTTTAGTCAATAAAGAAATTAACTGCTTCGGTAGTAGTTAATTATTGAAGTAAATTATTATTTTAATTACTAATAATTTAGGAAATTACTTCTTAATCCATTTAAAAAGTAATCGAAGTTGAAGTGAAATCTAATTGAATTGTGAAAGGAGTTTATAAATGGGTTTTATATTAAAACCTAGTTTTTATAACGAAGTTATAAAAGGGATGTTAGCTAATACGATAGCATAAATTAAATATTTACTTAATATTTTAAGTGAGAAAAGAAATTTGAGATTTAAAAGGGTTTATATTAAACCTAATTTTTATAAATGAGATTTATAAAAGGGATGTGGGTTTAAAACATTAATTTTAGGTTAACATTACTTAATAATCGAATTAAGTAAAATGAAAAAATTGAATTAAGGTTCTAAAAGGGGGAATGGTTAAATGGTATGGGTTAAAGGATTTAAGAAAGATTTGGTAATTAAAATCCATATTATAAAATAAATAAATTTAAAGTAAGAGGGGATGTTTAATAAGGAATTACTTAATTAACAGATTAAGTAATAATAGTGGTATCTGAAAAAGAGATTTTCGAAAATAAGAACCCTTATTATAAAATCATGGTTTAAGTAAAATGGTTAAATGGGATGGGGTTTAATATTAGAATAAATATTGGTTTTGAATTACAACTCATATCTATCTAAAGATAAGAACGTTGTTGATCATGGTCTGAGAGGTAAATAAATACTCCAACTTGAATGACTTTAGGATTATCTGAGGATGATATTTGTTTGCAATGGGAAGGAGGTTAAGAACAATTTATTATTTCCATATGAGAAATAATAACGCAACGTTAATAGAAAGATTTGAGAACGTATAATGAAATTTCCAAAGTAATGGTAATGGGAAGATTTGAGAATACATATAATGGTATTCTCGAAGTAAAGGAAATAAAGTAAAAGGAGATTAGGTGAAATTATAACGATATTTTCTAGGAAAAAGGAAATGAAAAGTGGAGTTTTGGAATTGATTTATTCTAAAAAAATAAATGTTGGTTATTATTCAAGTATTGAAACAAAAGGATTTCGTAACATTATTTCACAAACGATAAGTTGAATTGAATTTTCCAAATATCAGATAATGAGATATGATGTAATAAAATAGTTGAAAATAAATCTTATGTTAAATAAGAAGTGAATTTTTTTCGTAATATTGAAAGATTTAAGAGTTTTAAATTAACCATCGTAATATTGAAAGATTTAAGAGTTTTAAATTAACCATTGCTAATTGTTTTAAATTAAAGAGGCCAAGTAAGCCCGAGACTAATCAGTGAGCTCATTTTATTCTCATGATTGTTTATTTGATACTTAAATAACTAATTATCAAATCTGACCGATACGATTGTTGGTCTGGAAAGACCGGGATCGAATTTATATTCGAAAACCATTCCGACCAGTAGATACATGGAAGATGCTGATTAAAGATGGAGCAGCGAAGATCGTGGATCTTCATAAGCGAAAAGGCTATCTGTCGAATTCTCTGGAGTCACTCCCGGAGATATTCTAATGGTGATTCTGTCATTGCTGAAATCGATGGATTGTAAGGACTACTCGCTACTAATCCATAGAGTGAGACCTAGGATGTGGTAGGAGGGTGCCTTCGGTTCATCCTGTTCCTGGATGACTTGTATGGACGAATGTCTGATGGAGTATTTCCAAAGGAATTACATATATTGATTTCTTCAAACGAACCATAGTTAATGGCGGAGAAAAGGCCTTTCTCTTAGCTTAACAACTAGAGTATTTTGTGGACGTCAATTAGTGATTTTATGGCGGATCTAACGATGTGGCATTCAAAGTGAATGGTGGACAGATGTTTTAAAGGTATTTATGACCTCAAGCCTCATCAACTGGGAAATGGTAAAAATTGGTAGGTCGCATGCTATGTGGGTCGCTCCCATTAGGGTGTATTTGTCACCATCTAGAGAATATTCATATTTGTTCTTCTTTTCGCTTTTTTATCTCCTAGGAATGGTTATGTTGCTTTCAACCGTATGTGACAATATATTCGGTACTCTTAAGCAAAATGAGGGGACAATCATGTTTAGCCTGAGTTGCATGATGTTCTTGTTGAACTCGGTGTATTCCTTTCTAGAGATACACTATCGGAAAGGGGGTTGCCTATACATTGCCATGGAAATCCATTCTCCAATAAGCGCCCGCGACTTGATTGTATACTATATATGTAGAGCGTAAGATGCAAGCGTTCTGCTAGATTGATATTTATTTGTATTTAGACATTATTATAATATCAGAAAAGATATGATTTCAAAAACTATTTTGGGTTATCATAAGGTAAAAACCGTCCATGTTTATATGTGGATTGGTCATATAATTGTCCTTTTCTCCCAACAAGATTTTGATGTAAAATCAAGTTGGATGATACCCTTAAACTTAGTGTGTTTTTCTCACTTTGGTTCACCAGACTGATCTGACATTTGTAATGCTCGGGTTAGACCGGGTTATACAGGTTCAGGTTATCGGGTGCAGTGAAGAGACGAGCTGGAAGAGTATAGACGTATGATATCATATATTTGTGTTCTGTTGTGTGTTGTATATGAGGATGGATTATATAACTGTCCAGATGTGTTGATGTACTCTGATGATTGTAATATTTTAAAGCTCTCAGTAAAGATTTATTTCTATATTATATTTTGTTTCGCTGCGATGTGAGACTCTGTGTTGTGTTGGTTCTTCTTCTTCTTTTGTTCTAATATTTCTTTCTTTTCTTTTCTCACCCTCTAATTTCTTTCTAATAACTATCTGTGTTTTCCATACTTGAGTTTTGGCAAGGAAAACGGAATTTATGTATTATTGTCAGAGTTCTAACGTCGAATTATATCAGGTCGTTACACCAAGTTATGACCCTGTTTGAGTTTTTTATCACTTTAATTTATGCATCAAAACTTCATTTGTTCTATGTAACTATAAGTACGTACCATAACATGAGAAAAATGTTCATATATAAAACTGAACTAACGTATGGAACTAACTGTAAGTACGTACGTCAACTAGTACTCAACATAATCCCCTCTCACAAAAACCCTACAGCTCCTTCTTCAATCCAAGTTCATCGCAAAGCCGCCACACTGCCATATTCACAAATAACCTGCATCTTTGTATTTGCTTGTTGTAAAGCTCAATATAACCTTTTGTTTTCTGGCCGCATTTATTGTTACAGGCAATGCAACTTGCACTGCCTAGTTGAAGTAGTGTGTTGCATATTTCTGTCGCATAGAACGAATAATAACATTTATGTTCAGTAATTTCTTACATATATATGTTAATGAAGTTATGGCGAATGTTTGGATTTAATAAATAAATTTTATTACCAATTTACAGTCAGTTTAATCGTCAATTTGGAGCTTAGAGGTCCTTTTGCTTTCTAAGTTGCTGAGTTAGTCTTCTTGTCCAGTTTCAAGGTTCTATCATCATTTTCCTGGTCAAGTTATTTAGGAAAAAAAAATCTTTTGCTGATGCTAATTTTTGAATTTCTTTATATTAACACAAAGCTATATTACCTAATGCGTGTTAAATTTGAAAGTGTAGTATGGATTCAACTGAACATGTAAACATAGAAGTGGAAGATTTAATTGTAATGGAAAATTCATTGAGTGGTTCAATTGGAAATAAATGTTGTAAAAATACACATTCTAAAGTTTGGCAGTATTTTCAGAAAATTAAAACTATAATAAGACAAACACCAACATGTTTTTGCAAGTAATGCAAAAAAACATATTTTTGGGGTGAAAAGCATTGAACATCTGATATGGGAAAACATAAACCTAAATGTTCTTCTATCACGGGGAAAATAGTTATGTTTAATGAAGAAAGTAAGTTTGATTAGTAAAAGTATAGGGATTTGATGACAAGAGCAGTGATAAGACATAATTTTCCATTTTTTCTTGTCCAATATGAAGGAGTTCATGAATTACTATCTTAGTTGAATAATAAAGTAGAGCATTTTTTAAGAAACGTCGTTCGTTCGGATACTATTAAACTTTATGAGAAAAAAAAGTTCAAACTCAGACATTTTCTTAAGTCATGCTTGGGAAAAATAAGCTTAACTTTTGATTTATGGACATCAATAAACACCGATGGTTTTATATCACTAACGGCATATTTCATTGATAATGATTGGATTTTACAAAAGAAATTGCTAAGTTTTTCTTTAATGTCACCTTCACATTCAGGAGCAGCTATATTTTGAAAGGTTTTAAGTTTATTAATCGAATGGAATATTGAGAACAAGTTATTTGCATGTACACTTGATAATGCATCGTCAAATGATATGTTTATTGAGTTACTAGAATCACATCTTACCTTTAGAAAAGCATTGGTTGCAAATGGAAAATTTTTACATGTTCGTTGCACTGCACACATAATAAACTTAATGGTATAAGATGGTTTGAAATGTACTGGGCCATTTTTAGCAAATATTAGAGGGAGTATAAAATATATCAAAGGCTCTCAATCAAGAAAAAATTATTTGTGAAATGCATAGTTGAACTCTCTATGGATTGTACTAGAAAAATTGTACAATAAGATGTTCCAACGCATTGGAATTCAACATTTTTGATGCTTAAAATTGTCATTCATTTCCTATATACATTATGTCGTTTAGAAACAGTCGATCAAAGCTATTCTTATTGTAACACCCCTAAGTCCCACATCGTGGAAGCCTGTGTGAAGTGGGTACTTATATAGTAGAGTCCATCTCTTACTGATGTCGAGGCCTAGTGATGGAAAACCCTACACCTGAGAGGTGGAAAAGTAGGGACAATATCAAGTGTTAGTAGGGAGGTTGGCTCAGTCTGTGTGGCAATGCCATGTGTTGGCGGATCTCGAAACTTAGCCGAGGCCTTTTGAGGAACAAAACCCCACACCTATACGGTGGCTAAGTTGGGGACAATGTCTTGCGCGAACGGAGGTGCGGGCTGTTACAGTGGTATCAAAGCCAATATCCAGCCGGAATTGTGGCTCCTGTGTGGACCACAACGCCTAGGTGAGGTGTTTGTGAGCCAACGGGGACGTTGGGCTCTGTAGGAGGGGAGAATGTAATACCACTAAGTCCCACATCATGGAAGCCTGTGTGAAGTGGGTACTTATATAGTAGAGTCCATATCTTACTAATGCCGAGGCCTAGTGATGGAAAACCCTACACCTGAGAGGTGGCAAAGTAGGGACAATATCGGTGTTAGTAGGGAGGTTGGCTCAATCTGTGTGGCAACGCCATGTGTTGGCGGATCTCGAAACTTAGCCGAGGCCATTTGAAGAACAAAACCCCACACCTATATGGTGGCTAAGTTGGGGACAATATCTTGCGCGAACGGAGGTGCGGGCTATTACACTTATTATCCAACTCCTAATATATGGGAAAAAGCAAACAAAATTTCGGATTTTTTGGAATTTTTTTACAAGGTTACTTGCTTATTCTCCGGTTCTAATTATCCAACGTAAAATCTAATTTTCCCAAAGATTGTAATAATTCCTTTTAACCCACAAAATCGTATGAAGGACAATGATTTTATGTCACCCATGGCTAATGAAATGTACAAGAAATTTGAATAGTATTGGAGAAAATTTAGTGTGTTACTTTCTATTGCATGCATTTTTGACCCACGACATAAAGTTGAATTTGTTAAATATTGTTATGAGAAAATTTATGGAGCCGATTGTTATGAGTTTAATGAGGTTGAGAGTTGACTGGTAAATCTTTACAATGAGTATGCAAGTAAAAATGGAAAACAGAATTAGTTAATGAGGCAAGTGTTTTAGGCAACATGGAATCCATAGATTCTGAAGTTGGTCCATATTCACAAGAGTGTGAAGATATGTTGGAAGAATTTTATAGTTATCGTAGCCAAGATTTAGTTATTAGTTCTCGTAAGTCAGATTATAAGTCATATCTTGAAGATAAACTATTAGATCCCAAAGTGTAATTTGACATCCTTTCATTTTGGAAGTCCTAACAATACAAATATTTGTTTCTTTCTTCTATGGAAAAAGATATATTGGTAGTTCCGATTACTACAGTGGCATCCGAAAGTGCATTTAGTGTTGGAGGTAGAGTTCTTGATGATTATATATCTTCTCTTAAGGAAGATGTTGTTCAAGCATTGCTTTTCTCTTGTGATTGGCTGTATGGAAATGATTCATTACTCATACAACAATTGTGAAGATATTTACGTTTTGCAATTGGATGAGGAGCCGATAATTTAATTGGAAGTACATTTATGGTCCTTTATGATTTGAGCAAGTATGCCAAACACTTCTTTACACTTAAATAACTTCTTTGCAATTATTGAGTTCTTGTGTTTGATGCTGCATAAAACGGAAATCAAGGAAAAGGTAGAGCTTATTTTAAAATCAATTTTGAACATTTTCAGTTTTTATTTTTGGTTTTGCGTATAGCATTGCAATGAGGAATTAAAAGTCATACCAAAATAATATAAGACCTATCCAAATTTTAAGAAACCGCTTTTGCAATATTAATTGCTTTGGGTTTTGATTAAATATCAATTTATATGGTTTCTTATTATCATATCAGATTTAAGCTAACTCCATCGACAAGTTAAGTTTGCATTGAGATTAATATCACTTTATTAAGACTGGAAGTTGTTCTTGATCCAAATAAGATTATTCATGCAATATATGGTAAAAAAATGAATCGACTTCATTATTTACGCATAGAAGCTTAAACTTGTTATTAGATTTCAGATTCAAAACTTTTCTTGTGGCTCTTTTGTTTATTTGTAATTTTTTTTAAAGAATTATTTGTTTTAAAAGAAAAATTGGGTATGATTACTGATTAGCTAAGATCTAAAGTTCACATGTAGGTGGAAAAAAAAAGTCTAATCCAGACAATAATAAATTTTAATATTTCTAATATCTTTGTTAGAGTCTTTGAACCGTATTTGATTTCATCCAAGTATTTAGAATCAAAGAACCAAATTTTACGCATAAAAGTCAGTATAGAAGCAGTAGTTCAATACCAAGAGATAAGTGATAATTATGAGATGATGATATGCCAATAAATTGTCCATAAATTTTTTTCCATGCTTATAATTTTTTACTGGTTATCAATTCCAATATCATATTCCATGCTTAACAAATTTTTGTAATACAATCTAACACTTATCAAAGTTTCAATTCATTTGGTTGCACTTTTTATTTTATTACCAAAAATTCATACCATGTTTCATATCAGTTTGAATTTGGATGATATATGTGATAGTTTTCTTATGTAAATTTAGTTTTTATTGCAGGCGTATTGAGCAATATATAATGATGTGCACAGAAAAGATATGATCTTTCAGTCTGAAATGAAAAAGGATTTGAATTCAAGTTGTTGAAAAGGGTTTCAAGAAGTCCTCATTCCACATCATATTTCATGCTTTTTGTGACAATCTAAACCCCGTTCCGTGGAAGCAAGGACAATCGTTAGAATATAACATATTAATCACATATCAAATTACAGATAATAGCATAACACATGAAATCATAGAATAATATACATCATCATAACAGCAGAATCATAAATGTCGTCATCACCAGAGTTACACAAATACAAGATACTACTAAGTACATAACAGGTTCCATCAGGTAGATAATAAGTTTACAGCATTATCAAATACATCATACATAAGGTAATGTCTAAAAGTCCAAAATAACTAATAAAAGATAGTCTTCGTCTTCAGCCAAAGGAACACCCCATGCCACGGTGCATATCCAAAATAAAGCATGTTACCTGTTTACTTGGCTGCCCATGTAAAAATAAGGGCACCCAAGTTTGCAAGTGAAAAACAAACTACGAGTCAGTCATGGGACTGGTATGAGAAATATTGCTTAACTTATTTAATAATAAGGCTAATCACAAGACCACGCTGCTAACGTGGAATGGGTTTACACCATTGGATTTCCAGTCATAAATAAAGTAAATCATTTAAACAACGAAATGCTTTTTAGAAAAATGAAGCCATTATAAGATTCAAGTCTTATCACACAATGCAACACAAGCCGGAGGATATAGTTTACCTTATAACAGCCAAATATGCTTGATACGTATAAAAAAAATCATTTGATATTATTATTAATGTCTATTCAGTTTAAAACACTTTTCAATATAAATGTATCAATCGTAGACGACATAGCTACCATATACTATGTCTCCGTATAGGTTTACAATCAAAATCGCATGATGTCGTATTAGAAATTGGACTTCTATCAAGAGTCGAGGAAAGAGATCATCCTCATCGGTTTCGAGATACTCTAGTAAATGCCTCAGGACTCGGACGTTGGCGAGCCCTTGGAATCGGTAGGGATAATCCACACTTACTTTAGTGGATTAGTTATTCCTGAACAATACGTTTTCCGGCCCTATCGGACCTCCACAATGGTCAGTTCGTCGACCAATCATATCCGAGGCGCCTCGCAATCTATCATCCACATAAGTAAAAATGTCTAGGCTCCATACCATGACAACACTTCTAGCTAGAAAGAAACGCAAGTTCTCCCTACGGTCACTGTCCCGTTTTTGACTGATACCGGGGTGTGAGGCTCGCGAATTAACGCTATAAACAAAGCTATGCTAATTAAAGCTATGCTTTGATCATCAACCACAAGACTCTGCTTTTCAACAAAAGCCTTGATCATTTGCATCTTAGCATGCCACATTGACAATCCACGCCATGCGGCTGATGTCTGTCAATATATAACCTCTAAGCTAGTATGTCTCAGAGAAGGGTGTTAAGCAAGAGAATAAATTCTCCGCCACTAAACAGATATATATTTAATAGAAATCAATCAACATAGAATGAAATCCAATGCCAGACACACATCCATTTACAAGTCCGTTCTGGGTCTGAACTAAACCGGAGCACCTTATTCCTCATTCCACAAGTCCAATACGGAAGAGAGGTGAGACGACCCGAAATCCCGTTCTCACGGAAACAAGGGTTATCTTTGGAATATCACACAGAACAGATAATAGCAAAATAGAATTAAATAAATACACCAGATAATGAACAATAGAATATACTGGATAAAAGTAATCATCAGAGTTACACAGTATACAGGATCTTACTTAGTACAAATACAGTTCAGCTATACATAAATGTCTACAGCGGAAAACAAACATAACATGTACAATAGGAGCTGAACAGCATAAAAAGAGATAAATGATAGAATCCATCTTCAGCTCCAGCTATCCAGAAGAACCAGCTAAACCTGAATAAAAGGCTGCCCGTGTAGAAAAAGGGGCACCCGAGTTTGAGAGTGAAACAAACTACGAGTCAGTCATGGGACTGGTATGAGAAATCTATTCAACATATATATATATATATATAATATGGCTAATCACAGGACCACGCCACTTTCGTGGAACGGGTTTACTCCATTGGATTGCCAGTGCTTTAAAACAAGTATTTCTTTTAAACATCGCTATGCTTTTTATAAAAATGAAGCCGTTATAAGACTCAGTTCCCATCACAAAATGCAATGCAAACCGGAGGATAGAGTTTTTACCTTATAACGGCCAAAATATGCTTGATACGAATAAAACAAAGGCATTTGATATTATTGCTAGTGTTTATATGTTTTGAAAACAATTTCAAATCATAACTATCAATCATAGACGGCATTAATGCCCCATACCACTATGTCGCTATATATATAGGTATACAATCAAAACTGCACAGTCACGTATTTGGAAATTGGATTTCCGTCATGAACCAAGGCAAAAGATAGTCCTTACCGAATTCGAGACGCTCTAGCCCGTGTCTCAGGAACAGCCGCAACTGCCCCTTGGATTGTCAGGGCCGGTCCACCGATGTGGATTATTATGCCTGAACACTACATCTCCCCGCCCTTTGGGGGCGTAAACGAGCCAACGAATGACTCCATCGGACCCGGATCGTCCGATCAAACCGAGGCGCCTCGCAATAGCAACAACCACATAGGTGAAAAGTATATAAATGTCAGGGCTGGTAGGTCACTAACACCACCCTAGCTAGAAAGAAACGCATGCCCTCCCTGAGGTCCTTCTCCCATTTTAGGTTCATACCGGGGTGTGAGGCTCGCGAATTAACGTTATACACAAAGCTACGCCACACAGGCGGTGCTTTGATCATCACCACAAGACTTTGCTTTTCAACAGAAGCCCTGATCACTGCATCTTAGCATGCCACACAGGCAATTCATGCTATGCGACTGATGTCCATCGATATACAACCTCTGAGCTCGTGCATCTCAGAGAAGGGCGTTAAGCGAAAGAATAAATTCTCCGCCGCCAAACAGATGTATATTTAATAGAGATCAATCAATACAGAATAAAATCCAATGTCAGACACACAGTCCATTTACAAGTCCGTTCTGGGTCTGAACGAAACCGGAGGCACTAAATACCTCGCAAACCCATCGATCACCACGTACGTCTGGACGATCACCACTTATTATCCATATTTCGGGATGCCTCCCAATCAGGACCTCGGTTACCATCCAAACGAGGTGAAGATCTCCGGTCTTCGAACATCGCCTTCATCTTCGACTTTCAATCGTCGGTCAATTATTTGAAATGAGAATTAACTCGGCCTTTTCAAATAATTCACATATATTTAGAATTTCAAATCAATTTATTTCCATGGTTAAATTATTCGACAACACCAATTTTGTTCTTTAATGTAATTTTCACACCAAACACATTCAACCATCAAATACAACATAAATCGAGCTAATTCAGTTTATTTCCATTCCATATTGTTTATGATATTTTATAACGATTTATTACTATTTTTATTTATTTTAAAATAGCCAATTTACTCAAAACGACGCTTCGGGCCATAGCCCGGCCGTGGCGCTGTTTTTCTTCAGATTTGATTTACAAATATCTGAAAATCTAACCGTTGGATCTTCACAAAATTTACATCATTAGAAAGGTCTGTTCAAAACGAATCCAACGGTTCCAGTTTCGGGAAAATCCGACGGTCGGATCTCTCGGTACAATCGTTTGAAGTTTCGATTTCAAAATACGAACTGCAGCGTCGTTATTCGATTAAATATATAATTATATTTATATATATATAAATATAATCGCTTCTGGCGCTGTTTTTCATCAGATTTGAATTAAACATTCCAGACAATCCAACCGTTGGATTTTTACAAGGTTGGTGCCGTTGGGAAGATATTTCCAAGGCGAACCCGACGGTTGAGGCTTCGGGAAAATCCAATGGTCGGATTTCCCGTACTAGTTGTTTGAAAACACGGTTTCAAAACACGAATTGCATGGCCTCGTTTCGTTTTAATTTTATTTATATTTATATAAATATAGTTCATTCAATGATTTCAATATCGTTTTCACTTCAAATATTTCACTAACGCCTTAAAATTTTGGAAAATTTCGCCATAACCTCCCCTGCACCGGGAGCATCGGGAAATCGCAAATAGCTTTCCCGGTCCTTCTAATCTCAAAAAGAAAAAGAAAAAGCCAAGCGGCTAGCCAACAGGCTCATAAAATCATCACCCAAACAAAACAGTAAATGTGTACCTATTTGTCGGGCACAAAATTTTATTCCTCTTCTCTAGCCCCTTTGCTATAACCTGTTCAATGAATATGCATGTACATATATATAGTTCTTATCATTTATCATTTTCTATTCAACTTCATATTTGATTTCTATTTGGTTTAAAAACACCATTCATTCTAATGGTATATACATAGGTACCAATCATTTCATTAGCTAATTAATGAATATTTCAACTCATATATATTAATTTGAACAAGTGGCTATTTTTAACACTTCACTTTTCAACGATTCATGTATATAATAAAAATGTGGTTTTTATTGTATAACAATTCATTTCAAAACACTATTATTTTATATATTTCATATTGGTGATAAAAATAGGATTTTTCTTATAATACAATTTCTTTCAAAAACGAGATTATTTTACACAGTTCATATAGTCGATAAAAGGTGATTTTTATTATCAAACAATTTATTTCAAAATATGAATACCATTCAACACATGAATTTCAATTCAACGAATGAATATCGATTCAACACATGAAGGTTTTCTATAGTTTCTATATATAGATAGAAATGTGATTTTTATATTTAAAACGCGAATACCATTCAACACATGAATTTCTAATCAACGAATGAATATCAATTCAACACATGAAGGTTTTCTATTCAATGAATAAATATAGTTTAAGCAGATGAAAATAATTCAAACACACGAATATTATTCAAAATTTCGGCAGCATAACGGCAGGGTAGTTAAAACCGGGACCGTCCCTAGTACGGCTCCTCGCTCTACCTTAAAACCTCGCGGTTTTTGACAATGGGGATCATGCATCTAGTTCGCACGCAGGCGGCATGTATATATATTTATTTCATTTCCACAAACTAATCCTATGTGGTTTCAACCAAATATTTCTCAACCACAAATGAGTATTTTTCAACCTCAATCAATCAATATCAACCATAAACAATCCCAAACAATCATTCGCTATCAATCAATTTTCACCCAATTTCAACCAATAAATATCGTCCATGGTTTGTGGACGAGGGGCGTATATATATATATATATTATATATAGCAATTCACTTTTATTTCAACACACACACACACACACACACATATATATATATATATATATATATATAGAAAAAGAAATTGAAGAGTGAGAAATTCTCACCAAAAGCTATCCCAACTTCACGACACTTCCTTCTATAGAAATCTTCGCCATTCTCGCCTTTCGTCACTTTCGTTGCCCGTATTCTCTACATATGTAAAAATCGAATTTTTACTTCGCTATTCAATATATAAAAATCAAATTTTTATTTCGATGTTCAATATATAAAAATCATATTTTTATTATGCTATTCAATATATAAAAATCGAATTTTTATTTCGATGTTCAATATATAAAAATCATATTTTTATTATGCTATTCAATATATAAAAATCAAATTTTGACTATGCTATTCAATATATAAAAATCAAATTTTTACTTTGCTATTCAATATATAAAAATCAAATTTTTATTTTGCTTTTAAATATATAAAAATCAAAATTTTATTTCGATGTTCAATATATAAAAATCATATTTTTATTATGCTATTCAATATATAAAAATCGAATTTTTATTTCGATGTTCAATATATAAAAATCGAATCTTTACTTTGCTATTCAATATATAAAAATCGAATCTTTTTAAATATAAAGATTTCGCCCTTTCAAATACTTCATTATAAAAATCACATTTGATATTTTTCTACACATATAAAGATGCTATTTTTAATATTCCTATCTTGTAAAAATTATATTTTTACTTTTCTACTTAAACAAAATCATATTTTTACACCTATATAGTAAAGATTATATTTTTAATACTTTAAAAATATAAAAATCATACCTTTATTACTTTAAAAATATAAAAATCATATTTTTATCTAACCAAATCAAATCTTTTTGTATTCCAACCATATGTATATAAAAAAAACTTATCTTTATATAATAAAATCTTATTTATATATAATAAATAAAGTAAATAAACAAAATCAGAAAATTTAAGTGTATTATAATTAAATAAAATAAATGAAATAAAGAAGAAAGCTTACGGTGGATAATGGGGTGGAGATGGCGTGACTCAGTCGCAAGGGGGGGGTTGCTGCCACGTCGGAGGTGTAGAGGGACGGGGGAGGGCGCTGGAGTTCGCCGGTGGTGGCAGGCGGAGCAGGCGACGGTCTTCTGGTGGTGGCGCTGGGTTTGGTTCGATTGAAGGGGGGTTTGGCTCGGGACTTCGATCAATGGAGGGGGGGGGGAAGAAGGGGGATGCGCGGCGTCAGGTGGGGGTCTCTTTGACGAGGCGATGGGCGGTCGGCTTCCGTCCTCGACGGAATTTTTTTTCTTTTTCTTTTTGATTTGCCTGGTTCGATTTCGATAATCGGTAAAGGAGGGAGGGTCAAGGGGTTTGACCAGTAATAAGGGAAAAGGGGGGGTTTTATTTTCATTTATTTATTTATTTAATTAATTAATTCTCCAAAAAGTGGCTTTTAAATTCGAACTCGAAACGAGGCCCACCGACTGTCTTCCCTAGCGTTTTACCCTCATTCCGAACATAATGTGTAACACCCCGCCTCCGCTAGGGTCACTCGCAAAGGATTGCACTAGCTTTAGAGGGGCATTATTGGTAAACATGCACAGAAATATCACAAGACAGAACATATAAAATAGCGGAAGTAAAATCAAACTTTCATAACATGAATAAATAAGGTCTAAAGCCTTTTACATCAGAGTACATCAAAACCTGTCTTGCAATAGTAAAGAAGCATAAAGACATTTTCATAAATTATTCCCCAAGTAAAAACAGTAAAGTAGCCATTAGCCAAGAAAAGTCCAAGCCATCCATGATGACCTTCAAGCAGAAGAAGTCCGAACTAAACAACAGTATTTCCTCCCTGTAACCTGGGGGGGAAACGGAAGAAAAGAGGCGAAACAAAACGGGTCAGTCAAAAAGACTGAGTAAGCCCTATCTACTATTAGCATAAAAACTAGTAAAGTTAACTGACATGAGAAACTGAGATGAACATAAGCATGATAACAAGATAGATAAGCTAAATCAAAATAACAGGATGAACTATTGAACTCAGATAAACTAAGGTGTCATGATAAATTACGATGTCAAGATAAAACAAGGTATCACATCGTCAGGTTTCTATCAAGTATAATATCCCCAAGATATCTGTCACGTATAACGCCCCGTGGTATCTATCTTGTATTTTAGCTCTGCACCTACCGTACTAGTATCCCCACCGTGTCATGTGTTAACCAAGAATGACCCTCACTCAAAAGTCGTGTAATGGTCCATGTCAACCTAATATATCGCATATATATGTTACTCAACTTGTATGTTTTATTCCATGTAAATGTTCAGTCCCTTGCCGTAGACCATACGGGCTTTCCCATGAGATTCTATATTACTTTAACATAGTTCCATGATCCTTAAGATCGGTTTGGACTGTTACCCTAAACCTAGCTAGGGTCTTCCAACATGAATTATTGTTTGTACAACTAGGACTTATGCTACCTAGGGCTGCTAGGGATTATGCTTACCTATTGCACGTTTTCGTATCTCGGTTTGGGTTCAACCACCTAGGGCCACTAGGGATTACGCTGACCGCCAACCGCGCCCTTTTTCCCACGCATTCATCGTGAATCGCTTTTCCATGACTGTATGCACATGTATCACATCGTGCCATCCGAGTCCTGTCACAGGGCAAATCAAGAAATACAGGACTCGGTCGGGAGCTTTCGATTTATCTGCCGATGCAGATGCTAAGGTCTGTTTTTCTTATACGTGGCTATGGTCCCACGAGACCACTCCCTCAACTAGTGAAAGACAAGACAGGATAAATCCTGTATGAGAACACAACACTGGCCAACCCACATCCAAGCCTTACCGCAACCATAATTAGATAGCAATTATGGTCTTTTGGGTGTTCTCTGCCTTTCCGTACGTACACGCTTGACCAAAGATGGTAGGTAGCCTGACGAAATGCTATCTAGGGTACGACCGTGTATCGTCGACTATCCCCTATCCATCCCCGTCTTTAGGTCGCTCGTATAGCAACCAAGGCATACTCTTGGTTCTTCTAACGCAGACCTTAACCTCTCATGAGCCTAGTATAATCACCTGGCAGCTCATAGAGGGATACCAAGAATATCCTCACGTTCCCCGAAGCCGCTGCTTCGTTACCCAGTTCGCTGGAGCCTTTATCTAAATCAGATACTTGCTCCTACTTGTATACTTAAACGATGACCTACCGTATCAGGTTACTCATCTATCTATGAACTGGTCTAAATTTCCTTGACTAAGAATCATTACTTAGTTATTCTTCAACTAAGGTTTACCACTTAGCATTGTTCCCGTTATCCTTGTTAACTACGGTTATCCACCTAATCCTCAGAACTAGGGTTTACATAATGGATTAAGTGTCACTTAAGTTCATGACTTAACCCGTCTACAAATCCTGTCAAAATTGGCTAAGTATCCAAGTTCAAGGCTTAACCCTACAAACCATGCTCAAGTTGGTTAAGTATATTAAGCAATTCACGACTTAACCTCGTCCAATTATCATTCTACATTGGTTAAGTATATATTAACTTGACCCTATCAATTTACTTAGTCAAATCGGTCAAGTGTATTCAAGCGATTCGTGACTTAGCCTTATCATGTTTTCACGTTATATTGGTTAAGTATTGGTTAACTTAACCACAATAAATTAACGAGTTAGATTGGATAAGTATAGGTCACTTAACCACATCAATTCATCATGTTTAGATTAGTTAAGTGTTTAACTTAACCCCATTAAACTACCAAGTGGGATTAATTAAGTCTAGGCTAACTTAACCCCATCCGATTTCCATGTTTAGACTAGTTGAGTCTAATCTTAACCCCATTCGTTGACCGTATTTTTCGGTTAAGCGTCATTAAGAAAACTTACTTAACCTTACCAAGTTATCGAGTTGGATTGATTAAGTGTTGGTTAACTTAACCCCATCCACTAGTCATATAAAAATGGTTAAGTGTCATTAGGCAAATCAAGTTACTTAACCTACCCAACCTTGTCATGTTTTGTTAAGTATCATTAGCCTAATCAAATTACTTAACCCATTTGTCCATGTCATATTTGGTTAAGAGTCATTAATCAAATTAACTTAACCCTATCATGTGGCATTAATTACTTAATGCACCTTCACCTCTCACATTAGACTTTGTTGTGGTTACTAGTTAAGCCGGTCGGTTCCGGGTAACTTTACACCACAACTTGGTCTAACCTCAGGTTCAAACACAACATGACTAACTTCTCACATTGGGTCCTATTGTTTGCAACTACTAGTTAGGCCGGTCGGTTCCGGGTAGTTTTACGTTGCAAACTCAACCCAACCTCGAGTTGGCCACACTTATATTATCTAAGTATCATGTCCATCATGTTTCCCAAAACATGTTACAAGTTTTCAAGCAATTGGGTAGACCTAACTTAATAGGTAAATTCCCAAAGGGTAGACCTAACTTAATAGGTAAATTCCCAAGCTTATGTTTTTATGCATACTTACATGTCAACTTCCATGTTATATTTCAAGTCATGTTTTCAAGTTGTATTTTCATGTCATTAGAAATTACCCATAACATAACCCAACGCTTTTAAACTCGCATATACGTTCGCGACAACGTAATGGATTAAAAGAAGAGACTTGGCAAAGGCATGACAAAAATGGATATTAAGCCACAAGTTAATCATGGTGGCAAATGAGGCACAAATGTGTTCATTAACTTGCATGTTACATTCTTAAGCCTCAAAACATGCATAAACCCAAACTTGGCACATAAGCGAATCATGGTGACAAAAGATATGGAATGATGACTAGTAACTCGCGTATATCATCATATAAGGGTTATGACTTCATATGCAAGTTGACATAAAGGTTATGAGGGTTCTCATGTTGCCTAATGCAACATTTCAACATAAAGGTTGTAGCTTTTAGCTCACAAGATCAAGATAATGACTTCATAAACTTGCATGACATGATAACATGTATCATACTCAATGATCAAACCCAAACTTGCAACATGAACATTTAACTTCGTAGTTAATATCTAAGAGTAGGGAAAGGGCTTACATTGCTATGAAGGCACAAAAGATATGACAAAGCCCTTATGCAATCAAATAGACCCAAAATGCAAGCTCTAACATAAAAACCCTTGAGCCAAAATGATCAAAACCCTTGCTTTATGATGCAAAGATAGAAACTTGACTTGAATGCAAGCTAATGACACTCATACAAGCTTGAAAACACTTGTATGCATGGAAAATCTCTCATAGAAACCATTCAGAAATTTTATGAAGAGAGTGGAGGCCATGAGAGGTAAAATTTTTCCATAGTTTAGTTGCATGAATGAATAATGAGGATTTAGGATAGGTTAGGGTCTTATTTATAGATTAGGCAAGTGTTTTAGGCCATAGGATTAAACCTAGATTCAATCCAAGCCATCAAAGCATGTCTTGGAGAAGAAGTCAAGTGTAGGAACCATCTAGGGCCTTTAGATTAAAGATGAACCATGAGAACCATCCAAATGCAAAATCTGCATTTGAGCGAATCGGCCCACGGGTTGACAGCCAAACACCCTGGATTAACCCCTAGTCGACCCAGCGAGCTCGGGTCGACCTCAAAAATCGGCCGGTTCGGTTATTCCCCTCTCCCAATTCGCTGTTTTGAACATTTTTGCATATTTATTTATTTAGTTTTCTATTATATATACATATATATATCAATATATATATATTTCTCTGCGCAACCCATTTCACTTAATTAAGTATACTTTAATTTGGGAATTTTTCGTGAAACTTCGCGAGGCCATATCTTGGTCATACGGACTCCGATTTTCGAAAACTCGGACTCTATTTCGCGTATTTTTCCGAGACGAACGCAATGGCATAGCCCGTTTCCCTTGATTCAGATTTTACAGTTTAATTCTGCCTCCATTTATGTTATAACAGGTTATTGAAAATACGGGTTGTTACATTCTCCCCACCTTTTAGGATTTCGTCCCCGAAATCTCCAAGTTAGGAAGAACATATCCTACCATCCATCATCCATCTACTCAAAACATCATCCACAAGCAGCCATTGTCCTTAGATGATTTCTAATGCTGTATGAATATATGCAAAACGTGTGTGTACATGTTCCTTAGCTAATACTAATGATCAGGCCTGAATAATCTTTCTAATGCAAAATATGTATAGTGCCATGAATCCAACATGTATGCAAATAGTCCTAATCATATAGATACTATATGCGTGCACAATCATTCATTCATATGCAACAACCGCATGATAATACATTCGATTTCATCCATAAACAAGTATAAATACTCGTGCATATGCAATATGAAATGTGACCGAGTCGAGCTAGTATCTAATGTGTATTCGCGCATCCACGAGCAACCACTTGCAACCATATCAATCATAACATGTTTCAAATACATGTTTACATCCATAGGGTTCTACCTAGAATTCCCTGAAACAGGGTCGAGAAGATAAACAGGACAAACTCCTTACAGGGTTTGTAACGGAGAATAGGACCGAGAGGATGTCCACAAAAGATAGCCTACAAGTAAGCTCTACAGAAAACAGGGATCAAGGATATACTCCCAAAAAGAGATATCATGCGCGTATCTAGTCTTTGACCATCAAAGTCGTCTTTTAACTTCGCGATTTTGTAGCTTCTTATTCCTGTTTCCATAACATGAGCTGGAACTCATTTCTTCGTCGCCTCTCGTTCCACTTGCACTTATCCTTTTCCTAGAATACTTGACGCAAACATGACTGCGTACTCATGATCTCATGCAAGCTTTCCAAAATTCACTAGTGAATCTTGGATCTCGTTTATATACTATAAGGCATTCCATGTAGAAGAACTTTCTCTTGAAAGTAAACAGATGTCAATCAGGTTATCATGCGCACTTACTAGGGTGATCTCTATAACCCATGCATAAATGAAGTAAACCATCCGTCTTATTGGCGAACACCACTCGATCGGGCTTCAAATTTCCAATAAAGGCATCAAGGGATTCTAAGTAACTAGTCATGACAGAACCTCAAAAAGGTTACCCGATACTTCGAGGGCATTACCAAGGCTAGTCAAAAGGTCTAACTACCCTCCTATCAAAACCGAGAGTGGCACCCCCTACTGGATAACCACTTCATCCCTAGAATCCATCCATAGCTTATAAACATAAGCATTATTTCCAAACTCAACACTTGGCATAGACATTCCCAAATCCAAACAAGTCATGTATAAATGGACTGATTCTCCAATAGGACTTTGAGACAAAAATGGGATTCTCTATTACGCTAGTACTTAAGGTGCAGAGACTCAACTATCGAAGCAGACTTAAATGATACGAACAACGAAGTCCTAACGGGATGATAGAGAAGAAAAGCTAAACCTTTAACAAGATCGTTACCCTCCTTCCGAGGTACTCTAGAAATGAGAGCATACTACTGCCCTCCCGATGATCTTGTCCTTGTCCCATAATACTTAACTATCCGCCCCGTTTTACCATGCCAAAGGTACTCTCTCGTCATGGGTTTCATTGTTCATCTTTCTCCCACCTTTGAGGACTAAGCCATACCAACAAGTTGCTCATCCTTAAGCTCGTATCCTTTATCCTTCTTTCTCACGATCCTTTCTTATAACGCGGACACTAGTCTCTCGAGAACCACCTCCATCGTATGGAAAGCACTTTCGTAGGTAGAAAAGACTAGTCGCAGTTAAAACTATTGTGACTACAGATGGAGGAAAGAAAGGAAAAGAGACTCAATTAAGGAAACAAGGATAGTGCTAATGGCCTTTGGGGAATAGCCTTTTTCTTTTAAAAGAAAATTTTCTTGAAAAATGCTTCTTTGTAAACGGTTTTTTTTTCAAATAGTTTTCAGAAGGTCTTTAAAAACTTTTGCCCAGTCTGGTAACCTTCTTCTCTGATACCACGTGTAACACCCCGCCTCCGCTAGGGTCACTCGCAAAGGAATGCACTAGCTTTAGAGGGGCATTATTGGTAAACATGCACAAAAATATCACAAGACAGAACATATAAAATAGCGGAAGTAAAATCAAACTTTCATAACATGAATAAATAAGGTCTAAAGCCTTTTACATCAGAGTACATCAAAACCTGTCTTGCAATAGTAAAGAAGCATAAAGACATTTTCATAAATTATTCCCCAAGTAAAAACAGTAAAGTAGCCATTAGCCAAGAAAAGTCCAAGCCATCCATGATGACCTTCAAGCAGAAGAAGTCCGAACTAAACAACAGTATTTCCTCCCTGTAACCTGGGGGGAAACGGAAGAAAAGAGGCGAAACAAAACGGGTCAGTCAAAAAGACTGAGTAAGCCCTATCTACTATTAGCATAAAAACTAGTAAAGTTAACTGACATGAGAAACTGAGATGAACATAAGCATGATAACAAGATAGATAAGCTAAATCAAAATAACAGGATGAACTACTGAACTCAGATAAACTAAGGTGTCATGATAAATTACGATGTCAAGATAAAACAAGGTATCACATCGTCAGGTTTCTATCAAGTATAATATCCCCAAGATATCTGTCACGTATAACGCCCCGTGATATCTATCCTGTATTTTAGCTCTGCACCTACCGTACTAGTATCCCCACCGTGTCATGTGTTAACCAAGAATGACCCTCACTCAAAAGTCGTGTAATGGTCCATGTCAACCTAATATATCGCATATATAGGTTACTCAACTTGTATGTTTTATTCCATGTAAATGTTCAGTCCCTTGCCGTAGACCATACGGGCTTTCCCATGAGATTCTATATTACTTTAACATAGTTCCATGATCCTTAAGATCGGTTTGGACTGTTACCCTAAACCTAGCTAGGGTCTTCCAACATGAATTATTGTTTGTACAACTAGGACTTATGCTACCTAGGGCTGCTAGGGATTATGCTTACCTATTGCACATTTTCGTATCTCGGTTTGGATTCAACCACCTAGGGCCACTAGGGATTACACTGACCGCCAACCGCGCCCTTTTTCCCACGCATTCATCGTGAATCGCTTTTCCATGACTGTATGCACATGTATCACATCGTGCCATCCGAGTCCTGTCACAGGGCAAATCAAGAAATACAGGATTCGGTCGGGAGCTTTCGATTTATCTGCCGATGCAGATGCTAAGGTCTGTTTTTCTTATACGTGGCTATGGTCCCACGAGACCACTCCCTCAACTAGTGAAAGACAAGACAGGATAAATCCTGTATGAGAACACAACACTAGCCAACCCACATCCAAGCCTTACCGCAACCATAATTAGATAGCAATTATGGTCTTTTGGGTGTTCTCTGCCTTTCCGTACGTACACGCTTGACCAAAGATGGTAGGTAGCCTGACGAAATGCTATCTAGGGTACGACCGTGTATCGTCGACTATCCCCTATCCATCCCCGTCTTTAGGTCGCTCGTATAGCAACCAAGGCATACTCTTGGTTCTTCTAACGCAGACCTTAACCTCTCATGAGCCTAGTATAATCACCTGGCAGCTCATAGAGGGATACCAAGAATATCCTCACGTTCCCCGAAGCCGCTGCTTCGTTACCCAGTTCGCTGGAGCCTTTATCTAAATCAGATACTTGCTCCTACTCGTATACTTAAACGATGACCTACCGTATCAGGTTACTCATCTATCTATGAATTGGTCTAAATTTCCTTGACTAAGAATCATTACTTAGTTATTCTTCAACTAAGGTTTACCACTTAGCATTGTTCCCGTTATCCTTGTTAACTACGGTTATCCACCTAATCCTCAGAACTAGGGTTTACATAATGGATTAAGTGTCACTTAAGTTCATGACTTAACCCGTCTACAAATCCTGTCAAAATTGGCTAAGTATCCAAGTTCAAGGCTTAACCCTACAAACCATGCTCAAGTTGGTTAAGTATATTAAGCAATTCACGACTTAAGCTCGTCCAATTATCATTCTACATTGGTTAAGTATATATTAACTTGACCCTATCAATTTACTTAGTCAAATCGGTCAAGTGTATTCAAGCGATTCGTGACTTAGCCTTATCATGTTTTCACGTTATATTGGTTAAGTATTGGTTAACTTAACCACAATAAATTAACGAGTTAGATTGGATAAGTATAGGTCACTTAACCACATCAATTCATCATGTTTAGATTAGTTAAGTGTTTAACTTAACCCCATTAAACTACCAAGTGGGATTAATTAAGTCTAGGCTAACTTAACCCCATCTGATTTCCATGTTTAGACTAGTTGAGTCTAATCTTAACCCCATTCGTTGACCGTATTTTTCGGTTAAGCGTCATTAAGAAAACTTACTTAACCTTACCAAGTTATCGAGTTGGATTGATTAAGTGTTGGTTAACTTAACCCCATCCACTAGTCATATAAAAATGGTTAAGTGTCATTAGGCAAATCAAGTTACTTAACCTACCCAACCTTGTCATGTTTTGTTAAGTATCATTAGCCTAATCAAATTACTTAACCCATTTGTCCATGTCATATTTGGTTAAGAGTCATTAATCAAATTAACTTAACCCTATCATGTGGCATTAATTACTTAATGCACCTTCACCTCTCACATTAGACTTTGTTGTGGTTACTAGTTAAGCCGGTCGGTTCCGGGTAGCTTTAAACCACAACTTGGTCTAACCTCGGGTTCAAGCACAACATGACCAACTTCTCACATTGGGTCCTATTGTTTGCAACTACTAGTTAGGTCGGTCGGTTCCGGGTAGTTTTACGTTGCAAACTCAACCCAACCTCGAGTTGGCCACACTTATATTATCTAAGTATCATGTCCATCATGTTTCCCAAAACATGTTACAAGTTTTCAAGCATTTGGGTAGACCTAACTTAATAGGTAAATTCCCAAAGGGTAGACCTAACTTAATAGGTAAATTCCCAAGCTTATGTTTTTATGCATACTTACATGTCAACTTCCATGTTATATTTCAAGTCATGTTTTCAAGTTGTATTTTCATGTCATTAGAAATTACCCATAACATAACCCAACGCTTTTAAACTCGCATATACGTTCGCGACAACGTAATGGATTAAAAGAAGAGACTTGGCAAAGGCATGACAAAAATGGATATTAAGCCACAAGTTAATCATGGTGGCAAATGAGGCACAAATGTGTTCATTAACTTGCATGTTACATTCTTAAGCCTCAAAACATGCATAAACCCAAACTTGGCACATAAGCGAATCATGGTGACAAAAGATATGGAATGATGACTAGTAACTCGCATATATCATCATATAAGGGTTATGACTTCATATGCAAGTTGACATAAAGGTTATGAGGGTTCTCATGTTGCCTAATGCAACATTTCAACATAAAGGTTGTAGCTTTTAGCTCACAAGATCAAGATAATGACTTCATAAACTTGCATGACATGATAGCATGTATCATACTCAATGATCAAACCCAAACTTGCAACATGAACATTTAACTTCATAGTTAATATCTAAGAGTAGGGAAAGGGCTTACATTGCTATGAAGGCACAAAAGATATGACAAAGCCCTTATGCAATCAAATAGACCCAAAATGCAAGCTCTAACATAAAAACCCTTGAGCCAAAATGATCAAAACCCTTGCTTTATGATGCAAAGATAGAAACTTGACTTGAATGCAAGCTAATGACACTCATACAAGCTTGAAAACACTTGTATGCATGGAAAATCTCTCATAGAAACCATTTAGAAATTTTATGAAGAGAGTGGAGGCCATGAGAGGTAAAATTTTGCCATAGTTTAGTTGCATGAATGAATAATGAGGATTTAGGATAGGTTAGGGTCTTATTTATAGATTAGGCAAGTGTTTTAGGCCATAGGATTAAACCTAGATTCAATCCAAGCCATCAAAGCATGTCTTGGGGAAGAAGTCATGTGTAGGAACCATTTAGGGCCTTTAGATTAAAGATGAACCATGAGAACCATCCAAATGCAAAATCTGCATTTGAGCGAATCGGCCCACGGGTTGACAGCCAAACACCCTGGATTAACCCCTAGTCGACCCAGCGAGCTCGGGTCGACCTCAAAAATCGGCCGGTTCGGTTATTCCCCTCTCCCAATTCGCTGTTTTGAACATTTTTGCATATTTATTTATTTAATTTTCAATTATATATATATATATATATATTTCTCTGCGCAACCCATTTCACTTAATTAAGTATACTTTAATTTGGGAATTTTTCGTGAAACTTCGCGAGGCCATATCTTGGTCATACGGACTCCGATTTTCGAAAACTCGGACTCTATTTTGCGTATTTTTCCGAGACGAACGCAATGGCATAGCCCGTTTCCCTTGATTCAGATTTTACAGTTTAATTCTGCCTCCATTTATGTTATAACAGGTTATTGAAAAAACGGGTTGTTACATAATGGGATAGGTATCGCAAGCTGATTTGATCGTTTCGATCAGTTTCCATTGAATTTACATTTAAATCACTATATTGAATTTTAAACGTACATTTCAAATTACCGAGGTCACATACTAACTAGAAAAATTCCAGAAAAATATTTTCTAGCTTCGTATTGACGATACGGTCCTAACAAAACTAGTTTCGTCAAATTCTGAGACCGTTTGAAAAATGGCCAATTTCCAGTCGATTAAAATCAACTAAAACCGGTCAAACGCGTTTTCTTTTGCCACGCTCACATATTGATTCAGAAAATTATGAAAATTTAAACTTAGCAATAATTCGACGTCCCGGACCCAACAAAAGTGGTTTCGTCGAAATCCGAGGTCGTTTGCAAAATGTCCATTTTTAAGGGCCTGAATTCCATAGCGACTATTCAGAATTTTCAACTGGACATATCTTTTGATTCCCGCTATGAAATTTCGATTGGTCGGATTCGTTAGAAAGATATCATCAAATAGATCCTAATGTTTTTGGTTTCACTAAAATCCGGATTGTTCTGCACCCGGCATAGTCCGACAAAGTTTGAATTCGATTTTTGAAACTACAGCGCCCTTTCAGGCCTTGTTTATAATTATAATTAATTATATTCGTTTTCAATTGTCGATTCAAACTCAGTTCTCATCGCCATTATTTAAAATATTTATTTTAAATATTTAAAATCCATTATTTTAGCAAATTTAAATTTTTTTAAATTGGTTCAGATTTTCTGGGTCGTTACAAGAGGTCCTGTATATCCGGACAATCAACAAGTACGTCTGGACCACTACCACTATAACCTCTTCAAGGGAGCTACCCATATCAAACGCATCAGTAGTAATCCATTCGATGTGAAGATTTCCGATCTTGCACTATCTTCATTTTCTTTG
Source organism: Allium sativum (assembly GCA_030737875.1). Classification (NCBI taxonomy): domain Eukaryota; kingdom Viridiplantae; phylum Streptophyta; class Magnoliopsida; order Asparagales; family Amaryllidaceae; genus Allium; species Allium sativum. The sequence continues at coordinate 624,618,823 of CM060910.1, forward strand.
ACATGTAATAGTTGTTCAGTTATTTGAAACGAGATTCAACTCGTACTTTTCAAATAATTCTCGTATATATATAATTCAAATCATTTCATTCCTTGGTAAATTATTTAACATTCACGATTCAATTCATTTCTATAGATTCATTTCAAATAAATCTTAACCATCATTATTATCTCTTAAACCAAGTGAAATTGGTTTATTTCCATTCTAAATCATTTATAATATTTTAAAACGATTCATCGCTATTTTTATTTATATAAAAATAGCCCATTTAATCGAACGACGTTTCAGGTCAATCGATGGCCCTGGCACTGTTTTTATTTAGATTTGAATTAAATTTTTCTCAAAATTTAACCATTGGATCTTAACAAATTTAATATCTTTGGAAAGATCTTTCCGAAGCGAATCCAATGGTTCCAGTTTCGAGAAAATCTGATGGTCGGATCTCCCGATATAATCGTTTAAAATTACGATTCCAAAATGCAAACTACCGCTGCGCGATTCATTTTAATTTAATTTATATTTTTATATAAAAATATAATTCATTCGACGATTTCCAAACTATTTAATTCTTCAAATAATTGGCTAACGCCTTTAAATTTTGGAAAATTTCGCCATAACCTCCCTTTTAAGGGGAGGGTCTGGAAAATTTATCGAGCTGTATTAGGCAACCAATAAATCAAGAAAAAGCATACACATGTTTTGTGACCTATTTGTGTATAAGGGAGAACGTGTAAAAGTCGAAATCTCAGACCTTGCCCTAGTGTTGGAAATAAAATAATCAATGTGTCGTATCTAAAATCAAGAGAGACGTGAATTTTGTCATCTGCAGACCCCTGTGGGGGTATTATTAAATCCTGCCCCCGAATACCGTTACATGTATTCCTTAATTATGTCCATATTCAGTCTTCTGTTCAACCTGTAATTCAGTCATCGCCATATGAGCATCTCGCTCATATGGTAATCCCTACCTCGTCATATAATCTCCAAATGCTTATATGGAATATGATATGCTATCTTCATGTAGTATGCCATGCGGTGTAGTTCATAATTTATTTGTTGCAATCCTATGGCGTGGTTTGTAATCTCACATATAACAACCATCATAGTGCATCCAATTTCATTCACAGGAGTCTGTATAATAATAAAATTGCGCATCCAACTCATTAAGGTGCCCCATTTTGTCGGGCACGCAATATATTTCTCTACTCAACAGTATATCCTTAACCTTCTCAACATGTGTGTGTGTGTGTGTATGCAGATCTATCTAATAATTATTTCAATACATGATAATTTTATTTACTTCATATACATGTTAAAAATAATATTTTTAACTATCTAATATTTATTTAAACACATGACTATTTTATTCACTTCATATACATGTTAAAAATAATATTTTTACCAATCCAATATTTATTTCAACACAGGACTATTTTATTCACTTCAATTACATGTTAAAAATAATATTTTTAGCAAACAAATATTTATTTCAACACATGACTATTTTTTTCACTTCATATACATAGTAAAAATAATATTTTTAGCAAACAAATATTTTTTTCAACACATGACTATTTTATTCACTCCAATTTCAGAAAATTTAGCCACTATAATGACGCGATATGTAGAACCGGGAAAATAATGTCTACTATCATCCCTCTCCTGATATTGGCTCACGTCATACACAGCCATTTTATACAATCAAATCAATAATAGGGTTGCCAAACCCATATTCAACCAATTTACCACAACACAAACAATTTTTGTCGCATTTCAATTTTATACAATGCATGCATATTTTATATAACGTCTATACATTTCATATAAAATGCATATATATATCATATACAATGAATTTATATGTTACTCCATTTTATTTTGAAATTAGAAGTCTCACATTGGGTTCCACTCCTCCTTAATTTGTGGTTAGCTCTAAAATTCCTCCAATCACATCTAGAATGTAGAATACGTTGTCACGAGTCCAATGTCTCCTGTTTCATTGGATTTCAACATTGTATGAGCAAGTGGTATGATTTTGAAGGTTATTGACATTTTTAAATTAATATATATAATAATCAATTAAAAGAAATCATCACCTTCTTCACCAAATTACCAGGTCGACGTGCAAACCCAATGGTTCGAAACTAGGGTTGCACTTTGCACTCAAATCAAGGCGCTAGACGACGATCAGGTGGCACCACGTTGATGGCCAACGAGAGCCCTACTTACACCTCCGACGCTGGCGAACTCGGTGGCGAAAGGGCATCTGAAATCGAGGGTGAGCAACACGAATTTGGAGTGATGATTCAAGCAAAATACACAACTTTAGATGCCAACACCCATATGGATTTGAAGAGGGTGGAGAATACTACAATATTGCTTCAAGAATTTTCGGAATTCATTGTGTGGATCGAAAGATATTGAAGAGAGAAGTTGGGAGCATTTTCCGCGTTGATCGATTTGGGAGGTGGCGGGTTTTCAAATAAATAAATTTAGGGTTTTGGAGAATTTTAATTGGCCCATATATATACATATTATTTTCTTTAATTCCAATAATGTTAGTTTTTGCATCCTAACTCCAAATCAAACCCAATGACTGTTATCCCCAACTAAATACCCTCATTCCGGACATAATGGAATATGTTTCATAAGCCTATTCGACTATTCCAGTCAGTTTTTTTCAAAAATAACATATAACATGTAACGATCGGGAATCTCGCTCGATCCTAATCAGTCGCTAAACCGACCAAGACCATTCGAAACCCTTGATTGTTTTGAGATCAAGACAAATTGGAACGCAAACAAAAGAACATTTCATTGTATAATACAACAATTTCATCAGATTACAAGAATATACAGAGTATGAATGAATGAAATACATTCGATAAATATCAGAGATTACAATTAATTACATAGCAGCGGAAAATAATACAAAACACAACTAGAAGTAGTACGCGGATACAGAGCTTTCTGAGTATTGTTCCAGTTGTAAATCAAGATCCTGTGAATATAAATCTGCAAAATTTCCATAGCAATATCTGTATAATCACGAAATCCAACATCGAAATATCCCAAAGATAATTTCGATTCAAATCCATTCCAGTTGAATTATTGGAAATTCTGGTTACTTTTAAAACCATTTCAAATCCAATTTAGACTTGGGTCTTATAATAGCTTCATTTTTCTTTGTTTAGCATTGCGCTGTTTGTTTTATGCACTAGTATTCTTGGGAGGAAACCCGTTCCGTGTTATACGGCGTGGTCCCTTGATTTACCTAACTTTAAAATAAAGATTAATAACTGTTTTAGTTCTCACACCAGTCACATGACTGACCTGGAGTCTATTGTTTTAACCTAAACTGTGGGTGTCCTTAATTTCCACATGGGCAGCTAGTAGTTTTGGTTTTGCATATTTATATTAACAGGATCCTGATTTACAGCTGGAATGATGCTCGGAAAGCTCTGTATCCGTGTATTACTTTCAGTTATGTTTTGTATTATTTTTCTGCTGTAGTAACGTATTTAAATCTCTGATATTTGTCAAATGTGTAATATTTATTCATACTCTGTATATTCTTGTATTCTGATGGAATTGTTGTAATAAACAATGAAATGTTCTTCTGTTTGTGTTCCAATTTGTCCTGTTCTCGAAACGATCAAGGGTTTCAAATGGTCTTGGTCGGTTTAACGATTGGTTTAGATCGAGCGAAATTCCTTACCGTTACAAGTAATGTATTTAAATCTCTGATATTTGTGAAATGTGTAATATTTATTCATACTCTATATATTCATGTATTCTGATGGAATTATTGTAATAAACAATGAAATGTTCTTCTGTTTGCATTCCAATTTGTCCTGCTCTCAAAACGATTAGGGGTTTCGAACGGTCTTGGTCGGTTTAACGATCGATTCGGATCGAGCGAAATTCCTTACCGTTACATTTTGGTATTCTTGGGTGGAAACGCATGGAGTGAATTGCCTGTGTGGCATGCCTAAGTGGCAGATGATCAAGGCTTATGTTGAAAAGAATATATGAGCCATATAGCGTATATTGGCGAACTTGTAAATGTATATTTACATGTATGAGTTAAATCACCAGTTCAAACTAGAATAAATATTTAAATGAATATTCATAAAAATCAAAATTAATATACTAGTATGGAATATATTAGATCACCGGTTCTTGTTGCAGTCATGATAGGGGGTTCTCGCTTCGCGGTTTGGTGGCGAACGGGAGACTCTTACCCCCACATGTCCCTTGCGGGGGTTGGTTAGGCAGTGGCCGGGAGGCTTGAGAGGGTCGCCGTTAAACAAGTGTACTGGGGACCATGTAGGAGCCACGGTGGGTATTACCTGCTACTTGGGAGATGAAGGGATGGTTGCAAAGCCTACAGGATTTCGTCGGGCTGCTTCACCTGGTATTAGAGCCTTGGTTTACAGAGCTCGGAGAACAAGACACATTAGAACCATACGAAATAATTCATCAGAGATTGGATTAGTAATATCCAATGAGAATGACTCGTTAGAGATGGGATCAGTAGTATCCTAGAACGAGTGTGAAGAGTATATTTTAAAAATGAAAATGAATTTTGTTTTGAAAATTTAAACCAATTATTCGTATTTGAATATTTGTTTATATTGATTTGGAAAATCCAGTATATAAAGATTTTGAGTATACGTCTGATCCGAGTGTATTTGAAGTTTTAATATGCTGGATAGATATAGAATCACACTCTAGTCGCCCGAAGATGGTTCTGATGACCACTATAGCGATCGCATCATCTGTATTCATGTTTGAGTTTCGAAAGTGGGATTTCTAAATATTTCCTATTGACTGTTGTGAGAACCAAAATTAGATAGAGCTTATTGTTGTGATTTGGCATCAAAAACGTGATTTTCTATATATGTATCAAAATTAAGAATTTGAAAAGCTAATCAACTAATTGATTGCTGATTGTGTTGTTTGATTATTGTTCGGTTAATTAAATGTTGAACCTTTAGCCAAATTGAACCAAATAGTAGATTGTATTGAAATTTGTCGCATTTGCATACATATACATGTACTTACATTGAATAGGTCATAGCAAGGAGGCTAGAGCAGAAGAATAAAATTGTTTGCCAGACAAATAGGTACATGTTTATTGTATTTCTTTGGGTTTGGATGATTTTATGAGCCAATTGGCTAGCCGCTTGGCTGTTTCTTTTTCTTTTTGGATTGATGAGGGTCATGGGAGGCTATTTGAAATATCCCGAAGTCCCCGGTGCAGGGGAGGTTATGGCGAAATTTTTCAAAAATTTAGGGTGTTAGCCAAATTTTTGAGAAATTCGAAAAGTTCTTAGAAACTGAAAAGTTGAAGAACTTAAGCCCTAATGAAAATAGTGAAAGTTGAGTTGATTAGTTAAACAACTTTCATCTTCGTTCCTTTCCGGGGATGAAAAGTTTTAAGTAGGGGAGATTGTAATAACCCGGAAATACGAGCCAATTAAAAATTTTTATTTTGGCAATTTTAGTGAATTTTGAATATTTAAAATGAATTATTTTAAATAATGATGACGAGAAATTCAATTTGACTAGAATTAGAGCGTATATATTTATTTGAATCATCGTTAGAATATAAATATTTTATTTTAAATTATAAAAGGAATTGAAAATGGCGTGGTAGTTTGAAAATTCGATTTTAAATTTCAAATGAATGTACAGGATTCAAAATAAACCGGATTTTAGTGAAACCAAAAATATTTGAATCTAATTGAGAATATCTTTCCAACGAATCCGAAAAATTGAAATTTCATAGCGGGAATCAAAAGATACGTCCAATTGAAAATTCAGAATAGTCGCTATGAAATTCTGGCCCTTAAAAATTAATATTTTGCAAATGATCTCGGTTTTCGAAGAAACCACTTTTGTTGGGTTCGTGATGTTAAGTTATTGCTAGATTCGAAAATTCGTAATTTTTCGAATTAATATGTGAGCGTGGCAAAGGAAAACATGTTTTAACAATTTTAGTCAATTTTGATCGACCAGAAAATGGTCATTTTTCAAACGGTCTCAGAATTTGACGAAACTAGTTTTGTTAGGACCGTATCGTTAATACGAAGCTAGAAAATATTTTTTGGGAATTTTTAGATCCCGTATGTGGCCCCGGTAAATTGAAATGTGCATTAAAATTCAATATATAGATTTATATTTTGATTTTGACGAAAACTGATCGAAACGATCGAATCAGCTTACGATACATATCCCATTGTGTTCGGAATGGGGGTAATTATTTATGGATGACAGGCGGTGGGTATCGTTTTGAGATCGAAATTTAAAGTTACTTTTAGGAGGATAATTTAAATATAAAATAAAATAGAAATCCCTGGCCCTCCCCCTTTACACTCTCTCCCTTCCCTCGTTCTTCAATCAGAACAATAAAAAAAAGAAAAAAGAAAAAAGGGGCATCGCGCCCTAGACCCATCACTGCCTCCTCCTGGGTCACCGCCGCCGAAGGTGGCGCACCGCCCATACCCTCCGCCTCTCCTTCCCTTCTCCTCTCTCCTCTTCTGTGCGGTGAAGCCCCCAATCCCCACTTAACCCAATGCGAACCCCTCACGCCCCCTTGGCCTCGCCAACACCCTCCACCGCAACCCCCTGAACCCCCCTCGCAGCAACTACCCCCCCTCAGATCTAAAACACTGTAAGTTTATTTTAATTATATATATATTTCTTTTGTTTTTCTGATTTTATTTGTATAATGAAGAAGTATATAATTTTTATAACTAGAGAAGTTAAATTTTTTAATGAACGAAAGGTTTGATTTTTATATATGAAAGGTCGAATTTTTATACATGAAAAGATATGATTTTAAAAGGTAAATAGCTTACTTTTCATATATATAATTTCATGAAGAAAGGGCAATTTTTATTCCGGTAATTATACGATTTTTAGTGTTGAAAGTTTATATAAAAATATGATTTTTCCTTAAGAAAAGATTATATTTTTAATAGTGAAAAGGTTGTATTTTCATTACGAAAAGATTAGATTTTTAGAATTATAAAGATTCGATTTTTATATGTATGTAGAAAGGATAAAAATTCAATTTTTATGTATGTATGATAATAAAAATATAATTTTTCTAACGAAGTAGTGATGTAAAAATAGGATTTTTATAATATAGAGATTGTAAAAATATGATTTTTATATTAGTAAAAGATTAAAAATATGATTTTTTATATTAGTAGAAGATTAAAAATATGATTTTTATGTTATATAGATAGTAAAAATTTGATCTTTATATATGTAGCGAAATAAAAATCTGATTTTTTATTATATATATGTTGAAATAAAAATGTGATTTTTATCGCGATGATATAAAAATTCGATCTTTATACTAGAAGTAGATATAAAAATATAATTTTTATATAGGAAGGAGCGTTATAAAAATATAATCTTTATTGTAAGAAGAGCGATATAAAAATGTGGTTTTTATATAGAGAATGGCGAGAGAAAAATATAATCTTTATTATATAAACACCGTATAAAAATAGAATTTTTATCTATATAGTAGCGGTATAAAAATGTGATTTTTATATACATAGAAACAATATAAAAATGTGATTTTTATATATGTAGTGGCTACGGACAATGAAATCGACAAAAGGCGAGCACGACGAAGATTTCTACATATGAAGAGTCGCGGTGTATTGGTTTAGCTAGTTGGTGAGAACTCCTCACCTTTAATTTATTTCTAGTTTGAAATATATGCTAGGATGCAGACGGTGCTTAGCAGCACCCGACACCCATCGTCCACAGACCATGGATGACTTATTTGTTTGATTGCTGTGTTGTGAAATTTGATTGTGTGATGTGGAATGAAATAAAATATTTTATAGTGGAAAATATTTTATAGTTAAAAATATGATTTTTAACGTGTATATAAAAATAAATAGTAATAAACAAATCAGACGATTTGTTTATATACACTGATTTGACTGATATTGATTGGGACGATAAATTTTACACATCACCCAACAGCACAAATAAAATATGTGCTTGTTGATTTGAAACCCCCCACGGGTACTGGGATGATATTTGATGTACACTAATCCCGATTGTTTAGTTGTATGTCAATCGATGGGTTGACAGACTGTGTAAGCGTTAATTATTTATATTTAATGCTTATGTAGTTGTATGCTGCACTCGGGACGATGGTTGATTATTTATCGTTGTTATTATATACATGTGTTGTTGAAAATCCATATAATTAACATTATATGGTAATTGATTGGGCCTCATTCCAATATAGAAAATAAATTCATGTGTTGAATTGAAAATAAATTCATGTGTTGAATTGAAAATAAATTCATGTGTTGAATAGAAAATAAATTCATGTGTTGGATAGAATAAATAATCATGTGTTGAATAGAATAAACATTCATGTATTGAATAAAAGCCGTGTTGATTAGATTGACACCATTTTGACGTGAACGATATTTATATCGATTTTATTCATTTTTATAATGAATATAAAAAAGGAAGTGATTTCAAAATATAACGTTTTGAAAATATTATCATTTATCGATTAATGACATGGAATATTCAATTTTGATTAGAAATTGAATATGAAGTTGAAATCGTTTTGAAAACGAATTTAAAACGATTTATAAAATACGTTTTGAAAGGAAATCGACGAAATATATAATATATATATTATATATAATGGCCTGAATAGAACGCGTCACGCCGCGGTAGTTCGCGAATTTCGAACATTGACTTCGAATTGACGTTGCGGGAGATCCGACCGTCGGATTCTCCTAAAACCGGAACCGTTGGGTTCGTATCGAAAAGAGCTTTCTAAGATTATTAGAAATTAGAAATCTGATGGTTGGATTTGAAATTATGTCCAAATCAAATTTGGAAAAGGTTGATGTAAGTGCAGTTCGATAGCCATTGATGGAAATCGACTGTACGGGCCTTGATAAAATTTTTAAAAATAGTAATAATTTGTGTAAAATCATAAGAAATGATTTGAAAAGAATTGGGATGAAAAGCCCCATATTTGAAAAGATAAAAATAGATTTTTATCGAAATGAACTAGTTTTGAACTAGAATTAAAATCAATTTATTTTGAAACAAATAAATTGAATTTGAAAGGGGTTTTAAAAATAACCAGAATTTCCAATATTTGAAGTGGAAATGGATTTGAATTGAATTTATCTTTGGAGTATTTCGATGTTGGATTTCGTGATTATACAGATATTGTTATGGGAATTTGAAAGATATATTTATATTGTTATTTCCAATACGATATTTGTTGGTCGTAGAATTTGATATTGAATATAAGCCGGTATATTTTCTATTCAGAGCCTTGTATTTAATATCAAATGGGATTTGGGTTTGTCGTGAACGATGTCTTCATTAACACTGTTCTTAAACCCAGTTGAGAAAAAGACTAAATCTTTTTATTTAGATTTAATGAAGTGTACCAATTAAATGGTATTTAATTGAAATTAAATTGGAATTGATTTTTGGGTTTATCGTGAACGGTGTTTTAAATAACACTTGTTCTTTAACCCGATAATTAATAGAATGTGATTTTGGGTTTATCATGGATCGTGTTTTAAATAACATTGGTTCTTTAACCTAGTTAAAGACAGGATATTGATTTCTGTGAAGATTAAAACTAAGTGGGGTTTTAATGAATCTTTAATTAGATTAAAATGGTCGAGAATGGAGTATCACCAGTTTTGCTCCAGGCGATAGTTAAATCTTTAATTAGATTTGAACGTGAAATGGTAATTGAATTTACCGATAACACCATGGTGTTAGATATGAAGTATTACCAGTTTTACTTCATGGGATGAATAGGTTGGGATTCGGAAATAAAATAAATGATTACTTCGGTGTGGTTCGCTAATCCCGACTAGTTTGAATTGATATTCAAAGGAAGATTAAAGAATAAATTTAAAGAATTTATCTTTGATAAAATTAATGGGAACCTTTCCCAAAGTATAAGAATATTTGAATAAAAGAATATTCTGAATTGGAATGAGGCGTATGTTGTGTTTGTGTTACACTTGTTAATTATATACACGAGTTATTCAGAAAGACCAGGTTTATCCCATTCTGAATAACTGATTCGACGTGGTGTCGAGGATGAAGACGGTGGTCGAAGACCGGAGGTCTTCACGTCGTTTGGGTGATTACTGATGATCTTGATTGGGCCGTACACCCAAGAGGAAGGAATCAGTTAGTGATCGTTCAGACGTACTTGGAGATCAATTGGTATGCGGGGTACTAGGTGCCTCCGGTTTCGTTCGGACCCAGAACGAACTTGTAAATAGACTGTGTGTTTGACATTGGATTTTATTATGTGTGATTGATTTCTATTAAATATATATCTGTTTGGTAGCGGAGAATTTATTCTCTTGCTTAACGCCTTTCTCTGAGACGTACGAGCTCAGAGGTTATATATTGATGGATATTAAAGGCATGGAGTGAATTGCCTGTGTGGCATGCCTAAGTGGCAATATGATCAAGGCTTTTGTTGAAAAGCAGATTCTTATGGTTGATGATCAAAGCACAGCCTGTGTGGCATAGCTTTGTGTAGCGTTGATTCGCGAGCCTCACACCCCGGTAGTGGACCAGAAACGGGAGAGGACCTTCGGGAGGGCATGCGTTTCCTTCTTGTTAGAAGTGGCGTCAGTGGTTTTACATGCCCTGACGAGTTTGACTTATGTGGTTGTTGTTGTTGCGAGGTGCCTCGGATATATCGGTGACTGTATGGAGCCGATGGAGTCATTTGGCTCATTTACGCCCCAAAGGGCGGGGAAACGTAGTATTCAGGCATAATAATCCACATCGGTGGACCGACCCTGGCGATCCACGGGGCAGTTGCGGCTGTTCCTGAGGCTCGGGCTAGACAGTCTCGAATCGGTAGAGGACTATCTTTTGCCTCGGTTCACAGATGGAAATCCAACTTCCGATATGTGACTTTGCGGTTTTGATTGTATACCTATATATGTCGACATAGTGGGATGGGGCACTTATGCCGTCTTTGATTGATACTTATGATTGAAATTGTTTTTATACTATACACTTATATTAATAATAAAAGATGAAATTTAGCGTATCAAGCATTCTTTGGCTATTATAAGGTAAAACCCTATCCTCCGGCTTGTGTTGCATTGTGTGATGGGACCTGGGTCTTATAATAGCTTCATTGTTCTTTATTTTAGCATTGCGCTGTTGTTTTATGCACTGGTATTCTTGGTAGGAAACCCGTTCCCTGTTATACGGCGTGGTCCCTTGATTTACCTAACTTGAAAATAAAGATTAATAATTGTTTTAGTTCTCACACCAGTCCCTTGACTGACCTGGAGTTTATTGTTTTAACCTAAACTCTGGGTGCCCTTATTTTGACACGGGCAGCTAGTAGTTTTGGTTTTGCAGATTTATATTCACAGGATCCTGATTTATAACTGGAACGATACTCGGAAAGCTCTGTATCCATGTACTACTTCTAGTTGTGTATTGTATTATTTTCCGCTGCTATGTTGTAATCTCTGATATTTTATAATGTATATTATTTGTTAATACTCTGTATATTCTTGTATTCTGATGGAATTGTTGTAATAAGCAATGAAATGTTCTTCTGTTTGCGTTCCAATTTGCCGTGTTCTCAAAACGAGAGAAATTATTTGATCAGACGTATACTCGTACATGTGTTCGTCAAAATTTCTAATATATTTATATACGCATATATAATCACACCCGTGCCCTAAACCTGTCCGCCACCCCCTGCTGACCACCACCGATTCGCGCAACAGCACCCCCTCCGCCCCGTTCAACGTTGACACAGTAAGATTTATTTATTTTCATAGTTATTTTTATTTTCTTCTTACTTATATATATAAAAGTATGACTTTTCATACGAATTCTAAACGAGGCCCAATGACTGTCGCCCCTAGTTAACTACCCCCATTCTGAACACAATGGGATATGTATCGCAGGCTGATTCGACTGTTTCGATTAGTTTCTGACAAAATCAAAATATAAATCTATATATTGATTTTGAACGCACATTTCAATTTACCGGGGCCACATACAGACTCTAAAAATTCCTGAAAAATATTTTTTAGCTTCATATTGACGATACACTCCTAACAAAACTAATTTCGTCAAATTCTGAGACCGTCTGAAAATTGGCCATTTTTAAGGGCCAGAATTCCATAGCGACTATTCTGAATTTTCAACTAGACATAACTTTTGATTTCCGCTATGAAATTTTGATTTTTTGGATTCGTCGGAAAGATATTCTCAATTAGATTCAAATATTTCCGGTTTTGCCAAAATCTGGTTTATGTTGAATCATGTACATCCATTTGAACTTTGAAATCGAATTTTCAAACTACCGCGCCATTTTCAATTCCTTTTATAATTATAAATAATTACGTATATTCTAACGATCATCTATATAAATATATACATTCTAATTCTATTCATAATAAATTTCTCGTCATTATTTATTAAAATAATTCATTTTAAATATTCAAAATTCACTAAAATTGCCAAAATAAAATTTAAATTGGCTCGGATTTCCGGGTTATTACATAACATTCAATATTGAATTTGAACGTACATTTTAATTTACCCGGGCCACATACTGACTCCAAAAATTACCGAAAAATAAATCTAGTATGTTTTGATGATACAGTCTTAACAAAAATAATTTCGTCGAATTTGGAGACCATTTGAAAAATGGCCTTTTTACTGGTTGATCCAAATCAACTAAATTTACCAAACACGTTTTAATTTACCACGCTTGCATATTAATTCAAAAAATTATGGAATTTTAAATCTTGTAATAATTCGACATTCCAAATCCAACAAAAGTGGTTTCATCGAAAACGGAGGTCGTTTGCAAAATAGCTATTTTTAAGGGCTATTCTCAAATTTAAAAATCGAATTTTTAAATTCTGACACAATTTCTGATAAAATTACCTTAAAAATAATTTTTAACTTGGTTTTGAATTTCCAGGTTGTTACACTTTTGCTTATGCTATTTAGTTTTGAATTGTATGTTGGATAATATTGTATTAAATTCTGTAAACATTTACTTTGGATTATGTGTTTTTCTTATGAGAACTTAATTGATCTTGACTTGAATGTGAATGATGCTTGCTTTGTTTATCTTGACTGAATGGTGATAATGAAATGAACATGTTAATATTTGGTATTTATTATATTAGGTTGTGCATGTTCTTATGTAGTTTTGTCCGTTATGGGTTAAACTGGTTGACTCGTTAAATTTGTAGGTTAGGCTGGGTTGACCCATTTAATTAATGGGTTTATTGGGCTGGATCAATTTTTATTTAAATGGGTTGGGTCGATTTTTAAACCAACCAATTTCTACCCAACCTAACCCATTTGACACCCCAATGCCAAACCGTCCTACTTTATTGTGGATTCTCCAACATGTACCAAGTTGTTAATGTAATAACCCGGAAATTCTGAGCCAATTAAAAAAATTTATTTTTGCAATTTTGAAGAATTTTGAATATTTAAAATGAATTATTTTAAATAATAACGACAAGAAATTTATTTTGAGTAGAATTAGAATGTATATATTTATTCGAATCGAAGTTAGAATATAATAATTTATTTATAATTATAAAAGGAATTGAAAATGGCGCGGTAGTTCGATAATTCGATTGCAAAGTTCAAATGAATGTACCGGGTGCAAAACAAACCGGATTTTAGCGAAACCAAAAATATTTGAATCTGATTGAGAATATCTTTCTAATGAATCTGAAAAATCAACATTTCATAGCGGAATTCAAAAGATACGTCCAGTTGAAAATTCAGAATAGTCGCTATGGAATTTCGGCCCTTAAAAATGGAAATTTTGCAAATGACCTCGGTTTTCGACCATACCAATTTTGTTGGATCCGTGATGTCAAATTATTGCTAGATTCCAAAATTCGTAATTTTTCGAATCAATATGTGAGCGTGGCAAAGAAAAACGCGTTTGACCAGTTTTAGTTGATTTTAATCGACTGGAAAATGGCCATTTTTCAAACGGTCTCGGAATTCGATGAAATTGGTTTTGTTAGGACCGTATCGTCAATACGAAGCTAGAAAATATTTTTCGGGAATTTTTAGAGTTAGTATGTGGGCCCGGTAAATTGAAATGCGCGTTCAAATTCAATATATAGATTTATAATTTGATTTTGACGAAAACTGATCGAAACGATCGAATCAGTTTACGATACATATCCCATTGTGTTCGGAGTGGGGGTAATTAGCCATGGACGACAGTCAGTGGGTTCGATTTCGAGGTCGAGATAAAAAGTTGCTTTTAGAAAATTTAAAATAATTAAATATATATTTATAAAGTCAACTATATTATTCTTCTTGGCCCTCTTTTCATTTCAGATCTAAAGAACGAAAAAAAATCACCACGATGGAGCTCGACGCTGGCCCTTTCAGCGCGCCACCGCGCTACTGGCTGCGCCGCACCTTGGCGATGCCACCGCCGATCCTCCCCTTCAGCTCCGACCCCCCCTCCATCGCGTCCTCCCTCCGTTCAGTGCTGCGAACCCCGCCTCCCTCTCCTTCACCGATGCGCAGAAAAAACCCTTCCCCCCAGTTCGATCCGTCCCCCCCTTGCTTCTCCCTCTCCTATCATCCGATTCTTCAATAAAAAAAGTAAATGTTTATTTTGTTGTTTTTATTTCAGTTATATTTATTCGTGCATATAGAAAGGTGATTATATAATGAGAAAGGAGAGAGTTTTATAAAGAAAAATCTTAGATTTTTATAAAGAAAAAAGAAGGGATTTTTAAATATATAAAAAGCATTGTTTTTGAATATGAAAAGGGTTTGATTTTTCTATGGTATTCATATGAATAAAAATATGATTTTTATATTATAGAAGTATTAAAAATCCGATTTTTATTATGTATAAGAGATAAAGATATAATTTTTATATGATGTAGAGTATAAAAATATAATTTTTATAGATGTAGCGAAATAAAAATCTGATTTTTATTATATATATGTTGAAATAAAAATGGGATTTTTATAGCGATGATATAAAAAATCGATCTTTATATTAGTAGTAGATATAAAAAATATAATTTTTATATAGTAAGGAGCGTTATAAAAATATATTCTTTATTGGAAGAAGAGCGATATAAAAATATAATTTTTATATAGAGAATAGTGTGATAAAAATATAATCTTTATTATATGAACACCGTTATAAAATTAGAATTTTTATCTATATAGTAGAGGTGTAAAATTAGAATTTTTATCTATATAGTAGCGATGTAAAATTAGAATTTTTATTTATATAGTAGCGGTATAAAAATGTGATTTTTATCCATAGAGAGAGATTATAAAAATGTGATTTTTATATACATAGCAACAATATAAAAATGTAATTTTTATATATGTAGTGGCTACGGGCAACGAAATTGACAAAAGGCGAGCACGATGAAGATTTTCTACATATGAAGAGTCGTGGCATTTGGTTTATAAACTTATATTTATTTTCTAGTTGAAATATATACTAGGATGTAGACGGTGCTTAGTAGCACCCGACACCCGTCGTCCACAGACTATGGATGACTTGTTTGTTTGATTGTCGTGTTGTGAAAAGTGATTGTGTGATGGAATAAATATTTTATAGTTAAAAATATAATTTTTAACGTGGATATAAAATAAAGATTTATAAACAAATCGGACGATTTGTTTATATACACACATTTGACTGGTATTGATTGGGACGATAAATTTTACACATCGCCCAACTGCACAAATAAAATGTGTGTTTGTTGATTTGAAACCCCGCACGGGTATTGGGATGATATTTGACGTACACTAATCCTGATTGTTTAGTTGTATGTCGATCGATGGGTTGACAGACTGTCTAAGCGTTAATTATTTATATTTAATGCTTATGCAGTTGTGTGGTACACTCTGGATGATGGTTGATTATTTATCATTGCTATTATATACATGTGTTGTAGAAAATCCATATAATTAACATTATATGGTAATTGATTGAGCCTCATTCCAATATTGAAAAATATTCATGTATTGAATAGAATAAACATTCATGTGTTGAATAAAAGCCGTGTTGATTAGATTGACGCCATTTTGACGTGAACGATATTTATATCGATTTTATTCATTTTTCAATGAATATTGAAAGTGATTTCAAAAATCGAATTAAATTGAATAGATTTGAAATTCGAATTAAATTGAATAGATTTGAAATTCGAATTAAATTGAATAGATTTGAAATTCTAATTAAATTGAATAGAATTGAAATTCGAATAAAATTGAATAGATTTGAAATTCGAATTAAATTAAATAGATTTGAAATTTGAATTAAATTGAAATGAATTGAAATTCAAATTAAATTGAAATGAATTGAAATTCGAATTAAATTGAAATTGAATTGAAATCGATTTGAAACGAAATTAAAACGAATTTATATTGAAAAATTAAATCTTGATTAGAAATTGAATAAGAAGTTGAATTCGTTTTTAAAACGAATTTAAAACGATTTATAAAATACGTTTTAAAGGGAAATCGATGATGTATATATTATATATATAATATAATGGCCAGAATAGAACGCACCGCGCAGCGGCAATTCTTGAATTTCGACCATTGACTTCGAATGGATATTACGGTAGATTCGACAGTCGGATTCTCCTAAAACCGGAACCGTTGGGTTCGTATCGAAAAGAGCTTTCTAACGAATATTATAGATTTGAAATCTAACGATTGGATTTGGAATTATGTCCAAATCAAATTTGGAAAAGGTCGCTGTAAGTGCAGTTCGATGGCCGTTGATGGAAATCGACTGTACAGGGCTTGATAAAATTATTAAAAATAGTAGTAATTTGTGTAAAATCATAAGAAATGATTTGTGAAGAATTCGGATGAAAAACTCCATATTTGAAAAGATAAAAATAGATTTTTATCGAAACTAACTAATTATGAATTAGAATAATAATTTATTTATTTTTAAATAAATAAATTGGATTTGAAATGGTTTTAAAAGAAACCAGAATTTCCAATAATTGAATTGGCATAGATTTGAATTGAAATTGTCTTTGGAATATTTCGATGTTGGATTTCGTGATTATACAGATATTGTTATGGAAATTTGAAAGATATATTTATATCATTATTTCCAATACGATATTTGTTGGTCGTAGTATTTGATATTGAATATAAGCCGATATATTTTCTATTCAGAGCCTTGTATATAATATCGAATGTGATTTTGGGTTGTCGTGAACAGTATCTTCAATAATACTATTCTTAGACCCAATTGAGTTAAGAAAATCAGAAACTAACTGGATATTAGTTAAGTTGAATGGTTTCTTGGGTATTGATCTGATGTTGGTTTCGGCCTTCGGGGTTAATACTTAGGGAATTGCTCACTTGCTATTTTACGGTTAAAGGCTGATAGAATGGAATGTGATTTTGGGTTTATCGCGAATCGTGTTTTAAATGACATTGGTTCTTTAACCCAGTTAAAGACAGGAAGATTAAAACCAAGTGGAGTTTTAATGAATTTTTAACTAGATTGAAAGAATGGAGTATCACCATTTTTGCTCTAGGCGATAGTTAAATCTTTAATTAGATTTGAACGTGAAATGGTAATTGAATTTACCGATAACACCGTGGTGTTAGATATGAAGTATGACTTGTTTTACTTCATGGGATGAATAGGTTGGGATTGGGAAATAAAATAAATGATTACTTCGGTGTGGTTCGCTAATCCCGACTGGTTGAATTGATATTCAAAAGAAGATTAACGAATAAATTTAAAAGAATTTATCTTTGATAAAATTAATGGGAACCTTTCCCTAAGAATGTGAAATTTAGAAACTAACTGTAGGTTAGCTAAGCCGAATGGTTTCCTGGGTGTTGATCTGATGTTGGTTTCGTCCTTCGGGGTTAATATTTGGGGAATTATCCTCTTGTTAATTTACGGTTAGTGACTGATGAATTGGAATGAGGCGTATGTTGTGTTTATGTAACACTTGTTAATTATATACACGAGTTATTCAGAAAGACCGGGTTTATCCCATTCTGAATAACTAATTCGACGTGGTGTCGAGGATGAAGACGGTGGTCGAAGACCGGAGGTCTTCACGTCGTTTGGGTGATTACTGATGATCTTGATTGGGTCGTACACCCAAGAGGAAGGAATCAGTTAGTGATCGTTCAGACGTACTTGGAGATCAATGGATATGCGGGGTACTAGGTGCCTCCGGTTTCGTTCAGACCCAGAACGAACTTGTAAATAGACTGTGTGTCTGACATTGGATTTTACTATGTGTGATTGATTTCTATTAAATATATATCTGTTAGGCGGCGGAGAATTTATTCTCTTGCTTAACGCCCTTCTCTGAGACGTACGAGCTCAATGGTTATATATTGATGGATATCAAAGGCATGGAGTGAATTGCCTGTGTGGCATGCCTAAGTGGCAATATGATCAAGGCTTCTGTTGAAAAGCAGATTCTTATGGTTGATGATCAAAGCACAGCCTGTGTGGCATAGCTTTGTGTAGCGTTGATTCGCGAGCCTCACACCCCGGTAGTGGACCAGAAACAGGAGAGGACCTCCGGGAGGGCATGCGTTTCCTTCTAGTTAAAAGTGGCGTCAGTGGTTTTACATGCCCTGACGAGTTTGACTTATGTGGTTGTTGCTGTTGCGAGGCGCCTCGGATATATCGGTGACTGTGTGGAGCCGATGGAGTCATTTGGCTCATTTACGCCCCAAAGGGCGGGGAAATGTAGTGTTCAGGCGTAATAATCCACATCGGTGGACGACCCTGACGATCCAAGGCTTGTCTGCGCGCTTGCCTGAGGGGCGAACTAGAGCGTTTCGAATCGGTAGAGGACTATCTTTTGGCTCGGTTCACAGATGGAAATCCAGCTTCCAATACGTGATTTTGCGGTTTTATTTGTAGAGCCTAGTATGGCGACATAGTGGGATGGGGCACTCATGTCGTCTATGATTGATACTTATGATTGAAATTGTTTTATATACTATGCACTTATAATAGTATTAGATGATTTGTTTTTAGCGTATCAAGCGTTCTTTGGCTATTTTAAGGTAAAAACCCTATCCTCCGGCTTGCGTTGCATTGTGTGATGGGACCTGGGTCTTATAATAGCTTCATTTTTCTTTATTTAGCATTGCACTGTTGTTTTATGCACTGGTATTCTTGGGAGGAGACTCGTTCCGTGTTGTACGGCGTGGTCCATTGATTTACCTAACATTAAAATAAGGATTAATAACTCTTTTAGTTCTCACAACAGTCCCATGACTGACCTGGAGTTTATTGTTTTAACCTAAACTTTGGGTGCCCCTATTTTGACACGGACAGCTTGTAGTTTTGGTTTTGCAGATTTATATTCACAGGATCCTGATTTACAGCTGGAACGATACTCGGAAAGCTCTGTATCTGTGTATTACTTCTATTTGTGTATTGTACTATTTTCCACTGCTATGTAACGTATTGTAATCTCTGATATTTTTTGTGTAATATTTATTCATACTCTGTATATTCTTGTATTCTGATGGAATTGTTGTAATAAGCAATGAGAAGTTCTTCTGTCTGCGTTCTTTTGTGTGTTGTTCTCAAAGTATCCGCTCTTTCCTTTATGGGGAAGTTACGGGTCCTTATAGTTGGTATCAGAGCTTTGGTTTACAAAGCTCGGAGAACAAGACACGTTAGAACCAAACGAAAGAATTCAACAGATATTGGATTAGTAATATCCAATGAGAATGACTCGTTATAGATAGGATCAGTAGTATCCTAGAACGAGTGTGAAGAGTGTTAACTTTTCAAAATAGAATTTAAAACAAGTTTTGTTTTGAAAATTTAAATCAATTATTCATATTTGAATATTTATTTATATTGATTTGGACTATCCATTATATAAAGATTTTGCGTATACGTCTGATCCGCGTGTATTTGAAGTTTTAATATACTGGATAGATATAGAATCGCACTATAGTCGCTCGGGGATAATTCTGGTGATATCGCGACATCATCATTGTTTATGTTCGTGTTTCGAAAGTGGGATTTCTATATGATTCCAATTGACTGGTGTGAGAACCAAAGCTAGATAGGGCTTATTGTTGTGATTTGGCATCAAAAATATGATTTTTGACTGTATATCAAAATTATGAATTTGAAAAGCTAATCAACTAATTGATTGTTGATTATGTTGTTTAATTATTGTTTGATAATTAAATGTTGAACCTTTAGCCAAATTGAACCAAATATTGAATTATATTGAAAATTGTTAGAATTTGCATACATGTACATGTATATCTATTGAACAGGTTATAGCAAGGAGGCTAGAGCAGAAGAATAAAATTGTTTGCCCAAAAAATAGGTAAATGTTTATTGTATTTCTTTGGGTTTGGATGATTTTCTGAGCCGATTGGCTTTTTATTTTTCTTTTGGATTGAAGAAGGCCATGGGAGGCTATTTGAAATATCCCGAAGTCCCTGGTGTAGGGGAGGTTATGGCAAAAAAATTCGAAAATTTAGGGTGTTAGCCAAATTTTTGAAAAATTTGAAAAGTTCTTAGAAACTGAAAAGTTGAAGAACTTAAGCCGTAAAGAAAATAATGAAAGTTGAGTTGGTTTGTGAAACAACTTTCAGCTTCGTTCCTTTTCGGGGACGAAAAGTTTTAAGTGGGGGAGATTGTAATAACACGGAAATTCTGAGCCAATTAAAAAATTTTATTTTGGCAATTTTGATGAATTTTGAATATTTAAATTGAATTATTTTAAATAATAACGACGAGAAATTTATTTTGAATAGAATTAGAACGTATATATTTATTCGAATCGACATTAGAATATAATAATTTATTTATAATTATAAAAGGAATTGAAAATGGCGCGGTAGTTCGATAATTCGATTTCAAAGTTCAAATGAATGTACTAGGTGCCAAAAAAACCGGATTTTAGCGAAACCAAAAATATTTGAATTTGATTGAGAATATCTTTCTAATGAATCTGAAAAATCAAAATTTCATAGTGGGAATTAAAAGATACGTCCAGTTGAAAATTCAGAATAGTCGCTATGGAAATTCGGCCCTTAAAAATGGAAATTTTGCAAATGACCTCGGTTTTCGACGAAACGACTTTTGTTGGATCCGTGATGTCAAATTACTGATAGATTCCAAAATTCGTAATTTTTCGAATCAATATGTGAGCGTGGCAAAGGAGAACGCATTTGACCAGTTTTAGTTGATTTTAATCGACTGGAAAATGGCCATTTTTCAAACGGTCTCAGAATTCGATGAAATTGGTTTTGTTAGGACCATATCGTCAATACGAAGCTAGAAAATATTTTTCGGGAATTTTTAGAGTTAGTATGTGGGCCCGGTAAATTGAAATGCGCATTCAAATTCAATATATAGATTTATATTTTGATTTTGACGAAAACTGATCGAAACGATCGAATAAGCTTACGATACATATCCCATTATGTTCGGAATGGGGGTAATTAGCTATGGACGACAGTCGGTGGGTTCGATTTCGAGGTCGAGATAAAAAGTTGTTTTTAGAAAATTTAAAATAATTAAATATATATTTATAAAGTCAACTATATTATTCTTCTTGGCCCACTTTTCATTTCAGATCTAAAGAACGAAAAAAAAGAAAAAGAAAAGTCACCACGATGGAGCTCGACGCTAGCCCTTTCAACGCGCCTCCGCGCTACTGGCTGCGCCGCACCCCGGCGATGCCACCGCCCCTCGGCGATGCCACCGCCGATCCTCCCCTTCAGCTCCGACCCCCCCCCCTCCATCGCGTCTTCCCTTCGTTAAGAGCTGCGAACCCTACCTCCCTCTCCTTCACCGATGCGAAGAAAAAAAGCCTCCCCCCCCCCCCAGTTCGATCCGTCCCCCCTTGCTTCTCCCTCTCCTATCATCCGATTCTTCAATAAAAAAGTAAGTTTTTTTTGTTGTTTTTATTTCAGTTATATTTATTCGTGCATATAGAAAGGTGACTATATAATGAGAAAGGAGAGATTTTTATAAAGAAAAAGCTTAGATTTTTATAAATAAAAAGAAGGGATTTTTAAATATAGAAAAAGCAATGTTTTTGAATATGAAAAGGGTTTGATTTTTCTATGGTATTTATATGAATAAAAATATGATTTTTATATTATAGAAGTATTAAAAATCCGATTTTTATTATATAGAAGAGATAAAGATATAATTTTTATATGATGTAGAGTATAAAAATATAATTTTTATAGATGTAGCGAAATAAAAATCTGATTTTTAGTATATATGTGTTGAAATAAAAATGTGATTTTTATAGCGATGATATAAAAATTCGATCTTTATATTAGTAGTAGATATAAAAATATAATTTTTATATAGTAAGGAGCGTTATAAAAATATATTCTTTATTGGAAGAAGAGCGATATAAAAATATAATTTTTATATAGAGAATAGTGTGATAAAAATATAATCTTTATTATATGAACACCTTTATAAAATTAGAATTTTTATCTATATAGTAACGGTGTAAAATTAGAATTTTTATCTATATAGTAACGGTGTAAAATTAGAATTTTTATTTATATAGTAGCGGTATAAAAATGTGATTTTTATCCATAGAGAGCGATTATAAAAATGTGATTTTTATATACATAACAACAATATAAAAATGTAATTTTTATATATGTAGTGCCTACGGGCAACGAAATTGACAAAAGGCGAGCACGATGAAGATTTCCTACATATGAAGAGTCGTGGCGTTTGGTTTAGCAATTCGGTGAGAACTCCTCACTTTTATTTATTTTCTAGTTGAAATATATACTAGGATGCAGACGGTGCTTAGTAGCACCCGACACTCGTCGTCCGCAGACCATGGATGACTTGTTTGTTTGATTGTCGTGTTGTGAAAAGTGATTGTGTGATGGAATAAATATTTTATAGTTAAAAATATAATTTTTAACGTGGATACAAAATAAAGATTTATAAACAAATCGGACGATTTGTTTATATACACACATTTGACTGATATTGATTGGGACGATAAATTTTACACATCGCCCAACTATACAAATAAAATGTGTGTTTGTTGATTTGAAACCCCACACGGGTATTGGGATGATATTTGACGTACACTAATCCCGATTGTTTAGTTGTATGTCAATCGATGGTTTAACAGACTGTGTAAGCGTTAATTATTTATATTTAATGCTTATGCAGTTGTGTGGTACACTCTGGATGATGGTTGATTATTTATCGTTGTTATTATATACATGTGTAGTAGAAAATCCATATAATTAACATTATATAGTAATTGATTGGGCCTCATTCCAATATTTAAAAATATTCTTGTGTTGAATAGAATAAACATTCATGTGTCGAATAAAAGCCGTGTTGATTAGATTGACGCCATTTTGACGTGAACGATATTTATATCGATTTTATTCATTTTTCAATGAATATTGAAAGTGATTTCAAAATTCGAATTAAATTGATTAGATTTGAAATTTGAATTAAATTGAATAGATTTGAAATTTGAATTAAATTGAATAGATTTGAAATTTGAATTAAATTGAATAGAATTGAAATTCGAATAAAGTTGAATAGATTTGAAATTCGAATTAAATTGAATAGATTTGAAATTCGAATTAAATTGAAATGAATTGAAATTTGAATTAAATTGAAATGAATTGAAATTCGAATTAAATTGAAATTGAATTGAAATCGATTTGAAATGAAATTAAAACGAATTTATATTGAAAAATTCAATCTTGATTAGAAATTGAATAGGAAGTTGAATTCGTTTTGAAAATGAATTTAAAACGATTTATAAAATACGTTTTAAAGGGAAATCAACGAAGTATATATTATATATATTATATAATGGCTAGAATAGAACGTGCCGCGCAGCGGTAGTTCGTGAATTTCGACCATTGACTTCGAATGGATATTACAGGGGATCCGACCGTCGGATTCTCCTAAAACCGGAACCGTTGGGTTCGTATCGAAAAGAGCTTTCTAACGAATATTAGAGATTTGAAATCTGACGGTTGGATTTGGAATTATTTCCAAATCAAATTTGGAAAAGGTCGCTGTAAGTGCAGTTCGATGGCCGTTGATGGAAATCGACTGTACGGGCCTTGATAAAATTATTAAAAATAGTAGTAATTTGTGTAAAATCATAAGAAATGATTTGTGAAGAATTCGGATGAAAAACTCCATATTTGAAAAGATAAAAATAGATTTTTATCGAAATGAACTAATTTTGAATTAGAATAATAATTTATTTATTTTTAAATAAATAAATTGGATTTGAAATGGTTTTAAAAGAAACCAGAATTTTCAATAATTGAATTGGAATGGATTTGAATCGAAATTGTCTTTGGAATATTTCGATGTTGAATTTCGTGATTATACAAATATTGTTATGGAAATTTGAAAGATATATTTATATCGTTATTTCTAATACGATATTTGTTGGTCGTAGTATTTGATTTTGAATATAAGCCGATATATTTTCTATTCAGAGCCTTGTATATAATATCGAATGTGATTTTGGGTTGCCGTGAATGGTACCTTCAATAATACTGCTCTTAGACCCAACTGAGTTAAGAAAATCAGAAACTAACTGGAGATTAGTTAAGTCGAATGGTTTCTTGGGTATTGATCTGATGTTGGTTTTGGCCTTCGGGGTTAATACTTAGGGAATTGCTAACTTGCTATTTTACGGTTAAAGGCTGATAGAATGGAATGTGATTTTGGGTTTATCGCAAATCCTGTTTTAAATGACATTGGTTCTTTAACCCAATTAAAGACAAGAAGATTAAAACCAAGTGGAGTTTTAATGAATTTTTAATTAGATTGAAAAGATCGAGAATGGAGTATCACCAGTTTTGCTCCAGGCGATAGTTAAATCTTTAATTTGATTTGAACGTGAAATGGTAATTGAATTTACCGATAACACCGTGGTGTTAGATATGAAGTATGACCAGTTTTACTTCATGGGATGAATAGGTTGGGATTGGGAAATAAAATAAATGATTACTTCGGTGTGGTTCGCTAATCCCGACTAGATGAATTGATATTCAAAAGAAGATTTACGAATAAATTTAAAAGAATTTATCTTTGATAAAATTAATGGGATATTTTCCCTAAGAATGTGAAATTTAGAAACTAACTGTAGGTTAGCTAAGCCGAATGGTTTGCTGGGTATTGATCTGATGTTGGTTTCGACCTTCGGGGTTAATATTTGGGGAATTATTCTCTTGTTAATTTACGGTTAGTGACTTGTGAATTGGAATGAGGCGTATGTTGTGTTTGTGTAACACTAGTTTATTATATACGCGAGTTATTCAGAAAGACCGGGTTTATCACATTCTGAATAACTAATTCAACGTGGTGTCGAAGATGAAGACGGTGGTCGAAGACCGGAGGTCTTCACGTCGTTTGGGTGATTACTGATGATCTTGATTGGGCCGTACACCCAAGAGGAGGGAATCAGTTAGTGGTCTTCCAGACGTACTTGGAGATCGATGGATATACGAGGTACAAGGTGCCTCCGGTTTCGTTCAGACCCAGAACGGACTTGTAAATGGACTGTGTGTCTGACATTGGATTTTATTATGTGTGATTGATTTCTATTAAATATATATCTGTTTGGCGGCGGAGAATTTATTCTCTTGCTTAACGCCCTTCTCTGAGATGTACGAACTCAGAGGTTATATATTGATGGATATCAAACTCATGGAGTGAATTGCCTGTGTGGCATGCCTAAATGGCAATATGATCAAGGCTTCTGTTGAAAAGCAGGGTCCTGTGGTTGATTATCAAAGCACAGCCTGTGTGGCATAGCTTTGTGTAGCGTTGATTCACGAGCCTCACACCCCGGTTGTGAACCAGAAACAAGAGAGGACATCAGGGAGGGCATGCGTTTCCTTCTAGTTAAAAGTGGCGTCAGTGGTTTTACACGCCCTGACGAGTTTGACTTATGTGGTTGTTGCTGTTGCGACGCGCCTCGGATATATCGGTGACTATGTGGAGCCGATGGAGTCATTTGTCTCATTTACGCCCCAAAAGGTGGGGAAACGTAGTGTTTAGGCATAATAATCCACATCGGTGGACGGCCCTGACGATCCAAGGCTTGTCTACGCGCTTGCCTGAGGGGCGGACTAGAGCGTCTCGAATCGGTAGAGGACTATGTTTTGCCTCGATTCACAGATGGAAATCCAGCTTTCAATACGTGATTTTGCAGTTTTATTTGTAGAGCCGAGTATGGCGACATAGTGGGATAGGGCGCTCATGCCGTCTATGATTGATACTTATGATTGAAATTGTTTTATATACTAAGCACTTATAATAATATCAAATGATTTGTTTTTAGTGTATCAAGCATTCTTTGGCTATTATAAGGTAAAAACCCAATCTTCCAGCTTGCGTTGCATTGTGTGATGGGACCTGGGTTTTATAATAGCTTCATTTTTCTTTATTTAGCATTGTGCTATTGTTTTATGCACTGGTATTCTTGGGAGGAAACCTATTCCATGTTATACGGCGTGGTCCCTTGATTTACCTAACATTAAAATAAGGATTAAAAACTGTTTTAGTTCTCACACCAGTCTCATGATTGACCTGGAGTTTATTGTTTTAACCTAAACTCTGGGTGCCCCTATTTCGACACGGGCAGCTTGTAGTTTTGGTTTTGCAGATTTATATTCACAGGATCCTGATTTATAGCTGGAACGATACTCAGAAAGCTCTGTATCCGTGTATTACTTCTAGTTGTGTATTGTATTATTTTCTGCTGCTATGTAATGTATTGTAATCTCTGATATTTTCTGTGTAATATTTATTCATACTCTGTATATTCTTGTATTCTGATGGAATTGTTGTAATAAGCAATGAGAAGTTCTTCTGTCTGCATTCTTTTGTGTGTTGTTCTCAAAGTATACGCTCTTTCCTTCGCGGGGAAGTTACGGGTCCTTACAGTTAATGTGATTCCCAGTACTGGCAGAAAGTATGACAATATTCGACCCTGGTATCTTTAACAACCAAATGCTTATTTTACATCATAGTCATTTGTATTTAAAAATCATATTAAAATTTCATAAATAAAATATCAACAACATTAGACTATATTCAAGTAACCAAGCTAAAATATTTCAGTGTCATAAATCATATTTCAAATCAATTAATTATTTGATTAAGTTCAAAAATTCAGATTTCAAATTTACAAAATAGTTCATTAACAAAATTACATTTTGATTTCAAATTTCAATATCTCAAATATCGTTATTCCAAATTTTTAAATTAAACATTTTGGACCTAATATCTTGGGTTGATCTAAGACTTTTATTTAAAAACTAATATACTACAAAATAGTTAAAGTAATATAATTATATTTATGAAAAACAATTTGATTTGAAAATAATTAACAAATATATATGATAGTTAAGTTTTCAAAAAAGTAGTATAGTTAAAGCAGTCCTAGAATCTATAATAATTAAGTTGAATATTTAAAATACTTTAGATATATAGTTATAAGGTAATAGTTAAATTTTAAATAATATAAGTAATTTAACCAAACCATTATATCCGTATTTCCAAGGTTCAACTTATTATCAATTAGGATATCAAAACTTCAATTGAAACCAATTTTAAATTTAATAGTATATTTCTAATCCCAGTTCATTTCAAAATGGTATTTAAGTTGGGTTTCAATTTTATTACTCAAATCAAATTCTTTAAATTTACTTTTAAACCACATCATAAAAATTGCATATCTATTAAATCTCAAATTTCAAAATTTATTGATTCTAAATATTTAACGTCAATTATATCTTAGTTTTCAAAACATTTCTATAATGAATTAATATCACATCAGTTTATTAAGTCTCATAATTATAAAATCCCATATTACCTATTTTATTACTTTATAAGTCACATATAAAAATAAATACAACATAATTTGACAATTTCATTTAATTAAATCATTTGTACAAATTAAGATATAATTATATTTCTAACTTTTCTTTTAAACCTTTTTAATTAAGGTGTTAAGAAAATCTATACTTATATTATTATAAAAATCTATATTTATATATTAAATTTAAAATGAAAATAATATTAAAATATAATAAAAGATTTATTATACTTGTAAAATAATTTAAATAATTTAAAAATTAAAAAAATGTTATAATTAAAAATATTGTATAGTAGCTTTATTAAATCAAAACATATTTAAATTTTAGAAAATACCTTTCAAAATAGAACAACGGTGCACGTATACAATTTTCTACCTAGGCCAAGTAATGTGGATACATTTCAATCCGTGATTACAATTCGAATCCCAGGTGTATATATAGTATTTAACATGCATCCCCAAATGATTCAACTTCATTTCCTACATTTATACAATGGTCTAGGTGTGTATCATTTCAATCCATTGCAATGTGAGAATAATATAATTAAATAATTTAAATAAACGTAACAAGTCGAACATATACATATAACAAACACATATCACCTATGCACATTTCATGTCATTTATCGGATGTCATAAATGTGTGTCATATATGCACAATATAAATATCACATGATATGATTTACTAAAAGCAATCCTAGATATTTCATAGCATTTCAAATATGTTGAATTCATATTCATAAGAATGTTAGTTAAGTTTAAGATAAATTCACCTTTTATTGCACCGAACGGAGACGACAAACTAATGGGCATGGAAAAGGAAAGCAAGATGCACAACTCCGACTAAAAGCATAACTCAAGAACTAATGAAACCCGACTACGGCTCACATAAGATCAATGGCCAATCCCAAATCAAATGACGAATTTGAACTTCTTTTTTTGTAGATAAAAGAAGGAACCAAAAAACGAATTTTAGCAAAAGGTAGAAGAAGGAAAGATGAATGGATTTTAAACATAAAAAGTGAAAAATTATTTTTTATATAAAGCAATCACCAAACTTCTTAGGTCATAACACCAAGGAAGAAATTTTTTATATATAAAAAATGAATCATCAAAAGAAAAATTCAACACCACAAAAAATCAAGCAAGTCACGCAAAAGGGTTTGGTTCAGTTTTAATTAGAGGGAGGGCATGTGGCATTTAGGTGAGGCATAGTGGTTCTGACGATGTAGATTAGGAGCACGACACATCAGCATGAGCAAGAGGCCACACGTTTTTCTTTAGGGTTTGTGTTAAGATTGGTTTAGTTTTGGATACCTGGAGAGGTAGACCTTCAGGGTGAGGCTGGGGGTCTGAGACGGGTTCCTGGTAGCCAAAGAAAGAACGTCAGCGATGAACATAATGATGGAGGAAGCATGAAGTTTCTCGGTGGAAGAACACATAGGAAAAGTAGGGTAAAAACACACATCTTGACTGGCACTCTATATTTGTCTTGCTTTTGAAACCTGGAAATAAATACCAATGATGCCGCGTTCATCACCAGAAACATTTCCAAACAATTTGAGTGTTATTCTATATCTAGTATATATAGGATTTAGTGCATATGTTATTTAGGCATGTGTCCAAAATCTTTACATATTTGATAGTCCAATCTTAGCATGAAAGAAAATACTTGAAACCTTTTCTCTTAAAATAGAATATATAGAAGATTTCCATATATATATAATATAAACAATATATTTCAAGTCATTTATTTATTATAATTTCAAATAAGGAAAATTATATCTCTCCCCTACTCATTTATTCATTAAATTTTAATTTCTATCTTTTATTAAATATAATTAACTTAAAGTTTTGTAAATGTATTTCATAAACTAGTTCAAAATATTTCAAAGCAATATATTTTAACATATATTAGCTTTAAGTTACATTTGATTTAATACACATACTCATTCTTATATCCATATTGAAGCTTTCACATACATTCCATTTTACATACGTTTTGAATCTTATTATAAATATCAAGAATAACTAAGCTAAAATCAATATACAAATCCATTTTATATCTAATTTATTCATTAAGTCAAATTCACATCAATATTATTCTTGTAAAAAAAATTAATGTAAGCATATTTAGATTTATTTTTACCTTTCCAAATCCAACATTACTTTTTCTAAATGGTTAAAGTCAAAATAAAATAAGAACAACCAATCTTATTAACTTTACAATATGTCATATGTTTACCTAAATTTTACGTATAAAATCATTTTACCTTTATATGTTTCATTTATGACATATACATACATATATATATATATATAACAATCATTTCATAACATTTTTCAAAATCATATCAATATCCCTATTTCATTTATTTTGACCAAATTAATTTCCCATACTTATTAAAGTAAATAATTACAAGATATCAAATTTATGGGATATACTAGTATTATGCCTATAAAAAATTATTACTATTACAAGATCAATTCATATAAACATAACTAATATTATGCCTATCTGAAAATTATTATTTTTACAAGGTCGTTTCATATATAAAATTTTATGAATTCAACTAGCCCTTTTTATTTATAAATTAACCACCTTATAAATTTCTAAATGCAACATCTTTATATTCACATAGTACTTTTAAAATACTTTGTTATTCTAAATAATAAACGAAGTGATTATTACCTTAATTATTAGCTCATTCATATTCGTCATTAAAGCTTAATATGAGTTATATTTTGATCCTCTATCATTATTTATTTAATTAGGTAAAAACAAATCCAAAACTGATCTAGAAGCTGAACAACGAAAGAACCTAATCAACAAAAATCTACAAAGATTGGAAACCCTAATTTGAACAGATTAGAGAATATTTAGGTTGTAAACCATCTATAACATATGACCTATGTGATGACCTACCTTTTTGACCGCTCCAAGTTGATAGTTAAACCAACTTAAACCATTCAAAATGACATATTGTTATTGTTTATGAAGTTGAAATATAAATCATCACAAAATCACAGACATAGAAATATCTCATAGTGGTAGAAAAAATTATACAATATTACAAAAAAAAGTTAAATTTACATGGTCAGAGTATAGAATAAATACATGTACAACGAAAGACTGAATATAGAATCATACTGGTACATGAAGAAATAGAATAATCCGAGTACACAAGGATAGATAACTAGACTCAAAAACACTCGAGCTTCAACAGGAAAATCTCTAAAGCTGAAAATGCTAGGTCTGACCCGAGCATACCAAAGAGACATCCATCCATTCGTAAATACTAGTAGCCAGATTAGTTGGTTGGATTTACCTTGTGGAACTAGGATGATTAACCATGCATCAAAGTAGTAATCATAATGGACAATGTCTCACACTTGTTTGACCACTCGTTGTTACTAGTAATCAGATTAGCTGGGCTAATTCACCCCCTTAGAATTAGGACTAACCTTACATTACCTGACTTAACCATATTCTCAATCCACTCTATACAAATAATACACCTCGCTGAATGCAACTAGGGCATTATAAGGAATCTTCGTTATTATGCCTTAAATATAAATATGGAATTCTTCTTAGTTAAACAACCAATCAATTACCCTTCTAATAGAAGATTTAAATTGAATTTCTAATCTTGTACATTATATATATATATATATATATATATATATATATATATGGTCCTAATTAGAATATTCTAACGTATGTAATTTATGTTCTCAGTCGTATTAAATGTAAATTCTTCTAATACAATAATTTCTCAAAGTAACAAAAGTTTTTATTGTTCCCGATCAAATAACACCAAACTCACAACAACAAAAGTTTGCTTATTTCCCAAATAAGGAACTAATACAAATTTATATATAATAAACTCAACAAAATTGCATTACATATATAAAAAATCTTCTTCTTTAAATATATATACATATACATTGAAATAATCCAAAATTTAAGAATAAATAATTAACGGATTTATATATTAAAAATTAATGTTTTGAAAAATATAATGTTATAAAGTAATAAATAAAATTAATGAAAACGTTTATAGTAACGTTGTAAGAAAGTAAATGGAGGAATTAAAAGACTAATATTATAACCTAACATTAAAAGCTAAATAAAGAAATAAGTAGATAATAAAATAAGTTTACAAAATTACCATAGTTTAGCAATGGGAGTTGCATTATTATGCACGGAGCAGTTTTTTGATTAATTTACATATAAAGTTTGTAAAAAATTAGGGCTATTAAGAAGTTATAAAAGATATAATTTATAAGTATAGTTCTAAAATTAACAAAAGAAATGAAGAAAGAAGCCAAGAGAGATTTTTTTTAAAATTACCAAATTTGGCAATGGGACTATTCCCATTGCATCCACTGTGATTTTCTGGGTCATTTTCATGTATAACTTGTTAAAATTTGAGTTCGTATGAAGAAGAATTTTTCCTGTAGTGACTAGAATGAGATTTTTGAAGTAGGTATTAATGTGGCCTTTTTCTATTCGCTGAAATTGAAATTTGATCTGACGCGGCGTGTTCCAATTGGTTGAGTTGCATGGCTTGCCTAAAATTATTTTAGAAATCCAACGGTCTGGAATCTCTAATATAACCTATAATTAGACCCCCTAGACCCATCTAAATCTTCATAACACAATCTTTTTCCCTTTAGATTCTTTTTTTTTTTAGATGGACCTGACCTAAATTTTTCTAGGGAAAAGGTTTATAAATAAAATATTTATGTACACCTATTAAAGATGGGATCTACAAAGGCCACGAAGAAAAAATTATGACCACGAGCGAATGTAAATATTTAGACTTTGGGTAATTTAGGAAAATCGGGTTTATAAAAGTTGTAGATTTTGTTGTAGTTTTTCTTATAGTTTTCTTAAAGTTTTTAATTTTCTATAAGTTATTGTTTTCTGTAAGCTCTTTTTCTATAAGTTATTTTCTATAATATTTCTCAGTTGTTTTCATACAATTTTATTTTATTTAAGTATTGCAAGATATACTTGTAGTTTTCTTCCCTCATTCAGCATTTATGCATGTCAATTATTTTACAGTTTATGCACCTACTTTTTATATGCCTGAAACATGCCTAGAACTGTAAATGTTAATATATTGACGACTAATTTAACCTCTTTATTTTTCTATACAAAAATAAAATTAAAGTAATAATTGTGAAAACAAGGATTAAACATATGAGGCTAAATTTACAGAAAAGTGTGCATAAAATATAGATCTGTAATTAAAAATGGACTGGACTAATATGGACAAATTAATATAAATTTGCAATTGAAATTATGACATAGGTTGTATTGGAAAGATCAAACATATTTGCAAGAATAATGTTATGATAAATTTTATAGACACATAAATAAATCATAATGGACAAATTGGGTGTATTGAGGGTTATAGTTGAAAGAAATGATGAAAAGGCTTGTTTTTAACATAAACTTAAATCTAAGGTTAAGTTTAATAAGCATGGACTAGTTGTGGTCTATATCGACAACACGGGGCTGATTTGGGAAAACAAGTGACAAATGAAAAAGGCTTAGATCAAGGGGGATCTGGGCTGAGGCGCAAATTAGAATATTATGTTTGCTAGGATCAGTACCAACAGCATTCCCTTTTAGGTTTATCACAGATGGTCTCACAGTCGATGGTAGTGGAGGCTGAGCACGCTTATGCTAATTTAGGTGAATAAGGGATTAATAGAGGCACGGTCGTGTATGGGTGCGTTCTGACGGTGAAAAGAGCATGCTTGTGCATAGACAAGGGAAGATAAGACACTACTACTATATCTAACAACGATTAGTTATGTCTTTACTGATGGGTCGGGTTGGATAATGCGTGAGATCCATAGTGACAAAAGTTACCTTAGAAATGGTAGACTGGTAGGATAAAACCGATCGATGGATAGTACTAGGAAATTACCCTAATCATGTTTATTGCATTTAGTAATTTAGAAAGTGCAAACAGTCAAGCAACTAGTTAAATTAGATAAACAGTCGAACACATCTTTACCTTTAGTGTTCAAGTATATTTCTTTGTACATCATTTCAGTATGTTTATATTTTATAGTTATACACCGACACTTACCCTATCTGACAGTAGAACTGTTACTGAATCTTTTTTTGTTACTCAATCATGCTAGTAATTACGTCATTTATTAGACTTTATGTCTGACCCACTCCTCTTTCTTCATTTTTCTTTCCCCAATTAAATCCTAGGGCAGAGATTGTTTGATACTAGCAACTTCAAAGGATTAATGTCAAGTATTCTATTTTCTTTCTATTTAGTGTACTTAATTTTATGATGGCTTATTTGTTACAGTCCAAATTTCTGCTTGAAAGGGAAAACGTTTTATTGTACACTCTGATTTAAGCTAAAATTATGTAAGAATCATATGTTTTGTATTTAAAATTATTTTTGGTAAAGTATTGTTTTGGAATAACAAGTTATTGAAAAATAAATGTTTCCGCTATTTTGTTTATGGCTTGTGAATCATGGTCTTTGAGATTAGTTTCTTTGTATCCTTAACGCTTCATATTCCTTAGTATGATTTGTTGAAGGAATACTAAGGGGTATGGGGTGTTTCATTTGGCATAAGATACAAGATCCTTAAAAAATTGTTTTAAATTAAAATATTTTCCAAAGAAAAAAAGTAGATTTTCACAGCAAAAAATGTTTTACAAAAATCCTCTCAAGTCCATCTTCTTTTCTTGTTCCATTCTTTGCTTTCTTCATTATGTTCTCTATAGATCGACCTACATAGGCTTACCTATGTATATTGAGATCGTAAATCTTTATATGTTGAAATTTTGAATTATGGATAAATCCGTTTAGTTCATCATTTACGAGAATCAGATTCAGGATAGAGAAACTTGCTACTTAACAGATATTAAATAAGGCCTAGCATGGATAAGGAAACCTTCGAGCCGAAGTATTTCGAAATGACTTAAGAATAATCGCCGTAAGGATTTGGGAAGATTATCAGTTTCAAAAAGGAAATAGTTGATGAGGGCACTATGCCGAGAATGTTTTACGAAATGTGTTAATCAAAAGGATCAAGTAATTAAAATAGAAAATGGTCGGTGAAAGAGGTGTTAGTTACCTAAGGTTCTTTCTATTTTTCCTATTTGTCTGATTTAGGTGCATTCTGTTCCTTTATCGTTAATTCACTAGTTGGGGGGTAAATACATTGAGCCATAGCTACGCTGATATAAGAAAAATCATGTAAGGCATCTGCAATGCAGGCATATTGAAGCTATCTTTTATAGATATAGTAAATCCTCATTCCATATAGAGCATACATTGTTGCACTAGTTGATTATTTGTTCTTAGACTCTATTATAGCCCCGATAGTAGTTTCTTAAACCCCGTAGGAGGATCCACATCGTTATTTATGAGTCGGGGTTTGAACCTAGAGATTCTATATGTAAGGGATGTGTGACGATCCGCCCTGCACCAGCCGACATTTCCCTGAAATGCGCTGTACCGATGTCCAACCAGCACAGGATGGTCGCCAAAGAAAGGAAAAGAGAGGAATTTGAACTAACAACGAACCTGTAGTATGTCTCACAGGCATGGGATAAAATATAATAATAACATACCTTTGACATAAAACAGGTGAGATAATGCATAAGCTGAAAACTAAACCATCATAGCAGCGGAATCCAAAATACAGCTTATGATCCAACATCATTATTGCAACTTCAAAATGCTATCTCTAAAGCAAAAGAAAGGAAAGGTACACTACTAATGCCCAAGCAATGACCAACAAAGACACAGGGAGATTATATATATATATGTATGTATATGTATATATCTCATACGTGGAAGCCTCCCGCTCGTCTCCGGTACAGCTACTCATGCATAATCACCTGACTTGTCTCTAGTCTCCCCAATTAAGAGCACCCAGAGTAATAAGAAGAGACATTAAACTCTGGGTCAGATAAAAGTCTGGTATGAGCGAGAAGTAGCAAAACAGAACAATAACAGGTATACATAACCATACCTGAACCTGGACATGCAACCAAAGAGTTAGCACAATAGGACATACAATACTCTAAGATGACACTAACACATGGTGTGAAAATAATGGGGAGGGGGTGTGCATGTCATGGTGATAAAAAACATCAAACATAGCAATCATCCTCACATCTCTCACTCAGTGCATAAAGTATACGATATCCACCGCTTTGACCACCTAAATCCTTTGCTATGATCACTCTACCCATGGAGCCATGATGGCTCCACTACACTAATCCATAGCCACTAATCCCTTACTATGTCCACTCTACCCCATGAAGTCATGACGACTCCACTGCACTGGCTCATAGCTATGCTACGATCACTCTGCCCCATGGAGTAATAACTACCCCATTGCACTGATCTGTAGCCTAACATCCGTCTTGGTGGTGAATCAAAGTTATGGACGTCGATAACCCCTTTACACACGTCCCGCAGCAAAGCCCAACTCGTGAAGTTAACTCATTGGTTCCTAACTGGATCCTGAGTTCTACTTCCTATTTGGACTACCTTTGCATCTCGGGTTTTGGTCATCATCCCAATTCGTGACTCTTTAGTTTCCTTTCAGTTAGGCCTATACCCTTCATCGTGTCTTAGTTAAATGCTCAAATCCTCAGCTCGGCTCATCCGGTTCGTGGCACACGGTTTGTAACACCCCGCATTTTTAATAAAATTAAAAATGTGTATATATATATATATGCATAGATAGGTAAATAATGGTGATGTACAATGAGAATTAATTAATACATGGAAGAGAAGGGAAAAATTAATTCAATAATAATGTGTGTAACGGAAAAGATAATAAAATAAGGATACCTAATTTAAATTTCAGTAATTAAGTAAAACGGACATCACCATTATGTTTGTATCGGAATTCTGCTTGAAATAGAGTCCAAGTTTGCGTAAATCGGACTCCGCATGAATGAGTTATGGCCTTTAGAAGATTCAACAAAAATTCAAATAGTTCGAAATTCGACCCAGGAAGCTAGGCGGGAAATTTCCCGCCATCAACCAGGCAGGTCGACCTGGGGTCGACCTGGGGGTCGACCTGGGGGCCAGGTCGGCCAAGGGGTCGACCTACCCCCCCCCCCCCCCCGATCTGGGCAGTTTCGTTCATGTGACGTGTTTTAATGTTCTGTACGAATCTGATGGCTTCTAGGTCAATCTAAGGGCTCTAAAACACTCTCTACACCTACAAATCATAGCAAGACCTAACCCTAATTCATAACAATTCCTCAAGATGCCTCCTTACTGCTGAACTCTCAATTCTCTTAGCCGCCGCCTCTAAAACTTAAATCAAATTAAAATTCTTCATCAACAATTCAAGCTCTTCACCAATAATCAAAAAAGGAGATTAAATCAGCGTTCTACATTAACAACAAATCATTTATTTCTCCAATCCAGTCAATGTGAGTGGATTTGAACTATATTTGTTGTATAATATTGCTTCTATCGTTTACCATTCCCCATAACGAATATGGTGATAATTCAATAAGATTAGTTATTTTATTTATGCCTACGTTTGAGTTCTCTCCTTTTTATTCTTTCCCCTTTTTATTTTTATAGCTAGGTTATCTCGAGCCTACGTCTATCATGGATTTATGCGTTTAATGGGAACGAGAAATTAAAAAAGGGAAAAAGGGTTGGTTTGGGCATAATATGGGGATTAGAAGGTTTTTTATAGAATTATGGACATAATTATACTGTAATGTTGAATTTATGTAAATTGACATAATTTTGATTGGATATGGAATTGGTATAATTTAATATTAACAACATGTAATTGGATAACATGAATTGGTGAAATTTATTTGTGACTTGAAAAAAAAAATAAGCCTAGAGGGTGAATTAGATTATACGTATGAACGTGGGAATATTGGGGTATATATATTGAGAAAATATTAATTATATGAAATTGGGTATAATTGGATATTGGAAATTGGCATGTTTGGGTATATATAACATGGAATTGGTGAATTTGGCTATAATTGGATAATTTGGGTAATATGAAATTTGGCTAGCTATTATGTAATTGGTGTAGTTAATGATAAATTGGAAATAGGCATTGAAAAATGAATGGTAATTAAGTTGAATTTGGAACGCATGACATGAATTTGGGGTTTGGGTGAAAGACGATTGTTAATGAACGCCTATGACACGAGGTTAGGCATGTTTGTGGTGTAAGACTGCTCGGAACTACCCGACAAATCCAGCAACCACAAGCGGACTTCTAATGTGAGAGGTCAGCGGCAAGAACTAGAGGCATAACGGTTTATGACAAAAGGTTAGGCGTGTTGTGGTATAAGTCTGCCCGGAACCGCTCGGCAAATCCAGCAGCCACGAATGGAAGTCTAATGTGAGAGGTCATACATCGTTACGGCATAATAAATAAATTAAGAAATACTTACCATAATAAGACATGTGGGTGACATGGGTATGGTTAGAGGGTTAAGTGGGTGATATAAATGACATGTAAAGCATGACTAATGTAGACTTAACGGTTGTAAGACATGTGATGTAGAACATGACTAAGGTAGACTTAACCGTAGTAAGACATGTGTAAGACATGGAAACTATAATAAAGGGGGTTAAGTGGGACACGGGTGACATGTGAAACAAAAAATTAGATATGCTTAACCAAATGGGACCCGTAACAGTATCATAAATTAATTGAATTGGGTAAAGTTTAAGTAACGGGTTAAGTAAATGGAAGGGTTAAGTCAAATCTAAAATTAATGACAAGAAATGGGGAATGATAAATAACCTATTATGAATAAACTTGAATAAGGCAAGAAAGGATAATAGGTGGAAATTATAACTTATGGGACAAGATAAGTTATAGGAAACGATAAGGAAGATGAGATAACTTATATGTAAAGATATACTTAAATTAAGTTGTTTGGGAAGGAGAAATGTGAAATTAAAAATGATATAAGTTATATGAATGGAAAAGAAGTAAATTAGAATCATATATGCTGGTTGGGTTGAGTAATTCTCTGGGTGCCAGTCTGATGTTGATTTTGGTCTTCGGGGCTGGTGTTTAGAGGGTTATTCTCCTAATCAGTATATACGTGGGATAAGGCATACTTAACTATGAATTAACTATAACATGTTGTTGTAACCCTAAAAGGGAATAATTTATGAAATTGGAAAATAACATGTTGTGGGCTTATTAATGGACTTAAGTGGGTTAAGTATAAATTGAATTAATAAGAAAGGGTAACTTGGTAAATACGAAAAAGGAAGCTAATGTGAATAACCAAGTTAAATGAGAAAGTTGACAAGGTGGCACAAGCGCAAAATAAATGGTTATACTTAGGGTCTAATGACATATAAAACTAAGGCGCTTGAAGCAGTCCGTACGTTGTAGGATGAATAATCCAACGAGGTAGATCATCACGGTGTCATAAGGCATGAGGAGAGCACACGTTCGTTATTTTGGCGGCTCCAACGGACTGAAAGGGGAAGCACGTGGCTTCCTAGGACGTTAAAGGAGCTCCTAGTAGTCCTCTGTGTGGTGGCAGATGTTTCAGGCTGTGCCCGCAGAGGTTGGGTCTGCGCGTAACTACTAGGTGGGTGGGCCTTGACTGCAAGAATAACTTGACAGTCAGAATGCTATACGAGGTGACGGAAAAGGTGATTCGGCGGCTGCCTCAATGAAGGTGGAGGGTCAGGACCAACAAGTATAGTAGGTCGTCGAGTGCCTGTCACCACAGCTAGTAGGATGCGGGAAGACTAGAGTTAGACCCAAGATACCGTTAACCATTCACTATCGTGGGACGGTGGTTGAGGGAAGACGCCGCATGGATGTTTAGATTGTTTTCTTAGGGGCTTGTCGCTTAGCTCTCGTAGTCTTTACTAGTTAAGGGAGGGGCCGAGGTAGGGCCATAGCTACCATGAAAAACAGACCCTAGGGATATTTGTGCTAGAGACCCTTAATGGCGGGCCGTACACAGATATGAGGAAAGCTCCCGACCGAGTTCTGTGTTTCTTGTGTAGCCCTGCTGTAACACCCCGAAAATTCTATAACTGTGAAATTTATGAATTAAAGTATAATCAAATTCAAATCAAAGAACTAAGGGAAACGGGATACGCCATTGCGTTCGTCTCGGAAAAATACGCGAAATAGAGTCCGAGTTTTCGAAAAACGGAGTCCGTATGAAGAAGATATGGCCTTCGGAAGTTTTGAATCAAATTTAAAATTCAAACAGAATAAAATAATAATTTAAAATCGGGCCCATTGGGCCAGGGTGGAAGAACACCCGCCTGGGCCACCCAGGTCGACTGGGCTGTCGACCTGGGCTACCCATGTCGACAAGGCTGTCGACAGCCCTGTCGACAGGGGTATCGACCTGGTCGAGCCCAGTCAACCTGGCTGGCCAGGTCGGTGTGTGGTCGAATTTCTGTGGTCTGCTTTGTCATTAGGGCTAGGTGGCGGGTTTTTATTGGTCTCTCTTCCTAATGAATGGCTATGATCTAACCTAGCAACATCAAGGGTCCTAATCAATTCCTAACCTCTATATAAACAACCCTAGACTAAACCCTAATCTATTCATTCAAATTAAGAACATAGCCGCCATGTTGCTGAGGAACGACAAAGAGTAGCCGCCAACTAGAGAGAGAATTAGGAAGAAAGTTCTAAAGCCTAAAGCAATTCAAGCAACCTAAAGCTAATCAATTCAACAAAGGAATCGTGTCTCTTAATTAGAGAATTCGCCGCAACCATTGTAAGTAGAGTATTACTTTGGTATAAATAAACAACTGTGTTGATGTGTATGCTTGAATTGTGGCAATAAAAGTAATTTATATTTGTGCAAAATTATGTTATTCATTATAAAGAACTACATGCGGTAGTTCTATGCAAATATACGTTTGGAATATTGCGCAAATTATGTAATCTATGTTGAAGCTACATGTATGTAGTTGAGTGAAATTTATGCAAGTTTGGGGCTTTGTTATTATGTTATCATGATGCATATTTTGTGCATAAATCATTTTGCAAGCAATTGAGACAAGTTTGGTTGTTATAGTTCATATGAAACTATGTTGGAATTTTGACACCATAATCCATGTATTAAGTCATGCTTATGAATATGGCTAGGCTATGAATGATATTTGGCATAATTGAAATCCATGATTAAGTCTATCTTGTTTAAAAGAATTATATGATGACATATGTGAGACATGGCTAGGCTAGACTCAAAAATCCCTTTTTGCAAGTTTAAAGCAAACACCATGATTAGGAATTTTTATGCATAAGTATGTTTATACCATCGTTATGTGATTAGACTTAAACCATGATTAAGTTGAACTATGCTTGTGTGTTAGTAACAAAGTATCCCCTTTGTAAACATGTAGGAACCTTATGAACATGACTTGTTTATATATATGCCATGAACAAATTTAACTTTACTTATGCCATGCTTATGTTTGACATTATGCTATGCCTATGCTAGGAATATTTATGACATGCTTATGTTTGACATTATGCCTAAATAAGAATATAGGTTCATGATGTAGTTAAACCTATGCAAGTTCACATGCTTTGATTCATGTCACCTATGTTGCCACTATGCAAGTACACCAATTTCTATTTTGCATTTCCAACGTCGTATTGCAAGTTCATGCGCTCACCTTCCCCTCTTTGTGTATACGCCATAAGCCTCCCCTTTCGCATGGCTAAATTGGGCTTTAAAAGGCTAAGCCCAATATATATGAACGGACGTGTAAAACGGGGGAAAATAACGTTGGGTTAAAAATTAATTAATGAATGAAAATATAAAATAGAAGGGCCCAAATTCAAGTATGGGTTGGGCCCGTGATTGGTGTAACCTTTACACCATTAACTTAATAATGGGCCGCAAATATTTACATATAAATAAAGAAGAATGACAAGATATGTAAATGTAGAACATACGATGTGTTTAACCCGAGGTTGGATTGAGTTGTGAT
Organism: Allium sativum; assembly: GCA_030737875.1. Lineage (NCBI taxonomy): Eukaryota > Viridiplantae > Streptophyta > Magnoliopsida > Asparagales > Amaryllidaceae > Allium > Allium sativum. The sequence continues at coordinate 624,660,785 of CM060910.1, forward strand.
GTAAACCTGCCCGGAACCGCCCGGCTGTCCAGTAGTCACAACAATACCTATCCAATGTGGGAGGTTAAACATGGAGCCCAGCAAGGACCCGAGGTTAGACTAAGTTGTGGCGTAAGACTGTCCGGAACCAACCGGCAACAGGCAGCCACAACAATACCTGTCTAATGTGAGAGGTCAGGGCCTTAATAAGACAATTAAGGCTGAGTCAGGATTGTTAGGATTAAGTGGACTAAAAACTTAATCAAAATGGAACATGCTAAACTAAACGGACTGGTGGGGTTAGGTAGGAAGCACTTAACCAACTTAGCATGTTGGCTAGAGATAGAAAACCTAGTAACGGGGGACCCTTTTCAGCAGTAACCCTAAAAGGTGTATCAGGATACCCTGAAACTAGGCAGGGTGGGGCACGATTACTGGGCTGATTGTAAGAGGTCAAAGCGACGGCGGTGGTGTAGCAGTGTAGGTTCTAACGGAGTGCGGGCGTGCACACACTCCGGAGCAGAAAAATAAGGCACTGGACACCAGTAGCATACCTGTGCACTCTAAGGATGTGTCGGGTTGCCACTATGGGACTTGATACACCCCATGGTGGGACCAGCATAGGTAACTACAGACATCGGGGGCCGTAAGACACATGTAACTATGCGAGTAGGAGCCGATCATCATAGAATGGATCACATCACCCTGATTATGGGGTGCCAATTTGGAAACTAGTTTATATGGGTTCAGAGATTAACATGGGGTACGATAGTATATTCGACCCTAGACAACTTAACCAAGTTCATAGTGCATGCCCACTTCTTGTTATTACTTATCATACCCAGTTCTTTATTCATAGACAAAGTAGCACTAGACTTACTCAGGCTTTATGTCTGACTCTATTTTTCTTTCGTCTTCTTTCTTCCGTTTCCCCCCCCCCCCCCCCCAGGTCCTCAGGGAGGGAACACCGCAGCTTGACCTACCTCAACATCCAGCTTGAAGAAGAGAAATGTATTGCTTGGACTTTCCTGTTTTGAACTATGGCTTTGGACAATCCATTATGGGGCTTTGGCAGTTTGTCTACGTTTTATTTATGCTTCTTTAAAAATAATGTACTCAAGACAGATTATGAAGTGTTATGTTATGTTTTTGGAAAGGATGTTGTTGTAACACGTATTTGACTTTATGAAATAAAGTTTGTTGTTCTTCCGCTGTTTACAAATATGTGTTCTTATATCTGTCTTGTATATCTGTGACTTGTACTTATAAACCTCCACCAAAATTAGGGCATTCCCTTTGAGAGTGACCCTAACGGAGGTGGGGTGTTTCACCTGCCACAAAACTCGGGCACGCACAACTGATGGGTGTGCGGGTTAGGCATTGAATACGCTTGACGATACGTACATGGGAAAGTCTAGGTATAGCCATGTCTGCTCCGGATGGTGTATCGTAGACTAGAGAGCATTATTCGAAAATGGCAGTCGTTATGTTTACATAATATAATTATAGTTATCCTATACGGGTGTAGTCTTGTATTATACATAAGAGGAATGTATGTTACAATGGCATAGGATGGGGGACTGTGTATATCACTGCGATGATACGGTGGAGACCATGTGAGTGGGGTACCATGGGCTGTACCTCAGTTTGGGGGTTGCTACATATACATTATATTCGGTTAATCTACTAGGGAGTAGACTGGTGCGACGTGTGTGCAAGCTTTGAGTGCTAATAACACGTATATCCTAATAAATAAGAAAATTTAATTGAACGGTATATGTAGGATTATTCAAGAAGTGTAGTTTAAATTCATTCACACAGAATTTATGTTCTGACCCCCTCCTCATATCATTCGTAGGTTAGACAGAGACTTATAGCTTTGGGAATACTGATTTGGTAGTAATGTGATTAAGGTAAAGCTATGTTTTAAACATATTATATTTTACTCCTTCCGTTGTGAGGTGTTTTCCGAACTCTGGCATATCTCTTTTCTCTGACTTTTTCTGCAGGATACCAGAGCAACCAACTCGGGTTTCAGTGGATTGGATTTTTGGAAAAAAATTCGGTCCGTCAGAATCTGGGTTGTTACAAGGTTGGCTCGTGGACCATAGGGGTCGTAACACCTCCTCCGGGTCGTGATATCCCACTGGTGGCGCGACAGTTCGGTTCACGAGAAGGCGGCTCATGATCCCTGCCCTGGTCCGATTCGTGGCAAGCATTTGGGTCGTGGTGCTCTAATTCGGTCTCACTCATGGTTCGTGGCCCCATCTCCGGCTCGTGGTGAAGACTTGGATTCGGTCCATGGCATTAAGCTCCTCATTTTGGTTCGTAATTTCCTGTTGGGGACCTGCTCGTGGGTGCATGTTCGTGGCTCATGGAGGGTGGTCACGATCGGGTCGTGCATGTCTCTCACGAACGGAGTACGACCAATTCCTACTACTTTTTCTAGCAAGCTATTTACGCCATACGACGACGTTTTCGACCACTCTAACTTTGCTAAACAATCACAAAGCATTCCAAACAGTAATAGTAACATGTATAACCAACCATAAACACCAAAACAACAATTTAACATGACAATATGGATCAAACGTACCCAAAAACCCTTGTTTTCCCGTTAATCAAGTTTAAACATAACTAATGATAGGATTAGCAAAACATATCCAAGTTAAACCAATTTTCTAACAGAGGCTTAAAATAATATTTAAGAATTTCTAAACATTTTTTCAGAATTTAATCATGTAAAATTTCATTAATTAACACTAATCACCCATAATTAGCCGTAATTAGTGAAAAACAATGCAAATCACTCACCTTAGCCAAAATATAAACTCATATCTGAAGTGATTCTTTAAATGACACGTATCCCAATGCACACATTAGCCTTTGCCTCTAATTTGATGTTGATTAGACTTGGTTTGATGCTAATTAGCTTAATCTTCAATTAGAAAGTGATTTGGATGTGTTTTAGAAAGTGGAGGCCATGACTAGGGTTCAAGAGATGTAAGTAGCGGCTAGAAAACTAATTAGAAATGATTTCCCAAACCCTATCAGTCTCCCCATAACCCTAGTCCCGAAATGGGTTATGGGCCTAGCTGTTAATCACTCCAATTAGGCCCGGCTAAGCTGTTTTTCCCCTTCCAAACCCAATTTCAGCATATCTCCCAAACGGTGAGTCCGTTTGGCTAATGTTGAAACACCCCACCTCCGTTATGGTCAATCACAAAGGGAATGCATTAACTTTGGTGAAGCATTTTAGGTAAAAGGCGTAGATAATTTACAAGACAGACATATATAACAGTGGAAAACTGAAACCATTTCATAAATAGTGTGGTTCAGTCAAAACATTACATGCATTGTCTCAAAAACCAACTTCTAAATTATTACAATAAAACATCTGTCTTGATTTAAAACTCCAAGTACATAAAGAAGCATAAAATAGTAGTAAAGCAGCATAAATCCCCAATAAAAGTGTAACCACAGCCATAGCCCAAAAAAAGAGAGTCCAAGCAATACATCTACTCTCTTCAAGCTGGAAAAGATCTGCACTAAGCTGAAGTATTCCCTCCTTGCAGACCTTGGGGGATGGGGGGAAGGGAACAGAAGAAAAGAAGGCAAAAGAAATCGGGTCAGACATAAGTCTGGTAAGTCCAATGATTATTCAGCATGTAAACAGGTAAAAGAATCATGACATGAATAAATTGAATATAGGACAATACCATAGAAATAAGATAACATAAGATAAGGCAAGATAAACTGAATATTCTATCGCACTCGTTTCCCCTTTCTCTGCACTTACTAACTAATGTTCCAACTACCGTCATGTGTTTATAACAAAGTGATCCCTTTTTCCAATCGGCTTCTACTCGCATGCAATTCTTACTTGTGTCATTCGGCCCCGCTTGATTGTAGATACCTGTGCTGGTCCCACCATAGGGTGTATCAATTCCTATGGTAGCAACCCGACATAAATTATAGATGCTCAGTGTATACTATTGATGCCCAGTGCCTGCTTTATCCACTCCGGAGTACGTGCACGCCCATACTCCATCAGAACCTACACTGTTGCGCCACCCGCCGCTATTTTGACCGCTTATAATCAGCCTAGTAATCATGCCCCACCCTGCCTAGTTCACGGTACCGTGATACATCTATGTGGGTTACTGCTGAAATGGGTCCCCGTTACTAGGGTTTTCTAATCAACATGTTATAACAGTTAAGTGTTCTCAAATTAACCTAACCCCACCCATCTGTTTAATTTGACATATTGTATTGGTTAAGTGTTGCCTTAATTAACGTAACCCTACCATTCTTAGCCTGTATGTTCCTTAGCTTTAATTCATTCATTAAATCACCAACCTCTCACATTAGATCTACATTGTTGTGGTCACTGGATGTGCTGGGCAGTTCCGGGCAATCTTACACCGCAACTCAACCTAACCTCGGGTTTTTGGGGCTTAATGCGCTAATCTCTCACATTAGATCTATATTGTTGGGTTGCTAGATGTGCCGGGCAGTTCCAGTCAGTCTTACACCGCAAGTCAATCTAACCTCGGGTTAGGCATTTTCATATTTAGTCGATTTACATATTTTTCATATGTGTCCAAGTTTATGTATTTTTATGCCAATATTCCCCCAAGTGTAGTCAGTACAAGTTTTATGCCACATTCACATGTTACGCCTAAAATTTACTAAATAAAATTATACCCAATTTTCCCTGCGTTATAATCGCACGTACAACGAGATTCAATCTAAGTTCCGAATGAACTTAGTATTCACAAAAGCTAGTAAAAAGGGAAAAATAGAGAAGGAGCATAGGAACTGACATAAGGAAAAATAGGCATGTAAGGATGTACCCAATTCAAGAATCATGTTTCAATGTTGTACATTAACAATATGTGTAGACAAGCTAAGCAATTTACACCATAGGTATAAAGATTAGATATAATTGGACTTAAGAGAATCACTAATTTTTATGTACAACATGATAAGTCCCATTATATAAATCACAATAGTCTCATAGGCATAGGATGTACAACACGATAGGTTCCATCATATAAATCACAACAGTCTCATAGGCATGATAGGTTCCGTTATGTCAATCCAACAGTCTCATAGTCATGATAGGTTTTATTATGTCAGTCACAACAGTCTCATAGGCATGATAGGTTCTATTATGTCAGTCCAACAGTCTCACGGGCATGATAGGTGTCATTTCATCAATCACAATAGTCTCATAGGCATAAACAATTTAGATTTGACAAAAGGATAGGCACAAATCAGAATTAGGCATTGTTCTAGATCCGATTATTACATTCATGATTTCTATTAGATGATTAAATCTAAATAATAACTAAACTTACAGAAAAGGGACGGATCTTGTATTCTGGGATCTGATTTCTGAATTTGTTTAGCTATCCTTTGATGTAGATGTTTGATTTGAAGTTCTTTTAATTGATTACTAGTTTGGTTTTGATTTTCTAGTTTGGAAAAGATGATGGAGGCTAGGCTAGCTTGTAGACGAACAACATGACAACACCATAGTTTTAGAGTTATGAGGTTAGGGTTTAGGTTTAGCTACGTATATATAGATGTCCAGGATTAATTCTAGCCTTTAGATTAGTCTAGGAAAAAACAGAGCCATCAAACCAAAGTGATGTGTCATCCAACCAACCATAGCATGACACATAAGCCCTAATACCTCAGAAATTAGTCATTAGCCAATCAAAGAAGGCCACAACAACTCAGGATTAAAAAAAATCGTCGTAGGAACTGGATCTTAAAGGGGTCGACTCCCTACAGGGGGAGTCGACACCTATGTCGACACCCATATGGGGGGTCGACACCTATGTCGACTCCCCCTGGGGGGGTCGACACCCTGGGTGGGAATTTTCCCGCCCAGCTATTCTGACCGATTTTTGAATTTTTAACTGAATTTATTATTTAATTATTAATTTCTGTTTACACTAAAAATCTTCTAACCTCCATAACTTCTTCATATGGAGTCCAATTCACGCAAAATCGGACTCTATCTCAAGAAAAATTCCGAGACGAACACAATGGCGTAACCCGTTTCACCCAATTCTTCTTTTAAAAATTAAGTGCTATTAGATTTGTTAATTCTAATATTCACAGAAAATATGGGGTGTTACATTCTCCCTTCCTTTCGCCCCCGAAATCTCTAAGTTAAGAAGAATGTATCCTAACATCCAACATCCATTTACTCAACCATCAATCACAGACATCCATTGTCATTAAACGATTTTCTAATGTTTTCATGATCATATGCATAGTGTGTGTATATGTCCTTATCTAATGCAAAATCAAGCGGTCTACTGATTCAGTTGACCTCCTTGATGCAAATCATGTCGGTGCTATGAGTCCGTCATGTATGCAATTATTGCTAATCGTATTTTGTAACTTCTACATGAGTGCACAATCATTCATACAAATGCAACGTCCACATGATAACACATCAAGTTTCAATCCATATATAAATACATATATGCATATGCAATATGAAAGTGATTGAGCCGATCTAGTACCTAGTGTACGTGTATATGCATCCACGAGCAACCAATTGCAACCATCAACCATAACATGTTTCAAATACATGTTTACATCCATTGGCTTCTACCTAAGGGTTAAGAATAGGAACGATGAGATATACTTAAAAGATAGATGCAAGCATGCATAAACTTATGGAAAAAGAGATCAAGAACGTACCCTCAAAAAGATAAGGGTAAGCTGCGCGTATCTTGTCCTCAGTCTCCCACGTCGTGTCTTCCTTAGCATCACTCCATTGTACTTTAACTATCTTGACCTCACGATTGCATAGCTTTTTAACTTCTGTACCCAAGATACGAGTTGGAACTCCCCTCACCATTACTTCTCGTTCCACCTCTATTTCCTCTGGTATGCTTGGCTCCACAACTTCCGCATACTCATGTAAGCAATTCCGTAGATGAGAGACATGAAAGACATTATGTGCTCTATCCAATCTTTCGGGTAGCTCTACTTTATAAGCCATCTTACCAATCCTCTCAATCATAGGAAAAGGCTCTACAAATCTTGGTGCCAATTTTCCTGTGGACCCAAAGCGAACGACATTCTTCAAAGGAGATACTTCAAGAAAAACTGTCTCCAACCTCAAACTCAAGGTCGGTCCTTCTTTTATTAGCGTAGGACTTTTGTCTATCTTGTGCGATCTTCATTCGTCTTCGTATCAAGTCCACCTTCTTTGAAGTTTCTCTGATCATGTCAGGCCCAAGTACGAGCCTGTCTGTAGACTCCCACCAACAAGTTGGTGATCGACACGGTCTTCCATATAAAGCCTCAAAGGGTGCCATGCCTATGGTGGCTTGGTAGCTATTGTTGTAGGCGAACTCCACCAAAGGAAGATAATCCACCCATGTTCCTCCAAAGTCAAGAATGCACACTCAAAAGATCTTCTAATACTCTGTTCACCCTTTCCGTCTGACTATCGGTTTGAGGGTGATAGGCAGTGCTCAAGCATAGCTGTGTGCCTACAGCCTCTTGCAAACTCTTCCAAAACTCGCTCGTAAAGATAGGATCTCGATCACTTACTATGCTAAAGGGTATTCCATGCAGTCGAACCACCTCCTTGAGATAAATGGATGCTAACGATGAGGCAGTCCTTTTACTCTTAACAGGTATAAAGTGAGCGCTTTTAGTGAGCCTATCCACTATTACCCTAATACTGGTATTGCCCGTTCTTGGCCTAGGCAACCCATTAATAAAGTCCATCAAAATGTTATCCCATTTCCACTGTGGGACCTCTAGGGTATGAAGCAGACCACCACGCTTCTTCTGCTCTGCCTTGACTTGCTGGCATATCAAGCATTTAGAGACAAACTCAACTACATCCTTATTCATGCCATTCCAGAAGAAAACCCTTTTTATGTCTTTATACATCTTGTCCCCACCTGGGTGTATGGTCAACTTAGAATGGTGCGCTTCTTCGAGAACGGTTTTCATCAAATCTCTTGCTTGTGGGACACATAGTCTTCCACCCTGTTTCAACCAACCCTTGTCATCGATAGAGTATCTATTGAGGTGACTAGAAGTCTCACCTCTAATTAGCTTATCCATCACATCAACTAGCTGAGGATCTTCACATTGCGCGGTTCCTATTGAGTCCGAAAGAGTAGGCCGCACCTCTAGTGATGCTAATAAACTAGGTACAAATTCAAAGGAGGGTCTAAAGTCAAAGTTTGCTATGTACTCCACACTTTGCCTTTCTACAAAGAGAGGACTTAAGGTCAGCTTTTTCCTACTTAAGGTGTCCGCTATCACATTGCCCTTGCCAGGGGTATAAGCAATCTCAAAATCGTATGAGGCAAGAAATTCCATCCACCTTTGTTGTCGTAAGTTAAGATCTTTCTGTGAGAAAAGGTACTTTAACGATTTATGGTCAGTAAACATTTCAAACCTTCCTCCTAGCAGGTAATGACGCCATGACTTAAGAGCGAAAACAATGGCATCTAGTTCTAAATCATGAGTTGGGTAGTTTTTCTCATGTACCTTCAACTTCCTTCCACCATCATAAACTACTTTTCCCTCTTGCATCAAGATAGTGCCCAATCCTGTACTGCATATTCATATTAGAATTAAAGAATGCAAGGCAACATGTACGAATAAGTTTAAAACATTTATAAATTACAAAAGGATAAATTTAGGAGTAAACTCAACTACATTCAAAATAGATAAATTCCAAATCTTATGTCAAAACCCAAATATATATATGCACATTTTTCAACATCAACTTAACTCAATCTAAAATAGAAATATTCTAATACATTCAAATTATCTGGCAAATGTTAATACGTTCCCCTGTTTAACAAACACCCATATAAAATTTCAAATTTTATATCGAACCCTACTATAAATAGTTATTTAAATGTCGAAAATCCTAGATCGTTACAAGTTCAATCAATAATTTCAAAATCAGCCAATAACAGCAATCAGAACATCCAACTGTTCATTTTTATGTTTATATTATTATAAACGTGACCAACATGATAAGTTACCTTAATAGGTTACAATCATTAAAAATAATGATTGATTTCAATTAAATTAATCAAAAATTTAATTTAATCCGTTCGACCAACATATAAATAAACACCATTCAGTAATCATCCAAAAATAAACAACTATAGCACACAAATATAAAACCCAACATATATGAAATATAAGTGGGACAAACTGAGCGAGTTATACTTATATTGATTTCTTTGTTGCGTAAGTGATTTGGTTTTTCAGTTAAATTAAACAACGCTTAATTTAACAAAAAATCCCCGTTATCTCCAGCTTTGTCCAAGACAGTTCCACAATATAATATTCGACAATATGATCTTGCTACTTCTTGTTCGGTCCATTTCTGTTCATGTATGCATGAATTATAAATAATATAATTATACGTTGAATTGAATAATTTAATTTCCCTAATTCAGTTTTTAAATCTTACTAATAACTTGTTCTTCTTTTTTTATTTGAAACTACACGAGCTGATCTATTCCTTCACGATTTGGTTAAAGCTTCACCATTTTTTCCATGTTGTCATTATTCATGTATCGTTCCTGCTCACCCTATTTAGTTTGAAATGCTCCTACTTCACGAAATGAAAATTATTCAAGTTTAAGTTAATAAAAATTTTAACTAAATAATTAACTTAATTAAATATTAAATCTAAAACTAATTACTTAGGATTAGGTCGATTATTACCCACCTAGCTTCATTCCAAAACACGCCTTCTTTGTTGCTCATGACAATACCCAGCTCTCAACTCCCTTCCCTTCGTTTCGTTCCCGGATACATCATTCATCGTCCGAAACCCACGGTCAGTATATAGAAATCACCATCGCACTTTGCTTAACCAACGTATACAGGCTAACCCTTCCCCAAATTGTTCATTACTTCCTTCATTCCTGCTGCATCGAGATAACCCATAGGCGGTTCACCTTCACACTACTGCACCATTCTCCATCCACCGTTCATCCATCATCAGCTACTCCCAGACGCGCCTCAACGTCCTCAGTCTCCACCCCAATTATTGTTTATTTTGGTCACACCTTCCACTTGAAAATACCTCCGAATCTACCCCACTGTATGCCACGATTTTGGGTAGCTTGAAAACCTGAAATTGATCATCCCAATTCCGATTAAAGCTTTTGTCGAGCTCATCATATGCATAGTTGGAGAATTTATGATTAGGTGAACGGGTTGGAAGAAAATCAAGTGGGAAATGAGGAGGTTTTAGGCCATCTGTTTTGTTGAATGTTTACTGGGTTCGAAATATAGTAGAACGAAGGTTATATTTAAAGGGAAAAAGTTGCTTTCAGTGTACAGTTGGCATGCCAGAGAAAGACAAGGCTTAATTTTCTTTTAATTAGCCAGCTATCTATTAACAAGCTCACATGGGAGGATTTCGAAAGTGCTAATAAATTTTACACGTAGTGTGGTTCTAAATGGATATAGTACACACATTTTTTATTTTTTCTATTTTTAATGGATGGACCCTTTGAAAAAAATATAACAGAGGCACATCTTACTTTGTATATCATATAAGATTTGGCAAGGATTTTCAAGATCTACGATGAGATTTTCTAGGAAAGTTTAAATGAAACTTCTGACCAAAAGCATGTGCAAATCCTACTATATGGGTTGAGTTATGGAGGATTTGAAAAGATTAGGGTGAGATTTGAGGTTGACTAAGGATTTTTATTAAATATAAATATTATCATATTCGTGTCGAGTGTTTTTAATTCGACTGTTATCTCAAGTTATAAACAAATTCCTTCTAATTACATTTAATTCATTAATTAAACGCTACTAAAAATAGTTGCATGTTTATGGCTGCCGAAGTCACATATGATATCGGATCGCCACAAAATTTATTTTCATATAATAATTTAATGCTACGGATCCAATGACACTAATTTCGTTGAATTCTGCGGCTGATTCAAAATTGGCATTTTTAATTCAATTAATATTAATATAAAATTAACAATTTGTGCCAAAAAAATATTAAACAAAAATATTTTAAAACTCTACTAAGTCTTATTATATTCCAATATTATATACAACTATTCAGAAACCATTCTGATTGAATTCTAAATAAAATGATATTCAATTCATCAAAAATCCATTTATTTTATTAAATTAATCGTTATAATTTATAAACGATTCCATAACGACTAATTTGGAAATTTGAATTGGACATAACTAAAAATCTATAAACTGAAATCTCGATTTTTCTCTTTCATTAGAAAATTACACTCAACAAGATTCAAACGTTTCTGGTCTCACAGAAATCCGACTTACGTCGGATTATGTATATTAAGTTGAATTTCAAATCGTAAATTACAAATTACTACGCCATTTCCAGCTCGTTTATAATTATATATAAATTATACATTCAAAATTCGTTAAATAAATAAATAAAATCCGTATATATATTCCCAAATTAACATTTAAAACCAAATTTAAAAGTTAAAACAAAACGGTTAAAAATCTAGGTTGTTACATTCCTCTCCCTTGAAAAGAATGTCGTACCCGAAATTATTAAGGTAGGAAAAATGTTACAAACCCACTGACTTTTCAAAAAATCTATTCAGTTCAAATATCCTACTCTATTTTTCTAAACAAACCTAATTAGTTTTTATCGAAAAACCAATTCAATCTTGTAAATAAAAATCTCAAAAATATTCTAACACCTTAAATTTTGGAATTTTTTTGGCAGAGTCTCCCCTACACAAAATGTAGCAACCCGAACTTCCCGGCCGGCCTAAACCGAATAAGAAGGCGGACTGCTTTGATAACAAGACTAATCGGTACGCAAACCATAGAACATTTCATTGTTGTTACAAAAATTTACATCAGAGTACAAGAATATAATAGATTATGAATAAATAATATACAGCAGTAAACATCAGAGATTTAAATTACATTTAAATACATAACAACGGAAAAATAATACATAACACAACTGAAAGAAATGCACGGATACATAGCTTTCTGAATATAGCTCCAGCTGTAAATCCAAGATCCTGGGAAAAGAAATAATATGCAAAACCAAAACTACTAGCTTCCTGTGTAGAAAATATAGGCACCCAAAGTTTAGGTTAAAACAATAAACTCCAGGTCAGTCATGCCACTGGTGTGAGAACTAAAACAGTTATTTGAAATTTTATTTTAGAAAAAAAGTAATTCAAGGGACCACACCGTATAACAAGGAACGGGTTTTCCCACAAGAATACCAAGGCATAAAACAAACAACGCAATGCTTTTTGAAAAATGAAGCTATTATAAGACTCAGGTCCCATCACACAATGCAACGCAAGGCGGAGGATAGAATTTTCCCTTATAACAGCCAAACATCCTTAGTACGTTTAAAACAAATCATTTGATAGTATTATAAGTGCATAGTGTATAATACAACTTCAAATATAAATGTATCAATCATAGATGGCATGGGTACCATATATCATGTCGCCATACTAGGCTCTACAATCAAAACCGAAATGTCACGTATTGGAAATTGGATTCCATCTGTGAGTCGAGGTAACGGATCATCCTCACCGACTTCGAGACACTCTAGCAAATGGCTCAGGCTTTGGACGCTGGAGAACCCACGGTTCCTACAGGACCAGTCCACACTTAGCGGATTATTTATACCTGAACACACGTTTCCCGGTCCTATAGGACCAATCCATCGGCTCCGTAGTAACCGATATTTCCAAGGTGCCTCGCTATCTATCATCCACATAGGTAAAAATATATAAATGTCTGGGCTCCATACCATGACACGACCCATAGCCAGAAGGAAACGTCATGTCGTCCCTACGTCCCTTATCCCGTTTTTGACTCATACCAAGGTGTGAAGCTCGCGAATTGACGTTATACTCAATGTTATGCTATCATTAACCACAAGACTCTGCTTTTCAACAGAAGCCTTGATCATTTGCATCGTAGCATGCCACACTGACAATTCACGCCATGTGATTGATGTCTATCGATATATAACCTATAAGCTCGTGCGTCCCAGAGAAGGGTGTTAAGCAAGAGAACAAATTTTCCGCCACCTAACAAATATATATTTAATAGAAATCAATCAACATAGAATAAAATCCAATGTCAGACACGCATCCATTTACTAGTTCATTCTGGGTCTGAACGAAACCGGAGGCACCTTATTCCTCGTCCCATATGTCCAATACAAGAGAGAGGTCCTCGCATATCCAGTCGATCTCCAAGTGCATTTGGACGATCACCACTTATTACGTAGTCTTCGATGTACAGGCCAATCAAGACATCAGTAATCGTCCAAACGATGTGAAGATCTCCAGTCTTCAACCACCGTCTTCATCGTCGACTTATCATCGAATCAATTATTCAGAATGGGTATAAACCCGACCTTTTCGAATAATTCACGTATCTTATAATCAAGAGCTATAAAAACACAACATACACCTCATTCCAATTCTGAATATTCTTTTATTCAAATATTCATATCCTTTGGGAAAGGTTCCCATTAATTTTATCAAATATAAATTATTTTAAATTTATACTTTAATCTTCCTTTGGATATCAATTCTAAACCAAATTAAGGTTTATCAACTAGTCGGGATTATCGAGCCTTACTGAAGTAATCATTTTTTTAATTTCCCAATCCCAACCTGTTCATCCCATGGAGAAAAACTGGTAATACTCCATGTCTAACATCATGGTGTTATCGGTAAATTTAATTACCATTTCATGTTCAAATCTAATTAAAGATTTAACTATAGCTTAGAGTAAAAACGAGCGGTACTCCATTCTCGATCATTTCCCAAATTTGATAATTTAAATTATCACATTCACATTTTAATCTAATCAAAGATTCATTACAACTCCACTTAGTTTTAATCTTCCAACAATCATTATTAATGATTATTTAACTTCAGGAAATCAAACATGCCGCATCGACAATCTACACCATACCATTTGTTTCTGCCGATATATAACCTCTAAGCTCGTACGTCTTAGACAAGAGTGTCAAGCAAGAGAATAAATCCCCCGCCACCAAACAGATATATATTTTGCAGAGATCAACAATACAGTTCGAAATACAATGCTAGACATGTAATCCTGTTTTTAACTGGGTTAAAGAACTAATGTCATTTAAAACACTGTTCACAGTAAACCAAAAATCACATTTCATTAACCATGGAATCTTCACGAAAAAACAGATCAATATATAATCGATATTAATTTCCGTATTCGACTAATAATATGAATGGAATAACGACAAAGCCTTTTAAATTCCATACATATTAACAATATTCCTCCGTAGAAGTTCACTTCGATTATTACCAAATCGAATTCCATTCCATTCCAAATTATTTTATTAAATTGGAAAATTTTACTTTGGAAAATTTACATTAAATCTTAATAAAAAGATTTATAAATTCCAAATCACATTTCATTGTTAATTGGGTTGAAGAACGAATATTATTTAAAACACAGTTCACGATAAACCCAAAAATCCAATTTCAATTCAATTCCAATTAAATATTAATTAATTGGTAAACTTCACTATATCTTAATTACAAGATTTATTCTTTTCTCAACCGGGTTTAAGAACAGTGTTATTAAAGACACCATTCACGACAAACCCAAAATCCAATTCGATATTAAATATAAGGCTCTAAACAGAAATTATATCGGCTTATATTCAAAATTAAATTCTGAAATCAACACATATCGAATGAGGAATAACGATATATATCTATCTTCCAAATTCCTCCACAATATCGGTATAATCATGGAATCCAATATCGAAACATTCTGGAGATGATTTCTATTCAAATCCATTCCAATTTATATATTGGAAATTTCTGGTTTTATTAAAACCCGTTTTAGAAATCCAATTTATTTATTTAAAAATTATTGGATTTTAAATCTAGTTAATAACTAGTTCAATTTGATAAAAAATATATTTTTATCTTCACAAACGTGGAATTTTTCATCCAAATTCTTTTCAAATCATTTATTATGATTTAAAACAAATTATTAATATTTTTAATAATTTTATCAAGGCCCGTATAGTCGATTTCCATAAAAGGACATTGAACCGCACTTACAGCGACCTTTTCCAAATTTGATTTGGACACAATTCCAAATCCAACCATTAGATTTCAAATCTCTTATATTTGTTGAAAAGCTCTTTCCGATACAAACCCAACGGCTCCTGTTTTAGGAGAATCCGACGGTCGGATCTCCTGAAACGTCAACTCGAAGTGAATGGTCGAAATTAGCGAATGGTCGCGACGCGTTCTATTCAGGCCATTAAATATATATAATATATATTTCATCGATTTCTTTTTAAAACGTATTTTATAAATCGTTTATAAATTCTTTTTAAAATGATTCCCACTTTCCTTCCAATTTTAAAACAAAATTGAATACTCCTTATCATCCTAATATTTAAATGATAATATTTTCAAAATATCTGATTTTGAAATCTTTTCCTTTTCGATATTCATTATAAAAATGAATAAAATCGATGTAAATATCGTTCGCGTCAAAATGGCGCATATCTAATTAACACGACTTCATATATTTCAATATTTCTCGTGTCCATCCAAAATCGGACATCAAAATCATATTTTAATCCTTTACTAAATATTATTTTGAAATATTTGTTATTTTAAACTATTTGTTCCTTTTGAATTGGAATCAGACCTAATCAATTACCATATAATTTATTTATATGGATTTCATACAACACATGTACACAATAATCATGATATACAATCAACCATCATCCAGAGTGCATTGCACAACTGCGTAAGCGTTAAAAATAAGTAATTAACGTTTACAATAGTCTGTCAACCAATCCATTGACATACAACTAAACGATTGGGATTAGTGTACGTCTAATATCATCCCAATACCCGTGTGCATTTTCAAACAACAAAAACTGAATAATATTTGTGCAGTTGGGCGATGTGTAAAATTTATCGCTCCAATCAATATCGGTTAAATGGGTGTACATAAAAAAATCATCCGATTTGTAAATGAATATTCATTTTCATTTCAGAAGAATTTTATGTCATTCATTTATACGTTAAAAATTATATTTTTAATGATAAAATATTTATCTCAACACATGAATATTTTTAATAGTTCATACATTCAATGAAAATAATATTTTTACTTTTCAAACAATTTATTCAACAAATGAATATTTTATACAGTTCATATACACATTAAAAATTATTTTTTTAATGAACAAATATTTATTTCAGAATATTTCGACATTATAATGGCGCGATATTAAAACAGGAGTAATGTCCAGCACTAGCCCTCTCCTGATATTGGCTCGCGCCATACATAATAATTAATCCAAACAATCAAATCTCAATACAATCATTTCACCACAATACAGTCAATTTCCGCAATATAGTCCAAACAAACAACTATGGTTTGTACAATAATTAGTGTCGGGGGCTTCTAAGGCCCGTCTACAACCTGGAACATTTACAACTGTAAAATAATTAGAGTGATGAGGAGTTCTCACATTGGAATCCACTCCGCCGTGCTTTTCTGAAGTTCTGATTCGTTGTAACAATCCCAGAATTTGCAAACGAGCTCCAATCTTCACATCGTCTTTAAACTAGCCTAAGCGCACCATTCCGGACAACTTTCGCCTAGTGGCCTTTCTTCCGAAATTGGTCCATTTCTCCAGAAATCGTGAAAAGACGGTATTTGGACACCATATTTTGGACGCATTTTCTCAACAACTCCACAATCCAAAAATCTGACTTCCATATACTCAAATCGAAGAGAAAATCGTGCTCTTCGATTTTGGTAATGTGGAGTTTTGGCCATAAGTACTTAATTTGGAAGATGTTGGCTAAAACAGTTCAGGGATGTTTTTGCAAACTGAAAATACATAAAAATCGGATTTTTAGCCAAAGTGGAGTCCACGGTCGGCGCTGGTGGTCAGGGGGCGATGGCATGGGGTGCTAGTGACGGCAGGGTGGGGCGGCGGCAAGGGTGGGGCCTACAGTGGTGGTGGCCGATCGATTTGGGTTAGGGTTTGCGGTTTGGTGGTTTTTAAAGAGGGAGAAAGAGAGGGGCAGCCAGTGGTGGGGAATCAGAGGCAGAGGGGTCTGGCGATGGAAAGGGGTAGCGCGACGGCGGTGGCAGGGCCGGCGGTAGCGGTGGCGTGGAGAACTGGGGGAGCGACGGGTTCGAACGAGGGTTTCTTCCTTTTTTTATGGAAAATTTGGATTTAGAAAAATATATATAACACTTTCCATTCGACCTCCAAATCGAACCCACCGACCGTTGTCTCTAACTAATTACCCCCTTTCTAGACACAAGTGGATATGTTACATAGGCCAATTCTATCGTTTTGACCAGTTTTCATTAAAACTAAAATATAAATCAATATATATTAAATTCAAATTTACATTTTAATTTACCGGGGCCACATACTGGCTCCAAAAATTACAGACAAATAAATCTAGCTATGTGTTGACGATACGGTCCTAACAAAACTAATTTCATCGAATTTGGAGACCATTTGAAAAATGGTCAATTTCCAGTCGATTAATTTCAAACTGAAATTACCAAGCACGTTAAATTCACCACACTCACATTCAATTCCAAAAATTATGAAAATTAGAATCAAGCAATAATTTGACATTCCAGATCCAACCAAAGTGGTTTCGTCGAAAAAGGAGGTCATTTGCAAAATGGCTGGTTTTAACGTCTATATATTTTTTAAAATAAATATAAATTCCATAATGATTATTCTGAATTTTAAACTGGACATAACTTTCAATTCTCGTTATGAAATCTCAGTTTTTCACATTCGTTAGAAAGATATAATTAAACAGATTCAAATATTTTTGGTTTTACTGAAATTCAATTTATATTGAATCCTGTACATTCAATTAAAATTAAAATCAAAATTTTAAACTACCGTGCCATTTTAGGCTCGTTTTATAATTAAAATAAATTTATACGTTCTAACTTTGATTTAAATAAATTTTTAGTCGTTATTATTTAAAATAAATCATTTTAAATGTTCAAAATCCATTAAAATAGCTAAAATAAAAATTTTAAATTGGTTCTGAAAATCCGGGTTGTTACAATCTCCCCTACTTAAAATCTTTTCATCCTCGAAAAGGGACGGAGCTGAAAGTTATTTGACCAACCAACTCAAATTTCATTCTGGCTTTCATTCTTCAACCTTTCAATTTCTAAGAATTTCCTAATTTCTCAAAATTTGGCTAACACCCTAAATTTTCGATTTTTTTTGCCATAACCTCCTTTGTACAGGGAGACCTTTAAAACCGCAACTTGCCTCACAAGGCCCTCACCAATCCAAAAGAAAAAGAAAAGGCCAAGCAGCTAGCCAGTCAGCTCTTAACATCATCAAAACCCAATAAATTAGTAAACATGTACTTATTTGTTGGGCATTCAAATTTATTCCTCTTCTTAGCTTCCTTGCTATGACCTGTTCATACATATATATACGTACATGTATGTTATTCATGTAACATCCCGATATTTTTGACCGTTCAAATCGACAATGATCCTCAATGTCGACATAAACAAATCAAAAATAAGGATAGTTATTGGGATTTATATAAGAAAAAAAGAAGAGAAGAAGAAGAAAAAATACAGAATCTCGCAGCGGAAGGACAAAATATAATAAATAAATAACAATTCATGAAGCTGTTAAAACATACATTTTATTATATTTTACAATGATTATCAGAGTAAATTAACATACAACATACCAATGCATTGCAACGGAATAATAATAATAATACGTCTGTTGAGCTCCATCTTCATCTTCATAATGGAATCTTCAAAGCAATGGAATCTTCGCTAACTGCAGCTCGGTCTGACCCGAGCGTATTGCAAAAAGAAACACAACAAACACTCAGATCAGAACTAAATCATTCTCATATTAGTTAAATCAAATTTCATGTAATAATATGAGTGCAATAACTTAAGAGATGTTACGGGAATTTCCATCTCCTAAGGATCCGTCAAACTAATACTATATAATATAATACGCTATTATAATAATGTCTATGGTTAAATATAACATAATAAAATAATGTAAGCGGGATTACCATTATTACCCTTACACCGTTTATACCGTTGCCGTACAGTTTGCATATAACACACCAGTACGTCGGCGGATAGGGATGCGCCGTGATACGACAACGTTAAATCAAAATCATAGGGGGCTCGATCAGGATAAATATGACAAGGCATCGAGGCAATACTTGTAACACCCCACGTCCATTAATGTCACTCACAAAGGGAATGCATTAACTTCCATGGAGGTTTTAAGTGAATATAGAACAGTAAAATTACAACAAGACAGATATAAAATAGTACTTGGAAATTCAAAAACTTTATTTCATTGTAGCAGAAGTCAAAACATGTTTGATTTCATCATAACACCATATTCAATGTCAAGTACAATATCTATCTTGATAAAACAAGTACATAATCCCATTACATGAATAGCCATTAAAAAGAAAGATAACAAGCTGGACTTTACTTCAGCGGTCCAAGCTTTCCAGAAGATAAGCGATCCAACTAGACTCCACTAGAACTTGGCCCAACCTGCGGACTTGAAGGGAGAAAAAGGATGGAAAAGAGGGGGTCAGACATAAAGTCTGGTGAATATGATAATTCTACAATACTATTACCAAAATAACTGGACTAAGGCATAAGCTGGAAAACAAGAAAATGTCTATGAAGAGCAGATTAAGGACATAGACAATCACTAAAGGCAACGTTATAGGCGCTCCTAAATACTAAAGGATAAACACTATACTGCACCACACCAGTCACCCTAAAGATTCATCCCACTTAGCTTCACTTAGAAACTTTCCCAATGGCTTTACGTACCCCTAGCTGACTACATAGGTGCCGCCTGCCCCTATCTCCACTAGGTGTACCCTACTTCCCATTATTCGATCGGCTCCCTAACTCGTAGATACCCGTGCTGGCCCCACAGTGGGGTGTATCACTCCCCTAAAGTGGCAACCTGATACAACGGACATGCACGGCTTATACCTACACGATGCAACAACGTCTTACCTACCAGCCCGGGTCCACACACGCATATGAAACCCGTTGGACTTGCGTTGCCACTGCTCCCTGTTTTGGCCTCTTATAGTCAAACCCAGTATGCGTGTCCCGTCCTCGACTTGGGCCGAGCCCACAAAGATACGTTTTGGGATACTGGTTGAAATGGGCCCCCACTATTTACCACAAGCATTCCACCTAAGCTTGTCCCCATTAGTCCATCCCACTTAATCCACTTAGTCATGTTCATTTACATGTGTGTTTGGTTAAGTCTAATCGTATTTCAAATGCCTCTAAAGGCAACCACCAGATTCCTCATGCCACCCAAGGCACCTACTTAACCCCCATGTCCCACCTTACATGATTATCTGGTTAAGTATTTCTTAGTTCATTAAGGCCATAACCTCATAAAGACCTCTCACATTAGACTGGCATTTATGGCAGCTGGATTTGTCGGGCGGGTCCGGGCAGTCTTACACCATAAAAGAGTCCAACCTCGTGTCTTTACAACTGTTATGCTTTAGTTTGGGCCTAGGACCTCTCACATTGGGCCGACATTTGTGACTACTGGATTTGCCGGGCGGGTCCGGGCAGGTTTACATCACAAACGGGTCCAACCTCGTGTCCTAAGCATTAATTATTAATAATAATCCACTTTCCCCCAATTTTAATAATTCCCTACTTGAATTATTAATTACTTCCAATTTTTAACAATGTCCATAATTGACTCAATTATGGACATCCATTCATGGTATGCAAAATCTTACAAAATTGCACCCAATTTATTAATTCCTAATATTACCCCTACCCCACGTTTGAACGTTTATTCGCAAAATATATGTTAGACTCGAATAGCCTAACTCATAGCATAAAAGAGACTATCATAATAACAACATGTATATGTGACCAAATGAATCATAATAAGGGGTGAAACTTGCATATGTCCAACTTGCATAGATTATACATGTCATGGACCTAAAGGTGTCAACTTGTTCAAAATTCACCTAATATAATCTCAATCAATTTTCATAAACTTACATATGAACATGTGTGAATCAACATCATCTAATTTTTTTAACAACATGGTTTTATATGGGTACACCTAACTCAATAGGCAAATTCCCATAATCAAGTTTTATTTAATTATAGTTTCAAGTTTATGGGTACACCTAACCTAATAGGCAAATTCCCATAAACAAGATCCATTTAAATTAAAAAAACATAACTTTAAGCATGTTCCAACAACATCATGATTTTACAACATAATATAGCATGATTTATAACATGGCATAGTATGATAGTATAACATAGCATGACATGATTCTCAACATAGCACGACATAGCATAAGAGAATTTACAACATAGCATGACATAGCATATATAATTTACATCATACGACAACATAATAACATAATAAGAGATCCACAATATATAGAATTTACAAGTACAAATCACATCACTTTCTTGTGATCCATTCATAACTGAGTCAAATTAGTTTGTAATAGTCTTGTGAGAATCATCATACTCACCAACAAAAGAAAAGAATTAGAGAAAGAGAGATCTTTTGATTTGATTTGTGTAGATTTAGTTGTAGATGATTAGGCTTCCTCTTCTTAGTTTGTGACGGCTATGCTGAACTCCATGGCAGCAGCATGACGGTAGCTTCTCTAATTTTACAAGTGATTTAGGTCTAAGGTATACCCACTTATTTATAGATTTTAGAATTCATTTAGGCCATTAGATTTAACCTAGAAATAACCGCAGCCGTTCAGACAAGATGGGGTTTATCTTGTTGACTCAGCAATGAGTCAGAAGTGACTCAGCAAACACTCAGCATATTAATAAACTTCTATTCATGTCATAAATATATATATTTTCTACAATGTACATATTAGATACATCCCCCTTTACTTATTATTGTTTTTATATACATATTAGATACATCCCCTCTCTCACACACTTATTAATATTTTTATATTCATATTAGATACATCCCCTCTCTTACACACTTATTAATATTTTTATATTCATATTAGATACATCCCCTCTCTTACACACTTATTAATATTTTAGCAACTTTAGTGTTAATAGAAAATTCGGGGTGTTACAATACCCATCAGTAGTGATTCTACCGGATTGCTGACCCAGGCCGGTGGTAACGCATAGCCGCAACTACCGCCCACCCCAGACATACCCCAAAATCAAATCAAATGCGCCAATCAATCACAAAGTATATATATGATATCGAAGAAGTATGCCTGCTCAGAGTAGCTAACTCAATTAACCTGGGTATGGCTCCTGTTTTAGTCATTTTAATTATGACTCGAAGGTCAAGGTTATCCATCATCGTTCTCTTTCTTCAAATCCAGTAATCGCCTACAAATCCATCCAACACCATTTCTGGAACTCCACCGCGTACACAGTTGTTAAAGTGGTTTTCGGTATGACAATATCCGATCCCGGTCTCTTTAACAACCA
Organism: Allium sativum; assembly: GCA_030737875.1. NCBI lineage: Eukaryota > Viridiplantae > Streptophyta > Magnoliopsida > Asparagales > Amaryllidaceae > Allium > Allium sativum. The sequence goes on from CM060910.1 coordinate 624,683,372, forward strand.
AACGTTTACATTTTTCACACCGGTCAGTTCTTTTTACATTTCAAAGGGGTTCGTACTTCATATCAAAATATCACGTTTCAAAAGTCATTTAATATTCAAGCCAGAATATTATTCATACAAAATCTCCATTTAAACCAATTTAAAATCTTGAAACAATTCCAACTTTAAAAAATTTGAATATTAAAATAATTAAAAGTATATTTAAAATAGTTTTAGATATAGAATTGAAATAGTTTGAAAATAAATAGTTAATTATAGAATGATTTATTTAAAATAATTTATAAAATAAAAATAGTAATAAAATAAAATAGTTTTAAAAGAAAATAAAATTATTATTATTAAAATAGTTTACAAAATGGTTTTAAAATACTATAGTTGGGATTAGAATCGTTCCTTTAAAAGTTTCAATTTCACTTGCAGTCGTATTTCAATTTCAAGTTAAACAACTCAATTTCAATATTTCACCCGATTAAATTTCCAATTTACATTCATTACAACTTAATCAGTTTAATTCAAATAGTAAAATTCCAATTCAGATTCCCATTTTTAATGATTTCAATTTATAACAAATGTCGAGTTCACAATTCATATATAATTCAAATTAATGTTGGTTCATAATAAATTTCAAAGGTGAGTGAAACAATTCAATTTCACCAAATTCGATTTTCATTCAATTTCACTTTTATTTAGCTTCAGTTACAACACAAATTTCTTTCTTTATTTATTTATTTCAAAATTCAAGGTTCAAGTTCAAAAGAAATCAATTCATAAAACATCAACCTTATCGTCTTTAAACAACATTTCTAAATTCATGGTTAAAACAAAATTTTTATTTAACCAACCGGTGTCCATATAAAATTTCTATCCTATGGCCAAGTGATACTTAAAATTTAATTTTAGTACTTAGGGAAAGGATATATATCATTTCAATCCAAATCAGGGTCATAGGTATTTATCATTTCAACCTACGTTCTTAATTCATTTTAATGATTAACCCCGGGTTTATTCGATGCCCGTAACATCTAGGTTAAAATGGTTGGGATTAATCAGTACACATAACAATTCAATACCAATATATCAAGCAGGTTAATTCAAAACATCATCAAACAGATCCATCCAAACATTTCGGTATCACATCAATTTACTTGATAGACGTCGTGTTTTAGACCAGCAATTTGATTTCACATTCAACTGTATAAATTTAAATAACAGTCAAATTAAATTCCACGCTAAACGCAAGTCAACATAAATATATGTAAATTTAGCTACCAAACAACAATCAATGCAAACATACTGCAACATGATTTTAGTCTAACTAATAAGCGAATATTTTAGTTAATTGTGAGTGGGTTTAACACTCACCTGATTTTTATCGAGTCGAAATCCAAAATAAGCCTCAAAATTCAACCATCTCAGAGTCCATCCAAACCAGCGTCACATTGTTTGAAATTTTGATACGAACCTAGTGGAACAAACCGTGAGTTAATCCAAGTTTATAAGTAAAAGTTATACGCGTTTATGTGAATTGAAATTCAAATTTATACAAAAACAAAGCAAAATAATTCTCACCCCCACATTACTTTCCACGTCAGCACTACTTTCCACGTCAGCCTCCAACCCAATCCTCCTCCTCTCTTTTACTACGTTCTGCTTCTTCCCTTTAAAGCACCATGGCCGATCCTTTTTGACACCACCACCAACTCAATCCTCCAAAAACCCAACGCCCGACTTCACCATTATCTTTGTCTTCGTCAAAGCTTCCACCTCCGCCCAAAAGCTTCAACCTAGTCTGCTCCTATTCACGTCGGAAAACTGTTCGAGTATCACGGTTTGGGTATAAAGCTGAAGCCCTTGTCGAGATGAACCCAATGCGATTTGTTTCATGATTTAAGGATGAATGGAAAATTTTATATTGATTTTCGAAGCACTGTTGAATGGTGGCCATTTCTGTTTTTGAACGAGAGCGAGATGTGACGGCTACAGGAAAATAAAGAGTGGGATTATGTCATAAGGAAAAAAAAGTATTTATAAAAGAATGTTGCGTTCATTTCAGCCATGCGATTTGATTTCCACTTTTACGTAGTATGTCATTTTAGTGAGGGTTATATGGAAGCTATTTATCACTCATTCAAACACATTAAAAATTTCAAATTCAATTATTCAACCATTTTAATTGAACAATTAATCTTAATAAAGTCAATTCAATGTTAAGCCTTAATAATTTTCCATTTAATTCAATTCAATAGTTTATACATTTTTCCAAACCATAATAGAATTTAAAAATAATTGTATGCATTAATCCTTCATTTACAACAAATTTCAAATCTTATTATTTACCAAAATTCAATTTGAATTACAATTATAAATGAACTAAATTGATTTTTATCCAAATATTTTAATATTAAATTAAAGTTATCAATGTTTATCAATATAAATTAAGAAATAATTTTATTTGCAATCAACTCAAGTTACTATTATCAAAATAAGTTGAATTTCATTATTTAAACAACTATATAAAGTTCATAGCATAATTTTCAAATATTCAATATTAACTTTCAAATTTCAATGAATAACAATACAAATCGAATCATGGTTTCATTTACAATTAAAGCAAATTATTATAATTAAAACAAGTTAAATTTCGTTACTAAATACATTTGGTAAGGTTTACAAATAAATTCATGTAATTAAATATCCAATTAAAATTATAGCCATTAAATATACAAAATCATTTCAATTATTAATCACACAAATCAATTTCATTAAATACATATTAATATGAAATTCCAATTTTCACTGTCAATCAATATAAATGATTCATGAACCTATTTGGAATCAAAACAAGTCCCAATTGTCATAATAGATTGAATTTCTATACTTAAACCATTCAATTAAGTTTTCACCATAAATTTCCAAATTAAGTCATTAAAGTTTTATTTATAAATTCATTGACTCGGTTTAATTTAATTAAATAAAAATCAAATTTCAATTCTCAATAATTACAATACAAACCGGCCTATAATTTATATTGTCAATCCATATAGATAATGACATTTATTACGAGTTGACATTTATTGTACAAACAACAAATCTATGTTATTATCGTATTCAATACATATTTTTTTCAGTATATAAGAAATTCCAAAATAAGCTAATCTATTTTATATATTGTTAATTAAATATTAATTTAAATTTCAGTATAAGTAACTTACCAAGCACAAGTTATTATCGTATTCAATACATTAAAAATTCTCAATATAAATATGAAATATCAAAATTTGTTATTTCATTATATACCGTAAATTCAGTATTAACTTCCAATGTAAATAAATTATCGAATATCGGTCATTATCATATATAGTTATAGTTATTGCAATTCATTGTTTAACAAGTCAATTTTAGTTCATACCTTATCAATATGCGACATAAATCATTAAATTTAATATTTAAACAAAATTGTTCAAAGTCACATGAAAAATAATATTTCAAATTATTGAAAAAAAATCTCGGGATGTTACACTTTCCCCCACTTAAAACTTTTCGTCCTCGAAAAGGGCGAAATAAAAAGTTGTAAATGTATATATTTAATCATATAATTTCTTATTCACTTTCAATTATTTTAATCGATTCTTATTAAATAGTTTTTTTTCCAGTTACACTTAGCTTTGTTTACAACCACATAATACAATTCCATTTACATTCAATACTCATTCCATTTGACTTCATTACTCACGTTTAGGACAATTATAATTCAAATCACGTAAAATTTCTATTACAACAAATTTCATTTATCATTTGATTTTTTTTCACTAATATAACCAACTCTAGTTACATTCCAATGTTCATTCTCATTAACCTTCATTACTTAAGTTTGAGATGATTGTGATCCAAATTCATACAAAATTTAAAATTTTACACAATTTCAATTTGCATTTCTACAGTAAACTCATATGTCATCATTTCTCTTATTTATCATTTAAGTTGCTTTTGTTTTATTAACATTTCACACTATCTCAATTTGAATGAAGATAAATAAACATTACTTAAATTTCATTGGTTTGTATAATATATTTACATTTTCCCTCTTATCATTTGATATGTTTCTATCATGTTCTCTATAGATTCATTTTTCCTAATTCAGTATTACCTATTCAACCTTTTGAGTTTATTTACACATTATATCAATTTTCATTTCATTATTCATATATAGCTTGATTTCTATTTATACACCAATGTTCATTAATGAAATAAAATTTTCCTTAAGTTCTTACCTTTCATTTGCGTTATTAGCGATTTATTTATTTTTGAACAAGCATTAGCAAATTTTTATGCGCAAGGAGCTCCAATGCAAGCAAATTGCCATCAGTACTTATAACGCTCTACAACATATAAAAGAAATAATATTTATATGTTTATAGTAAGCACAAATGCATTAGCAAATGCAACTAAAATATAAATAAAACATCCAATCAATTATATTCATTCAAACAAGCAACCAAACAAAATTTTTCAATGTCACTTTTATTAGCTTGATTTCATTGTTTATTTCACTTTTAAACAATTCATAATTTCATTTGTTATATTTCAGTTTATTACCAATTAATTCGCTTAATTAATTTTTCATTGATTCGGTTAATTCACATTACTAAGCATAACATAACCAAGCATATGTCGTTTTCATTACATAAATTAAATTTTATTTATATTATAACCAATCAAATTTTTCTTCACTTTCATTATCCCTTCTTATACTTGTCCATTAATTAATTGCTTATTCTTATAACATTCAACTTTCTAATTAATTGGTAAGTTATTCATGCTACAGAACAGAATTAATTATTACACAAATTTCAATGCTCTGATACCAACTGTAACGGCCCTAGGCTTTGCAACCATCAGGCAGTGGGCTAACCTCCCACCGTGACATACAGTGATACCTCAGAACTGATTTTACGGCCAGCCTCTCGACTGCAACAACCAACCCAATCTTCCCATTGGGATGTGTAGGGGTAAGAGTCTCCTGCTCGCCACCAAACAGTCAAGCGAGAACCCTCTATCACATTCTCTAACCAGCTCTGATACCAAATGTAACATCCCGATATTTTTGACCGTTCAAATCGACAATGATCCTCAATGTCGACATAAACAAATCAAAAATAAGGATAGTTATTGGGATTTATATAAGAAAAAAATAAGAGAAGAAGAAGAACAAATACGGAATCTCGCAGCGGAAGGACAAAATATAATAAATAAATAACAATTCATGAAGTTGTTAAAACATACATTTTATTATATTTTACAATGATTATCAGAGTAAATTAACATACAACATACCAATGCATTGCAACGGAATAATAATAATAATACGTCTGTTGAGCTCCATCTTCATCTTCATAATGGAATCTTCAAAGCAATGGAATCTTCGCTAACTGCAGCTCGGTCTGACCCTAGCGTATTGCAAAAAGAAACACAACAAACACTCAGATCAGAACTAAATCATTCTCATATTAGTTAAATCAAATTTCATGTAATAATATGAGTGCAATAACTTAAGAGATGTTACGGGAATTTCCATCTCCAAAGGATCCGTCAAACTAATACTATATAATATAATACGCTATTATAATAATGTCTATGGTTAAATATAACATAATAAAATAATGTAAGCGGGATTACCATTATTACCCTTACACCGTTTATACCGTTGCCGTACAGTTTGCATATAACACACCAGTACGTCGGCGGATAGGGATGCGCCGTGATACTACAACGTTAAATCAAAATCGTAGGGGGCTCGATCAGGATAAATATGACAAGGCACCGAGGCAATACCCATCAGTAGTGATTCTACCGGATTGCTGACCCAGGCCGGTGGTAACGAATAGCCGCAACTACCGCTCACCCCAGACATACCCCAAAATCAAATCAAAGGCGCCAATCAATCACAAAGTATATATATGGTATCGAAGAAGTATGCCTGCTCAGAGTAGCTAACTCAATTAACCTGGGTATAGCTCCTGTTTTAGTCATTTTAATTATGACCCGAAGGTCAAGGTTATCCATCATCGTTCTATTTCTTCAAATCCAGTAATCGCCTCCAAATCCATCCAACACCATTTCTGGAACTCCACCGCGTACACAGTTGTTAAAGTGGTTTTCGGTATTGGCAGAGAGTATGACAATATCCGATCCCGGTCTCTTTAACAACCAAACGTTTACATTTTTCACACCGGTCAGTTCTTTTTACATTTCAAAGGGGTTCGTACTTCATATCAAAATATCATGTTTCAAAAGTCATTTAATATTCAAGCCAGAATATTATTCATACAAAATCTCCATTTAAACCAATTTAAAATCTTGAAACAATTCCAACTTTAAAAAATTTGAATATTAAAATAATTAAAAGTATATTTAAAATAGTTTTAGATATAGAATTGAAATAGTTTGAAAATAAATAGTTAATTATAAAATGATTTATTTAAAATAATTTATAAAATAAAAATAGTAATAAAATAAAATAGTTTTAAAAGAAAATAAAATTATTATTATTTAAATAGTTTACAAAATGGTTTTAAAATACTATAGTTGGAATTAGAATCGTTCCTTTAAAAGTTTCAATTTCACTTGCAGTCGTATTTCAATTTCAAGTTAAACAACTCAATTTCAATATTTCACCCGATTAAATTTCCAATTTACATTCATTACAACTTAATCAGTTTAATTCAAATAGTAAAATTCCAATTCAGATTCCCATTTTTAATGATTTCAATTTATAACAAATGTCGAGTTCACAATTCATATATAATTCAAATTAATGTTGGTTCATAATAAATTTCAAAGGTGAGTGAAACAATTCAATTTCACCAAATTCGATTTTCATTCAATTTCACTTTTATTTAGCTTCAGTTACAACACAAATTTCTTTCTTTATTTATTTATTTCAAAGTTCAAGGTTCAAGTTCAAAAGAAATCAATTCATAAAACATCAACCTTATCATCTTTAAACAACATTTCTAAATTCATGGTTAAAACAAAATTTTTATTTAACCAACCGGTGTCCATATAAAATTTTCTATCCTATGGCCAAGTGATACTTAAAATTTAATTTTAGTACTTAGGGAAAGGATATATATCATTTCAATCCAAATCAGGGTCATAGGTATTTATCATTTCAACCTACGTTCTTAATTCATTTTAATGATTAACCCCGGGTTTATTCGATGCCCGTAACATCTAGGTTAAAATGGTTGGGATTAATCAGTACACATAACAATTCAATACCAATATATCAAGCAGGTTAATTCAAAACATCATCAAACAGATCCATCCAAACATTTCGGTATCACATCAATTTACTTGATAGACGTCGTGTTTTAGACCAGCAATTTGATTTCACATTCAACTGTATAAATTTAAATAACAGTCAAATTAAATTCCACGCTAAACGCAAGTCAACATAAATATATGTAAATTTAGCTACCAAACAACAATCAATGCAATCATACTGCAACATGATTTTAGTCTAACTAATAAGCGAATATTTTAGTTAATTGTGAGTGGGTTTAACACTCACCTGATTTTTATCGAGTCGAAATCCAAAATAAGCCTCAAAATTCAACCATCTCAGAGTCCATCCAAACCAGCGTCACATTGTTTGAAATTTTGATACGAACCTAGTGGAACAAACCGCGAGTTAATCCAAGTTTATAAGTAAAAGTTATACGCGTTTATGTGAATTGAAATTCAAATTTATACAAAAACAAAGCAAAATAATTCTCACCCCCACATTACTTTCCACGTCAGCACTACTTTCCACGTCAGCCTCCAACCCAATCCTCCTCCTCTCTTTTACTACGTTCTGCTTCTTCCCTTTAAAGCACCATGGCCGATCCTTTTTGACACCACCACCAACTCAATCCTCCAAAAACCCAACGCCCGACTTCACCATTATCTTTGTCTTCGTCAAAGCTTCCACCTCCGCCCAAAAGCTTCAACCTAGTCTGCTCCTATTCACGTCGGAAAACTGTTCGAGTATCACGGTTTGGGTATAAAGCTGAAGCCCTTGTCGAGATGAACCCAATGCGATTTGTTTCATGATTTAAGGATGAATGGAAAATTTTATATTGATTTTCGAAGCACTGTTGAATGGTGGCCATTTCTGTTTTTGAACGAGAGCGAGATGTGACGACTACAGGAAAATAAAGAGTGGGATTATGTCATAAGGAAAAAAAAAGTATTTATAGAAGAATGTTGCGTTCATTTCAGCCATGCGATTTGATTTCCACTTTTACGTAGTATGTCATTTTAGTGAGGGTTATATGGAAGCTATTTATCACTCATTCAAACACATTAAAAATTTCAAATTCAATTATTCAACCATTTTAATTGAACAATTAATCTTAATAAAGTCAATTCAATGTTAAGCCTTAATAATTTTCCATTTAATTCAATTCAATAGTTTATACATTTTTCCAAACCATAATAGAATTTAAAAATAATTGTATGCATTAATCCTTCATTTACAACAAATTTCAAATCTTATTATTTACCAAAATTCAATTTGAATTACAATTATAAATGAACTAAATTGATTTTTATCCAAATATTTTAATATTAAATTAAAGTTATCAATGTTTATCAATATAAATTAAGAAATAATTTTATTTGCAATCAACTCAAGTTACTATTATCAAAATAAGTTGAATTTCATTATTTAAACAACTATATAAAGTTCATAGCATAATTTTCAAATATTCAATATTAACTTTCAAATTTCAATGAATAACAATACAAATCGAATCATGGTTTCATTTACAATTAAAGCAAATTATTATAATTAAAACAAATTAAATTTCGTTACTAAATACATTTGGTAAGGTTTACAAATAAATTCATGTAATTAAATCTCCAATTAAAATTATAGCCATTAAATATACAAAATCATTTCAATTATTAATCACACCAATCAATTTCATTAAATACATATTAATATGAAATTCCAATTTTCACTGTCAATCAATATAAATGATTCATGAACCTATTTGGAATCAAAACAAGTCACAATTGTCATAATAGATTGAATTTCTATACTTAAACCATTCAATTAAGTTTTCACCATAAATTTCCAAATTAAGTCATTAAAGTTTTATTTATAAATTCATTGACTCGGTTTAATTTAATTAAATAAAAATCAAATTTCAATTCTCAATAATTACAATACAAACCGGCCTATAATTTATGTTGTCAATCCATATAGATAATGACATTTATTACGAGTTGACATTTATTGTACAAACAACAAATCTATGTTATTATCGTATTCAATACATATTTTTTTCAGTATATAAGAAATTCCAAAATAAGCTAATCTATTTTATATATTGTTAATTAAATATTAATTTAAATTTCAGTATAAGAAACTTACCAAGCACAAGTTATTATCGTATTCAATACATTAAAAATTCTCAATATAAATATGAAATATCAAAATTTGTTATTTCATTATATACCGTAAATTCAGTATTAACTTCCAATTCCAATGTAAATAAATTATCGAATATCGGTCATTATCATATATAGTTATAGTTATTGCAATTCATTGTTTAACAAGTCAATTTTAGTTCATACCTTATCAATATGCGACATAAATCATTAAATTTAATATTTAAACAAAATTGTTCAAAGTCACATGAAAAATAATATTTCAAATTATTGAAAAAAAATCTCGGGATGTTACAATTCAAATCAATTTTCAATTCAATTCAATATTTGATTCAATTTGGCTAAATTTACCTTTCATTTACATACTGGTTTAAATGAAAAATCATGCAACACAATCAGCAATCAGTTAGTTGATTAGCTTTTCAAATTTATATCTTTAATATACTCAAAAATCATATTTTTTTGATGCCAAATCACAATAATATATTCTAACTATATTTTGGTTTTCACACCAGTCAATTGCAAATATATAGATATCCCACTTTCGAAACCCAAACATAAATGCTGATGATGCTCGAGCGATCATCAGAATCATCTGCAAGCGACTAGAGTGTGATTCTATATCTACCCAGTATATTTGAGACTACGAATATACGTTCATGACGCGTATATGCAAAATCTTCGTACTCGATTGTCCAAAATAAAATAAAATATTATACTCAAATATGTACAATTAGATTAAATTTTCAAAAAAAAAATTGTTTTTACTTTATTTTAAAAATAACACTCTTTGAAACTCATTCTAGGATACTACTAATCCCATCTCTAACGAGTCATTCTTATTCGATATTACTAATCCAATCTCTGATGAATTCTTTCGTTTGATACCAAAGCTATGTAATGTGTCTTGTTCTCGAGCCCTGTAAACCAAAGCTATGATACCAAACAGTAGCGGCCAGAACGTCCCGGTCGGCCTAAACCGAACAAGAAGGCGGACTGCTTTGAGAACAGGACTAATCGGAATGCAAACAATAGAACATTTCATTGCTGTTACAGCAATTTACATCAGAGTACAATAATATAACAGAGTACGAATAAATAATATACAGCAAAAAACATCGAAGATTTAAATTACATTTAAATACATAGCAGTGGAAAAATAATACATAACACAACTGAAAGAAATTCACGGATGCAGAGTGTAATAACCCGGAAATCCGAGCCAATTTAAATTTTTTATTTTGAAAATTTTAGCGAATTTTGAACATTTCAAATGATTTATTTTAAATAATAACGACGAGAAATTTATTTTGAATAGAATTCGAACGTATATATTTATTTGAATCGTCGTTAGAATATAAATATTTTATTTTAATTATATAACGAGCCTGAAATGGCGCGGTAGTTTGAAAATTTGATTTCAAATTTCAAATGAATGTGCAAGATGCAAAATAAGCCGGATTTTAGTGAAACCAAAAATATGAGAAACTATTTGAGAATATCTTTCTAACGAATCTGAAAAATTGAAATTTCATAGCAGGAATCAAAAGATACGCCTAGTTGAAAATTCAGAATAGTCGCTATGGAATTCTGGCCCTTAAAAATGGAAATTTTGCAAACGACCTCGGTTTTTGACGAAACCACTTTTGTTGGATCCGTGATGTCAAGTTATTGCTAGGTTTCAAAATTCATAATTTTCTGAATCAATATGTGAGCGTGGCGAAGTTAAACGTGTTTTGATAGTTTCAGTCAATTTTGATCGACCAGAAAATAGCCATTTTTCAAACGATCTCAGAATTTGACGAAATTAGTTTTGTTAGGACCGTATCGTCAATACGAAGCTAGAAATAATTTTTCTGAAATTTTTGGGGTCTGTATGTGACCCCAGTAAATTGAAATGTACGTTTAGAATTGAATATATAGATTTAAATTTTAATTTAAACGGAAACTGATCAAAAAAGTCGAATCAGCTTGCGAATCATATCCCATTGTGTTCGGAATGGGGGTAATTATCTAGGGACGACAGGCGGTGGGTCCCGTTTTAATATCGAAATTTAAAGTTACTTTATAGGGATAAAATTAGTATTAAATAAATATATTATATAACTAACTTTCCCCCTTTTCTCTTCACGAGGTCAACCCCCTTTGTAACACCCCGAAAATTCTATAACTGTGAAATTCATGAATTAAAGTATAATCAAATTCAAATCAAAGAACTAAGGGAAACGGGATACGCCATTGCGTTCGTCTCGGAAAAATACGCGAAATAGAGTCCGAGTTTTCGAAAAACGGAGTCCGTATGAAGAAGATATGGCCTTCGGAAGTTTTGAATTAAATTTAAAATTCAAACAGAATTAAATAATTAAATATTCCGAAGTGGGGCCCATTGGGCCAGGGTGGAAGAACACCCGCCTGGGCCACCCAGGTCGACTGGGCTGTCGACCTGGGCTACCCATGTCGACAGGGCTGTCGATAGCCCTGTCGACAGGGATGTCGACCTGGTCGAGCCCAGTCAACCTGGCTGGCCAGGTCGGTGTGTGGTCGAATTTCTGTGGTCTGCTTTGTCATTAGGGCTAGGTGGCGGGGTTTTATTGGTCTCTCTATCTAATGAATGGCTATGATCTAACCTAGCAACATCAATGGTCCTAATCAATTCCTAACCTCTATATAAACAACCCTAGACTAAACCCTAATCTATTCATTCAAATTAAGAACATAGCCGCCATGTTGCTGAGGAACGACAAAGAGTAGCCGCCAACTAGAGAGAGGATTAGGGAGAAAGTTCTAAAGCCTAAAGCAATTCAAGCAACCTAAAGCTAATCAATTCAACAAAGGAATCGTGTCTCTTAATTAGAGAATTCGCCGCAACCATTGTAAGTAGAGTATTACTTTGGTATGAATAAACAACTGTGTTAATTTGTATGCTTGAATTGGGATAATAAAGTAATTCATGTTTGTGCAAAATTATGTTATTCGATTATAAAGAACTACATGCGGTAGTTCTATGCAAGTAAACGTTTGGAATATCCGCAAATTATGTAATCTATGTTGAAGCTACATGTATGTAGTTGATTGAAATTCATGCAAGTTTTGGGGCTTTGTTATTATGCCATCATGAGGTATATTTTTGTGCATAAATCAGTTTGCAAGTAATTAGTTCGGTTGTTATAGTTCATATGAAACTATGTTGAAATATTGGCATCATAATCTATGTATTAAGCCATGCTTTGTAATAGAAAACCTATGGGCAAACTTATGAAAATGACTAGGCTATGATTGATATTTGACCATGTTAGTTCTATATTGTTAGCAAGAATTATATGATGACATATGTGAGACATGGCTAGGTTAGACTCAAAAATCCCTTTTTGCAAGTTTTAAAGCAAACACCATGTTTAGGAATATTTATGCATAAGTATGTTTATACCATCGTTATGTGATTAGACTTAAACCATGATTAAGTTGAATTATGCTTTTGTATTGGTAACAAAGTATCCCCTTGGTAAACATGTAGAAACCTTATGAACATGACATGTTTATGTTTATGCCATGAACAAAATTTAACTTTACTTATGCCATGTTTATGCCAAAAGTATTTATGCCATGCTTATGTTTGACATTATGCCTAAATAAAAATATAGATTCATGTGGTAGTTAAACCTATGCAAGTTCACATGCTTTGATTCATGTCACTTATGTTACCACTATGCAAGTACACCAATTTCTATTTTATATTTCCAACGTCATATGCAAGTTCATGCGCTCACCTTCCCCTCTTTGTGTATACGCCATAAGCCTCCCCTTTTCGAATGGCTAAATTGGGATTTAAAAGGCTAAGCCCAATATATATGAACGGACGTGTAAAACGGGGGAAAATAAGTTGGGTAAAAATTAATTAATGAATGAAAATATAAAATAGAAGGGCCCAAATTCAAGTGTGGGTTGGGCCCGTGATTGGTGTAACCTTTACACCATTAACTTAATAATGGGCCGCAAATATTTACATATAAGAAATAGAGAAGAATGACAAAATATGTAAATGTAGAACACACGATGTGTTTAACCCGAGGTTGGATTGAGTTGTGATGTAAACCTGCCCGGAACCGCCCGGCTGTCCAGTAGTCACAACAATACCTATCCAATGTGGGAGGTTAAACATGGAGCCCAGCAAGGACCCGAGGTTAGACTGAGTTGTGGCGTAAGACTGCCCGGAACCAACCGGCAACAGGCAGCCACAACAATACCTGTCTAATGTGAGAGGTCAGGGCCTTAATAAGACAATTAAGGCTGAGTCAGGATTGTTAGGATTAAGTGGACTAAAGACTTAATCAAAATGGAACATGCTAAACTAAACGGACTGGTGGGGGTTAGGTTAGAAACACTTAACCAACTTAGCATGTTGGCTAGAGATAGAAAACCTAGTAACGGGGGACCCTTTTCAGCAGTAACCCTAAAAGGTGTATCATGATACCCTGAAACTAGGCAGGGTGGGGCACGATTACTGGGCTGATTGTAAGAGGTCAAATCGACGGCGGTGGTGTAGCAGTGTAGGTTCTAACGGAGTGCGGGCGTGCACACACTCCGGCGCAGAAAAATAAGGCACTGGACACCAGTAGCATACCTGTGCACTCTAAGGTTGTGTCGGGTTGCCACTATGGGACTTGATACACCCCATGGTGGGACCAGCATAGGTAACTACAGACATCGGGGGCCGTAAGACACATGTAACTATGCGAGTAGGAGCCTATCATCATAGAATGGATCACATCACCCTGATTTTGGGGTGCCAGTTGGAAACTAGTTTATATGGGTTCAGAGATCAACATGGGGTACGATAGTATATTCGACCCTAGACAACTTAACCAAGTTATAATGCATGCCCACTTCCTGTTTATACTTATCATACCCAGTTCTTTATTCATAGACAAAATAGTACTAGACTTACTCAGGCTTTATGTCTGACTCTACTTTTCTTTCGTCTTCTTTCTTCCGTTCCCCCCCCCCCCCCCAGGTCCACAGGGAGGGAACACAGCAGCTTGACCAACCTTAGCATCCAGCTTGAAGAAGAGAAATGTATTGCTTGGACTTTCCTGTTTTGAACTATGGCTTTGGACAATCATTATGGGGGCTTTGCAGTTTATCTATGTTTTATTTATGCTTCTTTAAATAATGTACTCAAGACAGATTATGAAAGTGTTATGTTATGTTTTTGGAAAGGATGTTGTTGTAACACGTATTTGACTTTATGAAATAAAAGTTTGTTGTTCTTCCGCTGTTTACAAATATGTGTTCTTATATCTGTCTTGTATATCTGTGACTTGTACTTATAAACCTCCACCAAAATTAGGGCATTCCCTTTGAGAGTGACCCTAACGGAGGTGGGGTGTTTCACTTGGTATCAGAGCATAGGTTTACCAGATAAGATAAAAAGTTTTGGAAAATTATTTTCAAAAAGGAAATTTAAAGAAGCATTTTTAAAAGAAAAATATTATTTTATTCTAAAAGGCAAAGTCCACTCCCCAAAGCCTTAGGAACTATCTCTTATCCTTCGTTTTGAATCTATCCTTTTTGTTTCAGCATGTCCCAAGAACTTAACTTGCCTGAAGGGGTACCAATACCTGGTTGGTTTAGACGGTTCTTAGAAGCAAGGGCCACTCAGCCAGGTCCTACCATTCCTCCTCCCCCAGCTGAAGGAAATCATCCAGCTGCAGCAGCACCTTTTCCTCCACCTCCTCCTCGGGGAAACACGTTTGCTAAGATATGTAAAGATTTTAAAGCTATGGGAGGAAGGGATTTCTATGGAACTGAGTCCTTCGTAGCAGCTAGAAATTGGCTGAAAGAAACTGAGGACCTATTCATTATCTTTGAGGTAGAAGATAGACAAAAAGCACAGTTGGCAGTATGGCTATTGAAGGGCGAGGCTTCCTACTGGTGGGAAGTCACTAATGCTGAAAGACCAGTGGAGACATGGGAGGACTTTAGGGCAAGGTTTGAGACTAAATTTCTCTCAGATGCGGAAAGAAGTTTGCAGTTGGAAAAATTCTTATTTCTTAAGCAAGGGGACAAGACAGTCAGAGAGTATGTGAATCAGTTCGATGAGCTGGCTAGGTTTGGGCTTGACCTAGTCAACACCCCGCACAAGAAGGCTCTCCGTTTCGTCAAAGGGTTAAATGAGCCATTACACAGTTTGGCCATGACCCATATACCCATGGGAGCCACGTATGAAAGATTGGTGCAAATGGCATTGCTGAATGAAGAGGACAAGGGCAAGAAGAAAGAGGGTTTGCAGCCCAAGAAGACAGACTTTAAGAAAGGCGGGAAAGGCAACAAAGAGAAGAGGAAGTGCAATTTCTGTGGCAAAGTGGGGCACTTAGTAAAGGACTGCCGGAAAAAGAAGGCCAAGGAGAATGGTGGGTGCTTTTCTTGCGGTGAGACAGGCCACAGGGCTAAGGACTGCCCAAAGAAACGAGGACAGGGGCAGAGGGCTGGATCCACCCCAGGGGCACAGGTCCATGTGCTAGAAGCGCCACCTCTGCAACAGCGAGGTATAAATACTTCTGTAGAAAGTGTAGTTTATCTTTATGATCACCCCGTTCGCACTTTATTTGATTCTGGAGCATCACACTCCTTTATCTCGTCTGCTTTAGTAGAATCTCTGCACCAAGAAACTAGTATGGTAGAGGACCCCTTAATTGTTTCAAACCCAATTGGGGGCCCAGCTCATTTGTCTATGATCTGTGTGGGATTGAAAATTTCTATTCTAAGTGTAGAATTTCAATGTAGTGCCTTTGTTTTGGGCTTTTCGGGGTATGGTTTGATTTTGGGTATGGATTGGCTATCCAGTAATGGGGCCATCCTTGATTGTGAGAAAAGGGTTGTTAGGCTCCTAACCCAGCTCGGTAATACTTTGGAAATTTCTTGTAATCCCTCGTATGCGGTTATGCTTAGTTATCTTGAATCGCTAGATGCCTCTGTTGAAAACTTGCAATCAGTTAGAGTGGTCCGGGAATATCCGGATGTCTTCGAAGAGGTGAAGGGCTTGCCTCCGAAGCGGGAAATAGACTTCCGCATATATCTTGTAGATAATGCAAAGCCCGTTGCGGTGCCCGTTAGACATATGGCTCCACGAGAAAGGAAAGAGCTCAGTAAACAGATTAAAGAGCTTCTAGAAAAGGGGTTCATTAGGAGGAGCATTTCAGAATGGGGCGCTCCGGTGGTGTTCGCTACAAAGGCGGATGGTTCACTCCGTCTATGTGTTGACTATAGGGAGCTCAACAAGCTAACGAAAAAGAATAGACACCCTCTCCCTAGAATTGACGATTTGTTTGACCAGCTTGTAGGAGCGTCTGTTTTCTCCCAACTCGATTTAGCAACCGGTTTTCACCAGCTAAGGGTGGCTGAAGATAGCATCGATAAAACAGCGTTCAGAACCCCAGACGGCTTCTTTGAATGGCTTGTCATGCCCTTCGGCTTGACAAATGCACCTGCTTAGTTCGTGGACCTAATGAGTAGGGTATTTAGAGATTTCCTCAACAAATTCGTAGTGGTCTTCGTAGATGATATCCTTATCTTCTCAAAGAGTGAAGAGGAACATGCTCAACACTTAAGGGCAATCATGGAAACTTTGCGAGTCCATCAACTAAAAGCCAAATTCTCCAAATGCCACTTTTGGAGAGAAGAGGTGAGGTTCCTTGGGCACATAGTATCCAAACAAGGGTTAGAGGTGGACCCTGCGAAGGTAGTGGCGGTACAGGATTGGAAGACACCAAGGAATGCAACTGAGGTCCGAAGCTTTCTAGGACTAGCGGGTTTCTATCGAAAGTTTATAAGGGATTTTGCAAAAATCTCAGCTCCGCTCACGAAATTAACCAAGAAGAATCTAGTGTTCAATTGGGACTTGGATTGCGAGTTTGCTTTCCAACGACTGAAGAGGGCTCTTACAACAGCCCCAGTTTTGACACTGCCAGATGGGAGCAAGATGTTCACTGTTTATACGGATGCATGTGGGACAGGGCTAGGCGCCGTCTTAATGCAAGAAGGAAGGGTAGTAGCTTATGGCGGGAGGCAGTTGAAAGTGCACGAAAAGAACTACCCAACCCACGATCTTGAGTTAGCCGCCATCGTCTTTGCACTCAAGTCTTGGCGACACTATCTCCTAGGTGAGAAGTTCGAACTTTACACTGACCATAAATCGTTGAAATATCTTTTCTCGCAGAAGGATCTTAACTTGAGGCAACAAAGATGGATGGAGTTTCTTGCCTCGTACGATTTCGAAATCTCCTACACTCCGGGCAAAGGCAACGTAGTGGCAGATGCGTTGAGCCGAAAGAAATTGACCCTAAGCCCGTTGTTTGTTGAAAGACAAAGCCTAGAGTTTATAGCCAGCTTCGACTTTAGGCCCTCCTCCGATTTCGTACCAGGCTTGCTAGCATCTCTCGAAGTGCGCCCAGCTTTAGTAGATTCAGTAGGGGCAGCACAACGCGAAGACCCTCAGCTTGTGGAAACAATTGATAGGCTAATTAGGGGTGAGACTTCAAGTCACCTCAACAGATACTCCATCGACGATAGGGGTTTGCTAAGGCGAGACGGAAGGCTATGCGTCCCACAGACGAAAGATTTAGTGAAGAAGGTTCTCGAGGAGGCACATCACTCCAAGATGACGATACACCCAGGCGGGGATAAAATGTACAAAGACATAAAAAGGACTTTCTTCTGGAACGGCATGAAAAAGGACGTGGCAGAGTTCGTTTCTAAGTGTATGGTGTGTCAGCAGGTTAAAGCGGAACAGAAAAAGCCTGGCGGACTGCTGCATCCTTTGGAGGTCCCACAGTGGAAGTGGGATAGCATCTCAATGGACTTCATCGATGGGCTGCCTAGGTCTAGGAGAGGCAACACTAGCATTTGGGTAATAGTGGATAGGCTTACTAAAAGCGCCTACTTTTTACCTGTCAAAAGTAAAAGGACTGCCTCATCCCTAGCATCACTTTACCTCAAGGAAATCGTTCGACTCCATGGAATACCGTCTAGCATTGTTAGTGACCGAGACCCCATCTTCACTAGTGAGTTTTGGCGGAGTCTGCAAGAAGCAGTAGGAACGCAGTTATGCTTGAGCACAGCCTATCATCCCCAAACCGACGGCCAAACAGAGAGAGTGAACAGAGTTTTGGAAGACCTTTTAAGGCTATGCGTCCTTGACTTCGGAGGGACATGGGAAGACCACCTTCCTTTGGTGGAATTTGCCTACAACAACAGCTATCAAGCAACCATAGGAATGGCGCCCTTCGAAGCCTTATATGGAAGACCGTGTCGATCGCCCACTTGTTGGTGGGAATCCACGGATAAGCTCATACTTGGACCAGACATGATCCGAGAGACTTCAGAGAAAGTAGACTTAATACGAAGAAGGATGAAGACGGCCCAAGACAGACAAAAGTCCTATGCCGACAAGAGGAGGACCGACCTTGAATTTGAGGTTGGAGACAGAGTTTTTCTCAAGGTATCACCGCTAAGAAACGTTGTTCGTTTTGGAACCACAGGAAAGCTAGCGCCAAGATTCGTAGGGCCATTTCCTATTATCGAGAAAATTGGGAAAATGGCCTATAGATTAGAGCTACCCGAGAAGTTGGCTGGAGTCCACAACGTTTTTCACGTTTCACATCTCCGAAAATGTCTACATGAGTCTGCTGAAGTGGTAGAGCCAAATATCCTCGAAGAGGCCGAAGTGGAACGCGAAGCAACCATAAGAAGAGTTCCAACCCACATATTAGGGACGGAAGTAAAGAAGCTACGCAACCGTGAAGTCAAGCTCGTCAAAGTCCAGTGGAGCGACGCCGAGGGAGACGCGACTTGGGAGACTGAAGCTAAAATCCGTACAGCCTACCCTTTTCTGTTCGAGGGTACATCCTTGATCCTTCATTTTCCTTAAGTTGCGCTTTTATCTATCTTTTTAGGTATATTTCCTCGACCTTATCTTTTAGGTAGAAACCCTTTGGATGGAAACATGTAGTTGAAACATGTTATGTATGAATGGTTGCAAGTGGTTGCAAGTGATTGCTAGTGGTTGCTCGTGGTTGCATATACACACACAAATCTAGGGTTAGATCGGCTCAGTCACTTCATGTTGCATATGCATATATGTTTGTATTCGTATATGGTTGAACTTTAAATGTGTTGTCATGTGGATGTTGCATTTGTATTGAATGAGTGTGCACTCATGTAGAATCATAAATAGGAAAGTTTGCATACATAATGGATTCATGGCACTTACATAATTCACATTAAGGAGGTCAACTGAATCAGTAGACCGCCTGATTTTGCATTAGATAAGTACATGTACACACACACTTTGCATATGATCATGAAGCATTAGAAGTCTTTTAAGGACAATGGATGCTCGTGTTTGATGGATGAGTAGATGGATGATTGGATGTTAGGATATACATTCCTCCTAGCTTGCAGATTTCGGGGACGAAATCCTTTTAAGTGGGGGAGAATGTAACACCCCGAAAATTCTATAACTGTGAAATTCATGAATTAAAGTATAATCAAATTCAAATCAAAGAACTAAGGGAAACGGGATACGCCATTGCGTTCGTCTCGGAAAAATACGCGAAATAGAGTCCGAGTTTTCGAAAAACGGAGTCCGTATGAAGAAGATATGGCCTTCGGAAGTTTTGAATTAAATTTAAAATTCAAACAGAATTAAATAATTAAATATTCCGAAGTGGGGCCCATTGGGCCAGGGTGGAAGAACACCCGCCTGGGCCACCCAGGTCGACTGGGCTGTCGACCTGGGCTACCCATGTCGACAGGGCTGTCGACAGCCCTGTCGACAGGGGTGTCGACCTGGTCGAGCCCAGTCAACCTGGCTGGCCAGGTCGGTGTGTGGTCGAATTTCTGTGGTCTGCTTTGTCATTAGGGCTAGGTGGCGGGGTTTTATTGGTCTCTTTATCTAATGAATGGCTATGATCTAACCTAGCAACATCAATGGTCCTAATCAATTCCTAACCTCTATATAAACAACCCTAGACTAAACCCTAATCTATTCATTCAAATTAAGAACATAGCCGCCATGTTGCTGAGGAACGACAAAGAGTAGCCGCCAACTAGAGAGAGGATTAGGGAGAAAGTTCTAAAGCCTAAAGCAATTCAAGCAACCTAAAGCTAATCAATTCAACAAAGGAATCGTGTCTCTTAATTAGAGAATTCGCCGCAACCATTGTAAGTAGAGTATTACTTTGGTATGAATAAACAACTGTGTTAATTTGTATGCTTGAATTGGGATAATAAAGTAATTCATGTTTGTGCAAAATTATGTTATTCGATTATAAAGAACTACATGCGGTAGTTCTATGCAAGTAAACGTTTGGAATATCCGCAAATTATGTAATCTATGTTGAAGCTACATGTATGTAGTTGATTGAAATTCATGCAAGTTTTGGGGCTTTGTTATTATGCCATCATGAGGTATATTTTTGTGCATAAATCAGTTTGCAAGTAATTAGTTCGGTTGTTATAGTTCATATGAAACTATGTTGAAATATTGGCATCATAATCTATGTATTAAGCCATGCTTTGTAATAGAAAACCTATGGGCAAACTTATGAAAATGACTAGGCTATGATTGATATTTGACCATGTTAGTTCTATATTGTTAGCAAGAATTATATGATGACATATGTGAGACATGGCTAGGTTAGACTCAAAAATCCCTTTTTGCAAGTTTTAAAGCAAACACCATGTTTAGGAATATTTATGCATAAGTATGTTTATACCATCGTTATGTGATTAGACTTAAACCATGATTAAGTTGAATTATGCTTTTGTATTGGTAACAAAGTATCCCCTTGGTAAACATGTAGAAACCTTATGAACATGACATGTTTATGTTTATGCCATGAACAAAATTTAACTTTACTTATGCCATGTTTATGCCAAAAGTATTTATGCCATGCTTATGTTTGACATTATGCCTAAATAAAAATATAGATTCATGTGGTAGTTAAACCTATGCAAGTTCACATGCTTTGATTCATGTCACTTATGTTACCACTATGCAAGTACACCAATTTCTATTTTATATTTCCAACGTCATATGCAAGTTCATGCGCTCACCTTCCCCTCTTTGTGTATACGCCATAAGCCTCCCCTTTTCGCATGGCTAAATTGGGCTTTAAAAGGCTAAGCCCAATATATATGAACGGATGTGTAAAACGGGGGAAAATAACGTTGGGTAAAAATTAATTAATGAATGAAAATATAAAATAGAAGGGCCCAAATTCAAGTGTGGGTTGGGCCCGTGATTGGTGTAACCTTTACACCATTAACTTAATAATGGGCCGCAAATATTTACATATAAGAAATAGAGAAGAATGACAAAATATGTAAATGTAGAACACACGATGTGTTTAACCCGAGGTTGGATTGAGTTGTGATGTAAACCTGCCCGGAACCGCCCGGCTGTCCAGTAGTCACAACAATACCTATCCAATGTGGGAGGTTAAACATGGAGCCCAGCAAGGACCCGAGGTTAGACTGAGTTGTGGCGTAAGACTGGCCAGAACCAACCGGCAACAGGCAGCCACAACAATACCTGTCTAATGTGAGAGGTCAGGGCCTTAATAAGACAATTAAGGCTGAGTCAGGATTGTTAGGATTAAGTGGACTAAAGACTTAATCAAAATGGAACATGCTAAACTAAACGGACTGGTGGGGGTTAGGTTAGAAACACTTAACCAACTTAGCATGTTGGCTAGAGATAGAAAACCTAGTAACGGGGGACCCTTTTCAGCAGTAACCCTAAAAGGTGTATCATGATACCCTGAAACTAGGCAGGGTGGGGCACGATTACTGGGCTGATTGTAAGAGGTCAAATCGACGGCGGTGGTGTAGCAGTGTAGGTTCTAACGGAGTGCGGGCGTGCACACACTCCGGCGCAGAAAAATAAGGCACTGGACACCAGTAGCATACCTGTGCACTCTAAGGTTGTGTCGGGTTGCCACTATGGGACTTGATACACCCCATGGTGGGACCAGCATAGGTAACTACAGACATCGGGGGCCGTAAGACACATGTAACTATGCGAGTAGGAGCCTATCATCATAGAATGGATCACATCACCCTGATTTTGGGGTGCCAGTTGGAAACTAGTTTATATGGGTTCAGAGATCAACATGGGGTACGATAGTATATTCGACCCTAGACAACTTAACCAAGTTATAATGCATGCCCACTTCCTGTTTATACTTATCATACCCAGTTCTTTATTCATAGACAAAATAGTACTAGACTTACTCAGGCTTTATGTCTGACTCTACTTTTCTTTCTTCTTCTTTCTTCCGTTTCCCCCCCCCCCCCAGGTCCACAGGGAGGGAACACAGCAGCTTGACCAACCTTAGCATCCAGCTTGAAGAAGAGAAATGTATTGCTTGGACTTTCCTGTTTTGAACTATGGCTTTGGACAATCATTATGGGGGCTTTGCAGTTTATCTATGTTTTATTTATGCTTCTTTAAATAATGTACTCAAGACAGATTATGAAAGTGTTATGTTATGTTTTTGGAAAGGATGTTGTTGTAACACGTATTTGACTTTATGAAATAAAAGTTTGTTGTTCTTCCGCTGTTTACAAATATGTGTTCTTATATCTGTCTTGTATATCTGTGACTTGTACTTATAAACCTCCACCAAAATTAGGGCATTCCCTTTGAGAGTGACCCTAACGGAGGTGGGGTGTTTCACCCTTTCCCCAAATCAGAATCCGAACCCGATATATATATAAAAAAGGAAATCGAGAAGAACCGAATCGCGTTACTGTCCCCAGGCCAACGCCACCGACCGCCGCTTCATGCGCCGAGACCACCGAAGACCCCCCTCCACGCCTCGCCTTCAGCCTCCCTTCTCCCCTCTCCTCGTGCGGTCAATCCGCGATGCCCAAAAACCACTGCCCCTTCTAAACCCTAGCCACCCCACCTGAGCTCGACCTCGCCACCGCCTCTCCGCCTAGTACCCCGCAACCCCTCTTCCTTCTACGAAAATCCGAATTTAAGGTGTGTTCTTTTATTTATTTTATTTTTTTATTTACATTTATTTTATTTCATTTTCAGTTTATTATATAATAACTATGTTTAAAAATCTGATTTTATTGAATATGATGTTAATTACATGAAAGTTTTAATTTTCAATTGCAAGAAAGGTTTAAATTTTATAACCATGAAAGGTTCAATTTTTATGAGAATGTAGAGAGTAGAAAGATCGAATTTTTATGAGAATGTAGAGAGTAGAAAGATCGAATTTTTATGAGAATGTA
Source organism: Allium sativum (assembly GCA_030737875.1). NCBI lineage: Eukaryota > Viridiplantae > Streptophyta > Magnoliopsida > Asparagales > Amaryllidaceae > Allium > Allium sativum. The sequence goes on from CM060910.1 coordinate 624,707,120, forward strand.
GAGAGTAGAAAGATCAGATTTTTATATAGAAGTTAGAGGCAAAAAGATTTTATTTTTAACTTCAGAAAAAATTAGATTTTCATTTTGAAGTAGCAGTATGAAAATATAATATTTATACATGTAGCGCTATATATCTATATAATAGTAGTATAAAAATAAAAAATTTATCTATATAGTAGCGATATAAAAATATAATCTTTATTTGAAGAAGAGCGAGATAAAAATATAACTTGTAAAACAAAGTAGCAAAATAAAAATATGGTTTTTATATAATAGAGAATATGAAATTATGATTTTTATATATGTAGCGAATACGGGCGTCGAAGGAGACAAAAGGAAGCACGACAAAGATTTCCTACATATGAAGAGTCACGGCTAATTGGTTTAGCTAGTCGGTGAGAACTCCTCACTTTTATTTTGATTTCTAGTTGAAATATATACTAGGATGCAGACGGTGCTTAGTAGCACCTGACACCCGTCGTCCACAGACCATGGATGACTTGTTTGTTTGATTGCTGGGTTGTGAAATTTGATTGTGTAATGTGGAATGAAATAAAATATTTTATAGTGGAAAATATTTTACAGTTAAAAATATGATTTTTAACGTGTATATAAAATAAATAGTAATAAACATATCGGATGATTTGTTTATATACACTGATTTGACTGATATTGATTGGGACGATAAATTTTACACATCGCCCAACTGCATAAATAAAATCTGTGTTTGTTGGTTTGAAACCCCACACGGGTATTGGGATGATATTTGGTGTACACTAATCCCGATTGTTTAGTTGTATGTCAATCGATGGGTTGACAGACTGTGTAAGCGTTAATTATTTATATTTAATGCTTATGCAGTTGTGTGGTGCACTCTGGATGATGGTTGATGATTTGTCGTTGTTGTTATATACATGTGTTGTAGGGAATCCACATAGTTAACGTTATATGGTAATTGATTAGGCCTAATCCCAATTTGGAAAATAGAAATATAAATTCATGTGTTGAATAGAAATATAAATTCATGTGTTGAATAGAAAGAAAATTCATGTGTTGAATAATCTAAATATTCATGTGTTGAATAAAATAAATATTCATGTGTTGAATAGAATAAACATTCATGTGTTGAATAAAATCCGTGTTGATTAGATTTATGCCATTTTGACGTGAACGATATTTATATCGATTTCGTTCATTTTTATAATGAATATAGAAAAGGAAGTGATTTCAAAATGTAACGATTCCAAAATATTATCATTTATAGATTAATGATTTGGAATATTCAATTTTGATTAGAAATTGAATATGAAGTTGAAATCGTATTGAAAACGAATTTAAACGATTAATAAAATACGTTTTGAAAGGAAATCAACGAAATATATATAATATATATATATATTATATATATAATGGCCTGAATAGAACGCGTCGCGCTGCGGCAGTTCGCGAATTTCGACCATTGACTTCGAATGGATATTTTGGGAGATCCGACTGTCAGATTCTCCTAAAACCGGAACCGTTGGGTTCGTATCGAAAAAACTTTCTAACGAATATTAGAGATTTGAAATCTAAGGGTTGGATTTGGAATTATGTCCAAATCAAATTTGGAAAAGGTCGCTGTAAGTGCAGGTCGATGGCCGTGATGGAAATCGACTGTACGGGCCTTGATAAAATTATAAAAATAGTAATAATTTGTGTAAAATCATAAGAAATGATTTGTGAAGAATTAGGATGAAAAACTCCATATATGAAAAGATAACAATAGATTTTTATCGAAATGGACTAGTTTTGAACTAGAATTATAATTCATTTATTTTTGAAATAAATAAATTAGATTTGAAATGGTTTTGAAAATAACCAGAATTTCCAATAATTGAATTGGAACGGATTTGAATCGAAATTGTCTTTGGAATATTTCGATGTTGGATTTCGTGATGATACAAATATTGTTATGGGAATTTGAAAGATATATTTTATATCGTTATTTCCAATACGATATTTGTTGGTCGTAGAATTTGATATTGAATATAAGCCGATATATTTTCTATTCAGAGCCTTGTATTTAATATCAAATGTGATTTGGGTTTGCCGTGAATGGTGTCTTCATTAACACTGTTCTTAAACCCATTTGAGAAAAAGATTAAATCTTTTTATTTAGATTTAATGAAGTGTACCAATTAAATGGTATTTAATTGGAATTGAATTGGAATTGATTTTTGGGTTTATCGTGAACGGTGTTTTAAATAACACTTGTTCTTTAGCCCGATAATTAATGGAATGTGATTTTGGGTTTGTCGTGAATCGTGCTTTAGATGACATTAGTTCTTTAACCCAGTTAAAGACAGGATATTGATTTTTGGGAAGATTAAAACTAAGTGGAGTTTTAATGAATCTTTAATTAGATTGAAGTGATCGAGAATGGAGTATCACCAGTTTTGCTCCAGGCGATAGTTAAATCTTTAATTAGATTTGAACGTGAAATGGTAATTGAATTTACCTATAACACCGTGGTGTTAGATATGAAGTAAGACCAGTTTTACTTCATGGGATGAATAGGTTGGGATTGGGAAATAAAATAAATAATTACTTCGGTGTGGTTCGCTAATCCCGACTAGTTTGAATTGATATTCAAAGAAGATTAAAGAATAATTTTAAAGAATTTATCTTTGATAAAATTAATGGGAACATTTCCCAAAGTATAAGAATATTTGAATAAAAGAATATTCTGAATTGGAATGAGGCGTATTTTGTGTTTGTGTAACACTTGTTTATTATATACGTGAGTTATTCAGAAAGACCGGGTTTATCCTATTCTGAATAACTGATTCGACGTGGTGTCGAGGATGAAGACGGTGGTCGAAGACCAGAGGTCTTCACATCGTTTGGTTGATTACTGATGATCTTGATTGGGCAGTACACCCAAGAGGAGGGAATTAGTTGGTGATCGTCCAGACGTACTTGGAGATCGATAGATATGCGAGGTACAAGTTGCCTCCAGATTCGTTCAAACCCAGAACGACCTTGTAAATGGACTGTGTGTGTGACATTGGATTTTATTCTGTGTGATTGATTTCTATTAAATATTTATCTGTTTGGCGGCAGAGAATTTATTCTCTTGCTTAACGCCCTTCTCTGAGACGTATGAGCTCAGGGGTTATATATTGATGGATATCAATCGCATGGAGTGAATTGCCTATGTGGCATGCCTAAGTGGCAAATGATCAAGGCTTCTGTTGAAAAGCAAAATCTTGTGGTTGATAATCAAAGCACGGCCTGTGTGGCATAGCTTTGTGTAGCGTTGATTCGCGAGCCTCACACCCCGGTTGTGAGCCAAAAACGGGAGAGGATCTCGGGGAAGGCATGTGTTTCCTTCTAGCTAGGGTGGTGTCAGTGACCTACCAGCCCTGACATTTATATTATTTTCACCTGTGTGGTTGTTGCTGTTGCGAGGTGCCTCGGATATATCGGTGACTGTGTGGAGCCGATGGAGTCATTTGGCTCATTGACGCCCCAAAGGGTGGGGAAACGCAGTGTTCAGGCATTTTAATCCACATCGGTGGACCGGCACTGTCGCTCCAAGGGTCACTCGAGCTCTGATCCTGAGACATGGCCTAGAGAATCTCGAATCGGTAGAGGACAATCTTTTGCCTCGGTTCACAGATGGAAATCCAATTTCCAAATACGACATCGTGCGGTTTTGATTGTATACCTATATATGGCGACATAGTGGTATGGGGCATTTATGCCGTCTATGATTGATACTTATGATTTGAAATTGTTTTGACACTATACACTTATAGCAATAATAAAACATGAAATTTCACGTACCAAGCATTCTTGGCTATTATAAGGAAAAAAACCTATCCTCCAGTTTGCGTTGCATTGTGTGATGGGACTTGGGTCTTATAATAGCTTCATTTTTCTTTATATAGCATTGCGTTGTTTGTTTTATGCACTGGTATTCTTGGGAGGAAACCCGTTCTGTGTTATACGGCATGGTCCCTTGATTTACCTAACTTTAAAATAAAGATTAATAACTGTTTTAGTTCTCGCACCAGTCACATGACTGACCTGGAGTTTATTGCTTTAACCTAAACTCTGGGTGCCCTTATTTTGACTGGGGCAGCTAGTAGTTTTGGTTTTGCAGATTTATATTCATAGGATCCTAATTTACAGCTGGAATGATATCCGGAAAGCTCTATATCCGTGTATTACTTCTAGTTGTGTATTGTATTATTTTCCGCTGCTATGTAATGTATTGTAATCTCTGATATTTATTGAATGTGTAATATTTATTCATACTCTGTATATTCTTGCATTCTAATGAATTGTTGTAATAAACAATGAAATGTTCTTCTGTTTGCGTTCTGATTTGTCATGTTCTCAAAACAATCAGGGGTTTCGAACGGTCTTGGTCGGTTTAACGATCAATTCGGATCTAACGAAATTCCTTTTCGTTTACAATTGGTATCAGAGCTTTGGTTTACAAAGCTTTTAAACAAGGCACATTAGAACCATACGAAAGAATTCATCATAGATTGGATTAGTAGTGTCCAACGAGAATGACTCATTAGAGATGGGATCAGTAGTTTCCTAGAACGAGTGTGAAGAGTATATTTTTAAAATGAAAACAAATTTTGTTTTGAAAATTTAAATCTTATTCAACATATTTGAATATTTATTTGTACTGATTTGGACAGTCCAGTATATAAAGATTTTACATAAACGTCTGATCCACGTGTATTTAAATTTTTAATATACTGGATAGATATAGAATCACACTCTAGTCGCCCGGGGATGATACTAATAATTGTGATCACATTACCAGTAATTATGTTCGAGTTTCGAAAGTGGGATGTTTATATATTTCCATTAGACTGGTGTGAGAACCAAAACTTACATAGGGTTATTTGTAGTGTTTTGGCCTCAAAAACCTGATTTTGACTATGTATTAAAGTTATACGATTGAAAAATTAACCAACTAATTGATTGCTGGTTGTGTTGTATGATTAGTGTTTGATTTATTAAAATTTTGAACCATTTAGCCTAATGGAACCAAATTTAGAACTGTTTTGAAATTTGCTTGAAATGTGCATGCATATACATGTATATCCATTGAACAGGTCATTGCAAGGAGGCTAGAGAAGAGGAATAAATTTGTATGCCCGACAAATAGGTACACATTAACTGTTTTGTTTGGGTGATGATGATTTTATGAGTCGGTTGGCTAGCCGCTTGGCTTTTTCTTTTCTTTTGGATTGGTGAGGGCCAAGGGAGGCTATTTGAAATATCCCAAAGCTGCCGGTGCAGGGGAGGTTATGGCAAAAAAATTCAAAAATTAAGGGTGTTAGCCAAATTTTTGAAAAATTTGAAAAGTTCTTAGAAACTGAAAAGTTGAAGAACTTAAGCCGTAAAGAAAATAATAAAAGTTGAGTTGGTTTCTAAAACAACTTTTGGTTTTGTTCCTTTTCGGGGATGAAAATTTTTAAGTGGGGGAGATTGTAATAACCCGAAAATCCGAGCCAATTTAAAATTTTTATTTTGGCAATTTTAGCGAATTTTGAACATTTAAAATGATTTATTTTAAATAATAACAACGAGAAATTTATTTTGAATAGAATTCGAACGTATATATTTATTTGAATCGTCGTTAGAATATAAATATTTTATTTTAATTATATAACGAGCCTGAAATGGTGTGGTAGTTTGAAAATTCGATTTCAAATTTCAAATGAATGTGCAGGATGCAAAATAAGCCGGATTTTAGTGAAACCAAAAATATTAGAAAATTTTGAGAATATCTTTGTAACAAATCCGAAAAAATGAAATTTCATAGCGGGAATCAAAAGATACGCCCAGTTGAAAATTCAGAATAGTCGTTATGGAATTCTGGCCCTTAAAAATGGAAATTTTGCAAATGACCTCGGTTTTTGACGAAACCACTTTTGTTGGATCCATGATGTCAAGTTATTGCTAGATTTCAAAATTCAAAATTTTCTAAATCAATATGTGAGCGTGGAGAAGTTAAATGTGTTTTGATAGTTTCAGTCAATTTTGATCGACCAGAAAATTGCCATTTTTCAAACGGTCTCAGAATTTGATGAAATTAGTTTTGTTAGGACTGTATCGTCAATACGAAGTTAGAAATAATTTTTCTGAAATTTTTGGGGTCTGTATGTGACCCCAGTAAATTGAAATGTACATTTAGAATTGAATATATAGATTTATATTTTAATTTAAATGGAAACTGATCGAAACAGTCGAATCAGCTTGCAAATCATATCCCATTGTGTTCGGAATGGGGGTAATTAGCTAGGGACGACAGGCGGTGGGTCCCGTTTTGATATCGAAATTTAAAGTTACTTTATAGGGATAAAATTAGTATTTAAATAAATATATTATATAACTAACTTTCCCCCTTTTCTCTTCACGAGGTCAACCTCCTTTCCCCAAATCAGAATCTGAACCTGATATATATATATAAAAAGGAAATCGAGAAGAGCCGAATCGCGTCGCAGTCCCCTGGCCCACGCCACCGACCGCCGCTTCAGGCGCCGAGACCCGCGAAGACCCCCCCCCCCCCCCCCGCTACGCCTCGCCTTCAGCCTCCCTTCTCCCCTCTCCTCGTACATTCAATCCGCGATGCCCAAAAACCACCGCCCCTTCTAAACCCTAGCCGCCCCACCCGGAAGCCAGCTGCCCCACCTGAGCTCGACCTCGCCACCCCCTCTCCGCCCAGTACCCCGCAACCCATCTTCCTTCTACGAAAATCCGAATTTAAGGTGTGTTCTTTTATTTTTTAATTTACATTTATTTTATTTTATTTTCAGTTTATTATATAATAAATATGTTTAAAAATCTGATTTAATTGAATATAATGTTAATTACATGAAAGGTTTAATTTTCAATTGCAAGAAAGGTTTAAATTTTATAACCATGAACGGTTCAATTTTTATGAGATTGTAGAGAGTAGAAAGATCGAATTTTTATATAGAAGTTAGAGGCAAAAAGATTTGATTTTTTACATCAGAAAAAATTATATTTTCATTTTGAAGTAGCGGTATAAAAATATAATATTTATACATGTAGCGCTATAAAAATAGAATTTTTATCTATATAATAGCAGTATAAATATAGAATTTTTTATCTATATAGTAGCAATATAAAAATATAATCTTTATTTGAAGAAAAGCGAGATAAAAATATAACTTGTAACGAAGTAGAAAAATAAAAATATGATTTTTATATAATAGAGAATATGAAATTGTGATTTTTATATATGTAGCGAATACGGGCGTCGAAGGTGAAATTGTTTAGCTAGTCGGTGAGAAATTGTTTAGCTAGTCGAAGGTGAAATTGTGACAAATTTTTATATAATAGAGAATATGAAGAGTCGCGGTGAAATTATTTAGCTAGTCGGTGAGAAATCCTCATTTTTATTTTTATTTTTAGTTGAAATATATATTGGGATGCAGACGGTGCTTAGTAGCACCCGACACCCGTCGTCCACAGACCATGGATGACTTTTTTGTTTGATTGCTGTGTTGTGAAATTTGATTGTGTGATGTGGAATGAAATAAAATATTTTATAGTGGAAAATATTTTATAGTTAAAAATATGATTTTTAACGTGTATATAAAATAAATAGTAATAAACAAATCGGACAATTTGTTTATATATACTAATTTGACTTATATTGATTGGAACGATAAATTTTACACATCGCCCAACTGCACAAATAAAATCTGTGTTTGTTGGTTTGAAACCCCACACGGGTATTGGGATGATATTTGGTGTACACTAATGCCGATTGTTTAGTTGTATGTCAATCGATGGGTTGACAGACTGTGTAAGCGTTAATTATTTATATTTAATGCTTATGCAGTTGTGTGGTGCACTCTGGATGATGGTTGATGATTTGTCGTTGTTGTTATATACATGTGTTGTAGGGAATCCACATAATTAACGTTATATGGTAATTGATTAGGCCTAATTCCAATTTGGAAAATAGAAATATAAATTCATGTGTTGAATAGAAATATAAATTCATGTGTTGAATAGAAAGAAAATTCATGTATTGAATAAAATAAATATTCATGTATTGAATAAAATAAATATTCATGTGTTGAATAGAATAAACATTCATGTGTTGAATAAAAGCCGTGTTGATTAGATTTACGCCATTTTGACGTGAACGATACTTATATTGATTTTATTACTTTTTTTATAATGAATATAGAAAAGGAAGTGATTTCAAAATATAACGATTTCAAAATATTATCATTTATAGACAAATGATATGGAATATTCAATTTTGATTAGAAATTGAATATGAAGTTGAAATCGTTTTGAAAACAAATTTAAAATGATTTATAAAATACGTTTTGAAAAGAAATCGACGAAATATATATAATATATATATTATATATATAATGGCCTGAATAGAACGCGCCGCGCTGCGGCAGTTTGCGAATTTCGACCATTGACTTCGAATGGATATTTCGGGAGATCCGACCGTCAGATTCTCCTAAAACCGGAACCGTTGGGTTCGTATCGAAAACAGCTTTCTAACGAATATTAGAGATTTGAAATCTAACGGTTGGATTTGGAATTATGTCGAAATCAAATTTGGAAAAGGTCGTTGTAAGTGCAGTTTGATGGCCGTGATGGAAATCGACTGTACGGAGCTTGAAAAAATTATTAAAAATAGTAATAATTTGTTTAAAATCATAAGAAATGATTTGTGAAGAATTGGGATGAAAAAGTCCATATTTGAAAAGATAAAAATAGATTTTTATCGAAATGAACTAGTTTTGAACTAGAATTATAATTCATTTATTTTTGAAATAAATAAATTGGATTTGAAAAGGTTTTGAAAATAACCAGAATTTCCAATAATTGAATTGGAACGGATTTGAATCGAAATTGTCTTTGGAATATTTCGATGTTGGATTTCGTGATGATACAGATATTTTTATGGGAATTTGAAAGATATATTTTATATCGTTATTTCCAATACGATATTTGTTGGTCATAGAATTTGATATTGAATATAAGCCGATATATTTTCTATTCAGAGCCTTGTATTTAATATCAAATGTGAGTTGGGTTTGTCGTGAATGGTGTCTTCATTAACACTGTTCTTAAACCCAGTTGAGGAAAAGATTAAATCTTTTTATTTAGATTTAATGAAGTGTACCAATTAAATGGTATTTAATTGGAATTGAATTGGAATTGATTTTTAGGTTTATCGTGAACTGTGTTTTAAATAACATTTGTTCTTTAGCCCGATAATTAATGGAATGTGATTTTGGGTTTGTCGTGAATCATGCTTTAGATGACATTGGTTCTTTAACCCAGTTAAAGACAGGATATTGATTTTTGGGAAGATTAAAACTAAGTGGAGTTTTGATGAATCTTTAAATAGATTGAAGTGATCGAGAATGGAGTATCACCAGTTTTGCTCCAGGCGATAGTTAAATCTTTAATTGGATTTGAACGTGAAATGGTAATTAAATTTACCGATAACACCGTGGTGTTAGATATGAAGTAAGACCAGTTTTACTTCATGGGATGAATATGTTGGGATTGGGAAATAAAATAAATGATTACTTCGGTGTGGTTCACTAATCCCGACTAGTTTGACTTGATATTCAAAGAAGATTAAAGAATAAATTTAAAGAATTTATCTTTGATAAAATTAATGGGAACCTTTCCCAAAGTATAAGAATATTTGAATAAAAGAATATTCTGAAATGGAATGAGGCGTATGTTGTGTTTTTGTAACACTTGTTTATTATATACGTGAGTTATTCAGAAAGACCGGGTTTATCCCATTCTGAATAACTGATTCGACGTGGTGTCGAGGATGAAGATGGTGGTCGAAGACCGGAGGTCTTCACATCGTTTGGGTGATTACTGATGATCTTGATTGGGCTGTACACCCAAGAGGAGGGAATCATTTGGTGATCGTCCAGATGTACTTGGAGATCGATGGATATGCGAGGTACAAGGTGCCTCCGGTTTCGTTCAGACCCAGAACGAACTTGTAAATGGACTGTATGTCTGACATTAGATTTTATTCTGTGTGATTCATTTCTATTAAATATACATCTGTTTGGCGGCGGAGAATTTATTCACTAGCTTAACGCCCTTCTCTGAGACGTACGAGCTCAGGGGTTATATATTGATGGATATCAATCGCATGGAGTGAATTTCCTAAGTGGCATGCCTAAGTGGCAAATGATCAAGGCTTCTGTTAAAAAGCAAAGTCTTGTGGTTGATGATCAAAGCACAGCCTGTGTGGCATAGCTTTGTGTAGCGTTGATTCGCGAGCCTCACACCCCGGTTGTGAACCAAAAACGGGAGAGGACCTCAGGGAGGGCATGTGTTTCCTTCTAGCTAGGGTGGTCAGTGACCTAACAACCTTGATGTTTATATTATTTTCACCTGTGTGGTTGTTGCTGTTGCGAGGCGCCTTGGATATATCAGTGACTGTGTGGAGCCGATGGAGTCATTTGGCTCATTGACGCCCCAAAGGGCGGGGAAACGCCGTGTTCAGGCATTTTAATCCACATCGGTGGACCGGCCCTGTCGCTCCAAGGGTCACTCGAGTTCTGATCCCGAGACACGGGCTAGAGCGTCTAGAATCGGTAGAGGACTATCTTTTGCCTCGGTTCACAGATGGAAATCCAATTTCCAAATACGACATCGTGCGGTTTTGATTGTATACCTATATATGGCGACATAGTGGTATAGGGCACTTATGCCATCTATGATTGATACTTATGATTTGAAATTGTTTTGACACTATACACTTATAGTAATAATAAAACATTAAATTTCACGTACCAAGCATTCTTGGCTATTATAAGGAAAAAACCCTATCCTCTGGTTTGCGTTGCATTGTGTGATGGGACTTGGGTCTTATAATAGCTTCATTTTTCTTTATTTAGCATTGCGCTGTTTGTTTTATGCACTGGTATTCTTTGGAGGAAACCCGTTTCGTGTTATACGGCGTGGTCCCTTGATTTACCTAAATTTAAAATAAAGATTAATAACTGTTTTAGTTCTCACACCAGTCACATGACTGACCTGGAGTTTATTGTTTTAACCTAAACTCTGGGTACCCTTATTTTGACACGAGCAGCTAGTAGTTTTGGTTTTGCAGATTTATATTCATAGGATCCTTATTTACAGCTGGAATGATATCCGGAAAGCTCTGTATCCGTGTATTACTTCTAGTTGTGTATTGTATTATTTTCCGCTGCTATGTAGTGTATTGTAATCTCTGATATTTATTGAATGTGTAATATTTATTCATACTCTGTATATTCTTGTATTCTGATGAATTTTTGTAATAAACAATGAAATGTTCTTCTGTTTGCGTTCTGATTTGTCATGTTCTCAAAACAATCAGGGGTTTCAAATGGTCTTGGTCGGTTTAACGATCGATTCGGATCGAGCAAAATTCCTTTTCGTTACATAGAGCTTTCCGAATATAGCTCCAGCTGTAAATCCAGGATCCTGGGAAAAGAAATAATCTGCAAAACCAAAACTGCAAGCTGCCCGTGTAGAAAATATGGGCACCTAGAGTTTAGGTTAAAACAATAAACTGCAGGTCAGTCATGGGACTGGTGTGAGAACAAAAACAGTTATTTAAAACTTTACTTTAGAAATAAAGTAATTCAAGGGACTACGCCATATAACAAGGAATGGGTTTTCTCCTAAGAATACCAGTGCATAAAACAAACAGCGCAGTGCTTTTTGGAAAAATGAAGCTATTATAAGACTCAGGTCCCATCACACAATGCAACGCAAGTCGTAGGATAGAGTTTTCCCTTATAATAGCCAAACATGCTTGGCATGTTTAAAACAAATCATTTGATACTATTATAAGTGCATAATGTATAAAACAACTACAAATATAAATATATCAATCATAGACGACATGGGTACCATATATCATGTCACCGTACTAGGCTCTACAATCAAAACCGAAATGTCATGTATTGGAAATTGGATTCTATCTATGAGTCGGGGCAAGGGATCATCCTCACCGGTTTCGAGACACTCTAGAAAATGCCTCAGGGTTCGAACGCTGGCGAACCCTCGGTTCCTACAAGGCCGGTCCACACTTAGCGGATTACTTATACCTGAACACACGTTTCCCAGTCCTATAGGACCTATCCATCATGTTTGTTGTAACCGATATATCTGATGCGCCACGCTATCCATTATCCACATAGGTAAAAATATATAAGTGTCTGGGCTCCATAACATGACACCATCCATATCTAGAAGGAAACATCATGTCCTCCCTACATCCCTTATCCTGTTTTTGACTCATACCGAGGTGTGAGGCTTGCGAATTAACGCTATATACAAAGCTATGCTATTTAAAGCCGTTCTTCGATCATCAACCACAAGACTCTGCTTTTCAACAGAAGCCTTGATCATTTGCATCTCAGCATGCCACACTGACAATTCATGCAGTGCGACTGATGTCTATCGATATATAACCTCTAAGTTCGTATGTCTCATAGAAGGGTGTTAAGAAAGAGAATAAATTCTCCGCACCAAACAGATATATGTTTAATAGAAATCAATCAACACAGAATAAAATCCAGTGTCATACACGCATCCATTTACTTGTCCATTCTGGGTCTGAACGAAATCGGAGGCACCTTATTCCTCGTCCCATATGTCCAATACAGGAGAGAGGTCCTCACATATCCGGTTGATCTCCAAGTACTTCTGAACGATCACTACTTGTAACCCAGTCTTCGATGTACAGCCTAATCAAGACATCAGTAATCATCCAAACGATGTGAAGATCTCCGGTCTTCAACCACCGTCTTCATCGTCGACTTATCGTCGAATCAATTATTCAGAATGGGTATAAACCCGATTCCAATTCTGAATATTCTTTTGTTCAAATATGCATATCCTTTGGGAATGGTTCCATTAATTTTATCAAATATAAATTATTTTAAATTTATACTTTAATCTTACTTTAGATATCAATTCTAAACCAAATTAAGGTTTATCAACTAGTCGGGATTATCGAGCCTTACTGAAGTAATCATTTGTTTAATTTTCCAATCCCAACCTATTTATCCCATGGAGCAAAACTATTAATACTTCATATCGAACACCATGGTGTTGTCAGTAAATTTAATTACCATTTCACGTTCAAATCTAATTAAAGATTTAACTATAGCTTGGAGTAAAAACTGGTAGTACTCCATTCTCGATCATTTCCCAAATTTGATAATTTAAATTATCACATTCACATTTTAATTTAATCAAAGATTTATTTCAACTCCACTTAGTTTTAATCTTCCAACAATCATTATTAATGATTATTTAACTTTGGGAAATCAAACATGTCGCATCGACAATCTACACCGTACCATTGATTTCAGCCGATATATAACCTCTAAGCTCGTACGTCTCAGAGAAGGATGTTAAGCAAGAGAATAAATCGTCCGCCACCAAACAGATATATATTTAGCAGAGATCAACAATACATTTTGAAATACAATGTTGGACATGTAATCCTTTTTTTAACTGGGTTAAATAACGAATGTCATTTAAAACACTGTTGACAATAAACCCAAAATCACATTCCATTAACCACATGGGATCTTCACGGAAAAACAGATTAATATATAATCAATATCAATTTCCGTATTCGACTAATAATATAAATGGAATAATGACAAAGCCTTTTAAATTCCATATATATTAAAAGTCTTCCTCCATAGAAGTTCACTTCGATTATTACAAATAGAATTCCATTCTATTCCAATTTATTTTATTAAATTGGAAAACTTTACTTCGGAAATTTTCCATTAAATCTTAATAAAAAGATTTATAAATTCCAAATCACATTTCATTGTTAATTGGGTTAAAGAACGAATGTCGTTTAAAACACAATTCATGATAAACCCAAAAATCCAATTTCAATTCAATTCCAATTAAATATTTATTAATTGGTAAACTTCAACAAATCTTATTTACAAGATTTATTCTTTTCTCAACTGGGTTTAAGAACAGTGTTATTAAAGACACCATCCAAGACAAAACCAAAATCCAATTTGAAATTAAATATAAGGTTATAAACAGAAATTATACCGGCTTATATTCAATATCAAATTCTAAAACCAACACATATCGTATGGGGAATAACGATACATATCTATCTTCCAAATTCCTCCACAATATCCATATAGTCACGGAATCCAATAACAAAATATTCCGGAGATGATTTCTATTCAAATCCATTCCAATTTATATATTGCAAATTTCTGGTTTTATTAAAAACTTTTTATATATCCAAATTATTTATTTAAAAATTAGTGGATTTTAAATCTAGTTAATAACGAGTTCAATTTGATAAAAATATATTTTTATCTTCACAAACGTGGAATATTTCATCCAAATTCTTTTCAAATCATTTATTACGATTTAACACAAATTATTAATATTTTTAATAATTTTATCAAGGCCCGTACAGTCGATTTCCATAAAAGATCATTGAACAACACTTACAGCGACCTTTTCCAAATTTGATTTGGACATAATTCCAATCCAACTGTTAGATTTCAAATCTCTTATATTCGTTGAAATGATCTTTCCGATACGAACCCAATGGCTCTAGTTTTAGGAGAATCCGATGAACGGATCTCTCGTAATGTCAACTCGAAGTCAATGGTCGAAATTTGCGAATGGTCGCGGCGTGTTCTATTCAGACCATTAAATATAGATAATATATAAAATATTATATATTATATATATATATTTCGTCCATTTCTATTTAAAACGTATTTTAAAAATCGTTCATAAATTCTTTTTAAAACGATTCCCACTTTCCTTTCAATTTTAAACCAAAATTGAATACTCCTTATCATTCTAATATTTAAATGATAATATTTTCAAAATATCTGATTTTGAAATCATTTTCTTTTCGATATTCATTATAAAAATGAATAAAATCGATGTAAATGTCGTTCGCATCAAAATGGCGCATATCTAATCAACATGGCTTCATATATTTCAATATTTCTCGTGTCCATCCAAAATCGGACATCAAAATCATATTTTAATCCTTTACTGAATATTATTTTAAAATATCCATTCCTTTTGAATTGGAATCAGACCCAATCAATTACCATATAATTTATTTATATGGATTTCATACAACATATGTACACAACAATCACAATATACAATCAACCATCATCCAGAGTGCATTACACAACTGCATAAGCATTAAATATAAATAATTAACGTTTACAATAGTCTATCAACCAACCAATTGACATACAACTAAACTATTGGGATTAGTGTACGTCTAATATCATCCCAATACACATGTGGGGTTTCAAACAACAAAAATTGAATATTATTTGTGCAGTTGAGCGATATGTAAAATTTATCTCTCCAATCAACATCAGTTAAATTGGTGTACATAAACAAATCGTCCGATTTGTAAATGAATATTCATTTTCATTTCAGGAGAATTTCATGTCGTTCATTTATACGTTAAAAAATATATTTTTAATGATAAATATTTATCTCAACACATGAATATTTTTAATAGTCCATACATTCGATGAAAATAATTTTTTTATTGTTCAAACATTTTATTCAACACATGAGTATTTTATACAGATCATATACACATAAAAAATTATATTTTTAATGAATAAATATTTATTTCAGAAAATTTTCGCATTATAATGGCGTGATATTAAAACCGGAGTAATGTCTAGCACTACCGCTCTCCTGATACTGGCTCGCGCCATACATAATAATTAATCCAAACAATCAAATCTCAATACAATCATTTCACCATAATACAGTCAATTTCCACAATACACTCCAAACAAACAACTATGGTTTGTACAATAAATAGTGTCAGGGGCTTCTAAGGCCCGTCTGCAACCTAAAATATTTTTAAATATAAAATAATTAGAATGAGAAGGAGTTCTCATATTGGGATCCACTCCGCCGTGCTTTTCTGAAGTTTTGATTCGCTGTTACGATCCCAGAATTTGCAAACGGGCTCCAATCTTCACACCACCTTTTAACTAGCCTAAGCGTGCCATTTCGGAAAACTTTCGCCTAGTGGCCTTTCTTTCGAAATTGGGCCATTTCGCCAGAAATCTTGAAAAGACAGTATTTGGACAGTAGACTTTGGATGCATTTTATGAACAACTCCGCAATCCAAAATATGACTTCCATATACTCAAATCAAAGAGAATATCGTGCTGTTCGATTTTGGTAATGTAGAGTTTTGGCCAGAAGTGCTCGATTTGGAAGATATTGGTTAAAATAGTTCAGGGATGTTTTTGCAAACTGAAAATATATAAAAATCGGATTTTTTAGCCAAAGTGGAGTCCACGGTCGGCGCTAGTGGTCAGGGGGCGATGGCGTGGGGTGCTGGTGACGGCAGGGTGGGGCGGCGGCAAGGGTGGGGCCTACAGTGGTGGTGGCCGATCGATTTGGGTTAGGCTTTGCGGTTTGGGGGTTTTTAAAGAGGGAGAAAAAGAGAGGGGCGGCCGATAGTGGGGGAACAGAGGCGGAGGGGTCTGGCGATGGAAAGGGGTGGCGCGACGGCCAGCGGCGGCGGTGGCAGGGCCTGCGGTAGCGGCGGCGTGGAGAATTGGGGGAGCTACAGGTTCGAACGAGGGTTTCTTACTTTTTTTATGAAAAATTTGGGTTTAGAAAAACATATATAACACTTTCCATTCGACCTCCAAATCTATAACGATAAGGAATTTCGCTCGATCCGAATCGATCGCTAAACCGACCAAGACCGTTCGAAACCCCCGATTGTTTTGAGAACACGACAAATCAGAACACAAACAGAAGAACATTTCATTGTTAATTACAACAATTCCATCAGAATACAACAATATATAGAGTATGAATAAATATTACACAGAAAATATCAAAGACTTAAATTACATTTAAATACATCTATAACGAAAAGGAATTTCGCTCGATCCGAGTCAGTCGCTAAACCGACCCAGACCGTTCGAAACGCCTGATTGTTTTGAGAATACGACAAAATAGAACGCAGACAGAAGAACATTTCATTGTATCTTACGACAATTCATCAGAACACAAGAATATACAGAGTATAAATCAATATTACACATTACAAAATATCAGAGATCACAATACATTACATAGCAGCGGAAAATAATACAAACACAACTGAAGGAGATATACGGATACAAAGCTTTCCGGATATCATTCCAGCTGTAAACCAGGATCCTGTGAATATAAATCTGCAAAACCAAAACTACTAGCTGTCCATGTCAAAATAAGGGCACCCAGAGTCTAGGTTAAAACAATAAACTCCAGTTCAGTCATGTGGCTGGTGTGAGAACTAAAACAGTTATTAATCTTTATTTTAAAGTTAGGTAAATCAAGGTACCACGCCGTATAACACGGAACGGGTTTCCTCCCAAGAATACCAATGCACATAACAACAGCGCAATGCTAAATTAAGAAAAATGAAGCTATTATAAGACCCAGGTCCTATCACACAATGCAACGCAAGCCGGGGGATAAGGTTTTCCCTTATAATAGCTAAACATGCTTAGTGCGTTTAAAACAAATCATTTGATACTATTATAAGTGCATAGTGTATAAAACAACTTCAAATCATAAGTATCAATCATAGGCGGCATGCGTACCATATATCATGTCGCCAATACTAGGCTCTACAAATAAAACCGCAAAGTCATGTATTTGGAAGTTGGATTTCCGTCTGTGAACCGAGGCAAAAGATAGTCCTCTACCGATTCAAGACGCTCTAGTCCTCCCCTCAGGAATAGCCGCAACGGCCCCTTGGATCGTCAGGGCCGGTCCACCGATGTGGATTATTATGCCTGAACACTACGTTTCCCCACCCTATGGGGTGTAAGTCTGGTCCGTCTGCCGACCAGAGTGCATCGGCCGAAACCGATATAACCGAGGCGCCTCGCAACAGCAACAACCACATAAGTCAAACTCGTCAGGGCGTGTAAAACTACTAACCACTTCTAACTAGAAAGAAACGCATGTCCTCCCTGAGGTCTTTCTCCCGTTTCTGGTTCACAACCGGGGTGTGAGGCTCGCGAATCAACGTTACACAAAGCTATGCCACACAGGCTGTGCTTTGATCATCACCTACAAGACTTTGCTTTTCAACAGAAGCCTTGATCAATTGCCACTTAGGCATGCCACACAGACAATTCACTCCATGCGATGGATATCCATCAATATATAACCCTTGAGCTCGTACGTCTCAGAGTAGGGCGTTAAGCAAGAGAATAAATTCTCCGCCGCCAAACAGATATATATTTAATAGAAATCAATCACACAGACTGAAATCCAATGTCAGACACACAGTCCATTTACAAGTTCGTTCTGGGTCTGAACGAAACCGAAGGCACCTAGTACCCCGCATATCCATCGATCTCCAAGTACGTCTGGACGATCACTAACTGATTCCCTCCTCTTGGGTGTACGACCCAATCAAGATCATCAGTAATCACCCAAACGACGTGAAGACCTCCGGTCTTCAACCACCGTCTTCATCTTCGACTTATCGTCATATCAGTTATTCAGAATGGGATAAACCCGGTCTTTCCGAAAAACTCGCGTATATAATAAACAAGCGTTACACAAACACAACATACGCCTCATTCCAATTCATCAGTCACTAACCGTAAATTAACAAGAGAATAGTTCCCCAAATATTAACCCCGAAGGCCGAAACCAACATCAGATCAATACCTAGGAAATCATTCTTCTTAGCCAACCTACAGTTAGTTTCCAAATTTCACATTTTTAGGGAAAGGTTCCCATTAATTTTATCAAAGATAAATTCTTCTAAATTTATTCTTTAATCTTCTTTTGAATATCAATTCAAACTAGTCGGGATTAGCGAACCACACCGAAGTAATCATTTATTCTATTTCCCAATCCCAACCTATTCATCCCATGAAGTAAAACTGGTAATACTTCATATCTAACACCACGGTGTTATCGGAAAATTTAATTACCATTTCACGCCCAAATCTAATTAAAGATTTAACTATCGCCTGGAGCAAAACTGGTGATATTTCATTCTCGATCTTTTCAATTTAATTGAAGATTCGTTAAAACTCCACTTAGTTTTAATCTACGACTGGGTTAAAGAATCAGTGTCATTTAAAACACGGTTCACGATAAACCCAAAATCACATTTGATATTAAATACAAGGCTCTGAATAGAAAATATATTGGCTTATATTCAATATCAAATTCTACGACGCACAAATATCGTATTGGAAATAACGATATATATATATATATATCTTTCAAATTTCCATAACAATATCTGTATAATCAAGAAATCCAACATCGAAATATTCCAAATATAATTTCGATTCAAATCCATTCCACTTCAACTATTGGAAATTCTGGTTTCTTTTAAAACAATTTCAAATCCAATTTATTTATTTTAAAAATAAATAAATTAGTATTCTAATTCAAAATTAGTTCATTTCTATAAAAATCTATTTTTTAACTTTTCAAATATGGAGTTTTTCATCCCAATTCTTCACAAATCATTTCTTATGATTTTACACAAATTATTGATATTTTTAATAATTTTATCAAGGCCCGTACAGTCGATTTCCATCAATGGCCATCGTATTGCACTTATAGCGACCTTTTTATATTTGATTTGGACATAATTCCAAATCCAGCCATTAGATTTCTAATTTCTAATATTCGTTAGAAAGCTCTTTTCGATAAAAACCCAACGGTTCCGGCTTTAGGAGAATCCGACGGTCGGATCTCCCGCAATATCCGTTCGAAGTCAATGGTCGAAATTTACGAACTACCGCAATGCGACGCGTTCTATTCAGGCCATTATATTATATATATAATATATATAATATATACTTCGTCGATTTCTTTTTAAAATGTATTTTATAAATCATTTTAAATTCGTTTTCGAAACGATTTCAACTTCATTTTCAAATTCAAATCAAAATTGAATTTTTCCAATATAAATTCGTTTTAAATTCATTTCAAATCGATCTCAATTCAAATTGATTTATAATTCAATTTCAGTTCTAATTCAATTCATTTCAATTAAATTCGAATTTCAGATCATTTAAATTCATTTCGAATTTCAAATCTATTCAATTTCAAATCAATTCAATTTAATTCGAATTTCAAATCTATTCAATTTCAAATCAATTCAATTTAATTCGAATTTCAAATCTATTCCATTTAATTCGAATTTCAAATCTATTCAATATAATTCGAATTTCAAATCTATTTCAATATTCATTGAAAAATGAATAAAATCGATATAAATATCGTTCACGTCAAAATGGCGTCCATCTAATCAACACGGCTTCATATATTTCTATTTTCAAATATTCTATTTCAAATATTTCTTTTCAAATATTTCTATTCAGATATTCTATTTCAAAACTGGAATGAGGCCCAATCAATTGCCATATAATGTGAATTATATGGATTTTCTATAAAACATGTATAAAATAACAACGATAAATAATCAACCATCATCCAGAGTGCATTCTACACTGTATAAGCATCATATATAAATATTTAACGCTTACAACAGCCTGTCAATCAATCGATCGACATACAACTAATTATTAGGATTAGTGTACGTCATATATCATCCCAATACCCATGTGGGGTTTCAAACAATCGAACACAGATTTTATTTGTGCAGTTGGGCGATCTGTAAAATTTATCGCCCAATCAATATCAGTCAAATGTGTGTATATAAACAGATCGTCGGATTTGTTTATTTTTATTTCATTTCATATACTCTTTAAAAAATCTATTTTTAACTATAAAATATTTTCCAATGTAAAATATTTTATTTCATTTCACATCACACAATCAACTACACATCAAAATCAAACAAACAAGCATACAAGCCGTCCATGGTCTGTGGACGACGGGTGTCGGGTGCTACTAAACACCGTCTGCATCCTAATATATATTTTTAACTAGAAATTTAAATTAAAGGTGAGGAGTTCTCACCGAGGGTTCCACTCCGCCGTGCTTTGCTGTTGAACTGCTGAATCGTCTGGATCGGTTTGAAATGCCCATTGCAGTCCTTTTCTCGCTGTTCATAATAAAAATTATATTTTTATTGCTTCATTCAATAGACAAAAATCATACTTTTATTTCTGCTTCAAATATTTTTACTACGCTTCTTCCTATATAAAAATTATATTTTTATATTTCTACTTCTTATATAAAGATTGAATTTTTATTTCATCGCTATAAAAATCACATTTTTATTTCAACATATACATAATAAAAATCAGATTTTTATTTCGCTACATATATAAAGATAATATTTTTATGTTCTCTATTATATAAAAATTCCATTTTTAATCCACTACTATATAGATAAAATTTCTATTTTTATAATGGTGTTCATATAATAAAGATTATATTTTTATATCGCCACTTATATAAAAATCACATCTTTGCTCCTTCTACATAATAAAGATCAAATCTTTAACACTTCTATAATGTAAAAATTATATTTTTAATCTTCACATCTAATAAAAATCGCATTTTTATATATGCTATACATGTATAAAAATCAAATCTTTCTATTCTATATATATAAATAAAAATCCGATCTTTGCTCATATAAAAATCCAATCTTTGCCTTGCTAAAACTCCGATTTTTACTTTGCTAAAAATCCACATAAAAACCCAACTTTTCTATCTTGTTTAAATGTGTAAAAACTGAACAATTATTTTTATAAAGCTAATTACATAGTAATAAGTTAAAAAGAAAGGGGGATACTCACTTTAAATCAAGAAGAAAAAGGCAGCAGCGTCGTTGGCCAGAGGAGGAGGTTTGCTGCGAGGCACGCTGGAGATGGTAAGGAGGCGGATCGGAGCAGTAAAGGGGCTGGGGCGTTCTCGAATGGTAGGGGTTTTGGGCGAGAAGAGAAGAGGGAGGAGAGACTGAGGCGCGCTGGGGGGGGGGGGGTCGGGGACGTCGGAGGTGGGCGCTGGTGGCGTCACAGGCGAGGAGGGGTCTCGGGGTTTGCGTCGCGGGTTTAGGAGGGCGCGCTAGGGTTCGAGGGGTGGGGAAGGTGAATCGAGAGCCTGAGGAGGAGGGCTCCGCCCTGGTGGCGGCGCGCGGCGGCGCTGTAGGGAGGAGCGCGGTTCCTCCCCCTTCCTTCTCTTTTTATTTTATTTTTTTATTTTATTTGTTTCGTTTGAACTGAAGAACGACGGGGAGGGAGGGGGTATATGAAAAAGGGGCGTTGACCTTTTAAAATTAATTATATATTTAAATATTTTAATCCACTAAAAAGTAACTTCTTCTTTCGAACTCAGAATCGAACCCACTGACTGTCATCCCTAGCGTATTACCCCCATTCCGAACACAATGGGATATGTATTGTAAGCTGATTCGATCGTTTCGATCAGTATTCGTCAAAATCAACACATAACTCTATATATTGAATTTTGAATGCGAATTTCAATTTACTGGGGTCACATACTAACTCGAAAAATTTCAGAAAAATATTTTCTGGCTTCGTATTGACGATACGGTCCTGACAAAACTAGTTTCGCCAAATTCCGAGACCGTTTGAAAAATGACCATATTCCAGTCGATTAAAATCAACTGAAACTGGTCAAATGCGTTTTCCTTTGCCATGCTCACATATTGATTCGAAAAATTATGAAATTTGAAACCTAGAAATAATTTGACATCGCGGATCCAACAAAAGTGGTTTCGTCGAAAACCGAGGTCGTTTGCAAAATTTCCATTTTTAAGGGCCAGAATTCCATAGCGACTATTCTGAATTTTCGAATGGACATAACTTTTGATTCCCGCGATGAAATTTCAATTTTTTTGATTCGTTGGAAAGATTTTATCAATTAGATTCAAATATTTTTTGTTTCACTAAAATCAGGTTTATTTTGAATCTTGTACATTCATTTGAAGTTTGAAATTGAATTATCGAACTACCGTGCCATTTTCAATTCTATTTATAATTATAAATAAATATTTATATTCTAATGACGATCTATATAAATATATACATTCGAATTCTATTCAAACCAAATTTTTCGTCATTATTATTTAAAATAATTCATTTTAAATAAGCAAAATTCACTAAAATTGCCAAAATAAAAATTTTAAATTGGCCCAGATTTCCGGGTTATTACAATCTCCCCCACTTAAAACTTTTCGTCCCCGAAAAGGAACGAAGCCGAAAGTTGTTTAACAAATCAACTCAACTTTCATTATTTTCACTACGGCTTAAGTTCTTCAACTTTTCAGTTTCTAAGAACTTTTCAAATTTTTCAAAAATTTGGCTAACACCCTAAATTTCCGAAAAATTTCGCCATAACCTCCCCTGCACCGGGAGCATTGGGGAAATCCCGAAATTGCCATGCGGGCCCTCTGATCTCAAAAAGAAAAAGGAAAAGCCAAGCGGCTCATAAAATCATCATCACCCAAACAAAATAGTAAATTATGGTAAACATGTACCTATTTGTCAGGCAAACCAATTTTATTCTCTGCTCTAGCCTCCTTGCTATGACCTGTTCAATTTAAGTACAAGTATATGCAAGCAAATGCGATAAATTTTCAATACAACTCACTATTTGGTTCAATTTGGCTAACGGTTCAACATTTTAATTAATCAACCAATAATCAAACAACACAATCAGCAATCAATTAGTAGATTATCATTTCAAATTTATAACTTTGATATATAGTCTAAAAATCAGATTTTTGATCAAAATCACAACAATAAGCCCTATCTAATTTTGGTTCTCACACCAGTCAATAGGAAATATATAGAAATCTCACTTTCGTCACTTGAATATAAACACTGATGATGAGGCCTCATCATCAGAATCATCTCCAGGCGACTAGAGTGTGATTCTATATCTATCTAGTATATTAAAATTTCGAATACACGCGGATCAGACATATACGCAAAATCTGTATATACTGGATAGTCCAAATCAATATAATATAAAATATATAATCAAATACGAATAGTTGATTTAAATTTCAAAACAAAATTTGTTTTCATTTTCAAAAATATACTCTTCACACTCGTTCTAGTATACTAATGATCCCATCTCTAATGAGTCATTCCCGTTGGATATTACTAATCCAGTTTCTGATGAATTCTTTCGTATGGTTCTAATGTGTCTTGTTCTCTAAGCTTTGTAAACCAAAGCTCTGATACCAACTATAACGAAAAGGAATTTCGCTCGATCCGAATCAGTCGCTAAACCGACCCAGACCGTTCGAAACGCCTGATTGTTTTGAGAAAACGACAAAATAGAACGCAGACAGAAGAACATTTCATTGTATCTTACGACAATTCATCAGAATACAAGAATATACAGAGAATAAATCAATATTACACATTATAAAATATCAAAGATTACAATACATTACATAGCAGCGGAAAATAATATAAACACAACTGAAGGAGATATACGGATACAAAGCTTTCCGGATATCATTCCAGCTGTAAACCAGGATCCTGTGAATATAAATCTACAAAACCAAAACTACTAGCTGCCCATGTCAAAATAAGGGCACCCAAAATTTAGGTTAAAACAATAAACTCCAGGTCAGTCATGTGACTGGTGTGATAACTAAAACAGTTATTAATCTTTATTTTAAAGTTAGGCAAATCAAGGGACCTCGCCGTATAACACGGAATGGGTTTTCTCCCAAGAATACCAGTACACATAACAACAGCGCAATGCTAAATAAATAAAAATGAAGCTATTATAAGACCCAGGTCCTATCACACAATGCAACGCAAGCCGGGGGATAGGGTTTTCCCTTATAATAGCTAAACATGCTTAGTACGTTTAAAACAAATTATTTGATACTATTATAAGTGCATAGTGTATAAAACAACCTCAAATCATAAGTTTAAATCAAAGGCGGCATGGGTACCATATATCATGTCGCCAATACTAGGCTCAACAAATAAAACCGCAAAGTCACGTATTTGGAAGTTGGATTTCCATCTGTGAACCGAGGCAAAAGATAGTCCTCTGCCGATTCGAGACGCTCTAGTCCGACCCTCAGGAACAGCCGCAACTGCCACTTGGATCGTCAGGGCCGGTCCACCGATGTGGATTATTATGCCTGAACACTACGTTTCCCCACCCTATAGGGTGTAAGTCTGGTCCGTCTGCCGACCAGAATGCATCGGCCGAAACCGATATAACCGAGGCGCCTCGCAACATCAACAACCACATAAGTCAAACTCGTCAGGGCGTGTAAAACCACTAATGCCACTTCTAACTAGAAAGAAACGCATGTCCTCCCTGAGGTCCTTCTCCCGTTTCTGGTTCACAACCGGGGTGTGAGGCTCGCGAGTCAACGTTACACAAAGCTATACCACACAGGCTGTGCTTTGATTATCACCCACAAGACTTTTCTTTTCAACAGAAGCCTTGATCAATCGCCAATTAGGCATGCCACACAGGCAATTCACTCCATGCGATGGATATCCATCAATATATAACCTCTAGGCTTGTACGTCTCAGAGAAGGGCGTTAAGCAAGAGAATAAATTTTCCGCCGCCAAACAGATATATATTTAGTAGAAATCAATCACATAGACTGAAATCCAGCGTCAGACACACAGTCCATTTACAAGTTCGTTCTGGGTCTGAACAAAACCGGAGGCACCTAGTACCCCGCATATCCATCGATCTCCAAGTATGTCTGGACGATCACTAACTGATTCCCTCCTCTTGGGTGTACGGCCCAATCAAGATCATCAGTAATCACCCAAACGATGTGAAGACCTCCGGTCTTCAACCACCGTCTTCATCTTCGACTTATCGTCTATCAGTTATTCAGAATGAGATAAACCCGGTCTTTCCGAATAACTCGCGTATATAATAAACAAGTGTTACACAAACACAACATACGCCTCATTCCAATTCATCAGTCACTAACCGTAAATTAACAAGGGAATAATTCCCCAAATATTAACCCCGAAGGCCGAAACCAACATCAGATCAATACCCAGGAAATCATTCTTCTTAGCCAACCTACAATTAGTTTCCAAATTTCACATTTTTAGGGATAGGTTCCCATTAATTTTATCAAAGATAAATTCTTCTAAATTTATTCTTTAATCTTCTTTTGAATATCAATTCAAACTAGTCGGGATTAGCGAACCACACCGAAGTAATCATTTATTCTATTTCTCAATCCCAACCTACTCATCCCATGAAGTAAAACTGGTAATACTTCATATCTAACACCACGGTGTTATCGGTAAATTTAATTACCATTTCATGCCCAAATGTAATTAAAGATTTAACTATCACCTGGAGCAAAACTGGTGATATTCCATTCTCGATCTTTTCAATCTAATTGAAGATTCATTAAAACTCCACTTATTTTTAATCTGCGACTGGGTTAAAGAATCAGTGTCATTTAAAACACGGTTCACGATAAACCCAAAATCACATTTGATATTAAATACAAGGCTCTGAATAGAAAGTATATCGGCTTATATTCAATATCAAATTCTATGACCCACAAATATCATATTGTAAATAACGATATATATATATATATATCTTTCAAATTTCCATAACGATATCTGTATAATAACGAAATCCAACATCGAAATATTCCAAATATAATTTCGATTCAAATCCATTCCACTTCAACTATTGGAAATTCTGGTTTCTTTTAAAACCATTTCAAATCCAATTTATTTATTTTAAAAATAAATAAATTATTATTCTAATTCAAAATTTGTTCATTTCGATAAAAATCTATTTTTAACTTTTCAAATATGGAGTTTTTCATCCCAATTCTTCACAAATCATTTCTTATGATTTTACACAAATTATTGATATTTTTAATAATTTTATCAAGGCCCGTACAGTCAATTTCCATCAATGGCCATCGAACTGCACTTACAACGACCTTTTTCAAATTTGATTTGAAACTAATTCCAAATCCAACCGTTAGATTTCTAATTTCTAATATTTGTTAGAAAGCTCTTTTCGATACCCAACGGTTCTAGTTTTAGGTGAATCCGACGGTCGGATCTCCCGCAATATCCGTTCAAAGTCAATGGTCGAAATACACGAACTACCGCAATGCGGCACGTTCTATTCAGGCCATTATATTATATATATAATACATATAATATATACTTCATCGATTTCTTTTTAAAGCGTATTTTATAAATCGTTTTAAATTCGTTTTCGAAACGATTTCAACTTCATTTTCAAATTCAAATCAAAATTGAATTTTTCCAATATAAATTCGTTTTAAATTCATTTCAAATCGATCTCAATTCAAATTGATTTCTAATTCAATTTCAGTTCTAATTCAATTCAATTTCAATTCGAATTCATTTCTATTCAATCTCAATTCGAATTCATTTCTATTCAATTTCAATTTGAATTCATTTCTATTCAATTTAATTCAAATTCATTTCTATTCAATTTCAATTCGAATTCATTTCTATTCAATTTCAATTCGAATTCGTTTCAATTTAATTCGAATTTCAGATCATTTCAATTCATTTCGAATTTCAAATCTATTCAATTTCAAATCAATTCAATTTAATTCGAATTTCTATTCTATTCAATTTCAAATCAATTCAATTTAATTCGAATTTCAAATCTATTCAATTTCAAATCTATTCCATTTAATTCGAATTTCAAATCTATTCAATTTAATTCGAATTTCAAATCTATTTCAATATTCATTGAAAAATGAATAAAATCGATATAAATATCGTTCACGTCAAAATGGCGTCCATCTAATCAACACGGCTTCATATATTTCTATTTTCAAATATTGTATTTCAAATATTTCTTTTCAAATATTTCTATTCAGATATTCTATTTCAAAACTGGAATGAGGCCCAATCAATTACCATATAATATGAATTATATTGATTTTCTATAACACATGTTTAAAATAACATCGATAAATAATCAATCATCATCCAGAGTGCATTCTACACTGTATAAGCATCACATATAAATATTTAACGCTTATAACAGCCTGTCAATCAATCAATCGACATACAACTAATTATTGGGATTAGTGTACGTCATATATCATCCCAATACCCATGTGGGGTTTCAAACAATCGAACACGGATTTTATTTGTGCAGTTGGGCAATGTGTAAAATTTATCGTCCCAATCAATATCAGTCGAATGTGTGTATATAAACAAATCGTCCGATTTGTTTATTTTTATTTCATTTCATATACTCTTTAAAAATTCTATTTTTAACTATAAAATATTTTCCACTATAAAATATTTTATTTCATTTCACATCACATCACACAATCAACTACACATCGAAATCAAACAAACAAGCATACAAGCCGTCCATGGTCTGTGGACGACGGGTGTCGGGTGCTACTAAACACCGTCTACATCCTAGTATATATTTTTAATTAGAAATTTAAATTAAAGGTGAGGAGTTCTCACCGAGGGTTCCACTCCGCCGTGCTTTGCTGTTGAACTGCTGAATCGTCTGGATCGGTTTGAAATGCCCATTGCAGTCCTTTTCTCGCTGTTCATAATAAAAATTATATTTTTATTGCTTCATTCAATAAATAAAAATCATACTTTTATTTCTGCTTCATATATTTTTACAATGCTTCTTCCTATATAAAAATTATATTTTTATATTTCTACTTCTTATATAAAGATTGAATTTTTATTTCATCGCTATAAAAATAACATTTTTATTTCAACATATACATAATAAAAATCAGATTTTTATTTCGCTACATATATAAAGATAATATTTTTATATTCTCTATTATATAAAAATTCCATTTTTAATCCGCTACTATATAGATAAAATTTCTATTTTTATAACAGTGTTCATATAATAAAGATTATATTTTTAAATCGCCACTTATATAAAAATCACATCTTTGCTCCTTCTACATAATAAAGATCAAATCTTTAACACTTCTATAATGTAAAAATTATATTTTTAATCTTCATATCTAATAAAAATCATATTTTTATATATGCTATATATGTATAAAAATCAAATCTTTCTATGCTATATATATAAATAAAAATCCGATCTTTGCTCATATAAAAATCCAATCTTTGCCTTGCTAAAAATCCGATTTTTACTTTGCTAAAAATCCACATAAAAACCCAACTTTTCTATCTTGTTTAAATGTGTAAAAACTGAACAATTATTTTTATAAAGCTAATTACATAGTAATAAATTAAAAAGAAAGGGGGAAACTCACTTTAAATCAAGAAGAAAAAGGCAGCAGCGTCGTTGGCCAGAGGAGGAGGTTTGCTGCGAGGCACGCCGGAGATGGTTAGGAGGCGGATCGGAGTAGTAAAGGGGCTAGGGCGTTCTCGAATGGTGGGGGTTTTAGGCGAGAAGAGAAGAGGGAGGAGAGACTGAGGCGCGCTGGGGGGTCGGGGACGTCGTAGGTGGGCACTGGTGGCGTCATAGGCGAGGGGGGTCTCGGGGTTTGCGTCGCGGGTTCAGGAGGGCGCGCTAGGGTTCAAGGGGTGGGGAAGGTGAATCGAGAGCCTGAGGGGGAGGGCTCTGCCCTGGTGGCGGCGCGCGGCGGCGCTATTGGGAGGAGCGTGGCTCCTCCCCCTTCCTTCTCTTTTTTTTATTTGTTTCGTTTGAACTGAAGAAAGACGGGGAGGGAGGGGGTATATGAAAAAGGGGCGTTGACCTTTTAAAATTAATTATATATTTAAATATTTTAATCCACTAAAAAGTAACTTTTTCTTTCGAACTCAGAATCGAACCCACTTACTGTCGTCCCTAGCGTATTACCCCCATTCCGAACACAATGGGATATGTATCGTAAGCTGATTCGATCGTTTCGATCAGTTTTCGTCAAAATCAACACTTAACTCTATATATTGAATTTTGAACGCGCATTAAAATTTACTAGGGTCACATACTAACTCAAAAAATTCCAGAAAAATATTTTTTGGCTTCATATTGATGACACGGTCCTGACAAAACTAGTTTCATCAAATTCCGAGACCATTTGAAAAATGGCCCTTTTCCAGTTGATTAAAATCAACTGAAACTGGTCAAACGCGTTTTCCTTTGCCAAGCTTACATATTGATTCGAAAAATTATGAAATTTGAAACCTAGCAATAATTTGACATCGCGGATCCAACAAAAGTGGTTTCGTCGAAAACCGAGGTCGTTTGCAAAATTTCCATTTTTAAGGGCCAGAATTCAATAGCGACTATTCTGAATTTTCAACTGGACATAACTTTTGATTCCCGCTATGAAATTTCAATTTTTTGGATTCGTTGGAAATAATTTCTCAATTAGATTCAAATATTTTTGGTTTCACTAAAATCTGGTTTATTTTGAATCTTGTACATTCATTTGAAGTTTGAAATCGAACTACCGCGCCATTTTCAATTCTATTTATAATTATAGATAAATATTTATATTCTAACGACGATCTATATAAATATATACGTTCGAATTCTATTCAAACCAAATTTTTCGTCGTTATTATTTAAAATAATTCATTTCAAATAATCAAAATTCACTAAAATTACCAAAATAAAAATTTTAAATTGGCCCAGATTTCTGGGTTATTACAACATCGCAGTGGAAAAACAATACAAAGTACAACTGAAAGCAGATATACAGATACAGAGCTTTCTGAATACCGCTTCAGCTGTAAATCAGGATCCTGTGAATATAAATCTGCAAAACCAAAACTACTAGCTGCCCGTGTCGAAAATAAGGGCACCCAGAGTTTAGGTTAAAACAATAAACTCCAGGTCAGTCATGTGACTGGTGTGAGAACTAAAATAGTTATTAAAAGCTTTACTTTAAATAAGATATATCAAGGGACCACACCGTATAACACGGAATGGGTTTCCTCCCAAGAATACCAGTGCATATAACAAAACAACGCAATGCTTTTTGGACAAATGAAGCTACTATAAGAACCAAGTCCCATCACACAATGCAACACAAGCCGGAGGATAAGGTTTTCCCTTATAATAGCCAAACATTCTTGGTACGTTAAAAACAAATCATTTGATACTATTATAAGTGCATAGTGTATAAAACAACTTCAAATATAAATGTATCAATCCTAGACGGCATGGGTACCATATATCATGTCGCCATACTAGGCTCTACAATCAAAACCGTAAAGTCACGTATTGGAAGTTGGATTTCCATCTGTGAACCGAGGCAAAAGATAGTCCTCACCGATTCGAGAGCCCCTTGCCCGCCCCTTAGGCAAGCGCGCAGGCAAGCCTTGGATCGTCAGGTCCGGTCCACCAATGTGGATTATTATGCCTGAACACTGCGTTTCCCCGCCCTTTGGGACGTAAATGAGTCCTATGACTCCATCGGCTCCACACAGTCACTGATATATCTGAGGCGCCTCGCAACCCAACAACCACATACTTCAAACTCGTTAGGGCGTGTAACGACCCGGAATTTCGCCCGACCCGACCGACCGCTTGATCGACCAAGACCGTTCAAAACCCGAATACGTTAACTTTGGGAATACATCACATTAGAACAAATACAATAGACTTTTATAAACATCATAATAATGTTACATCTGAGGAATATGTCAGAGTACATTGAATATATAATACAACGGAATATTTAATTACAACATAATTAATACAATGCAGCGGGCTAATTAAATTAACATAGCTGAAGACCATCGATGCTCTGGACATAGCTTTAAGCTTCGTTCCAGAATCCTACTCAATATCTGCAAAATAAGCTACTCGACTGCCCGTGTGGAAAAGAGGGCACCCGAGTTTGCAAAGTGAAACAAACTACGGGTCAGCCATGGGACTGGTATAAGAAATCTTTACTTAACTTATCTAATAAGTAGGCTAATCACAGGACCACGCCGCTAAAGCAGAACGGGTTTATACCATTGGATTGTCAGTGCATAAATTTAAATAAAGTAAATCGTTAAAACAATGCAATGCTTTTTAGAAAAATGAAACCATTATAAGACTCAGGTCCCATCACACAATGCAACGCAAGCCGGAGGATAGAGTTTTACCTTATAATGGTCAAAAATGCTTGATACGATAAAAACGGATTTGGTATTATTATTGGTGTATATATGTTTTAAAAGCATTTCAATCATAATGTATTAATCATAGATGGCATAGCTACCATATACTATGTCGCCGTATATAGGTATACTGGGGTTTACGATCTCCTGACCGATTTGAGACACTCTAGCAATGTCTCAGGATACGGACGCTGGCGAACCCTCGGATCCTGCAGGGCCGGTCCCCTAATAGTGCAATGGGTTGGATTAGTTATGCCTGAACACACGCTTCCTGGTCCTATTGGACCTATAAATTGGCCATTGCGGCCAATAAAAATCCGAGGCACTTCAAAATCCATCAACCACATAAGTAAAATGTCTGGCCGTGTTAAACCCAAACACCACTTCTAGCGAGAAAGAAACGTGTGCACTCCCTGCGTTCCCTTGCTCCGTTTTTGACTCATACTGGGGTGTGGGGTTCGCGAGGTAACGAAATACACAAAGCTATGCCTAAATAGACTATGCTTTGATCATCATCCACAAGGTTCTGCTTTTCAACAAAAGCCTTGATCAATTGCATCTTGGCATGCCACATTGACAGTCCACACCATGCGATCGATTACTACTAATATATAACCTCTGAGCTCATGCGTCGCAGAGAAGGGTGTTGAGCAAGAGAATAAATTCTCCACCACCAAAAGATATATATTAAATAGAAACCAATTTACATGGAATGAAAACCAATGTCAGACACATCCATTTACAAGTCCGTTCTGGGTCTGAACAAAACCGGAGGCACCTTATACCTCGCATATCTGAACGATCAACAATACGTCCGGACAAATACCACTGGAACCTTTTCAAGGTAGCAACTCCAATCAAAGGCATCAGTAGTCCTCATCCATTCGATGTGAAGATTGTCGGTCTTCATCTTCGACTTTTAATCGTCGTAATAATTATTCAGAATGGGTTAAACCCGGTAATTCCGAATAACTCGCGTATTTTTATAATTAAAAATCAAGTGTTATAAGGATACATCCAACGCCTCTTTCCAATTCAGAATATTCTTTAAATAAAATATTCATATTATTAGGGAAAGGTTCCCATTAATTTTATCAAAGATAAAATCTTTTAGATTTATTCTTAAATCTTATTTTCAAAGATTTATGAATATTCCAGTTCAAATTTTAATATCAAAAATTACTACTTTACAATTATTCCAATTTAAGAACTAAATCTTATATTTAACTGGGTTAAAGAATCAATGTCATTTAAAAAACATTGTTCATGATAAACCCAAAATCATTTTCCAATAAATAAATAAAAATTGAAATACCAGTAATCTTAGTTGAAAGATTTATCCTTTATTTAAAAGAAATCCTTAGTTTAAAAATATTCTTTATATAAAGGATATTCTGAATCGGAAAGCGACTCAATAATTTACCATATAACTTCGGTTATATGGATTTCATACATCGTATGTAAATGACAATAATAATAAATAATCATCAAACCATCCATTAAACATCCAAAGTGAAGTTCTCAACTGTGTGAGCATTAAATGAAATAATAACGCTCATCGCAGCCTGTCAATCTATCGATTGACATATGAATAAATATTGGGACTAGTGTATATCAATTATCATCCCAATACCCGTGTGGGGTTTTCAGCCAACAACAGTACATATAAATAATTATTTGGTTAATGAATTTAACCAACTTTGATACTACCAACATGTTGATAATGATGGACAAAATGATATTTAATTCCTAATGTAGAAATAAATTATATTTGACTCACATAATTTCTTTTACATTTCTAATATATAATAGAATGTAATTTATTTATATGACATTAAAAAGGATAATTTTCATTATACTTAATTTGTATGTAATTATTCTTAACGTAAAAGAAATAATCTCATTTATATATATTTTAAGGTATAACTCAACACATAAAATGTTTATTTTAGATTGCATACAAATTCTAATGTATGCATTAACATATAAAGATGTTGTTTTATCTCACCTATACATTCTAATCTATGTTTAGACCAAAAATATGATTTTTATATTTGAATATAAATTCTAATGTAAGTTTGCAAATATAAATGATTTTTATATTTACAAATAAATTCTATTGTATGTTATGCAAATAAAAATGATTATTTTATTTGCATATAAATTCTATCTTAATAAAATGTATAAGAAGAGTGATACATTCATTTGTCGACAATTCTATTTTATCAAAATGCTATTTGGGTTTAATTCTTATTTGACAAAAATGTCCTTTTTGGGTTTCAATCAATATAATTTGACAAAATGAGTGTGTGATTCAACTAATATAAATTGACAAAAGTGATTATTTTGTTCCAACTTTTTTAAAATGACAAAATTAAATAAATTTTGTCTCATTCTATTTAAATGATAAAAATGTATCTTTTTGTATTGCAACAAAAGGACAAGTAAACCTTCTCTATCTTTTTACTCTTTTTATTGAAGCCAAGATGACACTAAAAATATACCTTCTTAATTCTAATCCTTTTATTTTAATCTATGATGAAAATAAAATAATTTTATTTATTTTAACAAAATTACAACTACGATGAATTCATTTTATCGTAATACTTTTATTCACTCTAGTTTAAAAGTAAAAATGATATTTTTAATCCTGTTCTTTTATATATATCTAAAATGTAATAGAAGTGTAACTTCTTTAACTATGCTTTTTATTTACATCCAACATGCAAATAAAAATGTAATATTTTAATTTATGGTTTATTTGCATCAAAGAATGCAAATGAAAATACAACTTCTAATTCACTATTTTATTTGCATCAAGGAATGCAAATAAATATGCAAATTTTAATTCAATATTTTATTTGCATCAAGGAATGCAAATGAATATGCAACTTTTAATTTCATAGTTTATTTGCACCAAAGAATGCAAATAAAAATTCGACCTTTAAATACGATGTTTATTTGCATCAAGGAATGCAAATGAAAATTATACTCTTTAACTACGATGTTTATTTGCATCTAAATATGCAAATAAAAAAATATTTTAATGCTTTGTTTGCAACTAATTTTACAAACAAAAATGTAACTCTTGAAATCATATTTTTATTTCTATCTAAAATACAAAATAAAAATGTCATATTCATTCTAGTGTTTTTGTTTGCATTTATAATTGCAAAAATGTAATTTTAACTCTAATGTTTGTTTGCATCTAAAATTGTAAATAAAAATATAGTTTTACTTATTTCAATGCATATTTGCGTTAGAGAATGCAAATAAAAGAATATTTTATATTTCAATATATATTTGCATAAAAGAATGCAAATAAAAGAGCATTTTTCTATTTCTACGTATATTTGCATAAAAGAGTGCAAATAAAAGTACATTTTATATTTCTATGTATATTTGCATAAACGAATGCAAATAAAAGAACCATCTTTATTTATTTAAATTCTTTTTATTGTAAACAACATTACATAAAAATGTAATCTTTTACTTTTATTCAATTACATGAAAAATGTAATTTTTACTTTTAAATCTAATTACCTTAAAAATGTAACTTTCATTTCTTTAATCTTATTCACATTAAAAATGTTTTCTTTCTTTTATAACAAACATGACGGTGAAAATATTCATTCCATTATTAACACATGACGGTGCAAAATGTTCATTTCTAAATTATCACATAACAGTGGGAAAATAATGTCAATTTCTAAATTAACAAATAACGGTGTAAAAATTGTTCATTACATTTCTAACAAATGATGGTGCAAAATAATGTCAAATTCATTTTAACAAGTGATGGTGCAAAATAATGTCAATTTCATTTTAATAAAACCCATGAATATTTTCATTCTTAACAAAATGATAGTGAAAATCATTCTTCTCTTTTTAACAAAAATGATATCTTTTTACATTTTCAAAATAAAGACAAAATGATATCTTTTTAAATTAACAAAACAAATGACAAAAATGGTGTTTTTTTTCCTTTTATAAACAAAAGTAAATACTTTTATTTACAAACAAAAGTGAATTATATTCATTTACCAACAAAAGTGGCTTCTTTTCATTCATAAACACAAGTGATGTATTTTCATTCAAAAACACAAGTGAGTTCTTTTCATTCATAAACACAAGTGATTTGTTTTCATTCATAAACACAAGTGATTTCTTTTCATTTAAAACCAAAAAAATGAAAGCTTTTATTTTAAAAACAAACAAAGTTACATTCTTTTAATTTTTACAAACACAACAAATATTTTTCATACATGGATTCAGAAAAGAATTCAGATCTATAACTTAGATTAAATTAAAAAGGGGAATTCTGGTTTTACAAAACCAGATCTATCACACACGAATAGTACAAACTGTCACGATCAACAACCAATACAATTTTAAGTACAACAATCGCAGATTCAATTAAACAAATATGTACACATGAGATATAAACAACGAGGAATAAAATATAATTCTAAAAATAGAAATCTCACATCGTTATTGAGTTTAGCGCTGTTCAGATCCAAAATTTGTCAAAAATTCAACTTGCTCCGAATCAGGTCTAGTCAGTTTCATCACGAAGATCTCGGTCTCACGATCGCGACGTCTGAATCCGTATGAGCAAGATATGGTTTAATTAAGATTGGACAATATTTGAATTAATTAAATTGATTAGTCAAAGTTTAAAATGTCAACCTTCCTCATCTTCCTCAAATCAACGTTCCAAGCCATTCATTGAACCCATAGAGTTCAAAATTAGGTTTCTACTTTTCTCAAAATTGGTGAAACTAGAAGTCGATCGGAAGGTGGCAAATCGAAGAGGGAGGGAAGGGCTTTGTGCGCCGGAAAGGGTGGTGGCCGCGGTGGGCCATGGTGGGTGCGGCGGGTCCATTAAGGCGACGGGTTTGGAGGTGAAATCCGGGCAATTTACTTCATGAAACCTCATCATGTCCGTATCAAATCGAAGAGGAAGAAGAGTTCTACAATAAGTTCTAAAGGTTCATTCGAATTCATTGAGAGGATTGGGAGTATTTGAGGAATGAAATTCGGACATTTCTGGCCATGAATGATAAGGGCGGCGGCTGGAGCTAATAGATTAGGGTTAGGGGTTTTGTCATTTAGTGAATATTCATATTATTTTAATCACTAATTAACCTGATTAAGGCCCGTTTTGGCCTGAACTCAGAGTTAGGCATGCTTACTGTCTAACTATAGGTTTTGTTGTCTTCTGAACGCAATGGCGCTAGTGACGAAGCCCAAATCCGAAGTCTGCAGCATGTTTACTTTATTTTTAAAATATAAATCATTTATTTTTAATTCAACCGTACAAATAAATTCATCGGGGCCACAAATTAACTCCGAAAATTCCCAAAAAAATAGTTTTAGCTATGTCTTGACGATACGGTCCTAACAAAATTAATTTCGTTGAATTCTGAGACCGTTTGAAAAATGGCTATTTTTAATATTAGAATATATATATAAATTCTACAAGACTATTCTGAATTTTAAACTGGACATAACTTTTGATTCCCGCTATAAAATTTTGATTTTTCGAATTCGTTGGAAAGATATTTTTAAATAGATTCTAATACTTTTGGTTTCACTAAAATCCGATTTATTTTGTATCCTGTGCATTTGGTCAAAGTTCAAGTTTGACTTTTCAAACAACCGTGCTATTACTAACTCCTTTTATAATTAAAATTAAAATTTTCATTCTAACTTGGATTTAAATAAATTTTCTTGTCGTTATTATTTAAAATAAATTATTTTTACTATTAGAATTTCTAAAATAAATTTTTTAAATTGGTTCAAAATTTGCGGTTTGTTACAATCTCCCCCACTTAAATTCTTTTCGTCCTCGAAAAGGAACGGAGCTAAAAGTCGTTAAATTAACAAACTCAACTTTTAATTTTAATCAATTTTCAGTTTAGTTCAATATTAAATTTGATTTAGTTAAATTTATCATTCTTTTAGATATTGATTGAATTAATTATCATTCCAATATTTTAATTAGTTAAACTAATTATCAAACACCACAACCAGCAATCAATTAGGTGATTAATTTTCAAATATATATAAATTTAATATATAGTCAAAAATCATATTTTTAGTGCAAATCACAGAAATAGATCCTATCTAGTTTTGGTTCTCACACCAGTCAATGGAAATATATAGATATACCACTTTCGAAACTCGAACATAAATTCTGATGATGTTTCGAACCACCATCAGAACATCTCCGGGCGACTAAAGTGTGATTCTATATCTATCTAGTATATTTGAGGTTTCTAATACACGCTAGCTAGGTGTATATGCAAAATCTTTATATACTCGATTGTCCAGAATAAAATAAAATAATATATTCAAATACATATAATAAGATTTTGAATTTTCAAAACTAAATTTGTTTTCATTTTTAATTTAAAATTTAATACTCTTCACACTCGTTCTAGGATACTACTGATCCCATCTCTAACGAGTTATTCTTATTGGATATTACTAATCCAACCTCTGATGAGTCTTTTGTTCAGTTCTAACGAGTTGTACCCCAAAGATTTGAGCTAACCAGAGCTCCGATACTAACTGTAACGACCTGGAATTTCGCCCGACCCGACCGATCGCTTGATCGACCAAGACCGTTCAAAACCTGAATACGTTAACTTTGGGAATACAACACATCAGAACAAATACAACAGACTTTTATAAACGTCATAATAATGTTACATATGAGTACAAAATATATCAGAGTACATTGAATATATAATACAGCGGAATATTTAATTACAACATAATTAATACAATGCAGCGGGCTAATTAAATTAACACAGCGTAAGACCATCAATGCTCTTGGCATAGCTTTAAGTTTCGATCTAGAATCCTGCTCAATATCTGCAAAATAAGCTATTTGACTGCCCGTGTGGAAAAGAGGGCACCCGAGTTTGCAAAGTGAAACAAACTACGGGTCAGTCATGGGACTAGTGTGAGAAATCTTTACTTAACTTATCTAATAAGTAGGCTAATCACATGACCACGCCGCTAAAGAGAACGGGTTTACTCCATTGGATTGCCAGTGTATAAATTTAAATAAAGTAAATCGTTAAAACAACGCACTGCTTTTTAGAAAAATGAAACCATTATAAGACTCAGGTCCCATCACACAATGCAATGCAAGCTGGAGGATAGAGTTTTACCTTATAATGGTCAAAAATGCTTGATACGATAAAAACGGATTTGTTATTATTATTAGTGTATATATGTTTTAAAAACATTTCGATCATAATGTATTAATCATAGACGGCATAGTTACCATATACTATGTCGCCGTATATAGTTATACAATCAAAACCGCAGGATGTTGTATTGGAAATTGGGTTTCCATCCAGAGTCAAGGCTAGGAACGATCTCCTGACCGATTCGAGACACTCTAGCAATGTCTCAAGATTCGGACGCTAGCGAACCCTTGGATCCTGCAGGGCCGGTCCCCCAATAGTGCAATGGGTTGGATTAGTTATGTCTGAACACACGCTTCCCGATCCTATTGGACCTATAAAATGGCCATTGCGACCAATAAAAATACGAGGTGCCTCAAAATCTATCAACCACATAAGTAAAATGTCGGGCCGTGTTAAACCCAAACACCACTTCTAGCTAGAAATAAACGTGTGCACTCCCTGCGTTCCCTTGCTCCGTTTTTGACTCATACCGGGGTGTGAGGCTCGCGAGGTAACGAAATACACAAAGCTATGCTTAAATAAGCTATTCTTAAATAGGCTTTGATTTGATCATCATCCACAAGGCTCTACTTTTCAACAAAAGGCTTGATCAATTGCATCTTGGCATGCCAGATTGACAGTCCACACCATGCGATCGATAACTACTAATATATAATGAAACACCCCACCTCCGTTAGGGTCACTCTCAAAGGGAATGCCCTAATTTTGTTGGAGGTTTATAAGTATAAGTCACAGATACACAAGACATATATAAATACACATATTTTTGAACAGCGGAAAACAACAACAACTTTTATTTCATCAAAATACGTGTTACACAAACCATGCCATAATTGTCTTACAATACTTCCAAAAACATTACATTTTCATAATTGTCTTGATTTCATAACTTAAAGAATCATAAAAACATAAGTAAACTGCATAAGTCCCCATAATTGCTATCCAAAGCCATAGTCCAAAACGAAAGAGATCCAAGCAATACATTCTTTCTCTTCAAGCTGGATGTGAAAACTGGTCAAGCTGCGGTATTCCCTCCCTGTGGACCTGGGGGGGAACGAAAGAAAAGTAGAGTCAGACATAAAGCCTGAGTAAGTCTAGGACTATTCAGTCTATGAATAAGGAAATGAGCATGATAAGTACAAACTGGAAATGGGGAAGCACCATAAACTAAGTTAAGTTGTCTAGAGTCGAATATACTATCGTACCCCATATTAATCTCTACACCCCTATAAACTAGTTCCCAACAGGCACCCCATAATTTTGGTGAAGTGATCCATTTCTAATGATCGGCTCCTACTCGCATAGTTACATGTGTCTTACGGCCTCCGATGTTGTAGCTACCTATGCTGGTCCCACCATGGGGTGTATCAAGTCCCATGGTGGCGGCCCGACACAATTCTAGAATGCACAGGTATACTACTGGTGCCCAGTGCCTAATTTTTCTGCGCCGGAGTGTGTGCACGACCGCACCCCGTTAGAACCAACACTGCTGCACCACCACCGTCGATTTGACCTCTTACAGTCAGCCCAGTAATCGTTCCCCACCCTGCCTAGTTCAGGGTATCCTGATACACCTTGTAGGGTTACTGCTGAAAAGGGTCCCCCGCTACTAGGTTTTCTATTTCTAGCCAACATGCTAAGTTGGTTAAGTGTTCTGTATAAAACTAACCCCCAATTGGTCTGTATAGTTTAGCATGTTCAATTTGATTAAGTATTAATTCAATTTACTTAATCCTATCAATCCAGACTCAGCCTTAATTGTCTTATTAAAGCCTCAACCATTCACATTAGACAAGTATTGTTGTGACTGCCTGTTGCCGGTTGGGTCCGGGCAGTCTTACGTCACAACTCGGTCTAACCTTGGGTCATTATTGGGCTCAATGTTTAACCACCCACATTGGATAGGTATTGTTGTGACTACTGGACAGCCGGGCGGGTCCGGGCAGGTTTATGTCACAACTCAATCCAACCTCGGGTTTAAACACATCGTTTTTTCTAAGTTTACATATTTTGTCTCTTTTCTTTTTATATGTAAATATTTGCAGCCCATTATTCAAATTCATCTTTATTGGGTAAAATTAATTTATACCACTTAAATGTTCTCAAGGTCGTTGGCATGCGTCAAACATGCCAACACATATGTTTTATATTTTTAACCCAACGTCATTACCCCCGTTTTATACGTTCGCTATATTATAACATATGCTGGGCTTAACATTTAAGCCCAACTTAGCCACATGAAAAGGGGAGGCTTAGAACATGGTGTTTATATATCCTAAGTAACATCAAAAGGGGTTTGTGAACTCATGAACTTGCAACATAGCGATCTAATTAACATAAATTAGGCACTTGTGAACTTGCATTATAATAGCATATAATCTTGACATAAAACATACCTAAACATGAATCATGGTTTTAATCTAGTCATGTAAACTTGCATTTAAAATGTGAATCTAACTTAATTATGTGTCACATATATTATCATATGATTTTTGATAACAACATAGGCCTAAAACATATTTTCAATTAGGCATAACACCAAACGTAATCTAGTCATGTTCATAGTGTCAACACAAGTTCACAAAGATGCTTACTTTTGTCACTAATACAAAAGTATGGTTTTCACTTGAATCATAATGCCTATTTCAACATAAATTCATATGAATCATAATACCCAAATGGATCCAACTACACTAAAAATGATCATAAAAATATACATAGAAGGATCTAAAATCATGTTGGCATAATAGTGAATCATATACTTGCATGAGTCTCAACTTGGTTGTAATGAACTACCACAAACAAATAGTTGTTAACTTTCAACATGAATCATATACTTGCAAATATCCAATAGATCTAACATCACTATACCACAACATCCCAAATCTATTCATAATTAGAATCATAGTAACATACAATTATGAATTATCATCACCACAAATTAAGTACAATTCCATTTCTTATTTTACACAGATCAAATCTCAATTATTCATTCACATCGGAATAGCACTCTACTTACAACGTATGACGAATCTTCAATTCAGGATTCTGAATTCTGAATTTGGAGATGCTATCCTTTGTTGTAGGCGTTGTTTTGATTTAATTGTCGTTGCTTTAAGCTTTTGAATCAACTCCTAACTTGACGGTTATTCCTAGTCTTTCTTCAGCAGCATGACAGCTCCATACTCATTTTTATTTGTGTGAATTAGGTGGAGTCTTAGGTCCTTTTTATAGAGTTTGTGAATTGATTAGAGCCGTCGATGGAGCTTAGATTAATATAAGTCATTCGTTTTAAAGAGAAACCAATCAGGAGTTGACACATAAGCCCTTGTGACAAGACAAAGTCCAGAAATTCGGCCAAGCCCAGACCAGGCCAGCCAGGAGGGGCTGGGTTCGACCTGGCTCAGGGGCCAGGTCGACTACCCAGTCGACCCCCAGGTCGACTACCCAGTCGACCTGGGTCTTGGGCGGGAAAATTCCCTCCCAGCCCAATCTGGGTCCGATTTTGATTTTTGAACTCGTTTCTGAACTGTTTCTGTCTGTTTGAATTTTAAACTGAATTCTGAAACTTCTGGAGGTCATATCTCCCTCATACGGAGTACGTTTTACGCAAACTCGGACTCTATCTCAAGCAGAATTCCGAGGCGAATGCAATGGTGTATCCCGTTTCCCTTAAATCTTTGATTTGAAATTAATTATCTTTAATTTGTTCATCTTACAATTACCGGAAAATTCGGGGTGTTACATTCTCCCCTCCTTAAAGGATTTCGTCCCCGAAATCTTCAAGTCTAGGAGAATGTATATCCTAGCATCCAAACGTCCATCTACTCATCCATCAAACACGTGCGTCCATTGTCCTTAAAAGACTTCTAATGCTTCATGATCATATGCAAAGTGTGTGTACATGTACTTATCTAATGCAAAATCAGGCGGTCTACTGATTCAGTTGACCTCCTTAATGCAAATTATGTAAGTGTCATGAATCCATTATGTATGCAAATTTTCCTATTCATGATTCTACATGAGTGCACAATCATTCATATAAATGCAACATCCATATGACAACACATTAAACTTCAACCATATACGAATATAAATACATATATGCATATGCAATATGAAGTGACTGAGCCGATCTAAAACCTAGATTGTGTGTGTATATGCAACCACGAGCAACCACTAGCAATCACTTGCAACCACTTGCAACCATCATCCATAACATGTTTCAATTACATGTTTTCATCCAAAGGGTTTCTACCTAAAAGATAAGGTCGAGGAGATATACCCTAAAAGATAGATAAAGCATAACTTAGGGAAAAAGAGAGATCAAAGATGTACCCTCGAAAAGAAAAGGGTAGGCTGCGCGTATTCTAGCCTCAGTTTCCCAAGTCGCGTCTTCCTCGGCGTTGCTCCACTGAACTTTGACGAGCTTGACTTCGCGGTTGCGTAGCTTTTTCACTTCCGTTCCTAATATGCAGGTTGGAACTTTCCTCACGATTGCTTCGCGTTCCACTCCAGCTTCTTCAAGGATGTTTGGCTCTACCACTTCAGCAGATTCATGTAGACATTTTCTGAGGTGCGAAACATGAAAGACGTTGTGAACTCCGGCTAGTTTTTCAGGTAGCTCTAATCTATAGGCCATTTTCCCAATTTTCTCGATAATAGGAAACGGCACTACGAACCTTGGTGCTAGCTTCCCTGTGGTTCCAAAACGAACGACATTCCTTAATGGAGATACCTTAAGAAAAACCCTGTCCCCAACTTCAAATTCAAGGTCGGTCCTCCTCTTGTCTACGTAGGATTTTTGTCTGTCTTGGGCTGTCTTCATTCTTCTCCATATTATGTCTACTTTCTCTGAAGTCTCTCGGATCATATCTGGTCAAAGTATGAGCTTGTCAGTAGACTCCCACCAACAAGTGGACGATCGGCAAGGTCTTCCATATAAAGCTTCGAAGGGCGCCATTCCGATGGTGGCTTGGTAGCTGTTGTTGTAGGCAAATTCCACCAAAGGAAGATGGTCTTCCCACGTCCCTCCAAAGTCAAGGACGCACAGTCTTAAAAGGTCCTCCAAAACTCTGTTCACTCTTTTTGTCTAGCCGTCGGTTTGGGGGTGATAGGCTGTACACAGGCATAACTGTGTGCCTACCGCTTCTTGCAGACTCCGCAAAAACTCACTTGTGAAGATAGGGTCTCGGTCACTAACATTGCTGGAGGGTATTCCATGGAGTCGAACAACTTCCTTGAGATAAAGAGATGCTAGGGATGAGGCAGTCCTTCTACTCTTGACAGGTAAAAAGTGGGCGCTTTTAGTAAGCCTATCCACTATTACCCAAATGCTAGTGTTGCCTCTTCTAGACCTGGGCAGCCCATCAATGAAGTCCATTGAAATGCTATCCCACTTCCACTATGGGACCTCTAGAGGATGGAGCAGACCGCCAGGCTTCTTCTGCTACGCCTTAACCTGTTGGCAAGTCATACACTTAGAAACGAAATCTGCCACGTCCTTCTTCATGCCGCTCCAAAAGAAAGTTCTCTTTATGTCCTTGTACATTTTATCTCCGCCT
This sequence comes from Allium sativum, assembly GCA_030737875.1. Taxonomy (NCBI): domain Eukaryota; kingdom Viridiplantae; phylum Streptophyta; class Magnoliopsida; order Asparagales; family Amaryllidaceae; genus Allium; species Allium sativum. The sequence continues at coordinate 624,752,050 of CM060910.1, forward strand.
GGATGTGTCGTTATCTTGGAGTGATGTGCTTCTTTGAGAACTGTCTTTACTAAATCCCTTGTCTGTGGGACGCATGGTCTTCCGTCTCGCCTTAACCAACCCTTATCGTCGATGGAGTATCTATTGAGGTGACTTGAAGTCTCACCCCTAATTAGCCTATCAATCGTCTCCACAAGCTGAGGGTCTTCGCGTTGTGCTGTCCCTATTGAGTCCACTAGAGTCGGGCGTACTTCGAGAGATGCTAGCAAGCCCGGTACAAAATCGGAGGAGGGCCTAAAGTTAAAACTGGCTATATACTCCAAGCTTTGCCTTTCTATAAAGAGCGGGCTTAGGGTCAGTTTCTTTCGGCTCAACGCGTCTGCCACTACGTTGCCTTTGCCCGGAGTGTAGGAGATCTCGAAATCGTACGAGGCAAGAAACTCCATCCATCTCTGTTGCCTCAAGTTAAGATCTTTCTGCGAGAAAAGATATTTCAACGATTTATGGTCAGTGTAAAGTTCGAACTTCTCACCTAGGAGATAGTGTCGCCAAGACTTAAGTGCAAAGACGATGGCGGCTAACTCAAGATCGTGGGTCGGGTAGTTCTTTTCATGAACTTTCAATTGTCTCCCGCTATAAGCTACTACCCTCCCTTCTTGCATCAAGACAGCGCCTAGCCCTGTCCCGCATGCATCTGTGTATACTGTAAACATCTTGCTTCCATCCGGCAAGGTTAGAAATGGGGTTGTTGTAAGAGCCCTTTTTAAGTGTTGGAAAGCAAACTCGCAATCCAAATCCCAAGCAAACTCTAGGTTCTTCTTTGTTAACCTAGTAAGTGGAGCTGATATTTTTGCGAAGTCCCTGATGAATTTCCGATAGAAGCCTGCTAGCCCGAGGAAGCTTCGGACTTCTGTTGCGTTCCTAGGTGTCTTCCAATCATGTACCGCTACCACTTTAGCGGGGTCCACAGCTAACCCTTCTTTGGATACTACATGCCCAAGAAACCTTACTTCCTCTCTCCAAAAGTGGCATTTGGAGAATTTGGCTTTTAGCTGATGGACTCGCAGAGTTTCCGTGATTGCCCTTAGGTGCTGAGCATGTTCTTCTTCACTATTTGAGAAGATCAAGATATCGTCTACGAAGACCACTACGAACTTGTTGAGGAATTCTCTGAACACCCTACTCATCAGGTCCACGAAGTAAGCGGGTGCGTTTGTCAAGCCGAAAGGCATGACAAGCCATTCAAAGTATCCGTCTGTGGTTCTGAATGTTGTCTTATCGATGCTATCTTCAGCCACCCTTAGCTGATGAAATCCGGTCGCTAAATCGAGTTGGGAGAAAACTGACGCTCCTACAAGATGATCAAACAGATCGTCAATTCTGGGGAGAGGGTGCCTATTCTTTTTTGTTAGCTTGTTGAGCTCCCTATAGTCAACACACAGACGGAGTGAACCATCCGCCTTTGTGGCGAACACCACTGGAGCGCCCCATTCTGAAATACTCCTTCTAATGAACCCCTTCTCTAGAAGCTCTTTAACCTGTTTACTGAGCTCTTTCCTTTCTCGTGGAGCCATGTGTCTAACGGGCAACGCAACGGGCTTTCCATTATCTACAAGATATATGCGGAAGTCTATCTCCCGCTTCGGAGGTAAGCCCTTTACCTCTTCGAAGACATCCGAATATTCACGGACCACCCTAACCGATTGCAAACTCTCAACAGAAGCATCTAGCGATTCAAGATAACTAAGCATAACCGCATACGAGGGATTACAAGTAATTTGCAGAGTGTTACCGAGTTGGGTCAGAAGCCTAACCACCCTTTTCTCACAATCAAGGATGGCACCATTACTGGATAGCCAATCCATGCCCAAAATCAAACCATATCCCGAGAAGCCCAAAACAAAGGCACTACATCTAAATTCTACGCTTAGAATAGAAATTTTCAATCCCACACAGATCATAGACAAATGAGCTGGGCCCCCGATTGGATTTGAAACAATTAAGGGGTCCTCTACCATACTAGTTTCTAGGTGCAGAGATTCTACTAAAGAAGATGAAATAAAGGAGTGTGATGCGCCAGAATCAAATAAAGTGCGAACTGGGTGATCATAAAGATAAACTACACTTTCTACAGAAGTATTTATACCTCGCTATTGCAGAGGTGGCGCTTCTAGCACATGAACCTATGCCCCTGAGGTGGATCCAGCCTTCTGCCCCTGCCCTCGCTTCTTTGGGCAATCCTTAGCCATGTGGCCTGTCTCACCGCAAGAAAAGCACTCACCATTCAATTTGGCCTTCTTTTTCCGGCAATCTTTCACTAAGTGCCCCACTTTGCCACAGAAATTACACCTCCTCTTCTCTTGGGACTTGTTGTCTTTCCTGCCCTTCTTAAAGTCTGTCTTCTTAGGCTATAAACCCTCTTTCTTCCCTTGAGAGCCTTCTGCCTTTGTCTCCTTCTTGCCCTTATCCTCTTCGTTCAGCAATGCCATCTGCACCAACCTTTCATACGTAGCTCCCATGGGTATATGGGTCATGGCCAAACTGTGTAATGGCTCATTCAATCCCTTGACAAAACGGAGAGCCTTCTTGTGCGGAGTGTTGACTAGGTCCAGTCCGAACTTAGCCAGCTGATCGAACTGATTAACGTGCTCTTTGACTGTCATATTCCCTTGCTTAAGAAATAAGAATTTTTTCAATTGAAGGCTCCTTTCAGCTTCTGAGAGAAATTTAGCCTCAAACCTCGCCCTACAGTCCTCCCATGTTTCCACTGGCCTTTCTGCATTGGTAAGTTCCCACCAGTAGGAAGCCTCGCCTTTAAGTAGCCATACTGCCAGTTGTACCTTCTGCCTATCTTCTACCTCAAAGATGACGAATAAGTCCTCGGTTTCCTTCAGCCAGTTCCTGGCTGCCACGAAGGACTCGGTTCCATGAAAGTCCTTCCCTCCCATAGCTTTGAAATCTTTACATATCTTAGCAAAAGCATTACCACGTGGAGGAGGTAGGGGAGGAGGTGCTGCTGCAGCTGGATGATTTCCTGCAGCTGGGGAAGGAGGAACAGTGGGACCTGGCTGATTGGCCCTTGCTTCTAAGAATCGTCTGAACCAACCAGGTATTGTTACACCCTCTAGCAAGTTAAGTTCTTCGGACATGTTGAAACAAAAAGGATAGATTCAAAACGAAGGATAAAAGAGAGTACCTATGGCTTTGGGGGACTATGCCTTTTTTAAAATAAAATAACATTTTATCTTTAAAAATGCTTCTTTAAATTTTCTTTTGAAAATAAATTTTCAAAACTTTTTATCTTATCTGGTAAACCTATGCTTTGATACCAAGTGAAACACCCCACCTCCGTTAGGGTCACTCTCAAAGGGAATGCCCTAATTTTGGTGGAGGTTTATAAGTATAAGTCACAGATACACAAGACAGATATAAATACACATATTTTTGAATAGTGGAAAACAACAACAACTTTTATTTCATCAAAATACGTGTTACACAAACCATGCCATAATTTTCATACAATACTTCCAAAAACATTACATTTTCATAACTGTCTTGATTTCATAACTTAAAGAAGCATAAAAACATAAGTAAACTGCATAAGTCCCCATAATTGCTATCCAAAGCCATAGTCCAAAACGAAAGAGATCCAAGCAATACATTCTTTCTCTTCAAGCTGGATGTGAAAACTGGTCAAGCTGCGGTATTCCCTCCCTGTCGACCTGGGGGAGGGGGGGAACGAAAAACAAGTAGAGTCAGACATAAAGCCTGAGTAAGTCTAGGACTATTCAGTCTATGAATAAGGAAATGAGCATGATAAGTACAAACTAGAAATGGGGAAGCACCATAAACTAAGTTAAGTTGTCTAGAGTTGAATATACTATCGTACCCCATATTAATCTCTACACCCCTATAAACTAGTTCCCAACAGGCACCCCATAATTTTGGTGAAGTGATCCATTTCTAATGATCGGCTCCTACTCGCATAGTTACATGTGTCTTACGGCCCCCGATGTTGTAGCTACCTATGCTGGTCCCACCATGGGGTGTATCAAGTCCTATGGTGGCGGCCTGACACAATTCTAGAATGCACATGTATACTACTGGTGCCCAATGCCTAATTTTTCTGCGCCGGAGTGTGTGCACGCCCGCACCCCGTTAGAACCTACACTGCTGCACCACCGCCGTCGATTTGACCTCTTACAGTCAACCCAGTAATCGTGCCCCACCATGCCTAGTTCAGGGTATCCTGATACACCTTGTAGGGTTACTACTGAAAAGGGTCCCCCGCTACTAGGTTTTCTATTTCTAGCCAACATGCTAAGTTGGTTAAGTGTTCTGTATAAACCTAACCCCCAATCGGTCTGTATAGTTTAGCATGTTCAATTTGATTAAGTATTAATTCAATTTACTTAATCCTATCAATCCTGACTCAGCCTTAATTGTCTTATTAAAGCCTCAACCATTCACATTAGACAGGTATTGTTGTGACTGCCTGTTGCCGGTTGGGTCCGGGCAGTCTTACGTCACAACTCAGTCTAACCTCGGGTCTTTATTGGGCTCAATGTTTAACCACCCACATTGGATAGGTATTGTTGTGACTACTGGACAGCCGGGCAGGTCCGGGCAGGTTTATGTCACAACTCAATCCAACCTCGGGTTTAAACACATCATATTTTCTAAGTTTACATATTTTGTCTCTTTTCTTTTTATATGTAAATATTTGCAGCCCATTATTCAAATTCATCTTTATTGGGTAAAATTAATTTATACCACTTAAATGTTCTCAAGGTCGTTGGCATGCGTCAAACATGCCAACACATATGTTTTATATTTTTAACCCAACGTCATTACCTGTAACACCCCGTGAATTCTATGACTGTGAAACTCACAAATTAAAGTATAATTAATTTCAAATCAAAGAACTAAGGGAAACGGGATACGCCATTGCGTTCGTCTCGGAAAAATACGCGAAATAGAGTCCGAGTTTTCGAAAAACGGATATCGTATGAAGAAGTTATGGACGAACGAAGTTGGGCGAAAAACCGAAAAAGGGCCAGAATGCACTGGCGCACTTGGGAAGTGCGCCAGAACAAAAATGAACTGGCGCACCTGTGAAGTGCGCCAGTACATTTTTGACCTGGCGCACCTGCCAAGTGCGCCCAGGTCAAAAATGACCTGCTGGCCAGGTCTGGTCTAGCCCTGGCTGGCCAGGTCGGTGTGCGGTCGAATTTCTGTGGTCTACTTTGTCATTAGGGCTAGGTGGCGGGTTTTTATTGGTCTCTCTTCCTAATGAATGGCTACGATCTAACCTAGCAACATCAATGGTCCTAATCAATTCCTAACCTCTATATAAACAACCCTAGACTAAACCCTAATCTATTCATTCAAAATAAGATTATAGCCGCCATGTTGCTGAGGAACGACAAAGAGTAGCCGCCGACTAGAGAGAGAGTTAGGAAGAAAGTTCTAAAGCCTAAAGCAATTCAAAGCAACCTAAAGCTAATCAATTCAACAAAGGAATCGTGTATCTTAATTAGAAAATTCGCCGCAACCATTGTAAGTAGAGTATTACTTTGGTATAAATAAACAACTGTGTTGATGTGTATGCTTGAATTGTGGCAATGGAAGTAATTCATGTTTGTGCAAAAATTATGTTATTCATTATAAAGAACTACATGCGGTAGTTCTATGCAAATATACGTTTGGAATATTGCACAAATTATGTAATCTATGTTGAAGCTACATGTATGTAGTTGAGTGAAATTTATGCAAGTTTGGGGCTTTGTTATTATGTCGTCATGATGTATATTTTGTGCATAAATCGTTTTGCAAGCAATTGAGACAAGTTTGGTTGTTATAGTTCATATGAAACTATGTTGGAATTTTGACACCATAATCCATATATTAAGTCATGCTTGTGAATATGGCTAGGCTATGAATGATATTTGGCACAATTGAAATCCATGATTAAGTTTATCTTGTTTAAAAGAATTATATGATGACATATGTGAGACATGGCTAGGTGAGACTCAAAAATCCCTTTTTGCAAGTTTAAAACAAACACCATGATTAGGAATATTTATGCATAAGTACATTTATACCATCGTTATGTGATTAGACTTAAACCATGATTAAGTTGAACTATGCTTTTGTGTTAGTAACAAAGTATCCCCTTTGTAAACATGTAGGAACCTTATGAACATGACTTGTTTATGTGTATGCCATGAACAAATTGAACTTTACCTATGCCATGCTTATGTTTGACATTATGCCGTGTTTATGCTAAAAGTATTTATGCCATGCTTATGTTTGACATTATGCTATGCCTATGCTAGGAATATTTATGACATGCTTATGTTTGACATTATGCCTAAATAAGAATATAGGTTCATGTTGTAGTTAAACCTATGCAAGTTCACATGCTTTGATTTATGTCGCCTATGTTGCCACTATGCAAGTACACCAATATCTATTTTGTATTTCCAACGTCGTATTGCAAGTTCATGCGCTCACCTTCCCCTCTTTGTGTATACGCCATAAGCCTCCCCTTTCGCATGGCTAAATTGGGCTTTAAAAGGCTAAGCCCAATATATATGAACGGACGTGTAAAACGGGGGAAAATAACGTTGGGTTAAAATGAATTAATGAATGAAAATATAAAATAGAAGGGCCCAAATTCAAGTATGGGTTGGGCCCGTGATTGGTGTAACCTTTACACCATTAACTTAATAATGGGCCGCAAATATTTACATATAAATAAAGAAGAATGACAAGATATGTAAATGTAGAACATACGATGTGTTTAACCCGAGGTTGGATTGAGTTGTGATGTAAACCTGCCCGGAACCGCCCGGCTGTCCAGTAGTCACAACAATACCTATCCAATGTGGGAGGTTAAACATGGAGCCCAGCAAGGACCCGAGGTTAGACTGAGTTGTGGCGTAAGACTGCCCGGAACCAACCAGCAACAGGCAGCCACAACAATACCTGTCTAATGTGAGAGGTCAGGGCCTTAATAAGACAATTAAGGCTGAGTCAGGATTGTTAGGATTAAGTGAACTAAAGACTTAATCAAAATGGAACATGCTAAACTAAACAGACTGGTGGGGTTAGGTAGGAAACACTTAACCAACTTAGCATGTTGGCTAGAGATAGAAAACCTAGTAACGGGGGACCCTTTTCAGCAGTAACCCTAAAAGGTGTATCAGGATACCCTGAAACTAGGCAGGGTAGGGCACGATTACTGGGCTGATTGTAAGAGGTCAAAGCGACGGCGGTGGTGTAGCAGTGTAGGTTCTAACGGAGTGCGGGCGTGCACACACTCCGGCGCAGAAAAATAAGGCACTGGACACCAGTAGCATACCTGTGCACTCTAAGGTTGTGTCGGGTTGCCACTATGGGACTTGATACACCCCATGGCGGGACCAGCATAGGTAACTACAAACATCGGGGGCCGTAAGACACATGTAACTATGCGAGTAGGAGCCGATCATCATTGAATGGATCACATCACCCTGACTATGGGGTGCAAATTGGAAACTAGTTTATATGGGTTCAGAGATTAACATGGGGTACGATAGTATATTCGACCCTAGATAACTTAACCAAGCTCATAGTGTTTGCCCACTTCCTGTTTTACTTATCATACCCAGTTCTTTATTCATAGACAAAGTAGTACTAGACTTACTCAGGCTTTATGTCTGACTCTATTTTTCTTTCGTCTTCTTTCTTCCGTTTCCCCCCTCCCCCCCAGGTCCTCAGGGAGGGAACACAGCAGCTTGACCAGCCTCAACATCCAGCTTGAAGAAGAGAAATGTATTGCTTGGACTTTCCTGTTTTGAACTATGGCTTTGGACAATCCACTAAGGGGCTTTTGCAGTTTATCTATGTTTTATTTATGCTTCTTTAAAAATAATGTACTCAAGACAGATTATGAAAGTGTTATGTTATGTTTTTGGAAAGGATGTTGTTGTAACACATATTTGACTTAATGAAATAAAGTTTGTTGTTCTTCCGCTGTTTTACAAATATGTGTTCTTATATCTGTCTTGTATATCTGTGACTTGTACTTATAAACCTCCACCAAAATTAGGGCATTCCCTTTGAGAGTGACCCTAACGGAGGTGGGGTGTTTCACTTGGTATCAGAGCATAGGTTTACCAGATAAGATAAAAAGTTTAGAAAAATTATTTTCAAAAAGGAAATTTAAAGAAGCATTTATAAAAGAAAAATATTATTTTATTTTAAAAAGGCAAAGTCCCCAAAGCCATAGGTACTATCTTCTATCCTTCGTTTTGAATCTATCCTTTCTGTTTCAGCATGTCTAGAGACCTTACTCCCCAGCTGCTGACGCTTTCACTCCTCCTCCTCCACGTGAACCAGCAAGCGGAAGAGTCCTAGAGTAGGAAGACGAATAATAGTCAATCTAAAAAGGATCGTAACGGTAATAACAAGAAACGGAGGACATATTCATCATCTTTGAGGTAGAGGATAGACAAAAAGTACAATTGGCAGTATGGCTATTGAAGGGCGAGGCTTCCTACTGGTGGGAAGTCACTAATGCTGAAAGACCAGTGGAGACATGGGAGGACTTTAGGGCAAGGTTTGAGACCAAATTTCTCTCAGATGCAGAAAGGAGTTTGCAGTTAGAAAAATTCCTATTTCTTAAACAAGGGGACAAGACAGTCAGAGAATATGTGAATCAGTTCGATGAGCTGGCTAGGTTTGGGCTTGACCTAGTCAATACCCCGCACAAGAAGGCTCTCCGTTTTGTCAAAGGGTTAAATGAGCCATTACACAGTTTGGCCATGACCCATATACCCATGGGAGCCACATATGAAAGATTGGTGCAAATGGCATTGCTGAATGAGGAGGATAAGGGCAAGAAGGAGACAAAGGCAGAAAGCTCTCAAGGGAAGAAAGAGGGTTTGCAGCCTAAGAAGGCGGACTTTAAGAAAGGCGGAAAAGGCAACAAAGAGAAGAGGAGGTGCAATTTCTGTGGCAAAGTGGGGCACTTAGTAAAGGACTGCCGGAAAAAGAAGGCCAAGGAGAATGTTGTGTGCTTTTCATGCGGTCAGACAGGCCACAGGGCTAAGGACTGCCCAAGGAAACGAGGACAGGGGCAGGGCGCTGGATCCACCCCAGGGGCACAGGTTCATGTGCTAGAAGCGCCACCTCTGCAACAGCGAGGTACAAACACTTCTGTAGAAAGTGTAGTTTATCTTTATGATCACCCCGTTCGCACTTTATTTGATTCTGGCGCATCACACTCCTTTATCTCGTCTGCTTTAGTAGAATCTCTGCACCTAGAAACTAGTATGGTAGAGGACCCCTTAATTGTTTCAAACCCAATTGGGGGCCCAGCTCATTTGTCTAAGATCTGTGTGGGATTGAAAATTTCTATTCTAAGCATAGAATTTCTATGTAGTGCCTTTGTTTTGGGCTTTTCGGGGTATGGTTTGATTTTGGGTATGGATTGGCTATCCAGTAATGGGGCCATCCTTGATTGTGAGAAAAGGGTTGTTAGGCTCCTAACCCAGCTCGGTAATACTTTGGAAATTTCTTGTAATCCCTTGTATGCGGTTATACTTAGTTATCTTGAATCGCTAGATGCCTCTGTTGAAAATTTGCAATCAGTTAGAGTGGTCCGGGAATATCCGGATGTCTTCGAAGAGGTGAAGGGCTTGCCTCCGAAGCGGGAAATAGACTTCCGCATATATCTTGTAGGTAATGCAAAGCCCGTTGCGTTGCCCGTTAGACATATGGCTCCACGAGAAAGGAAAGAGCTCGGTAAACAGATTAAAGAGCTTCTAGAAAAGGGGTTCATTAGGAGGAGCATTTCAGAATGGGGCGCTCCGGTGGTGTTCGCTGCAAAGGCGGATGGTTCACTCCGTCTATGTGTTGACTATAGGGAGTTCAACAAGCTAACGAAAAAGAATAGGCACCCTCTCCCTAGAATTGACGATTTATTTGACCAGCTTGTAGGAGCGTATGTTTTCTCCTAACTCGATTTAGCAACCGGTTTTCATCAGCTAAGGGTGGCTGAAGATAGCATCGATAAAACGGCGTTCAGAACCCCAGACGGCTTCTTTGAATGGCTTGTCATGCCCTTCGGCTTGACAAATGCACCTGCGTACTTCGTGGACCTGATGAGTAGGGTATTTAGAGATTTCCTCAACAAATTCGTAGTGGTCTTCGTAGATGATATCCTTATCTTCTCAAAGAGTGAAGAGGAACATGCTCAACACTTAAGGGCAATCATGGAAACTTTGCGAGTCCATCAACTAAAAGCCAAATTCTCCAAATGCCACTTTTGGAGAGAAGAGGTGAGGTTCCTTGGGCACATAGTATCCAAACAAGGGTTAGCAGTGGACCCTGCTAAGGTAGTGGCGGTACAGGATTGGAAGACACCAAGGAATGCAACTGAGGTCCGAAGCTTTCTAGGACTAGCAGGTTTCTATCGAAAATTTATAAGGGATTTTGCGAAAATCTCAGCTCCGCTCACGAAATTGACCAAGAAGAATCTAGTGTTCAATTGGGATTTGGATTGCGAATTTGCTTTCCAACGACTGAAGAGGGCTCTTACAACAGCCCCAGTTTTGACGCTGCCAGATGGGAGCAAGATGTTCACTGTTTATACGGATGCATGTGGGACAGGGCTAGGCGCCGTCTTAATGCAAGAAGGAAGGGTAGTAGCTTATGGCGGGAGGCAGTTGAAGGTGCACGAAAAGAACTACCCAACCCATGATCTTGAGTTAGCCGCCATCGTCTTTGCACTCAAGTCTTGGCGACACTATCTCCTAGTGAAATAGGTTCCAACTCATATTTTGGAAACAAGAATTAAGAAGCTACGAAAATTGTGAAGTTAAAGACGGACAAAGCATAATGGAGTTAAGCTCAAGGAAGTGCAACTTAGAAGATTGAAGACTAGATTCGTGCATAATATCTCTTCTTAAGAGTATATCCTCTCGGTCCCATTCTCAATCCAATTTCTGTTGCAAACCACATAGGGAGTATGACTCATCTGTTAGTAACACATGTTGGGACTCGAGGGTGTTCATTGGTTTGACTAAAGTTTTTGGGTTTTATATGATACAGATTGGTCTTAGGAAGGGACTCCCTTATGACCTAAAAGGAGTCCATCATTCTTAGTTGCCTAGAATCATATATGGTGGTTGGGTTGAGTAACTCTTTGGGTGTCAGTCTGATGTTGATTTCGGTCTTCGGGGCTGATGCTTAGGGAGTTCTTCTCCTAATCAATATATATGTGGCATAGGTTTTCAGTTTTGACATTGCCTAATAGGCACAAAGTTTTTACTTGCTTCATTCGACTATACCTTTAGATAGGAACAATTGGGAAAATTTCCTATAGATTAGAGCTACCCGAGAAGTTGGCTGGAGTCCACAACGTTTTTCACGAGTCTGCTGAAGTGGTAGAGCCAAATATCCTCGAAGAGGCCGAAGTGGAGCGCGAAGCAACCATAAGGAGAGTTCCAACCCGCATCTTAGGAACGGAAGTGAAGAGGCTACGCAACCGTGAAGTCAAACTCGTCAAAGTTCAGTGGAGCGACGCCGAGGGAGACGCGACTTGGGAAACTGAAGCTAGAATCCGTACAGCCTACCCTTTTCTGTTCGAGGGTACATCCTTGATCCTTCATTTTCCTTAAGTTGCGCTTTTATCTATCTTTTTAGGTATATTTCCTCGACCTTATCTTTTAGGTAGAAACCCTTTGGATGGAAACATGTAGTTGAAACATGTTATGTATGAATGGTTGCAAGTGGTTGCAAGTGATTGCTAGTGGTTGCTCGTGGTTGCATATACACACACAATCTAGGTTTTAGATCAGCTCAATCACTTCATATTGCATATGCACATATGTTTGCATTCGTATATGGTTGAACTTTAATGTGTTGTCATATGGATGTTGCATCTGTATTGAATGATTGTGCACTCATGTAGAATCATGAATAGGAAAATTTGCATACATAATGGATTCATGGCACTTACATAATTCGCATTAAGGAGGTCAACTGAATCAGTAGACCGCCTGATCTTGCATTAGATAAGTACATGTACACACACACTTTGCATATGATCATGAAGCATTAGAAGTCTTTTAAGGACAATGGATGCTCGTGTCGACCTGTACACACACACTCATGAAGCATTAGAAGTCTTTTAAGCCCGGCTGTCTAGTAGTCACAACAATACCTATCCAATGTGGGAGGTTAAACATGGAGCCCAGCAAGGACCCGAGGTTAGACTGAGTTGTGGCGTAAGACTGCCCGGAACCAACCGGCAACAGGCAGCCACAACAATACCTGTCTAATGTGAGAGGTCAGGGCCTTAATAAGACAATTAAGGCCGAGTCAGGATTGTTAGGATTAAGTGAACTAAAGACTTAATCAAAATGGAACATGCTAAACTAAACAGACTGGTGGGGTTAGGTAGGAAACACTTAACCAACTTAGCATGTTGGCTAGAGATAGAAAACCTAGTAACGGGGGACCCTTTTCAGCAGTAACCCTAAAAGGTGTATCAGGATACCCTGAAACTAGGCAGGGTGGGGCACGATTACTGGGCTGATTGTAAGAGGTCAAAGCGACGGCGGTGGTGTAGCAGTGTAGGTTCTAACGGAGTGCGGGCGTGCACACACTCCGGCGCAGAAAAATAAGGCACTGGACACCAGTAGCATACCTGTGCACTCTAAGGTTGTGTCGGGTTGCCACTATGGGACTTGATACACCCCATGGCGGGACCAGCATAGGTAACTACAAACATCGGGGGCCGTAAGACACATGTAACTATGCGAGTAGGAGCCGATCATCATTGAATGGATCACATCACCCTGACTATGGGGTGCAAATTGGAAACTAGTTTATATGGGTTCAGAGATTAACATGGGGTACGATAGTATATTCGACCCTAGATAACTTAACCAAGCTCATAGTGTTTGCCCACTTCCTGTTTTACTTATCATACCCAGTTCTTTATTCATAGACAAAGTAGTACTAGACTTACTCAGGCTTTATGTCTGACTCTATTTTTCTTTCGTCTTCTTTCTTCCGTTTCCCCCCCCCCCCCCAGGTCCTCAGGGAGGGAACACAGCAGCTTGACCAGCCTCAACATCCAGCTTGAAGAAGAGAAATGTATTGCTTGGACTTTCCTGTTTTGAACTATGGCTTTGGACAATCCACTAAGGGGCTTTTGCAGTTTATCTATGTTTTATTTATGCTTCTTTAAAAATAATGTACTCAAGACAGATTATGAAAGTGTTATGTTATGTTTTTGGAAAGGATGTTGTTGTAACACATATTTGACTTAATGAAATAAAGTTTGTTGTTCTTCCGCTGTTTTACAAATATGTGTTCTTATATCTGTCTTGTATATCTGTGACTTGTACTTATAAACCTCCACCAAAATTAGGGCATTCCCTTTGAGAGTGACCCTAACGGAGGTGGGGTGTTTCACTACCCCCGTTTTATACGTTCGCTATATTATAACATATGTTGGGCTTAACATTTAAGCCCAGCTTAGCCACATGAAAAAGGGGAGGCTTAGAACATGGTGTTTATATATCCTAAGTAACATCAAAAGGGGTGTGTGAACGCATGAACTTGCAACATAGCGATCTAATTAACATAAATTAGGCACTTGTGAACTTGTGTTGTAATAGCATATAATCTTGACATAAAACATACCTAAACATGAATCATGGTTTTAATCTAGTCATGTAAACTTGCATTTAAAATGTGAATCTAACTTAATTATGTGTCACATATATTATCATATGATTTTTGATAACAACATAGGGCTAAAACATATTTTCAATTAGGCATAACACCAAATGTAATCTAGTCATGTTCATAGAGTCAACATAAGTTCACAAAGATGCTTACTTTTGTCACTAATACAAAAGTATGGTTTTCACTCGAATCATAATGCCTATTTCAACATAAATTCATATGAATCATAATACCCAAATGGATTCAACTACACTAAAAATGATCATAAAAATATACATAGAAGGATCTAAAATCATGTTGGCATAATAGTGAATCATATACTTGCATGAGTCTCAACTTGGTTGTAATGAACTACCACAAACATATAGTTGTTAACTTTTAACATGAATCATATACTTGCAAATATCCAATAGATCTAACATCATTATACCACAACATCCCAAATCTATTCATAATTAGAATCATAGCAACATACAATTATGAATTATCATCACCACAAATTAGGTACAATTCCATTTCTCATTTTACATAGATCAAATCTCAATTATTCATTCACATCGGAATAGCACTCTACTTACAACGTATGACGAATCTTCAATTCAGGATTCTGAATTCTGAATTTGGAGATGCTATCCTTTGTTGTAGGCGTTGTTTTGATTTAATTGTCGTTGCTTTAAGCTTTTGAATCAACTCCTGACTTGACGGCTATTCTTAGTCTTTCTTCAGCAGCATGACAGCTCCATACTCATTTTTATTTGTGTGAATTAGATGGAGTCTTAGGTCCTTTTTATAGAGTTTGTGAATTGATTAGAGCCATTGATGGAGCTTAGATTAATATAAGCCATTCGTTTTAAAGAGAAACCAATCAGGAGTTGACACATAAGCCCTAGTGACAAGACAAAGTCCAGAAATTCGGCCAAGCACAGACCAGGCCAGCCAGGAGGGGTTGGGTTCGACCTGGCTCAGGGGCCAGGTCGACAACCCAGTCGACCCCCAGGTCGACTACCCAGTCGACCTGGGTCTTGGGCATGAAAATTCCTGCCCAGCCCAATCTGGGTCCGATTTTGAATTTTGAACTCGTTTCTGAACTGTTTCTGTCTGTTTGAATTTTAAACTGAATTCTGAAACTTCCGGAGGTCATATCTCCCTCGTACGAAGTCCGTTTTACGTAAACTCAGACTCTATCTCAAGCAGAATTCCGAGACGAACGCAATGGTCTATCCCGTTTCCCTTAATTCTTTGATTTGAAATTAATTATCTTTAATTTGTTCATCTTACAGTTACCGGAAAATTCGGGGTGTTACATATAACCTCTGAGCTCATGCGTCGCAGAGAAGGGTGTTAAGCAAGAGAATAAATTCTCCGCCATCAACAGATATATATTAAATAGAAACCAATTTACATGGAATGAAATCCAATGTTAGACACACATCCATTTACAAGTCCGTTCTGGGTCTGAACAAAACCGGAGGCACCTTATACCTCGCACATCCGAACGATCAACAATACGTCCGGACAACTACCACTGGAACCTTTTCAAGGTAGCAACTCCAATCAAAGGCATCAGTAGTCCTCATCCATTCGATGTGAAGATCGTCGGTCTTCAACCACCGTCTTCATCTTCGACTTTTAATCGTCGTAATAATTATTCAGAATGGGTTAAACCCGATCATTCCGAATAACTCGCGTATTTCTATAATTAAAAATCAAGTGTTATAAGGATACATCCAACGCTTCTTTCCAATTCAGAATATTCTTTAAATAAAATATTCATATTATTAGGGAAAGTTTCCCATTAATTTTATCAAAGATAAAATCTTTTAGATTTATTCTTAAATCTTATTTTCAAAGATTTATGAATATTCCAGTTCAAATTTTAATATCAAAAATTACTACTTTACAATTATTCCAACTTAAGAACTAAATCTTATATTTAACTGGGTTAAAGAATCAATGTCATTTAAAAAACATTGTTCATGATAAACCAAAAATCATTTTCCAATAAATAAATATAAATTGAAATACCAATAATCTTAGTTGAAAGATTTATCCTTTATTTAAAAGAAATCCTTTGTTTAAAAATATTCTTTATATAAAGGATATTCTGAATCGGAAAGCGACTCGATCATTTACCATATAACTTTGGTTATATGGATTTCATACATTGTATGTAAATGGCATTAATAATAAATAATCATCAAACTATCCATTAAACATCCAAAGTGAAGTTCTCAACTGTGTGAGCATTAAATGAAATAATAACGCTCATCGCAGCCTGTCAATCTATCGATTGACATATGAATAAATATTGGGACTAGTGTATATCAATTATCATCCCTATACCCGTGTGGGGTTTTCAGCCAACAATAGTACATATAAATAATTATTTGGTTAATGAATTTAACCAACTTTGATACTACCAAGATGTCGATAATGATGGACAAAATGATATTTTATTCCTAATGTCGAAATAAATTATATTTGACTCACATAATTTCTTTTACATTTCTAATATATAATAGAATGTAATTTATTTATATGACATTAAAAAGGATAATTTTCATTATACTTAATTTGTATGTAATTATTCTTAACGTAAAAGAAATAATCTCATTTATATATATTTTAAGGTATAACTCAACACATAAATTGTTTATTTTAGATTGCATACAAATTATAATGTATGCATTAACATATAAAGATTTTGTTTTATCTCACCTATACATTCTAATCTATGTTTAGACCAAAAATATGATTTTTGTATTTGAATATAAATTCTAATGTGAGTTTGCAAATATAAATGATTTTTATATTTACAAATAAATTCAATTGTATGTTGTAAAAACCCCTGACTTCCCCGGTAAGGAAAGAGCGGATAGTTCGAGAACAATACACAAAAGAATGCAGAAAGAAGAACATTTCATTGTATATTACAACAATCCCATCAGAATACAAGAATATACAGAGTATAAATGAATAAATATTACACAGAAAATATCAGAGATTACCATAATTTATAGAGCAGCGGAAAATAATACAAAACACAACCGAAGGAGATATACGGATACAAAGCTTTCCGGATATCGTTCCAGCTGTAAACCAGGATCCTGTGAATATAAATCTGCAAAACCAAAACTACTAGCTGCCCGTGTCGAAATAAGGGCACCCAGAGTTTAGGTTAAAACAATAAACTCCAGGTCAGTCATGGGACAGGTGTGAGAACTAAAACAGTTATTAATCTTTATTTTAAAGTTCGGTAAATCAAGGGACCACGCCGTATAACACGGAACGAGTTACCTCCCAAGAACACCAGTGCATAAAACAAACAGCGCAATTCTAAATAAAGAAAAATGAAGCTGTTATAAGACCCAGGTCCCATCATACAATGCAACGCAAGCCATAGGATAGGGTTTTACCCTATAACAGCCAAAGCATGCTTCATACGTTTAAAATAAATCATTTGATACTATAATAAGTGTATAGTGTTTAAAACAATTTCAATCATTAGAATCATTCATAGACGGCATGGGTACCATATATCATGTCGCCATACTAGGCTCTACAATCAAAACCGCAAAGTAATGTATTTGGAAATTGGATTTCCATCTGTGAACCGAGGCAAAAGATAGTCCTCTACCGATTCGTGACAATCTAGCCTACCATATCTCAGGATACAGAGCTCGAGTGCACCTTGGATCGTCAGGGGCGGACCACTCGATGTGGATTAAACTTAAACCCTGGACATTACGTCTCCCCTCCCTATGGGGCGCACATGAGCCAACGAATGACTCCATTGGTTCGAGAACGACCGATATATCCGAGGCGCCTCGCAACAGCAACAACCACATAAGTCAAACTCGTCAGGGCGTGCAAAACCACTAACGCCACTTCTAGCTAGAAAGAAACGCATGTCCTCCTTGAGGTCCTCTCCCGTTTCTAGTTCACAACCGGGGTGTGAGGCTCGCGAATCAACGGTACACAAAGCTATGCCACACAAGCCGTGCTTTGATCATCAGCCACAAGACTCTGCTTTTCAACAAAAGCCTTGATCATCTGCCACTTAGGCATGCCACACAGGCAATTCACTCCATGCGTTTGATATCCATCAATATATAACCCCTGAGCTCGTACGTCTCAGAGAAGGGCGTTAAGCAAGAGAATAAATTCTCCGCCGCCAAACAGATATATATTTAATAGAAATGAATCAGACAGAATAAAATCCAATGTCAGACACACAGTCCATTTACAAGTTCGTTCGGGGTCTGAATGAAACCGGAGGCACCTAGTACCCCGCATATCCATCGATCTCCAAGTACGTCTGGACGATCACTAACTGATTCCCTCCTCTTGGGTGTACGGCCCAATCAAGATCATCAGTAAGTATCCAAACGACGTGAAGACCTCCGGTCTTCAACCACCGTCTTCATCATCGACTCATTGTCGAATCAGTTATTCAGAATGGGATAAACCCGGTCTTTCTGAATAACTCGCGTATATAATAAACAAGTGTTACACAAACACAACATACGCCTCATTCCAATTCATCAGTCACTAACCGTAAATCAACAAGAGAATAATTCCCCAAATATTAACCCCGAAGGCCGAAACCAACATCAGATCAATACCTAGGAAACCGTTCTACTTAGTTAACCTACAGTTAGTTTCTAAATTTCACATTCTTAGGGAAAGATTCCCATTAATTTTATAAAAGATAAATCCTTTTAAATTTATTCTTTAATCTTCCTTTGAATATCACCTCAAACTAGTCGGGATTAGCGAACTACACCGAAGTAATTATTTATTTTATTTCCCAGTCCCAACCTATTTATCCCATGAAGTAAAACTGGTCATACTTCATATCTAACACCACGGTGTTATCGGTAAATTCAATTACCATTTCACGTTCAAATCTAATTAAAGATTTAACTACCGTCTGGAGTAAAACTGGTGATACTCCATTCTCGATCTTTTCAATCTAATTAAAGATTCATTAAAACTCCACTTAGTTTTAATCTTTGACTGGGTTAAAGAATCAGTGTCATTTAAAAACACGGTTCACGATAAACCCCAAAATCACATCACATTTCAATCAGTCCCTATCCGTGAATTAGCAAGTGAGCAGTCCCTTAAATATTAACCCTGAAGGCCCAAACCAACATCAGATCAATACCCAAGAAACCATTCAACTTAACTAATCTCCAGTTATTTTTTGATTTTCTTAATTGTGACGAGCAGGAATTTTGCTCAGTCCGAACCTGTTGCTAAACCGATCCAGACCGTTCGAAACGCCCTATCGTTTGAGAACACGACAAAACAGAACGCATATAAAAGAACATTTCATTGTATATTACAACAATGCATCAGCTTACCAGAATATACAGAGTAAAAATGAATATTACACAGAAATATCAGACATTTAAATTACATATAAATACATAGCAGCGGAAAATAATACAATACACAACTAGAATGAGATATACGGATACAAAGCTTTCCGGATATCGTTCCAGCTGTAAACCAGGATCCTGTGAATATAAATCTGCAAAACCAAAACTACTAGCTGCCCGTGTCAAAATAAGGGCACCCAGAGTTTAGGTTAAAACAATAAACTCCAGGTCAGTCATGTGACTGGTGTGAGAACTAAAACAGTTAATCTTTATTTTTAAAGTTAGGTAAATCAAGGGACCACGCCGTATAACACGGAACGGGTTTCCTCCCAAGAATACCAGTGCATAAAACAAACAGCGCAATGCTAAATAAAGAAAAATGAAGCTATTATAAGACCCAGTTCCCATCACACAATGCAACGCAAGCCGGAGGATAGGGTTTTTACCTTATAATAGCCAAGAATGCTTGATACGCTTAAAACAAATCGTTTGATACTATTGTAAGTGCATAGTGTATAAAACAACTTCAAATCATAAGTATCAATCATAGGTGGCATGAATGCCCCATCCCACTATGTCGCCATACTAGGCTCTACAAATAAAACCGCAAATGTCACGTATTTGGAAGTTGGATTTCCATCTATGAACCGAGGCAAAAGATAGTCCTCACCGAATTCGAGACGCTCTAGCCCGCCCCTCAGGCAAGTACTCAGTCAAGCCTTTGGATCGTCAGGGCCGGTCCACCGATGTGGATTAAAATTCCTGAACACTACGTTTCCCCACCCTATGGGGTGTAAGTCTGGTCCGTCAGCCGACCAGAATGCATCGGCCGAAACCGATATAACCGAGGCGCCTCGCAACAGCAACAACCACATAAGTCAAACTCGTCAGGGCGTGTAAAACCACTGACGCCACTTCTAGCTAGAAAGAAACGCAAGTCCTCCCTGAGGTCCGTCTCCCGTTTTTGGTTCATACCGGGTGTGAAACTCGCGAATCAACGTTACACAAAGCTACGCCACACAGGCCTTGCTTTGATCATCACCACAAGACTTTGCTTTTCAACAGAAGCCTCGATCAATTGCCACTTAGGCATGCCACACAGGCAATTCACTCCATGCGTTTGATATCCATCAATATATAACCCCTGAGCTCGTACGTCTCAGAGAAGGGCGTTAAGCAAGAGAATAAATTCTCCGCCGCCAAGCAGATGTATATTTAATAGAAATCAATCACACGGACTAAAATCCAATGTCAGACACACAGTCCATTTACAAGTCCGTTCTGGGTCTGAACGAAACCGGAGGCACCTAGTACCCCGCATATCCATCGATCTCCAAGTACGTCTGGACGATCACTAACTGTTTCCATCTTCTTGGGTGTACAGCCCAATCAAGATCATCAGTAATTACCCAAACGACGTGAAGACCTCCGGTCTTCGACCGTCGTCTTCATCTTCGACTTATCGTCGTATCAGTTATCCAGAATGGGATAAACCCGGTCTTTCCGAATAACTCGCGTATATTTAAATAAGTGTTACACAAACACAACATACGCCTTATTCCAATTCATCAGTCACTAACCGTAAATTAATCAAGAGAATAATTCCCCAAATATTAACCCCGAAGGCCGAAACCAACATCAGATCAATATCCAGAAAACCATTCTGCTTGGCTAACCGACAGTTAGTTTCTAAATTTCACATTCATAGGGAAAGGTTTCCATTAATTTTATCAAAGATAAATTCTTGAATTTATTCTTTAATCTACTTTTGAATATCAATTCAAACTAGTCGGGATTAGCGAACCTTGCCGAAGTAATCATTTGTTTAAATTTCCCAATCCCAACCTATTCATCCCATGAAGTAAAACTGGTAATACTTCATATCTAACACCACAGTGTTATCGGTAAATTCAATTACCATTTCACGTTCAAATCTAATTAAAGATTTAACTATCGCCTGGAGCAAAACTAGTGATACCCCATTTCGATTATTTCAATCTAATTAAAGATTCATTAAAACTCCACTTAGTTTTAATCGTTAATGGGGTTAAAGAATCAGTGTCATTTAAAACACGGTTCACGATAAACCCAAAATCACATTCCATTAATTATCGGGTTAAAGAACAAGTGTTATTTAAAACACTGTTCACGATAAACCCAGAAATCAATCCATTAATTATCAGGTTAAAGAACAAGTGTTAATTAAAACACTGTTCACGATAAACCCAAAAATCAATACCAATTCAATTCCAATTAAATATCATTTAATTGGTACTCTTCATTAAATCTAAATAAAAAGATTTAATCTTTTCTCTACTGGGTTCAAGAACAGTGTTAGTGAAGACACCATCCACGACAAACCCCAAATCACATTTGATATTAAATACAAGGCTCTGAATAGAAAATATATCGGCTTATATTCAATATCAAATTCTACGACCAACAAATGTCGTATTGGAAATAACGATATAGATATATATCTTTCAAATTTCCATAACAACATATGTATAATCACGAATTCCAACATCGAAATATTCCGAAGACAATTTCGATTCAAATCCACTCCAATGCAATCATTGGAAATTCTGGTTATTTTCAAAACCCTTTTCAAATTCAATTTATTTATTTAAAAATAAATAGAATTATAATTCTAGTTCAAAACTAGTTCATTTCGATAAAAATCTATTTTTATCTTTTCAAATATGGAGTTTTTCACCCCAAATCTTCACAAATCATTTCTTGTGATTTTACACAAATTATTACTATTTTTAATAATTTTATCAAGGCCCGTACAGTCGATTTCCACCAATGGCCATCGAACTGCACTTATAGCGACCTTTTTCAAATTTGATTTGGACATAATTCCAAATCCAACCGTTAGATTTCAAATTTCTAACATTCGCTAGAAAGCTCTTTTCGATACGAACCCAACGGTTCCGGTTTTAGGAGAATCCGACGGTCGGATCTCCCGTAATGTCCGTTTGAAATCAATGGTCGAAATTCGCGAACTGCCACGGCGCGGCGCGTTCTATTCAGGCCATTATATTATATATATAATATATATTTCGTCGATTTCTATTTAAAACGAATTATATAAATAGTTTTGAATTCGTTTCAAAATCTATTTCAACTTCCATTTCAATTCAAAGCAAAATTGAATTCTTCTTTATAGATTCGTTTCAAAATTCATTTCTATTCAATTCAAATTTCAATTCAATTTGAATTCGTTTTCAATTCACTTTCAATTCAATTCGAATTCGTTTTCAATTCAATTCATTTCGAAATCGTTTTCAATTCAATTCATTTCGAAATCGTTTTCAATTCAATTCATTTCGAAATCGTTTTCAATTCAATTCATTTCGAAATCGTTTTCAATTCAATTCATTTCGAAATCGTTTTCAATTCAATTCATTTCGAAATCGTTTCCAATTCAATTCATTTCGAAATCGTTTTCAATTCAATTCATTTCGAAATCGTTTTCAATTCAATTCATTTCGAAATCGTTTTCAATTCAATTCATTTCGAAATCGTTTTCAATTCAATTCATTTCGAAATCGTTTTCAATTCACTTCATTTCGAAATCGTTTTCAATTCACTTTGAATTCGTTTTCAATTCACTTCATTTCGAAATCGTTTTCAATCCAATTCATTTCGAAATCGTTTTCAATTCAATTCATTTCGAAATGGTTTTCAATTCAATTCATTTCGAAATCGTTTTCAATTCAATTCATTTCGAAATCGTTTCCAATTCAATTCATTTCGAAATTGTTTTCAATTCAATTCATTTCGAAATTGTTTTCAATTCAATTCATTTCGAAATCGTTTTCAATTCAATTCATTTCGAAATCGTTTTCAATTCAATTCATTTCGAAATCGTTTAAAATCGATATAAATATCGTTCACGTCAAAATGGCGTCAAACTAATCAACACGACTTCATAAATTTCTATTTTCAAATATTCTATTTCAAATATTTCTATTTCAAATATTTCCATTTCTAAACTGGAATGAGGCCCAATCAATTACCATATAAAATTAATTATATGGATTTTCACACAACACATGTATATAATAGCATTGAAA
This sequence comes from Allium sativum, assembly GCA_030737875.1. NCBI lineage: Eukaryota > Viridiplantae > Streptophyta > Magnoliopsida > Asparagales > Amaryllidaceae > Allium > Allium sativum. Next base: position 624,775,247 of record CM060910.1, read on the forward strand.
AATGATCAACCATCAACCAAAGTGCACCACACTGTATAAGCATCAAATAAAGATATCTAACGCTTATAACAGCCTGTCAATCAATCGATCGACATATTTAATCAATCAGGATGAGTGAACTTCAAATTTCATCCCAACACCCGTGTGGGGTTTCAAACAATCAAACGCATATTTTATTCGTGCAGTTGGGCGATGTGTAAAATTTATCGACCCAATCAATGTCCTTCAAATAGGTGTACATAAACAAACCGTCCGGTTTGTAAATGAATATTTATTTATTCACATTCACGTTAAAAATTATATTTTTAACGATAAAACATTTTATTTCAACATATGAATTTCTATTCGATTCATTTCTTCGATAAAATGATATTTTTATTTTTCTAACTTTTTTTAGAAAATTTCGGCGGCATAACGGCACGATACTAAAAACGGGACGAGGCCTAGCCTTGTCCCCGGTCTAGTGAAGGCCCACGCCATTCACACATCAATCATATCAATTTCAATTTCACCAAAACAATCAAATCCAAATCAAATAATCTAACCAACTACACAACCAATCAAACAAGTCCATGGTCTGTGGACGGGTGTCGGGTGCTTCTAATAAGCACCGTCTGCATCCTAGTATATATATATATATATATATATATAACTAGAAAAATTAAATGGAAAGGTGAGAAGTTCTCACTCATAGCTATCCTAGCTCCACGGCACTTCTATTGTAGAGATCTTCGTCGTTCCCGCCTTTTTGTCACCTTCGTTGTCCGCTTTCACTACATATGTAAAAATCGAATTTTTACTTCGTTATGCAATATATAAAAATCGAATTTTTATTTCAAAGTTCAATATATAAAAATCGAATTTTTATTTCAAAGTTCAATATATAAAAATCGAATTTTTATTTCAAAGTTCAATATATAAAAATCGAATTTTTATTTCAAAGTTCAATATATAAAAATCATATTTTTATTATTCTACATCAATGAAAATCCTATTTTTATCGAAGTAAAAATCATATTTTTATTTCACTACTCATATAAAAACTATATTTTTACTTTACCACTTGAACAATAAAAATCATAACTTCATGTGTATAAAAATCGAATTTTTATAATGTTAAAAATCCTACCTTTACCAACATAAAAACCAAATCTTTAATATGTTAAAAATACGGTCTTTTCAATGTTCAAAACATGATCTTTTTTTATTTTTAAAAAAAATCGAATCTTTCATATATTGAAAAATCAAGTTTTATGTAAACTGAAAAATAATCAGTTTTTATACCTTCATAAAAATCAGTTTTCTTCTTTATAAAAAAAAAATAAAACTGAATTTAAAACAATATACATAAGTTAAAACTGAAAAATAAAACTAGAAAAAAATGAAAAGGGGGCTTACTGATTTCAGTGTACTAGAGGAGGGGGGGTCTTCACGCGCGTCGCATCAAGGAGGAGGCTGGGGAGGAGAGGTCGGCGGACATCACTGGGGGGGGGGGTCTGCGTGCATCGATTCAGGGGGGGTTGCTTCGGTGGCTCGCCGCGGCACTGGGGGGGGTTCGATGGGGGAGCTGCGGTGGTCGGCGCCGCCTAGGGGCGCGACGGATTCCGCCTCCGTCTTTTTTTTCTTTTTCTTTTTTCCTTTTCCTCCAGAAAGGGTTTTGAATCGGGGGGGGGGGGCGAGCAATAATAAAGGGGAGGAGAGAGAGAAAAATTAATTAATTTTTTTATTAATTTAAAATTCAAAAAGTTGACTTTTACATACGACCTCTAATCGAGGCCCACCGCCTGTCGCCTGTAGCGTTTCACCCCCATTCCGAACACAATGGGATTTGTATCGTAAGCTGATTCGATCGTTTCAATTAGTTTCCGTTGAATTTACATTTAAATCACTATATTGAATTTTAAACGTACATTTCAAATTACCGGGGTCACATACTAACTAGAAAAATTCCCGAAAAATATTTTCTAGCTTCGTATTGACGATACGGTCCTAACAAAACTAGTTTCGTCGAATTCTGAGACCGTTGGAAAAATGGCCAATTTCCAGTCGATTAAAATCAACTGAAACGGGTCAAACGCGTTTTCCTTTGCCACGCTCACATATTGATTCGAAAAATTATGAAACTTGAAACCTAACAATAACTTTACACTGCGGATCCAACAAAAGTGGTTTCGTCGAAATCTGAGGTCGTTTGCAAAATGTCCATTTTTAAGGGCCTGAATTCCATAGCGACTATTCAGAATTTTCAACTGGACATATCTTTTGATTCTTGCTACGAAATTTTGATCTTCCGGATTCGTTGGAAAGATATTCTCAATTAGATCCTACTATTTTTGGTTTCACTAAAATCCGGATTGTTTTGCACCCGGTACATTCAATTGAAGTTTGAAATCGAATTATCGAACTACCGCGCCATTTTCAATTCTATTTATAATTATATATAAATATTTATATTCTAACGACGACACGTATAATATATACGTCGAATTCCATTCAAAATAAATTTCTCGTTGATTTTATTTAAAATAATCTATTTTAAATAATCAAAATTCGCTATAATTGCCAAAATAAAAATTTTAAACTGGCCCAGATTTTACGGGTTGTTACAATCTCCCCCACTTAAAACTTTTCGTCCCCGAAAAGGAACAAAGTCGAAAGTGGTTTGATTAATCAGCTCTACATTCGATCTGGCTTTCATTCTCCAACTTTTCAGTTTCTGAGAATTTTCAAAATTTCAAAAATTTGGCTAACACCCTAAATTTTCGAAAAATTTCGCCATAACCTCCCCTGCACCGGGAGCATCGGGGAATTTCAAATAGCTTCCCCGGTCCTTCAGATCTCAAAAAGAAAAAGAAAAAGCCAAGCGGCTAGCCAATAGGCTCACAAAATCATCATCACCCAAACAAAACAGTAAATTATGTAGTAAACATGTACCTATTTGTCGGGCAAACAAATTTTATTCTTCGGCTCTAGCCTCCTTGCTATGACCTGTTCAATGATATACATGTATATGCAAGCAGATGCGACCCATTTTCAATATAATTCAATATTTGATTCAGTTAGGCATAATGGTTCAAAATTATCAAACAATTAAACAAACAACACAAACATCAATCAATTATTGAATTAGAGTTTCAAATTCATAATTTTAATACATATACAAAAATCATGTTCTTGATACCAAATCACAACAATAAGCCCTATCTCATTTTTGGTTCTCACACCAGTCAATAGGAAATATATAGAAATCTCACTTTCGCCACTCGAATATAAACCCTGATGATGATGCCTCATCATCTGAATCATCTCCGGGCGACTAGAGTATGATCTTATATCTATCCAGTATATTAAAATTTCGAATACACGCGGATCAGACGTATACGCAAAATCTATATATACTGGATTGTCCACATCAATATAAATAGATAATCAAATACGAATAATTGATTTAAATTTTCAAACAAATTTTGTTTTCACTTTAAAAAATTTACTCTTCACACTCGTTCTAGGATACTACTGATCCCATCTCTAACGAGTCATCCTCATTGGATATTACTAATCCAATATCTAATGAATTCTTTCGTATGGTTCTAATATGTCTTGTTCTCTAAGCTTTGTAAACCAAAGCTCTGATACCAACTATGACGAGCAGGAATTTTGCTCAGTCCGAACCTGTCGCTAAACCGATCCAGGCCGTTCGAAACGACCTATCGTTTGAGAACACGACAAAACAGAACGCATATAAAAGAACATTTCATTGTATATTACAACAATGCATCAGCTTACCAGAATATACAGAGTAAAAATGAATATTACACAGAAATATCAGAGATTTAAATTACATATAAATACATAGCAGCGGAAAATAATACAATACACAACTAGAATGAGATATACGGATACAAAGCTTTCCGGATATCGTTCCAGCTGTAAACCAGGATCCTGTGAATATAAATCTGCAAAACCAAAACTACTAGCTGCCCGTGTCAAAATAAGGGCACCCAGAGTTTAGGTTAAAACAATAAACTCCAGGTCAGTCATGTGACTGGTGTGAGAACTAAAACAGTTAATCTTTATTTTTAAAGTTAGGTAAATCAAGGGACCACGCCGTATAACACGGAACGGGTTTCCTCCCAAGAATACCAGTGCATAAAACAAACAGCGCAATGCTAAATAAAGAAAAATGAAGCTATTATAAGACCCAGTTCCCATCACACAATGCAACGCAAGCCGGAGGATAGGGTTTTTACCTTATAATAGCCAAGAATGCTTGATACGCTTAAAACAAATCGTTTGATACTATTGTAAGTGCATAGTGTATAAAACAACTTCAAATCATAAGTATCAATCATAGGTGGCATGAATGCCCCATCCCACTATGTCGCCATACTAGGCTCTACAAATAAAACCGCAAATGTCACGTATTTGGAAGTTGGATTTCCATCTATGAACCGAGGCAAAAGATAGTCCTCACCGAATTTGAGACGCTCTAGCCCGCCCCTCAGGCAAGTACTCAGTCAAGCCTTTAGATCGTCAGGGCCGGTCCACCGATGTGGATTAAAATTCCTGAACACTACGTTTCCCCACCCTATGGGGTGTAAGTCTGGTCCGTCAGCCGACCAGAATGCATCGGCCGAAACCGATATAACCGAGGCGCCTCGCAACAGCAACAACCACATAAGTCAAACTCGTCAGGGCGTGTAAAACCACTGACGCCACTTCTAGCTAGAAAGAAACGCAAGTCCTCCCTGAGGTCCGTCTCCCGTTTTTGGTTCATACCGGGTGTGAAACTCGCGAATCAACGTTACACAAAGCTACGCCACACAGGCCTTGCTTTGATCATCACCACAAGACTTTGCTTTTCAACAGAAGCCTCGATCAATTGCCACTTAGGCATGCCACACAGGCAATTCACTCCATGCGTTTGATATCCATCAATATATAACCCCTGAGCTCGTACGTCTCAGAGAAGGGCGTTAAGCAAGAGAATAAATTCTCCGCCGCCAAGCAGATGTATATTTAATAGAAATCAATCACACGGACTAAAATCCAATGTCAGACACACAGTCCATTTACAAGTCCGTTCTGGGTCTGAACGAAACCGGAGGCACCTAGTACCCCGCATATCCATCGATCTCCAAGTACGTCTGGACGATCACTAACTGTTTCCATCTTCTTGGGTGTACAGCCCAATCAAGATCATCAGTAATTACCCAAACGACGTGAAGACCTCCGGTCTTCGACCGTCGTCTTCATCTTCGACTTATCGTCGTATCAGTTATCCAGAATGGGATAAACCCGGTCTTTCCGAATAACTCGCGTATATTTAAATAAGTGTTACACAAACACAACATACGCCTCATTCCAATTCATCAGTCACTAACCGTAAATTAATCAAGAGAATAATTCCCCAAATATTAACCCCGAAGGCCGAAACCAACATCAGATCAATATCCAGAAAACCATTCTGCTTGGCTAACCGACAGTTAGTTTCTAAATTTCACATTCATAGGGAAAGGTTCCCATTAATTTTATCAAAGATAAATTCTTGAATTTATTCTTTAATCTACTTTTGAATATCAATTCAAACTAGTCGGGATTAGCGAACCTTGCCGAAGTAATCATTTGTTTAAATTTCCCAATCCCAACCTATTCATCCCATGAAGTAAAACTGGTAATACTTCATATCTAACACCACAGTGTTATCGGTAAATTCAATTACCATTTCACGTTCAAATCTAATTAAAGATTTAACTATCGCCTGGAGCAAAACTAGTGATACCCCATTTCGATTATTTCAATCTAATTAAAGATTCATTAAAACTCCACTTAGTTTTAATCGTTAATTGGGTTAAAGAATCAGTGTCATTTAAAACACGGTTCACGATAAACCCAAAATCACATTCCATTAATTATCGGGTTAAAGAACAAGTGTTATTTAAAACACTGTTCACGATAAACCCAGAAATCAATCCATTAATTATCAGGTTAAAGAACAAGTGTTAATTAAAACACTGTTCACGATAAACCCAAAAATCAATACCAATTCAATTCCAATTAAATATCATTTAATTGGTACTCTTCATTAAATCTAAATAAAAAGATTTAATCTTTTCTCAACTGGGTTCAAGAACAGTGTTAGTGAAGACACCATCCACGACAAACCCCAAATCACATTTGATATTAAATACAAGGCTCTGAATAGAAAATATATCGGCTTATATTCAATATCAAATTCTACGACCAACAAATGTCGTATTGGAAATAACGATATAGATATATATCTTTCAAATTTCCATAACAACATATGTATAATCACGAATTCCAACATCGAAATATTCCGAAGACAATTTCGATTCAAATCCACTCCAATGCAATCATTGGAAATTCTGGTTATTTTCAAAACCCTTTTCAAATTCAATTTATTTATTTAAAAATAAATAGAATTATAATTCTAGTTCAAAACTAGTTCATTTCGATAAAAATCTATTTTTATCTTTTCAAATATGGAGTTTTTCACCCCAAATCTTCACAAATCATTTCTTGTGATTTTACACAAATTATTACTATTTTTAATAATTTTATCAAGGCCCGTACAGTCGATTTCCACCAATGGCCATCGAACTGCACTTATAGCGACCTTTTTCAAATTTGATTTGGACATAATTCCAAATCCAACCGTTAGATTTCAAATTTCTAACATTCGCTAGAAAGCTCTTTTCGATACGAACCCAACGGTTCCGGTTTTAGGAGAATCCGACGGTCGGATCTCCCGTGATGTCCGTTTGAAATCAATGGTCGAAATTCGCGAACTGCCACGGCGCGGCGCGTTCTATTCAGGCCATTATATTATATATATAATATATATAATATATATTTCGTCGATTTCTATTTAAAACGAATTATATAAATAGTTTTGAATTCGTTTCAAAATCAATTTCAACTTCCATTTCAATTCAAAGCAAAATTGAATTCTTCTTTATAGATTCGTTTCAAAATTCATTTCTATTCAATTCAAATTCAATTCAATTTGAATTCGTTTTCAATTCACTTTCAATTCAATTCGAATTCGTTTTCAATTCAATTCATTTCGAAATCGTTTTCAATTCAATTCATTTCGAAATCGTTTTCAATTCAATTCATTTCGAAATCGTTTTCAATTCAATTCATTTCGAAATCGTTTTCAATTCAATTCATTTCGAAATCGTTTTCAATTCAATTCATTTCGAAATCGTTTCCAATTCAATTCATTTCGAAATTGTTTTCAATTCAATTCATTTCGAAATCGTTTTCAATTCAATTCATTTCGAAATCGTTTTCAATTCAATTCATTTCGAAATCGTTTTCAATTCAATTCATTTCGAAATCGTTTTCAATTCACTTCATTTCGAAATCGTTTTCAATTCACTTTGAATTCGTTTTCAATTCACTTCATTTCGAAATCGTTTTCAATTCAATTCATTTCGAAATCGTTTTCAATTCAATTCATTTCGAAATCGTTTTCAATTCAATTCATTTCGAAATCGTTTTCAATTCAATTCATTTCGAAATCGTTTTCAATTCAATTCATTTCGAAATCGTTTTCAATTCAATTCATTTCGAAATCGTTTCCAATTCAATTCATTTCGAAATCGTTTTCAATTCAATTCATTTCGAAATCGTTTTCAATTCAATTCATTTCGAAATCGTTTTCAATTCAATTCATTTCGAAATCGTTTTCAATTCAATTCATTTCGAAATCGTTTAAAATCGATATAAATATCGTTCACGTCAAAATGGCGTCAAACTAATCAACACGACTTCATAAATTTCTATTTTCAAATATTCTATTTCAAATATTTCTATTTCAAATATTTCCATTTCTAAACTGGAATGAGGCCCAATCAATTACCATATAAAATTAATTATATGGATTTTCACACAACACATGTATATAATAGCATTGAAAAATGATCAACCATCAACCAAAGTGCACCACACTGTATAAGCATCAAATAAAGATATCTAACGCTTATAACAGCCTGTCAATCAATCGATCGACATATTTAATCAATCAGGATGAGTGAACTTCAAATTTCATCCCAACACCCGTGTGGGGTTTCAAACAATCAAACGCATATTTTATTCGTGCAGTTGGGCGATGTGTAAAATTTATCGACCCAATCAATGTCCTTCAAATAGGTGTACAAAAACAAACCGTCCGGTTTGTAAATGAATATTTATTTATTCACATTCACGTTAAAAATTATATTTTTAACGATAAAACATTTTATTTCAACATATGAATTTCTATTCAATTCATTTCTTCGATAAAATGATATTTTTATTTTTCTAACTTTTTTTAGAAAATTTCGGCGGCATAACGGCACGATACTAGAAACGGGACGAGGCCTAGCCTTGTCCCCGATCTAGTGAAGGCCCACGCCATTCACACATCAATCATATCAATTTCAATTTCACCAAAACAATCAAATCCAAATCAAATAATCTAACCAACTACACAACCAATCAAACAAGTCCATGGTCTGTGGACGGGTGTCGGGTGCTTCTAATAAGCACCGTCTGCATCCTAGTATATATATATATATATATATATATATAACTAGAAAAATTAAATGGAAAGGTGAGAAGTTCTCACTCATAGCTATCCTAGCTCCACGGCACTTCTATTGTAGAGATCTTCGTCGTTCCCGCCTTTTTGTCACCTTCGTTGTCCGCTTTCACTACATATGTAAAAATCGAATTTTTACTTCGCTATGCAATATATAAAAATCGAATTTTTATTTCAAAGTTCAATATATAAAAATCGAATTTTTATTTCAAAGTTCAATATATAAAAATCGAATTTTTATTTCAAAGTTCAATATATAAAAATCATATTTTTATTATTCTACATCAATGAAAATCCTATTTTTATCGAAGTAAAAATCATATTTTTATTTCACTACTCATATAAAAACTATATTTTTACTTTACCACTTGAACAATAAAAATCATAACTTCATGTGTATAAAAATCGAATTTTTATAATGTTAAAAATCCTATCTTTACCAACATAAAAACCAAATCTTTTATATGTTAAAAATACGGTCTTTTCAATGTTCAAAACACGATCTTTTTTTTATTTTTTAAAAAAATCGAATCTTTCATATATTGAAAAATCAAGTTTTATGTAAACTGAAAAATAATCAGTTTTTATACCTTCATAAAAATCAGTTTTCTTCTTTATAAAAAAAAATAAAACTGAATTTAAAACAATATACATAAGTTAAAACTGAAAAATAAAACTAGAAAAAAATGAAAAGGGGGCTTACTGATTTCGGTGTACTAGAGGAGGGGGGGTCTTCACGCGCGTCGCATCAAGGAGGAGGCTGGGGAGGAGAGGTCGGCGGACATCACTGGGGGGGGGGGGGGGTCTGCGTGCTTCGATTCAGGGGGGGTTGCTTCGCGATAGGGGGGGTGCTTCGGTGGCTCGCCGCGGCACTAGGGGGGGTGGGGTTTCGATGGGGGAGCTGCGGTGGTCGGCGCCGCCTAGGGGCGCGACGGATTCCGCCTCCGTCTTTTTTTTCTTTTTTTTTTCTTTTCCTCCAGAAACGGTTTTGAATCGGGGGGGGCCCGAGCAATAATAAAGGGGAGGAGAGAGAGAAAAATTAATTAATTTTTTTATTAATTTAAAATTCAAAAAGTTGACTTTTACATACGACCTCTAATCGAGGCCCACCGCCTGTCGCCTGTAGCGTTTCACCCCCATTCCGAACACAATGGGATTTGTATCGTAAGCTGATTCGATCGTTTCAATTAGTTTCCGTTGAATTTACATTTAAATCACTATATTGAATTTTAAACGTACATTTCAAATTACCGGGGTCACATACTAACTAGAAAAATTCCCGAAAAATATTTTCTAGCTTCGTATTGACGATACGGTCCTAACAAAACTAGTTTCGTCGAATTCTGAGACCGTTGGAAAAATGGCCAATTTCCAGTCGATTAAAATCAACTGAAACGGGTCAAACGCGTTTTCCTTTGCCACGCTCACATATTGATTCGAAAAATTATGAAACTTGAAACCTAACAATAACTTTACACTGCGGATCCAACAAAAGTGGTTTCGTCGAAATCCGAGGTCGTTTGCAAAATGTCCATTTTTAAGGGCCTGAATTCCATAGCGACTATTCAGAATTTTCAACTGGACATATCTTTTGATTCTTGCTACGAAATTTTGATCTTCCGGATTCGTTGGAAAGATATTCTCAATTAGATCCTACTATTTTTGGTTTCACTAAAATCCGGATTGTTTTGCACCCGGTACATTCAATTGAAGTTTGAAATCGAATTATCGAACTACCGCGCCATTTTCAATTCTATTTATAATTATATATAAATATTTATATTTTAACGACGACGCGTATAATATATACGTCGAATTCCATTCAAAATAAATTTCTCGTTGATTTTATTTAAAATAATCTATTTTAAATAATCAAAATTCGCTATAATTGCCAAAATAAAAATTTTAAACTGGCCCAGATTTTACGGGTTGTTACATTAACTCCGTTGGGTCTAAGAACAGTATTATTGAAGATACCATTCACGACAACCCAAAATCACATTCCATTAATTATCGGGTTAAAGAACAAGTGTTATTTAAAACACTGTTCACGATAAACCCAAAAATCAATACCAATTCAATTCCAATTAAATATTATTTAATTCGTACACTTCATTAAATCTAAATAAAAGATTTAATCTTTTTCTCAACTGGGCTTAAGAACAGTGTTAATGAAGACACCATTCACGACAAACCCAAATCCTATTTGATATTAAATACAAGGCTCTGAATGGAAAATATATCGGCTTATATTCAATATCAAACTCTATGACTAACAAATATCGTATTGGAAATAACGATATTAATATATCTTTCAAATTCCCATAACAATATCTGTATCATCACGAAATCCAAACATCGAAATATTCCGAAGACAATTTCGATTCAAATCCATTCCAATTCAATTATTGGAAATTCTGGTTTCTTTTAAAACCATTTCAAATTCAATTTATTTATATTAAAAATAAATAAATTATAATTATAGTTCAAAACTAGATCCTTTCGATTAAAATCTATTTTTATCTTTTCAAATATGGAGTTTTTCATCCCAATTCTTCACAAATCATTTCTTATGATTTTACACAAATTACTACTATTTTTAATAATTTTATCAAGGCCCGTACAGTCGATTTCCATCAACGACCATCGAACTGCACTTACAGCGACCTTTTCCAAATTTGATTTGGACATAATTCCAAATCCAACCATTAGATTTCAAATCTCTAATATTCATTAGAAAGTTGTTTTCGATACGAACCCAAGGTTCCGGTTTTAGGAGAATCCGACGATCGGATCTCCCGCAATATCCATTTGAAGTCAATGGTCGAAATTCGCGAACTGCCGCGGCGCGGCGCGTTCTATTCAAGCCATTATATATAATATATATATATATATATATATATTATATATTTCGTCGATTTCCTTTTAAAACGTATTTTATAAATCGTTTTAAATTCGTTTTCAAAACGATTTCAACTTCCTTTTCAAATTCAAATCAAAATTGAATTTTCCCTTACAAATTCGTTTTAAATTCATTTCAAATTGATTTCATTTCAAATCGATTTTTAATTCAATTTAAGTTCGCTTTCAATGCAATTTGAATTTCAAATTAATTCAATTTCAATTCGAATTCATTTCTATTCAATTTCAATTCGAATTCAATTTAATTCAATTTCAATTCGAATTCATTTCTATTCAATTTCAATTTGAATTCATTTCTATTCAATTTCAATTCGAATTCATTTCTATTCAATTTCAATTCGAATTCATTTCTATTCAATTTCAATTCTTATTCATTTCTATTCAATTTAAATTCGAATTCATTTATATTCAATTTCAATTCGAATTCAATTTCTATTCAGTTTAATTCGAATTTCAATTCTATTCAATTTAATTTGAATTTTGAAATCACTTTCAATATTCATTGAAAAATGAATAAAATCGATATAAATATCGTTCACGTCAAAATGGCGTCAAGCTTATCAACACGGCTTCATATATTTCTATTTTCAAATATTCTATTTCAAATATTTCTTTTTCAAATGTTTCCTTTTCAAAACTGGAATGAGGCCCAATCAATTACCATAGATTTTACTTCTATGGATTTACATACAACGCATGTATACATCGACAATGACAAATAATCAACCATCATCCAAAGTGCACTCTACACTGTATAAGCATCAAATAAAATATTTAACGCTTATAACAGTCTGTCAATCAATCGATCGACACACAATTAATTATTGGGATTAGTGTATGTCATATATCATCCCAATACCCGTGTGGGGTTTCAAACTATCAAACACATATTTTATTTGTGCAGTTGGGCGATGTGTAAAATTTATTGTCCCAATCAATATCAGTCAAATCAGGGTATATAAACAAGTCGTCCGGTTTGTTTATAAATATTTATTTTATATCCACGTTAAAAATTATATTTTTAACCATAAAATATTTCCCACTATAAAATATTTTATTTCATTTCACATCACATCACACAATCAACTACACATCAAAATCAAACAAACAAGCATACAAGTCGTCCATGGTCTATGGACGACGGGTGTCGGGTGCTACTAAACACTGTCTGGATCCTAGTATATATTTTAACTAGAAAATTAAATTAAAAGTGAGAAGTTCTCACAGAGGGTTCCACTCCGTCGTATTTTGCTGTTCAACTGTTGAATCGTCTGGATCTGTCTGAAATTCCAATGCAGTTCTTTCCACGCTGTATATAATAAAAATTATATTTTTATTGCTTCACTTCAAATAAATAAAAATCATATTTTTATTTCTTCTTCATATTTTTTTCCAACACTTTATTCTATATAAAAATTATAGTTTTATATTTCTACTTCATATATAAAGATCGAATTTTTATATCATCGCTATAAAAATCACATTTTTATACTTCTATAATATAAAAGATTATATTTTTATACTTCTACAATATAAAAGATTATATTTTTATTCTTCTACAATATAAAAGATTATATTTTTTCCTTCACAAAAATCATATACTTTCCATTCATAAGAATCATATATTTTAAATTAATTAAACTTAAACAAAACAAATTAAACACTCACCTTTCTTCGAACTAGAGATCACTGTCAAGGGGAGGGGGTTCTGCAAGATTGGAGGGCTGCCGGGGGTTGCTGCGTTGGAGTGCGGTCCTCCCTTTGCGGTTGGCGGCGTTCAAGGCAAGGGGCGGTGGGGCTTTCGTGATCGGAGCACATCAATTGATGAGGGGATTTCGACGACGAAAGAAGAGAGAGAGGGCAGCGCGAGATAGGGGGAGATCGGAGTGCGGTGGCGCTTCCACCGGGGTGGCGCGCGACGAGGTCGTCGGTGGGCTGGGGGGCTAGGTCAACGTCGACGGGTTTTCTTTTGTTTTTTTTGTTTTTTTATTTCTTTTGTAGTGAACGATAACGGGGGGGAGATTAAAGGGGAGGGCCTAGTATATTTTTATATTATTTTAATTTTTTAAAAGTTACCCTTTCCATTCGAAATCAAAATCTAGCCCAACGACTGTCGTTCATAGCTAATTACCTCCATTCCGAACACAACGGGATATGTATCGTAGGCTGATTCGACCATTTCGATCAGTTTTCGTAAAAATCAACATATAACTCTATATTTTGAATTTGAACGTGCATTTCAATTTACTGGGGTCACATACTAACTCTAAAAATTCCGGAGAAATATTTTCTAGCTTCGTATTGACGATATGGTCCTAACAAAACTAGTTTCGTCGAATTCTGAGACCGTTAGAAAAATGGCCATTATCCAGTCGATTAAAATCAACTAAAACGGGTCAAACGCGTTTTCCTTTGCTACGCTCACACATTGATTCGAAAAATTATGAAATTTGAAACCTAGCAATAACTTTACATCGCGGATCTAACAAAAGTGGTTTCGTCGAAAACCAAGGTCGTTTGCAAAATGGCCATTTTTAAGGGCCAGAATTCCATAGCGACTATTCTAAATTTTCAACTGGGCATAACTTTTTATCCCCGTTATGAAATTTCAATTTTTCGGATTCGTTGGAAAGATATTCTCAATTAGATTCAAATATTTTTGGTCTCGCTAAAATCCGGTTTAATTTGCACCTGGTATATTCAATTGAAATTTGAAATCGAATTATCGAACTACCGCGCCACTTTTAATTCCTTTTATAATTATAAATAAATATTTATATTCTAACGTCGAGCATATAAATATATACATTCGAATTCTATTCAAAATAAATTTCTCGTCGTTATTATTTAAAATAATCTATTTTAAATAATCAAAATTCGCTAAAATAGCCAAAATAAAATTTTTAAATTGGCTCGGATTTCCGGGTTATTACCATCTACCCCACTTAAAAACTTTTCATCCCCGAAAAGGAACGAAGCGGAAAGTTGTTTAACTAATCAACTCAACTTTCTTTATTTTCCTTACGGCTTAAGTTCTTCAAATTTTCAGTTTCTAAGAACTTTTCAAATTTTTCAAAAATTTGGCTAACACCCTAAATTTTCGAAAAATTTCGCCATAACCTCCCCTGCATCGGGGACTTCGGGATATTTCATATAGCCTCCCATGGCTTTCTTCAATCCAAAAGAAAAAGCCAAGCGGCTAGCCAATCGGCTCATAAAATCATCATCACCCAAACAAAACAGTAAATTATGGTAAACATGTACCTATTTGTCGGGCAAATAATTTTATTCTTCTGCTCTAGCCTCCTTGCTATGACCTGTTCAATGTAAGCACGTGTACATGCAAGCAAATGCGACTAGTTTTCAATACAACTCATTATTTGGTTAAATTTGGCTAAAGGTTCAACATTTGATTAATCAACCAATAATCAAACAACACAACCATCAATCAATTAGTTGGTTAACGTTTCAAATTCATAACTTTGATATATAGTCAAAAAATCAGATTTTTGATGCCAATTCACAACAATAAGCCCTATCTAATTTTGGTTCTCACACTAGTCTAATGGAAATATATAGATATCACACCTTTGACACTCGAACATCAACTCTGATGACAATGCATCAATCATCAAAATACTCTCCGGGCGACTAGAATGTGATTCTATATCTACCCAATATATTGGAGGCTTCTAATACACGTGGATCAGACGTATATTAAAATCTCTATATACCTGATAGTCCAAATCAAAATAAAATAAATAATCAAATACGAATAATTGATTTAAATTTTCAAAACAAAACTTGTTTTCAATTTTATTTTTCAAAACAACACTCTTTACACTCGTTCTAGAATACTACTGATCCAATCTCTAACGAGTCATTCCTATTGGATATTACTAATCCAATCTCTGATGAATTCTTTCGTAAGGTTCTAATGTGTCTTGTTTTCGAGCTCTGTAAACCAGAGCTCTGATACCAAGTGTAAAAACCCGTGACTTCCCCGGTAAGGAAAGAGCGGATAGTTCGAGAACAACACACAAAAGAACGCAGACAGAAGAACATTTCATTGTATATTACAACAATCCCATCAGAATACAAGAATATACAGAGTATAAATGAATAAATATTACACAGAAAATATCAGAGATTACAATTATTTACAGAGCAGCGGAAAATAATACAAAACACAACTGAAGGAGATATACGGATACAAAGCTTTCCGGATATCGTTCCAGCTGTAAACCAGGATCCTGTGAATATAAATTTGCAAAACCAAAACTACTAGCTGCCCATGTCGAAATAAGGGCACCCAGAGTTTAGGTTAAAACAATAAACTCCAGGTCAGTCATGGGACTGGTGTGAGAACTAAAACAGTTATTAATCTTTATTTTAAAGTTCGGTAAATCAAGGGACCACGCCGTATAACACGGAAACGGGTTACCTCCCAAGAACACCAGTGCATAAAACAAACAACGCAATGCTAAATAAAGAAAAATGAAGCTGTTATAAGACCCAGGTCCCATTATACAATGCAACGCAAGCCGGAGGATAGGGTTTTACTTTATAACAGCCAAAGCATGCTTGATACATTTAAAACAAATCATTTGATACTTTAATAAGTGTATAGTGTTTAAAACAATTTCAATCTTAAGTATCAATCATAGACGGCATGGGTACCATATATCATCTCGCCAAACAAGGCTCTACAATCAAAACCGCAAAGTCACGTATTTGGAAATTGGATTTCCGTCTGTGAACCGAGGCAAAAGATAGTCCTCTACCGATTCGAGACAATCTAGCCTACCATGTCTCAGGATACAGAGCTCGAGTGCACCTTGGATCGTCAGGGCCGGTCCACTCGATGTGGATTAAGCTTAAACCCTGGACAATACGTCTCCCCACCCTATGGGGCGCAAATGAGCCAACGAATGACTCCATCGGTTCGAGAACGATCGATATATCCGAGGCGCCTCGCAACAGCAACAACCACATAAGTCAAACTCGTCAGGGCGTGTAAAACCACTGACGCCACTTCTAGCTAGAAAGAAACACATGTCCTCCCTGAGGTCTTCTCCCGTTTTTGGTTCACAACCGGGGTGTGAGGCTCGTGAATCAACGCTACACAAAGCAATGCCATACAGGCCGTGCTTTGATCATCAACCACAAGACTCTGCTTTTCAACAAAAGCCTTAATCATCTGCCACTTAGGCATGCCACACAGGCAATTCACTCCATGCGTTTGATATCCATCAATATAAAACCCCTGAGCTCGTACGTCTCAGAGAAGGGCGTTAAGCAAGAGAATAAATTCTCCGCTGCCAAACAGATATATATTTAATAGAAATCAATCACACAGAATAAAATCCAATGTCAGACACACAGTCCATTTACAATTTCGTTCTGGGTCTAAACGAAAACGGAGGCACCTAGTACCCCGCATATCCATCGATCTCCAAGTACGTCTCGACGATCACTAACTGATTCCCTCCTCTTGGGTGTATGGCCCAATCAAGATCATCAGTAATTATCCAAATGACGCGAAGACCTCCGGTCTTCAACCACCGTCTTCATCTTCGACTCATCATCGAATCGGTTATTCAGAATGGGATAAACCCGGTCTTTCTGAATAACTCGCGTATATAATAAACAAGTGTTACACAAACACAACATACGCCTCATTCCAATCAATCAGTCACTAACCATAAATCAACAAGAGAATAATTCCCCAAATATTAACCCCGAAGGCCGAAACCAACATCAGATCAATACCCAGGAAACCGTTCTGCTTAGCTTACCTACAATTTGTTTCTAAATTTCACATTCTTAGGGAAAGATTCCCATTAATTTTATCAAAGATAAATCCTTTTAAATTTATTCTTTAATCTTCCTTTGAATATCACCTCAAACTAGTTGGGATTAGCGAACCACACCGAAGTAACTATTTATTTTATTTCCCAATCCCAACCTATTTATCCCATGAAGTAAAACTGGTCATACTTTATATCTAACACCACGGTGTTATCGGTAAATTCAATTACCATTTCACGTTCAGATCTAATTAAAGATTTAACTACCGTCTGGAGTAAAACTGGTGATACTCCATTCTCGATCTTTTCAATCTAATTAAAGATTCATTAAAATTCTACTTAGTTTTAATCTTTGACTGGGTTAAAGAATCAATGTCATTTAAAAACACGGTACACGATAAACCCCAAAATCATATCACATTTCAATCAGTCCCTAACCGTGAATTAGCAATGAGCAGTTCCCTAAATATTAACCCCGAAGGCCGAAACCAACATCAGATCAATACCCAAGAAACCATTCAACTTAACTAATCTCCAGTTAGTTTCTGATTTTCTTAACACCGTTGGGTCTAAGAACAGTTTTATTGAAGATACCTTTCACGATAACCTAAAATCACATTCCATTAATTATCGGGTTAAAGAACAAGTGTTATTTAAAACACTGTTCACGATAAACCCAAAAATCAATACCAATTCAATTCCAATTAAATATTATTTAATTCGTACACTTCATTAAATCTAAATAAAAGATTTAATCTTTTTCTCAACTGGGCTTAAGAACAGTGTTAATGAAGACACCATTCACGACAAACCCAAATCCCATTTGATATTAAATACAAGGCTCTGAATGGAAAATATATCGGCTTATATTCAATATCAAACTCTATGACTAACAAATATCGTATTGGAAATAACGATATTAATATATCTTTCAAATTCCCATAACAATATCTGTATCATCACGAAATCCAAACATCGAAATATTCCGAAGACAATTTCGATTCAAATCCATTCCAATTCAATTATTGGAAATTCTGATTTCTTTTAAAACCATTTCAAATTCAATTTATTTATATTAAAAATAAATAAATTATAATTCTAGTTCAAAACTAGATCCTTTCGATTAAAATCTATTTTTATCTTTTCAAATATGGAGTTTTTCATCCCAATTCTTCACAAATCATTTCTTATGATTTTACACAAATTATTACTATTTTTAATAATTTTATCAAGGCCCGTACAGTCGATTTCCATCAACGACCATCGAACTGCACTTACAGCGACCTTTTCCAAATTTGATTTGGACATAATTCCAACTTCAACCATTAGATTTCAAATCTCAAATATTCATTAGAAAGCTCTTTTCGATACGAACCCAACGATTCCGGTTTTAGGAGAATCCGACGGTCGGATCTCCCGCAATATCCATTTGAAGTCAATGGTCGAAATTCGTGAACTGCCGCGGTGCGGCGCGTTCTATTCAGGCCATTATATAATATATATATATATATATATATATATATATATTGTATATATATATTTCGTCGATTTCCTTTTAAAACGTATTTTATAAATCGTTTTAAATTCGTTTTCAAAACGATTTCAACTTCCTTTTCAAATTCAAATCAAAATTGAATTTTCCCTTACAAATTCGTTTTAAATTCATTTCAAATTGATTTCAATTCAAATCGATTTTTAATCCAATTTCAGTTCACTTTCAACGCAATTTGAATTTCAAATTAATTCAATTTCAATTCGAATTCATTTCTATTCAATTTCAATTCGAATTCAACTTAATTCAATTTCAATTCGAATTCATTTCTATTCAATTTCAATTCGAATTCATTTCTATTCAATTTCAATTCGAATTCATTTATATTAAATTTCAATTCGAATTCAATTTCTATTCAATTTAATTCGAATTTCAATTCTATTCAATTTAATTCGAATTTTGAAATCACTTCCAATATTCATTGAAAAATGAATAAAATCGATATAAATATCGTTCACGTCAAAATGGTGTCAAGCTAATCAACATGGCTTCATATATTTCTATTTTCAAATATTCTATTTCAAATTTTTCTTTTTCAAATATTTCCTTTTCAAAACTGGAATGAGGCCCAATCAATTACCATAGATTTTACTTCTGTGGATTTACATACAACGCATGTATACATCGACAATGACAAATAATCAACCATCATCCAAAGTGCACTCTACACTGTATAAGCATCAAATATAAATATTTAACGCTTATAACAGTATGTCAATCAATCGATCGACATACAACTAATTTTTGGGATTAGTGTATGTCATATATCATCCCAATACCAATGTGGGGTTTCAAACTATCAAACACAGATTTTATTTGTGCAGTTGGGCGATGTGTAAAATTTATCGTCCCAATCAATAACAGTCAAATCAGTGTATATAAACAAATCATCCGATTTGTTAATAAATATTTATTTTATATCCACGTTAAAAATTATATTTTTAACTATAAAATATTTCCCACTACAAAATATTTTATTTCATTTCACATCACATCACACAATCAACTACACATCAAAATCAAACAAACAAGCATACAAGCCGTCCATGGTCTGTGGACGACGGGTGTCGGGTGCTACTAAACACCGTCTGCATCCTAGTATATATTTTAACTAGAAAATTAAATTAAAAGTGAGAAGTTCTCACAGAGGGTTCCACTCCGTCGTATTTTGTTGTTCAACTACTGAATCGTCTGGATCTGTCTGAAATTCCGATGCCGTTCTTTTCATGCTGTTTATAATAAAAATTATATTTTTATTGCTTCATTTCAAATAAATTAAAATCATATTTTTATTTCTTCTTCATATATTTTTTCCGATGCTTCATTCTATATAAAAATTATATTTTTATATTTTTACTTCATATATAAAGATCGAATTTTATGTCATCGCTATAAAAATCACATTTTTATACTTCTACAATATAAAAGATTATATTTTTATACTTCTACAATATAAAAGATTATATTTTTATACTTCTACAATATAAAAGATTATATTTTTTCCTTCACAAAAATCATATACTTTCCATTCATAAGAATCATTTATTTTAAATTAATTAAACTTAAACAAAACAAATTAAACACTCACCTTTCTTCGAACTAGAGATCACTGTCGAGGGGAGGGGGTTCTGCGAGATTGGAGGGCTGCCGGGGGTTGCTGCGTCGAAGTGGGGTCCTCACCTGGCGGTCGGCGGCGTTCAGGGCAAGGAGCGGTGGCGCTTTCGCGATCGGAGCACATCAATTGATGAGGGGATTTCAACGGCGAAAGAAGGGAGAGAGGGCAGCGCGAGATAGGGGGAGATCGGAGTGCGGTGGCGCTTCTACCGGGGTGGCGCGCGACGAGGTCGTCGGTGGGCTTGGGGGAGGGGGGCTAGGTCAATGTCGGCAGTTTTTTTTTTGTTTTTTTTGTTTTTTTATTTCTTTTGTAGTGAACGATAACGGGTGGGGGAGATTAAAGGGGAGGGCCTAGTATATTTTTTTATTATTTTAATTTCTTAAAAGTTACCCTTTCCATTTGAAATCAAAATCTAGCCCAATGACTGTCGTCCATAGCTAATTACCCCCATTCTGAACACAATGGGATATGTATCGTAGGCTGATTCGATCATTTCGATCAGTTTTCGTCAAAATCAACATATAACTCTATATATTGAATTTGAACGCGCATTTCAATTTACTGGGGTCACATACTAACTCTAAAAATGCCCAAGAAATATTTTCTAGCTTCGTATTGACGATACGGTCCTAACAAAACTATATTCGTCGAATTCTGAGACCGTTAGAAAAATGGCCATTTTCAAGTCGATTAAAATCAACTAAAACTGGTCAAACGTGTTTTCCTTTGCCACGCTCACATATTGATTCGAAAAATTATGAAATTTGAAATCTAACAATAACTTGACATCACGGATCCAACAAAATTTGTTTCGTCGAAAATTGAGGTCGTTTGCAAAATGGCCATTTTTAAGGGCCAGAATTCCATAACGACTATTCCGAATTTTCAACTGGGCATAACTTTTTATCACCGCTATGAAAATTCAATTTTTCGGATTCATTGGAAAGATATTCTCAATTAGATTCAAATATTTTTGGTTTCGCTAAAATCCGGTTTATTTTGCACCCGGTACATTCAATTGAAATTTGAAATCGAATTATCGAACTACCATGCCATTTTCAATTCCTTTTATAATTATAAATAAATATTTATATTCTAACGTCGAGCTATATAAATATATACGTTAGAATTCTATTCAAAATAAATTTCTCATCGTTATTATTTAAAATAATCTATTTTAAATAATCAAAATTCGCTAAAATAGCCAAAATAAAATTTTTAAATTAGCTCGGATTTCCGGGTTATTACATATGTTATGCAAATAAAAATGATTATTTTATTTGCATATAAATTCTATCTCAATAAAATTTATAAGAAGAGTGCTACATTCATTTGTCGACAATTCTATTTTATCCAAATGTTGTTTGTGTTTAATTCTTATTTAAAAAAAATGTCCTTTTTGGGTTTCAATCAATATAATTTGACAAAATAAGTGATTGATTCAACTAATATAAATTGAAAAAAGTGATTATTTTGTTCCAACCTTTTTAAAATGACAAAACTAAATAAATTTTGTCTCATTCTATTTAAATGATAAAAATGTATCTTTTTGTATGTAAAAACCCGTAACTTCCCCGTGAAGGAAAGAGCGGATACTTTGAGAACAACACACAGAAGAACGCAGATGGAAGAACATTTCATTGTTAATTACAACAATCCCATCAGAATAGAAGAATATTCAGAGTATATATGAATATTACACATTCGATAAATATCAGAGATTATAATAAATTACATAGCAGCGGAAAATAATACAATACACAACTGAAGGAGATATACGGATACAAAGCTTTCCGGATATCATTCCAGCTATAAACCAGGATCCTGTGAATATAAATCTACAAAACCAAAACTACTAGCTGCCTGTGTCAAAATAAGGGCACCCAGAGTTTAGGTCAAAACAATAAACTCCAGGTCAGTCATGGGACTGGTGTGAGAACTAAAACAGTTATAAATCTTTATTTTAAAGTTCGGTAAATCAAGGGACCACGCCGTATAACACGAAACGGGTTTCTTCCCAGGAATACCAGTGCATAAAACAAAACAAAATAATGCTTTTTGGAAAAATGAAGCTATTATAAAACCCAGGTCCTATCACACAATGCAATGCAAGCCGGGGGATAGGGTTTTCCCTTATAATAGCCAAACTTGCTTAGTACGTTTAAAACAAATCATTTGATACTATTATAAGTGCATAGTGTAAAAAACAACTTCAAATCATAAGTATCAGTCATAGGCGGCATGGGTACCATATATCATGTCGCCATACTAGGCTCTACAATCAAAACCGCAAGTGTCACGTATTTGGAAATTGGATTTCCATCTATGAACCGAGGCCAGGGATCGTCCTCTACCGATTCGAGACGCTCTAGCCCGTGTCTCAGGACCCAGACTCAGGTGGGCCTTGGATCGTCAGGGCCGGTCCACCGATGTTGATTATTATGCCTGAACAATACGTCTCTCCGCCCTATGGGGCGTAATTGAGCCAACAAATAACTCCATCGGACCCGGATCGTCCGATCAAACCGAGGCGCCCCGCAACAGCAACAACCACATAAGTCAAACTCGTCAGGGCGTGTAAAACCACAGATGCCACTTCTAGCTAGAAAGAAACGCATGTCCTCCCGGAGGTCCTTCTCCCGTTTCTGGTTCACAACCGGGGGTGAGGCTCGTGAATCAACGTTACACAAAGATACGCTACACAAGCCGTGCTTTGATCATCAACCACAAGAATTTGCTTTTCAACAGAAGCCTTGATCAATTGCCACTTAGGCATGCCACACAGGCAATTCACTCCATGCGATGGATATCCATCAATATATAACCCCTGAGCTCGTACGTATCAGAGAAGGGCGTTAAGCAAGAGAATAAATTCTCCGCCGCCAAACAGATATATATTTAATAGAAATCAATCACACAGACTGAAATCCAATGTTAGACACACAGTCCATTTACAAGTTCGTTCTGGGTCAGAACGAAACCGGAGGCACCTAGTACCCCGCATATCCATCGATCTCCATGTACGTCTGGACGATCACTAACTCAATCCCTCCTGTTGGGTGTACGGCCCAATCAAGATCATAAGTAATTATCCAAATGATGTGAAGACCTCCGGTCTTCAACCATTGTCTTCACCTTCGACTAATCGCCCAATCAGTTATTCAGAATCGGATAAACCCGGTCTTTCAGAATAACTCACGTATATAATAAACAAGTGTTACAAACACAACATACGCCTCATTCCAATTCATCAGTCACTAACCGTAAATTAATCAAGAGAATAATTCCCCAAACATTAATCCCGAAGGCCGAAACCAACATCAGATCAATATCCAGGAAACCATTCATCTTAGCCAACCTACAGTTAGTTTCTAAATTTCACATTCTTATGGAAAGGTTCCCATTGATTTTATCAAAGATAAATTCCTTTAAATTTATTCTTTAATCTTCTTTTTGAATATCACTTCAAACTAGTCGGGATTAGCGAACCACACCGAAGTAATCATTTATTTTATTTCCCAATCCCAACCTATTCATCCCATGAAGTGAAACTGGTAATACTCCATATCTAACACCATGGTGTTATCGGTAAATTCAATTACCATTTCACATTCAAATGTAATTAAAGATTTAACTATCGCCTGGAGCAAAACTGGTGATACTCCATTCTGGATCATTTCAATCTATTTAAAGATTCATTAAAACTCCACTTAGTTTCTTTGACTGGGTTAAAGAATCGGTGTCATTTAAAACACGGTTCACGATAAACCCAAAATCACATCATATTTCAATCAGTCCCTAACCATAAAATAGCTAGTGAGTAATTCCCTAAGTATTAACCCCGAAGGCCGAAACCAACATCAGATCAATACCTCAGAATCATTCAACTTAACTAATCTCCAGTTAGTTTCTGATTTTCTTAACTCCTTTGGGTCTAAGAACAGTATTATTGAAGATACCGTTCACAACAACCCAAAATCACGTTCCATTAATTATCGGGTTAAAGAACAAGTGTTATTTAAAACACTGTTCACGATAAACCCAAAAATCAATACCAATTCAATTCCAATTAAATATTATTTAATTGGTACACTTCATTAAATCTAAATAAAAAGATTTAATCTTTTCTCAACTGGGTTCAAGAACAGTGTTAATAAAGACACCATGCACGACAAACCCAAATCACATTTGATATTAAATACAAGGCTCTGAATAGAAAATATACCGGCTTATATTCAATATCAAATTCTACGACCAACAAATATCGTATTGGAGATAACGGTATATATATATATATATATATATATATATATATATATCTTTCAAATTCCCATAACAATAGCTGTATCATCACGAAATCCAACATCGAAATACTCCGAAGACAATTTCGATTCAAATCCATTCCAATATAATTATTGGTAATTCTGGTTATTTTCAAAACCATTTCAAATCCAATTTATTTATTTAAAAATAAATAGAATTATAAATCTAGTTCAAAACTAGTTCATTTCGATAAAAATCTATTTTTATCTTTTCAAATAAGGAGTTTTTCATCCCAATTCTTCACAAATCATTTCTTATGATTTTACATAAATTATTACTATTTTTAATAATTTTATCAAGGCCTGTACAGTCGATTTCCATCAATGGCCATCGAACTGCACTTACAGCGACCTTTTCCAAATTTGATTTGGACATAATTCCAAATCCAACCGTTAGATTTCTAATTTCGAATATTCGTTAGAAAGCTCTTTTCGATACGAACCCAACGGTTCCGGTTTTAGGAGAATCCGACGGTCGGATCTCCCGTAATATCCGTTCGAAGTCAATGGTCGAAATTCGCGAACTGTCGCGGCGCATTCTATTCAGGCCATTATATTATATGTATAATATATACTTCGTCGATTCCCTTTTAAAACATATTATATAAATCGTTTTAAATTCGTTTTCAAAACGATTTCAACTTCGTTTCAAATTCAAATCAAAATTGAATTTTTCCTTATAAATTCGATTTAAATTCATTTCAAATTGATTTCAATTCAAATTGATTTCTAATTCAATTTCAGTTCGTTTTCAATTCAATTTCAATTCGAATTCTTTTCTATTCAGTTTCAGTTCGAATTTCAATTCTTTTCAAAACATCAGATTTTTGAAATCACTTTCGATATTCATTATAAAATGAATAAAATCGATATAAATATCGTTCACGTCAAAATGGCGTCAATCTAATCATCACGGCTTCATATATTTCTATTTTCAAATATTCTATTTCAAATATTTCCTTTTTTTTCAAATATTTCTATTCAAGTATTTCTTTTTCAAAACTGGAATGAGGCCCAATCAATTACCATATAATGTTAATTATATGGATTTTCTACAACACATGAATACAATAACAACGATGAATAATCAACCATCATCCAAAGTGCATTCTACACTGTATAAGCATCAAATATAAATATTCAACGCTTAAAACAGCCTGTCCATCAGTCGATCGACATACAACTAAACAATCGGGATTAGTGTACTTCAAATATCATCCCAATACCCGTGTGGGGTTTCAAACAATCAAACACAGATTTTATTTGTGCAGTTGGGCGATGTGTAAAATTTATCGTCCCAATCCATATCAGTCAAATGTGTGTATATAAACAAATCGTCCTATTTGTTTATATTTATTTATTTCACATTCAAGTTAAAAATTATATTTTCAACTATAAAATATTTTTAACTACATAAATATTTTATTTCATTTCACATCACATCACACAATCAACTACACATCAAAATCAAACAAACAAGCATACAAGCCATCCATGGTCTGTGGACAACGGGTGTCGCGTGCTACTAAACACCGTTTGCATCCTAGTATATATTTTAACTAGAAATTTAAATTAAAGGTGAGAAGTTCTCACAGAGGGTTCCACTCCGCCGTGCTTTACTTTTGAACTACTGACCCGTCAGGATCGATTTGAAATTCCAAAGCAATTCTCTTCACGCCTTTCAAATAAAAATTATATTTTTATTACTTCATTTCAATAAATAAAAATCGTATTTTTATTTCTGCTTCATATATAAAGATCAAATTTTTATTTCTTCGCTATAAAAATCCCATTTTTATTTCAACATAGATATAATAAAAATCAGATTTTTATTTCGCTACATATATAAAGATCAAAATTTTAATTTGCTATAAGTATAAAAATCATATTTTTATTCTCTTCATTATATAAAAATCATACTTTTATATCGCCTTTTTCATGATAAAAATCCGACCTTTTTAGCATTAAAAATCTAACATTTTTACAAATAAAAAAAATCGCTTCTTCTATATTATAAAAATCTGATTTTTAACCTACTACTAATATAAAGGAAACAGTTATATATATAACCAATAAAAATCAGTTTTGATATCAAAATAGAAATCAGTTTAATAAACACTTACTGTTGAATCAGAAAAAGGGGGGGCTCGCTGTTGCAGTCGCTCGCGGTGGAGGGGGAAAGGCTGCTGCAGGGGGCGCCGTTCGATTTCAGGTGATGGGAGAGGGGATACGGGCGTCGTTCGAATTGGGGGTGGGGGGTTTGGGACTGAGGCTTCGCGAGTTCTTCAGAGGAGGGGGATGGGCGCGGTTTCAGGAGAGAGGAGGAGATAGGGGGATGCGAGGCGGTAGCCGCGCCTGTGGCGCGGTGGCGCTCTGACGGGAGGAGCGACGGCAGCTCCTCCCCCTTTTTTTTTCGTTTCTGCGTTGAACGAGATAATGAAAGGGAGGGGGTTGACTTCAAAGAGGAGGGTATGGGGGGTATGAATAATTATATTATTTTTAAATTCTATAAAGTAACTTTTTACAACGAACTCAAAATTGAACCCACTTACTGTCGTCCCTAGCGTAATACCCCCATTCAGAACACAATGGGATATGTTTCGTTAGCCAATTCGATCGTTACGATCAGTTTCTGATTAATTTAAAATTTAAATCTATATATATTGAAATTTAAACGTACATTTCAATTTACTGGGGTCACATACTAACTCAAAAATTCTAGAAAAATATTTTCTAACTTCGTATTAACGATACGGTCCTAACCAAACTAGTTTCGTCGAATTCTGAGACCGTTTGAAAAATGGCCATTTTCCAGTCGATTAAAATCAACTGAAACTGGTCAAACGCGTTTTCCTTTTCCACGCTCACATATTGATTCGAAAAATTATGAAATTTGGAATCTAGCAATAATTTGACATCGCGGATCCAACAAAAGTGGTTTCGTCGAAATCCGAGGTCGTTTGCAAAATGGCTATTTTCAAGGGCCGAAATTCCATATCGACTATTCTGAAATTTCAACTGGACGTTTTTTATTCCTGCTACGAAATTTTGATTTCCCGGATTCGTTGGAAAGATATTCTCAATTAGATTCAAGTATTTTTGGTTTCACTAAAATCTGGTTTATTTTGAATCCTGTACATTCATTTGAAATTTGAAATCGAATTATCGAAGTACCGCGCCATTTTCAATTCCTTTTATTTATATAAACAAATATTTATATTTCTAACGACGATCTATATAAAATATACGTTCGAATTCCATTCAAAATAAATTTCTCGTCGTTATTATTTAAAATAATTCATTTTAAATGATCAAAATTCACTAAAATTGCCAAAATAAAAATTTTAAATTGGCTTGGATTTCCAGGTTATTACATTGTATTGCAACAAAAGGACAAATAAACTTTCTCTATCTTTTTACTCTTTTTATTGATGCCAAGATGACACTAAAAATATACCTTCTTAATTCTAATCTTTTTATTTTAATCTATGATGAAAATAAAATCATTTTATTTATTTTAACAAAATTACAACTACGATGAATTCATTTTATCGTAATCCTTTTATTTACTCTAGTTTAAAAGTAAAAATGATATTTTTAATCATGTTCTTTTATATATATCTAAAATGCGATAGAAGTGTAACTTCTCTAACTATGCTTTTTATTTGCATCCAACATGCAAATAAAATGTAATATTTTAATTTATGATTTATTTGCATCAAAGAATGCAAATGAAAATACAACTTCTAATTCACTATTTTATTTGCATCAAGGAATGCAAATAAATATGAAACTTTTAATTCGATATTTTATTTGCTTCAAGGAATGCAAATGAATATGCAACTTTTAATTTCATAGTTTATTTGCACCAAAGAATGTAAATAAAAATTCGACCTTTAAATACGATGTTTATTTGCAACAAGGAATACAAATGAAAATTATACTCTTTAACTACGATGTTTATTTGCATCTAAATATGCAAATAAAAATATGTTTTTGTGCTTTGTTTCCAACTAAATTTACAAACAAAAATGTAACTCTTGAAATCATATTTTTATTTCTATCTAAAATACAAAATAAAAATGTCATATTCATTCTAGTGTTTTTGTTTGCAATTATAATTGCAAAAATGTAATTTTAAATCTAATGTTTGTTTGCTTCTAAAATTGTAAATAAAAATATAGTTTTACTTATTTCAGTGCATATTTGCATTAGAGAATGCAAATAAAAGAATATTTTATATTTCAATATATATTTGCATAAAAGAATACAAATAAAAGAGCATTTTTCTATTTCTATGTATATTTGCATAAAAGAGTGCAAATAAAAGTACATTTTATATTTCTATGTATATTTGCATAAACGAATGCAAATAAAAGAACCATCTTTATTTATTTAAATTCTTTTTATTGTAAACAACATTACATAAAAATGTAATCTTTTATTTTTATTCAATTACATGAAAAATGTAATTTTTACTTTTAAATCTAATTACATTAAAAATGTAACTTTCATTTCTTTAATCTTATTCACATTAAAAATATTTTCTTTCTTTTATAACAAACATGACGGTGAAAATATTCATTCCATTATTAACACATGACGGTGCAAAATGTTCATTTCTAAATTATCACATAACGGTGTGAAAATAATGTCAATTTCTAAATTAACACATAACGATGTAAAAATTGTTCATTACATTTCTAACAAATGACGGTGCAAAATAATGTCAAATTCATTTTAACAAGTGACGCTGCAAAATAATGTCAATTTCATTTTAACAAAACCCATGAATATTTTCATTCTTAACAAAATGATAGTGAAAATCATTCTTCTCTTTTTAACAAAGATGATATCTTTTTACATTTTCAAAACAAAGACAAAATGATATCTATTTACATTAACAAAACAAATGACAAAAATGGTGTTTTTTTTTCTTTTATAAACAAAAGTAAATACTTTTATTTACAAACAAAAGTGAATTATATTCATTTACCCACAAAAGTGACTTCTTTACATTCATAAACACAAGTGATTTATTTTCATTCAAAAACACAAGTGAGTTCTTTTCATTCATAAACACAAGTGATTTCTTTTCATTCATAAACACAAGTGATTTCTTTTCATTTAAAACCAACAAAATGAAATCTTTTATTTTAAAAACAAACAAAGTTACAATCTTTTAATGTTTACAAACATAACGAATATTTTTCGTACATGGATTCAGAATAGAATTCAGATCTACAACATAGATTAAATTAAAAGGGGGAATTTTGGTTTTACAAAACCAGATCTATCACACACGAATAGTACAAACAGTCACCATCAACAACTAATACAATTTTAAGTACAACAATCGCAGATTCAATTAAACAAATACGTACATATGAGATTTAAACAACAAGGAATAAAATATAATTCTAAAAATAGAAATCTCACATCGTTATTGAGTTTTGCACTGTTCAAATCCAAAAAAATTCAAAAATTCAGCTTGCTCCGAATCAGGTCTAGTCAGTTTCATCGCGAAGATCTCGGTCTCACGATCGCTGCGCACCTGAAATCGTTCGAATCAGAATCCGTACGAGCAAGATATGGTTTAATTAAGATTGAATAATATTTGAATTAATTAAATTGGTTGGTCAAAGTTTAAAAATTCAACCTTCCTCATCTTCCTCAAATCAACTTTCCAAGCCATTCATTGAACCCATAGAGTTCAAAATTAGGTTTCCACTTTTCTCGAAATTGCTGAAACTAGAAGTCGATCGGAAGGTGGCAAATCGAAGAGGGAGGGAAGGGCTTTGTGCACCGGAAAGGGTGGTGGCTGCGGTGGGCCATGGTGGGTGCGGCGGGTCCATTAAGGCGACGGGTTTGGAGGTGAAATCCGGGCAATTTATTTCATGAAACCTCATCATGTCCATATCAAATCGAAGAGGAAGAAGAGTTCTATAATAAGTTCTAAAGGATCATTTGAATTCATTGAGAGGATTAGGAATATTTGAGGAATGGAATTCGGACATTTCTGGCCATGAATGATATTGATTCGGTTAGGGGTTTTGTCATTTAGTGAATATTTATATTATTTTAATCACTAATTAACCCGATTAAGGCCCGTTTTGGCACGAACTCAGAATTAGGCATGCTTACTGTCTAACTATAGGTTTTAACGTCTTCTGAACGCAATGACGCTAGTGACGAAGCCGAAATACGAAGTCTACAGCATGTTTACTTTATTTTTAAAATATAAATCATTTATTTTTAATTCAACCGTACAAATAAATTCACCGGGGCCATAAATTAACTCCGAAAAATCCCAAAAATATATATTTTTAGCTATGTCTTGACGATACGGTCCTAACAAAATTAATTTCATTGAATTCAGAGACCGTTTAAAAAATGGCTATTTTTAATATTAGAATATATATATATATATATATATATATATTCTACAGCGACTATTCTGAATTTTAATCTGGACATAACTTTTGATTCCCGCTATGAAATTTTGATTTTTCGGATTCGTTGGGAAGATATTTTTAAATAGAATCTAATATTTTAGGTTTCACTAAAATCCAATTTATTTTATATCTGGTACATTTGGTCAAAGTTCAAGTATGACTTTTCAAACAACCGTGCTATTACTAACTCCTTGTATAATTAAAATTAAAATTTCCGTTCTAACTTCGATTTAAATAAATTTTCTCTTCGTTATTACTTTTACTATTAGAATTTCTAAAATAAAATTTTTAGATTGGTTTAGAATTTGCGGGTTGTTACAGGGCGTGTCAAACCACTGACGCCACTTCTAGCTAGAAGGAAACGCATGCCCTCCTTGATGTCCTCTCCCGTTTGTGGTTCACAACCGGGGTGTGAGGCTCGCGAATTAACGCTACACAAAGTTGTGCAACACAGGTGGTGCTTTGATCATCAACCACAAGACTCTGCTTTTCAACAAAAGCCTTGATCATTTGCCACTTAGGCATGCCACACAGGCAATTCACTCCATGCGATTGATATCCATCAATATATAACCTCTGAGCTCGTACGTCTCAAAGAAGGGCGTTAAGCAAGAGAATAAATTCTCCGCGGCCAAATAGATATATATTTAAAAGAAATCAATCTCACAGAATGAAATCCAATGTCAGACACAAAGTCCATTTAACAAGTTTGTTCTGGGCATAAATGAAACCGGAGGCACCTTGTACCTCGCATATCCATTGATCTCCAAGTATGTCTGGACGATCACCAACTGATTCCCTCCTCTTGGGTGTACGGCCCAAACAAGATCATCAGTAATTATCCAAACGACATGAAGACCTCCGGTCTTCAACCACCGTCTTCATCTTCGACTAATCGTCGTATCAGTTATTCAGAATGGGATAAACCCGGTCTTTACGAATAACCCGCGTATTTTATAAACAAGTGTTACACAAACACAACATACGCCTCATTCCGATTCAAAATATTCTTTTATTCAAATATTCACATTATTAGGGAAAGGTTCCCATTAATTTTATCAAAGATAAGTTCTTTAAAATTTATTCTTTAATCTTCTTTTGAATATCAATTCAAACCAAATTATGGTTTATCCAAACTAGTCGAGATTAACGAACCTTACCGAAGTAATCAATTGTTAAATTTCCCAACCCCACATATTCATCCCATGAAGTAAAACTGGTAATACTTCATATCTAACACCACGGTGTTATCGTTAAATTCAATTACCATTTCACATTCAAATCTAATTAAAGATTTAACTATCACCTGGAGTAAAACTGGTGATACCCCATTCTCGATCATTTCAATCTAATTGAAGATTCATTAAAACTCCACTTGGTTTTAAACTTCCCAAAAATCAATATCAATGATTGTTTAACTTGGGAAATCATATCCTATCTTTAATTGGGTTAAAGAACCAATGTCATTTAAAACACGGTTCGTGATAAACCCAAAATCACATTCCATTAATTATCGGGTTAAAGAACAAGTGTTATTTAAAACACCATTCACGATAAACTCAAAAATCAATTCAAATTCAATTCCAATTAAATATCATTTAATTGGCATACTTCATTAAATCCAAATAAAAAGATTTAATCTTCTTCTCAACTGGGTTTAAGAACAGTTTTAATGAAGACACCATTCACGACAAACCCAAATCCCATTTGATATTAAATACAAGGCTCTGAATAGAAAATATATCGGCTTAAATTCAATATCAAATTCTACGACCAACAAATATCATATTAGAATTAACGATATAAATATATCTTTCGAATTTCCATAACAATATATGTATAATCATGAAATCCAACATCAAAATATTCCTAGGACAATTTCGATTCAAATCCATTTCCACTTTATATATTGGAAATTCTGGTTATTTTCAAAACCATTTCAAATCCACTTTATTTATTTCAAAAATAAATGGGATTATAATTCTAGTTCAAAACTAGTTCATTTCGATAAAAATCTATATTATCTTTTCAAATTTGGAAATTTTCGTCCCAATTCTTCACAAATCATTTCTTATGATTTTACACAAATTATTGATATTTTTAATAATTTTATCAAGGCCCGTACAGTCGATTTCCATCAACGGCCATCGAACTACACTTACAATGACCTTTTCCAAATTTGATTTGGACATAATTCCAAATCCAATTGTTAGATTTCAAATATCTAATATTCTTTAGAAAGCTCTTTTCGATACGAACCTAACGGTTCCGGTTTTAGGAGAATCCGACAGTCGGATCTCCCGCAATATCTGTTCGAAGTCAATGGTCGAAATTCGTGAACTGTCGAAGCGCGACGCGTTCTATTCAGGTAATTATATATATATATATATAATATTTCATCGATTTCCTTTTAAAACGTATTTTATAAATCATTTTAAATTCGTTTTCAAAACGATTTTAACTTCCTATTCAATTTCAAATCAAAATTAAATATTCCGTATCATCGATATACAAATGATAATATTTTCAAAGCATTAGATTTTGAAATCAATTTGTAACAACCCGAAAATCAGGGCTAGTTTAAAAAATTAATTTAGCAATTTTAGCGAAGTTTGAACATTTAAAATGAATTATTTTAAATAAACTCGACGAGAAATTTATTTTGAATATATTTCGAACGTATATATTATATACGTCGTCGTTAGAATATAAATATTTATATATAATTATAAATAGAATTGAAAATGGCGCGGTAGTTCGATAATTCGATTTCAAACTTCAATTTAACATACCGGGTGCAAAACAATCCGGATTTTAGTGAAACCAAAAACATTAGGATCTATTTGAGAATATCTTTCCAACGAATCCGAAAAATCGAAATTTCATAGCGGGAATCAAAAGATACGTCCAGTTGAAAATTCTGAATAGTCGTTATGGAATTCAGACCCTTAAAAATGAAAATTTTGCAAACGACCTCGGATTTCGACGAAACCACTTTTTTTGGATCCGTGATGCTAAGTTATTGCTAGATTCCAAATTTCATAATTTTTCGAATCAATATGTGAGCGTGGCAAAGGAAAACGTGTTTGACCAGTTTCAGTTGATTTTAATCGACTGGAAAATGGCCATTTTTCAAACGGTCTCAGAATTCGACGAAACTAGTTTTGTTAGGACCGTATCGTCAATACGAAGCTAGAAAATATTTTTCTACAATTTTTCGAGTTAGTATGTGACCCCAGTAAATTGAAATGCACATTTAAATTCAATATATAGAGTTATATGTTGAATTTGACGAAAACTGATCGAAATGATCGAATCAGCTTACGATACATATCCCATTGTGTTCGGAATAGGGGTATTTAGCTAGGGGCGACAGTCGATGGGATTTGTTTGGAGTTCATGGTGGTAAACAACTAAGTGAATAAATAAAATATTATTAAATTATATAATATAATATATATAGTTCTTCTAAGCCCTACATTTTCCTTCAGTCAAAAGGATCGAGCCCCCATTTTAATTAAAATCCCGTCGCCTTCAATCCCTACCCACCGCCGCCCTAAATCGATCGCGCCTCCTTGGCCGCCGCCTCAGGCGCCTGCTCCGACCGACCCTCCCTCGCGCTCACCCTCCTCTTCCATCGCATAACCTCCCATCGAGATCCACGAAGCCCTAGCCCCAAGCCGCCGTCGCCTCGCGGCTACCCACCGGCGACCTCCGATGCTCGCCTCCCTCCCCCTATCCTCTGTAGACCGCCGACCACCACAAGAAGACTCCCTCCCTCTTTATTTAAAAATTCTGTAAGTTTTTTTTCTTCTTCTTTTCTCGTTTTCTTTTATTATTTTTCTTTGAATAAAAACTGATTTTGTTTTTGTTAAAAACTGAAATTATATATGTAATTGTATATAAAAGATTAGATTTTCAGAAGAGAATAGGATTCGATTTTTACTAGTGTAAAGATTAGATTTTCACTTGTATAAAAATTCGATTTTTATATATTGAATAGCATAGTAAAAATTCGATTTTTAAATATTGAATAGCATAGTAAAAATTCGATTTTTTTATATTGAATAGCATAGTAAAAATTCGATTTTATATATTGAATAGCATAGTAAAAATTCGATTTTTAAATATTGAATAGTATAGTAAAAATTCGATTTTTATATATGAATAGCGATGTAAAAATTCGATTTTTTTTTAATATATGAAGTGATTATAAAAATATGATTTTTAAATTGAAAGTGAACAAATAAAAATGTGATTTTTATTTTAAAGACATCAGTATATAAAATTGTGATTTTTATATATGTAGTGACTACGGGCACCGAAAGTGACAAAAGGGAAGAACGACAAGATTTTCTACATAAGAAGAGTCGTGGAATTGGGATAGCTTTGGTGAGAACTCCTCACTCTAAATTTCTTTTTCTAGTTATATATATATACTAGGATGCAGACAGTGTTTAGTAGCACCCGACACCCGTCATCCACAGACCATGGATGGCTAGTTTGTTTGATTGATGTGTTGTGAAATTTGTTTGTGAAATTGATGTGAAATATATAATGAAATATATTCATGTGTTGAAATAAAATAAAATAAAATATCTATATAGTTAAAAATATTTTATCGTTAAAAATATAATTTTTAACGTGAATGTGAATAAATAAATATTTATAAACAAATCGGCCGATTTGTTTATATACACTGATTTGACTGATATTGATTGGGACGATAAATTTTACACATCGCCCAACTGCACAAACAAAATCTGTGTTTGATTGTTTGAAACCCAACACGGGTATTGGGATAAAATATGACATACACTAATCCCAATAATTAGTTGTATGTCGATCGATGGATTGGCAGGCTGTTATAAGCGTTAGATATCTATATTTGATGCTTATACAGTGTAGTGCTTTTTGGATGATGGTTGATTATTTATTGTTGCTATTATATACATGTGTTGTATGGAATCCATATAATTAACTTTATATGGTAATTGATTGGGCCTCATTCCAATTTAGAAAATAAAGAATATTATAAAATAAAGGTTCATGTGTTGACTGTACTCATCCGTTGAGATTAGTCATTTGTTAAACGAAATATTTTAACAATAAATTTTACATCTTTATCATATATAAAGTTAGAAACTAACTGGAAAATAGATAAGATGAGTGTTCTCCTGGATATTGATCTGATGTTGGTTTCGGCCTGCGGGGTTAATATTCAGGAAATCGGTCTCTTACTAGTTTACGGTTGGAGTCTGATTTAAATCAAACGATAGATACCATAATTTTTATAAAATATACTAAATAACAAAAATAGTCACACGTGGACAGTACTCATCCGTTGAGATTAGTCATGTGTTGAAAAAAAATAGATTCATTTGTTGAATAGAATAATGGGATTATTGAAATATATAAAGTCGTATTGATTAGAGATGCGCTATTTTGACGCGAACGATATTTATATCGATTATATTCGTTTTTAAATTTGAATTGAATCGAATAGAAAACGAATTTGAATTGAATTGAATAGAAAACAAATTTGAATTGAATAGAAAACGAATTTGAATTGAATCGAATAGAAAACGAATTTGATTTGAATTGAATAGAAAACGAATTTGATTTGAATTGAATAGAAAACGAATTTGATTTGAATTGAATAGAAAATGAATTTGATTTGAATCGAATAGAAAACCAATTTGAATTGAATTGAATAGAAAACCAATTTGATTTGAATCGAATAGAAAACCAATTTGAATTGAATCAAATAGAAAACCAATTTGAACTGAATCGAATAGAAAACCAATTTGAATTGAATCGAATAGAAAACGAATTTGAATTGAATCGAATAGAAAACGAATTCGAATTGAATTGAATATAAAACGAATTCGAATTGAATTGAATATAAACCAAATTCGAATTGAATTGAATATAAACCAAATTCGAATTGAATTGAATATAGAATGAATTGAAATTTGATTTGAATTTGAAATGGAAGTTGAAATGTTTTTGAAACGAATTTAAAACTATTTATAAAATTCGTTTTAAATAGGAATCGACGAAATATATATTATATATTATATATATATATAATATAATGGCCTGAATAGAACGCGTCGCGCCGCGGCAGTTCGCGAATTTCGACCATTGACTTCGAACGGATATTACGGGAGATCCGACCGTCGGATTCTCTAAAACCGGAACCGTTGGATTCGTATCAAAAAGAGCTTTCTAACGAATATTAGAAATTTGAAATCTAACGGTTGGATTTGGAGATACGTCCAAATCAAATTTGGAAAAGGTCGCTGTAAGTGCAGTTCGATGTCCGTTGATGGAAATCGACTGTACGGACCTTGATAAAATTATTAAAAATATTAATAATTTGTGTAAAATCACAAGAAATGATTTGGGGAAAATTGGGATAAAAAACTCCATATTTGAAAAGATAAAAATAGATTTTTATCGAAATGAACTAGTTTAGAACTAAAGTAACAACCCATTTATTTTAAATAAATAAATTGGATTTGAAATGGGTTTTAAATAGAATTGACCAGTGGGTTTATCGTGAACAGTGTTTTAAATAACACTTGTTCTTTAACCCGATAATAAATTGAATGTGATTTGGGTTTATCGTGAATTGTGTTTTAAATGACATTAGTTCTTTAACCCAGAAAAAGGAGTTTTAATGAATCGGCAATTAAATTGAAATGTGAATTGATAATTTAAATTATCAAATTTAGAAAGTGAGCGAGGATGGAGTTTCACCAGTTTTGCTCCAAAGCGATAGTTAAATCTTTAATCAGATTTGAATGTGAAATGGTAATTAATTTTACCGATAACACTGTGGTGTTAGATGTGGAGTATTACCAGTTTTGCTTCATGGGATGAATAGGTTGGGATCGGGAAATAAAATAAATAATTACTTCGGTGTGGTTCGCTAATCTCGACTAGTTTAGAAAACCATAATTTGGTTTGAAACGACATCCAAAGGAAGATTAAAGGATAAATTTTAAAGAATTTATCTTGGATAAAATTAATGGGAACCTTTCCTTAAGAATGTGGAATTTAGAAACTAGCTGTAGGTTAGTTAAGAAGAATGGTTTCCTAGATATTGATCTGATGTTGGTTTCGGCCTTCGGGGTTAATATTTGGGAAATTGTTATCTTGCTAATTTGCGGTTAGTGTCTGTTGAATTGGAATGAGGCGTATGTTGTGTTTTTGTAACATTTGTTTTAATATGCGCGGGTTGTTCGGAAAGGCCGAGTTTACACCCATTCTGAATAACCGATTCGACGATAAGTCGAAGACGAAGACGGTGGTCGAAGACTGG
Source organism: Allium sativum (assembly GCA_030737875.1). Lineage (NCBI taxonomy): Eukaryota > Viridiplantae > Streptophyta > Magnoliopsida > Asparagales > Amaryllidaceae > Allium > Allium sativum. The sequence continues at coordinate 624,813,864 of CM060910.1, forward strand.
AAGTCTTCACATCGTTTGGATAATCACTGACGATCCTGATTGGGCTGTACACCCAAGAGGATGGAAATAGTTGGTGGTCGTCCAGACGTACTTGGAGATCGATGGATATGCGAGGAAAGTGCCTCCGGTTTCGTTCAGACCCAGAACGAACTTGTAAATGGATTGTGTGTCTGACATTGGATTTTATTCTGTGTTGATTGATTTCTATTAAATATATATCTGTTTGGCGGCAGAGAATTTATTCTCTTGCTTAACGCCCTTCTCTGAGACGTACGAGCTTAGAGGTTATATATCGATAGATATCAATCGCATGGCATGAATTGCCTGTGTAGCATGCTGAGTTGCATGGATCAAGGCTTCTGTTGAAAAGCAAAGTCTTGTGGTTGATGATCAAAGCACGACCTACGTGGCGTAGCTTTGTGTATAACGTGAATTCGCGAGCCTCACACCTCGGTATGAGTTAAAAACGGGATAAGGACTGCAGGGAGAGCACGACGTTTCTTTCTAGCTTGGGTGGTGTTAGTGACTTACCAGCCCTGACATTTATATACTTTTCACCTATGTGGTTGTTGGATGAGGCGCCTCGATTTTAGGTCTGTAAGGACCGGGAAACGTGTGTTCAGGAATAACTAATCCTCAAACGTAAGAGAGGACCGGCCCTGAAGCATCCAGGGGTTACCCAGAGTGTGTAGTCCCGAGGCATTTGCTAGAGTGTCTCGAAGCGGAGAGGAGCTTGCCCCTTGCCTCGACTCATGACGGAAATCGAATTTCCAATACGTGATATTGCGGTTTTAATTATAGAACTAGTATGGCGACATGATAGATGGTACCCATGCCGCCTATGATTGATATTTATGATTTGAATTGTTTTGACACTATACACTTATTATAGTATCAAATGATTTGTTTTAAACGTACCAAGCATGTTTGGCTATTATAAGGGAAAACCCTATCCTCCGGCTTGTGTTGCATTGTGTGATGGGACCTGGGTCTTATAATAGCTTCATTTTTCGAAAAAGCATTGCGTTGTTTATTGATATGCACTGGTATTCTTGGGAGGAAACCCGTTCCGTGTCATACGGCGTGGTCCCTTGAATTACTCTCTTTTAAAATAAAGTTTTAATAACTGTTTTAGTTCTCACACCAGTCACATGACTGACCTGGAGTTTATTGTTTTAACCTAAACTCTGGGTGCCCTTATTTTCGACACGGGCAGCTAGTAGTTTTGGTTTTGCAGATTTATATTCACAGGATCCTGATTTACACCTGGGACGATGCTCGGAAAGCTCTGTATCCGTGTATTATTTTCAGTTGTGTTTTGTATTATTTTCCGCTGCTATGTAATTTATTGCAATCTCTGATATTTATCGAATGTAATTTATTCATTTATACTCTGTATATTCTTGTATCTAATGGAATTGTTGTAATAACAATGAAATGTTCTTACGTCTGCGTTCTGATTTGTCTTGTCCTCACAGTAATTCGTTCTTTCTCATCTCTTCGAAGACCGGGGAAGTTCGGGTCGCTTCATTCAATTACTTTTCGATATTCATTATAGAAATGAATAAAACCGATATAAATATCATTCACGTCAAATGGCATTAATCTTACCAACACGGCTTTATATACTTCAATAACTTCATTATTCTATTCAACAAATGAATATTTTCTTCAACACATGAATATATATTTTTATTCAACACATGAATATTTATTCTACTCAACACATGAATATTTATTCTATTCAACACATGAATTTATATTTTTATTCAACACATGAATATTTTTATTTTATTCAACACATGAATTTTCATTCTTTTCAACACATGAATTTTTATTCTATTCAACACATGAATTTTCTTTCTATTCAACACATGAATTTTTATTCTATTCAACAGATGAATATTTATTCTATTCAACACATGAATATTTTCTTTCTATTCAACAAATGAATTTTCTTTTATAATATTCCTTATTTTTCCAATTGGAATGAGGCCCAATCAATTACCATATAATGTTAATTATATGGACTCCCTACAACACATGTATATAATAGCAACGACAAATCATCAACCATCATCCAAAGTGCACCACACAACTGCATAAGCATTAAATATAAATATTTAACGCTTATAACAGCCTGTCGGTCAATCGATCGACATACAGCTAATTATTAGGACTAGTGTATGGCCAATTTCATCCCAACACCCGTGTGGGGTTTTCAAAAAATCAAACACATGTTTTATTTGTGCAGTTGGGCGATGTGTAAAATTTATCGTCCCAATTCATATCAGTCAAATGGGTGTACATAAACAAATCATCCGATTCGTTTATAACTATTTATTTTATATACACGTTAAAAATTATACTTTTAACCATAAAATAATTTATTTCATTCGACTACACACAATCATTTTTCACAACACATCAATCAAACAAACAAGCCATCCATGGTCTGTGGACGATGGGTGTCAGGTGCTGTTGAGCACCGTCTACATCCTAGTATATATTTCAACTAGAAAACAAAGTAAAAGTGAGGAGTTCTCCCCGAGAGCTAAACCAAACGCCATGACTCTTCATATGTAGGAAATCTTCATCGTGTCTCCAACGAGATCTGTTTCACGCGGTATATGTTTAAAATTATATTTTTAACAACGCTACTTCCTATTTATAAAAATCAAATTTTTATCGCTACTTCATATATATATATATATATATTGAATTTTTACTATCTATATAATATAAAAATCATATTCTCTTCTTTGCTACATGTATAAAAATTAGATTTTTATCTCTCTACATAAGTAAACGTTATATTTTTACATTATTGAAAATCGCATCTTTATATTTTTAAAAATCAAATCTTTTTGCATTTCAAAATCATATCTTTTTGTATTTAAAAATCCTAACTTTCTACTTGTAAAAATCCTAACTTTCTTCTTTTAAAAATCCTATCTTTAAACGAATAAAAATCTTGTCTTTAAGTGAATAAAAATCTTATCTTTAAGCGAATAAAAATCTTATCTTTAAGCGAATAAAAAGCTTATCTTTTCTCAATTAAAAATCGTACCTTTGCAAATATAAAAATCATATCTTTGCAAATCTAAAAATCATTTCTTTGCAAGTCTAAAAATTGCTTCTTTTACTAATGAAAAATCACTTTTTTCCTATGAAAAATCACTTCTTTTTCCTAATGATTTTTAATATATATAAAAACTGATTTCCTTTTTCTTTAATGTATTTAAATTAACTAACTAAAAATTAAAACAAAATAAAACTCACATTGGAAGGAAGGGGAGAATGCTCGCTGTCAAGGGGGTGTTGGTGGGCGCCGTAGGTTCTCAGTGCGTCAGAGAGAGGTGCAACGAGGTTGAGGAGTTGGTGGCGGATCTAGAAGGGGAGGGCAGAGATCTGGGATTCGCGGTTCTCTGATTGGTGGAGGGGGGTTTCTCGAGCGGCGGAGGGAGGCGGAGGGAGGAGACCGACGGGGTAGAGGGGGTGGAGGTCGGCGGTCGCGTCAGCGTGGGTGGGTGGCGATTCGAGGGGGGCGGCGGGGATTTTTCTTCAATTTGGACTGAACGGGTTTTGAACGCGGGGGGGGGGGGGGGGGAGGGGGATTAGGGCTTGGAAGAATAAAGGGTATAATTTATATAAAAAAAATTGTATTATATTTTATTCCATAAAAGTTGGGTTTTGTATACAAACTCCGAGTCGAACCCAACGACTATCGCCCCTAGCTAATTACCCCCATTCCGAACACAATGGGATATGTTTCATAACCTAATTCGACTATTATGTACAGTTTCCTTTCAAATTAAAATATAAATCCATGTATATTGAATTTGAACGCACATTTCAATTTACCGGGGCCACATACTAACTCCAAAAATTCTAGAAAAATTATTTCTAGCTTCGTATTGACGATACGGTCCTAATAAAACTAATTTCATTAAATTCTAAGACCGTTTGAAAAATGGCCATTTTCTGGTCGATCAAAATTGACTGAAACTACCAAAACACGTTTTACTTCACCATGCTCACATATTGATTCAGAAAATTATGAATTTTGGAATCTAGCAATAACTTGACATTCCGGTTCCAACAAAAGTGGTTTTGTCAAAAACAGAGGTCGTTTGCAAAATGACTATTTTTAAGGGCCGAAAATTCCATAGCGACTATTCTGAATTTTCAACTGGGCATAACTTTTTATCCCCACTATGAAATTTCGATTTTTCAGATTCGTTGGATAGATATTCTCTAATAGATTCAAATATTTTTGGTTTCGCTAAAATTCGGTTTATTTTGAGTCATGTACATTCATTTGAACTTTGAAATCAAAATTTCAAACTACCGCGCCATTTTCAATTCGTTTTATAATTTAAAATAAATATTTATATTCTAACGACGATCTATATAAATATATACGTTCTAATTCTATTCAAAATAAATTTCTCGTCGCTATTATTTAAAATAATTCATTTTAAATATTCAAAATTCACTAAAATTGCCAAAATAAATTTTTTAAATTGGCTCGGATTTCCGGGTTATTAGAAAATCGAACCCACCGACCATCATCCCTAGCTAATTACCCCCATTCCGAACACAATGAGATATGTTATGTACGCCAATTCTACCGTTTTGACCTGTTCTCATTAAAATTGAAATATAAAAATATATATATTAAATTCAAACGCACATTTTAATTTACCGGCGCCACATACTGACTCCTAAAATTCCAGAAAAATAAATCTAGCTATGTAATGACGATATGGTCCTAACAAAAATAATTTCATCGAATTTGGAGACCGTTTGGAAAATGGTCAATTTCCAGTCGATTAATTTAAAACTGAAATTACCAAACACGTTTAAATTCACCACGCTCACATTCAATTCCAAAAATTATGAAAATTGGAATCAAGCCATAATTTGACACTCTGGATCCAACCAAAGTGGTTACGTTGAAAAAGGAGGTCGTTTGCAAAGTGGCTTGTTTTAACAGCTATACATTATTTAAAATATATATAAATTCCATAACGACTATTCTGAATTTTAAACTGGACATAACTTTCAATTCTCGTTATGAAATCTCAGTTTTTCACATTCGTTAGAAAGATATAATTAAAAGATTCAAATATTTTTGGTTTTACTGAAATCCGATTTATATTGAATCCCGTACATTTAATTGAAATTTAAATCGAATTTTCAAATTACCATGTCATTTCAGGCTCGTTTTATACTTAAAATAAATTTATACGTTCTAACTTTGATTTAAATAATTTTTTAGTTGTTATTATTTAAAATAAATCATTTTAAATGTTCAAAATCCATTAAAATAGCTAAAATAAAAAAATTTAATTGGTTTTGAAAATCTGCTGTCGTTACAACCTCCCCAACTTAAAATATTTTCATCCTCGAAAAGGGACGGAGCTGAAAGTTGTTTAACCAACCAACTCAAATTTCATTCTGGCTTTCATTCTTCAACCTTTCAGTTTCTAAGAATTTTCTAATTTCTCAAAAATTTGGCTAACACCCTAAATTTTCGAAAAATTTCGCCATTACCTCCTTTGTATAGGGAGACCTTTAAAACTGCAACTTGCCTCACAGGGCCCTCACTAATCCAAAAGAAAAAGAAAAGACCAAGCGGCTAGCCAATCAACTCATAAAATCATCAAAACCCAATAAATTAGTAAACATGTACTTGTTTGTTGGGCATACAAATTTATTCCTCTTCTTAGCTTCCCTGCTATGACCTGTTCATACATATATACATATATATATATATATATATATATGTGTGTGTACACGTATGCTATTCAAATCAATTTTCAATTCAGTTCAATATTTGATTCAATTTGGCTAAATTTACCTTTCATTTACATATTGGTTTAAGTGAAAAATCACACAACACAATTAGCAATCAATTAGTTGATTAGCTTTTCAAATTTATATCTTTAATATACTCAAAAATCATATTTTTTGATGACAAATCACAACAATATATTCTAACTATATTTTGGTTCTCACACCAGTCAGTAGGAATTATATAGATATCCCACTTTCGAAACCCGAAATGCTGATGATGCTCGAGCGATCATCAGAATCATCTGCGAGCAACTAGAGTGTGATTCTATATCTACTCAGTATATTTGAGACTTCGAATCTACGTTCATGACGCGTATATGCAAAATCTTCATATACTCAATTGTCCAAAATAAAATAAAATATTATACTCAAATATGTATAATTAGATTAAATTTTCAAAAAAAATTCATTTTTACTTTTATTTTAAAAATAACAGTCTTTGAAACTCATTCTAGGATACTACTGATCCCATCTCTAACGACTCATTCTTATTGGATATTACTAATCCAATCTCTGACGAATTCTTTCATTTGGTTCTAATGTGTCTTGTTCTCGAGCTCTGTAAACTAAAACTATGATACCAAACTGTAGCGACTCGAACTTCCCGTTCGGCTTAAACCGAACAAGAAGGCGGACTTCTTTGAGAACAGGACTAATTGGAACGCAAATAATAGGACATTTCATTGTTGTTACAACAATTTACATCAGAGTACAATAATATAACATAGTATGAATAAATAATATACAACAGAAGACATCAAAGATTTAAATTACATTTAAATACATAGCAGCGGAAAAACAATACATAACACAACTAAAAGAAATACACGGATACAGACCTTTCTGAATATAGCTCCAGCTGTAAATCCAGGATCCTGGGAAAAGATATAATATGCAAAACCAAAACTACTAGCTGCCCATGTAGAAAATATGGGCACCTAGAGTTTAGGTTAAAACAATAAACTCTAGGTCAGTCATGGGACTAGTGTGAGAACTAAACAGTTGTTTAAAACTTTACTTTAGAAATAAAGTAATTCAAGAGACTATGCCGTATAACACGGAACGGGTTTTCACCCAACAAAACCAGTGCATAAAACAAAAGGCACAATGCTTTTTTGGAAAAATGAAGCTATTATAAGACTCAGGTCCCATCACACAATGCAACGCAAGTCGGAGGATAGAGTTTTGCCTTATAATAGCCAAACATGCTTGGTACATTTAAAACAAATCATTTGATACTATTATAAGTGCATAGTGTATAAAACAATTTCAAATATAAATGTATCAATCATAGACGGCATAGGTACCATATATCATGTCGCCATACTAGGCTCTACAATCAAAACCGTAATGTTACGTATTGGAAATTGGATTCCATCTATGAATCGAGGCAAGGGATCATACGCACCGACTTCGAGACACCCTAACAAATACCTTAGGGTTTGGACGCTGGTAAACCCTTGGTTCCTTCAAGGCCAGTCCACAATTAGCATATTATTTATACCTAAACACACGTTTCTCGGTCCTATAGGACCTTTCCATCATGTTCGTAGTAACTGATATATCCGAGGCGCCACACTATCCATCATCCACATAGGAAAAATATATATACGTGTTTGGGCTCCATACCATGACACCATCCATAGCTAAAAGGAAACGTCATGTCCTCCCTACGTCCCTTATCCCGTTTTTGACTCATACCGAGGTGTGAGACTCGCGAATTAACGCTATACACAAAGCTATGCTATTTAAAGTCGTGCTTTAATCATCCACCACAAGACTCTGCTTTTCAACGGAAGCCTTGATCATTTGCATCTCAGCATGCCACATTGACAATTCATGCCATGCGACTGATGTCTATCGATATATAACCTCTAAGCTCGTACATCTCAGAGAAGGGTGTTAAGAAAGAGAATAAATTCTCCTCCACCAAACAGATATATGTTTAATAGAAATCAATCAACAGAGAATAAAATCTAATGTTAGACACGCATCCATTTACTTGTCCGTTCTGGGTCTGAACGAAACCGGAGGCACCTTATTCCTCGTCCTATATGTCCAATACAGGAGAGAGGTACTCGCATATTCGGTCGATCTCCAAGTACGCCTGGACGATCACCACTTATTACCATGTCTTGGGTGTACAGCCCAATCAAGACATCAGTAATCATCCAAACGATGTGAAGATCTCCAGTCTTCAACTACTGTCTTCATCGTCGACTTATCGTTGAATCAATTATTCAGAATGGGTATAAACCCACACGACACTTCTAGCTCAGTTGATTAGAGGTGGGCGAATCGGGATGGGACATAGTTCTAAAGTTCGAGGGCCACCTCTACCAATTTCTAGGGGTGACTACCTTGGTAGTGTGAAGGCATTGAAAAATCGGGGTATATCACTACCTGTGGGGTTTTCTAAGACTGACAAGCAATGGCTTGAGTGAAGTCTTAAGTTCCACATGTAAATAAAAAAAGAATGGGTATAAACCCGACCTTTTCGAATAATTCATGTATCTTGTAATCAAGTGCTATAAAAACACAACATACGCCTCATTCCAATTCAGAATATTCTTTTATTCAAAAATTCATATTCTTTGGGGAAGGTTCCCATTAATTTTATCAAATATAGATTATTTTAAATTTAGGCTTTAATCTTCCTTTGGATATCATTTCTAAACCAAATTAAGGTTTATCAACTAGTTGGGATTATCGAGCCTTACTGAAGTAATCATTTTTTTAATTTCCCAATCCCAACCTATTCATCCCATGAAGAAAAACTGGTAATACTCCATATCTAACACCACAGTGTTATCGGTAAATTTAATTACCATTTCACGTTCAAATCTAATTAAAGATTTAACTATAGCTTGGAGTAAAAACTAGTGGTACTCCATTCTCGATCATTTCCCAATTTTGATAATTTAAATTGTCACATTCACATTTTAATCTAATCAAAGATTCATTACAACTCCACTTAGTTTTAATCTTCCAACAATCATTATTAGTGATTATTTAACTTTGGGAAATCAAACATGTCGCATCCACAATTTACACTGTACCGCTGATTTCTGTTGATATATAACCTCTAAGCTCGTACGTCTCAGAGAATGATGTTATGCAAGAGAATAAATCCTCCGCCACCAAACAGATATATATATATACATATATTTAGCAGAGATTAACAATACAGTTCGAAATAGAATGCTAGACATGTAATCCTGTTTTTAACTGGGTTAAAGAACTAATGTCATTTAAAACACTGTTCACGATAAACCCCAAATCACATTCCATTAACCATGGAATCTTCACGGAAAAACAGATCAATATATAATCGATATCAATTTCCGTATTCGACTAATAGTATAAATGGAATAACGATAAAGCCTTTCAAATTCCATGTATATTAACAGTCTTCCTCCACAGAAGTTCACTTCGATTATTACCAAATCGAATTCCATTCCATTCCAATTTATTTTATTAAATTGGAAAACTTTACTTTGGAAAGTTTCCATTAAATCTTTATAAAAGGATTTATAAATTCAAAATAACATTTCATTGTTAATTGGGTTAAAGAACGAATGTCATTTAAAACACAGTTCACGATAAACCCAAAAACCCAATTTCAATTCAATTCCAATTAAATATTAATTTATTGGTAAACTTCACTAAATCTTAATTACAAGATTTGTTCTTTTCTCAACTTGGTTTGAAAACAGTGTTATTAAAGACACCATTCACGACAAACCCAAAATCCAATTTGATATTAATTATAAGGCTCTACACAGAAATTATATTGGCTTATATTCAATATCAAATTCTGAAACTAACACATATCGTATAGGGAATACCGATATATATTTATCTTCCAAATTCCTCCACGACATCCGTATAGTCATGGAATCCAACATCGAAATATTCCGGAGATGATCAAATCCATTCCAATTTATATATTGGAAATTTCTGGTTTTATTAAACCCTTTTTATAAATCCAATTTATTTATTTAAAAATTATTGGATTTTAAATCTATTTAATAACTAGTTCAATTTGATAACAATATACTTTTATCTTCACAAACGTGGAATTTTTCATCCAAATTCTTTTCATATCATTTATTATGATTTAACACAAATTATTAATATTTTTAATAATTTTATCAAAGCCTGTATAGATGATTTCCATAAACGGTCATCGAACTGCACTTACAACGACCTTTTCCAAATTTTATTTGGACATAATTCCAAATCCAATCGTTAGATTTCAAATCTCTTATATTCGTTGGAAATCTCTTTCCGATACGAACCCAACGGTTCCTGTTTTAGGAGAATCCGACAGTCGGATCTCCTGTAATGCCAACTCGAAGTCAATGGTCGAAATTCACGAATGGTCGCGGCGTGGCGCATTCTATTCCGGCCATTAAATATATATTGTATATATTATTTATATTTCTATGATTTCTATTTGAAACGTATTTTATAAATCGTTTATAAATTCATTTTAAAACGATTCCCATTTCCATTTCGATTTTAAACCAAAATTGAATACTCCTTATCATTTTAATATATAAATGATAATATTTTCAAAATATCTGATTTTGAAATCATTTCCTTTTCGATATTCATTATAAAAATGAATAAAATCGATATAAATATTCTTTGCATCAAAATGGCGCATATTTAATCAACACGGCTTCATATATTTCAATATTCTCGTGTCCATCCAAAATCGGACATCAAAATCATATTTTAATCCTTTACTGAATATTATTTTAAAATATTTGTTCCTTTTGAATTGGAATCAGACCCAATCTGTGACGACCCAAACTTCCCGGTAAAGGAAAGCCTGGATTGCTTTGAGAACAATACATATCAGAATACAAACTAAAGCACATTTTTATTGCTGATTACAACAATTACATCAGAGTACAAGAATATAACAGAGTATGAATATTTATTACATAATAGAAATACAATAATATCAGAGATTTAAATTGCATTAAAATAGCAGCGGAAAATGATACAAACAAACAACCGAAAGGAATACACGGATACCGAGCTTTCCGAATATCGCTTCAGCTGTAGACAAGGATCCTGTAAATATATCTGCAAAAAGCTACTCGACTGCCCGTGTGGAAAATATGGGAACCCGAGTTTGCCAGTGAAACAAACTATAGGTCAGTCATGGGACTGGTATGAGAAATCTTAACTTAACTTATCTAATAATAAGGCTAATCACAGGACCACGCCGCTAACGCGGAACGGGTTTACTCCATTGGATTGCCAGTGCATAAAATAAAGTAAATCGTTAAACGACGCAATGCTTTTTAGAAAAATGAAAACATTATAAGACTCAAGTCCCATCACACAATGCAACGCAAACCGGAGGATAGGGTTTTACCTTATAATGGTCAAAAGATGCTTGATACGATAAAACGGATTTAATATTACTGTATATATGTTTTTTTAAAAACAATTTCAATCATAATATATCAATCATAGACGGCATGGGTACCATATATCATGTCGCCATACTAGTTCTACAATCAAAACCGCAAGGTCGTATTGGAAGTTGGATTTCCGTCATGAGTAGAGGCTAAGGGCAAGCTCCTCTCCGATTCGAGACACTTTAGCAAATGCCTCAGGTTCCCCCGTAGTGAACCCTTGGAGCGGTAGGGCTGGTCCCCGCCTATCGGCAGTGGATTGGTTATGCCTGAACACACGCTTCCCGGTCCCTTTGGACCTCCATATGACCACTAACGGTCTATAATCCCGAGGCGCCTCAATCCATCATCCACATAAATAAATGTCATCCAGTTTAAGCACTGACACCACTTCTAGTTAGAAAGAAACGTGTGCACTCCCTGCGTTCCCTTGCTCCGTTTCTGACTCTTACAGGGGTGTGAAGCTCGCGAGGTAAGGAAATACACAAAGCTATGGCTAAATAGGCTTTGCTTTGATCATCATCCACAAGGCTTTGCTTTTCAATAAAAGCCTCGATCAATTGCATCTTGGCATGTCACATTGACAGTTCACACCATGCGATCGATATCTACCAATATATAACCTTCGAGCTCGTGCATCTCAAAGAAGGGTGTTAAGCAAGAGAATAAATCCCCCGCCACCACAGATATATATTAATAGATATCAATTTAATTACACAGCATGAAATTCAATGTCGAACACACATCCCTTTACAATTCCGTTTTAGGTCTGAACGAATCCGGAGTCACCTAGGTACTCGCGTATCCGGACGATCAACAAGTACGTCCGGACAACTACCACTATTAACCCTTTACTGGGAGCGACCCAATGCCAGGCATCATTGGACGTCCATTCAATGTGAAGATCGTCGGTCTTCAATCACCGTCTTCAATGCCTTCGACCTTTAATCGTCGTAGTAATTATTCAGAATGGATTAAACCCGGTCTTTCCGAATAACTCGTGTATTTTTATAATTTAAAAATCAAGTGTTGTAAATACACATCCAATGTCTCATTCCAATTCAGAATATTCTTTAAATAAAATATTCATATTATTAGGGAAAGATTCCCATTAATTTTATTAAAGATAAATTCTTTTAAATTTATTCTTAAATCTTATTTCCAAAGATTTGTTAAAACTCCAATTCAAATTTAATATCTAAAATCATTACTTTACGATTATTCCAATTTAAGACATAAATCTGATCTTGAACTGGGTTAAAGAATCAATGTCTTTTAAAAACATTGTTCACGATAAACCCAAAATCATGTTAATTAGGTAAAGGGCAAATGTTGTTTAAAAACATAGTTCACGGTAAACCCAATTCACATATCAATAATTCTAATTAATAAGTATAATTTGAAACACTAATAATCTTATTTAAAAGATTTATTCTTTCATACGGGATTTTAAGAACAGTGTTTTTTAAGACACCATCCATGACAACCCAAAATCCAATTCTTTTATTTCAATATCCTTTAAAAATATTCCTTATTTAAAAGAAATTCTTTGTTCAAAATATTCTTTATATAAAAGAAATTTTGAATCGGAAGTGACTCAATCATTTACCATATAACTTTGGTTATATGGATTTCATACATCATATGTAAATGACAACAAATGATAAATAATCATCAAACCGTCCATTCAACATCCAGAGTGAAGTTCACAACCGTGTGAGCATTAAAATGAAATAATAACGCTCATCGCAGCCTGTCAATATATCGATTGACATACAAATAAACATTGGGACTAGTGTATATCAATCAACATCCCAATACCCGTGTGGGGTTTTCAGCCAACAACATTACATACAAATAAATAATTGGTTAATGAATTTAACTAATTTTAATACTACCGATATGTTGATAATGATGGAAAAAATGATATTTTATTCCTAATGTCAAAATAAAATATATTGCATACTTTCTTTATACATTTCTAATATTTAATAGAATGTAATTTATTTATATGACATTTTTTGTGGATGAAAAATAAAGGATAATTTTCATTATACTGTATTTGTATGTAATTATTCTTAACTTTAACACATCAAAGAAACAATCTCATTTGAATATGTTTTGCAATGGATAAGCTAACACATAAAAATGTTTATTTTAAATTCATGCAAATAATAATGTATGCATTAACATATAAAGATGTCACTTTAACTCACCTATACATTCTAATGTATGGTTTGTCCAAGAATATAATTCTTATATTTGAATATAAACTCCAATGTAAGTTTGCACATAAAAATGATTTTTATATTCTGTTGTATGTTATGCAAATAAAAATGATGCATATAAATTCTATCTCAACAAAATGTATAAGAAGTTTCATTTTGCTGACAATTCTATTTTATCAAAATGAATATTTTTGTTTATAACACAAACCTATCTAACAAAATACTATTTGTGTTTAACTCTTTTATTTAACCCAAAAATGTGATTTTTGTGTTATTTCAAAACTAATTAACAAAAATGTAATTTTTGTTTTCAACAATCATATTTAACAAAATGTAACTTTTGTTTCAACTATTGTATTTTTGACAAAAGTAATTATTTTTGACAGAAATAATTATTTTGGTCCAACTAATCTATTGGTCCAAAAATTGTATTTTGATCCAACTAGTCTTATCTTGTCAAAAGTATATATTTTGACAAAAATATATGGTTTGTTTTACTAATCTATTTTGACAAAAATGGATATTTTGACAAAATGTATATTTTGATTTAACTAATCCTTAAAAACAAAACAACAAAGATAATGACTTTGTTTTGTTGTCGAATCTAATTTAACAAAACAAATAAAAATGATGTGTTTGTTTTGTCGATAATTCTAGTTCAACAGAATAAATGAAAGTAACATATTGGTTTTGTCAAATCTAATGCGACAAAAATGATAATGTTTTGTTTTAACCATTATGGTTTGACAAAATGACCAATTTGTTTTAACTATGATAATTTTGACAAAACTGACAAAATGGATTTAACTTTTGTAGTTTGACAGTGCATAAAATAAAGTAAATCGTTAAACAATGCAATGCTTTTTAGAAAAATGAAACCATTATAAGGCTCAAGTCCCATCACACAATGCAACGCAAACCGGAGGATAGGGTCTTACCTTATAATGGTAAAAAGATGCTTGATACGATAAAACGGATTTAATATTACTGTATATATGTTTTTTTTAAAAACAATTTCAATCATAATATATCAATCATAGACGGCATGGATACCATATATCATGTCGCCATACTAGTTCTACAATCAAAACCGCAAGGTCCTATTGGAAATTGGATTTCCATCATGAGTCGAGGCTAGGGTCAAGCTCCTCTCCGATTCGAGACAATCTAGCAAATGCCTCAGGATCCCCCGCAGTGAACCCTTGGAGCGGTAGGGCCGGTTCCCGCCTATCGGCAGTGGATTGGTTATGCCTGAACACACGCTTCCCGGTCCCTTTGGACCTCCATATGACCACTAACGGCCTATAATCCCGAGGCGTCTCAATCCATCATCCACATAAATAAATGTCAGCCATTTTAAGCACTGACACCACTTCTATCTAGAAAGAAACGTGTGCACTCCCTACGGTTCATATCCCGTTTTTGACTCATACCGGGGTGTGAGGCTCGCGAAGTCACGCTATACACAAAGCTATGCCGTAATAGGCTATACTTTGATCTTCCTACAAGGCCCTGCTTTTCAACAAAAGCCTTGATCATTTGCATCTTGGCGTGCCACATTGACAATTCACGCCACGCGATTAATCACTATTAATATATACCAGGGTGTTAAGTAGAAAATAAATTCTCCACCACCAAACAGACATACATTAATAGAAATCTATTTAATTCACATGGAACGAAATCCAATGTCAGACACGCATCCATTTACAAGTCCGTTCTGGGTCTGAACGAAACCGGAGACACCTGAGAGGTCCTCGCATATCCGAAACAATCAACAATAGTCTGGACGGCTACCACTGAAGCCCCTTAAAGGTAGCTACTCCCATCATGGGTCTCAGTAGCAACACTTTCATCCGATGTGAAGATCGTCGGTCTTCAACCACCGTCTTCATCTTCGACTCTTCATATTCATAGTAATTATTCTGAATGAGTTAAACCCGGTCTTTCCGAATAACTCTCGTATTTTTATAATTAAAAATCGAGTACTATAAAAACACATCCAACGCCTTATTCCAATTCAGAATATTCTTTTAAATAAAATATTCACATTATCTTATCGAAGATAAATTCTTTAACTTATCCTTAAATCCTTTCTTTAAAGATTTATCAAAACTCCAATTTGGGTTTAAATACCAAAAATCATTATTCAGCGATTATTTAAATTTAAGAAATTAATCTTATCTTTAACTGGGTTAAAGAACTAATGTCATTTAAAACATAGTTCACTTTTGTTCACTTAAAAAAAAATCCAAAGTGGATTCTACACTAAATATTGAGACTTGAGTAGATAAAATATCATCCCAACACCCGTGTAGGGTTTCATCCAACAAGCAATTAATAAATTATTTGAGCACTTGGGCGAGGTAAAAATTATCGACCCAATCACATAAACAAGTCGGATAACTTGTAAATGGAAATGTAATATTCAGTTTGAATACACAAACATTATATTTAACACAACAGACATTTCAACATCACAGACATATACTCCAAGCCATCGCTAATATCATATTTATAATGTGTGATCTTTTTATTGTAACTAATCGACAATAAAAATATTAACTTTTATTTCTCTAATCTTTTTATTGTAACTAATTGACAATAAAAATATCAACTTTTATCTCTTTCGTGTAATCCCCTTTCAATGAACAAAAATGTAAATTTTGGTGTAACTCTTTTTAATGACCAAAAATGACTATTTTGGTTAAACTCTTTTTAATGTAAACAAAACTATACATTTTGATCTACTTCTTTTTAATGTGACAAAAACTATACATTTTGATCTACTTCTTTTTAATGTACACAAAAACTATACATTTTGATCTACTTCTTTTTAATGTGACAAAATTGTCCTTTACACATTCATTCTTTTTATTTTGCCAAAAATGAGCATTTCATATTCATTCTTTTTATTTGACAAAAAGAATTTATTCTTTTATTTACAAAAAGAATGCAGCTCTAAAGTCTACTCCTTTTTATTCCATATAAAATTACAATAAATAGCAATTCTAAAATTTATCATTCATTCTGTTTAATGTATAAAAATATGCTCTTTTAACTCATTCCTTTTAATGTATAAAAATATACATTCTCAATTCATTCTTCTTAATGTATAAAAATATACATTTTTAACTCATAACTTCTAATGCATGAAATTATACATTTTTATTTCATTCGTCTTTAAATGTACAAAAATATCCTTTTTATCTCATTCATGTCAAAGTGACAAAAATGTCCTTTTTTAATTTCCTTTATTTCAAAGTGACAAAAATGTCCTTTTAATCTTAATTTACATTTTTTAACAGAAATGTACTTTTTATTCTAATATTCATTTTCTAGCAAAATGTACTTTTTACTTTCTAATAAAAATTATGTTTAACTCTAATTCATTTCAGTGTAAACAAAATGCCAGTTTTGTCTAATTCATTTCAATGTAAACAGAATGAGTATTTTTACTTCGCTCTTTTTAAATGATAAAAAGAATGTTTTTACTCAAATGAATACTTTTGTCATTCTTTTACCTTTGACCAAAAATGCATAATTTAGTCTAATCTTTTCAATGTACAAAATATGATAATTTTGTGTAATCTTTTCAATGTTACAAAATATGATAATTTTGTATAATCTTTTCAATGTTACAAAATATACATTTTCTAATTCCTTCTTTTAATGTATAAAAATATACATTTTTTTAAGTCACTCTTTTTAATGTATAGAAATATACATTCTTAGCTTCTTCTTTCTAATGTATAAACATATACATTCTTAACTTCTTCTTTTTAATGTATAAAAATATACATTTTCTAACTCATTCTTTTAATGTAATCAAATATGACAATAAAACATGATTTCTTTTTATTGGAAAGAATGGTACTTAAAAATCTATTCTTTTGTTTTAAAAAGAATGTTTAACAAAATATATTATTTTGTTTGATAACAAACCTCTAATCAAAAATGTCATTTTGATTTGCATAACATATTGCAAATAAAAATGTCCATTTTTGTTTAACATAAGCTGATTGACAAAAGTGTTGATTTTGTTTAATACTTCTAATGTAAACAAAATGGGATTTTTGTTTAATACTTCTAATGTAAACAAAATGGGATTTTTGTTTAGTACTTCTAATGTAAACAACATGTTTCTTTTATCATATTTAACATTTTTAAACAAAAATGTCCTTTTTTTCATTAACATTTTTAAACAAAAATGTCCTTTTTTCATATTTTAAACAAAATGTCCTTTTTGTTACACTAATCATGGTTTGACAAAAATTGTGTCTTTTATTTGTCTTTTATTCTTACAATCATGTATGGACAAAAATTTGTCTTTTATTCTACCATTCATATATGGACAAAAATATGTCTTTTATTCTAATATTCATATTTAGGCAAAAATATGAATTTTTGTTTTATTCATTTTTTTTATTCAACAAAAAATGTGAATTTCTGTTTTATAAATCAAAGCTATATTCTTGGGCCTAAAATGAAGGTGAAGTCTTTAATTTCAAACACTTTCAATATTCATAACTCCGAGATAGACATATAAATTTTATTTCAAAGCAAATGTGAATCCAATTTTTAAACAAACGCATATACCACCATCAACAAAATCAACAAGCAACAAATACCACATCATACATCACATATTTGAATTTAATTAACATACACACATGGAATTTAAATAACGAAATATAATTAAATTTTTATTTATTTTAAAATATAGAAATCTCACCGAGCTTGAATTCTGCGCTATTCAGATCTGAATTTTCCTCAATTTTCAAAGTCCTTGTTTTCAGATCTGGTCACCGTCATCGCGAAGTATTCTTCGACACGAATCCAACGCAACTGGTTTCATGGAATTCTGATTTAAAATGATCGAGTTATGCCATTTTAATTGCTATTGACAACATTAAAATAATTAAGTAATTAATTTAATTAATATTCTCCTTAAACCTTTCTTCCTTATTCGACTGGAATACGCCACTTTTCAGAACCCATCACCGATTGGGAGAACTCGTCGCCGCCGCCACGTTAGCACGTCGGTCGGAGATCAGAAGCCGCCATCCGCTCGCCCTTCGAAGGAGCCACCGGCGCCGGGGGTATGGACCAGTTCGGTGGTCCCTGGGCATCAGAAAACGACAGTAAGCGCCGGACCTAGGTGACCCAATTCCGGCCATGTTGGTTCATGATATTCGATCTTGACCGTTCATCTCAGCGAGCTCAAGAAGCTCTTCTATTCTGTGTTGGAGTTGTTGAAATTCATTGAGTATGTGAGGAGATCGAAGGTGAAGAAAATCGGAGCGTGGCTGCCATCGATTAAGTTTAGTGGCGGCAGGTATATTTCGAATTAGGGTTATACTGTAGCGTATTTCCAAGGGGATTTATACTGTGTATTTTCTATTTATTTTATTTCATTTAATTTCAAACATTCAAGTTTATCCATATGAACTCCAAATCAAACCCAACGAGTGTCGCGCCTAGCAAATAACCCCCATCCCGGACAAACTGGAATAAGTTTCGTAACCCAATTCGGCTGTTACGATATGTTTTTCTTTAAATTAAATTATAAATCATTTAATTATTAAATTTGAACTTACATTTTAAATTACCGGGGCCACATATGAACTCTAAAAATTACAGAAAAATTATTTCCGGTTATGTTTTGACGATACGGTTCTAACAAGACTAATTTCATTGAATTCTGAGATTGTTTGAAAAATGGCCATTTTCAAGTCGATTAAATTTGACTAAAACTGACAAAACACGTTTCCTTTTACCACGCTCACATATTAATTCGAAAAATTATGAAAATTGAAACTTAGCAATAATTTGACATTCCGGTTCCAACAAAAGTGGTTTCGTCGAAAACCGAGGTCGTTTGCAAAATGGCTATTTTTAAGGCCAATATATTATATTAAAAATATATAAATTCTACTGCGACTTTTCTAGATTTTAAGCTGGACATAACTTTTGATTTTTAAAATGAAATTTAAGTTTCTCAGATTCATTGGAAAGATATGATTAAACAGATTTAAATATTTCTTATTTCGCTCAATTCTGATTTATTCTGCATCCTGTATAGTCGGTCAAAGTTCAAATTCAAATTTTCAAACTACAGCGCTCTTTTAAACTCCTTTTAGAATAAAATTACATTTATTCGTTTTAAAATAAATTTCTAGTCGTTACTATTTAAAATAAATTATTTTAAATAATAAAAATCCATTAAAATTTCTAAAATAAAATTTTTAAATTGGCCCCAAAATTCCGGGTTATTACACAATCAATTATCATATAATTTATTTATATGGATTTCATTCAACACGAGTACACAACAATCATGATATACAATCAAAAATCATCCAGAGTGCATTCCACAACTGCATATGCACTAAATATAAATAATTGACGCTTACAACAGTCTATCAACCAATCGGTTGATATACAACTAAACAATTGGGATTAGTGTACGTTAGATATCATCCTAATACGCGTATGGGGTTTCAAACAACAAAAACTGAATATTATTTGTGTAGTTGGGCGATGTATAAAATTTATCTCTCCAATCAATATCAGTTAAATAGGTGTACATAAACCAATCGTCCGATTTTTTTATGAATATTCATTTTCATTTCAGGAGAATTTTATGTCGTTCATTTATACATTAAAAAATATATTTTTAACGATAAAAAATTTATCTCAACACATAAATATTTTTAATAGTCCATATATTCAATAAAATAATATTTTTATTATTCAAACATTTTATTCAACACATGAATATTTTATACAGTTCATTTACACATTAAAAATTATATTTTTAATGAATAAATATTTATTTCAGAAAATCTCGGCATTATAATGGCGCAATATTAAAACCGAAGTAATGTCTAGCACTACCCCTCTCCTGATACTGGCTCACGCCGTACATAATAATTAGGGTACGTTAGGCTAACATCCCTATTAAGTTTCAAAATCCAAAAAAGGTCCAGCCGCTGTAATATTAAAAATTAGGTCCCTATATTTGAATGCGGCTCTATAATTTCCAGTTTTACCCTTCTGATGCCTCATAAACCTAACCGCTCTAAATTTCGTGACTACTTACATTAAATCATTGTTCTAAATCAGTCGATCAACGAAATAAATCAAACCCTAATCGCCATCTTCATTTAATCTCGATCTTCTGAAAGCTGCAAAATCATTGTCGTTTTTATCAACAATGGTGCGAGCGAAGGTATATTTTTGTAATCTTTATTTCAGATTTCACTATTTATGAAATATGTATATTATAGATTGTAAACAACAGTAATCGAAAGTAATTATGGCAAATATTATAATTAGTTACTAGAAAACTTTAGTATTTACTGATTTCACAAGTTATTATCAATATTTGCTGTTATTAAAAATTGTTGCATCCTTGAATACTGTTATTATAAATTCTTGCACGTTTGTGTGGTTTTATTAATGATAGTCGCACGCTTATCTGCTATTATTCATGATTGTTGCTTGCTTGCATGATTTAATTCAGGATAGTTGCACACTTGTATGTTATTATTCATGATAGTTGCACACTTGTGTGATATTATTCACGATAGTTGCATTTTTTGATGATTTTTTACGGATAGTTGCACACTTGTGTGCTTTTATTAATGATAGTTGCTTGCTTATGTGCTTTTATTCAGGGTAATTGCATACCTTTGTGATTTTATGCGTGATAGTTGCACGCTTAGGCAATATTATTCATGATAGTTGCACACTTATGTGATTTTATTCATGATTGTTGCATTCTTGGGTGATTTTTTTAAGGGTAGTTGCATGCATGTATGATTTTATGTAGGTTGCTTGCATATTTGCATGGTATTATTCATGATAGTTGCACACTTGCATGCTTTTATTCAGCATAGTCGCATGCTTGCATGATTTTGTTTAGGATAGTTGCATGCTTTTGTTCATTATAGTTGCATGTTTGCGTGATTTTATTCAGGATAGTCGCATGCTTGTGTGCTTTTATTCAAGATAGTTTCATTCTTGCATGCTTTTATTCAGGATAATTGCACGCTTGCATGCTTTTATTCAGGATAGTTACGTGCTTGCGTGCTTTTATTAAAGATAGTTGCATGCTTGCATGCTTTTATTCAGGATGGTCGCATGCTTGCATGCTTTTATTCAGGATAGTCGCCCGCTTGCATGCTTTTATTCAGGATAGTCGCAAAATTACATGCTTGTATTCAGGATAGTCACACGCTTGCATGCTTTTATTCAGGATAGTCGCATTCTTGCATGTTTTTATTCATGATAGTCGCATGCTCGCATGTTTTTATTCAGAATAGTCGCATGCTTTTATTCAGGATAGTCACATGCTTGCCTGATTTTATTCATGATAATCGCATGCTTATCTGATTTTATTCATGATAGTCGCATGCTTGCGTGAATTTATTCATGATAGTTGCACGCTTGCATGATTTATTCATGATAGTCACATGCTTGCATGCTCTTATTCAGGATAGTCGCATGCTTGCATGCTTTTATTCAGGATATTTGCATGCTTGCATGATTTATTCATGACAGTTGCATGCTTGCATGCTTTTATTCATTATAGTTGCACGCTTGCATGCTTTTATTCAGGATAGTCGCACGATTGCATGATTTATTCAGGATAGTCGCACGCTTGCATGCTTTTATTTATGATAGTTGCATGCTTGTTATTCAGGAAGTCGCACTCTTGCATGCTTTTATTCAGGATAGTCATATGCTTGCATGCTTTTATTCATGATTGTTGCATGCTTGCATGCTTTTATTCATGATAGTTGCACGCTTGCATGCTTTTATTCATGATAGTCGCACGCTTGCATGCCTTTATTCGTGATAGTTGCATGCTTGCATGCCTTTATTTAGGATAGTCGCATGCTTACATGCTTTTATTCAGGATAGTCGCATGCTTCCATGTTTTTATTTATGATAGTCGCATGCTTGCATGCTTTTATTTAGAATAGTCGCATGCTTGCATGTTTTTATTCAGGATAGTCGCATGCTTGCCTGATTTTCACATGCTTACCTGATTTTATTCATGATAGTCGCACGCTTGCATGTTTTTATTCTGGATAGTCGCACGCTTGCATGATTTATTCATGATAGTCATACGCTTGCATGCTCTTATTCAGGATAGTCTCATGTTTGCATGCTTTTATTCAGGATAGCCGCACGCTTGCATGATTTATTCATGATAGTTGCAGGATAGTTGCACGCTTGCATTATTTATTCACGATAGTTGCGTGCTTACATGCTTCTATTCATGATAGTTGCACGCTTGTATGCTTTTATTCAGGATAGTCGCACGCTTGCATACTTGTATTCAGGATAGTCGCAGCTTGCATGCTTTTATTCAGGATATTCGCATGCTTGCATGCTTTTATTCATGATAGCCGCACGCTTGCTGCTTTTATTCATGATAGTTGCATGCTTGCATGATTTTATTCATGATAGTTGCATGCTTACGTGCTTTTATTCGTGATAGTTGCATGCTTACATGCTTTTATTCATCATAATTGCAAACATGCATGCTTTTATTCAGAGTAGTCGAATGCTTGTGTGCTTTTATTCTGGATAGTCACATGCTTGTGTGCTTTTATTCAAGATAGTTGCATACTTGCATGCTTTTATTCAGTATAGTTGAACGCTTGCGTGATTTTATTTATGATAGTCGCAAGCTTACATGATTTTATTCAAGATAGTTGCACGATTGCATGCTTTTATTTAGAACAGTCGCACGCTTGCATGCTTTTATTTAGTATAGTTGCATGCTTATATGCTTTTATGCAGTATAGCTGCATGCTTGCGTGAATTTATTCATGATAGTCGCACGCTTGCATGATTTTACTTACAATAGTTGCATGCTTGTCTGCTATTATTCACGATAGTTGCACTATTCTGTGCTTTTATTCAAGATTATCGCACACTTGAATGATTTTATACAGGATAGTTGCACGCTTGTGTGATTTTATTAAGGTAATTTTTATTATAATCCACATTTTTAATAAGTTAATCCACCCAATAAAATAGAACCTTTGACTTTTAATAATATTTAATTTTTAATTAGTTTATCCACCTAAAAAAAATGTCAAATATCTTTCTTCTTCTTTCTGCTTCGTTCTTCTCTGTTCTGCTTCTTATTTCTGGAAACCTACATCTAAATCCAAAACTAAGTGGAATACATCATTCAAAATCCAAAACTAAGTGGAATACATCATTCAATTTAATAATAGTAAGTAGTTTGTTTATTTTTAGTTTGTTGATTAATATACCACACTCGTATTTGTTTATCAAATAATTTTCTGTAGTGGATAGTAAAGAAAGGTAGAATGAAGTTTCAATTGATTTGGAATAGAATTTCCAACTTTTCTAGCCCTATTACAAAATAATCGTTTTTTTGGTGGGAAATATTACCTACTTTAAGGGAAATGGTTCAAAAAATAAGGTCAAATTCATTTGCAAACACCAAAAGACGAATATGATAACTGTATTAATAGTTGATTACTGAGCTATTAATTAGGCCAAAATATACAATGGTGGTGATATATTACCATTGTAAATGTACAATAGTAAAGTTTCAATGAACTAATTTTCATATTATTTTCTTAACTGCATTCATTTCTACATTCATGGTCTTCTCTATGACATGACAACCCATCTATATGACAAATGGATATTATTTTCTAGCTTATATTTTGTAAGAAGCAGAGCATTGTTGAAACTTTTCTCTTCATGACATTAGCATATATGTTGTCTGATTTAAGTCGACTTAGTTGGAATCGTTCCGATGCAGTTTACATATAATATCCATTTTATTCTCAATTATACACAGTTCATCGTTTTACAATTTTTTTTACTAACAAAGTAATTGTTGAGTTTATTCACATATTACAAAATTTTGTTAGACTTCATGAAAGTTCTATTGTTCAGAATCATTTTGGTTTTCTATTAATTATTAGTATATATATTATAAGTATAACTCTATGCCATCACTAGAACAAACAATCATGGTGGCTAAATGTATATAATAGATAGTACATATTACCTTCTATTTATATAATTTAGCTCTATGCCATCCATGATTATTTGTAGCTATTAATTAATTAAGAGTGGCATTAAATACAAACTAAATGTGTTAAGATTATGGTTCAAATGAAAAAAAGGGTAATCTTTAAGTTAATCCACTTGTGGATTAACTTACAAAATAGTTGTGGATCAACTTATCAAAATAAAATGGTGGATTAACTTATTAAAAATGTGTATTAGAATAAAAATTACCTTTTATTAAGGATAGTTGCATGCAAGTGTGCAAATATCTGCATATATTCAAACTTTATTTAATTAATTTTTTAACCCTTATTACAGAGACCAAATGTGGAAGAAGGTGATAATGAAGACAGTAAGAAAGAAACAACATTAATTATCACAGAACATCTTTCAAAACATGCACCAATAATGAAAAGAAGGAAAACCGAAGATGAACTAATGCTTGCTTGGAAGGAGAATGTATACATAAATAATCTTAAGGCGTTCATTGAATTGGTGGAAATGATAAAGAAAGATGAACTATTTATGATACAACATTCAGAATATTTGAAAAACCTGCTGCTCTATGGGTTTATTAACATGATTTTTGATGGGCTCATTTCACCTGTAGAAATCATTAAAAATTCTACAACTTTAGATCTCATCATCAAGAACTATAAGAAGAACTTAAAATATTTTCAGTTTGGTGATTTGATACTTACTTTTACACAAGAATATGTTACAAACTTACTAGCTGCTCCAATACAAGGAGAGTTAATAAAAATAACGTGGCGCTTGAAAAAGAACTAGAAGGACGATGAAGGATATAAATCATTCATGGAAATACATTTTAAAGAAGAAGTCTCAGTCAATAAGAAAAATATAGAGAGACAGATTTTTTTTGACAATGAAAGAAGACACAGCCGAAGCAAGTTTTGATACAGTGAAGCTTCTACTTCTTTATTTGGTAGCAACATTTCTTCTAACAAACCCTAAATATATCTTACCATGGACCTTGATTCCATATTGTATATGCATCCATAAATTAATGAAAATATCTTGGCCAAAAACCATACACAACAATCTCATAAGCCAGGTGGAAAAATACTTTGAAACACCACGCAAGATTAATGCTTGCGTCACACTATTGCTAGTACTATTTTAAAACTTTTTAGTAAGTTTCTTATTTAATTACTGTTCGTTCTAACAGTAAATACTAACTTTCTTTCTTTTTCTTTTTTTCTTTTTCTTTTTTGCAGTGTTGGGTTTGCGAAAAAGACTATGTTATAAAAAAAATCAAAGAAAGAATACAGCGATGTATATCCCCTAGCTGGAAAATGGGATATAAAAATGTTGAAGCCAAACATGTTAGTGAACATCAAATACACATCTGTAAGTGATATTTAATCTTGATAATTTTTAAGTGTTATATTAAAAATAGATGCATACAAGTATACAGAGATATAGCAACAGTTACATACTTGTATGCATCTATTATAAAGTGTTGCATACATGTATGATTATAATGATACCATTTGCACGCATCTATGCATCTATTCACAACAGCCACATTCAGTTCCATACATGTGTGCATGTTTTTTGAACAAATGCATGTATGTATTCATCTGTATACAAAAAATGCATGGATGTATGCACTTATTTTCTACAGATGCATACATACCTGCAATTATTTACAATACTAATTAAGCATTTGCTACCTTCCTTTTTAGGATTTCCAAGGAAAGGAATAATAATTGTTGGAACAAGCTGTTGACAAAGACAAAGAGTATGAAGCAGTTTACAAAAAAAGGGTGGAAAATTATACAAATTTGATAGTAAAACTACAATGAGAAAATAAACAACTTAAAGAGGAATATTTAAGGTTAAAAAAAAGAGTGCAAGAACTTGCTGACAGTGATGAATCTGCAGAAAATGAGAGTTAGGAAAATAATGAATGTGAAGAAAACACTGATAGTGAGAAAAATAATGAGAGTGGAGAAAACACTGAGAGTGAAGATGAAAAGGGAAGAAAATTACAATTTCAAATAAAAGATGTGAATGCAAGTGAAAATGAGGATGATGATGAAAGTGAGGAATATGCTAACGCAAATGAAGAGGAAAAGGATAATAAGGACAATATTGGCGATGAGAGTGAGGATGAAAGTGAGGATGAGAGTGACAATGAGAGTGAGGATGAGACTAAGGATGAAAAGCAGGAAAAGGATAAATGAACGATGAAAATGAAGATGAGAATAATAATGCTAATAATGATGAGAATAAAAGTGTCGAAGGTGACAAGAATGAAAATGTTGACGGAGATAATGTGGAAAAGGAACACAATGCAAAAGATGAAGGAAATGATAAACGGCAGAAAAACGTAGATGTTGACATACTCGATAAAGATAAAAAAGATGATACAAGAGATATTAATCAGATTGATAACATGGAAATAGATACAGATGAGAACAATGATGAGGATAGACAGAAGGAACATGAGCAGAAGAAAGCAGAGAAGGAACAGAAGGAGGTGGAACACAAGCAGAAAAAAGGTAAAAATTTAGAGAGGGTAAAAGGTAAAAAATAATTATAGTTTTCTGATGGTAATAAATAATGTACACATTATCTAGTTTCAAGCAATATATTACAACAAAATTGTTGCATGCTTATGTGCATCTATTGCTAATTATTGCATGCTTGAGTAAATCTATTTAGAATAGTTGCATACTTGTGTGCAGCTATTCTGAACAGTTGCATGCTTGTGTGCATCTATTCAATTATTGATGAGACTATGCATCTATTCAATTATTGATGAGACTAATAATATGTAAATAGATAACGTGGAGAAAAATAATGATCATAAAATTGATGATGAAAAATAAAAAGACATAAAGGAGCTGGAGAAGAATCATGACAAGGGGCAGCAAAAGAAGATGGAGCATCAAAATGTTAGAAAGGAAAAAGGTTAAAAAAATAAAATCTAATGGTAATAATGTTCCAAATATCAAGTTTCCATCAATAAATTGCTAATATCTGATATTATTCTCAGCTGCAACCCAAAAAAACAGAAACAAACAGGAACAAAAAGGTATCGTGATTGTTGAGGATTATGAGATGGGACCAACATCAAAAGAAATGCATGTACAAACAAAACTGAAAGTCAAGAAATTTAAAAATGTTCAGAAACTTCAAGAGGATCAAATCCAGAAACAATTCAAATTCAGACCTGGGGTAAAATTACTGAAAGGTTTAAACGAATTTTGTAAATGTTTTTATGCAATTAAAAATAACAGTTGCATACCTATATGCAATTATTCAGATTAGATGCATAGATCAGTGCTAATATATTCCTAGAAATTCTCTAAATATATTACATAAATTAGCAGTAGTGTAACACGCCAATTCCATTAATGTCACTCTCAAAGGGAATGCATTAACTTCCATGGAGTATTATTGGTGAATAGAACAGAATATAACAAGATAGATACACATATAAGTACTTGAAAATTTTCAAAACAAAATTTATTGCAACGGAGAAATAGTTTCATTACAACAACTTCATAAACCAACAGTAAAACCAAGTACACTTAATATCCATCTTGACAAATTGTTTTCTGAGAACATAAAGTAAAAAGCATAACCCTAACACAAGTAGCCATAAAAGAGGTGAGCTGAACTTTACTTTCAGCAATCCAAACACTTCCAAAAGAGAGAGAAAGAGATCCAAGATCAAGCCCCACTAGTACTAGTCCTACTCTAAGAACCTGGGAGGGGGAAGGAAGAAAAGAAGCGAAAACAAAGGGGGTCATACATAAAGTCTGGCGAGTATAATAACTTTAATAATATAATTGTTAACGTAATTAGGATAAGGCATAAACTGGTAAAACAAGGTATGACTGTGAAACAAGTGCGCATGACACAGCAAACAAGAGGAAAATTCTGGCGTTAATCTCGTTCCTAATCACTATAGGATAATTACTATACTGCACAATTACTAGTCACCCTAAAAGTTGATCTTGCCCACAGAACTTAATAATGATAATTGTAGCGACCCGAACTTCTCTGGTCTCCGAAGAGATGAGAAAGAACGAATTACTGTGAGGACAAGACAAAACAGAACACAAACAGAAGAACATTTCATTGTTATTACAGCAATTCCATCAGATACAAGAATATACAGAGTATAATTGAATAAATTACATTTGATAAATATCAGAGATTACAATAAATTACATAGCAGCGGAAAAATAATACAAAGCACAACTGAAGGTGATATACGGATACAGAGCTTTCCGGATATCATTCCAGCTGTAAACAAGGATCCTGTGAATACAAATCTGCAAAACCAAAACTACTAGCTGCCCGCGCGGAAAATAGGGGCACCCGGAGTTTAGGTTAAAACAATAAACTCCAGGTCAGTCATGTGACTGGTGTGAGAACTAAAACAGTTACTTAAAACTTTACTTTAAAAGAGAGTAATTCAAGGGACCACGCCGTATAACACGGAACGGGTTTCGTCCCAAGAATACTAGTGCATATAGATAAACAGCGCAATGCTTTTTCGAAAAATGAAGCTATTATAAGACCCAGGTCCCATCACACAATGCAACGCAAGCCGGAGGATAGGGTTTTACCTTATAACAGCCAAACATGCTTGGTACGTTAAAACAAATCATTTGATACTATAATAAGTGTATAGTGTCAAAACAATTTCAATCATAAATATAAATCATAGACGGCATAAATGCCCCATACCAGTATGTCGCCATACTAGTTCTACAATTAAAGCCGAAATACACATATTGGAAATTGGATTTCCGTCATGAGCCGAGGCAAGGGGCAAGCTCCTCTCCGCGTTCGAGACACTCTTGCAAATGTCCCAGGGCTACGCACTCTGGGCAACCCCTGGATGCTTCAGGGTCGGTCCTCACTTACGTTAGAGGATTGGCCATTCCTGAACACACGTTTCCCGGTACTTATAGACCTAAAATCGAGGTGCCTCATCCAACAACCACAAAGGTGAAAAGTGTATAAATGTCAGGGCTGGTAAGTCACTGACACCACCAAAGCTAGAAAGAAACGTCGTGCTCTCCCTGCAGTCCGTATCCCGTTTTTGACTCATACCGAGGTGTGAGGCTCGCGAATTCACGTTATACACAAAGCTGCCACGTAGGCGTGCTTTGATCATCAACCACAAGACTTTGCTTTTCAACAGAAGCCTTGATCATTGCATCTTAGCGTGACACACAGGCAATTCATGCCATGCGACTGATGTCCATCGATATACAACCTCTGAGCTCGTACGTCTCAAAGAAGGGCGTTAAGCAAAAGAATAAATTCTCCGCCGCCAAACAGATGTATATTTAATAGAAATCAATCAACACAGAATAAAATCCAATGTCAGACACACAATCCATTTTCAAGTCCGTTCTGGGTCTGAACGGAATCGGAGGCACTTTCCTCGCATATCCATCCATCTCCAAGTACGCCTGGACGACCACCAACTAGTTCCATCCTCTTGGGTGTATAGCCCAATCAGGATCGTCAGTAATTATCCAAACGATGTGAAGACTTCCGGTCTTCGACCACCGTCTTCATCTTCGACTTATCGTCGAATCGGTTATTCAGAATGGGTATAAACCCGGCCTTTCCGAACAATCCGCGTATATTAAAAACAAATGTTACACAAACACAACATACGCCTCATTCCAATCCAGAATATTCTTTTATTCACAAAATCACATTTTTAGGGAAAGGTTCCCATTAATTTTATCCAAGATAAATTCTTTCAAATTTATCCTTTAATCTTCCTTTGGATGTCATTTCAAACCAAATTATGGTTTTCTAAACTAGTCGATATTAGCGAACCACAACGAAGTAATTATTTATTTCCCAATCCCAACCTATTCATCCCATGAAGCAAAACTGGTAATACTCCATATCTAATACTATGGTGTTATCGGTAAAATTAATTACCATTTCACGTTCAAATCTAATTAAAGATTTAACTATCGCTTTGGAGCAAAACTGGCGATACTCCATTCTCGCTCATTTCTAAATTTGATAATTTAGATTACCAATTCTCATTTCAATCTAATTGCAGATTCATTAAAACTCCTTTTACTGTGTAAAAGAACTAATGTCATTTAAAACACAGTTCACGACAAACCCAAATCACATTCTATTTATCATCGGGTTAAAGAACTAGTGTTGTTTAAAACACAGTTCACGATAAACCCACAAATCAATTCTAGTTCAATTCAAATCAAATATATTAGGAATTCCGATTATTTAAAACCCCTTTTTAAATCTAATTTATTTATTTAAAAATAAAAAAAATCGGGTTTTAAATTGAGTTCAAACTAGTTCATTTCGATAAAAATCTATTTTTATCTTTTCAAATATGGAGTTTTTCATCCCAATTTTTCCCAAATCATTTCTTCTGATTTTACACAAATTATTGATATTTTTAATAATTTTATCAAGGCCCGTACAGTCGATTTCCATCAACGGCCATCGAACTGCACTTACAACGACCTTTTCCAAATTTGATTTGTACGTATCTCCAAATCCAACCGTTAGATTTCAAATTTCTAATATTCGTTAGAAAGCTCTTTTCGATATGAACCCAACGGTTCTGGTTTTAGAAGAATCCGACGGTCGGATCTCCCGTATTGTCCGTTTGAAATAAATGGTCGAAATTCACGAACTGCCGCGGCGCGGCGCGTTCTATTCAGGCCATTATATGTATAATATATATATATATATTATATACTTCGTCGATTTCTAATTAAAAACGAATTTTATAAATAGTTTTGAATTCGTTTCAAAAACAATTTCTACCTTTATTTCAAATTCAAATCAAAATTGAATTTTCTATTATAAATCCTTTTTACTTTCATTTCTACTTGATTCCAATTCAAATCGATTTTAATTCGATTCGAATTCATTTTATTTTCAATTCAATTTAAATCCAATTCGTTTTCTATTCAATTTGAATTCAATTCGTTTTCTATTCATTTTGAATTCAATTCGTTTTCTATTCATTTTGAATTCAAATCGTTTTCTATTCATTTTGAATTCAATTTGTTTTCTATTCATTTCATTTCGAGATCGTTTTATATTCAATTCATTTCGAAATCGTTTTATATTCAATTCATTTTGAAATCGTTTTATATTCATTTCATTTCGAAATCGCTTTATATTCATTTCGAAATCGCTTTATATTCATTTCATTTCGAAATCGCTTTATATTCAATTCATTTCGAAATCGCTTTATATTCATTTCATTTCGAAATCGCTTTATATTCAATTCATTTCGAAATCGCTTTATATTCAATTCATTTCGAAATCGCTTTATATTCATTTCATTTCCGTTTTCTATTTGAATCAAATTCATTATATATTCGATTGAAATCAAATTCGATTGATTTTCTATTCTATTCAAATTCAAATTTCATTTCAAAATATTCGATTTCGAAATCACTTTTCAATATTCCTTTTAAAATGAATAAAATCGATATAAATATCGTTCACGTCAAAATGGCGTCAATCTAACCAACACGGCTTCATATATTTCTATTTTCAAATATTCTATTCAACAAATGAATATTTATTTTTGTCAACACACGAATAATCTCAACGAATGAGTACTGTCCACGTGTGACTATTTTTGTTATTTAATATATTTTATAAAAATTAAGGTATCTATCATTTGATATTAAATCAGACTCCAACCGTAAATTAGTAAGAGAACGATTCCCTGAATATTAACCCCGAAGGCCGAAACCAACATCAGATCAACATCCAGGAGATCACTCATCTTATCTATTTTCCAATTAGTTTCTAATTTTATATATGATAAAGATGTAAATTTTATTGTTAGAATATTTCGTTTAACACATGACTAATCTCAACGGATGAGTACAGTCAACACATGAACCTTTATTTTATATTGATAAAGATGTAAATTTTATTATTAGAATATTTCGTTCAACACATGACTAATCTCAATGGATGAGTACAGTTAACACATGAACCTTTATTTTATAATATACTTTATTTTCTAAATTGGAATGAGGCCCAATCAATTACCATATAGCGTTAACTATATGGATTTCCATACAACACATGTATATAATAGCATTGAAAAATAATCAACCATCAACCAAAGTGCACTACACTGTATAAGCAGCAAATATGGATATCTAACGCTTATAACATCCTGTCAATCAATCGATCGACATATTTAATCAATCAGGATGAGTGAACTTCAAATTTCATCCCAATACCCGTATGGGGTTTTCAAACAATCAAACACAGATTTTAGTTGTGCAGTTGGGCGATGTGTAAAATTTATCGACCCAATCGATATCAGTCAAATCAGTGTATATAAACAAATCGGCCGATTTGTTTATAAATATTTATTTATTCACTTTCACGTTAAAAATTATATTTTTAACGATAATATATTTTATTTTAACACATGAATTTCTATTCATTTCATTTATCAAATAAAATGATATTTTTATTTTTCTAACATATTTTAGAAAATTTCGGCGGCATAACGGCACGATACTAGAAACGGGACGAGGCCTAGCCTTATCCCCGGTCTAGTGAAGGCCCACGCCATTCACACATCAATCGAATCAATTTCATTTCACCAAACAATTCAATTCAAACCAAATATTCTAACTAACTACTCAACCAAACAATTTAACAAACAAGTCATCCATGGTCTGTGGATGATGGGTGTCGGGTGCTACTAAACACCGTCTACATCCTAGTATATATATATAACTAGAAAATGAAATTGAAAGGTGAGAAATTCTCACCGATAGCTATCCAATCATCTTGACTCTTCTTTGATAGAAATCTTCATCGTTATCGCATTTTTGTCATCTTCGTTGCTGTAGCCACTACATATGTAAAAATCGAATTTTTACTTCGCTATTCAATATATAAAAATCGAATTTTTACTATGCTATTCAATATATAAAAATCGAATTTTTATTACCTCGCTATATGGATAAAAATTCCATTTTCACACCGCTACTATATAGATAAAAATTCTATTTTTACTTCGCTCTTCTCTATATAAAGATTTCGCCTTTTCAAATATATCATTATAAAAATCACATTTTTATTTTTCTACACATATAAAGATGGTATTTCTAATATTCCTATCATGAAAAAAATTATATTTTTACTTCTCTACATAAACAAAAATCATATTTTTACATCATCTACATAATAAAGATCGAATTTTTATTATCTATACTATATAAAAATTATATTTTTAGCCTTTCTATAATATAAAGATTATATTTTTATCATCATCACTATATCAAAATCCGATCTTTCTACATTCAAATAAAAATACGATCTTTTCACCTTTAAAAATATCGTCTTTCATTTATTAAAAATCTAACCTTTACTAACATAAAAATCAAATTTTTACTTGAATCAAAGCTTTCATAAATATAATTTCTGATTTTTAACAATGCCATTTCATTTAAAAACCATATTTTTAAGTACTGAAATAAATAAAAATGGAAATATAGACTTACCGGAGGAGTTGGGGGTGGGGGATCGTCGATTTTGGATCTGGGAGGGGGCGTCGGGTGCTGTTGTGTACGAGGAGCGGCGGGAGGCTGCGCTGGAGTTCACCGGTGGTGGCGGCGGTGGAGTTGCGGCAGGTGGTGGGGGCCGCGATGCAGTTTTACGGTGGTTGGGGGGTTGTGCGATTTTGGGATTTAGGGGGGGGTTCGAGCTGGAAGGAAAGGAGGGGGCGGAGGAGTTGGTTGGAGAGGAGGCGGCGCTGACCATCGGAGAGGGCGACGGGTCGTAGTAGGGCTGAGCGACGGATTTTTTTTTCTTTCTTCTGAGAAATCGATGGGGAAGAGAATGAGGGGAGGGTTTATAAAATTTATATTATTTAATTTATTATTTAATTCAAAAAGTTGACTTTTACATACGACCTCTAAACGAGGCCCACCGCCTGTCGTCCATAGCGTTTCACCCCCATTCCGAACACAATGGGATATGTATCGTAAGCTGATTCGATCGTTTCGATCAGTTTTCGTCAAAATCAACATATAACTCTATATATTGAATTTGAACGCGCATTT
Organism: Allium sativum; assembly: GCA_030737875.1. Taxonomy (NCBI): domain Eukaryota; kingdom Viridiplantae; phylum Streptophyta; class Magnoliopsida; order Asparagales; family Amaryllidaceae; genus Allium; species Allium sativum. The sequence goes on from CM060910.1 coordinate 624,848,574, forward strand.
CAATTTACCGAGGTCACATACTAACTAGAAAAATTCTCGAAAAATATTTTCTAGCTTCGTATTGTCGATACGGTCCTAACAAAACTAGTTTCGTCGAATTTTGAGACCGTTTGAAAAATGGCCAATTTCCAGTCGATTAAAATCAACTAAAACTGGTCAAACGCGTTTTCCTTCGCCACGCTCACATATTGAATCGAAAACTTATGAAATTTGAAACCTAGCAATAATTTGACATCACGGACCCAACAAAAGTGGTTTCGTCGAAATCCGAAGTCGTTTGCAAAATGTCAGTTTTTAAGGGCCTGAATTCCATAGCGACTATTCAGAATTTTCAACTGGACATATCTTTTGATTCCCGCTATGAAATCTTGATTTTTCGGATTCGTTGGAAAGGTATTATCAAATAGATCCTATGATTTTTGGTTTCACTAAAATCCGGATTGTTTTGCACCTGGTACATTCAATTGAAGTTTGAAATCGAATTATCGAACTACCGCGCCATTTTCAATTCTATTTATAATTTAAAATAATTATTTATATTCTAACGACGACGTATATAATATATATGATGTAATTATATTCAAAATAAATTTCTCGTCGATATTATTTAAAATAATCCATTTTAAATATTCAAAATTCGCTAAATTTGCTGAAATAAAAATTTTAAACTGGTTCAGAATTTCCGGGTTATTACAATCTCCCCCACTTAAAACTTTTCGTCCCCGAAAAGGAACAAAGTCGAAAGTGGTTTGATTGATCAACTCTACGTTCGATTTGGCTTCCATTCTCTAACTTTTCAATTTCTGAGAATTTTCAAATTTTCGAAAATTTGGCTAACACCCTAAATTTTCGAAAAATTTCGCCATAACCTCACCTGCACCGGGAGCCACGGGAAAATCCCGAAATTGCCATATAGGCCTTCTGATCTCAAAAAGAAAAAGAAAATGCCAAGCGGCTAGCCAATAGGCTCATAAAATCATCATCACCCAAACAAAACAGTAAATTATAGTAAACATGTACCTATTTGTCGGGCAAACAAATTTTATTCTTCGGCTCTAGCCTCCTTGCTATGACCTGTTCAATGTAAGCACATGTATATGCAAGCAAATGCGACCAATTTTCAATATTAGGTTCAATTAGGCATAATGGTTCAGAATTATCAAACAAATAAACAAACAACACAAACATCAATCAATTAGTGAATTAGAGTTTCAAATTCATAATTTTGATATATATACGAAAAGTCATGTTTTTGATGCCAATTCACAACAAAGTGTTCTAGCTATATTAGTTTTGGTTCTCACACCAGTCTAATGGAAATATATAGATATCACACCTTCGAAACACGAAAATAAATACTGGTGATGGCGCGCCATCATCAGAATCATGTCCGGGCGACTAGAATGTGATTCTATATCTATCTAATATATTAAAACTTCGAATATACGTTCATGACGCGTATATGCAAAACCTTTATATACTAGATTGTCCAAATTCAAAATAAATAAATAATCAAATACGTATAAAACGATTTAAATTTTCAAAACAAAATTGTTTTCATTTGAAAAATATACTCTTCACACTCGTTCTAGGATATTACTGATCCTATCTCTAACGAGTCATTCTAATTGGATATTACTAATCCAATATTTGATGAATTCTTTCGTATGGTTCTAATGTGTCTTGTTCTCGAGCTCTGTAAACCAAAGCTCTGATACCAAATGTAGCGAACCAAACTTCCCCGGTCTCCGAAGAGATGAGAAAGAACGAATTACTGTGAGGACAAGACAAAACAGAACACAAACAGAAGAACATTTCATTGTTATTACAACAATTCCATCAGATACAAGAATATACAGAGTATAATTGAATAAATTACATTTGATAAATATCAGAGATTACAATAAATTACATAGCAACGGAAAAATAATACAAAGCACAACTGAAGGTGATATACGGATACAGAGCTTTCCGGATATCATTCCAGCTGTAAACCAGGATCCTGTGAATACAAATCTGCAAAACCAAAACTACTAGCTGTCCGTGCGGAAAATAGGGGCACCCAGAGTTTAGGTTAAAACAATAAACTCCAGGTCAGTCATGTGACTGGTGTGAGAACTAAAACAGTTATTTAAAACTTTACTTTAAAAGAGAGTAATTCAAGGGACCATGCCGTATAACACGGAATGGGTTTCCTCCCAAGAATACTACTGCATATAGATAAACAGCGCAATGCTTTTTCGAAAAATGAAGCTATTATAAGACCCAGGTCCCATCACACAATGCAACGCAAGCCGGAGGATAGGGTTTTACCTTATAACAGCCAAACATGCTTGGTACGTTAAAAAAAATCATTTGATACTATAATAAGTGTATAGTGTCAAAACAATTTCAATCATAAATATAAATAATAGACGGCATAAGTGCCCCATACCACTATGTCGCCATACTAGTTCTACAATTAAAGCCGAAATACACGTATTGGAAATTGGATTTCCGTCATGAGCCGAGGCAAGGGGCAAGCTCCTCTCCGCGTTCGAGACACTCTAGCAAATGTCCCAGGGCTACGCACTCTGGGCAACCCCTGGATGCTTCAGGGCCGGTCCTCACTTACGTTAGAGGATTGGCAATTCCTGAACACACGTTTCCCGGTCCTTACAGACCGAAAATCGAGGCGCTTCATCCAACAACCACAAAGGTGAAAAGTATATAAATGTCAGGGCTGGTAAGTCACTGACACCACCAAAGCTAGAAAGAAACATCGTGCTCTCCCTACACTCCATATCCCGTTTTTGACTCATACCGAGGTGTGAGGCTCGCGAATTCACGTTATACACAAAGCTGCCACGTAGGAGTGCTTTGATCATTAACCACAAGATTTTGCTTTCCAACAGAAGCCTTGATCATTGCATCTTAGCGTGCCACACAGGCAATTCATGCCATGCGACTGATGTCCATCGATATACAACCTATGAGCTCGTACGTCTCAGAGAAGGGCGTTAAGCAAAAGAATAAATTCTCCGCCGCCAAACAGATGTATATTTAATAGAAATCAATCAACAAAGAATAAAATCCAATGTCAGACACACAATACATTTTCAAGTCTGTTCTGGGTCTGAACGGAACCGGAGGCACTTTCCTCGCATATCCATCCATCTCCAAGTACGCCTGGACGACCACCAACTATTTCCATCCTCTTGGGTGTACAGCCCAATCAAGATCGTCAGTAATTATCCAAACGATGTGAAGACTTCCGGTCTTTGACCACCGTCTTCATCTTCGACTTATCGTCGAATCGGTTATTCAGAATGGGTATAAACCCGGCCTTTCCGAACAATCCGCGTATATTAAAAACAAATGTTACACAAACACAACATACGCCTCATTCCAATCCAGAATATTCTTTTATTCACAAAATCACATTTTTAGGGAAAGGTTCCCATTAATTTTATCCAAGATAAATTCTTTCAAATTTATCCTTTAATCTCCCTTTGGATGTCATTTCAAACCAAATTATGGTTTTCTAAACTAGTCGAGATTAGCGAACCACAACGAAGTAATTATTTATTTCCCAATCCCAACCTATTCATCCCATGAAGCAAAACTGGTAATACTCCATATCTAATACTATGGTGTTATCGGTAAAATTAATTACCATTTCACGTTCAAATCTAATTAAAGATTTAACTATCGCTTTGGAGCAAAACTGGCGATACTCCATTCTCGCTCATTTCTAAATTTGATAATTTAGATTACCAATTCTCATTTCAATCTAATTGCAGATTCATTAAAACTCCTTTTACTGTGTTAAAGAACTAATGTCATTTAAAACACAGTTCACGACAAACCCAAATCACATTCTATTTATCATCGGGTTAAAGAACTAGTGTTGTTTAAAACACAGTTCACGATAAACCCACAAATCAATTCTAGTTCAATTCACATCAAATATATTAGGAATTCCGATTATTTAAAACCCCTTTTTAAATCTAATTTATTTATTTAAAAATAAAAAAAATCGGGTTTTAAATTGAGTTCAAACTAGTTCATTTCGATAAAAATCTATTTTTATCTTTTCAAATATGGAGTTTTTCATCCCAATTTTTCCCAAATCATTTCTTCTGATTTTACACAAATTATTGATATTTTTAATAATTTTATCAAGGCCCGTACAGTCGATTTCCATCAACGGCCATCGAACTGCACTTACAACGACCTTTTCCAAATTTGATTTGTACGTATCTCCAAATCCAACCGTTAGATTTCAAATTTCTAATATTCGTTAGAAAGCTCTTTTCGATACGAACCCAACGGTTCTGGTTTTAGGAGAATCCGATGGTCGGATCTCCCGTATTGTCCGTTTGAAATAAATGGTCGAAATTCACGAACTGCCGCGGCGCGGCGCGTTCTATTCAGGCCATTATATGTATAATATATATATATTATATACTTCGTCAATTTCTAATTAAAAACGAATTTTGTAAATAGTTTTGAATTCGTTTCAAAAACAATTTCTACCTTTATTTCAAATTCAAATCAAAATTGAATTTTCTATTATAAATCCTTTTTACTTTCATTTCTACTTGATTCCAATTCAAATCGATTTTAATTCGATTCGAATTCATTTTATTTTCAATTCAATTTAAATCCAATTCGTTTTCTATTCAATTTGAATTCAATTCGTTTTCTATTCATTTTGAATTCAATTCGTTTTCTATTCATTTTGAATTCAATTCGTTTTCTATTCGTTTTCTATTCATTTTGAATTCAATTCGTTTTCAATTCATTTCATTTCGAGATCGTTTTATATTCAATTCATTTCGAAATCGTTTTATATTCAATTCATTTCGAAATCGTTTTATATTCATTTCATTTCGAAATCGCTTTATATTCATTTCGAAATCGCTTTATATTCATTTCATTTCGAAATCGCTTTATATTCAATTCATTTCGAAATCGCTTTATATTCATTTCATTTCGAAATCGCTTTGTATTCAATTCATTTCGAAATCGCTTTATATTCAATTCATTTCGAAATCGCTTTATATTCATTTCATTTCCGTTTTCTATTTGAATCAAATTCATTATATATTCGATTGAAATAAAATTCGATTGATTTTCTATACTATTCAAATTCAAATTTCATTTCAAAATATTCGATTTCGAAATCACTTTTCAATATTCCTTTTAAAATGAATAAAATCGATATAAATATCGTTCACGTCAAAATGGCGTCAATCTAACCAACACGGCTTCATATATTTCTATTTTCAAATATTCTATTCAACAAATGAATATTTATTTTTGTCAACACACGAATAATCTCAACGAATGAGTACTGTCCACGTATGACTATTTTTGTTATTTAATATATTTTATAAAAATTAAGGTATCTATCATTTGATATTAAATCAGACTCCAACCGTAAATTAGTAAGAGAACGATTCCCTGAATATTAACCCCGAAGGCCGAAACCAACATCAGATCAACATCCAGGAGACCACTCATCTTATCTATTTTCCAATTAGTTTCTAATTTTATATATGATAAAGATGTAAATTTTATTGTTAGAATATTTCGTTTAACACATGACTAATCTCAACGGATGAGTATAGTCAACACATGAACCTTTATTTTATATTGATAAAGATGTAAATTTTATTATTAGAATATTTCGTTCAACACATGACTAATCTCAACGGATGAGTACAGTTAACACATGAACCTTTATTTTATAATATACTTTATTTTCTAAATTGGAATGAGGCCCAATCAATTACCATATAGCGTTAACTATATGGATTTCCATACAACACATGTATATAATAGCATTGAAAAATAATCAACCATCAACCAAAGTGCACTACACTGTATAAGCATCAAATATGGATATCTAACGCTTATAACATCTTGTCAATCAATCGATCGACATATTTAATCAATCAGGATGAGTGAACTTCAAATTTCATCACAATACCCGTGTGGGGTTTTCAAACAATCAAACACAGATTTTAGTTGTGCAGTTGGGCGATGTGTAAAATTTATCGACCCAATTGATATCAGTCAAATCAGTGTATATAAACAAATCGGCCGATTTGTTTATAAATATTTATTTATTCACTTTCACGTTAAAAATTATATTTTTAACGATAATATATTTTATTTTAACACATGAATTTCTATTCATTTCATTTATCAAATAAAATGATATTTTTATTTTTCTAACATATTTTAGAAAATTTCGGCGGCATAACGGCACGATACTAGAAACGGGACGAGGCCTAGCCTTATCCCCGGTCTAGTGAAGGCCCACGCCATTCACACATCAATCGAATCAATTTCATTTCACCAAACAATTCAATTCAAACCAAATATTCTAACTAACTACTCAACCAAACAATTTAACAAACAAGTCATCCATGGTCTGTGGATGACGGGTGTCGGGTGCTACTAAACACCGTCTACATCCTAGTATATATATATAACTAGAAAATGAAATTGAAAGGTGAGAAATTCTCACCGATAGCTATCCAATCATCTTGACTCTTCTTTGATAGAAATCTTCATCGTTATCGCATTTTTGTCATCTTCGTTGCTGTAGCCACTACATATGTAAAAATCGAATTTTTACTTCGCTATTCAATATATAAAATTCGAATTTTTACTATGCTATTCAATATATAAAAATCGAATTTTTATTACCTCGCTATATGGATAAAAATTCCATTTTCACACCGCTACTATATAGATAAAAATTCTATTTTTACTTCGCTCTTCTCTATATAAAGATTTCGCCTTTTCAAATATATCATTATAAAAATCACATTTTTATTTTTCTACACATATAAAGATGGTATTTCTAATATTCCTATCATGAAAAAAATTATATTTTTACTTCTCTACATAAACAAAAATCATATTTTTACATCATCTACATAATAAAGATCGAATTTTTATTATCTATACTATATAAAAATTATATTTTTAGCCTTTCTATAATATAAAGATTATATTTTTATCATCATCACTATATCAAAATCCGATCTTTCTACATTCAAATAAAAATACGATCTTTTCACCTTTAAAAATATCGTCTTTCATTTATTAAAAATCTAACCTTTACTAACATAAAAATCAAATTTTTACTTGAATCAAAGCTTTCATAAATATAATTTCTGATTTTTAACAATGCCATTTCATTTAAAAACCATATTTTTAAGTACTGAAATAAATAAAAATGGAAATATAGACTTACCGGAGGAGTTGGGGGTGGGGGATCGTCGATTTTGGATCTGGGAGGGGGCGTCGGGTGCTGTTGTGTACGAGGAGCGGCGAGAGGCTGCGCTAGAGTTCACCGGTGGTGGCGGCGGTGGAGTTGCGGCAGGTGGTGGGGGCCGCGATGCAGTTTTACGGTGGTTGGGGGGTTGTGCGATTTGGGGATTTAGGGGGGGGTTCGAGCTGGAAGGAAAGGAGGGGGCGGAGGAGTTGGTTGGAGAGGAGGCGGCGCTGACCATCGGAGAGGGCGACGGGTCGTGGTAGGGCTGAGCGACGGATTTTTTTTTTCTTTCTTCTGAGAAATCGATGGGGAAGAGAATGAGGGGAGGGTTTATAAAATTTATATTATTTAATTTATTATTTAATTCAAAAAGTTGACTTTTACATACGACCTCTAAACGAGGCCCACCGCCTGTCGTCCATAGCGTTTCACCCCTATTCCGAACACAGTGGGATATGTATCGTAAGCTGATTCGATCGTTTCGATCAGTTTTCGTCAAAATCAACATATAACTCTATATATTGAATTTGAACGTGCATTTCAATTTACCGAGGTCACATACTAACTAGAAAAATTCTCGAAAAATATTTTCTAGCTTCGTATTGTCGATACGGTCCTAACAAAACTAGTTTCATCGAATTTTGAGACCGTTTGAAAAATGGCCAATTTCCAGTCGATTAAAATCAACTAAAACTGGTCAAACGCGTTTTCCTTCGCCACGCTCACATATTGAATCGAAAACTTATGAAATTTGAAACCTAGCAATAATTTGACATCACGGACCCAACAAAAGTGGTTTCGTCGAAATCCGAAGTCGTTTGCAAAATGTCAGTTTTTAAGGGCCTGAATTCCATAGCGACTATTCAGAATTTTCAACTGGACATATCTTTTGATTCCCGCTATGAAATCTTGATTTTTCGGATTCGTTGGAAAGGTATTATCAAATAGATCCTATGATTTTTGGTTTCACTAAAATCCGGATTGTTTTGCACCTGGTACATTCAATTGAAGTTTGAAATCGAATTATCGAACTACCGCGCCATTTTCAATTCTGTTTATAATTTAAAATAATTATTTATATTCTAACGACGACGTATATAATATATACGATGTAATTATATTCAAAATAAATTTCTCGTCGATATTATTTAAAATAATCCATTTTAAATATTCAAAATTCGCTAAATTTGCTGAAATAAAAATTTTAAACTGGTTCAGAATTTCCGGGTTATTACAATCTCCCCCACTTAAAACTTTTCATCCTCGAAAAGGAACAAAGTCGAAAGTGGTTTGATTGATCAACTCTACGTTCGATTTGGCTTCCATTCTCTAACTTTTCAGTTTCTGAGAATTTTCAAATTTTCAAAAATTTGGCTAACACCCTAAATTTTCGAAAAATTTCGCCATAACCTCACCTGCACCGGGAGCCACGGGAAAATCCCGAAATTGCCATATAGGCCTTCTGATCTCAAAAAGAAAAAGAAAATGCCAAGCGGCTAGCCAATAGGCTCATAAAATCATCATCACCCAAACAAAACAGTAAATTATAGTAAACATGTACCTATTTGTCGGGCAAACAAATTTTATTCTTCGGCTCTAGCCTCCTTGCTATGACCTGTTCAATGTAAGCGCATGTATATGCAAGCAAATGCGACCAATTTTCAATATTAGGTTCAATTAGGCATAATGGTTCAGAATTATCAAACAAATAAACAAACAACACAAACATCAATCAATTAGTGAATTAGAGTTTCAAATTCATAATTTTGATATATATACGAAAAGTCATGTTTTTGATGCCAATTCACAACAAAGTGTTCTAGCTATATTAGTTTTGGTTCTCACACCAGTCTAATGGAAATATATAGATATCACACCTTCGAAACACGAAAATAAATACTGGTGATGGCGCGCCATCATCAGAATCATGTCCGAGCGACTAGAATGTGATTCTATATCTATCTAATATATTAAAACTTCGAATATACGTTCATGACGCGTATATGCAAAACCTTTATATACTAGATTGTCCAAATTCAAAATAAATAAATAATCAAATACGTATAAAACGATTTAAATTTTCAAAACAAAATTGTTTTCATTTGAAAAATATACTCTTCACACTCGTTCTAGGATATTACTGATCCTATCTCTAACGAGTCATTCTAATTGGATATTACTAATCCAATATTTGATGAATTCTTTCGTATGGTTCTAATGTGTCTTGTTCTCGAGCTCTGTAAACCAAAGCTCTGATACCAAATGTAGCGAACCGAACTTCCCCGGTCTCCGAAGAGATGAGAAAGAACGAATTACTGTGAGGACAAGACAAAACAGAACACAAACAGAAGAACATTTCATTGTTATTACAACAATTCCATCAGATACAAGAATATACAGAGTATAATTGAATAAATTACATTTGATAAATATCAGAGATTACAATAAATTACATAGCAACGGAAAAATAATACAAAGCACAACTGAAGGTGATATACGGATACAGAGCTTTCCGGATATCATTCCAGCTGTAAACCAGGATCCTGTGAATACAAATCTGCAAAACCAAAACTACTAGCTGCCCGTGCGGAAAATAGGGGCACCCAGAATTTAGGTTAAAACAATAAACTCCAGGTCAGTCATGTGACTGGTGTGAGAACTAAAACAGTTATTTAAAACTTTACTTTAAAAGAGAGTAATTCAAGGGACCATGCCGTATAACACGGAATGGGTTTCCTCCCAAGAATACTACTGCATATAGATAAACAGCGCAATGCTTTTTCGAAAAATGAAGCTATTATAAGACCCAGGTCCCATCACACAATGCAACGCAAGCCGGAGGATAGGGTTTTACCTTATAACAGCCAAACATGCTTGGTACGTTAAAACAAATCATTTGATACTATAATAAGTGTATAGTGTCAAAACAATTTCAATCATAAATATAAATCATAGACGGCATAAGTGCCCCATACCACTATGTCTCCATACTAGTTCTACAATTAAAGCCGAAATACACGTATTGGAAATTGGATTTCCGTCATGAGCCGAGGCAAGGGGCAAGCTCCTCTCCACGTTCGAGACACTCTAGCAAATGTCCCAGGGCTACGCACTCTGGGCAACCCCTGGATGCTTCAGGGCCGGTCCTCACTTACGTTAGAGGATTGGCAATTCCTGAACACACGTTTCCCGGTCCTTACAGACCTAAAATCGAGGCGCTTCATCCAACAACCACAAAGGTGAAAAGTATATAAATGTCAGGGCTGGTAAGTCACTGACACCACCAAAGCTAGAAAGAAACGTCGTGCTCTCCCTACAATCCATATCCCGTTTTTGACTCATACCGAGGTGTGAGGCTCGCGAATTCACGTTATACACAAAGCTGCCACGTAGGCGTGCTTTGATCATCAACCACAAGACTTTGCTTTCCAACAGAAGCCTTGATCATTGCATCTTAGCGTGCCACACAGGCAATTCATGCCATGCGACTGATGTCCATCGATATACAACCTATGAGCTCGTACGTCTCAGAGAAGGGTGTTAAGCAAAAGAATAAATTCTCCGCCGCCAAACAGATGTATATTTAATAGAAATCAATCAACACATAATAAAATCCAATGTCAGACACACAATCCATTTTCAAGTCCGTTCTGGGTCTGAACGGAACCGGAGGCACTTTCCTCGCATATCCATCCATCTCCAAGTACGCCTGGACGACCACCAACTATTTCCATCCTCTTGGGTGTACAGCCCAATCAGGATCGTCAGTAATTATCCAAACGATGTGAAGACATCCGGTCTTTGACCACCGTCTTCATCTTCGACTTATCGTCGAATCGGTTATTCAGAATGGGTATAAACCCGGCCTTTCCGAACAATCCGCGTATATTAAAAACAAATGTTACACAAACACAACATACGCCTCATTCCAATGCAGAATATTCTTTTATTCACAAAATCACATTTTTAGGGAAAGGTTCCCATTAATTTTATCCAAGATAAATTCTTTCAAATTTATCCTTTAATCTTCCTTTGGATGTCATTTCAAACCAAATTATGGTTTTCTAAACTAGTCGAGATTAGCGAACCACAACGAAGTAATTATTTATTTCCCAATCCCAACCTATTCATCCCATGAAGCAAAACTGGTAATACTCCATATCTAATACTATGGTGTTATCGGTAAAATTAATTACCATTTCACGTTCAAATCTAATTAAAGATTTAACTATCGCTTTGGAGCAAAACTGGCGATACTCCATTCTCGCTCATTTCTAAATTTGATAATTTAGATTACCAATTCTCATTTCAATCTAATTGCAGATTCATTAAAACTCCTTTTACTGTGTTAAAGAACTAATGTCATTTAAAACACAGTTCACGACAAACCCAAATCACATTCTATTTATCATCGGGTTAAAGAACTAGTGTTGTTTAAAACACAGTTCACGATAAACCCACAAATCAATTCTAGTTCAATTCAAATCAAATATATTAGGAATTCCGATTATTTAAAACCCCTTTTTAAATCTAATTTATTTATTTAAAAATAAAAAAAATCGGGTTTTAAATTGAGTTCAAACTAGTTCATTTCGATAAACATCTATTTTTATCTTTTCAAATATGGAGTTTTTCATCCCAATTTTTCCCAAATCATTTCTTCTGATTTTACACAAATTATTGATATTTTTAATAATTTTATCAAGGCCCGTACAGTCGATTTCCATCAACGTCCATCGAACTGCACTTACAACGACCTTTTCCAAATTTGATTTGGACGTATCTCCAAATCCAACCGTTAGATTTCAAATTTCTAATATTCGTTAGAAAGCTCTTTTCGATACGAACCCAACGGTTCCGGTTTTAGGAGAATCCGACGGTCGGATCTCCCGTAATGTCCGTTTGAAATAAATGGTCGAAATTCAAGAACTACCGCGGCGCAGCGCATTCTATTCAGGCCATTATATATATAATATATATATTATATATACTTTGTCGATTTCTAATTAAAAACGAATTTTATAAATAGTTTTGAATTCGTTTCAAAAACAATTTCTACCTTTATTTCAAATTCAAATCAAAATTGAATTTTCTATTATAAATCCTTTTTACTTTCATTTCCACATGATTCCAATTCAAATCGATTTTAATTCGAATTCATTTCGTTTTCAATTCAATTTAAATCCAATTCGTTTTCTATTCAATTTGAATTCAATTCGTTTTCTATTCATTTTGAATTCAATTCGTTTTCTATTCATTTTGAATTCAATTCGTTTTCTATTCATTTTGAATTCAATTCGTTTTCTATTCATTTCATTTCGAGATCGTTTTATATTCAATTCATTTGGAAATCGTTTTATATTCAATTTATTTCGAAATCGTTTTATATTCATTTCATTTCGAAATCGCTTTATATTCATTTCATTTCGAAATCGCTTTATATTCATTTCATTTCGAAATCGCTTTATATTCAATTCATTTCGAAATCGCTTTATATTCATTTCATTTCGAAATCGCTTTATATTCAATTCATTTCGAAATCGCTTTATATTCAATTCATTTCGAAATCGCTTTATATTCATTTCATTTCCGTTTTCTATTTGAATCAAATTCATTATGTATTCGATTGAAATCAAATTCGATCGATTTTCTATTCTATTCAATTTCAAATTTCATTTCAAAATATTCGATTTCGAAATCACTTTTCAATATTCCTTTTAAAATGAATAAAATCGATATAAATATCGTTCACGTCAAAATGGCATCAATCTAACCAACACGGCTTCATATATTTCTATTTTCAAATATTCTATTCAACAAATGAATATTTATTTTTGTCAACACACGAATAATCTCAACGAATGAGTACTGTCCACATGTGACTATTTTTGTTATTTAATATATTTTATAAAAATTAAGGTATCTATCATTTGATATTAAATCAGACTCCAACCGTAAATTAGTAAGAGAACGATTCCCTGAATATTAACCCCGAAGGCCGAAACCAACATCAGATCAACATCCAGGAGACCACTCATCTTATCTATTTTCCAATTAGTTTCTAATTTTATATAAGATAAAGATGTAAATTTTATTGTTAGAATATTTCGTTCAACACATGACTAATCTCAACGGATGAGTACAGTCAACACATGAACCTTTATTTTATATTGATAAAGATGTAAATTTTATTATTAGAATATTTCGTTCAACACATGACTAATCTCAACGGATGAGTACAGTCAACACATGAACCTTTATTTTATAATATTCTTTATTTTCTAAATTGGAATGTGGCCCAATCAATTACCATATAAAGTTAATTATATGGATTCCATACAACGAATGTATATGATATCAACGATAGATAATCAACCATCAACCAAAGTGCACTACACTGTATAAGCATCAAATATAGATATCTAACGCTTATAACAGCCTGTCAATCGATCGATCGACATACAACTAATTATTGGGATTAGTGTATGCCGTATTTTATCCCAATACCCGTGTGGGGTTTCAAACAATCAAACGCATATTTTATTTGTGCAGTTGGGCGATGTGTAAAATTTATCGACCCAATCAATATCAGTCAAATCAGTGTATATAAACAAATCGGCCAATTTGTTTATAGATATTTATTTATTCACATTCACGTTAAAAATTATATTTTTAACGATAAAATATTTTTAACTATATAAATATTTTATTTTCTTTCAACACATTAATTTTTAGTTCATTTACCCAATAAAATGATATTTTTATTTTTGTAACTTATTTTAGAAAATTTCGGCGGCATAACGGCACGATACTAGAAACGGGACGAGGCCTAGCCTTATCCCCGGTCTAGTGAAGGCCCACGCCATTCACACATCAATCAAATCCATTCAATTCACCAAACAATTCAATTCAAACCAAATAATCTAACCAACTACACAACCAAACAAACAAGTCCATGGTCTGTGGACGATTGTGTCGGGTGCTATTAAGCACCGTCTGCATCCTAGTATATATATAACTAGAAAAGAAATTGAAGAGTGAGAAATTCTCACCAATAGCTATCCCAATTCCACGACTCTTCTTAAGTAGAAATCTTCGTCGTTTCTTCTTTCATCACTTTCGTCATCTGTATTCACTACATATATAAAAATCGAATTTTTACTTTGTTATTCAATATATAAAAATCGAATTTTTACTTCGCTATTCAATATATAAAAATCGAATTTTTATTCACTATTCAATGTATAAAAATCGAATTTTTACTTCGCTATTCAATATATAAAAATCGAATTTTTACTCTTTTTCAAAGATCGTATTTTTATAACTTCAAAGATCGTATTTTTATAACTCCACTCATATAAAAACCATATTTTATATATCGCCTTCACATACATGAAAATCATATTTTTCTATAATGAGATATCTAATCTTTTAAAGTTTAAATATCAACAATTTGTTAGTTTAAAAAAAATCTATTTTTAATTCTATTTAAAAATCATATTCTATTCTTCAATTCTATTTTAAAACAATGATATATTTTATTTCTAAAAACAATGTATATATTTCATTTCTAAAAACTATGTATATATTTTATTTCTAAAAACTATGTATATATTTTATTTCTAAAAACAATGTATATATTTTATTTTTAAATCATGGAAAAATTATATTTTAAATAATGCTTTTAATATGAAAATCAGAAAATAAAATCAATGCTTTTCATATAAGAAATCCTATTTTTATTTTTAAAAATTGATTTTAAGATTAATATAGCTTACAGTTTTCTTCTTCTTTCTGGTTTCCACACTCCAGACCTTTCACGAATGAGAACCGAACATCCTCAATCAGTTCTTCCTTCCAGGTTGCTTCAAACCCAAAGCTGAACGGAAAAGCCCCCGGTCGCACCACGATTCAAGCCACCAGTCGACGATCCGAGTGTGCCAGGACGGAGCCCCCAATGTCGCCTACCTCCTCCAGGCGGCGCCACCAATTCGAACTCCTCCCCCATCTGAAAATCCATCGTCGTTCCAATATAAATCGCGGCTAAGACCCAGCGTTGACCATGGGGAGGGTTAGTGTAGGGTTTGACTTGCCATTGGGAGTATTTATAATTTTATTTAATTTGCTTTTTTTTAAAAAGCTAAAATCATCACGAACTCTAAATCAAACCCAACAACTATCGCCCCTAGTTAATTACCCCCACTCCGAACACAATGGGATATGTTTCGTAAGCCAATTCCATCGTTTCGATCAGTTTCCATTTAAATTAACATTTAAATCATTATATTGAATTTTGAACATACATTTCAATTTACCGGGGTCACGTAAGGATTCTAAAAATTCCAGAAAAATAAATCTAGCTATGTTTTGACGATACGGTCCCAACAAAACTAGTTTCGTCGAATTCTGAGACCGTTTGAAAAATGGCCATTTTCCAGTCGATTAAATTCAACTGAAACTGGTCGAACACGTTTTCCTTTGCCACGCTCACATATTGATTCGAAAAATTATGAAAAATGGATTCTAGCAATAACTTGACATCCCGGATCCAACAAAAGTGGTTTCGTCGAAATCTAAGGTCGTTTGCAAAATGGCTATTTTTAAGGGCTTGAATTCCATAGCGACTATTCAGAATTTTCAACTGGACATATCTTTTGATTCCCGCTATGAAATTTCGATCTTTCGGATTCTATGGAAAGATAGTCACAATTAGATTCCATTATTTTTGGTTTCACTAAAATCCGGTTTTTTTTGCACCCGGTACATTCAATTGAAGTTTGAAATCGAATTATCGAACTATCGCGCCATTTTCAATTCCTTTTATAATTATAAATAAATATTTATATTTCTAACGACAATCTATATAATATATACGTTCGAATTCTATTCAAAATAAATTTCTCGTCGATATTATTTAAAATAATTCATTTTAAATAATCAAAATTCGCTAAAATTGCCTAAATAAAAATTTTAAACTGGCCCAGATTTTCGGGTTGTTACAATCTCCCCCACTTAAAACTTTTCGTCCCCGAAAAGGAACAAAGTCGAAAGTGGTTTGATCAATCAAATCTACGTTCGGTCTGGCTTTCATTCTCCAACTTTTCAGTTTCTGAGAATTTTCAAAAATTTGGCTAACACCCTAAATTTTCGAAAAATTTCGCCATAACCTCCCCTGCACCGGGAGCCACGGGAAAATCCCGAAATTGCCATACATGCCTTCTGATCTCAAAAAGAAAAAGAAAAGGCCAAGCGGCTAGCCAATAGGCTCATAAAATCATCATCACCCAAACAAAACTGTAAATTATAGTAAACATGTAACTATTTGTCGGGCAAACAAATTTTATTCTCTGCTCTAGCCTCCTTGCTATGACCTGTTCAATGTAAGTACATGTATATGCAAGCAAATGCGACAAATTTCCAATACAACTCACTATTTGGTAAAATTTGACTAAATGGTTCAAAATTTAATTAATCCAACAATAATCAAACAACACAACCATCAATCAATTAGTTGATTATCATTTCAAATTCATAACTTTGATATATATTCTAAAAATCAGATTTTTGATCCAAAATCACAACAACAAGCCCTATCTAATTTTGGTTCTCACACCAGTCAATAGGAAATATATAAATATCACACCTTCGACACTCGAACACTAATTCTGATGATGTAGCTACAATCATCAGAATCATCTCCGGGCGACTAGAGTGTTAATCTATATCTATCCAGTATATTAAAACTTCAAATACACGCGGATCAGACGTATACGCAAAATTTATATATACCGGATTGCCCAAATTCATATATATAAATAATCAAATATGAATAATTGATTTAAATTTCAAAACAAAAATTGTTTTCATTTTAAAAATACACTCTTCACACTCGTTCTAGGATACTACTGATCCTATCTCTAACGAGTCATTCTCGTTGGATATTACTAATTCAATTTCTGATGAATTCTTTCGTATGGTTCAAATGTGTCTTGTACTCTGAGCTTTGTAAACCAAAGCTCTGATACCAACTGTGAAAACCCGTAACTTCCCCGGTCGGGAAAGCGCGGATAAATCGAGAACAAGCCACAACAGAACGCAGACGGAAGGACATTTCATTGTATCTTACAACAATGCACCAGAATACAAGAATATACAGAGCATAAATAAATATTACACAGAAATATCAGAGATTTAAATTACATTTAAATACATCGCAGCGGAAAATAATACAATACACAACTAGAAGAGATATACGGATACAAAGCTTTCCGGATATCATTCCAGCTGTAAACCAGGATCCTGTGAATATAAATCTGCAAAACCAAAACTACTAGCTTCCCGTGTGGAAAATAGGGGCACCCAGAGTTTAGGTTAAAACAATAAACTCCAGGTCAGTCATGTGACTGGTGTGAGAACTAAAACAGTTATTTAAAACTTTACTTTAAAAGAGAGTAATTCAAGGGACCACGCCGTATAACACGGAACGGGTTTCCTCCCAAGAATACTACTGCATATAGATAAACAGCGCAATGCTTTTTCGAAAAATGAAGCTATTATAAGACCCAGGTCCCATCACACAATGCAACGCAAGCCGGAGGATAGGGTTTTCCCTTATAATAGTCAAACATGCTTGGTACGTTTAAAACAAATCATTTGATACTATTATAAGTGTATAGTGTCAAAACAATTCAAATCATAAATATCAATCATAGGCAGCATGGGTACCATCTCTCATGTCGCCATACTAGTTCTACAATTAAAACCGCAATATCATGTATTGGAAATTGGATTTCCGTCATGAGTCGAGGCAAGGGGCAAGCTCCTCTCCGGTTCGAGACACTCTAGCAAATGTCTCAGGACCCCACTATGATCCTTTGGAACCTCCAAGGCCAGTCCTCTCTTACTTTTGAGGATTGGCAATTCCTGAACACACGTTTCCCGGTCCTTACAGACCTATATCCGAGGCGCCTCGTATCCAACAACCACACAGGTGAAAAGTATATAAATGTCAGGGCTGGTAGGTCACTGACACCACCATACCTAGAAAGAAACGTCGTGCACTCCTTGGGTCCGTATCCCGTTTTTGACTCATACCGAGGTGTGAGGCTCGCGAATTCACGTTATACACAAAGCTACGCCACACAGGCCGTGCTTTGATCATCAACCACAAGACTTTGCTTTTCAACAGAAGCCTTGATCAATTGCCACTTACGCGTGCCACACTGGCAATTCACTCCATGCGACTGATGTCCATCGATATACAACCTCTGAGCTCGTACGTCTCAGAGAAGGTCATTAAGCAAGAGAATAAATTCTCCGCCGCCAAACAGATGTATATTTAATAGAGATCAATCAACACAGAATAAAATCCAATGTCAGACACACAATCCATTTACAAGTTCGTTCCGGGTCTGAACGAAACCGGAGGCACTTTCCTCGCATATCCATCCATCTCCAAGTACGTCTGGACGATCACCAACTGTTTCCCTCATCTTGGGTGTACAGCCCAATCGAGATCATCAGTAATCACCGAAACGATGTGAAGACTTCCGGTCTTCAACCACCGTCTTCATCTTCGACATCTCGTCGAATCGGTTATTCAGAATGGGTATAAACCCGGCCTTTCTGAATATCCCACGTATATAATAAACAAATGTTACACAAACGCCTCGTTCCAATTCAGAATATTCTTTTATTCACAAAATCACATTCTTAGGGAAAGGTTCCCATTAATTTTATCCAAGATAAATTCTTCTAAATTTATTCTTTAATCTTCCTTTGGATATCATTTCAAACTAGTCGGGATTAGCGAACCACACCGAAGTAATTATTTATTTTATTTTCCAATCCCAACCTATTCATCCCATGGAGCAAAACCGGTGATACTCCATATCTAACACCACGGTGTTATCGGTAAAATTATTTACCATTTTACGTTCAAATCTAATTAAAGATTTAACTATCGCTTTGGGGCAAAACTGGTGGTACTCCATTCTCAATCACCTTTCTGATTTGATAATTTAAATTATCAATTCACATTTCAATCTAATTAAAGATTCATTAAAACTCCACTTAGTTTTAATCTTTTCAAAAATCAACATCCTGCCTTTAACTGGGTTAAAGAACCAATGTCTCTAAAACACGATTCACGACAAACCCAAATCACATTTGATATTAAATGCAAGGCTTTGAATAGAAAATATATCAGCTTATATTCAATATCAAATTCTGAAACCAACAAATATCGTACCGGAAATAACGATATAAAATATATCTTTCAAATTCCCTCAACAATATCTGTATAATCACGAAATCCAACATCGAAATATTCCGAAGATAATTTCGATTCAACTCCAGTCCACTTCACGTATTGGGAATATTGATTATTTTTAAAATCACTTTCAAATTCAATTTATTTATTTCAAAAATAAATTGATTTTAATTCTAGTTCAATTCATTTTGACAAAAAATTATTTTTATCTTTTCAAATGTGGAATTCTTCAGCCCAATTTTTCCCAAATCATTTCTTATGATTTTACACAAATTATGGATATTTTTAATAATTTTATCAAAGCCCGTACAGTCGATTTCCATCAACAGCCATCGAACTGCACTTACAGCGACCTTTTCCAAATTTGATTTGGACATAATTCCAAATCCAACCATTAGATTTCAAATTTCTAATATTTATTGGAAAGCTCTTTTCGATACAAACCCAACGGTTCCGGTTTTAGGAGAATCCGACGGTCGGATCTCCCGCAACGTCAATTCGAAGTCAATGGTCGAAATTAACGAACTGCCGCGGCGCGGCGCATTCATTATATATATATATATATATATATTATATATTTCGTCGATTTCCTTTTCAAAACGTATTTTATAAATCGTTTTGAATTCGTTTCAAAACCATTTCAACTCTATATTCCATTTCTAATCAAAATTGAATATTCCATATCATGATAATATTTTCAAAAAGTTATATTTTGAAATCACTTCTTTTCTATATTCATTATAAAACGAATATAATCGATATAAATATCGTTCACGTCAAAATAGCGCAACTCTAATCAACACGGCTTTATATATTTCAATAAATTCGTTATTCTATTCAACAAATGAATATTTATTCTATTCAACAATTGAATCTATATTTCTTTCAACACACGACTAATCTCAACACATGAGTACTGTCAACACATCACTATTTTTGTTATGTAAAATATTTTATAAAACTATGGTATCTATCGTTTGATTTTTAATTAGACTCCTACTGGGAAGTAGTTCTAATTTTAAATATGATGAAGATATAAATTTTATTATTAAAATATTTCACTCAACACATAAATAGTTTCAACACATGAATATCTTCAACACATGACTATTTTTATATTCAACACATGAATTTTCTTTTCTTATATTCATTAATTTCCCGATTGGAATGGGGCCCAATCAATCACCATATAATGTTAATTATATGGATTCCATACAACACATGTATATAAATAACAACGATAAATAATCGACAATCATCCAAAGTGCACCACACAACTGCATAAGCATCAAATATAAATAATTAATGCTTACACAGCCTGTCGACCAATCGATCGACATACAATTAAATAATTGGGATTAGGGTACGCCAAATTTCATCCCAACACCCGTGTGGGGTTTCAAATCAACAACACAGATTTTTATTTATGCAGTTGGGTGATGTGTAAAATTTATCATCCCAATCAATATCAGTCAAATCAGTGTATATAAAAAAATCGGCCGATTTGTTTATAATTATTTATTTATTCACATTCACGTTAAAAATTATATTTTTAACGCTAATTAATTTATTTCAACACATCTACATTTTATTATCGATTTCACATCAACATCACAAACAATTTTCACAACACATCAATCAAACAAACAAGCCATCCATGGTCTGTGGATGACGGGTGTCGGGTGCTGCTAAGCACCGTCTGCATCCTAGTATACACATATATAACTAGAAAAAGGAATTTAGAGTGAGAAGTTCTCACCAGCTAGCTAATCCAAACGTCACGACTCTTCATATGTAGAAAATCTCCGCCGTTTCTTCTTTCGTCACTTTCGCCATCCGTATTCACTACATATATAAAAATCGAATTTTTTACTTTGCTATTCAATATATAAAAATCGAATTTTTACTTCGCTATTCAATATATAAAAATCGAATTTTTACTTCGCTATTCAATATATAAAAATAGAATTTTTACTTCGCTATTCAATATATAAAAATAGAATTTTTACTTCGCTATTCAATATATAAAAATCGAATTTTTACTTCGCTATTCAATATATAAAAATCGAATTTTTACTTCGCTATTCAATATATAAAAATCGAATTTTTACTTTGCTATTCAATATATAAAAATCGAATTTTTATTTCGCTATTCAATATATAAAAATCGAATTTTTACCTCGCTATTCAATATATAAAAATCGAATTTTTACTTCGCTATTCAATATATAAAAATCGAATTTTTACTTTGCTATTCAATATATAAAAATCGAATTTTTACTTCGCTATTCAATATATAAAAATCGATTTTTTACTTCGCTATTCAATATATAAAAATCGATTTTTTACTTCGCTATTCAATATATAAAAATCGAATTTTTACTTTGCTATTCAATATATAAAAATCGAATTTTTACTTCGCTATTCAATATATAAAAATCGAATTTTTACTTCGCTATTCAATATATAAAAATCGAATTTTTACTTTGCTATTCAATATATAAAAATCGAATTTTTACTTCGCTATTCAATATATAAAAATCGAATTTTTACTTCGTTACTATATAAAAATCATATTTTTACTCCGTTACTATATAGACAAAAATTCTATTTTTACATCGCTACTATATAGATAAAAATTCTATTTTTACATCGATGTTCATAGAATAAAGATTATATTTTTATCACGCTATTCTTTATAAAAAGATTTCGCCTTTTCAAATATAAAGATTTTTATTTCGCTATATCTATAAAGATGATATTTTTACTATCTATATAATATAAAAATCGTGTTTTTATACTTTCCCTACTATAAAAATCATATCTTTACATTGCTACTATTATAAAGATCACATCTTTATTACTCTACATTATATAAAATCATATTTTCTTCGCATATATATTTATACATATAAAAACAGATTTTTTTTTATTGGTTAAATAACCTAAAATAAAACTGAAATAAAAATAAAATAAATAAGAAATCAAATTAAAACTTATTGATTAAGGAAGGGGGGAGGGGTTTTCACTGACGCGAGGCAAGGGGAAGGGGGAGGTCGGGGCGAGGCCAGGGGGGGGGGGAGCTGCGGTGTCGCGAGGGAGGAGAAGGAAAGAAGGAGGAGGAGGTGAAGCGGTGGGAGGAGGGTGGCTGAGGGGGGCTGCGTCACGCACGCGACGGCGCTGCTGGGAGGAGCGGCGGCTCCTCCCCCTTCTCCGTCTTCCTTTTCTTTTTCTTTTTTTCCTTTTGATTTGAAAAAGTGAAAGGGGGGCTGAGAGAAGATAAGGGGAGGAGAGAGGTTTTTTTTAATTATTTTAATTTCAAAAAGTTGACTTTTACATACGACCTCTAAACGAGGCCCACCGCCTGTCGTCCATAGCGTTTCACCCCTATTTCGAACACAATGGGATATGTACCATAAGCTAATTCGAACGGATCAAAATCAACATATAACTCTATATATTAAACTTGAACGCGCATTTCAATTTACCGGAGTCACATACGAACTCTATAAATCCTAGAAAAATATTTTCTAGCTTCGTATTGACGATATGGTCCTAACAAAACTAGTTTCATCGAATTCTGAGACCGTTGGAAAAATGGCCATTTTCCAGTCGATTAAAATCAACTGAAACTGGTCAAACACGTTTTCCTTTACCACACTCACATATTGATTCGAAAAATTATGAAATTCGGAATCTAGCAATAACTCGACATCACGGACCCAACAAAAGTGGTTTCGTCGAAATCCGAGGTCGTTTGCAAAATTCCCATTTTTAAGGGCCTGAATTCCATAGCGACTATTCAGAATTTTCCACTGGACATATCTTTTGATTCCCGCTATGAAATTTCAATTTTTCGGATTCGTTGGAAAGATATACTCAATTAGATTCTAATGTTTTTGGTTTCACTAAAATTCGGATTGTTTTGCACCCGGTACATTCAATTGAAGTTTGAAATCGAATTATCGAACTACCGCGCCATTTTAAATTCTATTTATAATTATATATAATTATTTATATTCTAACGACGACATATATAATATATACGTTCGAATTCTATTCAAAATAAAGGTCTCATCGATATAATTTAAAATAATTCATTTTAAATGTTCAAAATTCATTAAAATTTCCAAAATAAAAAATTTAAACTGGCTCGCATTTCCGGGTTGTTACAGGGTCAGTCATAAAGACTGGTAAGCCCTAGTGACTTTCAGTATGAAAACTAGTAAAGGTAACATGATATGTGAAAACTGGAATTTAACATAAGGATGATAACAGAACTAGTTGGATAATTAAGATAACAAGATAAGCCAAGTCTGACATCGCATGTTCAAGGTTTGCTGCACCAACTGTACTAGTATTCTAACCCATATCAAGTATTAACCATGAAATGATCCCTTAGCCCAGTGTCATGAAGTGACCCATTAAGGGTCCTACGGTACGATCTACGAATCGATCGGCTCCCTACAAGTCCTAGCTCGTCATGTGTCTGTGTCATACAGCCCTATCCAGAATTGTAGTTACCTGTGCTAGGTCCACCATAGGGTGTATCAAGTCCTATGGTGCCAACCACTGACACGAATCAAGCACGCGCAATGTAAATCTACGAGTGCCCAATGCCTGCTTTTTCAACTCCGGACTACGTGCACGACCATAGCCCGCCTGAACCTACAATGGCGCACCTACTCAGCCGTCGTTCTGGTCGTTTACAATCAGCCCAGTAATTGTGCCCCACCCTGCCTAGTCCCAAGGTATCGTGATACATCTAAGTGGGTTACTGCTGAAAAGGACCGCGTAACTAGGGTTTCGAATGGGTTAAGTGTTGTCATTCAAATTCGTGACTTAACCCTATCCAAATCATGTATCAAGTTGGTTAAGTGTGTTCAAGCAGTTCATGACTTAACCCTATCAAGTCATCGTGTCAAGTTGGTTAAGTATATTCAAGTGGTTCATGACTCAACCCTATCATGTGGCATTAATTCATTAGTGCACGCCAACCTCTCACATTAAACTAACTGTTGTGGTTACTGGATTTGCCGGACAGTTCCGGGCAGATTTACACCACAACATAGTCTAACCTCGGGTTTTTACATGCGATATGACCAACTACCCACATTGGATCCTATTGTTTGCAGCCACTGGATTTGTCGGGCGGTTCCGGGCAGATTTACACTGCAAACTCAACCCAACCTCGAGTTGGCCATTTTCAAGTTTATCTAACTGTCATGCCCACGTTCAAGTTTTCATGTTTAGATTCATGTCGAGTTTTCAAGTCATGTTTTATGTCAAATCATGTCAAGTTCATGTCCATATTCAGGTTCAAGTCACAATAATGTTCATGTTCAAGTTTAAAGCTAATTCATATTTTACCTAATCTACCCAAATCGTATTCCCATCGCACGAAGGTTCGAATCGATACAAATAAATCTAATTAGGGAATGACATAAAAAGAAATGGGTATAAGGTGGCAAGAGTGATTACTAGCATTGCATGATATGACTTGAAATAAAAAATTATTGGCATATGAAATATTGGCCTCAAACATGAAGATTCCAAATCTAGCAAGATAAGGTACTAGACAAAATAACAGTTGTCATAAGGTGATAGTATAGTCATGGTAACGACTGTCATAAGGTGATAGTATAGTCATGGTAACGACTGTCATAAGGTGATAGTATAGTCATAGTAACGAATGTCATAAGATGATAATCATAAACATGTGGCTAATAACAGATCCAATATGATAATAAGAGGGGTTTCTCTTTTTGATTTACAACATGAATAGGCCCCAAATCAATGTCATAGTAATATTCAATAGTCAAGATCCAAGATGAACAAGAATGAATGTAAACAGTCATCATATATAGGTCCAATTTCAATTTTACATCATATTCATAATACATTTACAGTTTAAATCTGAAAATAACTGTGGCTTACAGATCGTGGTTCGAGAATTAGAAAAAGAGAGTCGTTTGTTGCTTAGTTAAGTCCTAATAGAAGTCCCCTAATCATCAATTCCTTTAATGCAGTCTCAACGTAGTAGAAGCAGTCCCCCTCTCAAACTTTTCAACCAGAATAAGAGCAGCATAAGGTCAGAAAGAAATTTGGTGTAGAGAGACTGGTGTTAGGGGCTGTATTTATAGGGTCAGGTCAACGAATGTGGACAGAAATGAGGCCAAATACATCAGAGTGAATCTAGCTTCAGAAATGGGCTCGGGCACCAGGTCGACACCCAGGTCGACACTATGGTCGACCTGGCCCTGGGTAGGTCGACTACATAGTCGACCCCCAGGTCGACCTGATCCTAGGCGGGATTCCCCCCCCCAGTCCTCTTGGAGGTTTGAAATTCGAATTTTGAATTCGAATTGAGTCTGTTTTGAATTTGAAAATTTCTGAAAACTTCGAATGGTCATAACTTGGTCATACGGACTCCGATTTTCGAAAACTCGGACTCGTTTCCAAGAAGAATTTCGAGTCGAACGCAATGGCGTAAACCGTTTCCCTTGATTCTTATTTTATAAATTAATTCTGCCTTGATTTATGGTTATTACACGTTATAAAAACGCGAGTTGTTACATTCTCCCCTCCTTAAAGGATTTCGTCCCCGAAATTTCTAAGTTAGGGAGGATGTGTCCTACCATCCAATCAACCATCTACTCAAAGCATCATCCACGGGCAACCATTGTCCTTAAAAGACTTCTAGTGCTGTATGAACATATGCAGAAAGTGTGTGTATATGAACTTTATCTAATGCAAAAGATCAGGCGGTTACTGATTCAGTAAACCTCCTTAATGCAAAATATGTTAGTGTCATAAATCCAACATGTATGCAAATTCCTAGCATAGTTTATAATCTCTACATGAGTGCACAGTCATTCATCCATATGCAACATCCAAGTGATAGCGTAACAAGTTCCATCCATGTACAAGTATAAGCACCCATGCATATTCAACATGAAAATGTGACTGAGCCGATCTAGTGCCTAATGTTTGTCATGCATCCACTAGCAACCACTTGCAACCACTTGCAACCATTTGAAACCATCAACCATAACATGTTTCAATCACATGTTTACAATCATACGGTTCTACCTAAGGTTCTCAAGATAAGATCGAGAAGATAACAAGACAAACATAGATATTAGAAGCATGATACGAAAAGGTTTTCAAGGAAAAAGAGATCGAGAATGTACCCTCAAAAAGAAATGGGTAAAGCGCGCGTATCTTTTCTTCGGTTTCCCAAGTTGCGTCCTCTTGGGATTCACTCCACTGCACCTTGACTAGCTTGACTTCTTGATTCCTTAGCTTCTTAATCTCCGTTCCTAAGATACAAATCGGAACTCGCCTCAATGTTGCTTCTTTCTCCACTTCCACGTCTTCAAGGATGCTTGGCTCAACCACTTCGGCTGACTCATGCAAACACTTCCGGAGATGCGAGACGTGAAAGACATTGTGTACTCCAGACAACTTCTCGGGTAAGTCTATCTTGTAGGCCATCCGTCCAATCCTCTCAATGATGGGAAACGGTCCAACAAATCTTGGTGCTAGCTTTCCAACTGCTCCAAAACGAACTACATTGCGTAATGGAGAAACCTTTATAAAGACCATATCTCCGACTTCGAATTCTAGGTTTGTCCTTCTCTGGTCCGCATAAGATTTATGTCTATCTTGGACCGTTTTCATCCATCTTCATATCAACTCAATCTTCTCAGAAGTGTCCCTTATCATATCAGGGACAAGTATAAGCCTGTCTGTCGTCTCCCACCAACAAGTTGGTGACTTGCACGGTCTTCCATACAGGGCTTCGAACGGTGCCATTCCGATGCTAGCTTAGTAACTGTTATTATACGCAAACTCCACGAGAGGAAGATGGTCTTCCCAAGTACCACCAAAGTCAAGAATGCATAGCCTCAGGAGATCTTCTAGTACCCTATTTACCCTTTTGTTTTGTCCACCGGTCTTTGGGTGATAGACCGTGCTTAAGTTCAGTCGTGTTCCCATTGCTTCTTGCAGGCTATTCCAAAACTGGCTAATGAAAATCGGGTCACGATCACTAACTATACTAGAAGGAACTCCATGCAATCATACTATCTCTCGAAGGTAAATAGACACTAGCCCTGATGCGGTCCCCTTGCTCTTCACCGGAATGAAGTGAGCGCTTTTCGTGAGTCTATCAACTATGACCCATATGCTAGTATTTCCCTTCCTAGACCTAGGCAGTCCATCCACGAAATCCATCGAGATACTCTCCCATTTCCATTGCGGAACCTCCAAAGGATGTAATAGCCCACCGGGCTTCTTCGACTCGGCCTTTACTTGTTGGCACACCATGCACTTCGAAACGAACTCTGCCACGTCCTTTTTCATTCCATCCCAAAAGAAAATGTGTTTCATATCCCTGTACATCTTATCCCCTCTGGGATGTATAGTCATCTTCGAGTGGTGCGCTTCTTCGAGAACTCTCCTTACTAAGTCTCCCACTTGTGGGATACATAACCTTCCATCGCGCCTTAGCCATCCCTTGTCATCTATGGCATACCTACTGAGCTGACTTGACGTCTCACCTCTAATCAGCTTGTCCATGATTTCAACTATCTCCGGGTCTTCCTTCTGTGAAGTCCCTACTTGGTCTAGAAGTGTAGGTCTTAGCTCAAGAGATGCTAATGTAGTGGTCAATGACTCAACAGCAGGTGTAAAATCAAAGGTTGATATAAACTCAAGGCTTTTCATTTAAACAAACAAGGGGCTCAAAGACAGCCTTTTTCTACTTAGCGCGTCTGCCACCACATTACCCTTTCCAAGGGTATAAGCTATATCAAATTAATATGATGCCACGAACTCCATCCACCGTTGTTGCCTCAGATTCAAATCTTTCTGTGAGAAGAGGTACTTGAGCGATTTGTGGTCAGTGTACAGCTCGAACCTCTACCCTAGAAGATAAT
This sequence comes from Allium sativum, assembly GCA_030737875.1. Taxonomy (NCBI): domain Eukaryota; kingdom Viridiplantae; phylum Streptophyta; class Magnoliopsida; order Asparagales; family Amaryllidaceae; genus Allium; species Allium sativum. Next base: position 624,877,063 of record CM060910.1, read on the forward strand.
GGCGCCAAGCTTTAAGTGCAAAAACAACCGCGACCAACTCCAAGTCATGCGTGGGATAGTTTTTCTCATGGACTTTAAGTTGTCTGCCCCCATAGCATATTACCCTTCCTTCCTGCATTAGGACAGCGCCTAGTCCCGTGCCGCACGCATCTGTGTACACGGTAAACATCTTGCCTCCATCGGGTAATGCTAAGACTGAAGCTGTGGTGAGGGCTTTCTTAAGTCTCTGAAAAGCAACGTCACATTCTATGTCCCATGCAAAAGGTAGGTTATTCTTTGTTGATTTAGTAAGAGGGGATGAAATCTTAGCGAAGTCCTTAATGAACTTCCTGTAGTAGCCCGCCAAACCGAGAAAGCTCCCCACCTCCGTTGCATTTTTAGGAATTTTCCAGTCCTGTACCGCAACTACCTTTGCGGGGTCCACGGCTATGCCTTGCTTAGAAACTACATGCCCAAGGAACCGAACTTCCTTCCTCCAAAAATGGCATTTGGAGAACTTAGCCTTTAACTGGTGTGCTCTAAGCGTTTCCATGACTTCCTTGATATGCCTAGCATGCTCTTCTTCACCTTTTGAGAAGATCAAAATATCATCCACGAAAACTACCACAAACATGTTAAGGAATTCCCGAAACACCCTGCTCATCAAATCTACAAAGTATGCGGGTGCATTCGTTAACCCAAATGGCATAACGAGCCATTCTAAGAACCCATCCGGAGTCCTAAACGCAGTTTTGTCAATGCTATCCTCAACCACTCTGAGCTGATGGAATCCTATGGCTAGATCGAGTTGAGAGAAAACAGATGCTCCCACAAGCTGGTGAAACAGATCGTCGATTCTTGGTAGTGGGTGCCTATTCTTCTTTGTCAGCTTGTTTAACTCACAATAATCTACGCACAGACAAAGCGATCCATCCGCCTTAGTAGCGAATACTACCGGAGCACCCCATTCAGAAATGCTTCGTCTTATGAAATTTTTCTCAAGCAACTCGTTGATTTGTTTACTGAGCTCTCTTCTTTCTCGCGGGGCCATGTGCCTAACGAGCAATGAAACTGGCTTGGCATTATCAACGAGATAAATTCGGAACTCTATCTCGCGTTTAGGAGGTAATCCCCTCACTTCATCAAAGACATCTAGATATTCTGGGACCACTCTTACAGATTGCAAATTATCGTCGGACGAGTCAAGGGATTCAAGATAACATAACATGACCGGACCCTTAGGGTTACAAGAAATTTCAAGGGTATTACCAAGGCGAGTCATGAGCCTCACTACCCTTTGTTCACAATCAAGAATGGCTCCATAACCGGACAGCCAATCCATGCCTAGGATCAAACCGTATCCCATGAATCCGAGAACATAAGCATTACACGTGAATTCTACGCTTAAGATAGAGATCCTCAAATCCACACACATCGTAGATAAATGGGAGGAGCCCCAATTGGATTTGAAACTATAACGGGATCCTCAACCAGACTAGTACTTAGGTGCAGATTTTCAACAATATCAGAAGAAATAAAAGTATGCGATGCGCCCGAGTCAAATAAAGTTCGAACAGGAAAGTCAGAAATGTAAACAAGGCTTTCTGCGGAAATATTACTTCCTCGGTCAGGAGCTGGAGCAGTGTTGAGAGCATGCAACTGCCCTTCAGAAGGTCCTGCTCGCTGAGTCTGCCCTTGCCCCTGCCCTTGCTTCTTAGGGCAATCCTTGCCGATGTGTCCAGTATCTCCACAATGAAAGCATTCACCCAACTTCCTCTTTTTCCTTCTACGGTCTTTAGCTAGATGTCCAGTAATACCACGGAAGTTGCACTTCCTCGTCTCACGTGATTTGTTGTTGCTCTTGTTATTCTTATTACTCTTGTTGTTCCCCTTCTTGAAGTCAGCCTTCTTATTCTGAGTCTCATTAGGCTTAACCTCCTTCTTGCTATTCTTGTCTTCCTCATGGAGTAGAGCCATATCCACCAAGCTTTCAAAGGTCGCCCCCATGGGTATATGAGTTAGGGCCAAGCTGTGTAGTGGCTCGTTCAATCCTCGAGCAAAGTGTACAGCCTTTTTTCGGACTGTGTTGACCAAATCCAAACCGAACCGAGCAAGCTGATTAAACTTATTCACGTACCCCCTCACAAACATATCCCCTTGCTTGAGCGCTAGGAACCTCTCCATCTGAAGGTTCTCCTCTGCCGACGATAGGAATTTGAGCCCAAACCTCTCCCTAAAGTCTGCCCACGTCTCAATTGGCCTGGTAGCGTTGGTGACTTCCCACCAAAATGCAGCTTCCTCTTTCAACAGCCATGCTGCCAACTGAACTTTCCTATGGTCCTCCATATCAAAGATAATAAACAAGTCTTCTGTTTCCTTTAGCTAGTTTCGTGCCTCAACGAAGGTTTCAGTTCCAACGAAGTTCTAGCCGCCCATCGCATTAAAGTCTTTGCATATTTTGGCAAAGGCGGTACCAGGAGGAGGAGGAACCGCAGCCGCTGGGGGAGAGGAGGAGGGATGTCTGCCGTGCCCGCGTCGTTGGCCCTGGCTTCTAAGTACCTTCGGAACCATCCAGGCACGGGTATTCCCTCAGGAAGGTTAAGATCGGCCATGCTGAAAAACGAAAAGAAAAGATTCAAACGAGGAAACAAAGGAAAGTACTAATGGCTTCTTGGGGAATAACCTTTTTAAACATAAAACTTTTCTTGAAAAATGCTTCTTTATAAATGGTTTTGAAAATAGTTTCAGAAGGTTTTTAAAACTTTTTCCCAGCCTGGTAACCTTCTGCTCTGATACCAAATTGTAACACCCCACCTCCGCTAGGGTCACTCACAAAGGGAATGCACTAGTTTTGGTGGAGTATTATCTAGGTAGTCATGCACAGAGATGTCACAAGGTAGAACATAAATAAAGCAGCGGTAGAAATTAAAAAACAACTTTTTATTATTTCCAAGAAAAGAGTCAAAAGCTCATATATCCAAGAAACAAATTTTTCCATTACATCAAGTTCATAATAAAGAAGCATAAACTTTAAAACAAAAGTAAATTATTCCCCATAAATAGCAGAAGCAGCCATAGCATAGCCCAAGACCAAACCGTACATGAGATGTCAGAAAGCAAGTTGAATCCAAGCTAAGAGCTAGTGTTTCCTCCATTGGAACCTAGGGGGAAGCGAAAGAAAAAGGGGCGAAAGAAAAAGGGGCGAAAGAAAAAGGGTCAGTTATAAAGACTGGTAAGCCCTAGTGACTTTCAGTATGAAAACTAGTAAAGGTAACATGATATGTGAAAACGGGAATTAAACATAAGGATGATAACAGAACTAGTTAGATAATTAAGATAACAAGATAAGTCAAGTATGGCATCGCATGTTCAAGGTTTGCTGCACCAACTGTACTAGTATTCTAATCCATATCAAGTATTAACCATGAAATGATCCCTTAGCCCAGTGTCATGAAGTGACCCATTACGGGGTCCTACGGTATGATCTACTAATCGATCGGCTCCCTACAAGTCCTAGCTCGTCATGTGTCTGTGTCATACGGCCCTATCCAGAAATGTAGTTACCTATGCTAGGTCCACCATAGGGTGTATCAAGTCCTATGGTGCCAACCACCGACACGAATCAAGCACGCACAGTGTAAATCTATGGGTGCCCAATGCCTGCTTTTTCAACTCTGGACTACGTGCACGACCATAGCCCGCCTGAACCTACAATGGCGCACCTACTCAGCCGTCGTTCTGGTTGCTTACAATCAGCCCAGTAATCGTGCCCCACCCTGCCTAGTCCCAGGGAATCGTGATACATCTAAGTGGGTTACTGTTGAAAAGGACCGCGTAACTAGGGTTTCTAATGGGTCAAGTGTTGTCATTCAAATTCGTGACTTAACCCTATCCAAATCATGTATCAAGTTGGTTAAGTGTGTTCAAGCAGTTCATGACTTAACCCTATCAAGTCATCGCGTCAAGTTGGTTAAGTATATTCAAGTGGTTCATGACTTAACCCTATCATGTGGCATTAATTCATTAGTGCATGCCAACCTCTCACATTAGACTAACTGTTGTGGTTACTGGATTTGCCGAGCAGTTCCGGGCATATTTACACCATAACATAGTCTAACCTCGTGTTTTTACGTGCGATATGACCAACTACCCACATTGGATCCTATTGTTTGCAGCCACTGGATTTGCCGGCCGGTTCCGGGCAGAATTACACTGCAAACTCAACCCAACCTCGAGTTGGCCATTTTCAAGTTTATCTAACTGTCATGCCCACGTTCAAGTTTTCATGTTTAGATTCATGTCGAGTTTTCAAGTCATGTTTTATGTCAAATCGTGTCAAGTTCATGTCCATATTCAGGTTCAAGTCACAATAATGTTCATGTTCAAGTTTAAAGCTAATTCATATTTTACCTAATCTACCCAAATCGTATTCCCATTGCACGAAGGTTCGAATTGATACAAATAAATCTAATTAGGGAATGACATAAAAAGAAATGGGTATAAGGTGGCAAGAGTGATTACTAGCATAGCATGATATGACTTGAAATAAAACATTACTGGCATATGAAATATTGGCCTCAAACATAAAGTTTCCAAATCTAGCAAGATAAGGTACTAGTCAAAATAACAGTTGTCACACGGTGATAGTATAGTCATGGTAACGACTGTCATAAGGTGATAGTATAGTCATGGTAACGACTGTCATAAGGTGATAGTATAGTCATAGTAACGACTGTCATAAGATGATAATCATAAACATGTGGCTAATAACAGATTCAACATGATAATAAGAGGGGTTTTTCTTTTTGATTTACAACATGAATAGGCCCCAAATCGATGCCATAGTAATATTCAAGAGTCAAGATCCAAGATGAACAAGAATGAATGTAAACAGTCATCATACATAGGTCCAATTTCAATTTTAGATCATATTCATAATACATTTACAGTTTAAATCTGAAAATAACTGGGGCTTACAGATCGTGGTTCGAGAATTAGAAAAAAGAGTCGTTTGTTTCTTAGTCAAGTCCTAATAGAAGTCCCCCAATTTGCAACTCCTTTAACGCAGTCTCAATGTAGTAAAAGCAGTCCCTCTCTCAAACTTTTCAACCAGAATCAGAGCAGGATAAGGTCAAAAAGAAATTTGGTGTAGAGAGACTAGTGTTAGGGGCTGTATTTATAGGGTCAGGTCAACGTATGTGGACAGAAATGAGGCCAAATACATCAGAGTGAATCTAGCTTCAGAAATGGGCTCGGGCACCAGGTCGACCCCCAGGTCGACACTATGGTCGACCTGGCCCTGGGTAGGTCGACTACATAGTCGACCCCCAGGTCGACCTGGTCCTAGGCGGGATTTTCCCGCCCAGTCCATTTGGAGGTTTGAAATTCGAATTTTGAATTCGAATTGAGTCTGTTTTGAATTTGAAAATTTATGAAAACTTCGAATGGTCATAACTTGGTCATACGTACTCCGATTTTCGAAAACTCGGACTCGTTTCCAAGTAGAATTTCGAGACGAACGCAATGGCATAATCCGTTTCCCTTGATTCTTATTTTAAAAATTAATTCTGCCTTGATTTATGGTTATTACACGTTATAAAAACGCGGGTTGTTACAAAAATCATATTTTTTTTCGCATATAAAAATCTATGCTTTCTTATAAAAAATCAATTTTTGCCAAATAAAAATCAATTCTTTTAATCGATGTTCACATATATAAAAATAAAATTTTTATACGGCTCTTTATAAAATAAAAATTTAATTTTCAACCGATATACAAACAAAATAAAAATCACTTATTTAATCTAAAAATCACTTCTTTAATCTAATGATATAATAATTGAAAATATGAAAATAAATTCAAGTTTAGAATTCTTACAGTGAATCGAGCAAGGGAGGTGTCGGTTTTGAAGGGTTTAGGAACTAGGGTTTGAAATAGAAGGAGGAGGGGGAGAGGGGGAGTCACGGTTGAAGCCTGGTGGGGGTGGAGGCATCGCATTAGGTGGTGGCGGGTCTGTGGAGGTCTGGGGGTTCGATTTGGCTAAGGGGGCAGTTTTCGCTAGAAGAAAAAGGGGGGAAAAAGAGGGGACAGCGACAGAGGAAGGAGAGGGGCATCGGCGGTGGGGTGCCAGCTTTGGCATGGTAGCGGTGGTCGGGCGACGATGCGGTGGCGCGGGTCTAGATGGGGAGGCTCCGTCGTTCCTCAGTTTTTTTCTATTTCCTATTTTCGATCTGAGGGAACGATATGTGGGGGTTGACTTGAAAAGGGGGAGAGAGGAAACTTTGGAGGGTGTTTTAACATATTTTTAATTTATTTAAATTCCAAATGGTAACTTTTTATCTCGGCCTCTAAACGAAACCCACCGACTGTTGCCCCTAGCTAATTACCCCCATTCCGAACACAATGGGATATGTCCCGTAAACCAATTCCAACATTTCGATCAGTTTCCATTTAAATTAAAATTTAAATCCTTATATTGAATTTTAAACGTACATTTCAATTTACTGGGGTCACATATGGACCCCAAAAATTCCAGAAAAATATTTTCTAGCTTCGTATTGATGATACAGTCCTAGTAAAACTAATTTCGTTGAATTCTGAGACCTTTTGAAAAATGGCCATTTTCCAGTCGATTGAAATTGACTAAAACTACCAAAACACATTTTCTTTTGCCACGCTCACATATTAATTCAGAAAATTACGATCTTTGTAATCTAGCAATAACTCGACATCCCGGATCCAACAAAAGTGGTTTCGTCGAAAACAGAGGTCGTTTGCAAAATTTCCATTTTTAAGGGCTATATTTTCCATAGCGACTATTCTGAATTTTCAACTGGGCATAACTTTTGATTCCCGCTATGATTTCAATTTTTCGGATTTGTTAGAAAGATATTTTCAAATAGATTCAAATATTTTTGGTTTCGCTAAAATCCGGTTTATTTTGAATCCTTACATTCATTTGAACTTTGAAATCGAATTTTCGAACTACTGCGCCATTTTCAATTCCTTTTATAATTAAAAATAAATATTTATATTCTAACGACGATTCGAATAAATATATACGTTCTAATTCTATTCAAAATAAATTTCTCATCGTTATTATTTAAAATAATTCATTTTAAATATTCAAAATTCGCTAAAATTGCCAAAATAAGAATTTTAAATTGGCTCGGATTTCCGGGTTATTACAATCCCCAAATAAAACATAGCCATAGTAGCAAAGATAGGAGCCTGAGCCATCCATCAAAGCAGCTCCAGCAATATGGTAACATAATCCTGGTCAAGCTTAAGTATTCTCACCTTGAGAACGGGGTGGGGGGGGGGGGGGTGGGGGAGGGGGGGACGGAAGAAAGAAGAGGAAACAAAAAGGGTCAGACATAAGATCTAGCGAGTCCAGTTACTTTTAGCAAGTGAATAAGTAAAAGTAGCATGACAAGCATATAAAGTGGATAAGAAAGATAACACCATAAAAGGCAGGTATGACGAGGTAAACATGATAGAGTGTATACACTTCTCTAACGATAACTCTTATTCTCTGCACTAATACTAGTATAACCAAAATGAGATGATGCCAACAAATATAAGATGGTAGACTTTGGCGTACTTTTGGTGAGAGGTTTTAACCCCGTATAATCCACACGCAGCCCAACCTAACAGGCTCCTAAACTTTTTACCAGAGTCTAGATGTACACTAACTACTACCCTAATCGATCGGCTCCCTACTCCGTAGATACCCTGTGTCGGCCCCACAGTAGGAGGTATCACTTCCTAAAGTGGCGACCGTTCATTAATATGCATAACCATATCTACTGGTGTCACGGTCGTCTTATCCCCTTCTGCCCGGCCCATGCACGCACATGTCCCCGGTCGGTTTGCACTGCCCACACCGTCCTTTACGTTTGGATCTCTTACAATTAGCCCAGTAAGCATGCCCCGACTCCGACCTAGGGCGGAGTCCTCGTTTTATACCGTTATATGGGTTACTGACTGAAACGGGTCCTACACACAAGATGATGCAAGCTCTCCCCCTTGTCTTGTATCCGCACTAGGGTTTCCTCAGGTTATGTATACCTATTTGTGCCTTTAATTACATAACCCCCTTGGGTTAAGTTTGTGGACCTATATATAAATATTACCAACCCTTAGATTTACTTAACCCACCCACTATTCAAACAAGTTTACTTAACCCCTATTCAAGTTCATGTTCATACAATCCATATGGATTCAACTAGGTTAAGTATTTCAATTCATTACCTTGTCCATTTATTGTTATAATGTGCTAGACCTCCCACATTAAACCTACAACTTGCGGATGCTGGTTATGCCGGGCGGCTCCAGGCAGACTTCATCCACAAGTTGGGTTTAACCTCGTGTCATAGCACATCTCGTATTTGTGCACCTAAACCCCTCACATTAGATTCACCTCTTGTGGTCGCTGGATATGTCGAGCGGTTCCTGGCTGTAACGACCTGCATTCTAGGCATCAAAGGATTGTAGCATATTTATTTCTTTTTCTTGAGAAGTCATATGGTCCTGTAACTTTGGGAAGTGACTATTGGGGTCATTTTCCATGTTCATGATTTTTTCCTATTTTTAAATGACCGTTTTGCCCCTGGAGAATTTTGTTTTGCCTATAACTTTTGATTGGTAAGGAGTTTTGACCTAATAACACTTCCATTGGATTCGGATGATGGTTTCTCTTTCCATAGAGTGGTCACATTAATCAAACAGACTTATTGTTTGGGAGATATGGCTGAAATATGGTTTGGAAGGTGAAAAACAGCTTAATTGGGTAATTAGCAGCTAGGTCCATTAGGGATTTCAGGAATAGGGGTATTTTAAGGGCTGAAAGGGGCTAACGAAACCTTTCTTTGTCATTTTTGCAACCACCACTTTCATTTCTTCAACCCTAACAATGGCCTCCAACTCCCAAATCACCTTCTAATCACTGTTTAATCATATATTAGCCTAATGAACATCAAATTAAAGCAGATTAGCATAGAGATCAAGGTACAGTTGCCGTATTGCATAGAGATTCGACCCAAATCAGAGATATTTTCAGATCTGAGATTTATATGTGGCTATAATGAGTGATTTTCATTGTTTTTCACTAATTATGGTTGATTAGGGGTGATTAGTGTTAATTAATGAAATTATGCGTTATAAAAATTTGGAAAAATTTGGAAAATTCTAAAATATTATTTTATGACTCTGTTAGAAATTTGGGTTAATTTGGACATGTTTTGCTAATCGTATGCTTAAAGCATGATTAAGGGGATTAAGGGGAAAATCAAAGTTTTGGGTATGTTTGATCCATATTTGCATGTTAAATTGTTGTTTTGGTGTTTATGGTTGACTATACATGCTACTATTACTATTTGGAATGATTTGTAATAGCCTAGAACTGTTAGATTGGTCGAAAATGTCGTCGTGTGGTGTAAATTGCTTGCTGGAAAGATGTAGGAAATTGGTCAGTAACCCGTTCGTGAAGCATCTCCGTGACCGTGAGGAAGGGGGCGAACCCTAATAACGCGACTGTGAGGAAGGGGCGAACCCTCATAGAGCGACCGTGAGGAAGAGGGTGAACCCTAATAGAGCGACCGTGAGGAAGGGGGCGAACCCTAGTAGGGCGACCGTGAGGAAGGGGGCAAACCCTAATAGAGCAATCGTGAGGAAGGGGGCGAACCCTAGAAGGGTGACCATGAAGAAGGGGACGAACCTAGGAAGGCGAGCCATGAACCGCGCAAGGAAGGAAAGAGGACCACGAGACGATACAAAAGAGGACTACGAGCCGATGCCAGAGCGAGCCGCGAGCCGAAGGATACGGGGAGGACCATGCGACGACGATCGTAAACTCTTCTGACGATCGAAACCAATTCAACCAAAACCTGAGATGCAAAGGTAGTCCAAATAGGAAGTTAGAACTCAGGATCCAAACGAGAACCAACGAGTTAACTTCATGAGTTGGACTTTGCTGCGGGACGTGCGCAAAGGGGTTATCGATATCCATGACTTTAGTTCACCACTGAGAGACGTATTAGTGGCTATGGATTAGTGCAATAGAGTCATTGTGACTCCATGGAGCAAAGTGATCGTAGCAAAGCATTGGGTGATCGAGTGGTGGATATCATATGCTTTACGCACTGAGTGAGAGATGTGAGGATGATTGCTATGTTTGATGCTTTCTATCACCATGACCCACACCCCCATTTACACTTTATGTTAGTGTTACCTTAGAGTACTGTACATCTTGTTGTGCTAACTCTTTGGTTGCAGGTCCAGGTTCAAGTATGATTAGATTATACCTGTTATTGTTTTGTTGTGTTTCTTATCGCTCATACCAAACTTTTGTCTGACCCAGAGTTCATGACTCTTCTTATTACTTTGGGTGCTCCTAAACGAGCAGACTAGAGACAGGTTGGTTGGTTATGCATGAGTAGTTGTCTGGAGACGAGCAGGAGGCTTACACGTATTACTCTCATATATTCTCCTTGTGTTGTTGCTGGTCACTACTTTGGGCACTAGTAGTGTACATTTCTATTTTTCTTTAGAGACAGTTTTAAAAGTTGTAATAAAGATGCTGTATTTTGAATTTTTCGTTGCTATGATGGTTTAGTTTTCAGCTTATGCACTGTCTCACCTATTTTGTGTTAAGTTATGTTATTATTATATTTTATTCCATGCGCTGTGAGATATACTACAGGTTCTTTTGTGATTCATCGTCTTCTTTCTTTTCCTTTGCCGATCGTCCAGTGCTGGTTGGACATTGGCACAGCGCATTTCAGAGGAAATGCCGGCTGGTGCGGGGCGGGCCGTCACACTTAGTATCAGAGCTCTAGGTTGCGTAGTTAACCTAGGGAAAGGCACCCAGGAGAGATAGTGTACGTACATGAGAGTGCATATTTGTTATATTTTGGTTTTTTTAATGTCCCGTATTTTCGATGGTGAAATATTTAATATATTATATTATTTTAAATATTTAATTTGAATTTTAAATGGATTTTAATATTGTAATCGTTTATTTAAAAAGAGTTTGAACGTTAAGTTTATATATAATATAAATCAAGCTCGAAATGGCATGGTAGTTCGTAATATTGAGTTTTGAACTTCAATTGGATATACATGATCCGTTATAATGTGGATTTCTGTGAAACAAGAAACATTAGGATCGTATTGATTATAATTTTCTAATGGGAGAGAAAATTTGGAATTTTAGCTTATATGTTGAAAGTTATGGCCAAATCAAATTTTGAAATAGTCACTATGGAAATCGTTTATAAATTATAACGTTTATTTAATTTATATAAAGGGGATTTTTATATATTTGGACATTGTTTTACTTGAATATGTTATATGGAGTTGTAAATCCATATTGGTTATATTTGAAATGATATATTATTTTATTTGAATATATTTAACGATAATAGTAATTTATTATTATTTAATTTAATTATTTTGGATTTAATTTATAACATATATCGATATTATATAAGCTGTAAATATAATTATTTTCCAAACGACTTCCGTTTTGTACGAAACAAATTTTATGGAATACGTATAGCTAGTTATTGTTGTGTTTCCAATTTGGGGCCATCAGAGTTGTTTTGTGAGCGGGCGATATTTAAACCGTGAACCGATAAATAAATTAAAATTAAAATAAGTTGTTTTTCCAAATGGAGTCGGAATTTGGCAAAACAAGTTTCATTTGGGACCATATCGCCAAGATGTAGTAACACGTCCAGTTGGAGGTCGGGTTTGACGGTAGTTCTCAGATGAACGGAAATATACTAGTTTCGTTCTTTGGAACGGTGTGGGGCCTACAGGCCACTGACGGCAAGGGGATCGGCCGGAGATGGAAGCTCGAAGGGGGGAGGTTCAGTTGGTTTCGGAGATGGTTGGTCCGGCGGTCTGGTTTGTCGGCGGCGATCAAACGAAGGAGGAGGAAGCTTCCGCATTTGTGAAGAAGAAGGGATCACAACTTTATTTTGTTTTGCCAGGGTCACTGGGTGGAAGGATTTGAAACCGGTTTCACGTGGGTTGGTCCAGATTGGGATTTCAAGTAAAAGAAGGGAAATTATATATAAATAATCATTGGGCTAGGCCCCAAACGAAAAAAAAAGAGTGATAACCGAAACTGGAAAGGTGATTGTTGGGGAAGATGGACGAGCTCCTGTAGCTCATGGGTGTTGGTTTATTAAAAGTATGGACATGGGTTTGAGGAACGGGCTTTTGGGCCTTGCGAAGTTGTCATATATATATAAAAAAATTGAAATGAGGTTTCTTTCGAAACTAGCGGATGGATGGGAGTTTGTGTTCAAGGTAACAGGAGTTTAAAAGAAATAAACAATAAGGAGCGGAGCCTTCTTCTTGAAACATGGCGGAAACAATATGAGCAGATAGAGAAGGTAAATTTTCCTAATTATAAATTGTTATGCCTAAATGTTACTAATATATTTTTATACGTAGCCAAGTTATATTATGACAACTACGTGACCGTTATATGGTGAGGTAAATTTAGGTGCCTAACACTTTGTTTTAAAAATGCCTACCCCTTAACTAACGTCAGTTAGATTAACTTACATATATACAATAAGTTATTAATATAGGTTGTGTATATGAGCAAATACAATTATAATAGTAGTGTGCCCAAAACGTATACACCGTCCAGATATAGACATGGCCTTTTTTATTTTTTTGCAGAGTATTTGGGCAGCATCTTTTTATTAGAAGTAAAGAACTAACAAAGCAATAACGAAAAGGAGTAGAAGTATTGAGCAGGCGTGGAAAACATAAAATATATGCAGATCAGCCTTGTTAATTAAAATAAAATGAGCATGTTTGTTTGAATAAATTACTAACAAAAGATTAATAAAACGTGATTAGAGTTTTATTAAATTATTTAATTCATTTGAATTTTTTTATGATTATAACTTGTACCCGTCATAACAAAATTTGATAAAATCATATATGCTCGAATCATATTGACCACATAACATTATGGAGCTGGATTGGACGGAGTTAGGTCGAACCGTTTTGACACCGAATGGAAATCCAAGGTGAGTTTAACTCACTCGGTTCCCCACTTATATTTATATAAGTCGGGTTTAAATATTTTTTGTGCGACGTTTGCTTGTTGTTGAATGATTTGATGATTGTTTGCACATATATTGAGTACTTTATAATTGATTTAAATTAAATGTTCGTTTAATTTAATCAAACCAAATCGTTATTTTTAACGATTATTTCCAATGGAGGTAACTTACCTTGTTGGTTACGTTTATTATAATCTAAACGTACTGAATTTGATTGGGTGCTAGAACTGTTGTTATTTATTGGTTGTTCATGGTTGAGTTGATTATTCATGTCATTTTATATTATCATATGAATTGTTTACTGAATATGATTGCATGATTTATTGTTGAATCCAAATTCAACAATTATTTTGACATTAACCAATGAGAAATATCGGTTGAGTAATTGACAGTAGATGGCCTAAATTATAATCGTTTTATAAAGATTGATTTACCATTAGGTGAATCGTTAGAAATGAAGTTATAAAATTTATTTTATAACTGAATATAGATTTTTAAATATATTCTTTTAAATGAAGTTTATAAAAAGAAAATATACCTTGTGCGAAGCACACGCATATATTGATTGTTTTAACTACAAATTCCTTTTTGTATCAAAAATATACCGTGTGCGAAGCACACACATATATTGATGGTTTTAACCACAAATACCATTTTTGTACAAAAAATATACCGTGTGCGAAGCATGTGCCTCATTTGAATTGTTAAATGATTGATAAAACTAATTCTTATATTAATAAGATGGATAAGCATGTGAGCAAGGATTAATGCAATGATTTATAATTAGGATTAATTGTTTAAATTGATAATTAAAATGGGATTATATGAATCGATTATTATCTATTTAATAATAATTGAAGTAAATGTGATCATTTAAACTAATAATATTATTTATTTATTTAAATAAAAAGATAAATTAGAGTTGATCAACGAGTTAATCATGTTTCAAATTTTACCAAGCCAACTTAATGGAAATTGATTATTAAATTAAATTAATTTATGCTGATTAATCTAATGTAGTAATTTAGCGAATAGTGTTTAACTTAATAAGATTTTTAAAAGGGAAATTTAACATTTATTCCAGTTAACGATAAAGTAAATTATAACAAATTGAAGATTCATTTCTTGAATGAAGTACATTTAAGTAATCGAAGTGGATTAAAGAAATATAATTGAATTTCTAAGGAAGCCTTTGAATGGATTATATTTAAACCGCATTTGGTGAATGAACTTTTAAAGTGACTTTAAGAAAATGCGATAAGCTTAAATTATCTGTTTGAATTAAGTAAAGGGAATCGAGATGAAAAACGGTTTTATAATAAACCAAGGTGGTATAAACAAGTTTATAAAGAGAGATGTGAAATTAAAGCGTTAATTTTAAATTAACGTTACCAAATGATGGCATTAAGTGAAATGGATGGGATTTGAAATAAAATTTTCCTAAAGGAAATAATTTAAAAGGTTGAGGAAAAGATATTCTAGTAATTGAATTTGGTAAAAGTTTTGGTAGTACAATTTGTAATAAGAATCAGATAATAAAATAAATAGTTTAAAGGAATTAAAGTTTGAAGGTTGATGTTTGATCATTTACTAAATCAATCAATTTAGTAATAATAGTATATTTAAAAGGGGGATTTCAAAATTATGGTGGTTTTACGAAACCGTATATTTAATAAAACAGTGAATTGGTATTGTCGGTAGTAGAATGAGTATTGGTTCTTGAATTACAACTCGTATTTATCTTAAGATAAGAAAATTGTTGTTCAAAGTCTAAGAGGTAATTAAAATACCGAAACTTGAATGATTCCAGGATTATCAGAGGATGATATTAGTTGTAATGATGGAAATATTAAAATTGAATTATTTTTTGAAATAATAATGTAACGTTATTTGAAGAAGTTGGGAATCTACATATACTTGAATTCCAAAGCAAAGGAATTTAATAAGGACTTGATAATATGAAATGATATTTCTATAGTAAAGAAATAATAAAAGGAGATTTTGTGAAAATATAACGATATTTTCAAAACAAAAACATGAGATTTAGAATGCGTTATTCTAAAAAGAATGAGTGACGATTAGTGTTTTCAAATCACGAAACAAAAGGAGATTTCGTAACGATTATTGTACGAATGATAAGTTGAATCGATTTCCTCGATATAGGTAATAAGAAATGTTGTAATACAGGATTTGAAATGATAATTGGATACGATTATAAGACACTTTTCTAAGTATTTAAAAGAAATGATTTGAGAATATTAGTGTATTAAAATAAGAAGTGGATACTATGTTAAAAGATTCAAAGTTTTGATTTACCAATCATTAATTATCTTGATCTAAAAGGGCCAGGTGACACTGTGTATTCAACCAGTAGATCCATTTCATTTTTGTTTATTTGATAGTTAAATAATCGACTATCAAATCTTGCCTATACGATTGTTGGTACGGAAAGATCTGAATCGAATTTATATTTGAAAACCATTCCGACCAATAAATATGAACACATGATCGAGATGGAGCAATTGAAGACCATAAATATTCATAAAACGGAAGAATTACATACCAATCTCTGGCCGATCCCTATAGATAAAGTGTGATTCTATCGTAATTAGAATTAACGATTTGTAAGGACTTCTCGCTACTGGTCCTTGGGGTGATACCTATATAGGATGTGGTAGGAAGGTGCCTTCGGTTCATCTTGTTCCTGGATGACTTGTATGGACGAGTGTTTGACAGAGTATTTCCAAAGGGATCACGTACGTTGATTTCTTCAAAGTACCATAGTTGATGGAGGAGAAGAGTGCACTTCTCTTAGTTTAACATTTAGAGTATTTTTGTGGATGTCAATTAGTGATATCGTACGGATCCGACAATGTGGCATTCAAAGTGGGTGGAGACATGTTATGCTGAAGAATACGCTTAACCTATAGCCTCATCAACCGGAAAATGGTATAAAATCGGGTAGGTCGCATGGTTATGTGGGTCGCACCCATCAAAAGGGTATATCATTACCTGATCTGGAGAATTCAAATGTCTTCGGTTGTCCTTTTTATTTTTGTATGTATTCTATCGGTTCGGTTGGCTAGCCCCCAACCGTGGTAATGATATATTCGGTACTCTCAAGCGAAGTGAGGGGCTGGTCATGTTTAGTCTGAGTTGCAAGATTTTCTTATTGAACCCCAATGTATTCATCTCCGGAGATATATTGTTGGGAAGGTGGTCCCATACCTTGCCAGGAAATCCATTCTCCAATAAGAGCCCACAGTTTTGATTGTATACTATATATGTGGAGCGTAAGATGCAAGCGTTCTGCTAGATTGATATTTACTCGTATTTAGACACTATCATAATATCTGAGTAATATTGTTTTTAAAACTATTTTGGGTTATCGTAAGGTAAAAACCGTCCATATTTATGTGTGGATTTGGTCTTACGATTATCCTTTTCTTTTGAAAAGATTTGAACTTTAAAATCAAGTTGTGTGTTTAAACTTAGTGGGTTTTTCTCACTCTGGTTCACCAAACCGACCCAGTGTTTGTAATGCTCTGGTTAGACCGAGCTGTACAGGTTCAGGTTATCGGTTGTTATGAAGAGACGAGATGGAAGAGTTCAGACATATGATATTATATATTCCGCTTTGTAATTGTATATGAGGACATATTATTATAACGGTCCAAATGTTTTGATGTACTCTGATGATTGTAAGTTTTATTTCAAACTCTCAATAAAGTTTTATTTATATATTACATTTTGTTCCGCTGTGATGTGAGACTCTGATTCTGTGTTGGCTCTTCTTCTTATTCTTCTATTCTAATATTTCTTTATTTCTTATCTCATCTTCTAAATTCTTTCTATCAATGATCTAATATTTCTGATGCTTGAATAGTCGGCAGGTTGTTTTGTGTCGATTTTCGGGGTCGAAAATCTCATGGGCCATTACAGTGGTATCAGAGCAATGGTTTATTAATAACCTTAGCTCTGTGGTGTAACTCGATAGAGATTGGGTTAGTAATACCCTAGATCGAGATTGAGTGTATATATATGAGAGAGCGTATTTGTAAATTTTATATATACAAATGTTTTGTATTGTGTTGTTTGATCGGTTCAAGTTGAACTGGAAATTGATACAATATTGTTTTCTAAAGAGGGTAAATGAAATAATTTTTCCCAATTATATTTTTGTATAGAAAAGAAAATAATTTTATCAAATTATTGATATTGGTTTGTTAATTGATTTGAATGAGAATTCATATGGGATCGTAAATGGATTAATATAACTAGCAGAAATTGTGAATAAGAACTCTAATTTGGAATTAAATATATCAGAATTTAAATTAAGATAAGTTAAATAAATTTGAAAGGAAACTGGAATTAAATGATTTAGAATTTAACTCAAGGCACAGATAAATAAAAACTAAAAGATAAAAGTGAAATAATTGAAAGATAAATTGGTTAATGGAATCTGAATTCAATTGGTATGGGTTGTGTTGGCTGTTTGTATATGGGGTAGTAAATTGATTAAATATTAAATTCATCAATAATTGAGAATGAATTAAAAACTAAAGAGATAGAGTTTAGTGTAATGAATTCGAATAGAATTAATATAATATGAGATTATATGATGTATGCCTATATCTGTTATTTGAATTATATATTGAGATAAGTGCAGGATGGAAAAAGAAAGAGCAGTTAGTGCTTTGCTTGGTGATTAGAATTTGGTCGCCCGACAAATAGGTAAACCTTAACATTATCATTTGGTTGATTAATTTTATACCCTTAGGTTTGGTTGCCGCTTGGATTTATTTTCTTTTGATCGATGTGAGGACCGGAGTGGCAGTTTTAGTTGTTTAGATCAAGCCTTACAGGGGAAGTGCTGGCGAATTTTTCGTAAATTTTAAGACTTAGATATTTTTGATAATATTTTTAATATAATTATTTTGGTAATAATTGGGTTTGGAACATTCTTCTTTACTTGGTAATTTCGAGGACGAAATTCCTTTAAGGGGGAAGATTGTAATGTCCCGTATTTTCAGTGGTCAAATATTTAATATATTATATTATTTTAAATATTTAATTTGAATTTTAAATGGATTTTAATATTGTAATCATTTACTTAAAACGAGTTTGAATGTTAAATTTATATATAATATAAATCGAGCTCAAAATGGCGCGGTAGTTCATAATATTGAGTTTTGAACCTCAATTGGATATACATGATCCGATATAAGTCGGAATTCTATGAAACAAGAAATGTTAGGATCGTATTGATTATAATTTTCTAATATGAGAGAAAATTTGGAATTTTAGCTTATATGTTGAAATTTATGGCCAAATCAAATTTTGAAATAGTCGCATGGAAATCGTTTATAAATTATAACATTTATTTAATCTGTGTAAAGGGGATTTTTATATATTTAGACATCGTTTTACTTGAATATGTTAATATGGAGTTGTAAATCCATATTGGTTATATTTGAAATGATATATTATTTTATTTGAATATATTTGACGATAATAATAATTTATTATTATTTAATTTAATTATTTTGTATTTAATTTATAATATATATCGATATTATATAAGCTGTAAAGATAATTATTTTCCCTATGACTTCTGTTTTATACGAAACGAATTTTATGGAATACGTATAGCTGGTTATTGCCATGTTTCCAATTTTGAGCCAATCGGAGTTGTTTTGTGAGCGGGATATATTTAAACCGTGAACCGATAAATGAATTAAAATAAGCTGCTTTTCCAAACGGAATCGGAATTTGACCAAACAAGTTTCATTGGTACCGTATCATCAAGACGTAGCAGCATGTCCATTTTCACTGCGTTTGGAGATTGTATGTGGCGGTGTGATTATTAAACGTAAACATTGTATAGTAATAATTCAACTATTTAACAATATATAAAAGAAATAATAAAAAAATCACTACAATTCCTTAGAGACCACACTATCTAAACCTTCAACCCCAAGTAAACTTGATTTCCATGTATACTTGGCTTCCACGGTTCCTGAACTTACAGAAACACTTCCTCTCGTTCGTTTGCTTTATTTTGCAAAACTAAACTCCTCCCCATCTAAAAATTTCTATCTTCCAATCTAATGTGAATTAAGTTAAGGTCTGAAAATGAAAGTTGTAGAGAAGAAGTACAGGAGTGCACGACTAAAGTCTAGTGGATTGCGGTGAACTATGGCGATGGTTATGGCGAATCTTAGATCTATTTAGGATTTTTGAGTGGCAATTGGTTTTGAATTTTTAGCAATCGATGGGAAGCGAATTAGCCGGAGGTCTAAATAGGTGAAATGAAGAGTAGAGGGAGGCGGATCGACTGGTAGTGGCCGCTGAGGATGCGGTGGTCGGAGGTGGTTGCTGGAGCGTTTAAAGACGGCGGTTTCCAGTTTTTGGGTGCAATCGGATTTGTTGCGATTGCCGGAGTTAGGGGCACTTTCAGGTTGGGAAGTCAAAGGAGAAAAGGTGGGCGAGGTCTGTAACACTCCGTATTTCCTATGGATATTAAAGTAACGAATTAAAGAATACTTAATTTTAAAATTAGGAATTAAGGGAAATGGGTTACGCCATTGCGTTCGTATCGGAATTCTGCTTGAGATAGAGTCCGAGTTTGCATAAATCAGACAATGTATGAAGAAGTTATAAGCCTTAGAAGTTTGTATACGCCCAAGGAAGTATATACATATAAAATAATTCCATAAGTCAAAACAGGGTTCAAATCTCGAATTTGGGTCAAAGCAGGCTGAGCGGGAAATTTCCCGCTCAGGGTTGTCGACTCCCCCTGGTGTCGACCCCCATATAGGGGTGTTGACATAGGTGTCGATCCCCCTATAGGGGAGTCGACCCTTGTTGGCCCAGATCTGGCCGATGACGTGATTCGCCACGTGTCACTTTCTGATTCGTTATGTGATGCGGAATTCTGCTCTGGATGATTCTTATGACTTCTAAACTGATCTGAAGGCTCTAAATCTCCCTATACACCTATAAAAAGACCCCTAAACCTATAAATTAGAGTTTTCAAGTTAACAATCAAAGTCTACATCGAAGGAACAGCTAATCAAATTCAGAATTCAGATCCCAGAATTCAAGATCGCTCTGTAATTTGTGAGTTCATGGTACTTTCAGAAATAAAAATTAACTGTGATTCTAACATTGTAATAAATATGAATCTGAGATTATGCCTATTTCTATCTGTCTTTCTATATCCATTGGATCTATCTCATTGATACTATTATGTCCATTCTTTGTCTCTTCTTTCCTTCTTCCCTTTTTGTTTTTATAGCCAGGCTACTGTGAGCCCGAGCCAAATCTCATAAGAGATGAACGTACGTTGGGAAAAATTGGACATAATATATGATTTGGACATGGCCAGCGCTAAAATTGGGAAAAGTATTAAATTATGTATAATTGGGCATAACTGATTTGAGGACATAACACATGTTGTATTTAAAACATAAAGTGTATCGAACATTTGACTTGAGATTTGAGGCATAATGTATATCGGACATATGACCTGGGGTTTGGGGCGTAAATTGAACTGTAAACATGTAAGGCAAAGTACATGTTGTGGTTTAGGACCTAAAATTGGGGCATATTATATATGATAGTTTGTGACTTGGAAGAAGGAGATTATTGTGTATAGTGATATATGGCTTAGGCATGCAAACCTATAGTAAGATAGGGATAACTGTTAAATGTGAACACTCCTAAATTGGGATTTTGGGTAATTGGCATGCACTGTAATTAAAGGCTATAATTTGGCATAGTTTATATTGTGAATCATGATGGGGCGTTTTTGGAGAATATTTTGTACGGTGCAATATGACTAAACCTTAAGGCATGTGTTATATTATGAATTATGACCATGATTTTGGGCATGTAAGTTTATAGGCTTAATTTATGATTAGGCGAGATATGTTAATGGAACTTTAAGTGATGTTTAATTTGTAAAACTGACTAATATGTTGAAATCTGTTGAAAGTGAATACTGTAAGTGGAAGGCCTTTGATGTAGATGAATAAATTGACATAACTAGCCTGAAGCTGGAATAATCTATAATTGAACCAATTGGCTAAGATAAACATGCCGAGACACGAGGTTAGACTCCATTTGCGGTGGAAACCTACCCAGAACCAACCAGCCTAACCAGTAACCGCAAACGGTTAGTCTAATGTGAGAGGTCTTAGGCATAACTAAGAAATGCTTAGACACGAGGTTAGGTATGGCTTGTGTCAGAAGTCTGCCCGGAACCGGCCGGCACATCCAGCGGCCGCAAGCTATCGACCTAATGTGAGAGGTCTGTGCATTAATAATTAATTAATGCTGATCAATGATGAATATGATACCTAAAACATGTTAGGTGGGTAGGGTTTAGTTAATGAGGAACACTTAACCAATATGACATGATGAATGAGTAGGGTTAAGTTAATAAGAAACACTTAACCAATATAACAGGATGCGTGGAAAGGTTAAGTTAAAACAAGAGAGCAACACTTAACCAATATAACATGATGAATGAGGAGGGTTAAGTTAAAACAAGAGAGCAACACTTAACCAATATAACATGATGAATAGGGAGGGTTAAGTTAAAACAAGAGAGCAACACTTAACCAATATAACATGATGAATGGGGAGGGTTAAGTTAACACAAGAAGGCAACACTTAACCAATGTAACACGACAAGTGGGTAGGTTAAGTTAACTTGAATTGATTGATGACACTTAACCATACTGCATGATGAATGCATGGGGTTAAGTTAATAAGAAACACTTAACCAATGTAACTTGATGAATGAATGGGGTTAAGTTAATGGGAAATACTTAACCAATAAAACATGATGAATGAACGGGGTTAAGTTAATAGGAAACACTTAACCAATCCAATATAACGAGTGAGAAGGGTAAATAAGAAACACTTGACCAACATGACATGATTAATGGGTAGGTTAAGTTAACATGAATGGACAACACTTAACCAATATGACATAATGCGTGGGAGGGTTAAGTACATATCGGGTTGGTGGGTAATATTAGTTAATATTGGCCTACAAACTTAACCATTAAGTAAACATGTTTGAATCAGTGGAAGGGTTAAGTACATATTGGGTTGGTGGGTAATATTAGTAAATATTGGCCCACAAACTTAACAAGTAAGAAACCCTAGTAATGGGGACCCATTTCAGCTGTAACCCACATAAATGTATCAAGGTACCTTGAAACTAGGCAGGGTGGGGCACGATTACTGGGCTGATTATAAGCGGTTAAAATAACGGTAGGGGGTACGTCAGTGTAGGTTCCGACGGATTACAGGCGTGCACGTACTCTAGAGTGGGAAAAAGCAGGCACCGAGTACTAGTAGTTATACACTGTGCACCTTGAATCATGTCGGGTTGCTATCATAGGGACCGATACACCTTATGATGGGACTGACAAAGGGTATCTACATGCAAGAGAGGGCCGACTGACACAGACACAAGGAAAATTAATATGAGTAAGGAGCCGATCGATAGGGTAGTAAGGGTACATCTAACATCTTCATGGCAATTAGACTGATTGAGGTAAGATCCTCATGCTAGATGTACACCTGAAGTCTACCATAATTGCGGGGATTGGGATTACATTGTAATATTTTCATTTTACACAGATAACTAGTCGGGACACTAGTTAGGCGGTGCAGAGGTATAAAAATCAAAATAACAAGGTAGTAGCGAAGCAGAGAAAGAGTAGAAGCGCATTCACTTTATCTTGCCTTATCATATCATATGCTAATCTTATGTTATCTTGATATTCCGGGTATCACGGTATTGTCTTATATTCAGTTTATTCGTGTCATGATGCTTTTGCCTATTTACATGATGAAAGTCACCGGACTTACCAGACTTATGTCTGACCTAGTTTGTTTCGCCTCTTTTCTTCCGTTCCCCCCCCCCCCCCCCCGAGATTCACAGGGAGGAAATGTTACCACTTAGCTCAGTTTTCTTTCCAAGCTCAAAGATAGTCAATGTATTGCTTTGGACTCTCTCTTCCACTGCTATGGCTGGTTCATGCTTTATTGGGGAATATCATTGTTATTTTTATACTTCTTTTATACTTGGAAGTATTTGAATCAAGACAGAAGTTCTATGTATTATTTTTAAGTATGATTGAGACAATTGTTGTAAAAGCTTGACTAAACCACATTGTTTATCAAATGACTTTATTTTCCGCTGCTTTATTTGTCTGTCTTGTAATTTATCTGCATCTTTTACCTAAAACGCTCCACCGAAGTTAAGGCATTACCTTTGTGAGTGACCTTAATGGAGGTGGGATGTTAAACTTGGTATCAGAGCTGAAGGTTACCGGATCAGATAAAAGATTTGAAAATTTATTTTCAAAACGATTTTAAAAGAAGCATTTTTCAAAAGAGATGTTTTGTTTTAAAGGCATATTCCCCAAAGCCATATGCACTATCTTTTGATCCTCTGTTTGAATCCTTGTTTCCTTCTTTGCCGAGTCTCTGGGGCTCACGGCTTTCTGGGAGGTAACCTCATCGCGGCATGGTTCCGTAGGATTGATGAGACTATGACATCTGTCAAAGGGCAAAGAAGTGTCCAACTTCCATCTATAGCCGCAATAGTTTCACCTGCGGCTAATTTTCTTTCAAGCTTTGTAGGGATTTCTGTGCAATGAAGGCAGCTTTCAAGAGACTTGTCAACAAGTTACACAAGGAAGGAAAAGATGAGAATGGGGGAGTTTGGCTAAAAAGCACAACCCAAGGATAAGGAACTCATGGATATAGACTTGGTTCACAAAGGAGGTAAAAAGAAAGAGGTGTAAGTGGAAGAATCACAGGACAAGAAGGGAAGAAAGAATAGGAAAACCTAAGACAAGGGGAAGTGTCTTTATAACGGGTCATATAATTAAGGACAAGGGAAAGAACTAAGGACAGGATTTTCAAGAGGGCAAGTGCATGCTCTCACCGCCAGCGTACCTGAGAGAGAGGTAGTAAAGTTTCTGTTGGAAAAGTCTAGTTTTCTTTTTGATCATCCTGTTAGTACTCTTTTTGATTTTAGCGCTTCACATTCGTTTATATCTGCTTCCATAGTTGAGTCTTTGCACCTTAGTACTTGTATAATAGAGGATCCCATTATTGTCTCAAATTTGGTTGATGGTTCGGCTCGTTTATCTTTGGTTTGTAAGGATTGGAGAATAGCTATGTTAAGTATTGAGTTTAAGCGTAATTGCTTATGTTTTTTGTTTCATGGGCTATGGGTTGATTCTAGGCATGGATTGGTTAGCTAGTAATTGTGAGAGGATAGTTAGACTTTTAACTTGCTTCGGGAATACCCTCGAGATTTCATGCGATCTTAAGGGATCAGTTAGGCTTGACTACCTAGAATCACTTGATGCATCTATCGACGATTTGCGATCCGTTGGAGTAGTCCATGAGTACGTAGATGTTTTTGATCAGATTAGGGGTTTATCCCCTAAAGCGCGAGATAGACTTCCGCATATATCTAGTTGACAATGCAAAGCTAGTTGCATTACCTGTACGAGACATGACTCCAAGGGAAAGGAAGGGCTCAGTAAACAAGAAAAAAAGTCACTTGAGAAAGGGTTCATAAGGCGAATTACTTCTAAATGGGGTGCTCCAGTTGTTTTCTCTACAAGGGCAGATGGCTGACTTCGCTTATGCATAGATGATATTTTGGTTTTCTCTAAGAATGAGGAAGAACATGCTTTGCATCTAAGGGAAGTCTCGGATACCCTCCAAGCGCATCAACTTAAGGAGAAGTTCTCCAAAAATGTCATTTTTGGAGAGAAGAAGTAAGGTTTCTAGGACATGTGGCGCCCAAAGAAGGGATAGCAGTAGATCCCGCAAAAGTAGTTACGGTGCAAGACTGGAAGGTCCCAAGGAATGCAACAGAAGTAATAAGCTTTCTTGGACTAGCGGGCTAATATAGAAAGTTAATCAAGGACTTTATGAAGGTATCGGCCCCACTTACTAGATTGACGAAGGAGAATCTAATCATCTTAGTATATACACTTGGTAACATGGTTAGCATCTGTTTATTTTCAAGAGATAGTTATGGGAATGTTAGCATGACACGGCAGAAGTTGTAGTGCCAAGTATACTATAAGAAGAAAAGGTGGAACGAGAGGCAACAGTGAAATGAGTTCCAACGCATATTCTGGAAACAGAAATTAAGAAGCTACGCAATCGTGAAGTTAAGACAGTCAGAGCAATATGGAGTGAAGCTCAAGAAGATGCAACTTAGAAGACTGAAGACTAGATGTGCGCATCATAAACTTTTTGAGGGTATATCCTTGATCTCTTTTTTCTGTAAAGTTTATTTGCATGCTAGTCTTTATCCTTTAAGTATATCCTCTCAGTTCTATCCTTGATACTTAGGTAGAAGCCAATGGATTTAAACATGTGTTTGAAACATGTTATGATTGATGGTTGCAAGTGATTGCAAGTGTTTGCTAGTGGTTGCTCGTGGATGCATACACACACATTAGGTACTAGATCGGCTCAGTCACTTTCATATTGCATATGCATATATGTATTTGTATATGAATTGAAACTTGATGTGTTATCATATGGATGTTGCATTTGTATGAATGACTGTGCACTCATGTAGAAGTTATAAAGTACGATTAGGAATAATTGCATACATGATGGACTCATGGCACTTACATAATTCGCATTAAGGAGGTCAACTGAATCGGTAGACCGCCCGATTTTGCATTAGATAAGGACATGTACACACATTATGCATATGATCATGAAAGCATTAGAAATGTTTTTAAGGACAATGGATGCCTGTGATTGAATGGTTGAGTAGATGGATGTTGGATGTTAGGATACATTCTCCTTGACTTGGAGATTTCGGGGACAAAATCTTTAAAAGGAGGGGAGAATATAACACCCCGCATTTCCTATGGATATTAAAGTAACGAATTAAAGAATACTTCATTTCAAAAGTAGGAATTAAGGGAAAAAGGTTACGCCTTGCATTCGTCTTGGAATTCTGCTTGAGATAGAGTCCGAGTTTGTGTAATCGCACACCGTATGAAGAATTTATAATCCTTAGAAGTTTGTATACGCCCAATGAAGTATATACATATACATATAAAATAATTCCAGAAGTCAAAACAGGGTTCAAATCTCGAATTTGGGTCAAAGCAGGCTGAGCGGGAAATTTCCGGCTCATGGGTGTCGACCCCCCCAGGGGGAGTCGACATAGGTGTCGACCTCCCTATAGGGGAGTCGACCCATGTTGGTCTAGATATGGCCGATGACGTGTTTTGCCACATGTCACTTTCTGATTCGCTGTGTGATGTGGTATTCTGCTCTGGAAGATTCTGATGACTTCTAGACTGATCTGAAGGCTCGAAATCTCCCTATACACCTATAAAAAGACCCCTAAACCTATAAATTAGAGTTTTCAAGTAAACAATCAAAGTCTACATCAAAGGAATAGCTAATCAAATTCAGAAATCAGATCCCAGAATTCAAGACCGTTCTGTAATTTGTGAGTTCATGTTACTTTTAGAAATAAAACTTAATTGTGATTCTGACATTGTAATAAATCTGAATCTAAGATTATGCCTATTTCTATCTGTCTTTCTATATCCATTGGATCTATCTCACTGATATAATTATGTCCATTCTTTGTCTCTTCTTTCCTTCTTCCCTTTTTGTTTTTATAGCCAGGCTACAGCGAGCCTGAGCCAAATCTCATAAGAGATGAACGTACGTTGGAAAAAAATGGACATAATATATGATTTGGACATGGCCAATGCTAAAATTGGGAAACGTATTAAATTATGTATAATTGGGCATAACTGATTTGTAATGGATTTGAGGACATAACACATGTTGTATTTAAAACATAAAGTGTATCGAACATTTGACTTGAGATTTGAGGCATAAAGTATATTGGACATATGACTTGGGGTTTGGGGCGTAAATTGAACTGTAAACATGTAAGGCATAGTACATGTTGTGGTTTAAGACC
This sequence comes from Allium sativum, assembly GCA_030737875.1. NCBI lineage: Eukaryota > Viridiplantae > Streptophyta > Magnoliopsida > Asparagales > Amaryllidaceae > Allium > Allium sativum. Next base: position 624,904,154 of record CM060910.1, read on the forward strand.
TAAAATTGGGACATATTATATATGATAGTTTATGACTTGGAAGAAGGAGATTATTGTGTATAGTGATATATGGCTTAGACATGAAAACCTATAGTAAGATAAGGATAACTGTTAAATGTGAACATGCCCAAATTGGGATTTTGGGTAATTGGCATGCACTGCAATTAAAGGCTATAATTTGGCAAAGTTTATACTGTGAATTATGATTGGGGTTTTTTGAAGAATATTTTGTATGGTGCAATATGACTAAACCTTAGGACATGTGTTATATTGTGAATTATGACCATGATTTTGGGCATGTAAGTTTATAGGCTTAATTTATGATTAGGCGAGATATGTTAATGGAACTTTAAGTGATGTTTAATTTGTTAAACTGACTAATATGCTGAAATCTGTTGAAAGTGAATACTGTCACTGGAAAGCCTATGATGTAGATGAATAAATTGACATAACTAGCCTGGAGCTGGAATAATCTGTAATTGAACCAATTGGCTAAGATAAACATGCCGAGACACGAGGTTAGACTCCATTTGCGGTGGAAACCTACCCGGAACCAACCGGCATAACCAATAACCGCAAATGGTCAGTATAATGTGAGAGGTCGTAGGCATAAATAAGAAATGCTTAGACATGAGGTTACGTCTGGCTTGTGTCAGAAGTCTGCCCAGAACAGCCCAGCACATCCAACGGCCGCAAGCTATCGACCAAATGTGAGATGTCTGTACATTAATAATTAATTAATGCTGATCAAAGATATGATACCTAAAATGTGTTAGGTGGGTAAGGTTAAGTTAATGAGGAGCACTTACCAATATGACATGATGAATGAGTAGAGTTAAGTTAATAAGAAACACTTAACCAATATAACAAGATGCGTGGAAGGGTTAAGTTAAAACAAGAGAGCAACACTTAACCAATATAAAATGATGAATGGGGAGGGTTAAGTTAAAACAAGAGAGCAACACTTAACCAATATAACATGATGAATGAGGAGGGTTAAGTTAAAACAAGAGAGCAACACTTAACCAATATAACATGATGAATGGGGAGGGTTAAATTAACACAAGAAGGCAACACTTAACCAATGTAACATGACAAGTGGGTGGGTTAAGTTAACTTGAATTGGTTGATGACACTTAACCAATACAGCATAATGAACGCGTGGGGTTAAGTTAATAAGAAACACTTAACCAATGTAACTTGATGAACGAATGGGGTTAAATTAATAGGAAATACTTAACCAATATAACATGATGAATGAACGGGGTCAAGTTAATAGGAAACACTTAACCAATCCAACATGACGAGTGAGAAGGGTTAATAAGAAACACTTAACCAACATGACATGATGAGTGGGTGGGTTAACTTAATATGAATGGACAACACTTAACCAGTATGACATAATGTGTGGGAGGGTTAAGTACATACCGGGTTGGTGGGTAATATTAGTAAATATAGGCCCACAAACTTAACCATTAAGTAAACATGTTTGAATCAGTGGGAGGGTTAATTACATATCGGGTTGGTGGGTAATATTAGTAAATATAGGCCCACAAACTTAACCAGTAAGAAACCCTAGTGATGGGGACCCATTTCAGCAGTAACCTACATTGATGTGTCAAGGGACCCTGAAATTAGGCAGGGTGGGGCATGATCACTGGGCTGATTATAAGTGGTCAAAATAATGGCAGGGGGTACGTCAATGTAGGTTCCAACAGATTAAGGGCGTGCACGTACTCCGGAGTGGGAAAAAGCAGGCATTGGGTACCAGTAGTTATACACTGTGCACCTTGAATCGTGTCGGGTTGCTATCATAGGGACTGATACACCTTATGTTGGGACCAGCACAGGGTATCTACATGCAAGAGAGGGCCGATTGACACAGACACAAGGAAGTAAGGAGCCAATCGATAGGGTAGTAAGGGTACATCTAACATCTTCAATGGAAGTTAGGTTGATTGAGGTAAGATCCTCGTACTAGATGTACACCTGAAGGCTACCATAATTGCGGGGATTGGGATCACGTTGTAATATTATCATTTTACACAGATTACTAATTGGGACACTAGTTAGGTAGTGCAGAGGTATAAAAATCAGAATAACAAGGTAGCAGCGAAGCAGAGAAAGAGTAGAAGCGCATTCAGTTTATCTTGCCTTATCATATCATATGCTAATCTTATGTTATCTTGATATCCCGGTTATTACGGTATTGTCTTATATTCAGTTTATTCATGTCATGATGCTTTTTCCTATTTACATGCTGAAAGTCACTGGACATGCCAGACTTATGTATAACCTAGTTTGTTTCTCCTCTTTTCTTCCATCCCCCCCACCCCCCAGGTTCATAGGGAGGAAATGTTACCACTTAGCTCAATTTTCTTTCCAAGCTCGAAGATAGTCGATGTATTGCTTTGGACTCTCTCTTCCACTGTTATGGCTGGTTCATGCTTTATTGGGGAATATCATTGTTATTTTTATGCTTCTTTTATGCTTGGAAGTTTTTGAATCAAGACAGAAGTTCTATGTATTATTTTTAAGTATGATTGAGACAATTGTTTTAAAAGCTTGACTGAACCACATTGTTTATAAAATGACTTTATTTTCTGCTGTTTATTTGTATGTCTTGTAATTTATCTGCATCTTTTACCTAAAACGCTCCACCGAAGTTAAGGCACTCCCTTTGTGAGTGACCTTAACGGAGGTAGGGTGTTACAAGGTCGAGACGGAGCTAGCGGTGGTAGTGGCGTCTCAGTTGGAGGTCAGGTTTGACGGAAGTTCTCAGACGAACAGAAATATACTAGTTTCAATCTTAGGAACGTGTGGGGCCTACAGGCCACTGACGGCGAGGGGGTCGGCCGGAGATGAAAGCTCGAAGGGGGGCGATTCAGTTGGTGTCGGAGATGGTTGGTCCGGCGGTCTGGTTTGTCGGCGGCGATCAAATAAGGGAGGAGGAAGCTTCAGCGTTTGTGAAGAAGAAGGGATCGCAACTTTATTTTGTTTTGCCTGGGTCACTGGGTGGAAGGATTTGAAACGGGTTTGACGTGGGCTGGTCCAGATTGGGCTTTCAAGTAAAAGAAGGGAAATTTTATATAAATAAACATTTGGCTAGGCCCTAAACGAAAAAAAAGAAAAGAGAGTGATAACCGAAACTGGAAAGGTGGCTGTTGGGGAGAAGACGGACGAGCTGCTGTAGCTCATGGGTGTTGGTGTATTAAAAGTATGGACGTGGGTTTGAGGCACGGGCTTTTGGGCCTTACGAAGTTGTTATATATATAAAAAAAACTGATATGAGGTTGCTTTCGAAACTAGCGGATGGATGGGAGGTTGTGTTCAAGGTAACAGGAGTTTAGAAGAAATAAACAGTAAGGAGCGGAGCCTTCTTCTTGAAACATGGCGGAAACAATATGAGCAGATAGAGAAGGTGAATTTGCCTAATTATAAATTGTTATGCCTAAATGTTACTAATATATTTTTATACATAGCCAAGTTACATTATGACAACTACGTGACCGTTATATGCTGAGGTAAATTTAGGTGCCTAACACTTTGTTTTAAATATGCCTACCCCTTAACTAATGTCAGTTAGATTAACTTACATATATAAAATAAGTTATTAATATAGTAGAGTATATGAGCAAATAAAATAATAATATTAGTGTGCCCAAAACGTATACACCGTCCAGATATAGACATGGCCTGTTTTATTTTTTAGAAGATTATTTAGGCAGCATCTTTTTATCAGAAGTAAAGAACTAACAAAGCAATAACGAAAAGGAGTAGAAGTATTGAGCAGGCGTAGAAAAAATAATATATATGCAGATCAGCCTTGTTAATTTAAATAAAATGAGCATGGTAGTTTGAATAAATTTATAACAAAAGATTAATAAAACGTGATTAGAGTTTTATTAATTCATTTGAACTTTTTTTATGATTATAGCTTGTACCCGCTATAACAAAATTTGATAAAATCAGATATGCTCGAATCGTATTGACCACATAACATTATGGACCTGGATTGGACGGAGTTGGATCGAACCGTTTTGTCATCGAATGGAAATCCAAGGTGAGTTTAACTTACTCAGTTCCCCACTTATATTTATATAAGTCGGGTTTAAATATTTGTGTGCGATGTTTGCTTGTTGTTGAATGATTTGATGATTGTTTGCACATATATTGAATACTTTATAATTGATATAAATTAAACGTTCATTAAATTTAATCAAACCAATTCGTTATTTTCAACGATTATTTCCGATGGAGGTAACTTACCTTGTTGGTTACGTTTATTATAATCTAAACGTATTGAATTTGACTGGGTGGTAGAACTGTTGTTATTTATTGACTGTTCTCGGTTGAATTGATTAGTCATGTCAATTTATATTATTGAATGAATTGTTTACTGAATATGATTGCATGATTTATTGTTGAATCCAAATTCAACAGTTATTTTGACATTAACCAATGAGAAATATTGGTTGAGAAATTGATAGTAGATGGGCTAAATTATAATCATTTTATAAAGATTGATTTACCGTTAGGTGAATCGTTAGAAATGAAGTTATAAAACTTATTTTATAACTAAATATAGATTTTTAAATATATTCTTTTAAATGAAGTGTATAAAAAAAAATATACCGTGTGCGAAGCACACACATATATTGATTGTTTTAACCACAAATACCATTTTGTACCAAAAATATACCGTGTGCAAAGCACATGCATATATTGATTGTTTTAACCACAAATACCATTTTTGTACGAAAAATATATTGTGTGCGAAGCACGTGCCTCATCTGAATTGTTAAATGATTGATAAAACTAATTCTTATATTAATAAGATGGATAAGCATCTGAGCAAGGATTAATGCAATGATTTATAATTGGGATTAATTGTTTTAATTAATAATTAAAATGGGATTATATGAATCGATTATTATCTATTTAATAATAATTGAAGTAAATGTGATAATTTAAATTAATAGTATTGTTTATTAATTTAAATAAAAAGACAAATTAGAGTTGATCAACGAGTTAATCATGTCTCCAATTTTACCAAGCCAACTTAAAGGAAATTGATTATTAAATTAAATTAGTTTATGCTGATTAATCTAATGTAGCAATTTAGCGAATAGTGTTTAACTTAATGAGATTTTTAAAAGGGAAATTTAACATTTATTCCAGTTAAAGATAAAGTAAATTATAATAAATTGAAGAGTCATTTCTTGAACAAAGTTCATTTAAGTAATCGAAGTGGTAAAGAAATATAATTGAATTTCTAAGGAAGCCTTTGAATGGTTTATATTTAAACGGCATTTGGTGAATGAACTTTTAAAATGATTTTAAGCGAATGCTATAAGCTTAAATTAGCTGTTTGAATTAAGTAAAGGGAATCGAGATGAAAAACGGTTTTATAATAAACTAAAGTGGTATAAACAAGTTTATAAGGAGAGATGTGAAATTAAAGCGTTAATTTTAAATTAACGTTACCAAATGATGGCATAAAGTGAAATGGATGGGATTTGAAATAAAATTTTCCTAAGGGAAATAATTTAAAAGGTTGAGGAAAAGATATTCTTGCAATTGAATTTGGTAAAAGGTTTGGTAGTACAATTTGTAATAAGAATCTAGATAATAAAATAAATAGTTTAAAGGTTGATGTTTGATCATTTACTAAATCAATGAATTTAGTAATAATAGTATATTTAAAAGGGGGATTTTAAAAGTAAGGTGGTTTTACGAAACCGTATATTTAATAAAACAGTGAATTGGTATTGGTCGGTAGTAGAATGAATATGGGTTCTTGAATTACAACTCGTATTTATCTTAAGATAAGAACGTTGTTGATCAAGGTCTGAGAGGTAATTAAAATACCCCAACTTGAATGACTCTAGGTTTAGCAGAGGATGATATTAGTTGTAATGATCAAAATATTAAAAGTGAATTATTTTGTGAAATAATAATGTAACGTTATTTGAAGAAGTTAGGAATGTACATATATTGGAATTCCAAAGTAAAGGAATTTAATAAGGACTTGAGAATATGAAATGATATTTCTATAGTAAAGAAATAATAAAAGGAGATTTTGTGAAAATATAACGATATTTTCAAAACAAAAACATGAGATTTAGAATGTGTTATTCTAAAAAGAATGAGTGACGATTAGTGTTTTCAAATCATGAAACAAAGGGAGATTTCGTAACAATTATTGTAGAATGAGAAGTTGAATCGATTTCCTCGATATAGTTAATAAGTAATGTTAACATAGGATTTGAAATGATAATTGGATACAATTATAAGACACTTTTCTAAGTATTTAAAAGAAATGATTTTAGAATATTAGTGTATTAAAATAAGAAATGGATACTATGTTAAAAGATTCAAAAGATTTGATTTACCAATCATTAATTATCTTGATCTAAAAGGGCCAGGTGACGCTATGTATTCAACCAGTAGATCCATTTCGTTTTTGTTTATTTGATAGTTAAATAACCGACTATCAAATCTTGCCTATACGATTGTTGGTACGGAAAGACCGGGATCGAATTTATATTTGAAAACCATTCCAACCAATAAATACGAACACGTGATCAAGATAGAGCAATTAAACACCGTAAATATTCATAAAATGGAAGAATTACTTACCAATCTCTTGCCAAACCCTAGAGATAAATTGTGATTCTGTCGTAGTTGGAATTTACGATTTGCAAGGACTTCTCGCTACTGGTCCTTGGGATGATACCTATATAGGATGTGGTAGGAGGGTGCCTTCGGTTCATCCTGTTCCTGGATGACTTGTATGGACGAGTGTTTGACAAAGCATTTCCAAAGGGATCACGTACATTGATTTCTTCAAACATACCATAGTTGATGGCGGAAAAGAGCGCACTTCTCTTAGCTTAACAACTAGTGTATTTTTTTGGATGTCAACTAGTGATATCTGACGGATCTGACAATGTGGCATTCAAAGTGGGTGGAGACATGCTATGCTGAACAACACGCTTAACCTCCAGCCTCATCAACTGGAAAATGGTGTAAAATCGGGTAGGTCACATGGCTATGTGGGTCACACCCATTAAAAGGGTATATCATTACCTGATCTGGAGAATTTAAATGCCTTCGGTTGTCCCTTTTATTTTTATATGTATGCTATTGGTTCGGTTGGCTGGCCCCCAACCGTGGTAATGATATATTCGGTACTCTCACGCGAAGTGAGGGGCCGGTCATGTTTAGCCATGGTTGCAAGATGTTCTTGTTGAACCCCAATGTATTCATCTCCAGATATACATTGTCGGGAAGGTGGTCCCGTACCTTGCCAGGAAATCCATTCTCCAATAAGAGCCCGTGGTTTTGATTTTATACTATATATGTGGAGCGTGAGATGCAAGCATTCTGCTAGATTGATATTTACTTGTATTTAGACACTATCATAATATCAGAGTAATATTATTTTTAAAACTATTTTGGGTTATCGTAAGGTAAAAACCTTCCGTATTTAAGTGTGGATTTGGTTTTACAATTATCCTTTTCTTTTGAAAATATTTTAACTTTAAAATTAAGTTGTGTGTTTAAACTTAGTGTGTTTTTCACACTTTGGTTCACCAGACAGACCCGGTGTTTGTAATGCTCGGGTTAGACCGAGCTGTATAGGTTCAGGTTATCGGTTTTATGAAGAGACGAGATGGAAGAGTTCAGACGTATGATATTATATATTCCGTCGTGTAATTGTATACGAGGACAGATTATTATAACGGTCCAGATGTTTTGATGTACTCTGATGATTGTAAGTTTTATTTCAAACTCTCAATAAGGTTTTATTTAAATATTTCATTTTGTTCCGCTGCGATGTGGGACTCTGATTCTGTGTTGGTTCTTCTTCTTATTCTTCTATTCTAATATTTCTTTCTTTCTTATCTCATCCTCTAACTTCTTTCTATCAATGATCCAGTATTTCTTATGCTTGAATAGTCGACAAGTTGTTTTGTGTCGATTTTCGGTGTCGAAAATCTCCTGGGCCATTACAGTTTTCAAAAGCGATATATATACTATTAGTATATCTAAGCAGGAAGTCGCACTGCACTGGCACCACTGAAGAGATGGTTAATCGTTTTCTCTTTACAGATTAAACGATGAGCCGATATACGAGGAATACGGGTTCAGAAGCCAACAGTAGAAATGCTCCTGACATGAGGATGTTGTTTACCGACTTCATGAGAGAGATGCTTCAGGATGTTCATAGGGCAATTTCTAATGCTGCTAATGGTGGTGGTGCAGCAGTGCAAGCGTCTAGAGCCGATTTCGCCAAGCTATGCTAGGACTACACTAGTCTTGGTGGGAAGCCGTTCCACGGAACGGAATCGGCTACGGATGTTCAGGATTGGCTCGATAGCTGTGAGCTATCTTCGAGGATCTGGGAATCGAAGACACGATGAAGAGGAAGTTAACATCCCGTCAACTGCAAGGACGGGCTATGAATTGGTGGAACGCTATTAAGGCAGCTACCCCTAAGGATCAGGTTACTTGGGATCAGTTTAAGTCCCGATTCAGTGGTAAGTTTATACCAGCTGCCCAGAAGTCAGAGTTGTTAAGGAAGTTCTTGGAGCTTAAACAGAATGGTAGGGCAGTCTCGGAATATATTTCTGAGTTTGATACTTTATGGAAGTATGGATTATCTCTTATCGACACTACCGAGAAAAAGGACGAGAAGTTCATAACTGGTCTAGATGAGTACTTAAGGGAGAAACTCATAAACCATATTGATGAGACTTTCGAATCTATTATGGGAAAGGCATTGAGATCAGAGAGTCTTTACCCTAAGTCAAACCCCGAGGTTGCTATTGCATCTACAGAGGAGCCAAAGCCACAAGCAAGCGGTGGAGGCAAGGATAATCTCCAGAATAAGAGGAAACAGAACCAAACCAAGGATGGTCAGAATTGGAAGATTAAGAAAGATGGCGAGTGTTTTAGCTGTGGCAAGAAGGGCAACTTAGCTAGAGATTGTCAGGAAAGGCCCGGGGAAAGGAAGTGCTTCAATTGCGGCCAAGCAGGACGTCACAAGGATAAATGTCTGCAACCTCCTAGGGAGAAGAAGACCGTGAAAGCATATGCAATCAACGTTGTTCCTTCTTCGTCGAATGTCCCAACTGCAGAGGAAAAGGGAAAGGGTGTTGTTATTCAAGGTATGCTTTCTATTTATGATGTTCATGTTCGAGTTTTACTTGACGGGGCTTCCCATTCCTTTGTGTCTAGTGACCTGGTAGATAGGTTGGAATTGGAACTCGAGATTTGTTGTAATTTAGTCTTATAGAGTCACGATGCATGTTTGCTTGTGATTGTTTTGTTTTAGGCTTTACTGGGTTTAGCATTATTTTGGGGGTCGATTGGATCCAAGGGTATAGGGTGGTATTGGGTACTTACCTAGTAATGGCAATAATAACTGGAACTAAGGGATACATGAGACTGAGTCTGAGTTTGTGAATAGTCGTCGGCGATGCTGACTAGTGTTATAGAGATAATATTATTGTTGTAAGTTCTAGTTGTCTCTGGGAGGAAAATGCACGTTGGATGTGTAGTAGTCTGGTTAGAACTAGGGTTTCCATTTACACTTAACATATGGCATGAGCTGTCATGAGATCAACGATAGTTTCGAAGCAGGATTGGCGAGAATAGCCAGAGTTAGTTATGAGTGCTCGAGTGTTTGTTTGTTTTGTTCATATCATCTCACGTAGATTGTCTGAATTCGGAGGAGATGATCCTTGGGTGCTTGTCTGATATTGGTTTAGGCCTTAGGGGTTTGTGCTTGGGGAATATTGAGTTCGACTAGGATGGTTTGCATGAGATATAGGTAGTTGTTGTGATTTCCATTGGATGATGTCTTGGTTTAATCGAGGAATAAGGTGCAGCTCGGAACATGATAAGACTGTTCGATGATGTGGACTGCTCCGAGTTGGACTCGATAGGGCTATGAGATGACTCGAGTTGGACTCGAGAAGGCGGCAAGGTCATGGATTGACTCGAGTTGGACTCGAGAGGGCTGCAAGAAAATGGATTAACTTAGGTGGGACTCGATTGAAGATGGAGCTGTGGATAGCTCTTCTGATGGAGGCCAAGGAATCGTCGATAGTTAGGAGTATTCTATGCAGACTCGAAACAGGGGTATCTGGGAATGCCCATTTACCTTGGATCGTTGGACGTGATCTATTTATCCTTGGAGGATAAACGTACGTTGGACGTGCGGTCGTCTATTTGGAATCGGGGCTTCTATTAGCGCTTGAGATTGGTTGGACCAGTCATATGGGTATCGACGTATTCATGGCTTTAGCAGGTGATAGATAGGACTTGTTTGATGGATGCTATGGTTGCTATATTTTCTCCTATTTTTCTTCTCTTGAGTAGACTATCACCCGTAGGGTTCTAGCAATGGGGAACAAAGAGATGATGGTATATACGTGTGCCTATATTACCGGACTAGGTGCGGTAACAGGTGCATTGAGTAGGAGACATGCCAATCTAGGGGCTATGTTCCTGGGATGGAAGCAACTAGAGTATATCGCAGGATGTGATTTCAGACCTAAGTATGGATTAGATCCAGAGATGTTAACAAGTTTGACGATCAGACCGATTTTGATTGAGTGGATTGATTCCAGTTAAATGGACGATCCTAACCTATTGGAAATCATCTCTAAGGTAGAGATAGGTATATATGTCAAGAGAATGATCAAGCAAGGACTTGATCGAGAAGAATGGCTTCGAAAGAGTGAGAGGCTGTTTGTACCCAACGTAAAAGGATTAAGTGATGAAGAGAGACGTCGGGAAGTTTATAACCAAGTGCATGAACTGCCAGTTAGTTAGAGCCAAGCCAAAGAAGCGAAGTGGTTTGTTACAACCGTTGGAGATTCCCAAATGGAAATGGAAAGAAATCTCAATGGATTTCATTGATGGTTTAACAAGGATTAGATCGGGTTATGATGTTATTTGGGTGAATTGTGCATTATAGGATCTTTGAGAGCTTGTATATTGGATTTTGGATGGTCATGGGATGCCCATTTGCATCTGGTTGAGTTTGCATATAGTAACAGTTATCCCTTTGTTAGTAAACCGCATGCTAGGATAGGCTTGTTAAGTTATTGTGTATGTTTGATTGTTTGTAAATAGCTGGTAGGCATGCGGGATACCTTTATTTGTTTTGGTTAAGGAATTTGGGGATAGAAATTTTTTAAGGGCAGAAGAATGTAATGACCTGCATTCTATGAATCAGAGGACCGTATGATATTTATTTCTTTTTCTTGTGAAGTCGTATGGTCGTGTAACTTTGGGAAGCGACTATTAGGGTCATTTTCCATGTTCACGATTTTTGCCTATTTTTAAATGATAGTTTTACCCTTGGCGAATTTTGTTTCGCCAATAACTTTTGATTGGTAAGGAGTTTTGACCTAAAACCACTTTAATTGGATTCGGATGATGGTTTCTCTTTTTGTAGAGTGGTCACATTAATCAAACGGACTTACTGTTTAGGAGATATAGTTAAAATAAGGTTTGGAAGGTGAAAAACAGCTTAATTGGGTAATTAGCAGCTACGCCCATTAGGGATTTCGGGACTAGGGGTATTTAAGGGCTGAATGGGGCTAGAGAAACCTTTCTTTGTCATTTTTGCAGCCTCCACTTTCATTTCTTTAACCCTAACAATGGCCTCCAACTCCCAAATCACCTTCTAATCACCATTTAATCGTATATTAGCCTAATGAGCATCAAATTAAAGCGGATTAGCATAGAGATCGAGGTACAACTGCCATATTGCATAGAGATTCGACCCAAATCAGAGATATTTTCAGATCTGAGATTTATATGTGGCTATAATGAGTGATTTTCATTGTTTTTCACTAATTATGGCTGATTAGGGGTGATTAGTGTTAATTAATGAAATTATGCGTTATAAAAATTTGGAAAAAATTGTAAAATTCTAAAATATTATTTTATGACTCTGTTAGAAATTTGGGTTAATTTGGACATGTTTTGCTAATCGTATGCTTAAACCATGATTAAGGGGATTAAGGGGAAAATCAAAGTTTTGGGTATGTTTGATCCATATTTGCATGTTAAATTGTTGTTTTGGTGTTTATGGTTGACTATACATGCTACTATTACTGTTTGGAATGATTTGTAATTGCCTGGAACTGTTAGATTGGTCGAAAACGCCGTCATGTGGCATAAATTGCTTGCTGGAAAGTTGTAGAAAATTGGTCAGTAACCGGTTCGTGAAGCATCTCTACGAACGTAAGGAAGGGGGCGAACCCTAATAGCGTGACCGTGAGGAAGGGGCGAATCCTAATAGAGCGACCGTGAGGAAGGGGGCGAACCCTCATAGAGCGACCGTGAGGAAGGGGGCGAACCCCAGGAGGGAGACCGTGAGGAAGGGGCAAACCCTAATAGAGCGACCGTGAGGAAGGGGGCGAACCCTAGGAGGGAGACCGTGAGGAAGGGGACGAACCCTAGGATGGCGAGTCGTGAACCACGCAAGGAAGGAAAGAGGACCACGAGCTGATACAAAAGAGGACCACGAGTCGATGCCAAAGCGAGCCAGAGCCGCGAGTCGAAGGATACGGGGAGGACCACGCGATGACGATCGTAAACTCTTCTGAAGATCGAAACCAATTTAACCAAAACCCGAGATGCAAAGGTAGTCCAAATAGGAAGTTAGAACTTAGGATCCAGATGGGAACCAATGAGTTAACTTCATGAGTTGGACTTTGCTGCGGGACGTATGCAAAGGGGTTATCGATATCCTTAACTTTAATTCACCATTGAGAGACGGATTAATGGCTATGGATCAGTGCAATGGAGTCATTGTGACTCCATGGAGAAAAGTGATCGTAGCAAAGGATTGGGTGATCGAGTGGTGGATATCGTATGCTTTACGCACTGAGTGAGAGATGTGAGGATGATTGCTATGTTTGATGTTTTCTATCACCATGACCCACACCCCCATTTACATATTATGTTAGTATTACCTTAGAGTATTGTACGTCTTGTTGTGCTAACACTTTGGTTGCAGGTCCAGGTTTAGATATGATTAGATTATACCTGTTATTGATTTGTTTTGCTGCTTATCGCCTATACCAGACTTTTGTCTGACTAAGAGTTTTTTTTTCTTATTACTATGGGTGCTCCTAAACGAGCAGACTAGAGACAGGTTGGTTGGTTATGCACGAGTAGCTGTCCGGAGACGAGCAGAAGGCTTACATGTATTACTCCATATATTCTCCTTGTGTTGTTGCTAGTCACTACTTTGGGCATTAGTAGTGTACCTTTCTATTTTTATTTAGAGACAGTTTTAAAAGTTGTAATAAAGATGGTTTGGATCATAAGTTGTATTTTTAATTTTCCGCTGCTATGATGGTTTAGTTTTTAGCTTATGCACTGTCCCGCCTATTTTATGTCAAGTTATGTTATTATTATATTTTATTCCATTCATTGTGAGATATACTACAGGTTCTGTGGTGATTCGTCGTCTTCTTTCTTTTCCTTTGACAACCGTCCCGTGCTGGTTGGACATCGGCATAGCGCATTTCATAGGAAATATCGGCTGGTGCGGGGAGAGCCGTCACACTGGCAGACTTCCACCACAAGTGTAATCTAACCTTGTGTCTAGGCGTAGTTACAGTTTCTAGTTACTGCAATCCTAGGCATTTCATTATTAACCAATTCTTACCTATGTCGTTACAAGTTTCATGCCCCTTTTTCCCCAATGATGTTCATAATGAATTATATTCCCTAAATTCATATACACAGACATTATTCAAGTTATTCCAAATTCCACATTTACAAGTTATGCCCAATTCAATGTTTTCCCCTCGTTTTCCCCATTTAACGCATTCACATATTTCAACGGCATGCCTAGGCTTAAGAGTAGCCTGGCAATTTAAAAGAAAAAGGAAAGAAAAAGGGAAGACGACAGAGATGGTTATACTAAAAAAACTGACATAAACACATAGTGGCATAATGATAAAATGGGCATATAAGAACAGATCTAGTGAATCTAAGATGATAGAACTGTGTCAACAATGTAGGGATGTCATAATAGGCATGGTAAGATCTAAACGATAATTTAGATGTCCAACTAATAACTGATCCAATATAACCACAAACATGATAAGTACAAGGCGATCTAAATAGCACATTAGATCTATAATCAAAGGTAGATCTGACATGATAAATTTTAAGCCCAAGTCATAGTATTGTCAGAATGTCATGGATTCACAAGTTATTACAGATCTGACATGATAAAGATTAAGATCCAAGTCATAGTTAATTCATAATATCCTAGATTCACAAATTACAATAGATCTGGTATGATTCAGTCATAGGGATAGATCCAAATTACAGTCGTGTCATGTTTTACTTTTAATTATTTAAATCTAAAAATAACTTAAAAACTCCGCGTTCGGATCTGGAAAGATAGAAGGAGAAAAGTAGAGGTTGAATCACAGATCTACACTTGAATCTCTAAACTTGATTGCAGAAGAAAGAAAAAGATTTGATTTAGTCCAGACACCGACAACATTTAGGCCTCCATTGATTTTAGTGTGAGAAAACTAGAGAAACGAGGCTGTATATATAGCTGCCAGCCCCAGGACCGACCTGTCATGTCAGCCCCAGGGATTGACACCCCCCTTAAATCCCCTGAGCAGGATTTTCCCCGCTTACTCGAATGTCTGCAATTTTGAATTTTGAACTAAAATTTTGAATTCCTGGACCCTATACACACACACACACACACACACATATATATATATATATATATATATATATATATATATATATATATATTGTTGCGCATATACAAACTTCAAACCTTCGTAACTTCTTCATACAGTGTCTGTTTTATGCAAATCAAATGTCTATCTTGACCAGAGTTTCGAGACGGACGCAATGGCTTAGTCCGTTTCCCTTAATTCTGGGTATTAATTTAATTATTATTTAATTAATCCTCTTTAGTGTTGTTAAAACTACGGGGTGTTACATTCTCCCCTACTCAAAGGATTTCGTCCCCGAAATCTCCATGTTAAGAAGAATGTATATCCTACCATCCACAACCATCTACTCATCCACCAATCATTGGCATCCATTGTCCTTACAAGATTTCTAATGTTTATATGAACATATGCAAAGGTGTGTGTATATGTCCCAATACTAATGCGAAGATCAGGCGGTCTACAGATTCAGTCGACCTCCTTAATGCATTGTATGTTAGTGTCAAAAATCCAACATGTATGCAATATTCCTATTATGTAAGTTCTATATGGGTGCACAATCATCCATCTAAATGCAATATCCATATGATGATACATCCACTTCCATACATAAAAAGAAAAAAAATGCACACACATCCATATACAGTATGAGAGTGATTGAGCTGATCTAGTGCCTAATGTGTGGGTATATGCATCCACGAGCAACCACTAGCAAACACTTGCATCCGCTTGCATCCATCAAACATAACATGTCTCAAACATATGTTTACATCCATGGTATTCCTACCTAAAGGTTGAAGATTCGATCGATAGGATACACTTAAATGATAGAAACAAGCACAAATAAAAGCTTTGGAAAGGATGTTAAGAACATAACCTTGAAGAAAAGGGTATGAAGCACAAATCTTGTCTTCGGTCTCCCAAGTCGCATCCTCTGGGTTATCTCCCCACTGAACCTTCTTCAACTTGACTTCTCTATTGTGTAGCTTCTTAACTTCTGATCAAGAATACGGGAAGGAACTAGTCTGACTGTCGCCTCCCGTTCCACCTCTACTTCCTCTAATATACTTGACTCAACTACTTCTGTTGTATCATGTAAGCACTTCCGCAAATTAGAAATGTGGAAAACATCATGTACTCCGGATAGTCTCTCTGGTAGCTTTACTCTATAGGCCATTTGGCCAATCCTTTCCGTTATGGGAAATGGCCCAACGAATCTTGGTGTCAATTTTCCTATAGATCCAAGCATACCACATTCCTCAAAAGTGATACTTTAGTGAAAACCATATCTCCTATTTCAAATTCAATGTCAGTCCTTCTATTGTTAGCGTAGGATTTCTGCCTGTCTTGAGTGGTCTTCATTCATCGTTGGATAAGATCAATCTTCTCGGACGTTTCCCTAACCATATCTGGTCCAAGTAATAGTCTTTCTATAGATTCCCACCAACAAGTTGGTGACCTACAGGGTCGTCCATATAATGCTTCGAAGGGTGCCATGCCAATGCTAGCTTGTTAACTGTTGTTGTAAGAGAACTCTACTAAAGGAAGATGCTCTTCACAAGTCCCTCCGAATTCTAGGATACACAACCTCAAAAGATCCTCAAGAATTATGTTCACCCTCTCCGTCTGTCCATCTGTCTGCGAGTGATAATCGGTGCTCAAACACAATTGTGTATCTAATGCTTCTTGCAAGATCCTCCAAAATTCACTGGTGAAAATGGGGTCATGATTGCTTACGATACTGGAAGGTACTCCATGAAAACTGACTATCTCTCGAACATAAACCGCTGCCAACCATGTTGTCATCCTCTTACTCTTATTTGGAACGAAATGGGCGATCTTAGTTAGTCTATCTACTACAACCCAAATACTGGTGTTGCCTTTCTTTGATCTAGGCAAATCATCTATGAAATCCGTAGAGATGCTCTCCCACTTCCACTGTGGAACCTCCAAAGGATGAAATAAACCACCGGGCTTCTTTTGCTCAACTTTGACTTGCTGACAAACCAAACATTGAGAAACAAACACTGCCACATCTTTCTCCATCCCAGCCCAAAAGAAAACCCTCTTCATATCCCTATACTTCTTATCACCGCCTGGGTGAATGGTCATCTTAGAATGATGGGCTTCTTCTAGGACTGTCTTTATCAAACTTCTAGTTTGAAGAACAAAAAGCCTTCCATCTCGTTGCAACCACCCTTTATTGTCTATGGAATATCTATTGAGGTGACTAGAAGTCTCCCCTTTACTGAGCCTATCCAAGATATCTAGCGATGCAAACAAACCAGGCGAAAACTCGGTGGGGGGTCAAAAGTCGATGTGAACTCCAAGCTTTTCCTTTCCACAAACAGAGGACTTAAGGCCATCCTCTGCCTACTCAGTATGTCTTCCACCACATTACCCTTTCCAGGGGTATAAGCAATCTCGAAATCATAAGAAGCCAGGAATTCCATCCACCTTTGCTGCCTTAAATTAAGATCCTTTTACGAGAACAAGTACTTGAGATATTTATGATCGGTGTACAACTCAAACTTCTCTCTAAGCAAATAGTGATGCCACGTCTTAAGTGCGAATACTATGGAAGCTAGCTCTAAGTCGTGGGTAGGGTAGTTCTTCTCATGAACCCTTAGTCGTCTTCCTCCATAACATACTACCCTCCCTTCTTGCATCAGAACTGCACCAAGCCATGTACCACATGCATCGGGGTATACTGTAAATACTTTGTTCCCATCGGGCAAGGTCAAGACTAGGGCTGTTGTCAGAGCCCTCTTCAATCGCTAGAAACCAATATCACAATCTATATCCCATGAAAACGCCAAGTTCTTCTTCGTCATCCTGGGTGAGTGGGGCTGATATATTTGCGAAGTCCTTAATGAACTTTCAGTAATAACCTGCCAATCCCAGAAAGCTTCTCACCTCCGTTGCATTCTTTGAAATATGCCAATCCAGAACTGCAACCACCTTTGTGGGATCTACTGCTATCCTTTCTTTAGAAACCACATGCCCTAGGAATCTCACCTCTTTTCTCCAAAAATGACACTTGGAGAACTTTGACTTAAGCTGATGTGCACGGAGAGTTTTGAAAAACTCCTTCAAATGTTGGGCATGCTCTTCTTCGTTCTTTGAGAAGATCAAGATATCGTCAACAAAGACCACGACAAATTTATTTAGAAACTCCCGAAACACCCTACTCATCAGGTCAACAAAATAGACGGGTGCATTGGTCAACCCAAAAGGCATAATTAGCCATTTAAAGAAACCATCTGGAGTCCTAAAAGCGGTCTTATCTATACTATCCTCAGCCACCCTCAACTGATGAAACCCTGTGGCCAAATCTAACTGAGAAAATACCGAGGCACCAACAAGCTGGTCAAACAAGTCATCTGTCCTTGGGAGTGAGTTCCTGTTCTTCTTATTGAGTTTATTCAATTCCCTATAATCTACATACAAGCAAAGCGAACCATCCGCCTTAGTCGTGAATAATACTAGAGCACCCCATTCAGATATGCTTCACCTAATAAATACTTTCTCAAGTAGCTCCACTACTAATTTGCTAAGCTCTCTCCTTTCCCTTGGAGCCATATGGCACACAGGTAATGCAACTGGCTATGCATTGTCCACCAAATATATACGAAAATAGATCTCGTGCCTTGGAGGTAAGCCGCGTACCTCATCAAAAACATCATAATAATCTTGGACTATTGGAACAGATTGCATATCATCGATAGATGCATCAAGAGACTCTAGGAAACTAAGCATAACAGATCCTTGCGGGTCACAAGAAATCTCGAGGGTCCTTCCACGACAAGTCAGAATCCTAACAACCCTCTTCTTACAATCCAGAATGACACCATTTATGGCTAGAAAATCCATCCCTAGAATCAAACCATAGCCCATAAAACCGAGCACATAATATCGCACTCAAACTCGACGCCTAAGACAGATAATCTCAAACCCCGACAAATCATGGATAAGTGAGCCAAACCACCAATAGGGTTTGAGACAATAACATGATCCACTACCATACTAGTATTTAAGTGAAAAGATTCAACCATAGAACTAGACATAAATGAATGTGGAGCGCCAGAATAAAAAATAGTTCTAATAGGATGATTGGAAAAAGAAATCAAACCTTCCACAGAAATTTTCCTACCTCTATCCGGAGCACTGGTCGCGAGAGCATGCACCTACCCTCCAGAAGCTCATGCCCTTTGACCTTGTCCCTGTTTCTTTGGGCACTCCCTAGCAAAGTGTCCGACCTCTCCACAGTTAAAGCAAGAATTCTTCCTTCTTTTGTAGTCCTTGACCAAGTGACCCTCTTTTCTACAATATGACACTTCCTCTTAACTTTACCCTTGTCATTCTTTCCATCCTTCTTCTATCGTTGTTGTTGCTATCCTTTCTTGTGCCATACCTTCATGTTTTGCGTTGTTTCCTTAACTTTAACTTCCTTCTTTTCTCCTTTGTGCTTCTCATGCATCAAGGCCATATCAACAAGCCTGTCAAAAGTAGCTCCCATTAGAATATGGGACATAGCTAACCAATGAAGGGGTTCATTCAACCCTTTAGCAAACCGCAAAGCCTTCTTATGCGGAGTATCTACTAGTTCCAATCCAAATCTTGCCAACTGGCTAAATTTGTTCACATATTCTTTAACAGTCATGTTTCCTTGTTTGAGCGCCAAGAACATCTCCATTTGCATGCTTTTCTTAGCTTAAGAAAAAAACTTTATTTCAAACCTCATTCTAAAATCATCCCACGTCTCCACCGGACGTCTAGCTTGGGTAACTTCCCACCAGAATGAAGCTTCATCTTTTACTAGCCAGACAGCTAACTGAATCTTCCTTCTATCTTCTACTTCAAAAATTCCAAACAAGTCGTTGGTCTCCTTTAGCCAATTCCTTGCATCTACGAATGTTTCGGTTCCACAGAATGGCTTCCCTCCCATGGCACAGAAATCATTGTAGATCTTAGCGAAATTATCTACTCTTGGAGGAGGAGGAGGAACGACTGGTGCAGCTGGGGGAGGGACGTCCACTTGACCACCAGCAGGCGCCGTGGCCTCTAGATACCTACGGAACCAACCTGGTATCGTAACGCCTTCTGGAATATTAGGTTCCCCAGACATGCTGAAAAGGAAAGGAAAGAGATTCAGACAAAGGACTGAAAGATATTACATATGGCTTTGGGGAATATGCTTTTCAAAACAGACTTTTCTATTCAAAAATGCTTTCTTTTAAAACCTTTTTGAAAATAATTTTCAAAATCTTTTATCTCATTTTGTAACCTTCAGCTCTGATACCAAGTGTGACACCCCACGTTCGTTAATGTCACTCATTAAGGGAATGCATTAAGTTTCGTGAAGCGTTAAAGGTAAATAGAAACAAAAAAATTACAAGACAAATATAAAAATTGCAGCGGAATAAAAACTAACTTTATTAATCATAAAGCATCGTGGTTCAAAACATCATATGTCTGCAGTACATAAAAAACAGTACATCATAAAAACTTCTATCTTGCTTTTAAACATCAGAGTACAAAATAAAAGAAGCAAAATCCCCAAATAAAACATAGCCATTATAGCAAAGAATGGAGCCTGAGCCACACATTAAAGCAGCCCCAGCAAAATGATAGCAGAATCCTGGTCAAGCCTGAGTATTCCCACCCTGAGAACCTGGGGGGAACGGAAGAAAGAAGAGGAAACAAAAAGGGCCAGACATAAAGTCCAGAAAGTCCAGTTACTTTTTGCAAGTGAATAAGTAAAGGTAGCATTATAGACATATAAAGTGGATAAGAAAGATAACACCATAAAAGGCAAGTATGACAAGGTAAACATGATAGAGTGTATACGCTTCTCTAACGATTACTCTTATTCTCTGCACTAATACTAGTATAACCAGAATGAGATGATCCCAACAACTATAAGATGGTAGACTTATGCGTAATTCAAGTGACAGGATTTAACACCATACAATCCACAGGCTGCCTAACCTAACAGGCTCCTAAACTTTTTACTAGAGTCTAGATGTACTCTAACAACTACCCTAATCGATCGGCTCCCTACTTCGTAGATACCCTGTGCCAGCCCCACAGCAGGAGGTATCACTTCCTAGAGTGGCAACCATTTGTTGATGTGCGCAACCATATCTACTAGTGTCACAGTCGTCTTATCCTCTTCTGCCCGGCCCATGTCCCTGGTCGGTTTGCGCCGCCCACATCGTCATTTACATTTGGATCTCTTACAATCAGCACAGTAAGTGTGCCCCGACTCTGACCTAGGGAAGAGTCCTCGTTTGATACCGTTATATGGGTTAATGACTGAAACGTGTCCCACATACAAGATGATACAAGCTCTCCCCCTTGTCTTGTATCCTCACTAGGATTACATAACCCCCTTGGCTTAAGTTTGTGGGCCTATAGATAAATATTACCCACCCCCTCAGATTTACTTAACCCATCCACTATTCAAACAAGTTTACTTAACCCCTATTCAAGTCCATGTTCATACATCCATATGGATTCAACTAGGTTAAGTATTTCAATTCATTACCATGTCCATTTATGATTATAATGTGCTAGATCTCCCATATTAAACCTACAACTTGCGGATGCTGGTTATGCCGGGCGGCTCCGAGGAGACTTCTTCCACAAGTTGGGTTTAACCTCGTGTCATACCACGTCTCGTATTTGTGCACCTAGACACCTCACATTAGATTCACCTCTTGTGGTCGCTGGATATGCCGGGCGGTTCCGGGCAGACTTCTACCACAAGTGTAATCAAACCTCGTGTCTAGGCGCAGTTATAGTTTCTAGTTACTGTAATCCTGGGCATTTCATTATTAACCAATTCTTACCTATTTCGTTATAGGTTTCATGCCCCCTTTTCCCCAATTATGTTCATAATGAATTATATGCCCTAAATTCATATACGTAGACATTATTCAAGTTTTGCAAAATTCCCCATTTACAAGTTATGCCCAATTTCAATGTTTTCCCCTCGTTTTCCCCATTTAACGCATTCGCATATTACAGTGGCATGCCTAGGCTCGAATGTAATAAAAGGGAAAGACAAAGGGAAGATGACAGAGATGAGTATACTAAAAAAATAAACATAAACACATAGTGGCATAATGATAAAGTAGGCATATAAGAATAGATCTGGTGAATCTAAGATGATAGAACTATGTCAACATGGTAGGGATGTCATAATAGGCATGGTAAGATCTAAACGATAATTTAGATGTCCAACTAATAACTGATCCAATATAACCACAAACATGATAGGTGCAAGGTGATCCGAATAACACATTAGATCTACAATCAAAGGTAGATCTGACATGATAACGGTTAAGACCCAAGTCATGGTTATGTCAGAATGTCATGGATTCACAAGTTATTACGGATCTGACATGATAAAGGTTAAGATCCAAGTCATAGTTAATTCAGTATATCCTGGATTCAAAAATTACAATAGATTTGGTATGATTCATTCATAGGGATAGATCCAAATTACAGTCATGTCATGTTTTACCTTTACTTATTTAAATTCAAAAGTAACTTAAAAACTCATAGCGTTCGGATCTGGAAAGATAGAAGGAGGAAAGCGGAGGTTGAATTATAAATCTACACGTGAATCTCTAAACTTGATTGCAGAAGGAAGAAAAAGATTTGATTCAGTCCAGGCACCGACAACATTTAGGCCTCAATTGATTTTAGTGTGAGAAACTAGAGAAATGAGGCCGTATGTATAACTGCCAACCCCTAGAATTGACCTGCCACGTCAGCCCTAGGGGGGGTCGACACCCCCCTTGACGGGTCGACACCCCCCCTTGAGGGGTCAACACCCCTAGGCAGGATTTTTCCCGCTCACCCGAATTTCTACGATTTTGAATTTTGAACTGAAATTTTGATTTCCTGGACCCTATATATATATTTGCGTGTATACAAACTTCAAACCTTCATAACTTCTTCATACAATGTTTGTTTTATGCAAACCAAATGTCTATCTTGACCAGAATTTCAAGACGGACGTAATGGTGTAGTCTGTTTCCCTTAATTATGGGTATTGAATTAGTTATTCTTTAATTTATCCTCTTTATTGTTGTTAAAATTACGGGGTGTTACACCTGAACCTGTAAAACTAGCTCTGACCCGAGCATTGCAAACGTCACGGATCAGTCCAGTGAACCAACGTGAGTAATACTCACTAAGTTTAAGTAGCATCCAACGTGCTTAACTTTAGATCCTTTTTTAAGAAAAGATAATAGTAAGACCAGCCCACACATAAATACAGATGGTTTTTACCTTACTATAACCCAAAACATTTTTGATATGAAATTCGATGATATTATAATAGTGTCAATATCAAATAAATAACCAAATAGCAGAACGTTTGCATCTCATGCTCCACATACATAGTATACATTCAAAAACTATAGGCTCTTATTGGAGAATGGATTCCAACCATGATAAGGTATGAGACCACCTAGAGGGGATACACTAGGGTTCAAGAACATCTTGCAACCCGACCACACATGACCGACCACTCATTTAGCTTGAGTGTATCGAATATATTGCCAACAACGGTCGGTACCGACACGACCGTTCCCGGGAGACACAAAAGCGAAAGAATAACAAAATGATTTTTCTCTAGATCAGTGACAATATACCCTACTTGGGTGCGACCCAACTAGCCATGCTGCCTGCCCAAATTTTGTCATTTCCCGGTTGATGGAGCTTAAGGATACGTTTATCCTTTTAGAAAATTTGGCCACCATTCACTTTGAATGCCACATAGTCAAACCCACCAAATCACAAACTGATATCCCCAATATATAATATGGGTATAAAGCTAAGAGAAACGAATTTCCCCGTCACCAAACGTACATACATCTGAGATAATCAAATCGTAATCTATTAGATATACTATGTCAAACATTCGTCCTACAAGTCATCCAGGAACAGGATTAACCGAAGGCACCCTCATACCGCATAGTAGTCCTTGTAAATCCGCAAAATCTCAATCACGACCGAATCACGGTTTAAAATCCTATGGTAGCTAGCCAATGAAATTCAACAAGAGATCCTTTCGCTTATGAAGATCCAAGGTCTTTACTTGTTTCACCTTGATCTACATCTCCCATGTTCATATTTGCTAGCCGGAATGGTTTTCGAATATATATTCGATCATGTTCTTTATATAACAATAATCGTATTGGCCAGATTTGATAGTCGGTTATTTAATTATCAAATAAACGTCCATTCAATAATAAAAGAAAATAAATTCCTTGGTTTGGTACATAGAATCATTTTGCCCCAAAATCTTTCAAAAATCGAAACATTATATTTTACCTTTATTTTATAATAAGAGAATTCTCAAGTACCACTTCTTTTCCAATACTTAGGAAATATCTTATAATTGTATCCAAATTTCCATTGTAAATAACATTTTGCAAAACGTTTGCCAATTTCATTATTCATTTCTTATTGGGAACAAGTCCTAAAGTATAGTTATCAACCCATCAGTTCAACTCAACATTCTTAAAGTTATCGTTATAAATTCCCATTTCAATATCATCATCCTAACATTACAAACTAATATCATCTCTTGATAATAACGAAGCCGCTCTAGTTGGGGTATTCTAATTACCTCTCAGACCTTGATCGATAACATTCTTGTCTTAAAGATAGATACGAGTTTGTAACTTTAAACCGACAATAATTCTAATATCAAAACAAATCTTATTTACCATTTAATTCAAATATGGTTTTATAAACCATTTCTTACATTTGAAATTATCATCATTTTGTTAATACAATCTTTAAATATAGGCATAGTTTGAGCTTTCCCTTATATTAAAGGTTTATTTATAAAGTTGGATTTACAACAAAATCTCTTTCTCAACTCTTCAGTTAAAGTCTTATTATCAATTGATTACCTTCTTAAAAGGAATATCAATTAAAAGAAATTCACTTTAATTATCACTACACCACAAAGCTTATTTTGTCACTCCTCTATCCTTCAAATTTGATACGCTCTATAACCTATCAAATTTGACAGTGCTCTGAGCCGTGTCTAAATACTTAGATAGGGCTTTGAGCTTAATTTTAATTTAATACGGCTATAGTTCACACCAAAAAGTTGCTTCTTTACGCGTCAAAATTTCACATCAACACGCACACCATTCCCTCCCTTTTTTTCATTTCTTCCGCTCCCTTCTTCCCTTTTTCTTATTTCCATCTTCACCTGTGCCCTCTTTCTATTTCGTGCCCTCTTTCTATTTCAGTAATCGCTACGAGTTAGGTTTAGAAATCATAAATATTTCTGCTCAAATCAATTCAAGCTGGAAAATCTGGTAAGTATTTGATTTCCTTCAGTAATTTTCTTTAGAAGCGCAGATAATAAAAAATTGATTTTCCCTAAGTCTGCTTACTTGGTAATTCGTTTTAAGATATGTGATTGCTTTTCATATATTTTAGTCATTGTTATGTTATTAATCAATAATAAATACATATGATTTTTTAAGTTTATCCACTAATTTGGGGATGACAGTAGTAAGCAATTATAGACGCTATAGTAGTTAGATATGAAGGCAAAAAACTGATAATACAAAGTTATAATACAATGTTTGCCGCAACCTTGACATGGATATATCTTATTTACAGGTAAACATATGTGTTTTTATATTTATATTTTGCACGTTTCTATCATTCCAAAAATAAGATCTGTGAACTGTAACATTATTACAGTTCAGAGCTGTTGATTGATTCATTTGCTTTTGGACTAGGTTTTTTTGGTTGTTTTGTTTTCATATATGTCTACGGCTGGATGTTCGATTTAGTTAGTAGGGTGTTTCTTCTTGAGGTGTTTTTGTTTTTACTAGTGGTAGCTTTGAAGTTTATGGTTTTTTTGTTCTTGTTTAGGTTGTATATTTGTTAGTAAAGGGTTTTCGAATTGCGGTGTTTGGTTGCTGATTCTTGTGCTTGGAGAAGGGATGTCACCTCTGAGGATTGTAGCTGTGTGAGTGTAGATGTTATGTCTGCCAGCTGTAGGTTGTGAGTTGTTTATGTTATTATGTCTATTTTTAGCTTGTTGAAATTGATTTTCTTATTTAGATAAATATTTAGTGTTGCTTTTTTCTTTTCATAGGCAGATGAATATTTTGTTAAAAGGTTTCATCCGGTTAGGGGATTCGTTGACTTTTTTTCTTAATAAAAAAACCCCTTCAGAGTTCACATAGTGGAGGGTTAATATGTGTAGTTATTGCTCTGGGATGGCAGGCTGATACTTTAATACAGTATATCGTGTGCTGAATTAATTTTGGATACATGAGTTCCAGTACATATAATATACGCTTTGGCACATAAAATATACATTGATCTTCATGTGAATGTTATAAATGTATATGCAGGTCCATTTTGTATCCAGTTTACGTCCTCATTCTCTCTATATCATCCATAGGATCAACTTGGACCATTGGGGTTGATAAGCTCCAATGCCTTGAATGAACAAGCAAGCCTGTGCTTATTAGCAAAGTTGTTGAAGATAGCATAGCACCAACCGACACATTTCCAGTTTTTGAGGAGGTCGGTGATATCCACGTTTTTGCTTGTAAGAAAATATACAAAGGTGTTATTACAATTGATTAAATACATATGTTCTTGCATCATTTCAACAATCTTCCAGACCGTCCTTTGCATGATGCACTAACTGAAAACGATGTCAAGGTACTTATCTAAGCATTTATATTGATATTGAATCTAGTTCTTGCATATAGCCTCAACTTGTGGATGATTAAGGTGCATCCCATTTGGATAATGGTATGAATCATGAGGGTATCTCCGTTGCTTGCACTGTTTGGGTTTGTGTTCTTTAAAGTACATGATTATCTTTGCATTTTTTGTTTTTTGTTTACCTCTTTCGTTGCGTTCCGTTTAACATTTTCCTTCGATTGTGTTATATCAATATTGAGTTGCAAGATCCATTCATATAATTTCTAATTGCAAATTTTAATTTGAATCTTGAGAAACCTAATCAAATCGTTTGGTTTTTGTTTAGTTTTTTCTAACCTTGATTGGGTTACATGCAATATTTATGTCTTGAATCTTAATATTGTCTTGGATGATTTTTTCTACATTTAGTATCACACGTTGGACGAGTAAGATAGGTGCAACTTGAGTTTACATCTTGAATTGAAATTTTGGATTTTAAAACTAATCCGTTATTTGCTAAAATGATTAGAAACAAAATGTTGATAAATTATTTAAGTAATCAATGGTTTTAATTTTTAAAAGCGCGCTATAGCGTAAACAGTGCCTCCTATCAAATTCTGGATTTTAAAAGCGAATTAGCACTTTAATGTTGTCAGCGATTTTTTAATGTTTAAGGATTACAAAATCAGGAATGCTTAAGTAATGTTGTCCGGGTGTGCAAAAATGCTTGACGCTTGACCTTTATGCTTTTCTTATTCCAAAGGCGCCTGTATCTTTAAAGGCACAGAAAAACTAAGAAGACACAAGGACCTTTTTTGCACCTTGAGAATAATGTGATTGTGTTAACACTTACATTCAGTTTTTATACTCTCTTGTCATTCTTTTTAATATATTTTGTCCTTTAATTTCTAGAATCCTTCTCATTCTTCCCAAGTACATCACAAACATGGCAACCATTGCTTGTCAATAAACTATTAGTTCATAGTTGTCATAGCGAGCGCTATAGCGCATAGCGCACAGGTTGCGCTATTTTGGTTCTTATAGCGCAGGGGTCCCGTGTAGCGCAAAAATAGCGCGCTATTTTATCATAGCGCAGCCATGAATAGCGCGCTATTTTGCTTTTTCTTTTTTGAACATGCATTTTCGTTTTTTTCCTTTTTGGAGATTTTAAACATACAGTTTTTTCCTTTTGTGCCTTTTTCCTGTGTTTTATTTTTTTAAAGATCTTCTTTTCTGTAAGCAAAAAAAAAAAAAAAAAAAAAAAAAAACATTATAGCGCGCGCTATAGCGCAGGCCTTGCGCTATTTTGCGCTATTCGCTATTGACAACACTGTATTAGTTTAATTTATTTTTTCAACAATATGAAGCCGAAATTGATTAAAATAACGGTTTATTCCATTTTATTTTAGATTTATCAATCTACTTTACATTTTGTTATTATGATTTAACTTTTTGCTTAGAATCTTGTTAGTCCATTATAATTTAATTTCTTATTTTGCACCTATTTTGAACGTTAGCAAGTTTTATTTTTTTTATTACTGTATTATTATGGTATATTCTAAATTAAAAGGTTTAAACTGCTTGGAAAAATAACTAATAGAAGCGCGCTATGAACTAAACTTTGATTATTCATGACAAAATTAACAAATAGATATTACAAATCACCATTTGTATTTTTGCACAAAATAACATGCTTCTAGGTGCAAGGCGCAGCGAAGCTTGTGCAAATTCATTCCTTGTTGCACTTTTTTGAATTGACTACTAAGATAAGAGATCACCAAAATTTGACTCTTCCATGATATTGCATATTCTTCTGGCTGTCTTTCAGTTTGGATAAAATTACTAGCATTCACAAAGATTTAGTTACTAAGCATATGAGTACTGTACTCTAATGTTTACTAAATTACAATCTCCATGTCAGATATTTAATACACCGGAAGGCGTACTATCTTTTGAGAAAGGAGTTTATTTTGCTGAGACTGTAACAGGCACTAACACAAAACTCCCAAAGGGTCGATTTCGTGGCTACGAAGATCAGAATGGCACGATAAATATCATCTACTTTTGTTCATATCCATACATTTGATTCTCCCGGGGTATTTAATCAACATATCCATTTCATATATAGGATATGTCTAGTCATTTAGTAGCCGCAAATAAAAAAGCAACCACTGGAAAGAAAGAAACTGGAAAATCTAGCAAAAAGAAGGCCAATTTTTTTTTTTTTAAAGGTGCTTCTATGTTTTTGGTATAGTTTCGTGATGTATTACAAATTATTTCATAAAGAGCAAAAGAAAACTGCAAAAAAAGAGGCAAGAGAGCAGCTCGTGGAGGAAGAAGCATATGTTCTGAGAAGATCAAGTGTATAAAGAGAAATCTTTCTTCTACTCTTTTAGCTTCTGGTGAAATGGCAATAGCCAATCCAGTGTTTACGTATGGTCAGCTCCCATTACTGGTGACTATCATTTAGTTCAACCAATGCTTGCAACTATTATCTCAAAAATAACGATTTCCTGATTATGGTAGATAATTTAGTTGATTTGTCTTATAATGATTTGTGTAATCTGAATCCAGTAGCTGCCTTAAGGTGTTTATGAATGTATATTTTCTTGCATTGAGCTCATGTGTATAAGTTCTTAAGTTTGAGGGGCATGTTTTTGTTTACAGAACATCCCTTCCTATAATGCAGAGGTGCTTTTTTTACTAGAGTATTTTCCCAATTATCTATGTGAGTTGTATAAATATTTGTGAGCACATAACTGACATTGGAATGTCAGTTTTTCCAATGAATTGTGCGGATTTAAGCTCTGTTTCTTCTGCAGGTTCTGGAGGCAAGAGATTCTTGAAATGAGTTTAGTTAGAGAGGAGGTAACAATTTTTATACTCACAGTAAAACTGATATGGCAATGAATATTTTGGTTACATTTCAGCGGTTTCTAATGCTTTCCTATGTATGAGTGAAGATGACCCATTATTTAAATTGTTAATAAAATTTAACAAAGCATAAAGACAATTAAGGGAATGGACCAATCATAGGATACATTTCCGTGATATGATTGAGCAACTGAGGAAGTATAACACCGACATATATAAGCAACTGTTAGCATGTTAATTATTATTGATCTTAAAGGTAAATCATTGTTACCATGTTAATTGTTAAAGTAGCTCCCCCCCCACCCCCCCCTCTTATTTGGCAGTTTCGTGCTGCAATACAGCTGCAGTTTGATTTCCGTCGAGCAATATGCAATCTTGGGACAGTTTTGGTAATATCTCTTTCTACTCAGACCTTTTGTTGTGATTTCTCCAAACATACTTTACTAATTATATATTGGTGAAACTAAGATGCACATAAAGTAATTCTCATACACCTTTGCAGTATGGACTAGCGGAAGACACCTTAAGACTTTGGAAGCCAATCAATGCGAAAGAAACTTCTCCAAATGAACTTTACAGTCAATATGCTATTTATATTGGAGCTGCACATGCATTGAAGCCGAACTATTCGGTACCTTATCCTGATTGTTCATGTAATTTATTTATCTCAGTAGTTATAGCTTAGAAGAGTATGCAGTAGTACCTAATCTAAGTTAGTTAATATCATTGTATTGTTCTTCAGTCTCCTACAAACAATAAATATAAAGTATAAACATAAATGTATCTGCACATCAATTTACTAGCAAATTACCTGTTATGAGTCTATGACACATATGCTTTTTGCTGTATTCATATGATATAGGTTTAAGGTTTTATTTTGGACATCAGTGAAGTAGCTAAGTATTGGATAATATTGATAATATATCGACGATATATCTCAAGTTGTTCCTTAGGGTTGCAAACTGAGTCTCAGTTTGCAACTGAAGTTGCAAACTCGACTCTGTTTCAAATGAGTTGCAAACTCGACTCAGTTCGCAACTGAGTTGCAAACGGAGACTAGTTTACAACTGATCAGTTTATGGTAGTATAACATAATAATGGCATGATAAGATGAATCGTATTCTCCTTGCAAATTTGATATAAAACAAAGATGATAATTCCGTCAGTAGTTTTAGACTTCAACTTCCAAAGGAAAGACAAAGAGCAAAAAATGGGCATAGCTCCAGCTATACGCATAATCAAAGAACCCCAAGATAATAACGTTAGAATCATTTTTTTATTATATTATTTTCTGAATTAAATAGTAACCTAGTCACTCGGTTTAACTCGGAAACTAAAGTTCGATAGCGACGTGAAGCCAATGAGGCATTACTTGTTCAAGACAAGTACACAAGAGCTGTTTGATCTGGACATTCTTATTTTGTCATATTCCCACATTGCAACCACCTACGCCCTTTTGTTATTTGCTCTTATGGCTGCAAATCTAAATCCTTTCAAGTCCTATTCATGTATTCCAACTCATAAAACCAAGCGCCGGTCAAAAACATAAAAGCTTGTCTATTACTATACTTGAACTTAAATTTCCTTTTAAATGTTGACGAAATAACATGCAGTCATGCTTTTCAAAGATTCTTTACTAGAAATTGTTTAGTGGTATAAAAATTGATCTATGATGCTAACATTAAAAGCTGCATCCGAATACGATTCCAAGATAACTATGTCTCCCAAGTGAAGGAGGAAAGTATTCTGGGTTTCGAACATGCGAAGAATCATCGATTTCACTTGTAGTGAAGAAATTTTTAAATCAATTAGCGAGGGACACCTGGTCATTATTTCGGTATACAATATAGAGTTATCTTGCACTTTAAAAAAAAATACAACAAAGAACCATAGAAATGATCAATCTGGCATGTGAAATTTTTAAGAATAATATTTTAATCACAAAGAAAGCTAAGGCCTAACATTATGTACGGTTGTGTTCAATAAAATATACGTATCTTCTTAATGAAAAATTAATAATGATTATAGGGAAAAGGGAAGAAGTTGGTGATGCCTTAGTGGATGATATTCAATTACGTTTACAATTGATAACTGGGTATTGTTTTTTCTAACTAGTTCACACAAATGTGATGCATGATGCATACACTTGAGCAGACAAGCTTCACACATGCTTACAATCACCACCAACTAACATTGTATATTGTTAACCTTATGACACAAATAGCCTAGACAAATAATGACACGACCCGAACTTCTCCATAAAGGAAAGCCCGGATTGAGTTGAGAACACGACAAATCAGAATACAAACATAAGAACATTTCATTGTGTATTACAACAATTTCATCAGATTACAAGAATATACAGAATATGAATAAATATTATACATCGAAAAAATATCAGAGATTTACAAATTACAATGCAACAGAAAATAATACAAAACACAACTGAAGGAGATATACGGATACAGAGTTTTCCGAATATCATTCCAGCTGTAAATCAGGATCCTGTGAATATAAATCTGCAAAACCAAAACTACTAGCTGCCCGTGTGGAAAATAGGGGCATTCAGAGTTTAGGTTAAAACAATAAACTCCAGGTCAGTCATATGACTGGTGTGAGAACTAAAACAGTTATTAGTTTGATTCTTAAAGTTCGGTAAATCAAGGGACCACGCCGTATAACACGGAACGGGTTTCCTCCCAAGAATACCAGTGCATTAAACAAACAGCGCAATGCTAATTAAAGAAAATGAAGCTATTATAAGACCCAACTCCTATCACACAATGCAATGCAAGCCGGAGGATAGGGTTTTACCTTATAATAGCCAAATAATGCTTGATACATGAAATTTAATCTTTTATTATTACTATAAGTGAAGAAATCAACTTCAAATATAAATGTATCAATCATAGGCGGCAAGGGTACCATCTATCATGTCTCCATACTAGGCTCTACAATTAAAACCGACATGTCACGTATTGGAAATTGGATTTCCGTCATGAGTCGAGGCTAGGGATGACTCCTCACCGCTTCAAGACACTCTAGAAAATGTCTCAGGACTACACACTCTGGGTAACCCCTGGAATCGGTTGGGCCGGTCCACATTTATGTTAGTGGATTGGCAATTCCTAAACACACGTTTCTCGGTCTTATCGGACCTATATCCATCGGCTCCGTAGAGACCGATATATCCGAGGCGCCTCGCATTCCAACAACCACATAGGTAAAATAAAAACAATGTCAGGGCTAGTAAAATGCTGACACCACCCATAGCTAGAAAGAAACGTCGTGTTCTCCCAGCGTTCCTTATCCCGTTTTTAACTCATACCGAGGTGTGGGGCTCGCGAATTAACGCTATATATAAAGCGGTGCTATATTAAAGCTGTGATTTGATCATCAACCACAAGACTCTGCTTTTCAACAAAATCTCTGATCACTGCATCTCCGCATGCCACACAAGCAATTCACGTCATGCGACTGATTTCTATCGATATATAACCTCTGAGCTCTTACGTCTCAGAGAAGGGCGTTAAGCACGAGAATAAATTCTCCGCCGCCAAACAGATATATATTTAATAGAAATCAATCAACACAGAATAAAATCCAATGTCAGACACACATCCATTTACAAGTTCGTTCTGGGTCTGAACGAAACCGGAGGCACCTTATTTCTCGTCCCATATGTCCAATACGAGAGAGAGTCCCTCGCATATCCGTCGATCTCCAAGTACGTCTGGACGATCACCACTTATTACCTCGTCTTGGGTGTACAACCCAATCAAGACATCGTAAATCATTCAAACGATGTGAAGACCTCTGGTCTTCAATCACCGTCTTCATCGTCGACTTATCGTCGAATCAGTTATTCAGAATGGGTATAAACCCGGCCTTTCTGAATAACTCGCGTATATAATAAACAAGTGCTATAAAAACACAACATACGCCTCATTCCAATTCTGAATATTCTTTTATTCAAATATTCACATTCTTAGGGAAAGGTTCCCATTAATTTTATCAAAAATAAATTCTTTAAATTTATTCTTTAATCTTCCTTTGGATATCAATTCAAACCAAATTAAGGTTTATCCAAACTAGTCCGGATTAGCGCACCTTACCGAAGTAATCATTTATTTAATTTCTCAATCCCAACCTATTCATCCCATGGAGCAACCCATAACTAACACCACGGTGTTATCGGTAAATTTAATTACCATTTCCCATTCAAATATAATTAAAGATTTAACTATCGCTTAGAGCAAAATTGGTGATACTCCACTCTCGATCATTTCCCAAATTTGATAATTTAAATTATCAATTCACATTTCAATCTAATTTACGATTCATTAAAACTTCACTTAGTTTTAATCTTCCCAAAAATCAATGTTAATGATTATTTAACTTTGGAATACAAACATGCCGCATCGACAATCTACACCGTACTATTGATTTCTGCCAATATATAACCTCTGAGTTCGTACGTTTCAGAGAAGGGTGTTAAGCAAGAGAATAAATTCTCCGCCACCAAACAGATATATATTTAGCAGAGATCAACCATGCATTTTGAAATACAATGACAGACATGTAATCCTGTCTTTAACTGGGTTAAAGAACTAATGTCATTTAAAACACAGTTCACGATATACCCAAATTCATTCCATTAATTATGGAATTTTCATGGAAAAACAAATCAATATATAATCGATATCAATTCCCGTATCCGACTAATAATATAAATGGAATAACGGCAAAGCATTTTAAATTCCATATGTATTAACAGTCTTCCTCCACAGAAGTTCACTTCGATTATTATCAATCGAATTCCATTCAATTCCATATATTAAATTGGAAAACATTACTTTGGAAAATTTCCGTTAAATCTTAATAAAACGATTTATAAATTCCAAATCATATTTCACTGTAAATCGGGTTAAAGAATGAATGTCGTTAAAAACTCATTTCACAATAAACCCAATTCACATTCCATTTTTAATCGGGTTAAAGAACAAGTGTTATTTAAAACACTTTTCACGATAAACCCAAAAACAAATTTCAATTCAATTCCAATTAAATATTTGGTAACTTCATTAAATCTAAATAAAAAGATTTAATCTTTTCTCAACCGGGTTTAAGAACAGTGTCGTTTAAAACACAGTTCACGACAAACCCAAAATCTAATTTGATATTAAATACAAGGCTCTGAATAGGAAATATATCGGCTTATATTCAATATCAAATTCTAAAACCAACAAATATCGTATTGGAATAACGATATATATATATATCTTCCAAATTCCTCTACAATTTCTTTATAATCACGGAATCCAATATCGAAATATTCCGAAGATAATTTCGATTCAAATTCATTCCAATTCATATATTGGAAATTCCGGTTATTTTTAAAACCATTTCAAATCCAATTTATTTATTTAAAAATATTGGATTTTTAATTCTAGTTCATAACTAGTTCATTTCGATAAAAATATATTTTTATCTTTTCAAATATGGAATTTTTCATCCGAATTCTCTCCAAATCATTTATTACGATTTTACACAAATTACTGATATTTTTAATAATTTTATCAAGGCCCGTACAGTCGATTTCCATAAACGGTCATCGAACTACACTTACAACGACCTTTTCCAAATTTGATTTGGACATGATTCCAAATCCAACCGTTAGATTTCAAATCTCTTGTATTCATTGGAAAGCTCTTTTCGATACGAATCCAACGGTTCCGGTTTTAGGAGAATCCAACGGTCGGATCTCCCGTAATGTCCGTTCGAAGTCAATGGTCGAAATTCGCGAACTGCCGCGGCGCGGCGCGTTCTATTCAGGTCATTACATGTATAATATATATATATATTATATATTTCATCAATTTCCATTTAAAACGTATTTTATAAATCGTTTTAAATTCGGTTTCAAAATGATTTCAACTTCATATTCAATTTCAAATCAAAATTGAATATTCCATATCATCGATATATAAGTGATAATATTTTCCAAATATTAGATTTTGAAATCACTTCCTTCTTCAAAAACAATTGGTTTTGATTTTCCGGGTTGTTACAAATAACCTTATGACACAAATCTTATCATGAGTTGCAAATTGATTCCAGTTGCAAACTGAAATTTTAAATATCTTTAGAAGTTTAAAGAGTTTATGAAATTTTGAATATTTCATGACAAATTTAATATCTTTAGAAGTTTAGTCTGTAATTTTATTCACCGATGTAATCACGTGCAATGTTGATTGCAGCATGAAGTTGATGCTGAAGCTGCTCTCTTGTCGGGACTAAGGTCAGTACTGCTAAATTATGATTACCTAATCATCTCAATTTATTTTCTCTGTAATACCTTCTAAATTATTAGCTTTTAACTTGCTAACTATTGCTTACATGACTTGTTGTGGAGACGAAACTAAACTGATGCTGGTTATTTTTTATTTCTTTTCAGGCTTTGGTGCAAGCATGGGTTGCATGGGCTCGACTACTGCAGTTTAGTTGTCTCCTTTTTTTTAAAGCAAGAACTGTAAACATTAATTATGTTTTGTATAAATTATGTTATGTGGTGTGTATTAATTGGTGTTATGGTTTGTGTATTAATTAAATTATATTTTGTGTGTCTTCTTTATATATTGTTATATGGGTGCAGCGTATCTTCTTTATATATTGTTATATGGGTACAGCGTATCTTCTTTATTGTACATATATATCAATGGGTGCAGTTTTTTTATACTGCATATATGCTATACCGATTTTGATACGGTTAAAAGCCGTATCTAATTCGTTGATAGCATTGCAGGAATGAGGCATTAAACGCGGTTTTAAGCTGTATCAGTATAGCAGTTTAATATGGTTTTAAGCCATATCAATATAGCAGTTTGATAGGTTTTAAGCCGTATCAATTTACGAATATGATACGGCTTAAAACCGCATCGATCTATGAATTTGACAGTGCCAATATACTAATTTAATACAGTTTTAGGCTGCATTGATATAGAAATTTGATATAGTTTTAAGCCGTAAATCTACGAATTTGATACGGCTTGAAATCGCATATATCTATGAATTTGATACGGTTTTAAACCGTATCAGTCTATGAATTTGATACAGATTAAGCCCATATCTAAGTAACAAAGACGCCATCTTTTGATACGGCCCAGAGCACTGCCAAATCGATTTCGGTATGGCCATGAGCACTGCCTAATTGGCATTTCTGGTGTAGTGTATTATTAAAATAATAATTAACTTCACTTAACCAAATAAAAGTAGTTTATTCCATTTAGAACTAAGAATAGAATAATTGATAATTTTTAGACATTATTAAATAATAATTTTATAAAAAAATTTATAATCATTTTTCCTATAGAACTTCTATTTTAAACAACTCATAAAATATACTTGAAAACCTTGCTTCAGTTATAAAATAAATTTTATAACTTAAATTACGTTGATTTACTTGACGGAAATCAACGTTTCAGAAAAGGTATACAACTGATTTCAGTCTCGATTTAAAATCAATTTCAGTATCTTCTTATTTTATTAACAGTACAAAAAGGCCAAACGACTACAAAAATACCCAAATGTGAAATAAGAGTATGTCTCATCCAATTTCACATCAATCAAATAGAGTCAACATATATGATAAACATTTTATCAATGAAAGTGATGAATCCTGTTGGATTCCTCTAACCTGTCATTCCCTGCATCACAATGGGTTACCTCAAAATAATCATTCCAACTAAATACGACAGTATATTAACACTGATAAATGGAAATAAACATTTCAATCAATAATTTCAAAATCAACCAATAACAGCAATCAAAACATCTAATTATTCATGTCTACGTTTATATTATTATAAACGTGACCAACAAGGTAAGTTACCTTAATTGGTTACAATGGTTAAAAATAATGACCGATTTCAATTAAATTAAACAAAATTTTAATTTAATCAATTCGGCCAACATATGAATAAACAACATTCAGTAATCATCCAAAAATAAACAACCATAGCACACAAATATAAAACCCAGCTTATATGGAATATAAGTGGGACAAACTGAGTGAGCTATACTCATATTGATTTTTTTGTTGCTTAAGTGATTCGGTTTTTCAATTAAATTGAACGGCGTTTAATTTAACGAAAATTCCCGTTATCTCTAGCTTTGTCCAAGACAGTTCCACAATATATAATTCAATAGTATATTCTTACTGCTTCTGGTTCGGTCCAATTCTGTTCACGTATGCATGATTTATAAATAATATAATTATACGTTAAATTAAATAATTTAATTTCCCTAATTCAATTTTTAAGTCTTACTAATAGCTTCCTCTTCTTTTTTTGAAACAACACAGGCTGAACTATTCCTTCACGATTTGGTTAAAGCTTCAGCCATTTTTCCGTGTTGTCATTGTTCATGTTTTGTTCCTGCTCACCCTATTTTGTTCAAACTACTCCTGCTTCACGAAATGAAAATTATTCAAGTTTAAGCTAACAAGATTTTTAACTAAATAATTAACTTAATTAAATATTAACTCTAAAACTAATTACTTAGAATTCGGTCGATTATTACCCACTCAACTTCATTCCCAAACACGTCTTCTTTGTTGCTCACAACAATACCCAGCTTTCAACTTCCTTCCCTTCGTTTCGTTATCTAATACAACGTTTATCATCCAAAACCCACCGTCGATCAACATAAACAACCACCGCACTTTGCTTAACCAGGTATACATGCCAACCCATCCCCAAATTGTTCGTTACTTCCTTCGTTCCTGTTGCATCGAGAAAACCCATAGGCAGCCAACCATCACACTACTGCACCATTCTTCGACCACCGTTCATCCATCATCGGCTACCCCTAGACGTGCCCCAACCTCCTCAATCTCCACCCCAATTCTTATTTATTTCTTTTACACCTTCCACTCGAAAAGCCTTAAGATCTACCCTGCTGTATGCCACAATTTTGACTAGCTCGACAACCTGAAATCGATCATCTCCGTTCAGATTGAAGCTCTTGTCGAGATCTTCATATGCGTAGTTGGATAATTCGTGATTAAGTGAACGGGTTTGGAAAAAAATCGAGCGGGAAATTAGGAGGTTCTTGGTCGTTTGTTTTGTTGAATGTTTATTGAGTTTGAAATATAGTAGAACGAAGGTTATATGGGCAAAAGTTGCTTTCAGTGTACAGTTGGCATGCCGGATAAAGGACAGACAAGGCTTAATTTTATTTTAATTAGCCAGGTATTTGTTTACAAGCTCACATGGGAGGATTTCGAAAGTGCTGATAAATGTTACACGTAATGTGGTTCTGAATGGATACAGTACATGTATTTTTTATTTTAAATGAATGGACCCTTTGAAAAAAGATAATAGAGGCACATCTTACTATGTATATCAGATAAGATTTGGCAATGTTTTCCAAGATATATGATGAGTTTTTCTAGGACAATTTAAATGAAACTTTTTACCAAAAACATGAACAAATCCTACTATTTCGATATGGGTTGAGTTACGGAGGATTTGAAAAGATTAGGGTGAGATTCGAGATTGACTAAGGAGTTTTATTAAATATAAATATT
Source organism: Allium sativum (assembly GCA_030737875.1). Taxonomy (NCBI): domain Eukaryota; kingdom Viridiplantae; phylum Streptophyta; class Magnoliopsida; order Asparagales; family Amaryllidaceae; genus Allium; species Allium sativum. The sequence continues at coordinate 624,943,076 of CM060910.1, forward strand.
ATTATGTTCGTGTCGAGGGTTTTTAATTCGACTGTTATCTCAAGTAACAAACAAATTCCTTCTTATTACATTAAATTCATTAATTAAACACTACCAAAAATAGTTGCATGTTTATGGCTGTCGAGGTCACATATGATATCGGATTGCCACAAAATTTATTTTCATACAATAATTTAACGTTACAGATCCAATGACACTAATTTCATTGAAATTCGCGACTGATTCAAAATTGTCTATTTTTAATTCGATTAATATTTATATCAAAACTAACATTTTCTACCAAATAAATATTAAACAAATTTTTTTTAAAACTCTATTAAGTCTCATTATATTCCAATATCATATATAACTGTCTAGAAACCATTATGATCCAATTCTAGATTAAAACGATATTCAATTCATTAAAAATCCATTTATTTTATTAAATAAATCGTTATAATTTATAAACTATTCCATAGCAACTATTTGGAAATTTGAATTGGACATAACCAAAAATCTATAAGCTGAAATCCCGATTTTTCTCTTTCATTAGAAAATTACAATCAACAAGATTCAAACGTTTCTGGTTTCACAGAAATCCGACTTATACCGTATTATGTATATTCAGTTGAAGTTCAAATCGTAAATTACAAACTACCGCGCCATTTCGAGCTTGTTTATAATTATATATAAATTATACGTTTGAAATTCTTTAATAAATAAATCCATATATATTCTCAAATTAACATTTAAAACCAAATTTAAATGTTAAAACAAAACGGCTAAAAATCTAGGTCATTACAATATCGTATGAATCAGACAATATAAAGGGATTTACTTAAGTTTATATTGAATTATAATAAGGAATTCATTTATTAAATGAAGTTCGAATGTATTAATTTAATTTAATTAAAATGTGCCCGCAACATCGCGGTAGTTCGTATTTTATGTTTTAACTTTCGATCGAGTATATAGGATCCAATATAAATCGGAATTCTTTGAAACATGAATCATCCGGATCTATTGGATTATAATCTTCTAATGAAAGAGGAAAATTGAGATTTCATTCGGTTGATTTTGAGTTTTGTTAAAATCAAATTTTTAGAAAATTGCTATGGGATCGTTTATGAACAATAACGATTTATTTAATAGAATAAAAGGGATTTTGAATAAATTGAATATCGATTTAACTTGAAAATGAAAATATCGAGTTTAAAATTCGAACTAGTTTATTTTGAATCTATGTACAATTTTATTTAAATATATACTTACTATAATAATAATAATTTTTAATTATTAAGTTGAATTATTTTAAAATCGATTTATATTTTATCGTTTTAATTTAACATATATGAAAATAGTCATTTTTGTAAACGACCTCGGATTTCAACGAAATGAATTTGATTAAATCCATAATGGCTAATTATTGCTAAATTTCAAGTTTTGTGTCAATCAGAGTTATCATGTGAGCGTGCACAAAATAATGTATATCGATTAATAGTTTAATATTTAAAATAGCGCTATTTTTCCAAACAAACTTGGATTTCGACGAAACAAACTTCATTTGGTCTGAAATGTCAAATTATAGTTATATGTCCATTTTCATCGCGAATGGAGTTCATATGTGATCGAACGAATAGAAAACATCAAACAATAAATAACGATAGCATTTTATATTGATTTTAATCGAATAAAATAATAATTAACCTACCTTATGTATTATCCTTAACATCCAAAACCCTTCCTCGCCTCATTCTTCAATCAACACAAAAACAGTCGCACTTCGAATAAGAAGAAAATGAAAATCGTTATCTTTGGGATTTAATATAAAATTCAATCCTCCACTATAAATCTTGAAACACAATCCATTAAATCCCCTATGTAGAGAGCTTTTATCTAGTATCAATTTCGTTGAGTTCGGTGAAGATTTCATTATATGGTTACTATATCGCATTGCCGATGGTTCAGGAAATTGTGGAATTGAGGATTCGATTTGCTATTGGATGTTGTATTGGTCTTTGTGGCATCGATTAGAGACTGCATGCAAAATTTTGGTGGAATTGGTGTCGAACAGTTGTGATGTTTGTAGGCGTGGAGGGCTGCTGTCGTGATTCAGATGGAGGTGGCTGCGAGTTCGATATGAATGGGATGGTGTCGAGGTGTTCGAGAAGGGGAGTTCGTCGGAGTGTTTAGTTTTGGTTTTGTGGTGAAACGTGGTAGAGAAGAGGATTGAAGATCAGTTATGGCTATGGAAATAAAAAGGAGCGAGTTTCGAACTGAATAATTGGAGCAGGAGAAGGTATTAACATAAACCATGATTAAGAAAAGTAATTAAGATCAAATTAGTAAATAATTACTTATATTAGTATAGTTTAATTTTATTAAGCTTGTAATATTAATAACTTATGCATACGTTATCAGAATCTGACGAACAAAAAACGTTGGGATCGTATAGACGAGTACTACAAGTCTATGATAAACTGGAATGGATTGGAGCTATTTAGAACTTTGTTTAATTTTAAACGTTTGTTTAAAATTAAATGGAATGACGCTGAATCGTCGATTGAACGAATGGTGAGATATCAACTCACACTTTCTGGAATACTCCTTAAAATTATATCATGTTATAAATATCTATTGTTCAACTGATATTTAACTGTGTGATATAATTGATTGTATGTCGAATTATTTGGATGATTATTTTTTGTTTGGCTGTTTAACTGATTGTTGATAAATAGATTAATAATTGTTTGATTGTGGTTAAAAAATTCCGTTTATGAACAAATTAAACCTTGACACTACCTGAAATTATCCCAAACTGATCAGTGTATGTATTACTCGGGTTAGACCGAGTATCTTTTCCAGGTAGCACTGGATTTGCTTGGAGCTTCAGAAGAGGAGCTGGATTCAAGATGTACTCTCGTATTTTCTCATATTAATTTATTTCTATTGTGTGTGTTGTATTTATGTAACGTCCGTGTTTTTGGTAGCCAGAAATTTAATTTAATTTATTATTTTAACTATTGATTTGGAATTTAGAAATGAATTTATAATATATAATTCGTTTATTAAATGAAGTTTTGAACATTTAATTTATATTTATATTATAAATGAGCTCGTAACATCGCTGTAGTTCGTAATTTTCGTGTTGAACTTTAATCGAATATATAGAGAGTCCATTTTAAGTCGGAATTCTTTGATATAAGAATCTTCTGATCTATGAGATTACAATTTTCTAATGAAAGATAAAATTGAAGATTTCATATTATAGATTGTGAGTTATGTTTAATTCAAGTTTTAAAATAGTCTCTATGAAATTCGTTTATAAACGATAACGATATTTAAGAAATTAAATAAGAATTTTTATATAATTTGGATATCGTTTAACTTTAAAAATGGTAATGTTAGGTTATAATTCCGTATTGGTTGAATTTTTAGTGATGTATATTTCCATTTGGTTATATTTGATAATAATAATTTATTATTATTTAAATGGAATTGTTTTGGAATTAATTTATATTATATCGATATTTTTTTGGCATAACCGACCAGTTTTTATAGTGTTTCGTAACACTCTTTTATTACGACTAACAATAAAATTACAATATAGTACATGTGACTGTAGTTAGCAGTCAGCTAATTTGGTTTTTAAGGTGGACCATCCACTGTCAACGACATTTATAGTGGGTCGTCCACTGAATCTAAACTAAATTACAGTCCAGGAGCTAGGTTAAGTTACTAGATTACTATGTTTACATGTATCTCCACACAGGGAGAGTGACTTAGTACATTACATACTTCTTAACAGAAGTGAATTACATTTCAAATTACAAAATACACTAAGCATCCACATACATATAACTGTACCATTCACTGTGCTTGCATAGTATCTTTACAGTAAAATCACTTTCCAGTCTAATAGTGATCGTCATGGCACAGTAGTTCGAACATTTACACTACAACAAAAATACCCTATTACAACGTCAGCTTTACAATGGGAATTTGTTGACAGTTGTAATAGATAGCTATTACAACGGTCATTTATGGACCGTTGTAATAGATATCCTCTACAACGCCTTTTTTGCAACAGGCAGGTACTGCCCGTTGTAATAGAATGCTATTACAACGGGTATTTCTGTTGTAATAGATGTCAGTTTGACAACGTTCGTAGAATGCCTGTTGTAATAGATGTCTGTTTTACAACGGTCACAAAATGCCAGTTGTAATAGATGCTAATTTGACAATGATCATAAAATGTACTGTGTCAATTTTACAATGATCATAAAATGCCTGTTGTAATAACTGTTAATTATTTATTTATTTTTTTGAAATTTGGATGCAAAATCAAATATTTGCACATATTAGCAATTCAAATTTATAATTACAACTATATAAATATTTTGTAAATATAATGAATTTAAATAATTTTTTAATTATTAGTTATATTTTCATAACTAATTTTAAATTGTTAACGTATAATATTTAATACTTAATTAATTTATAATTCGATAATTACTAACTATAATATTATATTACGTATTACTAATTGTTAATAATATTATATTATTTATTAATAACAACTAATGATATTATACTAAACAAATATCAGGATGGTAGATTTCGATTTTGTATTTTTAAATTTTGGATGCAAAACCAAATATTTGCACATATTAGCAATTCAAAATTATAATTACAACTATATAAATAATTTGTAAATATAAATAATATAAATAATTATTTAATTATTAGTTATATTTTCATAACTAATTTTAAATTGTTAACATTTAATATTTAATACTTAATTAATTTATAATTTGATAATTACTAACTATAATATTATATTATGTATTACTAATTGTTAATAATATTATATTATTTATTAATATTTAATAACTAATGATTTTATACTAAACAAATATCAGGATGGTAGATTTCGATTTTGTATTTTTAAAATTTGGATGCAAAACCAAATATTTGCATATATTAGCAATTCAAAATTATAATTAAAACTATATAAATAATTTGTAAATATACTTAATTTAAATAATTTTTTAATTATTAGTTATATTTTCATAACTAATTTTAAATTGTTAGCGTTTAATATTTAATACTTAATTAATTTATAATTTGATAATTACTAACTATAATATTATATTATGTATTACTAATTGTTAATAATATTATATTATTTATTAATATTTAATAATTAATCATTAATGATTACTATATACTATAACAATGCTAGTGTTAATGTTGTATTCAAAATCCACCGTTCGCAGTTAGCACAGGACCTAGGATCAGAAACTAATTACAATTGTTTCATACATAAGGTCCAAGCCCAGCCCGATACAACTTTAACCTAATATATTATAAAATTTCGTTCATTTGTCTTCCTCTTCTCGTTAGGTTTTCCACTTTTCGCCGCCTTCATTAGCTCATAACTCGCAAATTTAGGGCATCGTCTTCCATCTTCCAAACACAACATCGCGGCTGAATAAAAAGCTTAATCGAAACCCGTAGAAGAAAAATAAGAAGTCTTGAATCTGGATCGACGACCGTGGCTCAACAACCCCAAATACCGGATACTGGCGACTGCAACAAAAAGATGAGGCGAAGATGACTCCATATCCAAATAGATCGATAGCGACTCTGTCTTTGAAGATCCGAATAGATGGGAGAAGCGAAACTCAAAACTGCCCAACTAGGGTGCAAAACTATCATAAGTTGTTGAAAAGTTACTGTTTAATTTCATAATTTTCAGTTTGTTATAGTCTAATTCCCAGTTACTTGTATTTATTTTAATTTGTAAAATGTATTTTGTACTTTAAATATGTTCTAATTCCAATTGGAATTTGATTCCTATGCTCCAATTTTGGCGAGGTTGATTGTATATTAAGGATTTAACAATTGAAAGGTCGAAGTCTAAATTGGCATGTTTGAACTGTTAATGATTTGTAAATTTGAATATGGAAAAGAACCTTTTCAAGCTTAAACATGATTTGGGTTTGTATTTACTTCATTAAACTTTGATTAACATCTGCTGACTGCTGATTATAATTTATTTTGATGGATACTTTGTGTTTGGTTTTAAAGGAATTTTGAACAAGTAAAGATCAGGAAGAAATACCCTGACAAAGTTCTAATAAGTTATCAGTTATTAACGTATGATTCAAAATGCAATTATTCTATAGTTATAACTATAGATACTACTAGCAGAAGTTAACAATTTTCTTGCTAAAGCTTTTTGTCCTTGATTTGGGGCAACTAGAAGAAAAAAATACAAGTCAACAACAGTGAACTCATTCTTATGATTATAACAACAGCTGCATTGTGTCCTTTTTATATGTTTATGGCTATACTGTTTGTCATTATTTTTTAACTATTTTACCCATTGGGTTAGATTACAGTACATTCAATTCTAATATCATAGAACCAAAAATTTGCATCTAAATGGTATGAAAGAGAAGATTGAACATCGTGATAACATGCAATTGTAGGCATTATTGTTTTTTTCATTACACTGAGATAAAAATGAATTGTTTGATCTTTTATACATTTTGTATGATTCCATAAAATTGCTTTTGATAATGTTGATTAGTTTAAGCAATAAATTCACAATATATATTCAGGTTTTGTGTCTAAGATGGTGCATGCTTATTGCGTTATCTTTGTTCCAGCATGTTAAAAAGAATGGTTTGTTTCATTTATTGATTAAATAAGATACAATGGATATGAAACTATTATATTAGTAATTTTGCACGTAAAATGGCTATAAAATGTTCATAAACAATTGATATTAGTTCTGCTATTTAACATATATGTATCTTGAAATTGCATCTTGTTGTTGTTATCTGCTATTTGACATCCATATGTACATGCAAAAAAATAGTTTCATTAATATGAACACTGTTGTATTGTAGGCTGCAGGTTACCCATTTTTCATCTTGAATGATTTTCATCTTCAATTGCAGGCTGTAGGTTTCTCATTTTTCCGCTCTTTGGGAAATAAATAGTGTTACCTGAATATTACTTTGTTGAATGAAAATTAATCCGTGCTCAGGATAGAACAAAGTGGGGACAAAATAGCGGGAAATGTACATTAATATGCATATTATTCGAAATTGCACTGTAATGAATAATACTTGCGCTGATCATGCAGAAACTTCTAGATGTTTTGGAATTAACTGGGCTACATCTGTGTGGAGTTTTCCCTGTGGTTCCACTTTGGGCTTTGCTGAGAAGATCATCTTGATGTATGGTGCAGTCGATGCAAGTTGGCCTCGTTCTTCAAAATGTAATTTATCTTCTGTTTTTATCTTATTTCATGCTAGCTTTTATTCATTTTATCATTTTGAATAGCAGTAGTGTATGTTTGGAAGTTCCAAGCACGCATTAGTATACTAGTTTATATTCCTTATAATTTTAGCTAAAGTTACAGTGTTGAAATTACCAATGATTCTACCTATATCGATGAAAAAGTCAAAGCCGTTGTTAATTCAGCTTTTAACGATGTAGAGGTTTCTTCCCTATATTAAAGAAGCGGAGATCGGCGAGTCACTCTAAAAGAATAAAACTTGTGTTTAACATAGCTAAGTGCGCTCTCTATTTCTAGTGAAATAAGCAGCATTTGTTGTTTCAAGTTACGATCACCGGAAACTTGTAGGCGTCGTCAAACGCATGCACACTCAACCTCTCACACGCTCGAACAGCAACTTAGTTGTTGTGATTCGGCACAGCTACTTAGTTGCTGAAGCAACTAAGTTGCTGAAGCAACTAAGTTGCTGTGTCGAGGCACAACAATTAAGTTGTCCAGCAAATAAGTTGCTGTTTTGAATGCAGTTTTGAGTTTGCGCCATGATGTACATGAGTTCCCTATGCATACATAAATTGATTTAACATGATATAATATAATAAGTATTTGATCAGTTTTATATGTATTCAGCTGAGTTTTTAATTACATTTTAAATAAAAGATTCACAATGGTTTTTCAAAGGTGAACTTAGTTCCAGTCTACATCTGCATATATTTGGACTTTCAATAGAAGCCTATTATGTAATTAATTCTTCCTTTGGTCATATAATTGTAGAAATAAAAGTTCGTATATAATGTCGGTTACAAATACAAATATTTTTACTTAAATACAACTGCAAACTGTGGATATGGTGGTGTCTAAACTGTGTCTAAACTGAAGTAGGAAGACTATGGAACCAAAGACTGCAAGGTTACAGCAATGCAAGACTTAAATGTTTTATAATAGGTTTTGAATGGTGTATAATAATATATTCTCTCTGCATTTAGTAACTTTTTTTTCTTTTTTTGCAGTCACACTGTGCTAGTAAATATATGCAGACTCAAGATCAACAGGCCGTTGGATCTACCGTTGCATGGCACAAAGATTACGTTTCCTTGGTCTAGTGTTGGTACTTATGAAACTATTTATGTAATTTATGTTAGAACTATGTCGACGTAACTTATCTAACCTTTTGGAATGTAAACTTATCTAGTTTTTTGGAGTATAAACTTATCAAACTTTTTGAAATGTGTTGGAATTATATGATTCTTGCTTCAGTCTTTTAGTATGTGTTATTATGTGATTTTGATTGTTGCATTACAGTATTTATTGCATGTAAAAATATTCATTATTATTGTGGATGTATATCGCAACAGTTATATTTAAATTTGCTATTACAACGGGCAAAAACCATTGTAATATATTGTATTACAACGGGGAAAGACCGCTTGTAATTTATTAGCTATTACAACGGGTTAGTAACTGACAGAGCAAGTTATTACAACGGTCTTTTACAACAGTCATTACTCGTTGTCAAAGAGTCAGGCGCTATTACAACGACGCATATTAAGACGGGCATATGCCCGTTGTGAAATGCATATTACAACGGTTTTTGCCTGTTGTAAAAGGATTGTTTTGTTGTAGTGTTACCAAGGCAAAAGCATGACATGACCACAAAGAAGGGGCAACTTGGAGCGCCATAATATCCCATACCCACTGCAATAGTTACTGGATAGGAGCAGCACCAGTGAGTGATGTAGGAAAGCCTAGAATAACGTGCAATCTTGGCCTGGCAAGAAGAGAGAAAAGGAAGGAAACAATGTAATCACAACCAACCATTGACAAAGTTGTGTGCTAAGCATCTCCGGGTATGCCGCTAGCAGCGATGACCATACAATCAACCATCGCACCTTAAGGACTCCACCTCCCAGGCACAAAAAAATGCAAATTACATTACTCCTCCCACCCATGAAAACCTCCATAACAAAACAAGCAGAAACTCAACCACACGAATCTACAAATCTAATTCTACAAGATGCTTATTAAAGCATACATCGAATATCCAAATTTCAACAGCACCATCACAACTACATCAATAGACCAATACAACCAAGTCACTTCACCATTCATTCACCAAGCTAGAAAACCGACTTACAAGGTATATTGAAGTAAAAAGATCATACCATCACGTTGATAGGCGAAACGCGAAACTAAAGAAGAATTGGAAGTTGCTGCAAGCCTAGTTGCTCTACGCAAAATCAGATCCCAATTAATCCATACAAGCCAAAACTCACATCTGCATAATAAATAAAGCCGCCATGTTCGGTGCAATTAGGGCAGGAAAACAAGTGTTGAGTAGTCGCGAGCTGGTATAAAGAGGAAAAAGTAATAGGGTTATGGAGGAGATAAAGGGTTTAGATCTAACGGTTAAAAGCTCGATTCAAAGTTGAGACCATGCAGGTGTAAGCAGGGAGAAGTCGGGGCACAGACATTTGGAAGCGATAAGGATGACGGGAAAAAGAATGAGGGAAAGAAGGCAGAGAAAAGTAGAAAAGGGGAAACCTCTCATGCCATTAATAATCTTAACGAAAGAAATGAAACCAGAGTTTATATCGATATTTTATAAGCCTTATGAGTAGCTATTTTCCAAATGACCTCAGTTTACGATGAAACAAATTTTATTAGAATACGTATAGCTAATTATTGCTAGATTTCCAGTTTGGAGCCAATCAAAGTTGTTTTATTTGTATATGCAATTTAAAAGTGAACCGATAAATATTTTGAAATTAAATAACGTCGTTTTTGCAAACGGGGTCATTTTTCAATAAAACGAATTTCAGTGGGATCAGAAAGTTAAGACATAGTTGTGTGTTCATTTTCATTATGTTTGGAGCTTGTGTGTGGTTGTACGAATATTATGGCTCAGTGGTTATAAGTGGTAGAGTTTAACACCATATAATATAAAAATAAAATAAAAACTTAACTCCTAAGTAATGACGTACACACATATCTACCCTAAGATATAAATAACATAGACCTACCTAATATATATGTCCTAGCATACCCTATGTGTTTAATTTTTCTAAACCTACCCTACATGCCTATCGTATATACGCAGCTTATAGAGTAAGGTGAAAACTCATGAGCAGGCTATCTATTTCCCTTTTCTTATCCTATATTACGAAGCTTCAGCTATCCTATCTTCTACTATAACTCAACATATGTAATCAAAATCATACTAGCCTAATGAAGTGAAAATTCATCACTCCTGCAAACCTAGAGTCTGTAACAACACATGCATATGGTACAAACGAGTGACGTTGATCATATTCATCTCATGTTCGTTGCCTATACATAGTTGTAAGCTACTTCATTATTTTATTTCTCTGCTTCACGATTCAAGTCATGAAACTCTAATGGATTCTAAAATATAAATCAAACCCATTCTTCAAGTAAAAATTCTAAAACTAATCTCTTTGAACTCAGCAAAATGGAAGCTTCATCCTCATATTAACTTCATCATGTTTGGCTACCCTTTTCATCGCTGGAAATATGCACAACAAACCTAGGTTTTGGAAACTTAGGGTATCGGTGCACCGATGGTTAAAGCAAATTTTGTATTTGAGTTTAATGATGGAAACCACACTTGGGTGCTAATTTTAGCAAATTCGAGGACTATAGTTTTTGATGGTTTCTTCGTACCGTGAGATGATGACTGGGAAAAGCATTTTCCAACACTGGTGCGAGCTCGATAAAATTAGCATGGAAGTGTAGCTCTCATGATGGAAAGGAGATCAGTATTTGGTTTGTGGCATTGCATTGTGTGGAGACGGAGAAACCGGTGTTTAAAATATCGACAACGCTAGAGGACCTTAGACTATAACCAACCATCCGTTCTGTTCACTTCATTCTCTCTCTCATTTTACAACTAAACAAGCCACATGGCATCCAGGGAGAAAACCTAGCCACGAATCTACTTAAATAATAACATTAAAAAAAATATAATAAAAAATTATTTTTTGTTTATAACGACAAACTCTTTGCCGTTATAAACATAAAACACACCAGAAAACATAAAACGGCAAAGACTTTACCGTTATAAACTTATAACGGCTTTCTCTTTGCCGTTATAATCCCCAACCTCTGTTCAGTTCACTAGCCACGAACGAGCTCAAAACCAGCCACGGCTAGCCACAGATGACTGAACAAGCCACACCTGATTGCTCCGTGGCTTGTTTAGTAACTGAACAAGCCATTGTTGGTTGTGCTCTTATGGGTTGTATCTGAAGGTGGAAGAAGCTCAGAAGCGGGTTGTTTATTTATGCGGAGTTGGGCCAATTGTCTAGTTAAAAAGAAAAAAATGGGCCGACGGAAAATGAACGAAGCAGCTATGGAAAAACAAACGGAGCAGATAATGATGGTCGGGCATAATTGTAACATGGCATACCATGTTTTGTACGAGGCAGAAAAAAGTAATATTTTAATCGGGCAGTTTGAATGAAGAATATAAGGCTGCATGCTGGAGTAGTTAAAGTCGGGAAGAATTCTCTAAAGCAACGTGCGTAGAGAGATATATGTCAGTCTGCTAATTTATCTAAGCAAGTGATATAAAACATAATTAAGTACGTATTAAAATATATAATTAAAGAGTAATTAATAATCATATACTAAAATGCATAAATTTTTACTATGTAGCCAGAATTTAATGGAATAAATTGCAATAGGACCGTGGCGAGGAGAACAATATATTGGAACCAGTCTGGACAGAAATGGAGACAATAGGAGTTTACAGTTAAATTAAACGACTGTTTAATTTAACTATAACTGAACTGTTTCAACAACGTATAAAATCAAAGTGAGTGTAACTTCAGTTTTAACCCACTTATATTTTATATAAGTCGGGATTTATTTTGTGTGCTATGATTGATAACTGTTTGTGTATGCTGAATGTTTATATACATATTGGATGAATTGGTTGGTTTAATGTTAGTTAAATTTAAATGAAACCTAATATTTATTTTAATGTTTATTTCCAAACGAGGTAACGTACCTTATTGCTTAGGTTTATAATAATATAAACATATTAAGTTGAAAGATAAATGGTTGAATTTCTGTAATTGGTTGCTTGTTGAATATTAAATCTGTTTATTTAATGGAATGATATTATTTGAGGTAACTTATTTGGATGCAGAGAAAAACAGGTTGGAGGGGTCCAACTTGATACCTTAAATTTATTATTTATTTTCATATTACCATTATATGAACTGTTTAACCAAGACGATTAAATGATTGATTTGTTATTGATTGTTGAATCATAATTCAATGATTATTTTGTTATTGACCAATGGGCAATATTGATTGAGTAATTGGCAACATCTGGCTTAAAAATCAGTCGATTTATAAATATTGATTTGTCGTTAAGTGAATCAATAGAAATGAATTTATAAAAATTTAGTTTATAACTAAGGTGGGATTTTGAAATCTAATATTTTGGATGGACATTTATAGAAAGGAAATTAATGTTTATTATTTATTATTAAGTTTATAATTAATTATAGAACAATTTTATAATGCAAATTCGTATCTTTTATAAGCAAGTAAGTATAATTTGACCTAAGGGTTAAAAATGGGATTAATTGTTCTGGGGAAACAATTAAATGGAGTTATTTAAATTAATTATATTAATAATTAATTTAAAAGGACTAATTGTAGTTGATTAACGAGATAATCGTGTTTTGAGTTGACTAAGTTAACCGTTTCAACTTGGATTGATTAATAAATTTGTTTGTTTTCAATTAATCTAATGGAATAGTTTGACGAATAGTTGTTATATTTTAATAAGACTTTAAACAGAAATTTATTGTTTATTATAGTTAATAAAGTCGTTAACTACTTTACAGTAGTTAATATCGAAGTAAAATATTATTTTAATTTAAGAGATCACTTTTTAAATGAAAATCATTTGAGTAAGTAATTAAGTTTGTAATGAAAAATAGTTGAATTTTGGAAAGAGTTTATGAGCGAGTTTATATTAAAAACCCGGGTTTAATGAATGATGTTATAAATGAGATTTTAAGCGAATACGGTAGCTTAAATTAAATGTTTGCTTAATATTTGAATCAAGTAAAAGGAAATTGAGATAAAAAGGGCTCTATATTAAACCTGAGATTTATAAACAAAGTTTTTAAAAAGAAATGCAAAGTCAAAGCATTGATTTTTAATTAGCGTTACTTAATAATGAAATTAAGTGAAATGAATGGAATTGAAATGATATTTTCAAAACGGAAAATGGTAGAATGGATTAGATGTGGAATAATATGGGTTGATAAGGAGCGAAGATAAGAAATTAAAGAATTGGAACCTAACTTGAGATTGCTTGAGTGGAATAATACTAGGGGGACTATTCTCTTACCAACTTACAGGCAGGGACTAATGAATGTCAAAGTAAAGGAAATAAAAGGGAGATTTATTTTTAAAATACATCGATATTTTCAAAATATAAAGGATATAAAGAAATGAGTATTAGAATGGTTTATTCTCAAAGGATAAGTTTTAGCTATTGTTTTCAAGAAATGAAACAAAGAAGATTATGTAACGTTGTTTTACGAATAATAAGTTAAACTGATTTCCTAGTTATATATAATGAATAATGCTATGGTAAATGTGTTGCAAATAGTACTTAAATGAAATATTGGTATTATTATAATATATTTTTCCAAGTATTAAAATGAAGTGGTTTTGTGAATATTAGTATATTGAAGTAAGACGTGTAATGCTATTTTCCAAATATTGGAATATTTAAATTAACCACTTATTAATTATTTTTAATTAAACAAGCCAAACAATGTTGAGTACTTAACTAATAAATCTATTTTTATTTTTATGATTGAATGGTTGTTTTATTAGATAGCTAAACAACTGACTGTCAAAATCTGGCCTATACGATTGTTGGTATGGAAAGACTGGGATCGAATTTATGTTCGAAAATAATTGCAATTAGCAAATATGAAACATGTGGAAGATATCAGATGATGATCGAGATGGAGCATTCGAAGACCGTAGATCTTTATAAAATGGAATAACCACTTAATATCTTTGATTCGACCCGGAGGTATACTAAGGTAACGTCGTGGTTGAAATCTACAGATTGCAAAGGCTACTCGCTACTGATCTATAGGGTGATAACTAGGATATGGTAGGAGAGTACCTACGGTTCATCCTGTTCTTGGATGACTTGTATGGACGAATGTTTGACAGGTTATTTCTTAAGAGTCACGTACATTGATTTCTACAAACGTGCTTCTATTGGTGGAGAAGTCACCTTCTCTTAGCTAAACACCTAGAATATTTTTGTGGACATCAATTAATGATATGATGGATCTGATGATATGGTATTCAAAGTAAATGGTGATGTGTTTTTCTAAAGGTAATGTTAACCTCAGGCCTCTTCAACCAGGAAATGACAAAAATCGGGCAGGCAGCATGGCTAAGTAGGTCACTCCCAATTAGGGTGTATAATCACCAATCTAGAGAAAATTCATTAGCTTCTTATTCTTTCGAAGCTATCCCTTTCGAGAAACGGTGGTTTGAGCCCAACTGTTGGTGATATATATTCGATACACTCAAGCGAAATGAGTAGTCGGTCATGTGTGGGTCGGGTTGTAAGAAGTTCCTGTTGAAACCAGTGTATTCCCCTCTAGAGATACACTATTGGCAAGTGGTTCCATACCTTCTCATAGCCAGAATCCAATCTCCAAAAAGAGCCCGCAATTTTGATTGTCTATTATGTATATGGAGCGTGAGATGCAAGCGTTCCACTAGATTGTTATTTATTTGATTTGGACACGATTATAATATCAGAATAAATATAACTTCAAATTTGTTTAGGTTATCGTAAGGTAAAAACCGTCCATGTTTATGTGTAGATTGGACTTACAATTATCCTTTTCTTTCGAAAAGAAATGTTTTGACTTTAAAATCAAGTTGGATGATACTTATAAACTTAGCGAGTTTTCTCATTCTGGTTCACCAGACTGATCCTGGCGTTTGCAATGCACGGGTCAGGCCGAGTTTTACAGGTTCAGGTTATCGTATGTTGTGAAGTCTAGAGATAAGTTGGAGAAGTTTGAACGTATGATATGTATTATTATTATTTATTTGTTGTGTGTTTTACATGAGGACAGATCGTTACAAGTGTCCCGATGTGTTGACTGTAAGTGTACTATGATGATTGTAAGTATTCATTTCAAGATCTCAATAAAGATTATTTCTATATTATACTTTATTCCGTTGCATTGTGAGACTCTAATTCTTTGTGCTGTTATTCTTTTTCTTCTATTCTAATATTTCTTTATTTCTTATCTTGCCCTCAAATTTATTTCTATTAACTATCTGGTGTCTTCGATACTTTGAATTTAGAAAGTAATATGGGTTTTAATTATTATTGTTGAAATTCGTGTTTTCAAATTTTGTCGGGTCGCAACAATTTATCAACATTGTATAAGCTGATTTGGTAATGTATTATGATGTTGTGTTCATGTACATACACTAGTTTTCTCTTTGTGTAAAGAGCATTGATATATTATATTTTATTCACTCCGCTGTGAGATTCGTGTCCGCTCTGATTCTGTTGTTGCGCTATGTTCCTCTCCTTCTATTCTAATTCTTCTTTTTCTGCTTCTCATCCTCTGTAACGAACTGGGGGTTTACGACTCCGAAAATCGACACAAGTACCCACGTCGACTATTCAGACATCGGAAATACCAGATAGTTAATAGAAAGAAGTTAGAGGGCGAGAATAGATAAGGTAGAACTATTCGAATAGTAGTAGAAGAAGAAGAACACAACAATATCAGAGTAATATGAATCTCACAGCGGAACGAATAAAATATAGTACACAAAATAACATTTGAAACACAAATCTGTATATAATAGAGTAAAACACTTACATCACAGCGGAAATTAACAATAGCTATAAACTGCTACTGAAGCCTCCTGCTCCAAGCTCCATCTAGCGTATTTGTAAATCCCGACTACTTGACTGCCCGTACAAATTTGGGCACCCAAGAGTTTAGGGAAAACAAAACAAAATAAACTCTGGGTCAGTCATGGGACTGGTGTGAGTAAACTCCAACCACTTGGTTTAACTTTTAAAAATCATTTTCAAAAGAAATGATAATCGTAAGACCAATCCACACATAAACATGGATGGTTTTTACCTTACGATAACCCAAAATATTTTCAAAATCAATACTTTTCTGATATTATAGTAATATCTAATCACAAATAATTAACAATCTAGCAGAACGCTTGCATCTCATGCTCCACACATATATAGTATACAATCAAATCCGCAGGCACTTATTGGAGATTGGATTCCGACTATGACAAGGTATGGAACCACCTGTCGATAGTGTATCTCTAGAGAGGAATACACTGGGTTCAACAAGAACGTCTTGCAGCCCGACCATACATGACCGACCACTCATTTCTTTTGAGTGTATCGAATATATTGTCACCTACGGTTGCTAGCAACATAACCGTCCCCGGGAGATACAGAAGCGAAAAGAAGGAACAAATATTCTCTAGTTGGTGACTGTAACACCCTGTAATTTTAAAACGGGACATAAGAGATAATTAAAGAATACTTAATTTTATAAGTGAGAATTAAGGGAAACGGGTTACGCTATTGCGTTCGTCTCGAAATTCTGTTTGGGATAGAGTCCGAGTTTGCATAAATCGGACAACGTATGAAGAAGTTATAATCCATAGAAGTTTATATACGCGCAAGGAAGTATATATATATACACAAAATCATCTCCAGAACCAAAATAAGTCATAGACGAGTGAGCAGGAAAGATCCTGCTCAAATGGTGTTGACCCCTCTTAAGGGGGGGTCGACATAGGTGTCTACCCCCCTTAAGGGGGGTAGACATAGGTGTCGACCCCCCTTAGACCCCTTTCGAGATCCAATTCCTATGATGATTTCTGTAATTTTGAAGCAGATGTGGCCTTCTCCGATTGGCCCGGTGATGAATTTTGATGTATTAGGGCATATGTGTCGTCGTACTGTGATTGGTTGAGTGACACATCTCTTTGGTTTGGATGACTCTAATTTCTCCCAGACTGATCTAAAGGCTAGAATTAATTCTAGACTTCTATATAATCAACTCAAACCCTAAACCTAAAACATATAAGCACATTCTATGAAGCCATCATGCTGTCTCTCTCTGAACTAGCGTAGCCTCCATCTTCTTAAAACTAGAATATCTTCTTCAACTAGAAATCAGTTTGAAGAACATCAATAGTCTACATCAAAGTAATAGCTTAACAAATTCAGAAATCAGATTCTAGAATACAAGAACTGTTCTCTTTCAGTAACTTAACTCCTAAGTAATGACGTACACACATATCTACCCTAAGATATAAATAACACAGACCTACCTAATATATATGTCCTAGCATACCCTATGTGTTTAATTTTTCTAAACCTACCCTACATGCCTATCGTATATACGCAGCTTATAGAGTAAGGTGAAAACTCATGAGCATGCTATCTATTTCCCTTTTCTTATCCTATATTACGAAGCTTCAGCTATCCTATCTTCTACTATAACTCAACATATGTAATCAAAATCATACTAGCCTAATGAAGTGAAAATTCATCACTCCTGCAAACCTAGAGTCTGTAACAGCACATGCATATGGTACAAACGAGTGACGTTGATCATATTCATCTCATGTTCGTTGCCTATACATAGTCGTAAGCTACTTCATTATTTTATTTCACTGCTTCATGATTCAAGTCATGAAACTCTAATGGATTCTAAAATATAAATCAAACCCATTCTTCAAGTAAAAATTATAAAACTAATCTCTTTGAACTCAGCAAAATGGAAGCTTCATCCTCATATTAACTTCATCATGTTTGGCTACCCTTTTCATCGCTGGAAATATGCACAACAACCCTAGGTTTTGGAAACTTAGGGTATTGGTGCACCGATGGTTAAAGCAAATTTTGTATTTGAGTTTAATGATGGAAACCACACTTGGGTGCTAATTTTGGCAAATTCGAAGAATATAGTTTTTGATGGTTTCTTCATACCGTGAGATGATGACTAGGAAAAGCATTTTCCAACACTGGTGCGAGCTCGATAAAATTAGCATGGAAGTGTAGCTCTCATGATGGAGAGGAGATCAGTATTTGGTTTGTGGCATTGCATTGTGTAGAGAAGGAGAAACCGGTGTTTAAAATACCGACAACGCTGGAGGACCTTATGGGTTGTATCTGAAGGTGGAAGAAGCTCATAAGTGGGTTGTTTATTTATGCGGAGTTGGGCCAATTGTCTCGTTAAAAAGAAAAAAATGGGCCGACGGAAAATGAACGAAGCAGCTATGGAAAAACAAACGGAGCAGATAATGATGGTCGGGCATAATTGTAACATGGCAAACCATGTTTTGTATGAGGCAAAAAAAAGTAATATTTTAATCGGGCAGTTTGAATGAAGAATATAAGGCTGCATGCTGGAGTAGTTAAAGTCGGGAATAATTCTCTAAAGCAACGTGCGTAGAGAGATATATGCTAATCTGTTAATTTATCTAAGCAAGTGGTACAACACATAATTAAGTACGTATTAAAATATATAATTTGAGAGTAATTAATAATCATATACTAAAATGAATAAATTTTTACTGTGTAACCAGAATTTAATGGAACAAATTGCAATAGGACCGTGGCGAGGAGAACAATATATTGGAACCAGTCTGGACAGAAATGGAGACAATAGGAGTTTACAGTTAAATTAAACGACTGTTTAATTTAACTGTAACTGAACTGTTTCAACAACGTGTAACACCCCACGCCCGCTATGGTCACTCTCTAAGGGAATGCCATAACATCGGTGGAGTATTTTGAGTGAATATAGAACAGAGTAATTACAGCAAGACAGATATAAATAATACTTGGAAATTTAAAACATCATTTCAATTGCAGCGGAAAATAAAACATGTCTGGTTACATCACAAAACCATAATAGAAGTCAAGTACAAATATCCATCCTGCTAAATAAAAATACATAATCCCAATACATGAACTGATAGCCATAAAAGAAAAGGGTAAACTGAGCTCTACATCTAGGGTCCAAGCTCCAAGAGAGAAATAAAAGCAGCCTGATCAAAGCCCACTCGTGCTGGGCCCACTCTGAGAACCTGAGGGTTGGGAAAAAGATAAAAACAACGGGGTCAGACATAAGTCTGAGCGAGTCCTATAACTTTAACAATACAATCATTAAAGTAATCAGAGAAGACATAAACTTGACATACGGTAATGTCTGGGGATGAATGGCTACACTAAGCAGCTTGGTAGACTTAGGATAAACTAAGATAACTGTAAAGACGCATTTACCCACCCAAGGATAATTACTACACTGCACCACACCAGTCATTCTTACTTAAAGGTTGATCCCTCCCAAGGACTTAGAAAATTTACCCAGTAGTTTCGTGTACCCCTAGCTGACTACATAGGTGCCGTCTGCCCCTATCTCCACTAGGTGTACCCACCACTCCCAAGCGATCGGCTCCCTACCGTAGATACCCGTGCCGGCCCCACAGTGGGGTGTATCACTCCCCAAAGTGGCAACCCGATACAACAAACGGTGCACGGCTTATATCTACACGATGCAACAACGTCTTACCTACCAGCCCGGGTCCATACACGCATATGAAACCCGTTGGACTTGCGTTGCCACCGCTACCCCGTTTTGGCCTCTTATAGTCAAGCCCAGTACGCGTGTCCCGTCCTCGACATGGGTCGAGCCCAATAAGATACATATGGGTTACTGGTTGAAATGGGCCCCCACAAGCTACCCACCTAAGCTTGTCCCTTTTTCTAGTGCATCCCACTTAACCCTTTAATCATGTTTAATTACATGTTTCCACTTTGGTTAAGTATTCTAATCGTATTTTCTATTGCCACCCAAGGCAACCACTAGATTTCCACATGCCACCCAAGGCACCCACTTAACCCCTCATGTCCCTCTACATGCTAATATGGTTAAGTGTTTCTTAATTAATTAATTAAGATCATGACCTCATAAAGACCTCCCACATTAGACCGTCTTTTATGACTGCTGGATATGCCGGTTGGTTCCGGGCAGACTTCTGTCATCAAAAGGGTCTAACCTCGTGTCTTTACTTTAATCACGTATTTAATTTATGACTAAGACCTCTCACATTGGGCCAATCATTTGTAGCCGCTGGATAGCCGGTCGGTTCCGGGCAGACTTCCGCTACAAAAGGGTCCAACCTCGTGTCTTAGTTGATTAATTACACCTAATTAATCACCCCCATAATTAATTATCCCTAATTAGTTACACATTTTTCATAACATGGGTAGACCTAACTCAATAGGTAAATTCCCATGGGGTAGACCTAACTCAATAGGTAAATTCCCACTTATGTTAATTTATTTTTATGGTATGCTTAATCATACCCAATCATACTTTTATTAACATATTTATTAACCCCATCATTCCCCACGTAAATCGTTATCATTTCATGACATAATAAAGGGAAGATCCATCACAAATATCATGGGTTTAACCAAATCTTAGCATATAACTTTATCATGGGTTAAGAGGATGTCAACTTGCATATATGAGCATATATTAACCCAACTACATTTAACCCAAACTTGCATATTATCATACACATGACTTGCATAACATGTTGCATATGAACTTGCATATTATCATACATATGACTTGCATAACATGTTGCATATGAACTTGCATATTATCATACACATATCTTGCATAACATGTTGAACTTGCATATAAGCATTCTCATAACTTGCATAACATGTTAAACATGCATTTAAGCATACACATAACTTGCATAAGCATTCTCATACTTGCATAAGCATGCATAACTTGCATATCATGTTAAACTTGCATTTAAGCATATACATAACTTGCACATGAACTTGCATAACAACCTACACATAACTTACATAACATCATACACATAACTTGCATATGAACTTGCATAACTCACTTGTTAAACATGCATAAACCCACTTATTAAATATGCATAAACCCACTTATTAAACATGCATAAACCCACTTGTTAAACATGCATAAACCAACTTATTAAACATGCATAAACCCACTTATTAAATATGCATAAACATAGGAAAACATAGAGTAGCATATCATTACAAATGATTCAAACTCACTAATCCGCATTCAAGACCATAAGTCTCATTACACCTAATCTACTTACTTTAGCAATTGATGTTAAAGTGATAGAAACTCACCAAAACCAAGATTAGCAAACTTATGAAGTAGAACGAGTTGCTAAATATGAAGGAGATGATGATTAGAGGTTGATTAGCTTGCAACTTCCTTCATAAATTAGTGGAGGCTCCTTCTAAGTTTTAATTTGGCGGCATGTAGCCCTCAATTCTATTTTTAGTATGGATTAGGGTAGGTTTAGGGTGTATTTATAGATTAGGTGAGTGTTTTAGGCCCTTAGATTAACCCTAGATTAGATTAGGACCCTTAGATTTCGGAAATCTCTAGAACACAGCCCAAGACTAACCCAAAAACCAGATCTGGTGCACCCAGATCAACAGGGCCGACACCCTGTGTCGACACCCCTGTCGACAGGGCTGTCGACACCCCTGTCGACATGCCTGTCGACATCCCTGTCGACATGCCTGTCGACACGGGCTAGGCGGGAACTTTCCCGCCCTTTCCGCTTTTGGCTCCAAACTTGTTTTAGAACTGAATTTTAAATCTGTTTTTAACTTTGAATTTTCTAAAAACTTCTTTGGGCCATAACCGGGCCATACGGACTCCGATTCTCAAAAACTCGGACTCTATTTCGCGTATTTTTCCGAGACGAACGCAATAACGCAGCCCATTTCCCCCAATTCTCACATCTGAGATTATTTATTCTGTAATTAGTGAATTTTAGCATTAACTAAAATTCGGGGTGTTACATTCTCCCCTCCTTAAAGGATTTCGTCCCCGAAATCTCTAAGCTAAGGAGAATGCATATCCTGCCATCCAAACAACCATCTACTCAATCCATCAAACACGGGCATCCATTGTCCTTAAAACAATTTCTAATGATGTATGAGCATATGCAAAAAGTGTGTGTATATGTTCCCTATCTAATGTATGAACATATGCAAACCATGATAGTGCCATGCATCCATTATGTATGCGAGAGAACCCTATCGACACATACAATATCTACTTGAGTGCACAATCATTCACCAAAATGCATCATCCATATGATAACACAATCATTATACATCCATAAATATAGCTTCCTACACACAATTTTTATGCAATATGCAATATGAAGTGACTGAGCCGATCTAGTGCCTAGAGTGTGTGTATATGCATCCACGAGCAACCACTAGCAAACACTTGCATCCATCAACCATAACATGTCTCAAACACATGTTTCAACCATAGGTTTACCCTATCTAAAGGTCAAACAGTACTAACGAGAGGACATACTAAAGATAAGATAAGTACTAGACAAACGATAAAGGAGAAGTTAAAAGACATACCCTCAAAAAGGAACGGCTACAATGAACGCATCTTCGCTTCCGTTTCCCAAGTTGCGTTGCTCTCGTCTTCTCCCCATTGTACTTTGACTAGTTGAACCTCTCGATTCCTCAATTTCCTAGTCTCTGGCCCAAGGATGCGGGTAGGAGCTCGTCGAATAGTCGCATCACGCTCTACTTCCACTTCTTTAAGCAAGCTCGGCTCTACCACCTCTGCGGTCTCATGTAAGCACTTCCTCAAATGGGACACATGGAATACATCATGTACACCACTAAGTCTGTCAGGCAACTCCACTCTATATGCCATCTGTCCAATCCTTTCCTTGATAGGAAACGGCCCTACGAATCTTGGTGCTAACTTCCCAACAGATCCAAAGCGAACCACATTTCGTAACGGAGACACTTTGACAAAGACCATGTCCCCAACTTCAAACTCAAGATCCGTCCTTCTCTTGTCCGCATAAGATTTTTGCCTATCCTGCGCTGCTTTCATCCTTCTTCGAATCAAGTCAATCTTCTCAGAAGTCTCCCTAACCATATCAGGCCCAAGCAAGATCTTATCCGTAGATTCCCACCAACATGTAGGTGATCGACATGGCCTTCCATAAAGAGCTTCGAAAGGAGCCATACCAATACTGGACTGAAAGCTATTATTATATGCGAACTCCACCAATGGAAGATGCTCTTCCCATGTACCTCCAAAATCTAAGATACAAAGCCTCAAAAGGTCTTCTAGGACACGATTCACCCTCTCAGTCTGGCCGTCCGTCTGAGGATGATATGCGGTGCTCAGACACAATTGAGTCCCCACTGCTTCTTGCAAACTTTTCCAGAACTCGCTAGTGAAGATAGGATCTCGATCACTCACTATGCTAGAGGGTACCCCATGCAATCGAACTATCTCTCGAAGATATACAGAAGCTAGCCATGGAGCAGTCCTCTTGCTCTTCACAGGTATGAAATGGGCGCTTTTAGTAAGTCTGTCTACCACAACCCAAATTCCCGTATTACCCTTTCTTGATCTGGGTAACCCGTCAATAAAATCCATCGAGACGCTATCCCACTTCCATTGTGGAACTTCCAATGGGTGAAGCAACCCACCAGGTTTCTTTTGCTTCGCCTTCACTTGTTGGCACACCAAGCATCGAGCGACATACTCGGCCACATCTTTCTTCATACCGGCCCAGAAGAAAACTCTCTTCATGTCTTGGTACATCTTGTCCCCACCGGGATGAATGGTCATCCTAGAACGGTGTGCATCATCAAGAATAACCTTCCTCAAACCTTCGTCTTGCGGTACACAAAGTCTACCGTCTCTACGCAAGCACCCCTTATCGTCTAAGGTGTACCTACTCAAATGGCTGGACGACTCCCCCCTTATGAGCTTCTCCACCAACTCAACCAACTGTGGGTCGTCCCTCTGTGCTTCTCCAATCCGCCCCAAAAGAGTAGGTCTAACCTCCAAGGATGCTAGCAAACCGGGTACATAATCAATGGAAGGTCTGAAATCAAACATCGAGATAAATTCCAAGCTTCGTTGTTCCACGAACAATGGACTCAAGGACAACCTTTTTCTGCTCAAGGCGTCCGCCACCACGTTACCCTTGCCAGGGGTATACGCTATCTCGAAATCATAGGATGCTAAGAACTCCATCCACCTTTGCTGTCTCAAATTCAAATCCTTCTGAGAAAACAAGTACTTCAATGATTTGTGGTCAGTGAACAATTCGAATCTCTCACCAAGAAGATAATGGCGCCATATCTTAAGCGCAAAAACGATAGCGGCCAACTCTAAATCATGGGTAGGGTAATTTTTCTCATGCACTCTCAACTGCCTTCCACCATAGGCTATTACCCTTCCCTCTTGCATTAAGACTGCGCCTAGTCCTGTCCCACAAGCGTCAGTATAGACAACAAATGGCTTGCTCCCATCTGGCAACACTAAAACTGGAGCAGTGGTTAAAGCTCTCTTTAACCGCCGGAACGCATCATCACAATCTACGTCCCATGTGAAAACAAGATTCTTCTTCGTTAAGCGGGTTAATGGGGCTGATATCTTCGCGAAGTCTTTAATAAACTTCCTATAATAACCCGCCAACCCCAAGAAACTTCTTACTTCGGTAGCATTCTTCGGAACCTTCCAATCCTGAATTGATACTACCTTCGCGGGATCCACAGCTATCCCTTCCTTGGAGACCACGTGCCCCAAGAAACGCACCTCCTTCCTCCAGAAGTGACATTTAGAGAATTTAGCCTTAAGGCTATGTGCTCGAAGAGTCTTCAATACCTCCCCAAGATGTAGGGCATGCTCTTCTTCACTCTTAGAAAATACTAAGATATCATCCACAAAGACCACCACGAATTTATTAAGGAACTCCCTGAACACCCTACTCATCAAATCAACAAAGTATGCAGGGGCGTTCGTCAACCCAAATGGCATCACCAGCCACTCATAGAAACCATCCGGAGTCCTAAAGGCAGTCTTGTCTATGCTATCCTCAGCCACCCTCAACTGATGAAACCCCGTGGCTAAGTCCAATTGAGAAAATACTGAAGTGCCAACCAACTGATCGAAAAGATCATCAATCCTCGGCAATGGGTGTCTATTCTTCTTTGTGAGCTTGTTGAGTTCTCTATAGTCTACACAAAGTCTGAGGGACCCATCCGCCTTTGTAGCAAAAACTACTGGAGCACCCCACTCCGATATACTTCGTCTTATGAACCCCTTCTCAAGCAACTCCCCTACTTGCTTATGGAGTTCCCTCCTCTCACGAGGAGCCATGTGGCGCACTGGTAAAGATACAGGTTTAGCATTATCCACCAGATATATTCGGAAGTCAATCTCCCGCTTCGGAGGTAAGCCCTTCACCTCCTCAAACACATCCGAGTATTCCCGGACCACTCTAACAGATTGCAAACTCTCGACCGAAGCGTCAAGCGATTCAAGATAACTTAGCATAACAGAATCCATGGGATTACAAGAGATTTCGAGAGTGTTACCCAAGCGGGTCATGAGCCTAACCACTCTCCTTTCGCAATCAAGAACGGCACCATTACTGGATAACCAGTCCATGCCCAAAATCAACCCATAGCCCGTGAAGCCCAAAACAAAAGCATCACATCTAAACTCAATGCTAAGTATAGAAATCTTCAAACCCAAACATATCATGGACAAATAAGTGGAGCCCCCAATTGGGTTTGAAACAACCAAGGGATCATCTACCAGACTGGTGTCTAAGTGCAGTGACTCAACTAATGATGATGAGATAAACGAATGCGATGCGCCTGAATCAAACAATGTACGGACAGGATGATCAAATAGAAAAACCAGACTTTCAACGGAGATAGTTCTACCTCTTTCCTGAATCGGTGGAACCGCGAGAGCCTGTACTTGCCCCCTAGCCTGACTCGGTGCCATAAGAGCTTGCACCTGTCCTCCTGAGGTAGATCCCGTCCTTTGCCCCTTCTTAGGGCAATCCTTCACTAGATGCCCTGCTTCGCCACAGTGGAAGCAGCCAGTCTTCTTCTTCTTGCGACAATCCTTGCTTAGATGGCCAGGTGTCCCACAATTGAAACACTTCTTCTTGCCCTTGCCACCGTTGCCTTTCCCACCTTTGTTTTGCTGTTGTTGCTGAGGTTTCTTTTGATCTCCCTTCTTCTCAGGTGCCTTATTAGCATTAGGACCCTTCTCTTCTTCATGCATGAGTGCCATGTCAACTAGCTTCTCAAAGGTGGCCCCCATAGGGATATGAGTCATAGCCAACCCATGCATTGGTTCATTCAAGCCTTTCACGAACCTCAAAGCCTTCTTCTCCGGTGTATTCACCATATCTAGGCCAAACCTTGCCAATTGATTAAACTTGTTGACATATTCCTTCACTGAGAGATTTCCTTGCTTTAGAGTCAAGAATCTTTCCATATACAAGTTTTCCTCCGCCCTTGAGAGAAACTTTGCCACAAATCTTTGCCTAAAATCCGCCCAAGAGTCAACGGGGTGTTCTCCATTAGTGACCTCCCACCAGAATGAGGCCTCTCCTTTCATTAACCAAGCAGCTAACTTGACTTTCTTTCCTTCTTCCATCTCAAAGATATCTATCAATTCTTCCACCTCTTTAAGCCAATCTCTAGCCTCCACAAAAGTTTCAGATCCTTGAAAAGGTTTCCCTCCCATAGCTTTAAATTCCTTGCAAGTTAGCAAAAGTATCTGTGCGAGGAGGAGGGGGAGGAGGAAGATCGGGTGCTACGGTTGGTGGAGGAACATTTGCTGGACCCGCAGTGGTGGCCCTAGCCTCCATCAATCTCCTATACCATACTGGTATCGTCACACCCTCCGGAAAGTTAAGATCCTCAGCCATGCTGAAACGAAAAAGGAAAGATTCAAAACGGAGAATTCGAAGGATAAAGATATGGCTATTGGGGATTATGCTTTTCTTTCAAAAACTTTTCTCTTAAAAGACATGTTTTTGAAAATATCTCTTCCAAAAATGTTCTTAGAAAAATAGTTTTCTAAAAATTTTATCTGTTCCGGTAACCTTTGCTCTGATACCACGTGTAACACCCCACGCCCGCTATGGTCACTCTCTAAGGGAATGCCATAACATCGGTGGAGTATTTTGAGTGAATATAGAACAGAGTAATTACAGCAAGACAGATATAAATAATACTTGGAAATTTAAAACATCATTTCAATTGCAGCGGAAAATAAAACATGTCTGGTTACATCACAAAACCATAATAGAAGTCAAGTACAAATATCCATCCTGCTAAATAAAAATACATAATCCCAATACATGAACTGATAGCCATAAAAGAAAAGGGTAAACTGAGCTCTACATCTAGGGTCCAAGCTCCAAGAGAGAAATAAAAGCAGCCTGATCAAAGCCCACTCGTGCTGGGCCCACTCTGAGAACCTGAGGGTTGGGAAAAAGATAAAAACAACGGGGTCAGACATAAGTCTGAGCGAGTCCTATAACTTTAACAATACAATCATTAAAGTAATCAGAGAAGACATAAACTTGACATACGGTAATGTCTGGGGATGAATGGCTACACTAAGCAGCTTGGTAGACTTAGGATAAACTAAGATAACTGTAAAGACGCATTTACCCACCCAAGGATAATTACTACACTGCACCACACCAGTCATTCCTACTTAAAGGTTGATCCCTCCCAAGGACTTAGAAAATTTACCCAGTAGTTTCGTGTACCCCTAGCTGACTACATAGGTGCCGTCTGCCCCTATCTCCACTAGGTGTACCCACCACTCCCAAGCGATCGGCTCCCTACCGTAGATACCCGTGCCGGCCCCACAGTGGAGTGTATCACTCCCCAAAGTGGCAACCCGATACAACAAACGGTGCACGGCTTATATCTACACGATGCAACAACGTCTTACCTACCAGCCCGGGTCCACACACGCATATGAAACCCGTTGGACTTGCGTTGCCACCGCTACCCCGTTTTGGCCTCTTATAGTCAAGCCCAGTACGCGTGTCCCGTCCTCGACATGGGTCGAGCCCAATAAGATACATATGGGTTACTGGTTGAAATGGGCCCCCACAAGCTACCCACCTAAGCTTGTCCCTTTTTCTAGTGCATCCCACTTAACCCTTTAATCATGTTTAATTACATGTTTCCACTTTGGTTAAGTATTCTAATCGTATTTTCTATTGCCACCCAAGGCAACCACTAGATTTCCACATGCCACCCAAGGCACCCACTTAACCCCTCATGTCCCTCTACATGCTAATATGGTTAAGTGTTTCTTAATTAATTAATTAAGATCATGACCTCATAAAGACCTCCCACATTAGACCGTCTTTTATGACTGCTGGATATGCCGGTTGGTTCCGGGCAGACTTCTGTCATCAAAAGGGTCTAACCTCGTGTCTTTACTTTAATCACGTATTTAATTTATGACTAAGACCTCTCACATTGGGCCAATCATTTGTAGCCGCTGGATGGCCGGTCGGTTCCGGGCAGACTTCCGCTACAAAAGGGTCCAACCTCGTGTCTTAGTTGATTAATTACACCTAATTAATCACCCCCATAATTAATTATCCCTAATTAGTTACACATTTTTCATAACATGGGTAGACCTAACTCAATAGGTAAATTCCCATGGGGTAGACCTAACTCAATAGGTAAATTCCCACTTATGTTAATTTATTTTTATGGTATGCTTAATCATACCCAATCATACTTTTATTAACATATTTATTAACCCCATCGTTCCCCACGTAAATCGTTCTCATTTCATGACATAATAAAGGGAAGATCCATCACAAATATCATGGGTTTAACCAAATCTTAGCATATAACTTTGTCATGGGTTAAGAGGATGTCAACTTGCATATATGAGCATATATTAACCCAACTACATTTAACCCAAACTTGCATATTATCATACACATGACTTGCATAACATGTTGCATATGAACTTGCATATTATCATACATATGACTTGCATAACATGTTGCATATGAACTTGCATATTATCATACACATATCTTGCATAACATGTTGAACTTGCATATAAGCATTCTCATAACTTACATAACATGTTAAACATGCATTTAAGCATACACATAACTTGCATAAGCATTCTCATACTTGCATAAGCATGCATAACTTGCATATCATGTTAAACTTGCATTTAAGCATATACATAACTTGCACATGAACTTGCATAACAACCTACACATAACTTACATAACATCATACACATAACTTGCATATGAACTTGCATAACTCACTTGTTAAACATGCATAAACCCACTTATTAAATATGCATAAACCCACTTATTAAACATGCATAAACCCACTTGTTAAACATGCATAAACCAACTTATTAAACATGCATAAACCCACTTATTAAATATGCATAAACATAGGAAAACATAGAGTAGCATATCATTACAAATGATTCAAACTCACTAATCCGCATTCAAGACCATAAGTCTCATTACACCTAATCTACTTACTTTAGCAATTGATGTTAAAGTGATAGAAACTCACCAAAACCAAGATTAGCAAACTTATGAAGTAGAACTAGTTGCTAAATATGAAGGAGATGATGATTAGAGGTTGATTAGCTTGCAACTTCCTTCATAAATTAGTGGAGGCTCCTTCTAAGTTTTAATTTGGCGGCATGTAGCCCTCAATTCTATTTTTAGTATGGATTAGGGTAGGTTTAGGGTGTATTTATAGATTAGGTGAGTGTTTTAGGCCCTTAGATTATCCCTAGATTAGATTAGGACCCTTAGATTTCGGAAATCTCTAGAACACAGCCCAAGACTAACCCAAAAACCAGATCTGGTGCACCCAGATCAACAAAGCCGACACCCTGTGTCGAGACCCCTGTCGACAGGGCTGTCGACACCCCTGTCGACATGCCTGTCGACATCCCTGTCGACATGCCTGTTGACACGGGCTAGGTGGGAACTTTCCCGCCCTTTCCGCTTTTGGCTCCAAACTTGTTTTAGAACTGAATTTTAAATCTGTTTTTAACTTTGAATTTTCTAAAAACTTCTTTGGGCCATAACCGTGCCATACGGACTCCGATTCTCGAAAACTCGGACTCTATTTCGCGTATTTTTCCGAGACGAACGCAATGACGCAGCCCGTTTCCCCCAATTCTCACATCTGAGATTATTTATTCTGTAATTAGTGAATTTTAGCATTAACTAAAATTCGGGGTGTTATACAACGTATAAAATCAAAGTGAGTGTAACTTCAGTTTTAACCCTATTATATTTTATATAAGTCGGGATTTATTTTGTGTGCTATGGTTGATAATTGTTTGTGTATGCTGAATGTTTGTATACATATTGGATGAATTGGTTCGTTTAATGTTAGTTAAATTTAAATGAAACCTAATCTTTATTTTAATGATTATTTCCAAATGAGGTAACATACCTTATTGCTTAGGTTTATAATAATATAAACATATTAAGTTGAAAGATAAATGGTTGAATTTCTGTAGTTGGTTGCTTGTTGAATATTAAATCTGTTTATTTAATGGAATGATATTATTTGAGGTAACTTATTTGGATGCAGAGAAAAACAGGTTGGAGGGGTCTAATTTGATACCTTAAATTTATTGTTTATTTTCATATTGCCATTATATGAACTGTTTAACCAAGACGATTAAATGATTGATTTGTTATTGATTGTTGAATCATAATTCAATGATTATTTTGTTGTTGACCAATGGGCAATATTGATTGAGTAATTGGCAACATCTGGCTTAAAAATCAGTCGATTTATAAATATTGATTTGTCGTTAAGTGAGTCAATAGAGATGAATTTATAAAAATTTATTTTATAACTAAGGAGGGATTTTGAAATCTATTATTTTGGATGGACGTTTATAGAAAGGAAATTAATATTTATTATTTATTATTGAGTTTATAAATAATTATAGAACAATTTTATAATGCAAATTCGTATATTTTATAAGCAAGTAAGTATAATTTGACCTAAGGGTTAAAAATGGGATTAATTATTTCGGGGAAACAATTAAATGGAGTTATTTAAATTAATTATATTAATAATTAATTTAAAAGGACTAATTGTAGTTGATTAACGAGATAATCGTGTTTTGAGTTGACTAAGTTAGCCGTTTCAACTTGGATTGATTAATAAATTTGTTTGTTTTCAATTAATCTAATGGAATAGTTTGACGAATAGTTGTTATATTTTAATAAGACTTTAAACAGAAATTTATTGTTTATTATGGTTAATAAAGTCGTTAACTACTTTACAGTAGTTAATATCGAAGTAAAATATTATTTTAATTTAAGAGATCACTTTTCAAATGAAAATCATTTGAGTAAGTAATTAAGTTATTAATGAAAAATAGTTGAATTTTGGAAAGAGTTTATGAGCGAGTTTATATTAAAAACCCGGGTTTTATGAATGATGTTATAAACGAGATTTTAAGCGAATACGATAACTTAAATTAAATGTTTGCTTAATATTTGAATCA
Organism: Allium sativum; assembly: GCA_030737875.1. Classification (NCBI taxonomy): domain Eukaryota; kingdom Viridiplantae; phylum Streptophyta; class Magnoliopsida; order Asparagales; family Amaryllidaceae; genus Allium; species Allium sativum. The sequence continues at coordinate 624,974,915 of CM060910.1, forward strand.
AGTAAAAGGAAATCGAGATAAAAAGGGCTCTATATTAAACCTGAGATTTATAAACAAAGTTTTTAAAAAGAAATGTAAAGTCGAAGCGTTGATTTTTAATTAGCGTTACTTAATAATGAAATTAAGTGAAATGAATGAAATTGAAATGATATTTTCAAAACGGAAAATGGTAGAATGGATTAGAAGTGGAATAATATGGGTTGATAAGGAGCGAAGATAAGAAATTAAAGAATTGGAACCTAACTTGAGATTGCTTGAGTGGAATAATACTAGGGGGACTATTCTCTTACCAATTTACAGGCAGGGACTAATGAATGTCAAAGTAAAGGAAATAAAAGGGAGATTTATTTTTAAAATACATCGATATTTTCAAAATACAAAGGATATAAAGAAATGAGTATTAGAATGGTTTATTCTCAAAGGATAAGTTTTAGTTATTGTTTTCAAGAAATGAAACAAAGAAAATTATGTAACGTTGTTTTACGAATAATAAGTTAAACTGATTTCCTAGTTATAGATAATGAATAATGCTATGGTAAATGTGTTGCAAATAGTATTTAAATGAAATATTGGTATTATTATAATATATTTTTCCAAGTATTAAAATGAAGTGGTTTTGTGAATATTAGTATATTGAAGTAAGATGTGTAATGCTATTTTCCAAATATTGGAATATTTAAATTAACCACTTATTAATTATTTTTAATTAAACAAGCCAAACAATGTTGAGTACTGAACTAATAAATATATTTTTATTTTTATGATTGAATATTTGTTTTATTTGATAGCTAAACAACTGACTGTCAAAATCTGGCCTATACGATTGTTGGTATGGAAAGACTAGGATCAAATTTATGTTCGAAATTAATTGCAATTAGCAAATATGAAATATGTGGAAGATATCAGATGATGATCGAGATGGAGCATTTGAAGACCGTAGATCTTTATAAAACGGAATAACCACTTAAAATCTTTGATTCGACCCGGAAGTATACTAAGGTAACGTCGTGGTTGAAATCTACAGATTGCAAAGGCTACTCGCTATTGATCTATAGGGTGATAACTAGGATGTGGTAGGAGGGTACCTACGGTTCATCCTGTTCTTGGATGACTTGTATGGATGAATGTTTGACAGGTTATTTCTTAAGAGTCACGTACATTGATTTCTACAAATGTGCTTCTATAGGTGGAGAAGTCACCTTCTCTTAGGTAAACACCTAGAATATTTTTGTGGACATCAATTAATGATATGATGGATCTGATGATATGGTATTCAAAGTAAATGGTGATGTGTTTTTCTAAAGGTAATGTTAACCTTAGGCCTCTTCAACCAGGAAATGACAAAAATCGTGCAGGCAGCATGGCCAAGTGGGTCGCTCCCAATTAGGGTGTATAATCACCAATCTAGAGAAAATTCATTAGCTTCTTATTCTTTCGAAGCTATCCCTTTCGAGAAACGGTGGTTTGAGCCCAACTGTTGGTGATATATATATTCGATACACTCAAGCGAAATGAGCAGTCGGTCATGTGTGGGTCGGGTTGCAAGAAGTTCCTGTTGAAACCAGTGTATTCCCCTCTAGAGATACACTATTGGCAAGTGGTTCCATACCTTCTCATAGCCAGAATCCAATTTCCAAAAGAGCCCGCAATTTTGATTGTATATTATGTATATGGAGCGTGAGATGCAAGCGTTCCACTAGATTGTTATTTATTTGATTTAGACACGATTATAATATCAGAATAAATATGACTTCAAATTTGTTTGGGTTATCGTACGGTAAAAACCGTCCATGTTTATGTGTAGATTGGTCTTACAATTATCCTTTTCTTTCGAAAAGAAATGTTTTGACTTTAAAATCAAGTTGGATGATACTTATAAACTTAGCGAGTTTTCTCATTCTGGTTCACCAGACTGATCCTGGCGTTTGCAATGCACGGGTCAGACCGAGTTTTACAGGTTCAGGTTATCGTATGTTGTGAAGTCTAGAGATAAGTTGGAGAAGTTTGAACGTATGATATGTATTATTATTATTTATTTGTTGTGTGTTTTACATGAGGACAGATCGTTACAAGTGTCCCGATGTGTTGACTGTAAGTGTACTATGATGATTGTAAGTATTCATTTCAAGATCTCAATAAAGATTATTTCTATATTATACTTTATTCCGCTGCATTGTGAGACTCTGATTCTTTGTGCTGTTATTCTTTTTATTCTATTCTAATATTTCTTATCTCGCCCTCAAATTTATTTCTATTAACTATCTGGTGTCTTCGATACTTTGATTTTGGCAAGTAATATGGGTTTTAATTATTATTGTTGAAATTCGGGCTTTCAAATTTTGTCGGGTCGCTATAATTTATCAACATTGTATAAGCTGATTTGGTAATGTATTCTGATGTTGTGTTCATGTACATACACTAGTTTTCTCTTTGTGTAAAGAGAATTGATATATTATATTTTATTTACTCCGCTGTGAGATTCGTGTCCGCTCTGATTCTGTTGTTGCGCTATGTTCCTCTCCTTCTTCTATTCTAATTCTTCTTTTTTCCTGCTTCTCATCCTCTGTAACGATCTGAGGGTTTACGACTCCGAAAATCGACACAAGTACCCATGTCGACTATTCAGACATCGGAAATACCGGATAGTTAATAGAAAGAAGTTAGATGGCGAGAATAGATAAGGTAGAACTATTAGAATAGAAGAAGAAGAAGAAGAAGAACACAACAATATTAGAGTAATATGAATCTCACAGCGGAACGAATAAAATATAGTACACAAAATAACATTTGAAACACATATCTGTATATAATAGAGTAAAACACTTACATCACAGCAGAAATTAACAATAACTATAAACTGCTACTGAAGCCTCCTGCTCCAAGCTCCATCTAGTGTATTTGTAAATCCCGACTACTTGACTGCCCATACAAATTTGGGTACCCAAGAGTTTAGGGAAAACAAAACAAAATAAACTCTGGGTCAGTCATGGGACTGGTGTGAGTAAACTCCAACCACTTGGTTTAACTTTTAAAAATCATTTTCAAAAGAAATGATAATCGTAAGACCAATCCACACATAAACATGGATGGTTTTTACCTTACGATAACCCAAAATATTTTCAAAATCAATACTTTTTTGATATTATAATAATGTCTAATCACAAATAATTTACAATCTAGTAGAACGCTTGCATCTCACGCTCCACATATATATAGTATACAATCAAAACCGCAGGCACTTATTGGAGATTGGATTCCGACTATGACAAGGTATGGAACCACTTGTCGATAGTGTATCTCTAGAGAGGAATACACTGGGTTCAACAAGAACGTCTTGCAACCCGGCCATACATGACCGACCACTCATTTCTTTTGAGTGTATCGAATATATTGTCACCTATGGTTGCTAGCAACATAACCGTCCCCGGGAGATACAGAAGCGAAAAGAAGTAACAAATATGAATATTCTATAGTTGGTGACTGTAACACCCCCGTAATTTTAAAATGGGACATAAGAGATAATTAAAGAATACTTAATTTTATAAGTGGGAATTAAGGGAAACGGGTTATGCCATTGCGTTCATCTCGAAATTCTGCTTGGGATAGAGTCCGAGTTTGCATAAATCGGACAACGTATGAAGAAGTTATAATTCGTAGAAGTTTATATACGCGCAAGGAAGTATATAGATACACACAAAATCATCTCCAGAACCAAAATAAGTCAAAGACGAGTGAGCGGGAAAGATCTCGCTCAAATGGTGTCGACCCTCTTAAGGGGGGTCGACATAGGTGTCTACCCCCCTTAAGGAGGGTAGACATAGGTGTCGACCCAAGGGTGTAGACCCCTTCCGAGATCCAATTCCTATGATGATTTCTGTAGTTTTGAAGCAGATGTGGCCTTCTCCGATTGGCCCGGTGATGAATTCTGATGTATTAGGGCTTATGTGTCGTACTGTGATTGGTTGAGTGACACATCTCTTTGGTTTGGATGGATCTGATTTCTCCCAGACTGATCTAAAGGCTAGAGTTAATTCTAGACTTCTATATAATCAACTCAAACCCTAAACCTAAAACAAATAAACACATTCTATGAAGCCGTCATGCTGTCTCTCTCTGAACTAGCGTAGCCTCCATCTTTTTAAAACTAGAATATCTTCTTCAACTAGAAATCAGTTTGAAGAACATCAATAGTCTACATCAAAGTAATAGTTTAACAAATTCAGAAATCAGATTCTAGAATACAAGAACTGTTCTCTTTCAGTAAGTTCAGTTATATTTTAGATTTAAATATATAAAATTCATGACTTGAAATAAATCGAATGTAGAACTGTGCCTAATTGTGATTCTGATTCATGTTTAGCCTTGTAACAAATCTGAAATTAACTATGCCTATGAGACTATTGTGATTTATACAATTGGACCTATCATATTGTATATTAATTTGGGATGCTTTTATGTTATGTTATGTACATGTTCATAAACTAAGTCATGTTTATATATGCTTACAAGTGCGCACCCGTGCTTCGCACACGGACATAGAAAAAAAAACATAGTTTCATGATATACAATGATAAAAAAAAGCATTAGTTAAAAATAATTATTTCAAATGAGAAAGAGTGCATAAATATTTATGGTTTTTGAGGAAAAAAAATCAATGGTACATTCTCGGAACATATTATCAATACCAAATATGTACACATGCTTATTTAGCTTGTTGAGAAGAAAATGTTAAGCACTGGAAAAATGCTGGAAATTTACTTGAGCGAATGCAGTTAACATAACTATAATTATTTTATATCAATACAACAATATCTGGCAAGCAACATTCTCATCAATCACTATTTGTTTGACACATCCAATACCAACCAATTCTCAATAACAACCTATATCACAACGTAGACCATGGTATAATGCAACAATAGTTCTATTGAAAAAAAAGCAAATTAAACATTTCCATGAAGAATACCATTCTAGACGTTCTTCTTGTTGCAGGCTGAGCAATTTACTTCAGAAAACACTAAAATCAAACCCGGACCAACATACATCTTTGTTCAAAATTGCCCCATTCCTCCTACATGTTGTCTCTGCTATGCAAACTGATATAGGGATCAAATACAGTAAACACACTGTTATACTAATTATAGTAAAATATGTAATCGCAACAAAATATATGCTGATCTAAGTCATGAAATGTTTGAACCATGTATTTTTCTTCCCAAAAACCACTGTAAAAATTTAACTTGTAAACCAATAATCATAGATCAATTATGTTGCACGTTGATTAGTGGAACGTTGGTAATATTAATGTAAAAGTAAGGTAATTAGATTATATGATCATCTTAACCAAGGCTAACATTTTTAGCACATGTTAGTGCACCATTTGATAGCCTTTTAATAGAAAGGTTAAAAAATGAAACTATATCTAAATTAATGATGACAACAGTAAATGTTTATTTACTGTATTATTATCAATGTACAATCCGATGAAGAAATTATCTCTAAATTATATATGTTAATCCACTATATATATGTTTTTTATTGTCTTCATCGTATTGTATTCTCTATGAAATTTAAGAGAAAATAGGAGTATAAATCTAAAAACAGTACATTGCTACACTGTTGCAGAATTGGTCTATGAAGAAAATGGAGTTTTTTTTTTATAGTTTTTTCTACTATGTGTTCTAAATTATGTCATCTAATTGTTTCACTATGGCAGTTGTTGAGACATGTCGGTCAATTGCTAATAGATCCATGAGCAATGTTTTCTTAAAATATGACACTGGCACTCTGGGATATGTGTGTGTGTGTGTGTGTGTTGCATCAAAAAAAATTTAATAGCTTGAATTAGAAAATCAATATAACCTGTTTAATATATTCTATGGATCTGAGGCAAATATGCTTATTTTTTGGACTTATGGTATCAAGTTGCAAGTTTATTTTTGTTATTTGGTTTAATAACATTTAGAAAATCACCAACTTTTGTACATGTTTTCTTATCATTTGTATGTACAATTTCCCTATTCATAAAACTGATTACTTTTTCAATAGAAGCAAGGAAGGGATCAACAATAAAAACATATAAGATACAAAAAGTTTTGTCAAAACCAAACTTGTCAATCCCTAAATTTACCTAGAAATTTCGGAGCATCTATAGCGAAAAAAAGGTAAACAATATACTCAATATAAAAATAGCTAATATTATAACTTTTAGTAATTTTTAGTTATACTAAACTTATCAGTTCAAACATATTTGATAAGAAAAATGGGAAATAAAAAAACAAACATGACAGGCCCAGTTGTTTTTGAACAATCAATTAATCCCTTAAAATATACATTTAGCTTCGTTAATTTCCAAACCGCCCAAGATTGACTACAATTAAAATAAATTATGTTTTGGACAATGGTGCACTGTGTATTACAAAAATAAATGGATGGAAATAAATTAGTATTAGACTATTAGCTCAATAAGGATGGGCTGTGTTGAATATTGAAAACGAGTCAAAGTAACCAACTGAATGTATACTTGTCTTGAAATGGATTTTTTTCGACATTGGGACATAACAGTTTAACTAACGTAGCCAAATAAGTGTAAGGCTTATCAGCTTGAATAATAAAAATATGAAGACTGTAGTAATACAGTCATAATATATATTGATAAAGTCAACAGTTGCACAGCTTTGATTTATGAACAAAAAAAATTGGTACATTATAGTCAAAAAATTTAGTACGTTATACATTTAACTTTTATCAAAATACGTAGTAGGACGAAGGTTACCAACGAAATGGAAGTAACAACATGCAGTATGTTTCAAAAAATTTAGCGCCAATAGTACTACACCAGTTCACGATATTTAATATACTACAAATTAATGTTTCATTTTAAAAATGGGCTTTGTAATTTATTTTCCATTAGATTCAAGTTGTTGAGATGTTTAATAAAAAAATTGCATTTCAGCTGATCAGTTTATTATGTAAAATAAATAATTTACTATTGTGAATACCGAAGGAGAAATAAATGAAGTAGTAAAAATATGTTAGTTAACGTACCTGTATGTAGAGTATGTTGCGTAGTGCTAAGTTTGGTAGATATATATTTTTGGTCGAAGTTGTGTGTGCATAAGACAATGAGAAAGTCATCGCTAGTAATGTAAATACCACCCAAGGAGTTGTTTATTCTTACAATTACCTGTCACGAAATGAAATACAGCTTAGAACATGATTTTAAGACACATATATGTTATGTTACTTCATTTAGTATCTTGTTAACGTGGTTGTGTGTTGGAATGCTATAATGGAATTCAGGTTTCAAGTCTGTGTATCTGCATTTCCAGTGTGTTATGTACTTATGTTATTATTACATTTTGTTTTACTTCTTGTTTTGGTTGACCAAACGTCTTAACCTTAATTAAGTGTTTCAATACATGTTGAACATGTCAGTTCGACTGTGGAATAAAATTTAAGTGGCGTGAAAAAGAAAACAAAGCCCCATAATATTAAATCATTGATGTTGTAACATATCATAAAGAAATATACAGTATACCTTCAAGTAATCGAGTGTAAATTTCATAATGAAATAATGCATATTAAAAGAAATTCAAATCGTTTACGGAAATATACATTCCGTATACCTGCATAACTTTTAGTAGTCACTATTAGACAACTGGATATATTTATGTTACTAAAAGCATTTCTTTAAATGGTTTAAATTCATCTGCATTAGTGGCCCAATTTTAGTTAAGATTTACCATGAATCTACATGACTGTTTTAAATTTTATAAACCAACCCATCTTTTTTTTTCTTTGCTACAACATTGTCATTTCCATTGGGTTAATAACATTAATTATACATTTGTATGGGATGTTCACGGAACTAAAAATATTTTTCGTAAAATAGATATTCGGAAAGAAAAATAATATGACGAAGACAATCAGATAATGAGGACATTCCTAAAATTTATATCCAACTGCTAATAGCTCTGCTTTTTGGGTTTTCGAGTAGAACGAGCTTTTTAATATTTATGTAGCAAATAACTGCTTTTTGTTAAGCGAAATAGCTGACTACTTTAATAAATTGAGTAGCATAATGATCCGGTAAGAGAAATTGATTCTAGGGCACTCGTATTCATCAAAATGATATGGCACTGACATGAATTGCAATTTCAGATGGATATTCGATGCATTGATCTATAGAACAATGAAAAAAAATAGATGTTATATATTTAGAACATATACATATTGTTTGATTACAAATCCCGACACTAACAAAGACACGATAGTGCACGTTGTGGTATTTCTGTAATTAGAGTTTGCCCAAATCGCCGTAAGGAACAACAGTAATCCTCATGCTAATGAATTTAGACAGGAAAATAATATTTCATCAAAACTATAAATGAACAGAATAACCATCATTGAATGGTCATAATCATTAGGCCTCTTTTTTTGGGGCTTCATCCACCACATTAGCGATCAAAACACGTAAAATTTGATTTCAAAAGAGAACATATCATCAAGAATAAGAAATCAAACTTGTTCCAAGGGTATTTTGTTATTTTGGAACGAAAATAGTTTTATAAAAATTCAGTTGAACAGATATAGTTTTATTCAGTTGAAGGGAGAATGAAATTTTAGAAGCGGAGGACTAACACTAGTAAGAAAAAAAGGGTATCATTATTGGTTAAAAAAATAGTTGAAGTTACTCATGGGAAAACTAAAATAAAAATAAAAAGCAAAATGGAGATTTACTAAACCACAGATTTGCACTCAAATTGACTTATTGCTTTATTTCTTAATTTTTTTTGTAGTATCAGGTAATTTTTGATTGAATTAGTTCATAGTGATTCATGGTAGATAATCATCCTCAATAATATATGTCGACAAACAAAGTTGGGACTTGCAACAAGCCCATAAAGTGAATGCAAAGGTAGAGGACAAACCTGTCAACATTTTATTTCTCCATCATTAATTTTATGAAAGATGCATAACAATCCTCTTTTGACTCAAAATCCATCATCCATTTCATCTTTTATTTTCACTAAGGGACAACAACGATTGTAGTGTAAACTATCAAAAAACCTGCATTTGAAATGAGTCTATAGGTAGCAACGGAAAGCAGCAAAAAATGTCCCTACTTGTATTACAAAGGTTAAGTCAGTTAAAAATGGAAGGCAAACACTTCATAAATTTTGATAACAGTGCAAAAATATCAGAATCTCACAAATAGATCAAGTAATGCAGTCAATAAAAATTCGTTTTGGGTGGATCATACCAGATATTTGCTCAAGACAGAATAAGGAAAATGACAGTCTATACGGTTGAAGCACAGTTGAAACCCAAACCATACGTACAAAGGAAAGCAAATAAAATTTCAAGGCAAACAATTGTACTTCCATTTTGTATTGGATTCGAATGCATCTAAACAATTTATATTTACACTATGATTTTCATTCATATTCCACTTCTACGACAATTGTTATTTAATGAAAATCCTTAAATCAGGCACCCATTGTCAATTTTCAGCTAGATTAACAATTTCACGGCATTGATGCATTTTATTGTATGTCTAAAGTACCTATGAGTAAGGGCAATAGTTGAAAAAAATATAAAATATAAGACCATGTTGAGCATATGTTTATCGTATATTAACCTAAACTACTCACAAAACTTACATATATTAGGTTAGAATGTAGCTACATAATTAACCTATAAACATAGAGCATTTAGGAAAGATATACTCAAAACCAATTTAATATTTAAAAAAAATAGTCTGAAGGAACTAAGATAATGAATGCAGGTGGAAAATTCATCTAAGATGCAGAAGATAACAAATTAAAATAGCTGGAAAAAAAATGTTATGCATGAACTTACATACAAATTTTGCCAAGCTTATCCTGAAAGGAGTAATGTATTGCATTCAAAAGTTAAATGGTTGGAAAATATTGCTAAACCACATGTAATTTCTTGTAAATATGCAGTATGTTGACTATAGTCCAATTAAAACCTATTGAAGTGCATAATTTTGATCCCCTCGTCATATATTATTTATTTTCCAATTAAATTGTTTTTATATAGGATTTAGACAACCATCTCTACCAAGGGACAAAATATCATGTCATTTACATGAGCTCCTCAAATGATTTTGACCATACATTCATATAGGTTTCTTTTATACAGTATCTATTTATTATCCAGTGTAGTATACATTTATAATATTAATATATAACATTAACTATATTTCAGTATATCTGTATAGAACCTTGGCTATATACACACACAAGCACATATATATATATATATATTTATGTATTTCACTATATTTATGTATTTCAGTATCAGGAAGAATTGGCTTTTCACTCAATAATATATGTATATATATATATATATATATTTATGTATGTGTGTTTGTATGTATCAAGGTTTCAAATCTCGGATATAGGTCGCGTTTCATCTCGGGGATTTTATAGACTCGGTCTCGTATCAGGGGAGATCTCGGATGAGACGAGTCTAACTCGGGAGTTCATCTCGGATTTTCATCTCGGGTCTGAAAGTTCATATCGGAACAATCTTTTGGAGTACATGATATGTTAAAATGATATTTTAATAAAATGATTTTTATGAATGCTATCAAAAACATAGTAACTTAAACTTAAAATGCAAAATAACTTTATTATTCTTTATTTTACGAAAGATCATTCATACTCTAAATCGTAATATGCTTAAAACAGAAATATTGTTGGACAGGAAACATTAAAAGGATCCAAAACATTAAAAAATCTAGCATAAATAGACCACAAAGTACATAATTTCATAAGTAACATATATGTAAAAAGACGAATATGAAAATCATAAGCATTGTAAAACATATACGAACATACAATATAGTCATTTAACATGCAAAATGTAAAATAACAAAAGATTGATGTGGCTAGATTTGAGTTTTTTAATTATAGTTCTAGTTCAGGCAAAATTTAAATTTTAACCAAGAAAACTAAGATCTCGGACGATATTCCAATATTTCGTCTCGGTCAATATATCGTTCGATATTGCAATATCTCGGGTGATATATTCGAAAGGAGATTTAGAGTGATATTTGCTGTTTCGTTTCGGAAGGAGCCCAAAACGAGATCTTGGAGGAGATCTCGGGCGATATTTGCGAGATTTGAAACAGTGGTATGTATGTATCTATGTATATTTTATATGGCGAGAATGGTTTTCATTAAATAAGGATGCTCCTGTACAACATGTATGATGTAGGAAATGAAATGATATATTACTTGAATGAAAAAAATATGGTCCTTGCACATGTTCTCCTCCAACTATTTGCAAAAGTAGTAGGCAACTTGTTGAAATTTCATGTCAAGGATACCACATATTTCTTTATTATAGGTGCCTCTATCTACCAACGCAGAAGCACATCTATGAAGATATATGCCTTGACCTAAATAAATATGATTCCAAATTTTATTTACACAAAGTTCAGTTGATGCAGCTAAATTAAAATTAACCCTGCATGTGATACCTGATATCTCAGCTCGCATAGAAGGAATCTGATATTATCAAATTACCATTTTGTTAGTTCATGCACCAGATTTTAAATTCAAGGAAAACAAATATTTTCAGCAAACAATTGAATAAAATAGTTTTTTGCAACAACAGTTGAAATTTAAAGTCGTAATTTGTACTAAGCTTGAAATGAGCCATGCACATTCAATGATAAGTTGGAAGTTACGCGCAAATTGAGAAACTGGCATGAAGTCTACCACAAACTTCACCAAGGTATAAGAAATATGTTAAATTTTCGATGACATAAATATGATTGTGGAAGAAAAAAATATAGTTACTAAAATGAAGAAATTCAAAACGACACATTGTTAATGTTCCTTAAAAGCATGATTATAGTTTACTAAAATATTATTATTGTTTCAAAAATTACAGTTAGTAAAATATTACCCATTGTTTGTTTTTATATGTATGACAGAAATAAGGTAGTTTCATGCATCTCTACATTTGCAAATGAAAGCGGGATGCCACTTGAATACTAACTTTCTGGAAGATTAATGATTACACATATATGTTTGGCTCTAGGCATACATGAAAACAAAAATTATAGAGAGGAAAATTTATTAAATCTAAAGGAAAATGTGAGATATCAGGTCATTCAGTGCAGGGATATTTTTAAAGGTTATAACATTTACTAATAAATGGATGGTAAATATCTTGTTGCAGTATAATGTTCATGGCATGCAACATACAATAATGTTATAACAATTAAATATGAAATAAGAGTTGTCATAATGTTATTACTATTGGTAGTTTCAAGTATAAAATTATTATCAATATCATGAATGAGAGTAGTCACAAGATAATGCTGAACTATTGAACTCATCAGAAATACTAATGAATATATGTCACAACGTAATGTTGATTCGTATGTATTAATCAATCATCATAGGGGTTTTAAAATAACTATAGTGTGTTAGTAACCAACAATGATGAAAATGTTGACAAAATTTTATTTCTTAAATAGTTAAAATGACAGGAACTATAATGGTCAAACATAGGTAACTATAATAATCAAATGTAGAAAACTATAATATCACAAAGAAATTTTCTACTAAAAGTCTCACTAACAAATTATAGTCAGCCTTTGTTGTATATAACTTCAACAAAATGAGACGTATGACATCGAATTACGAAAGTCCATGGGACAATGATATAAAAAAATTGCAAGATGACCCTTATCCAATTCATAGTTATCAAGGCGTGCGCTTAGGCGCGCCTGAGCACAGAAAAGCCAAAGAAGGCTTGCGCCTTTTTACAGTTTGAGTGCGTCTTTTTGTAGTTTGAGGTGCCTTGTTGGCAAAATTCAAATTTTTATTTATAAATAGTTGAATAAAAAATTTAATTGTTCAATAAATTATAAAATATAGTTTCAAATTTAAGTCTTAATAATAAAATATATAGATAATTGAATGAATTATAAAATATGGTTTAAAAATTAATTTGTAGTTAGTAAAATAGCAGATCAAACTCATATAAAAGGAACACAGAAGAGCCCAAGGCTTAAAAAAGCCCCAGGCTCAATGCTTGCGCCTTTTTGTGCATTAGCGCCTTGACAACTATGATCCAATCATCATCAATCATACATGTATAAGTATCATGTCCAAATCCCACTTTTACACTTACACCTAGCGCATGACATCTTCCCTAGAGGAACATTCTTTTCTACATATTTACACCAGATTCATGTAAGGGATAGTTGGGAATTGATTGAAAATAAAGGTATGTACAGAGGAAAAAACTGAAACAAATAGAGGGTAAAATATTAGTAAAAACCATAATCATGAGCAAAAATAACTCATGGTTTTCACATCGAATAAATATTGTTGCTTCTACCAGATATGGTAAAAAGGACTATTTGATGTAACCAAATAATTGAATATAAATAAAAAGAAATTGTTACAATATTTTAATTGGGCATATTCGCAGACCAAGTTCATGGTTCTTCTTAGTACTTTTCATTCTACAAAAATTCACTGTTAAAATATTTGCGAGAAGGAAATAAAATAAGAAAACAAAGAAAAATAAAACAGTTTGGCAGAATCGTATACAGCAAACATAAAACGAAAGCTTAACTCAAAACCCTAATCAAAAGGTATCGATGGGCCAAAAAATATATTAGCAAGCGTATAAAGAATATATTAGGACTAAACCAGCCGTAACTTAAAAGAAATAAAAATATTGTTATTGAAACGGTTTGAGATACAAAGTCATTTCCACATCAAGTTAAAATTGGTTTGCGGGAAGTTGGACATTTCTCTTCTCAGACGGCGTAAAGAACGTGGAGGAAGAAGAGGAAAAACGCATACCTTAGAGATGAAGGAAGAGGCGAAGGGAGGGTGAAATCCAACAAGGGTTCGGAGATGCAAACGGAGGAAGGAAGTGATCCACTGAAGGATGGAAGGAGTAATTATCGGGGAAAAGGCGGTGGAGAGGAATCGGAAGGCGAGTTATCCATGTGAAATGTTTTTTGCCTTTTCCATACTGAAAGAAATGCGGTATAATGAGATGAGCCGAAAGAAGAAAGCGAGAGGAGTATGAAGTAGAGAGACAGTTCAGATCCAAAATTTCACTGCGCATCTCTAAGTGGCTTGTGCACCCTTGAAGTAAAAGCCTGCTTTAATATAGTAGTATAGATATGTTTAGATCTACATGCTTGCTTTTATGTTATGTTATGTACATTTTCATAAACTAAGTCATGTTCATATATGCTTACATGTTTAGATCTACACGCTTGCTTTTATGTTATGTTATGTACATGTTCATAAACTAAGTCATGCTCATATATGCTTACATGCTTAGATCCAAGTTGATACATATGTTTAAGATCTATGTAAATTCCTGTTTATATGCTTAAGATCTATGTTAATTGGATCTAACTCAAGTACAAGTTCACATTAATATGCTTGATTAAGTTTGTATTGTTCATGAAAAATTTGTATTACACATGCTTAGTAGATTCATGTTATTTTATGCTGTTGGAATGCTACATGTTCCATTCTTTTCCCTTTTGTTTATGATTTAGGCTAATTTGCGAGCCTAACGTTCTATGCAAATAACGCGAACGAATAACGGAAGGAAATGTTAGGGTAAAACTTTAAATTTACATGCTAATGGCATAGATTGGCTCATAATCATGTAAATGATTAATAACATGAAATGGTATAATTTGTATACCATTAATTATGAACATAATTTAAATAGTAAATGTGACATGACAACACTTGTGGATAATTTACATATAAACTTGTCATAAATGACGAATATGTAAATTAAATAAAGGGTGAACATGTCTAACCAGAGGTTATATTGAGTTGTGGTGTAAAACTGCCCGGAACCACCCAGCACATCCAGTAACCGCAACAACACATATCTAATGTGAGAGGTTAGTGCATCATACCTAAGAAAAACCCAAGGTTAGATTGAGTTGTGGTGTAAAACTGCCCGGAACTGCCCGACACATCCAGTAACCACAACAATACAGATCTAATGTGAGAGGTTGGTGCATTAATTAATCTATTAATGATAATGAACATGACATTTTAAGAATGGAAGGGTTAAGTTAACTAAGGCAACACTTAACGAGTACAACATGTTAATTAAACAAATGGTAGGATTAAGTTAACTAAGGAAACACTTAACCGATATAACGTGGTGTATGATAGGGTTAAGTAACACAAAAAAGGCAACACTTAACCAATATATAACACGATGTATGGTAGGGTTAAGTAACACAAGAAGGCAACACTTAACCAATATATAACATGATGTATGGTAGGGTTTAGTAACACAAGAAGGCAACACTTAACCAATATATATAAAATGATGTATGATAGGGTTAAGTAACACTAGAGGGCAACACTTAACCAATATAACATGATGAACGAGTGGGGCTAAGTTAATAGAAAACACTTAACCAATACAACATGATGTGTGGGTGGGTTAAGTTAACATGAATGGACAACACTTAACCAATATTACATGAACGAAGCAGATAGGGTTGAGGCAAGCTTAACCAATAATACGTATTGACTTGATCAGTAGGAGGCTTAAGTACGCCTTGTGCAGGTGGGTAATATTAGTATATATAGGCCCACAGACTAAACCGTTAAATTAACATGCTTGAATCGGTGGGAGGGTTAAGTACATCTTGTGTAGGTGGGTAATATTAGTATATATAGGCCCACAAACTTAACCATTAAATAAACATGCTTGAATCGGTGGGAGAGTTAAGTACGTCTTGTGTAGGTGGGTAATATTAGTATATATTGGCCCACAAACTTAACCGTTAAATAAACATGCTTGAATCGGTGGGAGAGTTAAGTATATCTCGTGTTGGTGGGTAATATTTGTATATATAGGCCCACAAACTTAACTAGTAGGAAATCCTAGTAACGGGGACCCATTTCAGCAGTAACCCTCATAGATGTATCATGATACCCTGAATGAGGCAGGATGGGGCACGATTACTAGGTTGATTATAAGCGGTCAAAATAGCGGTTGGCGGTACGTCAGTGTAGGTTCCGACGGTTTACGGGCGTGCACATACTCCGAAGTGGGAAAAAGCAGGCATTGGGTACCAGTAATTACACACTGTGCATCTTGAATCATGTCGGGTTGCTATCATAAGGATTGATACATCTTATGGTGGGACCAGCACAGGGTGTCTACACGCAAGAGTGGGACGATTGACACAGACACACGAGCCGATCGATAGGGTTGTATGGGTACATCTAACATCTTCGTGGAAATTAGGCTGATTAGGTAAGATCCTCCTACTAGATGTACACTTGATGGCTACCACAATTGCAAGGATTGGGATCACGTTGCAATATTATCATTTTATACAGATTACTAGTTGCGACACTAGTTAGGCGGTGCAGAGATATAGAAATCAGAATAACAGGGTAGTAGCGAAGCAGAGAAAGAGTAGAAGCGCATTCAGTTTACCTTGCCTTATCTTGTCTTGTTTTATGGTATTGTCCTATTTTCTGTTTATTCATGTCATGATCATTTATCTTGTTTACATGCTGAAAAATCATTGGACTTACCAGACTTATGTCTGACCTGTTTTCTTTCGTCTGATTTTCTTCCGTTCCCCCAGGTAGTCAGGGAGGGAATAGCTCAACTTAGTTTGGGCCATTCCTCTTTCCAAGCTCGGAGATTCTGTGATGTATGGCTTAGAACCTCTTATCTTTGGCTATGGCTGTGGTTGCACTTGAATTTGGGGACTTATGCTACTTTGCTATGTTTTATGCTTTTTATATACTTGGAAGTTTTTGAATCAAGACAGAAGTTTTGTGTAATGCTTTTAAGTATGATTGAGTCAATTGTTGTAAAAGCTTGACTGAACTATACTGCTTATAAAATGACTTTGTTTTCCGCTGCTTTATTTGTCTGTCTTGTAATTTATCTGCATCTTTTACCTATAATGCTTCACTGAAGTTAATGCATTCCCTTTGTGAGTGACATTAATGAACGTGGGGTGTTTCACTTGGTATTAGAGCTGAAGTCTACTAGATCAGATAAAAGATATGAAAAATTATTTTCAAAACGGTTTTAAAAGAAGCATTTTCTAAAGAAAAGTTTTGATTTAAAGGCATATTCCCCAAAGCCATATGCATTATCTTTTGATCCTCTGTATGAATCCTTGTTTTCCTTCTTTACTGAGTCCCCGGGGCTCCAGGCTTTCTGGGAGGTAACTTCATCGCGACATGGTTTCGTAGGCTTGATGAGATTACGACACCTATCAAAGGGCGAAGAAATGCGCAACTTCCATATATAGCCGCAGTAGTTTCACCCGCGGCTAATTTTCTTTCAAGCTTTATAGGGTTTTTCATGCGATGGAGGCAGCTTTCAAGAGACTTATCAACAAGTTACACAAAGATGGAATAAGGGAGTTTGGCTAAGGAACACAACCCAAGGATGAGAAACTCATGGATATGGACTTGGTTTATGAAGGAAGAAAGAATAGAAAAATATAAGACAAGAGGAAGTGCTGTTATTATGGTATAATGGGTCATATAATTTTCAGGAGGGCAAGTGCATGCTCTCACCGCCAGCGTACCTGAAAGAGAGGTAGTAGAGTTTCTGTCGAAAAAGTCTAGTTTTTCTTTTTGGTCATCCTGTTAGTAATCTTTTTTATTTTAGCGCTTCACATTCGTTCATATCTGTTCCATAGTTGAGTCTCTACACCTTAGTGCTTGTATAGTAGAAGATCCGATTATTGTCTTAAATCCAATTGGTGGTTCGGCTCATTTATCTTTGGTTTGTAAGGATTTGAGAATAGCTATATTAAGTATTGAGTATAAGTGTAATGCTTATGTTTTTGATTTCATGGGCTATGGGTTGATTCTAGGCATTGATTGGTTAGCTAGTATTTGTGAAAGGATGGTAGTTAGACTTTCGACTTGCCTCGGGAATACCCTCGAGATTTCGTGCGATCCTAAGGGATCAGTTTGTCTTAGCTACCTAGAATCACTTGATGCATCTATCAACGATTTGCGATCCGTTGGAGTAGTCCATCAGTACGCAGATGTTTTTGATTAGGTTAGGGGTTTGTCCCCTAAAACGCGAGATAGACTTCTGCATATATCTAGTTGGCAATGCAAAGCCAGTTGCATTACCTGTACGACACATGAATCTAAGGGAAAGGAAGGGCTCGGTAAACAAGTAAAAGAGTTACCTAAAAAAGGGTTCATAAGGCAAAGTATTTCTGAATGGGGTGCTCTAGTCGTTTTCGTTACAAATGCGGATGGTTCACTTTGCTTGTGCATAGATGATATTTTGGAATGAGGAAGAACATACTTTGCATCTAAGGGAAGTCTCGGATACCCTTCAAGCACTTCAACTTAAGGCGAAGTTCTCCAAAAATGTCATTTTTGGAGAGAAGAAGTAAGGTTTCTCGGACATGTGGTGTCCAAAGAAGGGATAGCAGTAGATCCCGCAAAAGTAGTTGCGGTGCAAGACTGGAAGGTCCCAAGGAATGCAACAGAAGTAAGAAGCTTTCTAGGACTAGCGGGCTAATATAGGAAGTTCATTAAGGACTTTGCGAAGGTATTATCCCCACTTACAAGATTGACGAAGAAGAATCTAACCTTTGCTCGGGATATTGGTTATGATATCGCTTTCCAATAATCGAAGAGGGCTCTAACAACGGCCCCAGTTTTGACTTTTACCTTATGGTAGTAAAAGGTTTAAGATATACACGGATTCATGCAGCACGGGACTAGGCGCCACTTTAATGTTAGGGTAAGGTCGTAGCGGATGCCTTAAGAAGAAAAAGGTTGACTGCAAGTCCTCATTATGTAAAAAGTAAAAATTTAGAATAAATATTGAACTTTTATTTAAAACCTTCGGTTAAGTTAGTAGTTGGCATTGCTAGGAGTAAGACCTACGCTTTTGAATTAAATAGGGACTTCACAAAGAAAAGACTCTCAGATAGCTGACGCAATGGATGAGTTAAGTAGAGAAGAGACCTCAATCACCTTAATAAATACACTTGGTAAAATGGTTAGCATCTGTTTATTTTCAAGAGATAGTTCTTCAACATGAAATACCCTCTAGTGAATTTGGAAGAAGCCATGAGTATGCAGTTATGTTTGAGCACTGCTTATCATCCTCTGACAGAAAGGGTGAATAAGATTTTGGAAGACCTTTTGAAGAAATGTTAGCATGACACAGCAGGAGTTGTAGTGACGAGTATACTAGAAGAAGAAGAAGTTGAACGATGAGTTCCAACTTATATTCTGTAAACAAAAATTTAGAAGTGATGCAATCGTGAAGTTATGACAGTCAGAGCACTACGGAGTGAAGCTCAAGAAGATGCAACTTAGAAGACTGAAGACTAGATACGCGCATCATACCCTTTTTTGAGGGTATATCCTTGATCTCTCTTTTTCTGTAAAGTTTATTTGCATGCTAGTCTTTATCTTTTAAGTATATCCTCTCGATCCTATACTCAATCCTTAGGTAGAAGCCAATGGATGTAAACATGTTTTTGAGACATGTTATGTTTGGTGGATGCAAGTGGATGTAAGTGTTTGCTAGTGGTTGCTCGTGGATGCATATACACACACACTAGGCACTAGATTGGCTCTGTCACTTCCATATTTCATATGCATGAGTGAATTTTTATATAAATGGATTGAAACTTGATGTGTTATCATATGGATGTTGCATTTTTATGAATGATTGAGCACTCATGTAGAAGTTATAAAGTATGATTAGGAATAATTGCATACATGATGGACTCATAGCACTGACATAATTTGCATTAAGGTGCTCAACTGATTCGGTAGACCGCCTGATTTTGCATTAGGTAAGGGCATGTACACACACTATGCATACGATCATGAAAGCATTAGAAATCTTTTTAAGGATAATGGATGCTTGTGATTGTTGGTTGAGTAGATGGATGTTGAATGTTAGGATACATTCTTCTTAACTTAGAGATTTTTGGGACGAAATCCTTTAAAGGAGGGGAGAATGTAACACCCCGTAATTTAAAACGGGAAATAAGAGATAATTAAAGAATACTTAATTTTAAAATTGGGAATTAAGGGAAACGGATTACGCCATTGCGTTCATCTTGGAATTCTGCTTGGGTAAGATTCTGAGTTTGCGTAAATCGGACAACGTATGAAGAAGTTATAAGCCATAGAAGTTTATATACGCATAGGGAAGTATATATATATACAAAATCATCTCTAGAACCAAAATAAGCCAAAGACGAGTGAGCGGGAAAGATCCCGCTCCAATGGTGTCGACCCCCCTTAAGGGGGGTAGACCCCTTCCGAGATCCAATTCCTGTGACGATTTCTGTAGTTCTAAAGCGGATGTGGCCTTCTCCGATTGGCCTGGTGATGAATTCAGATGTATTAGGGCTTATGTGTCGTACTGTGATTGGCTGAGTGACACATCTCTTTGGTTTGGATGGCTCTGATTTCTCCTAGACTGATTTAAAGGCTAGAATTGATACTAGACTTCTATATAATCAACTCAAACCGTAAACCTAAAACACATAAACACATTCTATGAAGCTGTCATGTTGTCTCTCTCTGAACTAGCGTAGCCTGCTCTTCTTAAAACTAGAATATCTTCTTCAATTAGAAATCAATTAGAAGAACATCAATAGTCCACATCAAAGGAATAACTTAACAAATTCAATAATCAGATTCCAGAATACAAGAACTGTTCTCTTCCAGTAAGTTCAGTTATGTTTCAGATTTAAATATATAAAAGACATGAATTGAAATAAATCGAATCTAGAACTGTGCCTAATTGTGATTTTGATTCATGTTTAGCCTTGTGATAAATCTGAAATTAACTATGTCTATGAGACTATTGTGATTTATACAATTGGACCTATCATATTGTATATTAATTTGGGGATGCTTTTATGTTATGTTATGTTATGTACATGTTCAGAAACTAAGTCATGTTTATATATGCTTATATATTTAGATCTACATGCTTGCTTTTATGTTATGTTATGTTATGTACATGTTCATAATCTAAGTCATGTTCATATATGCTTATATGTTTAGATCTACACGCTTGCTTTTATGTTATGTTATATACATGTTCATAAACTAAGTCATGCTCATATATGCTTACATGCTTAGATCCAAGTTAATACATATGTTTAAGATCTATGTTAATTCCTGTTTATATGCTTAAGATCTATGTTAATTGGATCTAACTCAAGTACAAGTTCACATTAATATGCTTGATTAAGTCATGAAAAATTTGTATTACACATGCTTAGTTACATTCATGTTATTTTGTGCTGTTAGAATGCTACATGTTCCATTCTTTCCCCTTTTGTTTATGATTTAGGCTAATTTGCGAGCCTAACGTTCTATGTAAATAATGCGAACGAATAACGGGAGGAAATGTTAGGGTAAAACTTTAAATTTACATGCTAATGGCATAGATTGGCTCATAATCATGTAAATGATTAATAGCATGAAATGGTATAATTTGTATACCATTAATTATGAACATAATTTAAATAGTATATGTGACATGACAACACTTGTTGATAATTTACATATAAACTTGTCATAAATGACGAATATGTAAATTAAATAAAGGATGAACATGCCTAACCCGAGGTTAGATTGAGTTGTGGTGTAAAACTGCCCGGAACCGCCTAGCACATCCAGTAACCGCCACAACACCTATCTAATATGAGGGGTTAGTGCATCATGCCGAAGAAAAACCCGAGGTTAGATTAAGATGTGTTGTAAAACTGCCTGGAACCGCCCGGCACATCCAGTAACCACAACAACACATATCTAATGTGAGAGGTTGGTGCATTAATAAATCAATTAATGCTAATGAACAGGACATGTTAGGAATGGTAGGGTTAAGTTAACTAAGGCAACACTTAACCTGTACAACATGTTAATTAAACAAATGGTAGGGTTAAGTTAACTAAGGCAACACTTAACCGATATAACATGGTATATGGTAGGGTTAAGTAACACAAGATGGCAAGACTTAACCAATATATAACACTATGTATGGTAGGGTTAAGTAACGCAAGAAGGCAACACTTAACCAATATATAACATGATGTATGGTAGGGTTAGGTAACACAAGAAGGCAACACTTAACCAATATATATATAACATGACGTATGATATGGTTAAGTAACACAAGAGGGCAACACTTAACCAATATAACATGATGAACGACTGGGGTTAAGTTAATAGAAAATACTTAACCAATACAACATGATGTGTGGGTGGGTTAAGTTAACATGAATGGACAACACTTAACCAATATTACATGAACGAAACAGATAGGGTTAAGGCAAGCTTAACCAATAATACGTATTGACTTGATCAGTGGGAGGGTTAAGTACGTCTTGTGTAGGTGGGTAATATTAGTATATATAGGCCCAAAAACTTAACCGTTAAACAAACATGCTTCAAGCAGTGGGAGGGTTAAGTACATCTTGTGTAGGTGGGTAATATTAGTATATATAGGCCCATAGACTTAACTGTTAAATAAACATGCTTGAATCAGTGGGAGGGTTAAGTAGATCTCGTGTAGGTGGGTAATATTAGTATAGATTGGCCCACAAACTTAACTGTTAAATAAACATGCTTGAATCGGTGGGAGGGTTAAGTACTTCTCGTGTAGGTGGGTAATATTTGTATATATAGGCCCACAAACTTAACTAGTAGGAAACCCTAGTAACGGGGACCCATTTCAGCAGTAACCCACATAGATGTATCATGGTACCCTGAACTCGGCAGGGTGGGGCACGATTACTGGGCTGATTATAAGCGGTCAAAATAGCGGCAGGGGGTACATCAGTGCAGGTTCCGATGGTTTACGGGCATGCACGTACTCCGGAGCGGGAAAAAGCAGGCACTGGGTACCAGTAGTTACACACTGTGCATCTTGAATCGTGTCAGATTGCTATCATAAGGATTGATAGACCTTAGGTGGGACCAGAACAGGGTATCTACACACAAGAGAGGGCCGATTGACACAAACACATGAAACATTTATACAAGTAGGGAGTCGATCGATAGGGTAGTAAGGGTACATCTAACATCTTCGTGGCAATTAGGCTGATTGAGGTAAAATCCTCCTACTAGATGTACACCTGAAGGCTATCACAATTGCGGGGAATGGGGTCACGTTGTAATATTATCATTTTATACAGATTACTAGTTGGGACACTAGTTAGGCGGTGCAGAGATATAGAAATCAGAATAATACGGTAGTAGCGAAGCAGAGAAAGAGTAGAAACACATTCAGTTTACCTTGCCTTATCTTGTCTTGTTTTATGGTATTGTCCTATTTTTAGTTTATTCATGTCATGATCCTTTATCTTGTTTACATGCTAAAAAATCACTGGACTTACCAGATTGATGTCTGACCTGTTTTCTTTCGTCTACTTTTCTTCCGTACCCCCGGTAGTCGGGGAGGGAATAGCTCAGCTTAGTTTGGACCGTTTCTCTTTCCAAGCTCGGAGATTCTGTGATGTATGGCTTAGAGCCGCTTATCTTTGGCTATGGCTGTGGTTGCACTTTAATTTAGGGACTTATACTACTTTGCTATGTTTTATGCTTCTTATATACTTAGAAGTTTTTGAATCAAGATAGAAGTTTTATGTAATACTTTTAAGTATGATTGAGTCAATTGTTGTAAAACCTTGACTGAACTACATTGCTTATAAAATGACTTTGTTTTCCGCTGCTTTATTTGTCTGTCTTGTAATTTATCTTCATCTTTTTCTTATAATGCTTTACTGAAGTTAATGAATTCCCTTTGTGGGTGACAATAATGAACGTGGGGTGTTTCACTTGGTATCAGAGCTGAAGGTTACTAAATCATATAAAAGATTTGAAAAATTATTTTCAGAACGGTTTTAAAAGAAGCATTTTCTAAAGATAAGTCTTGTTTTAAAGGCATATTCCCCAAAGCCATATGCATTATCTTTTGATCATCTATTTGAATCCTTGTTTTCCTTCTTTACTGAGTACCCGGGGCTCCTGGCCTTCTAGGAGGTAACCTCATCGCGGCATAGTTCCGTAGGCTTGATGAGACTATGACACCTGTCAAAGGGCGAAGAAATGCCCAACTTCCATATATAGCCACAGTAGTTTCACCAGCGTCTATTTTTCTTTTAAGCTTTGTAGGGTTTTCCGTGAGATGGGGGCAGCTTTCAAGAGACTTGTCAACAAGTTACACAAAGGTGGAAAAGATGAAAATTAGGGAGTTTGGCTAAGGAACACAACCCAAGGATGAGAAACTCATGGATATGGACTTGCTTTACGAACGAGGAAAGAATAGAAAAATCTAAGACAAGAGGAAGTGTCGTTATTATGGTATAACGGGTCATATAATTTTCAGGAGGGAAAGTACATGCTCTCTCCGCCAGCGTACCTAAGAGAGAGGTAGTATAGTTTCTATCGAAAAAGTCTAGTTTTTTTGGTCATCCTATTAGTACTCTTTTTGATT
Source organism: Allium sativum (assembly GCA_030737875.1). Taxonomy (NCBI): domain Eukaryota; kingdom Viridiplantae; phylum Streptophyta; class Magnoliopsida; order Asparagales; family Amaryllidaceae; genus Allium; species Allium sativum. The sequence continues at coordinate 624,999,458 of CM060910.1, forward strand.
TAACGCTTCACATTCGTTTATATCTATTTCCATAGTTGAGACTCTGCACCTTAGTGCTTGTATAGTAGAAGATCCCATTATTGTCCAAATTCAATTGGTGGTTCGGTTCATTTATCTTTGGTTTGTAAGGATTTGAGAATAGCTATATTAAGTATTGAGTCTAAGTGTAATGCTTATGTTTTTGGTTTCATGGGCTATGGGTTGATTCTAGGCATGGATTGGTTAGCTAGTAATTGTGAAAGGAGGGTAGTTAGACTTTCGACTTGCCCCGGGAATACCCTCGAGATTTCGTGCGATCCGAAGGATCAGTTTGTCTTAGCTACCTAGAATCACTTGATGCATCTATCAACGATTTGCGATCCGTTGGAGTAGTCCATCAGTACGCAGATATTTTTGATTAGGTTAGGGGTTTGTCCCCTAAAATGCGAGATATACTTCCGCATATATCTAGTTGGCAATGCAAAGCCAGTTGCATTACATGTACAACACATGAATCTAAGGGAAAGGAAGGGCTCGGTAAACAAGTAAAAGAGTTACCTGAAAAAGGGTTCATAAGGCAAAGTATTTCTGAATGGGGTGCTCCAGTCGTTTTCATTACAAAGGCAGATGGTTCACTTTGCTTGTTCATAGATGATATTTTGGAATGAGGAAGAACATACTTTGCATCTAAGGGAAGTCTCGAATACCCTCCAAGCGCATCAACTTAAGGCGAAGTTCTCCAAAAATGCCATTTTTGGAGAGAAGAAGTAAGGTTTCTTGGACATGTGCTGTCCAAAGAAGGGATAGCAGTAGATCCCGCAAAAGTAATTGCGGTGCAAGACTGGAAGGTCCCAAGGAATGCAACAGAAGTAAGAAGCTTTCTTGGACTAACGGGCTAATATAGGAAGTTCATTAAGGACTTTGTGAAGGTATTAGCCCCACTTACAAGATTGACGAAGAAGAATCTAACCTTTGCTTGGGATATTGGTTGTGATATCGCTTTCCAACAATCGAAGAGGGCTCTTACAACGGCCCCAGTTTTGACTTTTACCTTACAGTAGTAAAAGTCTTAAGGTAGACACGGATTCATGCGGCACAGGATTAGGCGCCACTTTGATGTAAGGGTAAGATCGTAGCTGATGCCTTAAGAAGAAAAAGTTTAACTGCAAGTCCTTTTTATGTGAAAAGGAAAAGTTCAGAATACATATCAAAGTTTGATTTAAAAACCTCCGGTTAAGTTAGTAGTTGGCATCGCTAGGAGTAAGACCTATGCTTTTGAATTAAATAGGGACTTCACAAAGAAAAGACTCTCAGATAGCTGACGCAATGGATAAGTTAAGTAGAGAAGATACCTCTAATCACCTTAATAAATACACTTGGTAACATGGTTAGCATCTGTTTATTTTCAAGAGATAGTTCTTCTACATGGAATACCATCTAGTGAATTTTGGAAGAAGCCATGAGTACGCAGTTATATTTGAGAACTGCTTATCATCCTCTGACAGAAACGGTGAATAGGATTTTGGAAGACCTTTTGAGGAAATGTTAGCATGACACAGAAGGGGTTTGTAACAACCCGGAAAATCTGAGCCAGTTTAATTTTTTTTAATTTGGCTAATATAGTGAATTCGAATATTTAAAAATGATTTATTTTGAAAAATAACGATTAAAAAGTTATTTGAATTGAAGTTAGAATATAAAATTTTATTTTAATTATAAAACAAGGCCTGAACGACCCTGTAGTTTGAAAATTTGAATTCAAACTTTGACTGAATATGCAGGATGCGAAATAAATCGGATTTCAGCGAAACAAGAAATATTTAAATCTGTTGGAGAATATCTTTCTAACGAATCTGAAAGATCGAAATTTCATAGCAGAAATCAAAAGTTATAGCCAAATCAATTTTCAGAAAGGTCGGTGTGAAGTTAATATAGTCCTTGAAAATAGTGATTTTACAAACGGTCTCAGAATTCGACGAAACCAGTTTTGTTGGAACCGTATCGTCCCAACATAGCTAGATAAATTTTTCGGGAATTTTTAGAAGTAGTATGTGGCCCCGGCAAATTAAAATGTACGTTCAAAACAGAATTTGAATGTTTTATACTTTAATTTGAGAAATAACTGACTGTAACGATCGAAAAGGCCAATGAAACATATCCCATTGTGTCCGGGATGGCGGTATTTAGCTGGGGGCGGCAGTCGTTGGGTTTGAATTAGTGTCCGTATGTGAAAACACTATTTAAAATTTTAAATAAAGCCTGGACCAATCAGAATTTTTCTTCCATAATTTTAAAAATAAAAAAAAAACGTGAAACCCCCGTGCTCACAGCCGATACCGACGATCCACCTCGTTCCTCCCTTCTCTCCTCCGCCGCCGTCGCTACAGGCACTTCCAGCCAGCGCCACCTACCTCCGTTGACGCGCCTCCCTCCCCTCGTCAGATCCGACCCACCCACGACCAGAACCCTCGCCGCCATCGCCTGAATCGAAGCCACGAAGTCGGCCTCTTTCCAGCGCCGTCGCCGCTCCGATCTGCCACCATCCACGACCAAACCACCAGCGCCGTGAAGCCCTCACCCCCATCTTCCACGCCACAGCCGCCGATCATCCCAGTTCTTCCCGGATTTCGCGATTTCTTCGAATCAAGTTTTGAACAGTTATAAAGGTGCTGCCTTTATTATTAAAAACTGTTTTATAGCGCTTTTAAAGCGCTACGAAATGTTGCAAACTTTGAAAAATCATATCTTTATCGTGTATTGACGAAATTTGATGAAACAGGAAACACCGTGACCGCAAGGAGGCTCTCTACATTCTAGAAGAGACCGCGGATTTTTCTGACATCGTATCTATTTTTAGCAAAGCGACAAACCAATGTGAGAACTCTAAATTAAAAACTGAAAAGAAAGCGTGTTGTATAAGTTATATAAGCGAAGTATAAATTATATACGCATTGTATACCTCATGTACATGTGTGTATAAGTTGTATGAGCGATGTACAAATTGTACAAGCGTTGTTTGAAACATATATGCATTGAAATGTGGTGAAATGAAAGTGAAATATAATATATATATATATATATATAAATACACCCCTCGTCCACAAACCATGGACGATATTTATTGGTTGTGATTGGTGTGGAAATTGGTTGATTGTTTGTGGTTGTGAATGATTGATCGTGGTTGAAAAATACCCGTTCGTGTTGAGAATTACTTTGGTTGAAACCACATAGGATTAGTTGTGGAAATAAAATAAATAAAACATGCCGCCTGCTTGCGATCTAGATACATGAATCTCCATTGTCAAAAACCGCAAGGTTTTAAGGTAGAGCGAGGAGCCGTCGTTAGGGATGGTGCCGGTTTAACTGCCCTGCCGTTATGCTGTCGAAATTTCTTGAAATATTCATGTGTTAGAATTATTTTCATGTGTTGAAACCATATTCATTTGTTGAACTTTATTTTCATGTGTTGAAACCATATTCATTTGTTGAACTTTATATTCATGTGTTGAAACCATATTCATTTGTTGAACTTTATATTCATGTGTTGAAACCTTATTCATGTGTTGAAAAATAAATTCATGTGTAGAGTGCATTCGTGTGTTGAATAGAAATTCATCCGTTGAATTGAAATTCATGTGTGGAATGACATTCATGTTTAAATAGATTCTTTGAAAAATAAAAATCACATTCTTATTATATACATGAACTAGATAAAATATACTTGTTATAAATAAATTGTTTTAACATTAAAAATCACATCTTTATCATATGTCAGAACCATATAAAATATCCATGTGTGGAAATATTCATGTGTTGGGTTATTTGTGTGTTGAAAATGACTCATGTGTTGAATATATGAAGTGAACAATAAAAATTACATTTTTATTGAGAATATGAAGTGTTAAAACATTCATGTGTTGAATAAATATTTTTGATGATAAAAATATCATTTTTATCACGTGTATGACTTGCTAAAAATATACAAGTGTTGAAACAAATATTTCTTTGACATGAATATTATTTTTGACGTGTATAGGAACTAAAGAAAATTGTCATATGTTGAAATATAATTTAGTTCGATAAAAATATCATTTTTAAACGGAACATGAAGTGTTAAAAATGACCATTTGTTCGAATAAATATGCATGAGTTAAAATATTCATTAATTAGATAATGTTATGGTTTTTAACTTATGTATGCAACATGTGATTGAATGGTGAAATTAAATCGAATCAAGTATGAAACTGAATTGAAAATTTGGTAAGTGATTAGAATTGCACACATATACATTCATATTCATTAGAACAGGTTATAGCAAAGAGGCTAGAGAAGAGGAATAAAATTTTGTGCCTGACAAATAGGTACACATTTACCGCTTTGTTTGGGTGATGATTTCATGAGCCTGTTGGCTAGCCACTTGGCTTTTTCTTTTTCTTTTTGAGATGAGACGCCCGTGTGGCTGTTTGGGGATTTTCCCGACCCTTCCCGTACAAAGGAGGTTATGGTGAAATTTTCCAAAATTTAAAGGCGTTAGTGAAATTTTAGAAGTGAAAACGATATTGAAATCGTCGAATGAATTATATTTATATATGTATATAAATATAAATTAAATTAAAACGAAATAAGGCCGTGCAGTTCGCGTTTTGAAATCGTCCTCTTAAATGATTATACCGAAAGATCCGACCATCGGATTTTGACGAAACTAGAAATGTTGGGTTCGCTTTTGAGAGATCTTTCCAACGATATAAAATTTGTTAAGATCCAACGGTTAGATTTTCAGATATGTGTAAAATAAATTTAGAGAAAAACAGCGCCAGTGGCACGACGCGACCTGAAACGTCATTTAATTAGATATGGCCATTTTTAAATAAATAAAAATGGCGAATAATCGTTATTAAATATTATAAGCGTTATGAAGTGAAAATAAACCAACTTTACTTGGTTTGCTTGTTATTTGATGGTTGAATGTGTTTGATATGAAAATTATACTAAAGAACTGAAACGTGAATGTCGAATAATTTAACCATGAAAAGAATCGATTTAAATTTTAAATATACGTGAATTATTTGAAGAGGCCGAGTTAATCCTCACTTCAAATAATTGATCGACGATTCGAAATCGAAGATGTGAAGACGGTTCAAGACCGACGATTTTCATATTGGATGGATGGCCGCTACTGAGGTTCCTGATTGGAGTAGCTACCTTGAAGGGACTGAAGTAGTAGCCATTTGGACGTATGTGTTGATTGGACGGATATGCGAGGAGTGGTGCCTCCGGTCTCGTTCAGACCCAGAACGGACGTGTAAATGGACGGTGTGTCTGACATTGGATTTTATTCTATGTTGATTGATCTTCGTTAAATATATATCTGTTTGGCGGTGGAGAATTTATTCTCTTGCTTAACGCCCTTCTATGAGGCGTACGAGCTCAGAAGTTATATATCGATGGAAATCAGTCGCATGGAGTGAACTGCCTGTGTGGCATGCCTAAGTGTAATGATCAAGGCTTCTGTTGCAAAGCAAAGTCTTGTGGTTGATGATCAGAGCATGGCCTACGTGGCCAAGCTTTGTGTATAACGTGGATTCGCGAGCCTCACACCCCGATATGAACCGGAAACGGGAGAAGGACTCAGGGGGGGACATGCGTCTCTTTCTAGTTAGAGGTGGTGTCGGTGCTTAAACTGGCCGACATTTATATTCTTTTCACCTATGTGGTTGTTGCTATTGCGAGGCGCCTCGGATATGGAGTCAGTGGGCTCATTTACGCCCCACAGGGCGGGGAGACGTACTGTTCAGGGTTTTATTTAATCCACATCGAGCGGACCGCCCCTGAAGATCCTAGGGTCGATGCGTTCTGATCCTGAGATTCGGACTAGACAGTCTCGAATCGGTGAAGACTATCTTTTGCCTCAGTTCATAGATGGAAATCCAATTTCCAAATACGACATTGTGCGGTTTTGATTGTAAACCTATATTTGGCGACATAGTGGCATGGGACGCTCATGTCGCCTATGATTGATATTTATGATTGAATTTGCCTTTGAAATATATATGCACTAGTAATAATATCAAGTGATTTTGCTTTACACGTATTAAGCATATTTTGGCCAATATAAGGTAAAACTCTATCCTCCGGTTTGCGTTGCATTGTGTGATGGGACTTGAGTCTTATATCGGCCTCATTCTTTTTAAAAGCATTACGTTATTTAAAGAATTTACTTTGTTTTAGTGTAGAGGCAATCACTGGAGTAAACCCGTTCCGCGAAAGTGGCGTGGTCCTATGATTTGCCTTAGTGTTGTTGTTTAAACAGTTAAATAGATTTCTCATACTAGTCCCACGACTAACTCGATGTTTGTTTCACTTTGCAAACTCGAGCGCCCTTATTTCTACACGGGCAGCCTTGTATTCAGGTTTTAGCAGACTCATTCTGGACAGCTGTGGAGCTGGAGCTGGACTTTATCATTTCTCTTTACTGTTTCAATTATTATCATGTACATTATGTTTGACCCACTGCAGACATTTTATATTGAACTGAAAACTGTATTTTGTGCTAAGTATGATCCTGTACACTGTGTAACTCTGATGATTATATTTATCCAGTGTATTTTGCTGTTCATTGTCTGTGTAAAGATTTATTTCTGTTCTGCTGGTAACGTTTATATGTTATATTCCAAAGATTACCCTTAACATCGTCCGTACGGGTCTTGGGGTCGTCTCAGGGTTGTAGTGCCGAGTATACTAGAAGAAGAAGAGGTGGAATGATGATTTCCAACTCATATTCTGGAAACAGAAATTAAGAAGCTATGCAGTTGTGAAGTTATGACAGTCAGAGCACTATGGAGTGAAGCTCAAGAAGATACGACTTAGAAGACCGAAGAGTAGATACGCGCATCATACCCTTTTTTGAGGGTATATCCTTGATCTCTCTTTTTCTGTAAAGTTTATTTGCATGCTAATCTTTATCTTTTAATTATATCCTCTCGATCCTATCCTCAATCCTTAGGTAGACGCCAATGGATATAAACATGTGTTTGAGACATGTTGTGTTTGGTGGATGCAAGTGGATATAAATGTTTGCTAGTGGTTGCTCGTGGATGCATATACACACACACACTAGGCACTAGATCGGCTCCATCACTTCCATATTTCATATGCATGAGCGAATTTATGTATATATGGATTGAAACTTGATGTGTTATCATATGGATGTTGCATTTGAATGAAAGATTGAGCACTCATGTAGAAGTTATAAAGTACGATTTGGAATAATTGCATACATGATGGACTCATAGCACTGACATAATTTGCATTAAGGAGGTCAACTGAATAGTAGACCGCCTGATTTTGCATTAGGTAAGGGTATGTACACACACAATGCATACGATCATGAAAGCATTAAAAATCATTTTAAGGATAGTGGAGCCTGTGATTGATGGTTGAGTAGATGGATGTTGAATGTTAGGATACATTCTTCTTAACATAGAGATTTCCGGGACGAAATCCTTTAAAGGAGGGGAGAATGTAACACCCTGTAATTTTAAAATGGGACATAAGAGATAATTAAAGAATACTTAATTTTAAAAGTAGGAATTAAGGGAAACGGGTTACATCATTGCGTTCGTCTTGGAATTCTGCTTGGAATAGAGTTCGAGTTTGCGTAAATCGGACAATGTATGAAGAAGTTATAAGCCGTAGAAGTTTATATACGCGCAAGGAAGTATATATATATATACAAAAAATCATCTCCAGAAACAAAATAAGTCAAAGGCGAGTGAGCGGGAAAGATCCCGCTCAAATGGTGTCGACCCCTCTTAAGGGGGGTCGACATAGGTGTCAACCCCCCTTAAAGGGGGTAGACCCCTTCCGAGATCCAATTCCTGAGACAATTTCTATAGTTCTGAAGCGGATGTGGCCTTCTGCGATTGGCCCGGTGACGAATTCTGATGTATTAGGGCTTATGTGTCATACTGTGGTTGGCTGAGTGACACATCTCTTCGGTTTGGATGGCTCTGATTTCTCCTAGACTGATCTAAAGGCTAGAATTAATCATAGACTTCTATATAATCAACTCAAACCCTAAACCTAAAACACATAAACACGTTCTATGAAGCCGTCTTGCTGTCTCTCTCTGAACTAGCGTAGCCTCCATCTTCTTAAAACTAGAATATATTCTTCAACTAGAAATCAATTAGAAGAACATCAATAGTCTACATCAAAGGAATAGCTTGACAAATTCAGAAATCAGATTCCAGAATACAAGAACTGTTCTCTTTCAGTAAGTTCAGTTATATTTCAGATTTTAATATATAAAAGTCATGACTTGAAATAAATCAAATCTAGAACTGTGCCTAATTATGATTCTGATTCATGTTTAGCCTTGTGACAAATCTGAAATTAACTATGCCTATGAGACTATTGTGATTTATACAATTGGACCTATCATATTGTATATTAATTTGGGGATGCTTTTATGTTATGTTATGTACATGTTCATAAACTAAGTTATGTTTATATATGCTTATATGTTTAGATCTACAAGCTTGCTTTTATGTTATGTTATGTACATGTTCATAAACTATGTCATGTTCATATATGCTTATATGTTTAGATCTAGACGCTTGCCTTTATGTTATGTTATGTACATGTTCATAAACTAAGTCATGTTCATATATGCTTACATGTTTAGATCCAAGTTAATACATATGTTTAAGATCTATGTAAATTCATGTTCATATGCTTAAGATCTATGTTAATTGGATCTAACTCAAGTACAAGTTCATATTAATATGCTTGATTAAGTTTGTATTGTTCATGAAAAATTGTATTACACATGCTTAGTTAGATTCATGTTATTTTGTGCTAGTAGAATGCTAGTATGCTACATGTTCCTTTCTTTTCCCTTTTAATTATGATTTAGGCTAATTTGGAGCCTAGCGATCTATGTAAATAATGCGAACGAATAACGGGGGGAAATGTTGGGGTAGAACATTAAATTTACATGCTAATGGCATAGATTGGCTCATAATCATGTAAATGATTAATAGCAAGAAATGGTGTAATGTGTATACCAATAATTATGAACATATTTTAATTATTAAATGTGACATGACAACACTTGTGGATAATTTACATATAAACTTGTCATAAATGAAGAATATATAAATTAAATAAAGGATGAACATGCCTAACCCAAGGTTAGATTGAGTTGTGGTGTAAGACTACCCGGAGCCGCCCAGCACATCCAGTAACCTCAACAACACCTATCTAATGTGAGAGGTTAGTGCATCATGCCTAAGAAAAACCCAAGGTTAGATTGAGTTGTGGTATAAAACTTCCCGGAACCGCCCGACACATCTAGTAACCGCAACAACACAGATCTAATGTGAGAGGTTGGTGCATTAATAAATCAATTAATGCTAATGAACAGGACATGTTAAGAATGTAGGGTTAAGTTAACTGAGGCAACACTTAACCAGTACAACATGTTAATTAAACAAATGGTAGGATTAAGTTAACTAAGGCAACACTTAACCGATATAACATGGTGCATGGTAGGGTTAAGTAACACAAGAAGGCAACACTTAACCAATATATAACACGATGTATGGTAGGGTTAAGTAACACAAGAAGACAGCACTTAACCAATATATAACACGATGTATGGTAGGGTTAAGTAACACAAGAAGGCAACTATTAACCAATATATATAACATGATGTATGATAGGGTTAAGTAACACAAGAGGGCAACACTTAACCAATATAACATGATGAACGAGTGGTAAGTTAATAGAAAACACTTAACCAATACAAAATGATGTGTGGGTGCATTAAGTTAACATGAATGGACAACACTTAACCAATATTACATGAACGAAGCGGATAGGGTTAAGGCAAGCTTAACCAATAATACTTATTGACTTGATCAGTGGGAGGGTTAAGTACGTCTTGTGTAGGTGGGTAATATTAGTATATATATAGACCCACAAACTTAACCGTTAAATAAACATGCTTGAATCGGTGGGAGGGTTAAGTACATCTTGTGTACGTGGGTAATATTAGTATACATAGGCCCACAAACTTAACCGTTAAATAAACATGCTTAAATCGGTGGGAGGGTTAAGTACATCTCGTTTAGGTGGGTAATATTAGTATATATTGGCCCACAAACTTAACCGTTAAATAAACATGCTTGAATCGGTGGGAGGATTAAGTACATCTCGTGTAGGTGGGTTTCTTTCATCCTCTTTTCTTCCGTTCCCCCCCAGGTAGTTGGGGAGGGAATAGCTCAGCTTAGTTTGAACCATTTCTCTTTCCAAGCTCGGAGATCCTGTGATGTATGGCTTGGAACCTCTTATCTTTGGCTATGGTTGTGGTTGCACTTTAATTTAGGGACTTATGCTACTTTGCTATGTTTTATGCTTCTTATATACTTGGAAGTTTTTGAATCAAGACAGAAGTTTTGTGTAATACTTTTAAGTATGACTGAGTCAATTGTTGTAAAAGCTTGAGTGAACTACATTGCTTATAAAATGATTTTGTTTTCCGCTGCTTTATTTGTCTGTCTTGTAAATTATCTGCAACCTAGACCTATAATGCTTCACTGAAGTTAATGCATTCCCTTTGTGAGTGACATTAATGAACGTGGGTTGTTTCAGTGACAATACACCCTAATAGGGGCGACCCACATAGCCATGCTGCCTGCCCGATTTTTGTCATTTCCCGGTTGATGAGGCTTGAGGTCATAACATATCTTTTGACTGATCATACATTCATTTACTTTGAATGCCGCATCGTCATACCCGCCAAATCACAAATTGATTTCCATAAAAATACCATGGGTCTAAAGCTAAGAGAAATGAATTCCTCCGCCACCAAACGTGGATACGTTTGAAGCGATCAACTTACGTGATCCATTAGATATACTCTGTCAGGCATTCGTCCATACACGTTGTCCTAGGTCTGGACAAACCGAAGGCACTATCATGTAAACAGAACAGCCGTTGCACAAACTCCGTCTTCAATTATCTTCATCATATTTGATTTGCAACGCTAATGCCCATACGGAGTGGTTTTCAGAAAATGAATCTGATCCCGGTCTCTCCGTATTGATAATGGAAATGGTCAAAAACTTTGATATTCAGTGATTTAACTATCAAAGAAAAACATGTGTACAAACAACAGTGTATTTCCAAATGGAAATCTTACCGAGCAAATCATCAATCAACACTGATCCCCTTTAATTTAATTTTTCATTCAATTATTCATTTCCTTATTCCCGTTCCCATATATTCGTAAATTTTTTATTTTCTATATTTAGAAAATTTACGTTATTAATCATTGGAAAACATTTCCATATTTACTCTCATTTCTTGTTTTCTATATTAGAAAACATTTCTGATTCTTATTTGGGAAACATTTCCAAAACTCCTTCATTGGATTTAAACAGATGTTTAGATAAAACATCACTATGCCAACTCAAAACATTACACTTATTAACTAAATTCACTGATCCAACCTTCAATATTGAACCTTAACCATTCCTTAGTTAAAAATGGAGTCAATCAAGTTGGGGGTATAACTACCTCTCAGACCTTAACTGAACAATATTTCTAACCTCGAAATAGACAAAGTTCACATTTTAAATCTTTAACAAACTTCCTTAAGTGACTCTCAGATTCTATTTACGAATCCACTTCTTTTACAGAAATCATTTGATTATAACAATAGTTTTATAATCCCATGCTTCCGAAATATAAAAAATTTAATATATAACTTTTATTTATTAATTTGAATAAATAAATAAATGATTAAATAAATAAATCTTGATTTAATAACTAGAAAGTAAATAATACTTTCCTATATTCGATATAGTCGAATTCCAATGTATAATTCTCTCTCGAATAATCTCTATTTGATAACTCTCTTTCGAATAACTATATTCGATTATCCCTCTTTCGAGTAAACTATATTCGATAACTCCTTTTTCGAATAACTATATTCGATTGTCTCTCTTTCGAATAAACTATATTCGATTAAATCTAATTGATTAACTCTAATTCGATTAATTCTAATCGATTAACTCTAATTGATTAACTAATATTCGATTAAGTCTCTTTCCCATCTTATTCAGATTTCCAACTAAAATCCTACTTCAAAACCCAATTTTCCCTATACATATTTTAATTTATAAAATATTCTTTTTAATCCATTATTCACATCGAATGTGAAAAATATTTCTTTTACATAATCCATTAAGTTTGATTTCGTATTTTAATATAATATCCCATTACCAAGTTCTATTTATTCTTCTAATTATAGAATTATTCATACGAAATCTTCTTTTTATTCTAACACTTAAATCGCATTTATAACCCCTTTTATAAATGTTATGTTCACATTCTCTTTAAAATATCAGTGTCAAAACCGATTTCTACTTCTGTATATAAGTTCAGATTTATATATTCCATTCATCAAATGATAAATATTTTATTTAATTTATAAAATATTATTTATAAATTAATCTTCTTCATTCTATCTGTTAAAATAGATTCTATTTAATTCTACTTTGAAATAAATCCTTTCCATTTATCTGTTAAAAACAGATTTCCATTTAATATTTATTTTCCACTTATTTTCTTTTATAAAATTCTATTCATTTTATAAAATACTTCCTTTTATAATTCCTATTTATTTTCTAAATAAATTTATAATTCTATTTATAAATGATTCCAAATATTTCCTTTCAATTCTATTTGTAAATGTTTTGCAAATATTCCCTTTTCAATTCTATTTGTTTTACAAGTATTTCCTTAATATAATTCTCTTTCTTTCATATAATTATTTCATATATAAAATTCTATTTATTTTATGCAAGTATTTCATTTATATAATTCTATTTGTTTTCGAAATAATCCCTTTTCTAATTTTATTTATTTTCTAAAATATTACCTTTTATAATTATTATTATCTCATATAAATATTTCCTTATTTATATAAAATCCATTGATTTTATATAAATAGTTTATTTTCAAAATACACTTTGAAAATTCTCTTTTTACTTTCCAGTATCACTTATGGTATTAAAATACCAAATCAAAAGGATAAATCATCATCCAAACACACATAATCAATATATACTACATCATATATCAGAATATATGAAAATACAGTAAAATAAATGTTGAGGAATCCAGTTGGATCCCTCCGACCTGTTTCCCTGCATCCACAGATGTTAAACAATATAATTAACATCAATTTCATTTCAACATGAAATATTCTGATCAACAGAAGCATTATTTAATTAACGATTTATATATATATATATATATAACTATATCGATATTTTCATCCAATCAATTAGCAGTTCAACCAACCAATCAACACACATCAACCAACCAATATTTATCAGTTCTAAAAATACGTTATGAAAATATAAACTGAGCAGAGTTAGTGAGATTTACTCACCTTATACGATCATTGTTAAATAACGATAACTGTTGGTTGATCCCGACAGGAAATTTATTTCGCTATAAATTGTAACGAGCTCCAATTCATTCCCAGTCAGTTCCATTATGAAGCCACCATCTATACGATCCCAAAGGATCCGACCGTTCGAATTTCTGATATCGTATGACCCAGATATAACATTTACAAGTTAGACAGCCTTTAAATAGTTTTAATTTAAATAAAACTTGGTTATTGGGCCTCACCATTGAAATATAACTTGGTTATCACGCTGCTCCAAATTGAAGGCCATTTCCGCACCATTTAGCTCCTCTCATTCTTCCACCTCAACATTAACAATCAAAATAAAAATACCATACTACTCCTCACCCAAATCTGCATCACGCCATCCTAATTTCGAGATACTCGAGTTATCTCCCTTGATTCCAACCTGGTACCCTCGGTCGTGATAGCATGATGTCGCACCACCAAAATACGCATCGCACCCTAAAAAAATCAACTCCAGGTGCCCCTTCTACCGAGCAAGCAATTTCCACTAACCCCGAGTCCCAACGTTGCACAGATCGAGCAGAAATCAAAACCCTAGTTTCGTTGCTTCCAAGTCACAGAAAATGAAACCGAGTTCAACGTATTCTATATAGGATTGAAGAGAAACGAAAGAGGAATTCAAAGATATTTGTTTTGAGAATTCTAGAAATTTATTTGTATTTCTTTTTATTTTATTTTCCTTAACCATTTTTGCTGTGTGAGAAATGAGCACGGCGGAAGTTCATTTGACCAGAGAAATGAAATCTCTAGGGTTAGGGGAATTTTAGTGTATTTATAGGATGGATTGGCTTGCTCAGGAAACTTCATACATATTTTTATATAAATTTATATTCGATAATTAACTCGATTTATCACTTTAAAAATTCCTAAGATCACCAAACATCAAAAAATCATGAAACTGGGCATGCATGTACAATTCGACATTACGGACCCAATGAAACTGGTTTCATCGAATTCCGACTCCATTTGCTCACACGGCGTATTTTTAAAGGTCAAATTATCAACTTTTTTTCACATTAAAAATCCGTACGGCCACATACTAATTTCAAAAATCATGAAAATTGAAATCTAGCAATAATTTAATATTCTGGATCCAATTAAATTAGCTTCATCAAAAACGGAGGTCATTTACAAAACTGGCTATTTTTAAAGCTCTAAATAACCCATTTAAATATTAATATATTTAAAGATAATTAAATTTCATATTAATAAATTAATATTATCGTATATATTCACATAGAATATCATACAGCACCGAAATATACATATTGGGATTTATAACTCGATATTTCAAAAATCCGGGTTAAATCAGTATTCAATTTATATTTAAAATCCATTTATAATATAAATAAATTATTATATATTATAAAGGAATTCCATAGCGACTTTTTGAAAATTTGATTTGGACACAACTCACAATCTACACGATGAAATCCCGAATTTTCTCTTCCATTAGAAAAATACACTTCACCAGCTCCGAACGTTTTGTTGTTTCACAGAAATCCGATTTAAAATGGATTCTGTATGTTCAATTGAATTTCGAATCGCCAAATTATGAACTACAGCGCCATTTCGAGTTCGATTTTAATTATAATATAATTATACATTCAAACTTCGTTAAAATAATATATTCGTTAATATAATTCAACTCTTAACTGAATTATAAATTATATATGATCCAATTCACACAATATTGTGAATTCCACTATTTCCGACTATTTCAGAATTTAAAATGTGTTCTTTTATTTATATTAATTAAATATTATTTAATTCTGATCATTTTAAATTACCAAACAATTATTTAAATAATTAAATAAATTATTTATAATACCGTAAAAATACGGGTCATTACATTCTTCCCCCTTAAAATAATTTCGTCCTCGAAATTGCTAAGGTAGAAAACAAACCCTATTAACTTGATTAAAAATTATTTGTTTACTTCTTAACTTCAGTTTCAACTGAACCGATTAATTTCAATTAATTATTCATTCATTCCAATTAACGAAAATTTTCAAAAATTCTGAAAATTTTCTAACACCCGAAATTTCCGGAAAATTTCACCAATACCTCCTTTGTACGGCTCAATCAGTACAACTACAACTCGCCTCTCTAGGCCTTCTCCAATCCAAAAGAAAATCAAACAGACAAGCGGCTTGCCAAATCGCTGTATAAATCCCCAAACTCATATATAAATAAAGATGTACCTTTTTGTCGGACATATCATTATCGTTTTCATTTATCACCAATTCTGCATATACCAATATCTTCCCAATCAAATTCCAATTAGTTTTTTAACCTCAAACGAAATCATATGCTTATACATGTCAAGTTCCATTTCAAACCAAA
This sequence comes from Allium sativum, assembly GCA_030737875.1. NCBI lineage: Eukaryota > Viridiplantae > Streptophyta > Magnoliopsida > Asparagales > Amaryllidaceae > Allium > Allium sativum. Next base: position 625,015,296 of record CM060910.1, read on the forward strand.
GTTCCATTCTTGATTCCTAACTCCTAACTCATCAATTCAACCTACTTAACTTCGTTAAGTTCCATTCACCTATTTCATTAACTTATTTATTCCTCTAATCAGTTATCTTCATCCCAAAATCACAATTCTGATTTTTATTTCAAAAATCAATCCATTTACTCAATGGAGTCCAATTATATACCAATTTCCAATTCGACTTGATATTACTCCATTTCAACAAAGCTTCCACTTAACTGGCTTTAACTCAATTTCAATTGGTTTTCACAAATTTCTTTTTAATTTGTTTCAATTCAAACAATCTGTCTCATGGAAGTTTTTAAACAACTTAGCATTTTTGAAAATCAATTATTTCCTTTCGAGATTCAAAACAACTTCCCTTTCCAAAATAATTCGAAAACAATCTCTTTGGTAGTAATCCGTCACTTACAACTCAAAAATGAACATTGATGATGTGGCCAACATCATCAGGGTTATTTCCCAGCTACTGAAGTGAATTCAATACAATATAACCTTTCAAAACCATTATTAAACAATTTTATTTTGAAATTATTTCAAAATATCATTCACAATGCTTGTAAAACAATTTAAAATCTCCCAGGATTTTAAAATTTCCATATATTTAATCCAAGTTCATTTATAAACACTTTTCCAACTTTTAGGAATTTTAATTCCAATTCTGATTTAAGTTTTAGATTTAATTCATCTGATTCCATATACTACACTTATATGAATTCTGATTGGTTATTTACGTAACCATTTAATTTATAATCTCATTCGATTATAATAGCAACCAACACATCCAATATATTATAATCATTTCAATATCAATCTTTCATATCAAAATATAATGGGTAAATTATTTCATTTGCCTTCTTTTCAAAACATACCGTGTCGGTTCATCATATTCGAGTGTTTAGAAACCCCTACCGATACAGTGGATCAAACTGATCGACCGGAACTTATGAACAACTCAACCAATAAATCTATACAATATAAAACAATTTTTATAAAATCTACAAATACGTCCACTCGTATATATACAATCAACTCGATCTAGGGTATTGCTAACCACACCTCTACTGAGTCACGCCACAGAGCCAAGGTAATCACTTAACCTTCAGCTCTGATACCACCATAACGACTAGGGGGTTTACGACTCTGAAAATTGACACAAATACCAAAGTCGACCATTCAGACATCGGAAATACCGAATAGTTAACAAAAAGAAGTTAGAGGGTGAGAATAGATAAGGTAGATCTATTAGAATAGAAGAAGAAGAACATAACAGTACCAGAGTAACACGAATCTCATAGCCGAACGAATAAAATATAGTATACAAAATAACATTTGAAACACAAATCTGTATATATTAGAGTACAACACTTACATCACATCAGAAATAAACAATAGCTATAAATTGCTGCTGAAGCCTCCTGCTCCATGCTCCATCTAGTGTATCTGTAAATCCCGACTACTTGACCGCCCGTACAAATTTGGGCACCCAAGAGTTTAGGGAAAACAAAACAAAATAAACTCTGGGTTAGTCATGGGACTTGTGTGAGTAAACTCCAACCACTTGGTTTAATTTTTAAAAATCATTTTCAAAGAAATGATAATCGTAAGACCAATCCACACATAAACACGGATGGTTTTTACCTTATGATAACCCAAAATATTTTCAAAATCAATACTTTTCTAATATTATAATAATGTCTAATCACAAATAATTAACAATCTAGCAGAACGCTTGCATCTCACGCTCCACATATAGATAGTATACAATCAAAACCGCAGGCGCTTATTGGAGATTGGATTCCGACTATGACAAGGTATGGAATCACCTACCGATAGTGTATCTCTTGAGAGGAATACACTGGGTTCAACAAGAATGGCTTGCAACTCGGCCACACATGACCGACCACTCATTTCTTTTGAGTATATCAAATATATTGTCACATACGGTTGCAAGCAACATAACCATCCCCGTGAGATACAGAAGCGAAAAGAAGTAACAAATATGAATATTCTGTACATGGTGACAATACAACCTAATGGGGGCGACCCACATAGCCATGCTGCCTGCCCGATTTTTGTCGTTTCCCGGTTGATGAGGCTTGAGACTAGAATGTATGTTTTGACAGATCATACGTTCAATTACTTTGAATGCCACATCGTCATACCAGCAAAATGAAAAATTGATTTCCACAAAAATACCACAGGTATAAAGCTATTCCACCGCCATCAAATGTGGATACGTTTGAAGCGATCAACTTACGTGATCCATTAGATATACTATGTCAGGAATTCGTCCATACACGTTGTCCTAGGTCTAGACAAACCGAAGGCACTATCCTGTAAACAAAACAGCCCTTTCACAAACTCCGTCTTCAATTGTCTTCATCATATTTGATTCGCAATGCTAATGCCCATATGGAGTGGTTTTCAGTAAATGAATCTGATCCCAGTCTCTCCGTATTGACAACAGAAATGGTCAAAAACTTTGATAGTCGGTGTTTTAACTATCAAAGGAAAACATGTGTACAAACAACGATGTCTTTCCAAATGGAAATCTTACCGAACAAATCATCAATCAACACCGATCCCCTTTAATTTAATTTGTCGTTCAATTATTCATTTCCCTATTCTCATTCCCGTATATTAGTAAATTCTTATTTTCTATATTTAGAAAATATATGTTATTAATCATTGGAAAACATTTCCATATTTATTCTCATTTCTTATTTTCTATATTAGAAAACATTTCTGATTCTTATTTGGAAAACATTTCCAAAACTCCTTCATTGGATTTAAATAGATGTTTAAATAAAACATCACTATGCCAACTCAAAACATTACACTTATTAACTAAATTCACTGATCCAACCTTCACTATCGAACCTTAACCATACCTTAGTTAAAAATTGAGTCAATCAAGTTGGGGTATAACAACCTCTCAGACCTTAACTGAACAATATTTCTAACCTCGAAATAGACAAAGTTCCCATTTTAAATCTTCAACAAACTTCCTTACGTGACTCTCGGATTCTATTTACGAATCCACTTCTTTTACAGAAATCATTAGATTATAACAATAGTGTTATAATCCAGTGCTTCCAAAATATAATAAATTTAATTTAACTTTTATTTCTTAATTTGAATAAATAAATAAATGATTAAATAAATAAATCTTGATTTAATACCCAGAAAGTAAATAATACTTTCATACATTCGATATAGTCGAATTCCATTGTATAATTCTCTCTCGAATAATCTATATTCGATAATTCTTTTTCGAATTACTACATTAGATTATCTCTCTTTTGAATAAACTATATTCGATAACTCCTTTTTCGAATAACTATGTTCGATTATCTCTCTTTCGAATAAACTATTTTCGATTAACTTTAATTGATTAACTCTAATTCGATTAATTCTAATCGATTAACTCTAATTGATTAACTAATATTCGATTAACTCTCTTTCCTATCTTATTCAGATTTCCAATTAAAATCCTACTTCAAACCCAATTTTCCTTATACATGTTTTAATTTATAAAATATTCTTTTTAATCCATTATTCACATCGAATGTGAAAAATATTTCTTTTATATAATCCATTAAGTTTGATTTCGTATTTTAAAATAATATCCCATTTCCAAGTTCTATTTATTCTTCTAATTATAGAATTATTCATACGAAATCTTCTTTTTATTATCACCATAACATCCTATTCAATAAAAAATGGCGACTTTCCCTTCTTTTTCGGTCCAAGATCCGAAATTGTTCTCCTCCCATTTTCTTTCTTCGAATCTTTCTTCTTCTCTGTCTCTATCGGAAGGTGATTCTTCCCGTTCATATGCTTCTGTGGCTCGTCTTCATCATCCTTTGATTGTTTCAGTTTCCAAGTTGAAATTTACGCTGAAAAAGGGATCTTGGATTAGGAAACTAATTAGGGATCGGTGTTGTTTTAGATGTGGAGATGCAAGCCATATTGCAAGTGGTTGCAGGATTATGTTTAGATGCTTTGAATGTGGTAGATTGGGGCATAAGAAGATTAATTGTACAAAGATGTTTAGAGGAAGTTCGATTTTCGAATTATTACTCTTTAACTATTCGATATTATGCCAGAAGATTATTTCTCTTATTGATCTGTATGAATCGGCTTTCCCTCTACGAGATAACGATGGTGGTTACTTGATCTTAACAATGGTTTGGCACTTAGAGGGCCTAGTTGATGGTATATTATGGAAGCAGATAAGCATGGGTATTTTTGAATTGTTTCCGCCATTGCCAAGACCGCATGAGAGAAAAGATCATGCTTTTTTGTTTTGCCTTAATTTCTTGTAATTAAGGAGATTATTTGCTGAGTCCGCAGAGAAGGTTAGTAGGAGGGGTTTTGTGATAATGGAAGAGATTTTGTTACACTTTGATGCAATCATTTCTGTTGTGTTTTGTGGATGTGGCGAAGCCGGTTTACAGACTTTCTCTGATGGCGCTGGAGGCATGAAATTGAGGTCTAGGTGGGTTTCGAATCTAGTGGGTGTTGATCAGAAGAATGAAGTCATTGGTGACACAGGGATTGAGAATGTTATAGAGGTGGTTTACAGCAGGTTTTTTGTCGAAGATGATTTGGTGGGTTTTTCCGGGAGTTGTTCTGATTATCGCCAGTTTGATCGGATAGATCCATTGATGCTGGATCCCGATGTTTACTAGTGTTTATTTTCTTCTGGTGTTCGAGATATTAGTGTTGATATGGTTGTTAAGTTGGCGATTAAAGATTGAAGAAAGGAAGTGATGACTGGTTTTGATTGGGAGGACATGCAGCATGTTTCATCTAACAGTTGCTTTGAGTTTTCTCCTGTTGTTGTTTCTCGTGCATCCGGTGTTGGTCATGGTGATGATTGGTTTGTGGCAGATGATATTGGGTTGAGCAATAGTTTTGGAGTGCTGGATGAGTTAAAGGGGGACGATGATGATATTTGTTTTGATGTCACCAGTTATGCTTGTACAAAGTCTTCTACTGTGAAGACTTTGAAGAGGAAACGTGGCTAGGATCTTTGTGGCAATGCTTGTGGTCGGTCTGTAACTCCTCAACGGGATTGGGGCATAGGATCTGTTCATGTATCTGGGGAGGCGCATGTCGTTTTGAATGAGGCTTTTATTATCAGTTATGGCTCGGTTACAAGGGGATATGATGGACCTGTTAGCTTTCAGTTGAAAGATAGTGTCTGTCGTTCTTCGGATTGTACTGTTGAGGGTTGTTTTAATGGTGATTAGGTGGAGTGTCATAATGGTAGGGCTACAGTTACTTAGTGGGATTGGAGTAAGTTTTCTGTGCAGGAATACGAGGATAGTCATGCAGGTTCGAATATGGGGTTGATGTTGATTCGGCGGCCAGTACGGGTTCGGCGTTGAGGGATAATTTGTTTCCCTATTCTTGTCCTGGTAGTTTTAGGTCGGGTGATGGAGACTGTCTTTCTCCAAGTGGTGGTTTATTGGCTTGTGTTAGAGGAGACATGAGTTTTGAAGTAGGGGGTTTTAAGTTTGGTGTTGTGAAGTCAGATTGTTCTGTGGTTTTAGAGGGGTCAGGAGAGAGTCTCATTTCTTTATTTTTGAGACCTTGTTTCTATGTTTTCTGTTTGTCGTGTGAGTTGACTAGTTCGTCGACTATGGCTATTGGTCCGCTTTGTTCTTCGTCTTTGGTTGGGGAGTATGTTGTTTGTATAGAGGCTTCTTCGACCAGAGATGTGGCTTCTTGTTTGTCCAGGAGGGGAAGACGTAAGAGAGCGACTCCAAACTTTGATATGGTTCGTCGCAGTGGGAGGATCAGAGCTAGTTCCTCCTCTCATCATGGTAGGTTCCCGAGCTCGATTACTAGTAGTTGTCATTCGATACGGGCTCAGGTATGATTCCTGTTTATGTAGTGATTATTCTCCGTTTGCGCTGGGTAGGATTTCTACTGATCAGTTGTTTCAGTTTGCTAGTGATACTGCTTTCATTTTCACTGATGTTGAGTTGGATGCGGAGTATATAAGGAGTAGGGAAATAGAGAGGGTTAGTTATGTTAGATGTTGAAGATTGTTAGCTGGAATATTAGAGGGCTTAATGACCCTAATAAATGTAATAAGGTTAGGGCTTTCTATATAGATTTCCATATAGATATTGCTTTGCTTCAGGAAACCAAGATTGAGAACCCCGATTTTAACTTTTATATGCGTTTAGGGGGGTCTCACTTTCGTATTTGGGCTTGTCTTCCGGCCATTGGGAGTGCTGGAGGACTCATGATTGGTTGGAAGGATAACCAGTATAGACTTGTCCAGGAATTCTCCAATTTACACTCGTTGCACATCATTTTAGCCTCGCTTTTTGATAATTCCTTATTAGGTATTTTGTAATGACCCAGGAATTTCAACAACTGAAATATGAGATTAAATAAGGTTTAACTATGAATAATCAATTTTATATTGATATTGAGATTAGAAATTTAAAATCAAATACATTGTTTGAGTATGAATTGAATGGTTGGTTGTGATTAAAGTATTTAATGCCCAATATTTGAATTGAATTTGAATTGGATTGGAAATTTGACCAAATAATGAAAAATGGATGAATTTGAAAATAAACGTTATTAACGTTAAACGAATTGAAAATTTTAGTAGTTAAATTATATGAAAAAGCGGCTTGAATACGTATGTATTTATAAAGGAATTAAAATTTATATTTTCATAATTAAAAGAAAAACAGAGTTGTTGATAAATGAAATATAATCAGTGGAAATGATAAATAAGAAAATAAAATAACGGTGTACTAACAAAGCCGAACATCGACCAAACTAATTTTATTAGGCCCAGAATGTGAAAAAACGTAGCAACACATCAAGTTCCGTAGCATTTGGAGTTGTTTATTACTAATTAAAAATAAAATATTTACATAAAAAAAAGATGGAAGGAGCTAAAAAGAACCATTACATATAAATTAAATAAATAAAAAAGGATTCCTTGCCGCACACACTGTCTATTTGCCTTCCTCCCCATGTTTTCTTGGATCCCACGGGTCCTTCGTTATAAATCAAACCCTAGCCCCAAATTTCCCCAACGAAAAAAATCAAAGCTCCTCAAATTTTTATGGCAATGAAAGGATAAACACATCGTTTATTTTTCCTCAGTCAAAAATCAATCCCTCTTCCTCGTTTTGAGGGCCGATGAAAATCGCGACGCCTCAACATCAAAGTCGAGCACTGCCTCGCCTCCTTCCTCTCTAAGCCGCTGCTGCCAATAGTAGATCCGAAAGCCATCGAAGCTCCAAGTTCCAGAGCCATGGATTGAAGGCCATCGTCAAGTGGATATCGTTGACTTCACCATAGATTCGAAGCAAAAATCCAAACTTTCTGATCTTCTTTCACTATGCGCAGGTGAGTTTCTTTCGAAAGTCACGATTTAAAACATTTTTTTTCAAGCAATTAACAAATAATGTGAACTGGTTATAATGGTTGAATGTTGGTGGGTGTTGATCTCTTTGATGATGGTTGCTTGTGTGTTTCGAATGTTTTATGGTTGCTATTTGATGGGTTTAGGCTCTTAAAAATTGATATTCATCGGGCCCGAATCCTGTATTGCTATTTCAAAACTGAGTGGATTTAGTCCTTCTATTGTTCGGAGCCATGAACACAATTATGGAATTCTCACTGAAACCTCCTTTACTTGTAGTACCTGATATACGAATCACCTTGGGCCAGTGGACACATAATGAAACTTTAATACTCTTGCAGATGAGTTAGAACCCAGTATGCTTAGTATTGGATATTTTTGGAAAAAAGACTGAAAGAACATGGATTTATATACCTGCAGATCTGTTTTGAACTAAAGCAATCTGAGCAGTTTGTCTAAACTACTGCATAGTTGGTTGCATTGGAATCTTTGATTGTATTGACTGTCTTGGACACTAACACTGAGTACCTAATATTCATATTCTCTGTTGTTAACATGAACATGTGTTGGTTATTTGAATAGTAATATTTTATATAAGTATAAACTGGCAGTATTTCATTGAACCATGTGTGTATTATAAACTAAACTAAACTAAATTAAATTACATCAAATATTAATTATGTGTTCTTTCATTTGATATGAGGAAAATAATGAAAATGTAAGGTTGCATGTTCAAAGTAGTCACCATTTCCTGGTCTTATACTATTGGAATCTTACTGCCTTTTCATATGAGCAGGATTATGTAATCGTCCATTGAAACATTTTAAGCTATAACCCAAACATACAATTGTACTGCACTTGGAATTGGTCCATGTTCATATTATAATTCCTACTTGGTTTCGAAATTTGTTGCATTGTGAACTTAAACCAATGGTGTATTTCCATGTTGGCCTCACCTGATTGCTAAGGTGAACCATGTGTATACGTTAAAATGCTGGGAACACTTAAAAACCTGGAAACTCATGCCTTTGTTATATACATATGATATAATATGTTTTTCACCTTGCTGCTTGAATGTCAAAAATTCCTATGGCTAGTACTCGCTGATTTACTTGAGTTTCGGATGACATCATTACACAGTGCTATATACTTTGAATTTGGGTTCAAACACTTTTAACATAAATATGGTTTACTGATACAACACATTTAATTTTCAAACTGGAAAACTAAAATATAGAAGGTATAATTTACTGTTATACTAGCTAGAAATTCCTTGAATTCTGAATGTAGTTCATCTTTCACGTGTGTTAGAAACGTGATGGATAATTTTATACCAATGTCTCATTATTAGTTTATCAATAACAGAAGTAATAAGCTCTAACTATACAAAATTGAATGGTACAACATTTGATAAGAGCTAGTACATATGTTCACTGTTCATCCAGACTGTTCATGTTCATGGTGCTACCTTATGCATATGTCTATTGCACTTAACAAGTAAACTGATAAGAGTTTGGACAAATAAATTTAAAATCTTCACGGGGTCGTTTGCGAGTAACAACTTATGACTGGGTCATATGTTGGCATTTGTAATTATTCATGAATGGATACTTGAAACCTATATTTTCTCATTTAAAAAGTGGTCACCTGAAGCATATATTTTCCAAATTGTAAATTAGTTGTTTGGAACCTTTATAGTTTGGACAGAAACCTTCCTAACTTATAACTAGTTTGAATACTTTCTATCTCGGATTTTATTGTTGATCCTGGGAAATTGTTAGAGCTTCCTTCTGTCCTAGTTTTAAATTGTGATATTGGCATTTGGCATATAGTTGTTAGAAGAAGAAGTATACCTACTTCATCACGTTGAAAAGCATATTTAATTTCTGAGCTGGCTTGTTTGCTTGTTTGCCTTATGGAAATTGGAACTGCATTTGGATCATCAGCTGACATTTGATAAATACAAAATCTGAACTTGTTGGCACTTGAATACCATTAGTTGCTATAAATATTTGCCATTACTGTGATTTCAAAACTCTAAACACCTGGCGTTCTATCTCATTTTGCTGGGTTGAAATTCGTGCTTATGTTTTGTTGCCACGGTTATGGACACTATTGCACATACTTCCTACCTTAACTCGTGGGGTTATTGGGGGTTATTCTCTTTATCTTTTGAACCCTTTAGTTCTGTTGTTCTGCAGTATAATTCAGATTAACCATTTTAGTTCAATATACCTATATATAAGAGTCTTCCTCGGTTCCATTTGATTGTCCCTTCAATTGGAAAATGCATTTGAACTCTTGTTAATACTTGAAAAGTGAGATGAAATGAATATACGGTTGTCAAAATATGTATATACACCTGTTGTGACGTGCACATGATATTTTCAAGCAATATGAATCACCGAATTTTATTGCAAATGGCAAGTGCATGTTTTAACCTATGATTGAACCATGTCAGGCTGTCGTCATTATTTGCAGGTACTATTATTCGATTTCAGGATGCTGAGGAAGTGCACACATGTACCTATAAGTGTGTGTATATGCAAGCTCCTCGAATCACTTATGTATTGTGTGTATTCAGTTCAGGCGTTGAGGCGGTGCACACGCGTGTATTATGTATTATATACACGTGTGCATTCGCAAATGCCGATACCATTTGTCCCTGGAAATAGATAGAATTGATATGAACAGATACCACAACTGTTTCTTTGTATTTATCATCGATGTTAGGATGTAATCATTATATTTCAGTTTATATTGATGTTAATTTACTTGAACTATGATTTAATCCTGACTCGACTGTTTTATGTTTTTGCATGGAACGCTCGGGTCAGACCCGAGTAGTACAGATTTAAAGATGTCAGCTTAGTATTTGAAGATTGGGGAGACTGGGGATTTCCGAAGATGGCGCACTCTGAAGTTTTTAACCAGTAAATCTTTTTGTATTCAAACTATTTTTAAACTCCGCTATATAGGAAAAAGAAAATCTTGTATTCAAAATTCTGGTTATATATATAAAGGTGATATTTTGCTGTTCAATACCATGTCTTTTATTTGTTCTGTATTTTCTGTATTCATTCTGTTTCTAAACTCTGTAAGCTATATACGCTCTGTCGGTTTGAACACTTTAAGTTGGTTTAATTACCAATTTGAAGTGGTCGAATTGGCGGGACGTTACAAGTGGTATCAGAGCTTTGGTTTATTCAAAGCGTAGCTTATCGAGTTTAAATGAAAGGAATCGACACTAGTAAAATGATTTTTGAAATAAGAAAAGTTTTGGAAAAAAAAAAATAGATTTCAAAAAATTAAAAATATTATGGAAATATTTTGAAACTAATATAGCGGACAAAAGGTTATTTTGAGATTCAAAATTTGTCGGACTCCCCAGTCTTTGAATCCGGATTTGCCAGAGCTGTTCTTCAATAAGTTCCCTTAGGATATGAATCTCGAATCCATCATCGGATGGTATCTAAGGTAGATAAGTAGGAGAGAAACAACGGATTAACTTCGTTAAGCTTGAGTCTTAGAAATCAAAGATAACTAAAGTTGACTGTAAATAAGAATTCAATTTGAATAAAAAAAGGAAAATTTGAAATCGTTTCAAAGATGAAAATAAAATAAAAAGGGGTTAAGTGAAGAGAGCTAGTAAGTGTCAACAATTAAGTGAGAATAACGATGTTGTATTTAACATCTGTTGAATCCAAATAACGAATTTAGAAATGTTTTCATGAGAATAAAGTATCTTTTCATCGTAAAATGAAGATTTGCGAATATATTGAAATGTTTTCCCAATAATAATAAGAGATTTCGTAAAAATTGTAAAAATATGAATATGATAATTGGAAGTGTTTTCCAAAAGACCGTGAGAGACTAACGAGTTTTGATAAATTAGAATGGTGAGGACTGGAGAGCAAAAAGCCGCACGTCGAGAACGAAGAGCGGCAGAACGTAAAAGAAGGGAAGAAGTAATGTTGGAATACGAGAAGAGAATCAAGGAAAAACAGACAGCCGACCCCTATGACAGTGTCGTTTGTTACAGATGTCAGAAAAAGGGACATTACGCGGCTATGTGCGGAGAGAGAGACAAGGGAAAGAAAGAAGGGAAAATTTACCGATCCAATATTTTCTGTTTTAAATGTAGAGAGAAGGGACATTTTCCCAGTCGTTGTCTTAAAATGAGAAAGAAGAAGCCTGCCATTTCTGGAACATTTGGTGAACCAATCACTTTCTATCATTGTAAGCAAGTTGGACATACAGCCCGAAGCTGCTCCGAGAGACAGCAAGGACGACAGGCATTGTTGCGTGTCGCTAGAAAGAAAACTGTGAAGTACGTAGATAAAGACGGCTCCATCTCGTATTATTGTAAGAACTACAAGAAGTGGGGTCATGTGGATGAGGAATGCACCAATCCTTTTGTGGAGGCTCTAGAAATTGAATATCGTGAAAGTAATTTACGCAGAGATGTGGATCATCGATCGAAAAGCAGACAAACATCGAAGATTGTAAATTCTTATTAAGTTAGCTCTGTTTCGTAATACTATCGTTTGTAATCCTAAATCTTTTATGTACCTGTTTTGAATAGATTGAGACTACGTATAATTATTTAAAAATGGGTATGAAAATATTGGACTCTATGAAATTGCTATTAATGGTTTAATCTCATTTGTATGATGTTATTTGAAATTTTGGAAGTGAAATATTTCTAAGTGGAAATTATAATGATTTCGCTATAATCAATGTCTTTCATAAAAGAAGTAGATTCGTAAACTAAATTCGAGTACTGCATGAGAAATGATTTGGTAAGATATTAAGAAATTAAGTCTAGAAAGTTGAAAACTGACTGGAGATTAGTTAATTTGAATAATTTCTTGAGTTTTGATCTGATGTTGGTTTCGATCTTCGGGGTTGATACTTGGGAAGTTATTCTCTTGCTAATTTACAGTCGAAGAATGTGAATATGAGAGAGTAGTAATGCATGAATGAGAAGATGTTGTAAGAATGGAAATTCTGGAATATAAGGGCGTAAAGATGTGAATTAAGTGATGAACTTAATAACTAGAGTTTAGAAGGAAATTTGGTTTATAACCATTAAATTTATAACTTTGTGTTTGGAAAAATCTGAATTGAGTAAGGGCGAAACTTAAATTTTAAAACTTTGAAAATTTGAATGGAAGTTTGAGGATGTCGATTTTAAATATTGATATAGATATGGGAGATATATATCTATGAATATAGCAAAATCAAAAACTATTAATTTGGGGAGAAAATCGAAAATATGATTTATAAAGAGTATGAAGTAAAGTACTATATGTGTAGTATTATATATTTTCAAAGCAAAATAAGGAAAGTACCTCCCTTCTCCTTTGAATTTCGAGCTTCGTTGAGATATGCTGCTGGTGGTAGTAGGTTGTCCGGACATAAAACTCATGAGTTGCCATTGAGCACGACTGCTAGTGGAATTTGCAGGGCTGCAGATAGCATACGGCGGTCGGATGTTTCCTGAGAGAATCAGGCGTAACGATTGTGATTGCTGCGATCTAGAGTCGTTGGAATTCGACCGTGTAGCGTAATTCGCAGGGCTGCAGAAAGCCTACGGTGGACGGATGTTTCTTGGAGGAACTAAGCGTAACCATTGTGACTGCTGCGATCTACAGTCGAATTATAAGGGCGTAATCCGCAGAGATGTGAAAGCTTACGGGTATGGATGTTTCCTGGGGGACCCAGGCGTAACCATTGTGTACCTGCGGTCCACTTATATATCTTAGTGATTGAGCCACCTGTTTAATGCAGCAGTTTGTCTTCATGACTTGATTGGTCCTCGTGACTTGATTTATCCTCATAATTTGATGATTTGATTTCGTGATCCTGAGGGAGAGTAACCAATGCTAAAGGACCTCAAATCGTCTTTTGAGTATCTTTCGTTGACCTGTCCATGACGAAATTCGCAGGGAAGTGATATCCTACGGATACGGATGTTTTCTTGGGGATCCGGACGAAACCATTGTGTATCCGCGATTCATGAACAATCAACATATCAATATCACATTGGTACTTTCCGTATCTATTTTTAAAAGAAGAATTTTCGAAATAATTCACTAGGAGTTGAAGCAAGGATATTTAGTACTTGAAGATTTTAGTCATGCGCCTGGCCAACGTATGCCTAACATCTGTGAGAACGACAATATACTTGTCAAACTTTGAGTTCATCAAGTATTTTCGAAACAATAATTTAAATAATTTAAGAAGAGAGGTTTTCAAACTATTTTCAATTAAATACAAATATTTTCTACATGAAATTCGTAATATAAAAGATTTTTGATCTTGGAAAATTTTCAAGTAGACAATTGGTAACTTGAAGAAGAAATGATAATTACACTCTTCAATGAATGTTGGGGGAGATTAAATGGATTGAATATCTGATGTTATTGTTGAACTTGTGGAACAATTGATAAGTAAATATTGATAGATGAATAAAGAAATTTAGAATGATTGGAGATGCGTAAATCCAACGAATACATGATTTGAAATTTAAGAAGAAATTGGTTTTGGAAGGAAAATTTATTTTTCTGAGCTAATACGAAGGATAAACAAAGAGGATCGATGACTGAAATATCAATATTAAAATCAGTTGTGGAAAATCTCAAACAAATATGAAAATTGAAGTATAAATTAGTATAACTCTAACGATCTTTCCTTTTCGAGGACGAAAAGTTTTAAAGGGGGGAAGAATGTAATGACCCAGGAATTTCGACAACTGAAATATGAGATTAAATAAGGTTTAACTATGAATAATCAATTTTATATTGATTCTGAGATTAGAAATTTAAAATCAAATACATTGTTTGAGTATGAATTGAATGGTTGGTTGTGATTAAAGTATGTAATGCCGAATATTTGAATTGAATTTGAATTGGATTGGAAATTTGACCAAATAATAAAAAATGGTTGAATTTGAAAATAAACGTTATTAACGTTAAACGAATTGAAAATTTTAGTAGTTAAATTATATGAAAAAGCGGCTTGAATACGTACGTATTTATAAAGGAATTAAAATTTACATTTTCATGTTTAAAAGCAAAATAGAGTTGTTGACAAATGAAATATAATCAGTGGAAACGATAAATAAGAAAATAAAATAACGGTGTACTAACAAAGCCAAACATCGACCAGACTAATTTTATTAGGCTCAGAATGTGAAAAAACATAGCAACACATTAAGTTCCATAGCATTTTGAGTTGTTTATTACTAAATAAAAATAAAATATTTACATAAAAAAAGAAGGAAGGAGCTAAAAAGACCCATTACATATAAATTAAATAAATAAAAAAGGATTCCTTGCTGCACACACTATCTGTTTTCCTTCCTCCCCACGTTTTCTTGGATCCCACGGGTCCTTCGTTATAAATCAAACCCTAGCCCCAAATTTCCCTAACGAAAAAAATCAAAGCTCCTCAAATTTTTATGGCAACGAAAGGATAAACACATCATTTCTTTTTCCTCAGTCAAAAATCAATCCCTCTTCCTCGTTTTGAGGGCCGATGAAAATCGCGACGCCTCAACATCATAGTCGAGCACTGCCTCGCCTCCTTCCTCTCTAAGCCGCAGCTGCCAATAGTAGATCCGAAAACCATCGAAACTCCAAGTTCCAGAGCCACGGATTGAAGGCCATCATCAAGTGGATATCGTTGACTTCACCATAGATTCGAAGCAAAAATCCGAACTTTCTGATCTTCTTTCACTATGCGCAGGTGAGTTTATTTCGAAACTCACGATTTAAAACATTTTTTTCCAAGTAATTAACAAATAATGTGAACTGGTTATAATGGTTGAATGTTGGTTGGTGTTGATCGCTTTGATGATGGTTGCTTGTGTGTTTCAAATGTTTTACGGTTGCTATTTGATGGGTTTAGGCTCTTAAAAATTGATATTCATTGGGCCCGAATCCTGTATTGCTATTTCAAAACTGTGTGGATTTAGTCCTTCTATTGTTCGGAGCCATGAACACAATTATGGAATTCTCATTGAAACCTCCTTTACTTGTAGTACCTGATATACGAATCACCTTGGGCCAGTGGACACATAATGAAACTTTAATACTCTTGCATATGAGTTAGAACCCAGTATGCTTAGTATTGGACATTTTTGAAAATAGACTGAAAGAACATGGATTTATATACCTGTAGATCTGTTTTGAACTAAAGCAATCTGAGCAATTTGTCCAAACTACTGCATAGTTGGTTGCATTGGAATCTTTGATTGTATTGACTATCTTGGACACTGACACTGAGTACCTAATATTCATATGCTCTGTTGTTAACATGAACATGTGTTGGTTATTTGAATAATAATATTTTATATAAGTATAAACTGGCAGTATTTCATTGAACCATGTGTGTATTTATAAACTAAACTAAACTAAATTAAATTACATCAAATATTAATTATGTGTTCTTTCATTTGATATGAGGAAAATAATGAAAATGTAAGGTTGCATGTTCAAAGTAGTCACCATTTCCTGGTCTTATACTGTTGGAATCTTACTGCCTTCTCATATGAGCAGGATTATGTAATCGTCCATTGAAACATTTTAAGCTATAACCCAAATATACAATTTTACTGCACTTGGAATTGTGCCATGTTCATATTATAATTCCTACCTGGTTTCGAAATTTGTTGCATTGTGAACTTAAACCAGTGATGTATTTCCATGTTGGCCTCCCCTGATTGCTAAGGTGAACCATGTGTATATGTTAAAATTCTGGGAACACTTAAAAATCTGGAAACTCATGCCTTTGTTATATACATATGATATAATATGTTTGCACCTTGCTGCTTGAATGTCAAAAATTCCTATGGCTAGTACTCGCTAATTTACTTGAGTTTCGAATGACATCATTACACAGTGCTATATACTTTGAATTTGGGTTCAAACACTTTTAACATAAATATGGTTTACTGATACAACACATTTAATTTTCAAACTGGAAAACTAAAATATAGAAGGTATAATTTACTGTTATACTAGCTCGAAATTCCTTGAATTCTGAATGTAGTTCATCTTTCACGTGTGTTAGAAACGTGATGGATAATTTTACACCAATGTCTCATTATTAGTTTATCAATAACAGAAGTAATAAGCTCTAACTATACAAAATTGAATGGTACAACATTTGATAAGAGCTAGTACATATGTTCACTGTTCATCCAGACTGTTCATGTTCATGGTGCTACCTTATGCATATGTCTATTGCACTTAACAAGTAAACTGATAAGAGTTTGGACAAATAAATTTAAAATCTTCACGGGGTCGTTTGCGAGTAACAACTTATGACTGGGTCATATGTTGGCATTTGTAATTATTCATGAATGGATACTTGAAACCTATATTGTCTCATTTAAAAAGTGGTCACCTGAAGCATATATTTTCCAAATTGTAAATTAGTTGCTTGGAACCTTTATAGTTTGGACAGAAACCTTCCCAACTTATAACTAGTTTGAATACTTTCTATCTCGGATTTTATTACTGATCCTGGGAAATTGTTAGAGCTTCCTTCTGTCCTAGTTTTAAATTGTGATATTGGCATTTGGCATATAGTTGCTAGAAGAAGAAGTATACCTACTTCATCACGTTGAAAAGGATATTTAATTTCTGAGCTGGCTTGTTTGCTTGTTTGCCTTGGGGAAATTGGAACTGCATTTGGATCATCAGCTGACATTTGATAAATACAAAATCTGAACTTGTTGGCACTTGAATACCATTAGTTGCTATGAAATATCTGCCATTACTGTGATTTCAAAACTCTAAACACCTGGCGTTCTATCTCATTTTGCTGGGTTGAAATTCGTGATTATGTTTTGTTGCCACGGTTATGGACATTATTGCACATACTTCCTACCTTAACTCGTGGGGTTATTGGGGGTTATTCTCTTTATCTTTTGAACCCTTTAGTTCTGTTGTTCTACAGTATAATTCAGATTAACCATTTTAGTTCAATATACCTATATATAAGAGTCTTCCTCGGTTCCATTTGATTGTCCATTCAATTGGAAAATGCATTTGAACTCTTGTTAATACTTGAAAAGTGAGATGAAATGAATATACGGTTGTCAAAATATGTATATACACCTGTTGTGACGTGCACATGATATTTTCAAGCAATATGAATCACCGAATTTTATTGCAAATGGCAAGTGCATGTTTTAACCTATGATTGAACCATGTCAGGCTGTCGTCATTATTTGCAGGTACTATTATTCGATTTCAGGATGCTGAGGCAGTGCACACATGTACCTATAAGTGTGTGTATATGCAAGCTCCTCGAATCACTTATGTATTGTGTGTATTCAGTTCAGGCGTTGAGGCGGTGCACACGCGTGTATTATGTATTATATACACGTGTGCATTCGCAAATGCCGATACCATTTGTCCCTGGAAATAGATAGAATTGATATGAACAGATACCATAACTGTTTCTTTGTATTTATCATCGATGTTAGGATGTAATCATTATATTTCAGTTTATATTGATGTTAATTTACTTGAACTATGATTTAATCCTGACGCGAATGTTTTATGTTTTTGCATGGAACGCTCGGGTCAGACCCGAGTAGTACAGATTTAAAGATGTCAGCTTAGTATTCGAAGATTGGGGAGACTGGGGATTTCCGAAGACGGCGCACTCTGAAGTTTTTAACCAGTAAATCTTTTTGTATTCAAATTATTTTTAAACTCCGCTGTATAGGAAAAAGAAAATCTTGTATTCAAAATTCTGGTTATATATATAAAGGTGATATTTTGCTGTTCAATACCATGTCTTTTATTTGTTCTGTATTTTCTGTATTCATTCTGTTTCTAAACTCTGTAAGCTATATACGCTCCATCGGTTTGAACACTTTAAGTTGGTTTAATTACCAATTTGAAGTGGTCGAATTGGTGGGACGTTACATATTTACAATGTGTATGGTCCTCATACTAAGTTAGAGAGGAGAATCTTGTGGGATGAATGTTATTATTTTTGAAATCTTGCCCATAATCATTGCATTGTGGGAGGAGATTTCAATGTCACTAGATTTCTTGGGGAGAGATCGCCTAGAGAGGGCGATTTCTCCGCTATGGAGGAATTTAATGAATTCATTTTAGATAACAATTTGATTGAGATTCCTATTGACAATAGATTGTTTACTTGGACTAGGTCTAATGTAAATGATAGTCCTTGGTTTGCTTTACTTGATAGATTCTTTATCAGTAATGAGGTTGAAGATAGATTTTCTATTTGTAGAATTAAGGGTTTACCTTTTTATTTTCTGATCATTGTCCCATCATCCTTTCGTGTGATTCGAATATTTCTATTAGTGTCAGTTTCAAATTTGAGAAGATGTGGTTGTTGAATTCTAGTTTTATTAACCTTGTTTCTGTCAAGTGGAATTCTTTGTCCTATATTAATTATTTGTATAGGGGCAATTATGCGAAGATTTTCGTTGCTAAGTTTGTAAGTTAAGATTTTTCCTTAAGCATTGGAATAAGTATATTTTTGGTAGTGTTAGAATTAAGAAAGATAAGATTATGTGTGAGCTACTAGACTTAGACAAGATTAGTGAATCCAGGTCCCTTAATCCCATTCAGAGGGATAGACTTTGCTGCCTTAGGAATGATCTTAAGTTGAGTCTAGACAAAGAAGAGATCATGTGGAAGCAAAGGGCCCGAGTTCAATGGATTAAGGAGGGAGATAGCAACACTAAGTTTTTTCATAATGTTGCCAATAAGAGGAGGCGTGATAATTTGATTCACTGTATTTTTATTAATGATGAGGAAGTGTCCACTCAGAGGGAATTAAATGAGGCTTTCACTAGATATTATCAATAGATTTTTGGAGCTAGGATTAAGAGAAGGGTTAATGGTAGTTGGAATGACATCTATCCGCCTGATTCTAAGGTTGAGTTAGTAGATTTAGACATGCCTTTTACTGAGCAGGAGATTTGGAAGGCTATCTGCAATATGCCTAGCGACAAAGCTTCAGGGCCTGATGGCTTTTCTGTTCTTTTTTGTAAGCAATTTTAGGAGGTTCTGAAGCTAGATATCATCAACCTTTTTAATGATTTTTATAATGGTAATTTACGTTTAGGTAGTTTTAACTTTGCTAATGTTATTCTCATTCATAAGAGAGAGGGTGCTAATTCCTTAAAGGATTTCAGGGCTATTTCCTTAATTAATTGTTCTGTTAAGATTATTTCCAAAGTTTTAGCTAACAGACTTAGTATAAAGATGAATGAGCTCATAGATTGTTCCCAAACTGCTTTTATTAAAGGCAGAAACATAGTGGACGGAGTGGTCGTGATGCAGGAATATATTAATGTATGTTGTAAGAATAAATTGACTTGCGCCATTTTGAAGATCGATTTGAGAAGGCGTTTGACTTTGTTGATTGGGATTTCATTAGTGAGTTGTGTCTTCCTAGAGGTTTTAGTGTCAGATGGACCAATTGGATCATGCTTTAGCTTAGATCTGGTTGTTCTTGTATTATTGTTAACGGGGTTGTGGGCAAGAAGATTTAATCTAAGAGAGGTTTAAGACAAGGTGGTCCCCTTTCACCTCTTCTTTTTAATTTAGTGGTTGATGTTTTCTCTAGGATTATTAAGAGATCTGTTAGATTAGGTGTCTTAGGTCGTATTGGAGATGAGAATTTTAATAATGTTTTATCTATTCTGCAATTTGCAGACGATACCATATTATTTTCGTCGCACCTTCCTAAGCATATTATTGCTTTGAAGTTTATTCTTTAGTGTTTTGAGATGTTATCTGGTCTTAGAATCAATTTTGGTAAGAGTGCCTTAATGGTCCTTAACGATCATGATAATGTTGAGTCTCTGGTTGTTGGCACTTTGAATTGTTCTGTCATGAAATTTCCCTTTGATTATCTCGGTTTTAAGATTAGGCCTTCGAAGCTTAAGAAGGATGATTGGTTAGTTATTATTGACAAGATTAATAATAGATTGTCGGGTTGGAATAATAGATTCCTGTCTAGAGCGGGTAGATTAGTGCTTGTTAATTCGGTATTATCTGCTATTCCTACTTATTGGATGGCTATTCATCGTTTTCCTCATTGGGTTATTGAGAAAATTAACAGGATAATGCATAATTTCCTTTGGAGTGGTGTTTATAGTGGTAGAGGTTTTAAATGTCTAGTTAACTGGGAGTTGTGTTGTAAGCCCAAGAAGGATGGAGGCTTGGGGATCATTAATTTGTTTAATTTTAATTCTTCCTTGCTGGCCAAATGGCTTTGGAGATATAGATGCCCTGAAGTGTCGGCTACCTGGAAGATTATCATTTCCAAATTTTATTATTCTGGTAGGGAGTTTATTGTTGGTTCTAGTTTTAGTTGGCTTAATAGATTATCGTTCTTTTGGAAGTCTGTACTGAGGTGCTTTGATTTTTTTAATTTAGGATGTAAGTTGACTGTTCATTCTGGTAATCTTACTTACTTTTGGCATGATGCTTGGATTTCCCATTTGCCTCTTAAAATTGAGTTTAGTGAGCTTTATAATAATTATTGCTTTAAGAATGCTTTAATCTTTGACATTTATTGAGGTGATTTGGATCCCCCGTGGGCCTTTTCTTTTGTTAATATTATAGAAACAGGAATGTTAAGGCAATTAGCCTTACTTAAAGCTAAGTTGGACCTTTGCCATCTTGATGAGACTAGTGATTCTATTAGTTCGGGTTTTGATAGGAGATTAGTGTTCTCTGTTAATTCTATGTATAAGTTCGTTAACTTTTCCAGTGTTTCGGTGTACCCTTTTAAGTTTCTTTGGAAATCTAATGCTCCTCCTAAAGCTAAGTTTCTTATGTGGCTGATTATGCATAAGAAGCATAATACAGTTGAGCTTTTAAAGAAGAAGCACATTGTGTTTGAAGGTAAGTGTTGTTTCTGTAGTCTTTGTGATGAGGATGTTGATCATTTATTTTTCTCCTGTAGAGTTACTAATTTCATTCTTATTATGGTCATTAGGATTTTTGTTTTTGGTAGATCTATTTCTTTTAGCAATTATGATGATTATTGGAATTTCTATAGAACTACTTATAATGCTAGATAGAGATTTGTTATGGATTCTTTAGTCTCTATCATTGTTCATTTGGTTGGAGAGGAACTAGAGATTTTTTAATTCGAGTTATGTGTCTGTTGATATGTTAATTACTAGGATTGTTAATTTCTGTTTAAATTGGATGTATAACTCCCACTATAAGTTTTTTAGTGATTTTATTTTTAAGAGATTTCTGAATAAGGTTAGATTTAATTTGTGTTTTTTTTAGATTCAATAGTTTTTTTAGTTGTAATAGTCTGTGTATTTATTATTAGTTCTTTCATTTTATCTCTACTCATATATAAATGGATATATGTTTATATTTATATATAAATATATTGATATATATATATATATATAAATATGCACGTAAACCCAACTATATATGTTTTGGTTACTGATGATTTTGGCTAGTTTCTTTCAGGTTTCAGGTAGCTGATTTTAGCTGAGGTGCTTTGAGACTAGCTGTGTGGACTGATGCTGGTTTGTCTCTCTTGAGTTTTTTTATGAGAGGTTTTTTGGGTTGCTCCTTTTTTATTGTTTTTTAGCTCTATGTATCTTGATCATGTATTAGGGTAGATATACTTCTATATCGAGTGGTGGCATTGCCAGAATTCGATATTGAAGTTTGATGGGCGGTGGTTTATCCGGAGCTCATCTAACTACTCTCCTTTACATTCCTGTTGTTTTGTGTTGTATTGTTTGAGTCTGTTTTTGGTTTGGTGACAGAATTTTGTATCCTTCTGGTTTTATTTTATATATGTGTGCTCTCTTCTTTATTGAAGATCACACATTTTTGTTTTCAAAAAATAAAAATCTTCTTTTTATTCTAACAATTAAATCGCATTTATAATCCCTTTTATAAATGCTATGTTCACATTCTCTTTAAAATATCGGTGTCAAAACTAATTTCTACTTCTCTATATAAGTTCAGACTTATATATTCCATTCATCAAATGATAAATATTTTACTTAATTTATAAAATATTATTTATAAATTAATCTCCCCCATTCTATCTGTTAAAATAGATTCTATTTAATTCTACTTTGAATTAAATCCTTTCCATTTATCTATTAAAAACAGATTTCCATTTAATATTTATTTTCCACTTATTTTCTTTTATAAAATTCTATTCATTTTTTAAAATACTTCCTTTTATAATTCCTATTTATTTTCTGAATAAACATTCCCTTTATAATTCTATTTATAAATGATTCCAAATATTTCCTTTCAATTCTATTTGTGAATGTTTAACAAATATTCCCTTTTCAATTCTATTTGTTTTACAAATATTTCCTTAATATAATACTCTTTCTTTCATATAATTATTTCATTTATAAAATCCTATTTATTTTATATAAATATTTCATTTATATAATTATATTTATTTTCCAAATAATCCCTTTTCTAATTTTATTTATTTTCCTAAATATTACCTTTTACAATTATGTTTATTTCATATAAATATTTCCTTTTCATATAAAATCCACTGATTTTATATAAATATTTTATTTTCAAAATACACTTTGAAAATTCTCTTTTTACTTTCCAGCATCACTTATGGTATTAAAATACCAAATCAAAAGGATCAATCATCATCCAAACACACATAATCAATAACAGATTATATACTACATCATATATCAGAATATAGGAAACAACAGTAAAACAAATGTTGAGGAATCCAGTTGGATCCCTCCGACCTGCTTCCCTGCATCCACAGATGTTAAACAATATAATTAACATCAATTTCATTTCAACATGAAATATTCTGATCAACAGAAACAATAATTAATTAACGATATATATATAACTATATCGATATTTTCAACCATTCAATTAGTAGTTCAACCAACCAATCAACACACAACAATAAAGCAGTATTTATTAGTTCTAAAAAAACGTTATGAAAATATAAACTGTGCAGAGTTAGTGTGATTTACTCACCTCATATGATCATTGTTAAATAACAATAACTGCTTGTTGATCCTGACAGACAATTTATTTCGCTATAAATTGTAACATGCTCCAATTCAGTCCCTGTCAGTTCCATTATGAAGCCACCATCCATACGATCCCAATGGATCTAACCGTTCGAATTTCTGATATTATATGACCTAGATATAACATTTACAAGTTAAATAGTCTTTAAATAGTTCTAATTTAAATACAACTTGGTTATTGGGCCTCACCATTCTAATATTGGCCCACTCGTACCCTAAAAAAACCCAGACCAGTATGTCCTTCTTCCCCAATCAGTGAAAATCACGCTGCTCCAAATTGAAGGCCATTTCCACACCATTTAGCTCCTCTATTTCTTCCATCTCAATATCAACAATCAAAATAAAAATACCATACTACTCCTCACCCAAATCTGCATCACACCATCCTAATTTCGAGATACTCGAGTTACACCCTACAAAAATCCAACTCCAGGTGCTCCTCCTACCGAGCAAGCCATTTCCACTAACCTCGAGTCCCAGCGTTGCACAGATCAAGCAGGAATCAGAACCCTAGTTCCGCTGCCTCCAAGTCGCAAGCCAGAAAATGAAACCAAGTTCAACGTATTCTATATAGAATTGATGAGAAACGAAAGACGAATTCAAAGATATTTGTTTTGAGAATTCTAGAAATTTATTTGTATTTCTTTTGATTTTATTTTCCCTAACCATTTTTGATGTGTGAGAAATAAGCACGGCGGAAATTCATTTGACCAGAGAAATGAAATCTCTAGGGTTAAGGGAATTTTCGTGTATTTATAGGGTGGATTGGCTTGCACTATAAGCTTCATACATATTGTTATATAAATTTATATTCGATAATTAACTCGATTTATCACTTTAAAAATTCCTATGATCACCTACAACATCCAAAAATCATGAAAATGGGCATGCATGTACAATTCGACATTTTGGACCCAACAAAACTGGTTTCGTCAAATTCCGACTTCGTTTGCTCACACAACGTGTTTTTAAAGGTCAAATTATCTAATGTTTTTCACATTAAAAATCCGTACGGCCACATACTGATTTCAAAAACCATGAAAATTGAAATCTAGCAATAATTTAATATTCCGGATCAAACAAAATTAGTTTGGTCGAAAACGGAGGTCATTTACAAAACAGGCTATTTTTAAAGCTCTAAATAACCCATTTAAATATTAATATATTTAAAAATAATTAAATTTAATATTAATAATTAATATTATCGTATATATTCACATAGAATATCATACAGCTCCGAAATATACATATTGGGATTTATAACTTGATATTTCAAAAATCCGGGTTAAATCAATATTCAATTTATATTGAAAATCCATTTATAATATAAATAAATCGTTATAAATTATAAAGGAATTCCATAGAGACTTTTCAAAAATTTATTTGGACACAACTCACAATCTGCACGACGAAATCCCGATTTTTCTCTTCCATTAGAAAAATATACTTCACCAGCTCCGAACGTTTCTTATTTCACAAAAATCCGATTTAAAATGGATTCTGTATATTCAATTGAAGTTCGAATCACCAAATTACGTACTACAGCGCCATTTCGAGCTCGATTTTAATTATAATATAATTATACGTTCAAACTTCGTAAAAATAATATATTTGTTAATATAATTCAACTCTAAAACGAATTATATATTATATATGATCTAATTCACACAATATCGTGAATTCCACTATTTCCGACTATTTTGGAATTTAAATATATTGTTCTATTATTTATATTAATTAAATATTCAGTATTATTTAATTCTTATCAATTTAAATTACCAAACCATTATTTAAATAATTAAATAAATTATTTATAATACCGTAAAAATACAGGTTGTTACATCCTCTAACTTCTTTCTCCTAATGTAATAACCCGGAAATTCTGGGCCAGTTTAAAATTTTTATTTCGGCAATTTTAGCGAATTTTGATTATTTAAAATGAATTATTTTAATAATATCGACGAGAAATTTATTTTGAATATAATTCGAACGTATATATTATATACGTCGTCGTTATAATATAAATATTTATATATAATTATAAATAGAATTGAAAATGGCGCGGTAGTTCGATAATTCGATTTCAAACTTCAATTGAATGTACCGGGTGCATAACAATCCGGATTTTAGTGAAACCAAAAATGTTAGGATCTATTCGTGAATATCTTTCCAACGAATCCGACTAATCGAGATTTCATAGCGGGAATCAAAAGATATGTCCAGTTGAAAATTCTGAATAGTCGCTATGAAATTCAGACCCTTAAAAATGGGAATTTTGCAAATGACCTCGGATTTCGACGAAACCAGTTTTGTTGGATCCGCAGTGTCAAGTTATTGCTAGATTCCAAATTTCGTAATTTTTCGAATCAATATGTGAGCGTGGCAAAGGGAAACGCGTTTGACCAGTTTTAGTTGATTTTAATCGACTGGAAATTGGCCATTTTTCAAACGGCCTCAGAATTCGACGAAACTAGTTTTGTTAGGACCGTATCGTCAAAACGAAGCTAGAAAATATTTTTCTGGAATTTTTCTAGTTAGTATGTAACCCCGGTAAATTGAAATACGCGTTCAAATTCAATATATAGAGTTATAGGTTGATTTCAACGGAAACTGATCGAAACAGTCAAATCAGCTTACGATACATATCCCATTGTGTTCGGAATGGGGTGAAACGCTATGGACGACAGGCGGTGGGCCTCGTTTCGAGGTCGTATGTGGAAGTCAACTTTTTGCCAAATTAAATAATTAAATAAAATAAAAAAGTATCCACCTCTTTACTATCTTCTGGGCCCCCCCCCTCATTCTCGATTCAGAAAATAAAATTAAAAAAAAAAGAGAACCAAATCGAAACCGCGCGCCGCCACCAGCCGTCCCACCCCCAACCTCCGATCCTCCGCCATCGCCTGGCGCGCACAGCCTCCGGCCTCCCCCTTCCAGACGTCTTTCCACCTTCCCCCGTCGACCTCGCGAGACCACCGCGACGCGAGCTTGCTCCTCCAGTCCACTGAGCTCAAGACCGCTCCACCACCGAAGACCCCAGACCTCGGCGGCGCTGAACCCCCCCCCCCTCCGAAGTTCAACAGTGGAAAACCCCCCTCTTCCTCCTTTGATTTACTGTAAGTGATTTATTAATTTTTTTTTCTATTCTCTTTTATATTTTATCAAAAATAGAAAATGCTGTTTTGTGTAATTAACATGGAAAGAAAAAACTGAATATATATATAGCATAGATTTAAAAATGGGGGTTAAAAATAAAATAGCCTGATATGCTTTGCTATTTGAAAATATAAAATGTGATTTTTATATTTTTAAAGAATTAAAAATATGATTTTTATATTTTTAAAGTAATAAAAATATGGTTTGTATATGTTTAAAGTATTAAAAATATAATCTTTACTATATAGAAGATGTAAAAATATGATTTTTGGTTAGGTAGAGAATTAAAAATATAATTTTTACATGATAGGAATATTAAAAATATCATCTTTATATGTGTAGAAAAATAAAAATGAGATTTTTATAAAGATGAAATCTTTAAATTTGAAAAGGCGAAGTCTATATGTTTGTAAAGGCGAAGTCTATATGTTTATAAAGGCGAAATCTTTATTTTAGATAAGGCGAAATCTTTAGGTGGAAAATAGCGTGATAAAAATATAATTTTTATCTATATAACATAGTAGTAAAAATTCGATTTTTATATATTGAATAACGAAGTAAAAATTCGATTTTTATATATTGAATAACGAAGTAAAAATTCGATTTTTATATATGTAATAACGAAGAAAAAATTCGATTTTTATATATTGAATAGCGAAGTAAAAATTCGATTTTTATATATGTAGTGGCTACGGGCGACGAAGCTGACAAAGATGCGAAGACGATGAAGATTTCTATCAAAGAAGAGTCAAGATGATTGGATAGCTATCTGTGAGAATTTCTCACCTTTCAATTTCTTTTTCTAGTTATATATATATACTAGGATGCAGACGGTGCTTAGTAGCACCTGACACAATCGTCCACAGACCATGGACTTGTTTGTTTGGTTGCATAGATTAGTTATATGATTTGATTTGAATTTGGTTGTTTGGTGATTTTGATTGATGTGTGAATGGCGTGGGCCTTCACTAGACCGGGGATAAGGCTAGGCCTTGTCCCGTTTCTAGTATTGTGCCGTTATGCCGCCGAAATTTCTAAAATAAGTTAGAAAAATAACAATATCATTTTATTTATAGGATGAACTGAATAGAAATTCATAAGTTATAATAAAATGTTTTATCGTTAAAAATATAATTTTTAACGTGAATGTGAATAAATAAATATTCATTTACAAACCAGACGGTTTGTTTATGTACACCTATTTGAAGGACATTGATTGGGTCGATAAATTTTACACATCGCCCAACTGTACAAATAAAATATGCGTTCGATTGTTTGAAACCCCACACGGGTGTTGGGATGAAATTTGAAGTTCACTCATCCTGATTGATTAAATATGTCGATCGATTGATTGACAGGCTGTTATAAGCGTTAGATATCTATATTTGATGCTTATACAGTGTAGTGCACTTTGGTTGATGGTTGATTATTTTTCAATGCTATTATATGTGTGTAATGTATGAAAATCCATATAATTAACTTTATATGGTAATTGATTGGGCCTCATTCCAATTTGAAAAATAAATAATATTATAAAATAAAGGTTCATGTGTTGACAGTACTCATCCATTGAGATTGGTCATGTGTTAAACGAAATATTTTTGTAATAAAATTTACATCTTTATCGATATAAAATAAAAGTTCATGTGTTGACAGTACTCATCCATTGAGATTGGTCATGTGTTGAACGAAATATTTTAGTAATAAAATTTACATCTTTATCAATATAAAATAAAGGTTCATGTGTTGACAGTACTCATCCATTGAGATTGGTCATGTGTTGAACGAAATATTTTGATAATAACAACTATTTTGAAAAAGAAATATTTGAAATAGAAATAGATGAAGCCGTGTTGATTAGATTGACGCCATTTTGACGTGAACGATATTTATATCGATTTTATTCATTTTGAATTGAAAACAATTTCGAAATGAATTGAATATAAAACGATTTCGAAATGAATTGAATTGAAAACGATTTCGAAATGAATTGAATTGAAAACGATTTCGAAATGAATTGAATTGAAAACGATTTCGAAATGAATTGAATTGAAAACGATTTCGAAATGAATTGAATTGAAAACGATTTCGAAATGAATTGAATTGAAAACGATTTCGAAATGAATTGAATTGAAAACGATTTCGAAATGAATTGAATTGAAAACGATTTCGAAATGAATTGAATAAAAAACGATTTCGAAATGGATTGAATATAAAACGATTTCGAAATGGATTGAATATAAAATGATTTCGAAATGAATTCAAATTGAATTGAAATTTGAATTGAATAGAAATGAATTTTAAAACGAATTTATAAAGAAGAATTCAATTTTGATTTGAATTAAAAAGAAAGTTGAAATTGTTTTTGAAACGAATTTAAAACTATTTATATAATTCGTTTTAAATAGAAATCGATGAAATATATATATTATATATTATATATATAATATAATGGCCTGAATAGAACGCGCCGCGCCGCGGCAGTTCGCGAATTTCGACCATTTATTTCAAACGGACATTACGGGAGATCCGACCGTCGGATTCTCCTATAACCGGAACCGTTGGGTTCGTATCGAAAAGAGCTTTCTAACGAATATTAGAAATTAGAAATCTAACGGTTGGATTTGGAATTATGTCCAAATCAAATTTGAAAAAGGTCGTTGTAAGTGCAGTTCGATGGCCATTGATGGAAATCGACTGTACGGACCTTGATAAAATTATTAAAAATAGTAATAATTTGTGTAAAATCATAAGAAATGATTTAGAAGAGATTGGGATGAAAAACTCCATATTTGAAAAGATAAAAATAGATTTTTATCGAAATGAACTAGTTTTGAACTAGAATTATAATTCTGTTTATTTTTAAATAAATAAATTGAATTTAAAAAGGGCTTTAAAAATAACCAGAATATCCAATGATTGCATTGGAGTGGATTTGAATCGAAATTATCTTCGGAATATTTCGATGTTGGAATTCGTGATTATACGGATGTTGTTATGGAAATTTGAAAGATATATATTTATATCGTTATTTCCAATACGACATTTGTTAATCGTAGAATTTGATATTGAATATAAGCTGATATATTTTCTATTCAGAGCCTTGTATTGAATATCAAATGTGATTTGGGTTTGTCGTGAATGGTGTCTTCACTAACACTGTTCTTGAACCCAGTTGAGAAAAGATTAAATCTTTTTATTTAGATTTAATGAAGTGTACCAATTAAGTAATATTTAATTGGAATTGAATTGATATTGATTTTTGGGTTTATCGTGAACAGTGTTTTAAATAACACCCGTTCTTTAACCCGATAATTAATGGAATGATTTTTGGGTTTATCGTGAACAGTGTTTTAAATAACACCTGTTCTTTAACCCGATAATTAATGGAATGATTTTTGGGTTTATCGTGAATAGTGTTTTAAATAACACCCGTTCTTTAACCCGATAATTAATGGAATGATTTTTGGGTTTATCGTGAACAGTGTTTTAAATAACACCCGTTCTTTAACCCGATAATTAATGGAATGTGACTTTGGGTTTATCGCGAACCGTGTTTTTAAATGACACTGATTCTTTAACCCAGTTAACGATTAAAACTAAGTGGAGTTTTAATGAATCTTTAATTAGATTGAATTGATCGAGAATGGAGTATCACCAGTTTTGCTCCAAGCGATAGTTAAATCTTTAATTAGATTTGAACGTGAAATGGTAATTGAATTTACCGATAACACCGTGGTGTTAAATATGAAGTATTACCAGTTTTACTTCATGGGATGAATAGGTTGGGATTGGGAAATTAAAACAAATGATTACTTCGGTAAGGTTCGCTAATCCCGACTAGTTTGAATTGATATTCAAAAATAGATTAAAGAATAAATTCAAGAAATTTATCTTGGATAAAATTAATGGGAACCTTTCCCTATGAATGTGAAATTTAGAAACTAACTGTCGGTTAGCCAAGCAGAATGGTTTTCTGGATATTGATCTGATGTTGGTTTCGACCTTCGGGGTTAATATTTGGGGAATTATTCTCTTGATTAATTTACGGTTAGTGACTGATGAATTGGAATGAGGCGTATGTTGTGTTTGTGTAACACTTATTTAAAATATACGCGAGTTATTCGGAAAGACCGGGTTTATCCCATTCTGAATAACTGATACGACGATAAGTCGAAGATGAAGACGGTGGTCGAAGACCAGAAGTCTTCACGTCGTTTGGGTAATTACTGATGATCTTGATTGGGCTGTACACCCAAGAAGATGGAAACAGTTATTGATCGTCCAGACGTACTTGTAGATCGATGGATATGCGGGGTACTAGGTGCCTCCGGTTTCGTTCAGACCCAGAACGGACTTGTAAACGGACTGTGTGTCTGACATTGGATTTTAGTCCGTGTGATTGATCTCTATTAAATATATATCTGTTTGGCGGCGGAGAATTTATTCTCTTGCTTAACGCCCTTCTCTGAGACGTACGAGCTCAGGGGTTATATATTGATGGATATCAATCGCATGGAGTGAATTGCCTGTGTGGCATGCCTAAGTGGCAAATGATCAAGGCTTCTGTTGAAAAGCAAAGTCTTGTGGTTGATGATCGAAGCACGGCCTTTGTGGCGTAGCTTTGTGTAACGTTGATTCGCGAGTATCACACCTGGTATGAACTAAAAACGGGAGACGGACCTCAGGGAGGACATGCATTTCTTTCTAGTTAGGAGTGGCGTCAGTGCTTGAACTGGCTGACGAGTTTGACTCATGTGGATGTTACTTATTATTACTTGCTGAAAAGCGAGGCGCCTCGTGATATCGGTTTCGGCCGATGCTTCTGGTCGGCTGACGGGCCAGGCTTACGCCCCAAAGGGTGGGGAAACGCATGTTCAGGCATTTTAATCCACATCGGTGGACCGGCCCTGACGATCCAAGGGTCACTCGAGCTCTGATCCTGAGGGGCGGACTAGAGCGTCTCGAATCAGTGAGGATCTTGCCCCTAGCCTCGGTTCATACCATAAATGATAACCCAACTTCCAATACGACATTTGCGATTTTGATTGTATAATATATATATGGCGACATAGTGTTATGGGGCATTCATGCCGCCTATGACTGATACTTATGATTTGAAGTTGTTTTATACACTATGCACTTATAATAGTATCAAATGTTTTGTTTTAACCGTATCAAGCATTCTTTGGCTGTTATAAGGGAAAACCCTATCCTCAGCTGCGTTGCATTGTGTGATGGGACCTGGGTCTTATAACAGCTTCATTTTTCTTTATTTAGCATTGCGCTATTTGTTTTAGGCACTGGTATACGGCGTGGTCCCTTGATTTACCTAACTTTTAAATTAAAGAAGAATAACTGTTTTAGTTCTCACACCAGTCACATGACTGACCTGGAGTTTATTATTTTAACCTAAACTCTGGGTGCCCCTATTTTGACACGGGCAGCTAGTAGTTTTGGTTTTGCAGATTTAGATTCATAGGATCCTGGTTTACAGCTGGAACGATATCCGGAAAGCTTTGTATCCGTATATCCCCTTCTAGTTGTGTATTGTATTATTTTCCGCTGCCATGTATTTAAATGTAATTTGAATCTCTGATATTTCTGTGTAATATTTATTCATTTATACTCTGTATATTCATGTAATCTGATGCATTGTTGTAATATACAATGAAATGTTCTTCCGTGTGCGTTCTGTTGTGGCTTGTTCTTGAACTATCCAACACTTTCCTTTACGGGGAAGTTACGGGTTTTCACAGTTGGTATCAGAGCTTTGGTTTACAAAGCAGAGAACAAGGCACATTAGAACCATACGAAAGAATTCATCAGATATTGGATTAGCAATATCCAATGAGAGTGACTCGTTAGAGATGGGATCAGTAGTATCCTAGAACGAGTGTGAAGAGTATATTTTTCAAATGAAAACAATTTTGTTTTGAAAATTTAAATCAACTATTCGTATTTGATTATTTATTTATATTGATTTTGGACAATTCAGTATATAAAGAATTTGCATATACGCCTTGCAAACGTATATTCAAAGTTTTAATATATTGGATAGATATAGCATCACACTCTAGTCGCCCGGAGATATTATTGATGATAGCGATCGCATCATCAACATTTATGTTCGAGTTTCGAAGGTGTGATATCTATATATTTCCATTAGACTGGTGTGAGAACCAAAACTAATATAGCTAGAATACATTGTTGTGATTTGGCATCAAAACATGATTTTCTTTATATATATCAAAATTATCAATTTGAAACGTTAAATTCACTAATTGATTGATGTTTGTGTTGTTTGTTTATTTGTTTGATAATTTTGAACCATTATGCCTAATTGAAACAAATATTGAATTGTATTGAAAATTGGTCGCATTTTCTTGCATATACATATACATATATTGAACAGGTCATAGCAAGGAGGCTAGAGCCGAAGAATAAAATTTGTTTGCCCGACAAATAGGTACATGTTTACTACATAATTTACTGTTTTGTTTGGGTGATGATGATTTTATGAGCCTATTGGCTAGCCGCTTGGCTTTTTCTTTTTCTTTTTGAGATCTGAAGGACCGGGGAAGCTATTTGAAATTCCCCGATGCTCCCATTGCAGGGGAGGTTATGGCGAAATTTTTCAAAAATTTAGGGTGTTAGCCAAATTTTTGAAATTTTGAAAATTCTCAGAAACTAAAGAGTTGGAGAATGGAAGCCAAATCGAACGTAGAGTTGATTAATCAAACCACTTTCGACTTTGTTCCTTTTCGGGGACGAAAAGTTTTAAGTGGGGGACATTGTAATAACCCGTAAATTCTGGGCCAGTTTAAAATTTTTATTTCGGCAATTTTAGCGAATTTTGATTATTTAAAATGAATTATTTTAAATAATATCGACGAGAAATTTATTTTGAATATAATTCGAACGTATATATTATATACGTCGTCGTTAGAATATAAATATTTATATATAATTATAAATAGAATTGAAAATGGCGCGGTAGTTTGATAATTCGATTTCAAACTTCAATTGAATGTACCGGGTGCAAAACAATCCGGATTTTAGTGAAACCAAAAATGTTAGGATCTATTCGTGAATATCTTTCCAACGAATCCGACTAATCGAGATTTCATAGCGGGAATCAAAAGATATGTCCAGTTGAAAATTCTGAATAGTCGCTATGAAATTCAAGCCCTTAAAAATGGGAATTTTGCAAATGACCTCGGATTTCGACGAAACCAGTTTTGTTGGATCCGCAGTGTCAAGTTATTGCTAGATTCCAAATTTCGTAATTTTTCGAATCAATATGTGAGCGTGGCAAAGGGAAACGCGTTTGACCAGTTTCAGTTGATTTTAATCGACTGGAAATTGGCCATTTTTCAAACGGCCTCAGAATTCGACGAAACTAGTTTTGTTAGGACCGTATCGTCAATACGAAGCTAGAAAATAATTTTCTGGAATTTTTCTAGTTAGTATGTAACCCCGGTAAATTGAAATACACGTTCAAATTCAATATATAGAGTTATAGGTTGATTTCAACGGAAACTGATCGAAACAGTCAAATCAGCTTACGATACATATCCCATTGTGTTCGGAATGGGGTGAAACGCTATGGACGACAGGCGATGGGCCTCGTTTCGAGGTCGTATGTGGAAGTCAACTTTTTGCCAAATTAAATAATTAAATAAAATAAAAAAATATCCACCTCTTTACTATCTTCTGGCCCCCCCCTCATTCTCGATTCAGAAAATAAAATTAAAAAAAAAAAGAGAACCAAATCGAAACCGCGCGCCGCCACCAGCCGTCCCACCCCCAACCTCCGATCCTCCGCCATCGCCTGGCGCGCACAGCCTCCGGCCTCCCCCTTCCAGACGTCTTTCCACCTTCCCCCGTCGACCTCGCGAGACCACCGCGACGCGAGCTTGCTCCTCCAGTCCACCGAGCTCAAGACCGCTCCACCACCGAAGACCCCAGACCTCGGCGGCGCTGAAACCCCCCCCTCCGAAGTTCAACAGTGGAAAACCCCCCTCTTCCTCTTTTGATTTACTGTAAGTGATTTATTAATTTTTTTTTTCTATTCTCTTTTATATTTTATCAAAAATAGAAAATGATGTTTTGTGTAATTAACATGGAAAGAAAAAACTGAATATATATATAGCATAGATTTAAAAATGGGGGTTAAAAATAAAATAGCCTGATATGCTTTGCTATTTGAAAATATAAAATGTGATTTTTATATTTTTAAAGAATTAAAAATATGATTTTTATATTTTTAAAGTAATAAAAATATGGTTTGTATATGTTTAAAGTATTAAAAATATAATCTTTACTATATAGAAGATGTAAAAATATGATTTTTGGTTAGGTAGAGAATTAAAAATATAATTTTTACATGATAGGAATATTAAAAATATCATCTTTATATGTGTAGAAAAATAAAAATGAGATTTTTATAAAGATGAAATCTTTAAATTTGAAAAGGCGAAGTCTATATGTTTATAAAGGCGAAGTCTATATGTTTATAAAGGCGAAATCTTTATTTTAGATAAGGCGAAATCTTTAGGTGGAAAATAGCGTGATAAAAATATAATTTTTATCTATA
This sequence comes from Allium sativum, assembly GCA_030737875.1. Classification (NCBI taxonomy): domain Eukaryota; kingdom Viridiplantae; phylum Streptophyta; class Magnoliopsida; order Asparagales; family Amaryllidaceae; genus Allium; species Allium sativum. Next base: position 625,050,564 of record CM060910.1, read on the forward strand.
TAACATAGTAGTAAAAATTCGATTTTTATATATTGAATAACGAAGTAAAAATTCGATTTTTATATATTGAATAACGAAGTAAAAATTCGATTTTTATATATGTAATAACGAAGAAAAAATTCGATTTTTATATATTGAATAGCGAAGTAAAAATTCGATTTTTATATATGTAGTGGCTACGGGCGACGAAGCTGACGAAGATGCGAAGACGATGAAGATTTCTATCAAAGAAGAGTCAAGATGATTGGATAGCTATCTGTGAGAATTTCTCACTTTTCAATTTCTTTTTCTAGTTATATATATATACTAGGATGCAGACGGTGCTTAGTAGCACCTGACACAATCGTCCACAGACCATGGACTTGTTTGTTTGGTTGCATAGATTAGTTATATGATTTGATTTGAATTTGGTTGTTTGGTGATTTTGATTGATGTGTGAATGGCGTGGGCCTTCACTAGACCGGGGATAAGGCTAGGCCGTGTCCCGTTTCTAGTATCGTGCTGTTATGCCGCCGAAATTTCTAAAATAAGTTAGAAAAATAACAATATCATTTTATTTATAGGATGAACTGAATAGAAATTCATAAGTTATAATAAAATGTTTTATCGTTAAAAATATAATTTTTAACGTGAATGTGAATAAATAAATATTCATTTACAAACCAGACGGTTTGTTTATGTACACCTATTTGAAGGACATTGATTGGGTCGATAAATTTTACACATCGCCCAACTGTACAAATAAAATATGCGTTCGATTGTTTGAAACCCCACACGGGTGTTGGGATGAAATTTGAAGTTCACTCATCCTGATTGATTAAATATGTCGATCGATTGATTGACAGGCTGTTATAAGCGTTAGATATCTATATTTGATGCTTATACAGTGTAGTGCACTTTGGTTGATGGTTGATTATTTTTCAATGCTATTATATGTGTGTAATGTATGAAAATCCATATAATTAACTTTATATGGTAATTGATTGGGCCTCATTCCAATTTGGAAAATAAAGAATATTATAAAATAAAGGTTCATGTGTTGACAGTACTCATCCATTGAGATTGGTCATGTGTTGAACGAAATATTTTTGTAATAAAATTTACATCTTTATCGATATAAAATAAAAGTTCATGTGTTGACAGTACTCATCCATTGAGATTGGTCATGTGTTGAACGAAATATTTTAGTAATAAAATTTACATCTTTATCAATATAAAATAAAGGTTCATGTGTTGACAGTACTCATCCATTGAGATTGGTCATGTGTTGAACGAAATATTTTGATAATAACAACTATTTTGAAAAAGAAATATTTGAAATAGAAATAGATGAAGCCGTGTTGATTAGATTGACGCCATTTTGACGTGAACGATATTTATATCGATTTTATTCATTTTGAATTGAAAACGATTTCGAAATGAATTGAATATAAAACGATTTCGAAATGAATTGAATTGAAAACGATTTCGAAATGAATTGAATTGAAAACGATTTTGAAATGAATTGAATTGAAAACGATTTTGAAATGAATTGAATTGAAAACGATTTCGAAATGAATTGAATTGAAAACGATTTCGAAATGAATTGAATTGAAAACGATTTCGAAATGAATTGAATATAAAACGATTTCGAAATGGATTGAATATAAAACGATTTCGAAATGGATTGAATATAAAACGATTTCGAAATGAATTCAAATTGAATTGAAATTTGAATTGAATAGAAATGAATTTTAAAACGAATTTATAAAGAAGAATTCAATTTTGATTTGAATTAAAAAGAAAGTTGAAATTGTTTTTGAAACGAATTTAAAACTATTTATATAATTCGTTTTAAATAGAAATCGATGAAATATATATATTATATATTATATATATAATATAATGGCCTGAATAGAACGCGCCGCGCCGCGGCAGTTCGCGAATTTCGACCATTTATTTCAAACGGACATTACGGGAGATCCGACCGTCGGATTCTCCTAAAACCGGAACCGTTGGGTTCGTATCGAAAAGAGCTTTCTAACGAATATTAGAAATTAGAAATCTAACGGTTGGATTTGGAATTATGTCCAAATCAAATTTGAAAAAGGTCGTTGTAAGTGCAGTTCGATGGCCATTGATGGAAATCGACTGTACGGACCTTGATAAAATTATTAAAAATAGTAATAATTTGTGTAAAATCATAAGAAATGATTTAGAAGAGATTGGGATGAAAAACTCCATATTTGAAAAGATAAAAATAGATTTTTATCGAAATGAACTAGTTTTGAACTAGAATTATAATTCTGTTTATTTTTAAATAAATAAATTGAATTTAAAAAGGGCTTTAAAAATAACCAGAATATCCAATGATTGCATTGGAGTGGATTTGAATCGAAATTGTCTTCGGAATATTTCGATGTTGGAATTCGTGATTATACGGATGTTGTTATGGAAATTTGAAAGATATATATTTATATCGTTATTTCCAATACGACATTTGTTAATCGTAGAATTTGATATTGAATATAAGCCGATATATTTTCTATTCAGAGCCTTGTATTGAATATCAAATGTGATTTGGGTTTGTCGTGAATGGTGTCTTCACTAACACTGTTCTTGAACCCAGTTGAGAAAAGATTAAATCTTTTTATTTAGATTTAATGAAGTGTACCAATTAAGTAATATTTAATTGGAATTGAATTGATATTGATTTTTGGGTTTATCGTGAACAGTGTTTTAAATAACACCCGTTCTTTAACCCGATAATTAATGGAATGATTTTTGGGTTTATCGTGAACAGTGTTTTAAATAACACCCGTTCTTTAACCCGATAATTAATGGAATGATTTTTGGGTTTATCGTGAACAGTGTTTTAAATAACACCCGTTCTTTAACCCGATAATTAATGGAATGATTTTTGGGTTTATCGTGAACAGTGTTTTAAATAACACCCGTTCTTTAACCCGATAATTAATGGAATGTGACTTTGGGTTTATTGCGAACCGTGTTTTTAAATGACACTGATTCTTTAACCCAGTTAACGATTAAAACTAAGTGGAGTTTTAATGAATCTTTAATTAGATTGAAATGATCGAGAATGGAGTATCACCAGTTTTGCTCCAAGCGATAGTTAAATCTTTAATTAGATTTGAACGTGAAATGGTAATTGAATTTACCGATAACACCGTGGTGTTAAATATGAAGTATTACCAGTTTTACTTCATGGGATGAATAGGTTGGGATTGGGAAATTAAAACAAATGATTACTTCGGTAAGGTTCGCTAATCCCGACTAGTTTGAATTGATATTCAAAAATAGATTAAAGAATAGATTCAAGAAATTTATCTTGGATAAAATTAATGGGAACCTTTCCCTATGAATGTGAAATTTAGAAACTAACTGTCGGTTAACCAAGCAGAATGGTTTTCTGGATATTGATCTGATGTTGGTTTCGGCCTTCGGGGTTAATATTTGGGGAATTATTCTCTTGATTAATTTACGGTTAGTGACTGATGAATTGGAATGAGGCGTATGTTGTGTTTGTGTAACACTTATTTAAAATATACGCGAGTTATTCGGAAAGACCGGGTTTATCCCATTCTGAATAACTGATACGACGATAAGTCGAAGATGAAGACGGTGGTCGAAGACCAGAAGTCTTCACGTCGTTTGGGTAATTACTGATGATCTTGATTGGGCTGTACACCCAAGAAGATAGAAACAGTTAGTGATCGTCCAGACCTACTTGGAGATCGATGGATATGCGGGGTACTAGGTGCCTCCGGTTTCGTTCAGACCCAGAACGGACTTGTAAATGGACTGTGTGTCTGACATTGGATTTTAGTCCGTGTGATTGATCTCTATTAAATATATATCTGTTTGGCGGCGGAGAATTTATTCTCTTGCTTAACGCCCTTCTCTGAGACGTACGAGCTCAGGGGTTATATATTGATGGATATCAATCGCATGGAGTGAATTGCCTGTGTGGCATGCCTAAGTGGCAAATGATCAAGGCTTCTGTTGAAAAGCAAAGTCTTGTGGTTGATGATCGAAGCACGGCCTTTGTGGCATAGCTTTGTGTAACGTTGATTCGCGAGTATCACACCAGGTATGAACTAAAAACGGGAGACGGACCTCAGGGAGGACATGCGTTTCTTTCTAGTTAGGAGTGGCGTCAGTGCTTGAACTGGCTGACGAGTTTGACTCATGTGGATGTTACTTATTATTACTTGCTGAAAAGCGAGGCGCCTCGTGATATCGGTTTCGGCCGATGCTTCTGGTCGGCTGACGGGCCAGGCTTACGTCCCAAAGGGTGGGGAAACGCATATTCAGGCATTTTAATCCACATCGGTGGACTGGCCCTGACGATCCAAGGGTCACTCGAGCTCTGATCCTGAGGGGAGGACTAGAGCGTCTCGAATCGGTGAGGATCTTGCCCCTAGCCTCGGTTCATACCATAAATGATAACCCAACTTCCAATACGACATTTGCGATTTTGATTGTATAATATATATATGGCGACATAGTGTTATGGGGCATTCATGACGCCTATGATTGATACTTATGATTTGAAGTTGTTTTATACACTATGCACTTATAATAGTATCAAATGTTTTGTTTTAACCGTATCAAGCATTCTTTGGCTGTTATAAGGGAAAACCCTATCCTCGGCTGCGTTGCATTGTGTGATGGGACCTGGGTCTTATAACAGCTTCATTTTTCTTTATTTAGCATTGCGCTGTTTGTTTTAGGCACTGGTATTCTTGGGAGGAAACCTGTTCCGTGTTATACGGCGTGGTCCCTTGATTTGCCTAACTTTTAAATTAAAGAAGAATAACTGTTTTAGTTCTCACACCAGTCACATGACTGACCTGGAGTTTATTGTTTTAACCTAAACTCTGGGTGCCCCTATTTTGACATGGGCAGCTAGTAGTTTTGGTTTTGCAGATTTAGATTCACAGGATCCTGGTTTGCAGCTGGAACGATATCCGGAAAGCTTTGTATCCGTATATCCCCTTCTAGTTGTGTATTGTATTATTTTCCGCTGCCATGTATTTAAATGTAATTTGAATCTCTGATATTTCTGTGTAATATTTATTCATTTATACTCTGTATATTCTTGTAATCTGATGCATTGTTGTAATATACAATGAAATGTTCTTCCGTGTGCGTTCTGTTGTGGCTTGTTCTCGAACTATCCGACACTTTCCTTTACGGGGAAGTTACGGGTTTTCACACCTAACCATCTACTTTCCTACGCAATTTGAGTTGACATGTGTAGTTAATTGTCGGCTTAAATTGTATTGAAAAAGTGGGTTGTTACATTTAACTTCACATTTGAAAAATGTAGGAAATCATAAACTACTTATTTTTCTTTTTCATTCCTTCTTATCTTATTTTTATTTCGTTCATATTTTAATGTTCTACTCTTAGAATTTGCTACATTTTAATATATAGTGGACTTTTTGCTTAACAAATATTAACATAGTAAATTTACATATCTTATCTAAGGATGAGACTTTTGTGCAATGTTTGTAATTAAGGAATTGGCTCTCTGAATTCACTTGAAATAGAACAGTAAATAGTGCGATTTTTTTCCAAGTTTTGTACATCTCTTTCTTCTCCTCTTCTTTCCATTTTTTAATGCATGCATTCCTTATTATTTCAAGCACTGAGCTTTTTTTATTTTGGACTTAATAATATGTGAAAGTATACTTGCCATGTTCTACGTTCAATACTTCAAAGTATTAGGAAAAAAATTTAAAGATCTAAATAAAATTTTATTTCAACTTCATATGAGATTGCAAACTTGTTCACAATAAGGAAGCATTTGATGCATTGATACAATTTCATAAATACAAATAATTATATATTTTTTCTTTTTAGAAAACTATATACACCATTTTATCACTTAAATTGGATTAGATAGTAGTAACCTAACTACACCACCCTACGTATTCCTAATTAAAAATTAAAGTGCATAAAGCTTGTATTCTTCTATCCAAAGGTTGTTAAATCGAATTTATTTCAAAAAAGGTGTCTAACTTTGAAATATAAATGCTTCTTTCATTACTTCAAGTAAATACAAGCCCTTGTAAATATTGCTTATGAAAAATGTTGTCTCTACTTTAACTAAAGAAATTCGCCATAAATTCAAAAAGTTCCTTTTCTCATTCTTACAATTTGTCTAGCCTTATGGTGTTAACATTCTCTGAAATCCATAATGTGCTTGACATTGCTTGTTGGGGTTTGAAATTTCTGTTATCTTCTCCTACCAAAACAAATACGAAATGTTCATCCTATCCTCTAAAATTTGTTCTCATTCTTGCTATCCGAGTATTTTTAATCTTTCTCCACAGATTGTATAGGCATGAACAAAAGAAGAGTCAATAAATAATTTCTTTAGAAATATCTCTAAACCTCTAATAAAACATTTTGTAGAACCATATTTTTTCAGAAAGTTTTCAACTTCGTCCTCATAATACATTATTATATCTTAGAAAATCCTAAATTTAAGCTTTGATACCAAATGTAACAACCTTCATTTTTCCCGATAGAAATCATGTCGAGAAAATATGGGTTGTTGAGTTTTGAAATAGTTTATAGCATAATTACAATGATAAAATTCTAAGACATTCTACACTTTCAGATGTCATAATCGAAAAAACTAAAATACAAACATAAAAAAAATGGACTTTCCATAAAAACATTTTCCGAATTATTTTATATAAAATATACATTGTTTCTAAACTATAATGTAGGTTTCAAACTTCAAATAGCATATATCACTATAAGAGAAAAACATAAGATATTTTAACTCTGTTATAAAGCTCCTTTTTCTCCATATTATATGAAATCACTATAAACTATGGTCCAATGTCAGGAGGGGAATGAAGAGAAATGGGGTTGGTCAGATATATGTCTGGTAAATGAGAACAAGACAAATAGAGAAATTAAATATAGCTAACTACAAGTCTTCTCTAAGTGATATGGAGTGTATGTACATTGTTTGTGTACTGAATATCACATGTCTAAGGTCATCAAACTAATAAACCAGAATATTTATAGATCATACGGCGTAGGAATGATCATCTAATTGGGGATTGTTGTCCTATTTTAGCTCATGACTAAGGCTGGAGAGGAAGAATTCAAATGTAAACTCGTAGAGCGGCTCATTATATGCACTCGCACCATATATCTTGATCCTACGGCAAAATACCTTTTTACTTTCCTACCAAAGTCACCGCGCTATACTCTTGCTAGCCTTAGATGCCACCTAATTCTTAGCTTTCTGCAGTCCCTTACCTTTACTTAGGCCAGACTCTCCTGGATACCCTTAACAAGCACCACATTCAATCGTAGCACCCTGAGTACACCTTTTCAACATGAATTGCACACCTCAATAACACTCTGCATCCAAATTTATGATATGGAAATGCAGACTAAATATGCCTTAAAATAAGGACACAAAAATTTGTCTACACCGACAAGAAATTAAGAGAAAAATTAGATTCATACATCTATTTTGCTCAAAGTCCCAAACAATCTGCAAAGTCCAAAGATGCCTACGATAGTTAATCTATGTTAGTCTAAGATCGATTTCCTATAATGCACTCAATTCCATTTTACTTGTTTTTATTTAAATTAACTTATTTTATTCAGTTATTATACTTAATCCATTTAATTTTACTTTAATAAAAACTAATTTGTTTGTCTTATTTTTATTACATTTACTATGAATTTTACGTTATTCCAATTCTCCAATTATCAATGCCCAATTAAATTTTTGGAATATGATATAGGGTTTAACAACTTACTTTGTTAACTATAGTTAAATAAAGAGAACTATAATTCATGATTTCAACTTAAACAAATTAGCAGATTATGCTTAGGCTTAAAAATCTAATCATTCTAGTTTAGAATCAAAATCAACTAATTGAATTAACTTGCCAAATCTATGCCCACTCACCTTTGTCTTAAGCTTTCAATTTGCTTCTAACACCCCAAGATTTCTTGCTTAAATTCCATTAGGCATCAACCTTGATTGTTAAACTTTAGGATCAAATTGAGGTTTAGAACTTAATTTGAGAAAATAACATTTGAGATTTTATTTTAGGAAGGCTTCGCTACATTAGAGAGAAATAAGGTATTGGTTATTCGAAGCTGCTAATTAATAGGATAACACCTCCACTCACCAATGTCACGTCCAAAACCCTAAATGATCTGAACCACTCACATATACTTCACATGGATGAAATCATATAGCATAGAAAGTTGACCCTTAGATTGACAGTAGGTTAGGTCAACTGCCATTGTTGACATGGATCCATCTATAATTGACCTGGCCTAACATATAGTTTTATTGTTTTTTATTTCTTAGTTAGTCAAACCTTTAAATTTTGTTTCTTTAGCTTGAATTTAAATAAGTTATATATGAAAGTTGTATAGAAAAATTAGTATCGACGCAATTATGCAAGCCCCATAGTCAGTTTTGGATATTTGAAAAAGCTCTTCTTTTTGGTTCATTCTTATCTTTTAATTTTAACTAATATTTGTTCTTGAGGAAATACCAGGGTATTATCAAATGCATCATTTTTAGCACTATATAAATGGTTAGAAAAATTATTTTCAAAGGAAGTTTCTGTAATTTTCTAACTCTGAACTATTACTACTCATTTTCTTATTAAAATTATACTTCGGCTTTTATGAATTTTTCAGTCATCTATAAATACTCAATCTTTGATTTGAAGATTAAAAAGCTATCAAAAGATCTACATGACACCAAGTATCCTAATTATAGTTGTTTGTATTTAAAAATCAACTCTTATTTATTTGAGCGAGCTTGTTGCCCATCCATATCAAGTGGGCATGCTTGTTTCCCATCAAATCAACTGAGTTTGCCTCTAACTCATAAGAAAGGAATGTGTATCTTATAGCCTTGAAATCGACATTGTAACTAGTTTGCTTTCTATTGTACAAGGTAGATGCTTGAAACAAATATGTACAAGAAATTGTACTAGACTGGATGTAAGAGAAATCAAATCTATTATAAAATTCTTGGTGTCATCTCTCTAACTTTTTACTTTACTTAATTGCTTTTGTTTTTTTTGTTATTTCCTAATGGTATATACATTTGTGATTAACTGTCTTTGTAAGGGAAAGGAGGGAGCTCAGCAAGAAAGTAGGAGGGCTACTTGAAAAGGTGTTGGTTAGGCGAAGCATATCAGAATAGGGTGCTCCAGCCGTCTTTGCAACTAAGGCGTACAACTCGATTTGCTTATGTATGGATATTCATGATGCTTTTCCTCATTTCTTATTTATGGAAGTGTCTAAACGATACATCAGAGGTAGTTGACCCGAGCACGCTTGAGGAAGTAGAGGTAGAACGAGAGGCAATAGTTAGACGAGTTCCTACCCGTATACTTGGATCAGAGGTTAAGATACCGCGCAACAGGGAGGTTAAGTTAATAAAAGTGCAATAGGAAGAAGATAGCGAGGATGCGACTTGGGAGACCGAAGATAAGAATCGCACTTCATACCCTTTCCTTTCCGGGACTATGTTCTTAACTTCTTTTTCCAAGCTTTTATTCGTACTTGCTTCTGTTATTCGTATGTATCCTATCGATCAAATCTTCGACCTTTAGGTAGAAATCCCCCGGATGTAAACATGTGTTTGAGACATGTTATGTTTGATGAATGAAAGTGGATGCAAGTGTTTACTGGTAGTTTCTCATGGATGCATATTGAAACGACCCAAACTTGCCCATAAGGGAAAGCCCAGATTGAGTTGAGAACACGACAAATCAGAACATAAACAGAAGAAAATTTCAATGCTATTATAACAATTTACATCAGAGTACAAGAATATACAGAGTATGAACAAATAATATACATTTGATAAATATCAGAGATTTACAAATTATTATGCAGTGGAAAATAATACAAAACACAACTGAAAGAAATACACGGAAACAGAGCGTTCCGAATATAGCTCCAGTTGTAAACAAGGATCCTGTGAATATAATATCTGCAAAACCAAAACTACTAGCTGCCCGTATGGAAAATAGGGGCACCCAGAGTTTAGGTCAAAACAATATACTCCAGGTCAGACATGTGACTGGTGTGAGAAATAAAACAAATATTTGAAACTGTACTTTATAAATAAGGTAAATCAAGGGACCACGCCGTATAACATGGGATGGGTTTCCTCCCGAGGCTACCAGTGCATAAATAGTTATAAACAACGCAATGCTTTTTGAAAAATGAAACTATTATAAGACTCAGGTCCCATCACTCAATGCTACGAAAGCCGGAGGATAGAGTTTTTGTAATAACCCAGAAATCTGAGCCAATTTAAATTTTTTATTTTGGCTATTTTGATGAATTTTGAATATTTAAAATGATTTATTTTAAATAATGATGACGAGAAATTTGTTTTGAATAGAATTAGAAATATATATTTATATGGATCGTCGTTAGAATATAAATATTTATTTTTAATTATAAAAGGAATTGAAAATGGCGCGGTAGTTTGAAAATTCGATTTCAAATTTCAAATGAATATACAGGATTCAAAATAAACTGGATTTTAGCGAAACCAAAAATATTAGAATCTATTTGAAAATATCTTTCTAACAAATCTGAAAAATCCAAATTTCATAGCGGGGATAAAAAGTTATGCCCAGTTGAAAATTCAGAATAGTCGCTATGGAATTCTGGCCCTTAAAAATGGAAATTTTGCAAACGACCTCGGTTTTCGACGAAACCACTTTTGTTGGATCCGGAATGTCAAATTATTACTAGATTCCAATTTGTATAATTTTTTCAATCAATATGTGAGCGTGGAGAAGTTAAACGCGTTTGACCCGTTTTAGTTGATTTTAATCGACCGGAAAATGGCCATTTTTCAAACGGTCTTAGAATTTAACGAAATTAGTTTTGTTAGAACCGTATCGTCAATACGAAGCAAGAAATAATTTTTCTGGAATTTTTAGAGTCAATATGTGGCCCCAGTAAATTAAAATGTGCGTTCAAATTCAATATACATTGCATTATATTTTAATTTAAATGAAAACTAATAGAAATGATAGAATTGGCTTACCGGGCATATCCCATTGTGTTCAAAATGGGGGTAATTAGCTATGGACGACAGTCGTTGGGTTTCGTTTGGAGTTCAAAAGGAAAGTCAACTTTTTGAAGAATAAAATAGAATTAAAAATAAATAATAATATAAACTTTCACTTAACCCCTCCTTCTCCTATTCTCTTACGCGTTCATTTTTAGTTTTTAAAATAAAAAAAGAAGAAGAAAAGGAAGATCGACGGAGCCCCGCCTCATCGTCTGTCGAGCGCCGCCGCTGGAGGCTGGCATCCAAGCGCCGCCTCCATCTCTCCCCTCTCTTCTCTCTAACGTGGAAACCGCACCCTCACCCTAAACCGAGCACTTTCACCAGAGAGCCACCGCTGACTGCAGGCCATCCGCCACCATCTCCGACGCAGCGCACCCCCTCCGACCCTCCACCACCTCCAGAGCGTGGTGAAACCCCCCTTTCCTCCTCCGATCAACAGTAAGCTCTATTTTTCCCAATTTTCTTTTATTATATGAAATCTGATTTTTTTTTAGAATATAAAGTCGAGATTTTTTTTATGTTAAAGACGAGATGTCTATTATGATAAAGGCGAGATTTCTATAATGATAAAGGCGAGATTTTTTTATAGTGATAAAAATAGGATCTTTAAATAGAAAAGTTTATATTTTTTTCATAAGGAAAATTTTATATTTTTGTCATAAGATAGTTTATATTTTTGTCATAAGAAAGTTTATATTTTTGTCGTAAGAAAGATTAGATTTTTATTTATAAGAAAATTCGATATTTATATATGAAGTGAAGATAAAAATTCGATCTTTATATAAGAAGTAGAAATGTGGAAATATAACTTTTATATAGAAAGAAGTGATCTTTATTATATTTAACATGGTGTATAAAAATTAGATTTTTCGTTATGTAAAGATATGATCTTTATACATGTAGCGACGAAGTAAAAGTGTGATTTTTACCATATAGAGATTTGGTTTTTACAAGAGGAAAGATTGGATTTTTATCTATGTGAAGAAACGATAAAAATATGATTTTTATCTAGGTGGAGTTGAACTAAAAATATAATCTTCATATATATAGTAGCATTTTAAAAATATGATTTTTATATAATAGAAAATATAAAAATGTGATTTTTATATATGTAGCGAACACGGACGACGAAAGTGACACAAGGAAACACGGCGAAGATTTCTACATATGAAGAGTCATGGCGTTTGGTTTATCTTATCGGTGAGAACTTCTCGCTTTAATTCTTGTTTTCTAGTTAAAAATATATACTAGGATGCAGACGGTGCTTAGCAGCACCCGACACCCGTTGTCCACAGACCATGGATGACTTGTTTGATTTTGTTGTGTGGTGAAAATTGATTGTGATGTGGAATAGATGGAAATATATTCATGTGTTGAAATAAATTATTTATCATTTAAAATATAAATTTAACGTGAATGTGAATGAATAAATATTCATTTACAAATCGAACGATTTGTTTATGTTCACCCATTTGAAGGATATTGATTGGGACGATAAATTTTACACATTGCCCAACTGCACAAATAATATTCAGTGTTTGTTGATTTGAAACCCCACACGGGTATTGGGATGATATTTGACGTACGCTAATCCCGATTGTTTAGTTGTATGTCAATCGATGGGTTGACAGACTGTGTAACCGTTAATTATTTATATTTAATGCTTATGCAGTTGTGTGATGCACTTTGGATGATGGTTGATTATTTATCATTGCTATTATATACATGTGTTGTTTAGAATCCATATAAATAACATTATATGGTAATTTAGTGGGTCTCATTCCAATTTAGAAAATAAATTATATTCATGTGTTGAATAAACAAAATAGTCATGTGTTGACAATACTAATGTGTTGAAACCATTCATATGTTGAAAATATTCAGGTGTTGAAATGATTCATATGTTAAACGAAATATTTATACAATAAAATTCACATTTTTTTATTGTAATTAAGAATAAAATATATATTCATGTGTTGAATAAAATATATATTCATGTGTTGAATAAAATAAATATTCATGTATTGAAAATATTCATTTGTTGAATAGAATAACAAAGTTATTGAAATATATAAAGCCGTGTTGATTAGATTTGCGCCATTTTGACGCGAACGATATTTATATCGACTATATTCGTTTTTATAATGAATATAGAAAAGGAAGTGATTTCAAAATATAACGTTTTGAAAATATTATCATTTATATATTAATAATATGGAATATTCAATTTTGATTTAAAATTGAATATGAAGTTGAAATCGTTTTTAAAATGAATTTAAATGATTTATAAATACGTCTAGAATTGAAATCGACGAAATATATATAATATATATATTATATATGTTAATGGCCTGAATAGAACGCGCCGCATTGCAGCAGTTCGCGAATTTCGACCATTGACTTCGAATTGACGTTACGGGAGATCCTACCGTCGGATTCTCCTGAAACCGGAACCGTTGGGTTCGTATCGAAAAGAGCTTTCCAACGAATATTAGAAATTTGAAATATAATGGTTGGATTTGGAATTATGTCCAAATCAAATTTGGAAAAGGTCGCTGTAAGTGCATTTTGACGACCATTAATTGAAATCGACTGTACGGGCCTTGATAAAATTATTAAAAATATCAATAATTTGTGTAAAATCATAATAAATGATTTAGAAAGAATTGGGGTGAAAAATCCCATATTTAAAAGGGATAAGAATATATTTTTATTGAAATGAACTAGTTATGAACTAGAATTATAATCCAATATTTTTGAATAAATAAATTGGATTTGAAGTGGTTTTAAAAATAATCAGAATTTCCAATATACGAATTGGGATGGATTTGAATCGTAATTATCTTCGGAATATTTCGATGTTGGATTTCGTGATTATACAAATATGGTTGTGGAAATTTGAAAGATATATTTATATCGTTATACGATATTTGTTGGTTTCAGAATTTGATATTGAATATAAGCCGATATATTTTCTATTCAGAGCCTTGTATTTAATATCAAATGGGATTTTGGGTTCGTCGTGAATGGTGTCTTAAATAACACTGTTCTTGGACCCAGTTTAGAAAAGAATAATTTTTTAATTGAAATTTAGTGAAATTGTCTAGTTAATTAGTATTTGATTGGAATTGAATTTAAATTGGGTTTTGGGTTTGTTGTGAGTGGTGTTTTGAATAACACCTGTTCTTTAACCCGATTAACAATGGAATGGGACTTTGGGTTTATTGTGAACCGTGTTTTTAAATGACATTGTTTCTTTAACCCAGTTAAGATAAGATTAACTTCTTTGCTTTGAATAACCATTAATTTGATTTGTGAGAAGATTAAAACTAAGTGGAGTTTTAATGAATCTTTAATTAGATTGAAGTGATCGAGAATGGAGTATCACCAGTTTTGCTCCAAGCGATAGTTAAATCTTTAATTAGATTTGAACGTGAAATGGTAATTAATATTTACCGATAACACCGTGGTGTTAGATATAGAGTATTACCAGTTTTGCTCCATGGGATGAATAGGTTGGGATTGGGAAATAAAATAAATGATTACTTCGGTGTGGTTCGCTAATCCCGACTAGTTTGGAAAACCTTAACATGGTCTGAAATGATATCCAAAGGAAGATTAAAGAATAAATTTAGAAGAATTTATCTCTGGTAAAATTATTGGGAACCTTTCCCTAAGAATGTGAATATTTGAATAAAAGAATACTCTGAATTGGAATGAGGCGTATGTTGTGTTTGTGTAACAGTTGTTTATTATATACGCGGGTTATTCGGAAAGGTCGGGTTTATATCCATTCTGAATAACCGATTCGATGATAAGTCGACGATGAAGACGGTGGTTGAAGACCAGAGGTCTTCACATCGTTTGGATGATTATTGATTATCTTGATTGGGTTGTGCACCCAAGAGGAGGGAATCAGTTGGTGATCGTCTAGACGTACTTGGGGATCGATGGATATGCGAGGAATAAGGTTCCTCTGGTTTCGTTCAGACCCAGAATAAACTTTGTAAATGGACTGTGTGTCTGACGTTGAATTTTATTCTGTGTGATTGATTTCTATTAAATATACATCTATTTGGCGATGGAGAATTTATTCTCTTGCTTAACGCCCTTCTCTGAGACGTACGAGCTCAGAGGTTATACATTGGTGGATGTCAATAGCATGGCATGAATTGCCTATGTGGCATGCCTAAGTGGCAAATGATCAAGGCTTTTGTTGAAAAGCAAATTCTTGTGGTTGATAATCAAAGCACGACCTATGTGGCATAGCTTTGTTCATGGTGTTAATTCGCGAGCCTCACACCTCGGTATGAGTCAAAAACGGGATAAGGACCCAAGGAGTGCACGACGTTTCTTTCTAGCTGTGGGTGATGTCAGTGACCTACCAACCCTGGCATTTATATTATTTTTACCTGTGTGGTTGTTGGATGCAAGGCGCCTCGGGTATAGGTCCTATTGTATCGGGAAATGTGTGTTCAAGAATACTAATCCTCAAAAGTAAGAGAGGACCGGCCTTGGAGGATCCAAGGATCGCTGTGTGTGGTCCTGAGACATTTGCTAGAGTGTCTCGAATGGATATGAGCTTGCCCCTTGCCTCGACTCATGATGGAATCCAATTTCCAATACGTGACATTTCGGTTTTATTTGTAGAGCCTAGTATGGCGACATAGTAGATGGGATACTATGCCGTCTATGATTTATACATTATGATTGAAGTTGTTTTCTTCACTTATAGTAATAATAAAAGATGGAATTTAGCGTATCAAGCATTCTTTCGCTATTATAAGGTAAAACGCTATCCTCCGGCTTGCGTTGCATTGTGTGATGGGACCTGGGTCTTATAATAGCTTCATTTTTCTTTATTTAGCATTGCGCTGTTTGTTTTATGCACTGGTATTCTTGGGAGGAAACCCGTTCCGTGTTATACGGAGTGGTCCCTTGATGTACCTAAGTTTAAAAATAAAGATTAATAACTATTTTAGTTCTCGCACTAGTCACATGACTGACCTGGAGTTTATTGTTTTAACCTAAACTCTGGGTGCCCCTATTTCCACATGGGCAGCTAGTATTTTTGGTTTTGCAGATTTATATTCACAGGATCCTGGTTTATAGCTGAAGTGATACTCGGAAAGCTCTGTATCTGTGTATTTCTTTCAGTTAAGTTTTGTATTATTTTCCACTGCTATGTATTTAAATGTAATTTAAATCTCTGATATTTATCAAATGTGTAATATTGATTCATACTTTGTGATATTCTTGTATTCTGATGGAATTGTTGTAATAAGCAATGAAATGTTCTTCTGTTTGTGTTCTGATTCGTCTTATCCTCAAAGTAATCTGTGCTTTCCTTCACGAGGAAGTTCAGGTCGCTACAGTTGGTATCAGAACTTTGGTTTTGCATATACACATCATGAACGTATATTCGAGGTTTTAATGTACTGGATAGATATAGAATCACACTCTAGTTGCCAGGGGGATGATTCTGATAATGCTGCAGCGTTACCAGTATTTATTTTCGAGTATCGAAAGTGGGATATCTATATATTTCCATCAGACTGGTGTGAGAACCAAAACTAGATAGGACTATTGTTGTGATTTAGCATCAAAAACATGATTTTCTGTATATGTAACAAATTATGAATTTGAAACGATAATCCACTAATTGATTGCTGATTGTGTTGTTTGATTTTTGGTTTCATTTATTAAAATTTTGAACCATTTAGCCTAATGGAACCAAATTTAGAACTGAATTGAAAATGATTACATTGCCATATATGTACATGTATATACATTGAAAAGGTCATAGCAAGGAGGCTAGAGAAGAGGAATTAAATTGTTTTCCCGACAAATAGGTACATGTTTATTGTATTTCTTGGGGTTTTTGATGATTTTATGAGCCGATTGTCTAGCCGCTTGGCTATTTATTTTTATTTTTGGATTGGAAAGGCCTGTATGGCAATTTCAGGATTTTCCTGGTGCTCCCGTGCAGGGGAGGTTATGGCGAATTTTTTCGAAAATTTAGAGTGTTAACCAAATTTTTGAAAAATTTGAAAAGTTCTTAGGAACTGAAAAGTTGAAGAACTTAAGCCGTAAAGAAAATAATGAAAGTTGAGTTGGTTAGTTAAACAACTTTCAGCTTCGTTCCTTTTCAAGGACGAAAAGATTTTAAGTGGGGGAGATTGTAATAACCCGGAAATCTGAGCCAATTTAAAATTTTTATTTTGGCAATTTTAATGAATTTCTAATATTTAAAATGATTTATTTTAAATAATAATGACAAGAAATTTCTTTTGAATCGAATTAGAAGTATATATTTATATAGATTGTTGTTAGAATATAAATATTTATTTTTAATTATAAAAGGAATTGAAAATGGTGCGGTAGTTTGAAAATTCGATTTCAAATTTCAAATGAATGTACAGGATTCAAAATAAACCGGATTTTAGCGAAACCATAAATATTAGAATCTATTTGAAAATATCTTTCTAACGAATCTGAAAAATCAAAATTTCATAGCGGGGATAAAAAGTTATGTCCAGTTGAAAATTCAGAATAGTTGCCATGGAATTATGGCCCTTAAAAATGGAAATTTTGTAAACGACCTCGCTTTTTGACGAAACCACTTTTGTTGGATCCGAGATGTCTAATTATTGCTATATTCCAATTTGCATAATTTTTTGAATCAATATGTGAGCGTGGCGAAGTTAAACGCGTTTGACCCGTTTTAGTTGATTTTAATCGACTGGAAAATGGCCATTTTTCAAACGGTCTCAGAATTTGACAAAATTAGTTTTGTTAGAACCGTATCGTCAATACGAAGCTAGAAATATTTTTTCTGGAATTTTTAGAATCAGTATGTGCCCCCGGTAAATTAAAACGTGCGTTCAAATTCAATATACATAGCATTATATTTTTATTTAAATGAAAACTGATCGAAACGATAGAATTGGCTTACCGGGCATATCCCATTGTGTTCAGAATGGGGGTAATTAGCTATGGACGACAGTCATTGGGTTTCATTTGGAGTTCAAAAGGAAAGTCAACTTTTTGAAGAATAAAATAGAATTAAAAATAAATAATAATATAAACTTTCTTTTAACCCCTCCCTCTCCTATTCTCTCCCCCATTCATTTTCAGTTTTTAAAATAAAAAAGAATAAAAGGAAGATCGACAGAGCCTCGCCTCATCGTCTGTCGAGTGCTGCCGCCGGAGGCTGGCATCCAAGCGCCGCCTCCATCTCTCCCCTCTCCTCTCTCTAACGTGGAAACCGCACCCTCCCCCTAAACAATAAACCGAGCCCTTCCACCGAAGAGCCACCACCACCGCCGACTGCAAGCCATCCGCCACCATCTCCGACGCAGTGCACACCCTCCGACCCTCCACCACCTCCAGAGCGCGGTTATACCCCCCTTTCCTCCTCCGATCAACAGTAAGCTCTATTTTTCCTAATTTTGTTTTATTTTACTATATGAAATCTGATTTTTTTTATGGAATATAAAGTCGAGATTTTTTTATGTTAAAGACGAGATATCTATTATGATAAAGGCGAGATTTCTATAATGATAAAGGCGAGATTTTTTATAGTGATAAAAATAGGATTTTTAAATAGAAAAGTTTATATTTTTGTCATAAGGAAAAGTTTATATTTTTGTCATAAGAAAGTTTATATTTTTGTCATAAAAAAGTTTATATTTTTTCATAAGAAAGATTAGATTTTTATTTATAAGAAAATTCGATTTATATATATGAAGTGAAGATAAAAATTCGATCTTTATATAAGAAGTAGAAATGTAGAAATATAATTTTTAGATAGAAAGAAATGATCTTTATTATATTTAACATGGTGTATAAAAATCAGATTTTTCGTTATGTAAAGATATGATCTTTATACATGTAGCGACAAAGTAAAAGTGTGATTTTTACCACATTGAGATTTGGTTTTTACAAGAGGAAAGATTGGATTTTTATCTATGTGAAGAAACGATAAAAATATGATTTTTATCTAGATGGAGTTGAACTAAAAATATAATCTTCATATATATAGTAGCATTTTAAAAATATGATTTTTATATAATAGAAAATATAAAAAAGTGATTTTTATATATGTAGCGAACACGGACGACGAAAGTGACACAAGGAAACACGGCGAAGATTTCTACATATGAAGAGTCATGGCGTTTGGTTTATCTTATCGGTGAGAACTTCTCGCTTTAATTCTTGTTATCTAGTTAAAAATATATACTAGGATGCAGACAGTGCTTAGCAGCACCCGACACCCGTTGTCCACAGACCATGGACGACTTGTTTGATTTTGTTGCGTGGTGAAAATTGATTGTGATGTGGAATAGATGGAAATATATTCATGTGTTGAAATAAATTATTTATCATTTAAAATGTAAATTTAACGTGAATGTGAATAAATAAATATTCATTTACAAATCGAACGATTTGTTTATGTGCACCCATTTGAAGGATATTGATTGGGACGATAAATTTTACACATCGCCCAACTGCACAAATAATATTCAGTGTTTGTTGATTTGAAACCCCACACGGGTATTGGGATGATATTTGACATACGCTAATCCCGATTGTTTAGTTGTATGTCAATCGATGGGTTGACAGACTGTGTAACCGTTAATTATTTATATTTAATGCTTATGCAGTTGTGTGATGCACTTTGGATGATGGTTGATTATTTATCATTGCTATTATATACATGTGTTGTTTAGAATCCATATAAATAACATTATAAGGTAATTGAGTGGGTCTCATTCCAATTTAGAAAATAAATTATATTCATGTGTTGAATAAACAAAATAATCATGTGTTGACAATACTCATGTGTTGAGAATATTCATGTGTTGAAACCATTCATGTGTTGAAAATATTCAGGTGTTGAAACGATTCAGGTGTTGAACGAAATATTTATACAATAAAATTCACATTTTTTTATTGTAAGTAAGAATAAAATATATATTCATGTGTTGAATAAAATATATATTCATGTGTTAATAAAATAAATATTCATGTGTTGAAAATATTCATTTGTTGAATATAATAACGAAGTTATTGAAATATATAAAGCAATGTTGATTAGATTTGCGCCATTTTGACGCGAACGATATTTATATCGATTATATTCATTTTTATAATGAATATAGAAAAGGAAGTGATTTCAAAATATAACGTTTTGAAAATATTATCATTTATATATTAATAATATGGAATATTCAATTTTGATTTAAAATTGAATATGAAGTTGAAATCGTTTTTAAAACGAATTTAAATGATTTATAAAATACGTTTAGAATTGAAATCGATGAAATATATATAATATATATATTATATATATTAACGGCCTGAATAGAACGCGCCACGCCGTGGCAGTTCACGAATTTCGACCATTGATTTCGAATTGACGTTACGGGAGATCCGACCATTGGATTCTCTTGAAACCGGAACCGTTGGGTTCGTATCGAAAAGAGCTTTCCAATGAATATTATAAATTTGATATCTAACGGTTGGATTTGGAATTATGTCCAAATCAAATTTGTAAAAGGTCGTTGTAAGTGCAGTTCGACGACCGTTATTGGAAATCGACTGTACGGGCCTTGATAAAATTATTAAAAATATCAATAATTTGTGTAAAATCATAATAAATGATTTAGAAAGAATTAGAGTGAAAAATCCCATATTTAAAACGGATAAGAATATATTTTTATCAAAATGAACTAGTTAAGAACTAGAATTATAATCCAATATTTTTGAATAAATAAATTGGATTTGAAGTGGTTTTAAAAATAATCAGAATTTCCAATATACGAATTGGAATGGATTTGAATCGAAATTATCTTCGGAATATTTCGATATTGGATTTCGTGATTATAAATATATGGTTGTGGAAATTTGAAAGATATATTTATTTCGTTATTTCCAATACGATATTTGTTGGTTTCAGAATTTGATATTGAATATAAGCCGATATATTTTTTATTCAGAGCCTTGTATTTAATATCAAATGGGATTTTGGGTTCGTCATGAATGGTGTCTTAAATAACACTGTTCTTGGACCCAGTTTAGAAAAGAATAAATCTTTTAATTAAGATTTAGTGAAATTGTCCAGTTAATTAGTATTTAATTGGAATTGAATTTAAATTGGGTTTTGGGTTTATTGTGAGCGGTGTTTTGAATAACACCTATTCTTTAACCCGATTAACAATGGAATGAGATTTTGGGTTTGTCGTGAACCGTGTTTTTAAATGACATTGGTTCTTTAACACAGTTAAGATAAGATTAACTTCTTAGCTTTGAATAACCAATAATATTGATTTGAGAGAAGATTAAAACTAAGTGGAGTTTTAATGAATCTTTAATTAGATTGAAGTGATCGAGAATGGAGTATCACCAGTTTTGCTCCAAGCGATAGTTAAATCTTTAATTAGATTTGAATGTGAAATGGTAATTAATATTTACCGATAACACCGTGGTGTTAGATATGGAGTATTACCAGTTTTGCTCCATGTGATGAATAGGTTGGGATTGGAAAATAAAATAAATGATTATTTCGGTGTGGTTCGCTAATCCCGACTAGTTTGGAAAACCTTAACATGGTTTGAAATGATATCCAAAGGAAGATTAAAGAATAAATTTAGAAGAATTTATCTTTGATAAAATTATTGGGAAAATTTCCCTAAGAATGTGAATATTTGAATAAAAGAATACTCTGAATTGGAAGGAGGCGTATGTTGTGTTTGTGTAACACTTGTTTATTATATACGCGGGTTATTCGGAAAGGCCGGGTTTATACCCATTCTGAATAACCGATTCGACGATAGGTCGACGATGAAGACGGTGGTTGAAGACCAGAGGTATTCACATCATTTGGATGATTATTGATGATCTTGATTGGGCTGTGCACCCAAGAGGAGGGAATCAGTTGGTGATCGTCCAGACGTACTTGGGGATCGATGGATATGCAAGGAATAAGGTTCCTTCGGTTTCATTCAGACCCAGAACGAACTTGTAAATGGACTATGTGTCTAACATTGGATTTTATTCTTTGTGATTGATTTCTATTAAATATATATCTATTTGGCGGTGGAGAATTTATTCTCTTGCTTAACGCCTTTCTCTGAGACGTACGAGCTCAGAGGTTATATATTAATGGATATCAATCGCATGGCATGTATTGCCTGTGTGGCATGCCTAAGTGGAAAATGATCAAGGCTTCTGTTGAAAAGCAAAGTCTTGTGGTTGATGATCAAAGCACGGCCTATGTGGCATAGCTTTGTGTATGGCGTTAATTTGTGAGCCTCACACCTCAGTATGAGTCAAAAATGGGATCGCCATAACCTCCCCTGCACGGGATTTTCCCGGTTCTCTCAACAGTCCAATCCCGATTTTGACTCATACCGAGGTGTGAGGCTCGCGAATTAACGCTATACACAAAACTATGCCCTTTAAGGCCGTGTTTTGATCATCAACCACAAGACTCTACTTTTTCAACAGAAGCCTTGATCATTTGCATCTCAACATGCCACACTGGCAATTCATGCCATGCAACCGATGTCTATCAAAATATACCCTTTGAGCTCATACGTTTCAGAGAAGGGCGTTAAGCAAGAGAATAAATTTTCCACCGCCAAACAGATATATATTTAATAGAGATTAATCAATATAGAATAAAATCCAATGTCAAATACACATCCATTTACAAGTTCGTTCTAGGTCTGAACGAAATCGAAGGCACCTCATTCCTCATCCCATATGCCCAATACAGGAGAGAGTTCCTCGCATATCCGGTCGATCTCCAAGCATGTCTGGACGATCACCACTTATTACCTTGTCTTAGGTATACATCCCAATCAAGACATCAGTAATCATCCAAACGATGTGAAGACCTCCGGTCTTCAACCACCATCTTCATCGTCGACTTCTCGTCGAATCAATTATTCAGAATGGGTATAAACCCGGTCTTTCCAAATAACTCGCGTATATAATAAACAATTTCTATAAAACACAATGTTAGAGCAAAAAGTGACTCTAACACCCAAATTGACAAAGATTACGATAAAATGAAATCGAAAATAGAAAAGAGATACAAGATTTATAGTGGTTCAGCGTTTAAAAGCCTACGTCCACTTTATATCACTTTTTTTGATGATGTAGATGAAAATACAACAAGATATTCACTCAATCTCTCTCTTTTTTCACATACATTCACTCAATTGTACTCAAAACACACTTTGAATGATGATTTGGATTGCTTCGGAATGCTGGAATTCGGTTCTCAAAGATGTTCGAATTCTCAGAGTGCCAAAAGATCCTTTTAAACGACCCTTGGGGGCCTATTTATAGGTGGAAACTTCTCCATAATTTGGTTCGGATTGGGTACACGTGTCCTCCATTCCATGACTTTCAGGATCAGATGAGTTCTGTTGTTGCCAGCACATCAAGTTAGTGGCCATCGTAGGTAGAAAGTTGGTGTAACTGCCCCGAATATTCAGCAGATCGTGGTGCGGAGTAGCAGGGTGCACTGGGTTCGGATCGGATGGGCTAGCAGATGGGGTGCGGATCGGCCCTGCTACATCCGATCCGATCCGAATACTTTCCTTCCTCCTTTGTCTTGCTTTTGTTCCTACCCCCGTAATTCCTATCCGAACCGGATGCATAACAGAGTGTCTTTTGTCTACTTGATCTTCTGACTTCTTGACTTTGTATAGCCTAGTTTACAAAGTAGGCTAACATTTTGCCCCCTCAAAGGATGCTAGCGTACTTTGATGTCATCTGCTCATTGACATTTGAGTTTGAGTTGTTGAAAAGTCGTTTCCATTGACGTATAGGGATATACTGCTTAAGAAAGTCGCATCTCTTGATGTCTACATATACATCACGTAGAGTGCGGATCTCTTTCTTCATTTTTAGATAACTTTAAGAGCTTTTCTTGATCTCCAGCGACCTCTCTAGGTAATCTCTTTCTTTATCTTTATTTTTAATTTGAATTTAACTTGCTTGTCAGACGTTTGTGTTAAATCCAATCGGTTCGGATCCGATCCGAATGAGATTCCTTCTTGTCTTGCTTAACACTGGACTAGCGGGCTAGGAGTAACTTGTGGGCTTATATCTCGGTCCGAGCGGAGAAAAAGAGGGGGATACGAGTGGTCACTGTAACTTTATATAAGTCCATCGCCTGTCTCTTTCTTCCTTTCTCGTTTTATTGTTCTTGCCCAACCGATTCCACATCGAAACCCTATCCTTCAAAAACTCCAAAATCCTTCTTATTATTCTTCAAATCGAACTAGTAAGTGGATCAAAACTTCAAATTGCCTTCATAATTACTGATTTTAGTTATGTTTTGCGGTTGATTTCGAATAATTTGAGCATGGATCCTTCCCTGCGTCGACACCGTGACCCTCACCTCTCTTGCCATCGCCATCGATGACTCCACCATCATCTCGAGGTGTTGAGAGATGAGATCGAGTTTCGTTGCTGAATTTTCGAGCGTATAGGGGGTTCGGTCTCAACCAGGGTTTTTGGTGTAGGATGGGTTCGGTATGAGCTGTACGAGATGGAGTATGGAGAGGAAGAAGAGAAGAAAAAAGATTAGGAAAAGGAGAAGAATTGAGATCTATTCGGGTCGGAGTGGAAAGAAAAACGATGGAGCGAGTGCTGAGTGTAACCGTCCGGATCGGATCGGAGTGGGAAGTGAAAGGAAAAAACATAGCTATCCCAATCGGGTCGGGTCGGAGTGAGAGGCAAGAAAGAAGGACATGGACATTCAAAAGAACCCGATTCGGTTCGAATATATACTCCCGAACTGATCTGATCTGGCCAGCTGGATGCTAATGTTTGTTTCAAGCTGGAACGTGATTCTTCCCCCGATCCGATCCCAATGAACGCATCCGAACCGAACCGAAGAACAATTCAATTAAATGCATAAGAACATGCTTAACTGGCCAAATCAATTCTTGATATAGTCTACAACTTAATGGACAGTTAGGATAGTGCCCTACGAACATAAACAAACATCAAGGACTATTCTGAACACTGCTTTTCCAAAACTTTGCATTATACTTTCAAGTGTTCACTTTACATCTTCTGCACACACTGCACACACTGCACACACTTTAGTTCACACATGTGCACAGGGGGACACGGGCTAATTTACTCTAACTTATGTTATTACCTTTTCGATAGTTTAGTGATCATGGATGAAAGACATTCTTCTAGACTGGCAGAAAAGAAAGAGATCCCAGAGACATCCACTAAAGTCACTCTTGACGACATATCTTCTTCCTCAGACCCTGAATGGGACGACGATGGATCAGATTATGAAGTAGAGGCGCGTGACAGCGAAACGCCTTCCGACAATGAAGTTTCTTTAGGCTATGAAGAGGAAGGAGGGGTTGGAGATACTCAAGCTCCTGACGAATTTGAATCTGCCATCATATTGGAATCTCCTCAAGATTCTGTTGAATCAACGATTGATAACGACAGACTTACTCGAATCCGCTTAAAACACGGGATACTGAAAAAGGATACCCTGGTGCCGTCGAAGACTGACCGTCCTCATAATCCTCCGGAGGGGTTTATGGCAATTACCAGATTAATGTGCATGGTTGGGGCTATCCATCCATTTTCTCCTTTCATCGTCGATTTTCTAAGACAAATGCGGATTGCCACCATGCAGCTGCATCCGAACTCCTATACTTACCTGTATACCTTATATGTAGCATACCGCGAGATCTTAGGCATAGAGCTCACTTTTGATGACGTTCATTTCTTTTCTAACTTCAAGCATCGGACTTGAGAAACTCCTTCTTTCTCTTACTTCGAGTTTGTCCCAAAAAGAAAGATAATTTCAGCGCCATTCAGTAGCAAGGCCGGCGACTCCAAGCTGGAATGGTTTTATATAAGGCAACAACCGGGGTGTGCTAGGAGATGGACAAAATCGAGTAAGGCACTGGTTTTCTAAACCTCGACTCTGAATGTCCATGCCACCACATTAATCCGTTTTCTTTTTTGTTTGCAGTTGACAATCCAAAGCAAATATCGGGTCAAGTGTATTTTGATCGGATGCATCAGCTCCTCAATGGTGACCAAAAATTTCTAACTATCGACGAGGTCCTCAAGGACGAATATCTCCATCACCACGGGCTACTGTCCATTACCCGTAGCATAGGTCACGGGTCAGGTCCATACGTATACATCCCTCCAGTGGATGTAATTCCAGAAATGGGCAAGAGCTCGAAAGGCCCCACCATGCCGCTTCGAACTTCACCTTCTCCAAGTTCAACTCAAGACGATGAGTTGGCCAACATACCTGAAAAGCACCGAGAAGGGTACATCACTCTTGGGGATGTTATTTTTCCTGAGAAATCACCATTTCCTAAAGAACAGCCAACATGGGCTTCCCAAAGATATGCCCCTACCGTTGATGATCCTACATTTCATGGCTTGGGAGATCTCCCCCTTCCTGACACTATTTACACTTCCGAGGATTTTGGCACAAATCCTTTAGTTTTTACTTCTTCGGAGGAGACCACTCCTGTTAAGGTCAAAGAGCGCTCCCGCACTGGCTCGGCTTCAGACTCTGGTTTGTTGGAGCGGGGACACCATTTAGGATGCACTTAACACAAAAGCACCCCACTTCACAGCACTTACTTCTTACGGGAATACTGATTCTGAATTCCACTTACATTGTTGTGCAGGTACAATGTCTCGTGCTCACTATGACATCAGGAAACTACGCCGCAGCATGACCAAACCCTCTCATGATGTTGAGTATGATCGTCGCGAAAGTCGCGGTAGGGAGGATAGAAGGCCCTATGATTCTTATCAGTCGCGGTCCTCGCGTTCTCGCTCTCCCGTTCGGTCAGATCCAGAGCAATATAAGGGCTACCAAGGTCATCGAGAAGATGACAGGCCGCAGTCAAAAGAACCAATTTCTTCTCAAGAAAAGCACAGTAGGGAAAGGAGCCCGCTGAGAGATACTGACTCGCGAAGCAAGCGCAAGGTTCCTGCTAAACGGCCCAGAAAGGGTGAGGAGGCCATTGAGACCTCCACACATAAGGTACCGAGCTGACATTCCCTGCACCTCCACCGTTGGATGCTGAAACTGCAGTTAAGCGGGTGTATCTGGAGGAGCAATTTCCCGAACACTACTTTGAAAACTTGACTTTTTTACCTGCTCTTGAGCCTATTTCCTCGAGGTGGGCAGACGAGGCCAAAGCAAAGATTGGCGCGGTCGAGAAACAATATTCAGAGATGTTCAAGTATTCGCGTAACCTTTCCAGAATCATCCGAAATCTAATCACGAATACTAACTCAATGCAGAACACCGCAGAAGATGACGCAAAGGCCTTGAAAAATTTAGGGAAAGACCTTGAGGATACACAGGCCCAACTTTCTATCACTCAACGGGATGCTGCTAGCTTTAAGCAACAATTTGAAGATCTACAAAAATGCTACCATGACTTGCTCGAGTCCCATACTCAAGAGCGTTCGGAGCTGAAAAAGCAAGCAGAAGACGCCAAGTCAGATGCTGCCAAAATGCAACTCGCTTATGCTGACCTTGAGCGAGAGAAGGTCGAGTTAGCGAAGAAGAACGCCGAATTGGAGAAGAAAAACGTTGACTTGGATTCCAAGTTGATGGAGGCCGAGAACAGGGCTGCCCTGGCGGAGGGTAATGTTGAAAGTGTAATCAAATCGGCCGAAGAGTCCCGCAAGCAACTAGCAGAGGCCCAGGAGGATGTGCAGGGCTTTGGTGAATTACTGATTGAATTTTTTGCACATATAATCTACCATAGGAACATCTCTTGGATCGATGATTATCCGACTACCTTGGTTCATGTATAGAGCCAAATTGTTGAATGGGATAAAGAAGAATTCAAGGTAGATTCCATCGACGAGGACAAACTTATGGAAAAATATCTAAGAGGTGACGAGCCGGTGAGCTTAGCTGAGGGGCGTCGCCTGATTGTTGCTGCCATGGACGAGGAAAGACAGAAGGTTAAACAAAAGGACATCTTGGAGGCTGGTTCTTCTTCCACTGCCGCTGAAACTTCAAAAGTAGAAGAATATGACCCCGAAAACCCGGCGATCCCTCAGGCATCTCTTTTATCTCCTATTCCTGAATTGGCTTCAGAGGCGGCAGCTACTCCAGCTCCGAAATCATCGGAAGGTATTTCTACCTTTTCACCCCAATTCGTCAAAGTTGTCTCCACTTTCCATCACATAGTCGGGCAATCGGTGAAGGACCCTTTATTTTCTCCCGAGTTGATAACTGTTGCTTCTCATTCCACAGGTGCTGAACCATCCGAGAAGGCAGACGTGCCCCAGAAAACCACTACCGAAGCAAAGTCAGCGGAGAGGGATAAAGGAGACAAGAGTAAGTCTGACGCTCCTCACGACGGGGAGATGATAGACGCCTTAAAGGAGATAGTGGCGATGAGGGACATGAGGAAGACCCTGAGGTGGCTATAGTTGGGGAGTCAAAAAGCACCGATGACATTACTTTAGCTCCATTGAAAGCCGAACAAGACAAATGCATGCAGCTTAAAGTTAAAGACCTAGACCCCGAAAGCCTTAAGCCTCTCGCAGTAGTGGATGCTGGATCAAGGTTAGTTGTTAAGCTTTCGACTAGATCTATTACAGAAGAACTTGCTAAAAAGTTTCTCTTGATTCCAGCGTTCCGACTCCCAGGAAAAAATCAACCGATTCCAACACTTCAGTCTCAGGGAAGAAAAAACCAAGGCGCATCTTAACTGATGCTGAAAGAGAGGCGAAGGACGCTCAGAAGGCTGCTAAGAAATCCAAGTTCGCTTCAAAGTCTAAGCGATGAAGTGCTTTGCTTTATTTTAGCATTTAATTGGCCCACAATTGTTGCAACGAGTGTGGCCCTCGCATCTTCTTTTTGCCTGTTTTCCCGTACAAATTCATACATTTGTAAATAAAAATAATTCATTTCCTGCAATGCCTGTTAGTCGTCATTTCAGTATTTATGTAAAAATGCAAATGCATGTCCTACTAAAGTTGTGTAATGGAGTCATAGTGGAGGGGAATATGTGTATACATATATGCCCCCAGTCAATCTTGAAAAATTATTCAAGATTAAATTAAAAAGTCCGAATGTCCCCGATTCTCTGACGGGGGCCACATTCCTTTTGTCATTGATGCCTGTTCTTTTCTGACATCTTTTATACTCTCCTATCTTATATTCAAGTTAGAGTTCTTGCTGAGGCGGTCTCTCATCTGGGTGCACCTTCACGCCTCAGAGGACGTCGTCTTCCCGTCCTTTATACTCTCTCTCAATTCTTGAGAGTTAGAATTAAGAATGTCGTCTTCCCATTCTTTTATGTCTTATTGTACAAACAGTCGTTGTGTTTGTTCCTGCATATAAGCCATCTCCAACTTTCCAGATTTTAATTTAATATCTCGTATTCCACAGTCACAATAGAATAATAGTTGAAGATATAAACAATGCAGGAAAGTAAATGGCACACGATATTTTTATAGTGGTTCGGCTAAGTCATAGCCTACATCCACTTTATAGTTCTTTGTTCATATCAACAGACTTTTCTAAGGCAAGTCGGGCCTTTTTACAGGGTTCATAAGAAAAACAAAAGAAAATACAACATCCCTAATTCAAATATCGCATCAAGTGTTGGGCATTCCAAGCCCTAGGCACTTCTTCGCCATGTACGGTCGTTAACTTGAAGGCTCCTGTCTCAAGTTTCCGTTGTATGACGAATGGTCCTTCCCACTTTTGACCGAGGTGAGGAAGGGATGGGAAAACTCACTTTAGCACCAAATCTCCTAGTTCAAAGGTCCTAAAACGAACTTTCTTGTCATAATAGCATGCCATCTGATGTCGATGTCTTGACGCACACAAGTCTGCCTCGTCCCTTTTCTCTTCGATTTCATCAAGGGACTCGAGGAGGTGTGCCCGATTCGTCATCGGGTCATAATATGTCACCCTGTGAGAGGCAACTTCAAGCTCTACCAGGATTACTACTTCTGAGCCAAATGAGAGAGAGAAAGGAGTATGACCGGTAGTTGTCTTAAACGTTGTCCGATATGCCCACAAGGCCAAGGGCAATTCATCCACCCATTTTGCTTTTGCACGTTCCAATCGCTTCTTGAGGATGGTCTTTATGACTTTATTTATTGCTTCTACTTGCCCATTCGACTGTGGATGGGCGACTGCAGTATACCGCTTGTCGATCTTGTATTTCTGGCAGAAATTTCTGAATTCGGCACAATTGAACTGGGTTCCATTATCAGTTATAATGGTCCTTGGAATCCCAAATCGGCATATGATATTTCTAACCACGAAACTTATCACCTTTCTCGCTGTGATTTTGGTTAAGGGCTCAGCTTCCACCCACTTCGTAAAATAGTCCATGGCGACTATTGCATACTTCGCTCCTCCTTTGGCAATCGGTAGAACTCCGATGATGTCAATTCCCCAAATGGAAAATGGCCATGGACTCACCATCGATTTGAGCTGGGTCGGTGGTACTCTGGGGATCTTGGTGAACCTCTAGCATTTGTCGCAGCGTCGTGAGTAATCAGCTGCATCTTTATTAATAGCGGGCCAGAAATACCCATACCGCAATACCTTTTTTGCTAAAGTCCCCCCCCCCCGTATGATCTCCACACTCACCTTCGTGTACTTCTCTTAGTACACGCTTGATGTCGTCGTGCGCTATACATCGTAACAGGGGCATAGAAAATCCTTGCCGATAAAGGGTATCATCTTGAAGGATGTATCTGGTGGCTTTGCGAACTATGGCTCGCCTCTCACTCTTCTTTGGCGGGAGTACTCCATTTCTAAGGAAATTCTTGATTGGGGTCATCCACGACTCCCTCTCCGGTTTTGCTTCGAAAGCTAATTCAATTTCCATTGACTCAAAGCTTGGAGATCCCAACGTCTCAATTGGAACCATTTCGGTTTCCTCCGGATTGTCGGAACTAGCCAGCTTCGCTAGCCGGTCTGCCTTCTGGTTTTCAGCTCTTGGGATATGCGTTATGTTATACCGTTCCAAGTTGCTCAACAGCTCCTCCACTTTTCCGAGATAGGTAATAAGTCGAGGTCCCCGGGCCATAAACTCCTTTTGCACTTGGCAGACGACTATTTTGGAGTCGCAGAATATATCCAAT
Source organism: Allium sativum (assembly GCA_030737875.1). Taxonomy (NCBI): domain Eukaryota; kingdom Viridiplantae; phylum Streptophyta; class Magnoliopsida; order Asparagales; family Amaryllidaceae; genus Allium; species Allium sativum. The sequence continues at coordinate 625,081,840 of CM060910.1, forward strand.
GCCTTTATTCCGAATTCCTTAGCAAGTTTCAGCCCGGCAATTAGGGCTTCATATTCAGAGTCATTATTGGTTGCTGAAAAATCTAGTCGCAGAGCATAATATAACGATCGTCCTTCAGGAGTAACTAAGACGACTCCAGCTCCGGACCTTCGGTCGTTCTTGGCTCCGTCTGTGTACAACTTCCATGGATCTAATTTTAATTCCTCCTCCGACTTGACCGCCTTGTCGTTGATCTTCTCTTCCTCCGGAATTGTGAACTCTGCTATAAAGTCAGCTAGAGCTTGCCTCCTGATCGATCTCCGCGGCTGAAAATTTAAATCAAACTGACTTAATTCAATATTCCACTTGATCAACCGTCCCGATGCTTCGGGTCTTTGCAACACCTGTCTCAGAGGTTGATCAGTGTATATGGTTATTGGGTGAGCTTGAAAATAATGGCAAAGTTTTCGGGAGGCGATCAGAAGGCTGTAAGCAAGCTTCTCAATCCTTGGGTAGTTACGTTCTGCAGCTGCCAATTTCTTACTTACGTAATATACCGGCCTTTGCACCTTGTCTTCTTCCCGGACCAAGGCGGTGCTAACGGCGTGAGCCGATACTGCTAGATAAACAAATAGCTCCTCATGATCCACTGGCTTCGACAAAATCGGTGGTCTCTCTAGTAAGTCCAATAGATTTCGAGAGGCCTTAACACAGTCCGGAGTCCATTCGAAATTTTTCTTTCCCCTTTTTATCAAGTCAAAAAACGGGATGCATTTGTTTGTTGCTTTGGAGATAAATCTACTCAACGCAGCTACTTTCCCTGCAAGACTTTGGACATCTTTGATTCTCCTTGGTTCCTCAATGTTCCTTATCGCTGCTATTTGACTGGGATTGATTTCAATCCCTCGAGAGCTCACGATGAAACCTAGAAACTTTAAAGATGATACCCCAAACGAGCACTTCAAAGGATTTAACTTCCTCTGATACTTTCATAGGATACCGAACATCTCGGCCAAGTCTTGCGTATGGCTGGAGGATTGTCTTGATTTGACGAGCATATCATCCACGTAAACCTCCATAGTCTTCCCTATTTGGTTATTAAACATCCTGTTCACCAAGCATTGGTAGGTAGCTCCAGCATTTTTCAATCCGAACGGCATGACCATATATCAATACAACCCCAAATTTGTAATGAAGCTCGTGTGCTCTTGATCGGGCACATGCATGGGAATTTGGTTATATCCGGAATATGCGCCCATGAAAGAAAGAAGTTCGTGTCCCGCTGTCGAATCCACAAGCTGGTCTATTCTGGGGAGTGGGAAGCTATCTTTCGGGCAGGCTTTGTTCAAGTCTGAAAAATCAATACATGTCTGCCACTTTCTGTTTGACTTCTTTACCAAAACAGGATTCGATATCCAGTCGGGATATGTCGAATCTCTAATAAATCCATTCTCTTTCAGCTTCTCCACTTCTTCTTTCGGAGTTGCCGACCTCTTTGGGCCCAGCACACGTCTCTTTTGCTTTACAGGCGGGTGTCTTGGGTTTATACTCAGCGAATGACTCATGATGGATGGTGATATTCCACACATGTCAGCATGGGTCCAGGCAAACACGTCCAGGTTTGCCTTCAGAAAGTTAGCCAGTTCTTTGGCTCGGTGCGGATCCAACTGGGATCCAATCTTCAAAACTTTTGCTGGATCAGCTTCATCAATGGGTATATCCACCGTCGTTTCGTTAGGAGTTGCCTTTCTATCCTTAGGTTCCTTATCTTCTCTGGGATCCAGGTCTTTAGGCATTCCCTTGGGCAACTCCTTTGGGGCTGATCCCTCTAATTGCTACGCCGAACCCTCCTTTGGAGGAGGTGAGGTACCTTTAGTCTCGATGTTGAGTCCCTTCATCAGCATCTTTAATTCAGAAATATAGCAAGCTCGTCCGGAGACTTGATCTCCTCTCATTACTCCCGTACCGGCTTCGGTTGGGAACTTTTGCAATAAGCACCATGGTGCAATACAAGCCCTGAACTCTGCAAGGGTAGGCCTTCCTAAAAATGCGTTGTAGGGCGAATCTATATCTAGCACTACGAACTGAAGCATTCATACTCTTCGACGATCCCCTTGTCCCAATGTTACAGGTAATTCTATATACCCCATTGGAGCTGTCGATGCCCCATTGAAGCCTCGGATCCAACCTTCACAGGGCTTCAAATCTCCAGACTTGAGTCTCATCTGATCAAACGACTTCTTAAACAAAATGTTGACAGAGCTTCCTTTGTCCACTAGTACCTTATGAACCAGTGCCGGCCCAATGGTAGTGGTAATAACCAACGGATCTTTGGTAGGTGTTTGGATTCCGGTGTCGTCTCTGCTACGGAACACTACATCATCGAACATTGTCTTCTGCTGTTTCACAGGGGTGATATCTTCCAAATCATCGCACTCGTCCACATCTACGTGCTTAACTGCATTAACGTATTGGTCCATTGCTCTGAAACTGTGGATAGCCGGATGGAGTCCACCTACTATGGTGTTAATGACAATCCCTTTGCCTTTTTGTTGCGCTGTAGGCTTGGGGGCAGACTGATTCTGGTTTGGGGCCTGTCCTCCTTGCCCCCTGTCCCTTGGGGCAGCCTTATACTCATCCAACTTACCTTCACGCAACAACTTCTCAACTACATATCTCAAGTGTCGACATTCATTCGTTGAATGTCCATGAGTTCCATGAAATAAACAAAATTTTCCGCTAGCAATTTCTTTCTCGATCGAATCTCGTGGCGGCGGTTTTTTATATTGCAAAACATTATACGTGTCCAAATAAATGTTCTCTAACATATCATTCAACAGTGAATAGTTTTCAAATGTTTGGAACCGGGGTCTTTTGTCAGAATTACTTCTTCGGTTCCTGTTTCTCCTATTACCATTCCCATTACGGTTGTTGTTGCCCCCGTTTCCATTATTATTGTTTCCATTCTTGTTTCCAACATTCACTTTGACTTTCCCAGAGCTTTCTCCAGACTGTTTTACGACAACATTACTCTGAACAGCTTCTTTTGAGGTCGCTCCGGACTTCCTCTTTCTGTTTGCCCTTGCTTCCTCCCATCTTAACTGAATATTGGCCTTCTCATAAAACAACTCTCTTGTGGGAGGCGGCTTCCCAGAAAGATAATCTCCAAACTCTGAATCAGGATCAACTCCTTCCATTAAGGCCATCAAGATGGTAGGCTCATGCGAGTCACTGACTTCTGTCACAGCTAAATTGAAACGGTCTAGATACGACTTCAAGGACTCACCCGGTGCTTGCTTAATTCTCGATAATTCGATAACATTCTTAGACTTTCGGGCGTGAAGTCGGAATTGATTCATAAAACGTTCACTTAGTTCTTTGAAATTCAATATCGATCGAGGAGGAAGTCGGGTAAACTGTAACACCCCGTAATTTTGTAACACTAGGATTCACAAATCAAGGCAGAATTAAATTCAAAAGTCAAAATCAAGGGAAATGGGTTGCGCCATTACGTTCGTCTTGAAATTATGCTTGAAAACGAGTCCGAGTTTGCGTAAATCGGAGTCCGTATGAGGAAGATATGGCCTCCGGAAGTTTCAGCGAAGTTCAAATTTCAAAACAGACTCAGAAGCGGGCTGGGCGGGAAATTTCCCGCCCAGGACCCAGGTCGACCAGGGGGTCGACCTGGGTACCCAGGTCGATCAGGGTGTCGACCTGGGGGTCGACCTCCCCCCTATAGGTCGACCTGGGAGTCGACCTCCCCGCTTTTTCCAGATTTGCAGCCTGGTTCGTTTTTCTGTATCCGGACGCCATTCTGACCAGATTCATGGACTTCTACACTATAAAAACACCCCTAGGCCTCATATTTTCTCCTCACAACTTCTCTATGCCTATACTCTGCTCTAATTCTAAATAAAAATAAGAAAATAATACGAAAATCCAAGACAAGGTTATGCTGCTCAAGTTTGTCAAGAAGAGATTCGAATCAAGATTAAAGCTTCAAGATAAGAATCGAAGGCTAACTCAAACGGTTTCGAGCAACGTCGCACGAATCATAGCAACGCCATCTCTCTATTCTAAACCGATCAATGTAAGTCGGTTACTTTTTAGATTTGAACGTTTTCTCTATTCGTGACATGAAATTAAAGGAATAAAAGAATATGCCAAATCTTTCTATCAGTGCTTATATCCTTGGACCTAATTAAGAACTGTTATGATTCGATGACGAATAAGACTGTGACTATGAAACTATGGACCTTGAAACCATATGCCTCTTTGACTATGAACATTGCCTATGACTGTGACTCATGACTGTGAGAACTATTTTCCGTTGACTATGAACATCGCCTATGACTGTGATTCATTAACTGTGAGGATTTATTGCCTATGACTATGGATATAAAATTATTATTTATGCCCGTGACACTGTAGTTACAAAACCATGTTGTACCCCAAAATGGCATTATATTGGACCTAGGCTTGACTTTCTATTTCAGTTTATTCTTAGATCTTGATCATGTGAATTTACCTATTAAGTTAGGTCTACCCATGTTCTTGAATCCATACTATTCAACCCTTTTCACGTCGTAATCTATATGCCTGTGAATTATCATCTTATGCCAGTTGTTATGTCTGTTCTTTCATGACATTTTGGTTCATTCCCTTTTATCCACGAATCTAGCTTTATTTATGATCTAGGTTGAATCACGATTATACGAACGAAGGGAATACGTTTTGGGGAAAAACATGAAATTGACTAAACTTGGAAATTGGCATAATTTGGGAACATGCATTATAGCATGACTATTAAGATGAAAATTAGAATAACAAGTCTAGTTTTGACATGAACTGAAATTAGAATGTTAAATCAGAATTGGATTAGCTAATTTGGTATAATAAGAATATTGGCATAAGTTTGAAATTGGCCATAATTGCGAGTAATTGTCATGTTTGGAAAAAATCATGGTTAGTGACACTTAATTTGGTATAGTTTACATACCAAAAAGCATAAATATGATATAGAGGGGAAAATGGGCCATAAGAATAAATGTTGACAATTTACATTAGAAGAGTAATTAGGAAATAAGTAAATTAGGAATAATTTACTTATAGAATTTGTCCTAAATGAGAAAATGTAAATTTAGACAAATTAAAGGTTTATTAACGACATCTCTTTTAATAATACACCAGAAAGTTCTAGGGTGACAGAGAGGATGGTGTCTAGGCTTGGGTTTGGAAAATACAAGTTTCCTGCTCTCCCTGGCTATCCCTAACTGATCCGACGGACGGGATGGTTACTTTCAAAACCTGATTTGAAAATTGATTAAAACCCTTTGAACTTAGAAAACACGAATATGCCTAACCCGAGGTTAGACTGAGTTGCGATGTAAACCTGCCCGGAACCAACCGGCATATCCAGTATTCGCAACAATATCTGTCTAATGTGAGTGGTCGCGGCTTTAATTTATTTAGTTAAAGCTAGAACAAGAATGGTAGGGTTAAGTTAACAAAGACACTTAACCAATTCAACATGATAACAAAACCGATGGGTGGCGTTAGGTTCATACAGACACTTAACACAGTTAAGCTAGAATGGGAGGGTTAAGTCCATAGGAACACTTAACCAACTTAACACAGTTAAGCTAGAATGGGAGGGCTAAGTCCATAGGGACACTTAACCAACTTAACATGGTAACAAGACAAGATTTGTAGGGGTTAAGTAGCTAAGAAAACACTTAGCCAAATTAACATAGAAGGTGAGGTTAAGTAAAGTTAATACACTTAGCCAAATTAACATGTTAACTAGACTAGAGGTTGGGGTTAAGTAAAATTTAATACACTTAGCCAATTTGATATGTTAGCTGGACTAGACCGTAGGGTTAATTAAACTCAAGCACTTAACCATCAGATTGTGATAAAGGAATAGGGTTAAGTCTAAAACATGAAGGGATAATACTTAACCATTAATAACATGTTAGTTAAAATAGATGGGCAAGGTTAAGTTAAAAAGGAACACTTAACCAATACAGGATGAATGGGTAGGGTTAAGTAATAAGAAATACTTAACCAATATAACTTGGTTTGTGGTAGGGTTAAGTCAACATGAATTACTGATAACACTTAACCAGTTTAACAGGATAAATGAAGAGGGTTAAGTTAGCTTGAATTGACTAATGACACTTAACCAATCCAAAGTGACGAGAAGAGAACTAAGTAGTAAACCTTAGTTAAAAGGAACTAAGTAGTAAACCTTAGTTAAGTAAACAACGATTCTGGAAACTAAGTGGTAAACCTTAGTTAGCAAAACTAAGTAGTAATTCTTAGTATAACACGGGAAGGAGCAAACGTCCGTCTGATTAAAACGAAGGCTCCAACGAATTGGGTTACGAAGCCCGAGGCTTCGAGGGGACGTGAGGGTACTCTTGGTATCCCTCTGTGAGGCTGCAGATGATCCTCCTGGGCTCAAAGAGGTTAAGGTCTGCGTTAGAAGAACCAGGGGTATGCCTTGGTTGCAATATATGGCAACCTAAAGACTAGGATGGACCAGCGTGATTCGGCGAGAAAACGGTAGCCGTGTGACAGCAACTATTCGTCTACCATCCATCTTGAGTCAGTCGAGATACGTGAAGCGGAAAGGCGGAGAACTCCAAAAGACCATATACTTGCTATCTAGTTATGGGTGAGGATGGCCATAGGTTAGTGAGGCATAGGGGGCCTGCGTATAGTTCTCATTTTTCAAGGTGTGCCTTTCATTAGTTGAGGGAGGGGTCGAGGGGGACCATAGCCACTGGAATAAAAACAGACCTTAGCATCTGCATCGGCAGATATCTGAAAGCTCCCGACCGAGTTTTGTGTTTCTTGATTTGCCCTGCCACAGGACTCGGGCCGCACATTACAGGACATGTGCATCTAGACAAGCGATAACGATTCGCGATACATGCGTGGGGAAGTCAAGGAACATATACCACTCTAGGTAGTGTGTCCTAGACTAGGGGGCATCGTTCGACAGGTAGCATAATCCCTAGTTGGACTAGGTGGCATAAACCCTGAATCCGAGAAGCGTTCAGCAGATAGCGTAAACTCTAGTTGAATCTAGAAAGCACTTGATAGAAAACCCTAGATTAGATCTAGGTAATAAATAATAAATGTATGCCTGAAGGCAATGGAAATTACAGGGATTGGGATCACGTTATCGTTACTAGTTGGGACACTAGTTAGGTGGTGCAGAGATATAGAAATCAGTATAACAAGGAAAAAGCGAAGCGGTGAAAGTATTAGAGCGTATCCAGTTTATCTTGTCTTTGCATATCTTGTGTTAATCTTGTCTAATCTTGCTGATCCTATCATCATGGTGTTATCTTGTATTCAGTTAATTCATGTCGTTTTGTTTTTCCATGTTCACATGCTAGAAGTTACTTAACTTACTCAGGCTTTATGTCTGACTCTGTTTTTCTTTCGTCTTCTTTCTTCCGTTCCCCCCCCCCCAAGGTAGTAAGGGAGGGAATAATATAGCTCAGGTTAAGTTGGACTGTCACTCTTTCCCAAGCTTGAAGATTCTTGGACAAAGTGCTTTGGACTCTCCTTTTCGCTGCTATGGCTGGCTTATGCTACATTGAGGAATATAAATGTATTTTTATGCTTCTTTATTTTGTAAGACATATGATACTCTGATATTGGAAAACAATTGTTGTACAAACTATCTTATCAATAAAGTTAAGTTTTATTTTCCGCTGTTTAATTTCTGTCTGTCTTGTAATTTATCTGCATCTTTTACCCTAAATGCTCCACAGAACTTAGTGCATTCCCTTTGCGGGTGACACTAACGGATGTGGGGTGTTACACGTGGTATCAGAGCTGAAGGTTACCAGATCAGATAAAGGATTTGAAAAATTATTTTCAAAACGGTTTTAAAAGAAGCATTTTCAAGAGAAAAGTTTTGTTTTAAAGGCATATTCCCCAAAGCCATATGCACTATCTTTTGATCCTCTGCTTGAATCCTGTTTCCTTCTTTCTTGAGTCTCTGGGACTCCAGGCTTTCTGGGAGGTAACCTCATCGATGGGCGAAGACGTGCCTGGCTTCCATCCGTAGCCATAGTTGTTTCACCTACGGCCAGTTTTCTTTCAAGCTTATAAGGTTTTCTGTACGATGGAAGCAGCTTTCGAGAGATTTGTCAACATGAAGAGGATGAGGAATTCATGGATGTAGATTTAGCTCACAAAGGAGGATGGAATTATAAAACCTAAGACAAGAGGAAGTATCTTTACTATGGTGTAATAGGGCATGTAATCAAGGGCAAAGGACAAGATTTTCAGAAGGGCAAGTACCTACTTTTGCCACCAAGCGTACCTAGGAGAAAGGTAGTAAAGTTCTGTTGGAAGAGTCTAGTTTTGTTGTTCATACTCTTTCCTTTGGTTTTAGCGCTTCGCATTTGTTCATATCCACTTCCATAGTTGAGTCTCTGCACCATAGTACTTATATAGTAGAAAGATCCCACTAGAGTCTCAAATCCAATTGGTGGTCCGACCAGTTTATTTTTGGTTAGTAGGGATTTGAGAATAGCTAACGAGTTTGTTTAATATCATCTCACGTAGATCGTCTAAATTCGGAGGAGATATTCTTTGGGTGCTTGTTTGATATTGGTTTAGGCCTTTGGGGCTTGTACTTGAGGAATGTCGAGTTCGACTAGGATGGTTTGCGTGAGAGATGAATAGTTGTGATAGGCACTCTAAAAAGCACGTAGTGACCTTTTGACCCTTATTGTTATGGCATGATGGATAAGCTAAGAGGAGAGACCTCTGATCATTCTAGTATATACACTCAGTATCATGGTTGATATTTGCTTATTTTGGAAATGGAGGTCTGAAACTTCACAATCATGAAGTTAAATTAGTTAAGATACAGTGGAGTAAAGCCCAAGAAGGCTAGATACTAGCATCATACCCTTTTCCTTAAGGGTGCATCCTTGAATTCTTTTTTAGGAGCTTTACCCATAATTGTTTCTCTCTTTCCAAAATATATCCTCTAGGTCGTATCTTCGATCCTTAGGTAGAAGCCAATGGATGTAAACATGTATTTGAAACATGTTATGGTTGATGGTTGCAAGTGGTTGCTAATGGTTGCTCGTGAATGCATATACATACGTATTAGGCACTAGATCAGTTCAGACGCTTTCATATTTCATTTACAGATATGTATTTGTTTGTAAGTTGAAATTGATATGTTATCATATGGATGTTGCATATGGATCAATGGCTATGCACACATGTAGTATTTACATAACTAGGGATGCTTGCATATATGATTGGACGCATGGCACTGACATGATTCGCATTAAGGAGGTCAACTGAATCAGTAGACCGCCTGATCTTTCATTAGATAAAGATATACACACACACTATGCATATGAACATGAAAGCATTAGAAATCTTTTAAGGACAATGAATGCCTGTGATTGAATGGTTGAGTAGATGGGTGATTGGATGGTAGGACACATTCTTCCTAACTTGAAGATTTTGGGGACGAAATCCTTTTAAGTGGGGGAGAATGTAACACCCCGTAATTCTATAACACTAGGATTCACAAATCAAGGCAGAATTAAATTCAAAAGTCAAAATCAAGGGAAACGGGTTACTCCATTGCGTTCGTCTTGAAATTCTACTTGAAAACGAGTCCGAGTTTGCATAAATCGGAGTCCGTATGAGGAAGATATGGCCTCCGGAAGTTTCAGCGAAGTTCAAATTTCAAAACAGACTCAGAAGCGGGCTGGGCAGGAAATTTCCCGCCCAGGACCCAGGTCGACCAAGGGGTCGACCTGAGGGTCGACCTGGGTACCCAGGTCGACCAGGGTGTCGACCTGGGGGTCGACCTCCCCCCCCATAGGTCGACCTAGGAGTCGACCTCCCCGCTTTTTCCAGATCTGCAGCCTGGTTCGTTTTTCTGTATCCGGACGACATTCTGACCAGATTCGTGGACTTCTACACTATAAAAACACCCCTAGGCCTCATATTTTCTCCTCACAACTTCTCTATGCCTATACTCTGCTCTAATTCTAAATAAAAATAAGAAATTAATACGAAAATCCAAGACAAGGTTATGCTGCTCAAGTTTGTCAAGAAGAGATTCGAATCAAGATTAAAGCTTCAAGATAAGAATCAAAGGCTAACTCAAACGGTTTCGAGCAACGTCGAACGAATCATAGCAACGCCATCTTTCTATTCTAAAAACCGATCAATGTAAGTCGGTTACTTTTTAGATTTGAACGTTTTCTCTATTCGTGACATGAAATTAAAGGAATAAAAGAATATGCCAAATCTTTCTATCAGTGCTTATATCCTTGGACCTAATTAAGAACTGTTATGATTCGATGACGAATAAGACTGTGACTATGAAACTATGGACCTTGAAACCATATGCCTATTTGACTATGAACATTGCCTATGACTGTGACTCATGACTGTGAGAACTATTTTCCTTTTACTATGAACATCGCCTATGACTGTGATTCATTAACTGTGAGGATTTATTGCCTATGACTATGGATATAAGATTATTATTTATGCCCATGACACTGTAGTTACAAAACCATGTTGTACCCCAAACTGGCATTATATTGGACCTAGACTTGACTTTCTATTTCAGTTTATTCTTAGATCTTGATCATGGGAATTTACCTATTAAGTTAGGTCTACCCATGTTCTTGAATCCATACTATTCAACCCTTTTCATGTCGTAATCTATATGCCTGTGAATTATCATCTTATGCCAGTTGTTATGTCCGTTCTTTCATGGCATTTTGGTTCATTCCCTTTTATCCACGAATCTAGCTTTATTTATGATCTAGGTTGAATCACGATTATACGAACGATGGGAATACGTTTTGGGGAAAAACATGAAATTGACTAAACTTGGAAATTGGCATAATTTGGGAACATGCATTATAGCATGACTATTAAGATGAAAATTAGAATAACAAGTCTAGTTTTGACATGAACTGAAATTAGAATGTTAAATCAGAATTGGATTAGCTAATTTGGCATAATAAGAATATTGGCATAAATTTGAAATTGGCCATAATTGCGAGTAATTGTCATGTTTGGCAAAAATCATGGTTAGTGACACTTAATTTGGTATAGTTTACATACCAAAAAGCATAAATATGATATAGAGGGGAAAATGGGCCATAAGAATAAATGTTGACAATTTACATTAGAAGAGTAATTAGGAAATAAGTAAATTAGGAATAATTTACTTATAGAATTTGTCCTAAATGAGAAAATGTAAATTTAGACAAATTAAAGGTTTATTAACGACATCTATTTTAATAATACACCAGAAAGTTCTAGGGTGACAGAGAGGATGGTGTCTAGGCTTGGGTTTGGAAAATAAAAGTTTCCTACTCTCCCTGGCTATCCCTAACTGATCCGATGGACGGGATGGTTACTTTCAAAACCTGATTTGAAAATTGATTAGAACCCTTTGAACTTAGAAAACACGATATGCCTAACCCGAGGTTAGACTGAGTTGCGATGTAAACCTGCCCGGAACCAACCGGCATATCCAGTATTCGCAAAAATATCTGTCTAATGTGAGTGGTCGCTGCTTTAATTTATTTAGTTAAAGCTAGAACAAGAATGGTAGGGTTAAGTTAATAAAGACACTTAACCAATTCAACATGATAACAAAACCGATGGGTGGGGTTAGGTTCATACAGACACTTAACACAGTTAAGCTAGAATGGGAGGGTTAAGTCCATAGGAACACTTAACCAACTTAACACAGTTAAGCTAGAATGGGAGGGCTAAGTCCATAGGGACACTTAACCAACTTAACATGGTAACAAGACAAGATTTGTAGGGGTTAAGTAACTAAGAAAACACTTAGCCAAATTAACATAGAAGGAGGGGTTAAGTAAAGTTAATACACTTAGCCAAATTAACATGTTAACTAGACTAGAGGTTGGGGTTAAGTAAAATTTAATACACTTAGCCAATTTGATATGTTAGCTGGACTAGACCGTAGGGTTAAGTAAACTTAGGCACTTAACCATCAGATTGTGATAAAGGAATAGGGTTAAGTCTAAAACATGAAGGGGTAATACTTAACCATTAATAACATGTTAGTTAAAACAGATGGGCAAGGTTAAGTTAAAAAGGAACACTTAACCAATACAGGATGAATGGGTAGGGTTAAGTAATAAGAAATACTTAACCAATATAACTTGGTTTGTGGTAGGGTTAAGTCAACATGAATTACTGATAACACTTAACCAGTTTAACAGGATAAATGAAGAGGGTTAAGTTAGCTTGAATTGACTAATGACACTTAACCAATCCAAAGTGACGAGAAGAGAACTAAGTAGTAAACCTTAGTTAAAAGGAACTAAGTAGTAAACCTTAGTTAAGTAAACAACGATTCTGGAAACTAAGTGGTAAACCTTAGTTAGCAAAACTAAGTAGTAATTCTTAGTATAACACAGGAAGGAGCGAACGTCCGTCTGATTAAAACGAAGGCTCCAACGAATTGGGTTACGAAGCCCGAGGCTTCGAGGGGACGTGAGGGTACTCTTGGTATCCCTCTATGAGGTTGTAGATGATCCTCCTGGGCTCACAGAGGTTAAGGTCTGCGTCAGAAGAACCAGGGGTATGCCTTGGTTGCAATATATGGCAACCTAAATACTAGGATGGACCAGCGTGATTCGGCGAGAAAACGGTAGCCCTGTGATAACAACTCGTCGTCTACCATCCATCTTGAGTCAGTCGAGATATGTGAAGCGGAAAGGCGGAGAACTCCAAAAGACCATATACTTGCTATCTAGTTATGGGTGAGGATGGCCATAGGTTAGTGGGGGCATAGGGGGCCTGCGTATAGTTCTCATTTTTCAAGGTGTGCCTTTCATTAGTTGAGGGAGGGGTCGAGTGGGACCATAGCCACTGGAATAAAAACAGACCTTAGCATCTGCATCGGCATATATCTGAAAGCTCCCGAACGAGTTCTGTGTTTCTTGATTTGCCCTGCCACAGGACTCGGGCCGCACATTACAGGACATGCGCATCTAGACAAGCGATAACGATTCGCGATACATGCGTGGGGAAGTCTAGGAACATATATCACTCTAGGTAGTGTGTCCTAGACTAGGGGGCATTGTTCGACAGGTAGCATAATCCCTAGTTGGACTAGGTGGCATAAACCCTGAATCCGAGAAGCGTTCAGCAGATAGCGTAAACTCTAGTTGAATCTAGAAAGCACTTGATAGAAAACCCTAGATTAGATCTAGGTAATAAATAATAAATGTATGCCTGAAGGCAATGGAAATTATAGGGATTGGGATCACGTTATCGTTACTAGTTGGGACACTAGTTAGGTGGTGCAGAGATATAGAAATCAGTATAACAAGGAAATAGCGAAGCGGTGAAAGTATTAGAGCGTATCCAGTTTATCTTGTCTTAGCATATCTTGTGTTAATCTTGTCTAATCTTGTTGATCCTATCATCATGGTGTTATCTTGTATTCAGTTAATTCATGTCGTTTTGTTTTTCCATGTTCACATGCTAGAAGTTACTGAACTTACTCTGGCTTTATGTCTGACTCTGTTTTTCTTTCGTCTTCTTTCTTCCGTTCCCCCCCCAGGTAGTAAGGGAGGGAATAGTATAGCTCAGGTTAAGTTGGACTGTCACTCTTTCCCAAGCTTGAAGATTCTTGGACAAAGTGCTTTGGACTCTCCTTTTCGCTGCTATGGCTGGCTTATGCTACATTGGGGAATATAAATGTATTTTTATGCATCTTTATTTTGTAAGACAGATGATACTCTGATATTGGAAAACAATTGTTGTACAAACTATCTTATCAATAAAGTAAAGTTTTATTTTCCGCTGTTTAATTTCTGTATGTCTTGTAATTTGTCTGCATCTTTTACCCTAAATGCTCCACAGAACTTAGTGCATTCCCTTTGCGAGTGACACTAACGGATGTGGGGTGTTACATAAACCTGAGTAATGCTACGTCTTCTAAGTAAATCGGGAAAGCCTTACACTTCACAGCGTCAGGGGCAGCGGCAGCATTCATAAGCCATGTGTATCGCATTAAATGTTGTCCCGGGTCAGTTCTCCCATTATATCTGTCCATCTGCAGCAAATTAAAACGTCGGGGGAACTGAAAGTCAAGAATGTCATCAGTAAAGGGAGTATGGCTTCGCTCAATACCATAATCTTAATTGGTGTAGTTTCGACTATCAGACATGATCTGGCGTACCATAGCCCATACATCAGCATTGGTCAAGGGTCGTTCAGGCTCCCTGGCTCTGATGTTCGGGTTTCCTCTGGGCTCCTGATCAGGGGACACCCTCCTTCTAGCGGCTTCTGCTCTGCTTTGCTCCCTACGTTCCGGTCGATCTCGGGAGGAAGGGGCTGAAGCATTTGTCCCTGAGTGGGGTTGGTGAGGTTAGGATCTCTAGGCAAAACATGGGATCCTCGCATTGGTAATAACATAGGCTCTCTCAAGCTCGGGTCATCGGGTCCTAGCACATGAGCAGCGTCCTCACGGGATCCCTGAGATCCGAAAGTCATTTGTTCCAAATTCTGAGGTCGTTCGAGCGGCCTTCTTTCACGAGGTCGTTCTTCCTCAGAAGAAGAAGACTGATCCATTGCAGTGTGGTGAACTGGGGAAGGGGTTCTCTGCCTGCGGAGCTCGCCAATTTCCCTACTCATGATTCTCATATTCTCTTGCATCATAAGATTGGTGCGCTCGTGGATTCTCATAGCCTCCCTAGTGCTCTCAAGCATGTTGAGAAGGCGCAATAAATCTCCTTGGGTGATAGGCGCAGATGGATTGATCTGGTCATTGTTCCTGGTGGCTGGAGTCAGAGCATTTGGAGGGGCTCAAGTAGAGGTTCCAGCATCACCTAGTGTCAGATCGGATCGGGGCAAAGTAACCTGGCCGGATCGGTTCGGGTTGGGGGAGTGCACCTCTTCAATGTCATCTACTCGGTTCGGAGCTCTCCCTATGCGATCGGTTTGGATTTCCTGAGCCAGTCCGATCCGCTCCTGAGCTTTGCCTACGAGACCTCGTTACGATCGGGTTTTGCTGATCTTCACCAACTTCGTTCTCTCGGCTGGTTTGAACTTCCTTGCCTTTTCCTTTGGCCATAATTCTTCATCAATCAACCAACAAGTATTTAAAAGTGTCGAAAATTGGGGATTAACTTCTTTGAACTCAACGGTCCAAAAAGTAGAACGGTAATCTAGAAAAACAGAGAATTCAAATTGTTCTCAGTGAAAGCACCAAAATGTTAGACCAAAAAGTGGCTCTAACACCCAAATTGACAAATATTACGATAAAATGAAATCGAAAATAGAAAAGAGACACAAGATTTATAGTGGTTTGGCTTTTAAAAGCCTACGTCCACTTTATATCACTTTGTTTGATGATGTAGATGAAAATACAACAAGATATTCACTCAATCTCTCTCTTTTTTCACATACATTCACTCAATTGTACTCAAAATACACTTTGAATGATGATTTGGATTGCTTGGGAATGCTGGAATTCGGTTCTCAAAGATGTTCGAATTCTCAGAGTGCCAAAAGATCCTTTCAAACGACCCTTGGGGGTCTATTTATAGGTGGAAACTTCTCCAGAATTCGGTTCGGATCGGGTACACGTGTCCTCCATTCCATGACTTTCGGGATCGGATGAGTTCTGTTGCTGCCAACACATCAAGTTAGTAGCCATCATGGGTAGAAAGTGGGTGTAACTGCCCCGAATATTCAGGAGACCGTGGTGCAAAGTAGCAGGGTGCACTGGGTTCGGATCGGATGGGCTAGCAGATGGGGTTCGGATCGGCCCTGCTACATCCGATCCAATCCGAATACTTTCCATCCTCCTTTGTCTTGCTTTTGTTCCTACCCCCGTAATTCCGATCCGAACCAGATGCATAACAGAGTGTCTTTTGTCTACTTGATCTTCTGACTTCTTGACTTTGTATAGCCTAGTTTACAAAGTAGGCTAACACACAACTTAGGCCTCATTCCAATTCTGAATATTCTTTTATTTAAATATTCATATCCTTTGCAAAAGGTTCCCATTAATTTTTTCAAAGATAAATTCTTTAAATTTATTCTTTAATCTTCCATTGGATATCAATTCAAACCAAATTAAGGTTTATCCAAATTAGTCGGGATTAGAGAACCTTACCGAAGTAATCATTTATTATATTTCTCAATCCCAACCTATTCATCCCATGGGGCAAAACTGGTAATACCCCATATCTAACACCACAGTGTTATCGGTAAAATTATTTACCATTTCACGTTCAAATCTAATTAAAGATTTAACTATCGATTGGAGCAAAACCGGTGATACTCCATTTTCGATCATTTCTTGAATTTGATATATTCAATTATTTCATTCACATTCCAATCGAATTAAAGATTCATCAAAACTCCACTTGGTTTTAATCTTCCCAAAAATCAATATTAACGATTATTTATCTTTGGAAAATCAAAAATGCCGCATCGAAAATATGCACCGTACTATTGATTTCTGCCTATATATAACCTCTGAGCTCGTACGTCTCAGAGAAGGGTGTTAAGCAAGAGAATAAATTCTCCGCCACCAAACAGATATATATTTAGCAAACATCAACCATACAGTTCGAAATACAATGTCAGACATGTAATCCTGTCGTCAACTGGGTTAAAGAACTAATGTCATTTAAAACACAGTTCACGATAAACCCAAATCACATTCCATTAATTATGGGATCTTCACGGAAAACAGATCGATATATAATTGATATCAACTTCCGTATCCGACTAATAATATAAATGGAATAATGACAAAGCCTTTTAAATTCCATATATTAACAGTCTTCCTCCACAGAAGCTCATTTCGATTATTACCAAAACTAATTCTGTTAAATTCCAATTTAATATATTAAATTGGAAAACTTTACTTTGGAAAATTCCCATTAAATCTTAATAAAAATATTTATAAATTCCAAATCACATTTCACTATAAATCGAGATAAAGAACGAATGTCGTTAAAAACACAGTTCACAACAAACCCAATTCACATCCCATTTTATTCCAATTAAATGTTAACTAACTGGAAACTCTAATAATCTTAATTAAAAGATTTATTCTTTTCACACGGGGTTCAAGAATAGGGTTATTTAAGACACCATTCACGACAAACCCAAAATCCTATTCTTTTATTCAATTCCAATTAAAGATCAATTAATTGGAAAAACTTCACTAAATCTTAATTAAAGATTTATTCTTTTTTTCAACTGGGTTTAATAACAGTGTTACTGAAGACACCATTCATGACAAACCCAAAATCCAATTCAATATTAAATACAAGGCTCTGACTAGAAATTATATTGGCTTATATTCAATATCAAATTCTGAAATCCACAAATGTCGTATTGGGAAGAACGATATATATACCTTCTAAATTCCCATATCAATATCCGTATAATCACGGAATCCAATATCGAAATAATCCGAAGATAATTTAGATTCAAATCCATTCCAATTCGTATATTGGAAATTCTGGTTATTTGAAAACCTTTCACAAATCCAATTTATTTTATTTAAAAATTACTGGATTTCAAATCTTGTTAATAACAAGTTCGTTTTGATAAAAATATATTTTTATCTTTTCAAATATGGAATTTTTCATCCCAATTCTTTCCAAATCATTTCTTATGATTTTACACAAATTATTATTATTTTTAATAATTTTATCAAGGCCCGTACAGTTGATTTCCATAAACGGTCATCGAACGCATTTACAACGACCTTTTCCAAATTTGATTTGGACATAATTCCAAATCCAACCGTTAGATTTCAAATCTCTTACATTCGTTGGAAAGCTCTTCTCGATACGAACCCAATGGGTCTGGTTTTAGGAGAATCCGACGGTCGGATCTCCCGTAATGTCAATTTGAAGTTAATGGTCGAAATTCGCGAACTACCGCGGTGCGGCGCGTTCTATTCAGGCCATTTAATACATATAATATATACATATTATATGTATTTCATCGATTTCCATTTAAAACTTATTCTATAAATTGTTTTAAATTCATTTTAAAAACGATTTCAAATTCATATTCAATTTTAAATCAAAATTGAATATTCTATATCATTAACAAGTAAATGATAATATTTTCAAAACAGTATATTTTGAAATCACTTCCTTTTCGATATTCATTATAAAAATGAATAAAATCGATATAAATGTCATTCACGTCAAAATGGCGTTAATCTAATCAACACGGCTTTATATATTCAAATATTTTCGTGTCCATCCCAAATCGGACATCAAAAACATATTTTGAGCCATTACTAAATATTATTTTAAAATATTCCTTATTTTAAAATGCTCCTTATTTTAAAATATTCATTATTTTAAAATATTTGTTCTTTTTTAATTGGAATCATACATAGTCAATTACCAAATAATTTTATTTATATGGATTTCATACACACATGTACACAACAATAATCAAACACAGTCAACCATCATCCAGAGTGCATTACACAACTGCATAAGTGTTAAATATAAGTAATAAACGCTTACAATAGCATGTCAACTAATCTATTGACATAGAACTAAATATTGGGATTAGTGTATGTCCAATATCATCCCAATACCTGTGTGGCGTTTTCAAACAACAAACACTGATTATTATTTGTGCAGTTGGGCGATGTGTAAAATATATTGTCCCAATCAATATCAGTTAAATGTGTGTACATAAACAAATCGTCCGGTTTGTAAATACATATTTATTTTATTCATATACATGTTAAAAATTATATTTTTAACTATAAAATATTTATTTCATCTCATGAATATTTTATACAGTTCATTTATACAATAAAACTGATATTTTTATTGTTCTAATATTTTTAGAAAATTTCGGCAGCATAACGGCGCGATACTAGAACCGGAATAAGGTCTAGCCTTATCCCTCGCCTAATAATGGCTCGCGCCATATACAGACCAAATTCTAATCAATTTGTTTTAATTCCCAAACCAAATTCAAACAAATAATCCAATCAACCAAACAACCAAACAAACATGGTTTCAAACAAAGGTGTCGGGTGCTACTAAGCACCGTCTACATCCTAGTATATATATTTAACTAGAAAATAAATTAAAGTGAGAAGTTCTCACATTTGGGATCCACTCCTCCATTCTTTATTTTTGAACGTTTTTGATTTGGATTTGTTTCCCGTCAGTCCCATTGCAATCTATTTTACGCGGTATATGTTAAAATCATATTTTAACATGCTATACGTATATTTAAAAATCACATTTTTATATTGCCGTATATCTATAAAAGATCGAAATTTTATATAACTAAAAATCGAAATTTTATATAACTAAAAATCGAATTTTCATATAACTAAAAAATCGAATTTTTATATAACTAAAAATCAAAATTTTATATAACTAAACATCGAATTTTTATATAACTAAAAATCGAATTTTTATACAATGCTGCTACATATATTAAAATCATATTTTTATATTTTAAAAAAGCATATCTTTTTGCTATTTAAAATCTAATCTTTTCACTATAAATAAAAATCTAATCTTTTCTATAATAAAAATCAAATCTTTTTATTTTTAAAAATCAAATCATTTAACATTTAAAAATCAAATCTTTTAAACAAACAAAAATCAAATCTTTTCACGTTTAAAAATCAAATCTTTTTATTTTAAAAATACAATCTTTTCATTTCTAAAAATACAATCTTTTCATTTCTAAAAATACAATCTTTTAATTTTTAAATTAAGGCATTAAAGAGGGAAATCAAAGCTGTGGAAAGCAAAAGAGGAAATATGAGAAAATCAGAGAACTCACAGCTGCTTAGATATAGAACACTGGTGAAGCAAGGAGGTGCAGCCTAGGGTGTAGCAGCGCCTGCCTGAGCAGCGGACGGTGGCGGCACTGAGTCGAGTTGGTGGTCCCAGCGTTGACTGCTTCTCACGGGTTCAGGTATGGTGACTTCGAAATGGCTCCATGCGGTGGATGCGGCTTGGCGTCGATGGGATGGAGGTGGAGTCCATCGAAATGGTGCAGTGGTCTCGGTTTCCGTGCGAGATTTGGGGGTCTCGATGGTAGTGCGGGATCGAGAGGAAGGGAGTCAGCGTCTCGAGGAGGTGGGATGGTGGCTCGATCGACGATTTGGGGAGGGCTCCGTCGATGTTTGGTTTTTTTTCTTAATTCGATTTTGAAACTGACAGGGGAATGAGAGATAAAAGAGGGGTGAGGGTTTTGTTTATATATTAATTTTATATTATATTTAATTCCCAAAAGTTGACTTTTTATTCGACCACCAAACGAGACCCAACGACTGACGCCTTAGCTAATTTTCCCCATTTCAAACATAATGGGATATGTTTCGTAACCCAATTCGGCTGTTACGATTAGTTTTCGCTAAATTTTAAATATAAATCATTATATTTTAAATTCAAACGCACATTTTAATTTACCGGGGCCACATACGGACTTCAAAAATTCCAGAAAAGTAAATCTAGTTACTTTTTGACGATACAATCCTAACAAAACTAATTTCGTCGAATTTGGAGACCGTTTGAAAAACTGTCATTTTCTAGTCGATTAAATTTAAACTGAAATTGCCAAACATGTTTAAATTCACCACGCTCACCTATTAATTCCAAAAATTATGAAAATTGGAATCTAGCAATAATTTGACATCCCAGATCCAACAAAAGTGGTTTCGTCGAAAACGAAGGTCGTTTGCAAAATCGCTATTTTTAAGGGTTAAATTCCATAGCGACTATTCTGAATTTTCAACTGGGCATAATTTTTTATTCCCGCTATGAAATCTAGATTTTTCACATTCGTTGAAAATATATTTTCAAACAGATTCAAATATTTCTGGTTTTACTAAAATCCGGTTTATTTTAAATCTTGTACATTCAATTGAAATTTGAAATCGAAATTTCAAACAACCGCGCCATTTCCAATTCTTTTTATAATTAAAATAAATATTTATATTCTAACTTCGATTTAAATAAATTTATATGCTCTAATTCTATTCAAAATAATTTTTTAGTCATTATTATTTAAAATAAATCATTTTAAATATTCAAAATTCATTAAAATAGCCAAAATAAAAATTCTAAATTGGTTCTTATTATCCGGGTTGTTACACATACACACACATAAGGCACTAGATCAGCTCAATCACTCTCATACTGCATATGGATGTGTGTGCATTTTTCTTCTTCTTATGGGTGAAAGTGGGTGTATCATCATATGGATGCTGCATTTTGGACGAATGATTGTGCATACATATAGAACTTACATGTTATAATAGGATTATTTGCATACATGTTGGATTCATGGCACTAACATATATTGCATTAAGGAGGTCGACTGAGCCAGTAGACCGCCTGATCTCTCGCATTAGTGTAGGGACATATACACACACCTTTGCATATGTTCATATAAGCATTAGAAGCCTTTAAGGACAGTGGATTCCTGTGATTGATGGATGAGTAGATGGGGTATGGATGCTAGGATATACATTCTTCTTAACTTAGAGATTTCGGGGACGAAATCCTTTGAGTAATGGAGAATGTAACACCTCGTAATTTTATCAACACTAAAGATGATAATCTAAAGAATACTTAATTAAATATTCAGAATTAAGTGAAACGAACTGCGCCATTGCGTTCGTCTCGGAATTCTGCTTGAGATAGAAACTAAGTTTGCATAAAACGGACACTATATGAAGAAGATATTAAGGTTTGAAGTTTTTATACGCACAAGAGAATTATATTTAAACATAACAATCAAAATTAGTTCAAATCAGTTTAAATTCATAGGCAGGAACCAACGCGGGAACTAGACCCATTAGGTGTCGACCCTAGCCAAGGGGTGTCAACCTATGGGTCGACACCCACATAGGGGTGTCGACACCCAGGTTAACACCCCTAAGATCTGGGGCAGATGCGTACTTCTGAACTTGGACTCAATTTTTGACCAAATTCATTGGCTTTAGGCTATAAATAAGACCCCATTTCTCTTGTTTTTACACACAAAAAACAATGGAGAACTAGGTGCTGCCTTTACCCAGATTAGATAAGGCTTTTCTTCTTTAACAAACAAGTTATTCAAGTTTAGAGATTTGTGATTCAACATCTGCAACTATTCTTTTGTCTCTTAGATCCATTCTCCGTGATTCTACGTTATTTTTAGCTATGAAAATTTAAAAGTTAATCTTAACATGTTTATGTATTGGATCTAAGCCTATGCCTATTTATCATGTCAAATCTACAGCCTACTTATCATGTCAAATCTGCCATTGTTTGTATATCTAATCATTCATTAGATCTCATTATGCCTGTTTATGATCATGACACTATGCCTAATTAGTCCTGTTATTACATGTTTATCAGATCTATTCTTATATGCCTATTTCTGTTCATTAGATCTATTCTTATATGCCTATTTCTGCTATCATATGTCCATTTTTGTTACTTTTGGTCTTATTCCTATTCCGTTCTTCCCTCTTTCATTCCTTTTTTATTTTATAGCCAGGCTACTTTTGAGCCTAGGCCGATATCACTGAAATATGCGTATGAACGAAATTGGGTTAAACTGGGAATGATTGGAAATGGTAATTTAGGGGAATAACTTGTACTTTGAATCACGATTGGATTCTGAGGGAAAAAACTATATTGTGAAATTGGACAAAAATTGGGGCAAGATTTATACGGTAAATTATGACTTGTGGTTTGGGACATATAAATATATGGGCTTAATTTAATATTAAGCAAAACATGTTAATGGAACTGTAAAAAATCTGTGAAGCATATTTAATCCGTTGAAATTGGGGCATAACTCATATTGGGAAATTTGGGGCATAACTTGAATTGAAAACATGAATATGGATTTGGGGCATAAATCAAATTACGATTTAG
This sequence comes from Allium sativum, assembly GCA_030737875.1. NCBI lineage: Eukaryota > Viridiplantae > Streptophyta > Magnoliopsida > Asparagales > Amaryllidaceae > Allium > Allium sativum. The sequence goes on from CM060910.1 coordinate 625,104,783, forward strand.
ATCTTAATTTGGGGAATATGGTATATGATGAATATGACTTGGAAAAGGGGCATGAAAACCTATAATGAAATAGGGATAATTTTTAAAGAATGAAATGCCTAGAATTACAGTAGTTAGAAACTGTAACCGTGCTTAGACTCGAGGTTAGATTACACTTGTGGTAGAAGTCTGCCCAGACCCGCCCGGCATATCCAGCGACCACAAATGGTGAATCTAATGTGACGGGTCTAAGTGCATAAACAAGTGACGGTGCTAAGACATGAGGTTAAGTCTGACTTGTGGAAGAAGTCTGCCAGGACCCAACTGGCATATCCAGCATCCACAAGTGGTAGACATAATGTGGGAGGTCTAGCGGATTATAACCATAAATGAATGTATGGTAATGAATTTGTATTACTTAACCTGTTTGAATCCATAAGGATTGTATGAACTTGTTAAATATGTGGGGTTAAGTAACCATGTTAAGTATGTAGGGTTAAGTAAGCCTGTTAAATTGGCGGGGTTAAGTAAACCTGTTAAACCTGTGGGGGTTATACGAACCTCTTAATCTAGAAAAATTAACGTGCTAAATCTGTAGAGGTTATATGGACCCGTTAACTTATAAGGTTTAACCCGTAAATTTGTAGGGGGTTGTGCGAATCTATTAAATCTGTTAGGCATAACCTGTGAAAATCCTAGTTAATTGGGGACACAAGATCTGTAAGGGTTGGCTTGTGTCATCTGCTGTGTGAGACCCATATTAGTCAGTAACCCATTCTAGTATTAAAGGGGGACCCCGCGCTAGGTAGGGGTCAGGGTATGCTTACTAAGATGATTGTAAGAGGTTCATCTGGGATGGGGTGTGTACTGGCCCGTTCCAACGAACTCATGTGCGTGCATGCGTACGACCTGCTCTGGGAAAATAAGTCGTTGTAGCACCAGTAAATAGGTCTGTGTCCTTTTGTAGGTTGCCACTTTAGGAAGTAATAAACCCTACTATGGGGCTGATACAGGATGTTTACAGGATAGGTAGCCGATTGATTCGGGGGTAGTAATTATGGTCCAGGATCTAAATTAACCCAAGCGGGGGTGAATAGGGTTTATCGCAGTTTTTGCTGAGTAATAAATAATATCAACACAGATAATAATCAGAGTAAATGTGGAAAAGTAAATAACACACAGGTTTACCCAGCTTCGGCAAAACCCTTCCTACTGCTGTATTCCCCAAGTTTCTACTAGGTATTAATCAACAATTACAACACTTACAACACCCGTAAACTTGCAACAATTCCTAGCCTATTTTTCCTAACCCTACACTCAAAACTTATCCCCATTTTCTACTAGGAGCTACACAAAAAGGCCTCGCAATCTCTCTCTAGTTTCACTAATCGTACGCTCAAAACCCTGCACTGATTTCTATCCCTAAAACCAGATTTCCCTGAATTACAGCCTCGTAACTCGTCTTCCTAGTTTTACAGACAAACCAGAAAACTCAGTAATGGTTACAAATTAAAGACACAAAAAGTAAAAAAAAATCCTTAAAACAATACCCTAGTTTATATAATAATAAACTCCCTTTTGCCCTTAGTTATTTTGGTCGGCCCTCTTTATTATTGTCTCTGAAAGTGTCGGCCTCTCTTTGATTTACTTTCTCTGGAAAAAATGGCGGCGACTTTGCTCCTAGGGTATCCAATCTCTTTGAGTTGAAGCTTCCGCAATGTCGAGTATCAATTCCTGTTGCAATCTCTTCTTCGATTGAGTTGATTTGGATCCAAGTAATCTCCTTTTTTTGGTATGAATTTTAATTTTAATTTTGTTTTGGTTTGTTCGAACTTGGATGATTTAAAAGCCAGTGATGATTGGTGTATTTATAGGATTTCGATCTATAAAAAACTTTGATTTCATCTTAGAATTTGATCTTTGATATATGCGTGAATTTTGGCTTGAATTTTTCATATATTCTGGAATATTCAATTTGTGACTTCTAGAATTTGATTAATTTGAAAAATTCAAACTTTGTGGAGTAACTTGCGTTAAATTGTTTATTTTATACTCAAGTTTTCTACTTTGAATCGATCCCTTGATTTCGGGAACTTTTGCGTGGGTTCTGAAATTTAAACCTTCCTCATATATTTCATATATACTCCTAGAATTTAAATTCTGACTTCAGGAAATGTACTTCGAAATTTGGCTTTGAATTGATCCATAAAAAATTGTTATGAATAATTACTGCCTTGATTTTGTTGATACTTCTTGATCTGTCTTTGACCAACACTTGATCATTTTTGAAACCGATAAGAACAGTTGCTTCATTTGATGATGCCAGTTCCTTTTTTTTATTTTTGTATTTGTGAACTGCTTTTTGAATGATATTTGAACATGCTAATCTGGATTTTGAAATTTACTTCATTGCAATGTCATTTGTGAATGCATGCCATTGTAAAATCTGAAACTAATGTAGACTTGCTATTAGAACATTTCATACACATGTCTGTGCACATCACTTGCGTTTACAAGAGCCTCCACATGACTATAATTTTCCAGCAACTTGCTTTTCTATTTCACTAGATTGTGCTTTGGACTGGTCTGAATCTGACTTCACTGGAGCTTGAACCACTATATTTCACTTGATCATCTCAGTTATATACTATCTACATAATTGTTGTGTACATGCAAATTTACATGCTGTTTTGTTTGAGATTACTACACTTGTGTAGTTGCTGCATCACTAATATATTCTGAAAGTTGTATGTATGCTTCCCTGACATGCTACTTCAAATTTTTTGCATCTTGACTACACAGACCGGTTTGAGTTGTTCCTTGAACTGCTTCCACCATGTATTTGAACTTGTCACTGTGTGATCTTCCTTGTACATATCATTTGTACACCAGTCATCACGTACATTTGCCTTATTGTTGTTCAGGATACTATTAGTATGTCCATTTAGCTTTGATCATTTTTTTGAACTATGCTGCATTGTGTCATGTTGAATTTTAGGACTTTGTGCATGCCACCATATGTGTGCTTTCATATCTCACTGTTCATATGTTTTGTATTGAGTCTTAAATGAATTTGCCTTGGCCAAGTTGAGCATGTACACAGTATTTGAACATTGCACACCTAAAATTTCTTGAGCTTCACTTGAACATGTTGTTAACATTGTACTTGCTTGTGTTGATATGCACCGAGTTGAGTTGGCCTACGCGGCTACTCCTCAGTTGCTATACTGCATTTTGATTGGCGTGGCAGTGCACGCATGTATATTTATACACGTGTGTACATGCAGCCATTCATAATAATATTCCTATACTTGCATATCAGATTGAGTCCGAAAAATGATGAGAAACACACCGAAATTCTGAGGTAAATAAAATTTAAAATAAATTTATATTTGTATTTGTCCAGTTTTATTTCTATTGCAGTCTATTGTGTGTGTTTTTTTATATGTGATAGGTATGCAGATGGTTGGTTAGACTGACTGTGAAGTGCTGTGAAGACAAGAAGACAGAAGACAAGTATTGAGCCAGTGAGTGTGCGCAACAATTTTAGCAAATTTATATGAGTATGTAAACTGTATATTAGTGTCAGAGTGTTGTAGTGAGGAACGATTGTACAGAATTAGAAAATTGCACTTATATTTGTTATATACAAATTTGATTGAAATAAAATATTATTTTATTGTGTTCAAATCAAAATGTGTATTATACTCAAATTAATTCAGTAGTACAATTCCATGTAAAATATTATAACTGTGAATATACAATAGTGGAGTTAGAATGTTGTACTATTTCAGATTTTGAAATAAAATATTTAATTGAATAAATATAATGTGAATATATTCAATTGTGTATAATAGTATATTATTCAATAAATATTTATTTCTGTGAAACGGTGTGGTATAAAATAGTACAATTACAAACACATTTAAATAATATCATATGTTTGTTATCATCAAACAAAAATCATACAACACATTGTTGTACCCAACGATCTCCCCCTTTTGATGATGACAAACATATACAAGATTTTGAATGTGTTAAATGTGTTTGAACATGAAATATATTACTCCCCCTATTTTTATATTCCCCCTACAACTTAACTCCCCCTATATATGTGGAAAATATAAATAATGATATTTGATTGACCATTCTGCCCCTAAATAATTAATTTCCAATCTTAAATTAATTTTGAATTAAATACTTATCAATCAAAATCTTGAAATTCAATTAACCATTCTGCCCCTAGATATTTAATTTCTAATCTTAAAGAATTTTTGAGTTAAATACTCATCAATCAAAATCTTGACCATTCTCCCCCTTTTGTTATCATCAAAAGAATAATAGAAATCGAAATAGTGACGAACATAGACCATAAATATAAATTCAAATTAAGAGAGAATATATATCATAAATCCCATTTAATCAAACAAAAATCATAATAATCTTTAAATCAAAAGCAAATTTCACTTTCAGGATGAATGGATTTACGTTGGATTTTATAGAATGAGGAGAGTTCAATTAAATTGAATATTTGAATATGAATTTTTAAATAAGCTCAAAATGTGTTAAGCACTTGATAACCACACTTAGCCCAGAGGTATTTTAAATGGGGTTAGTAGTAACTTGACTTTATTTCCTCTAATGAGTTCCATCCATGCACAGCCTAAAGGTCTTTTAAGTGAGAATGGAAGCACATAGAGATTAAGATAATTCACCCACGCATAACCGCGAGGACTTTTAAGTGGGAGTGAATTCCATGGATAAATAATATATATATATATATATATATATATATATCTTTTTCTCTTCTTTAATTTTTATTTCCAAGATTAATATGAACTCTCCAAAATAAATAAAACCATGATGAATGACAGAAATATGGTAGACATAGAAGATGGTTGTGAAATAAGCTCTAATTCAAAGATATTATAAAATCTATCCAAGCATCATGATATTTTAAAATAACTCCTCTAGTTAAGCATTATACCATAGTCACAACTCATCACAACTTCATAAATCTATTAATAATTTTGATGAGTTCCAAAACGGTTCAAATCGATCAATAATTTCAATTTTTGGATAAATAATCAAAAATAACTTTAAACTGAAAATATCAATTTCAAGTGGGGTTTTTGAAATATTAATGCAAGCTGCAAATCAGTTTCAAAAATCAATCAGTAGAATGTGAAAATTTTCTAATATTTCTAATATTGATTGCTCCTAGAAAATTTTAAAACAACTTGTATATTTAATTCAAATTGCATATTAATTTCAATGAAATCCAGTCACTGATTTTCCAACCCATCGTCCAATCACCAAGATATTCAAATGAATTAATTCTATTTCCTTTATCAGATCAGCAAGAATTTCAAGAGAAATTTTCAGGGTATTTTTAACATGAACAAGGGACATTCAATGATTCAATTCAAAATCAAATTATTTGAAATAACTTGAAAATTATTTTCTGATTTCAAATTCAAATATTATAGTCCATGAAATACAATAATCGATCAAAAATGATTTCAACCTCAAGACAGTCAAGAAAAGTAAAAAAAAAAGAAATTCTCACAAATAATCAATCATAACTTTCAAGTAGTGTTCTGTAATGGGTGCGATTTTTCAATATTTTCCAAAGTGAATACTCAAAACAGCAAAGGTGTGTGAAATTTCATTAGCTTTACAAAACATCATAATTTTTAAAAAATTCGATTAACAATGTTCAAGATATGTCAAAAATATCATGGAAGTGTCACTACAAATCAGCATGAAAGAAAATCAAAAAGAAAAGAAAATAAAAATCACGAGTTTAGAAATCATACCCGACTTACCATTATCGATGTGAACCAATGAATCTCCAAGTCTGAAATCTATAGCTAAGGAAATTCAAACAATTCAATAAAATGGAACAATTTGAATTTTTATCTCTTAAGCATAGTTGTTCCTTAGCCTCTCCATGGTACCTAAATATCTATAACAACGAGTAGTCTAACAAAGACTGTTTTACGCTCTTAGCTTCGTTTACACGTTTTAGTACCAAAACCCGTTTATATAATAATCCATTACCGTCGACTAAAGTACCCTTTGGAACCCAAACTCGTTTAATCTTAACCGAACGGATTTTATTCTCTTTTGGGATCCAAACACGTTTAATTGAATTGTTTTTAAATGAGTTTTCATTTCGTTTATGATTTAAAAAACCTTTGAAATTATTAGAGTTCAAAATTTCAAATCGATATTTTTCAAAACCATTTAATGGATTTTTAAAATCATTAGAATTTTGTTTTTCAACTGGATCAATTTTTCCAAACCCAAGTCCTTTCTTAGTCTCAACAAAAAATTGGTTTTTTAACAACATATTCAATGGTTTTTATCCTTTATAAAATTTTGTCAAAGTTGAATCAAGCTATTGAATTTTGGGTCTAAGATCGCTATTTTCTTTCATTAAATTAGAACAACGATTAATTGCAATTTTCCTATTTTCATCAGTTTGTTTTAAAACCAAATTTTCGTTTTCAAGTGCTTTGATTTTAGCATTAGACTTAGAAATTTTAATTTCAATTTCAATTTGTTTTCGCTTTTCAAAATCAAGTTTTTCAAATTCTCTAAGCTTTTCAATCTCCTTCTCAAAAATCACGATTATCGTTCTTTAAATTAACGTTTTCACTTTTAAATAACTCAAAATCAGTTTTGAAATTCAAAATATCATCAATCAAAAACTGATATTTTTCGCATTCAGAGAATTATTAACTTTTTCAAGTTTTCTTTCTAATTTGTTATTTTCTTGAACTAGTTTTGACCAATGAGATTTCAATTTCTTAACTTTAGTTCAAGAGAATCAGCGGTTTTTGTGAGATCGTGACACATTAAAATTAAATCTTTATAAGTAAAATTCGATACCTTGCTTGAATCTTCTTCACTACTTTCTGAAATAGATTGAGTCATAAGACACAAATTAGCTTCCTATTTATCATTTTTAGAAACTTCTTCTCCTTCCTCATCATCCATGTAGCAGCAAAAGCCTTCTTCTTTCTTCTTCTTTTCATTCTTAAGATTTGGGCAATCTGGTTTGATATGTGCGGGTTTCTTGTAATTGTAGCAAAACACTTCATTGTGATCACCCGTGACTTCCCCGGTAAGGAAAGCACGAATTGCTTTGAGAACAACACACATCGAAACGCAAACAGAAGAACATTTCATTGTTTATTACAACAATTCCATCAGAATACAAGAATATACAGAGTATGAATAAATATTACACATTTGACAAATATCAGAAATTTATATTACATTTAAATACATAGCAGCGAAAAAATAATACAACACACAACTGAAGGCGATATACGGATACAGAGCTTTCCGGGTATCGTTCCAGCTGTAAACCAGGATCCTGTGAATATAAATCTGCAAAACCTAACTACAAGCGGCCCGTCTCCAAAATAAGGGCACCCAGAGTTTAGGTTAAAACAATAAAATCCAGGTCAGTCATGTCAACGGTGTGAGAACTAAAACAGTAATTAATCTTTATTTTTAAAGTTAGGTAAATCAAGGGACCACGCCGTATAACACGGAACGGGTTTCCTCCTAAGAATACCAGTGCATAAACAAACAGCGCAATGCTAAATAAAGAAAAATGAAGCTATTATAAGACCCAAGTCCCATCACACAATGCAATGCAAGCCGGAGGATAGGGTTTTACCTTATAATAGCCAAAGAATGCTTGATACGCTTAAAAACACATTATTCTGATATTACTATAAGTGTATAGTGTCAAAACAATTTCAATCATAAGTATCAATCATAGACGGCATAGCTACCATCTACTATGTCGCCATACTAGGTTCTACAAATAAAACCGAATTATCACGTATTTGAAATTAGATTCCATCATGAGTCTAGGCAAGGGGCAAGCTCCTCTCCATTCTAGACACTCTAGCAAATGTATCAGGACCACACACAGCGATCCTTGGTATCGGTTGGGCCGGTCCTCACCTAACTTTGGAGGATTAGTTATTCCTGAACACATGTTTCCCGGTCCTATAGGACCTATATAATAATGGTCTGTACATCGGCTCACATAGTGCCAGTTTTCGACCATATATTCGAGGTGCCACGCATTCCAACAACCGCACAGGTAAAAAGTATATATGTGTTAAGGCTGGTAGGTCACTAACATCACCCATAGCTAGAAAGAAACGTCGTGTTCTCCCAACGGTCCTTATCCCATTTTTGACTCATACCGAGTTGTGAGGCTCACGAATTCATGTTATACGCAAAGCTATGCCACACAGGACGTGCTTTGATCATCAACCACAAGACTTTGCTTTTCAACAGAAGCCTTGATCATCTGCCACTTAGGCATGCAACACAGGCAATTCACTCCATGCGACTGATGTCCATCGATATACAACCTCTGAGCTCGTACGTCTCAAAGAAGGGCGTTAAGCAAGAGAATAAATTCTCCGCCCCAAACAGATGTATATTTAATAGAGATCAATCAACACAAAATAAAATCCAATGTCAGACACACAGTCCATTTACAAGTTCGTTCTGGGTCTGAACGAAACCGGAGGCACTTTCCTCGCATATCCATCGATCTCCAAGTACGTCTGGACGATCACCGACTGATTCCCTCCTCTTGGGTGTACAGCCCAATCAAGATCATCAGTAATCACCCAAACGATGTGAAGACTTCCAGTCTTCAACCACCGTCTTCATCTTCGACTTATCGTCGAATCGGTATTCAGAATGAATATAAACCCAGCCTTTCTGAATAACCCGCATATATAATAAACAAATGTTACACAAACCCAACATACGCCTCATTCCAATTCAGAATATTCTTTTATTCAAATATTCTTATACTTTGGGAAAGTTTCCCATTAATTTTATCAAAGATAAATTTTTCTAAATTTATTCTTTAATCTTTCTTTGGATATCATTTCAAACCATGTTAAGGTTTTCCAAACTAGTCGGGATTAGCGAACCACACCGAAGTAATTATTTATTTTATTTCCCAATCCCAACCTACTCATCTCATGGAGCAAAACTGGCAATACTCCATATCTAACACCACGGTGTTATCGGTAAATATTAATTACCATTTCACGTTCAAATCTAATTAAAGATTTAACTATCGCTTTGGAGCTAAACTGGTGATACTCCATTCTTGATCATTTCAATCTAATTAAAGATCCGTTGAAACTCCACTTAGTTTTAATCTTCCTAAAAATCAATATCCTGTCTTTAACTGGGTTAAAGAACCAATGTCATCTAAAACAAGGTTCACGTTAAACCAAAAATTACTTTCTATTGTTAATCGGGTCAAAAAACAGGTGTTGTTCGAAACACCGCTCACGATAAACCCAAAACCAATTTAAATTTAATTCTAATTAATATTATTTAATTGGTACACTTCATTAAATCTAAATAGAAAGATTTAAACTTTTTCTCAACTGGGCTTAAGAACAGTGTTAATGAAGACACCATTCACGACAAACCCAAATCACATTTGATATTAAATACAATGCTCGGAATAGAAAATATATCAGCTTATATTTCAATATCAAATTCTACGACAAACAAATATCGTATTGGAAATAACGATATAAATATATCTTTCAAATTTCCATAACAGTATCTGTATAATCACGAAATCCAACATCGAAATATTCCAAAGACAATTTCGATTCAAATCCATTCCAATTCAATTATTGGAAATTCTGGTTACTTTTAAAATCCCTTTCAAATTCAATTTATTTATTTCAAAAATAAATTGATTTTAATTCTAGTTCAAAACTAGTTCATTTCGATAAAAAACTATTTTTATCTTTTCAAATATGGAGTTTTTCATCCCAATTCTTCCCAAATCATTTCTTATGATTGTACACAAATTATTACTATTTTTAATAATTTTATCAAAGCCCGTACAGTCGATTTTCATCAACAGCCATCGAACTGCACTTACAGCGACCTTTTCCAAATTTGATTTGGACATAATTCCAAATCTAACCGTTAGATTTCAAATTTCTAATATTTATTGAAAAGCTCTTTTCGATACGAACCAACGGTTCTGGTTTCATGAGAATCCGACAGTCGGATCTCCCGCAACGTCAATTCAAAGTCAATGGTCGAAATTCGCAAAATGCCGCAGCGTGGCGCATTCTATTCAGGCCATTATATATATAATATATATATATATATATTATATTTCGTCGATTTACTTTTTAAAATGCATTTTATAAATCGTTTTAAATTCGTTTTCGAAACGATTTCAACTTCATATTCAATTTCAAATCAAAATCGAATATTCCACATCCTCGATATACAAATGATAATATTTTCAAAATGTTATATTTTGAAATCACTTCTTTTTCTATATTCATTGTAAAAAAGAATATAATCGATATAAATATCGTTCCATCAAAATGGCGCATATCTAATCGACACGACTTTATATATTTCTATCAATTCGTTTTTCTATTCAACAAATGAATATTTATTCTATTCAACACATGAATCTATATTTCTTTCAACACATGAATATTCTCAACACCTGAGTATCGTCAACACATGACTATTTATATTATTTAATATATTTTATAAAATTATGATAAAGATGTAAATTTTATTGTTTAAAATATTTTACTCAACACATGAATATTTTCAACACATGAATATATATTTCTATTCAACACATGAATATATATTTCTATTCTTTATTTTCCCAACTGGAATGAGGCCCAATCAATTACCATATAATGTTAATTATATGGATTCCATACAACACATGTATATAATAGCAACGATAAATAATCAACCATCATCCAAAGTGCACCACACAACTACATAAGCTTTAAATATAACTAATTAACACTCATACAGTCTGTCAATCAAACGATCGACATACCACTAAACAATTAGGATTAGTGTACGTCAAATATCATCCCAACACCCGTGTGGGGTTTCAATCCACAAACACTGAATATTATTTGTGCAGTTGGGCGACGTGTAAAATTTATCATCCCAATCAATATCCTTCAAATAGGTGTACATAAACAAACCGTCCGGTTTGTAAATAAATATTTATTTATTCACATTCACGTTAAAAATTATATTTTTAACTATAATTAATTTATTTCAACACATGAATGTTTTATTATCCATTTCACATCAACATCACAAAACAAACTACACAACACATCAAACAAGCATACAAGTCGTCCATGGTCTGTGGGCGACGGGTGTCGGGTGCTGCTAAGCACCGTCTGCATCCTAGTATATATTTTAACCAGAAAACAAGATTTAAAGTGAGAAGTTCTCACCAATTAGCTAAATCAATACATCACGACTCTTCATATGCAGAAAATCTTCGTCGTGCTCACCTTTTGTCCATTTCATTGTCCGTAGCTACTACATATATAAAAATCACATTTTTATATTATTGCTATGTATATAAAAGTCACATTTTTATAATCACTCTATATGGATAAAAATTCTATTTTTATACCGCTACTATATAGATAAAAATTCTATTTTTATACCGCTACTATATAGATAAAAATTCTATTTTTATCCTTATCACTATATAAAAATTATATTTTTATACATTAAAAATATAAACTTCCTTTGATAAAAATCTCATCTTTAAATTTTCAAAAATCAAATCTTTTATGCGTTAAAAATCTAGACTTTACTTTGTTTAAAATCTAAACTTCATCTTCATAAAAATTTAAACTTTATATAAATTAAAAGTCCTACCTTTATATAAATAAAACTAATTTTATTAAATTACCAAAAATTTATTAAACTAAATAAAGGAGCTCACTTTTTGTGTTTCTGAACTGGAGCGTCGTCGGATCGAGGAGGGGGTGCGGCGACGGTTCCTAGGCTTGTGGCAGTCGTCGTCTTCGAGCGACTAGGGCTGGCGATCCACAATTGGGAGAGGGGAGTGAAAAGGAACGGGAAGGATGAGGATCGGAGGTGCTAGGGGGAGGGGCGACATCCGCTGGAGGCACGATGGCTCCGGGCTGTGATGTCGATCGCGTCTGAAGTGGGTTTGGGGTCTGCGCGCGACATCATGGAGGAGGGGATCGAGCAGATCGGAGGAGGTGGGTGGATCCGGTTCTGGCGACGACAATGGCTACTGAGGGAGGCGTTGACGAGAAACGACGGGGGCGATGGTCAACGCGGGTTTTATATTTTTTTTTCCTTTGAACGTTTTGAGTGGAGAGAAAGGGGGTAGAGGGGTTTATAATTTATTTATTTATTTCAATTTAATTTCAAAAGGCAATTTTTAATTTCGACCTCGAAATCGAACCCACCGCCTGTCGTCCATAGCTAATTACCCCCATTCCGAACACAATGGGATATGTATCGTAGGCTAATTCGACTGTTTCGACTAGTTTTCATCAAAATCAAAATATAACTCTATATATTGAATTTGAACGTGCATTTCAATTTACCGGGGCCACATACTAACTAGAAAAATGCCCAAAAATATTTTCTAGCTTCGTATTGACGATACGGTCCTAATAAAACTAATTTCGTTAAATTCTGAGACCGTTTGAAAAATGGCCATTTTCCAGTCTATTAAATTCAACTGAAACTGGTCAAACACGTTTTCCTTTGCCACGCGCACATATTGATTCAGAAAATTACGAGTTTTGAAACCTAGCAATAACTTGACATCACGGATCCAACAAAAGTGGTTTCATCGAAAACCGAGGTCGTTCGCAAAATTTCCATTTTCAAGGGCCAGAATTCCATAGCGACTATTCTGAATTTTCAACTGGACGCCACTTTTTATCCCCGCTATGAAATTTTGATTTTTCGGATTCGTCGGAAAGATATTCTCAAATTGATTCTAATATTTTTGGTTTCGCTAAATTCCGGTTTATTTTGCACCTGGTACATTGTTTTAAACTTTGAAATCGAATTATCGAACTACCGCGCCATTTTCAATTCCTTTTATAATTATAAATAATTATTTATATTCTAACGATGATTCGAATAAATATATACATTCTAATTCTATTCAAAATAAATTTCTCATCGTCATTACTTAAAATAATTCATTTTAAATATTCAAAATTCACCAAAATTGCCAAAATAAAAATTTTAAATTGGCTCAGATTTTCCGGGTTATTACAATCTCACCCACTTAAAACTTTTCGTCCCCGAAAAGGAACGAAGCTGATAGTTGTTTAACTAATCAACTCAACTCCCATTATTTTCTTTATGGCTTAAGTTCTTCAACTTTTTAGTTTCTAAGAACTTTTCAAATTCTTCAAAAATTTGGCTAACACCCTAAATTTTCGAAAAATTTCGCCATAATCTCCCCTGCACCGGGGACTTCGGGATATTTCAAAAAGCCTCTCATGGCCCTCATCAATCCAAAAAGAAAAAGAAACAGCCAAGCGGCTAGCCAATCGACTCATAAAATCATCCAAACCCAATAAATTTGTAAACATGTACCTATTTGTCGGGCAAACAATTTTATTCCTCCGCTCTATCCTCCTTGCTATGACCTGTTCAATGTGAGTTCATGTATATGCATGCAGTTTCAAATAATTTTTCAATACAGTTCAATATTTGATTCAATTGGGCATAATGGTTCAAAATTTCAAACAAATAAACAAACAACACAACCATCAATCAATTAGTTGATTAGCTTTTCAAATTTATAATTTTGATACATATACAGAAAATCATGTTTTTGATGCCCAATCACAATAATAAACCTATCTAGTTTTGGTTCTAACACCAGTCTAATGGAAATATATAGATATCACACTTTTCGAAGCTCGAACACAAATACTGGTAATGCAGCCGCATTACCAAAATTATCTCCGGGCGACTAGAGTGCGAATCTATATCTATCCAGTATATTAAAACTTCGAATATACGTTGATAACGCGTATATGAAAAACCTTTATATATTGGACTGTCTAAATTCAACACAAATAAAATATTCAAATACGTATAAACTAATTTTCAAAACAATATTGTTTTCATTTTTTTATTTCAAAATTATACTCTTCACACTCGTTCTAGGATACTACTGATCCTATCTCTAGCGAGTCATTCTAATTGGATATTACTAATCCAACCTCTGATGAATTCTTTCGTATGGTTCTAATGTGTCTTGTTCTCGAGCTCTGTAAACCAGAGCTCTGATACCACTATGATCACCCATGACTTCCCCGGTAAGGAAAGCACGAATTGCTTTGAGAACAACACACATCAGAACGCAAACAGAAGAACATTTCATTGTTTATTACAACAATTCCATCAGAATACAAGAATATACAGAGTATGAATAAATATTACACATTTGACAAATATCAGAAATTTAAATTACATTTAAATACATAGCAGCTGAAAAATAATACAACATAAAACTGAAGGCGATATACGGATACAAAGCTTTCCGAGTATCGTTCCAGCTGTAAACCAGGATCCTGTGAATATAAATCTGCAAAACCCAACTACTAGCTGCCCGTGTCGAAAATAAGGGCACACAGAGTTTAGGTCAAAACAATAAACTCTAGGTCAGTCATGTGACTGGTGTGAGAACTAAAACAACTATTAATCTTTATTTTTAAAGTTAGGTAAATCAAGGGACCACGCCGTATAACACGGAACGGGTTTCCTCCCAAGAATACCAGTGCATAAACAAACAACGCAATGCTAAATAAAGAAAAATGAAGCTATTATAAGACCCAGGTCCCATCACACAATGCAACGCAAGCCGGAGGATAGGGGTTTTACCTTATAATAGCCAAAGAATGCTTGATATGCTTAAAAACACATTATTCTGATATTACTATAAGTGTATAGCGTCAAAACAATTTCAATCATAAGTATCGATCATAGACGGCATAGCTACCATCTACTATGTCGCCATACTAGGTTCTACAAATAAAACCGAATTATCATGTATTGGAAATTGGATTCCATCATGAGTCAAGGCAAGGGGCAAGCTCCTCTCCGTTCGAGACACTCTAGCAAATGTATCAGGACCACACACAGCGATCCTTGGAATCGGTTCAGCCGGTCCTCACCTAACTTTGGAGGATTAGTTATTCCTGAACACACGTTTCCCAGTCCTATAGGACCTATATAATAACGGTATGTACGTCGGCTCACATAGTGCTTGTTATCGACCATATATTCGTGGCGCCTCGCATTCCAACAACCACACAGGTAAAAAGTATATAAATGTTAGGGCTGGTAGGTCACTGGCATCACCCATAGCTAGAAAGAAACGTCATGTTCTCCCAATGGTCCTTATCCTGTTTTTGACTCATACCGAGGTGTGAGGTTCGCAAATTCACGTTATAAAGAAAGCTATGCCACACAGGCCGTGCTTTGATCATCAACCACAAGACTTTGCTTTTCAACAGAAGCCTTGATCTTCTGCCACTTAGGCATGCCACACAGGAAATTCACTCCATGCGACTGATAGCCATCGATATACAACCTCTGAGCTCGTACGTCTCAGAGAAGGGCGTTAAGCAAGAGAATAAATTCTCCACCGCCAAACAAATGTTTATTTAATAAAGATTAATCAACACAGAATAAAATCCAATGTCGGACGCACAGTCCATTTACAAGTTCGTTCTGGGTCTGAACGAAACCGGAGGCACTTTCCTCGCATATCCATCGATCTCCAAGTACGTCTGGACGATCACCGACTGATTCACTTCTCTTGGGTGTACAGCCCAATCAATATCATCAGTAATCACCCAAACGATGTGAAGACTTCCGGTCTTCAACCACCGTCTTCATCTTCGACTTATCGTCGAATCGGTTATTCAGAATGGGTATAAACCCGGCCTTCCTAAATAACCCGCGTATATAATAAACAAATGTTACACAAACCCAACATACGCCTCATTCCAATTCAGAATATTATTTTATTCAAATATTCATATACATTGGGAAAGCTTCCCATTAATTTTATCAAAGATAAATTCTTCTAAATTTATTCTTCAATCTTCCTTTGGATATCATTTAAAACCATGTTAAGGTTTTCCAAACTAGTCGGGATTAGCAAACCACACCGAAGTAATTATTTATTTTATTTCCCAATCCCAACCTACTCATCCCATGGAGCAAAACTGGAAATACTCCATATCTAACACCACGGTGTTATCGGTAAATATTAATTACCATTTCACGTTCAAATCTAATTGAAGATTTAACTATCGCTTTGGAGCAAAACTGGTGATACTCCATTCTCGATCATTTCAATCTAATTAAAGATCCATTTGAACTCCACTTAGTTTTAATCTTCCCAAAAATAATATCCTGTCTTTAACTGGGTTAAAGAACCAATGTCATCTAAAACACTGTTCACGATAAACCAAAAATCACTTTCTATTGTTAATCGGGTTAAAGAACAGGTGTTATTCAAAACCCCGCTCACGATAAACCCAAAACCAACTTAAATTCAATTCCAATTAATATTATTTAATTGGTACACTTCATTAAATCTAAACAGAAATATTTAATCTTTTTCTCAACTGGGCTTAAGAACAGTGTTAATGAAGACACCATTCACGACAAACCCAAATCACATTTGATATTAAATACAAGGCTTTGAATAGAAAATATATCGGCTTATATTTCAATATCAAATTCTACGACCAACAAATATCTTATTGGAAATAACGATATAAATATATCTTTCAAATTTCCATTACAGTATCTGTATAATCACGAAATCCAACATCGAAATATTCCAAAGACAATTTCGATTCAAATCCATTCCAATTCAATTATTGGAAATTCTGGTTACTTTTAAAACCCCTTTCAAATTCAATTTATTTATTTCAAAAATAAATTGATTTTAATTCTAGTTCAAAACTAGTTCATTTCGATAAAAATCTATTTTTATCTTTTCAAATATGGAGTTTTTCATCCCAATTATTCCTAAATCATTTCTTATGATTGTACACAAATTATTACTATTTTTAATAAGTTTATCAAAGCCCGTACAACCGATTTTCTTCAACGGCCATCGAACTGCACTTACAGCGACCTTTTCCAAATTTGATTTGGACATAATTCCAAATCCAACCGTTAGATTTCAAATTTCTAATATTCATTGAAAAGCTCTTTTCGATACGAACCCAACGGTTCGGGTTTCAGAGAATCCGATGGTCGGATCTCCCGCAACGTTAGTTCGAAGTCAATGGTCGAAATTCGCGAACTACCGCTGCGTGGCGCGTCCTATTTAGGCCATTCTATATATATAATATATATATATTATATATATTTCATCGATTTCCTTTTTAAAACGTATTTTATAAATCGTTTTAAATTTGTTTTCGAAACGATTTCAACCTCATATTCAATTTCAAATCAAAATCAAATATTCCGCATCCTCGATATACAAATGATAATATTTTCAAAACGTTATATTTTGAAATCACTTCTTTTTCTATATTCACTGTAAAATCGAATATAATCGATATAAATATCGTTCGCGTCAAAATGGCGCATATCTAATCAATACGGCTTTATATATTTCAATCACTTCATTTTTCTATTCAACAAATGAATATTTATTCTATTCAACACATGAATATTCTCAACATCTGAGTATCGTCAACACATAACTATTTGTATTATTTAATATATTTTATAAAATTATGATAAAAATGTAAATTTTATTATTTAAAATATTTTACTTAGCACATGAATATTTTCAACACATGAATATATATTTCTATTCAACACATGAATATATATTTCTATTCAACACATGAATATATATTTCTATTCTTTATTTTCCCAATTGGAATGAGGCCCAATCAATTACCATATAATGTTAATTATATGGATTCCATACAACATATGTATATAGTAGCAACGATAAATAATCAACCATCATCCAAAGTGCACCACACAACTGCATAAGCATTAAATATAACTAATTAACGCTCATACAGTCTGTCAATCAAACGATTGGCATACCACTAAACAATTGGGATTAGTGTACGTCAAATATCATCCCAACACCAGTGTGCACTGAATATTATTTGTGTCGTTGGGAGACGTGTAAAATTTATCATCCCAATCAATATCCTTCAAATAGGTGTACATAAACAAACCGTCCGGTTTGTAAATGAATATTTATTTATTCACATTCACGTTAAAAATTATATTTTTAACGATATTTAATTTATTTCAACACATGAATGTTTTATTATCCATTTCACATCAACATCACAAAACAAACTTCACAACACATCAAACAAGCATACAAGTCGTCCATGGTCGGTGGACGACGGGTGTCGGGTGCTGCTAAGCACCGTTTGCATCCTAGTATATATTTTAACTAGAAAACAAGATTCAAAGTGAGAAGTTCTCACGAACTAGCTAAACCAACAAATCATGGCTCTTCATATGTAGAAAATCTTCGTCGTGCTCACCTTTTGTCCATTTCATTGTCCGTAGCCACTACATATATAAAAATCACATTTTTATATTGTTGCTATGTATATAAAAAATCACATTTTTATAATCACTCTATATGGATAAAAATTCTATTTTTATACCGCTACTATATAGATAAAAATTCTATTTTTATACCGCTACTATATAGATAAAAATTCTATTTTTATCCTTATCACTATATAAAAATTATATTTTTATACATCAAAAATATAAAATTCCTTTGATAAAATCTTATCTTTAAATTTTCAAAAATCAAATCTTTTATGCGTTAAAAATTTAGACTTTACTTTGTTTAAAATCTAAACTTCATCTTCATAAAAATTTAAACTTTATATAAATTAAAAGTCCTACCTTTATATAAATAAAACTGATTTTATTAAATTACCAAAAATTTATTAAGCTAAATAAAGGAACTCACTTTTTGTGTTTCTGAACTGGAGCATCGTCGGATCGAGGAGGGGGTGCGGCGACGGTTCCTAGGCTTGTGGCAGTTGTCGTCTTTGAGCGACTAGGGCTGGCGATCCACAAATGGGAGAAGGGAGTGAGAAGGAACGGGGAGGAGGAGGATCAGAGGCGCCAGGGGGAGGGGCGACATCCGACGGAGGCGCGGTGGCTCCGGGCTGCGATGTAGATCGCGTCTGAAGTGGGTTTGGGGTCTGCACGCGACACCATGGAGGCGGGGATCGAGCAGATCGGAGGAGGTGGGTGGATCCGGTTCCGGCGACGACGATGGCTACTGAGGGAGGCGGCGATGTGAAACGGGGGGAGGGGGGGAGGGAGGGCGATGGTCAACGCGGGTTTTGTATATTTTTTCCTTTGAATGTTCTGAGTGGAGAGAAAGGGGGTAAGGGGGTTTACAATTTATTTATTTATTTCAATTTAATTTTAAAAGGAAACTTTTAATTTTGACCTCGAAATCGAACCCACCGCCTATCGTCCATAGCTAATTACCCCCATTTCGAACACAATGGGATATGTACCGTAGGCTAATTCGACTGTTTCGACTAGTTTTCGTCAAAATCAAAATATAACTCTATATATTGAATTTGAACGCGCATTTCAATTTACCGGGGCCCTGTACTGACTAGAAAAATTCCCGAAAAATATTTTCTAGCTTCGTATTGACGATACGGTCCTAATAAAACTAATTTCGTCAGATTTTGAGACCGTTTGAAAAATGACCATTTTCCAGTCGATTAAATTCAACTAAAACTGGTCAAACGCGTTTTCCTTTGCCACGCTCACGTATTGATTCAGAAAATTACGAATTTTGAAACCTAGTAATAACTTGACATCACGGATCCAACAAAAGTGGTTTCGTCGAAAACCGAGGTCGTTTGCAAAATTTCCATTTTCAAGGGCCAGAATTCCATAGCGACTATTCTGAATTTTCAACTGGACGCAACTTTTTATCCCTGCTATGAAATTTTGATTTTTTGGATTCTTGGAAAGATATTCTCAAATAGATTCTAATATTTTTGGTTTCGCTAAAATCCGGTTTATTTTGCACCCGGTACATTCTTTTAAACTTTGAAATCGAATTATCGAACTACCGCGCCATTTTCAATTCCTTTTATAATTATAAATAATTATTAATATTCTAATGATGATTCGAATAAATATATACTTTCTAATTCTATTCAAAATAAATTTCTCGTCGTCATTATCTAAAACAATTCATTTTAAATATTCAAAACTTACCAAAATTGCCAAAATAAAAAATTTAAATTGGCTCAGATTTTTCGGGTTATTATGTTCATTGTCTGAGCTATCTGAACTTTTAGACTTGTTGGTTTTTGAATTTTTCTTTTGTGGCTTGTAATTTCTCTTCGCCTACTTTCTAAAAACTGTAACTACTCTCCAATAGGGTCTTCGTCATCACTTTCAATGATATTATTTAGAGCAATCGTCTTTTTCTTTGATACAAATTTTTTTCGTTCTTCCCTTGCATTTAGCTCCATTTCGTAAGTAATCAGATTTCCAATCAACTCTTCCACGCTTATTGTAATTAAATCTTTTGATTCTTGAATCGCTATCACTTTAGCTTCAAAATTCATCGATAGCACTCTCAAAATTTTTCTAATTAATTCCACTTCTGTATAAGTTTTGCCAAGAGCTTTTGCATTGTAAACCAGTGATGAGAAGCGCCAAAACATCTCTTTTATATCTTCGTATTTTTGCACAGAAAATTTTTCATATTCACTGCTGAGTAGAGCAAGACGAGAATCCTTAACTTGAAATGTTCCTTCGCGTGTGACCTCCAACGTATGCCATATTTCATGCGCAGTTTCACAATGAGAGATTCGATTAAATTCAGTTTTATCAAGGGCACAGATTAAAGCATTCATTGCTTTGGCATTAGTTGAAAATAATTTTTTATCATTAGCATCCCACCTTTCTTTTGATTTAGGAACTTCAACATTATTAACAATAACAGTGAGAGATCTATAACCCGTTTCAATAATATCCCACACATCATAATCGATTGAACTCAAATAAATTTTCATCCTAGCTTTCCAATAGGCATAATTAGTTCCATTAAACATTAGTGGCCTAGCTAAGGACTGGCCCTCATAAGAAGCGTTATTAGACAGATTCATGACTCTAGAGTTAAAATAAAATAAAAAAATATCTGCTCTGATACAACTTATAGGATCTAAATGAACTCTAGAGGGAGGTTAAATTGGGTTTATCGTAGTTTTTGCTGAGTAATAAATAATATCAACACAGATAATATTCAGAGTAAACGCGGAAAAATAAATAACACACAGATTTACCTAGCTTTTGCAAAAACCTGCCTACTGCTG
This sequence comes from Allium sativum, assembly GCA_030737875.1. Taxonomy (NCBI): domain Eukaryota; kingdom Viridiplantae; phylum Streptophyta; class Magnoliopsida; order Asparagales; family Amaryllidaceae; genus Allium; species Allium sativum. The sequence goes on from CM060910.1 coordinate 625,126,034, forward strand.
CATACCCCAAGGTTTCTAGTAGGTATTAGTCAACAATTACAACACTTACAACACCCGTAAACTTGCGACAATTCCTAACATGTTTATCCTAACCCTACGCTCAAAGCTTATCCCCGGTTTCTACTACGAGCTACACAAAAAGGCCTCACAATCTCTCTCTAATTGCACTAATCCTACGCTCAAAATCTTGCACTGATTTCTATCTACGAAACCAGATTTCCCCGAATTACAACCTCGTAATTCGTCTCCCTAGTTTTACAGAAAAACTAGAATACTTTAATAATGATTACAAATTAAAGACACAAAAAGTAAAAATCCTTAAAACAAAACCCTTAAAATAAAACCCTAGTTTATATAATAATAAACTCCCTTTGCCCTTAGTTATTTTGGCCGGTCCCCTTGGTCATTGTCTCTGAAAATGTCGGCCTCTCTTTGATTTAATTTCTCTAGAAAAAATGGCGGCGGCTTTGCTCCGAGGGTTTCCAATCTCTTTGAATAGAAGCTTGCACGATGTCGAGTATCAATCCCAGTTGCAATCTCTTCTTCGATTTAGTTGATGAACGTTTATTTGGATCTAAGTAATCTCCTTTTTCTAATATGAATTTTAATTTGAAATTTGTTTTGGTTTGTTCGAGCTTGGATGGTTTAAAAGCCCGTGATGATTGGTATTTTTATAGGATTTCGATCCATAAAAAACTATGATTTCATCTTAGAATTTGGTCTTTGATATATGCGTGAATTTTGGCTTGAATTCTTCATATATTCTGGAATATTCGATTTATGACTTCTGGAATTTGATTAAGTTTGAAAAATTCAAACTTTGTGGAGTAACTTGCGTTAAACTGTATATTTTAAACTTGATTTTTCTGCTTTGAATCGATCTCTTGATTTTTGGAACTTTTGCATGAATTCTGGAATTTAAATCTTCCTCATATATTTCATATATACTCCCAGAATCTAAACTCTGACTTCTGGAAATGTACTTTGAAGATAATAACTACCTTGATTTTGTTGATACTACTTGATCTGTCTTTGACCAACACTTGATCATTTTTGAAACTGATAAGAACAGTTGCTTCATTTGATCACGCCACTTCCTTTTTTATTGTTGTATTTGTGAACTGCTTTTTGAATGATATATGAACATGCTAATCTAGATTTTGAAACTTGCTCCATTGCAATGTCATTTGTGAATGCATGCTATTGTAAAATATGAAACTAATATAGACTTGCTATTAGAACATTTCATACGCATGTCTGTGCACATCACTTGCATGTACATGAGCCTCCACATGACCATAATTTTCCAGCAACTTGCTTTTATGTTTCACTTGACAGTGCTTTGGACTAGTCTGAATCTGATTTCACATGAGCTTGAACCATTGTATTTCACCTGAGCATCTTAGTTAATATGCTATCTACATAATTGTTGTGTACATGCTAATTTACATGCCGTTTTGTTTGAGATTACTACACTTGTGTAGTTGTCGCATCACTAGTATAATATGAAAGTTTTATGTATGCTTCCCTGACATGCTGCATCAAAATTGTTGCACCTTGACTACATAGACTTGTTTGAGTTGTTCCTTCAACTGCTTGCACCCTATATTTGAACTTATCACTGTGTGATCTTCCTTGTACATGTCATTTGTACACAGTCATCATGTACACTTGCCTTATTACTGTTTATGATACTATTAGTATGCCCATTTTTCTTTGATCATTTTTCTAAACTATTTTGATTGTGTTTGGATTTGAGGACTTTGTGCATGCCACCGTATGTGTGTTTTGATATCTCACTGTTCATATGCTTTGTACAGAGTCTGAAATGAATTTGCCTCGGCCAAATTGTGAATGTACACAATATTTGTACATCGCACACCTGAAATTTCTTGAGCTTCACTTGAACATGTTGTTAACATTGTACTTGCTTGTGTTGATATGCACTAAGTTGAGTTAGTCCACGTGGCTGCTCCTCGGTTGCTATACTACATTTTGATTGGCGAGGCAGTGCACGCATGTATATATATACACGTGTGTACATGCAGCCATTCAGAATAATATTCATGTCCTTGCATATCAGACTGAGTCCGAAAAATGATGAGAAACACACCAAAATTCTGAGGCAAATAAAATTTAAAATAAATTTATATTTGCATGTGTTCAGTTTTATTTCTATTGTAGTCTACTGTGAGTGTTTTTCTATATGTGACAGGTACGCAGATGGTTGGTTAGACTGAATGTGAAGTGCTGTGAAGACAAGAAGACAGAAGACAAGTATTGAGCCAGTGAGTGTGCGCAACAGTGTTAGCAAATTTATACGAGTCTGTAAACTGTATATTAGTGTCAGAGTGTTGTAGTGAGGAATGATTGTACAGAATTATAAAATTGCACTTATATTTGTTATATACAAATTTGATTGAAATAAAATATTATTTTATTGTGTTCAAATCAAAATGTGTATCGTATTCAAATTAATTCAGTAGTACAATTCCATGTAAAATATTATAACTATGAATATACAATAGTGGAGTTAGAATGCTGTACTATTTCAGATTTTGAAATAAAATATTTAATTGAATAAATATACTGTGAATATATTCAATTCTGTATGTTAGTATATTATTCAATAAATATTTATTTTTGTGAAATGGTGTAATATAAAATAGTACAATTACAAACACATTTAAATAATGTCGTATGTTTGTTATCATCAAACAAAAATCATACAACACATTGTTGTACCCAACATAGGGTACATCTAGTCCTGTCTGTTTCCGTGGGGTACTTGTATTACTGTTTGGGTTAACACCCTTATTTCTGTTTAGGTAGCGGCTAATTCTGTTAGGGGTAAAACCTGCTACTAGAGTACACCTAAAACTACCATTATATTTCTGTTGGGATCATCCTGTTTCTGTTAAGTAATTAGGGAGTACGCAATCATGTTACATATCTGTTATACTAGTGTTGGTGCAGAGAAAAGTACATAAGAAGTGCACCATATTCAATTCTGTTATCCTGTTCATCCTGTTATACCTGCCTTATGATACTATTATCCCTCTCATTCAATTTATATGCATGTCATGATGCTTTTACTTATTTGTATGCTAAAAGTAACTGGACTCGCCAGACTATATGTCTGACCCGTTTTGTTTCCTTTTCTCTCTCTTCCATTTCTCCCTCCTCTCCCCTCCCCCCAGGTTCTCAGGGTGGGAATACTCAAGCTTGATCAGGATTCTTCTTTCATTTTTCTTGGAGCTGCTTAGAAGTACTGCTTGATTTTGTATCATCTCTACCATGGCTATATTTTGGGAATTATGCTCTTTTTAAGTATTATTGTACTCTGATAATGATTTATGTACAAGGCAGAAGTTTTCTGTTTTCAGTATTTCAAACTTATGATGTAACTATGTTTTGAACCACGATGTTTTCTGCTTAATAAAGTTTTAAATTCCACTATTATTTTATATCTGTCTTGTAATATTTTTGTTTCTGTTTACCTATAATGCTTCACGAAACTTAATGCATTCTCTTAACGAGTGACATTAACGGACGTGGGGTGTCACATTTGGTATCAGAGCTGAAGGTTGCCAGAACGATTAAAAGATTTTGAAAATTGTTTTCAAAAATGTTTTAGAAAGAAATCATTTTCAAAAGAAAAGTCTATTTTGAAAAACATATTTCCTAAAGCCATAGGAAATATCTTTCGATTCTCTGTTTAGATCCCTTTTTCCTATTCTTTTCAACATGTCTGGGGAACCTAATATTCCTGAGGGCGTCATGATATGTGATGACCACCCATAACCCCTGCACTAAAAAAGAGAAATAATGCACTGAAAGGTGTGCCAAGCCGCTGTGGACGATCATCAGAGTAGGTAAACAACATCAAAACCTGTCGTAAAACTTATAGTGCAAGGATAAAATATAATAGAACATATACAATAGGTAATAGTAGTAAAGCATCATATAACTGGCTTTTGAAATTTTCACAACATCCTGAAAGATTATCCAAACATCATAGGAAATATCAAGGTCTGTACATAAAGCCTCACTACAACACTCATAGAGCACTCAACAGCGGAAATGAAAATACAAGATAGTAATAAAACTGGTATGCCGCCTCCTGCTCGCCTCCACATAGTAGCATTGTCCCCACTAATCACCACTAACCTGCTACTTAGTCTGCCCATCCACAACCAGATGAAAAGCCCAAGGTGACATAAAACCTTGAGTCAGACAACAATCTCAGTGAGCGATAAAACATATAACAAACTTCAACAATAAAGTATATGAGAATGGATTGATAAACATACTAATCAACTCACAACCCCCGAAATATATATTTTTCAGAACTTTTTGTTCAAATCTGAGTTGTACCCCAAAAATAATTTTTTTAGAAATATCCCTGTGCGATCGACCCATCTTCTTGAAGCACTGATCGATCGAACCTTCCCATGAACACCGATCGGTCGGCCCCCACCTAGAGCACCATCTAGTACTGATTGACCCCCCCTGGAACACCCATCGATCGACCCTCTTGGAACACTCCCACCGATCGGTCCATCCTGGAACACACCCACCGATCGACTAACATGGAATACCCACGATCGGCTAACATGGAACTTCCACCTGAGAACCACACATTGATAGCACACACCCATCGGTCCTTCCTAGCACGTATACCGATCGGTCCTTCCGAGCACGCATACCGATCAGTCCTTCTGAGCAAATACACCGAACGGTCCTTCCCTGAATTGTTCTCCAAGCCACTCCTCCTCCTTGACCGATCGATCCTCTGTACAGTCCATTCCCACTCCAATTTCGACCAAAACTTCGCCAAACAACAAATTCGATGAAACCAACTCATCCAATATAATCATAAACATTTTATGGAACCACTCATGAAAATGACAATTATCACCAAGTTATGCAATTTCACCAAAAATCATGATAAATGAACAGATAACCTGAATTGTGAATCTAACTTGCATAAACATGTAAAATGGCATAAGAGTTACCAGTTTAAACATGCTAACTTAGATCATACGGTGATTCATATGAAAATGGACTTAACATGGTGTGGATTTATGGTGAAACACTTGAATTTGATGAAAAACATGATCAAACATTCATATACTTCATTGAATCCATGTAAGAGATGCAAATCACTCACCAATCCTCTCAAACAAGCAAAAATCAATGCAATAATATTTTGGACAGCAAGCACTCAAACCAAACTCCTTGATCCGATGAATCCTTGCCTCAATTGATGTAGATCTAGCCTCTAATGGTGTAGATCTTCAATTCCCTTCCCTTTGAAGTTGATTTTAATGGTGGAAAGGTGTTATAGGAAGGAGGAGCTCAAGGCCTCCAAATGACAGAATGGAAAACTAAAACCATTTCCCATATCCCTTACCTCATATTTATAGTTTCCAGTAGCCCACTAATGGGCCTCTCCCAAATCATCCCATTAGGCTCCCAAAACCTGGACAACCAACTGAAAAAACCTTAAAACAACAATTTCTCCCAAACCGCTGAGCCAAATCTTTAATGTAACCACTCTATGAAAGGAAATCATCAATTCCTTTCCAATGGCACAGGTCTCACCCTCTGATTTGACCTGAGTCAAAAGTTATGCCCTGTACAAGACTAATAGGGGCAAAATGGTCACAAACAAAATTGATAAAAATTATGGACATGTCTCACATCCCCATAAGTAACATAACAAAACATGAGAATGATCTAACCCTTAGAGAATAAAATAAAAATGTTTTACGATCTTCCGATACGTAAAATGCAGGCTGTTACATGATACCAGGCTGGTTCCATAGGTATTTAGAGGCCACGGCGCCTACCGGTGGTCAAGCAGATGTTCCTCCCCCAGCTGCACCCGTTGTTCCTCCTCCGTGTGCTGATAATTTCTCTAAGACATGCAAAGTTTTCTGTGCTATAGGCGGAAATCATTCCAAGAAACTGAGACTTTTATAGAATCAAGGAATTGGCTTAAGGAGACGGAGGATTTGTTTGGAATTTTCGAAGTTCACGATCGTAGGAAGATTCTGTTAGTCGTTTGGTAGCTAAATGATGAGGCTTCGTTTTGGTGGGAGGTGACGCAAGCGGGGCGTCCAACTGAGACATGGGATGATTTCCGATAGAGGTTTGCAATGAAATTTCTTTCTCAAGCCGAGCATAGTATGCAAATGGAAAGGTTTTTGGTGCTTAAGCAAGGAGCTATGTCTGTGAAAGAGTGTGTTAATAAGTTTAACCAGTTGGTGAGGTTTGGTTTGGATCTAGTGAATACCCCGCACAAGAAAGCCTTGAGGTTTGCTAGAGGATTGAATGAATCCCTCCATGGGTTGGCTATGTCTCATATTCCGATGGGAGCAACTTTTGAGAAACTCGTTGATATGGCATTGATCCATGAAGAAGACAAAGGTGAAAAGAAAGTGGCTAAGGTTAAGGAAACACAAAACAAGAAAGTGTGGCCCAAGAAAGAACAACAATAAGAGGGTAGAAGGAATGACAAAGCTCAAGGGAAAAAGAAATGTTATGGTTGTCGGAACGTGGGTCATTTGGCCAAAGACTGCAGAAAAAGGAAGAATTCTTGCTTCAAATGTGGTGAAGTCGGACATCATACTAGGGAGTGCCCGAAGAAGCAAGGACAGAGGCAAAGGGAAGGACCTTCTGGAGGGCAGGTGCATGCTCTCGTGGCCGGTGTGCCGAATAGAGGTAGGAAAGTTTCGGTAGAAGGTTTGGTTTCTCTTTCCAATCAAACTGTTAGAACTCTTTTTGATTCGGGCGTTTCGCATTTTTTTGTATCTGAATCTATGTTTGAGTCTCTACACCTTAGTACTAGTATGATTTTGGATCCCTTTGTCATCTCAATACCCATTGGGGGTATGGCTCATCTGTCTATGATTTGTCAGGATTTGAGAATATCTGTGTTAGGCGTCGAATTTGAATATGATGCATATGTACCTGGTTTTATGGGATACTGTCTAATTCTAGAGATGGATTGGCTAGCCATGTATGGTGCCATTATGGATTGTTAGAGGAGGGTCATCAGATTTATGACTTGCCGTGGAAGGACTCTCGAGATTTCTAGTGAACCAAGAGGGTCTAACATGCTTTGTTTCCTAGAAACACTTGATGTTTCTTTCAATGATTCGCAATCTATACCTATAGTTTGTGAGTATACAAATGTTTTTGAGGATGTTAGGGACTTATCTCCGAGGCACGAGATTGATTTTTGGATATACTTGGTAGATAATGTGAATCCAACCGTATTACCTGTGCTCCACATGACTCCTAGGGAAAGGAGGGAGCTCAGCAAGTAAGTAGGGGAGCTACTTAAACAGCTGTTGGTTAGGCGAAGCATATCAGAATAAGGTGCTTCGGTCGTCTTTGCAACTAAGGCGTATAGCTCGCTTTGCTTATGTGTGGATATTCATAATGTTTTTCCTCATTTCTTATTTACGGAAGCGTCTGCATGATACAGTAGATTGAGCTGAGCATGCTTGAAGAAGTAGGGGTAGAACGAGAGGCGACAGTTAGATGAGTTCCTACCCGTGTACTTGGATCAGAGGTTAAGATACTGCGCAACAGGGAGGTTAAGCTAATAAAAGTGCAATGGGGAAAAGATAGCGAGGATGCGACTTAGGAGACTGAAGATAAGAATCACACTTCACACCCGTCCCTTTCCGGGACTATGTTCTTAACTTCTCTTTCCAAGCTTTTACTCGTACGTGCTTCTGTTATTCGTGTGTATCCTATCAATTGAATCTTCGAGCTTTAGGTATAAATCCCATGCATGTATACATGTGTTTGAGACATGTTATGTTTGATGGATGCAAGTGGATGCAAGTGTTTGCTCATGGATGCATATACGCACACATTATGCACTAGATCGGCTCAATCACCTTCATACTGCATATGGATATATGTGCATTTTTCTTCTTTTTATGGGTGAAAGTGGGTGTATCATCATATGGATGTTGATTTGGACGAATGATTGTGCACACATATAGAACTTACATGTTATAATAGGATTATTTTCATACATGTTGGATTCATGGCACTATCATATATTGCATTATGGAGGTCAACTGAATCAGTAGACCGCTTGATCTTTCGCATTAGTGTAGGGACATATACACACACCTTTGCATATGTTCATATAAGAATTAAAAGCCTTTAAAAACAATGTATGCCTATGATTGATGGATGAGTAAATGGGTGATGGATGTTAGGATATACATTCTTCTTAACTTAGAGATTTCGGGGATGAAATCCTTTGAGTATGGGAGAATGTAACACCCCGTAATTTTAACAACACTAAAGATGATAATCTAAAGAATACTTAATTAAACACTTAGAATTAAGTGAAACAGACTATGCCATTGCGTTTGTCTCGGAATTCTTCTTGAGATAGACACCAAGTTTGCGTAAAACATACATCGTATGAAGAAGATGTTATGGTTTGAAGTTTGTATATGCACACAAGAATTATATATAAACATAACAATAAAAATCAGTTCAAATCAGTAGGCGGAACCAACGCGGGAACCAGACCCATTGGGTGTCGACCCTAGTTAAGGGGTGTCGACCTATGGGTCGACACCCACGTAGGGGTGTTGACACCCCTGGGATCTAGGGCAGATGCGTAATTCTGAACGTGGCCTCAATTTCTTACCTGATTCATTGGCTTTAGGCTATAAATAAGACCTCATTTCTCTAGTTTTTACGCATAAAAAATAATGGAGAACTTGATGCTACCTCTGCCCAGATTAAATTAGCCTTTTCTTCTTCAACAAACAAGTTATTCAAGTTTAGAGATTTGTGATTCAACATCTGCAACTATTCATCTATCTCTTAGATCCATTCTCTGCGAGTCTACGTTATTTTTAGATATGAATATTTAAAAGTTAATCTTGACATGATTATGAATGGGATCTAAGCCTATGCCTATTTTTCATGTCAGATCTACTATTGTTTATATATCTAATTCATTGGTTAGATCTCATCATGCCTGTTTATGATCATGACACTATGCCTAATCAATCTTGTTATTACATGTTCATCAGATCTGTTCTTACATGCCTATTTATGTTCATCATATCTATTCTTATATGCCTATTTCTACTATCATATGTCCATTTCTGTTACTTATGGTCTTATGCTTATTCTTTTCTTCCCTCTCTCATTCCCTTTATATTTTATAGCCAGGCTACCTTTCGAGCCTAGGTCGATATCGCTGAAATATGCGTACAAACGAAATTGGGTTAAATTGGGAATGATTGGAAATGGTAATTTAGGGGCATAACTTGTACTTTGAATCACGATTGGAATCTGAGGATATAAACTATATTGTGAAATTGGACTAAAAATTGGGGCATGATTTATATGGTAAATTATGACTTATGGTTTGGGACATATAAATTTGTAGGCTTAATTTAAGATTAAGCGAAACATGTTAATGGAATTACAAAGAATCTGTGAAGCTCGTTTAATCCGTTAAAATTTGGGCATAACTTGTATTGGGATATTTGGGGCATAACTTGAATTAAAAACATGAATATGGATTTGGGGCATAAATCAAATTATGATTTAGATCTTAATTTGGGGCATATGGTACATGATGAATATGACTTGGAAAAGGGGCATGAAAACCTATAATGAAATAAGGATAATTGTTAAAGAATGAAATGCCTAGAATTACAGCAATTAGAAACTGTAATCGCGCTTAGACACGAGGTTAGATTACACTCGTGGTAGAAGTATGCCCGGACCCGCCCGACATATCCCACGACCACAAGTGGTGAATCTAATGTGAGGGGTCTAAGTGCATAAACACGTGACGTGCTAAGACACGAGGTTAAGTCCGACTTGTGGAAGAAGTCTGCCCGAACCCAACCGGCATATCCAGCATCCACAAGTGGTATACTTAATGTGGGAGGTCTAGCGCGTTATAACCATAAATGAATGAATGGTAATGAATTTGTAATACTTAACCTATTTGAATCAATAAGGATTGTATGAGCACGTTAAATATGTGGGGTTAAGTAAGCCTGTTAAATATGTAGGGTTATGTAGGCATGTTAAATCAGTGGGGTTAAGTAAACCTATTAAATATGTGGGGGTTATACGAACCTGTTAATCTAGAAAACTTAACATGCTAAATCTGTAGGGGTTATATGGACCCGTTAACTTGTAAGGTTTAACCCATAAATCTGTTGGGGGTTGTGCGAATCTGTTAAATCTGTTAGGTATAACCAGTCAAAATCCTAGATAATAGGGGATACAAGATCTGTAAGGGTTGACTTGTGTCATATGTTGTGTGGGACCCATATTAGTCAGTAACCCATTCTGGTATTAAAGGGGGATCCCTCACTAGGTAGGCGTCAAGGCACGCTTACTGAATTGATTGTAAGAGGTTCATCTGGGAGGGGTGTGTACTGGCGCGTTCCAACGGACTCATGTGCGTGCATGACTACAACCTGCTCTGGGAAAATAAGTGGTTGTAGCACCAGTAAATAGGTCTGTGTCCTTCTGTGGGTTGCCACTTTAGGAAGTAATACACCCTACTATGGGGCCGACACAGGATATTTACGGGATAGGGAGCCGATCATTTGGGGGGTAATAATTAAGGTACATCTAGTCCTGTCTGTTTCTGTGGAGTACATGTATTTCTGTTTGGGTTAACACCCGTTATTTTTGTTTAGGTACCGATTAATTCTGTTTGGGGTAAAACCCGCTACTAGATTACACCTAAAACTACCATCATATTTCTGTTGGGATCATCTTGTTTTTGTTAAGTAATTAGGGAGTACGCAATCATGTTACATATCTGTTATACTAGTATTGGTGTAGAGAAAAGTACTTAATAAGTGCAACATATTCAGTTCTATTATCATGTTTATCCTATTATACTTGCCTTATGATATTATTATCCCTCTCATTCAGTTTATATTTCTGTCATGATGCTTTTACTTATTTATATGCTAAAAGTAACTGGACTCGCCAGACTTTATGTAATGACCCGAAAATCCGGACCAATTTGAGCTGACCAAATAACACAAGTCCAACCCCAAATTGCACTGGAAATTCAAGAAAACTAATAGAAAGAAGATAGAGGGTGAGAATATATAAGATAGAAACTTACAGAATAGAAGAAGAAGAACATCATCATCAGAGTGCACACGAATCTCATAGCGGAACAAATAAAATATAACACAACATTTGAAATAAAATAGTTATGTATACAATAGCACTTATCAGAGTACAACACTTACAACAACAGCAGAAAAAACAATAGCTATAAAATCTTGAAGCCTCCTGCTCCAAGCTCCCCAAGTGTATCTGTAAAATCCCGACTACTTGACTGCCCGTACAAATTTAGGCACCCAAGAGTTTAGGGAAACAAAATAAAATAAACTGCGGGTCAGTCATGGGACTGGTATGAGTAAAACAGTTTAAAACGGTCTAAACAAGTAAACGATATCTCATAAGACCATGCCGTATAACGGAACGGGTTTTTCCCTTATGAGAATCCAAAATATCTTTATATCAAAAACCTTTTGATATTATAATAATGTCTATGTACAAATAGATATCAATCTAGCAGAAACGCTTTCATCTCACGTTCTACATATAGTATACAATCGAAACCGCAAGCACGTATTGGGTAATGGATTTCCAATTATGACAAGGTATGGAACCACCTTCCGATCAGTGTACTCTAGGAACGATACACTGGAGTTCAACAAGAACATCTTGCAACTCAGCCACACATGACCGACCACCCATTTCGCTTGAGTGTATCGAATGTACATCACCAACAGTTGGGATCAACAACTGTTCCCGTATATATATACATATACATATATATATATATATATATATATATATATATATGGGACATCATTGATAGATTAAAGAAGCAAATGAATATTCTCTAGATAAGTGATTATACACCATACTTCGGAGCGACCGACTTAGCCATGCTGCCTGCCCGATTTTTGTCATTTACTGGATGTGAGGCTAAAATCTACGCTTATCTTTTTCATATCGTATCTTCATTTACTTGGAATACCACATCGTCATACCCGCCAAATCATTATCGATTCCCCTAACAGTATCACGGGTATGAAGCTAAGAGAAACGAATTCCTCCGCCACCAAACGTAATACGTTGAAGAGATCAACATATATGATTCGTTAGGAATACTCTGTCAGACATTCGTCCATACAAGTTGTCCTGGGACTGGACGAACCGAAGGCACTATTCAGTATACCCATCTTAGGCGCTGTTATCAAAGATTTATACAACAGCCCTTGCACTTTACTCTGTCTTCAATATATTCACCGTACTTGATTCGCAATGCTTACGCCAATACACAGTGGTTCTTTGAATAATAATCCAACCGGTCTCTCCATATATACAACGTTAAAATGGTCAAAACTTTGATAGTCGGTGATTTAACTATCAAAGAAAACTCGTGTGCAAACAACGATCTTATTTCCAAAAGGAAATATCAATCCAATCATCAAACATATATATATATATATTATTTCCTTAATTTCTATGTTTAGAAAATATACGTTATTAACATTGGAAAACATTTCCATGTTATCTACACATCACTATTCTTCCACAACTATCAGTCCCTAACTGTAACCTAGTATGAGAACGATTTTCTAAGTATAAACCCCGAAGGCCGAAACCAACATCAGATCGATACTCAGGAAACCATTCAACTTACAGATCTCTAGTCAGTTTCTAATTTTGCTTAACTCTATTTCTTTAACTCTATTTCTAAACTAATATCTGTTTTAACTTTATTTAGAATAACTATATTCGATTTAACTCCATTTGCTTGACTCTAGATCGCAGCGATCACAATGGTTACGCCTGATTCCCTTAGGAAACATCCAACCACCGTAGGCTATCTGCAGCCCTGCGAATTACGCTAGCAGTCGTGCTAAATGGTAACTTATCCTGAATAACTATGTTTGACTAACTTCTTCGAATAAACTATATTTGATTAACTTCTTTTTGATAACTCTATTTGATAGCTCTAATCGACTAACTATTTCCCGTCTCGTTAATTTCCTTTTTCCTTTTATCCTATTTATTTTCTAAATAAATGTTCCTTTTACAATTCCATTTATTTTCTAAATAAATATTCTCCTTTATAATATCCTATGATTTTATAAATGCTTTGTTTTCAAATTATTTCCTTTTATAAAATCGGTTGATTTTATAAAATTCCTTTATTTCAATATACATTGAAATATCCCTTTTTACATCCCAGGGTCTTTTTATGATATTTAAAATATCGAATAACAATGATCAATATCATTCAAACATACCAAATCAACAACAAATTTTATAGCACAACATATATCAAAATATAAGAAAACGGTAAATTAAATGTTGAGGAATCCAGTCGGATCCCTCCAACCTGTCTCCCTGCATCCACAGATGTTACACAGTATAATATACATCACTTTCATTTCAATATGAAATGTTCTGATAAACAACATCAACATATATTTTAACGGTTTATATATATATATATTTGTGTCTATATATATATATATATATATATATATATATAATTTCAACTAGATGACTAGCAGTTCAATCAATCAAATCAACACACAACAATCAACATATGATTAACTGTTCTAAAAATACGTTATAAAAATATAACTGTTTAGAGTTGGTGAGTTTTACTCACATTGGACGATCATCGTTAATAACGATAACCATCGCTTGATTCAGACCGACAATTTATCTCGCTATAAATTGTAACCAGCTCCAGTTTGTTCTTAGTCAATCCCATTGTGTCGTATTTGTCGAGATGGTTCTGACGCCTCTTGTTTCGGCGGATTCGAATAACATATGTCAAATATACATTTTAAAAGTTATGACTTTATAAATTAGAAATTTGACTAATCTTAAATTAAAAACATACTTAACAAATTTACAGGCCTTACTGTATTAGCCCAGCCCAACTCCTCTTCTTCCACTCCTACAACCCAGGCCCAAACAAAAAGAAAGCCCACACTATTTTTGACCAGCCCACTTCTGTTCGTTGAAAACACAAACCACCAGAATGAACAGCACTCCTTCTATAGATCTGAAAACACACGCTCCTTACTCCATCACAAATCAAATGCAAAATTCAACCCAACTAAATCATGAAAACTGGTAACAACTCCTCTTAACCCTTTATTACCGCAAGGCTCCTGTATATCAAATCCTCATTTCGAAGATTTACCCCCATCATCCTTCTTCTTGGCCACGTCTTTGAGGAGACCCACCGTTCTTCGTTTACAAACATCACTACAATTTCTCATCTTCTTCAAACGCTACCTCTTTTCCACACTTGCGTCACCAGCCACAGCTAAAATCCCCAACACCTCACAGTGTTTTCTTCAATACAGTGTCCCCTGCTCCTACTCTCGCGAGCATCTCAGTCGGCCTCAGACTTCGAACAGCCCAATGGTGAACCCACCAACGCCGTGTTTTCAGAAATCACCAGACCTCACCTGCAACGCTTGTCTAAACCTGATGAACACCAATACGAGGGCCACAACATTTATCGATCCCTAAAACAACGTCGAAATCACCCCTCCGTGCTTCCATGTCCCGCTTCCTGGAACCCTAACAGCCGCGACAAAGAAACTCGAGCAATAGGGATGACGTCGAACCCAACAAGACCTGTATCCACTTGTATAGAATTATTTCCCGAGTCCATACATCTCTATATTACGATTTTACAGATTTAATGTGATTTTAGGATGATTTTTGAAGTTGGATGAATTTCGTGGGTTTCGCTGTGTGAAGGAATAGAGATGGCGGCGGAAATGAATTGATCTGAGGAAGGAAATTAGGTTTAGAAGATTTTAGATGTTATATTTATAGGCTTATTTAGGGTACCTCGAAGCTTCGTTTATTTATATCCTTTAAAACTGCTATTGACAGAAATAAAAATACCAGTGAGATGGACAACGTCCCACGAGCCCAAAAATATAAAAATATAGACTAGTTTACTTATTCGGTGAAATCTCCAAAATACTGACTTAGGGTGCACAATAATTTAAACAATTTTATATTCATTTTTGCCTTCTAAAAATTTGTATGATCACATACGATACATAAAAATCATGAAAATGGACAGACAGCTAGAGTTTGACATTACAGACCCAACGAAACTGGTTTCGTCGAATTCCGACTCCGTTTGCTCACACAGCGTATTTTTATCCATCAAAATACCAACTGTTTTTCATTCTAAAAATCCATACGGCCACATACTGACTCTAAAAATCACGAAACTTGACATCTAACAATTCGTTGATGTTGTGGATCCAACAAAATTAGTTTCGTGAATTCCGACTTCGTTTGCAAAAGTGGCTATTTTTAAAGCTCTGGATGACCCATTTAAATATATAAATATATTTAAATATAATTAAAAAAAATATAAATAAATTTATATTATCGTATATATTCACCGAGGAATATCATACAGCTCCAGGATAATTATATACTCGTTATTCCAAGTCCATATTGAATCGATATTCAATTTACATTGAAAATCCTTTTATAACGTATATAAAGCGTTACGAATTTTAAAGGAATTCCACAGGGACTTTTTCTGAAATTAGATTTGGGCGTAAATCAAAATCTGTACCACGAAATCCCGATTTTTCTCTTCCACTAGAAAGTATACTCCACCAGCTCCACACGTTTCTTGTTTCACAGAAATCCGGCTTAAAACGAATCCTGTACATTCAGTTGAAGTTCAAATCACCGAATAGCGAACTGCCACGCCATTTCGAGCTCTATTTTAATTATATTATAATTCTACGTTCAAACTGACGTCGATTGAATATATTCGTCAATATAATTCAACTCTAAGCTGAATTAAATCTTAGGGATGACCCAGTTCACAGAATATTGTGATTTCCAATAATTTTGATTATTTTTGAATTAAATATATTATTCTATTATTTAATTTAATTAAATATTCCATATTATTTAATTTAACCACTATATAATTCACTATATCACTGTTTATATATTTAAATAAATTAATTATAATACCTCTGACAATGCGGGTCATTACATTCTTCCCCACTTAAAATAATTTCGTCCTCGAAATTGCTAAAGCTAGAAGACGACCCTATCTATTGGGTAAATATTTATCAGTTTACCCCTTAACTTCAGTTTCAACTGAACCAATTAATATCGACTAAAATATTTATTCATTCCGACTAACTAAAATTTCCAAAAAAATTTGAAAATTTTCTAACACTTTAAATTCTCGGAAAATTTCGCCATAACCTCCTTTGTACAGCCCTATCGGTAAAACCACAACTCGCCTCTCTAGGCCATCTCCAACCAAAAGAAAATCAAACAGCCAAGCGGCTTGCTAAATCGGCTTATAAATTCCAAACTCATATAGAATATAAACTTGTACCTTTTTGTCGGGCATATCGTTATATCCCTACCATTCGTTACCACTTCTACATAAAACAATGCATTACCAACTTGATCTCCAATCAGTTCATTCTAAAAACCAAATCATTCGCTTATACCTAAGTCGAATCCCCTTTCCACTCGAGTTCCATCCTCGATTTCAAACTCTTAACTTATTAATCCAAGTTAATTCCATTTTCTTGACCTATCAATTTGGTTCCATTTTAGACTATCTTTAATCGAATCCAATTCTATTTAACTTAGTTCAAGCTAAATTTCAATATATTTTTACCATCTTATTTTATTTAACTTCATAAGTTAAATTTAAATTCCATAATTTAAATCCCTGGGTTTATTTAAAATCAATTTGAAATCATAATACCAATTCAAAACCTTTGAATTTCTGAATAACTTGTTTTCTCAAACATTTCAAAAACCAAATCTTTGGGAGTAATCCGTCACTTAGCAACTCGAAAATCACACCGACGATGTCCGGATCATCATCGGAATTATTTTCCAGCAATCGAAGTGAGTTCAATACTATATCACTTTCAGTTTGAAAAACATTTTCAAAATCTCCCAGGAACTTAAAATTTCCTTATTTTGAATTCAAATTCTGATTTAAATCCAGATTTAATTCATCTTATTTCATATACTTTACTTGTATGAATTCTGATTGGTTATCCATAACCATTTCACTTCTTATAATCTCACTCGATTATAATAACAACCAACACAACCAATATACTATATCAAAATATATTCGGGTAAAATTATTTTCATTTACCCTCTTTTCAAAACATATCGTGTCGACCCATCGTATTCAAGTGTTTATAAAACTCCTACCGATACAGTGGATCAAACTGATTGACCAGAATTCACAAACTACTCAACCAATAAATCTCCATAATATAAAATTATTTTTATATCAAATAACAAATACGTTTACTCATAAATATACACTCAACTCAATCTATGATATTACTAATCCCAACTCTACTGAGTTATGCCACAGAGCCAAGGTAATTCTTAACTTAAGCTCTGATACCAACTGTAATGACCCAAAAATCCGGACCAATTTGAGCTGACCAAATAACACAAGTCCAACCCCAAATTGCACTGGAAATTCAAGAAAACTAATAGAAAGAAGATAGAGGGTGAGAATAGATAAGATAGAAACTTATAGAATAGAAGAAGAAGAAGAAGAAGAACATCATCATCAGAGTGAACACGAATCTCACAGCGGAACAAATAAAATATAACACAACTTTTGAAATAAAATAGTTATGTATACAATAGCACTTATCAGAGTACAACACTTACAACAACAGCGGAAAAAACAATAGCTATAAAATCTTGAAGCCTCCTGCTCCAAGCTCCCCAAGTGTATCTGTAAAATCCCGACTACTTGATTGCTCGTACAAATTTAGGCACCCAAGAGTTTAGGGAAACAAAACAAAATAAACTCCGGGTCAGTCATGGGACTGGTATGAGTAAAACAGTTTAAAACGGTCTAAACAAGTAAATGATATCTCATAAGACCACGCCATATAACGGAACGGGTTTTTCCCTTATTGGAATCCAAAATATCTTTATATCAAAAACCTTTTGATATTATAATAATGTCTATGTACAAATAGATATCAATCTAGCTGAAACGCTTTCTTCTCACGTTCTGCATATAGTATACAATCGAAACCGCAAGCACGTATTGGGTAATGGATTTCCAATTATGATAAGGTATGGAACCACCTTCCGATCAGTGTACTCTAGGAACGATACACAGGAGTTCAACAAGAACATCTTGCAACTCAGCCACACATGACCGACCACCCATTTCGCTTGAGTGTATCGAATGTACATCACCAACGGTTGGGATCAGCAACCGTTCCCGTATATATATATGGGACATCATTGATAGATTAAAGAAGCAAATGAATATTCTCTAGATAGGTGATTATACACCCTACTTCGGAGCGACTGACTTAGCCATGCTGCCTGCCCGATTTCTGTCATTTACCGGATGTGAGGCTAAAAGCTACGCTTATCTTTTTCATATCGTATCTTCATTTACTTGGAATACCACATCGTCATACCCGCCAATACATTATCGATTCCCCTAACAGTATCCCGGGTATGAAGCTAAGAGAAACGAAATCCTTCGCCACCAAACGTAATACGTTGAAGAGATCAACATATATGATTCGTTAGGAATACTCTGTCAGACATTCGTCCATACAAGTTGTCCTGGGACCGGACGAACCGAAGGCACTATTCAGTATACCCATCTTAGGCGCTGTTATCTAAGATTTATACAACAGCCCTTGCACTTTACTCCGTCTTCAATATATTCGGTGTACTTGATTCGCAATGCTTATGCCAATACAGAGTGGTTCTTTGAATAATAATCCAACCGATCTCTCCATATTAACAACGTTAAAATGGTCAAAACTTTGATAGTCGGTGATTTAACTATCAAAGAAAACTCGTGTACAAACAACGATCTTATTTCCAAAAGGAAATATCAATCCAATCATCAAACATATATATATATATATATATATATATATATTTTATTTCCTTAATTTCTATGTTTAGAAAATATACGTTATTAACATTGGAAAACATTTCCATGTAATCTACACATCACTATTCTTCCACAACTATCAGTCCCTAACTGTAACCTAGTATGAGAACGATTTTCTAAGTATAAACCCCGAAGGCTGAAACCAACATTAGATCGATACTCAGGAAACCATTCAACTTACTAATCTCTAGTCAGTTTCTAATTTTGCTTAACTCTATTTCTAAACTAATATCTGTTTTAACTTTATTTCGAATAACTATATTCGATTTAACTCCATTTGCTTGACTCTAGATCGCAGCGATCACAATGGTTGCGCCGGATTCCCTCAGGAAACATCCAACCGCCGTAGGCTATCTGCAGCCCTGCGAATTACGCTAGCAGTCGTGCTAAATGGTAACTTATCCTGAATAACTATGTTTGACTAACTTCTTCAAATAAACTATATTTGATTAACTTCTTTTTGATAACTCTATTTGATAGCTCTAATAGACTAACTCTTTCCCATCTCGCTAATTTCCTTTTTCCTTTTATCCTATTTATTTTCTAAATAAATGTTCCTTTTACAATTCCATTTATTTTCTAAATAAATATTCTCCTTTATAATATCCCATGATTTTATAAATGCTTTGTTTTCAAATTATTTCCTTTTATAAATCAGTTGATTTTATAAAATTACTTTATTTCAATATACATTGAAATATCCCTTTTTACATCCCAGGGTCTTTTTATGATATTTAAAATATCGAATAACAATGATCAATATCATTCAAACATACCAAATCAACAACAGATTTTATAGCACAACATATATCACAATATATGAAAACGGTAAATTAAATGTTGAGGAATCCAGTCGGATCCCTCCAACCTGTCTCCCTGCATCCACAGATGTTGCACAGTATAATATACATCAATTTCATTTCAATATGAAATGTTCTGATAAACAATATAAACATATATTTTAACGGTTTATATATATATATATATATATATATATATATATATTTGTGTATATATATATAATTTCAACTAACTGACTAGCTGTTCAATCAATCAAATCAACATACAACAATCAACAGAAGATTAACAGTTCTAAAAATACGTTATAAAAATCTAACTGTTTATAGTTGGTGAGTTTTACTCACATTGGAAGATCATCGTTAATAACCATAACCATCGCTTGATTCAAACCGACAATTTATTTCGCTATAAATTGTAACCAGCTCTAGTTTGTTCTTAGTCAGTCCCATTGTGTCGTATTTGTCGACACGGTTCTGACGCCTCTTGTTTCGGCGGATTCGAATAACATATGTCAGATATACATTTTAAAAGTTATGACTTTATAAATTAGAAATTTGACTAATCTTAAATTTAAAACATACTTAACAAATTTACGGGCCTTACTGTATTAGCCCAGCCCAACTCCTCTTCTTCCACTCCTACAACCCAGGCCCAGACAAAAAGAAAGCACACACTATTTTTGACCAGCCCACTTCTGTTCGTTAAAAACACAAACAACTTGAATGAACAGCACTCCTTCTATAGATCTGAAAACTCACGCTCCTTACTCCATCACAAATCAAATGCAAAATTCAACCCAACTAAATCATGAAAATTGGTAACAACTCCTCTTAACCCTTTATTATCGCAAGGCTCATGTATATCAAATCCTCATTTCAAAGATTTACCCCCATCATCCTTCTTCTTGGCCACGTCTTTGAGGAGACCAACCATTCTTCGTTTACAAACATCACTCCAATTTCTCATCTTCTTCAAACGCTGCCTCTTTTCCACACTTGCGTCACCAGCCACAGCTGAAATCCCCAACACCTCACAGTTGTTTCTTCAATACAGTGTCCCCTGCTCCTACTCTCGCGAGCATCTCAGTCGGCCTCAGACTTCGAACAGCCCAACGGTGAACCCACCACCGCGGTGTTTTCAGAAATCACCAGACCTCACCTGCAACGCTCGTCTAAACCTGATGAACACCAATACGTGGGCCACAACATTTATCGATCCCTAAAACAACATCGAAATCACCCCTCCGTGCTTCCATGTCCCGCTTCCTGGAACCCTAACAACCGCGGCAAAGAAACTCGAGCAATAGGGATGACGTCGAGCCCAACAAGACCTGTATCCACTTGTGTAGAATCACTTCACGAGTCCATACGTCTCTATATTATGATTTTACAGATTTAATGTGATTTTAGGATGATTTTTGAAGTTGGATAAATTTCGTGGGTTTCGCTGTGTGAAGGAATAGAGATGGCGGCGAAAATGAATTGATCAGAGGAAGGAAATTAGGTTTAGAAGATTTTAGATGTTATATTTATAGGCTTATTTAGGGTACCATGAAGCTTCATTTATTTATATCCTTTAAAACTGCTATTGACAGAAATAAAAATACCATTGAGATGGCCAACGTCCCACGAGCCCAAAAATATAAAAATATAGACTAGTTTACTTATTCGGTGAAATCTCCAAAATACTGACTTAGTGTGCACAATAATTTAAACAACTTTATATTCATTTTTGCCTTCTAAAAATTTGTATGATCACATATGATACCTAAAAATCATGAAAATGGACAGACAGCTAGAGTTTGACATTACAAACCCAACGAAACTGGTTTCGTCGAATTCCGACTCCGTTTGCTCACACAGCGTATTTTTAACCGTCAAAATACTGACTGTTTTTCATTCTAAAAATCCATACGGCCACATACTGACTCTAAAAATCACGAAACTTGACATCTAACAATAAGTTGATGTTGCGGATCCAACAAAATTAGTTTCGTCGAATTCCGACTTTGTTTGCAAAAGTGGCTTTTTTTAAAGCTTTGGATGACCCATTTAAATATATAAATATATTTAAATATAATTAAATAAAATATAAATAAATTTATATTATCGTATATATTCACCGAGGAATTTTAGACAGCTCCAGGATAATTATATACTCGCTATTCCGAGTCCATATTGAATTGATATTCAATTTACATTGAAAATCCTTTTATAACGTATATAAAGCGTTACGAATTTTAAAGGAATTCCACAGTGACTTTTCGGAAATTTGATTTGGACGTAAATCAAAATCTATACGATGAAATCCTGATTTTTCTCTTCCACTAGAAAGATATACTCCACCTGCTCCACACGTTTCTTGTTTCACAGAAATCCGGCTTAAAACGAATCCTGTACATTCAGTTGAAGTTCAAATCGCTGAATAACGAACTGTCGCGCCATTTCGAGCTCTATTTCAATTATATTATAATTCTACGTTCAAACTGACGTCGATTGAATATTTTCGTCAATATAATTCAACTATAAGCTGAATTAAATCTTAGGGATGACCCAGTTCACAGAATATTGTGATTTCCAATAATTTTGATTATTTCTGAATTAAATATATTATTCTATTATTTAATTTAATTAAATATTCCATATTATGTAATTTAACCACTATCTAATTCACTATATCACTATTTATATAATTAAATAAATTAATTATAATACCTCTGACAATGCGGGTCATTACACTTTATGTTTGACCTGTTTTGTTTCCCCTTCTCTCTCTTTTGTTCCCCTCCCCCCAGGTTCTCAGGGTGGGAATACTCAAGCTTGATCATGATTCTTCTTTCATTCTACTTTGAGCTGCTTAGAAGTATCGCTTGATTTTGTATCTTCTCTACTATGGCTATATTTTGGGAATTATGCTTTTTTTAAGTATTATTGCACTCTGATAACGATTTATGTACAAGGAAGAAGTTTTCTGCTTTCAGTATTTCAAACTTATGATGTAACTATGTTTTGAACCGCGATGTTTTCTGCTTAATAAAGTTTTAAATTTCGCTGTTATTTTATATCTGTCTTGTAATATTTATGTTTCTGTTTACCTAAAATAGTTCATGAAACTTAATGCATTCTCTTAATGAGTGACATTAACGGACGTGGGGTGTCACAATTTATATAGTAATTTTTCTTACATAGCTCCATCCAAAATAAAAATGATTACTTGGAGTAGATTGTTTTTACTCTTGGCATTCAAAATTTTCGGATTGTATGACTTCCAACAAATCCTTTCTTTTATTTATTTGTTGATAATTCTTTTGTTTCTGTAACGACTCAAGATTTTTTATGCTTAAAATATGTAGAAATTTAAAATTTAGTATTGAAATTTGTGTTTATACTTGAAATTTATTTAGAGTTCTTAAATCTATTATGTTTTAACATGGTTTTGAATAAGTTTTGTAAGCACAAATTTAATTTCTATTTTTGAATCTAAATGGTTTATTAAAATTAAATGTTATTTTAATTAATTGGAACATTTATTTGAATATCTGGAAAATTTGATTTTTGAAAAAATAAACTTAAGATTGTGAATAAGCATGAAAATTAAGTTGTGAATATATAAATAGTACATATCTAAATTTATAATACTAAAAAGAAACAAATTGTACACTTGTTAGTATGCAAATAATCCTTTGAAACACATGTAACCTTGCTTCAAAAAATATCTCTACGTGTTCATTCACTTTTACCTCTTCTCCCTCTTTTATCCCCTATCTGCCTCCTCTCCTTCTCATTTCACTTCAGTTGAAACCCCACATTCCCGAATTAAAGAAAAAAATGGCCTCCACCCCAAATTGCTTTTCCCTCTTGACCCAAACGCCATCGACCTGCTGCTTCCATTGCCTTTGCCACTAACCATTTGGGCCCATAAATCAAAGTCAGATGCCAACATCAATTTTTGCCGTCGTGCTCACTCCAGCAACCCTTGGATCGCCTCCACCTGCACCATCAATGCTGCATGCCTAAGCATTGGCTGTTATAGGTGAGTTAATCTCACGATTACCTACTTTAAATATTTAAACATCAATTTAAACTAAAATTATAATAGTGGATGACTTTGATGTTGAGCTGTTTTATCTTGTGGCTGCCTTGTTGTATGTCGCTTGATTATGTTACATGATGTATGGGACTATTGCATTTCCACCTTGATTTACCTTTGTCATTTTTTTATGTTGGTTGTCACATTAGGTGCTCTGTTTATTGCTTTGGATTTCGACTGTGTATGTATATATGGAGGCCAACAGGTATATGTGGATATATACACACACATCTGTGTGTATTATATATGTATCGGTGGCATACATATGTATATACAATTTCTGAGAAATTGAGTTGTATTCCTTTGTTTTGGCCTAGAGTGTGTTGCGTGAGCTATTGCAAAACTGGAATGAACTGTTCCCTGCCTTGCCTTCGAACTGTACATGTATATATGAATGTCACACATGTATATATGTTTTTTGCAATCATATACACTAATGGATTATAAGATGGCCTATTGTTTGGTTTCTCCCTACCTTGTTAAAACTGGAATTTTTTTAACCCTACTTGACATATTCACCCCTGCTTGGTTTGAAGTTGGAAATTGTAACACCCCATAATTTTAAATATTAAAATTAAAAAATTAAAGAATACTTAATTGTTAAATTGAGAATTAAGGGAAACGGGTTACGCCATTGCGTTCGTCTCGAAATTCTGCTTGGGATGGAGTCCAAGTTTTCATAAATCGGACTTCGTATGAGAAAGTTATGGCCCTCAGAAGTTTCAGAAATTAAATTAAATTAAATACCAAGGCAGGTCGACCTACCCCAGGCCAGGTCGACCAGGGGGTCGACCTCCCTATACCGGTCGACCTGGGGGTCGACCTACCCCCTGGGGTAGATCTGAAATTTGACGATCCTGACTTGTTGCTGAGTCTTACTTGACCTGTTGCTGAGTCACTAGGGCAGAGGTGGAAATTCTAGATAACTCTATCTAGTCTACACGGTTGTGATTGCTCCTATGATAATCTAACGGCTTAGGTTGATTTAAAATTCTATGAAAGCATGCCTAGACTCAAACCCTGAACCTAAACTAAATTAGTCTCTTAGCCACCATGATGCTGCTAGAGTAGCTCTTCTTCCTAAAGCTTAGGGATTGGCAAATCAAAATTCTAATTTAAAAGATGAACAAATCATTCTCTTCTCTAACCCGTCTTTGTGAGTACAATTTCTTTCACAAAATAATTAATAAATTAATTGTGATGAGTTATAATTTGGATTATGAGAACATGACTGTTGAATCATGTGATGTTATTTAACTTTGTTTCTTATGTTGGTAGATCTATTTCATAAGTCCAATTATACATGTTTAACTTGATTCATTTTATGCAAGTTTGGGATGTTAAATCATATGCTTGTTTTTATGTGAATCTTATGCAAGTCTGTTTTTACATATGCTAGTTTGAATGTGAATCTTATTCAAGTCTGTATGCTAATTATACACAAGTTTATATGTGAATCAAGTATATACATATGCAAGTTTATATGCAAAACGTGTGATATTAGTTTACATGTTTGATTCGTGATGTTGGTTCATATGTCTAAACACATATACTAAATTTGATTCATTTTGTGACATTTACATGTCTAAATCATATGCAAGTGTAAATGTAAATCTTAATTTACATGTCTAAATTATATATGCAAGTTTAAATATAAGTTTGATGTGAATAATATGCTAGTTTATATGTAAGATTGTATGCCAATCATATGTAAGTCTTAATTTACATGTCTAAATTGCATATGCAAGTTTAATACAAGTTTGTATGTAGATCATATGCAAGTTTATGCGAAAACCAAGTTCATATATGCAGGTTCACCTTTATGTATATAGATCTATGCAAATCATATCTTATATAATTTGATCCATGCCAGTTTGTAGTTTATGAAAATTATGCCTATTGCCTATTGCCTATGCAAGTTATTGATTATGCAAATTTATGATTATATAAATTATAATCATGCAAGTTTCGATCCATGCTAGCCTATTTTTATTTGCAAGTTAGATCTATTTTTACGTGTTCTGCAAGTTGTGATGTTTTTATGAGTTAGGCTATTTGCCAGCCTACGTACTATATGTATTACATGTACGAACAACGTGGGGGCAATGGAAAAATATTAAATATTAATATTGTGAAAATTGGAATAAAATGGCTTAAAAACATATAATAAATTTGAGCATTAATTGGCCTAATTTATATGCATCGAAATTATGGACATAATTTAGGTGACAATTATGGACATAGATTAATTTGGAAGCTATTGACAATTTGAAATAGGGATATTAATTCAAATTGGGGTTGAATAAATTAAATGAGTAATAAATGCTTGAGACACGAGGTTAGACTCGTTTGTGGTATAAGACTGCCCAGAACCGCCCGGCACATCCAGCAACCATAAATGGTAGTCTAATGTGAGACGTCAAAGGCATAAATTAAATGAGTAAGAAATGCCTAAGACATGAGGTTAGACTCGTTTGTGGTATAAGACTGCCCGGAACCGCCCGACACATCTAGAAACCACAAACGGTAGTCTAATGTGAGAGGTCAAAGGCATAAATTAAATGAGTAATAAATGCCTAAGACATGAGGTTAGACTCGTTTGTGGTATAAGACTGCCCGGACCCGCCCAACACATCCACTAACCGTAAACGACAGTCTAATGTGAGAGGTTGCAGGCATAATTAAAAGATGTTTAGACACAAGGTTAAGTCTGGCTTGTGGTAGAAGTCTTCCCGGAACCGCCCGACATATCCAGCGGCCACAAGCAATCGACTTAGTGTGAGAGGTTTGTGCATTAGTAATTAATTAATGCTGATCAAAGACGAATATGAATGACAACAGAAGTTTGGTTGAGCAGAGTAATTCTCTGAGTACCAATTTGATGTTGATTTCGGTCTTCGTAGTTGATACATAAGGAGTTATTCTCTTAACCATTGTATCTATGAACTAAGATGTATTTAGTCATAAATTAAGTAAAACATGATAAGTGGATAGGGTTAAGACCAGCTTAACCAATAATATATTAATCTGATACGTGGATAGGGTTAAGACAAACTGAACCAATAATACATATTGATCGGATAAGTGGATAAGATTAAGAACAACTTAACCAATAATATATAAGTGGATCGGGTTAAGACCAGCTTAACCAATAATATATATTGATCTGATAAGCAGATAGGGTTAAGACAAGCTTAACCAATAACACACGTTGATTTGATAAGTGGGTAACATGGGTGACATGTGGGATATAATTATAAACACTTAACCAAGCTGAAACATGTAAGAAGACATGAATAAGAGGAGGTTAAGTGGGAAATCCTAGTGGGGACCAAGCATAGGTGGAAAGCTTGTGTCAAGTGTGGGGACCCTTTTCAACCAATAACTCATTTAATATCTAAGTGAGCTCGATCTAGATCGAGGATGGGACACGCTTACTGGGTTTGATTGTAAGAGGTCAAAACGGGTTAGCGGTGGCAATGCAAGTCCAACGGGGTCATGTGCGTGCGTAGGCCCGGGCTAGTGGGTAAGACATTGTTGCATCGTGTAGGTATAAGCCATGCATCTTTAGTGGTATCAGGTTGCCACTTTGGGAAGTGATACACCCCACTGTGGGACCAGCACGGGTATCTACGAGTTAGGGAGCCGATCGAATGGGGAAGCTAGTGGGTACGACTAGCGGAGATAGAAGCGGGCGGCACCTATAAAGACAGCTAGGAGTCCAACTACCATATTATGAATAAATGTTGTAATTAGAATGGGGAGGGTAGTGGGTACAACTAGTGGAGATAGGAGCAGGCGGCACCTATGAAGACAGCTAGGGGTACACGAAACTACCATTATGATTATTATGTTCAAAAGGCGGGATCAACTTTTAGGGTGACTAGTAATGGTGCAGTATAGTAATTATCCTATGTTGATTAAGAGCGCGATTAACGCCAGTATATTCCTCTTGTTTGTTTTGTCTTGCCCACTTGCTTCACAGTCATTCCTTGTTTTACCAGTTTATGCCTTATCCTAATTAATTTAATAATTGTATAGTTAAAGTTATTGTACTCGCCAGACTTTATGTCTGACCCCCTTTGTTTTCGCCTCTTTTCTTCCTTTCCCTTCCCCCCCCTCCCCCGGGTTCTCAGGGTGGGAGTAGTACTAGTGGAGCTTGATTTGGATCTTTCTCTCTCTTTTGTAAGTGCTTGGATTTCTGAAATTAAAGTTCAGCTCATCTCTTTTATGGCTACTTATGTTGTGGTCATGCTTTTTTACTTTATGTACTCAGAAAATAATTTGTCAAGATGGATATTAAGTGTACTTGGTTTTATTGTTGGTTTTTGATGTTGTTATAACCAAACTATTTCTCCGCAGCAATAAAAGTTGTTTTAAAATTTTCAAGTACATGTCTTCTTATATTCTATTCTATGCACCAATAATGCTCCATGAAAGTAAATGCATTCCCTTTGAGAGTGATATTAATGGACGTGGGGTGTTACACGTGGTATCAGAGCTGAAGGTTACAAGAACCGATAAGAGATTTTGAAAAACTATTTTTCAAAAGCATTTTATAAAGAAATACTTTCAAAAGTATGTTTTAAGGAGAGTATTTTCAAGAGAAAAGTTTGTTTTAAAAACATAACCCCCAAGAGCCATATATCTTTCCTTCGATTCTCCGTTTTGAATCTCTTCCTCTTTCCTTTTTGAATTCCTTCCTCCACGTATAGACGCTTTTTCTAAGATATGTAAGAACTTCCGTGCGATGGGCAGAAAACCGCTTCACGGGACTGGGATGTTTGTCAAAGCTAGAAGGAAGCGGAGGACTTGTTGGTTCCTTTAAGATGGACGATGGGAGGAAGGTTCAATTAGCCACTTGGTTAATGAAGGACAAAGCCTCATTTTGGTAGGAGGTCACAAATGGAGAATGTGCAGGAGAGACATGGATAGGACACACGATAAGAAAGTAGATCCAAAGGAAGGCGGTAAGGATAACAAAGGGCCAAGTGAAAAGGGAGGGCCACACTTGTGAAATACCTGACTATTTAAATAAAGATGTTAGAAAAAGAAGAAGACTAGTTGTTATCGTTACGAAGAAATAGGACATCTTATTAGGATCGTCCAAAGAAGCAAAAGGCAAAGGTACAGATAAAGTACAGGATCTTCTGGAGGGCAGACGCGATCCCTCACGACTGGCATACCTAATAGAGGTAGAAATATCTTGGTTGGAAGTTTGGTTTTACTTTTTTGATCATCCTGTTCGAACCCTGTTTGAATTCTGGTGCTTCACACTTGTTTGTATCTGCTTCGTTAGTTGAAACACTGCACCTAAATACTAGTCTAGTTTCGAATCCCATAGTAGTCTCATATCCTATTGGTGGTTCGGCTCATCTTTTGATTATTTCTCAGGATTTGAGAGTGTCTATCTTGGGCATTGGGTTTGAATGCAACGCCTTCGTTCTTGGCTTCATGGGCTATGGCTTTATTCTAGGCATGGATTGGCTAGCCAGATACGGTGCCATCCTAGACAGTGAAAGAAGAGTAGTTAGATTGTTGACTCATTGTAGAAAGGCCCTTGATATTTCTTGTAACCCTAGAGGTCCGGTGATGCTTAGCTACCTAAAATCTCTTGACGCGTTCAACGCTGATTTAGAATTTGTTCGTGTGGTCCGTGAATATGGTGACATCTTCGATGAAGTTCGGGGTTTACCCCCGAGGCACGAAATAGACTTTTGTATATACCCTGTAGATAATGCAAAGCCAGTTGCATTACCAATGCGCCACATGGCTCCGAGAGAGAGAAGAGAACTCAGTAAGCAAGTGAAGGAGTTACTTGAGAAGGGGTGCATAAGAAGAAGCATTTCGGAATTGGGTGCTCCGGTTGTTTTTGCTACAAAGGCTGGTGGCTCACTTAGATTGTGCGTGGACTATAGAGAGCTAAATAAGCTCATAAAGAAGAAAAGACAACCATTGCCGAGGATAGACGATTTATTCGATCAGTTGGTTGGTGCTTCGGGTTTCTCGCAGTTGGATTTGGCTATAGGATTTCATCAGCTAAGAGTGGCGAATGATATCTTGATTTTTTTTTTCAAGAAGCAAGGAAGAATATGCCCTACATCTTAGGGATGTAAGAAATTTTCTAGGGTAGACGGGCTACTATAGGAAGTTCACTAAGGACTCCGCGAAGATATTAACCATACTTACTTGGTTAACGAAGAAGGACTTGACTATTGCTTGGGATGTAGACTATGACGATGCTTTCCAGCATTTGAAGAGGACGTTGACGACAACTCTAGTTTTAGTTTTGCCAGATGGAAGTAAGCCATTCGCAGTGTATACCGGTGCTTGCGGGACAAGGCTTGGAGCAGTTTTCGATTCAAGGGGAAAGGGTGATATGTAAAAGGCGGCAAGTACGAGCATCGCTTATCATCCGCAGACGATGGACGGACAGAAAGGGGTGAATAGAATCCTTAAAGATCTTTTGAGGTTATGTATCCTAGATTTTGGAAGGACACGACAAGAGGTAATGAGCTTAGTGGTGTTCACGACGTGTTTCACGTATCGCATTTGCGGAAGTGTTACAAGATACCGCGGAAGTAGTGGAGCCGAACATGCTTAGAGAAGTGGAAGTAGAGTGAGATGCCACGATTAGACGAGCTCCTACATGCATCCTTGGGTCGTAGGTATAAAAGCTATGCAACAAAGAGGTCAAGTTAGTCAAAGTGCAATGGGGAGATGATCAAGGAGACGCGATTTGCGAAACGGAAGACGAGATGCTTACGTTGTACCCTTTCATTTTTTAGGGTATGTTTTTAACTTCTCCTTTTTCTACCGCTTTGTTGATACTTGTCCTATCATTTAGTATGTCTTTGCGATGATATCTTCAATCTTTAGTTAGGGAAAACCCTATGGTTGTAAACATGTGTTTGAGACATGTTATGTTTGGTGGATGCAAATGGATGCAAGTGGTTGCTAGTGGTTACTCGTGGATGCATGTACACACACATAAGGCACTAGATCGGCTCAGTCACTTTCATATTGCATATATATATATATATGTGTGTGCATATTTAATTAATGGATGTATAATGGTTGTGTTATCATATGGATGCTGCATTTTGTTGAACGGTTGTGTACACATGTAGAAATTATACATATCATTAGGATTCTTTCGCATACATAATGGACGCATGGCACTATCATGATTTGCATTAAGGAGGTCAACTGAATGAGTAGACCGCCTGATTTTGTATCGGATAAGGAACATATATACACACTTTTTGCATATGTTTATACAGCATTAGAAACCTTGTAAGGACAATGGATGCCTATGTTTGATGGTTGAGTAGATGAATGATTGGATGGTAGGATATACATTCTCCTTAACTTGGAGATTCCGGGGGCGAAATCCTTTAAGGAGGGGAGAATGAAACACCTCGTAATTTTAAATATTAAAATTAACAATTTAAAGAATACTTAATTGTTAAAGTGAGAGTTAAGGGAAAAGGGTTACGCAATTGCGTTCATCTCGAAATTCTGCTTGGAATTGAGTCTAAGTTTTTGTAAATCGGACTTCGTATGAGGAAGTTATGGCCCTCAAAAGTTTCAGAAATTAAAATAAATTAAATACCAAGGCAGGTCGACCTATGCCAGGCCAGGTCGACCAGGGGCTCGACCTCCCTATACAGGTTGACCGGGGGGTCGACCTACCCCCCGGGGAAGATCTGAAATTTGACGATCCTGACTTGTTGCTGAGTCTTACCTGACCTGTTGCTGAGTCACTAGGGAAGAGGTGGCAATTATAGATAACACCATCTAGTCTAGACGGTTGTGATTGCTCCTATGATAATCTAACGGCTTAGGTTGATTTAAAATTCTATAAAAGCACGTCTTGACTCAAACCCTAAACCTAAACTAAATTAGTCTCTTGGCCACCATGCTACTGCTAGAGTAGTTCTTCTTTCTAAATCTTAGGGATTGGCAAATCAGAATTCTAATTTAAAGGACGAACAAATCATTCTCTTCTCTAACCCATTTTTGTGAGTACAATTTCTTTCACAAAATAATTAATAAATTAATTGTGATGAGTTATAATTTGGATTATGAGAACATGACTGTTGAATCGTTTGATGTTATTTAACTTTGTTATCTTATGTTGTAGATCTATTTGATAAGTCCAATTATACATGTTTAACTTGATTCATTTTATGCAAGTTTGGGATGTTAAATCATATGCTTGTTTTTATGTGAATCTTATGCAAGTCTGTTTTTACATATGCTAGATTTAATGTGAATCTTATGCAAGTCTGTATGCTAATTATACACAAGTTTATATGTGAATCTAGTATATACACATGCAAGTTTATATGCAAAACGTGTGATATTAGTTTACATGTTTGATTCGTGATGTTGGTTCATATGTCTAAACACATATGATAGATTTGATTCATTTTGTGACATTTACATGTCTAAATCATATGCAAGTGTAAATGTAAATCTTAATTTACATGTATAAATTATATATGCAAGTTTAAATATAAGTTTGATGTGAATAATATGCTAGTTTATATGTAAGATTGTATGCCAATCATATGTAAGTCTTAATTTACATGTCTAAATTGCATATGCAAGTTTAATACAAGTTTGTATGTAGATCATATGCAAGTTTATGCAAAAACCAAGTTCATATATGCAAGTTCACCTTTATGTATATAGATCTATGCAAATCATATCTTATATAATTTGATCCATGCCAGTTTGTAGTTTATGTAAATTATGCCTATTGCCTATGCAAGTTATTGATTATGTAAATTTATGATTATATAAATTATTATCATGCAAGTTTTGATCCATGCTAGCCTATTTTTATTTGCAAGTTAGATCTATTTTTACGTGTTCTGAAAGTTGTGATGTTTTTGTGAGTTAGGCTATTTGCTAGTCTACGTACTATATGTATTACACGTACGAACAACATTGGGGCAATGGGAAAATATTAAATATTAATATTGTGAAAATTGGCATAAAATGGCTTAAAAATATATAATAAATTTGAGACATTAGTTGGCCTAATTTATATGCATAGAAATTATGGACATAATTTAGGTGAAAATTATGGACATAGATTAATTTGGAAGTTATTGACAGTTTGAAATAGGGATATTAATTCAAATTGGGGTTGAATAAATTAAATGAGTAATAAATGCTTGAGACACGAGGTTAGACTCATTTGTGGTATAAGACTGCCCGGAACCGCCCAGCACATCCAGCAACCACAAATGGTAGTCTAATGTGAGAGGTCAAAGGCATAACTTAAATGAGTAATAAATGCCTAAGACACGAGGTTATACTCCTTTGTGGTATAAGACTGTCCGGAACCGCCCGGCACATCCAGCAACCACAAATGGTCGTCTAATGTGAGAGGTCAAAGACATAAATTAAGTGAGTAATAAATGCCTAAGACACGAGGTTAGACTCGTTTGTGGTATTAAACTGCCTGGACCCGCTCGGCACATCCAGTAACCACAAACGGTAGTCTAATGTGAAAAGTCGTAGGCCTAATTAAAAGATGCTTAGACACGAGGTTAAGTCTGGCTTGTGGTAGAAGTCTGCCCGGAACCACCCGGCATATCCAGTGGCCACAAGCAATCGATTTAATGTGAGAGGTCTGTGCATTAATAATTAATTAATGCTGATCAAAAATGAATATGAATGACAACAAAACTTTGGTTGAGCTGAGTAATTCTCTGAGTACCAATCTGATGTTGATTTCGGTCTTCGGGGTTGATACTTAGGGAGTTATTCTCTTAACCAATGTATCTATGAACTAAGATGTACTTAATCATAAATTAAGTAAAACATGATAAGTGGATAGGTTTAAGATCAGCTTAACCAATAATATATTAATCTGATAAGTGGATAGGGTTATGACAAACTTAACCAATAATACATATTGATCTGATAAGTGGATAGGGTTAAGACCAACCTAACCAATAATATAAAAGTGGATAAGGTTAAGACCAGCTTAACCAATAATATATATTGATCAGATAAGTAGATAGGCTTAAGACAAGCTTAACCAATAACACACGTTGATTTGATAAGTGGGTAACATGGGTGACATGTGGGATATAATTATAAACACTTAACCAAGCTGAAACATGTAAGAAGACATGAATAAGAGGAGGTTAAGTGGGAAATCCTAGTAGGGACCAAGCATAGGTGGAAAACTTGTGTCAAGTGTGGGGACCCTTTTCAACCAATAGCTCATTTAATATCTAAGTGAGCTCGATCTAGATCGAGGATGGGACACGCTTACTAGGTTTGATTGTAAGAGGTCAAAACGGGTTAGCGGTGGCAATGCAAGTCCAACGGGGTCATGTGCGTGCGTAGGCCCGGGCTAGTGGGTAGACATTGTTGCATCATGTAGGTATAAGCAATGCATCTTTAGTGGTATCGGGTTGCCACTCTGGGAAGTGATACACCCCACTGTGGGACCAGCACGGGTATCTACGAGTTAGGGAGCCGATCGAATGGGGAAGCTAGTGGGTACGACTAGCGGAGATAGAAGCAGGCGGCACCTATAAAGACAGCTAGGAGTCCAACTACCATATTATGAATAAATGTTGTAATTAGAATGTGGAGGGTAGTGGGTACAACTAGTGGAGATAGGAGCAGGCGGCACCTATGAAGACAGCTAGGGGTACATGAAACTACCATTATGATTATTATGTTCAAAAGGCGGGATCAACTCTTAGGGTGACTAGTAATGGTGCAGTATAGTAATTATCCTATGTTGATTAGGAGTGCGATTAACGCCAGTATATTCCTCTTGTTTGTTTTGTCTTGCCCACTTGCTTCACAGTCATTCCTTGTTTTACCAGTTTATGCCTTATCCTAATTACTTTAATAATTATATAGTTAAAGTTATTGTACTCGCCAGACTTTATGTCTGACCCCCTTTGTTTTCGCCTCTTTTCTTTCTTTCCCTCCCCCCCCCCCCCAGGTTCTCAGGGTGGGAGTAGTACTAGTGGAGCTTGATTTGGATCTTTCTCTCTCTTTTGTAAGTGCTTGGATTTCTGAAAGTAAAGTTCAGCTCATCTCTTTTATGGCTACTTATGTTGTGGTCATGCTTTTTTACTTTATGTACTCAGAAAATAATTTGTCAAGATGGATATTAAGTGTACTTGGTTTTATTGTTGGTTTTTGATGTTGTTATAACCAAACTATTTCTCCGCAGCAATAAAAGTTGTTTTAAAATTTTCAAGTACATGTCTTCTTATATTCTATTCTATGCAATAATGCTCCATGAAAGTTAATGCATTCCCTTTGAGAGTGATATTAATGGACGTGGGGTGTTACACGTGGTATCAGAGCTGAAGGTTACAAGAACAGATAAGAGATTTTGAAAAACTGTTTTTCAAAAGCATTTTATAAAGAAATACTTTCAAAAGTATGTTTTAAGGAGAGTATTTTCAAGAGAAAAGTTTGTTTTTAAAACATAACCCCCAAGAGCCATATATCTTTCCTTCGATTCTCCGTTTTGAATCTCTTCCTCTTTCCTTTTTGAATTCCTTCCTCCACGTATAGACGCTTTTTCTAAGATATGTAAGAACTTCCGTGCGATGGGCAGAAAACCACTTCACGGGACTGGGATGTTTGTCAAAGCTAGAAGGAAGCGGAGGACTTGTTGGTTCCTTTAAGATGGACGATGGGAGGAAGGTTCAATTAGCCACTTGGTTAATGAAGGACGAAGCCTCATTTTGGTAGGAGGTCACAAATGGAGAATGTGCAGGAGAGACATGGATAGGACACACGATAAGAAAGTAGATCCAAAGGAAGACGGTAAGGATTACAAGGGGCCAAGTGAAAAGGGAGGGCCACATTTGTGAAATACCTGACTATTTAAATAAAGACGTTAGAAAAAGAAGAAGACTAGTTGTTATCGTTACGAAGAAATAGAACATCTTATTAGGATCGTCCAAAGAAGCAAAAGGCAAAGGTACAGATAAAGTACATGATCTTATGGAGGGCAGACGCGATCCCTCACAACTGGCATACCTAATAGAGGTAGAAATATCTTGGTTGAAAGTTTGGTTTTACTTTTTTGATCATCCTGTTCGAACCCTGTTTGAATTCTGGTGCTTCACACTTGTTTGTATCTGCTTCGTTAGTTGAAACACTGCACCTAAATACTAGTCTAGTTATGAATCCCATAGTAGTCTCAAATCCTATTGGTGGTTCGGCTCATCTTTTGATTATTTCTCAGGATTTGAGAGTGTCTATCTTGGGCATTGGGTTTGAATGCAACGCCTTTGTTCTTGGCTTCATGGGCTACGGCTTTATTCAAGGCATGGATTGGCTATCCAGATACGGTGCCATCCTAGATAGTGAAAGAAGAGTAGTTAGATTGTTGACTCATTGTAGAAAGGCCCTTGATATTTCTTGTAACCCCAGAGGTCTGGTGATGCTCAGCTACCTAAAATCTCTTGACGCGTTCAACGATGATTTAGAATTTTTTTCGTGTGGTCCGTGAATATGGTGACGTCTTCGATGAAGTTCGGGGTTTACCCCCGAGGCGCGAAATAGACTTTTGTATATACCCTGTAGATAATGCAAAGCCAGTTGCATTACCAATGCGCCACATGGCTCCGAGAGAGAGAAGAGAACTCAGTAAGCAAGTAAAGGAGTTACTTGAGAAGGGGTTCATAAGAAGAAGCATTTCGGAATTGGGTGCTCTGGTTGTTTTTGCTTCAAAGGCTGGTGGCTCACTTAGATTGTGCGTGGACTATAGAGAGCTAAATAAGCTCACAAAGAAGAAAAGACAACCATTGCCGAGGATAGACGATTTATTCGATCAGTTGGTTGGTGCTTCGGGTTTCTCGCAGTTGGATTTAGCTATAGGATTTCATCAGCTAAGAGTAGCTGAAGACATCATAGATAAGACTGCATTTAGAACTCCTGACGGTTTCTTCGAGTGGCTCGTCATACCTTTTGGTTTGACGAATGCACCCGCATATTTCATCGACTTGTTGTAGGGTGTACAGGGAGTTTCTAAACATGTTCAAGGTAGTCTTTGCAAATGATATCTTGATTTTTTTTCTTCAAGAAGCAAGGAAGAATATGCCCTACATCTTAGGGATGTAAGAAATTTTCTAGGGTAGACGGGCTACTATAGGAAGTTCACTAAGGACTCCGTGAAGATATCAACCCTTCTTACATGGTTAATGAAGAAGGACTTGACTTTTGCTTGGGATGTTGACTATAACGATGCTTTCCAGCATTTGAAGAGGACGTTGACGACAGCTCCGGTTTTAGTTTTGCCAGATGGAAGTAAGCCATTCGCAGGGTATACCGGTGCTTGCGGGACAAGGCTTGGAGCAGTTTTCGATTCAAGGGGAAAAGGTGATATGCAAAAGGCGGCAAGTACGAGCATCGCTTATCATCCACAGACGGATGGACAGACAGAAAGGGGTGAATAGAATCCTTAAAGATCTTTTGAGGTTATGTATCCTAGATTTTGGAAGGACACGACAAGAGGTAATGAGCTTAGTGGTGTTCACGACGTGTTTCACGTATCGCATTTGCGGAAGTGTTACAAGATACCGCGGAAGTAGTGGAGCCGAACATGCTTAGAGAAGTGGAAGTAGAGTGAGATGCCACGATTAGACGAGCTCCTACATGCATCCTTGGGTCATAGGTATAAAATCTACGCAACAAAGAGGTCAAGTTAGTCAAAGTGCAATGGGGAGATGATCAAGGAGATGCGATTTGCGAAACGGAAGACGAGATGCTTACATTGTACCCTTTCGTTTTTGAGGGTATGTTTTTAACTTCTCCTTTTTCTACCGCTTTGTTGATACTTGTCCTATCATTTAGTATGTCTTTGCGATGATATCTTCAATCTTTAGTTAGGGAAAACCCTATGGTTGTAAACATGTGTTTGAGACATGTTATGTTTGGTGGATGCAAATGGATGCAAGTGGTTGCTAGTGGTTACTCGTGGATGCATGTACACACACATTAGGCACTAGATCGGCTCAGTCACTTTCATATTGCATATATATGTGTGTGCATATTTAATTAATGGATGTATAATGGTTGTGTTATCATATGGATGCTGCATTTTGATGAACGGTTGTGTACACATGTAGAAATTATATGTATCATTAGGATTCTTTCGCATACATAATGGACGCATGGCACCATCATGATTTGCATTAAGGAGGTCAACTGAATGAGTAGACCGCCTGATTTTGCATTGGATAAGGAACATATATACACACTTTTTGCATATGTGCATACAGCATTAGAAACCTTGTAAGGACAATGGATGCCTATGTTTGATGGTTGAGTAGATGAATGATTGGATGGTAGGATATACATTCTCCTTAACTTGGAGATTCCGGGGGCGAAATCCTTTAAGGAGGGGAGAATGAAACACCCCGTAATTTTAAATATTAAAATTAACAATTTAAAGAATACTTAATTGTTAAAGTGAGAGTTAAGGGAAACGGGTTACGTAATTGCGTTCATCTCGAAATTCTGCTTGGAATTGAGTCTAAGTTTTTGTAAATCGGACTTCGTATGAGGAAGTTATGGCCCTCAGAAGTTTCAGAAATTAAAATAAATTAAATACAAAGGCAGGTCGACCTACGCCAGGCCAGGTCGACCAGGGGGTCGACCTCCCTATACAGGTCGACCGGGGGATCGACCTACCCCCCGGGGGAGATCTGAAATTTGACGATCCTGACTTGTTGCTGAGTCTTACCTGACCTGTTGCTGAGTCACTAGGGCAGAGGTGGCAATTATAGATAACACCATCTAGTCTAGACGGTTGTGATTGCTCCTATGATAATCTAACGGCTTAGGTTGATTTAAAATTCTATAAAAGCACGCCTTGACTCAAACCCTAAACCTAAACTAAATTAGTCTCTTGGCCACCATGCTACTGCTAGAGTAGTTCTTCTTTCTAAAGCTTAGGGATTGGCAAATCAGAATTCTAATTTAAAAGACGAACAAATCATTCTCTTCTCTAACCCATCTTTGTGAGTACAATTTCTTTCACATAATAATTAATAAATTAATTGTGATGAGTTATAATTTGGATTATGAGAACATGACTGTTGAATCGTGTGATGTTATTTAACTTTGTTATCTTATGTTGGTAGATCTATTTTATAAGTCCAATTATACATGTTTAACTTGATTCATTTTATGCAAGTTTGGGATGTTAAATCATATGCTTGTTTTTATGTGAATCTTATGCAAGTCTGTTTTTACATATGCTAGTTTGAATGTGAATCTTATGCAAGTATGTATGCTAATTATACACAAGTTTATATGTGAATCAAGTATATACATATGCATGTTTATATGCAAAACATGTGATATTAGTTTACATGTTTGATTCGTGATGTTGGTTCATATGTCTAAACACATATGCTAGATTTGATTCATTTTGTGACATTTACATGTCTAAATCATATGCAAGTGTAAATGTAAATCTTAATTTACATGTCTAAATTATATATGCAAGTTTAAATATAAGTTTGATGTGAATAATATGCTAGTTTATATGTAAGATTGTATGCCAATCATATGTAAGTCTTAATTTACATGTCTAAATTGCATATGCAAGTTTAATACAAGTTTGTATGTAGATCATATGCAAGTTTATGCGAAAACCAAGTTCATATATGCAAGTTCACCTTTATGTATATAGATCTATGCAAATCATATCTTATATAATTTGATCCATGCCAGTTTGTAGTTTATGTAAATTATGCCTATTGCCTATGCAAGTTATTGATTATGTAAATTTATGATTATATAAATTATAATCATGCAAGTTTTGATCCATGCTAGCCTATTTTTATTTGCAAGTTAGATCTATTTTTACGTGTTCTGAAAGTTGTGATGTTTTTGTGAGTTAGGCTATTTGCTAGTCTACGTACTATATGTATTACACGTACGAACAACATTGGGGCAATAGGAAAATATTAAATATTAATATTGTGAAAATTGGCATAAAATGGCTTAAAAATATATAATAAATTTGAGACATTAATTGGCCTAATTTATATGCATAGAAATTATGGACATAATTTAGGTGAAAATTATGGACATAGATTAATTTGGAAGTTATTGACAGTTTGAAATAGGGATATTAATTCAAATTGGGGTTGAATAAATTAAATGAGTAATAAATGCTTGAGACACGAGGTTAGACTCATTTGTGGTATAAGACTGCCCGGAACCGCCCAGCACATCTAGCAACCACAAATGGTAGTCTAATGTGAGAAGTCAAAGGCATAACTTAAATGAGTAATAAATGCCTAAGACACGAGGTTAGACTCCTTTGTGGTATAAGACTGCCCGGAACCGCCCGACACATCCAGCAACCACAAATGGTCGTCTAAAGTGAGAGGTCAAAGGCATAAATTAAGTGAGTAATAAATGCCTAAGACACGAGGTTAGACTCGTTTGTGGTATAAGACTGCCCGGACCCGCTCGGCACATCCAGCAACCACAAACGGTAGTCTAGTGTGAAAAGTCATAGGCATAATTAAAAGATGCTTAGACACGAGGTTAAGTCTGGCTTGTGGTAGAAGTCTGCCCGGAACCGCCCGGCATATCCAGTGGCCACAAGCAATCGATTTAATGTGAGAGGTCTATGCATTAATAATTAATTAATGCTGATCAAAGATGAATATGAATGACAACAGAAGTTTGGTTGAGCTGAGTAATTCTCTGAGTACCAATCTGATGTTGATTTCGGTCTTCGGGGTTGATACTTAGGGAGTTATTCTCTTAACTAATGTATCTGTGAACTAAGATGTACTTAATCATAAATTAAGTAAAACATGATAAGTGGATAGGTTTAAGACCAGCTTAACCAATAATATATTAATCTGATAAGTGGATAGGGTTAAGACAAACTTAACCAATAATACATATTGATCTGATAAGTGGATAGGGTTAAGACCAACATAACCAATAATATATAAGTGGATAAGGTTAAGACCAGCTTAACCAATAATATATATTGATCTGATAAGTAGACAAGGTTAAGACAAGCTTAACCAATAACACATGTTGATTTGATAAGTGAGTAACATGGGTGGCATGTGGGATATAATTATGAACACTTAACCAAGTTGAAACATGTAAGAAGACATGAATAAGTTGGGGTTAAGTGGGAAATCCTAGTGGGGACCAAGCATAGGTGGAAGGCTTGTGTCAAGTGTGGGGACCATTTTCAACCAGTAACCCATTTAGTATCTAAGTGAGCTCGATCTAGATCGAGGACGGGACACTCTTACTAGGTTTGATTGTAAGAGGTCAAAACGGGTTAGCGGTGGTAACGCAAGTCCAACGGGGTCATGTGCGTGCATGGGCCCGGGCTGGTAGGTGAGACGTTGTTGCATCGTGTAGGTATAAGCCATGCATCTTTAGTGGTATCGGGTTGCCACTTTGGGAAGTGATATACCCCACTGTGGGACCAGCACGGGTATCTACAAGTTAGGGAGCCGATCGAATGGGGAAGCTAGTGTAGGCACGACTAGCGGAGATAGGAGCAGGCGGCACCTATGAAGACAGCTAGGAGTCCAACTACCATATTATGAATAAATGTTGTAATTAGAATGTGGAGGGTAGGGGGTACAACTAGTGGAGATAGGAGAAGGTGGCACCTATGAAGACAGCTAGGGGTACACGAAACTACCATTATGATTATTATGTTCAGAACGCGGGATCAACTTTTAGGGTGACTAGTAATGGTGCATTATAGTAATTATCCTATGGTTATTAGGAGCGCGATTAACGCCAGTATATTCCTCTTGTTTGTTTTGTCTTGCCCACTTGTTTCACAGTCATTCCTTATTTTACCAGTTTATGCCTTATCCTAGTTACTTTAATAATTATATTGTTAAAGTTATTGTACTAGCCAGACTTTATGTGTAACAACCCGTATTTTCTGCGATATATAATTAACTTATTTAATTATATAAATAGTGATAGAGAATTAAAAGGTCGTTTAATTAAATAACTTTGAATTTTTAATTAATATAATAATTAAATAATATATTTAATTCTGAAATAATCGGAATTAGCTGAAATGGCAATATGGTGTGAATTGGGAAATTCAAAATGTATAATTCAGTTTAGAGTTGAATTATAATAACGAATATATTATTTAAACAAAGTTTGAATGTGGAATTTTAATATAATTATAATCGAGCTCCAAATGGCGCGGCAGTTCGCTTTTGGCGATTCGAACTTCAATTGAATATATTGGGTCCGTTTTAAGCCGGATTTCTGTGAAACAAGAAACGTTAGGAGCTGGTGAGGTATATTTTTCTAGTGGAAGAGAAAAATCAGGATTTCATCGTGTAGATTTTGATGTATGTCCAAATCAAATTTTCGAAAAGTCGCTATGAATTCCTTTATAATTTATAATGATTTATTTATATTTATAAAAGGAATTTCATTATAAATTGAAAATCGATTTAATCGGGATCTGAAATGTCGAGTTAGAAATTCATATAGGAATATTCTAGAGCTGTATGATATTCTATTGTGAATATATATGATAATATTTATTTTTAAATATTAAATTTAATTGTTTTTAAATATATTTATATATTTAAATGGGTTATTTAGAGCTTTTAAAATAGCTAGTTTTGCAAACGACCTCAGAATTCGATGAAACTAAATTTGTTCAATCCGCAGTATTAAATTATCGCTAGATTTCAGTTTTCGTGTTTTTTAGAGTCAGTATGTGGAAGTACCGATTTTTAATGTGAAAAACAGTCAGTATTTTGATGGTTAAAATACGCTATGTGAGCAAATGGAGTCGGAATTCGATGAAACCAGTTTCATTGGGGCCGTAATGTCGAACTATAGCTGCATGCCAATTTTCATGATTTTTGGGTATTATATGTGGTCGTACGAATTTTTAAAGAGAAATACAAATAGCGATTGCTTAAAAATCAATATAAAAATTTAATATAAAAATATTATAAATTTCCTATAAAATACCTTAACTCTTCTAAACCCTTATTTCCATTTTTATGGTCAATCATTTTGTAGCCATCGCATTCATTTTTCCAGCAAAACATTTCGTGATCTCTTTAAAAATCAAAACAATACAAGGAAAAATCCTTAAATCAGGTAATACTTATACTTGAGATCCTTGTGAGGTCCTCTACAATCTGGCATAGTTTTTACTGAACTCGCCATCAGTTTGGGTTTGTCGCGAGAAGCTAGGGTTGATCCTTTTGATCGATGGAGGCATTGAGGATGGATTTCGAGGTCGGATTGGGATTTATGGGGAGGATCCACACTTGTGTGAATCATTTTGGGTTATTGCGATAGTGTTGGTGTCGTTGGTCACTGTGGAGGTTGTGTTGTCGCTAGAGACCGCGATGACCATCGTGAGATCGAATTTAGTGAGGATGGTATGGGGTTGAAGAGGATTCGAAGGAGAAGAGATTGGTTTAATTTTTTTATGTGGAGTTGAAAATTCAGTCATGGCGTTGGAGTAAACTACTGGAGCGACGGTATTTCTATTTGAGGAAGATGGGGTGGAAGGCGGATCGGGTGTAGGGATTTGGGCTGGGCCTGGGTGGCTGTGTAAGGTCCACTTGTTAATACATATGAGTTAGTTTTAATTTTGAAAGTTCATATAATCTTGTAAATCAAATATCTTGATCAGAATTCAGCAAAATAAGATCCGTCGGGATCGTATGGACGGTGGCAACACCATGGAACTGACTGGAAGTCCATCGGAGCTTGTTACAATTTATGGCGAAATAAATTGTCCGTCTGAATCAACAGACGCAAATCGTTATTTAACGGTTAACGCGAAATGTGAGTAAAACTCACAACCTCTGAACAGTTATATTTTTATAACGTATTCTTAGAACTGGTAATTATCTGTTGATTGCTGTGTGTTAACTGTTTGGTGGAATTGCTTTGTATTGGTTGAAATAATAGATAATGATATATATATAAATCGTTAATCAAATATTGACTCTGTTTAACAGAATATTTCATATTGAAATGAAATTAATGTTAATGATATTGTTTAACATATGTGATGTAGGGAAACATGTTGGAGGAATCCAACTGGATTCCTCAACATTTATTTTACTGTTTTTTATATATTGTGATATATAATTTGTTGTTGATCATGTGTGTTTGAATGATATCGATCAATGTTATTTGGTATTTTAAATACCATAAGAAATACGGGGATGTAAAAAGGGGATTTTCAAAGTATATTTTGAAAATAATTCATTTATATAAAATCAATGGATTTTATATATAAAAGGAAAAAGGATTTATATAAGGAAATAATTATAAAATCAAAAAGTTTAAAAGAATATATTTGCAAAACAAATATAAAGGAAATATATTTGTAAAACAAATAAAATGGAAGACATTTGCAAAACAAATAGAAAAAAAGAATATTTGTAAAACATTTACAAATAGAATTTAAAAGGAAATATTTGTAA
Organism: Allium sativum; assembly: GCA_030737875.1. NCBI lineage: Eukaryota > Viridiplantae > Streptophyta > Magnoliopsida > Asparagales > Amaryllidaceae > Allium > Allium sativum. The sequence continues at coordinate 625,170,497 of CM060910.1, forward strand.
AACATTTACAAATAGATTAAATGGAAATATTTATTTATAGGAAATAAATAGAATGTTATAAATGAGATATTTATTTGTTAAATAAATAGGAAAGATAAAAGAAATATTTATTTGTTAAATAAATAGAAAAGATAAAAGAAATATTTATTTGTTAAATAAATAGAATTGAAAAGGGAATAGTTATTTGTTAATTAAACAAATAGAAAAGGAATAATTCAAAGGAGATAATCCAAAGGAGATAATTCAAAGGAGATAATTCAAAAGGAAATGATTCAAAAAAGTTAATTCAAAAGAGTAAATCGAAATGAGTTAATCGAATATTCGGTATTCGATTAGAGTTAGAGTTAACCAGTTAGAGTTAATCGATTAGAGTTAGAGTTAACCAGTTAGAGTTAATCGATTAGAGTTAGAGTTAACCAGTTAGAGTTAACTAGTTAGAGTTAATCAGTTAGAGTTAATCAGTTAGAGTTAATCGATTAGAGTTAGAGTTAACCAGTTAGAGTTAATCGATTAGAGTTAGAGTTAATCGATTAGAGTTAACCAGTTAGAGTTAATCAGTTAGAGTTAATCGATTAGAGTTAGAGTTAACCAGTTAGAGTTAATCAGTTAGAGTTAATCAGTTAGAGTTGACCAGTTAGAGTTAACCAGTTAGAGTTATTCAAATGGAGTTAATCAAGTCGAGTTTATTAAGATGAGTTAATCAAATCTAGTTACTCCAAATGAGTTAATCCAAAGGAGTTAGTCGAATATTGGTTATTTGAATAGAGTTAAAGGAGTATCGAATATAGTTTATTCGAATAGAGTTAAAGTAGTATTGAATATAGTTTATTCGAATAAATTTTAAGGAAGGGAGTTATCGATTTCAGTTTAATCGAAAGGAGTTATCGATTAGTTTAATCGGAAGGAGTTATCGATTTTCGTTTAATTGAAAGGAGTTATCGATTTTAGTTTAATCGAAAGGAGTTAATCGAATTTAGTTGTTCAAAAAGGAGTAATCAAATATAGTTTATTCGAAGAGAGATTTATCGAAAACAGTTTATTAGAAAAGAGATATTTTCGAATATCATTTATTCGAAAGAAAGAGTTATTGAATATAAGTTATTCGAAGTGAGTTAATCGAATATATAGTTATTCAAAAGAAGTTAGTCGAGTCGAGTTAATCGAATAGAGTTAAGTCGAACATTAGTTAATCAAATATTAGTAAATCGAATATGGTATTCGAAAGTAATAAATCGAATATGGTATTCGAAAGGGAGTTAATCAAATATAGATATTCGAAGGAGAGTTAATCAAATAGAGATTACTCGAAAGAGAGTTATACGGTCGAACTCGATTATATCGAATTCGGGAAAGTATTATTTACTTTCCGGTGTTTAAATCAAGATTTATTTATTTATAAATTAGGTGTTTATTTATTTATTCACATTAAAGAATAAAGGTTAAAATTGAAATTTGATATTTCGAAAGGAGGGATTATAACGTTACCGTTATAACCAATGTTCTGTAAAAGAGGTGGATTCGTAAATAGAATCCGAGAGTTACGTTAGGAAGTTTGTTAAAGATTTAAAATGATTAACTTTGACAATTTGAAGTAAAAACGTTGTTCAGTTAAGGTCTGAGAGGTTATTATACCCTAACTTGATTGACTTCCTTCTTAACTAAGGAATGGTAAGGTTTGATAGTGAAGGTTAGTTAAGTGAATATAGTTAAGGAATGATAATGGTTTGAATTGGCATAGCGATGTTTTATTTAAACATCTGTTTAAATCCAAGGAATGAGTTTTGGAAACGTTTTCCAAATATAATCAGAGATATTTTCTAATCGTAGAAAATGAAATGTTGGGTGGTAAAGAATACTGGAATGACAGTGATACGTGGAAAGGAGATGGAAATGTTTTCCAATGATTAATAACGTATATTTTCTAAATTTAGAAAATAAGGATTTCTGTATATATATACAGAAACAGGAAATGGAGAATGAATAAATTAATGATAAATTAATTTAAGAGATAAATGTTGAATGTTGATTGATCGATAAAATTTCCATTTGGAAATAATATTGTTGGTTTCACACATGTTTTTCTTTGATAGTTAACTCATCGACTATCGAAGTTTTTGACCATTTTAACATTGTTAATATGGAGAGACCAGTTGGATTATTATCTGAAGAACCACTCCGTATTGGCATAAGCGTGGCGAATCATATATGCCAAAGGTAATTGAAGACGGAGTAAAGTGCAAAGGCTGTTGTATAAATATTAGGTAAAGATTGCCTAAGATGGTTGTACTGAATAGTGCATTCGGTTTGTCCAGTCCCAGGACGACCTGTATGGAAGAATGTATGACAAAGTATATTTAATAGATCGCGTAAGTTGATCTCTTCAAACATATTTACATTTGGTGGCGGAGGAATTCGTTTCTCTTAGCTGTATACCCGTGGTATTTTTGGGGAAATCAAATTTGTGATTTGGTGGGTATAACGCTGTGACATTCAAAGTGAATAAACGTGTGATCTGTCAAAGATAAGCGTGGTCTCTAGCCTCACAATCGGGAAATGACAAAAATCGGGCAGGCAGCATGGCTATGTAGGTCGCACCTATTAGGGTGTATAATCACTTGATCTAGAGTTTCTTTTACTTCTAAAAATCTATTGTCGATGCTGTCCCATTCGGGAAACGGTTGCCGATCCGAACCGTTGGTGATATACATTCGATACACTCAAGCGAAATGAGTGGTCGGTCGTGTGCGGCCGGGTTGCAAGATGTTCTTGTTGAACCCAGTGTATTCCTCTCTAGAGGTACACTAGCAGAATGTGGTTCCTTACCTTGTCATAGTTGGAAATCCATTACCCAATACGTGCTTGCGGTTTTGATTTGTATACTATATATGTAGAACGTGAGATGAAAGCGCTTCTGCTAGATGATTATTATATTGTGGTTGATAGACATTATAATAATATCAAAAGGTTTTTGATATAAAGATATTTTGGATTCCTATAAGGGAAAAACCCGTTCTGTTATACGGCGTGGTCTTATGAGATATCGTTTACTTGTTCAAACTGTTTTAGACTGTTTTACTCATACCAGTCTGATCGACGCTAGAAAAGCGCGATATTTAAAATAAATACTGCAAGCATACAGGTGTGTAGCATACAGGTCGAACACAGGGAGGTGTAATTAAAAATTAATATTTATTTATTCTTGGGCGTGTTAGACGAAATTTGGAGTTGTTGAAATTACTCTGAATCTAAATCTGAATCTAATCAGTATCAAATTCAACAGTTGAAAAGAAAAGAACAATTACTAGAAAAAGAGAATAACAACTACAACAATAACAGAAATTAAAAGTAGGATTCCTGTTGAAACTAATCAAACAGTGAATCGCTAACAAGTAGTAATAAAAGATAATAACAATATGCGTTCTACCCAAACCTAGTTAGGTAGATAACACAAATTGTTATGAAATTAAAATAACAATAAAACTAGAAAAGAAAAGACTTTTATTAGAACAAAAGAGAATACAGAATAGAAAAAGAATGAATTTATAATAGGACATCATGTATATTTATAGAGATGTAGACCAAATCCTAATCAAATCAATGACTAAATGGCCCTCTTTTCCCAAGAAATAATATCATATCTCTTGCCTTCTTTGACCAAGCTTGATTGGAAATAATTCTTTTAAGAATATCTGATGCATATCTTGGTGAATATCTTCCAAATCCTCCGTATGGCTAGTTGATTGGTAATTAGATTGCATGTGATTAATTATTCCAAATAAGGACGCTCATCAAACTCCCAAGGCAACAAAGGATGAAATCTTCAAAATTGATCTTTTCTTGGCAATAAATCAAACAGAATTTCTTCTAATTGGAAATTGAAAAATGAATGTTCAGAAGTGATTTCCATGATTACCCCTGAAATGTCTATTAGTGAATATCATACATACACATGAATATGTATATATATAATATAACACTAATTAATATTCTTCATGGCAAAGGGCCAGTGTGAACGCGTTCCGTTTCTTTGGCAAAAAGTGAGCTCGATGGGGATCGAACTCGGGTCTCTCAGTACAAATTTCTATGCAATTACCAGTGAGCTACAACGTATTTTGTAATTGAGATGGCTTTAATACGAGGAAGTAGCTTTTTATCTCTAGTTGGCCTTTAATTTGAAACGAAGGAGGCATTTCTTGACAACCTGTAAAAACACACAAAAGTACCTAGATTATCATTTATTTATTTACAAAAGATAAAATATAAGAGCATAAAATAAACACATTTCTATGTTAATCACAGTCCCATGACTGACCCGGAGTTTATTTTGTTTTGTTTTCCCTAAACTCTTGGGTGCCTAATTTTATATAGGCAGTCAAGTAGTCGGGATTTACAGATACTTGAAGAGCTGGAGTAGAAGGCTTCAGAATCATATAGCTATTGTTTATTTCCGCTGTGTTGTAAGTGCTGTACTTTGGAAATGATATATATGTTCAAGTACAGATTTATATTTCCAAGTTATGATATATCTTATATGTTATTCATTCCGCTGAGAGGTTCGTGTTACTCTGATGTTGTGATGTTCTTCTTCTTCTTCTCTTTTAAGTTTCTATCTTACATATTCTCGCCCTTTAATTTCTTTCATTAACTACCGGTATTTTCGATCCTTGGATGTTCGATATGTGTTGTATATCGGATAACCAAGATCGACTTATTCCGGGATGTTACATTATGTCTGACCCCCTTTGTTTTCGCCCCTTTTCTTCCTCCCCCCCCTAAGGTTCTCAGGGTGAGACTAGTACTAGTGGAGCTTGATTTGGATCTTTCTCTCTCTTTTGGAAGTACTTGGATTGCTGAAAGTAAAGTTCAGCTCATCTCTTTTATAGCCACTTATGTTGGGGTTATTCTTTTTTACTTTATGTACTCAGAAAATAATTTGTCAAGACGGATATTAAGTGTACTTGGTTTTATTGTTGGTTTTTGATGTTGTTGTAACCAAACTATTTCTCCGCAGCAATAAAAGTTGTTTTAAAATTTTCAAGTACCTGTCTTGTTATATTCTGTTCTATACACCAATAATGCTCCATGAAAGTTAATGCATTCCCTTTGAGAGTGACATTAATGGATGTGGGGTATTACAGAAATGCATGTGTTCCTACTAAGAAAAAACTTTTGCCTTGTTATGTACATGGAAGAATTTGTTCCATGCCATCCCCGTTGTGTAACGATCCAATTTTTGGACTAGTTTTATAATCTATAATGTATAGATTGTAATGTTAATTGAATTTAATTAAATAAATTAAATTTATATTTTTAGGAATATATCAGGGAAATCCGATATAAATATATTTGTTGATGATTTAAAATTCCTTAACCAATATATATATACATATACATATAAAAAATAAATAATTGATGTTTTACCATTTTGTTGTGCTTTCAATTGCTTTTAAACTCATATGAAAATAGATTACTCAAGTTAGAAATAAAAGGGAAAATAAATTAAATACAAGATATACATTAATTTTATAATATTGATAAGATCAGACTCGTTTAAATTAGAATAATTATTTTAATATCATAGCATATATTTACTTGTCATATTCATATATTATATATATGTAATCAAGTGTGTGTTGTTTAAACACTTTTGTTGCATTTAAAAACTTGTTTTAAAAGTCATGTATATAGAGTTACATAAAGTAACAAGTGAGCACATTTGAAGTAAAATATGGTAACAGTCTGGAAATTTTGACAAGTTAAATGATACTTTTTATTTAAATTTAATATATGGAAATGATTGTTAAGTTTGTGATTTGTTAATACTATTTGTCGTTCGATCGGATTTGTCAATGTAATATGAATTAATAGCACTAGAATTAAGCGTTGCTCTTAGTTTTCATAATGTTTTAAGGAAAATGCTACCAAAAGCACCTCCCTTCTCTTTATAACAAGTGTTAAGACACTTGTAATTTTGCATGCAACATTCCATGCATGACTTACATGTGTCCTACGAGGTGTCATCACCATATCAACTCTTTTCAAGTACAAATTTACCTCCTTTCTTCCCTTAAACATGCATTCCACTCTTCTATTCCATTTCTTCTTCTTCCTTACCTTGAAATCCATGGCTTCCTAAGCCTTTCTTCCATATTCCTCTCCTTCTTCTCCTCCCTCTTTCTCCCTAAATTCGGCCAAAGTTGCCTTCTCCTCCTCCCCCAAAATTCCGACCTTTCCTCCTCTTAAAAAATAAAAGATAAAGAAGCTTAATAATTATTTTAATTTATAAAGAGTCGGCAAGGAAGTACTGTTAGACTGGGATAGCTATAGTTGGTCTAGTGGTCCTACAATAAACATTGGTGGACTGGAACTCCAAGGTGGGAACTCGACACTTATATTTGTTCGTTTTATGTTATGTGAATTGTTATTGATGACATGGTTAATTAGTAATTATTGCAATATAAGCGTTTAGTGAAAAATGCTTGTACGTACACTATTATATATATACACACACACCCATATATACTTGTGTGATGGATGAATGGATGCTTCGTGGTTGTTATTAGTGATAATATGTGCATTATACTTGTTATACACACATATGCGGATCTATTGGATATCAAATAAGTCTCGAACCAACTCGGTATAGTAAATGAATATTTTATTCATTTTGAAAGTTGAAAATGGTTTTCTAATGTAACGACCCGGATTTCGAGCGACTTTGGTTATCGACATAAGCACGATGTCGATAACCAAAACATCGAAAAATCCTGGTAATTAGTGAAAGAAATTAGAGGGTGAGGAAAGATAAGATAGAAAATAAGAATAGAAGAAGAAGAAGAACACAACATCAGAGTAACACGAATCTCACAGCGGAACGAATAACGTATAATATATGTAACATAACTTTGAAATATACATCTGTATTTGAATATACATCATTATCAAAGTACAGCACTTACAACACAGCGGAAATAACTATAGCTATATGATCCTGAAGTCTCCTGCTCCAGCTCTTCAACTATCTGTAAAATCCCGACTACTTGACAGCCCATACAAATTTAGGCACCCAAGAGTTTAGGGAAAACAACAAAATAAACTCCGGGTCAGTCATGGGACTGGTATGAGTAAAACAGTTTAAAAACAGTTGAACAAGTAAATGATATCTCATAAGACCACGCCGCATAACGGAACGGGTTTTTCCCTTATGAGAATCCAAAATAACTTTATATCAAAAATCTTTTGATATTAAAATAACGCCTATCAACCACAGTATATATATGATCATCTAGCAGAAACGCTTTCATCTCACGTTCTACATATATAGTATACAATCAAAACCGCAAGCACGTATTGGGTAATGGGTTTCCAACTATGACAAGGTATGGAATCACCTTTCGCTAATGTACCTCTAGAGAGGAATACACTGGGTTCAACAAGAACATCTTGCAACCCGGCCACACATGACCGACCACTCATTTTGCTTGAGTGTATCGAATGTATATCACCAACAGTTGGGATCAGCAACCGTTTCCCGAATGGGACAGCATCAACAATAGATTTTTAGAAATGAATGAAACTCTAGATCAGGTGATTATACACCCTACTTCGGTGCGACCGACTTAGCCATGCTGCCTGCCCGATTTCTGTCATTTACCGGATGATGAGGCTAGAAACTACGCTTTATCACCACATCAGATTCACTTTGAATGCCACATCATCAAATCCATCAAATCACTGATTGACGTCCTCAACCATACATTATGTGTTAGCTAAAAGAAGTTTCCTTCTTCGCTTCCACTCTTGGTACAGTTGGAGAAATCAATATACGTGATCGTCTGGAAATATTCTGTTAGACATCCGTCCATACAAGTCATCCAGGAAAAGGATGAACCGAAGTCACTATTCTGTAAACAGGATAGCCCTTGCATAACTCCGTCTTCAATTTCCTTTGGCATATATGATTCGCAACGCTTATGCCAATACAGAGTGGTTCTTTGGATAATAATCCAACCGGTCTCTCCATATTAACAACGTTAAAATGGTCAAACTTCGATAGTCTGTGATTTAACTCTCGAATAAAACAAGTGTGCAAACAACGATATTATTCCCAATGGAAATTATATCTATCAAACATCATTTAACATTCATCTCCTGTTTCCCTATATTCAGTATTTCTTATTTTCTAAATTTGGAAAATATACGTTATTAACAATGGAAAACATTTCCATTTCTTGTTTTCTTTATTAGAAAACATTTCTGGTTTCTTCTTTGGAAAACATTTCCAAAGCTTCTTCATTGGACTTAGACAGATGTTTAAACAAACCATCGCGATGCCAACTCAAACCATTTCCTTTACTGCCGAACCTTAACTATTCCTTAGTTAAAAACGAAGCCAATCAAGTTGGGGGAGAACTACCTCTCAGACCTTAACTGAACAACATTTCTAACTTTGAAATAGGCAAAGTTCACTTTATATCCCTTTAACTAACTTCCTTACTTAACCCTCCTTCGAATAGCTATATTCAATTGACTCTTTTCACTTAACTCTATTCGATTAACCCTTATCAATTAACTCTATTGGACTAACACTATTGGATTAACTCTATTTGACTAACGCTATTGATTTACTCATTTCACTTAACTCCTTCCGAATAAACTATATTCGATAATTCCTTTTACTTTCTATTCGAATAACTATATTCGATTAACTCCTTTCAATTTATTCTCTAATCGATTAAACTAACATCGATTAGCTCCTTTGCTTTAACTCTAATCGATTAAACTAACATCGATTAGCTCCTTTGCTTTAACTCTAATCGATTAAACTAACATCGATTAACTACTTTCCTTTTACTCTAATCGATTAACTAACACCGATTAGCTCCTTTGCTTTAACTCTAATCGATTAACTAACATCGATTAGTTCCTTTTGATAAACTACGTTTTCCGTTACAACTATTTCCTTTTTATAACGTTTACTTACCGTTACAAATATTTCCTATTTAACTTCTATTTACCGTTACAAATATTTCCTATTTATAACTTCTATTTACCGTTACAAATATTTCCTATTTATAACTTCTATTTACCGTTACAAATATTTCCTATTTAACTTCTATTTACCGTTACAAATATTTCATATTTATAACTTCTATTTACCGTTACAAATATTTCCTATTTAACTTCTATTTACCGTTACAAATATTTCCTATTTATAACTTCTATTTATTTTCTAAATAAATATTCCTTTTCTATTTCTATTTATTTTCTAAATAAATATCCCTTTTATAAAACCGTGTTCGTTTTATAAATATTTCCTTTTTATAAAATCCTGTGATTTTATAAAATTCCTTTATTTCAATATACATTGAAATAAATTCTTTTTACATCCCAGGGTCTTTTATGATATTTACAATATCGAATAACAATGATCAACATCATTCCAACACAAATAATCCATAACATATTATATAACACATCATATATCACAATATATGAAAAACAATATAGATAACATCACTTTTCAGTTCTATATGATATATTCTGTTAAACAGAATAAATATAGAAAATTTAACTAACTGACTAGCAGTTCAGTTAAACAGTCAACATACAGTAAATCAACCAATGTCTAACAGTTCTAAAAGTACAACATGAATTTATAAACTGTTTAGAGTTAGTGAGATTTACTCACTTTGGCGCGTTAACCGTTTAATAACGGTTTGCGTTATTTGATTCAGTCCGACCATTTATTTCGCCATAAATTGTAACGAGCTCGGATTCACTCCCAGTCAGCTCCATGGTGTAGCCACCGTCCATACGATCCCAACGGATCTGACCGTTCGGAGTTCTGATATAGTGTGACGAAGTGATAACAACTACAAGTTAACGCGCTGTAAATTAAAAATTTAAACTTAACTAAATCTTGATTTTAATATACTTGGCCTTACCCAAATAAATTCGGCCCACTATTCTTCTAACCCATCTTCTATTAGCAGTGGAAATCAAACATGCCATTTCCGAACCTTTTACACGCTTATTTCCTCCGTCGTTCCCACAAGAACTTACTGCTCAAAGAAATAATAACTACAAGCCCTTTTCCTTTTTAATATATTTGATTGGGCTTTACTTGAAAACCGTTGGCCCATCTGTATGCGTATAAACGTAGTCCCGCCTCAACTGTTTTTCCTTCTTCTTCAATCTCCTTATTTCCGAACATGACTTCACCGTTAAAACAACTTAATTCTCCTCCAAACTACCACTGTGTTTCATGCAACCTCCCTCCCACTTCTCGTTGTCATCTTCCTTGTCTTCTCACGATATTTCAAAACCTGCCTTACCATTCAGAAAACAGTCCCGCTCCCTGTGTATAAGAAACCCATCCCCCTTCAGCAAATAACTTCCTTCAGTATGGCAAAACGTGAGCACCATGCTGCCCTATTTTTTCCCTAGTCCAAATGCACTACTTTCCTCATGAAATTCAAATACAAACATTAAAGCTATCACTGTTCTTTAAATCCTTGATCCGCGTTATTTAAAACTGCAGATCCTTCTTCTTCTAACTGCCATTTAGAACGGCTGCCCCAAACTCCACCTTGCCGCACTTCATCCCCCTATTCACCGAACTAAATACTCCATCAAACTTCTCATGACAATCCGCAATACCCCATAACCAAAAGGTAAAACTCGAACCACTTCTCCCCCACGGCTTCATACGAAAACCGCACTTCGACTGAAAAAAGCTACGACATTATTTTCTTCAAATAACCCTCAAAAATTCACATACTACCCCTCAACAATCTGCCCTTCATCATCGCGACCCCTCCAGAGATTTGAAAAGGTGGGTTTTCTCGTTTTCAATTGTCTGTAGTGGCGGCTGAGAAAGGGTTCATGGAAAATGAGAATTAGGTTAGACGATGGGTTTAAGGAGGTCATTATATAGGATGGTTTTGCTTTGAGTTTTTGCAGTGGAGACTTCTCCACGTTTTTCTGCGTTTAATTGGTATGTGTGGCTGAGAAAATTGAGTGTTTGGCTTGATTAAGTCCATATATTAGTTAGGATATTTTAGGGTACCCCATTTCATAAAACTCCACTTATTTTCGGACCTCAATCGACGAAAATAAAAATACCGTTGTCATCAGCGATGCCCCACGACACCAAAAATATAATAATACTGGTAGATTAACTCATATTTTGAAACCTCAAAAATGTTGATTACAGGGTGTGAAATACTTCAAATAAAAAGTCGCTTATTAAATTAATTAAAAATTACAGTAAAATTCTAAAAATTAAATTATCACTATGTCCCAAAAGAACCTTGTCTAAATTCAAACCCGATCTCTAGTTATATCGAATAAACCGATACGTTCGATAAATGATTCTATAGCGACTATTTCAAAATTTGATTTGGACATATCTCAAAATCTACACGGCGAAATCCTGATTTTTCTCTTTCACTAGAAAGATATACTCCACCAGCTCCACACGTTTCTTGTTTCACATAAATCCGATTTAAAACGAACCCTGTACATTCAGTTGAAGTTCGAATCGCCAATTTACGAACTACAGCGTCGTTTCGAGCTCTATTTTAATTATATTATAATTCATATGTTCAACCATCGTTAATTAAATATATTCGTTATTCTAATTCAATTCTAAACTGAATTAAATATCCCAGATGATCCGGTTCACACCATATCGTCATTTCAGCCAATTCTGTTTATTTCAGAATTAAATATATTATTTAATTTATTATTTAAATTAAATATTTACCATTATTAAATTCCACGACCATTAAATTCACTAACCCACGATTGATATAATTAAATAAATTAATCATAATACCCCTGCCAATGCGGGTCATTACATTCTTCCCCACTTAAAATAATTTCGTCCTCGAAATTGCTAAAAAGTAGGGGACGACCCTATCGACTGGTTAAAACATATTTGTTCACTTCTTAAATCTTCAGTTTCAACTGAACCAATTTAATTTCAATTAAATTATTAATTAATTCTTATCAACGGATATTTTCAAAAATCCTGAAAATTTTCTAACGCCTTAACTCTTCGAAAATTTTCGCCAGCACCTCCTTTGTACTGGTCAATCGGTACAACTCCAACTCGCCTCTCTGGGCCATCTCCAACCCAAAGAAAATCAAACAGCCAAGCGGCTTGCCAATTCGGCTCATAAATCTTATACCCAATATATAATATAAACTGGTACCTTTTTGTCGGGCATATCAACCCCATCACTTCCATATGCTATCAACTCAGCATATACTAATATTAATCAAACCAAACTCTAATCAATTTATCCTCAACACCACCATTCGCTTTTTACCAAGCCAAATTTTCATTTCAACTCAAGTTTCGTTCTTGATCCCCAACTCTTAACTTGATTATCACCTTACACTTCACATTTGAATCTCACAATCAAATTTGCCTTGATATCATTCTAATTCAAAACTCAGTTACCACTTTACTGGCTTTACTTTAATTCAAACTTGCTTTCACAAATTTCTGTTAAATTTGTTTTTAACTCAACAGTCTTTCCCTGGGAAAATTTCAAATAGTTTACTCTTTTCAAAAATCAAATTTTCCTTTTTGAAATTCAACTGAGCCCATAATCAATATTCCATTAGTTAAATCACTTCTCTATTTCTTTATCAATATTTGTTAACCAAATATTTTCAATAACCATATTGGCCTTTTATGTTATTTGGAAAACATTTCCGAATATCGCCTTCCTTTATTTTCTAAACTTTAGAAAATATATGCTATTTATAATTGGAAAATATTCCAATTACTTATCTCTTTTGCTTACACTTATTTGGGTTAAAACGGATGTTGTGTAAAACATTGTTACGATAACCCAAATACTATATTCAACTAACTCTTATTCAACATTGGTCTTCGAGCCCAAAATCTTACTGTTTATTTGTTAATAATGAAATCAATCAAGTTGGGGTATAACTACCTCTCAGACCTTGACTGAATAACATTTATAACGTCAAAACAGATATGACTACTTACTCGAATAACCAATACCATACAACTACGTATTCACTTTTAAACACGTATACGCTTTCTCTTTCTATTCTTACTAGATTTTATTCTAGACGTCCTTTTTGATTTTACTATTCTATTTCTAAGTTTGTTTACTTATCGACTTCTATATATATCGATACATTGATTTCTAATTATCAAAAAATATTCTAACTCCTTAAATTCTCGGAAAATTCGCCATAACCTCCTTTGTACCGGGAGCTTCGGGAAAATCCCCAAACTGCCACACAGGCCTTCTCCAATCAAAAGAAAAAGAAAAGCCAAGCGGATAGCCGATACGGCGCATAAAATCTCATATATGAATTAAATACATACCTTTTTGTCGAGCATTCTATTTATATACCTTCATACCTTATCCATACCTATCTCATGTATATCTATACATTTCTAATTCATTCCAACTTAATCCAATCGTTTTAACTTATTTCGTTAAGTGATTTTCAAATTACTGGTTTGCCCATTTCACCTTCATATTTGAGTATAACATGTTCAAATATATTTTAACTTGTTTATCAACTAATTAAATTCCTTTTCAATTTTTACGCTTCATATTCAATTTCGAATATAAATCCTCAAATCCCCTTTGAATGCTATATTCAAATTCCATTTGAATTCTATTTGAATCCTATATTCAAATTCCTTTTTAACTCTTTTTGAATTTTTCTAATTCAAATTCCATTTCAGTTCTCTTATCCAAATTCTATACTTGAATTTCATTTCAAATCTCTTATTCAAATTCCATACTTGAATTTCATTTCAAATCCATTTATTCAAATTCCATACTTGAATTTCAAATTCAATTCTATTTGAATCTTCTTTATTCAAATTTCCTTTTCAATTCTATTTGAATCCTCTACATTCAAATTTCATTTCACTTTCGATATTCAAATCCTATATTTGAAATCTCTTATATTTTCTATATACAAACGCCATTTGAATTTCTATATTCAAATTCTATATCTGAACTTCCTTTATTCAAATTCCTTTAAATAAGTCTCTGTTTCAATTCCTTTTGAAATCGATATTTCTACCTTTGGAAAATAGATTTCCCTTTCAATTTCACACTTGTATTTTATTTCTGAATTATCCAAATGATAATTCTCTTCACTTCATTTATAAACTTCGTTTATAAAAGAACTTTTTCTAAACTTCGTTTATAAAGGAACTTCTCGTTTTATTTCTTTTAAAACAAGTCAATATTTCAAATCTATTTAAAAATTCAAATTCTATATTTTCAATCCCATTTTGAAATTCAACACAACTTGTCTTTCCCAAAACAATTTCAAAATAGTATCTCTAGTAGTAATTCGTCACTTACAACTCGAAAATGAATACTGATGATGCAGCTGTCATCATCAGAATCTAATTTCCAGCGATCGAAGTGAGTTCAATACTATAAAACCATTTCTAAACATTTCCACTTTGAAATTCATTTCAAAATATAATTCACACTTCTTGTAAAACAAATTTAAAATCTCCTAGGATCTTAAATTTTCCTTATTTTTAATCCCAATCCATTTACACACACTTATCCAATTCTCCAGAGTTTTAACTTCAATTTCTGGTTTACATTTCAGATTTAACTCACCTGATTTCACGCATTTCGCTTATATGAATTCTGATTGGTTATTTACATAACCATTTAATTTATAATCTTACTCGATTATAATAACAGCCAATATATCCAATATGTATCAAAATATACTTTGGGTAAAATTATTTTCATTTACCCTCTTTCAAAACATATCGTGCCGACCCATCGTATTCAAGTGTTTAGTAACTCCTACCGATACAGTGGATCAAACTGATCGACCAGAACTCATAAACGATTCAACCAATGAATCTCCACAATATAAAACAATTTTTTTATATCAATAACAAATACGTTCACTCGTATATATACACTCAATCTCAGTCTAGGGTATTACTAACCCTATCTCTACCGAGTCACGCCACAGAGCCAAGTAATTCTTAACTTAAGCTCTGATACCAACTGTAACGACCCGGATTTCGAGCGACTTTGGTTATCGACATAAGCACGATGTCGATAACCAAAACATCGAAAAATCCTGGTAATTAGTGAAAGAAATTAGAGGGTGAGGAAAGATAAGATAGAAAATTAGAATAGAAGAAGAAGAAGAACACAACATCAGAGTAACACGAATCTCACAGCGGAACGAATAACGTATAATATATGTAACATAACTTTGAAATATACATCTGTATTTGAATATACATCATTATCAAAGTACAGCACTTACAACACAGCGGAAATAACTATAGCTATATGATCCTGAAGTCTCCTGCTCCAGCTCTTCAACTATCTGTAAAATCCCGACTACTTGACTGCCCATACAAATTTAGGCACCCAAGAGTTTAGGGAAAACAACAAAATAAACTCCGGGTCAGTCATGGGACTGGTATGAGTAAAACAGTTTAAAAACAGTTGAACAAGTAAATGATATCTCATAAGACCACGCCGCATAACGGAACGGGTTTTTCCCTTATGAGAATCCAAAATAACTTTATATCAAAAATCTTTTGATATTAAAATAACGCCTATCAACCACAGTATATATATGATCATCTAGCAGAAACGCTTTCATCTCACGTTCTACATATATAGTATACAATCAAAACCGCAAGCACATATTGGGTAATGGGTTTCCAACTATGACAAGGTATGGAATCACCTTTCGCTAATGTACCTCTAGAGAGGAATACACTGGGTTCAACAAGAACATCTTGCAACCCGGCCACACATGACCGACCACTCATTTCGCTTGAGTGTATCGAATGTATATCACCAACAGTTGGGATCAGCAACCGTTTCCCGAATGGGACAGCATCAACAATAGATTTTTAGAAATGAATGAAACTCTAGATCAGGTGATTATACACCCTACTTCGGTGCGACCAACTTAGCCATGCTGCCTGCCCGATTTCTGTCATTTACCGGATGATGAGGTTAGAAACTACGCTTTATCACCACATCAGATTCACTTTGAATGCCACATCATCAAATCCATCAAATCACTGATTGACGTCCTCAACCATACATTATGTGTTAGCTAAAAGAAGTTTCCTTCTTCGCTTCCACTCTTGGTACAGTTGGAGAAATCAATATACGTGATCGTCTGGAAATATTCTGTTAGACATCCGTCCATTCAAGTCATCGAGGAAAAGGATAAACCGAAGGCACTATTCTGTAAACAGGATAGCCCTTGCATAACTCCGTCTTCAATTTCCTTTGGCATATATGATTCGCAACGCTTATGCCAATACAGAGTGGTTCTTTGGATAATAATCCAACCGGTCTCTCCATATTAACAACGTTAAAATGGTCAAACTTCGATAGTCTGTGATTTAACTATCGAATAAAACAAGTGCGCAAACAACGATATTATTCCCAATGGAAATTATATCTATCAAACATCATTTAACATTCATCTCCTGTTTCCCTATATTCAGTATTTCTTATTTTCTAAATTTGAAAAATATACGTTATTAACAATGGAAAACATTTCCATTTCTTGTTTTCTTTATTAGAAAACATTTCTGGTTTCTTCTTTGGAAAACATTTCCAAAGCTTCTTCATTGGACTTAGACAGATGTTTAAACAAACCATCGCGATGCCAACTCAAACCATTTCCTTTACTGCCGAACCTTAACTATTCCTTAGTTAAAAATGAAGCCAATCAAGTTGGGGTAGAACTACCTCTCAGACCTTAACTGAACAACATTTCTAACTTTGAAATAGGCAAAGTTCACTTTATATCCCTTTAACTAACTTCCTTACTTAACCCTCCTTCGAATAGCTATATTCAATTGACTCTTTTCACTTAACTCTATTCGATTAACCCTTATCAATTAACTCTATTGGACTAACACTATTGGATTAACTCTATTTGACTAACGCTATTGATTTACTCATTTCACTTAACTCCTTCCGAATAAACTATATTCGATAATTCCTTTTACTTTCTATTCGAATAACTATATTCGATTAACTCCTTTCACTTTATTCTCTAATCGATTAAACTAACATCGATTAGCTCCTTTGCTTTAACTCTAATCGATTAAACTAACATCGATTAGCTCCTTTGCTTTAACTCTAATCGATTAAACTAACATCGATTAACTACTTTCCTTTTACTCTAATCGATTAACTAACACCGATTAGCTCCTTTGCTTTAACTCTAATCGATTAACTAACATCGATTAGTTCCTTTTGATAAACTACGTTTTCCGTTACAACTATTTCCTTTTTATAATGTTTACTTACCGTTACAAATATTTCCTATTTAACTTCTATTTACCGTTACAAATATTTCCTATTTATAACTTCTATTTACCGTTACAAATATTTCCTATTTATAACTTCTATTTACCGTTACAAATATTTCCTATTTAACTTCTATTTACCGTTACAAATATTTCATATTTATAACTTCTATTTACCATTACAAATATTTCCTATTTAACTTCTATTTACCGTTACAAATATTTCCTATTTATAACTTCTATTTATTTTCTAAATAAATATTCCTTTTCTATTTCTATTTATTTCTAAATAAATATCCCTTTTATAAAACCGTGTTCGTTTTATAAATATTTCCTTTTTATAAAATCCTATGATTTTATAAAATTCCTTTATTTCAATATACATTGAAATAAATTCTTTTTACATCCCAGGGTCTTTTATGATATTTACAATATCGAATAACAATGATCAACATCATTCCAACACACATAATCCATAACAGATTATATAACACATCATATATCACAATATATGTAAAACAGTAAAATAAATGTTGAGGAATCCAAATGGATTCCTCCAACCTATTTCCCTGCATCACAGATGTTAAACAATATAGATAACATCACTTTTCAGTTCTATATGATATATTCTGTTAAACAGAATAAATATAGAAAATTTAACTAACTGACTAGCAGTTCAGTTAAACAGTCAACATACAGTAAATCAACCAATATCTAACAGTTCTAAAAATAAAACATGAATTTATAAACTGTTCAGAGTTAGTGAGATTTACTCACTTTGGCGCGTTAACCGTTTAATAACGGTTTGCGTTATTTGATTCAGTCCGACCATTTATTTCGCCATAAATTGTAACGAGCTCGGATTCACTCCCAGTCAGCTCCATGGTGTAGCCACCGTCCATACGATCCCAACGGATCTGACCATTCGGAGTTCTGATATAGTGTGACGAAGTGATAACAACTACAGGTTAACGCGCTGTAAATTAAAAATTTAAACTTAACTAAATCTTGATTTTAATATACTTGGCCTTACCCAAATAAATTCGGCCCACTATTCTTCTAACCCATCTTCTATTAGCAGTGGAAATCAAACATGCCATTTCCGAACCTTTTACACGCTTATTTCCTCCGTCGTTCCCACAAGAACTTACTGCTCAAAGAAATAATAACTACAAGCCCTTTTCCTTTTTAATATATTTGATTGGGCTTTACTTGAAAACCGTTGGCCCATCTGTATGCGTATAAACGTAGTCCGGCCTCAACTGTTTTTCCTTCTTCTTCAATCTCCTTATTTCCGAACATGACTTCACCGTTAAAACCACTTAATTCTCCTCCATACTACCACTGTGTTTCATGCAACCTCCCTCCCACTTCTCGTTGTCATCTTCCTTGTCTTCTCACGATATTTCAAAACCCGCCTTACCATTCAGAAAACAGTCCCGCTCCCTGTGTATAAGAAACCCATCCCCCTTTAGCAAATAACTTCCTTCAGTATGGCAAAACGCGAGCACCATGCTGCCCTATTTTTTCCCTAGTCCAAATGCACTACTTTCTTCATGAAATTCAAATACAAACATTAAAGCTATCACTGTTCTTTAAATCCTTGATCCGCGTTATTTAAAACTGCAGATCCTTCTTCTTCTAACTGCCATTTAGAACGGCTGCCCCAAACTCCACCTTGCCGCACTTCATCCCCCTATTCACCGAACTAAATACTCCATCAAACTTCTCATGACAATCCGCAATACCCCATAACCAAAAGGTAAAACTCGAACCACTTCTCCCCCACGGCTTCAGACGAAAACCGCACTTCGACTGAAAAAAGCTACGACATTATTTTCTTCAAATAACCCTCAAAAATTCACATACTACCCCTCAACAATCTGCCCTTCATCATCGCGACCCCTCCAGAGATTTGAAAAGGTGGGTTTTCTCGTTTTCAATTGTCTGTAGTGGCGGCTGAGAAAGGGTTCATGGAAAATGAGAATTAGGTTAGACGATGGGTTTATGGAGGTCATTATATAGGATGGTTTTGCTTTGAGTTTTTGCAGTGGAGACTTCTCCACGTTTTTCTGCGTTTAATTGGTATGTGTGGCTGAGAAAATTGAGTGTTTGGCTTGATTAAGTCCATATATTAGTTAGGATATTTTAGGGTACCCCATTTCATAAAACTCCACTTATTTTCGGACCTCAATCGACGAAAATAAAAATACCGTTGTCATCAGCGATGCCCTACGACACCAAAAATATAATAATACCGGTAGATTAACACATATTTTGAAACCTCAAAAATGTTGATTACACGGTGCGAAATACTTCAAATAAAAAGTCGCTTATTAAATTAATTAAAAATTACAGTAAAATTCTAAAAATTAAATTATCGCTATGTCCCAAAAGAACCTTGTCTAAATTCAAACCCGATCTCTAGTTATATCGAATAAACCGATACGTTCGATAAATGATTCTATAGCGACTATTTCAAAATTTGATTTGGACATATCTCAAAATCTACATGGCGAAATCCTGATTTTTCTCTTTCACTAGAAAGATATACTCCACCAGCTCCACACGTTTCTTGTTTCACAGAAATCCGATTTAGAACGAACCCTGTACATTCAGTTGAAGTTCGAATCGCCAATTTACGAACTACAGCGTCGTTTCGAGCTCTATTTTAATTATATTATAATTCATATGTTCAACCATCGTTAATTAAATATATTCGTTATTCTAATTCAATTCTAAACTGAATTAAATATCCCAGATGATCCGGTTCACACCATATCGTCATTTCAGCTAATTCTGTTTATTTCAGAATTAAATATATTATTTAATTTATTATTTAAATTAAATATTTACCATTATTAAATTCCACGGCCATTAAATTCACTAACCCACGATTGATATAATTAAATAAATTAATCATAATACCCCTGCCAATGCGGGTCATTACATCTAAGTTGTTTTGAAGAAATTTATATTATGGTTAAAATAGAGCTTGTCAAGATAAATATAGGAACGTTCTACGATGATAGAGAGGATATGTCTAGACTTAGGTTTGGAAATTATAGTTTCCAGCTCTCCCTGACTATCCCTAACTGATCTGACGGACGGGATGGTTAAAAAATTAAAATTAGAATTTAATTTGAAACTATTTGAATTAAAAATAAATTGGAATTTAATTTAATATTTTATTAATAAAATATTAAGTTGAATCTTAAAAGTAAGTTTGGATTTCCTATCCAGTAAATGTTTTAAAATGGTATTAGGAGTATATAACGATTTTCTTGCATATTTTGAAGTAGTTCAGAATAATTACTATATGAATTTATAATAGAGTTTGAACAGTGGTAGTTCGCGTGTTTTAATTACAAACATTAAACGCTTATAACTTTTGCAGTTTAAATCAGATTTCCACGAAACGGAAAACGTTTGATTTTCATTAACAAGAGCTTCCAAATGAGTGAAAGCAGATTTTAATTTTGACTTATAATTTTCAAGATATGTTTGAATTAATATTTAAAAAAAATTGTTACAAGTGCAGTCCATTAACAATAATGATAAATGGTCATTCTGAATTATTTAAAAATATGGAAAATTTGTGTAAAATCATAATTAATTATTTAAAAGTGGTTTATGTTGAAATCATGAAGTTTTTTGGTAATATAAAAGTTATTTTCCCTAAATTAGCCAGTATCGATATTTTGGAACAGTTTTTGTAACACTTTTGTAACATTATTTATTCAATGTTAAAGGTATTTAACTTTATAAATCTTTCCCTAACCTTAGTAAATAATTGCTAAAAAGTAATAAACGGCTTTAAAAGATAATTTGAGTTTCCAAACATGCAATATGGGTTGAGACTTGATTTGGTCATGTATTTCCACATGGTTTTAAAAAGCGCTTATTATTCGGAAAAACCGGAATCTGATATTCGATCTTAAAGCCATTCCGAATAATAAAACGATGTTGGGAGAAAATCAGCGTATAAAGACGATGTTGAAGACCGGGACCCTTCACATCTGAAGGACTGTTTGTTGAATGTCTCAAATGGATAGCTCCCATTTGCAGATGGATTTTTATATCGGTTAAGCGGTAAATAGTCCGAACGCACTGAAGGAATTCTGGATTTTGGTTTCGTTCAGACCTAGAACAGACTTGTATGGATTGTATGTCTGACATTATAATTAACTGCATAGCAACTGATGTCTGTTTAATATATATATGTATGTATCTCTACCCCAACTTTCTCTATTCTCATTAATGGGGTGCCTAAAGGTTACATAAGCAGCAATAGGGGCATCCGACAAGGGGACCCTCTTTCACCTTACCTATTTGCAGTGGCTATGGAGTATTTTACACTACAAATGGAAATTGCTTGTCATAAGAAATGGGTGCAGACCATACATAACGTACAACCTAGCATATCTCATCTTTTGTATGTAGATGATCCACTTATTTGCATCAAAGCCACTGGGGCTGCAGCTGGTCATATCAGAGACATCTTTGCTAAAATGGAGGTACACTGTGGGTTAAAAGTTGATGATTACAAGACTAAATGTTACTTTAACAAAACTTGCAGGAACAAAAATCAAGTGCTTGAAGTGGTGAAGGTGCAAGAAGGGGTGCTGCCAGTGAAATATTTCGGTGTTTCTCTATCATCCAATAAGATCACTGACAGGCAATGTACAAGCCTTATCACAAATATTAGGGATAAGCTTTATGGGTGGAGCTCAAGACTGTTATCATTTGCCGGTAGAATCGAGCTGGTGCATACTGTAATTCATGCTAAAGTCAATTTTTGGTTGCAAACTTTCCAGTTACCAGATGCATCAATTGACAAAATGGAGAAGGTCTGTGCAGATTTTATTTGGAAAGGAGGCTTACACAAAATCAAATTTGAAGAGTTATGCAGAACTAAAGAGGAAGGAGGAGTTGGTCTAAGAAACATCAAGACTATGAGAGAAGTATTCACCTTAAAACAAGCTTGGAAAATCATCAATAACTCAGGACTGTGGGCAAGATGGATGATTAAGAGGTATGGCAATGGAAATTTCTAGGCTATGAAGGAAGACAACAATGCCTCGTCCACCTGGAAGGCAATTTTAAGGGTTAGAAGCAAGTTGGCCAAGCACTGTAGAAGAGAGATAGCTCAAGGCAACGAGACTGACTTATTGCTCGACCCTTGGTTAAATGGTAAGTCATTAATAGACACACATGGTTGGGATACTTATTTAGCATTTGGCTGCCCAAAGGAGACCGTAAATTCTATCATATCCAATAACTAATGGAGAGTGGACTTTGCATGCAACGCAGAAAAGAAAAGGGCAATAGAAAATACGTAAATTATGCAAGAAAAATAATACGACATTTGGACATGGATGGGTTCTGAATTAAAACTACAACAGACTTGGGAGGACATAAGGGCTAAACATGGTCATAAAACATGGAGTAAAATCATTTGGTGTAAAAGAAATGTACCCAAAATGGCATGCTGCACCTACAAGGCTGTTGTAGGGAGGTTACCAACTGAAGATAGACTTTTCAGATGGGGGATTATAAATGAAATGAACTGTGTGTTATGCAATGAAGCTGAAGAAACACATAATCACCTCTTGTTCGAATGTAAATACACAAATAAAATATGGGAAAATTGCTGTGTAGAAGTCAAACACACTACAACAGAAAGCAAACTAGCAGAAATCATGACAAACCTTGAAGTGCTCTGGCAAAGCGTAGGCGAGATATCCTAAGTGAAGACAATCGCTTTTACAGTTGCTATTTGGAGCGTTTGGAAGGAGAGGAATAATCGAATTCACCAAAGGAAAAACAAGTCAGTGGAATTCGCTAGCAAACTTGCAAATTAGGAACTAAATCATGCACTAAGAAGGAGGAGAGGAGAACTCACCACACGAACGACACCTGCAATAGACGGAAGGGAAGACATGGATCGGTGGCGGACACTAGATCCGATCCCAGAAACAAGCACGAGTTATTACGCCTTTGAGTCGCCATAGTTTGTAAAGTTGAAGAAGGAGACGAGGGTTTGAACAGAACTAAACTTTAGATCTGACCATTCATCTACTTTTGTTTATTATTCTCGTATGTACTGATGTAAATGCGGTTTTGTTGGTATGTACAACTGTATCGATGTACTGAACGTAACAAGGTCTTGGGCCTTGTTTCTCATTTGGGCTGCAATGCCCAGTAATAAAGTTAAACCCATTTCCATATATATATATATATATATATATATATATATATATATATATATGTGTGTGTGTGTGTTTGGTGGCTGAGGATTTATTCTCTTGCTTAACACCCTTCTCTGAGACGTACGAGCTTAGAGGTTATATATTGATAGACATCAGTTATGTGTTGTGAATTGACAATGTGGCATTCTTAATTCATGAGCTAGCGATGATCAAAGCATGGCTTATTGAAGCGCATCTTTGTGTATAACGAAACTTCGGCAAGCTTCATACCCCGGAAATAGCCAAAACAGGAAAAATGCAGCAAGGTTAAGGGTAGTCAATTCCATCTTGATAAAAAGTGTACCATGGTATGGAGCCCAGGTGTTACTTATGTTGTGATTTCTACTTATGTGGATGTTGATGTTGGGAGGCCTCGGTGAAAGGTTGGTAATGACCGGGAAGTGATATACTCAGGCATGCTCTTAGTTACCTAGTTACAGAGGCAACCCGACCTTGTGTTGGAGAGAGCCCATTTGGTTCTCGGGGTGTCCCTCTAAATGCGTACCCATCGGTTTGGTAAGGAAGTTCCATTGCCTGGTCATTTGTTGGAAATTCATTATCCATTACGAGCTTTTATGATTTCAGTTGTATAGCCTACAGGTTACCAGCAGGAATATGTCAACATAGTGGAATGGGGCATTATGTTGGCTAAGAATGATACATTTATTTGCAAAACTGATTTTCACACTATGCATTAGTAATAATATAGAAAATGATTTTCACGTATCAAGCATGCTTGACTATCATAAGGAGAAACCTTGCCCAGGTGTGCGTTTACGTTTTGTGTATGCCGCGAGACCTTATGTTAGTTTCATTTTCTAAAAAGCATTGCGAATTTTATTGCACATAACAAATATATTGAGTTCTCACACCAATCCCATGACTGACTTGGAGTTTATTTGTTTTCCCACAAAACTCTGGGTGCCTATAATTTTCCACACGGGAAGCCTAATGTAACAACCCGGAAAATCAGAACCAAATTAAAAAATTTATTTTGGCAATTTTAATGAATTTTGAATATTTAAAATGATTTATTTTAAATAATAATGATGAGAAATTTATTTTGAATAGAATTAGAACATATATATTTATTTAAATTGAAATTAGAATATAAATATTTATTTTAATAATAAAAGGAATTAGAAATGGTGCGGTAGTTTGAAAATTTGATTTCAAATTTCAAATGAATGTGCAGGATTCAAAATAAACCGGATTTTGGTGAAACTAAAAATATTTGAATCTATTTGAAAATATCTTTCCAACGAATCTGAAAAATTGAAATTTCATAGCGGGGATAAAAAGTCATGCCCAGTTGAAAATTCAGAATAGTCGCTATGGAAATATAGCCCTTAAAAATGGAAATTTTGCAAATAACCACCGTTTTTGTTGAAACAACTTTCGTTGGACCGGGATGTCAAATTATTGCTAGATTCCAAAATTCATAATTTTTGGGATTAACTTGTGAGCATGGCAAAAGAAAACGTGTTTTGACAGTTTCAGTCAATTTGGATCGACTAGAAAATGGTCATTTTTCAAACGTCTTCAAATTTGATGAAATTAGTTTTGTCACGACCGTATCATCAAAACATAGCCAGATTTATTTTTCTGGAATTTTTGGAGTTAGATTGTGACCCCAGTAAATAAAAATGTACGTTAAAATTCGATATATTGATTCATATTTTAATTTTGAGAAAAACTGATGGAAACAGTCGAACCGGCTTACGGGACATATCCCATTGTGTCTGGAATGGGGGTAACTAGCTAGGGACGATAGTCGTTGGGTCTCGTTTGGAGTTCAAAAGAAAAGTCAACTCTTTAGAGAATTAAATAAAATAAAAAATATATATAATTTCTTTTCCCTTAAACCCCCTCCCTCTCTTCAGTTTCAAATAAAAAATCGAAAAGTAAAAAAATACTAACGTGCAGTCGCGCGACGCCGTCCGTCGATCGACGGCCGCCCACCAGCGTGCCCCCACGCCGACGCCTCCACCCTCGACAACCCCTCCTCTGCTCGCCTTCCTCCTCTCTTACATTCCACCATTCAGCGCCCAAACACCCCTAAGCCCTAAACCCCCTGTACCCGCTGCTCCAGCCATCTGGGCCCCACCGTCGACCGCTAGTCACCCGCTACCGCCCCAGCGCCATGTGCCACCATCCCACACCCCCAGAATCCACATGTAAGTCTTCTTCTATTATTTATTTTCAATTGTTTAATGAAATCAGTTTTAAAAAAGGGGGGAAATTAGTTTCTTTTTGTGACGGCCATGAATTTCGCTCGATCTGAATCAGTCGTTAAACCGATCTAGACCGTTCGAAACCCCTGATCGTTTGAGAACAGGACAAATCAGAACACAAACAGAAGAACATTTCATTGTTATTACAACAATTCCATCAGATACAAGAATATACAGAGTATAAATGAATAAATTACATTCGATAAATATCAGAGATTACAATAAATTACATAGCAGCGGAAAATAATACAAAGCACAACTGAAGGTGATATACGGATACAGAGCTTTCCGGATATCTTTCCAGCTGTAAACCAGGATCCTGTGAATATAAATCTGCAAAACCAAAACAACTAGCTGCCCGTGCGGAAATAAGGGCACCCAGAGTTTAGGTTAAAACAATAAACTCCAGGTCAGTCATGTGACTGGTGTGAGAACTAAAACAGTTATTTAAAACTTTACTTTAAAAGAGAGTAATTCAAGGGACCACGCCGTATAACACGGAACGGGTTTTCTCCCGAGAATACCAGTGCATAAAATAAACGGCGCGATGCTTTTTCGAAAAATGAAGCTATTATAAGACCCAGGTCCCATCACATAATGCAACGCAAGACGGAGGATAGGGTTTTCCCTTATAATAGCCAAACATACTTGGTACGTTTAAAAACAAATCATTTGATACTATAATAAGTGTATAGTGTCAAAACAGTTTCGATCATAAATATAAATCATAGACGGCATAGTATCCCATGCTACTATGTCGCCATACTAGGCTCTACAAATAAAGCCGAAATACATGTATTGGAAATTGGATTCCGTTATGAGTCGTGGCAAGGGGCAAGCTCCTCTCCGCGTTCGAGACACTCTAGCAAATGCCTCCGGGTTACGCACTCTAGGCAACCCCGGATGCGGCTGGGCCGATCCTCACTTACGTTAGAGGATTAATTATGCCTGAACACACGTTTCCCGGTCCTTATAGACCTATAATCGAGGCGCCTCATTCCAACAACCACAAAGGTGAAAAGAATATAAATGTCAGGGCTGGTAAGTCACTGACACCACCAAAGCTAGAAAGAAACGTCGTGCTCTCCCAGCGGTCCGTATCCCGTTTTTAACTCATACCGAGGTGTGAGGCTCGCGAATCCACGCTATAGACAAAGCTACGCCACAAAGGGCGTGCTTTGATCATCAACCACAAGACTTTGCTTTTCAACAGAAGCCTTGATCTATGCAACTCAGTATGCCACACAGGCAATTCATGCCATGCGATTGATATCTATCGATATATAACCTCTAAGCTCGTACGTCTCAGAGAAGGGCGTTAAGCAAAAGAATAAATTCTCCGCCGCCAAACAGATATATATTTAACAGAAATCAATCAACACAGAATAAAATCCAATGTCAGACACACAATCCATTTACAAGTTCGTTCTGGGTCTGAACGAAACCGGAGGCACTTTCCTCGCATATCCATCCATCTCCAAGTACGTCTGGACGACCACCAACTATTTCCATCCTCTTGGGTGTACTGCCCAATCAGGATCGTCAGTAGTTATCCAAACGATGTGAAGACTTCCGGTCTTCAACCACCGTCTTCATCTTCGACTTATCGTCGAATCGGTTATTCAGAATGGGTGTAAACCCGGTCTTTCCGAACAACCCGCGTATATTGAAAACAAATGTTACACAAACACAACATACGCCTCATTCCAATTCATTAGTCACTAACCGCAAATTAGCAAGAGAACAATTTCCCAAACATTAACCCCGAAGGCCGAAACCAACATCAGATCAATACCCAGGAAACCATTCTTCTTAGCCAACCTACAGCTTGTTTCTAAATTCCACATTCTTAGGGAAAGGTTCCCATTAATTTTATCCAAGATAAATTCTTTAAAATTTATCCTGTAATCTTCCTTTGGATGTCGTTTCAAACCAAATTATGGTTTTTCTAAACTAGTCGAGATTAGCGAACCGTAACGAAGTAATTATTTATTTTATTTCCCAATCCCAACCTATTCATCCATGAAGCAAAACTGGTAATACTCCATATCTAATACTATGGTGTTATCGGTAAAATAAATTACCATTTCACGTTCAAATCTAATTAAAGATTTAACTATCGCTTTGGAGCAAAACTGGTGATACTCCATTCTCGCTCGTTTTCTAAATTTGATAATTTAGATTGTAAATTCACATTTCAATCTAATTGCAGATTCGTTAAAACTCCTTTTATTGGGTTAAAGAACTAGGTGTTATTTAAAACACAGTTCACGATAAACCCACAAATCAATTCTAGTTCAATTCAAATCAAATATATTTGGAATTCCGATTATTTAAAACCCCTTTTTAAATCTAATTTATTTATTTAAAAATAAATCGGGTTTTAAATTTAGTTCAAACTAGTTCATTTTGATAAAAATCTATTTTTATCTTTTCAAATACGGAGTTTTTCATCCCAATTTTTCCCAAATCATTTCTTATGATTTTACACAAATTATTGATATTTTTAATAATTTTATCAAGGCCCGTACAGTCGATTTCCAACAACGGCCATCGAACTGCACTTACAGCGACCTTTTCCAAATTTGATTTGGACGTATCTCCAAATCCAATCGTTAGATTTCAAATTTCTAATATTTGTTAGAAAGATCTTTTCGATACGAACCCAACGGTTCCGGTTTTAGGAGAATCCGATGGTCGGATCTCCCGTAATGTCCGTTTGAAATAAATGGTCGAAATTCACGAACTGCCGCGGCGCGGCGCGTTCTATTCAGGCCATTATATTATATATATATATATAATATATTTCATCGATTTCTATTTAAAACGAATTATATAAATAGTTTTAAATTCGTTTCAAAAACAATTTCAACTTCCATTTCAATTCAAATCAAAATTGAATTCTTCTTTATAAATTCGTTTTAAAATTCATTTCTATTCAATTCAAATTTCAATTCTATTTGAATTCATTTCAATTCGCTTTCAATTCAATTTGAATTCGTTTTCAATTCAATTCAATTCCAAAGTCGTTTTCTATTCGATTCAATTCAAATTGGTTTTCTATTTGATTCAATTCAAATTGGTTTTCTATTTGACTTAATTCAAATTGGTTTTCTATTCGATTCAATTCAAATGGGTTTTCTATTCGATTCAATTCAAATTGGTTTTCTATTCGATTCAATTCAAATTGGTTTTCTATTTGACTCAATCCAAATTGGTTTTCTATTCGATTCGATTCAAATTGGTTTTCTATTCGATTCAATTCAAATTGGTTTTCTATTCGATTCAATTCAAATTGGTTTTCTATTTGACTCAATTCAAATTGGTTTTCTATTTGACTCAAA
Source organism: Allium sativum (assembly GCA_030737875.1). NCBI lineage: Eukaryota > Viridiplantae > Streptophyta > Magnoliopsida > Asparagales > Amaryllidaceae > Allium > Allium sativum. Next base: position 625,199,673 of record CM060910.1, read on the forward strand.
TTCGTTATATATTCAAATCAAATTCGTTATATATTCAAATCAAATCAAATTCATTATATATTTAATTCATTTCGAAATTGTTTTATATTCAATTCATTTCGAAATCGTTTTAAAATCGATATAAATATCGTTCACGTCAATCTAATCAACACGGCTTCATATATTCCTTTATTCTATTCAACAAATGAATATTTATTTTTGTCAACACACGACTAATCTCAACGAGTGAGTACTGTCCACGTGTGACTATTTTTGTTAAATTATTTCGTTCAACACATGACTAATCTCAACGAATGAGTACAGTCAACACATGAACCTTTATTTTATAGTGATAAAGATATAAATTTTATTGTTAAAATATTTCGTTCAACACATGACTAATCTCAAAGGATGAGTACAGTCAACACATGAACCTTTATTTTATATTGATAAAATTGTAAATTTTATTATAAAAATATTTCGTTCAACACATGACTAATCTCAACGGATGAGTACAGTCAACACATGAACCTTTATTTTATATTGATAAAGATGTAAATTTTATTATAAAAATATTTCGTTCAACACATGACTAATCTCAACGGATGAGTACAGTCAACACATGAACCTTTACTTTATAATATTCTTTATTTTCTAAATTGGAATGAGGCCCAAATCAATTACCATATAAAGTTAATTATATGGATTCCATACAACGCATGTATATAATAGCATTGAAAAATAATCAACCATCAACCAAAGTGCACTACACTGTATAAGCATCAAATATAGATATCTAATGCTTATAACAGCCTGTCAATCAATCGATCGACATGTTTAATCAATCAGGATGAGTGAACTTCAAATTTCATCCCAACACCCGTGTGGGGTTTCAAACAATCAAACACAGATTTTATTTGTGTAGTTGGGCGATGTGTAAAATTTATCGTTCCAATCAATGTTCTTCAAATAGGTGTACATAAACAAACCGTCCGGTTTGTAAATGAATATTTTATTTTATTCACTTCACGTTAAAAATTATATTTTTAACGATAAAACATTTTATTTTAACATCTGAATTTCTATTCAGTTCATTCTTTAAATAAAATGATATTTTTATTTTTCTAACTTATTTTAGAAAATTTCGGCGGCATAACGGCACGATACTAGAAACGGGACGAGGCCTAGCCTTATCCCCGGTCTAGTGAAGGCCCACGCCATTCACACATCAATCAAATCCATCAAACAATCAAATTCAAATCTAATCATCTAACTAATTTATGCTATCAAACAAACAAGTCCATGGCCTGTGGACGATTGTGTCGAGTGCTACTAAACACCGTCTGCATCCTAGTATATATATATATAACTAGAAAAAAAAATTGAAAGGTGAGAAATTCTCACAAATTGCTATCCTAGCTCCATGGCACTTCATTGATAGAAATCTTCATCGCTATTGCATCTTCGTCATCTTCGTTGCCCGTAGCCACTACATATATAAAAATCACACATTTTTATATTTGCTGATGTCTTTAAAATAAAAATCACATTTTTATTTATTCACCTTCAATTTAAAAATCATATTTTTATAATTGCTTCATACCTTTAAAGATTGAATTTTTACTTCGTTATACTTTATATAAAAATCAAATTTTGACTATGTTATTCAATATATAAAAATCAAATTTTTACTACGTTATTCAATATATCAAAATCAAATTTTTACTACGTTATTCAATATATCAAAATCAAATTTTCACTACGTTATCATATAGATAAAATTCCATTTCAAAAATATAGATTTCGCATTTTTACATCTAAAAATTTCGCCTTTTCTAATATGAAGGTTTTGCTTTTCTATTCTAATATGAAGTTTTCGCCTTTTCTAATATGAAGTTTTCGTCTTTTCTAATATAAAGTTTTCGCCTTTTCTAATATTAAAAATCCGAACTTTTAGATATTAAAAATCCGGACTTCACGAAAGCAAAAATCCTATTTTTATTACTTTAAAAATACAAAGATCATATTTTTATTCCACTTCATATAAAAAGAAATATCTTTAACCTTTTTATAAATTAAAAACTGAATTTTTAAAAATAAAAATCTCCTCTTTCTTATAAATAAAAATCGAAACATTCATTAATAAAAATCCGACTTTTCATAAATAAAATCCTTATCTTTTCATTAGTAAAAATTAAATCTTTCTCCTTATTTAAAAATCAAATCTTTTCTAATTTACTTTTAAAAATCCTAATCTGAAAAGTAAATAATAAAGTAAATAAATAAAAACAAAATTAAAATGGAAAACTTACAGTATTCGATACAGGGGGGGAAGGGGTTTGCTGTCGCGGGTTTGGGACTGGGGGGGGGGGGGGGGGGTCTGTGATGCATCGATCCAGGGGGGGTCTTCGTCGATCGGCAGTAGGAGGAAAAAGGGGGGCTTCGAATCGGGTCTGGGGGGGGGGGGGGGAGGAGGACGTCGGTTGCGGTGGGTTCGAAACTGGGGGGGAGGCTGCTTCGCGATAGGGGGGTCTGGGTGGCTCGCGGCGTCGCTGGGGGGTGGGGGGTCTCGAGCGAGGTGGCGGCGATCGACTGAGGGGGGTGCGCCAGCCCCCTGGCGGCGGCGACAGGGTTCCCCCCTTTCCGTCGTCTCCCTTTTTTTTTCTCTTTTTGATTTCTGTTGAATGAACTTAATCGGGGGGCCAGAACGAGATTAAGGGGAAGAAAGGGGTTTTTTATTTTATTTTATTTTATTTTTATTATTTAATTATTTTATTTTCTAAAAAGTTGACTTTTACATACGACCCCTGAACGAGGTTCACCGCCTGTCGTCCATAGCGTTTTACCCCCGCTCCGAACACAATGGGATATGTATCGCAAGCTGATTTGACCGTTTCGATTGGTTTCCGTTGAATTTACATTTAAACCACTATATTGAATTTTAAATGTACATTTCAATTTACCGGGGTCACATACTAATTAGAAAAATTCCAGAAAAATAATTTCTAGCTTCGTATTGTCGATACGGTCCTAACAAAACTAGTTTCGTTGAATTCTGAGACCGTTGGAAAAATGGCCAATTTCCAGTCGATTAAAATCAACTGAAACTGGTCAAACACGTTTTCCTTTTCCACGCTCACATATTGATTCTAAAAATTATGAAATTTGAAACCTAGCAATAATTTGACATTGCGGATCCAACAAAAGTGGTTTCATCGAAATCCGAGGTCGTTTGCAAAATGTCCATTTTTAAGGGCCTGAATTCCATAGCGACTATTCAGAATTTTCAACTGGACCTATCTTTTGATTCCCGCTATGAAATTTTGATTTTTCGGATTCGTTGGAAAGATATTATCAAATAGATCCTAATGTTTTTGGTTTCACTAAAATCCGGATTGTTTTGCACCCGGTACGTTCAATTGAAGTTTGAAATCGAATTATCGAACTACCGCGCCATTTCCAATTCTATTTATAATTATATATAAATATTTATATTCTAACGACGACGCGTATAATATATACGTTCTATATATATTCAAAATAAATTCCTCGTCGATATTATTTAAAATAATCTATTTTAAATATTCAAAATTCGCTGAAATTGCCAAAATAAAAATTTTAACTGGCTCAGATTTTCCGGGTTATTACAATCTCCCCCACTTAAAACTTTTCGTCCCCGAAAAGGAACAAAGTCGAAAGTGGTTTGATTATTCAACTCTACGTTCGATCTGGCTTCCATTCTCCAACTTTTCAGTTTCTGAGAATTTTCAAATTTTCAAAAAAATTGGCTAACACTCTAAATTTTCGAAAAATTTCGCCATAACCTCCCCTGCACCGGGAGCATCGGGGAATTTCAAATAGCTTCCCCGGTCCTTCTAATCTCAAAAAGAAAAAGAAAAAGCCAAGCGGCTAGCCAATAGGCTCATAAAATCATCATCACCCAAACAAAACAGTAAATTATGCTAAACATGTACCTATTTGTCGGGCAAACAAATTTTATTCTTCGGCTCTAGCCTCCTTGCTATGACCTGTTCAATGTAAGTATATGTATATGCAAGCTAATGCGACTAATTTTCAATACAGTTCAATATTTGGTTCTATTAGGCAAAATGGTTCAAAATTAGCAAACAAATGAACAAACAACACAAACATCAATCAATTAATGAATTAGAGTTTCAAATTCATAATTTTACTACATATAAAGTGTGACGGCCGGGAATTTCGCTCGATCTGAATCAGTCGTTAAACCGATCTAGACCGTTCGAAACCCCTGATCATTTGAGAACAGGACAAATCAGAACACAAACAGAAGAACATTTCATTGTATATTACAACAATTCCATCAGAATACAAGAATATACGGAGTATAAATGAATAAATTACATTCGATAAATATCAGAGATTACAATAAATTACATAGCAGCGGAAATAATACAAAGCACAACTGAAGGTGATATACGGATACAGAGCTTTCCGGATATCATTCCAGCTGCAAATCAGGATCCTGTGAATATAAATCTGCAAAACCAAAACTACTAGCTGCCCGTGTGGAAAATAGGGGCACCCAGAGTTTAGGTTAAAACAATAAACTCCAGGTCAGTTATGTGACTGGTGTGAGAACTAAAACAGTTATTTAAAGCTTTACTTTAAAAAATTTAGGTAAATCAAGGGACCACGCCGTATAACACGGAACGGGTTTTCCTCCCAAGAATACCAGTGCATAAAACAACAGCGCAATGATAAATAAAGAAAAATGAAGCTGTTATAAGACCCAGGTCCTATCACACAATGCAACGCAAGCCGGGGGATAGGGTTTTCCCTTATAACAGCCAAAGCATGCTTGATACGTTTAAAACAAATCATTTGATACTATAATAAGTGTATAGTGTCAAAAACATTTCAATCATAAATATCAATCATAGGCGGCATAGCTACCATCTACTATGTCGCCATACTAGTTCTACAATTAAAGCCGAATTACACGTATTGGAAATTGGATTCCGTCATGAGTCGAGGCAAGGGGCAAGCTCCTCTCCGCGTTCGAGACACTCTAGCAAATATCTCAGGGTTACGCACTCTGGGCAACCCCTGGATCTTCAGGGCCGGTCCTCACTTACGTTAGAGGATTAATTATGCCTGAACACTACGTTTCCCGGTCCTTACAGACCTATAATCGAGGCGCCTCGCATTCCAACAACCACATAGGTGAAAAGTATATAAATGTCAGGGCTGGTAAGTAACTGACACCACCAAAGCTAGAAAGAAACGTCGTGCTCTCCCTGCAGTCCGTATCCCGTTTTTAACTCATACCGAGGTGTGAGGCTCGCGAATACCCGCTATACACAAAGCTATGCCACATAGGCCGTGCTTTGATCATCAACCACAAGACTCTGCTTTTCAACAAAAGCCTTGATCATTGCATCTTAGTGTGCCACACAGGCAATTTATGCCATGCGACTGATGTCCATCGATATACAACCTCTGAGCTCGTACGTCTCAGAGAAGGGTGTTAAGCAAAAGAATAAATTCTCCGCCGCCAAACAGATGTATATTTAATAGAAATCAATCAACACAGAATAAAATCCAGTGTCAGACACACAATCCATTTACAAGTCCGTTCTGGGTTCGAACGAAACCGAGGCACTTTCCTCGCATATCCTTCCATCTCCAAGTACGTCTGGACGACCACCAACTATTTCCATCCTCTTGGGTGTACAGCCCAATCAGGATCGTCAGTAATTATCCAAACGATGTGAAGACTTCCGGTCTTCGACCACCGTCTTCATCTTCGACATATCGTCGAATCGGTTATTCATAATGGGTGTAAACCCGGTCTTTCCGAACAACCCGCGTATATTGAAAACAAATGTTACACAAACACAACATACGCCTCATTCCAATTCATTAGTCACTAACCGCAAATTAGCAAGAGAACAATTTCCCAAACATTAACCCCGAAGGCCGAAACCAACATCAGATCAATACCCAGGAAACCATTCTTCTTAGCCAACCTACAGCTAGTTTCTAAATTCCACATTCTTAGGTAAAAGGTTTCCCATTAATTTTATCCAAGATAAATTCTTTAAAATTTATCCTGTAATCTTCCTTTGGATGTCGTTTCAAACCAAATTATGGTTTTTCTAAACTAGTCGAGATTAGCGAACCATACCGAAGTAATTATTTATTTTATTTCCCAATCCCAACCTATTCATCCTATGAAGCAAAAACTGGTAATACTCCATATCTAACACCACGGTGTTATCGATAAAATTAATTACCATTTCACTTCAAATCTAATTAAAGATTTAACTATCGCTTTGGAGCAAAACTGGTAATACTTCATATCTCGCTCATTTGTCAAATATGATAATTTAGATTATCAATTCGAATTTCAATCTAATTGCAGATTCATTAAAACTCCTTTTACTGGGTTAAAGAACTAGGTGTTATTTAAAACACAGTTCACGACAAACCCAAATCATATCTATTTGTTATCGGGTTAAAGAACTAGTGTTATTTAAAACACCGTTCACGATAAACCCATTTCAAATCCAATCAAATATATTAGAAATTTCGATTATTTAAAACCCCTTTTTAAATCTAATTTATTTATTTAAAAATAACTGGGTTTTAAATTTAGTTCAAAACTAGTTCATTTTGATAAAAATCTATTTTTATCCTTTCAAATATGGAGTTTTTCATCCCAAATTTTCCCAAATCATTTCTTATGATTTTACACAAATTATTACTATTTTTAATAATTTCATCAAGGCCCGTACAGTCGATTTCCATCAACGGCCATCGAACTGCACTTACAGCGACCTTTTTCGAATTTGATTTGGACGTATCTCCAAATCCAACCGTTATATTTCAAATTTAAAATATTCGTTAGAAAGATCTTTTCGATACGAACCCAACGGTTCCGGTTTTAGGAGAATCCGACGGTCGGATCTCCCGTAATGTCCGTTTGAAATAAATGGTCGAAATTCACGAACTGCCGCGGCGCGGCGCGTTCTATTCAGGCCATTATATTATATTATATAATATATATAATATATATCTCGTCGATTTCTATTTAAAACGAATTATATAAATAGTTTTAAATTCGTTTCAAAAGCAATTTCAACTTCCATTTCAATTCAAATCAAAATTGAATTCTTCTTTATACATTCGTTTTAAAATTCATTTCTATTCAATTCAAATTTCAATTAAATTTGAATTCATTTCAATTCGCTTTCAATTCAATTTTGAATTCGTTTTCAATTCAAAATGGTTTTATATTCGATTCAAATTCATTTTCTATTCAAATCAAATTCGTTTCGTTTCCTATTTGAATCAAATTCATTATATATTCAGTTGAAATCAAATTGGTTTTCTATTCCATTCAACTCGAAATCGTTTTATATTCAATTCAAATCAAAATCGTTATATATTCAATTTATTTCGAAATCGTTGTATATTCAATTTATTTCGAAATGAATAAAATCGATATAAATATCGATTACGTCAAAATGGCGTCAATCTAATCAACACGGCTTCATAATTTCTATTTTCAAATATTCTATTTCAAATATTTCTTTTTCAAAGTAGTTGTTATTATCAAAATATTTCGTTCAACACATGACCAATCTCAATGGATGAGTACAGCCAACACATGAACCTTTATTTTATATTGATAAAGATGTAAATTTTATTACTAAAATATTTCGTTCAACACATGACCATTCTCAATGGATGAGTACTGTCAACACATGAACTTCTATTTTATATCGATTAAGATGTAAATTTTATTACTAAAATATTTCGTTCAACACATGACCAATCTCAATGGATGAGTACTGTCAACACATGAACTTCTATTTTATATCGATTAAGATGTAAATTTTATTACTAAAATATTTCGTTCAACACATGACTAATCTCAACGGATGAGTACAGTCAACACATGAACCATTATTCTTAAATATTCTTTATCTTCTAAATTACCCAATCAATCACCATATAACGTTAATTATAGGGATTTTCACACAACACATGTATATAATAGCATTGAAAAATAATCAACCATCAACCAAAGTGCACTACACTGTATAAGCATCAAATATAGATATCTAACGCTTATAACAGCCTGTCAATCAATCGATCGACATAATTAATCAATCAGGATGAGTGAACTTCATATTTCATCCCAACACCCATGTGGGGTTTCAAACAACCAAACACATATTTTATTTGTGCAGTTGGGGCGATGTGTAAAATTTATCGACCCAATCAATATCAGTCAAATCAGTGTACATAAACAAACCGTCCGGTTTGTAAATGAATATTTTATTTATTCACATTCACTACAATCATATTCACGTTAAAAATTATATTTTTAACGATAAAACATTTTATTTTAACATATGAATTTCTATTCAGTTCATTCTTTAAATAAAATGATATTTTTATTTCTCTAACTTAGTTTAGAAAATTTCGGCGGCATAATGGCACGATACTAGAAACGGGACGAGGCCTAGCCTTATCCCCGGTCTAGTGAAGGCCCACACCATTCACACATCAATCAAATTCACCAAACAACCAAATTCAAATCTAATCATCTAACTAATTTATACAATCAAACAAACAAGTCCATGGTCTGTGGACGATTGTGTCGGGTGCTACTAAACACCGTCTGCATCCTAGTATATATATAACTAGAAAATGAAATTGAAAGGTGAGGAGTTCTCACAGATAGCTATCCAACTTCACGGCACTTCCGATGCAGGAAATCTTCAACATTCTCGCCTTTTTATCATCTTCGTTGCCCGTAGCCACTACATATATAAAAATCGAATTTTTACTATGCTATTCGATATATAAAAATCGAATTTTTACTTTGTTATCATATAGATAAAATTCCATTTCAAAAATATAGATTTCGCATTTTTACATCTAAAATTTTCGCCTTTTCACATTTAAAAATATTGCCTTATCATATTTTTAAAAATATCGCCTTATCATATTTTTACGTCTATATCTCATAAAGATTATATTTTTAATACTTTATAAAAATTATATTTTTACTTCTTCAACATAATAAAAATTATATTTTTATACTTCCTACATAAATAAGATCGAATTTTTATCTTACTACCTTATAAAAATAATTCCTTTACTTCTATAAAAATCTCGTCTTTACATTATAAAAAAATCTCTTCTTTGCTAATGCAAAAATCGAATCTTTTTATTTTAAAAACACTACTTTTCTTAAATAAAAATTATTCCTTTTATAAAACAAAATTCTAACTTTTAAATAAATAGTTTTATAACTAAACTCAGTTTTAAATGTTAAATAAAATAAAATAAAACATAAAAGAAAATTGGAAAAACTTACCTTGCTTTAAGGAGAGGGGGGGGGGGGGGGGTAGCTGCGCGTCGGAGGTTGCTCGTAGGTGGGGGGGGGGGTCTTGCTCGGCGGCGCGATTGCTGACGGGGGGGGGGGGGGGGGGGTTACGTCGAGGCGGAGGGCGATGGGGTCTTGGGGATGTGGTGGCGCGACTTGGGATGCGACTGACGATTGAAGAGGAGAGGGGAGCGAGGAGGCTGGAGGGGCGACGGGGTGGCCCGCTTGATGCGCGACGGCGCTCATCGGAGGGGGGCGGCGACGAGTCTCCCCCCGTCCGCCTCTTTCTCTTTTTTTTATTTCATTTCTTTCAATCGAACTGAAGTGAAAAAAAAGAGGGGGCCAGCGGTTTATAAGGAGAAGAGGTTTAATTTATAATTTATTTAATTATTTTAATTGCGAAAAGTTGACTTTTACATAAGACCTCTAAACGAGGTCCACCACCTGTCGCCCATAGCGTTTTACCCCCATTCCGAACACAATGGGATATGTATCGCAAACTGATTTGATCGTTCGATCAGTTTCCGTTGAATTTACATTTAAATCACTATATTGAATTTAAACGTACATTTCAAATTACCGGGGTCGCATACGAACTTGAAAAATTCCCAAAAAATATTTTCTAGCTTCGTATTGACGATACGGTCCTGACAAAACTAGTTTCGTCGAATTCTGAGACCGTTGGAAAAATGGCCATTTTCCAGTCGATTAAAATCAACTAAAACTGGTCAAACGCGTTTTCCTTTGCCACGCTCACATATTGATTCGAAAAATTATGAAATTTGAATCTAGCAATAACTTGACATCACGGATCCAACAAAAGTAGTTTCGTCGAAATCCGAGGTCGTTTGCAAAATTTCCATTTTTAAGGGGCCTGAATTCCATAGCGACTATTTAGAATTTTCAACTGGACATATCTTTTGATTCCCGTTATGAAATCTTGATTTGTCGGATTCGTTGGAAAGATATTATCAATTAGATCCTAATGTTTTTGGTTTCACTAAAATCCGGATTGTTTTGCACCCGGTACATTCAGTTGAAGTTTGAAATCGAATTATCGAACTACCGCGCCATTTTCAATTTTATTTATAATTATATATAATTATTTATATTCTAACGACGACGTATATAACATATACGTTCTAATTATATTCAAGATAAATTTTTCGTCGATATTATTTAAAATAATTCACATTAAATATTCAAAATTCGCTAAAATTGCCGATATAAAAAAATTTAAGCTGGCCCAGATTTTCGGGTTGTTACAATCTCCCCCACTTAAAACTTTTCGTCCCCGAAAAGGGACAAAGTCGAAAGTGGTTTGATTAATCAACTCTACGTTCGACCTGGCTTCCATTCTCCAACTTTTCAGTTTCTGAGAATTTTCAAATTCTTCAAAAATTTGGCTAACTCCCTAAATTTTCGAAAAATTTCGCCATAACCTCCCCTGCAATGGGAGCATCGGGAAATCTCAAATAGCTTCCCCGGTCCTTCAGATCTCAAAAAGAAAAAGAAAAAGCCAAGCGGCTAGCCAATAGGCTCATAAAATCATCATCACCCAAGCAAAATAGTAAATTATGTAGCAAACATGTACCTATTTGTCGGGCAAACAAATTTTATTCTCTGGCTCTAGCCTCCTTGCTATGACCTGTTCAATGTAAGTATATATATATATATATATATATATATATATATATATATATGCAAGCAAATGCGACCAATTTTCAATATAATTCAATATCAGATACAATTAGGCATAATGGTTCAAAATTATCAAACAAACAACACAAACATCAATCAATTAGTGGATTAACGTTTCAAATTCATAATTTTACTACATATAAAGAAAATCATGTTTTTGATGCCAATTCACAACAATGTGTACTAACTATATTAGTTTTGGTTCTCACACCAGTCCGATGGAAATATATAGATATCACACCTTCGAAACACGAACACAAATTCTGATGATGATATATCAATCATCAGAACCATCTCCGGGTGTCTAGAATGTGATTCCATATCTATCCAGTATATTAAAACTTCGAATATACGTTCATGACGCGTATATGCAAAATCTTTATATATTGGATTGTCCATATTCAAAATAAATAAATAATCAAATACGTTTAAAATGGTTTAAATTTTCAAAACAAAATTGTTTTCATTTGAAAAACATACTCTTAACACTCGTTCTAGGATACTACTGATCCTATCTCTAACGAGTCATTCTAATTGGATATTACTAATCCAATATCTGATGAATTCTTTCGTATGGTTCTAATGTGTCTTGTTCTCGAGCTCTGTAAACCAAAGCTCTGATACAAAATGTGACGGCCGGGAATTTCGCTCGATCTGAATCAGTCGTTAAACCGATCTAGACCGTTCGAAACCCCTGATCGTTTGAGAACAGGACAAATCAGAACACAAACAGAAGAACATTTCATTGTATATTACAACAATTCCATCAGAATACAAGAATATACGGAGTATAAATGAATAAATTACATTCGATAAATATCAGAGATTACAATAAATTACATAGCAGCGGAAAATAATACAAAGCACAACTGACGGTGATATACGGATACAGAGCTTTCCGGATATCATTCCAGCTGCAAATCAGGATCCTGTGAATATAAATCTGCAAAACCAAAACTACTAGCTGCCCGTGTGGAAAATAGGGGCACCCAGAGTTTAGGTTAAAACAATAAACTCCAGGTCAGTCATCTGACTGGTGTGAGAACTAAAACAGTTATTTAAAGCTTTACTTTAAAAAATTTAGGTAAATCAAGGGACCACGCCGTATAACACGGAACGGGTTTCCTCCCAAGAATACCAGTGCATAAAACAACAGCGCAATGCTAAATAAAGAAAAATGAAGCTGTTATAAGACCCAGGTCCTATCACACAATGCAACGCAAGCCGGGGGATAGGGTTTTCCCTTATAACAGCCAAAGCATGCTTGATACGTTTAAAACAAATCATTTGATACTATAATAAGTGTATAGTGTCAAAACATTTCAATCATAAATATCAATCATAGGCGGCATAGCTACCATCTACTATGTCGCCATACTAGTTCTACAATTAAAGCTGAATTACACGTATTGGAAATTGGATTCCGTCATGAGTCGAGGCAAGGGGCAAGCTCCTCTCCGCGTTCGAGACACTCTAGCAAATATCTCAGGGTTACGCACTCTGGGCAACCCCTGGATCTTCAGGGCCGGTCCTCACTTACGTTAGAGGATTAATTATGCCTGAACACACGTTTCCCGGTCCTTACAGACCTATAATCGAGGCGCCTCGCATTCCAACAACCACATAGGTGAAAAGTATATAAATGTCAGGGCTGGTAAGTCACTGACACCACCAAAGCTAGAAAGAAACGTCGTGCTCTCCCTGCAGTCCGTATCCCGTTTTTAACTCATACCGAGGTGTGAGGCTTGCGAATACCCGCTATACACAAAGCTACGCCACATAGGCCGTGCTTTGATCATCAACCACAAGACTTTGCTTTTCAACAAAAGCCTTGATCATTGCATCTTAGTGTGCCACACATGCAATTCATGCCATGCGACTGATGTCCATCGATATACAACCTCTGAGCTCGTACGTCTCAGAGAAGGGCGTTAAGCAAAAGAATAAATTCTCCGCCGCCAAACAGATGTATATTTAATAGAAATCAATCAACACAGAATAAAATCCAGTGTCAGACACACAATCCATTTACAAGTCCGTTCTGGGTTTGAACGAAACCGGAGGCACTTTCCTCGCATATCCTTCCATCTCCAAGTACGTCTGGACGACCACCAACTATTTCCATCCTCTTGGGTGTACAGCCCAATCAGGATCGTCAGTAATTATCCAAACGATGTGAAGACTTCCGGTCTTCGACCACCGTCTTCATCTTCGACATATCGTCGAATCGGTTATTCAGAATGGGTGTAAACCCGGTCTTTCCGAACAACCCGCGTATATTGAAAACAAATGTTACACAAACACAACATACGCCTCATTCCAATTCATTAGTCACTAACCGCAAATTAGCAAGAGAACAATTTCCCAAACATTAACCCCGAAGGCCGAAACCAACATCAGATCAATACCCAGGAAACCATTCTTCTTAGCCAACCTACAGCTAGTTTCTAAATTCCACATTCTTAGGTAAAGGTTCCCATTAATTTTATCCAAGATAAACTCTTTAAAATTTATCCTGTAATCTTCCTTTGGATGTCGTTTCAAACCAAATTATGGTTTTTCTAAACTAGTCGAGATTAGCGAACCATACCGAAGTAATTATTTATTTTATTTCCCAATCCCAACCTATTCATCCCATGAAGCAAAACTAGTAATACTCCATATCTAACACCACGGTGTTATCGATAAAATTAATTACCATTTCACGTTCAAATCTAATTAAAGATTTAAATATCGCTTTGGAGCAAAACTGGTAATACTCCATATCTCGCTCATTTGTCAAATTTGATAATTTAGATTATCAATTCGAATTTCAATCTACTTGCAGATTCATTAAAACTCCTTTTACTGGGTTAAAGAACTAGGTGTTATTTAAAACACAGTTCACGACAAACCCAAATCATATTCTATTTGTTATCGGGTTAAAGAACTAGTGTTATTTAAAAACACCGTTCACGATAAACCCATTTCAAATCCAATCAAATATATTAGAAATTCCGATTATTTAAAACCCCTTTTTAAATCTAATTTATTTATTTAAAAATAATTGGGTTTTAAATTTAGTTCAAAACTAGTTCATTTTGATAAAAATCTATTTTTATCCTTTCAAATATGGAGTTTTTCATCCCAAATTTTCCCAAATCATTTCTTATGATTTTACACAAATTATTACTATTTTTAATAATTTCATCAAGGCCCGTACAGTCGATTTCCATCAACGGCCATCGAACTGCACTTACAGCGACCTTTTTCGAATTTGATTTGGACGTATCTCTAAATCCAACCGTTAGATTTCAAATTTAAAATATTCGTTAGAAATCTCTTTTCGATACGAACCCAACGGTCCCGGTTTTAGGAGAATCCGACGGTCGGATCTCCCGTAATGTCCGTTTGAAATAAATGGTCGAAATTCACGAACTGCCGCGGCGCGGCGCGTTCTATTCAGGCCATTATATTATATATATATATAATATATATAATATATATCTCGTCGATTTCTATTTAAAACGAATTATATAAATAGTTTTAAATTCGTTTCAAAAGCAATTTCAACTTCCATTTCAATTCAAATCAAAATTGAATTCTTCTTTATACATTCGTTTTAAAATTCATTTCTATTCAATTCAAATTTCAATTAAATTTGAATTCATTTCAATTCGCTTTCAATTCAATTTGAATTCGTTTTCAATTCAATTCAATTCAAAATGGTTTTATATTCGATTCAAATTCATTTTCTATTCAAATCAAATTCGTTTCGTTTCCTATTTGAATCAAATTCATTATATATTCAGTTGAAATCAAATTGGTTTTCTATTCCATTCAATTCGAAATCGTTTATATTCAATTCAAATCGAAATCGTTATATATTCAATTTATTTCGAAATCGTTGTATATTCAATTTATTTCGAAATGAATAAAATCGATATAAATATCGATTACGTCGAAATGGCGTCAATCTAATCAACACGGCTTCATAATTTCTATTTTCAAATATTCTATTTCAAATATTTCTTTTCAAAATAGTTGTTATTATCAAAATATTTCGTTCAACACATGACAAATCTCAATGGATGAGTACTGCCAACACATGAACCTTTATTTATATTGATAAAGATGTAAATTTTATTACTAAAATATTTCGTTCAACACATGACCAATCTCAATGGATGAGTACTGTCAACACATGAACTTCTATTTTATATCGATTAAGATGTAAATTTTATTACTAAAATATTTCGTTCAACACATGACCAATCTCAATGGATGAGTACTGTCAACACATGAACTTCTATTTTATATCGATTAAGATGTAAATTTTATTACTAAAATATTTCGTTCAACACATGACTAATCTCAACGGATGAGTACAGTCAACACATGAACCATTATTCTTAAATATTCTTTATCTTCTAAATTGGAATGAGACCCAATCAATCACCATATAACGTTAATTATAGGGATTTTCATACAACACATGTATATAATAGCATTGAAAAATAATCAACCATCAACCAAAGTGCACTACACTGTATAAGCATCAAATATATATATCTAATGCTTATAACAGCCTGTCAATCAATCGATCGACATAATTAATCAATCAGGATGAGTGAACTTCATATTTCATCCCAACACCCGTGTGGGGTTTCAAACAACCAAACACAGATTTTATTTGTGCAGTTGTGTGATGTGTAAAATTTATCGACCCAATCAATATCAGTCAAATCAGTGTACATAAACAAACCGTCCGGTTTGTAAATGAATATTTTATTTATTCACATTCAGTACATTCATATTCACGTAAAAAATTATATTTTTAACGATAAAACATTTTATTTTAACATATGAATTTCTATTCAGTTCATTCTTTAAATAAAATGATATTTTTATTTCACTAACTTATTTTAGAAAATTTCGGCGGCATAACGGCACGATACTAGAAACGGGACGAGGCCTAGCCTTATCCTCGGTCTAGTGAAGGCCCACGCCATTCACACATCAATCAAATTCACCAAACAACCAAATTCAAATCTAATCATCTAACTAATTTATACAATCAAACAAACAAGTCCATGGTCTGTGGACGATTGTGTCGGGTGCTACTAAACACCGTCTGCATCCTAGTATATATATATAACTAGAAAATGAAATTGAAAGGTGAGGAGTTCTCACAGATAGCTATCCAACTTCACGGCACTTCCAATGCAGGAAATCTTCAACATTCTCGCCTTTTTATCATCTTCGTTGCCCGTAGCCACTACATATATAAAAATCGAATTTTTACTATGCTATTCGATATATAAAAATCGAATTTTTACTTTGTTATCATATAGATAAAATTCCATTTCAAAAATATAGATTTCGCATTTTTACATCTAAAAATTTCGCCTTTTCACATTTAAAAATATTGCCTTATCATATTTTTAAAAATATCGCCTTATCTTATTTTTACGTCTATATCTCATAAAGATTATATTTTTAATACTTTATAAAAATTATATTTTTACTTCTTCAACATAATAAAAATTATATTTTTATACTTCCTACATAAATAAGATCGAATTTTTATCTTACTACCTTATAAAAATAATTCCTTTACTTCTATAAAAATTTCGTCTTTACATTATAAAAAAATCTCTTCTTTGCTAATGCAAAAATCGAATCTTTTTTATTTTAAAAACACTACTTTTCTTAAATAAAAATTATTCCTTTTATAAAACAAAATTCTAACTTTTAAATAAATAGTTTTATAACTAAATTCAGTTTTAAATGTTAAATAAAATAAAATAAAACATAAAAGAAAATTGGAAAAACTTACCTTGCTTTAAGGAGGGGGGGGGGGGGGGTAGCTGCGCGTCGGAGGTTGCTCGCAAGGAGGGGGGGGGTCTTGCTCGGCGGCGCGATTGCTGACGGGGGGGGGGGGGCTTACGTCGAGGCGGAGGGCGATGGGGTCTTGGGGATGTGGTGGCGCGACTTGGGGTGCGACTGTCGATTGAAGAGGAGAGGGGAGCGAGGAGCTGGAGGGGGCGATGGGGTGGCCCCCGCTGAGGCGCGGCGGCGCTCATCGGAGGGGGGGCGGCGACGAGTCTCCCCCCGTCCGCCTCTTTCTCTTTTTTTTCATTTCTTTCAATCGAACTGAAGTGAAAAAAAAGAGGGGGCCAGCGGTTTATAAGGAGAAGAGGTTTAATTTATAATTTATTTAATTATTTTAATTGCGAAAAGTTGACTTTTACATAAGACCTCTAAACGAGGTCCACCACCTGTCGCCCATAGCATTTTACCCCCATTCCGAACACAATGGGATATGTATCACAAACTGATTTGATCGTTCGATCAGTTTCCTTTGAATTTACATTTAAATCACTATATTGAATTTTAAACGTACATTTCAAATTACCGGGGTCGCATACGAACTTGAAAAATTCCCGAAAAATATTTTCTAGCTTCGTATTGACGATACGGTCCTGACAAAACTAGTTTCGTCGAATTCTGAGACCGTTGGAAAAATGGCCATTTTCCAGTCGATTAAAATCAACTAAAACTGGTCAAACGCGTTTTCCTTTGCCACGTTCACATATTGATTCGAAAAATTATGAAATTTGGAATCTAGCAATAACTTGACATCACGGATCCAACAAAAGTAGTTTCGTCGAAATCCGAGGTCGTTTGCAAAATTTCCATTTTTAAGGGCCTGAATTCCATAGCGACTATTTAGAATTTTCAACTGGACATATCTTTTGATTCCCGTTATGAAATCTTGATTTGTCGGATTCGTTGGAAAGATATTATCAAATAGATTCTAATGTTTTTGGTTTCACTAAAATCCGGATTGTTTTGCACCTGGTACATTCAATTGAAGTTTGAAATCGAATTATCGAACTACCGCGCCATTTTCAATTTTATTTATAATTATATATAATTATTTATATTCTAACGACGACATATATAACATATACGTTCTAATTATATTCAAGATAAATTTTTCGTCGATATTATTTAAAATAATTCACATTAAATATTCAAAATTCGCTAAAATTGCCGATATAAAAAAAAATTAAACTGGCCCAGATTTTCGGGTTGTTACATAAAGAAAATCATGTTTTTGATGCCAATTCACAACAATGTGTTCTAACTATATAAATTTTGGTTCTCACACCAGTTTAATGGAAATATATAGAAATCATACCTTCGAAACACGAAAATAAATACTGGTGATGGCGCGCCATCATCAGAATCATGTCCGGGCTACTAGAATGTGATTCTATATCTATCTAATATATTAAAACTTCGAATATACGTTCATGACGCGTATATGCAAAATCTTTATATACTAGATTGTCCATATTCAAAAATAAATAAATATTCAAATACGTTTTAAAATGGTTTAAATTTCAAAACAAAATTGTTTTCATTTGGAAAATATACTCTTCACACCCGTTCTAGGATACTACTGATCCTATCTCTAACGTGTCATTCTAATTGGATATTACTAATCCAATATCTGATGAATTCTTTCGTATGGTTCTAATGTGTCTTGTTCTCGAGCTCTGTAAACCAAAGCTCTGATACCAAATGTGACGGCCATGAATTTCGCTCGATCTGAATCAGTCGTTAAACCGATCTAGACCGTTCGAAACCCCTGATCGTTTGAGAACAGGACAAATCAGAACACAAACAGAAGAACATTTCATTGTTATTACAACAATTCCATCATATACAAGAATATACAGAGTATAAATGAATAAATTACATTCGATAAATATCAGAGATTACAATAAATTACATAGCAGCGGAAAATAATACAAAGCACAACTGAAGGTGATATACGGATACAGAGCTTTCCGGATATCATTCCAGCTGTAAACCAGGATCCTGTGAATATAAATCTGCAAAACCAAAACTACTAGCTGCCCGTGCGGAAATAAGGGCACCCAGAGTTTAGGTTAAAACAATAAACTCCAGGTCAGTCATGTGACTGGTGTGAGAACTAAAACAGTTATTTAAAACTTTACTTTAAAAGAGAGTAATTCAAGGGACCACGCCGTATAACACGGAACGGGTTTTCTCCCAAGAATACCAGTGCATAGAATAAACGGCGCGATGCTTTTTCGAAAAATGAAGCTATTATAAGACCCAGGTCCCATCACACAATGCAACGCAAGCCGGAGGATAGGGTTTTCCCTTATAATAGCCAAACATGCTTGGTACGTTTAAAAACAAATCATTTGATACTATAATAAGTGTATAGTGTCAAAACAGTTTCGATCATAAATATAAATCATAGACGGCATAGTATCCCATGCTACTATGTCGCCATACTAGGCTCTACAAATAAAGCCGAAATACACGTATTGGAAATTGGATTCTGTCATGAGTCGAGGCAAGGGGCAAGCTCCTCTCCGCGTTCGAGACACTCTAGCAAATGCCTCCGGGTTACGCACTCTGGGCAACCCCGGATGCGGCTGGGCCGGTCCTCACTTACGTTAGAGGATTAATTATGCCTGAACACACGTTTCCCGGTCCTTACAGACCTATAATCGAGGCGCCTCATTCCAACAACCACAAAGGTGAAAAGTATATAAATGTCAGGGCTGGTAAGTCACTAACACCACCAAAGCTAGAAAGAAACGTCGTGCTCTCCCAGCGGTCCGTATCCCGTTTTTAACTCATACCGAGGTGTGAGGCTCGCGAATCCACGCTATACACAAAGCTACGCCACAAAGGCCGTGCTTTGATCATCAACCACAAGACTTTGCTTTTCAACAGAAGCCTTGATCTATGCAACTCAGTATGCCACACAGGCAATTCATGCCATGCGATTGATATCTATCGATATATAACCTCTAAGCTCGTACGTCTCAGAGAAGGGCGTTAAGCAAAAGAATAAATTCTCCGCCGCCAAACAGATATATATTTAACAGAAATCAATCAACACAGAATAAAATCCAATGTCAGACACACAATCCATTTACAAGTTCGTTCTGGGTCTGAACGAAACCGGAGGCACTTTCCTCGCATATCCATCCATCTCCAAGTACGTCTGGACGACCACCAACTATTTCCATCCTCTTGGGTGTACTGCCCAATCAGGATCGTCAGTAGTTATCCAAACGATGTGAAGACTTCCGGTCTTCAACCACCGTCTTCATCTTCGACTTATCGTCGAATCGGTTATTCAGAATGGGTGTAAACCCGGTCTTTCCGAACAACCCGCGTATATTGAAAACAAATGTTACACAAACACAACATACGCCTCATTCCAATTCATTAGTCACTAACCGCAAATTAGCAAGAGAACAATTTCCCAAACATTAACCCCGAAGGCCGAAACCAACATCAGATCAATACCCAGGAAACCATTCTTCTTAGCCAACCTACAACTAGTTTCTAAATTCCACATTCTTAGGGAAAGGTTCCCATTAATTTTATCCAAGATAAATTCTTTAAAATTTATCCTGTAATCTTCCTTTGGATGTCGTTTCAAACCAAATTATGGTTTTTCTAAACTAGTCGAGATTAGCGAACCGTAACGAAGTAATTATTTATTTTATTTCCCAATCGCAACCTATTCATCCATGAAGCAAAACTGGTAATACTCCATATCTAATACTATGGTGTTATCGGTAAAATAAATTACCATTTCACGTTCAAATCTAATTAAAGATTTAACTATCGCTTTGGAGCAAAACTGGTGATACTCCATTCTCGCTCGTTTTCTAAATTTGATAATTTAGATTGTAAATTCACATTTCAATCTAATTGCAGATTCGTTAAAACTCCTTTTATTGGGTTAAAGAACTAGGTGTTATTTAAAACACAGTTCACGATAAACCCACAAATCAATTATAGTTTAATTCAAATCAAATATATTTGGAATTCCGATTATTTAAAACCCCTTTTTAAATCTAATTTATTTATTTAAAAATAAATCGGGTTTTAAATTTAGTTCAAACTAGTTCATTTTGATAAAAATCTATTTTTATCTTTCCAAATACGGAGTTTTTCATCCCAATTTTTCCCAAATCATTTCTTATGATTTTACACAAATTATTGATATTTTTAATAATTTTATCAAGGCCCGTACAGTCGATTTCCAACAACGGCCATCGAACTGCACTTACAGCGACCTTTTCCAAATTTGATTTGGACGTATCTCCAAATCCAATCATTAGATTTCAAATTTCTAATATTTGTTAGAAAGATCTTTTCGATACGAACCCAACGGTTCCGGTTTTAGGAGAATCCGACGGTCGGATCTCCCGTAATGTCCGTTTGAAATAAATGGTCGAAATTCACGAACTGCCGCGGCGCGGCGCGTTCTATTCAGGCCATTATATTATATATATAATATATTTCGTCGATTTCTATTTAAAACGAATTATATAAATAGTTTTAAATTCGTTTCAAAAACAATTTCAACTTCCATTTCAATTCAAATCAAAATTGAATTCTTCTTTATAAATTCGTTTTAAAATTCATTTCTATTCAATTCAAATTTCAATTCTATTTGAATTCATTTCAATTCGCTTTCAATTCAGTTTGAGTTCGTTTTCAATTCAATTCAATTCCAAAGTCGTTTTCTATTCGATTCAATTCAAATTGGTTTTCTATTTGATTCAATTCAAATTGGTTTTCTATTTGACTTAATTCAAATTGGTTTTCTATTCGATTCAATTCAAATTGGTTTTCTATTCGATTCAATTCAAATTGGTTTTCTATTCGATTCAATTCAAATTGGTTTTCTATTTGACTCAATTCAAATTGGTTTTCTATTCGATTCAATTCAAATTGGTTTTCTATTCGATTCAATTCAAATTGGTTTTCTATTCGATTCAACTCAAATTGGTTTTCTATTTGACTCAATTCAAATTGGTTTTCTATTTGACTCAAATTCGTTATATATTCAAATCAAATTCGTTATATATTCAAATCAAATCAAATTCATTATATATTCAATTCATTTCGAAATCGTTTTATATTCAATTCATTTCGAAATCGTTTTAAAATCGATATAAATATCGTTCACGTCTAAATGGCGTCAATCTAATCAACACGGCTTCATATATTCCTTTATTCTATTCAACAAATGAATATTTATTTTTGTCAACACACGACTAATCTCAACGAGTGAGTACTGTCCATGTGTGACTATTTTTGTTAAATTATTTCGTTCAACACATGACTAATCTCAACGGATGAGTACAGTCAACACATGAACCTTTATTTTATAGTGATAAAGATATAAATTTTATTTTTAAAATATTTCGTTCAACACATGACTAATCTCAACGGATGAGTACAGTCAACACATGAACCTTTATTTTATATTGATAAAGATGTAAATTTTATTATAAAAATATTTCGTTCAACACATGACTAATCTCAACGGATGAGTACAGTCAACACATGAACCTTTATTTTATATTGATAAAGATGTAAATTTTATTATAAAAATATTTCGTTCAACACATGACTAATCTCAACGGATGAGTACAGTCAACACATGAACCTTTACTTTATAATATTCTTTATTTTCTAAATTGGAATGAGGCCCAAATCAATTACCATATAAAGTTAATTATATGGATTCCATACAACGCATGTATATAATAGCATTGAAAAAATAATCAACCATCAACCAAAGTGCACTACACTGTATAAGCATCAAATATAGATATCTAACGCTTATAACAGCCTGTCAATCAATCGATCGACATGTTTAATCAATCAGGATGAGTGAACTTCGAATTTCATCCCAACACCCGTGTGGGGTTTCAAACAATCAAACACAGATTTTATTTGTGTAGTTGGGCGATGTGTAAAATTTATCGTTCCAATCAATGTTCTTCAAATAGGTGTACATAAACAAACCTCCCGGTTTGTAAATGAATATTTTATTTTATTCACTTCACGTTAAAAATTATATTTTTAACGATAAAACATTTTATTTTAACATCTGAATTTCTATTCAGTTCATTCTTTAAATAAAATGATATTTTTATTTTTCTAACTTATTTTAGAAAATTTCGGCGGCATAACGGCACGATACTAGAAACGGGACGAGGCCTGGCCTTATCCCCGGTCTAGTGAAGGCCCACGCCATTCACACATCAATCAAATCCACCAAACAATCAAATTCAAATCTAATCATCTAACTAATTTATGCAATCAAACAAACAAGTCCATGGTCTGTGGACGATTGTGTCGGGTGCTACTAAACACCGTCTGCATCCTAGTATATATATATATATATAACTAGAAAAAAAATTGAAAGGTGAGAAATTCTCACAAATAGCTATCCTAGCTCCACGGCACTTCATTGATAGAAATCTTCATCGCTATTGCATCTTCGTCATCTTCGTTGCCCGTAGCCACTACATATATAAAAATCACACATTTTTATATTTGCTGATGTCTTTAAAATAAAAATCACATTTTTATTTATTCACCTTCAATTTAAAAATCATATTTTTATAATTGCTTCATACCTTTAAAGATTGAATTTTTACTTCGTTATACTTTATATAAAAATCAAATTTTGACTATGTTATTCAATATATAAAATCAAATTTTTACTACGTTATTCAATATATCAAAATCAAATTTTTACTACGTTATTCAATATATCAAAATCAAATTTTTACTACGTTATCATATAGATAAAATTCCATTTCAAAAATATAGATTTCGCATTTTTACATCTAAAAATTTCTCCTTTTCTAATATGAAGTTTTCGCCTTTTCTATTCTAATATGAAGTTTTCGCCTTTTCTAATATGAAGTTTTCGCCTTTTCTAATATAAAGTTTTCGCCTTTTCTAATATTAAAAATCCGAACTTTTAGATATTAAAAATCCGGACTTCACGAAAGCAAAAATCCTATTTTTATTACTTTAAAAATACAAAGATCATATTTTTATTCCACTTCATATAAAAAGAAATATCTTTAACCTTTTTATAAATTAAAAACTGAATTTTTAAAAATAAAAATCTCCTCTTTCTTATAAATAAAAATCGAAACATTCATTAATAAAAATCCGACTTTTCATAAATAAAATCCTTATCTTTTCATTAGTAAAAATTAAATCTTTCTCCTTATTTAAAAATCAAATCTTTTCTAATTTACTTTTAAAAATCCTAATCTGAAAAGTAAATAATAAAGTAAATAAATAAAAACAAAATTAAAATGGAAAACTTATAGTATTCGATACAGGGGGGAAGGGGTTTGTTGTCGCGGGTTCGGGACTGGGGGGGGGGGGGGTCTGCGATGCATCGATCCAGGGGGGGTCTTCGTCGATCGGCAGTAGGAGGAAAAAGGAGGGGCTTCGAATCGGGTCTAGGGGGGAGGAGGACGTCGGTTGCGGTGTGTTCGAAACTGGGGGGAGGCTGCTTCGCGATATGGGGGGTCTGGGTGGCTCGCGGCGTCGCTGGGGGGTCTCGAGCGAGGTAGCGGCGAACGACTGAGGGGGGTGCGCCAGCCCCTGGCGGCGGCGACAGGGTTCCCCCCCTTTCCGTCGTCTCCCTTTTTTTTTCTCTTTTTGATTTCTGTTGAATGAACTTAATCGGGGGGCCAGAACGAGATTAAGGGGAAGAAAGGGGTTTTTATTTTATTTTATTTTTATTATTTAATTATTTTATTTTCTAAAAAGTTGACTTTTACATACGACCCCTGAACGAGGTCCACCGCCTGTCGTCCATAGCGTTTTACCCCCGCTCCGAACACAAGGGGATATGTATCGCAAGCTGATTTGACCGTTTCGATTGGTTTCCGTTGAATTTATATTTAAACCACTATATTGAATTTTAAATGTACATTTCAATTTACCGGGGTCACATACTAATTAGAAAAATTCCAGAAAAATAATTTCTAGCTTCGTATTGTCGATACGGTCCTAACAAAACTAGTTTCGTTGAATTCTGAGACCGTTGGAAAAATGGCCAATTTCCAGTCGATTAAAATCAACTGAAACTGGTCAAACACGTTTTCCTTTGCCACGCTCACATATTGATTCTAAAAATTATGAAATTTGAAACCTAGCAATAATTTTACATTGCGGATCCAACAAAAGTGGTTTCGTCGAAATTCGAGGTCGTTTGCAAAATGTCCATTTTTAAGGGCCTGAATTCCATAGCGACAATTCAGAATTTTCAACTGGACCTATCTTTTGATTCCCGCTATGAAATTTTGATTTTTCGGATTCGTTGGAAAGATATTATCAAATAGATCCTAATGTTTTTGGTTTCACTAAAATCCGGATTGTTTTGCACCCGGTACGTTCAATTGAAGTTTGAAATCGAATTATCGAACTACCGCGCCATTTTCAATTCTATTTATAATTATATATAAATATTTATATTCTAACGACGACGCGTATAATATGTACGTTCTATATATATTCAAAATATATTCCTCGTCGATATTATTTAAAATAATCTATTTTAAATATTCAAAATTCGCTGAAATTGCCAAAATAAAAATTTTAAACTGGCTAAGATTTTCTGGGTTATTACACTTTTTCTTTTATAATATAGTAAAATAAAGTTATAATTTTTATGAGACTAAAGATAAGATTTTTATTTGAATAAAGCTATGGTTTTTGTATGTATGTAGAGAGAATAAAAATTGGATTTTTATTATATGAACATCGCTATAAAAATATGATTTTTATAATATAAGTATCGTTATAAAAATATGAATTTTATTATATGTATAGCGAAATCAAAAATATGATTTTTATATATGAAGAGAGAATAAAAATGTGATTTTTTTACGAATAGTGTAAGAATAAAAAATGTGATTATATATATATATATATATGAAGTAACGAAAAAGATTTGGTTTTTATATAGAAGTTAGCGAGAAAAAGATTTGGTTTTTATATAGAAGTTAGTGGGATAAATATTTGATTTTTATATATATGAAGTAGAAATAAAAATATGATTTTTATTATCTAGAAAGAGAAATAAAAATATGATTTTTATTTATGGAGAAGCGTTGTTAAAAATATGATTTTTAATATAAATCGCGTGAAGCAGATCTCGTGGAGATAAGGTGAAGAATAGAACGTGCGGAGGCAAATCCAAACCGCCATCCGCTAAAGAATGACGGAGTGGAAACCCAAGGTGAGAACTCCTCACTATAATTTTCTTATACAGTTATTTATTTTATAACTGCATTTATGAACTGCTCACCGTCGTCCACAGACTATGGACGACTTGTTTGATTGCATTGTGTTGTGGTTTTTGGATTGAGTGTTTGTTTGTTGAATTTGACATGGAATGTGAATGGAATAATTTGGTTTGATTATTGTGTGTATTGCGCAAGCTAGTATAGTAGAGGGGTCATGCTAGACATTACCCGATTTCAATATCGCGCTGTTACAATGCCGAATTTTCCTCAAATAAAAAGTGTTAGTTAAAAATAACATTTTTATTGAATAAATGAACTGCTAAAAATAGTAAAGTGTTGAAATAAATATTTTAACATTAAAATTATAATTTCTAACGTGTAAATGGATGGCATGAAATTCTCCTGAAAAGAATTGAATATTCATTTATAAATCAGATGATTTGTTTATGTACACACATTTGACTGATATTGATTGGGACGATAAATTTTACACATCGCCCAACTGCACAAATAAAATTCATTATTTGTGGATTGAAACCCCACACTAGTATTGGGATGATATTGGACATACACTAATCCCAATATTTAGTTGTATGTCAATCGATTGGTTGAAAAGCTGTGTAAGCGTTGGATATTTATATTTAATGCTTATGCAGTGTAGAACGCACTCTGGATGATGGTTGAATGTGTTTGATTGTTGTTGTGTACGTGTGTTGTATGAAATCCATATAATTCAAATTATATGGTAATCAACTATGTCTGATTCCAATTCAGAAATAATGAATATTTTAAAAGAACGAATATTTTAAAATAATGAATATTTCGAAATAATATTCAGTAAAAGATCAAAATCTGATTTTGATGTCCAATTTGGGATGGACACGAATATATCTAAATATATGAAGCCGCGTCGGTTAGATTAACGCCATTTTGACGTGAATGATATTTATATCGATTTTATTCATTTCCATAATGAATATTGAAAAGGAATTGATTTCAAAATATAATGTTTTGAAAATATTATCATTTATATATTATTGATATAAAATGTTAAATTTTGATTTGAAATTGAATACGAAGTTGATATCGTTTTGAAAACGAATTTAGAACGATTTACAAAATATGTTTTAAATAGAAATCGATGAAATATATATTATATATATAATATATTGGCCTGAATAGAAAGCGCCGCGTTGCGGCAGTTTGCGAATTTCGACCATTGACTTTGAATGGACATTATGGGAGATCTGACTGTCAGATTCTCCTGAAACCGGAACCGTTGTGTTCGTATCGAAAAGAGTTTTCTAACGAATATTAGAGATTTGAAATCTAACGGTTGGATTTGTAATTATGTCCAAATCAAATTTGGAAAAGATCGCTGTAAGTGCAGTTCGATGACCGTTGATGGAAACCGATTGTATGGGCCTTGATAAAATTATTAAAAATATTAATAATTTGTGTAAAATCATAATAAATCATTTAAAAAGAATTGGGATGAAAATTTCCATGTTTGAAAAGATAAAAATATATTTTTATCGAAACGAACTAGTTATGATCTAGAATTATAATCCGAGATTTTTAAATAAATAAATTGGATTTGGAATGGTTTTAATAAGAACCGTAATTTCCAATATATGAATTGGAATGGATTTGAATCGAAATTATCTTCAGAATATTTCGATATTGGATTCTGTGATTATACGGACATTGTGGGGGAATTTGGAAGATATATATATATCGTTATTCCAATACGATATTTGTTGATTTTAGAATTTGATATTGAATATAAGCCGATATATTTTCTATTCAGAGCCTTGTATCTAATATCAAATTGGATTTTGGGTTTGTCGTGAACCATGTTTTAAATGACACTGTTCTTAAACCCAATTGATAAAAGATATAAATCTTTTAATTAAAATGTAGAGAAGAATTACCAATTAATTAACATTTAATTAGGTTTGAAATGGAATGTGAATTAGGTTTATTGTGAACTGTGTTTTTAACGACATTCGTTATTTAACCCGATTTACAGTGAAATTAAATTTGGGACTTATAAATCTTTTAATTAAGGTTTAATGAAATTTTCCAAAGTAAAGTTTTCCAATTTAATAAAATAAATTGGAATGGAATGGAATTTGATTTGGTAATAATCGAAGTGAACTTCTATGGAGGAAAACTGTTACTATTTATGGAATCTAAAAGGCTTTGCCATTATTCCATTTATATTATCGGTTGGATATGGAAGTTTTTATCGATTATATATATTGATCTGTTTTCCACGACAATTCCATGGTTGATGAAATGTGATTTTGGGTTTATCGTGAGCTGTTTTTTAAATGACATTAGTTCTTTAACCCAGTTAAAGATAAGATTTATTTCTTAACTTTAAATAATCATTAATTGAAGATTTTTGGAAATTAAAACTGAATTAGATTTTAATGAATCTTTAAATAAATTGAAAGGTGAATTTGATAACTAAAATTATCAAATTCAAGAAATGATCAAGAATGGAGTATCGCCAGTTTTGCTCCAAGCGATATTTAAATCTTTAATTAGATTTGGATGCGAAATGGTAATTAATTTTACCAATAACATCGTGGTTTTAGATATAAAGTACTACCAGTTTTAATTCATGCGATGAATAGGTTGGGATTGGAAAATTAAACAAATGATTACTTTGGTAAGGTTCGCTAATCCCGACTAGTTTGGATCAACCATAATTTGGTTTGAATTGATATCAAAAGGAAGACTAAAGAATAAATTTAAAGAATTTATCTTTGATAAAATTAATGGGAACCTTTCCCAAAGTATAAGAATATTTGAATAAAGGAATATTCTGGATTGAAATGAGGTGTATGTTGTGTTTTTATAGCACTTGTTTATTATATACGTGAGTTATTCAGAAAGACCGGGTTTATCTCATTCTGAATAACTGAATCGATGATGAAGACGATGGTTGAAGACCAGAGGTCTTCACATCGTTTGGATGATTACTGATGTCTTAATTGGGTTGTACACCCAAGACGGGGTAATAAGTGGTGATCGTTCAGACGTACTTGGAGATCGACCGGATATGCGAGGACCTCTATCCTGTATTGGACAGACGGGACGAGGAATAAGGTGCCTCCATGTAACACCCCACCTCCGTTAAGGTCACTCACAAAGGGAATGCCTTAACTTTGATGGAGCGTTTTAGTAGACAGAACAGAAATTTACAAGATAGATAAAACAGTACTTGAAAAATTTATAACTTTATTTCAAACAGAAACCGAAGCAAGTTTGGTTACATCTTTTCAAATCACAATATCAGAATTCAGGTACAAAAATACCAGTCTTGTACAAAAGCCTTCAGAATGCATAGTTTTTAAATTCATAATCCCCATAGAACAGAAGCTATAAAGAGACAAGCCATACTTTAAGCACTTCAAGCAGAAGGAATCCGGATCAAGCTAAAGTATTCCCTCCTTGGAAACCTGGGGGGGGGGGGAGGACGGAAGAAAAAGGGGCGAAAACAAGCAAGGTCAGACATAAAGTCTGGCAAGTCCAGTGACTTTCAGCATATGAACATATAATAATAATAATGACATGAAAATAAGTTGGATAAGACGTAACAGGAGCAGCATATATACTTAAGTTAAACAGAAGAAACTGAATAATATTACTTTTCACCTCTCTGTACTAATACTAGTATAACAGGATTACGTGTCACCCCAATGTCTAAACTGAAACAGAAACGGGAACAGAATAATTTCCACAGAAGAGAATGCTAGTAATGGGCCTTTACCACCCCAACAGAAACAGACAGAAACAGAATGCTAATAATGGGCCTTTAGCACCCGAACAGAAGGTACAGAAACAGATTAATCCCTACGAAAACAGAATGTAGAATTAGGTGTACACTAGTAAATGGGCCTTTACCACCCGAACAGATGGTACCACGCTGAAACAGACAGGTGTTACCACCTAACATGAACAGACGGTACCAACAGAAACAGACAGAACTAAGTGTACCCTAAAACCCTACCCCAAGCGATCGACTCCCTAATACATAAATACCCTGTGCCAGCCCCACAAAAGGGTGTATCACTCCCCAAAGTGGCAACCTTTAAATGACACAGAACTATTTACAAATGTCACGGCGTCTTACATCCTCAGAGGAAGACCGGGATCCATGCACGCACATGACCCGGTTGGAACGCACCATCAACACCCCTCGCCATTATCAGAATGAACCGCTTATAATTAGTTCAGTAAGCGTGCCCGGACCCTACCTACTGTTGGGTCAAAGTTTTGATACCAGAAAGGGTTACTGACTAATATGGGTCCCAAACAATAGATGATACAAGTAATTTCCCTCCTAACCTTGCTTCCCCAGACTAACAGATTTCAGATTAACTTGTTTACAAGTTCAGACATACAGAGTTCAGACCAACTAGTTCACAGATCAGACAAGTTTTCAGACTAACGGATCAGATATACGGATTTAACATATTTACAGATTTGTCTAACTTTGTAATTGGGGCTACAGATTCACGAAACGGGTTTGTTAAATTCATTAGTCCAATTGGTTCAACCCTATCCACCCCAACACGTTTTAGACATCATATTTATCTTAGATTTGTATTAATTAAAAATTAATGCGCAGACCTCACACATTAGACTGACAGTTTGCGGCCACTGGTTAGGCCGGTTGGTTCTGGGCAGATTTCTGCCGCAAACTGAGTCTAACCTCGGGTTTCAAGCACGTTATGACTAACTTCTCACATTAGAACCTATTGTCTGCGGCCACTGGATGTGCCGGCGGTTCCAGGCAGGATTACGCCGCAAACTCATTCTAACCTCGAGTTAGCCATGTTTCATGTTTCGCCAATGTATTCATTCACAGACTATGCTAATATCAGACTAATCATGCTAATTTAACAAATTAACTTCTGTACAAGTTACAACAGATTATTCGAGATTCTATTAACAAGCTTTGCTCAATTTCTAGATCGAGCCTACAGATATTCATACTCAAATTTCAATACTCAGTTTTCAACAGATTTAGCAGATGATCAGATTTAGCAGATTAGACAATATAACAGATCTAGCAGATTAGGCAATATAACAGAACTAGCAGATTAGGCAGTATAATAGAACTAGCAGATTAGGCAATATAACAGAACTAGCAGATTAGGCAATATAACAGAACTAGCAGATTAGGCAATATAACAGATCTAGCAGATTAGGCAATATAACAGAACTAGCAGATTAGGCAATATAACAGAACTAATCATTCCTTAAAGTTTCATAGACATATCTTGCCTAATTATAAATTTGGCCTAAGTTTGCACGCCTAAATAGTTGTCATGGTTCACAATATGATCATATACCCCACGTTTGCATTGAATTTACATGGCACAGATTAGGGTCATAATTTACCATATAACACATGCCCCAAATTTAGTTAAACTTGCCTAGTACAAAAGATTCACATATAAATTATACCAAATATAGCCATCGATTTCAATGCATGTCATATATTCAAAAATCTCCCACTTAGGTGTTATTCACATTTAATAGTTATCAAATCTTAATATAGATCTTCACACCTAAGTCATATTCTCTTTTTATCTCAAGTCATGAATCGTTATATAAACAATATGCCCAACAATCTAGAACTTTAAATTATAACAGATCTTAATTCAAAATATGCGTTATGTCCAATGTCTCAAGTCACATGTTAACATACAATGGTTCCTCTTCTTCCAATTCACAGAATATGCATAGATCTAAATCTAGTTTACAACATCAGTCACAGATTAGCCATGTCCAATTATGCCATCATTCATTATTAGTCCCAAAGTTTAGCGTTCGTGCGTTAATCTCTTATGAGATGTGGCGCAGGCTCGTGGTAGCCTGGCTATCGAACAGAAAGAAGAAGGAGATACAGAATAATATATATATCAGAACAGAACGTACACAACCTCAAATTCAGATTTACAATCATGTCACAATTATAATTAAAGTTTATATCGGAAAATAACTGCACTTGCCTTTCGTGGTTTTTAAGAAAGGATAATAAACTGTTGTTGATGCAGAAATGATGAATTACTCCTCTTTAATTGTTGTTGTGGCTCTAAACTTTGATTTGAGATTTGATTTAGCTTTTAATTCTATTCAGGTTGGAAGAAGATGCATCAGTCCAAGTTTTGATTCCAGTAGAGTAGCGACGCCATTTTTATTTTTAATTAGAACAGAGAAAGAGTATAGACAGAATGAAATTGTGTACAGAAAATGAGGCTAAGGGGCTGTTTATATAGGATTAGGCGGACAAATCTAGATAGAAAATGAGACCGGATACATCAGAATTAACTAGATTCAAAAACTGGGTTTCGGGAGCAGGTCGACTCCCAGGTCGACTCCCCAGTCGACCTGGTCATGGGGAGATCGACACCCCACTCGACTCCCCAGTCGACCTGGGTATATGGGCGGGAATTTTCCCGCCAGCCTTCTCTGGGTTTGAATTTCGAATTTCTGGCTTTATTTTCGAGCTGTTTTATTTTATTCAAATTCCTGAAACTTCTGAGGGTCATAACTTGGTCATACGAACTCCGATTTTCGAAAACTCGGACTCGATTTCATGTAGAATTCCGAGATGAATGCAATGGCGCAACCTGTTTTCCTTGATTCTTATTTTATAATTAAATTATTCTCTGATTTGTTACTTATACGTTCATAGAAAATACGGGGTGTTACATTCTCCCCTCCTTAAAGGATTTCGTCCCCGAAATCTTCAAGTTAAGAAGAATGTGTCCTACCATCCAGTCATCCATCTACTCAACCATCATCCACAAGCATCCATTTTTCTTAGAAAACTTCTAATGTTGTATGAACATATGCAAAAGTGTGTATATGTTCCTTATCTAATGCAAAGATCAGGCGGTCCACTGATTCAGTTGGCCTCCTTAATGCGAATTATGTCATTGCCATGAGTCCAACATGTATGCAATTTTCCTATTTGATACATATCATTCTAAATGTGTGCGCAATAATTCATCCAAATGCAACATCCATGTGATGAGTCAACCATTTTGCATCCACAAAAATTGAAAAATGCTCACACATCCATATGCAGTATGAGAGTGTTTTCGAGCCGATCTAGTGCCTAGTGTGTGTATATGCATCCACGAGCAACCACTAGCAACCACTTGCATCCACTTGCATCCACTTGCAACCATCAAACATAACATGTCTCAAACACACGTTTACACCCATTGGTTTCTACCTAAAGTTCGAAGATTCGATCGATAGGATACAGTCGAATGATGGAAGCGAGTACAGATAAAACAAAAACTTGGTTCCCATTAGACATTGGTTGAGAAAATAATTCCCCTAAGTATCAACCCCGAAGACCGAAATCAACATCATATTGACACCCAGAGGATTACCCTCTTTAGACAATGTCAAAACTGGAAACGTTAACCTTATCAGAAATATTCAGATACTTACAGACTACTGGTACAGATCAGATCACCAAATGATTCTTAGGAAACTAAGCATGATAAAACCCAGAATGTATGTGTCCTACTTGACGCCTAACACAGATATCTCTCAAACCCCAATCTATCACAAGCAGATGAGTCATAACCCTTATGGGTTTGAGTCTACAGTGGAATCAGAAGCAATACTAGTATTAAAGTGCAGAGTATCGGTTACGGAATCAAAATGCCAGAATTAGAAAGAGTTTCAACTTAACAATCAGATAAAGAAATTAAACCTCCCACAGAAAGTTTTCCTAATTCTATCCTATCCACTAGCCTCGAGAGTGTTCGCCTGCCCTCCAGAAGTTGGTCCTGCCCTCTGCCCTTGCCCTCTTTTTTTCGGGCAGTCCCTAGTGAAGTGTCCCATCTCACCACAGTTGAAGCAAGTGCCATTCCTTTTTCTGCAGTCCTTGTTCAGATGAGTCGAGCTTCCACAAGTAAAGCACTTTTCTCCTTCTTATCTTCAGACTTGTCAATCTTCTTTTGTGTTTCCTTTTTGGGCCATGCTTTCTTATTCTATGGTTCTTCCTTCTTTGCCTCTTCCTTGCCCTTGTCTTCCTCGTGCAGTAGTGCCATGTCCACCAATCTCTCGTAAGACGCTCCCATGGGTACATGGGTCATGGCAAGACTGTGCAGTGGCTCATTCAATCCTTTAACAAAGCGGAGAGCCTTTTTATGCTGAGTGTTGACTAAATCCAGTCCGAACCTAGCCAGTTGGTTGAACTAGTTGACGTATTCCTTGATCGTCATACTTCCTTGCTTAAGAGATAAGAACTTTTCCAGTTGTAGACTTCATTTAGCTTGCGAGAGGAATTTCGTCTCAAACCTTATTCTAAAATCCATCCATGTTTCAACTGGCCTCTCGGCGTTAGTGACTTCCCACCAATAGGAAGCTTCGTCCTTGAGTAACCATACCGCCAATTGTACCTTCTGCCTATCGTCTACCTCGAAAATGACGAACAAATCTTCGGTCTCCTTCAGCCAGTTCCTTGCTGCCACGAAGGATTCGGTTCCACAGAAGTCTTTTCCACCCATAGCCTTGAAGTCTCTACACGTCTTTGCGAAAGCATTTCCACGAGGAGGAGGAGGAGGAGGGGTGGTACCGCTGCCACTGGGGGAGGAATATCTGCTGGGCCTGTACCGTTGGCCCTGGACTCTAAGTACCTCCTGAACCAGCCAGGTATTGGCACACCCTCTGGAAGGTTAAGATTCTCAGACATGCTGAAACGAAAGAAAAAGGATTTAAAACGGAGAACTGAAAAGATAGATATATGGCTTTCAGGGATTATGTTTTTAAAAATCAGCTTTATTTTTGAAAATATTTCCTTTCAAAACCTTTTTGAAAATAGTTTTCAAAAACTTTACCCAATCTGGTAACCTTCAGCTCTGATACCAAGTGTGACATCCCACCTCCGTTAAGGTCACTCACAAAGGGAATGCCTTAACTTAGATGGAGCGTTTTAGTAGAAAGAACAGAAATTTACAAGACAGATAAAACAGTACTTGAAAAATTTATAACATTATTTCAAACAGAAACCGAAGCAAGTTTGGTTACATCTTTTCAAATCACAATATCAGAATTCAAGTACAAAAATACCAGTCTTGTACAAAAGCCTTCAGAATTCATAGTTTTTAAAATCATAATCCCCACAGAACAGATGATATAAAGAGCCAAGCCATACTTTAAGCACTTCAAGCAGAAGGAATCCGGATCAAGCGAAAGTATTCCCTCCTTGGAAACCTGGGGGGGAAACGGAAGAAAAAGGGGCGAAAACAAGCAAGGTCAGACATAAAGTCTGGCAAGTCCAATGACTTTCAGCATATGAACATATAATAATAATAATGACATGAAAATAAGCTGTACAAGAGATAACAGTAATAGAGCAACAGATATACTTAAGTTAAACAGAAGAAACAGAATAATATTACTTTTCACCTCTCTGCACAAATACTAGTATAACAGGATTAGGTGTCACCCCATTGTCTAAACTGAAACAGAAATGGGAACAGAATAATTTCCACAGAAGAGAATGCTAGTAATGGGCCTTTACCACCCCAACAGAAACAGACAGAAAAAGAATGCTAATAATGGGCTTTTACCACCCGACCAGAAGGTACAGAAACAGAAACAGATTAATCCCTACGGAAACAGAATGTAGAATCAGGTATACACTAGTAAATGGGCCTTTACCACTCGAACAGACGGTACCACGCAGAAACAGATAGGTGTTACCACCCAACAGGAACAGACGGTACCAATAGAAACAGACAGAACTAAGTGTACCCTAAAACCCTACCCCAAGCGATCGGCTCCCTAATACATAAATACCCTGTGCCAGCCCCACAAAAGGGTGTACCACTCCCCAAAGTGGCAACCTTTAAATGACACAGACCTATTTACATATGTCACAGCGTCTTACATCCTCAGAGGCAGACCGGGATCCATGCATGCACATGACCCGGTTGGAACGCACCATCAACACCCCCTCGCCATTATCAGAATGAACCGCTTATAATTAGTTCAGTAAGCATGCCCGGACCCTACCTATTGTTGGGTCAAAGTTTTGATACCCGAAAGGGTTACTGACTAATATCGGTCCCAAACAACAGATGACACCCCAGACTAACAAATTTCAGATTAACTTGTTTACAAGTTCAGACATACAGAGTTCAGACCAACTAGTTCACAGATCAGACAAGTTTTCAGACTAACGGATCGGATATACAGATTAAACAGATTTACAGATTTGTCTAACATTGTAATTGGGGCTACAGACTCACGAAACGGGTTTGTTAAATTCATTAGTCCAATTGGTTCAACCCTATCCACCCCAACACGTTTTAGACATCATATTTATCTTAGATTTGTATTAATTAAAAATTAATGCGCAGACCTCTCACATTAGACTGACAGTTTGCGGCCACTGGTTAGGCCGGTTGGTTCCGGGCAGATTTCTGCCGCAAACTGAGTCTAACCTCGGGTTTCAAGCACGTTATGACTAACTTCTCACATTAGAACCTATTGTCTGCGGCCACTGGATGTGCCGGCGGTTCCGGGCAGGATTACGCCGCAGACTCATTCTAACCTCGAGTTAGCCATGTTTCATGTTTTGCCAATGTATTCATTCACAGACTATGCTAATATCAGACTAATCATGCTAATTTAACAAATTAACTTCTGTACAAGTTACAGCAGATTATTCGAGATTCTATTAACAAGCTTTGCTCAATTTCTAGATCGAGCCTACAGATATTCATACTCAAATTTCAATACTTAGTTTTCAACAGATTTAGCATATGAACCGATCTAGCAGATTAGACAATATAACAGATCTAGCAGATTAGGCAATATAACAGAACTAGCAGATTAGGCAATATAACAGAACTAGCAGATTAGGCAATATAACAGAACTAGCTAATTAGGCAATATAACAGATCTAGCAGATTTGGCAATATAACAGAACTAGCAGAGTAGGCAATATAACAGAACTAATCATTCCTTAAAGTTTCATAGACATATCTTGCCTAATTATAAATTTGGCCTAAGTTTGCATGCCTAAATAGTTGTCATGGTTCACAATATGATCATATACCCCACGTTTGCATTGAATTTACATGGCACAGATTAGGGTCATAATTTACCATATAACACATGCCCCAAATTTAGTTAAACTTTCCTAGTACAAAAGATTCACATATAAATTATACCAAATATAGCCATCGATTTCAATGCATGTCATATATTCAAAAATCTCCCACTTAGGTGTCATTCACATTTAATAGTTATCAAATCTTAATATAGATCTTCACACCTAAGTCATATTCTCTTTTTATCTCAAGTCATGAATCGTTATATAAACAATATGCCCAACAATCTAGAACTTTAAATTATAACAGATCTTAATTCAAAATATGCGTTATGTCCAATGTCTCAAGTCACATGTTAACATACAATGGTTCCTCTTCTTCCAATTCACAGAATATGCATAGATCTAAATCTAGTTTACAACATCAATCACAGATTGGCCATGTCCAATTATGCCATCATTCATTATGTGTCCCAAAGTTTAGCGTTCGTGCGTTAATCTCTTATGAGATGTGGCACAGGCTCATGGTAGCCTGGCTATCGAACAAAAAGAAGAAGGAGATACAGAATAATATATATCAGAACAGAACGTACACAACCTCAAATTCAGATTTACAATCATGTCACAATTATAATTAAAGTTTATATTGGAAAATAACTGTACTTGCCTTTCGTGGTTTTTAAGAAAGGATAATAAACTGTTGTTGATGCAGAAATGCTGAATTACTCCTCTTTAATTGTTGTTGTGGCTCTAAACTTTGATTTGAGATTTGATTTAGCTTTTAATTCTATTCAGGTTGGAAGAAGATGCATCAGTCCAAGTTTTGATTCCAGCAGAGTAGCGACGCCATTTTCATTTTTAATTAGAACAGAGACAGAGTATAGACAGAATGAAATTGTGTAGAGAAAATGAGGCTAGGGGGCTGTTTATATAGGATTAGGAGGACGAATCTAGACAGAAAGCGAGACTGGATACATCAGAATGAACCAGGTTCAAAAACTGGGTTTCGAGAGCAGGTCGACCCCCAGGTCGACTCCCCAGTCGACCTAGTCATGGGGAGGTCGACACCCCTGTCGACTCCCCAGTCAACCTAGTTGAGGTGGAGGGGGGGGTCGACTCCCCAGTCGACCTGGGTATATGGGCGGGAATTTTCCCGCCAGCCTTCTCTGGGTTTGAATTTCGAATTTCTGGCTTTATTTTCGAGCTGTTTTATTTTATTCAAATTCCTGAAACTTCTGAGGGTCATAACTTGGTCATACGAACTCCGATTTTTGAAAACTCGGACTTGATTTCATGCAGAATTCCGAGACGAACGCAATGGCACAATGCATTTCCCTTGATTCTTATTTTATAATTTAATTATTCTCTGATTTGTTATTTATACGTTCACAGAAAATACGGGGTGTTACACTCCGGTTTCTTTCAAACACAAAACGAACTTGTAAATGGATGTGTGTCTGACATCTGATTTCATTATGTGTCATTGATAGACATCGGTTGCATAGCGTGAATTGTCTGTGTGGCATGCTGAGATGCAAATGATCAAGGCTTCTGTTGAAAAGCAGAGTCTTGTGGTTGATGATCAAAGCACGGCTTTAATATAGCATAGCTTTGTGTAGCGTTAATTCGCGAGCCTCATGCCCCGATGTGAACCAGAAACGGGAGAGGACTTCAGGAAGGGCATGTTTTTCCTTCTAGCTAGGAGTGGTGTCTGGGTTTTGCACGCCCATATGTTTTACTTATGTGGATGATGGATAGCGCGGCTCCTAGGTTATATCGGTCTTTACGGTGCCGATGGATGGTCTTTGTACAGACCAGAATGACGCCCCATAGGGCGAGGAAACGTAGTGTTCAGGCATTTTAATCCACATCGAGTGGACCGGCCCTGACGATCCAAGGTGCTGTTGTGGCTGTATCCTGAGGGGCGAGCTAGAGCATCTCGAATTCAGTAAGGATGATCCCTTTCCTTGGTTCACAGTTGGAAATCCAACTTCTAATTCGTGACATTGCAATTTTGATTGTAGAGCATAGTATTGGCGACACGATATATGGTACCCATGCCATCTAGGATTGGTACATTTATATTTGAAGTTGTTTTATACACTATGCACTTATAATAGTATCACATGAATTGTTTTAAACGTACCAAGCATGTTTGGCTATTATAAGGGAAAACCCTATCCTCCGAATTGCATTGCATTGTGTGATAGGACCTAGGTCTTATAATAGCTTCATTTTTTGAAAAAGCATTGCGCTGTTTGTTCGATGCACTAGTATTCTTGGAAGGAAACCTGTTTCGTGTTATACGGCGTGGTCCCTTGATTTACGTTATTTTTGAAGTAAAGATTTAATGACTGTTTTAGTTCTCATACAAGTCACATGACTGACCTGAAGTTTATTGTTTTAACTTAAACTCTTGGTACCCCTATTTTCCACACGGGCAGCTAGTAGTTTTGGTTTTGCAGATTTATATTCACAGGATCATGGTTTACATCTGGAATGATATTCGGAAAGCTCTGTATCTGTGTATATCTTTCAGTTGTGTTTTATATTGTTTTCCGCTGCATTGTAATTTGTAAATCTCTTATATTTATCAAATGTATAATATTTATTCATACTCTGTATATTCTTGTACTCTGATGTAAATTGTTGTAATAAGCAATGGAATGTTCTTCTTTTTGTGTTCTGCTTTGTCATGTTCTCAACGTAATCCGTTCTTTCTCTTCTCTTCGGAGACCGGGGAAGTTCGGGTCGTTATATTTGGTATCAGAGCTTTGGTTTACAGAGCTCAAGAACAAGGCACATTAGAACCAGACAAAAGAATTCATCGGAGATTGGATTAATAATATCCAATAAGAATGGCTCGTTAGAGATGGGATCAGCGGTATCCTAGAACGAGCGTGAAGAGTGCTATTTTTAAAGTAAAAATGAAAACAAATTTTGTTTTGAAAATTTAAACATTATTATACGTATTTGAATATTTTATTTGTATTGAATTTGGACGATCTAGTATATGAAGATTTTGCGTATACGCGTCATGAATGTATATTCAAAGTCTCAAATATACCAGATAGATATAGAATCACACTCTAGTCGTCCGGAGACAGTCCTGATGATAGTCTAGACATCATCAGCATTTGTGTTTGAGTATCGAAAGTGGGATTTCTATATATTTTCATTAGACTGGTGTGAGAACCAAAACTGGATAGGGCTTATTGTTGTGATTTGGCATCAAAATATGATCTTTGGTATATATCAAAGTTATGAATTTGAAAATTTATCAACTAATTGATTGCCGGTTGTGTTGTTTGATTAATTAAAATTATGAACCATTTAGCCAAATTGAACCAAATATTGTACTGAATTGGAAATTTATTGGAATTGCATGCATATACACGTATATACATTGAACAGATCATAGCAGGGAAGCTAAGCAGAGGAATAAAATTGTATGCCCGACAAATAGGTACATGTTTACTAGTTTATTGGGTTTGGATGATTTTATGAGCCGATTGGCAAGCCGCTTGGCTTTTTCTTTTTGAGATGAGAGGGCCTGTGTCGCGGTTTGGGGATTTTCCCGGTGCTCCCCATACAAAGGAGGTTATGGCGAAAATTCTAGAAAATTTAGGGTGTTAGCCAAATTTTTGAAGAATTGGAAAATTCTTAGAAAATGAAAAGTTAAAGAATGAAGCCAAACTGAAAGTTGAGTTAATTAGTAAAACAACTTTCAGCTCCATTCCTTTCCGGGGATGAAAGATTTTAAGCGGGGGAGATTATAACAACCCAGAAAATCAGAACCAATTTAAAAATTTTATTTTGGCAGTTTTAATGAATTTTAAGTATTTAAAATTATTTATTTTAAATAATAATGACAAGAAATTTATTTTGAATAGAATTAGAATGTATATATTTATTTATATCGAAATTAGAATATAAATATTTATTTTAATTATAAAAGGAATTAGAAATGGCGCGGTTGTTTGAAAATTCGATTTCAAATTTCAAACGAATGTACGGGATTCAAAATAAACCGGATTTTGGTGAAACCAAAAATATTTGAATCTATTTGAAAATATCTTTCCAATGAACATGAAAAATTGAAATTTCATAGCGAGGATAAAAAGTTACACCCAATTGAAAATTCAGAATAGTCGCTATGGAAATATAGCCCTTAAAAATTGAAATTTTGCAAACGACCTCCGTTTTTGCCGAAACCACTTTTGTTGGATATGGAATGTCAAATTATTGCTAGATTCCAAAATTCATAATTTTTGGGGTTAATATGTGAGCGTGGCAAAAGAAAAGGTGCTTTGACAGTTTTAGTCAATTTGGATTGACCAGAAAATGATCATTTTCAAACAGTCTTCAAATTTGATGAAATAAGATTTGTCAGGACCGTATCATAAAAATATAGCTAGATTTATTTTTCTGGAATTTTAAGAGTCAGTATTTGGCCCAAGTAAATTAAAATGTACATTAAAATTCGATATCTTGATTCATATTTTAATTTTGAGAAAACTGATGGAACCAGTCGAACTAGCTTACGGGACATATCCCATTATGTCCGGAATAGGGGTAATTAGCTAGAGACGACAGTCGTTGGGTCTCATTTGGAGATCAAAAGAAAAGTCAACTCTTTAGAGAATCAAATAAAATAAAATAAATATATTTAATTTCTTTTTCCTTAAATCCCCTCCCTCTCTTCAGTTCCAAATCAGAAATCGAAATGAAAAAAAAACATATGTGCAGTCGCGCGACACCCTCTGTCGATCGACGGCCGCCCACCGCCGTGCCCCCACGCCGGCGCCTCCACCCTCGACAATCCCCCTCCTCTACTCGCTTTCCTCCTCTCTTACCTTCCACCATTCACCGCCCAAACACCCCCAAGCCCTAAACCCCCTGTACCCGCTGCTCCAGCCATCTGGGCCCCACCGTCGACCGCTAGTCACCCGCTACCGCCCCAGCGCCATGCGCCACCATCCCACCCCCCCCCCCCCCAAGAAACCACCTGTAAGTCTTCTTCTATTCTTTATTTTCAATTGTTTAATGAAATCAGTTTTTAAAAAAAAAGGAGAAAATCAGTTTCTTCTTCTTTTATAATATAGTAAAATAAAGTTATAATTTTTATGAGATTAAAGATAAGATTTTCATTTGAATAAAGCTATGATTTTTGTATGTATGTAGAGAAAATAAAAATTGGATTTTTATTATACGAACATCACTATAAAAATATGATTTTTATAATATAAGCATCGTTATAAAAATAATATTTTTATTATATGTTTGGCGAAATCAAAATATGATTTTTATATATGACGAGAGAATAAAAATGTGATTGTTATACAGACAGTACAAGAATAAAAAATATGATTTTTTTATACATATGAAGTAGCGAAAAAGATTTGGTTTTTATATAGAAGTTAGCGAGAAAAAGATTTGGTTTTTATATAGAAGTTAGCGGGATAAAGATTTGATTTTTATACATGAAGTAGAAATAAAAATATGATTTTTATTATCTAGAAAGAGAAATAAAAATATGAAATTTATATATGGAGTAGCGTTGTTAAAAATATGATTTTTAATATAAATCGCATGAAACAGATTTCGTGGAGATGAGGTGAAGAATAGAACGTGCGGAGGCAAATCCAAACCGTCATCCGCTAAAGAATGACGGAGTGGAAATCCAAGGTGAGAACTCCTCGCTATAATTTTCTGATACAGTTATTTATTTTATAACTGAATATATGAACTTCTCCCCGTCGTCCACAGACCATGGACGACTTGTTCGATTGCATTGTGTTGTGGTTTTTAGATTGAGTGATTTGTTTGTTGAATTTGACATGGAATGTGAATGGAATAATTTGGTTTGATTATTGTGTGTATGGCGCAATCTAGTATAGGAGAGGGGTAATGCTAACATTACCCGATTTCAATATCGCACTATTATAATGCCAAAATTTCCTGAAATAAAAAGTGTTAGTTAAAAATAACATTTTTATTGAATAAATGAACTGTTAAAAATATTAAAGTGTAGAAATAAATATTTTAACATTAAAAATACAATTTTTAACGTGTAAATGAACGGCATGAAATTCTCTTAAAAAGAATTGTATATTCATTTATAAATCAGACGATTTGTTTATGTACACACATTTGACTAATATAGATTGGGACGATAAATTTTACACATCGCCCAGCTGCACAAAATAAAATTCATTATTTGTCGATTGAAACCCCACACGGGTATTGGGATGAAATTGGATATACACTAATCCCAATATTTAGTTCTATGTCAATCGATTGGTTGACAAGCTGTGTAAGCGTTGAATATTTATATTTAATGCTTATGTAGTGAAGAATGCACTCTAGATGATGGTTGAAAGCATTTGATTGTTGTTGTGTACGTGTGTTGTATGAAATCCATATAAATCAAATTATATGGTAATTGACTGTGTCTAATTCTAGTTCAGAAATAATGAATATTTTAAAAGAACGAATATTTTAAAATAATATTCAGTAAAAGATCAAAATCTGATTTTGATGTCCGATTTGGGATGGACACGAATATATTTAAATATATGAAGCCGTGTCGGTTAGATTAACGCCATTTTGACGTGAACGATATTTATATCGATTTTATTCATTTCTATAATGAATATTGAAAAGGAATTGATTTCAAATATAATGTTTTGAAAATATTATCATTTATATATTAATGATATAAAATATTCAATTTTGATTTGAAATTGAATATGAGGTTGAAATCGTTTTGAAAACGAATTTAAAACGATTTATAAAATACGTTTTAAATAGAAATCGATGAAGTATATACTATATATATTATATATGTAATATAATGGCCTGAATAGAACGCGCCGAGCTGCAGCAGTTCGCGAATTTCGACCATTGACTTCGAATGGACATTACGGGAGATCCGACCGTCGGATTCTCCTAAAACTGGAACCGTTGGGTTTGTATCGAAAAGAGCTTTCTAACGAATATTTGAGATTTGAAATCTAATGGTAGGATTTGGAATTATGTCCAAATAAAATTTGGAAAAGGTCGTTGTAAGTGAAGTTCGATGACCGTTGATGGAAATCGACTGTACGGGCCTTGATAAAATTATTGAAAATGTTAATATTTTGTGTAAAATCATAATAAATTATTTGGAAAGAATTGGGATGAAAAATTTCATGTTTGAAAAGATAAAAATAT
Source organism: Allium sativum (assembly GCA_030737875.1). Taxonomy (NCBI): domain Eukaryota; kingdom Viridiplantae; phylum Streptophyta; class Magnoliopsida; order Asparagales; family Amaryllidaceae; genus Allium; species Allium sativum. The sequence goes on from CM060910.1 coordinate 625,244,191, forward strand.
ATTTTGATCGAAAAGAACTAGTTATGAACTAGAATTATAATCCAATATTTTTAAATAAATAAATTGGATTTGAAAAGGTTTTTATAAAAACCGGAATTTCCAATATATGAATTGGAATGGATTTGAATCGAAATTATCTTCGGAATATTTCGATATTGGATTCCATGATTATACGGACATTGTGGGGGAATTTGGAAGATATATATATATATATATCGTTATTCCAATACGATATTTGTTGATTTCAGAATTTGATATTGAATATAAGCCGATATATTTTCTATTCAGAGCCTTGTATTTAATATCAAATTGGATTTTGGGTTTGTCGTGAACCGTGTTTTGAATGACACCGTTCTTAAACCCAGTTGGGAAAAGATATAAATCTTTTAATTAAGATGTAGAGAAGAATTACCAATTGATTAACATTTAATTGGGTTTGAAATGGAATGTGAATTAGGTTTATGGTGAACTGTGTTTTTAACGACATTCGTTCTTTAACCCGATTTACAGTGAAATGAGATTTTGGACTTATAAATCTTTTAATTAAGGTTTAATGGAATTTTCCAAAGTAAAGTTTTCCAATTTAATAAAATAATTTGGAATGGAATGAAATTCGATTTGGTAATAATCGAAGTGAACTTCTATGGAGGAAAATTGTTACTATATATGGAATTTAAAAGGCTTTGTCGTTATTCCATTTATATTATCGGTTGGATATGGAAGTTTATATCGATTATATATATTGAACTGTTTTCCACGAAGATTCCATGGTTAATGAAATGTGATTTTGGGTTTATCGTGCGCTGTGTTTCAAATGAAATTAGTTCTTTAACCCAGTTAAAGATAAGATTTATTTCTTAACTTTGAATAATCATTAAGTAAAGATTTTTGGAAATTAAAACTGAATTAGATTTTGATGAATCTTTAAATTGATTGATAGGTGAATTTGATAACTAAAATTATCAAATTCAAGAAATGATCGAGAATGGAACATATTTAAATCTTTAATTACATTTGAACGCGAAATGGTAATTAATTTTACCAATAACACCATGTTGTTAGATATGAAGTACTACCTGTTTTACTTCCTGGGATGAATAGGTTGGGATTGGGAAATTAAACGAATGATTACTTCGGTAAGGTTCGCTAATCCCGACTAGTTTGGATCAACCATAATTTGGTTTGAATTAATGTCAAAAGGAAGACTAAAGAATAAATTTAAAGAATTTATCTTTGATAAAATTAATGGGAACCTTTCCCAAAGTATAAAAATATTTGAATAAAGGAATATTTTGGATTGGAATGAGGCGTATGTTGTGTTTTTATAACACTTGTTTATGATATACATGAATTATTCAAAAAGACCGGGTTTATCCCATTCTGAATAACTGAATCGACGATGGTTGAAGACCGGAGGTCTTCACATTGTTTGGATGATTACTGATGTCTTGATTGGGTTGTACACCCAAGACAGGGTAATAAGTGGTGATCGTCCAGACGTACTTGGAGATCGACCGGATATGCGAGGACCTCTCTCCTGCATTGGACATACGGGATGAGGAATAAGGTGCCTCCGTTTTCATTCAAACCCAAAACGAACTTGTTAATGGATGTGTGTCTGATATCGGATTTCATTCTGTGTGATTGATAGACGTCGGTTTCATAGCGTGAATAGTCTGTGTGGCATGTTGAGATGCAAATGATCAAGGCTTCTGTTGAAAAGCAGAGTCTTATGGTTGATGATCAAAGCACGACTTTAATATAGCATAGCTTTCTGTAGCGTTAATTCGCGAGCCTCACGCCCTAGTGTGAACCATAAACAGGAGAGGACTTCAGGGAGGTCATGAGTTTCCTTCTAGCTAGGAGTGGTGTTTGGGTTTTGAACGCCCAGATGTTTTACTTATGTAGATGATGGATAGCGAGGCGCCTCGGTTATATCGGTCTTTACGGTGCCGATGGATAGTCTTTATACAGACCAAATTGACGCCCCATAGGGTGGGGAAATGTAGTGTTCAGGCATTTTAATCCACATCGAGTGGACCGGCCCTGGCGATCCAATGTGCAGTTGCGGCTGTATCTTGAGGGGCGGATTAGAGCATCTCTAATTCGATAAGGACGATCCCTTGCCTTGGTTCACATATGGAAATCCAACTTCCAGTATATGACATTGCGGTTTTGATTGTAGAGCCTAGTATTGGTGACATGATATAAGCCGTCTAGGATTGATACATCTATATTTGAAGCTGTTTTATACACTATGCACTTATAATACTATCAAATGAATTGTTTTAAACATACCAAGATTGTTTGGCTATTATAAGGGAAACCCCTATCCTCCGGCTTGCATTGCATTATGTGATGGGGCCTGGGTCTTATAATAGCTTCATTTTTCCAAAAAGCATTGCACTGGTTTTTCGACGCACTAGTATTCTTGGGAGGAAACCCGTTCCGTGTTATAAGGCATGATTCCTTGATTTACTTTATTTTTAAAGTAAAGATTTAATGACTATTTTAGTTCTCACACCAGTCACATGACTGACCTGGAGTTTATTGTTTTAACATAAACATGACTGACCTGGTTTACAGCTGGAATGATATCCGGAAAGCTCTGTATCCGTGTATCTCTTTCAGTTGTGTTTTGTATTGTTTTCCGCTGCATTGTAATTTGTAAATCTCTTATATTTATCAAATGTACAATATTTGTTCATACTCTGTATATTCTTGTACTCTGATGTAAATTGTTGTTATAAGCAATGGAATGTTCTTCTGTTTGTGTTCTGAGTTGTCGTGTTATCAACTCAATCCGTTCTTTCTCTTCTCTTCGGAGACTGGGGAAGTTCGGGTCGTTATACCTAGTGTCAGGTTTAGTAGCTGTGTATGGAGCCTACGTCTGGGAGCCTTTTCTAGTGTGTCTTTGCTTTGGTGGAGTTGCTATTGTCGTGGAGCATCTTTAGCTATTTATGTGGAGCATTAGGTTTTTGTGGGCATCAGTGATTTAGAGCTATCCAGGTGAAGATGAAGTTTGGTTTTGGATTCACCTTAATTATTTGTTTCCGTTGTTTCTATGTTATCTTGTTATTGTAAATATTGTTGTATGTTGATGTTGTATCCGTTGTAAACTTTGATATAATCTCATGTTATATAAAAATGAAGTTGTTTTATTTCATTGTGATTATTCTAATGTGTTATATCCCCAGATAACTAGGAATATGACATTTGAATCTGCGACATTTGAATACAAGTAGGTATTAAATGTCGATTTTCGAAGGTTGAAATTCTGGGTCGTCACAGTTGGTATCAGAGCTTTGGTTTATACAAATCTTTGAGACATAACTCATTAGAGATGGGGTTAACAATACCCTAGATTGAGTAGAATCCAATGTAATGCATAGATTTTAACTGTTTCATAACTCCTAAGGTAATTGGTCCGTATGTCTAACAACATTTTCATACTATTTGCAGATAGTAGAAAATGAGCTATAGAGGAAGATATAGAGGAGGAAGTAGTACCACCACCAACGGTTGTAATGTTACCACAGCTAATGAGACTGTGATTCAAGCCCAAACCCAAACCATTCTTTCAGTTCTGAACAAGAATTACACAAAATTGGGTGGGAAATTGTTTAAGGGATCTGATGATGTTATGGAAGCTCAAGCCTGGATTAACGCATGCGAGAAGATTTTCAGAGGACTTAACCTAGAAGATAACCAAAAGAGGCAGCTAGCAACATGGCAATTACAGGAAGGAGCTGCTGCATGGTGGGAGACTATCATCCAAGGGAAATCAGAAGGCGAATTTTCATGGAATGATTTCAAAGAAGTTTTCAAAGAACGTTATATGCCTTCAGCAGGAATTTCCAGGATGTACGAGGAATTTATGAATCTCAAGCAAGGCGATATGTCTTTCGAGGAGTACCTAAATAAGTTTAACGAGCTTTCTTGCTTTGGACCTGAGCTGATAGGCACCCCATTAAAGAAGAATGAAAGATTTATTAAGGGGATGACATTAAAGTACAATGAGAGAATGACTGCGCACATCAAACAATCCTTCGTAAACTTGGTAGACATGGGGTATAGAAATGCTACTATTGATAAGCAAAAGGGTACTGAAGTTTAGGAAGGGAATGGTAGTAACAATTGGAAGAAGAGAAAGTTCCATGGGAAGAAGCCTGAACAGAAGACTAATAAGAAAGGAACGAAGGGAGATCATCTTAAGGATGTTCTCTGCTACAATTTCCAGGAGAAAGGTCATTATTCCCGCGACTTTAAGAAGCCAAAAAGTCAAGGAAGCCAAACCAAGGGCTCCCAGAATGTTATCACTTCCATAAGTCGGGTCATATGATTAAAGACTGTCCCATAATGAAGAAAGATGATGTGGCAAAGGTTTATGCAATCAAGGATAAGCCTTCGACTTCAAAGAATGATAGAGGGAAGGATGTTTTGGAAGGTAATATTTTTATTTCTGATAAATTAATCTGAGTTCTGTTTGGTACTAGTACCTCACGTAGTTTTATCTCAAAACCACTTGTAGAAAAATTGAAACTTAAACCTAAGTTTGTTGACAAACCCTTATGTGTAAGTAATCCAGTTGGAGGTCCTACTAGCTTATGTTTGTATTGCAAAAATGTTCCTATAACCTATTCACACTACGAATTCATTTTTAACTTATTCATTCTTGACTTTGATGAATTCTAAATTAAACTTAGAATGGACTGGTTAAATAAATTTGAGGCTAAACTAAATTGTGTAGATAGGAAAGCTCTAGTAAAGACAAGTCTTGAAAATTTTATTGAAATATCTTGTGTTGACTCTAGCCCAAAAAGAGATAGCTTGATGTATACATTAGGTTACCCTGATTCAGACATAAAAACTATACCTGTCGTTAGGGATTTTCCCGATGCATTTGAAGAAGTTAATAGCCTTCCTCTACACCAAGAAATTGAGTTTAGAATTGACCTATTACCCAATGTCTGACCTGTTGTTCATCCAAGTCAAAGAATGGCTCCGAAAGAGAGAGAACAACTGAACAAGCAAATCCAAGATCTCTTAAGAAAAGGATTTATTCGACCCAACTGTTCTAATTGGTGGTCAGCTATAGTATTTGTTGCAAAGTCTGACGGCTCCTTGCGATTGTGCGTAGACTATAGAGACCTTAAAAAACAAACCCTCAAGATCAAGTACTCGTTGCCACGAATAAACAACTTATTTGACTAGTTAAGTGGTGCCAGATTTTTTTCAAAGATGGATTTAGCCTCTGGTTTTCACTAACTTAGAATTGTTGAGGATTGTATTTATTTGACTACTTTTCGTGGACCTGACACTTTTTACGAATGGTTAGTAATGCCATTCGGATTGACAAACTCCCTAGCCTATTTTGTGGACTTGATGACTCGAGTATTCATGAGGTGTTGAATAAATTTGTGTTAGTCTTCATTGATGACATCCTGATCTATTCAAAAACTAAGGAAGAACACGCTGAGCATTTAAGGATTTCCCTGGAGATATTAAGGAGAAATGTGTTCAAAGCTAAAATTCCAAATGTCATTTTCGGAAGAAGTAAAATTTCTTAGGCATATCGTATCTGAAGAAGGAATCTTAGTAGTTCCCAGAAAGATTTCTGCTATTTTGGATTGGAAGAAAGCAACGACTCCAAAGGAAGTTAGAAGTTTCTTAGGATTGACAGGATATTACCGTAGATTCATCTAAGACTTATCAAAGATAGCCTCTCCCTTGACAAAGTTGACCATGAAGAATGCCGAATTTATTTGGTCTCCTAACTGTGAAGAAGCTTTTAATGAGTTAAAGAAGAGATTGACCACTGCCCCGGTTCTGGCTATTATCAATGGCAATAAAGGATTATCTATTTTTTTGGATGCTTGTAAAGAAGGAGGTGGTGCCGTTTTAATGCAAGAAGGAAGAGTGATTGCTTATGCAAGCAGAAAATTGAGACCACATGAAAAGAATTATCCGACTCATGACCTAGAGCTACTCGCAGTGATAATCGCTTTTTTGGAGATATTATCTACTTGGAGAAAATTTTGAATTATTCACTGATCACAAGCCCTTGAAGTATCTGTTTACTTAGAAATACTTGAGTTTAGGGCAGCAACGATGGTTGGAATTTCTAGCATCTTACGATAAAGATATTCAGTATACCCATGGAAAGCCAACGTTGTTGCAGATGCTCTGAGTCGAAACTATGATGTTCTTGGCTACCTCGTTATCACTCAGACTCTTCTAGAGAAGATCGCCCACGAGCAAAAAAGGGATAAATTTCAACATTAAATTTCTAAAAGAGTTCAGCAAGGTGAATATTTGAGTTTTGGAATTAATGATAAAGGCATCATAAGGTTAAAAGGAAGAATCCTATTGTGGAGCATCTTTAGCTATTTTTGTGGAGCGCTTGGTTTTTGTGGGCATCAGTGATTTGGAATTATCCAGGTAGAGATGAAGTTTGGTTTTGTATTCAACTTGTTAATTGTTTCCGCTGTTTCTGTGTTATCTTGTTATTGTAAATAGAGTTGTACCTTGATGTTGTATCCATTGTAAACTATGATTTAATCTCATGCTATATAAATGAGAAGTTGTTTTATTTCTTTGCGATTGTTCTAATGTTTTATATCCCAGACAACTAGGAATCTGACATTTGAATACAAGTAGGTATTAAATGTCAATTTTCGAAGGTTGAAATTCCGGGTCATCACAAATATCATTTTTTTTTCTTTACATAAGAAGATCATGGTTTTAAATACAAAAAAAGAGGCAAATGAATTCCAAACATTTGTTTTAACTAAAATATATGTATATGTATGTGTGTGTGTGTATAGAGAGAGAGAAGTTTACTTAGGTAAAAGCATAGCATTTAAACTTGTGTATACACTTGCATATTAATAAATGTAGTATGTATATATATGTGTATATATAAGTTACCTAAGTTTAAACATAAGATTTAAACTTTGTTTATACATCTGCATATAAATAATAAATGTAGTAGGTGTATATAAATATATATATAGATATATATATATAAGACATATGTGAGAGTATAAGAATTTTATTGTATTCATAACATGAATATATATATATATATATATAGTATAACAAAGTAGATCAAGTCAGTAAATCAAATATGAGATGTGCAAGTTGAAAAGAAAGAACAAATATCGTGTCATACATACATAAGATTTGTTGAGTAATCTTGGAAACAAGATTTTTATCTTGAAAATGAAACATATAAGTACATAGAAGATGTGGAAGCCTAGCATATGTAAATCAAATAGGCAGAAAGATCATAGATAGGAGCAGCCTAGACATGGAAACTCTAAGCAAACCTGAAATGAAATAATATAATGTGACATGAGATAATTATAGCCTACAAATGCACAAATTTTGACAAGGGGAAACTCAAGCATTTATGTGAAGTGAAAGAAAAAGGGATTGCATAAATAGGTAGGCCTGCAGAAATGTGTTGTCCTATGGATTTTTAGGTGACCTTAGATATGTGCAAACACAAATATACCTACCTATAGCACTAAGTACAACTGAAAAGAAAGAAAGAGGGGATCAAAGCAAATCTCAAACATGTGCCAAGCCCTGTTTTTAGCTCAGTCTAGCTTGGATTTGAAAGAGAAGAGGCCTGTTATGGTACATAGGAAGTGATAGAAAATCAAATCCATTTGACAAACTTCTTAGAAGCTAAGGATTGATCAGTTAATGTATATAAGGTACATACATTAGAGAATGGTGCAGCAAAGGACATGGAGTTGATCCTTGCTTAGGAGCAAAGTTGAAGACAGTAAAAGAATTGTTAAATCATACATCACTTTCACTAAATAGGGCTGCTGCAAACATATACCAACATTCCAAATGATTAGCCAAGTTTATGTGTTGAAACTCATTTATAAATGCACTTAAGGTTCACCTACAACACATACTAAGTTTCCTGTAAACCAAATGTACAAAGATCAAAGGCTTAGAACTAAAATGGTGGGAAAACAATGAGAAACAAAAGAGCAAAACAATGGAACTAAACTATGTACAAGAGCTGTGAAACAATGGCAAGATAATATAGTCAAAGCCTGAAGAGGGAAGAATACATATACCAAGAATTGGAATTTAAAACATAGAGCAAAGGCCTGGGATTTGAGAAAAAACGGAGAATTGGATCTGGAAACAAAAGCAAAGTAGTGTGCACAAATACAAGTAAGATATAATGTGAGTAAACACCTATGCGAAATAGAACATAATAAAATTCATGTATCTAGGGAGGATTCACTTTAGAAGCACCAAAATGTTCCTTGGTTCATCGGGCGAAAACTTGAACTACGCACATACATATTTTAAAAAAAGGGTAAAGCCAACAGAGATATAGAAACGGGTGCTATAAATTTTCTTTGCTCTCTCCAATATTAAACTTAAGTGGACTCAACCAATATATGCGTTGATATATACTCATCATCCTTGATTCGGATATTGATGTTAGATCTATGAAATCAAGTTAGATTTAGACTCAAGTATTTGACAAACCTGTGAAATCAAAATACTCAGCAATTGTAATATCCCGTATTTTCTGGCCATTTTATTGAAATATTTTATTTAAAATATTGATTTGAGTTAAATAATCGATTTAACCATTTTAATTTGAATATTTAAATTATATTAATATTGTAATAATATTTTATTTTCGGCATATTTAGGAAAAATGCTGATTTTGATGTATAACATGAATGGGCGATTTATAATGGTTTAATATCGTTCGTATTGAAACTTTAGTGGCGATTTCGTTTATAAAACGACGTAAGAACGATTTATTTATAATTTAGTTATAAAACGAGCTGCAGCGGCGCGGCAGTTCGTAATTTGGCGTTTTGAACTTTAAACGGCTGTACAGGGCCCAAAATGAGTCGGATTTTCTCGAAACAAGAAACATCAGGATCTAGTGGATAATATTTTTCTAATGAAAGACAAAAATCGAGTTTTCATGTTGTAGATTTTATTTTATGTCCAAATCAAATTTTGAAAAGGTCGCTGTGGAATTTCGTTATATATTATAATGTTATTTATATTAAATAAAGTGGTTTTTAAATTTTTATAATATCGATTTGGCTTCAAACTCAACCCGGGCTATTTTATCTTGGTAATATATGAAATTCTGGTCGTGTATGGCCAATTTCAATATTTTAATATTATTATATTGAGGTATTTTAAATTTTGTTTATTTTATTTGAATTGGCTAGTTATAAAAGGACCTTTATTCAAACGACCTCAGTTTTCGACGAAACAAATTTTATTGGGACTACAACAGTAAATTATTGCTAGATTTCAAGTGGCGCGTCAATCGGGGTTAATTTGTGAGTGTGGAAAAATTAAATGCAAATAAAATCGACCATTTGAATGTGAACGAGCGCCATTCGAGCAAACGAACTCGGAATTCGACAAAACAAGTTTCATTAGGACCGTATCGTCAAATTATACTATGCCGTCCATTCGCGTCTCGAACAGTGTTTGTATGTGAGCGCAGGAGCGAATAAACAACGTTCGAAAATGCGATAGACACGAAATAAAATATCGCTAGTCAACATCGCTCGTCACATCAACTTAAGTTATATTATTTTTACACTATGTAAACCCCCAACTCACAACCCTAATCCCGAAAATCTGAAATCATCATGTAATTTTTCCATAAAGCCCCTCTTTACAAATTTAATTATATCTTCCAATCCGTGATGATTTTTCTAGGGGGACCTGAAGCAAAGTGATAGATCGGGACGTTATCTAGCTACTGGAGAAAATTGGGGAGGTTTCGTTGAGTTAGGTGGTCGGAATCGTCCAAAAACCCAAACTGGACATTTTCATTTTTCTTCAAAATTGAGGAGTTTGGGTTGATTTGAGGAGACGGGACCTTGGGGGTTTTGTAGAGAGGAGATCAGGCTTTCGTTTGGCTGTGGTCTCGAGGTCTCTGGTGGTCCGAGGAGGTCGTGGCGTCGAGATTAACAGAGGCCTCAGTTTTGGGTTTACCTTTTGAAGTAACGGCGGATTTTAGTGTTTTCCGGCGCCGTTGGTCAGCATGGGGGTGGTGGTTGTTGAAGGATAGTGGAGCGGTGATGAAAGGCGGTTCTGATGGGGGTGGTGTGGTCGGTGGTGGTGGAACATGGGTGGTGAATTCTGGCCGAGAACGTGGATGGGTTGGAGCCGGTTTCTGGCCAGTTGGCGGCGAGGTGGGGGTCACCAGTTCTGGCGAGGGGAGCTGGAGGTCAGGCGGAGCGATGGGGTTGCCAGGTCGGTCTTTGAAGATCGGTAGGTGGTGCGGTGGCATCAGGAAGGTGTCAAGCTCGTTATTGAAGATGTCCAGGACGTTGCTTGAAGAAAGACAGGGTTGAGGACCAAGAGGAAAAGAAAACGCGTGGTTTCATTTAAACCAAAATGACGTGGCATTGGATAATTATAAGGTAATTAATTTAGTTAATTATTAATTAGTTAATATGGTTTAAAGTCGTATAAATATATAAAACTTTAAATTGGTGTAACTTTTTTCATACGGTAACGAAATCTGACGAAACTGGATCTGTTGGGATCGTAGGGACGAGGCCTAGACGATGACACTAACTAGGCACTGATCTGACACTGTTGAAATTTCAGTCAATTTTGAATGTACGTTTCAAATTTAAAGGAACAAATGCGTCCACTGTCAACTGAAATGAACTGGTGAGTTAATTCTCACACCTTCTGGAATCCTATGATGTGGTAAATTCATATAAAAATAATTTACCATTAAAAATATAAATGGTTGATTGGTTGCTTATTGGTTGATTAACTGCTGTTATTTATATTCCATCGTTTAAAATGTTAGATTATTTAAAATTATTTCATATATTTTTATGAAATGTATAACGAGCTGTGGTGCAGGGAAGAACAGGTTGGAGGGATCCGACCGGATTCCTCAAATATTATATATGTTGTTTTTTTGTTTTCTATTGTTGTTATTTGAACAGATTGAACCTCATAGAGTAGTTAAACCTGTTTGAACATGATGGTTGAATAAATATTCACCAGTGTTGTGTTTAAAATCAACCGACAGTGTTGATTTGGTAATTGGCAGTGAATGGCCTGAAATGTGTTGTTTTAGACGTCGTTCGACCGTTCAGTGAAACAACGCAGTTTTAAAGTTATAAATTATTTTATAACTAAATTGAAGTTTTAAGTTATTTTATTTAAGAAATTAAATAAGAAGTTTATAAATAAATATTTTAATCGAGTTATAAAAGAAGTTATTTAAAGGGTTGATGTAAGTAAATCTTATGATGTATACGAGTTCTTAAAGCAAAAAGCCAAATTATTCACCTACGGGATTAGTAAAATGGGATAATTGTTTTAAAACAATTAAATGGTGTTTTTAATTTAATTAAGTTATTTAATTAATTTAAAGGGAAATGACAATGAAATCAGTTAATGGTTAACTGAGATATACGGTCGACAAAAATTCAACTGTTTTAATCGAAAGTGATAATTGAATTAATTGGGTTTAAATTGTTTGGATATTCGTTAAACATAACGAACAATGTAAATATTAGTTAATTCTCGATTTACTATAAATTAAGAAAAATTATTGCATTGGTTGATGTTGACTATTAGTTAATCTTCGATTAACTAGAATCCAAGGTAAAAGTTTTATTTTTGAAATGCCAAGTAGATGAAATCAAATTAGTTGACGAGAGATTTATATTATAAATCAAAATGTTATAAGTGAAATAATGCGTGAAGTTAAAGTTGTGTTTACTTAACTAAGGGAATTAAGTAAAGAGATTATCGGACAAAGATTTCAAAAGTAAGAAAAGGTTTATAAAACCAGATTTGAAATCAAAAGGGGAAAATGAGATGTTAATGGTCAAGTGACAAACCAATATTATTCTAAGGTAAGAAGGTTGTCGATCAAGGTCTGAGAGGTAAATAAAATACCCCAACTTGAACGGCTTCACTATTATCGAAGAATGATATTCCTTTGGTGGTGAGTGCAAAGTGTTGGAATCGGTTAATTATTCCATACGAGAAATATTGAATTGAGTACAAGGTTTTGAATGAAAATGTTGGTTACAAGATAAATAAGAATATTTGACTCTAAGTTATATAAATTTGACATTTGATTCGTCATATCAAAATTTGTAATTTGGTTTATTCCATTAACTATTATGTATATAAATATATATATATATATATATCATGATGCCAGGATTTAAGGAAATGAAAAAGTGGTTTTAAATTATATAATTGACATTTACTTTAACCAAATTAGAATTGGTAAATGGTTTCATACCATTAAAGTATATATATGTACGTATATGTCGAGATGATTGAATGTAAAGAAAAAGGGAAGGGTTTTAAAGGAATATATCGATATTTCCAAAAAGGGATGGAAAGCTGTGGAAATACATATATACATGCTCGAAAATGTATAAAATAAATTTTGTTATAAATAAGAATGAATATAATGTTTTTAATATATTGGAAGATTTAAAGGTTGATTAACTATTTCGTTAAATATATTTTAAAGAGGCCAAGCAGTGTCAGGTACTGAATCAGCAAACTCAGTTCATTCACATTATTGTTATTTGAGAGTTAAATCACCGACTATCAAACCTGACCAATACGGTTGTTGGTATGGAAAGACCGGGATCGGATTTATATTCGAAAACTATTCCGACCAACAAAGATATTTGAAGATGATCGAGATGGAGCATTGAAGACTGTGGATCTTCATTAAGCGGAAGGACCGCTAATAATCTTTGGTTAGCTCCCAAAGATAAGTTGTGGTTCTGTCGTGGTTTGAATCTATGGATTGCAAGGACTTCTCGCTACTGATCCTTGGGGTGATTCGTATATGAGATGCAGTACGAGAGTGCCTACGGTTTATCCTGTTCCTGGATGACTTGTATGGACGAGTGTCTGACAGAGTATTTCCAAAGGGGTCACGTACGTTGATTTCTTGAAACGTATTTCTATTGATGGCGGAGGAGGCCGTACACCTTCTCTTAGCTGGCCGCAGAGTATTTTTGTGGACGTCAATTAGTGATATCTGGCGGATCTGACGATGTGGCATTCAAAGTGAATGGTGGCCAGATGTTTGAAAAGGAATTCTAACCTCAAGCCTCATCAACCGGGAAATGTCAAAAATTGGGTAGGCAGCATAGCTATGTTGGTCTCTCCCATTAGGGTGTATAATCGCCTATCTAGAGAAATTCCATTTGCTTCTTTAATCTATATTTGATGCTGTCCCTTTTTGGGAGGCGGTTGCTGATCCCAACTGTCGGTGATATACATTCGATACACTCAAGCGAAATGAGTGGTCGGTCATGTGTGGGCCGGGTTGCAAGACGTCCTTGTTGAACCCAGTGTATTCACCTCTAGAGATACACATTCGGAAGGTGGTCCTATACCTTGTCAAAGTCGGAATCCAATTTCCAATAAGCGCCTGCGGTTTTGATTTGTATACTATATATGGGGAGTGTGAGATGCAAGCGTTCCTCTAGATTATTATTTATTTGTATTTAGACCTTATGATAATATCAGAGCAAGTTATGATTTCAAAAATGTTTTGGATTATAGTAAGGTAAAAACCATCCATGTTTATGTGTGGGCTGGTCTTACTATAATCCTTTGATTTCAAAAAGGATTTTCCAAAGTTAAACAAGTTGTGTGTTCTGTGAATTTATCACTGATAGTATTCCAGATTGACCTGGTGTGTTTTGCTTTGCTTCAAATGTGCTCGGGTCAGACCGAGTATGTTCCAGGTTAGGTTTGCTTGGAGTTTCAGAAGCTAGAAGCAAGAGGCTTCACCGCTAGTTATATAAAGTTATTATTCTGCTGTGTCTGATATGTGGTACTCTGATGATTGGTATGTATATACAGTTTTTGTATAAAGGATTTGTTATATTATATTTTATATGTTCCGCTGTGAGATTCTGATGTGGTGTTCTTCTTCTTTCTTCTATTCTAGTATTCTTTCTTTCTATTTCTCGCCCTCTAATTTCTTTCTATTGACAATTTGAGGGTTCGATACTTGGGTATTTGGAATGTGATATGGGTTTATGTATTGTTGTCAAAAACTCGAGCGTCGAGTTTTTCCTCGGGTCGTTACAGTGGTATCAGAGCTATTGGTTTACAGATAACCTTGGCTTTGTGGCGTGACTCGATAGAGATGGGTTTAGTAATACCCTAGATTGAGTTTGTGCATATATATGAGAGCGCGTATTTGTGATTTGATATTAAAATTATTTTTGAAATTATTTTTGCCCAATTTATTTTATAAAATAATGAAAGTAATATTATAGTATGGGCAATCGATTGATTTGTCAATGTTGACTGTGTGCTATGTTCGGATGGTGTGCTCGATCTCATGGATGTAAACCTGAACATGAATCGATTTGTTTAAAACCAAAATGAAATAAGTTGAATAAATTAATTCAAATTTAATGAATCCGAATGAATAATCAAAGAGATAAATGAATTGCTTAAGACATAGTTATAACCTCGTATGGATTAAATTGTGTGTTGATATGAATGATATGGATGTTTTGAACCTAATTGACATTTGTTTAATGGCTAATGAAATTCATTTGAGATGAGAACAGGTGCAGAAGTGCCAATTCAGCTTTAAAATCCATTCAGGAGAGAAATTCTGGAGTTAACTGAATCCAGTTTGAATAGAGCTGCGTAATTAAGCAAGCTCAAATATAAATTATAGCTATCGCATAATAACGCTCGCAAAAAGGTACGCCTACGCAAATATGAAATTTTTGGTTTTTCTTTGGGTTTTGAAATTTTCCGACCATGAGAGTCGATGTGTATATATTTGTTGAACCTGCGATATTGCAGATGTCCCTCCGTACAGGGGAGATTCTACCGAAATTTTTCCAAAATTTAACGTGTTAGAAATTTTTTGAAGATTTTTGAAAAATTCTTTTATTTGAATTAATTTGGTTTTACGACAGATTAGATTTGTTTCGAAAATAAAATTGAGTTTTAAATTTATTATTATTATAAAGATAATGGGTTGTGACGTTCTTTCTACCATAGC
Source organism: Allium sativum (assembly GCA_030737875.1). Taxonomy (NCBI): domain Eukaryota; kingdom Viridiplantae; phylum Streptophyta; class Magnoliopsida; order Asparagales; family Amaryllidaceae; genus Allium; species Allium sativum. The sequence continues at coordinate 625,259,261 of CM060910.1, forward strand.
AATTTCGAGGGCAAAATTATTTTAAGGGGGAAGGAATTTAATATCCCGTATTTTCTGGCCATTTTATTGAAATATTTTATTTAAAATATTGATTTGAGTTAAATAATCGATTTAAACATTTTAATTTGAATATTTAAATTATATTAATATTATAATAATATTTTATTTTTGGCATATTTGGGAAAAATGCTGATTTTATTGTATAACGTGAACGGGCGATTTAAAATGGTTTAATATCGTTCGTATTGAAATTTTAGTGGCGATTTCGTTTATAAAATGACGTTAGAACGATTTATTTATAATTTAATTATAAAATGAGCTGCAGCGACGCGGTAGTTCGTAATTTGGCGTTTTGAACTTTAAATGGCTGTACAGGGCCCAAAATGAGTCGGATTTTCTCGAAATAAGAAACGTCCGGATCTAGTGGATAATGTTTTTCTAATGAAAGAGAAAAATCGAGTTTTCGTGTTGTAGATTTTATTTCATGTCCAAATCAAATTTTGAAAAGGTCGCTGTGGCGTTTCGTTATATATTATAACATTATTTATATTAAATAAAGGGGTTTTTAAATTTTTATAATATCGATTTGGCTTCAAACTCAACCCGGGCTATTTTATCTTGGTAATATATGAAATTCTGGTCGTGTATGGCCAATTTCAATATTTTAATATTATTATATTGAGGTATTTTAAAACTTGTTTATTTTATTTGAATTGGCCAGTTATAAAGGGACCTTTATTCAAACGACCTCAGTTTTCGACGAAACAAATTTTATTGGGACCGCAATAGTAAATTATTACTAGATTTCAAGTGGCGCATCAATCGGGGTTAATTTGCGAGTGTGGCAAAATTAAACGCAAATAAAAACGACCATTTGAACATGAACGAGCGCCATTCGAGCAAACGAAATCGGAATTCGACGAAACAAGTTTCATTAGGACCGTATCATCAAATTATACTATGCCGTCCATTCGCGTCAAGAACGGGGTTTGTATGTGAGCGCAGCTACGTAGGAGCGAATAAACAACGTTCGAAAACGCGATAGACAAAATATCGCTAGTCAACGTCGCTCATCACATCAACTTAAATTATATAATTTTTACACTATATAAACCCCCAACTCAGAACCCTAATCCCGAAAATCTGAAATCATCATGTAATTTTGCAATAAAGCCCCTCTTTACAAATTTAATTATATCTTCCAATCCGTGATGAGTTTTCTAGGGGGACCTGAAGCAAAAAAGATAGAACGGGATGTTATCTAGCTACTGGAGAAAATTGGGGAGGTTTCGTTGAGTTATGTGGTCGGAATCGTCCAAAAACCCAAACTGGACATTTTCATTTTTCTTCAAAATTGAGGAGTTTGGGTTGATTTGAGGAGACGCGACCTTGGGGGTTTTGTAGAGAGGAGATTAGGCTTTCGTTTGGCTGTGGTCTCGAGGTCTCTGGTGGTCTGAGGAGGTCGTGGCGTCGAGATTAACAGAGGCCTCAGTTTTGGGTTTACCTTTTGAAGTAACGGCGGATTTTAGTGTTTTCCGACGCCGTGGGTCAACATGGGGTGGTGGTTGATGAAGGATAGTGGAGCGGTGATGAAAGGCGGTTCTGATGGGGTTGGTCCGATCAGAGGTGGTGGACCATGGGTGGCGAATTCTGGCCGAGAACGTGGATGGGTTGGAGCCGGCCTCTGGCCAGTTGGCGGCGAGGTGGGGGTCGCCAGTTCTGGCGAGGGGAACTGGAGGTCAGGCGAAGCGATGGGGGTTGCCAGATCGGTCTCTGACGATCGGTAGGCGGTGCGGTGGCATTAGGAAGGGGTCGAGCTCATTATAGAAAATGTCCAAGATGTTGCTTGAAGAAAGACGGGGTTGAGGACCAAGAGGAAAAGAAAACGCGTGGTTTCGTTTAAACCAGAATGACGTGGCATTGGATAGTAAAAGGTAATTAATTTAGTTAATTATTAATTAATTAATATGGTTTAAAGTCGTATAAATATATAAAACTTTAAATTGGTGTAACTTTTTCATACGGTAACGAAATCTGACGAAACCGGATCTGTTGGGATCGTAGGGACGAGACCTAGATGATGGCACTGACTAGGTACTGATCTGACGTAGTTGAAATTTCAGTCAATTTTGAACGTTCGTTTCAAATTTAAAGGAACAAACGCATCCACTGTCAACCGAAATGAACTGGTGAGTTAATTCTTACACCTTCTGGAATACTGTGATGTGGTAAATTCATATAAAAATATAATTTACCTTTAAAAATATAAATGGTTGATTGGTTGCTATTGGTTGTTTATTGGTTGATTGATTGTTGTAATTTATATTCCATCGTTTAAAATATTAGATTATTGAAAATTATTTCATATATTATTAAGAAATGTATAACGAGCTGTGGTGAAGGGAAGAACAGGTTGGAGGGATCCGACCGGATTCCTCAAATATTATATATGTTGTTTGTTTGTTTTATATTGTTGTTATTTGAACTGATTGAACCTCGTAGAGTAGTTAAACCTATTTGGACGTGATGGTTGAATAAATATTCACCAGTGTTGTGTTTAAAATCAACCGACAGTGTTGATTTGGTAATTGGCAGTGAATGGCCTGAAATGTGTTGTTTTAGACGTCGTTCGACCGTTTGGTGAAACGACGTAGTTTTAAAGTTATAAATTATTTTATAACTAAATTGAAGTTTTCAGTTATTTTGTTTAAGGAATTAAATAAGAAGTTTATTAATAAATATTTTAATCGAGTTATAAAAGAAGTTATTTAAAGGGTTGATGTAAGTAAATCTTATGATGTATACGAGTTCTTAATGCAAAAAGCCAAAGTATTCACCTATAGGACTGGTAAAATGGGATAATTTTTTTAAAACAATTAAATAGTGTTTTTAATTTAATTAAGTTATTTAGTTAATTTAAAGGGGAAATGACAATGAAATCAGTTAATGGTTAACTGAGATATACGGTCAACAAAAATTCAACTGTTTTAATCGAAAGTGATAACTGAATTAATTAGGTTTAAATTGTCTGGATATTTGTTAAACTTAACGAACAGTGTAAATATTAGTTAATTCTCGATTTACTATAAATTAAGAAAAATTATTGCATTGGTTGATGTTAAATATTAGTTAATGTTCGATTAACTAGAATCCAAGGTAAATGTTTTATTTTTGAAATTCCAAGTAGATGGAATCAAATTAGTTGACAAGAGATTTATATTATAAATCAAAATGTTATAAGTGAAATAATGCGTGAAGTTAAAATTGTGTTTACTTAATTAAGGGAATTAAGTAATGAGATCATCGGACAAAGATTTTAAAAGTAAGAAAAGGTTTATAAAACCAGATTTGAAATCAAAAGGGGAAAATGAGATGTTAATGGCCAAGTGACAAACCAATATTATTCTAAGGTAAGAACGTTGTCGATCAAGGTCTGAGAGGTAAATAAAATACCCCTACTTGAACGGCTTCACTATTATCGAGGAATGATATTCGTTTGGTGGTGAGTGCAAAGTGTTGGAATCGGTTAATTATTCCATACGAGAAATATTGAATTGAGTACAAGGTTTTGAATGAAAATGTTGGTTACAAGATAAATAAGAATATTTGACTCAAAGTTATATAAATTTGACATTTGATTTGTCATATCAAAATTTGTAATTTGGTTTATTCCATTAACTATTATGTATATAAATATATATATATATATATCATGATGCCAGGATTTAAGGAAATGGAAAAGTGGTTTTAAATTATATATTTGACATTTACTTTAATCAAATTAGAATTGGTAAATGGTTTCATACCATTAAAGTATATATATGTATGTATATGTCGAGATGATTGAATGTAAAGAAAAAGGAAAAGGGTTTTAAAGGAATATATCGATATTTCCAAAAAGGGATGGAAAGCTGGGGATATACATATATACATGCTCGAAAATGTTTAAAATAAATTTTGTTATAAATAAGAATGAATATAATGTTTTCAATATATTGGAAGATTCAAAGGTTGATTAACTATTTCGTTAAATATATTTAAAGAGGCCAAGCAGTGCCAAGTATTGAATCAGCAAACTCAGTTCATTCACACTATTGTTATTTGATAGTTAAGTCACCGACTATCAAACCTGACCAATACCGTTGTTGGTATGGAAAGACCAGGATCGAATTTATATTTAAAAACCATTCCGATCAACAAATACGTGAAGATATTTGAAGATGATCGAGATGGAGCATTGAAGACCGTGGATCTTCATTAAGCGGAAGGACCGCTAATAATCTTTGGTTAGCTCCCAGAGATAAGTTGTGGTTCTATCGTGGTTGGAATCTACGGATTGCAAGGACTTCTCGCTACTGATCCTTGGGGTGATTCCTATATGAGATGCAGCAGGAGAGTGCCTTCAGTTCATCCTGTTCCTAGATGACTTGTATGGATGAGTGTATGACAGAGTATTTCCAAAGGGGTCACGTATGTTGATTTCTTCAAACGTATTTCTATTGATGGCGAAGGAGGCCGGGCACCTTCTCTTAGCTGACCGCAGAGTATTTTTGTGGATGTCAATTAGTGATATCTTGTAGATCTGACGATGTGGCATTCAAAGTGAATGGTGGCCAGTTGTTTGAAAAGGAATTCTAGCCTCAAGCCTCATCAATCGGGAAATGACAAAAATCGGGCAGGCAGCATGGATATATGGGTCGCTCCCATTAGGGTGTATAATCACATATCTAGAGAAATTCCATTTGCTTCTTTAATCTATATTCGATGTTGTCCCTTTTCGGGAGGCGGTTGCTGATCCCAACCATCGGTGATATACATTAGATACACTCAGGCAAAATGAGTGGTCGGTCATGTGTGGGCCGGGTTGCAAGACGTTCTTGTTGAACCCAGTGTATTCGCCTCTAGAGATGCACATTCGGAAGGTGGTCCCATACCTTGTCGGAATCTAATTTCCAATAAGCGCCTGCGGTTTTGATTTGTATACTATATATGGGGAGAGTGAGATGCAAGCGTTCCTCTAGATTGTTATTTATTTGTATTTAGACATTATAATAATATCAGAGCAAGTTATGATTTCAAAAACGTTTTGGGTTATAGTAAGGTAAAAACCGTCTGTGTTTATGTGTGGGCTGGTCTTACTATTATCCTTTGATTTCAGAAAGGATTTTCCAAAGTTAAACAAGTTGTGTGTTCTGTGAATTTATCACTGATAGTATTCCAGACTAACCCGGTGTACTTTGCTTTGCTTCAAATATGCTCGGGTTAGACCGAGTATGTTCCAGGTTAGGTTCGCTTGGAGTTTCAGGAGCTGGAAGTAGGAGGTTTCACTGCTAGTTATATAAAGTTATTATTCCGCTGTGTCTGATATGTGGTACTCTGATGATTGGTATGTATATAAAGTTTTTGTATAAAGGATTTGTTATATTATATTTTATCTGTTCCGCTGTGAGATTCTGATGTGGTGTTCTTCTTCTTTCTTCTATTCTAATATTCTTTCTTTCTATTTCTCACCCTCTAATTTCTTTCTATTGACAATCTGGGGGTTCAATACTTGGGTTTTGGGCAAGTGCTACAGGTTTATGTATTGTTGTCAAAAACTTGAGCGTCTAGTTTTTCCTTGGGTCGTTACAGCAATGAACTAAAATATATGTGAGTAAACACTCACTTCCCCTATTCAAAAATATAATTCATAGTTGTAAATATAATTGATTCATATAAATGTATTCATTGGTGGTTACTTGTTGTTCAACATCTTCTATATATGTGGTCTGTTAGAATTGAACCAGGATAAACAATGTGAAAACTCCCTGTGTTTCATAGTAGAAATATATTACCCCATCCTATAGATTCAAAAATCTACAACTCGAATGCTAGTGATACAGCTACCCGGAAGGTTTATGGACGAAATACATTACCAAAAGGGGCTTCCAGTTGTTAGAATAAGAACATGAAGGAGTGTTGCCTTTTTTATTTCTGTTATTTGCTTTTAGTTTGTTACATATGGGTATAGAGTGCCACGTATGCAAGACTGGTTAGGAATATGGCTATATAAGAATAGCAGTGTAATGAATTGATATAGAAAATTATTGCAAAAAATCCTCTTCTCAGCTGCATTTCTTCTTAGCTGTATCCCTTCTTCCTCCTAATCTTCTTCTTCATGCAAAGTTCTTCTATGTTTGCTCCTTAATCTGCTCTATCCCCACTAATATCCATATCAATTTGTGCTTTCATTGATTGACCTCACCCTCCTCTCTCTCTAAACACTATTCCTTTCAATCATGACCGAACTGGATAACATCTTCCAACTGCTCGCCACCCACCAAGACGCCATCACCGCTATCCAAGCCACCCAAACAAGTCACCATTCCATGCTCGAAACTCAACACGCCGACATCCTCGATATTAAAACAATCATTCAAAGCCTACATATATCCATGGCCGACATCAACTGTAAACTTGGCTTCCAAACCACATTACCACCTCCATTGCTCTCTTTGACACCTTTGACTACTCCTACTCCAATTTATGTCTGCCACTGTTGTAGGTTGTACATCATCAGCTCTTCCTTGCCTAAATTTCAGGCACCTCCTCTCGCCTCTACCGTAGCCGTTGCTGCTGCTCCTTCTCTACCTAAGTTCTTTATACCTCCTCCCGCCTCTAACATTGTTGAAGTTGCTGCTCCTCCTTCGCCTAAGTCACCTTCACCGCCTCCTCTACCGCTAACGAATTCATCCCTATCATCGCAATATCCTATTTTTATGCCTATGCAAAATTGTGTTCATTACCAGTCTGATGCATACTACTTGGCCGTTGCACTTTAAAAAGCTTTGGGCACCACACAAGCACTGAATTCTATATGGCATATTGAGCAGAAATGGACTGGTGCACACAACTTGTTTGTTGAAATGAACAAGCTGAAGCTGGAATGGGCTGATGCATCTAGTGTTTTTGCTAAAATGAGCAAGTGGAAATGTGAATGTAAGCCTCTCATCTTTGATCCAGGAGGAAAAATTAAGTTTGAGCGAGTGTTTGCACCAACTTATGACCTTGAGGGCAAGGTTAATTTCAAGGCATCGGTAATGATACGGCTACCTGGAAGGTTTATGGACCAAATACATTACCAAAAGGGGTAGCTAGTTATTATACTAAGAACGTGAAGGAGTGCTACCTTTTTTATTTTCTGTTATTTTCTTTTAGTTTGTTACATATGGGCATAGAGTGCCACATACACAAGAGTTGTTAGGAATATGGCTATATAAGAATACTAGTGTAATGAAACTGTAGGTTTCAAATCGTTCTGAATCGAAACCCTAATTTTATTTTAACAACTTAAAAGGGGATCTTATGCGGAATTTATAAATCGAACATTCAGATAATTAGAGTTAAAGATTCATACCTTACGAGCCGAATCTATGAAGATCCAACGAAATCAAATCGAATGAAAGAGGGATGGTGCATCGAATCAAAAAGCATAGCATATCGCCGGCTCTCCATAGGTTATCCACAAGAACACCTTCCTCTTTCGATCGAATTGGGAAAAGGAATTGAAGAAGAAGACGGTGCTAGCCGCCATGATACTTTAGGGTTTTGTTTGGAATGGTATTGTCGGCTATACATTATCACATATATATATTGCCTAGGGTTAGCCCGTTTTTCTCCCCTTATACAAAGGATTCAAATATCCTTTTAATGACCAAGCTTAATCCAAAAGAATAGGATTCTTTTAAATATTTATTCCAACTATAAATAAAATATTAACAACTTAATATTTTATTCGTCCAAAATATTTTCTTCTTCATAATGTTCTATATTGTGTGACCCTACAGGTTACTACAACGTTGGCAATAATTTAAATCGTATTTAAATTATAAACAGTGAGTGGTATCTAGCAACACATCACTGCTACCCAAGTTATAACAATATTATCGATTCGATACAACCTTTCTGTGACCAATGTATCAATGTAATATAATCCCTTTAACCAGTATATCCAGGATTAAACTCAAGGCATGGATCGTATCATCCTCTTTATAATTTAATCCGTTTTTCTTGATCGATGAGTAGACTGTTTAAAACAAATCAATATTTGAGCACGGCCATGCATTTCACAATCTCACTCAATCAAGAGGCCCATGGATATCACTACAATTACATCGTAGGGTTAAATCCCATCTAGATCATTCATAATTTTCATTCGACTCTAGATGTATCCAATAATCACCGTTATTGTTACTCTGTTACGAATAACTTTAAATGATATCGAAACACAAATATCCTCGAATAAAATTATAATGATTTCAGGTCTGAGGACCATTACATCACTGTCACTATGAAAATAACTTATGATACTATTAATTATATTCCATGGAGTTATCTCACGGTGGGTCAGCCCAATACGCTATTCTCCAATACGTATTTATATCTTGACTTTAATATCATGTATATTAATGATCAATGAGATGTGATCATCAGTCAATCAATATACTAGTCTCAACGCTTTATTGTTGTCCTATATAAACAATAAAACTCGACTAGGGACATTTAAGAATTATAATACTTAATAATTATATAATCTCAAATTCAGTCTTACTCGAACTATATAATTCCATATTATTATTCTAAGGACTTCTATTATATTATTATTTATATTACGCAGTAAATACAATATAATAGAATAATATTTTATTACAAATAAAATAATAACATCAACAGTGTTATCAATCTCATCAAATGAATTGCCTCTAGGGCATAAACTCTAACAATCTCCCACTTGCACTAGAGTCAATCATTCATGTATCATATACCCATGAAACTAGTGTGACTATTAAACTTCTGCTGCGATAGTGTTTAATTCAGTAGGTCTGCAACATTATAGCTTTTGTAACTTTGCAGATATGTTTATTTCTTCTGTGAATAACTTCACATAAGAATTATATTTCTTAAAATATATGTTTGGATTGATGATGAGTTTAATGTTTTAGGCCTGAGCAATATAGCCATATTGTTATCGCAATGTATATCATTCGATCAACAATGAATTAAGTTCAATCATGAACTTCTTAATCCAAACATTTTCTTTCTTAGAATCAGTATTTATTTCTTGTTTATAAACTAACATGGTTTACAATAATTAATGTGTTATCAAATAACATCAGAATTATTGTGTCACTCCCACTCAATTTCTTGTTTATACAAGATTCATTGGTATTTTGTGGTTTCCGAGACATTTCGAAATGTATTTTATTCTCATCGGTATCTTAGAGATTGGCTCTTCTTTAAAAGGATACCAAATCGAGCAATAAACATTTTATTTTCAGAGAATTTATATCCACAAAATAGTTATTTTATTTAGGTCTGATCTTATCAGAGGAAGGACGTTTAATAAACGTCTTTACATCTCAAATCATCGTATTAGATACACTAGGACATTTCCTAGTCCATATCTTATATGGTATCTTCAGATCGTTTTAGTGGGATTTTATACAATTGTTCTAAATTTAATTTTGGAAGATCTATATGACTTATCATTAACCGTATTTTATCTTATAAGGTACAATGTCTCCATTCAGACACACCATTCCAATTTGGTCTTCTAGATGGAGTAAGTTGTGAAACAATTTCAAACTCATATTGACAGTCATTAATTAATTGGCTTAACTTTCGAACTGTTCGAAAAGTATTTATTTTCTACTAAATTTTGTTTCTAACTTCACTTTGAATTCTTTGAACTTTTCAAAGGATTTTGATATGCGTTTCATAAGATACACATATCTGTATCTACTGACATCATCAGTAAATATGATGAAGTAATAAAACCTGCCTCTAGTTTATGTGTTCATTGCTTCATATACATCATTATGTACGAGACCCAATACTTATCACTCATTCACTGCGTAAAATGAAAGGTGATCCAGTTATTTTACCTAATAAATAAGATTTGTATTCTTCACATAATTCAAAATTAAATGATCTCAAAATTCCATCATTATGGAGTTTTGATATATACTTGTTTATTGGGTTAACCGGTAATACTAAAGGTATGTTGGATTTAAATCACTAAATTTAATCCACTCATTATTAATGTCAAGTACATTATAGTTAAGGATTTACAAAGATCATTAACTATTTGTGAAATTCCATACGATATTTCATTTAAATAAAATGAATAACAATTAAACTTGTCTGAACAAGATTTAATGTAACATTTATCTTAAGTGGAATTTCATTATAACAATTATTTTATATAATTAAGCTAGTATAATTAACAAGAATCAACTTATGAAAATCCAGCAACATTTGCTTTATTTCCATTTATAAGTCCACTTGTTCTTTCATAAGATTTCTACTTATTCTGCAATTTCTGTAAATCCACATACATTTATGTGATTTATATTTAGTATCTAATACTAGAAATATATATATAAATAGATTTTATAACGTTTATATCTTAATTGGTTAGAGTCATACTTTAACTCGTTTTAGATCCTCTCTTTATTTCTAAAACAATTACGTTTAATTTGTTTGAGGACAATCCTCAAATTTCAATGTTAGTCAAGAAATTGATTTAATTCAATTTATATCCTTCTTAAGGATTAATTTAAATTATCGAGTTATTTATTATTTAATATCTACATTAGATAATAAAATAATAACTGATTCTGTAATAATTATTTAATACAAGATTTTGACAATCAAAATTTATATTAACATAAATGTGTAATTGAAACTAAAATACGCTCCCACTCAAATTAACATCCCTCTGTTTATATATGTAAATCATTATATACATATAATGGTGTTCCAAGATCCATATCTAGTCATGCTTTGACCCAGCTTTGGCTAAACTCAAAACACAACCTTTTAGGTAGACATCTTATGTCAATTATTATTTTTACATAACTCTTGGATCGCATGTTGAACATATTGTTCAGTATTATTCATTTGCTCAAAATATAGAATAATTCATGCTATTGTCTCTAAGGCCATAATCGTATTATGTAGCCTAGTTAAGTCAGACCCAATAATAGGTTGGAGCACCACATTTTACTCCATCGCATATAACCAAAATAAAAGGTGCACAACGCTTTGGCGTTAGTTACAACCATTGATCTTGGACAGTGATGAGTATATTATTGGAAGACTTCACCATGACTTAATATAACAAAATATTTTTCTTTAAAGGGAATTTATAATTCGTAGTGCGAACAATATTAAAGTTATATACACATTGAAATATATGTATTTTATATTCGTAATATAAATGGGATTTAAATATAATATATGAATCATATATTTATGTTTAAATTCAACGATATATATAGGTAGTGTGCCTATTCTTAACATTTCAAGGAATTCGGTCTTGAACATCATTTCAATATAACCAGATTTAGAGATATCTATATAAGTGGTATTGAACATTTCAATACACGTTTTAAGCATTTCAATGTTTGGGCAATGATCAAAATTACCTTACATTTTAGATATTGCTTTCAAATTTCTAAAGCAACATAATATAAAATGTATTCACATAATTAAACAACTAATTATCCATGCACAAAATCCTATTATACAGCATTAAATAATCCTTGTTTATATTGAAATCAGATTTCAGCATGTAAAACAGTTTTAACAGTTTGGATTTAAACCGTATACACAATAAAACAGTAAAGCACTGTTTTGAAATATAATAATGCACAGATTTATCATAAACTACATTTATCAAATACAGTAAAGATTCAACTAAACTTCAGTTCAAAACAGTTGCAAACAGACTTCCCAGACCAGAATTAAAACAAGGTTAGACGCTATCAAACATAGTTAAAACACTGCATTATTTTACACCTGTTTCAAACATCCATTTGAATACAGCAAAACAGTTTAGCATTATACTTGTACATCAATATGTACAAAGCAATACGATCAGAGAAATGTAATATCATATATTGCCGAGCTTTCTTCCTTTTTGAGTTGGCCTTTCTACTGAAACAATTTCAGCATTTTCGACTCCTGTAAACATGAAACAATTTCAATCCATGAGTTTTGGCAGATTTAAATACATCATATGTATTTAACATTTCTGCATTTACATATATATACACTAAACATATATATAACATCTTTATGCAGTAAAATAACAGTTCCATATCAGATATAGATCAGTATTAGTAGTGGATGAAAGGTGTACATATATGATCCAGTCAAAATACACACACACATACAGACACACACATACACACACACACATATATATATATATGTATATATACATATGTGTATATGTATGTGTATATATAAATAATATATAAAATAACAGATCCACATTTGAAAGGAGAAAGTATATTCGACAATCCAGTAAACATGATCAGCATTAAGTCCATGGAGATCATAGTAGGATATATTAAGATTTTAGGGATATCTAAATATCCAGATTTACACATCATGGGTATATGTGTTATTGTAAATCAAACATGCAGTTTTAATTTATGGATTGATCAAAATTGGGATCCTTGTGTTAATGGTTCATAACCAGCAATTTTATATCTTAGTTTATATATTAGTGTTAGCAGGTGTTATAGAGTATGGACCTCTTTTATATTCAAACATTTTTCAAATCAAACACAATGAATACTATATGTCAGGAGCATCTAATGTCCTTTAATCACTCATTACAAAACCAGGTCCAAAACTTTTGAACATATATATATATAAATAATGTCATTATCATATACAAGCCTGAAATGTGTGTTCAAGATTGTACATAATTTCATCATATAATCTAAACAAATTTATAATAAGATAACATTTACAGGAGATGCTAATCTGGCAGCAGACCAACTATCCTTATTTTATGAAACCCTTTTCATGTATATATCAAGTAATTGTACGATAAACAGCCAATATCAATCATCAATGCATGTCAATCCAGATTCAGGATATTCAGATACATATACTTAAGGTAAGTCATACTTTCCAAGGATATATGTTTACAGATATATTTATATATATCCTCGCATTAATGAATTTGTACCATTTATAGAATGATTATAGTATATAGAATAATCAAGCAGTTCATTGATGCAAACTCATATATCATGATATATTGTTTTCAATCTACAACATATACATGGGAACTAACAGAACACATATATCATATCATATATATATATATATATATGTATGTATGTATGTATTAGAATTACTATATCTGATATAGAATTCAGCTATGTAAATACAACTTTTGATCTAATAAAATTCATAAATTTTATATTTCCAACTCTAAATAGTTGTGGAAATCTGTAAATCAAATTTACAAATCAAAATCAGTATACATATATGATCAATATAGTATTTATAATATTAAATCCCAAGATTCAAGATGATTCGAAATCATTGAATCAACAACGGTCATCCACCAAAGTAATAATGGTATAAATCAATGAATACAAATCAATTTCATGTATTGATGACTTTTCTTACAATAACATAATACTGAACCAACATTTGATCAGCAATATAATTATATATTAAAATAGAAGTATTTTAATTAAACTTGAACTGGTGCAAGTTAAACATGTATATATTTTACAAATTGTAAATGAATTTAAAACACCCTGCTAATGTAAATATATATTAGCAAAGATATAAGTTGAATCATATTCTAAATAATAAATCCTAATCCAGTTTTAATACATACAACTTCACAAGCAGCATGTATATAATAAAAGAAATCAAAACAGGAAATTAAATCCATTATTAATTCATGACAGACACAACTGCATTATCTATTCACTATTTAATAGAAATGACTGATTCAACACCATGTTTAATTATATTTATAGTTAATATGTCAAATATAAATTTATGACTTCCCTTTTACACTTTGTATCAGTATACAATATAAAAGGTATCATATAAATATAAGAATAAGATCACGTATCCAGTATAACTGGAAAAATGGAATCTGCTATGTAACTTGTAGAACATATCACTTATATGTGTATACGGACTCCTCATGAATCAGCAAAACCAGATTTATAATCTAATCATATAACTTGATTATAAGATCACAAAGATCAAATTAATAGATAGGATATATCAGGAAAATATGTATACTAAAAAAATATGATCCCTAACATGACAGTACTAAAGTTCATAGCTCTGTCATATGTCCTAGAATGTAACAGAACAGGGTTATTTTAAATATAAAATACCCAACTCCAGATTAATTATTAATTTACATCAAGATATTATATCAAATATAAAATCAAATTTTATACTGAAACATACTTTGGGTTTTTGAATATACTCAATTTTAGTTCTATTCAAAATAAATCAGTGTTCTCAACACTGTGCAAAATTGCAAGTATATTCGTATTCATTTAAAGTGGATTAAACGATTTAACCCAAATGAATTGAATTCATACAACTAAATCAACAAAGTTTAAATCTTCTTCAGGAATCGTTCCTTATTCATCAGATTCAACAATCCAGAATCAAAACCCCTAATTTCTATATCCTACGCTTTCGATCAGATCCGAATTCAAACAAATACAAACCTAAAACAAATGTTCAATCTATAATTTCTCGCAATTAACCTCGCTCTGATATCACTGTAGGTTTCAAATCGTTCTGAATCGAAACCCTAATTTTATTTTAACAACTTAAAAGGGGATCTTATGCGGAATTTATAAATCGAACATTCAGATAATTAGAGTTAAAGATTCATACCTTACGAGCCGAATCTATGAAGATCCAACGAAATCAAATCGAATGAAAGAGGGATGGTGCATCGAATCAAAAAGCATAGCATATCGCCGGCTCTCCATAGGTTATCCACAAGAACACCTTCCTCTTTCGATCGAATCGGGAAAAGGAATTGAAGAAGAAGACGGTGCTAGCCGCCATGATACTTTAGGGTTTTGTTTGGAATGGTATTGTCGGCTATACATTATCACATATATATATTGCCTAGGGTTAGCCCGTTTTTCTCCCCTTATACAAAGGATTCAAATATCCTTTTAATGACCAAGCTTAATCCAAAAGAATAGGATTCTTTTAAATATTTATTCCAACTATAAATAAAATATTAACAACTTAATATTTTATTCGTCCAAAATATTTTCTTCTTCATAATGTTCTATATTGTGTGACCCTACAGGTTACTACAACGTTGGCAATAATTTAAATCGTATTTAAATTATAAACAGTGAGTGGTATCTAGCAACACATCACTGCTACCCAAGTTATAACAATATTATCGATTCGATACAACCTTTCTGTGACCAATGTATCAATGTAATATAATCCCTTTAACCAGTATATCCAGGATTAAACTCAAGGCATGGATCGTATCATCCTCTTTATAATTTAATCCGTTTTTCTTGATCGATGAGTAGACTGTTTAAAACAAATCAATATTTGAGCACGGCCATGCATTTCACAATCTCACTCAATCAAGAGGCCCATGGATATCACTACAATTACATCGTAGGGTTAAATCCCATCTAGATCATTCATAATTTTCATTCGACTCTAGATGTATCCAATAATCACCGTTATTGTTACTCTGTTACGAATAACTTTAAATGATATCGAAACACAAATATCCTCGAATAAAATTATAATGATTTCAGGTCTGAGGACCATTACATCACTGTCACTATGAAAATAACTTATGATACTATTAATTATATTCCATGGAGTTATCTCACGGTGGGTCAGCCCAATACGCTATTCTCCAATACGTATTTATATCTTGACTTTAATATCATGTATATTAATGATCAATGAGATGTGATCATCAGTCAATCAATATACTAGTCTCAACGCTTTATTGTTGTCCTATATAAACAATAAAACTCGACTAGGGACATTTAAGAATTATAATACTTAATAATTATATAATCTCAAATTCAGTCTTACTCGAACTATATAATTCCATATTATTATTCTAAGGACTTCTATTATATTATTATTTATATTACGCAGTAAATACAATATAATAGAATAATATTTTATTCCAAATAAAATAATAACATCAACAGTGTTATCAATCTCATCAAATGAATTGCCTCTAGGGCATAAACTCTAACAGAAACTGATATGGAAAATTATTGTAAAGAATCCTCTTCTCAGCTACATCTCTTCTTAGCTGTATCCCTTCTTCCATTTTCTTCTTCATGCAAAGTTCTTCTCTTTTTTCTCTTTAATCTGCTTTATCCCCACTCATATATGTATCCGCTAGTTTGTTTAATGGAGTGAGATCAAAACAAAAGTTATTTATTTTTGTCTGGCATATGCTCTAAAAATGGTTTCAATTAAAACAGTTTCTTGTATCCTTAGAATTCATTTAAAATACAGTAAACAAGAAATAAACTCTATATTTCAAATAGCATTATTTCATGATTCAGATATATGGATGTAATGATATTGAGAAATCATGAATTTTAATAGCGAAATCTCGATTTTTAGTATAGTGGTTGTGTAGGATTTTTGTGTTCACCAGAAAAGGAATTTAGAGCTATCTTTGGTGATCTAGTTGATCGAAGTATGTGAAATTTAGATTGTAGGAGCTTGGATGATTGAAGATCATTAGAAAAATGTTTAATTATTTTTCCATAAGTGGATTTGTGAGATTGGACCGAAAATAGTATTTTTATATTGTTTTTAAGGAGTATTTTTGATGATGAACTGGACGGTGGAAGCAGCATCGACTGCAGTCGGTTTCAGGGTAGTGGTGCGGCTTGGTGTCAGCTTCACGATGATGAAATTAGAGGGTAAACGATTGAAGGAGGTGGCAGTGCGAGGCGATTCAGCGAGGTGTTTATTTTTTTGAAGCTTTGCGTGGACACTGTTATTTTTTTTCCTACAGGGATTTGGGGATAGTTATGGTGGTGGAAGGGGACTCAAGCAAGGTGCTTGAGTTAGTGGCGATGACCAAAACGCTGGGTTGGTGGTGGAGTCATTTGTGCATGTGCATGACTTGAATAGTGGTTGTAGGGATGATGTTAGTGAAGATGGCATTATATTGCTTCCCTAAAAAATTACTATATTTACTCTCGACTTCTCAGAATCTCGGACATGTGAATAGGAATATGTCACATTAGAATGCAATGAAAAGGACGATCTTAAAGTTGTTGTCAGTGAGCAAAAGGAAACGTAGCTTGTTTTGGTTTATGGGGGTAATCTATGGGTGTTGTTACCAGCTTAATGTATGGAGCTAAAGATCTGTCTATTGCTGATAAATCACTTTCTAATTCAGTAGATTTGACAATGGAGCTTGTTGTTACATACAAGTATCCTTTTTCGAACTTCACATAATTTCTCTAATCTGGATTTTAGATGTCAATTTTAGTTGCACAGAATAGATCACACCTTTTTGAAGTGAGACAGCTTCTGATATGTCTTCAAGTTTTATACCTCATATGAGAATGAGCATTACATATCTTCCTTGCAACTTGCATTAGCAATACTATGATGTGGAAATAGGGATTGGGTTATGTTGCGTGAAGTTGGGCAAACGCATGGTGTTGGGCCTACGTTGGGCTGTAATAGGCCTAGAAATAAATAAAAAATTGTTTATTTAAAATCCTTAAGCTTTAATTGAAAACGATATGTATGTAAATTAAAAAGAAGAAGGGAAGTAGCGGACTTGTTTAGGAAGTCTATAGGAAATAATCTACTTAAGCGGGGTTGGGAATATTGAGTAATTTCTATTTAATCGAAATTTATTAATTTGTTAAATATATATATAAGTAAATGAAAATAAGAAGGAACAAGAGGCCACCGGATTATTTCATAATTGTAGAATAAACGTTGTCATGTAAAGCTGAGTCGAATCTAAAATATTTATATATTTATTTTTATATAGTCTGTTAAAAACGAAACAGAAGTTTAAATAAAATCAATTTACTTTTTTCTAAAGAATTTGAAATAATAAGAATTGTGAAATAAGTCGTTATATAGGATCTAATATTTCAAACTATTATTAGTTTGAAATTAAAAGTTGAATCGTTATTGATTGTTGATATTGTGATGGATGATTGTTGTTAATTATCTGTTAAGCTATGAAGTGACTAAACGAATCTAAATTAGTAAAAGTATAGCGTTGACATGTTTAATTGTATTTTAAATCCTTTTATGTTGATTACTATTCCGAAATCAAAATTAAGATTTGTATAAGTTAATTAATACTGATAGACATGTTATGGAAGTTTTATATGAAATGATATAATTTGAAAAAGTTTAAATAAGCTTACATTATAGGAAATATGTTTAATAAGCAAACTCACAATTATAGTTGTGGTAATATTATAACACGAGTATTTAATTAAAAGGAAAAGAGTAGAGTAGACTTGTTATTAATAAACTTATAATTGAGGAATTACGTTTAATGAATATAATAACAAGTAGTGGCCAGTTCCAACAACTAGAGCTGATTAGGGAAATAAGTGGCCAACTAACGTTAATAAACAAATAACTTAATTGCAGAATAAACAAGTGAATGTTTAAGTTAACTAGCAACGTGGTAAGTAAAACAAGCGCATATTTGAAGATTAAATATAGGTTACAATGATGTAATAATGAGAAGCACTTAGACCAATCCGTATGCATGTGAATGAAGGGCCCAATAGGGCAAATCATCGTAGGTCTTTGGAGACACTAGAGCGGCACATCCAATTTATTATCCATCGAGACTAAAAGGAAGTGTGGGACTTCTATGAGATGTAAGGACTCTTCGAGATGACCCTCTATAGTAGGCCTAATGAAGTTATTCCCATAGAGGAATGGTTTGTATGATTCCATTAAGTGAGTATGCCTTGGATGTATCTTTAATGGTGGGCATCCTAAAGAGTGATGGGGATGATCTAAGGATGATTCGGTGGATGCCTCAAGGGAGGAGTCTTTGTGGTAGGACCCAACAAAGGATAGTAGGTCGTCAGATATCTGTCATCATCAGTCGAAGCGTGTGCAGGAAAGATTAGAGCTAAGCCGAAAGGCCAATGATATTTTACTATCGGGTCAATGGATGAGGGACCACATGTTTGTTTATATTGGATGGTAAGGTGGTTATTTAGCTCTTCGAACAGTCATTCATTAGAGGGGGTGTGATGGGGAGCCTTGGAGAGCCATCAAAAGAGAAGAACCTATCTTTGGATATCTGTATTGTAGGCCTAACGAGGTTGTCCCTTACAAATATGTTGAAAGCCCCTGACTAAGTTCTGTGGAGGAACTCAGGGATTAGGGCATCCATATGGCACAACAGTAGAGGCTTATTCACTTTCGTAGTATAGCCTAGTACACTTTCATAGCGTAGAGATGAAGGTCCAGTACATTTTCATAGTACGACGATGGGGACCATTCGAGGAGGGTACTATTGGAGTACCTCGATATATTAAACATATAGTTGTATATATTATTTATTAGGTTAATCTACTGGGGAGTAGATGGGTATGATTTATGTGGAAAAATCGAAAGTATATAGCGAAATAAACCTAAATAACTTAATACATATGAATCAGTGATAGAACGATATATGTAGTGTTATTTATAGAAAGTATAATTTTCCATTCGCCGGAACTTTTGTTCTGAATCCCTCCTCATAACAAACACGCAAGTTAGAAAGGTGATTGATATTTTGCAGCTTAGAAACACTTGTTAGATAGTGTCATTGTATTGGTAAGTGTTTACCTACTATTACATTTTTGTTCCCTTCCGCCATGAGATTAATATTACGAACTCTGATATATTTATCTTTGACTTTCTGTAGGATACTAGACAAACCAACTCGAGCTTCGATAGATTTGGATTTTTTTTTTAAAAAATTGGGTCTTTCGAAATTCGGGTTGTTACATCTGGTATCAAAGCTTATGTTTTGAATTCCTATATAGATAGTGAGTGAACGTATTTGTATTTTTAAAATATAAATATTACATATATACCATTATCCATAGAGAAACCCACTAATTAAGTAAAGTAACACATGAAAAAAGAGTTGGGGTATTGGTTTTGCACACTAAGGAAATGGTAATGGAAGTTTGAGAATTATAGACCTACGAGTGGCTAGAGTGGAAACTGTACAAAATGTTTGAAAAAAGGAAGATTCCATATAAATAACTGAAATTTTGGTATTTTAGATTAGTGGATTAGGCAATAGAGCCTTGTAAATTGAGAAAAGATTAAGAAAGAGCATATTGGATTAGGAATCTATATATATGCACTTAGCGCAAAGGTGGCACTAGTCTCATTTTTCAGTTTAGACATATTTTGGTAGGAATTTATGTGATGGAAAAATTCATGATAAAGAAATGTAATTTCACGCAAAGAATTTGGAAAATGCAAAAGTTAGAAACCACTTGTACTTAGCCTTACAATTAGAACTTTTAAAAAGAACTTGAAAAAAATGTAAACGTAGAAAAATATTTCTAGAAAAAGTTTTCAAGTTTAAAAATATTACTGGTTTGTAATATTAAAAGTTGCGTTAAAATGATTTTTGAGAAAATTATGCAAACTTTTTTCAAAAAGTATTGAATGCGTAAGCAAGTTTTGGTGTTAAGCGATATAAATAGTTAAGAGAAAGCGAGAATAAATGAATCCGATATGGGGTGCATAGTTGACCTTGAGTGAAATAAAATATAAAAGTTTTTAAAGGATGGATTATGACACACTTTAACTTGTTGGAATATAAAAAATTATAAGATAAGCTTTTATGAATCAATAAGCTTGTAAGTAAACATGTTTTGATAAAGTGGAAAAGAAATATGTAGGAAAAGAGGTGTAAAAAATATAGGTGAAGCATCATATTTTTTCTACTTATTAAAAAAAGAATTTCGAAGCTTCCTTGTTGCTTTACAAAGAACAAAAAAGTCCTCTTTAGAAAAGGTTATAGAAACTTAATCTTATTTAACTGAAAATAATTTAGTGAAAAGGATCCCATTAGTGTGCATGGACAGTTAGTAAATGTTTAAGGAAATTTTGAATAGATGTTTCAAGTGGTTACTATTTAATAGAAATAAGTAAAAGGTAGATTTAAAACTTGCATGATTTAAGGGAAGAGGGTATAAAGGAAATAAATAGGAAAAAGCAAGTTGAGATTTTTATAAGTAAATTTATGACATAGTTAGTAACTAACAGAAATCCTTTTTAGCACCCCTTGAGGAAATAAGAAAGTTTTCTTTCGGTATAGATTTGCACTCCTACGGTGTTCTATTTTAGAAAAATAGAATAGTTTAGTGGGATATTTTCTTCCTAGATATTTGTGGTGATCGTGAGGTAAGAAGAAAAACCTAGGATATTGTGAACAAAATGAAAATGAAGGTAAAAGATGAACAATAAAAAGAAAACCAAACAAAAATGACAACTGCAAAAATTGATAACAATAAAAGAAAATGATTTCTTCCATGTAAACTTGAAAAATTTAAAAGAAAATTTTCTTATGTAAACTGTGCTTGGAATAGAAAATAGTAATTTTTTAAGATTAGCAATTAAGATTTCCAAGTATGGGGAAAAAGGTGCGTAAAAATGGATGGAAAATATGTAATTTTTTGTCTCTTTCTAGCATAAGAAAACGAATTCCGAAAATTAGACTTTTTTGAAATTTGCAAATCTAAAGTTCGTTGGTAGGATTCAGATGCAAAAATTGGATGAACTATACTCTTACTTTGTAAGAGAGCGAAAAAATGGATGAAAAAGTATTTTTGATTCTCAAAATATTGCATTTATACAGAAATTGTCAATATACTTAGGATATGGGCATCATGTTTTCAAAAGGTTTTCAAGAAAAGTTGCATTCATATAGGAGGTACTGCTTAGACATTCATTACATTCATGTATTTTTATGTTGTGTTAATTTTACACAAATGTGCAAATGGTTGTAAAAATTGGATGTACCCATGATGGTTGTAAATTATGCAAGGAATTACATAATTCTACCTGTATCAAATTTCGGAGACGAAATTTCCTAAAGGTAGGAGAATATAACACCCCGCATTTTAAATTAAGTAATAAAATAGATTGATAAAATTTTGTGAATACGCAACTAGCGTCATTGCGTCCATGATGATTTTCTGATCAATTTAGACTTATGGTTTGTAGAAAACGGACTTAAAACGAAGAAAATGAAATTTTTGAACAAACACAAAAAATAAATATAAAAAGGAACATACATAAAACTAAGAGTTTCCAATGTTCTAATTTTGTGGAAAAAAACGCAGTATGATTCAGTGGTTAAGCACTTGCCTCCCAAGTTGTAGCGCACGAGTTCGAATCCCACTAATGATATGTTTCAAAATTATAAGAAGGCCAACCAAAAATATACATGTTCTAAGAGAAAAGTATATATGTATGTACATACAAGAAAAGATTATATATAGATGAGTGTTTGTGTATATATTGACATAAAATTCAAAAGTAATATGCAATTAATCAAAACAAGTAAGAAATAAATTTCGGAGTAGCGTTGTTTGAATTATGAAATAGATGGAGTTGAACGTAGATAACACGCGCATATTTAAAACTTTGAAATTTGAATGTATGTTAAAAATGGAAGATAATAATATAATGAATGAAAATAGGAAAGAAAATAACATTATGGAGCGTTTTAATTGCGGCATTAACCAGGCAGAAGCCAACCCAAATATGCGATTTTAAATCGTATATATAGATCGACCCAAATATACGATTTTAAAAGAAAGCAGCGCAGATCCAAATCAGATTCGAAACATTAAAGCGCAAATCTCAAGTGAGTGGATTTAAATTATAGTGTTTGGTAATGGTATACTGTATCATTTGATTCCTGTTGGAATTTACAGTATGTTCTTCTTCTTTTCGCCTCTTCTACGTCAAAATATGTGGTTTATGTTAAATTTTAGTTATGCGCAAAATGAATAAAATTTTGGTTATACGCAAAATGAATAAAATTTTGGTTATGCGCAAATGAATAAAACTGTGGTTATGCGCAAAATAAATAAAATCGTGACTAGACGCAAATTTGTTCGAATTTTGGTTACACGCAAAGTACGTGAATTGTGGTTAGAGACAAATTATGTGATTCTGCGTAAATTAATGAGAATTGTAATAAAAAAGGGAAAATTTGATGGTTTGGGCATAAATGAACGTATTATGCCAAAAGTGTAATAAAAAGGAATTTTGAAAGTAGTCAAACTTGGTAAGTCTTACTAAATTAATACGATAAATATTGATATGGCATAAACAATGTTATATATAGTAAATTTGTAGCAAAAAGTATAAGTTTGAGAATTTTCATGTTATTTGTAAGAAACCACTTTTCAGATTTAAAATGGAAATAATGCAGAAATCATAGGGATTGAAATAAAAAAGGGTACAAACCAATTTTACAGTAATTATGCAAAACAAAAGGGGAAAATAAGCTAGAGACAGGGATTAATGTATATCAATTAAATTAGGAAGTTAGTAGTAGCCTATATTGATTGGTTAGGAAAAAGGGGATATATTTCCATAGTTTGGCTTTCAAAAGAAGTGGAAAACATAATTGCAAGTTTAAAAATGAATAAAGATGTGTATTAGTGCGAAATGATGATTTTGCTGTATTGCGCACTATTTAGTTGCTTAAAAATAATTGAAAGAAATGTCCTATAATTATGTGTTTCCATTGTGGTAATTACCTTAAGCTATGGAAATAGGTTTTGTATTGTTTTAATAACCAATCAAATAAGAATAAGTCTAATTTCTTAAAAAATAAATTGTAAAGATGAAAATAAAAGGGGTAACATTAGTGAAAGATACAGTGTAGAGAAAAAGGAATAAGAAACCTATGAAGTATGTTATGAGCGGGGAATGTAACCTATTACAGTAAATCATATAAGACGAGAATGTAATATAACCTATTACACTAAATCATATAAGACGAGTGTAACACCCCGTGTATTCTATAACAGTGAAATTCACAAATTAAAGTATAATTAATTTCAAATCAAAGAATTAAGGGAAACGGGATACGCCATTGCGTTCGTCTCGGAATTTGTGACAGCCCGCCCCGCACCAACCGATATTTACTCCAAAAGTGCGCTGTACACATGTCCAGTTGGCATGGAACAGGTCGTCAGAAGAAAAAGGGAAGAAGGAAATGAACATACAAAGAACCTGTAGAATGTCTCACAGCGTATAGAATAAAATATAATAATAACATACTTGACATAAAACAGGAGAGACAGGGCATAAGCTGAAAATCAGAATTAAACATCATAGCAGCGGAAATCCAACATACAGCTTATTACAACTTTTCAAACTGTCTCAAAGCAAAGGTAAGATAAATGAGGTACATTACTAATGCCTAAGTAGCGACCACCAACAACACAGGGAGAATGTGTATATATATATCATACATGGAAGCCTCCTGCCCGCCTCCGAATCAGCTACTCGCGCATCACCAGCTAACCTGTCTCTAGTCTGCTCGTGTGAGCACCCAGAGTAATAAGAGGAGACATAAAACTCTGGGTCAGACATAAAGCCTGGTATGAGCGATAAGCATCTAAAGTGAACAATAACAGGTAGACTAAAAACATACCTGAACCTGGACCTGCAACCAAAGAGTTAGCACCACATACCGTACAACACTCTAAGGTACCATATCAAACGGTGCAAAGATACGGAGGTGGGGGAGGTGTGCATGTCATAATGATGGCAAACAATCAAACAAGCATCCATCCTCACATCTCTCACTCAGTGCGTAAAGCATACGATATTCACCACTTCGATCACCCAACATACCTTGCTATGATCACTCTGCCCCATGAAGTCATAAATGGCTTCACTGCACTGATAACGTAGCCACTAATTCCTCGCTATGTCCACTTGCCCCATGGAGTTATTCACCCCATCTGCGCTGGCTCATAGCCTTACCAATCCTTACTATGTCCACTTGCCCCATGGAGTTATTCACCCCATCTGCGCTGGCTCATAGTCTTACTACGCATCACCTTGCCCCTCAGGTCATAATGACCCTACTGCACTGATAACGTAGTCTTGCTACCATCACCTTGCCCCTCAGGTCATAATGACCCTACTGCACTGATAAGTAGCCCATCATTCATTTTTAGTGGTGAATCGAAGTTATGAACGTCGACAACTCCTTAGCACATGTCCCACAGCAAAGTCCAACCATGAAGTGAACTCATTGGTTCAAACTGGATCCTGAGCTCTAACTTCCCATATTGGACTACCTTTGCATCTCGGGTTATTGGTCAATACTGGGTCGGGTCGGGTTCCTCCTCAAGCCATCGGTTCGGGTCGGATATCCTCCATCTGTTCGGGTCGGGTCTTCTCCTGGTGCGGTTCGGGTCGGTTATCCTCCATTGGTTCGGGTCGGATATCCTCCATCTGTTCGGGTCGGGTCTTCTCCTCGTGCGGTTCGGGTTGGTTATCCTCTATTGGTTCGGGTCGGATATCCTCCATCTGTTCGGGTCGGGTCTTCTCCTCGTCCTTCACATGCTCCTATCCGATCCATCCTCATGCCCCCGCTCCGATCCATCCTCCTCGATCCGATCCATCTTCCTCGATCCGATCCGATCCCAGTTCAGCTAGCGTGGCCTTCCTTTTTGCCACTTTTTCCCAAGTGCTGGGTTCCGATCCGATCGGATTCTTTGCTCAGTTCAACATATCCGATCCGAGTCCCCTTATCCGATCCGATCCGAACCCTGTACTGTTTTCTGAAACTGTTCCAGCAAGTGTTTACGCCATTCGACGACGTTTTCGACCATTCTAACTATTGGAATCAATCACAAAGCATTTCATACAGTCATAGCAACATACATGATCAACCACAAACATCAAAACATCAATATGATAGGTTAAAATGGATCAAACATACCCAAAATCTCATATTCCCCTTAAGCATGTTTAGGTGAAACTAATGATAGGATTAGCAAAACTTAACCAAATTAACCCAAATTCATATCAGAGGTCTAAAACATCATTTAGGAATTTATAAACATTTTTCCTGAATTTTACCATGCCTAAATTCGCTAATTAGCACTAATTACCCTTAACTAGCCATAATTAGTGTAAAACTATGCAAATCACTCACCTTAGCCACAAATAAACTAAGATCTGAAATAATTCTCTGATTTGATGTGAATTTCAATGCCAAACAGCAGCTCCTATGTTGCTTTGGTGAAGATCTTCCTTGATTAGGGGTTGCTAAGCTTAATTCTTGACCAAAAGATGATTTGGAGGTGATTTAGAGGTTAGAGGCCATTATTAGGGTTCCTTGGTGATAAGTGGAGGCTAGAAAACTGAAATGGAATGATCCTCTATCTCATTTCAGCCTCCCCATAACCCTAATCCCGAAATGGGTTATGGGCCTACTCACTAATCACCCGGTTTGGCCCGGTTAAGCAGTTTTTCACCCTCCAAACCTTGTTTCAGCTGTATCTCCCAAACGGTAAGTCCGTTTGGCTATTATGACAACTCTACGGAAAGGTAAACCAACAAACGAATCTAATGGAAGTGGTTTCAGGTCAAAATTCCTTTCCAATCAAAAGTTATGGCCAAAACAGTACCAACTAGGGGCAAAATGGTCATTTAAAAATCGACAAAAATCATAAGCATGGGAAATGACTCTAATGGATGTTTCCCAAAGTTACATGACCATACGACTTCATATGGGAAAGAAATAAATATTCTACGATCCCCCGATGCGTAGAATGCGGGTCATTACACTCTCCCCCCTAAAGAAATTTCACCCCCGAAATTCCCTAATCAAAATACACACAAAGGTCCCGCATGCCTATCAATCATAAAACAACAATCAAACATGCAAACAAGCAAAACAAGTCTACCCTAGCATGCGGAAAACTAAATGGCAAAGTAAATCTTACCAGGCAAAGAGTTCTGGATATGCCTTCCTAACACTCTCCTCTGTCTCCCGAGTACAATCATTCTCGTCCTCGCCCCACTGAACCTTGACTAGCTTCACCGCCTTCCTTCGAAGTTGCTTCGTATCATGCCCCACAATACAAATCGGCTTGCGGTTTTCAACCGCCTCGGGTTCTACTTCGAAGTCCTCTAACTGATCAGGTGAAATAGTCATATCTGAGTCGTGAACGAACTTCCTTAGTTGGGAAACATGAAACACATTGTGAACCCCCGCCATCTTCTCAGGTAAGCCAACTCTATATGCCAAATTCCCGACTAGTTCAAGAACAGGGAATGGGCCAACAAATCTTGGTGCCAATTTGCCTCTCCTGCCAAATCGTATCACGCTCTTCAACGGAGAGATCTTGACAAACACCAAGTCACCAACGGAGAATTTCAAGTCTCTTCTCCTCTTATAAGCATAACTTTTCTGCCTATCTTGGGCAGCTTTCATTCGTTGCTGAATGATCTTAATCTTATCCGACGTTTCTCTCACCACTTCTGGTCCAAGCACAAACTTCTCGCCAGTCTCTATCCAACATGATGGTGAGTTGCACGGTCTTCCGTACAAAGCTTCATATGGAGCCATACCGATACTAGATTGGTAGCTATTATTATATGCAAACTCTACTAGATGAAAATGGTCATCCCACGATCCACCAAAATCCAATATACAAGCTCTCAAAAGATCTTCCAATATACAATTCACCCTCTCCGTCTGACCGACGGTCTGAGGATGATATGCGGTACTGAGATGTAATCCTGACCCTAGAGCCTGTTGTAAGCTCTTCCAAAACCCACTAGTGAACAACGGGTCTCGGTCACTCACAATGCTTTTGGGTACTCCATGAAATCTCACCACCCACTTCATATATAATTCTGCCTACTTGGCTGCCATTCTGGTCGATTTGACTGGTATAAATCTTGCACTTTTAGTCAATCGATCCACAATTACCCAAATGCTATCATATCCCGATCTAGTCCTTGGTAAACCATCGATGAAATCCATCGAGACTTGCTCCCATTTCCACTCGGAAATTTCTAATGGTTGCAATAACCCACTAGGCTTCTTTTGCTCGGCTTTAACTAGCTGGCAATTCATGCATTTGGATATAAACTCCCCAACGTCTCTTTTCATTCCTTCCCAGTAGTAGGTTCGCTTCATGTCTCGATACATTTTATTACCACCGGGATGTATAGTCAGTTTTGAGTGATGACATTCTCTAAGCACTTCATCTCTCAAACCATTCACGTTGGGCACAACTAGTCTTCCATTCTTTCGAAGCCATCCATCTCGATCAAGCCCATACACATTCATCTCCTCATCGATACCCATCTCTAACTTGGAGATGATTTCTAATAGATTAGGATCGTCCCTCTGACTGGAACCAATCCGCTCTATCAAAGTGGGTCTGATCGTCAAACTAGCTAGCATGACTGGATCCAATTCGCACCTTGGTCTGAAATCAAACCCCGCGATATACTCCAGTTGCTTCCATTCAAGAAACATTGCCCCTAAGCTGGCATGTCTCCTACTCAAGGCATCGGCTACTGCATTACCCTTCCCAGGTGTATATGCGATATCAAAATCATACGAAGCCAAGAACTCTAACCATTTTTGCTGACGGAGATTCATATCCTTCTGGGAGAAGAGATACTTTAACGATTTATGATCGGTAAACAACTCGAATCTTTCTCCCAAGAGATAATGTCTCCACATCTTCAGCGCAAACACGATCGCTGCTAATTCCAAATCATGGGTAGGATACTTCTTCTCATGCGGCTTTAGTTGTCGACTAGCATAAGCTACAACCCTACCTCCTTGCATCAATACTGCACCCAGTCCGGTACCAAAAGCATCTGTGTATACCGTCATCTCTTCATTTCCTTTAGGAATGACTAACACTGGCGCACGCATCAACTTCTCCTTTAGACTTTTGAAGGCATCCTCACACACTCCGTCCCAGACGAAGGACTGATTCTTCTTAGTCAACTGAGTCAATGGTGCTGCTATCTTGGAGAAGTCCTGGATAAACTTACGATAATATTCAGCTAACCCCAAGAAACTTCTTACATCTGTAGCATTCTTGGGCGTAGGCCAATCCTGCACCATAGCCACCTTCGCAGGGTCCACGGCAATACCACTCTCTGAAACAACGTGACCCAAGAATCTCACTTCCCTTCTCCAAAAATGACACTTAGAGAATTTCGCTTTCAATTGGTGTTTCCTCAACACCTCCATCACTATTCTCAAGTGTCCCTTGTGTTCCTCCTCTGTCCTTGAATAAACAAGGATATCATCCACGAACACAAGAACAAACTTATTCAACTGATCTCTGAATACTCGATTCATAAGATCCACAAAATAGGCTGGTGCATTGGTCAACCCAAATGGCATGACCAACCACTCATAAAATCCAGACGGCGTCCTAAATGCCATTTTCGGAATACTCTCATCTACTACTCGAAGCTGATGAAATCTTGTCGCGAGGTCCAACTGGGAGAACACTCTAGCTCCTTCCAGCTGATCAAACAAATCATCTATCCGTGGTAGAGGATACTTATTCTTCCTCGTCACCTTATTCAACTCGCGATAGTCCACACATAAACGAAGGGAACCATCTGCCTTAGTGACAAACACAACTGGTGCTCCCCACTCGGAGACACTCCTTCTAATAAATCCCTTCTTCAAAAGATTGCTGACTTGCACCCCGAGCTCTCGCTGCTCCCTTGGTGCCATACGACGAAGTGGCATCACTATAGGTCTGGCATCTTTCGCTAAATCAATACGGAACTCAATCTCTCGGTGTGGTGGAAGCCCGGTCACCTCCACGAAGACGTCCGGATACTGGCCAACCACGGGCACATCTGACAACTCATCCTGCGGGATGTCGAGGGAATTTACAAAACTAGCCATAACCCCATCATTAGGTAGGCTACCAAACACTACCCTCCGCCCATCATCCGCCCTCACTGTCACCAAAAAGCCCTCACAGTCTACCACCACCCCGTATCTTTGGAGCCAATCGACTCCCAATATAATGCCATACCCAGTAAAGCCCAAAACAAAGCAATCACAAACAAACATGCAACCATGACTCGATAAGACCAAATTCCTGCAAATCATACTAAGGCTAGTCGAACCACCAATCGGGTTCGTCACAACCATTGGTCTATCGACTAGCTCGGGTTCCAGTCCCAACCTATCTACCAGGTCACTAGATATGAAGGAACGGGAAGCCCCAGTATCAAACAAAACTCGAACTGGTATATCATAAATAGAAAGCATACCTTGAATAACAACATTCTTTCCTTTCTCCGCCGCAGTTGGGGCATTCGACGAAGAAGGAACAACATCAATAGCATATGCTTTCACAATCTACTTCTCTTTAAGAGGTTGCGGACACTTATCCTTGAAATGTCCCACTTGACCACAGTTGAAGCACTTCTTATCCGCTGGCTTGGCCAGACAATCTTTAGCATAATGGCCCTTCTTTCCACAGCTGAAGCACTCAACATCCTTCTTCCTCTTTTTCTGGCCACCCTTAGATTGGTCCTGCTTCCTCTTATTCTGAGAGTTATTCTTGCCTCCACCGCCTGCTTACGGATTTGGCCCTTCTGCAGATGCAGCCTCAGTCTTTGACTTAGGATAAAGACTCTCTGATCTCAAAGCCTTCCCCACAATCGATTCAAAAGTCTCATCGATGTGGTTGATAAGCCTTTCCCCCAGGTATCCATCCAAGCCGGTAATGAACTTCTCATTCTTCTTTTCAGGAGTATCGATAAGAGACAGTCCATACTTCGACAAAGTGTCGAACTCAGCAATATAATCAGAAACTGCCCTTCCGTTCTACTTGAGTTCCAAGAACCTCTTAAACAACACTGACTTCTGGGCAGATGGAATAAACTTCTCGCTAAAGCGAGCCTTGAACTGATCCCAAGTAACCTGATCTTCTGGAGTAGCTGTTCTAATGGCATTCCACCAATTCATCGCTCGCCCTTGCAGCTGACGAGACGCTAGCCTTCTCTTCATCGCATCCTCAAGACCCAAGTCATCAAAGATACAATCACAGCTATCCATCCAGTCCTGAACATCCGTGGCCGACTCCATTCCGTGGAACGACTTCCCACCAAGGTTAGTGTAATCCTTGCACAACTTGGTGAAATCGACCCTAGGCGCCTGCACTACTGGGCCAACACCAACTCCGGGATTGGGAACTGCCCCTTGCACTTCTCTAAGCATGTCTCTCATGAGGTTAGTAAACATCGCCCTCATGTCAGCGGCATTTCCTTGGTTGGTCCCTCTACCAGCACCCCTCGTGTCTCGGCTCATCGTCAATCTGAAAAAGGGAAACGATTAACGACCCCATAGTGGTGCTAGTGCAGTGCGACTTCATCTTTATACTACTAATAGTATATACATATATAGCTTTTGAAAACCAAAGTAATCACAAATACGCGCTCTCATATACGTACTATCTCTCCCTAGTGTCTTTCCCTAGGATAACTACACAACCTAGAGCTCTGATACCAAGTGTGACAGCCCGCCCCGCACCAACCGACATTTACTCCAAAAGTGCGCTGTACACATGTCCAGTTGGCATGGAATGGGTCGTCAAAAGAAAAATGGAAGAAGGAAATGAACATACAAAGAACCTGTAGAATGTCTCACAGTGCATAGAATAAAATATAATAATAACATACTTGACATAAAACAGGAGAGACAGGGCATAAGCTGAAAATCAGAATTAAACATCATAGCAGCGGAAATCCAACATACAGCTTATTACAACTTTTCAAACTGTCTCAAAGCAAAAGTAAGATAAATGAGGTACACTACTAATGCCTAAGTAGCGACCACCAACGACACAGGGAGAATGTGTGTGTATATATATCATACATGGAAGCCTCCTGCCCGCCTCCGAATCAGCTACTCGCGCATCACCAGCTAACCTGTCTCTAGTCTGCTCGTGTGAGCACCCAGAGTAATAAGAGGAGACATAAAACTCTGGGTCAGACATAAAGCCTGGTATGAGCGATAAGCATCTAAAGTGAACAATAACAGGTAGACTAAAAACATACCTGAACCTGGACCTGCAACCAAAGAGTTAGCACTACATACTGTACAACACTCTAAGGTACCATATCAAACGGTGCAAAGATACGGAGGTGGGGGAGGTGTGCATGTCATAATGATGGCAAACAATCAAACAAGCATCCATCCTCACATCTCTCACTCAGTGCGTAAAGCATACGATATTCACCACTTCGATCACCCAACATACCTTGCTACGATCACTCTGCCCCATGAAGTCATAAATGGCTTCACTGCACTGATAACGTAGCCCCTAATTCCTCGCTATGTCCACTTGCCCCATGGAGTTATTCACACCATCTGCGCTGGCTCATAGCCTTACCAATCCTTACTATGTCCACTTGGCCCCATGGAGTTATTCACCCCATCTGCGCTGGCTCATAGTCTTACTACGCATCACCTTGCCCCTCAGGTCATAATGACCCTACTGCACTGATAACGTAGTCTTGCTACCATCACCTTGCCCCTCAGGTCATAATGACCCTACTGCACTGATAAGTAGCCCATCATTCATTTTTAGTGGTGAATCGAAGTTATGAACGTCGACAACTCCTTAGCACACGTCCCACAGCAAAGTCCAACCATGAAGTGAACTCATTGGTTCCCAACTGGATCCTGAGCTCTAACGTCCCATATTGGATTACCTTTGCATCTCGGGTTATTGGTCAATACTGGGTCGGGTTGGGTTCCTCCTCAAGTCATCGGTTCGGGTCGGATATCCTCCATCTGTTCGGGTCGGGTCTTCTCCTGGTGCGGTTCGGGTTGGTTATCCTCCATTGGTTCGGGTCGGATATCCTCCATCTGTTCGGGTCGGGTCTTCTCCTCGTGCGGTTCGGGTTGGTTATCCTCCATTGGTTCGGGTCGGATATCCTCCATCTGTTCGGGTCGGGTCTTCTCCTCGTCCTTCACATGCTCCTATCCGATCCATCCTCATGCCCCCGCTCCGATCCATCCTCCTCGATCCGATCCGTCTTCCTCGATCCGATCCGATCCGATCCCAGTTCAGCTAGCGTGGCCTTCCTTTTTGCCACTTTTTCCCAAGTGTTGGGTTCCGATTCGATAAGATTCTTTGCTCAGTTCAACATATTCGATCTGAGCCCCCTTATCCGATCCGATCCGAACCCTGCACTGTTTTCTGAAACTGTTCCAGCAAGTGTTTACGCCATTCGACGGCGTTTTCGACCATTCTAACTATTGGAATCAATCACAAAGCATTTCATACAGTCATAGCAACATACATGATCAACCACAAACATCAAAACATCAATATGATAGGTTAAAATGGATCAAAACATACCCAAAATCCCATATTTCCCCTTAAGCATGTTTAGGTGAAACTAATGATAGGATTAGCAAAACTTAACCAAATTAACCCAAATTCATACCAGAGGTCTAAAACATCATTTAGGAATTTATAAACATTTTTCCTGAATTTTACCATGCCTAAATTCGCTAATTAGCACTAATTACCCTTAACTAGCCATAATTAGTGTAAAACTATGCAAATCACTCACCTTAGCCACAAATAAACTAAGATCTGAAATAATTCTCTGATTTGATGTGAATTTCAATGCCAAACAGCAGCTCCTATGTTGCTTTGGTGAAGATCTTCCTTGATTAGGGGTTGCTAAGCTTAATCCTTGACCAAAAGATGATTTGGAGGTGATTTAGAGGTTAGAGGCCATTATTAGGGTTCCTTGGTGATAAGTGGAGGCTAGAAAACTGAAATGGAATGATCCTCTATCTCATTTCAGCCTCCCCATAACCCTAATCCCGAAATGGGTTATGGGCCTACTCACTAATCACCCGGTTTGGCCTGGTTAAGCAGTTTTTCACCCTCCAAACCTTGTTTCAGCTGTATCTCCCAAACGGTAAGTCCGTTTGGCTATTATGACCACTCTACGGAAAGTTAAACCATCAAACGAATCTAATGGAAGTGGTTTCAGGTCAAAATTCGTTTCCAATCAAAAGTTATGGCAAAACAGTACCAACTAGGGGCTAAATGGTCATTTAAAAATCGACAAAAATCATAAGCATGGGAAATGACTCTAATGGATGTTTCCCAAAGTTACATGACCATACGACTTCATATGGGAAAGAAATAAATATTCTACGATCCCCCGATGCGTAGAATGCGGGTCACTACAGAATTCTGCTTGAGATAGAGTCCGAGTTTGCATAAAACGGACTCCGTATGAAGAAGATATGGCCTCCGGAAGATTCAGAATTCAGTTTAAAATTCAAACAGACAGAAACAGCTCAGAACAAATTCAAATTTAAAAAAAAAAAAATCGGACCAGAATACGCTGGGCGGGAATTTTCCCGCCCAAGGCACCCAGGTCGACTGGGTAGTCGACCTGGGGCACCCAGGTCGACTGGGGAGTCGACCTGGCCCCTGAGCCAGGTCGAACCCAGCCCCCCCTGGCTGGCCTGGTCTGTGCTTGGCCGAATTTCTGAGCCTTGCCTTGTCACTAGGGCTAGGTGTCAGCTCCTGATTGGTCTCTCCTTCAAACGAACGACTATTATTAATCCAAGCTCCATCGACGGTTCTAATCAATTCACAAACTCTATAAAAAGGACCTAAGACTCCACCTAATTCATACAAATAAAAATGAGAATGAGACCGTCATGCTGCTGAGGAAAGATTAGGAGTAGCCGTCAAAATTGAGAGACGATTAGGAGACAATTCAAAAGCTTAAAGCAACGACAACTAAATCAAAACAACGCCTACAATAAAGGATAGCATCTCCAAATTCAGAATTCAGAAATCTGAATTGAAGAGTCGTCATACGTTGTAAGTAGAGTGCTATTCCGATGTGAATGAATAATTGTGTTTTGATTTGTGTAAAATGAGAAATGGAATTGTACTTAATTTGTGGTGATAATAATTCATAATTGTATGTTGCTATGATTCTAATCGATTTGGGATGTTGTGGTATAACGATGTTAGACCTATTGGATATTTGCAAGTATGTGATTCATGTTGAAAGTTAACAACTATATGTTTGTGGTAGTTTATCACAACACCTATTGGATAATTGCAAGTATATGATTCATGTTGAAAGTTAACGACTATATGTTTGTGGTAGTTTATTTGAGATTCATGCAAGTATATGGTTCACTATTATGCCAACATGATGTATATTTTTTATAATCACTTTTAGTGTAGTTGGATCCATTTGGGTATTATGACTCATATGAATTTATGTTGGAATTGGCATCATGATTCAAGTGTAAAACCATACTTTTGTGTTAGTGACAAAAGTAAGCACCCTTGTGAACTTGTGTTGACTTTATGAACATGGCTAGTTTATGTTTGACTTTATGCCCAAACAAAATATGTTTTAGGCCTATGCTGTTATCAAAATCACATGATAATATATACGACACATAATTAAGTTAGATTTACATTCCAATTGCAAGGTTACATGAATAGATTAAAAACCATGATTCATGTTTAGGTATGTTTATGCCATGATTATATGCTATTACAATGCAAGTTCACAAGTGCCTAATTCATGTTAATTAGATCGTTATGTTGCAAGTTCATGTGTTCACACTCCCCTTTTGATGTTACTTAGAATATATAAACACCATGTTCTAAGCCTCCCCTTTTTCATGTGGCTAAGTTGGGTTTAAATGTTAAACCCAACATATGTTATATTGTAGTGAACGTATAAAACGGGGGTAATGACGTTTGGGTTAAAATATAAAACATATGTGTTGGCATGTTTGACGCATGCCAACGACCTTGAAAACAATTAAGTGGTATAAATTAATTTTACCCAATAAAGATGAATTTGAATAATGGGCCGCAAATATTTACATATAAAAAGAAAAGAGACAAAATATGTAAATTTAGAAAATACGATGTGTTTAACCTGAGGTTGGATTACGTTGTGACATAAACCTGCCCGGAACCGCCCGGCTGTCCAGTAGTCACAATAATACCTATCCAATGTGGGTGGTTAAACATTGAGCCCAATAAAGACCCGAGGTTAGACTGAGTTGTGACGTAAGACTGCCCGGAACCAACCGGCAATAGACAGTCACAACAATACATGTCTAATGTGAGAGATCGAGGCTTTAATAAGACAATTAAGGCTGAGTCAGGATTGATAGGATTAAGTAAATTGAATTAATACTTAATCAAAATGGAACATGCTAAACTATACAGATTGATTGGGGGTTAGGTTTACAAAACACTTAACCAACTTAGCATGTTGGCTAGAAATAGAAAACCTAGTAGCGGGGGACCCTTTTCAGCAGTAACCCTACAAGGTGTATCAGGATACCCTGAACTAGGCAGGGTGGGGCACGATTACTGGGCTGACTGTAAGAGGTCTAATCGACGGCGGTGGTGCAGCAGTGTAGGTTCTGACGGGGTGCGGGCGTGCACACACTCCGGCGCAGAAAAATTAGGCACTGGGCACCAGTAGTATACCTGTGCATTCTAGAATTGTGTCGGGCCACCACCATGGGACTTGATACACCCCATGGTGGGACCAACATAGGTAACTACAACATCGGGGGCCGTAAGACACATGTAACTATGCGAGTAGGAGCCGATCATTAGAAATGGATCACTTCACCCTGATTATGGGGTGCCTGTTGGGAACTAGTTTATATGGATGCAGAGATTAATATGGGGTACGATAGTATATTCGACTCTAGACAACTTAACTTAGTTTATAGTGCTTTCCCATTTCCAGTTTATACTTATCATGCCCAATTCTTTATTCATAGACTGAATAGTCCTAGACTTACTCAGGCTTTATGTCTGACTCTACTTTTCTTTCGTCTTCTTTCCTTTCGTCCCCCCCCCCCCTAGGTCCACAGGGAGGGAATACCGCAGCTTGACCAGTTTTCACATCCAGCTTGAAGAGAAAGAATGTATTGCTTGGATCTCTTTCATTTTGGGCTATGACTTTGGATAGCAACTATGGGGACTTATGCAGTTTACTTTTGTTTTTATGCTTCTTTAAATTATGAAATCAAGACAGTTATGGAAATGTAATATTTTTTGGAAATATTGTAAGGCAATTATGGCAGGGTTTGTGTAACACGTATTTTTGATGAAATAAAAGTTGCTGTTGTTTCCGCTGTTTAAAAATATGTGTATTTATATCTGTCTTGTGTATCTGTGACTTATACTTATAAACCTCCACCAAAATTAGGGCATTCCCTTTGAGAGTAACCCTAACGGAGGTGGGGTGTTTCACTTGGTATCAGAGCATAGGTTTACCAAATAAGATAAAAAGTTTTGAAAATTCATTTCCAAAAAGAAAATTTAAAGAAGCATTTTTAAAGATAAAATATTATTTTATTTTAAAAAGGCATAGTCCCCCAAAGCCATAGGTACTATCTTTTATCCTTCGTTTTGAATCTATCCTTTTTGTTTCAGCATGTCCGAAGAACTTAACTTGCCAGAGGGTATACCAGTACCTGGTTGGTTTAGACGATTCTTAGAAGCAAGGGCCACTCAGCCAGGTCCTACCATTCCTCCTCCCCCAGTTGCAGGAAATCATCCAGCTGCAGCATCACCTCTTCCTCCACCTCCTCCACGGGGTAATACTTTTGCTATGATATGTAAAGATTTTAAAGCTATGGGAGGAAAGGACTTTCATGGAACCGAGTCCTTCGTGGCAGCCAGGAATTGGCTGAAGGAAACCGAGGACTTATTCGTCATCTTTGAGGTAGAAGATAGGCAGAAGGTACAACTGGCAGTATGGCTACTTAAAGGCGAGGCTTCCTACTGGTGGGAATTCACCAATGCAGAAAGGCCAGTGGAAACATGGGAGGACTTTAGGGCAATATTTGAGGCTAAATTTCTCTCAGAAACTGAAAGGAGTCTTCAGTTGGAAAAATTCTTATTTCTTAAGCAAGGGAATATGACAGTCAAAGAGTATGTTAATCAGTCCAATCAGCTGTCTAGGTTCGGACTGGACCTAGTCAACACTCCGCACAAGAAGGCTCTCCGCTTTGTCAAAGGATTGAATGAGCCATTACACAGTTTGGCCATGACCCATATACCCATGGGAGCTACGTATGAAAGGTTGGTGCAGATGGCATTGTTGAACGAAGAGGATAAGGGCAAGAAGGAGACAAAGGCAGAAAGCTCTCAAGGGAAGAAAGAGGGTTTACAGCCTAAGAAGGCAGACTTTAAGAAGGGCGGGAAAGACAACAAATAGAAGAGGAAGTGTAATTTCTGTGGCAAAGTGGGGCACTTAGTGAAAGATTGCCGGAAAAAGAAGGCCAAGATGAATGGTGGGTGCTTTTCTTGCGGTGAGACAGGCCACATGGCTAAGGATTGCCCAAAGAAACGAGGGCAGGGGCAGAGGTGGATCCACCTCAGGGGCACATGTTCATGTGCTAGAAGCGTCACCTCTGCAACAGCGAGGTATAAATACTTCTGTAGAAAGTGTAGTTTATATTTATGATCACCCAGTTCGCACTTTATTTGATTCTGGCGCATCACACTCCTTTATCTCATCTGCTTTAGTAGAATCTCTGCACCTAGAAACTAGTATGGTAGAGGACCCTTTAATTGTTTCAAATCCAATCGGGGGCCCGGCTCATTTGTCTATGATCTGTGTGGGATTGAAAATTTCTATTCTAAGCGTAGAATTTAGACGAAGTGCCTATGTTTTGGGCTTCTCGGGATATGGTTTGATTTTGGGCATGGATTGGCTATCCAGTAATGGTGCCATCCTTGATTGTGAGGAAAGGGTGGTTAGGCTTCTGACCCAACTCGGTAACACTCTGGAAATTGCTTGTAATCCCTCGTATGCGGTTATGCTTAGTTATATTGAATCGCTAGATGCTTCTGTTGAAAGTTTGCAATCGGTTAGAGTGGTCCGGGAATATCCGGATGTCTTCGAAGAGGTGAAGGGCTTACCTCCTAAGCGGGAGATAGACTTCCACATATATCTTGTAGATAATGCAAAGCCCGTTGCGTTGCCCGTTAGACACATGGCTCCACGGGAAAGGAAAGAACTCGGTAAACAGGTTAAAGAGCTTCTAGAGAAGAGGTTCATTAGAAGGAGCATTTCAGAATGGGGCGCTCCAGTGGTGTTCGCCACAAAGGCGGATGGTTCACTCCGTCTATGTGTTGACTATAGGGAGCTCAACAAACTAACGAAAAAGAATAGGCACCCTCTCCCCAGAATTGACGATCTGTTTGATCAGCTTGTAGGAGCGTCTGTTTTCTCCCAACTCGATTTAGCTACCGGATTTCATCAGCTAAGGGTGGCTGAAGATAGCATCGATAAGACAGCATTCAGAACCCCAGACGGCTTCTTTGAATGGCTTGTCATGCCTTTTGGCTTGACAAACGCACCCGCTTACTTCGTGGACCTGATGAGTAGGGTGTTCAGAGAATTCCTCAACAAGTTCGTAGTGGTCTTCGTAGACGATATCTTGATCTTCTCAAAGAGTGAAGAGGAATATGCTCAGCACTTAAGGACAATCATGGAAACTCTGCGAGTCCATCAGCTAAAAGCCAAATTCTCCAAATGCCACTTTTGGAGAGAGGAAGTGAGGTTCCTTGGGCACATAGTATCCAAAGAAGGGTTAGCTGTGGACCCTGCTAAGGTAGTAGCGGTACAGGATAGGAAGACACCAAGGAATGCAACAGAAGTCCGAAACTTCCTCGGGCTAGCAGGCTTCTATCGGAAATTCATCAGAGACTTTGCAAAAATATCAGCTCCACTCACGAGGCTAACAAAGAAGAATCTAGTGTTCAATTGGGACTTGGATTGCGAGTTTGCTTTCCAACGACTAGAAAGGGCTCTTACAACAGCCCCAGTTCTGACGTTGCCAGATGGAAGCAAGATGTTCATAGTTTATACAGATGCATGTGGGACAGGACTAGGCGCTGTCTTAATGCAAGAAGGAAGGGTAGTAGCTTATGGCGGGAGACAGTTGAAAGTGCACGAAAAGAACTACCCGACCCACGATCTTGAGTTAGCTGCCATCGTCTTTGCGCTTAAGTCTTGGCACCACTATCTCCTAGGTGAAAAGTTTAAACTTTACACTGACCATAAATCGTTGAAATATCTCTTCTCGCAGAAGGACCTTAACTTGAGGCAACAGAGATGGATGGAGTTTCTTGCCTCGTACGATTTCGAGATCTCCTACACTCCGGGCAAAGGCAACATGGTGGCAGACGCGTTGAGCCGAAAGAAACTGACCCTAAGCCCGTTGTTTGTTGAAAGGCAAAGTCTAGAGTTTATAACCAGCTTTGACTTTAGGCCCTCCTCCGATTTTGTACCGGGCTTGCTAGCATCTCTCGAAGTACGCCCGACTTTAGTGGACTCAATAGGGACAGCACAACGCGAAGACCCTCAGCTTGTGGAAACGATTGATAGGCTAATTAGGGGTGAGACTTCAAGTCACCTCAACAGATACTCCATCGACGATAAGGGTTGGCTAAGGCGAGACGGAAGACTATGTGTCCCACAGACAAGGGATTTAGTAAAGAAGGTCCTCGAGGAAGCACATCACTCCAAGATGACGATACATCCAGGCGGAGATAAAATGTACAAGGACATAAAGAGAACTTTCTTTTGGAGCGGCATGAAGAAAGACGTGGCAGAATTCATTTCAAAGTGTATGGTTTGCCAACAGGTTAAGGCAGAATAGAAGAAACCTGGCGGTTTGCTCCATCCTCTAGAGGTCCCACAGTGGAAGTGGGATAGCATCTCAATGGACTTCATTGATGGGCTGCCTAGGTCTAGAAGAGGCAACACTAGCATTTGGGTAATAGTGGATAGGCTTACTAAAAGCGCCCACTTTTTACCTGTCAAGAGTAAAAGAACTGCCTCATCCCTAGCATCTCTTTATCTCAAGGAAATTGTTCGACTCCATGGAATACCCTCCAGCATTGTTAGTGACCGAGACCCTATCTTCACAAGTGAGTTTTGGCGGAGTCTGCAAGAAGCGGTAGGCACACAGTTATGCTTGAGCACAACCTATCATCCCCAAACCGACGGCCAGACAGAAAGAGTGAACAGAGTTTTGGAGGACCTTTTAAGACTGTGCGTCCTTGACTTCGGAGGGACGTGGGAAGACCATCTTCCTTTGGTGGAATTTGCCTACAACAACAGCTACCAAGCCACCATCGGAATGGCGCGCTTCGAGGCTTTATATGGAAGACCATGCCGATCGCCCACTTGTTGGTGGGAGTCTACTGACAAGCTCATACTTGGGCAAGATATGATCCGAGAGACTTCAGAGAAAGTAACTTAATATGGAGAAGAATGAAGACAGCCCAAGATAGACAAAAATCCTACGCTGACAAGAGGAGGACCGACCTTGAATTTGAGGTTGGAGACAGGGTTTTTCTTAAGCTATCTCCACTAAGGAACGTTGTTCATTTTGGAACCTCAGGGAAGCTAGCACCAAGATTCGTAGGGCCGTTTCCTATTATCGAGAAAATTGGGAAAATGGCCTATAGATTAGAGCTACCTGAAAAACTAGCCGGAATTCACAACGTTTTTCATGTTTCGCACCTCCGAAAATGTCTACATGAATCTGCTGAAGTGGTAGAGCCAAACATTCTAGAAGAAGCTGAAGTGGAACGCGAAGCAACCGTGAGGAAAGTTCCAACACGCATCTTAGGAACTGAAGTGAAAAAGCTACGCAACCGCGAAGTCAAGCTCGTCAAAGTTCAGTGGAGCGACGCCAAGGAAGACGCGACTTGGGAAACTGAGGCTAGAATACGCGCAGCATACCCTTTTCTTTTCGAGGGTACATCTTTGATCTTTCTTTTTCCTTAAGTTGCGCTTTTATCTATCTTTTTAGGTATATCTCCTCGACCTTATCTTTTAGGTAGAAACCTTTGGATGAAAACATGTAATTGAAACATGTTATGGATGATGGTTGCAAGTGGTTGCAGGTGATTGCTAGTGGTTGCTCGTGGTTGCATATACACACACAATCTTGGTATTAGATCGGCTCAGTCACCACATATTGCATATGCATATATATATATGTTTGCATTTGTATATGGTTGAAGTTTAATGTGTTGTCATATGGATGTTGCATTTATATGAATGATTGTGCACTCATGTAGAATCATGAATAGGAAAATTTGCATACATAATGGATTCATGACACTTACATAATTTGCATTAAGGAGGTCAACTGAATCAGTAGACCGAATGATTTTGCATTAGATAAGTACATGTACACACACTTCGCATGTGATCATGAAGCATTAGAAGTCTTTTAAGGACAATGGACGCTCGTGTTTGATGAATGAGTAGATGGACGTTAGGATATACATTCTTCCTAAACTTGATGATTTCGGGGACGAAATCCTTTTAAGTGGGGGAGAATGTAACACCCCGTGTATTCTATAGCAGTGAAATTCACAAATTAAAGTATAATTAATTTCAAATCAAAGAATTAAGGGAAACGGAATACGCCATTGCGTTCGTCACGGAATTCTGCTTGAGATAGAGTCCGAGTTTGCATAAAACGGACTCCGTATGAAGAAGATATGGCCTTCGGAAGTTTCAGAATTCAGTTTAAAATTCAAACAGACAGAAACAGCTCAGAACAAATTCAAATTTCAAAAAAAAAAAAAAAAAAAAAAAAAATCGGACCAGTATACGCTGGGCGGGAATTTTCCCGCCCAAGGCACCCAGGTCGACTGGGTAGTCGACCTGGGGCACCCAGGTCGACTGGGGAGTCGACCTGGCCCCTGAGCCAGGTCGAACCCAGCCCCCCCTGGCTGGCCTGGTCTGTGCTTGGCCGAATTTCTGAGCCTTGCCTTGTCACTAGGGCTAGGTGTCAGCTCCTGATTGGTCTCTCTTTCAAACGAACGACTATTATTAATCCAAGCTCCATCGACGGTTCTAATCAATTCACAAACTCTATAAAAAGGACCTAAGACTCCACCTAATTCATACAAATAAAAATGAGAATGAGACCGTCATGCTGCTGAGGAAAGACTAGGAGTAGCCGTCAAAATTGAGAGACGATTAGGAGACAATTCAAAAGCTTAAAGCAACGACAACTAAATCAAAACAACGCCTACAATAAAGGATAGCATCTCCAAATTCAGAATTCAGAAACTTGAATTGAAGAGTCGTCATACGTTGTAAGTAGAGTGATATTCCGATGTGAATGAATAATTGTGTTTTGAGTTTTGTAAAATGAGAAATGGAATTGTACTTAATTTGTGGTGATAATAATTCATAATTGTATTTTGCTATGATTCTAATCGATTTGGGATGTTGTGGTATAACGATGTTAGACCTATTGGATATTTGCAAGTATGTGATTCATGTTGAAAGTTAACAACTATATGTTTGTGGTAGTTTATCACAACACCTATTGGATAATTGCAAGTATATGATTCATGTTGAAAGTTAACGACTATATGTTTGTGGTAGTTTATTTGAGATTCATGCAAGTATATGGTTCACTATTATGCCAACATGATGTATATTTTTTATAATCACTTTTAGTGTAGTTGGATCCATTTGGGTATTATGATTCATATGAATTTATGTTGGAATTGGCATCATGATTCAAGTGTAAAACCATACTTTTGTGTTAGTGACAAAAGTAAGCACCCTTGTGAACTTGTGTTGACTTTATGAACATGGCTAGTTTATGTTTGACTTTATGCCCAAACAAAATATGTTTTAGGCCTATGCTGTTATCAAAATCACATGATAATATATACGACACATAATTAAGTTAGATTTACATTCCAATTGCAAGTTTACATGAATAGATTAAAAACCATGATTCATGTTTAGGTATGTTTATGCCATGATTATATGCTATTACAATGCAAGCTCACAAGTGCCTAATTTATGTTAATTAGATCGTTATGTTGCAAGTTCATGCGTTCACACTCCCCTTTTGATGTTACTTAGAATATATAAACACCATGTTCTAAGCCTCCCCTTTTTCATGTGGCTAAGTAAGGTTTAAATGTTAAACCCAACATATGTTATATTGT
Organism: Allium sativum; assembly: GCA_030737875.1. Taxonomy (NCBI): domain Eukaryota; kingdom Viridiplantae; phylum Streptophyta; class Magnoliopsida; order Asparagales; family Amaryllidaceae; genus Allium; species Allium sativum. The sequence goes on from CM060910.1 coordinate 625,303,228, forward strand.
AGCGAACGTATAAAACGAGGGTAATGACGTTTGGGTTAAAATATAAAACATATGTGTTGGCATGTTTGACGCATGCCAACGACCTTGAAAACAATTAAGTGGTATAAATTAATTTTACCGAATAAAGATGAATTTGAATAATGGGCCGCAGATATTTACATATAAAAAGAAAAGAGACAAAATATGTAAATTTAGAAAATACGATGTGTTTAACCCGAGGTTGGATTGCGTTGTGACATAAACCTGCCCGGAACCGCCCGGCTTTCCAGTAGTCACAACAATACCTATCCAATGTGGGTGGTTAAACATTGAGCCTAATAAACACCCGAGGTTAGACTGAGTTGTGACGTAAGACTGCCCGGAACCAACCGGCAACAGACAGCCACAAAATACCTGTCTAATGTGAGAGGTCGAGGCTTTAATAAGACAATTAAGGCTGAGTCAGGATTGATAGGATTAAGTAAATTGAATTAATACTTAATTAAAATGGAACATGCTAAACTATACAGACTGATTGGGGGTTAGGTTTACACAACACTTAACCAACTTAGCATGTTGGCTAGAAATAGAAAACCTAGTAGCGGGGGGCCCTTTTCAGCAGTAACCCTACAAGGTGTATCAGGATACCCTGAACTAGGCAGGGTGGGGCACGATTACTGGGCTGACTGTAAGAGGTCTAATCGACGGCGGTGGTGCAGCAGTGTAGGTTCTAACGGGGTGCGGGCGTGCACACACTCCGGCGTAGAAAAATTAGGCACTGGGCACCAGTAGTATACCTGTGCATTCTAGAATTGTGTCGGGCCACCACCATGGGACTTGATACACCCCATGGTGGTACCAGCATAGGTAACTACAACATTGGGGGCCGTAAGACACATGTAACTATGCGAGTAGGAGTCGATCATTAGAAATGGATCACTTCACCCTGATTATGGGGTGCCTGTTGGGAACTAGTTTATATGGATGTAGAGATTAATATGGGGTACGATAGTATATTCGACTCTAGACAACTTAACTTAGTTTATAGTGCTTTCCCTTTTCCATTTTATACTTATCATGCCCAATTCTTTATTCATAGACTGAATAGTCCTAGACTTACTCAGGCTTTATGTCTGACTCTACTTTTCTTTCGTCTTCTTTCCTTTCGTCCCCCCCCCCCCAGGTCCACAGGGAGGGAATACCGCAGCTTGACCAGTTTTCACATCCAGCTTGAAGAGAAAGAATGTATTGCTTAGATCTCTTTCATTTTGGGCTATGGCTTTGGATAGCAACTATTGGGACTTATGCAGTTTACTTTTGTTTTTATGCTTCTTTAAATTATGAAATCAAGACAGTTATGGAAATGTAATATTTTTTGGAAATATTGTAAGACAATTATGGCAGGGTTTGTGTAACACGTATTTTTGATGAAATAAAAGTTGTTGTTGTTTCCGCTGTTCAAAAATATGTGTATTTATATCTGTCTTGTGTATCTGTGACTTATACTTATAAACCTCCACCAAAATTAGGGCATTCCCTTTGAGAGTGACCCTAACGGAGGTGGGGTGTTTCAACGAGAATGTAATATAATATAATATGTAGGCTTGTCTTATAGGCAAGAAGGAACATAACATACAAGCTATAAATAAAAGATGAAATGGAAAGTAAGAGACTTATTACAAATGAGCTTAAATTACATGAAATAAGTTTAATAAGCAAAATCACAATTAAATTTGTGGTAATATCATAGCAAGAGGTTATAATTAAAACGAAAAGAGTAAAGTAGGCTTATTATTATTAGGCCTAACAAGGTTGTTCCTTACAAATATGTAGAAAGCCCCCGACTGAGTTCCATGGAGGAACTCAGGGATCAGGGCATTATTATGGCATGGTGGTAGAGGCTTATTTGCTTTCGTAGTGTAGCCTAGAATGCTTTCGTAGCATGGAAATGGAGGTCCATTACATTTTCGTAGTACGACAATAGGGACCACTGAAGTAGGGTACTATGGGATTACCTCGCTATATGAGCATATATCTACATATATATTATTTATTAGGCTAATCTACTGGGGAGTAGATGGGTATGATTTATGTGGAAAAATCGGAAGTATATTATGAGATAAACCTGAGAAACTTAATAAATATGAATTAGTGATAGAATGGTATTTGTAGTGTTATTTGTAGAAAATATATTTTGTTCATTCACCAGAAATTTTGTTCTTACCCCTCCTCATAACAAACCCACAAGTTAGTCAGGTGGTTAAGATTTTGCAGCTTAGAAACACTTGTTAGATAGTGTCATTATATTGGTAATTGTTTGCCTACTATTATATTTTTAGTCCCTTCATGAGATTTCTATTATGAGCTCTCATATATTTACCTTCGTCTTTCTGTATGATGCCAAACAAACCAACTCAAGTTTTTATAGATTTGGATATTTGAAAAGAAAAAAAATAGGTCTTTCAAAATTCGAGTTGTTACTGTTACACGGACGACGTGAAAGGCTATCGGATTTGGAATCCAAAAACGAAGAAGGTTGTAAATTCTCGTCATATCACTTTTGATGAGTCAGCTTTATTCAAGGATATGAAAGCTCATCGGATGTTTGGAATTTGGTTCATGGTGAATCATAGTAGAAGGAAATTATTCCCACTTTCAGGCCTTGAGAGAGTAGAATAGTTGGTGGTGCTTGTGAGGTGAATGTTGTTGATGGTACATCACATAGTCCACGGGGTTCCTCTAGTAGTGTTGGTGATGTGTACGATTCTAGAAAAGATTATGTTTAAGGTGGAGATGAAGGAAGACCAAGTGAGTGAATTTCTACTTGGGTTGGTCGTCATGCTATAAGGCACCTGAAAGGTATAGTGTTTGGAACTATCTTAGCTTTTGTGAGAATTCGGACTATGCTCTTCATGTAGTCCAAGATGCTGATGGACCTTGATGATGTCATGAGTTTGAGCAATAGTTCGAAAAGGATCTGTGCTATGGAGACAGATCAGATGAAATCGTTAATGAAGAACAAGACCTGAGAATTGGTTCCACTTCCAAAAGAAAACTGTGCTATTAGGTGAAAATGGATATACAAGGTGAAGGACGATCGAAGATACAGACCTAGGCTAGTGGCAAAGGGGTTTGCATAAAGGAAAGGAGCACGGAATTTTTGCACCGGTTGTACGCCATACTTCGATCCAGATTTTAATAGCTATAGTCGTTATCGATGACTTGGAGTTGGAGCAACTTGATGTGAACAACCGCGTTCTTGCATGGTAACTTTGTAACACCCCGTGTATTCTATAACAGTGAAATTCACAAATTAAAGTATAATTAATTACAAATCAAAGAATTAAGGGAAACGGGCTGTGCCATTGTGTTCGTCTCGGAAAAATACGTGAAATAGAGTTCGAGTTTTCCAAAATCGGAGTCCGTATGACCAAGTTATGGCCCGTCAAAGTTTTCAGAAAGTTTCAAATTCAGAAAACAGCTCGAAGATTCGAATTTCAAACACGCAGGGAGGCTGGGCGGGAAAGTTCCCGCCCAGGACAAGTCGACAGGGGTGTCGACTTGCCAGTCGACCCCCCCTCCCCCCCCCCCGTGTCGACTGCCCAGTCGACACGGGTGTCGACTTGCAGGTCGACCTGCTTGGTCGGCCTGGCTGGCCTGGTCTGTGCTGGGTCCGAATTTATGAGGCTTGCTTTGTCACTAGGGCTAAGTGTCAGCTCCTGATTGGTCTCTCTTTCGAATGAATGGCTACGATTAACCCAAGCTACATCGACGGTCCTAATCAGTTCATAAACTCTATAAAAATGACCCTAGACTCTACCTAATCTATTCATTCAAAAATAAGAATGAGGCCATCATGCTGCTGAGGAACGACTAGGAGTAGCCACCAATTTGAGAGACAATTAGGAGACAAACTCTAAAGCATAAAGCAACTACAAGTTAAACGTCAAATCAATCAAAGCAACGCCTACAACAAAGGATAGCATCTCCAAATTCAGAATTCAGATTTCTGAATTAAAGATTCGCCATACGCTGTAAGTAGAGTGCTATTCCGATGTGAATTAAATAATTGTTTTGATTTGTGTAATGTAAGAAATGGAATTGTGGCGATAATAATCTATATTTGTATGTTGCTTTGATGCAAAACGATTTGGGAATATTATGGAATACGATTGGATATTTGCAAGTATGCGATTTGCGTTGGAAACGAAATGGAATTGTGGTGGTAATGACTTATATTTGTATGTTATTTTGATTCTAAATGATTTGGCAATGCTATGGTTTGATTCATACAAGTATATGGTTTATGTTGACAACCACATGTTGTGGAATTTTGATTGGGACTCATGCAAACATATGATTCATATTGAAAACTACATGTTTGTGGTAGTTATTTACAACACCCATTTGATAATTGCAAGCATATGATTCATGTTGAAAGTAACAACTATATGTTGTAATAATTTATTTAAGATTCATGCAAGTATATGATTCATGTTAACAACTATACGTTATGATATTTTAATTGGAATTCATGCAAGTCCATGATCTATTGTTATGACAACATGATGTAAAATTCTATGGTCATCTTTAGTGTAATTTGATTCACCTAAGTATTATGATTCATATGAAGGTTATGTTGAAATTGGCATCTACTTCAAGTATAAAAATCATATTTTTGTGATAGTGACAAAAGCACGCATCTTTGTAAATTTGTATTAATTTTATGAATATGACTAAACTATGTTCGTTATTATGCCCAATTGAAAAACATGTTTTTAGGCTCATGTTGTTATCATAAGTTACAATAGAATTACATTAGAATTACATTCCTCTTGCGAGTTTACATAGATAAAATAAAAACCATGATGTAAGTTTAGATATGTTTATGTTATAATTCTATGAATAGAATGAAAACCATGATTCATATAAGAATTAGGTCGGGATAATTCTAGTTGAACCATACTTTTGTATTCGTAACAAAAGTAAGTATCTTTTTGTTAACATATAGTGATTTTATGAACACTATTAGTTTATGCCTAAATAAAAATATAGGCTTATATCTCTAGTCAAGACCCTATGCCAATAATAATGATATCTAATTTAGTTAGATTCTTAATTTCAAGTTTACATGGTTAGTTGAACCTACGATTCATGTTTAAGTTTACGCCATTATCATATGACTAATTCATGTTTAAGTACTGCTTATACCATAATCATATGAATAGAATAATTCATGCTTAGGTATTGTTTATGCCATAATCATATGAATAGTATAATTCATGTTTAAGTATTGTCTATACCATAATTATATGAATAGGATGATTCATGTTTAAGTTTTGTTTATGCTATGATTATATGGATAAAATGATTCATGTTATGCCATGATTATATGATGTTACAATTGCAAGTTCACATGTGCCTATTTTATGTTAATTGAATCGTTCGTTGCAAGTTCATGCGTTCACACTCCCCTTTTTCATGTTACCTTATAAACACCATGTTATAAGCCTCCCCTTTTCATTTGGCTAAGTTGGGTTTAAGTGTTAAACCCAACACACCTTACATTGGAGCGAACGTATAAAACGGGGGGTAATGACGTTTGGGCTAAAATATAGAACATATGTGTTGGCTTGTTTGACGCACGCCAATAACTTTGAAAAACAATTAAGTGGCATAAATAAATCTTAATCAATAAAGATGAATTTGAATAATGGGCCGCAAATATTTACATATAAAAAGAAAAGAGACAAAATATGTAAATGTAGAAAAATACGATGTGTTTAACCCGAGGTTGGATTGAGTTGTGATGTAAACCTGCCCGGAACCGCTCGGTTGTCCAGTAGTCACAACAATACCTATCCAATGTGGGTGGTTAAACACGGAGCCCAATAAGGACCCGAGGTTAGACTGAGTTGTGGCGTAAGACTGCCCGGACCCAACCGGCAACAGGCAGCCACAACAATACCTGTCTAATGTGAGAGGTCAAGGCTTTAATAAGACAATTAAGGCTGAGTCAGGATTGATAGGATTAAGTAAATTATATTAATACTTAATCAAAATGGAACATGCTAAACTAAACATACTGATTGGGGGTTAGGTTTATAAAACACTTAACCAACTTAGCATGTTGGCTAGAAATAGAAAACCAAGTAGCGGGGGACCCTTTTCAGCAGTAACCCTATAAGGTGTATCATGATACCCTGAAACTAGGCAGGGTGGGGCACGATTACTGGGCTGACTGTAAGAGGTCAAATCGACGGCGGTGGTGCAGCAGTGTAGGTTCTAACGGGGTGCGGGCGTGCACACACTCCGGCGTAGAAAAATAAGGCACTGGGCACCAGTAGCATACCTGTGCATTCTAGGATTGTGTCGGGCCGCCACCATGGGACTTGATACACCCCATGGTGGGACCAGCATAGGTAACTACAACATCGGGGGCCGTAAGACACATGTAACTATGCGAGTAGGAGCCGATCATCATAAAATGGATCACTTCACCCTGATTATGGGGTGCCTGTCGGGAACTAGTTTATATGGGTACAGAGATTAATATGGGGTACGATAGTATATACGACCCTAGACAACTTAACTAAGTTTATAGTGCTTTCCCATTTCTAGTTTATACTTATCATACCCAGTTCTTTATTCATAGACGGAATAGTCCTAGACTTACTCAGGCTTTATGCCTGACTCTACTTTTCTTTCGTGTTCTTTTCTTCCGTCCCCCCCCCCCCCCCCAAGGTCCACAGGGATGGAATACCGCAGCTTGACCAACCTTCATATCCAGCTTGAAGAGAGAGAATGTATTGCTTGGATCTTTTCGTTTTGGACTATGGCTTTGGAAAACAACTATGAGACTTTTGCAGTTTATTTATGTTATCTTTATGCTTCTTTAAATAATGTAATCATGACAGTTATGAAGATGTTATGTTTTTGGAAGTATTGTAAGACAATTATGGTATGGTTGGTGTAACACGTATTTTAATGAAATAAAAGTTGTTGTTTTCCGCTGTTCAAAAATATGTGTTCTTATATCTGTCTTGTATATCTGTGACTTATACTTATAAACCTCCACCAAAATTAGGGCATTCCCTTTGAGAGTGACCCTAACGGAGGTGGGGTGTTTCACTTGGTATTAGAGCATAGGTTTACCAGATAAGACAAAAAGTTTTGAAAAATTATTTTCAAAAAGGAAATTTAAAGAAGCATTTTTTTAAAAAGATAAAATATTATTTTATTTTAAAAGGCAAAGTCCCCCCCCCCAAAGCCATAGGTACTATCTCTTATCCTTCGTTTTGAATCTATCCTTTTTGTTTCAGCATGTCCGAAGAACTTAACTTGCCAGAGGGTGTACCAATACCTGGTTGGTTTAGACGGTTCTTAGAAGCAAGGGCCACTCAGCCAGGTCCTACCGTTCCTCCTCCCCCAGCTGCAGGAAATCATCCAGCTGCAGCGGCACCTCTTCCTCCACCTCCTCCGCGGGGAAACACTTTTGCTAAGATATGTAAAGATTTTAAAGCTATGGGAGGAAAGGATTTCCATGGAACTGAGTCCTTCGTGGCAGCCAGAAATTGGCTGAAAGAAACCGAGGACTTATTCGTCATCTTTGAGGTAGAAGATAGACAGAAAGTACAACTGGCAGTTTGGCTACTAAAGGGCGAGGCTTCCTACTGGTGGGAAGTCACTAATGCAGAAAGACCAGTGGAGACATGGGAGGACTTTAGGGAAAGGTTTGAGGCTAAATTTCTCTCAGATGCGGAAGGGAGTTTGCAGTTGGAAAAATTCTTATTTCTTAAGCAAGGGAACAAGACAGTCAAAGAGTATGTTAATCAGTTCGATGAGCTGGCTAGGTTTGGGCTGGACCTAGTCAACACCCCGCACAAGAAGGCTCTCCGTTTCGTCAAAGGGTTGAATGAACCATTACACAGTTTGGCCATGACCCATATACCCATGGGAGCCACGTATGAAAGATTGGTATAGATGGCATTGCTGAACGAAGAGGATAAGGGCGAAAAGGAGACTAAGGCAGAAAGCTCTCAAGGGAAGAAAGAGGGTTTGCAGCCTAAGAAGACAGACTTTAAGAAGGGCGGGAAAGGCAACAAAGAGAAGAGGAAGTGTAATTTCTGTGGCAAAGTGGGGCACTTAGTGAAAGATTGCCGGAAAAAGAAGGCCAAGGAGAATGGTGGGTGCTTTTCTTGCGGTGAGACAGGCCACATGGCTAAGGACTGCCCAAAGAAACGAGGACAGGGGCAGAGGGCTGGATCCACCTCGGGGGCGCAGGTTCATGTGCTAGAAGCGCCACCTCTGCAACAGCGAGGTATAAATACTTCTATAGAAAATGTAGTTTATCTTTCTGATCACCCCGTTCGCACTTTATTTGATTCCGGCGCGTCAAACTCCTTTATCTCGTCTGCTTTAGTAGAATCTCTGCACCTAAAAACTAGTATGATAGAGGACCCCTTAATTGTTTCAAACCCAATTGGGGGGCCCAGCTCATTTGTCTATGATCTGTTTGGGATTGAAAATTTCTATTCTAAGCGTAGAATTTCAATGTAGTGCCTTTGTTTTGGGCTTTTCGGGATATGGTTTGATTTTGGGCATGGATTGGCTATCCAGTAATGGGGCCATCCTTGATTGTGAGAAAAGGGTTGTCAGGCTCCTAACCCAGCTCGGTAACACTTTGGAAATTTCTTGTAATCTCTCGTATGCGGTTATGCTTAGTTATCTTGAATCGCTAGATGCCTATGTTGAAAGTTTGTAATCGATTAGAGTGGTCCGGGAATATCCGGATGTCTTCGAATAGGTGAAGGTCTTGCCTCCGAAGCGGGAGATAGACTTTCGTATACATCTTGTAGATAATGCAAAGCCCGTTGCGTCGCCCGTTAGACACATGGCTCCACGGGAAAGGAAAGAGCTCAGTAAACAGATTAAAGAAGCTTCTAGAGAAGGGGTTCATTAGAAGGAGCATTTCAGAATGGGGCGCTCCAGTAGTGTTCGCCACTAAGGCAGAAGGTTCATTTCGCTTATGCATGAGTTGCAAAGTATCACCTTAGTAAATACATTTGGCAACATAGTTGGCATTTGTTTATTTTCAAGAGATAATTCATCTATGTGGAATACCTTCTAGTAAGTGAACAAGATCCAAGATTCACTAGTGAATTTTGGAGGGCTTGCATGGAACCATGAGTACGCAGTTATGCTTGAGCCAAGTATACTAGAAGGAGAATAAGTGAAAGTGGAACGAGAGGCAACAGTGAAATAGGTTCCAACTCATATTTTGGAAACAAGAATTAAGAAGCTACAAAATTGTGAAGTTAAAGACGGACAAAGCATAATGGAGTTAAGTTCAAGAAATGCGACCTAGAAGATTGAAGACTAGATTCATGCATCATATCTCTTCTTAAGAGTATATCCTTGATCCCTCTCTTCCTGTAGAGCTCACTTGCATGCTATCTTTTGTGTATATCCTCTCGGTCCTATTCTTAATCCAATTTCTGTTGCAAACCCCATAGGGAGTATGACTCATCTGTTGGTAACACATGTTGGGGCTTGAGGGTGCTCGTTGGATTGACCAAACTTTTTGGGTTTAATAGGATACGGGTTGGTCTTAGGAAGGGACTCCCTTGTGACCTAAAAGGAGTCCATCATGCTTAGTTTCCTAGAATCATATATGGTGGTTGGGTTGAGTAATTCTTTAGGTGTTAGTCTGATGTTGATTTCGGTCTTCGGGGCCGATGCTTAGAGAGTTCTTCTCCTAATCAATATATATGTGGCATAGATCTCCAGTTTTGACATTGCCTAATGGGCACAAAGTTTTTACTTGCTTCTATCATTCGACTATACCTTTAGGTAGGACCATTTCCTATCATTGAGAAAATTGGGAAAATGGCCTATAGTTTAGAGCTACCGAAAAATTGGCCGGAGTTCACAACGTTTTTCATGTCTCACATCTCCGAAAATGTCTACATGAGTCTGCTGAAGTGGTAGAGCCAAATATCCTAGAAGAAGCTGAAGTGGAACGCGAAGCAACCGTGAGGAAAGTTCCAACCCGCATATTAGGAACAGAAGTGAAGAAGCTACGCAACCGCGAAGTCAAGCTCGTCAAAGTTCAGTGGAGCGACGCCGAGGAAGATGCAACTTGGGAAACTGAAGCTAGAATACGCGTAGCCTACCCTTTTCTTTTCGATGGTACATCTTTGATCTTTCTTTTTCCTTAAGTTGCGCTTTTATCTATCTTTTTAGGTATATTTCCTCGACCCTATCTTTTAGGTAGAAACTCTTTGGATGAAAACATGTAATTGAAACATGTTATGGATGATGGTTGCAAGTGGTTGCAAGTGATTGCTAGTGGTTGCTCGTGGTTGCATATACACACACAATCTAGGTTTTAGATTGGCTCAGTCACTTCATATTGCATATGCATATATGTTTGCATTCGTATATGGTTGAACTTTAATGTGTTGTCATATGGATGTTGCATTTGCATGAATGATTGCGCACTCATGTAGAATCATGAATAGGAAAATTGGCATACATAATGGATTCATGGCACTTACATAATTCACATTAAGGAGGTCAACTGAATCAGTAGACCGCCTGATTTTGCATTAGATAAGTACATGTACACACACACTTCACATATGATCATGAAGCATTAGAAGTCTTTTAAGGACAATGGATACTCGTGTTTGATGGATGAGTAGATGGATGTTTGGATGTTAGGATATATATTTTTCCTAAACTTGAAGATTTCGGGGACGAAATCCTTTTAAGTGGGGGAGAATGTAACACCCCGTGTATTCTATAACAGTGAAATTCACAAATTAAAGTATAATTAATTACAAATCAAAGAATTAAGGGAAACGGGCTGTGCCATTGTGTTCGTCTCGGAAAAATACGTGAAATAGAGTCCGAGTTTTCCAAAATCGGAGTCCGTATGACCAAGTTATGGCCCGTCAAAGTTTTCAGAAAGTTTCAAATTCAGAAAACAGCTCGAAGATTCGAATTTCAAACACGCAGGGAGGCAGGGCGGGAAAGTTCCCGCCCAGGACAAGTCGACAGGGGTGTCGACTTGCCAGTCGACACCCCCCCCCCCCCCCGTGTCGACTGCCCAGTCGACACGGGTGTCGACTTGCAGGTCGACCTGCTTGGTCGGCCTGGCTGGCCTGGTCTGTGCTGGGTCCGAATTTCTGAGGCTTGCTTTGTCACTAGGGCTAGGTGTTAGCTCCTGATTGGTCTCTCTTTCGAATGAATGGCTACGATTAACCCAAGCTACATCGACGGTCCTAATCAGTTCATAAACTCTATAAAAATGACCCTAGACTCTACCTAATCTATTCATTCAAAAATAAGAATGAGGCCATCATGCGGCTGAGGAACGACTAGGAGTAGCCACCAATTTGAGAGACAATTAGGAGACAAACTCTAAAGCATAAAGCAACTACAAGTTAAACGTCAAATCAATCAAAGCAACGCCTACAACAAAGGATAGCATCTCCAATTCAGAATTCAGATTTCTGAATTAAAGATTCGCCATACGCTGTAAGTAGAGTGCTATTCCGATGTGAATTAAATAATTGTGTTGATTTGTGTAATGTAAGAAATGGAATTGTGGCGATAATAATCTATATTTGTATGTTGCTTTGATGCAAAACGATTTGGGAATATTATGGAATACGATTGGATATTTGCAAGTACGCGATTTGCGTTGGAAACGAAATGGAATTGTGGCGGTAATGACTTATATTTGTATGTTATTTTGATTCTAAACGATTTGGCAATGCTATGGTTTGATTCATACAAGTATATGGTTTATGTTGACAACCACATGTTGTGGAATTTTGATTGGGACTCATGCAAACATATGATTCATATTGAAAACTACATGTTTGTGGTAGTTATTTACAACACCCATTTGATAATTGCAAGCATATGATTCATGTTGAAAGTAACAACTATATGTTGTAATAATTTATTTAAGATTCATGCAAGTATATGATTCATGTTAACAACTATATGTTATGATATTTTAATTGGAATTCATGCAAGTCCATGATCTATTGTTATGACAACATGATGTAAAATTCTATGGTCATCTTTAGTGTAATTTGATTCATCTAAGTATTATGATTCATATGAAGGTTATGTTGAAATTGGCATCTACTTCAAGTATAAAAATCATATTTTTGTGATAGTGACAAAAGCACGCATCTTTGTAAATTTGTATTAATTTTATGAATATGACTAAACAATGTTCGTTATTATGCCCAATTGAAAAACATGTTTCTAGGCTCATGTTGTTATCATAAGTTACATTAGAATTACATTAGAATTACATTCCTCTTGCGAGTTTACATAGATAAAATAAAAACCATGATGTAAGTTTAGATATGTTTATGTTATAATTCTATGAATAGAATGAAAACCATGATTCATATAAGAATTAGGTCGGGATAATTCTAGTTGAACCATACTTTTGTATTAGTAACAAAAGTAAGTATCTTTTTGTTAACATATAGTGATTTTATGAACACGATTAGTTTATGCCTAAATAAAAATATAGGCTTATATCTCTAGTCAAGACCCTGTGCCAATAATAATGATATCTAATTTAGTTAGATTCTTAATTTCAAGTTTACATGGTTAGTTGAACCTACGATTCATGTTTAAGTTTATGCCATTATCATATGACTAATTCATGTTTAAGTACTGCTTATACCATAATCATATGAATAGAATAATTCATGCTTAGGTATTGTTTATGCCATAATCATATGAATAGTATAATTCATGTTTAAGTATTGTCTATACCATAATTATATGAATAGGATGATTCATGTTTAAGTTTTGTTTATGCTATGATTATATGGATAAAATGATTCATGTTATGCCATGATTATATGATGTTACAATTGCAAGTTCACATGTGCCTATTTTATGTTAATTGAATCGTTCGTTGCAAGTTCATGCGTTCACACTCCCCTTTTTCATGTTACCTTATAAACACCATGTTATAAGCCTCCCCTTTTCATTTGGCTAAGTTGGGTTTAATTGTTAAACCCAACACACCTTACATTGGAGCGAACGTATAAAACGGGGGGTAATGACGTTTGGGCTAAAATATAGAACATATGTGTTGGCTTGTTTGACGCACGCCAATAACTTTGAAAAACAATTAAGTGGCATAAATAAATCTTAATCAATAAAGATGAATTTGAATAATGGGCCGCAAATATTTACATATAAAAAGAAAAGAGACAAAATATGTAAATGTAGAAAAATACGATGTGTTTAACCCGAGGTTGGATTGAGTTGTGATGTAAACCTGCCCGGAATCGCCCGGCTGTCCAGTAGTCACAACAATACCTATCCAATGTGGGTGGTTAAACACGGAGCCCAATAAGGACCCGAGGTTAGACTGAGTTGTGGCGTAAGACTGCCCGGACCCAACCGGCAACAGGCAGCCACAACAATACATGTCTAATGTGAGAGGTCAAGGCTTTAATAAGACAATTAAGGCTGAGTCAGGATTGATAGGATTAAGTAAATTATATTAATACTTAATCAAAATGGAACATGCTAAACTAAACAGACTGATTGGGGGTTAGGTTTATAAAACACTTAACCAACTTAGCATGTTGGCTAGAAATAGAAAACCTAGTAGCGGGGGACCCTTTTCAGCAGTAACCCTATAAGGTGTATCATGATACCCTGAAACTAGGCAGGGTGGGGCACGATTACTGGGCTGACTGTAAGAGGTCAAATCGACGGCGGTGGTGCAGCAGTGTAGGTTCTAACGGGGTGCGGGCGTGCACACACTCCGGTGCAGAAAAATAAGGCACTGGGCACCAGTAGCATACCTGTGCATTCTAGGATTGTGTCGGGCCGCCACCATGGGACTTGATACACCCCATGGTGGGACCAGCATAGGTAACTACAACATTGGGGGGCGTAAGACACATGTAACTATGCGAGTAGGAGCCGATCATCATAAAATGGATCACTTCACCCTGATTATGGGGTGCCTGTCGGGAACTAGTTTATATGGGTACAGAGATTAATATGGGGTACGATAGTATATACGACCCTAGACAACTTAACTAAGTTTATAGTGCTTTCCCATTTCTAGTTTATACTTATCATACCCAGTTCTTTATTCATAGATGGAATAGTCCTAGACTTACTCAGGCTTTATGTCTGACTCTACTTTTCTTTCATCTTCTTTTCTTCCGTTCCCCCCCCCCCCCCAAGTCCACAGGGAGGGAATACCGCAGCTTGACCAGCCTTCATATCCAGCTTGAAGAGAGAGAATGTATTGCTTGGATCTTTTCGTTTTGGACTATGGCTTTGGACAACAACTATGAGACTTTTGCAGTTTATTTATGTTATCTTTATGCTTCTTTAAATAATGTAATCAAGACAGTTATGAAGATGTTATGTTTTTGGAAGTATTGTAAGACAATTATGGTATGGTTGGTGTAACACGTATTTTAATGAAATAAAAGTTGTTGTTTTCCGCTGTTCAAAAATATGTGTTCTTATATCTGTCTTGTATATCTGTGACTTATACTTATAAACCTCCACCAAAATTAGGGCATTCCCTTTGAGAGTGACCCTAACGGAGGTGGGGTGTTTCAAACTTGGATGAAGACATCTCTATGGAGCAACCAGAAGGGTTTGTAATAGATGGTAAGTCAAAATTGGTTCGCAAGTTAAAGAAATTACTATATGGTTTTAAGCAATCACTTAGGCAACAGTACAAGAGAGTTGATCATTTAGGCTTGAAAGTGGCTTTTAGAGATGCATCAAGGATGATTGTGTTTATTTCAAGAAGTTGAAAAATGATCGTTGGTTATTTTTACTTTTGTATATGGACGATATGCTCATTGCTTCTAAGGATATGGAATAAATCAACAAGTTGAAAATGAGAATAAAAGTGGAATACGAGATGAAAGACCTTGGAGAAGCAAATAAGATTTTGAGAATGGAAATTGAAAGGGATCGAAAACGTTTTGAGTTGAGATTGACTCAAAAGGAGAACATTAAGAAAGTGCTTTCTCGGTTTAGCATGGAAAATGCAAAGGCGTTAAGTACATCTTTACCTTTGCATATGAAGCTTTCGGGTATGGGATCACCTATCGAGAAGAAAGACAAGGATTATATGAAAAAAGGTGTCATATGCAAGTGTGGTTGGAAGCTTGATGCACGCCAGGGCGTGTACAAGTCCCGATATTGCAAATGTCGTCGGGGTGGTTAGTCGGTATATGGCTAATCCGGGAAAATCGCATTGGGAAGCCGTGAATGCTATTGTGAGGTATTTGAGAAGCATAACATCTCATGGTCTTATTTTTGGCAGTGGTGAAAGGATGGGTTGCAAGATGGTTGGTTATTGTGAGTCGAACTACGTCGGTGATAAGGATTGTAGGAAATCAACTTCTGGATATGTCTTCACACTTGGTCGTATGGCCGTTAGTTGAAAATCGAATTGCAAACCGTAGTTGTTTTATCCACTATAGAGGCGGAGTTGATTGCTGCGGTGGAAGTGGCAAAGGAAGCGCTCAACTTGAAGAGATTGTTGTGTGACTTGGAGTTCGAACATGAGAGTATCAACGTTCGATGTGATAACCAAATTGCTATATATTTGGTGAAGAATTTGGCGTTTAGCTCACGGACTAAGCACGTTGAGGTGAGAGAATCATTTCTAGTAGCCATGGATGATGGTAAGCTAGTATACCGTCGGAAGGTGCACACGACGAATAATGCAACAGATATGTTTACTAAGGCATTGTCGGTTGGGAAGTTTGAGCACTGCTCGAACGTAATTCGCTTGTTGAGGTGCCAAGTGTCATAAGGATCATTCTATCAATCTCTTGTATTCATTTCATCGTGATATATTTCTCTCTAAAGTGGACGTACACTAACAAGTTGTTAGTGGAACCACTATAAAATCGATGAGTGATTTATTTTCATTGCTTTAGTCATTGTTGATTCCTTGTGATTGAGTTAGACTTGTTTAGATTAGTTGATTTCTGTTTTGGTGATTCGAGTGATTGGGATTTGGTTGTTTTTTGCGAACCTATCAACGATCTCATTTTCCGCAGCGTTTGTGGTTTGGGGATTTAATTTGAATGGTCTTGAGTCGAATTAATCACAACATCGGTCACTTTAAATTCTCCACACGGGAATACATACAACAACAGGCTGTCACAATTTACAATTACAACAAAAACAAAACTAAATGACATCCAGCAGCAGGTTGAGAGGAACCAAATTCATACAAGGCCAAAGCCAAGTTACATTCTGCATCATACAGACACTTAACAAACATACCATCTCCACGTTAGGCATAGAGAATAACCAACTAGCATATCACATTTTCATATAGCAAACAATTATACCATTGAAAAGGTAACATGGAAAAGTTCCCAAAAGAGACACAACAAAGCATCTCCTAGTAAAAAAAAACTTGTCCATGAGTATTGGCATTCAAACAATCGCCGCAAAGTCACCTAAACCAGCGCAGTCACCATAGCTACGCTATCACCGTGGTTAACCGAAGAGAGGGCGAAGCACAACCGAGGAAACAATCAAAAAACCCAATCATAAAAACAAGTTTCATAAGCTCAAAAGAGCACTTGACAAACCCAGATCCACCATGGAATAAAAGCGTAATCAAGGAGACGAGGCTCTATAATGCCTTACCTACAAAATAACCAACTACGTCCAAACAAAAATTATCCTAAGGTAAATCACGCCACACACTACCACATGGGTCACCAGTCGATACACACCCAACACTAAAAAGAAACCCATAGAATAGACAAACACATACAGTTTACCAGGTAAGACCAACAATATCACTTACCATACTAAAACAAAGAACACCAAAGAACAGCAAACTCACGATATCAGCATCAACACGTCGAAGTTTATTTGATCCACAACCAACATCCATAGAGGGAAGGGTCTGCCTTTTGGTGTGGGGGCACATTCCCAGTTGTGTCCAGGCCCGGTCCAACATAATTTTGGGCCCTGGGCAAATAGGTTGCTAAGAAAAAATTCGGTTTCATTGTGCCCAAGATAAATAGGCTGCATAAAAATTGCTTGAAGCTGCAAGGATTCGAACTCTGGTCAGTTGGTAGGAAATGATTCAACGTTTCCACTCAGCCATGTTACCATTGGTTACAATATACAGTGGCCTTATTCATTAATCTTACCTGCAAATTGAATATTAGCAAGCACAACGATTTTGGGCCCTTCCAACGGATTGGGCCCTAGGCCGTTGCCCAGCTTGCCCAGGCCCAGGGCCGGCCCTGGTTGTGTCTGAGATCCAGTGAATCAAGGGGAGAGGCACATCAGAGGCTGCGATGAATCATAATTGTTTATCTGTAAGTAGGCTCAAATTAGACCCAAGGGAATGCAGTTTTATGAAGTAGCGAGACAACAAAGAGGTTCACCGAAATAGATATGGCCACAGAAGGGAAAAACTAGTATGGCAAAACAGGAGGGAGGTCGTGGCGAATAAAATGTAGAAACGGTTGTATATCCAGATTACGACAAAAGGACGGTCTATGCCATGAAGGCTGAAACTAGGAAGAGAGCATCAGTTCAGAGAGTGGAGAGGGAGTTGATTTTATTTGAAGGGAGAGAGTGAAGAAGAAAGAACTAAGAGAAAAAATGGGGGATTGCCATTCGCCATAAAAATAACAGAAGCAACCCTGTAGTTTTTATAATATATATATCTTGATAAAACATTAGTATTTATATTTTTTTGTCACTTCCTAAAGTTGTTGTCGTTGAAACTTAGAGACCTAAGATATCAACAATAGCGTCATTCAATCATTTTGAAATATTAGCACTACATGAAGAAACCCAAAATGTATTCAATTAACATCATTAATTAATAATATACAAATACATATTCAATTCTCCTCAGATACAGAAAAATCAACTATTATCTATGAAGACAATATAGCTTGTGTAGCTAGGATTCAGCCAAGTTACATCAATGACAATAGAACGAAACGTATTTCTCCTAAATTTTCTTTACACATGAATTACAAAGGATAGTAAGTTAAAAATGAAACAAATCCAACCCCAAGAAAATCTACACATAAAGACGCTTCCACAATCAACGCTTAAGAAGATGATGTATAACTTGTATGTGTCAACAACATCAATAGGCTAACTGAACAATGCATTGTTAATCAAAGAAGCATATAAAAATATGTTATAATGTATTATTTTTCCTTTACTAATATTTTTTCTAATTGAATTTTTGTTGATAAGGTTTTAATGAGCATTATCTTGATCTAGAAGTGTCAACTATCATAAATATATTATTAAACATGTTCCATAAATCTGAAATCAAGTTGCGTTTTTTCTTTATTTATGATTTCCCCCCATTGGGTTTCTTATAATATTTTTAGTTTTTAGTGTGACAATTCTTCTTATCATTTTTATATATGTATATTCAAGGGGGGCTATTGTAATACATATAAATAATACCGGTTGAATGTGCTAAATATTAAAAAAAAGTATTGAAACACGTAGAATCTATAAATATAACTTACTTGTATGCATTTCAAATTTGAAGGAACAAAAATGTTTCACTCTCTAATGGCATATAGTTTTGTTTATTTTCATAATACATAATGAAATATTTATTTTGGATTAATATTTCAATTCAAGAGTTTAAGAAGAAAAATCAAACAATTTACGCTACATAGTTAGTACATGAAATGAATTTGGGTAATGCATGTCAATTAAATGAAAATAAAAATCATTGGTAGATATTTTTAGTTTATCGACCATGAGACGTTATTGATATCTTTAGAAGAAGATCCGTTGCTCACATTTTATGAATTGGCGCATGCACATGTCTTTTATCCATCAACTCAACATTTATTTTCGACTAACTTATCAAATTAATAAACAAAGGGATATGAAAGAACAAACATTGAATAAGAGAGAAGTCCAGTCACATCAAGAGTTATGACATCAATCATCCAGTACCTTCAAAGTTGAGTGATGATTGAAGAACATGGCTCGTACCGTCTGCTCATCTACTTTTCTTCTCAATTCAAATTTGGTTCCAATCTTTTCTGACCATGCCCTCTTTCATAGAAATAATTCAAATATTATTAAATAAGGTGATTAAATTTGAATTGTTGCATATATTTAAAAGGAGCTATTGTAAGATGTACAAATAATAATGGTGAATAGGCTAGATGCCAAAAAAAATATATTCTAATACTCATTTTCAAATGGTGTCTATAAATAAAACTCATTTGTATTGCATTTGGAATCTAACGAATGATATTTAGTCATTTTTATTATTTTTGTTTATTTCATAATACACCATGAAATATTATTTTGGATTAATATTTCGATTCAAGAGATTGAAAAAAAAATCAAACAAGTTGCTCTATGTAGCTTGTAAATGAAAATAATCTAGGTGATGCATATCAATTAAACAAAAACAAAAATTATTGAAAGATATTATTCGTTTATGGAGCATAAGACATTATGAAGATCTTTTGGAAGATCCGTTGCTCATATTTTGTGAATTAGAGTGCTCATGTCTTTCATCCATCAACTCAACATTTATTACCAACTTAATTTGTCAAACTAATAAAGATTTTTTTTTCAATTTAGCCTCATTCTTACATTTTATTACGTATTTAGCCCACTTTTTCGAAATATTCCGTTTATAGCCGACTTTTGGCCAACTCAGCGCTGAGTTGACCAGAATGAACTGACGCGGTATCGAATTGCGTCGTTACATGTGTACACTTGCGTAATCTGAGATTACTCCAGTTCATCTTAAATTAAAATAAAAAACTTACGGGGCACAATCCTAGATTGCACCCGATAGCTTTATACATAACGCTTCTCTTCATCTTTTCCTTCTCATTGTTCAACTAAAAAAAAAACACAAAACAAAAAAAAACCAAAACTTAAGATAAAATATTTTCACATCCAACATTGTTATTCATTAAAATAAGCATCATTCGTTACAAATCTACATGTAGGCTAACGGAATTTGCTTGTGTTAGATTGTCAGATATATGTTTTTTTAAATTCATTTAGCAATCTAAGCACTTTTTATTTTGTGTTCAACATAGAATGACTCTAAATTACATTGCTATTATTTGCTATTATGATGGAGATTTGGTTATTGATGGACATAAATGTGGAATATATAGCGGTGGATCTAACAAACCGGCAAAAGTTCTAAGGGTCAAACTTCGTACCAATAAAAGCGGCTGTTTATAAAACTACTAGGATTAAACATGGTGAGTTTGACATTGAATTGGTTTGCAATTGGCTAGCCGATTTCGGATCTAAGACAATAAAAATTGTAGATGATGACGATGTTAAACTAGTGTTTTTTGTCATGTCAAAAATCTATAGAATTATTTGTTTTGAAAGAAAAAAGATTGTTTTCAGAACAACATGTAACTCCTTCCTCAATGGCTCCTACAGCCAACCATCCATATCCTCCTATGAACATACCGAATTATGGGCAACAACAAATGTTTTTTGGGTACAATCCATTTATTAATTTTCAACAGGCATCACAACCCGTCTATCTATATCTAACGCAGGATACCATTGCAAATATTAGTCAAGTATAACTCGAACTTCAAACTTCTCCTATTGAACACTATTACCATTGTTTTGTGTTTGATAGTAAAAAAATTGTATTTCAGTTGTGTTCTGCATTACTTCCCGACGCAAAATACTGCTGGACCATTAACAAGATAACGGTCTTCCCCATCACTACAAGAAAAATACCCTATTGCAACTAGCTATTTGCAACATGCCTCAAATGTCAGTTGCAGTAAATGATATTTAGCAACAGGCCTTTCGTACCCATTGCAATATATAAGATTTAACAATAGGCCTTCCCTTCCTGTTGCGAAAAGTACATTTATTGCAACAACGCTTTAATGCCTGTTGCGAAAACATACTTTTAGCAACAGCTCTTTCACTCCTGTTGCAATAGACATATTATTTGCAACTACACTTTCAAACCAGTTGCCATATATATATATATATATATATATATATATATATATATATATATATATTTAGCAACTGTTTTCACCAGTTGCGATAATTGTAATTTTTTTACAACAGGTAAAGCCACTTGCAAAAAACACACTTTTAAAAATTATTTTTCCCCAAGTAATATTCGGTTATAATATAAGAAGTATAAGCATAATAGTTAATATATATATATGTATATATATATACACACACATACATATATATATATACACACACACACACATACATATATATATAATTTGTAACTGCGCTTCCAGACCTGTTGCAAAAATTTATCTTGAGCAAGTGATTTCACCACTTGCAATAATTAATTAATAAACAATAAATAATAAATAAGCAATAAATAATAAATAATAATAATGACCAATTAATTAAAAAGTTAAGAAAACAAATAAATATAATTGATTGTAATGAACTAATGATAGTAAAATAATAATAATAAAAATTAGCGGATAATAATTACTAATCAGTTTGAAATGTGAAATATTTATGTTAATAATATATGGTAAATGGATGAATAATATTAATTAGTTTTTACTAACAATTGTTGATATTATTAAACTAGTATTAAAATTTTAGTGAATAGTATCTTTGTTTGGTAAAAAGTAGAAAAAATACAATAACTTTTTTGGTTCAAACTTTTAAATTTTTTGTTCCAACCTTTATTTTTTTCATCCAAAAAACTAAAATATGTATTCTAACTGGACATCGCGTCCTGTTCGAAGAATGAGAAATACCGTTTGTGCATGAGTTTGAAATTTGAGATCAAATTAAGTAGTATTTTAATAATTTATAATCATTTTGGGTAATTAATAAGTAATATTTTAATAATCTATAATTATTTTTAATAATTAATAAGATTTCATAAGTAATCATTGATAATTAGGTACTTAATTAATAACTACAAATAATAATGTATAAATAATTATATTTATCGAATATATAGTAATATATTATAATTGATAACTCATAAATAATAGTTCATAAATATAGGTTAGCAACTTTAATTTAACGATTTATTATATAGTGACTTATGACGAATAATTGAAAAACAATAATAATCAATAATTTAAAAACAATAATAAACAACGATTTGCGGTTATCCACTAACCTGTATTTGATAATGGAGTGGAGGGAAATAATTTTCGTGTGGAGGGAAATAATTTTCGTGTGGAGGGAAATGAATCTACCGGAGCGAAATTCTATAGGCTTCATTAGGACAGAAACCAAATGGGGACGCATCAGATTCCTTTATCCCAAAATGGAATTAAAAAACCCTAAGCGAAATAGATGACGGCAATGGCATCTCTATCCGGACATCGACGCTTAAACCAATCCGACAATCTCCCTGTTCAAAGTCTACGCCTCCTACGACATAACCATAATTTTCTGCCGCCTCCTACATCCTAGTTTTCCCAGGTAATCTTTTCTCTTCTCATTGCTCCCTCCTTCCTAAGTAGCAAAAATCATATTTCGACTGTCGAATTCCTACTCGTTTTCAGGTATCGTCGATCAAGTTTTCCAGCTCGAATTCCTACTCGAATTCCATCTCTATCAGGTGCGAACATACAAAGTTTTCAGAAATGGAACTAGAATATCCAATTAATGTTCGATTGACTGGAATTCGTTTGGGTATTTTTTTATATCAATTTATTTTTTAGTCCTCTAGAAATGGAACTAGAGTATGAATAACACCAATTTTTTATACCAATTTTGTAAAATTTCCAATCATCTCCTTAGTTGTCATGGAACCTGTTCGTTTGGACAATTGGTAGCTGAATCTTCTGTAAAGCTAACATCTTATTATATGTTTTTTAAATGACTCGCAAAAGATACATAGACTCATGTTATTTATCAGTGTCTGAATTGGACAATTGGTAGCTGAATTTGCTTAGTTGAGACTTGAATGTTTTATTTTCATTTCAGAACAGCTACATGAACGTCTTCACAATCCTTCTTTGGGGTAACATTTGGGTTTAATCATGATTCACCCTTGTCCTAATTGTTACATTATTTTGTAGATTAAAGCTTAAAATATAAGTTGTTTTTAATTATAACCCAAGCACAGTCACGTATCGGTCTTGGAGTTTGTTCTGATGACTTTCAGTTGCACATCTGGTTTATTAATTAGTTCATTGTGTGTTCATCATTAGGCGAGGCCATTTTCTTTTGTGAATTACTCTGTTTTCCATTTGAATTTTGCATCTTTTCTTATCATTTACTGTAGTATTTATTTCATATATCAGTCCATGTATTGCTCTTGTTTTTAGACCTGTGGGGATTGCAATGGTTCATCCATGTAAGAAGCTTCTAAAGGCTTCAGATATAGGGTTTTCTATTAGTATGCAGCACCACTCAAGTTTAGGGTCTCAAAACTGAATCAAAAGCAGTCATTGTTTATATCACATTACTGTCTTTACTTGTAACACGCCTTGCTGTTTATTATTTCTTAATTTTGTATATTTGTTTTACTATTCTGGTAGGAGTGTTTCAACTTAATTAGTCAGTTGAGCCGAGGTGTTGGTACAAAGTATATGGCAAAATGTGCATGGATAGTGGGCTTTTTCTGGGAAGTTGCATGTGAAGTCATGGTATGTTTTATTATTGATTTGTGCATGCTTCCAGATTTATATTTGTACAAAGTATATGGCAAAATGTGCATGGATAGTGTTTCAACTCATTCATTTTCCTTTTTTTTAACATTGGTTACTTGATGCCAAATCTATACATATGGACCAACGATATAAAGTCTTGGTAAACTCATTCTTGTTCTAACTGAACCTTTGTTTTTATGGTTTCATTCATTTGCCTCTGAGTATTTATGTATTTACATTTTCCAAAGGCATGGCAACTACGCGAAGAAGGGAGACCGAAAGAGATAGCGGATTCAAGTCTAGAAGGATACTCCAAAGAAGTATTAAGATACGCAAAAGTTGCACTCTTTTGCGCACAAGCAATAGCTCAAAGAAGTCCCTCAATGGCCTAAGTTTATTCTCTTATTATAGCATATGTATATATGATTGGGTAGAAATATGAGTATAAAATACTCTATTCGAAAAAATGTGTTGTGTGAGAGAAGAAATTGTTACACATGAATGGTGTATGAAAACTGTAGAAACTTTTATTGTAATTGTTTGTACTATTAAAAATTTGTTAAAATAAAATTTTTATTTGTTTATTTTATTCTGTGATATACGCTATTACTAAAACAAATACATTTAATATGTACTATCTATAAGCTATAATTTTTTTTATAGATTTATGAATCTATTTTATAGATTTATGAATCTATTGCAACGGGCATATACTGTTGCAAAATGGTCTGTTGCAACAATAAAAGCCAGTTGCAAAAAAGTATACCGCAACGTTTTATTGCAACAGGCAGAAAAAGTTGCAGACTTTTAGCAACTTCGGCTATACCAACAGGCGCAGGCCTGTTGCAATTGGTCTACTGCAACAGATATTGCCTGTTGCGAAAAGTGTTTTTTGTTGTAGTGCATGCAGCCAACTCCCTCTGAATTATATCACATGAGCCAACAGTAAGTTACGACCATTACAGATATTGAACTATGTTGCATATAAAGGTTTACTCAAAATTTTCCACTTGCTTACTGTGGTTATCTGACACATGCTACCGAAACAGAATCGAATATGAAACCAAATCAATCCGATGTCGATATGGATATAGAAGAACCTGACATTGGAGAGTTAAATCACGTTCCTTCACTTGATAGCATGACCGTGGTTAGTATTCTTGAGAATGATACTACGTAGATTGATGTAATGCAAGTAAACAATGCTTGTTTAAATTATGATTTTGGGGTTGTATATAATTCTTCCGAAGATAGTGACGATCCAGAGCCAGACATGGAGATATCATTTGATGATGATTTGCGTACTGCACAAATGTTGGCTAGATCCTTTGTTGCTAATTTGCATTTCAATAATTAAATTTTCTCATTGTCCTGTATTAAGAATGGTTTAAAAGTCGGTATGATGACCGAGAGCAAAAGTAAATTCGTTCAACAACTAAGTGAGTGACCAATTTTACATGCAGTTTTTACAGAGAGAAAATTGCTCTCTGTAAAGTCCAATCACGGATTGCGTCCTGTTTGCGCAATCTCGAATTGCATCCAGTGGCGCAATCCGAAATTGCTCCCTAGGCCCTTTACAGTGAGCAATTTGTTATCTGTAAAAATACAATACAATGCAACATTCCAACCATTCAACAACGCAACAAACCAACATTCAACCATTCATGTAAACATAACATGAAACATACCAACTATTCAACGTACTAACCATTTAATATACCAACAATGCGCCCCGTAGTTTTTTTTTGTTTTTTTTAAGATGAAATGATGCAATCTCATATTGCACCAATGTACACGTGTACCGGCGCAATCTGAGATTGCGCCGGTTCATTCTGACCAACTCAGAGCTGAATTGACCAAAAGAGACTATAAATGTATTTGAAAAATTGGACTAAATATGTAATAAAATGTAAAAATGACGCTAAATTGAAAAGAAAAAAAATCTCATTGTATGAGTAAAATAAGGCTAAATTAAAATATTATTTTAGATTAATATTTCAATTCAAGAAATTGAATGAAAATCAAACAAGTTGTTCTATATAGTTTGCAAATGAAACGTTGCTCTATCTAGTTTGTAAACGAAATTAACCTAAGTGATGCATATTAATTTTAAAAAAAAATTATTGAGAGGTATTCTTCATTTATGGAGTATAAGACATTATGAAGATCTTTTGCAAGATCCGCTGTCCATATTTTGTGAGTTAGAGTGCCGATGTCTTTCATCCATCAGCTTAAATCAACTCAACATTTATTATCGACTTAATTTGTCAAATTAATGAACAGAGGAATATGTAAAATAAACAATATAACAAGAGAAGAGTCTAGTTACATTAAGAGCAGTGCATAACAGCCATCACGTACCGTCTCTTCGTCTTCTTTTCTTCTCAATTCAAATTCGGTCCCAAACTTTTCTCGCCGTACCCTCTTCCAAGAAAACGGACCCAGTAAAATCCATGGAAACCCAAAACAGATCAAGAGAACTCAAAGAAAACACAGAGAAAGGCAGATTATGGTCGGAGCTTCCAAATTTAATTCTCATCTCGATAACCCACTATCTTATCTCCCTCCCTGACCTTGTCTCATTTTCGCTCGTATGCCGCCATTGGCGCTCTTCAGTCTTCTTCTCATCAATTCCTCCTCTCTTTCTTTGTCCTCCTTTTCTTCACACTATTAGTGTACCCACATCATTTTACAAGTACAACATTCCTTCCATCGCTTTAGAACACGAATCGTTTATGGGTTTCTCTCACGGGCGTCTTATTTATCTCAGAAGCAACAAACCCATCTTGTTAAATCCACTCACTAAGTTATATACTGTACTCCCATGTTTTACTTCTGCAAATGATTTTTCGTTCGCCGCTTTGACCAGTCCGATCTCATCAAATCGTTCCGCCTTGCTTGTTTTTACTTCCAACGATGTTTTTAGGTATGTTTTCATAAGGCGTGGAAATCTTGATTGGCGCAGTGGTAGTTTTGGACGAGATATTTGTATCGCCAGTGTTGTGACCATTAAAGATGGGAGGGTTTTTGCTGTCAACGATCATGCTATTATTGTAGCTGAATTCGTTAATAGTGAGAACCACATTATATACGCTGAATCATTTGATGTTAAAGGCATTGATGAAAACATGGTTTTTGATAAGACACATTTTGGTCCTTAGTTGGTAGAATGTGGGGGAAATTTGTTGCTTGTGCTTTTTGTGCAAAGTGAAACGAATGGCCAAGTTGTGAAAATTAACCTTTACAAGCTTGATTTGAGGAGAAAAATGTGGACGCAAGTGAAAAGATTGGTGGATTATGCAATTTTTATTGACTGTGGAAGTAGATGTGGCTACAGTTGTTATACAACGAAAAGATGGGGGAAATGAATGATTGTCTGTACTTGACAGGGCCTGGCAGCACAAAGTCATTTTTACAGTTTCCAATTGATGGTTCAATATTACCTCATAATGGTGGTATGGAGTCCTTGGTGTCAAGTAGATGGATGAAGGCACCAAGGTGGCCGTCGCCCTCTAGATATGAATTCATTTTCTTACGTCTGACTATTTTTATGGTTGATAAAAGTTTATGTAACAAAATCATGTCAGTATTGTATTTTCTTTTTTTTTTGTTTTTTCCCCTCTAGGAATGTTCTTTTGAAGGGCATATCTTGATGCATGACTGATATAAGAGTGAAATAATCGTAAGTGATTAATTGCTATAAGCTTTACTAATAAAATGTGCAAGGGTATTATTGATGCTGTAAACCTTGGTACGGTTGTTTTCAATATATTTTCTTGTTCAGACTACGGTCTCAAAGTTATACTTCATATCTTCTTGAGGAATTCACAAATATAATTAATCCTAAACAATGTTTGAATTCTACCCAGATAGGAAGTTAAAATGTTCATATTGTTCAATCACTTTTGTAGGCTAGTGCATGAGAATCTTGATTCCGAACTGAAATATAAGGATTAGCTGCTCCTCTTGGATATCCATGTATTTAAAGCAAACATCACATTTAGGTCTATAGATGTTTATGTGAAAAATACCTTTCCTTCAAGGTTCTTTAGTTTGGAAAACATTCAAGGTATGGATTTAAGCTTCCAAAATGCACATATGAACTGCTTGCGTTAATGCAGTTTTGATTATTGTTTTCATGTTTAAAGCCTGTTATCATTGCTTTACACAAAAACATTTAATAGATGGCATTTTAGTTTTTTAAAACTTTGAATTTTATTCCTTCCGAGCAAAATTTTCAGGATAAAATGTCTGAATAAGGCAACAAAAAAGCCTAATTGATTAAGCCACTGTTGGTTGTAAACTCTATTATCCTATATGTTCTTAGATACGTGACCAAGTACATATATGACATGATGAATATCTATCTAAACTTGTGTCTGTCTGCATATGTAAAACTACAATTATAGAAAAATATCTCGTTCTTGCAATCATAGTGAGTGGGGTTAAGTTAACTTAATTAAATGAATATCTAAACTTGTTCACTTTGACATAAACTTTTTGATTTACTACTACTGCTCTAAGTTGTCACATGTAGGTCAGTGGTTTTCGGTGCTAAGAATAATCTGTTTTAGCCTTTTAGTCTGGGAAATATTCGATTGAAACACCGAGACATTGAAAGCTTTGTTAGATGTTCTCACACAATAAAGCGCTTGCACATGGAGACGTCTTGGAGTGCCGGAACTTAATGTAGACTATATACATAATGATCGTAGTTTCGGCAGAGTATTAGGGTTAACAAGTTCTAAATGCAAGCAAACTACCCAAAAATATAACATATCATTAGCCTTCGGAAATTTTTATGTCTACTGTGATCAGTGGCGGATACAGGATTTCACAGATGGTGTGTCACTAATCAATAGCCGATAGATTATTAAAAAATATACATAAAATAGTTTCTTCCCAAAAGTAATAGATATTCATATTACAACCCAAAAGTACTTCAAACGCAAAACTACTACAATTGTTCTCGACGACTTTTCATGTTTTGATATCGATCTATGATATCATTCATGTTAACATTCAAAAACAATTCTCTCTCCTAGTAAGTAAGCAAGCAATCATTCAACATTTGATCTCCCAAGCTATTACGCAATTTAGCTTTCACTTGCGTCATTCCTGAGAATACCCTTTCTACAATTGCTGTTGCAACAGGGAGAATCAACACCAACTTCAAAAGCAAGTAGACACGTTCAAGAGTTTCATACTTGCCTGTTTCAACAAGTTTTACAGAAAGCTCATTAAGAATTTTCAAATTCCAAAATCTTTCATTCTCTCTAACAGGAGCGATGAAATTTTCAAGGGAATGATCAAAGAATAGCAATTCAGCACTTGAAAATTCACTAGGATTGCTGATCTATCTTTTGCTGAACTTTCTTTTTCATCATGTCCACGAAATGGCAATCCTTGAAGTAAAAGCCATCTGATGGTTGTGATTGATGCCTCTAATCGCTTACGATAGGCACTCATACTCCCCACTGTTTGTTTTGATAAAGAAGTGATAATGCTACCCTTTTGTTTCTTGAACAACTCCATAGCGATCACAGCATTATTGTGAGAACTCATGTGTTTACCAACATGATCTCTAATTGTACCTAACCTATTCCAGTACCTGAAACCTTCACTAACAAAAGTATCGCCTCCAGCCACATTTTCAGCCTTGAACAAATAGCAAATAAAACAAAATGCGGCATCCTTAGAGACACTATACTCAAGCCAAGGTCGCCAAGTATCAAACCATTTAACGTTGAACCGACGCATTTTTGTCCCACTTAGTGTTTGAGGAAACACGAAATCTTCTGGTTGGCAAGGCCCTCTTTGAATGTAAGTTCTCCTCACTAAATCCCTTTCATCAGGATGAAAATCACTCAACCTTTTCCTTTTGCCTGGATCTTGTGGAAGATTGTCAATATTAAAGTCATGTTGAGGGACACTAAATGATGGAGAAGAATCATGTTCGCTTGCTTGAGGTGGAGGAGGAAGATTAATTTGTGGCGGAGAAGAAAGGCATTGTTCGGTTACTTCTGTTGGAAATGAATGAGAAGGTTTGGGAAGAAGAGGCTATGTGGTAGTGGAGAAATACAAGTCCCACATTGTGTGTGATTTGTGAATATATCTCCATATATACCAAAGCCCAATATGCTATTTCAAAACAAAAGAAATGAGCACATGAAGGACTTGAATGAATGGGCTATGCAGGAATTGGGCTTTCATATTAAATATTAATATGTCAAAGATAAGGGTCTTGGGCCTTGGGGCTCTTGGGGTCTCATCCAATGGGCCGCCGACTGTTTAATATGCGGAAAAGGTTTCTTTTTGCGCAAATGCGACCGTTTGGACCAGCGGATGCGTCTCTTCGCCTGAACGGTGATCAGATGCGACCGTTTGAACCAGTGCGCCTGTACGGACAGTCGCGACTACCCAGAGTGGCACCCCTCCGCCCCTATATATGGACGGTCTGACAGAGCCACCAATCCTCCAGAAAAATTTATTCGTTCTGTCTTCTTCTTCTTCCCTGCTGCTCTGTTCTTAAATTAGCTTAATTGAGTTCGTCGTTGCTCTGCAAACTGTAAGCGCTACATTGCAGAGATCGGTCCGTTTCATCTTGGGAAACAATTGCTCGTATACCTTCAGCGCTGTAGAGGGGGCAATATTGTTTCAAGGAAACAGATTTAATCTGGACTCGGACATTACTGACAGGTGCTTCTTTCTACTCTTTGTTTTGCTACGGTTTTTTACTGTTGCAAATCTGGCCATGCCTTTTGCCATTGCTAATTTTGATTCTACTTTGAATTAGTAATACTTCTTGACGTGACAATTGGATAGTGATAATATATTGATTGCTATTAGGTTCGTACTACAATTGCATTGTTACGAACAACAATCTTGAAACAATATTTTCGTTTTGCAGAAAACGATAATGGCTAAAAGCAATAGTGGTCCTGCTGCGCCAACACCACCTGTAACCTATCCTTTTGCACCCGTGGTTACACCAATGGCATTGTCTCATGGAGAAATGCCAGAAAAGTTCACTGGAGCGGACTTCAAACGTTGGCAGCAAAACATGCTATCATCTAGATTTGATATGAAGGACCTAGGAGTGGCCGATGTAATTTTGGGTGTAAAAATTATAAAGACACCACAGGGATATGCGTTATCTCAGTCATATTACATTGCTAAAATTCTTGAAAAATTCAAGCAGCATAATATAACTACTGCAAAATCACCAGTAGATATGAATCAAAATTGGGTAAAGAACACTGGTGATGGCATATATCAGCTTGAATACTCTCGTATACTGGGGAGTATTATGTATGTCATGAATTGCACTAGGCCTGATATTGCGTACGCTGTAAGCAAGCTAAGTAGATATACCAGCAATCCTGGTAAAAATCATTGGAAAGCAATAATCAGAGTCCTAGGATATCTAAAGTATAAACAAAACTATGTGTTGCAATATGATAAGTATCCTTCAGTAATAGAAGGATATAGTGATGCTAATTGGATAACGGGCTCAAATGACACAAAATCCACAAGTGGATATGTGTTTGCATTAGGAAATGGAGCAATTTCGTGGAAATCATCCAAACAGACTTGCATAGCAAGGTCAACAATGGAATCTGAGTTCATTGCTCTAGATAAAGCCGCGGAAGAAGCAGACTGGCTTAGGGGGTTTTTGGAGGACATTCCAAATTGGGAAAAACCAGTACCTCCAATATGTATACATTGTGATAGTCAATCTGCTATAGGAAGGGCGAATAGTACATTGTATAATGGTAAATCTAGACATATTCGTCGTAGGCATAAAACCATAAGACAACTTCTCTCTAATGGAGTTATCACTATAGACTATGTAAGGTCAAAGGATAACATTGCAGATCCACTAACTAAAGGCTTGCCTAGAGAGAAAGTTCAAACCTTATCGATGGTAATGGGTTTAAGACCTATAATCTAAAAGTTTTTCTAAACGGAAACCCCACCTAGTTGACTGGAGATCCCAAGATCTAGGTTCAAAGGGAAAACTAAGTTTATAGATAAACTTAATGGCACTGTTAAAATACAAACCATTCCTATGATAAGTCAGTGCACAACCCGTCGGAGAATAGGATAAGCTTAGCTTTTAGTGATGTCAATACTGTGGTGTTATAGAAGACCCAAGTGGAGTATTATGGGGTACTCTTTATAGAATCACCTACGTGAGTGTGAAGGCGCCGCTTCAAAAAGAATTGTAAGGTCGAATTCTTTGAACACTCATGAGACCAAACAGGTGTTCATAGCAAAAACGAACACAAACAGAGAACCAAGGGGTTAAGAAACAGTTAACGTGTGTAATCTTTATAGACTTACACAAAAGGCTTACAGTTCAAAGACAATCTAGTCCACTGATTCGCCAGTAGGTTATAACGATAAACACTAGGAAAAGTTCAAGGCCATTGTGCTACTTTTACCGATGCGTTAAATGTTTCACAAAATTTAAGAACAAAATAAAATAACCTCTCATTCATGTGGGGGATTGTTGGAAATGAACGAGAAGGTTAGGGAAGAAGAGGCTATGTGGTAGTGGAGAAATACAAGTCCCACATTGTGTGTGATTTGTGAATATATGTCCATATATACCAAAGCCCAATATGCTATTTCAAAACAAAAGAAATGAGCACATGAAGGACTTGAATGAATGGGCTATGTAGGCATTGGGCTTTCATATTAATTATTAATATGTCAAAGATAAGGGCCTTGGGCCTTGGGGCTCTTGGGGTCTCAAGATCCAATGGGCCGCCGACTGTTTAATATGCGGAAAAGGTTTCTTTTTGCGCAAATGCGACCGTTTGGACCAACGGATGCGTCTGTTCGCCTGAACGGTGATCAGATGCGACCGTTTGAACCAGTGCGCCTGTACGGACAGTCGCGACTACCCAGAGAGGCACCCCTCCGCCCCTATATATGGACGGTCTGACAGAGCCACTAATCCTCCAGAAAAATTTATTCGTTCTGTCTTCTTCTTCTTCCCTGCTGCTCTGTTCTTAAATTAGCTTACTTGAGTTCGTCGTTGCTCTGCAAACTGTAAGCGCTACATTGCAGAGATCGGTCCATTTCATCTTGGGAAACAATTGCTCGTATACCTTCAGCGCTGTAGAGGGGGCAATATTGTTTCAAGGAAACAGATTTAATCTGGACTCGGACATTACTGACAGGTGCTTCTTTCTACTCTTTGTTTTGCTACGGTTTTTTACTGTTGCAAATCTGGTCACGCCTTTTGCCATTGCTAATTTTGATTCTACTTCGAATCAGTAATACTTCTTGACGTGACAATTGGATAGTGACAATATATTGATTGCTATCAGGTTCGTAGTACAATTGCATTGTTACGAACAACAACTTCAAGAGGAGAAGAAATTTCTAGAGGACTAGGAGCATTTATTGTTCTTTTAGGGAAGAAACTTGAAATATCTCTTGTATTTGTTCTTTTCATTCTAAAAGTATAGCAACAAATTAACATTTTTTTAAACAAGTTCAACAAAACAGCACACAAACAGGTAACAGGCAACGTAACTCTTTAAGACATTTTGTCAAATAAGTAACAGACAACAGTAAGAGCACACAAATGGGCTATTAACAATATTCCAAATGAAAATCAAATGGTTCCAAATATGGAGGATGGAGTTACTTAAGTGCAACCTGCAGTTCTTTTCATTCTGCAGTGGCGGAACCCAAATTATTTAAGCACACAATTAATTTGTAATAAGTGCAACCTTACCTAATTATTTAAAACCAAATGAAAATGATAAAATTTGGGGAAAATCGTTACCTTTCTCACAATCTAAAAACTTGGCAACTGCAATTTGATGATAAGAGGAGGAGCACTAGAAAACGAATTGATGGAGATGGAGTCTTGGAGAAGCTGCCGCTGCCGAATAATTGGAGAATGGATGAACGATGGACAAACTCAAGAGATGGAGAATTAGCTGCAAATACCTTTCTCTGTTTTGTGAATGAGATTGCTAAAAGCATGGATCGTAAGAAGTAAAAGTCTTCGTGCCTTGCTGGCTGCTGCTGTTCCATATTTTTTTTTTTATTTCTTGGGAAAAATGGTGTGTCACGTGACAAACCATGCACAGGAATAGTTCCGCGCCTGACTGTGATATTGCTTCAATGTGGTTATACATAACACTGTAAAATTTATAGCTTACACCTATCATACAAAATTCTCCACTGGATTACTACTTGTAAAATTACTTCATAAAACACAAGGAATTGTTCAAGGGAAAATCATATTGAACAAGAGACACCACTGTAATCGTGCTTTAATGGGAAAATCAATTTGATAAGGGAAATGAACAAAATAATTATTTTTCCTTGGAACGAATATTAAACAGTACATTTTAGGAAATACATCTAAAAAACAGACACTTAAAAATCTAACACACACTTTTTTGGAACAAATTTTAGAAGGTTTCAACTAATTAAGATGAACTTTTTGAAGTTGTAAACGACTCGAAGTTGATTTTTGTTTAGAAATTTTATAATTCTGAAAGCTAAAATATGTACATAAAACAAAAAACTCGATTTTCTAAACTTTAGATTTTAAACCTAGGATATTAATTTATTTCCAAACATTTTTTTTCCTACTATAATTTTTGTTCTTAATTTCTATCAAATTATTGAAAGAAACTTGTCATTATTTATTATGAAAACAACATAACCACTTTAGCTTTTTCTTCACTTTGACAAAAAAAAGTAAGGATATGTCAACATTTGTTACTGGAAGTTACCCTTTAGCCAATCATGCCTCTTATCCAATTGTTTCTCCATTTAACAACCACCAATCACAAAATCTCAGTCATCTTGTGAACCTTTCTGGCGGAGATGTTGGTCTTTTTATTAGCAAATAAATTTTATCTATCATTGTTAAAATTCCAAATGACAACGAATAAACTTATGGATGCTTTTGTCATTTATAGCGTTACTAGTTAAATGTTTGGCTTCCACATGGGTTCGAACAATATTTTACCACACCCAGTTCATAACAGATGCAAAATATGAGGTATACAGTTATGTGCTTTTAAATTAAGGTATGCAGTTATGTGTTTATAATTTATTTTAAGCCTTTTTGGGAAATTTCTTTCAAGCTACATTGGGTTTTTATCTCATAGTCTCCAGTGGTTGTATATCTCAGATAAGGTCAGCTGTTACGATAGAAAGCATCATAATCTTTTGAAATCTCAGAAGTCAGACCACCTTAGATGTTCTAGAAACCATCATAATCTGCATATACTTGGTTTGTTTGGCCTTGACATTATGCATTTGTTTCAAAATATATTTATTTTGTTAAAAATGTTATATACCAATGTTGCACGTAAACTTGCATAATATAATATTATGTTCCATGTACAAGCATGGTTTTGGCTTTTTTACAATGTTGCCTTCGAGGATCTTGTCTATCTGCCTGTCTTTGCTATAAATGGGAAATAAGCACGTTGATTTAACAGTTATAAGCTTAACTAACAAGAAGTTTGAGGCTGTAATTAATACTACAAACACTGTTATAAATGTCTTCAACATATATTCAACTGATCCCACCGCAATTACAGAAGTTACAACATGGAATCCCAAACGGATCATATAACGAAAATACGTTGACAGATACTCTAAATTGGCAAATACTACACAGGATTTATCCACTTTTTGATTTGTGTGATTCACCGTTGCAGCTATAAATTTATACTTATGAAACATATGAAAATTATTTTTTGGACAATATTCGAAGTAAAAGCTTTCAGATTGTATTAGATTTGATTAATCTTTGAACTTGGTACTTTTCATAAACATGTATATATAACTAAAACAGATATAAATGAATTCCTATTTGAACATTGTTCAATTCGTGCTGATGGGATTAGATCACAAAATCTTTTGGTTAACAATCCGCATGCACGCCGCTATGGTATGCATAAGTATAGATATGTTGTTATGAAACTTGTTAGAAAGCATCATAATTTGTCATCTACATATATTTTATCTGCTTCAGTCTTCATGTTGCACACTTATTTTTAAAATCTATAATGCTACAAATGGTATGTAATAATGTTGCACGATAATTGGCATCATGTTTTCATTATTCAGAATTCTAGTGGATTTCCATTCTAGTTCTGAACATGTTCGTGCTGCAATCCAATCTGAATTCCAAATTCAGTATTCACCTCTTTAAAATTTTAAACATTAGCCCAAAATAGTGCAGAAATCGACCAGAATTTTGGAACTTAGTATCATATAGTTCTGGCTTTTTTTAGAAGTTTCCTTCAAGTATTCAATATATGTGTATATGACAAAATTGGGAATACGTACGTTTAACTCATAGTTATCAACTTTACTAGCAAAAAATGCAAGGTTATTGTTAATATTACGGATGCTATTATTAATAACTTCAACTGGTCACAAAATATTTTAATTGAATTTTACCACTGATATGGAAATTATACACCGAGTTTTTTTATTTACCTTTTTCTTTGTAATTCTATACTTATGAGTTTATAATAATTAATCAAAGGGACAATATTCAAAAGAGTAGTCTTAAATTAATAGTGTTAGATTAAGATCTTAGAACTTCATATTTTCATGTATAGAAGTAGAAAAAAATAAATTACTTAACTTGAGCAAGCATTGATGACATCTAAAATGAAGAAAGAGACGTTGCTCTTCCAACTTTGCTTTTTTACTAGCGTTCTTCTAATATTATTTTTTATAATAATATTTTCTAGTGATATAACGAAATGATATAGTGGCCTCTTTATACAGATAGAGTGGGACCTTTTAACAAGTAATCATTATATCAACGTAATAATACAAATATAAACATTAAATAGTAACAAATATTGACATAATTTTATTAGTTGACACTTCAACTCCATATTTACATAATTTTATCCCATTTGATCCATTGGTAGATTTAGGTCAGCACACACGTTAATCCCATCATTATACCGTTAAGTATTAGCGTATGTCAGTCATTTCGAAATCACTTAATTTGATGTAATTCCTTCCAAGTATCAATATACTAGTTCTGTGCTTAGTTATTAATGTAGCAATAATGTACATGTATTTTTTAACAGTGAGCAAACCTTTTCCAATATCAAAATATTTATTATGCATGAATTGTGAAATTAAGATGTCAAGAATAATACCTTTTACACAAGAAACATCGATTATTTTTTATAATATCTATCTTTTTGACATGATCGGTAAACCTGTAAATGTAGGTATTTCTTTGTGATAATGTTGGCACCTTTGTTTTGGATTGTCTTCTTTTATGGGAGTGCAAGTTTGTTTAGCACCTTGGTATATTTATAGGACTTGGAGAAGTAGACTAGTGCAAAACTATCATTTTTTTTCCGACAACTCTAGATTTATTGATTGACAACCTGCAACACTTATGGCTTTGATGGTACAATTTGAAGCTGCGGCCAATTTATTACCTTTTAGCAAGAAATAACTTGTTTTATATGACAAACAAAAATATTTTGTAGCACACAAGGATGTCTTCGACTGCACCCAAAAAAATGCGGGAAAAAGAAGAAGAGGAGAGGACATGCTCATATGAATCTTTATGTAAATAACCAAGAAAGAGTGGGTTATGTAACCTCAAACCTAATTGTTTCATAACACTATAATGGTTATCATTAGGATCCATACACAATTAGTGTAACACCCCTATGTCCCACATCGTGAAAGCATGTGTGAAGTGGGTACTTATATAGTAGAGCCCATCTCTTACTAACGCCAAGGCTTTTTGAGGAACAAAACCCCATATCTATACGGTGGCTAAGTTGGGTGCGTACGGAGGTGCGGCTGTTATAGTGGTATCAGAGCCAATATCCAATCGGAATTGTGGCTCCTGTGTGGTTGTGAATAAAAACAAAAAGTATATAATTTACTCTAAATCTTAAAATTAATCTCTCTAAGAGATTACGAAGGGAAAAAACCTGAAAATTGAAATTTCAATCACCAAAAAGCATATAATTTACTCTAAATCTTAAAATTAATCTCTCTAAGAGATTGCGAAGGGAAAAAACCTGAAAATTGAAATTTCAATCACCAAAATCCTAATACAATAACATCCACACACATTACAATGACCCTTATAGCAGTCTAAAGTAATCAGAGTCACTGCCACTGGGTGAATGATATTAAGAAATCTACGATTGAAACTGCAGTTGACTAGAAGCCTATAGCTTAATCATGCACTGTCGGTCCAATTGAATCTATGCCCTTAACATGAAATCTTCTTAGTTTCTTTATTTTCCTTATTAACAAACATTTTCTTTTGATTGCGTTTGTGGAAACAAAAACTTGAATTAAGCACTCAATCTTCGATTTTCTCTTTATCAACGTACATGATGTCATCAAATTGCTCATGAAAAATGCATCTCACCGTACCTACATCGTTACTGTCGTTTTGTTCATTTTGGTATAATTTAATGCTTTCATTATCTCCTTATTCCAGTTAAACTTAACGCAAAATCTCAGTTGATGACCCGGTTTTTCTCAGTAATGGTCAGGGTAAAAGTAGGAGAAATTCATTTCCATGTTTGATTTGTTATATCAGTTGTACACATTTAAATGGTTATATATCCCTGCTTGTGCAAAGATTTACCTCTCATATTCATTTTCATATTATAGTACGCATGTAAAATATTGTGGAACTACATCACATTATTGATGCCGCCATCTGTATCCAAGTACTTTTCATAAAAAAATCATTCATCGTATTTTCACCATCATCGTTGAACCTAGCATTTTCTATTTTGATGATTTATATGATTGCTTGAGCAGTAAAATCTACAACTTTATATTTTTCTAGATGATAATCAATGAAACAAATATTGATTGTTTAAGAATCTATATTCTTTTTGTGTGGATCATAAATTCTTACTTTTGCCAACAACCGCAATATGATAAGCGTAAATGCATGTCTGTTTTTCTATCCATATGCATTCATGATGATGCAAGCATAAATGCAATCCAGGTTAAGCTACACTACCCGGGTTAAATTATATGGTTCTCTCTCTTTTATCATATTGTATGGTGAAAATTAGGGGTGCTGCACTATTGGAGTGTCATTGAACAAGCATACTATGGATTTAACTCAGCATTTATTTTATATTTTTACAGTTTATTTTGGGTACAGTAGTAAATGCTTAAACAAATAAGCCAATATTGGTATGTTATGTAGTGCAAAATCAGAGATTTTGGCAGCGGAAAACGAATAAACCCAATGATCTAGTCTGTCAACAATTTCAACAACGCCAAAAATAAAAACAAGTGGCACAAATTATAGAAAGAACAAATTAGAAAATAGAGGAAAGAACACACCAATTTTTAACGTGGTTCGGCTTTGCCTACGTCCACGGAGACCCAACAACTTTTATTTTTCAATGAAGAAATGAGTACAAAAGATTACAAAAGAGAGAAGACTAATGGTGGATTTCATACTTCATACAATAACATGACCCCTATTTATATAGAGAGATTTCTTGGGGATAAAGAAGAGAAGTTTCATGAAGAAAAATAAATATAATATCTTCCTTGATTTGATTGGAGCATAAATGGATGGAGCAATTATGGTCTCAATCTTTTTCCCTAAGAATTGATTATTCATTAATTAATTGATTGATTGGCCTTTTATTTTTCTTCCAAAAAGAAAACTTTCTCCTATCTCTTTCCATGTACGAGCCAATTAATTAATTGACAATCAATCAATTTCTTTCCTTCTCTACAAATATTTGAATCATTAATTTCAACACTCCACCTTGATTCAAATATGACAATATTTCTTCATCATCTCATCTTCAACAATCAACATAGAAGTTGTTGGGCCCAGCGCCCCATGGCGCTAAGTAATAGGAAGCAAACTGGTCAAGTTTGAGCAATGCTCAAACTTGTCCTTTGGAAGTGACTTGGTCATCATATCTGAAGGATTATCCGAAGTACCCACTTTCAACAATTTGATCTTGCTTCGTTCTTCCTCAAGCATGAGAAAGAAGCCTCTAACATCAATGTGCTTCGTCCGTGAACTATAAGCCCGATTCTCAACAAAATGAATCGCACTCTGACTGTCTGAAAATAGCTCCACTGTCTGCTGCGCCATTGAAAAATCATCCAACAACTGAAGTATGTACAATCCTTCCTTTGTTGCTTCCACAATCGACATTAACTCTGTTTCGGTTGTCGACAAAGCTACGATAGACTGCAACTTTGATCTCCACGAAATCGGGCCTATGCCAAGTGTAAAAACATAGCCCGACACCGACTTTCGTCCATCTCTATCCCCAGCGTAATCTGAATCACAGTATCCTCTAAGAGAGATGTCTCCATCTACTTCACCATATAACAAGCCAACTGAAGAAGTGTATCTGTAGTGCAAAATCAGAGATTTGGGCAGCGGAAAACGAATAAACCCAATGATCTAGTCTGTCAACAATTTCAACAACGCCAAAAATAAAAACAAGTGGCACAAATTATAGAGAGAACAAATTAGAAAATAGAGGAAAGAGCACACCAATTTTTAACGTGGTTCGGCTTTGCCTACGTCCACGGAGACCCAACAACTTTTATTTCTCAATGAAGAAATGAGTACAAATGATTACAAAAGAGAGAAGACTAATGGTGGATTTCATACTTCATACAATAACATGACCCCTATTTATATAGAGGGATTTCTTGGGGATAAAGAAGAGAAGTTTCATGAAGAAAAATAAATATAATATCTTCCTTGATTTGATTGGAGCATAAATGGATGGAGCAATTATGGCCACAATCTCTTTCCCTAAGAATTGATTCTTCATTAATTAATTGATTGATTGGCCTTTTATTTTTCTTCCAAAAAGAAAACTTTCTCCTATCTCTTTCCATGTACGAGCCAATTAATTGATTGACAATCAATCAATTTCTTTCCTTCTCTACAAATATTTGAATCATTAATTTCAACATGTTAAGCATCTATTTTGAAGCATGAAAAAGTTCACTACATATATTTGAACTCATCCTTGATACATGAAAAAGAATTATTAAAATATCTTATTATTATATATGCATTTGGCTCATTAAAAGGTTCATATATTTGAGCTTATCTGTACTTTTACTATTTATTTTGGGTACTGTAGTAAAATGCCTAAACAAATAAGCCAACATTGGTATGTTAAGCATCTATTTTGAAGCATGAAGAAGTTCATTGTATATATTTGAACTGATCTATACTTTTGCAGTTTATTTTGGTTACAGTAGTAAAACGCCTAACCAAATAAGCCAATACTGGTATGTCAAGCATCTATTTTGATGCATGAAAAAGTTCACTACATATATTTGAACTCGTCCTTGATAAATGAAAAAGCATAATTAAAATATTTTATTTTCATATATGCATTTGATACATTAAAAGATTTGCATGTTTGAACTCATCTATTTAAAATATCTTATTATCATACTGTTATTTTGGAAAGTTGCCACTGCATTAAGTGGTAAAAGCTAATAATGATCAGTTGAGTAATTTACAAGTTGGTTTGATGACTATGCTCCATCAAGAAATTTACATCAAAGACAAATTCAAGGACAGTTTGTATTTCAAAATATGCTTTCTGTATTTTAATTTTCCCTTCAAATTTTCATGGTTCATATTTTGCTGTAGAAGAAGAGGGTTTCAGCGCTTTTTTGAGAGCGTACAAGCAGATGCAGACAACAATAGGAGCTTTGGCAGTTGGTTTTGAAGGTTAAAGAGCAAAGCCATGCTTTTCTTGTTGTCTGCAGAACAATGCTTTTTGGCGGTAGATATAGGATGTAGTTATTGAAACGAAGTACATTTTCTATAGAACTGAAAGTTTACTTAACTAATATGGTAATCATTAATGGGGCATTGAATTTCTGCTATGTCATATTAATACGATATTTTCATAGCGACTTAGCTGACACTTGCTCACTGATTGGGCAGATAAATCCGAATGGGGTCATTTTAATTGAATTTTAAAATATAAAAACTGTGCAACCAATCTGCACAGGCGAGTATATAGCGACTGTAGCACAGGCGAGTGATATTAGCAATCTCCGTCGACAAGTGAAATTTGAAGTGTTCGGGGTGGGTGTGGTGGGGGGTTGGGGGTGTGTTGGTGTTATGCAAAAAATTGCACAAATGCAAAAGCGCAATAAGCAGGTTCTAGATTTGCCAATTAAACATCATTCTAATCTGATAGCAATTATTATATTACATCAAGCAAGTAGTAAATAACTATAACAGAGAAACAATGAGACACAATATTTATACCGGTTCCATTATTCTCCATAAGATAGTGTACGTCCAGTCCAAAGAAGAGATTTTGTGATGACCTCAAACTTCCGTAGTACAATAGCAAGGATAATCATAAGAATATAACATAATTACAACAACAGCAGATCTCAGATAATAGCATAACACATAAATCATTGCAGCGGAAATGGAAATGTCATCAACATCACAAAATCAGAATATCATAGTGACACAGTTACAAAATACAACTCAGCAAATAGAAGTCTCGGCAAAAAGAAATAAGTCTCAATCTCCATCAAGTACATCATAAATAAAGGATGTCTAAATGTTTCAAAGCAAAAATAAAAGATAAAATGATCTTCATTTTCAGCTCACAAGCATGCTCCAATCCAGCATATGTGCATAAATACCTAAACCTGTCACTTGGCTGCCCGTGTGAAAAGAGGGCACCCGAGTTTGCAAAGTGAAACAAACTACGAGTCAATCATGAGACTGGTATGAGAAATCTTTCCTAACTTATCTAACAATATGTCTAATCACAGGACCACGCCGCTAACGCGGAACGAGTTTACTCCATTGGATTGCCAGTGCATAAGTTTAATAATTTTTTATTCAAAAACACGCAATGTTTTTTTTAGAAAAATGAAATAATTATAAGACTCAAGTATCATCATATAATGCAACGCAAACCGGAGGATAGAGTTTTACCTTATAATGATCAAACATGCTTGATACATGGAAAATAATATTTTAATATTATTATTAGTGTCTAATCAGTTTTAAAATACTTCAAAGTAAATATTAATCCTAGACGGCATAGCTACCATATTCTATGTCGCCATATATAGGTTTACAATCAAAACCGAAATGTCGTATTGGAAATTGGGTTTTCATCATGAGTGAAGGCTAGGGACGATCTCCTTACCGATTCTAGAAACTCTAGCAATGTCTCAGGATCCCCCGCAGTGAACTCTTGGATCCTGTAGGGCCGGTCCACAAATATACCTTAGTGGATTGGCAATTCCTGAACACACGTTTCGGGGTCCTACTGAACCTATAACTTGGTCACTATCGACCAATAAATCCGAGGTACCTCATAATCCATCTGTGACGGCCCGCCCCGCACCAACCGACATTTACTCCAAAAGTGCGCTGTACACATGTCCAGTTAGCACGGAACGGGTCGCCAGAAGGAAAAGGAAGAAGGAAATGAACATACAAAGAACCTGTAGAATGTCTCACAGCGCATAGAACAAAATATAATAATAACATACTTGACATAAAACAGGAGAGACAGTGCATAAGCTGAAAATCAGAACTAAACATCATAGCAGTGGAAATCCAAAATACAGCTTATTACAACTTTCAAACTGTCTCAAGCAAAAGTAAGATAAATAAGGTACACTACTAATGCCCAAGTAGCGACCACCAGCGACACAGGGAGAATGTGTGTATATATATAATACGTGGAAGCCTCCTGCCCGCCTCTGAATCAGCTACTCGCGCATCACCAGCTAACCTGTCTCTAGTCTGCTCGTGTGAGCACCCAGAGTAATAAGAGGAGACATAAAACTCTGGGTCAGACATAAAGCCTGGTATGAGCGATAAGCATCTAAAGTGAACAATAACAGGTAGACTAAAACATACCTGAATCTGGACCTGCAACCAAAGAGTTAGCACTACATACTGTACAACACTCTAAGGTACCATATCAAACAACATAAAGATACGGAGGTGGGGGAGGTGTGCATGTCATAGGGATGGCAAACAATCAAACATAGCATCCATCCTCACGTCTCTCACTCAGTGCGTAAAGCATACGATATTCACCACTTCGATCACCCACATACCTTGCTACGATCACTTTGCCCCATGAAGTCATAAATGGCTTCATTGCACTGATAACGTAGCCACAAATTCCTCGCTATGTCCACTTGCCCCATGGAGTTATTCACCCCATCTGCGTTGGCTCATAGCCTTACCAATCCTTACTATGTCCACTTGCCCCATAGAGTTATTCACCCCATCTGCGCTGGCTCATAGTCTTACTACGCATCACCTTGCCCCTCAGGTCATAATGACCCTACTGCACTGATAACGTAGTCTTTCTACCATCACCTTGCCCCTCAGGTCGTAATGACCCTACTGCACTGATAAGTAGCCCATCGTTCCTTTTTAGTGGTGAATCGAAGTTATGAACGTCGACAACTCCTTAGAACACGTCCCACAGCAAAGTCCAACCATGAAGTGAGCTCGTTGGTTCCCAACTGGTTCCGGGATCCTGAGCTCTAACTTCCCCTATCGGACTACCTTTGCATCTCGGGTTATTGGTCAATACTGGGTCGGGTCGGGTTCTTCCTCAGGTCATCGGTTCGGGTCGGTGTTCTTTATCCGTTCGGGTCGGGTCCCCCTTCTGATGCGGTTCGGGTCGGCATTCCTCTGGGTTCGAGTCAGCTGCTTCTTCTTCTTCGGGTCGGGTCGGTGCTTCCTTTCGGGTCGGGTCGGGTCCCCCTTCTTGGTTCGTGCTTTCGATCCGTCTTCATGCTCCCCTTCATATGCTCCTATCCGATCCGCTTTTGTGCTCCTGCTCTGATTCGCCTTTGTGTTTCCGATCCGATCCGTCCCCTTCGATCCGATCCGTCTTCCTCTATCCGATCCGATCCCAGCTTAGCTA
The DNA here is from genome assembly GCA_030737875.1 of Allium sativum. NCBI lineage: Eukaryota > Viridiplantae > Streptophyta > Magnoliopsida > Asparagales > Amaryllidaceae > Allium > Allium sativum. The sequence continues at coordinate 625,347,842 of CM060910.1, forward strand.
GCGTGGCCTTCCTTTTTGCCACTTTTCCCAAGTGTTGGGTTCCGATCCGATCGGATTCTTTGCTCTGTTCTACATATCCGATCCGAGCCCCCTTATCCGATCCGATCCGAACTCTGCACTGTTTTCTGAAACTGTTCCAGCAAGTGTTTACGCCATTCGACGACGTTTTCGACCATTCTAACTATTGAAATCAATCACAAAGCATTTCGTATAGTCATAGCAACATGCATAATCAACCACAAACATCATTCACATCAATATCATAGGTTAAAATGGATCAAACATACCCAAAATCCCACATTTCCCCTTAAGCATGTTTAGGTGAAACTAATGATAGGATTAGAAAAACTTAACCAAATTAACCCAAATTCATATCAGAGGTCTAAAACATCATTTAAGAATTTATGAACATTTTCCCCGAATTTTATCATACTTAAATTCGCTAATTAGCACTAATCACCCCTAATTAGCCATAATTAGTGTAAAACTATGCAAATCACTCACCTTAGCCACAAATAAACTAAGATCTGAAATAGTTCTCTGATTTGATGTGAATTTCAATGCCAAACAGCAGCTCCTATGTTGCTTTGGTGAAGATCTTCCTTGATTAGGGGTTGCTAAGCTTAATCCTTGACCAAAAGATGATTTGGAGGTGATTTAGAGGTTGGAGGCCATTTTTAGGGATCCTTGGTGATAAGTGGAGGCTAGAAAACTGAAATAGAATGATTCTCCATCTCATTTCAGCCCTCCCATAACCCTAATCCCGAAATGGGTTATGGGCCTACTCACTAATCACCCGATTTGGCCCGGTTAAGCAGTTTTTCACTCTCCAAACCTTGTTTCAGCCATATCTCCCGAACGGTAAGTCCGTTTGGCTATTATGACCACTCTACGGAAAGAGAAACTATCAAACGAATCAAATGGAAGTGGTTTCAGGTCAAAATTCCTTTCCAATCAAAAGTTATGGCCAAAACAGTACCAACTAGGGGCAAAATGGTCATTTAAAAATCGACAAAAATCATGAACATGGGAAATGACTCTAATAGATGTTTCCCAAAGTTATATGACCATACGACTTCACACGGGAAAGAAATAAATATTCTACAATCCTATGATGTGTAGAATATGGGTCGTTACACTCTTCCCCCCTTAAGAAATTTCGCCCCCGAAATTCCCTAATCCAAACACACACAAGGGTTCCCGCATGCCTATTAATCATAAAACAACAATCAAACATGCAAACAAGCAAAGCAAATCTATCCTAGCATGCGGAAAACTAAATTGCAAAGTAAATCTTACCAGGCAAAGAGTTCTGGATAAGCCTTCCTAATGCTCTCCTTTGTCTCCCAAGTACCATCATTCTCGTCCTCGCCCCACTGAACCTTGACTAGCTTCACCGACTTCCTTCGAAGTTGCTTCGTATCGTGCCCCACAATACGAATCGGCTTGCGGTTCCCAACCGCCTCGGGTTCTACCTCGAAGTCCTCTAACTGATCAGGTGAAATAGTCACATCTGAGTCGTGAACGAACTTTCTCAGTTGGGAAACATGAAATACATCGTGAACTCCCGCCATCTTCTCCGGTAAGCCAACTCTATATGCCAAATTCCCGACTAATTCAAGAACAGGGAATGGGCCAACAAATCTTGGTGCTAACTTGCCTCTCCTGCCAAATCGAATCACGCTCTTCAACGGAGAGATCTTGACAAACACCAAGTCACCAACGGAGAATTTCAAGTCTCTTCTCCTCTTATCAGCATAACTCTTCTGCCTATCTTGGGCAGCTTTCATTCGTTGCTGAATGATCTTGATCTTATCCGACGTTTCTCTCACCACATCTGGTCCAAGCACAAACTTCTCGCCAGTCTCTATCCAACATGATGGTGAGTTGCACGGTCTTCCGTACAAAGCTTCATATGGAGCCATACCGATACTGGATTGGTAGCTATTATTATATGCAAACTCTACTAGATGTAGATGGTCATCCCATGATCCACCAAAATCCAATATACACGCTCTCAAGTGATCTTCTAATATACGATTCACCCTCTCCGTCTGACCGTCGGTCTGAGGATGATATGCGGTACTGAGATGTAATCCTGACCCCAGAGCCTCTTGTAAGCTCTTCCAAAACCCACTAGTGAACAACGGGTCTCGGTCACTCACAATGCTTTTGGGTACTCCATGAAATCTCACTACCCACTTCATATACAATTCTGCCAACTTGGCTGTCGTTCTGGTCGATTTGACTGGTATAAATCTTGCGCTCTTAGTCAATCGATACACAATTACCCAAATGCTATCATATCCCGATCTAGTCCTTGGTAAACCATCGATGAAATCCATCGAAACTTGTTCCCATTTCCATTCGGGAATTTCTAATGGTTGCAACAACCCACTAGGCTTCTTTTGCTCGGCTTTAACTTACTGGCAATTCATGCATTTGGATATAAACTTTCCACCGTCTCTTTTCATCCCTTCCCAGTAGTAGGTTCGCTTCATGTCTCGATACATCTTATTACCACCGGGATGTATAGTCAGTTTTGAGTGATGACATTCTCGAAGCACTTCATCCCTCAAACCATTCACGTTGGGCACAACTAGTCTTCCATTCTTCCGAAGCCATCCATCTCGATCAAGCCCATACACATTCATCTCTCCATCAATACCCATCTCTAACTTGGAGATGATTTCTAATAGATTAGGATCGTCCCTCTGGCTAGAACCAATCCTCTCTATCAAAGTGGGTCTGATCGTCAAACTAGCTAGCATAACTGGATCTAATTCGCACCTTGGTCTGAAATCAAACCCCGCGATATACTCCAGTTGCTTCCATTCAAGAAACATTGCCCCTAAGCTGGCATGTCTCCTACTCAAGGCATCGGCTACCGCATTACCCTTCCCAGGTGTATATGCGATATCAAAATCATACGAAGCCAAGAACTCTAACCATCTCTGCTGACGGAGATTCAGATCTTTCTGAGAGAAAAGATACTTCAACGATTTATGATCGGTAAACAACTCAAATCTTTCTCCCAAGAGATAGTGTCTCCACATCTTCAGCGCAAATACAATCGCTGCCAATTCCAAATCATGGGTAGGGTACTTCTTCTCATGCAGCTTTAGCTGTCGACTAGCATAAGCAACAACCCTACCTCCTTGCATCAATAAAGCCCCCAGTCCGGTACCACAAGCATCTGTGTATACCATCATCTCTTCATTCCCTTTAGGAATGACTAACACTGGCGCACGCGTCAACCTCTCCTTTAGACTTTTGAAGGCATCCTCACACACTCCGTCCCAGACGAAGGACTGATTCTTCTTAGTCAACTGAGTCAACGGTGCTGCTATCTTGGAGAAGTCTTGGATAAACTTACGATAATATCCAGCTAATCCCAAGAAACTTCTTACATCTGTTGCATTCTTGGGTGTAGGCCAATCCTGTACCGTAGCCACCTTCGTAGGGTCCACGGCAATACCACTCTCTGAAACAACATGACCCAAGAATCTCACTTCCCTTCTCCAAAAACGACACTTAGAGAATTTCGCTTTCAATTGGTGTTTCCTCAACACCTCCATCACTATCCTCAAGTGCCCCTTGTGTTCCTCCTCTATCCTTGAATATACAAGGATATCATCCACGAACACAAGAACAAACTTATTCAACTGATCTCTGAATACTCGATTCATAAGATCCACAAAATAGGCTGGTGCATTGGTCAACCCAAATGGCATAACCAACCACTCATAAAATCCAGACGGCGTCCTAAATGCCGTTTTTGGAACACTCTCATCCGCTACTCGAAGCTGATGAAATCCTGTCGCGAGGTCCAACTGGGAGAACACTCTTGCTCCTTCCAGCTGATCAAACAAATCATCTATCCGCGGTAGAGGATACTTATTCTTCCTCGTCACCTTATTCAACTCGCGATAGTCCACGCACAAACGAAGGGAACCATCTGCCTTAGTGGCAAATACAACTGGTGCTCCCCACTCGGAGACACTCCTTCTAATCAATCCCTTCGTCAAAAGATTGCTGACTTGCACCCCGAGCTCTCGCTGCTCCTTTGGTGCCATACGACGAAGTGGCATCACTATAGGTCTGGCATCTTTCACTAAATCAATACGGAACTCAATCTCTCGGTGTGGTGGAAGCCCGGTCACCTCCTCGAAGACGTCCGGATATTGGCCAACCACGGGCACATCTGACAACTCATCCTGCGGGATGTCGAGGGAATTTACAAAACTAGCCATAACCCCATCACTAGGTAGGCTACCAAACACTACCTCCGCCCATCATCCGCCCTCACTGTCACCAAAAAGCCCTCACAGTCTACCACCACCCCGTATCTTTGGAGCCAATCGACCCCCAATATAATGCCATACCCAGTAAAGCCCAAAAACAAAGCAATCACATACAAACATACATCCATGACTCGATAAGACCAAATTCCTGCAAATCATACTAAGGCTAGTCGAACCACCAATCGGGTTCGTCACAATCAATGGTCTATCGACTATCTCGGGTTCCAGTCCCAACCTATCTACCAGGTCACTAGATATGAAGGAACGGGAAGCCCCAGTATCAAACAAAACTCGAACTGGTACATCATAAATAGAAAGCATACCTTGAATAACAACATTCTTTCCTTTCTCCGCCGCAGTTGGGGCATTCGACGAAGAAGGAACAGCATCAATAGCATACGCTTTCACAATCTGCTTCTCCTTAAGAGGTTGCGGACACTTATCCTTCTGATGTCCCACTTGACCACAGTTGTAGCACTTCCTTTCCGCTGGCTTGGCCCGACATTCCTTAGCGTAATGGCCTTTCTTTCCACAGCTGAAGCACTCAACATCCTTCTTGCTCTTTTTCTGGCCACCTTTTGATTGGTCCTGCTTCCTCTTATTCTGAGAGCTATTCTTGCCTCCACCGCTTGCTTGCGGCTTTGGCCCTTCTGCAGATGCAGCTTCAGTCTTTGACTTAGGGTAAAGGCTCTCTGATCTCAAAGCTTTCCCCACGATCGATTCAAAAGTCTCATCGATGTGGTTGATAAGCCTTTCCCCCAAGTACTCATCCAAACCAGTAATGAACTTCTCATTCTTCTTCTCAGGAGTATCGATAAGAGACAGTCCATACTTCGACAAAGTGTCGAACTCAGCAATATAATCAGAAACTGCCCTCCCATTCTGCTTCAGTTCCAAGAACCTCTTGAACAACACTGACTTCTGGGCAGCTGGAATGAACTTCTCGCTAAAGCGAGCCTTGAACTGAACCCAAGTAACCTGGTCCTCTGGAGTAGCTGTTCTAATAGCATTCCACCAATTCATCGCTTGCCCTTGCAGCTGACGAGACGCTAGCCTTCTCTTCATCGCATCCTCAAGACCCAAGTCATCGAAGATACGGTCACAACTATCCATCCAGTCTTGAACATCCGTGGCCGACTCCGTCCCGTGGAACGGCTTTCCACCAAGATTTGTGTAATCTTTGCACAACTTGGCGAAATCGACCCTAGGCGCCTGCACTACTGGGCCAACACCAACTCCGGGATTGGGAACTGCCCCTTGCACTTCTCTAAGCATGTCTCTCATGAGGTTGGTAAACATCGCCCTCATGTCAGCGGCATTCCCATTATTGGCCCCTCTACCAGTACCTCTAACATGTCGGCTCATCGTCAATCTGAAAAAGGGAAACGATTAACGACCCCATAGTGGTACTAGTGCAGTGCAACTTCATTCTTATACTACTAATAGTATATACATACATAGCTTTTGAAAACCAAAGTAATCACAAATACGTGCTCTCATATACGTACTAACTCTCCCTAGTGTCTTTCCCTAGGTTAACTACGCAACCTAGAGCTCTGATACCAAGTGTGACGGTCCGCCCCGCACCAACCGACATTTACTCCAAAAGTGCGCTGTACACATGTCCAGTTAGCACGGAACGGGTCACCAGAAGGAAAAGGAAGAAGGAAATGAACATACAAAGAACCTGTAGAATGTCTCACATCGCATAGAACAAAATATAATAATAACATACTTGACATAAAACAGGAGAGACAGTGCATAAGCTGAAAATCAGAACTAAACATCATAGCAGCGGAAATCCAAAATACAGCTTATTACAACTTTCAAACTGTCTCAAGCAAAAGTAAGATAAATAAGGTACACTACTAATGCCCAAGTAGCGACCACCAGCGACACAGGGAGAATGTGTGTATATATATATATAATACGTGGAAGCCTCCTGCCCGCCTCTGAATCAGCTACTCGCGCATCACCAGCTAACCTGTCTCTAGTCTGCTCGTGTGAGCACCCAGAGTAATAAGAGGAGACATAAAACTCTGGGTCAGACATAAAGCCTGGTATGAGCGATAAGCATCTAAAGTGAGCAATAATAGGTAGACTAAAACATACCTGAATCTGGACCTGCAACCAAAGAGTTAGCACTACATACTGTACAACACTCTAAGGTACCATATCAAACAACATAAAGATACGGAGGTGGGGGAGGTGTGCATGTCATAGGGATGGCAAACAATCAAACATAGCATCCATCCTCACGTCTCTCACTCAGTGCGTAAAGCATACGATATTCACCACTTCGATCACCCACATACCTTGCTACGATCACTTTGCCCCATGAAGTCATAAATGGCTTCATTGCACTGATAACGTAGCCACAAATTCCTCGCTATGTCCACTTGCCCCATGGAGTTATTCACCCCATCTGCGCTGGCTCATAGCCTTACCAATCCTTACTATGTCTACTTGCCCCATGGAGTTATTCACCCCATCTGCGCTGGCTCATAGTCTTACTACGCATCACCTTGCCCCTCAGGTCATAATGACCCTACTGCACTGATAACGTAGTCTTGCTACCATCACCTTGCCCCTTAGGTCGTAATGACCCTACTGCACTGATAAGTAGCCCATCGTTCCTTTTTAGTGGTGAATCGAAGTTATGAACGTCGACAACTCCTTAGCACACGTCCCGCAGCAAAGTCCAACCATGAAGTGAGCTCGTTGGTTCCCAACTGGTTTCGGGATCCTGAGCTCTAACTTCCCCTATCGGACTACCTTTGCATCTCGGGTTATTGGTCAATACTGGGTCGGGTCGGGTTCTTCCTCAGGTCATCGGTTCGGGTCGGTGTTCTTTATCCGTTCGGGTCGGGTCCCCCTTCTGATGCGGTTCGGGTCGGCATTCCTCTGGGTTCGAGTCAGCTGCTTCTTCTTCTTCGGGTCGGGTCGGTGCTTCCTTTCGGGTCGGGTCGAGTCCCCCTTCTTGGTTCGTGCTTTCGATCCGTCTTCATGCTCCCCTTCATATGCTCCTATCTGATCCGCTTTTGTGCTCCTGCTCTGATTCGCCTTTGTGTTTCCGATCCGATCCGTCCCCTTCGATCCGATCCGTCTTCCTCTATCCGATCCGATCCCAGCTTAGCTAGAGTGGCCTTCCTTTTTGCCACTTTTCCCAAGTGTTGGGTTCCGATCCGATCGGATTCTTTGCTCAGTTCTACATATCCGATCCGAGCCCCCTTATCCGATCCGATCCTAACTCTGCACTGTTTTCTGAAACTGTTCCAGCAAGTGTTTACGCCATTCGACGACGTTTTCGACCATTCTAACTATTGAAATCAATCACAAAGCATTTCATATAGTCATAGCAACATGCATAATCAACCACAAACATCATTCACATCAATATCATAGGTTAAAATGGATCAAACATACCCAAAATCCCACATTTCCCCTTAAGCATGTTTAGGTGAAACTAATGATAGGATTAGCAAAACTTAACCAAATTAACCCAAATTCATATCAGAGGTCTAAAACATCATTTAAGAATTTATGAACATTTTTCCCGAATTTTATCATACTTAAATTCGCTAATTAGCACTAATCACCCCTAATTAGCCATAATTAGTGTAAAACTATGCAAATCACTCACCTTAGCCACAAATAAACTAAGATCTGAAATAGTTCTCTGATTTGATGTGAATTTCAATGCCAAACAGCAGCTCCTATGTTGCTTTGGTGAAGATCTTCCTTGATTAGGGGTTGCTAAGCTTAATCCTTGACCAAAAGATGATTTGGAGGTGATTTAGAGGTTGGAGGCCATTTTTAGGGATCCTTGGTGATAAGTGGAGGCTAGAAAACTGAAATAGAATGATTCTCCATCTCATTTCAGCCCTCCCATAACCCTAATCCCGAAATGGGTTATGGGCCTACTCACTAATCACCCGATTTGGCCCGGTTAAGCAGTTTTTCACCCTCCAAACCTTGTTTCAGCCATATCTCCCGAACGGTAAGTCCGTTTGGCTAATATGACCACTCTACGAAAAGAGAAACTATCAAACGAATCAAATGGAAGTGGTTTCAGGTCAAAATTCCTTTCCAATCAAAAGTTATGGCCAAAACAGTACCAACTAGGGGCAAAATGGTCATTTAAAAATCGACAAAAATCATGAACATGAGAAATGACTCTAATAGATGTTTCCCAAAGTTATATGACCATACGACTTCACACGGGAAAGAAATAAATATTCTACAATCCTATGATGTGTAGAATACGGGTCGTTACACCATCAATCACATAAGTAAAATGTCAGGGCTTGCAAAATCCTGATACTACTTCTAGCTAGAAAGAAATGTGTGCACTCCCTGTGTTCCCTTGTCCCATTTCTGACTCTTACTGGGGTGTGAGGCTCGCGAGGTAACGCTATACACAAAGCTATGCCGAAATAGGCTATGTTTTAATCATCAAGCACAAGGCTCTGCTTTTCAACAATAAGCCTTGATCATCTGCATCTTGGCATGCCACATTGACAATATATATTAAATATATAACCTCTGAGCTCATACGTCTCAGAGAACGGTGTTAAGGAAAAGAATAAATTCTCTGCCACCAACAAATATATATTAAATAGAAATCAATTTAATTTACACGGAATGAAATCCAATGTCATACACACATCCATTTACAAGTCCGTTCTGGGTCTGAACGAAACCGGAGACACCTTATTTCTCGTCCCGTATGTCTAATACGGAAGAGAGGTGCTCGCATATCCGGACAATCAACAAGTACGTCCGGACAACTACCATTGTAACCCTTTCAAGGCAGCAACTCCTATCAAAGGCATCAGTAGCCGTCCATTCGATGTGAAGATCGCCGGTCTTCAGTCACCGTCTTCAATATCTTCGATTTAAATCATCGTATACTTATTTGAAATGAGTTTGAACTAGGTCTTTACAAATAATTCCTCGAATAAATATAATATAAATCATCTCATATCGTTAATATTAATTTATAATGATTTATCGCTATTTTTATTTACATAAAAATAGTCTAATTTAATTCAACGACGCTTCGGGTCAATGGGCGACCTTGGCGCTGTTTTTATTAAAATTTGATTTACATATATCTCGAAATCTAACCATTGGATTTTAACAAGATTTATATCGTTGGAAAAATCTTCCCAAAGTGGTCCTAACGGTTCCAGTTTTGGGAAAATTCGACGGTCGGATATTTCGGTATAATCATTTAAAGTTACGATTTCGAAACGCGAGCTACTACGCGTGCGATTCGTTTAATTTAATATATATATATATATATATATATATATATAACTATATATAAATATAAACTATTTGACGATTGCACTAACGTATTTAACACGCCAAATAAAAGAATGTTTTATTGGCTTATCATATCTACATGTTCATAATGTCAAATGAAATATATTTTATTTATATGACAATTGAGCTAATGACAAATAAAAAGCTAATTTTTTTATTTGTATTTCTATTTTTAACTTTAACAAGTAAAAATGAATATTTTATTTGTATATAGTTTCAATGCATGTTTTGACAATAAAAATAATCCATACAAATTCTAATGTATGTATTGTCAATAAAAATGATTTTAACTTTGCATACAAATTTTAATCTATGCATTGTCAATAAAATGATATTTTAACTTTGCATATAAATTCTAATATATGCATTGCCCATAAAATGATATTTTGGCTTTGCATATAAATTTTAATACATATTTTTGTGATAAAAATGTCACCAAGATTTATACACAAGTTCTAATGTATATTTTGATGTTTCATTTTGTTAACAATTCTATTTTTAAACAAAATGTATAAAAGCGATGTTTTCATTTTGTTAACAATTCTATTTTAACAAAATGTATAAAACCGATGTTTTCATTTTGACAATTCTATTTTAACAAAATGTATAAAAGCGATGTCTTCATTTTGTTAACAATTCTATTTTAATAAAATGTATAAAAGCGATGTTTTCATTTTGTTAACAATGCTAATTCATCAAAATGAAAAGAAAAAAAATGATTCTTTCATTTTCGTTGAAAATTCCTTTTTTTCTTGTTTCTTACATTACATTAAAAATATGAATTTTTAATGTAAACATGTTTTTATTTTAAAACAAGAACATTTCACTATTTTCTTACATTACATTAAAAATGTGAATTTTTAATGTAAACATGTTTTTATTTTAAAACATGAACATTTTTCTAGTTTCTATTTTAATTCAACAAAATGATAAAAATGATTCTTTTCATTTTTGTTGAAAATTCTTGTTCAACAAAATGATAAAATGGTTCTTTTCATTTTTGTTGAAGATTCTAATTCAACAAAATGACAAAATGGTTCTTTCCATTTTCGTTGAAAATTCTAATTCAACAAAATGACAAAATGGTTCCTTTCATTTTTGTTGAAAATTCTAATTCAACAAAATGACAAAATGGTTCCTTTCCATTTTTGTTGAAAATTCTAATTCAACAAAATGACAAAATGGTTCCTTTCATTTTTGTGTGGACAAAAATGTAATTTGTGCTTTGACACAAATCTGCTTAACAAAAATGTCATTTTTGTTTTGATTATTTTATCTCAACCAGAATGTTCATTTTTTTATATTTTAACAATTTTATTTAAACAAAATTGTTCATTTTTGTTTTGACAAATTTTATTTAAACAAAAATGACAATTTTGCTTCAACAATTATATTTGACAAAAATGACAATTCCAATTCAACTATTCTAATTTTGACACAAATGATAATTTTTGTTCAATGATTCTAATTTGACAAAAATGATAAGTTTTGTCCAATTATTCTTATTAACAAAATGATCTTTTTTTTAATTCCACTATCCTTATAACCAAAAATGATAATTCTTGGTTCCACTATTCTAATTAACAAAATGATGAATTTTGTCCAACGATTCTAATTTGACAAAAATGATAAATTTTTTCAATTATTCTAATTAACAAAATGATAAAAATTGGTACTTTCACTTCAATAAAAATGGTCATTTTTACTTTGACAATTTTATCTAAACAAAAATTTTGTACTTTTGTTTCACTGATTCTATTACAACAAAATGATCTATATTTTTTAACAATTATATCATTACACAATATTACCAAATGAACAGATCTACATACCACATCCATCATGGATCATGTCACGTATCATAACAAATAGAAATTAACTGCGGATTGGTGATAATACAATCAGGATTAATTTTAACAGGAAAATAATCACAAGGACAAAATTAAGGGCTTTTTTATTCATAAGGACAGCCCACTAAAATTTTACTCAGAAGGACAATACACTAATACATTTTATCCATCCTAAATCACGTGCTCCGTTTCTTCCCCGTCGCTTCTATCTCGCGTGCTTTTTTTCCTTGATCAATTTTTCTCCAGCGCGAATTTAACTCCATGATTTGATTTTCAAACATCTCTCTTGTTCGATCATCTTCAGAATCGTTCGAGCTCCTGAATTTATTCGATTTGCCCTAATTTTATCGTGTGAAAAGCTTCGTCGATTCATAAGGACACGCAGATTTTGATTCGATAGGCTGTAAAGATGATATCATGATTTTGATTTTGTGAATTCGTCGTAAAAAATCGACCGAGAGATAGGAGCGACGGAGATGAACGACGGAAGTTACTTTTTTGAATAGTGAATTTAGTAGCAGTTCGTAGGTATCATTTTTCTATTTTTTAAGGTATCATTTTTCTTGTAATAACAGTGTTATGCTTCTGTTTTAATTTATTTTCTTGATAAATTAGTTTTGTACTTGTACTGTTGCATTAACTTTGCAACTCAATCGAAATTATGTCATTTTAATCGATCAAAGTGGGATGTAAACATTTTTATTCATTAGTTTTAATTTAATTTATTAAAGCAGTTTTTAATTATCATTTTTATATTTTTTTAGGTATCATTTTTAGTTTTTCTAGTTGAATTTACATCGTAGCAGTTTTTAGGTATCATTTTTATATTTTTTTAGGTATCATTTTTATTTTTTCTAGTTGAATTTACATCATAGCAGTTTTTAGGTATCATTTTTATATTTTTTTAGGTATCAGTTTTATATTTTCAACATGAATGTACATCATAGCAGTTTTTAGTTATCATTTTTATATTTTTTTAGGTATCATTTTTATTTTTTTCTAGTTGAATTTACATCACAGCAGTTTTTGGGTATCATTTTTATATTTTTTTAGGTATCATTTTTATTTTTTCTAGTTGAATTTACATCATAGCAGTTTTTAGGTATCATTTTTATATTTTTTTAGGTATCAGTTTTATATTTTCAACATGCATGTACATCATAGTAGTTTCTAGTAATCAGTTCTATATTTTTTTAAGTATCAGTTTTATATTTTCTAGCTGAATTTCCAGTATTATGTTAGTATAAGTTTTGATTATGTATAAAATACTTGCAGATACTACATGTTGGTGGAGATTACTTGAATTCAAGACTGGATTGCATACAAGTAAAAGTAAATGCATGAATGCATGCTTGGAATGGGGAGCAGTGTTATACGTACTTAGATTGTTTAGGAAAAAATGTATCGTATTAAATCAGTTATGTATCATTGTAGGTATCATATGATATGATACAAGTGGGTATTATTGTGTATTACTGAGAATAATTTTATTTTTGTGACAATTGAATTGAATTGATTGCTATTATTTTTTTAATCAGTAGGTATTATTGCGAATAAATATTATTTTTGTGAGATTTGAATTAAGTAGGTGGGTCTTATTTTTTTAATCAGTGGGTATCAGTTAGAATTAATGTTGTGTATAAAAAAAAGTCAATTACCAAAGCAAAAAACACAAATCTACCTAAAAGCTGCTATGATGTAAATTCAACTAGAAAATATAAAACTAATAACTAAAAAAATATAAAAATGATACCTAAAAACTGCTACAATGTAAATTCAACTAGAAAATATAAAACTGATATCTTAAAAAATATAAAAATGATAACTAAAAACTGCTTTAATATTTTAATGACAAAAGTAATACAGAAAATGTTTGAATCACAATTTGGTTGTTTAAAATGAAATAATTCGTTTGAGTAGCAAAACTGATGCAGCAGTACAAGAACAAAATTAATACAACAACAAGAAGTAACTACAAAAAAACTTAGCACAGTGAATACAGTAAAAATGATACCCAAAAAAAATATAAAAATGATAACTAAAAACTGCTCTACTGTTATAAATAAAAAATAAAACAAAAAAATACTTACATCACAATTCGGTAGATTATAACGAAATAATTTCGACTGTAATACATAGATAATGCAACAATACAACTACAAAATAAATACAACATTAAAAACATTACAAACGAATATAAAACAGTGTTAAATAAAAAAAATGATACCTAAAAAAATATAAAAATGATACCCACGCGCTGAAAGGTTGAACATTAAAATTGCAAAACCAAAAAAAATCACGAATCACCTTGCGAAATAACCCTAAAACTAATCGGTAGAAATTATCATTAAATTATAATGATTGTAGCAACAAATAAAAATCCAATCGAAGTTGATTTTTGAGATCGATTTCGTGCCCTAAATTTTGCTGTTTCTATTGATGATTGAGGTTCGACTGTCAGATATAGGCGGATTTGATTTGATTCGATTTCCGGTTGAGATGATTTCGTTAATTTTGATTTGCTGATTTGGTGGAAGAAGAAATCGGAGAAGAGAAAAATCTCTCCGTCGGCGGCGATTGAGTTGGGCGCGATTTCGTGGAAGAAGAAATCGGAGAAGATGAAATAATGGGTTTGTTTTGGGCTGGGCTAAATGTTGTCCTTCTGGATAAAATATATTAGTGGTGTCCTTATGGATAAAATATTAAACTAATTTGTCCTTAAAAAAATTTCCCATAATTTTAATTATTTAAGAAGAAGAAATAAAATAGAATTCTCACAGTCGGTTTAATTCTAAATGATTCAGATCTGAAATTTGTCCAAATCTGATCTTATCTGAACCCGTTCTAATCAGTCTAGAAATGCAAATATCGGGCTCATGATCGCAACGCTTATGAAGTTATTCAATTCTGAGTTCGTTTGAGCAAGTTATGAATTATTTTATGTTGGTAATATTTTTAGATTAAATAATTAAGTAATTAAATAATTTAAATAATTTAAATAATTTATCCTCTTTTTCCTTATCAGATAACAGGGCCACACTATTTCAGTAAAGCTTCCAAACTAGGTCTGTAAAATTGCGAACACCACAAGCACTTGGACGACGATCGGACACAACTGAGTCGAAGAGGAGAGAGAGGCGCACGCAGGGGGCTCTACGCCGTCAGGCGCGATCGTGGCTGGGGGGATGGGCGGTGATGCAAACGAGTCAGGTTTGGAGGCTCTATTCTTCGTGAATACTCCTCGGAAAAACACAAATGGGGTATGATTTTGAAGAGGGAGAAGAGCTCTATGAAATCCTCTAAAGGATTGTTAGATTTTGTTGAGTGATTCGTAAGTTATTTGAGAAGAACAATTTGAACAATATCGGCCATTCACGACCTGGTGGCAGCGGCTACTGTTTAGTATTAGGATTAGGGTTTATGCTAGGTTATTTATAATAATATAATATTTATTTCTCTTAGTTATTGGTTTTAGCCCATAAGTCCATAACAGCTCCAATTTCAGCCCAACAAAAGTTATTCTTACCCAATTGCCCCCGTTTCGGAACCAATGGGCTAGGTCCCGTCACACCAAACGATTGTTTTCGGCCTGTTTTCTTTAATTTAAAATTTAAATCATTTATTTAATTAATTCGATCATATATTTAAATTCACCGGGGCCACATACGGACTCCGAAAATTCCCGAAAAATAAATCTAGCTATGCTTTGACGATACGGTCCTAACGAAATTAATTTTGTCGAATTTATAGACAGTTTGAAAAATGCCCTTTTTAATAGTTGATTAAATTCAATGAAAATTATCGAATCACAGTTTAATTTACTATGCTCACATATTAATTCCAAAATTATTGAAAATTAAACTTAACAATAATTTGACATTCCGGATCCGATAAAAATGGTTTCGTCGAAAATGGAGGTCGTTTGTATAATAGCCATTTATACGGGCTATAAATTATATTAAATTTTATAGTGACTATTCTGAATATTCGACTGGCCATAACTATTTATTCCCGCTATGAAATTTTGATTTTTCGAATTTGTTAGAAAGATATTTTTGAATAGATTTAAATATTTTTGGTTTCACTAAAATCCGTTTCATTTTGAATCTTGTACCTTCAGTCAAAGTTCAGATTCAAATTTTCAAATTACTGTGCTATTTCTAATTCCTTTTAAAATTAAAATAAATATATTCATTCTAACTTCGATTTAAATAAATTTTAAATCGTTATTATTTAAAATAAATTATTTTAACTATTCAAAATTCATTGAAATAGCCAAAAAAAAATGGTACTGATTTTCCTGGTTGTTACAGATTTTATTCCACATGAGAGAATACAAGAGATTACAAAATAAGAGTTTACATATCCAAACCTCAAGTTAGGCTTAAATAGAAGAGACACCATTGAGGATCATTGGCTCCATGCCAAGATGGGTTTACACTAAAGTCTATCCCTCAATATATAGCCAGTGCAAATCCATGAGAGTCATCAATTACATTACCGACCAACATATGGTAATAATATAATGGAGGAAAACTACCATAGCAACAAATGTGCAAAGATATAAAGTAAATCAATCCATTTCTTTTGCATAGATGGAAGAAATTAATCCCTTCATTTATTTCTCTGCCATCTCATCAAATGCAATCAATGCATTCTCATTATAAAAATATTTACTTTCCATTCTTTGCAAATTTGTTCCAATCAATTTGTGATTTTGTATCACCTAAATTTAACACTCCACCTTGATGCAAAATGACATATCTGCAACACCCCATCTCGAATCAAATTCTCTTCACATCATAAAACTCTTCAACAGAACTCCACCTTCAATTAAAATCTCACAATGAGATAGAGATCAAAAATGAATATTTGCCTAATGGGTTCCAGCAAAGCTACCCCCTATCACACCATGTTAATGAGCTCAGACTACGTCCCCGTCCTCCAACAAAATGTTGCAAATATCCAAAATAAAAAAGAAGGCAAACACCAAAGTAATCTCAACACCGCCAAAGCCAAAAATAATTCTCTCAATCACCAATTCAAATACAGAGCCAAAATCCAAATCTCTGTACGTACAAAAAATCACTCTTCTGCCACTTAGTTATTACAAACTTCACCCATCGCCTGCAAAAGATGCATCTACCACCATGAGCTGCACTGCGCATAACCCAACGGTCTAAAAGTGCTTGCAATAACATGGGCACCCGTCTAACACTTGACCTGAGTTCCTTACTCGATCACCCCGGATCCCTCGAGCATCATCAACGTGAAGACCTATGTCTAAACCACAATGATCTCTGTCTCAACACTCGTCTATCACTTGACTTGAGCTCCTTTCCAGATCATCTTGGATCCCTTGAGCGTCATCAACCTGAAGACCCATGTCTAAAACATGATCAAAAGTTCTCAAATCCAATAGCTCCTTCAATATAGTAAACTCCATATCACGTCAACGTTCCCAGGTTGGAATATTCTTCTCTCTCAACATAATCTCCTCCACCAAAGTCTTCTTTTTCTCCCAAAATAGTAATAGCATAATCACCACTGAATCTACCAACCTTTGTAGAAAGAATTGATGCACAATTTAAAACAAATCGCCTCGCTATGATACCAATCTGTTATGCAAAAAATTGCACAAATGCGAAAGCGCAATAAGCAGGATCTAGATTTGCCAATTGAAAATCAATCTAATCTGATAGTAATTATTCTATTACATCAAGCAAATAGTAAATAACTATAACAGAAACAAAGAGACACAATATTTATACTGGTTCCACTATCCCCCATAAGATAGTGTACATCCAATCTAAAAGAGAGAGAGATTTTATTCCGTATGAGAGAATACAAGAGATTACAAAATAAGAGTTTACATATCCAAACCTCAAATTAGGCTTAACTAGAAGAGACACCATTGGGGATCACTGGCTCCATGCCAGGATGGGTTTACACTAAAGTCTACCCCTCAATATATAGCCAATGCAAATCCATGTGAGTCATCAATTACATTACCAATCAACATATGGTAATAAAATAATGGAGGAAAATTACCATAGCAACAAATGTACAAAATGCAATCAATGCATTCCCATTATAAAAATATTTACTTTTCATTCTTTGCAAATTTGTTCCAATCAATTTGTAATTTTGTATCACCTAAATTTAACAGTTGGTTTTTTTTATCTTTGATATTCTACGTACTGAGACACATGAAAGAGTTCGAATGTTATTATGCATTGGTCAGGTTAAACATCCATGTCTTATCCTTTGCCCGGTCAGCATATATATGCATGATCATTTACTTCATTACTAGGGAAGCGATTAACTGGCACATGGATGTTGTATTTGTAACGACCCGGGTTTTCGCGAACCTGAGTAATCGACATATAACCCAATGTCGACTATCAAGCATCGGAAAATACCGGATAGTTAATGAAAGAAATTAGAGGGTGAGAATAGATAAGACAGAAACTTAGAATAGAAGAAGAAGAAGAACATACAACATCAGAGTAAACACGAATCTCATAGCGGACCGAACAATATATAATAGATACATAACTGTGAAATAAAATTAGTATATGTATACAATAACATTATCAGAGTACAACACTTACAATACAACGGAAATAACAATAGATACATAATCTTGAAGCCTCCTACCCTAAGCTCTCCAAGTATATCTATAAAACCTGACCGCTTGACTGCCCATACAAATTGGGCACCCAAGAGTTTAGGGTAAAACAAAACAAAATAAACACCGGGTCAGTCATGGGACTGGTATGAGTAAAACCATTTAAAACAGTTTGAGCAATTAAATGATATCTCATAAGACCACGCCGTATAACGGAACAGGTTTCTCCTTATAAGAATCCAAACACTTGGTCCAACATTCAAAAACCTTTTGAAAGGAACGATAGACTTTATATCAAAACTCTTTTGATATTATAGTAATTTCTATCAACCACAACTAAATAATCATTAGCAGAACACTTTCATCTCACGTTCCACATACATAATATACAATCAAAAGCCGCAGGCACTTATTGGGTAATGAATTCCAACTGGCAAGGTATGGGACCACATTCCGACAGTGTATGTCTAGAGAGGAATACACCGGGTTCAACAAGAACATCTTGTAACCCAAGCTAAACATGATCGGTCACTCATTTCACTTGAGTGTACCGAATGTATTATCACCAACGGTTGGGATCAGCAACCGTTTCCCGAAAGGGACAGCATCAAAATAGATTATATAAGTAAATGGAATTTCTCTAGATCGGGTGACAATACACCCTAATTGGCAGCTAACCACTTAGCTATGCGACCTACCCGATTTTATACCATTTCCTGGTTGTGAGGCTAGAGGCCACAACATATAGATCACACCTTTATTTACTTTGAATGTCACATCGTCATACCCGTCAAATCACAAATTGATTTCCCCAAAAATACCACGGGTATACAGCTAAGAGAAACGAATCCCTCCGCCACCAAACGTAAATACGTTTGAAGAGATCAACTTACGCGATATATTAAATATACTCTGTCAGACATTCTTCCATACAGGTTGCCCTGGGACTGGACAAATCGAAGGTACTATTCTGTAAATCCATCTTAGGCAATTTCTACCTAGGATCGCCAGAACAGACCTTGCATAACTCCGTCTTCAATTATCTTCATTATATTTGATTTGCAACGCTAATGCTATTCAGAGTGGTTTTCAGATAATATATCTGATCCCGGTCGCTCCGCATTGACAACGAAAATAGTAAAAATCTTTGATAGTCCGTGATTTAACTATCAAAGGAAAACATGTGTACAAACAACGGTCGTATTCCCAAATAGAAATCTTACCGATCATGTAACGACCCGTATTTTTACAGTATTATAATAAATTTATTTAATTATTTAAATAATGGTTTGGTAATTTAAAATGACCAGAATTAAATAATACTGAATATTTAATTAAAATAAATAATAGAATAATATATTTAATTTCTGAAATAGTCGGAAATAGTGGAATTCACAATAATGTGTGAATTGGATTATTTAAAATATATAATTCAGTATAAAATTGAATTATATTAACGAATATATTATTTAAACGAAGTTTGAACTATAATTATATTATAATCATAATCGCGCTCGAAATGGCGCGGTAGTTCATAATTTGGCGATACGAAGTTTAAACGAATATACAGAATCCGTTTTAAATTGGATTTCTATGAAATAAGAAACGTTCGGAGCTAGTGAAGTATATTTTTCTAATGAAAGAGAAAAATCGGGATTTCATCGGTAGATTTTGATTTATGATCAAATCAAATTTTCAAAAAGTCGCTGTGGATTTCCTTTATAATTTATAACGATTTATTTATATTATAAAAGAATTTAAATATAAATCGAATATAGATATAATTGGGAATTTTGAATGTCGAGTTATAAATTCAAGTAGGAATATTTTGGAGTTTTATTATATTCTATGTTAATATATATACGATAATATTTATTTATGTTTAATTCAATTATTTTAAAATATATTTAATATTTAAATGGATTTATTTAGAGCTTTAAAATTAGCCATTTTCGCAAACGACCTCCGTTTACGATGAAACTAATTTTGTTGGATCCGGAATATTAAATTATTGCTGGATTCCAGTTTTCGTGATTTTTGGAGTCAATATATGGCTGTACAGGATTTTAATGTGAAAAACAGTCAATAATTTGACTTTAAAAATACACTGTGTGAGCAAACAGATTCAGAATTCGATGAAACAAGTTTCGTTGGGTCCGTAAAGTCGAGCTGTAGGTGTATGTCCAGTTTCGTCGAAATAGGATATTGTATGTGATTTCATAGATTTTTAAAGGATGAATGGAAATAGCAATAGCATAAAATTAATATAAAATTCGAATAAAAAATATATAAACTATCCTATATAAACCTAAAAAAACCAATCTAACCCTAAGACATTTTTTCGGTGGTCAAAACAATCCGCCTCCATCTGTTTCCTTCCCAACATGAAATCTTCTTCTTTGAAAATTCTTAGAAAAGAAAATAAAATCATATAAATCTTGTAGTTAGTATATTTGCAACTTTTAGAGATTGCTCTTCACTTTGATATGAATTTGGGTTTTCTCGAGATGCTTTGCGTTCGCTGTCCTCTTTGGTACAGTAGCTAGGGTTTGTTGTTCTAAGAATTTGAGGCGTTGTTGGTTGAATTGAGGTTGATATTCGAGTTTGTAGTAGCGTTTAGTTTCGGTTCTGAAAGTTTGAGGAATTTCCGCTATGGAAAATGTCGATGCCATTACTGGCATTGCGGAAAGGATGCCGACGAATGCGTTCTTGGGTGGGTGGCCAAGATGTCCGAGGTGGTGATGAAGTGAACGAGCTCGCAAAGGGAGGAATTCCAGTGGTCTTGGGTTTTGAATCTGTTAAGGAATAAGAGCGTTCTGAGTTTAAAGATATCGGCAATGGAGTTTTACAGGAGGAGCCGATGTTGCGAGTTGGAATTTGGGTTCAAGATTTACAAAGTTGGCATGAAATGGAAGAGTGCGTGACGAGAAGTTGATCGGTGTTCTCAGTTTGGTACAAAGTTGGCATGAAAAGGAAGAGTGCGTGATGAGAAGTTGATCGGTGTTCTCAATTTGGTGATTTATGGTGAAATGAAGTAGGTAATGGGATTTAACAATTTTGAAATGACCAAAAATGAGGATCCGACGTATTACTGGAGATCGGGGAAGAAGGGTGTGCCGGTCTGGGCTTTCAATGGGATGGATGGGCCATATAAAGTAAAGTAAAGCCCAGTGGTCTTGGGTTTTGAATCTATGGAGGAACAAGAGCGATCTGAGTTTAAAGATATCGGCAATGGAGTTTTACAGGAGGGGCTGATGTCGCGAGTTGGAATTTGGGTTCAAGATTTACAAAGTTGGCATGAAAAGGAAGAGTGTGTGATGAGAAGTTGATCGGTGTTCTCAGTTTGGCGATTTATGGTGAAATGAAGTAGGTAATGGGATTTAAAATTTTCGAAATGACCAAAAATGAGGATCCGACATATTACTGGAGATCGGGGGAAGAAGGGAGTGCCGGTCTGGGCTTCAATGGGGCGGATGGGCTATATAAAGTAAAGTAAAGCATATTATTAATTTATTGAATTAAGTTAGTAACCTTAAATTGTTTGTTAACTTATAAAATGCATCTCTTATTCATATGTTAACCGAATTCAGCAAAACAAGATCCGTTGGGATCGTACGGACAAACGCTGCATAATGGAACTGACTGGGAGTGAATTGGAGCTCGGTACAATTTATAGCGAAACAAATTGTCTGTCTGAATCAACCGACAGTTATCATTATTTAACGATGATCATCCAATGTGAGTAAATCTCACTAACTCTGTACAGTTTATATTTTTATAAATATAATATAGTATTGATAAATGATGATTGAATGCTGTGTGTTGATTGCTTGGTTGAATTGTTGATGTATTAGTTGAAATTATAGATAACGATATATATATATATAAATCATTAATCAAACATTGATTCTATTTATCAGAATATTTCATATTGAAATGTAATCGATGTTATTTATGTTGTTTAATATCTGTGATGTAGGGAAACAGGTTGGAGGGATCCAACTGGATTCCTCAATATTTATAATACTATTTGCTTTCATATATTGTGATATATGATGTGATATATAATCTATGATTGATTATGATGACACTGGTCATGTTATTTGGTATTTTAAATACCATATGAAATACTGGACTGTAAAAAGGAAATTTTCAAAATGAATATTGAAAATGAAATATTTGTATATGAAATAAATAGGATATTTTAAAAGGTAATATTTGGAAAACAAATATTGGAAAATATATTTAAGCAGATAAATGGGAAATGAATAGAATTGTATAAAAGGATTTATATAAAATGAATAGAATTATATAAAAGGCTTTGTATAGAATAAATAGAATTATATAAAGGGAATTATAAATGAGATTTAAGTGTTAGAAATAAAAAGGAGATTTCGTATGAATAATTCTATAATTAGAAGTATAAATAGAAATTGGATTTGGGATATTCTTTTTAAATACGAAATCAAACTGTTTTGATTGCAAAGAAGAAATATTATTAACATTTAATGTGAATAAAGGATTTAAGTAAATATTTTGCAAATAAAATATTATAAAAGAATTTGGGGTTTGAATTAGGAATTTAAATGAAATTACTGAAATTAGAAATTGACTAGAAATTAGTTGAGTTGAATGGTTTTCTGGGTATCGATCTGATGTTGGTTTCGGCCTTCGGGGTTTATGCTTGGGAAGTAGTTTACTTACTAGTTTACAGTTAGAGACTGATAGAGATGGGGAGATATTGATGCGTGAATAAAAAATGGAAACGTTTTCCAAAGTTATAACGTATATTTTTCTAATTTTAGAAAATAAGGAATTTATGAATATATGGAAACGATAAATGGAAAATTGGAAAATGAAATGATGATTGATCGGTAGGATTTCCATTTGGGAATATGATCGTTGTTTGTACACATGTTTCCCTTTGATAGTTAAATCACCGACTGTCAAAGATTTTGACCATTTCCATTGTCAAAATGGAGAGACCGAAATCCGATATAATATCTGAAAACCACTCTGTATAGCATTAGCGTTGCGAATCAAATATGATGAAGATAACTGAAGACAGAGTTATGCAAGGGCTGTTCAGTAAATTCTAGGTAGAAATTGCCTAAGATGGATTTACAGAATAGTACCTTCGGTCTGTCCAGTCCCAGGACGACCTGTATCGAAGAATGTTTGACAGAGTATATTTAATAGATCGCGTAAGTTGATCTCTTCAAACGTATTTACGTTTGGTGGCGGAGGAATTCATTTCTCTTAGCTGTTTACCCGTGGTATGTTTGGAGAAATCAATTTGTGATTTGGCGGGCATGACGATGTGACATTCGAAGTAAATAAAGGTGTGATCTATACGTTATGGCCTCTAGCCTCACAATCAGGAAATGGTATAAAATCGGGTAGGTCGCATGGCTAAGTGGTTAGCTTCTAATTAGGGTGTATTGTCACCTGATCTAGAGAAATTCCATTTACTTCTATAATCTATTTCGATGTTGTCCCTTTCGGGAAACGGTTGCTGATCCCAACCATTGGTGATAATAAATTCGGTTCACTCAAGTGAAATGAGTGACCGGTCAAGTTTAGCCTAGGTTACAAGATGTTCTTGTTGAACCTGGTGTATTCCTCTCTAGAGATACACCATTGGAAGGTGGTCCCATACCTTGCCAGTTGGAATTTATTAACCAATAAGCGCCCGCGGTTTTTGATTATATATTATGTATGTGGATCGTGAGATGAAAGCGTTCTGCTAGATGATTATATTGTGATTAATAGACATTATTATAATATCAAAAGAGTTTTGATATGAAGAGTATCGTTCTTGCCAAAGGATTTTGAAATGTTAGATCTAGTGTTTTGGATTCTCATAAGGGAAAAACCCATTCCGTGTTATACGGCGTGGTCTTATGAGAATCATTTATTTTTTTCAAACTGTTTTAAATTGTTTACTCATACCAGTCCCATGACTAACCCAGAGTTTTTTTTGTTTCATTTTCCCTAAACTCTTGGGTGCCCAAATTTGTACGGGAAGTCAAGTAGTCAGGATTTTGCAGATACTGAGAGCTTGGAGCAGGAGGCTTCAAGATTTTATAGCAATTGTTTATTTCTGTTGTGTTGTAAGTGTTGTACTCTGATAAATGTTATTGTATACATATACTGATTTTATTTCAAAGTTACGTTATATTTTATTCGTTCCGCTGTGAGATTCGTGTTACTCTGATTTTGTCTGGTTGTGTTCTTCTTCTATTCTAATTTTTCTATCTTATCTATTCTCACCCTCTAACTTCTTTCATTAACTATCCGGTATTTCCAATGCTTGGATAATCGACATTGAGTTTATGTTGATAACCAAGGTCGCGAAAACCCGGGTCGTTACAGTGGTATCAGAGCTTAAGGTTAACTACTTACCTTGGCTTTGTGGCATAACTCAGTAGAGATGGGGTTAGCAATACCCTAGGTTGAGTTTGAGTGTATATATGCGGGTGAACGTATTTGCAGATTTTATAAAATGGTTTTATATTATGGATATTTATTGGTTGAGTTGTTTATGAGTTCTGATTGATCAGTTTGATCCACTGTATCGGTAGGGGTTTCTAAACGCTCGAATAGGATGAATCGACATAGTATGTTTTGAAAGAGGGTAAATGAAATAATTTACCTAAATTATATTTTGATATAAAGGATTTATATTGGAATTATTAAAATATATTGGATATATTGGTTGTTATTATAATAGAATAAGATTATAATTGAAATGGTTATGAAAATAACCAATTAAAATTCGTATAAGTGTTACAAAATGAATTAAATCTGAATTTAAAATCAGAATTGGAATTAAAATTCCTAAAGGTTGGAAAGGTGTTTGTAAATGGATTTGGAATTGATATATGAGAATTTTAAAATCCTGAGAGATTTAAATTTGTTTTCCAAGCATTGTGAATGGTATTTTGAATTATATTTCAAAATGGAAGTGTTTAGAAATGGTTTTGAAGTGATATAATATTGAACTCACTTCGGCCGCTGGAAAATAATTCGGATGATGATTCGGACATCATCGGTGTTCATTTTCGAGTGTGTAAGTGACGGATTACTACGAAAGAAATTGTTTTTGAATTGTTTGAAGGAAATAAGTTGTTTTAAATCCTGAAAAGGGATATCTGGTTTTAGAAAAGCTAAACTGTTTAAAATTCCCAAGGAAAGGCTGTTTAAATTAAAACCAAATTAAATTGAAATTTGGAATAGCAAATTGGAATTAAAATAAAGTCAGTTATGTGTTAATTGAAATTGAATTGGGTTAGAATGATATCGAGACAAATTGGATTTGTGAGATAAGAAGTTAAGTTAGAATTGGTTTCGTAAATTAAGATTTGGAATCGAGAATGGAACTCAAGTTTGAAATGGTGTTTGGTTTGGATGTAAGCGAATAGCTGCATTGAGGATAAATCGATTGGGATGACATTTGTATATGCAAAATTGATAACCGATGGAAAGGATATAATGATATGCCCGACAAAAAGGTACAAGTTTGTATTATATATGAGTTTGGTGATTTTATGAGCCGATTTGGCAAGCCGCTTGGCTGTTTGATTTTCTTTTGAATTGGAGAAGGCTTAGAGAGGCGAGTTGTAGTTGTACCGATTGACACGTACAAAGGAGGTGCTGGCGAAATTTTTCTAAAATTTCGGGTGTTAGGAAATTTTCAAATTTTTTTGTTAATAGAAATAAATTAATTATTTAATTAAAATTAATTGGTACTGTGAAACTGGAGATAATGTAATGTCCCGTATTTTTTGGGTATAATAATTAATTTATTTAATTGGTGATTTAGAAAATTTAATGGCTGTTTAATTAAATTATTTGTAATATTTAATCAATATAAATAATAGGATAATATATTTAATTCTGAAATAATCAGAATTATTGGAATTCACAATATTCTGTGAATTGGATTATTATTAAGATTTAATTCAGCTTAGAATTGAACTAGAACAACGAATATATTTAAATAACGACAGTTTGAACGTATAATTATAATCAAGATCGAAATAGCGCGGCATTTTGCTATTTGGCGATTTGAACTTCAACTGAATATACCTGGTCCGTTTTAAATCGGATTTCTGTGAAACAAGAAACGTTCAGAGCTGGTAAAGTATATTTTTCTAATGGAAGAGAAAAATCGGGATTTCGTCATGTGGATTTAGATTTATGTCCAAATCAAATTTTAGAAAAGTCGTTGTGGAATTCCTTTATAATTTATAACGATTTATATATATTATAAATCGATATTTCAAAATAAATTGAACATCGATTCAACCCGGGATTTGGAATATCGAGTTATAAATCCCGATATGGAACTGTGTGATATTCTATGTGAATATATACGATAATATTTATTTTTAAATATTTGATTTAATTATTTTTAATATATTTATATATTTAAAAGGATTATTTAGAGCTTTAAAAATAGCCAATTTTGCAAAAGACCTCTGTTTTCGTCGAAACTAATTTTGTTGGATCCGCAATATTAAATTATTGTTAGGTTACAATTTCCGTGATTTTTGAAGTCAGCATGTGGCCGTATAGGATTTTAATGTGAAAAAAAATCACTATTTCGACAATTAAAAAATGCACTGTGTTAGCAAACGGAGTCGGAATTCGACGAAACCAGTTTCGTTGGGTCCATAATGTCGAACTGTAGTTACATACCAATTTTCATGATTTTTGGGTATCGTATGTGATCACAGGAATTTTAGAGGACGAATACAATTAGCGATTGCTTAAAATAAAATAAAATAATTGATAAAAAAATAATATATTATTTCTATAAATACACTTCCACTTTCTAAACCTAATTCATTCTCATTCCCTTGGTCAAATACCGCCGTCACATTTTCTTTCACAAAATCATTATCCTGAGTCTTCAAAAATTCAAGGAAAATAGAAATAAATTCAAATTAATCACAACCCAAACATTTTTGGACTCCTGGCGTTGTAAGCTTTCATCTCGTGTTAGTTTGGTAGGGTGCGACGATGTCTTCCTGATACTCGAAATGTACATAGCGAGCTAGGGTTTGACTTCTGGCTAGATTTAAGCAGTGATAGGTGAATTCGAGTTCGTATTTGTACTCAGGGAATCGAATAGCATCTCACTGTATATTTTTTTGGAAATCCATGAGAGTTTGTGTCGATGTCCTCTTCTGTACAGTGCGTGTTGATGGGTCGACGGAAATTGCAAATTGAGTTCGAGCTTGGCAATGATGAGTGGAAGAGAAAGAGGTTTAGAGGAGAAGAGTTTTAATGATTTTTGTTTATTAAATCATGGGGTAGAAGAAGAGTTTGGATTTGGTTTGAATCGGCCATGAGAAGGTGCGTTCGAAAGCTTGCTGGGAGGAGGAAGGTGAATGCTACAGGTTGGGTGTTTCAAAACTTGGATGGGCCGACCCTTAGTGGTAAAGCCCAAGTGTGAAATTTATATTAGTTTAATTTAAATTTAATATTGTATGATCACTTGCATAAATCATATCTCGATCATACATTATCAGAATTTCGAACGGTTGGATCCGTTAGGATCGTATGGACGAGAGCTCCACAATGGAACTGACTGGGAGTGGATTGGAGCTCGTTTGAATTTATGGCGAAATAAATTGTTTGATTTGAATCAAACAACAGTTTATCGTTCTTTAACGATGAACTGCCAAAGTGAGTAAAACTCACCAACTCTATCAGTTCATATTTTTATAACGTATAATTAGAACTGATAAATGATGATGATTGTTGTGTATTGACTGTTTGATTGAATTGCTGATTGATTGTTTGAAATTATAGATAACGATATATATATATATAAATCGTTAATCAAACATTGATTTTGTTTAGCAGAATATTTCAAAGTGAAATGAAATTGATGTTAATTATATTGTTTAACATCTGTGGATGCAGGGAAATAGGTCGGAGGAATCTGACTGGATTCCTCAACATTTATTGTTTTTTCATATATTGTAATATATGATGTGATATATAATCTGTTGTTGATTATGCGTGTTTGAATGATAGCGATCATTGTGAATTGGTATTTTAAATACCGTAAGAAATACTAGGATATAGAAAAGGGGATTTTCAAAGTGTATTTTGAAAATGAATTATTTATATAAAATCAATGGATTTTACATATAAAAGGAAAAGGATTTTATAAAAAAAATTATAAAATCGAAGGAGTTATAAAAGAAATATTTAATTGTTAAATAAATAGAATTGAAAAGGAATATTTATTTGTCGAATAAATAAAATTGAAAAGAAATATTTATTGGTCAAATAAATAGAATAGAAAAGGAAATATTTGTAAAACAAATAGAAATGAAATATTATTGGAAAATAAATATGATATTAAAAAAGGAAATATTTGTAAAACAAATAGGAAAGGAAATACTATTGGGAAATAAATAGAATAGTATAAAAAGAGAATTTTATATTTGAAAGGTTTAAACCCGTGCTTCGCACACGGGTATAATATGATATGGATTTAAAGCAAAGATTTAAATAGAATCTGTTCCAACCAATAGATTGAGAAGATTAATTTATAAATAATATTTTATAAATAAAATAAAATGTTTATCACTTGATAAATAGAATATATAAGTCAGGACTTATATAGAGAAGTAAGAATTGATTTCAACATCGATAGTTGAAACTGAATATAGACGTAGAGTTAATCAAAGTAGTTAATTAAAATGTGTTAATCAAAATGAGTTAGAGTAAATTGATTAGAGTTAGAGTTAATTTGAAAGAAGTTATCGAATATTAGTTATTCGAAAGTAGGTAGCGAATATAAGTTATTCGAAGGGTGATTATCGAATATAGTTTATTCGAAAGAGAGTTTATCGAATATAGTTATTCGAAGGTGTTTAATCGAATATAATTCTTCGGAGGAGAGTTAATCGAATTAGTCGAAGGAGAGTTAATCGAATTAGTCGAAGGAGAGTTAATCGAATTAGTCGAACGCGAGTTAATCGAATCATTCGAAAGCGAGTTAATCGAATTAGTCGAAAGTAAGTTAATCGAATTAGTCGAAAGCGAGTTAATCGAATTGGTCGAAAGCGAGTTAATCGAATTAGTCGAAAGTAAGTTAATCGAATATAGTTATTCGAAGAAAAGGAGTCATCAAATATTAGTTATTCGAAAAGGAGTATCGAATATTAGTTATTCGAAAGGAGTCATCGAATATTAGTTATTCGAATAGAGTTAAAAGGAGTTAATCAAATATAGTTTATTCGAAAGGAGTTAATCGAATATAACTTATTCGAAAGTGGATTTATCGAGTATTACTTATTCGAAAGGAGTTAATCGAATATAGTTATTCGAAGAAAGGAGTTATCAAATATTAGTTTATTCGAAAGGAGTTAATCGAATATAGTTATTCGAAGAAAGGAGTAATCAAATATAGTTTATTCGAGTAGAATTATTGAATATTTGTTATTCGAAGTGCGATAATCGAATATAAGTTATTCGAAGTGAGATAATCGAATAGTAGTTATTCAAAGGAGTTAATCGAACAGAGATTACTCGAAAGAGAGTTATACGTCGAATTCGATTATATCGAATTCGAGAAAGTATTATTTACTTTCCGGTTTTTAATCAAGTTTTGTTTATTTATAAATAAATTAGTTGCTGGCTTATTTATTCAAAATAAGAATTTAAGTTAGATTTCTAAGTTAGATATTTCAAAAGTAGGATTTATAACGATAGCGTTATAATAAATGTTTTCATAAAAGAAGTGGATTCATAATCTGAATCCGAGAATTTGCGTAAGCAAATGATTGTAGAAATTGGAGCGGTGAGCTTTGTCTATTGCAAGGTTAAGAACGTTGTTCAGTTAAGGTCTGAGAGGTAATTATACCCCAACTTGATTGACTTTTTTATTTAACAAAGAAATAGTTGAGGTTCGATGGCGAGAGTTAGTTAGAAATACAGTTAAGTAATAAGCGATTTATGGATTGAGCGGTCATAACGATGTTTTATACAACGGTAGTTTGAAATCCATATAAATGAGTTTTGGAAACGTTTTCCAAATATAGAATCAAAATATTTTCTAAACATAGAAAATGGAATGTTTTATTTATAAGGAGTTAAGAAATGGAGTGAAGCTAAATTAGAAACTGACTGAAGATTAGTTAAGTTGAATGGGTTTCTAAGTGTCTATCTGATGTTGGTTTCGTCCTTCGAGATTGATACTTAGGGAATTGTTCTCATACTAGTTTACAGTCAGAGACTGATAGATGTGGAAGAATAGTGATAAGTAAATAAGCAATGGGAATGTTTTCCAATGTTCATAGCATATATTTTCTGAATATAGAAAATAAGGAAATATGAATATATATGTATATGTATATATATATATATATATATATGATGATTGATCAATAGAAATTCCAATTGGAAATAAGATTTTTGTGTGCACACGGACATTTTTCATTTGATAGTTAAATAACCGACTATCAAAGTTTTTGACCATTTTAACGTTGTTAATATGGAGAGACCGGTTGGATTATTATCCGAAGAACCACTCCGTATTGGCATAAGCGTTGCAAACCAATTATGCTGAATATATTGAAGACGGAGTAAAGTGCAAGAGCTATTGTATAAGCCTTAGGTAGAGATTGCCTAAGATGGATATACTGAATAGTGCCTTCGATTTGTCCAGTCCCCAGACAACTTGAATGGACGAATGTCTGACAGAGTATATCTGGTAGATCGCGTAAGTTGATCGTTTCAAACGTATTTACATTGGTGGCGGAGGAATTCGTTTCTCTTAGCTTATACCCGTGGTATTTTTGGGAAAACCAATTTGTGATTTGATGGGTATGATGATGTGGCATTCAAAGTAAATGAAGACGTGATCTGTATAGAGATACGTTATAACCTCAAGCCTCATCAACTGGGAAATGACAGAAATCGGGCAGGCAGCATGACTAAGTGAGCCGCACCAATTAGGGTATATTGTCACCATCTAGAGAATATTCATATTTGTACTTCTTTCAATTCTGTATCTCCCGGGAACGGTTATGTTGGAATACTACCCGAGAGGTGGCAATATATTCGACACATTCAAGATAAATGAATGGTCGGTTATGTATGGCCGAGTTGCAAGATGTTCTTGTTGAACTCTAGTGTATCGCTTCTAGAGCACACTGAGCGGAATGTGGATCCATACCTTGTCATAGTTGGAATCCATTCTCTAAATAAGTGCCCGCGGTTTTGATTGTATATTATATATGTAAAACGTAAGATGCAAGCGTTTCTGCTAGATTTCTATTTACTTGATCTAGACATTATTATAATATCAGACAAGTATCGTTTTAGAAATATTTTGGGTTATCGTAAGGTAAAAGCCATACATGTTTATGTGTGGATCGGTCTTATGATTATCCTTTGTTTCAAAAGGATTTTGAAAGTTAAATCAAATGATTTGAGTTTATTCACACCAATCACATGACTGACCCAGAGTTTATTTTGTTTTGTTTTCCCTAAACTCTTGGGTGCCCAATTTTGTATGGGCAGTCAAGTAGTCGGGATTTACAGATACTTAAAGAGCTGGAGCAGGAGGCTTCAGGATTTTATAGCCATTGTTATTTCCGCTGTGTTGTAAGTGTTATACTCTAATAATGGTATTGTATACAGATACTATTTTATTTCAAAGTTATGTTATGAAATATATTTATTCGTTCCACTGTGAGATTCGTGTTTACTCTGATGTTGTATGTTCTTCTTCTTCTATTCTAAGTTTCTATCTTATCTATTCTCACCCCCTGTTTTCTTTCTATTAGTTTTCTGGGTTCCAGTGTAATTTGGGTTGGACTTGTGTTATTTGGTCAGCTCAAATTGTACCGGAAATTTCGGGACACTACAGATAATAAGTAAACAAATAATTTTAACCCAGTTAATAGGGCCTGTTTTCTACTTTAGCAATTTCGAGGACGAAATTATTTTAAGGGGGGAAGAATGTAACAACCCGTATTTTTACGTTATTACAAATAATTTATTTAATTATTTAAATAATGGTTTGGTAATTTAAAATGACCAAAATTAAATAATATTGAATATTTAATTAAAATAAACAATAGAATAATATATTTAATTTCCGATATAGTCGGAAATAGTGGAATTCACAATATTGTGTGAATTGGATTATTTATAATATATAATTCAGTATAAAGTTGAATTATATTAACGAATATATTATTTAAATAATGTTTGAACGTATAATTATATTATAATTATAATCGAGCTCGAAATGGCGCTGCAGTTCATGAATTGGTGATTCGAACTTTAAACAAATATACATAATCCATTTTAAACTGGATTTTATGAAACAAGAAACATTCGGAGCTGGTGAAGTATATTTTTCTAATCGAAGATAAAAATCTGGATTTCATTGTGTAGATTTTGATTTATGATCAAATCAAATTTTTGAAAAGTCGCTGTGGAATTCCATTATAATTATAACGATTTATTTATATTATAAAAGGATTTAAATATAAATCGAATATCGATATTATTGGGAATTTTGAATGTCGAGTTATAAATTCAGATATGAATATTTTGGAGTTGTATTATATTTCATATGAATATATATATGATAATATTTATTTATAAATATTTAATTTAATTGTTTTTAAATATATTTAATATTTAAATGGATTTATTTAGAGCTTTAAAAGTAGCCATTTTTGCAAATGACCTCCGTTTACGACGAAACTAATTTTGTTGGATCCGGAATATTAAATTATTGCTAGATTCTAGTTTTCGTGATTTTTGGAGTCAGTATATGGCTGTATGTGATTTTAATGTGAAAAACAGTCAATAATTTGACTTTATAAATACGCTGTGTAAGCAAACGGATTCGGAATTCGACAAAACAAATTTCGTTGGGTCTGTAATGTCGAGCTGTAGGTGTATGTCCAGTTTCGTCGAAATTGGATATCATATGTGATTTTACAGATTTTTAAAGGATGAATGGAAATAGCAATAGCATAAAATTAATATAAAATTCGAATAAAAATATATATAAACTATCCTATATAAACCTAAAAAACCCATTCTAACCCCAAGACATTTCTTCGGTGGTCAAAACAATCCGCCTCCATCTGTTTTCTTCCCAACGTGAAATTTTCTTCTTTGAAAATTCTTAGAAAATAAAATAAAATCCTATAAATCTTGTAGTTAGTATATTTGCAACTTTTAGAGCTTGCTCTTCACTTTGATATGAACTTGGGTGTACTCGAGATGCTTTGCGTTCGCTATCCTCTTTGGTATAGTAGCTAGGGTTTGTTGTTCTAAGAATTTGAGGCATTTTTGGTTGAATTGAGGTTGATATTCGAGTTTGTAGTAGCGTTTAGTTTCAGTTCTGAAAGTTTGAGGAATTTCCGCTCTGGAAAATGTCTATGCCATTACTGGCATTGCAGAAAGAATGCCGGCGAACGCGTTCTTGGGTGGGTGGCCAAGACGTCCGAGGTGGTGATGAAGTGAACGAGCTTGCGAAGGGCGGAATTTCGGTGGTCTTGGGTTTTGAATCCGTGGAGGAAAAAGAGCGATCTGAGTTTAAAGATATCGGTAATGGAGTTTTACGGGAGGAGCCGATGTTGCGAGTTGGAATTTAGGTTCGAGATTTACAAAGTTGGCACGAAAAGGAAGAGTCCGTGATGAGAAGTTGATCGGTGTTCTCAGTTTGGTGATTTATGGTGAAATGAAGTAGGTAATGGGATTTAAATTTTTTGAAATGACCAAAAATGAGGATCCGACATAATACTGGAGATCGGAGAAGAGGGTGTGCTGGTCTGGGCTTCAATGGGGGTGGATGGGCCATATAAAGTAAAGTAAAGCCCATTATTAATTTATTGAATTAAGTTAGTAACCTTAAATTGTTTATTAACTTATAAAATGCATCTCTTATTCATATGTTAACCGAATTCAGCAAAATAAGATCTGTTGGGATCGTACGGACGAACGCTAAACAATGGAACTGACTGGGGGTGAATTGGAGCTCGGTACAATTTATAGCGAAATAAATTGTTTGTCTGAATCAACTGACAGTTATCATTATTTAATGATGATCTTCCAATGTGAGTAAATCTCACTAACTCTGTACAGTTTATATTTTTATAAATATAATATAGTATTGATAAATGATGATTGATTGCTGTGTGTTGATTGTTTGGTTGAATTGTTGTTGTATTGGTTGAAATTACAGATAACGATATATATATATATATATATAAATCGTTAATCAAATATTGATTCTGTTTATCAGAATATTTCATATTGAAATGAAATCGATGTTATTTATGTTGTTTAATATTTGTGATGCAGGGAAACAGGTTGGAGGGATCCAACTGGATTCCTCAATATTTATAATACTGTTTGTTTTTCATATATTGTGATATATGATGTAATATATAATCTGTGATTGATTATGATGACACTAGTCATGTTATTTGGTATTTTAAATACCATATGAAATACTGGAATGTAAAAAGGAAAATTTCAAAGTGAATATTGAAAATGAAATATTTATATATGAAATAATTAGGATATTATAAAAGGTAATATTTGGAAAACAAATATTGGAAAATATAATTAAGGAGATAAATGGGAAATGAATAGAATTATATGAAAGGATTTATATAAAATGAATAGAATTATATAAAAGGCTTTGTATAAAATAAATAGAATTATAGAATAAATAGAATTATATAAAGGGAATTGTAAATGAGATTTAAGTGTTAGAAATAAAAAGGAGATTTCATATGAATAATTCTATAATTAGAAGTATAAATAGAAAATGGATTTGGGATATTCTTTTTAAATACGAAATCAAACTATTTTGATTGCAAAGAAGAAATATTATTCACATTTAATGTGAATAAAGGATTTAAGTAAATATTTTGCAAATAAAATATAATAAAGGAATTTGGGGTTTGAATTAGGAATTTAAATGGAATTTCTGAAATTAGAAACTAACTAGAAATTAGTTGAGTTGAATGGTTTTCTGGGTATTGATCAGATGTTGGTTTTGGCCTTTGGGGTTTATGCTTGGGAAGTTGTTCTCTTACTAGTTTATAGTTAGAGACTGATAGAGGTGGGGAGATATTGATGTGTGAATCAGAAATGGAAACGTTTTCCTAAGTTATAACGTATATTTTTCTAATTTTAGAAAATAAGGAATTTACTATTATATGGAAACGATAAATGGGAAATTGGTAAATGAAATGATGATTGATCGGTAAGATTTCCATTTGGGAATACGACCGTTGTTTGTACACATGTTTTACTTTGATAGTTAAATCACCGACTATCAAAGATTTTGACCATTTCCGTTGTCAATACGGAGAGACCGGAATCAGATGTATTATCTGAAAACCACTTCGTATGGCATTAGCGTTGCGAATCCAATATGATGAAGATAACTGAAGTCAGAGTTAAGCAAGGGTTGTTCAATAAATCCTAGGTAGAAATTGCCTAAGATGGATTTACAAAATAGAACCTTCGGTCTGTCCAGTCCCAGGACGACCTATATGGAAGAATGTCTGACATGGTATATTTAATAGATCGCGTAAGTTGATCTCTTCAAACGTATTTATGTTTGGTGGCGGAGGAATTCGTTTCTCTTAACTGTTTACCTGTGGTA
Organism: Allium sativum; assembly: GCA_030737875.1. NCBI lineage: Eukaryota > Viridiplantae > Streptophyta > Magnoliopsida > Asparagales > Amaryllidaceae > Allium > Allium sativum. The sequence continues at coordinate 625,383,635 of CM060910.1, forward strand.
TGTTTGGAGAAATCAATTTGTGATTTGGCGGGTATGACGATGTGACATTCAAAGTAAATAAAGGTGTGATCTATACGTTATGGCCTCTAGCCTCACAACCCGAAAATGATATAAATTCGGGTAGGTCACATGGCTAAGTGGTTAGCTGCCAATTAGGGTGTATTATCACCGTATCTAGAGAAATTCCATTTACTTCTATAATCTATTTCGATGTTGTTCCTTTCGGGAAACGGTTGCTGATCCCAACCGTTGGTGATAATACATTCGGTACACTCAAGCGAAATGAGTGACCGGTCATGTTTAGCCTGGGTTACAAGATGTTCTTGTTGAACCCAGTTTATTCCTCTCTAGAGATACACTGTCGGAATGTAACGACCCGAACTTCCCCGTGAAGGAAAGAACGGATTGCTTTGAGAACACGACAAATCAGAACACAAACGACAGAACATTTCATTGCTTATTACAACAATTTACATCAGAGTACAAGAATATAACAGAGTATGAATTAATATTACATATTCGACAAATATCAGAGATTCAAATTACATTTAAACACATAGCAGCGGAAAAGCAATACTAAACACAACTAAAAGTAATACACGGATATAGAGCTTTCCGAATATCGCTTCAGCTATAAATCAGGATCCTGTGAATATAAATCTGCAAAACAAAAACTACTAGCTGCCCTTGTGGAAAATAGGGGCATCCAGAGTTTAGGTTAAAACAATAAACTCCAGGTCAGTCATGTAACTGGTGTGAGAACTAAAACAGTTATTAATTTGATTCTTAAAGTTCGGTAAATCAAGGGACCACGCCGTATAACACGGAACAGGTTTCCTCCCAAGAATACCAGTGAATTAAACAAACAATGCAATGCTAATTAAAGAAAATGAAGCTATTATAAGACCCAGGTCTCATTACACAATGCAACGCAAGCCAGAGGATAGGTTTTACCTTATAATAGCCAAATAATGCTTGATACGTGAAATTTAATCTCTTATTATTACTATAAGTGAAGAAATCAACTTCAAATATAAATGTATCAATCATAGGCGGAAAGGGTACCATCTATCATGTCGCCAATACTAGGCTCTACAATCAAAACCGAAATGTCACTTATTGGAAATTGGATTTCCATCTATAAGTCGAGGCCAGGGATGGCTCCTCTCCGCTTCGAGACACTCTAGCAAATGTCTCAGTACTACACACTCTGGGTAACCCCTGGAATCGGCTAGGCCGATCCTCCCTTACGTTTGAGGATTAGTTATTCCTGAACACACGTTTCCCGGTCTTATCGGACCTAACCATCAGGTCTGAAGAGACCGATATATCTGAGGCGCCTCGCAATCTAACAACCACATAGGTAAAAAATATAACAATGTCAGGGCGTGCAAAACACTGACACTACCCGTAGCTAGAAAGAAACGTCATGTTCTCCAAGTGGTCCGATCCCGTTTTTGACTCATACCGAGGTGTGAGGCTCGCGAATCAATACTATACACAAAGCAACGCCATTTAAGGCCGTGCTTTGATCATCAACCACAAGACTCTGCTTTTCAACAGAAGCCTTGATCATCTGCATCTCAGAATGCCACACTGACAATTCACGCCATGCAACTGATGTCTATCGATATATAACTTCTTAGATCGTACGTCTCAGAGAAGGGCATCAAGCAAGAGAATAAATTCTCCACCGTCAAACAGATATATACTTAATAGAAATCAATCAACACAAAATAAAATCCAATGTCCGACACACATCCATTTACAAGTTTGTTCTGGGTCTGAACGAAACCGGAGGCACCTTATTCCTCATCCCGTATGTCCAATACAGGAAAGAGGCCCTCGCATATCCGTCGATCTCCAAGTATGTCTGGACGATCATACCTCGTCTTGGGTGTACAGCCCAATCAAGACATCAGTAATAATCCAAACAATGTTTAGACCTCCAGTCTTCAACCACCGTATTCATCGTCGACATATCATCTAATCAATTATTCAGAATGGGTATAAACCCGACCTTTTCGAATAACTCGCGTATATAATAAACAAGTGCTATAAAAACACAACATACGGCTCATTCCAATTCTAAAAATTCTTTTATTCAAATATTCATATACTTTGGGAAAGGTTCCCATTAATTTTATCAAAGATAAATTCTTTTAAATTTATTCTTTAATCTTCCTTTGGATATCATTTCAAACCATATAAAGGTTTTCCAAACTAGTCGGGATTAGCGAACCACACCGAAGTAATCATTTATTTAATTTCCCAATCCCAACCTATTCATCCCCTAGGGAGAAACTGGTATTACCCCATAACTAACACCACAGTATTATTGGTAAATTTAATTACCATGTCTTGTTCAAATCTAATTAAAGATTTAACTATCGCTTGGAGCAAAACTGATGATACTCCACTTTCGATCATTTCCCAAATTTGTTAATTTAAATTATCAATTCATATTTCAACCTAATTAAAGATTTATTAAAGCTCCACTTCGTTTTAATCTTCCCAAAAATCAATATTAATGATATTTAACTTTAGAAACACAAACATGTCGCATCAACAATCTACACCGTACTATTGATTTCTACCGATATATAACCTCTAAGCTTGTATGTCTCAGAGAAGGGTGTTAAGCAAGAGAATATATTCTCCACCACCAAACAGATATATATCTAGCAGAGATCAAACATACAGTTCGAAATACAATGACAGACATGTAATCTTGCCTTCAACTGGGTTAAAGAACTAATGTCATTAAAAAACTAGTTCACGATAAATCAAAATGACATTCCATTAATTATGGAATCTTCATGGAAACACAAGTCAATATATAATCAATATCCATTTCCGTATCCGACTAATAATATAAATGGAATAGCGGCAAAGCCTTTTAAATTCCATATGTATTAACAGTCTTACTCCACAAAAGTTCACTTCGATTATTATCGAATCGAATTCCATTCAATTCCAATTTAATATATTAAATCGAAAACTTTACTTTGGAAATTTCCATTAAATCTTAATAAAAGATTTATATATTCCAAATCACATTACACTATAAATAGGGTTAAAGAACGAATGTCATTAAAAAATACAATTCAACATAAACCCAATTCACATTCCATTTTCAGTTCCAATTAAATGCTAATTAATTGGTAATTCTTCTTCAAATCTTGATTAAAAGATTTATTCTACTCAAACGGGGTTCAAGAATAGTGTTATTTAATACACCATTCACGACAAACCCAAAATCACATTCCATTGTTAATCGGGTTAAACAAGTGTTATTTAAAACACCGTTCATGATAAACCCAAAAACAAACTTCAATTCAATTCCAATTAAACTTTAATTAATTGGTATACTTCATTAAATCTAAATAAAAAGATTTAATCTTTTCTCAACTGGGTTTAAGAATAGTGTAATGAAGACACCATTCACGACAAACCAAATCCCATTTGATATTAAATACAAGGCTCTGAATAGAAAATATATCAACTTATATTCAATATCAAATTCTGAAATCAAGAAATATCGTATTGGAATAACGATATATATATCTTCCAAATTCCTCCACAATATCCATATAATCACGGAATCCAATATCGAAATATTCCGAAGATAATTTCAATTCAAATCCATTCCAATTCATATATTGGAAATTCCGGTTATTTTTAAAACCATTTCAAATCCAATTTAATTATTTTAAAAATATTGGATTTATAATTTTAGTTCATAACTAGTTCATTTTGATAAATTATATTTTTATCTTTTCAAATATGGAATTTTTCATCCCAATTCCTACCAAATCATTTATTATGATTTTACACAAATTATTGATATTTTTAATAATTTTATCATGTCCCGTACAGTCGATTTCCATAAACGGTCATCGAACTGCACTTACAGCGACTTTTTCCAAATTTGATTTGGACATGATTCCAAATCCAACCATTAGATTTCAAATCTCTTGTATTCGTTAGAAAGCTCTTTTCGATACGAACTCAACGGTTCCGGTTTTAGGAGAATTCAATGGTCGGATCTCCCGTAATGTCCATTCGAAGTCAATGGTCGAAATTCACGAACTGCCGCGGCGCGGCGCGTTCTATTCAGGCCATTATACATAATATATATGATATATTTTTCATCGATTTTCATTTGAAATGTATTTTATAAATCATTTTTAAATTCGTTTTCAAAACGATTTCAACTTCATATTCAATTTCAAATCAAAATTGAATATTCCATATCATCGATATATAAATGATAGTATTTTCAAAACATTATATTTTGAAATCAATTCCTTTTCGATATTCATTATAAAAGTGAATAAAATCGATACAAATATCGTTCACAACAAAATGGCGTTAATCTAATCAACATTACTTTATATATTTAAATATTTTCTTGTCCACCCCAAATTGGACATCAAAATCAGATTTTGATCCTTTTCTGAATATCATTTTAAAATATTCGTTATTTTAAAATGTTCGTTATTCTAAAATATTCTTTTCTTCTAAATTGGAATCAGACATAATCAATTACCATATAATGTGATTTATATGGATTTCATACAACACACGTACACAACAATCCAACATAGTCAACCATCATCCATAGTGCATTCTGCACTGCATAAGCATTTAATATAAATATTCAATGCTTACACAGCTTGTCAACCAATCGATTGACATACAACTAAATATTGGGACTAGTGTATGTCATATATCATCCCAATACCCGTGTGGGGTTTCAATCAACAATAATGAATTTTACTTGTGCAGTTGGGCGATGTGCAAAATTTATTGTCCCAATCAATATCAATCAAATGTGCATACATAAACAAATCATCTGATTTGTTTATGAATATTTATTTTATTCATATACACGTTAAAAATTATTTTTTTAACTATAAAACATTTATTTCAACACATGAATATTTTATTCAGTCCATTTCACATCACGATCAATTTCAACAACACAATACAATCAAACAAACAAGTCGTCCATGGTCTGTGGACGACGGGTGTCGGGTGCTACTAAGCACCATCTGCATACTAGTATATATTTTTAACTAGAAAATAAATTAAAGTGAGAAGCTCTCACCTTTGGGATCCACTCCTCCATTCTATTTCTGAATTTCAGAATAGTCTGGATTTGCCCGAAATTCCAATGCTATCTTTTCCCGCTATTCACCGTAAAAATCGAATTTTTAATAGGATGTTTATTTTAAAAATCATATTTTTATAATGGCACTTCATATATAAAAATCATATATTTTTACAACGCTTCTTTCTATATAAAAATTATATTTTTATATCTCTACTTCTTATATAAAGTTCAAATTTTTATTTCTACTTCATATATGTAAAAATCGAATTTTTATCACTACTTCAAAATAAAAATCTAATTTTTCTTCTATTAAAAATCAAATCTTTTTAATGAACAAAATCAAATCTTTTCTATTTTAAAAATCGTATCTTTTTATAATTAAAAATCTAATCTTTTCAAATTTAAAAAATCTAAACTTTTCGTTATTAAAAATCTATACTTTTCTATTATAAAAATCTAAGCTTTTCTAATTTAAAAAAATCAAATCTTTATATGTTAAAAATATAAATAAAAATCAACTCTTTTTCATGGGTTAAAAATCTTAGCTTTCGTTGATTAAAAATTATCTTTTTATGCGACTAAAAATCATAACTTTTCACTATAAAAATCATATACTTCCTAGGATAAATATCATGAATTTACTAACATAAAAATCCCAACTTTATATTGATAAAGATCCTAACTTTACGTTGATAACGTTATATATAAGAGAAACTGAAAATAAAATAAAATGTTATTTACCCCTTTTTCTTTGTATGGGGCCCCACGGCACGTTGACGCGGCGGAGGAGGCGCGGCTTCGATTGGCAATGGCGGCACATGGGCGTTGGGGTGGTGATTGGCACAGATTTGGGGTTAGGGCATGGTTTTCTAATTGGAGAAGGTGAAGAGGGAAGGGAGGAAGGAGGAGAAGGAGGGAGGGGCGTCGGAGGGATGCGCCGGTCATAGGGGAAGGTGGCGCGATGGGCGGTGGCATGGCGGGGTGGGAGATGCGACATCGACGAGGTTTTTTTTTCTTTTTCTTCTTCTTTCTGATCGCGGGAGGGAAAGAGAAAAGGAGAGGGGGCTATATGTAAAGTTTATGTATATATATAATATTGATTTATTTTCCATTTATTTTCAAAAAGGTTATCTTTTCATTTGAACTCCAAATGAGGCCCAACGACTGTCGCCCCTAGCTAATTATCCCCATTATGAGCACAATGGAATATGTATCGCAACCCATTTTGGCTGTTACAATCAGTTTTTGTCAAAATCAAAATATAAATCTATATATTGAATTCAAACACACTTTTCAATTTACCGGGGCCACATACGGACCCCAAAAATTTCAGCAAAATAAATCTGGCTATGTTTTGATGATACGGTCCTAACGAAACTAATTTCGTCGAATTTGGAGACCGTTTGAAAAATGACCATTTTCTGGTTGATCCAAATTGACTAAAACTAACAAAATACGTTTTCTTTTGCCACGCTCACATACTGATTCCAAAAATTATGAAAATTGGAATCAAGCAATAATTTAACATTCCGGATCCAACAAAAGTGGTTTCGTCGAACACGGAGGTTGGTTGCAAAATTTCCATTTTTAAGGGCTATATTTCCATAACGACTATTCTGAATTCTCAACTGGACATAACTTTTTATTCCCGCTATGAAATTTTGATTTTTCAGATTCGTTGGAAAGATATTTTCAAACAGATCCAAATATTTTTGGTTTCACTAAAATCCGGTTTATTTTGAATCCTGTACATTCATTTGAAATTTGAAATCGAATTTTCAAACTACCGCGCCATTTCCAATTCCTTTTATAATTAAAATAAATATTTATATTCTAACTTCGATTCAAATAAATATATACGTTCTAATTCTATTCAAAATAAATTTCTTGTCGTTATTATTTAAAATAAATCATTTTAAATATTCAAAATTCATTAAAATTGCCAAAATAAAAATTTTAAACTGGTTTTGATTTTCCGGGTTGTTACAATCTCCCCCACTTAAAATCTTTTCGTCCTCGAAAAGGAACGGAGCTGAAAGTTGTTTTTACTAATCAACTCAACTTTCAGTTTGGCTTTCATTCTTCAACTTTTCAGTTTCTAAGAATTACTAATTTTTCAAAAATTTGGCTAACACCCTAAATTTTCGAAAAATTTCACCATAAACCTCTTTGTGAGCACCAGAAAAATCCCCAAACTGTCACACATGCCCTCTCATCTCAAAAAGAAAAAGCGAAGAGGCTAGCCAATCGGCTCATAAAATCATCCAAACCCAATAAATTAGTAAACATGTACCTATTTGTCGGGCATACAATTTTATTCCTCTTCTCTAGCCTCCTTGCAATTACCTGTTCAATAAATATGCATGCACATGTATGCAATTCAAATAAATTTTCAATTCTGTTCAAAATTTGATTCTATTTGGCCCAAATTTACCATACGTCTATATGTTGGTTTAAATGAATAATCACACAATACGATATCAACCAATTAGTTGATTATCATTTCAAACACATATCTTTAATATATATATATTCAAAAATCATATTTTTGATGCCAAATCACAATAATAAGCCCTATCTAGTTTTGGTTCTCACACCAGTCAATTGGAAATATATAGAAATCCCACTTTCGAAACTCGAACACAAATACTGATAATGCGCCTGCATTACCAGAATTATCTCCGGGCGACTAAAGTGTGATTCTGCAACGACACGCATTTTTCCCGACCTTAATCGATCACTGGATTGATTAAAATCGTTCAAAACTCGCATATGTTAACTTTGGGAATACAACAAATCAGAACAACAACAGAAGACTTTCTATAAACATCATAATAATTATACACCAGAGTACAAAATATCAGAGTACATCGAAAAAAATTATACAGCTGAAGGTAAATTTACAATACATTTAATACAGTGCAGCGGAAGACTATAATCGCTCTGAACACAGCTTTAAGCTTCGATCCAAAATCCTGCTCAGGAGATAAATATCAGCAAAACAAGCTACTCGACTGCCCGTGTGGAAAATATGGGCACCCTAGTTTGCCAGTGAAACAAACTACAGGTCAGTCATAGGACCGGTATGAGAAATCTTAACTTAACTTAGCTAATAATAAGGCTAATCACAGGACCACGCCGCTAACGCGAAACGGGTTTACTCCATTGGATTGCGAATGCATAAAATAAAGTAAATCGTTAAACAATGCAATGCTTTTTAGAAAAATGAAACCATTATAAGACTCAAGTCCCATCACACAATGAAACGCAAACTAGAGGATAGAGTTTTACCTTATAATGGTAAAAAATGCTTGATACGATAAAAAAGGATTTGATATTATTACTAGTGTATATATGTTTCAAAAACATTTCAATCATAATGTATCAATCATAGACGGCATAGTACCCCATCCTACTATGTCGCCATACTAGTTCTACAATCAAAACTGCATGGTGTCGTATTGGAAGTTGGGTTTCCATCATGAAATCGAGGCTAGGGATCGTCCTCTCCGATTCGAGACACTCTAGCAAATACCTCAGGATCCCCCGCAGTGAACCCATAAAGCGGTAGGGCTGGTCCACACCTGTCGAAAGTGGATTGGTTATGCCTAAACACACGCTTCCCGGTCCTTTTGGACCTCCATATGACCACTTCCGGCCTATAAATCCGAGGTACCTCATAATCCATCATCCACATAAGTAAAAAAGTCAGGGCTGGTATGTCACTGACACCACTCTAGCCAGAAAGAAACGTGTGCACTCCCTACGGTCCATATCCCATTTTTGACTCATACCGGGGTGTGAGGCTCGCGAAGTCGCGCTATACACAAAGCTATGCCTAAACAGGCTATGCTTTGATCATCAACCACAAGGCTCTGCTTTTCAACAAAAGCCTTGATCCATGCATCTTAGCATGCCACATTATCAATCCATACCATACCATTGATTCCTACTAATATATAACCTCTAAGCTCGTACGTCTCAGAGAAGGGTGTAAAACACCAAACAGATATATATTTAGCAGAGATCAACGAATATCGTATAAAGGAATACAACGTCAGACATACAATCCATTTTCAAGTCCGTTCTGGGTCTGAACGAAACCGGAGACACCTTATACCTCGCATATCCGAACAATCAACAATACGTCCGGACGACTACCCCTGACTCCCCTTCAAGGTAACTACTCCAATCATGGGCCTCAGTAGCAACACATCCATTCGAGGTGAAGATCGTCGGTCTTCAATCGCCGTCTTCAACTCTTCGACTTATGTCGTCGTATAATCATTTGAAATGAGATTGAACTCGGACTTTTCAAATGATTCTCGTATATATATTATGTTTTAAAACCATTGCATATCGTTATTAGTATTTAATAATGATTTATCGCTATTTTTATACATATAAAAATAACTATATTCATTTGACGACGCTTCAGGTCGATCGGCGGCCCTGGCGCTGCTTTTATCCAAATTCGATTTACACTTATCTCGAAATCTAACCGTTGGATTTTGACGAGATTTATATCGTTGGAAAGATCTTTCCAAAGCGGTCCTGACGGTTCTAGTTTTGGGAAAATCCGACGGTCGGATCTTTCGGTATAATTGTTTGAAGTTACGATTTCAAATCGCGAACTGCAGCAGCGCGATTCGTTTTATTTAATTTAAGTATATAAATATAAATCGTTTGGCGATTTCAACTACTAAGATAGATTCTTTTTATCGCATCTAAAATAACGATAAGAATATCACTTTTATTTCTACTCTTTTTATCGCATCTAAAATGACGATAAAAATGCCACCTTTATTTCTTCTTTTTATCGCATCGATAAAATGCCACTTTTATTTCTACTCTTTTTATTGTCCCTAGAACGACAATAAAAATACTTCTTTTAATTCTAATCTTTTTATTGAATAAAGTATCAATAAAAATTCCGCCTTACATTTATTCTTTTTTTTTACACTTAAAATGTAAATAAAGATATCACTTTACATTTATTCTTTTCATTTGCATCAAAAGGTAAATAAAAATATAACCTTTTAATTCTAATCCTTTTTATTGTCTCTATTCTGACAATAAAAATATAACATTAAATTCTATCTTTGTGATTACATCTAAATCGTAATTAGAATGTCACTTTTATTTCTATGTTTTTACTTACATCTAAAATATAAATAAAATGTGCTTTTCATTCCTATGTTTTTATTTACGTCTAAAATATAAATAAAAATATACTTTTCATATTCTTATTCTTATTTACATCTAAAATGTAAATAAAAATATCCTTTTTCATGCAAGTTTTATTTATATCTGAAATATAAATAAAATGTCAACTTCTATAATCATGTTTTTATTTACAACTAAATTGTAGACAAAAATGTACTTTTTTAACTCATGTTTTTATTCACATCTAAAATGTGAGTAAAATACTCCTTTTTAATTTCATGTTTTTATTCACATCCAAAATGTGAATAAAAATATATCTTTCAATGTCATATTTTTATTCGTAACTAAATTACAAATAAAAACGAGCTTTATAAATTCATGTTTTTATTTGCAACTAGTTTGCAAATAAAAATTCACTTTTTAAAACGGAGTTTTTATTTACATATGGAATGCAAATAAAAATGTACTTTTTCTTTTCATATTCTTATTCACATCGAAAATGTGAATAAAAATGTTCTTTTTATTTTTCTATCTTTCATTCACATCTAGAAAGTGAATAAAAATGTGCTTTACATATTTGCAACTAATTTGCAAATAAAAAGTGTAATTCTTCCCTATGTTTTATTTGCATCTAAAAATGCAAATAAAAAGTATAATTCTTCTTCTTCTATGTTTCTATTTGCATCTAAAAATGCAAACAAAAGTATAATTCTTTTTCTATGTCCTATTTTCATTTACACTAAATAGTAAATAAAAATGTCTCTTTTCTTATATCCTGTTTTATTTACCTATGTGTAAATAAAATATTCTTTTCTTTATCTCATGCTTTATTTACACTAAATTGTAAATAAATGTATTCTTTTTCTTTTTCATGTTTATTTACCTAAATGTAAATAAATGTAATCTTTTCTCTTTCATGTTTATTTGCCTAAATGTAAATAAATAAAAATCTTTTTCTCTTCATGCCCTATTTACACAAAAATGTAATTGAATGTATCCTATCAATTTGCATATCCTATTTACATAGAAAATGTAAATAAAGGTGTCATTAAGTTTTGTTCTTTTTATTTACAAAGGAAAATGTAAATAAAATGTGTCATCAAGTTTTGTTCTTTTTATTTACAAAGGAAAATGTAAATAAAACGTGTCATCAAGTTTTGTTCTTTTTATTTACAAAGGAAAATGTAAAGATGTGTCCTTTTTCTAATGTTTCATATTATAATAAAAATGTAATTTTTATTGTCTGTTCATTTCTCACGATTCATATTAACAATTTTTATGTTACATCATTCCTAACATTTCACATTAACATAAAAAGAATATTTTTATGTTAAATCAATTCTAACATTTCAACAAAAACAAATAAAAGTGATATATTTGTTTGTTGCCAATTCTAACTCAACAAAACAAATTAAAAAAAAATGATATTTTATCAATTCAACATTTTATAACTGAGATGTTATTTTTATTCACCTTAACATTTTATAACTAAAATATTATTTTTCTTTACTTTAACATTTTATAACTAACATGTTATTTTTCTTATCTTAACATTTTATCACAAAAATGTTAATTTTCTTTATCTTAACATTTTATAACTAACATGTTATTCTTCTTATCTTAACATTTTCTATTTAACAAAATGAACATTTTGTTTAACAAACTTTTCTCTTTAACAACATGAATATTTTGTTTTGCATACTTTTCCATTTAACAACATGAATATTTTGTTTTGCATACTTTTCCATTTAACAACATGAATATTTTGTTTTGCATACTTTTCTATGTGTTCTAATAACAAATAAAATAATATTTTATTTGTTTATACTTTTCTATGCATTTTGATAACATATAAAGGAATATTTTATATGTAGATAATTTTCTATGTATTCTAATGTCATAAAAAAGAGTAATTTATATGTAAATATTTTTCTATGTGTTTCAATGTCATATAAAAGAATATTTTAAATGGAAATATTTTCTATGTAATTCAATGTCATATAAAAAGTAAATTTTATTTAATGACAAATGAATTTGACAAAAACCCTGTTTAATGTAAACAATAAAATGAATATTTTATTGTTATTCTATTTTTTAAACAAGAATTGAAGATTTTATTTTGTCAATTTAAATATAATGAAAATGATAGTCTTATTTTGTCAATTCTAATTTAACAAATATGACATTCTATTTTGTTAATTCTCATTTAATAAAAATGACAATATTTATTTTTGTCAGTTCTAATAGAATAAAATGACAATCTTGATTTTTTTGTTGATTCTAATTCAACAAAATTAATATTTCTAATATGTTGTTCTAATTCAAGAAAAAATAACATTTCTATTTTTGTAACAAACATGATACACACAATTCCATTCATTGATTCACCGCAATACAACACAATCAACATTCCAACAAATATGCACATAACACCACACGAATTTTATAGAGAATGAATATAAATTTCACAATAAAATAAAAAATTAATTTTAATTTGAAAATAGAAATCTCACATTGTTTTCAGTTCAGATCTGAAATTTTGACCAAAATCTGATATGCTCCGTTTCAGATCTAGTCAGTTCCATGCTGTAGATCTGATCTACACGATTTCAACGCAATTGAAATCGTTTGATTTCGTTTCTGTATGAAGAAGATACGTTAATTTAAACGTTGGTTACATTATTAAGTAATTAAAATAATAATTAAACCTTTAGTTATCCTCCTAATTATCTTCTACCTATCATCTAACTATTACAGGTCGACAAAACCCATACGCCGCTTCCCAGGTCTGAGATCGCACCTCCCTCCGGCCATCTTGGCGCCGATCAGTCACCGCCGTTCCGAAGCCCGCACCGCCACCTTCCAGCGCCGCCCAGCCTCACGAAATCCGGTCCCCTATTGCGCCCCCAAATCCGACCCAAACGCGCCGCCTCCTCCACCAAATTCCGACCAATACAGGGCGTAATAATCGATCATGACCGTCCATTGCGAAGAGCTCGTGTAGCTCTACTTTTTCCTTTTTGAAATTCCGAAATTGGTTGAGCGGATTAGAGGAGAAGGGAGGGAGAAGATCGGTGTATTTCTGCCATTCATTCAGAGAGAACGACGGCTGCTTCTTAGGGTTCTAGGGTTTTGATTTTTTTATTCCTATTTTTTAATGTTTTAATGAAATTTTTGCAAATAAATTCATAACTCTTAAACTAACCAGATTTCAGTCCAACCGGAGCCTATCCTACCCAATGGCCCCCGTTCCGGATTCAACGGGCTAGGTCCCGTCAGCCCAAACGGCTGTCTGTGGCCTGAATTATTTAATTTAATATTTAATTCCTTTATTAAATTAATTCTGTCGTACAATTAAATCCACCGGGGCCACATACGGACTCAGAAAATTCCAGAAAAATATTTCTATCTTTCTTTTGATGATATGGTCCTAACAAAATTAATTTCATTGAATTCTGAGACTGTTTGAAAAATGGCCATTTTTAAGTCGATTAAATTTGACTGAAATGGTCAAAACACATTTTCTTGTGCCACGCTCACATATTAATTCGAAAAATTCTGAAAATTGAAACCTAGCAATAATTTGACATTCTGGTTCCAACAAAAGTGGTTTCGTCGAAAATGGAGGTCGTTTGAAAATTGACTATTTTTAAGGGCTATGTATTATGTTAAAATATGTATAAATTCTACAACGACTTTTCTAAATTTTAAACTGTACATAACTTTCAAATTATAAAGTGAAATTTCAATTTTTCAGATTCGTTAGAAAGATATGATTAAATAGATTTAAATATTTTTGGTTTTACTGAAATACGATTCATTTTGAATCCTGTACATTCAGTTAAAGTTTAAAATCAAAATTTCAAACTGCAGCGCTATTTTAAACTTCGTTTATAATTAAATTAAATTTATTCGTTTTAACTTCAATTAAAATAAATTTTTAGTCATTATTATTTAAAATAAATCAATTTCAAACATCCAAAATCCCTTAAAATTTCTAAAATAAAAATTTTAAATTGGCCCTAAAATTCCGGGTTGTTACAATCTCCCCCACTTAAAATATTCCTCGAAAAGGAACGAAGCTAAAAGTTGTTTAATTAACCTATCTCAACTTTTAATCTTTATTCGTTTCAATAATTTTATTAGTTGATTAACTCATTAAATATATAACTTTTATATATTCAAAAATCATATTTTCTAAGATCGGGTTATACAAATATGTTAATTAAAAACTTGTCACTCTCAACTCATTCTAGGGCATTGCTAACCCCATCTCTAATGAGTTTTCTCATTCTAGGATACTACTGATCTTATCTCTAATGAGTATTCTTATTGGATATTACTAATCCAATCTCTGATGAGTCTTTTGCTCAGTTCTAACGAGTTATACCCCAAAGATTTTTGAGCTAACCAGAGCTCTGATACCAACTATAACGACACGCATTTTGCCCGACCTTAATCGATCACTGGATTGATTAAAATCGTTCAAAACCTGCATACGTTAACTTTGGGAATACAACACATCAGGACAACAACAGAAGACTTTCTATAAACATCATAATAAAGTTACATCAGAGTACAGAATATTAGAGTACATCGAAATAAATTATACAGCGGAAGGTAAATTTACAATACATTTAATACAGTGCAGCGGAAGACTATAATTGCTCTGGACACAGATTTAAGCTTCGATCCAGAATCCTACTCAAGAGATAAATATCTGCAAAACAAGCTACTCGACTGCCCGTGTGGAAAATATGGGCACCCGAGTTTGCCAGTGAAACAAACTACAGGTCAGTCATGGGACTGGTATAAGAAATCTTAACTTAACTTAGCTAATAATAAGGAAAATCACAGGACCACGTTGCTAACGCGGAACGGGTTTACTCCATTGGATTGCCAGTGCATAAAATAAAGTAAATTGTTAAGCAACGCAATGCTTTTTAGAAAAATGAAGCCATTATAAGACTCAAGTCCCATCACACAATGCAACGCAAACCGGAGGATAGAGTTTTACCTTATAATGGTCCAAAATGCTTGATACGATAAAAACGGATTTGATATTATTACTAGTGTATATATGTTTCAAAAACATTTCAATCATAATGTATCAATCATAGATGGCATAGTACCCCATCCTACTATGTCGCCATACTAGTTCTACAATCAAAACCGCATGGTGTCGTATTGTAAGTTGGGTTTCCATCATGAAATCGAGGCTAGGGATCATCCTCTCCGATTCGAGACACTCTAGCAAATGCCTCAGGATCCCCCGCAGTGAACCCTTGGAGCGGTAGGGCCGGTCCATACCTATCGAAAGTGGATTGGTTATGCCTGAACACACACTTCCCGGTCCTTTTGGACCTCTATATGACCACTTCCGGCCTATAAATCCGAGGTACCTCATAATCCATCATCCACATAGGTAAAAATGTCAGGGCTGGTAGGTCACTGAAACCACTGTAGCCAGAAAGAAACGTGTGCACTCCCTACGGTCCATATCCCGTTTTTGACACATACCGGGGAGTGAGGCTCGCGAAGTCATGCTATACACAAAGCTATGCCTAAACAGGCTATGTTTTGATCATCAACCACAAGCCTCTGCTTTTCAACAAAAGCCTTGATCCATGCATCCTAGCGTGCCACATTGTCAATCCATACCATACCATTGATTCCTACTAATATATAACCTCTAAGCTCGTATGTCTCAGAGAAGGGTGTTAAACACCAAACATATATATATTTAGCAGAGATCAACGAATATCACATAAAGGAATACAACGTCAGACGTACAATCCATTTTCAAGTCCGTTCTGGGTCTGAACGAAACCGGAGGCACCTTATACCTTGCATATCCGAACAATCAACAATACGTCCGGACGGCTACCCCTGACTCCCCTTACTCCAATCATGGGCCTCAGTAGCAACACATCCATTCGAGGTGAAGATCGTCGGTCTTCAATCGCCGTCTTCAACTCTTCGACTTATGTCGTCGTATAATCATTTGAAATGAAATTGAACTCGGACTTTTCAAATGATTCTCGTATATATATATATATATTAAAACCATTTCATATCATTATTAGTATTTAATAACAATTTATCGCTATTTATATATATATATATATATAAAACTATATTCATTTGACGACGCTTCAGGTCGATCGGCGGCCCTGGCGCTGCTTTTATCCAAATTTGATTTACACTTATCTCAAAATCTAACCGTTGGATTTTGACGAGATTTATATCGTTGGAATGATCTTTCCAAACCGGTCCTAACGGTTCCAGTTTTGGGAAAATCCGACGGTCGGATCTTTCGATATAATCGTTTGAAGTTACGATTTCAAATCGCGAACTGCAGCAGCGCGATTCGTTTTATTTAATTTATATTTATATAAGCATATAAATATAAATCGTTTGGCGATTTCAACTACTAAGAAAGATTCTTTTTATCGCATCTAAAATAATGATAAGAATATCACTTTTATTTCTACTCTTTTTATCGCATCTAAAATGACGATAAAAATGCCACCTTTATTTCTTCTTTTTATCGCATCGATCAAATGCCACTTTTATTTCTACTCTTTTTATTTCTACTCTTTTTATTGTCCCTAGAATGACAATAAAAATACTTCTTTTAATTCTAATCTTTTTATTGAATAGAGTATCAATAAAAATGTCACCTTACATTTATTCTTTTTGTTTACACTTAAAATGTACATAAAGATATCACTTTACATTTATTCTTTTCATTTGCATCAAAAGGTAAATAAAAATATAACCTTTTAATTCTAATCCTTTTTATTGTCTCTATTCTGACAATAAAAATATAACATTAAATTCTATCTTTGTGATTACATCTAAAACGTAAATTAGAATGCCACTTTTATTTCTATGTTTTTACTTACATCTAAAATGTAAATAAAATGTGCTTTTTATTCCTATGTTTTTATTTACGTCTAAAATGTAAATAAAAATATACTTTTCATATTCTTATTCTTATTTACATCTAAAATGCAGACAAAAATATCCTTTTTCATGCAAGTTTTATTTATATCTAGAATATAAATAAAATGTCAACTTCTATAATCATGTTTTTATTTACAACTAATTTGTAAACAAAAATGTACTTTTTTAACTCATGTTTTTATTCACATCTAAAATGTGAATAAAATACTCCTTTTTAATTTCATGTTTTTATTCACATCTAAAATGTGAATAAAAATATATCTTTCAATGTCATATTTTTATTCGTAACTAAATTACAAATAAAAATGTGCGTTATAAATTCATGTTTTTATTTGCAACTAGTTTGCAAATAAAAATTCACTTTTTAAAACGGTGTTTTTATTTACATATGGAATGCAAATAAAAATGTACTTTTTCTTTTCATATTCTTATTCACATCGAAAATGTGAATAAAAATGTTCTTTTTATTTTTCTATCTTTCATTCACATCTAGAAAGTGAATAAAAACGTGCTTTACATATTTGCAACTAATTTGCAAATAAAAAGTGTAATTCTTCCCTATGTTTTATTTGCATCTAAAAATGAAAATAAAAAGTATAATTCTTCTTCTTCTATGTTTCTATTCGCATGTAGAAATGCAAATAAAAGTATAATTCTTTTTCTATGTCCTATTTTCATTTACACTAAATAGTAAATAAAAATGTCTCTTTTCTTATATCCTGTTTTATTTACCTATGTGTAAATAAAATATTCTTTTCTTTATCTCATGCTTTATTTACACTAAATTGTAAATAAATGTATTCTTTTTCTTTTTCATGTTTATTTACCTAAATGTAAATAAATGTAATCTTTTCTCTTTCATGTTTATTTGCCTAAATGTAAATAAATAAAAATCTTTTTCTCTTCATGTCCTACTTACACAAAAATGTAATTGAATGTATCCTATCAATTTGCATATCCTATTTACATAGAAAATGTAAATAAAGGTGTCATTAAGTTTTGTTCTTTTTATTTATAAAGGAAAATGTAAATAAAATGTGTCATCAAGTTTTGTTCTTTTTATTTACAAAGGAAAATGTAAATAAAATGTGTCATCAAGTTTTGTTCCTTTTATTTACAAAGGAAAATGTAAAGATGTGTCTTTTTTCTAATGTTTCATATTACAATAAAAATGTAATTTTTATTGTCTATTCTTTTCTCATGATTCATATTAACATAAAAATATAATTTTTATGATACATCATTCCTAACATTTCACATTAACATAAAAAGAATATTTTTATGTTAAATCAATTCTAACATTTCAACAAAAACAAATAAAAGTGATATATTTGTTTGTTGTCAATTCTAACTCAACAAAACAAATAAAAAAAATGATATTTTATTAATTCAACATTTTGTAACTGAGATGTTATTTTTATTCACCTTAACATTTTATAACTAAAATATTATTTTTCTTTACTTTAACATTTTATAACTAACATGTTATTTTTCTTATCTTAACATTTTATCACAAAAATGTTATTTTTCTTTATCTTAACATTTTATAACTAACATGTTATTCTTCTTATCTTAACATTTTCTATTTAACAAAATAAACATTTTGTTTAACATACTTTTCTTTTTAACAACATGAATATTTTGTTTTGCATACTTTTCTATTTAACAACATGAATATTTTGTATTACATACTTTTCTATGTGTTCTAATAACAAATAAAATAATATTTTATTTGTTTATAATTTTCTATGCATTTTAATAACATATAAAGGAATATTTTATATGTAGATTATTTTCTATGTATTCTAATGTCATATAAAAGAGTAATTTATATGTAAATATTTTTCTATGTGTTTTAATGTCATATAAAAGAATATTTTATATGTAAATATTTTCTATGTATTTCAATGTCATATAAAAAGTAAATTTTATTTCATGACAAATGAATTTGACAAAAACCCTGTTTAATGTAAACAATAAAATGAATATTTTATTGTTATTCTATTTTTTAAACAAAAATTGAAGATTTTATTTTGTCAATTTAAATATAATGAAAACGATAGTCTTATTTTGTTAATTCTAATTTAACAAACATGACATTCTATTTTGTTAATTCTCATTTAATAAAAATGACAATATTTATTTTTGTCAGTTCTAATAGAATAAAATGACAATCTTGATTTTTTTGTTGATTCTAATTCAACAAAGTTAATATTTCTAATATGTTGTTCTAATTCAACAAAAAATAACATTTCTATTTTTGTAACAAACATGATACACACAATTCCATTCACTGATTCACCGCAATACAACACAATCAACATTCCAACAAATATGCACATAACACCACATGAATTTTATAGAGAATGAATATAAATTTCACAATAAAATAATTAATTATTTTTAATATAAAAATATAAACTCTCACATTGTTTTCTGTTCAGATCTGAAATTTTGACCAAAATCTGATATGCTCCGTTTCAGAACCAGTCAGTTCCATGCTGTAGATCTGATCCACATGATTTCAACGCAACTGAAATCGTTTGATTTCATTTCTGTATGAAGAAGATACGTTAATTTAAACGTTGGTTACATTATTAAATAATTAAAATAATAATTAAACCATTAATTATCCCCCTAATTATCTTCTACCTCTCGTCTAACTGTTACAGGTCGACAAAACCCATACGCCGCTTCCTAGGTCCGAGATCGCACCTCTCTCCGGCCATCTTGGTGCCGATCAGTCACCGTCGTTCCAAAGCCTGCACCACCACCTTCCAGCATCGCCCAGCCTCACGAAATCTGGTCCCCTATTGCGCCCCCAAATCCGACCCAAACGCGCCGCCTCCTCCACCAAATTCCGGCCAATACAGGGCATAATAATCGATCATGACCATCCATTGCGAAGAGCTCGTGTAGCTCTACGTTTTCCTTTTTGAAATTTCGAAATTGGTTGAGCGGATTAGAGGAGAAGGGAGGCAGAAGATCGGTGTGTTTCTTCCATTCATTCAGAGAGAACGGCGACTGCTTCTTAGGGTTCTAGGGTTTTGATTTTTTTATTCCTATTTTATAATGTTTTAATGAAATTTTTGCAAATAAATTCATAACTCTTAAACTAATCAGATTTCAGTCAAACCGGAGCCTACCCTACTCAATGGCCCTCGTTCCAAATCCAACGGGCTAGGTCCCGTCAGCCCAAACGGCTGTCTGTGGCCTAAATTATTTAATTTAATATTTAATTCCTTTATTAAATTAATTCTGTCGTACAATTAAATCCACCGGGGCCGCATACGGACTCAGAAAATTCCAGAAAAATATTTCTGGCTTTCTTTTGATGATACAGTCCTAACAAAATTAATTTTGTTGAATTCTGAGACTATTTGAAAAACGGCCATTTTTAAGTCGATTAAATTTGACTGAAATGGTCAAAACACATTTTCTTGTGCCACGCTCACATATTAATTCGAAAAATTCTGAAATTGAAACCTAGCAATAATTTGACATTCCGGTTCCAACAAAAGTGGTTTCGTCGAAAACGGAGGTCGTTTGAAAATTGACTATTTTTAAGGGCTATATATTATATTAAAATATATATAAATTCTACAACGACTTTTCTAAATTTTAAACTGGACATAACTTTCAAATTATAAAGTGAAATTCAATTTTTCAGATTCGTTAGAAAGATACGATTAAACAGATTTAAATATTTTTGGTTTTACTGAAATCCGATTCATTTTGAATCCTGTACATTAAGTTAAAGTTTAAAATCAAAATTTCAAACTGCAGCGCTATTTTAAACTCCTTTTATAATTAAATTAAATTTATTCGTTTTAACTTCGATTAAAATAAATTTTTAGTCGTTATTATTTAAAATAAATCAATTTCAAATATCCAAAATCCCTTAAAATAAAAAATTTAAATTGGTCCCAAAATTCCGGGTTGTTACAGATTCTATATATATCCAGTATCTGAGGCTTCGAAAATACACCCCGTCAGGCGTATACTCAAAATCTCCCTATACTAGATTGTCCAAATTCAATTTAAAATAAATATTCAAATACGAATAAAGTGGTTTAAATTTTTAAAACGAAATTTGTTTTCATTTTTATTTTAAAAACACTATTCTTCACACTCGTTCTAGGATACTACTGATCCTATCTATAACTGGTAATTCTCATTGGATATTGCTAATCCAATCTCTGATGAATTCTTGCGTTTGGTTCTAACGTGTCTTGTTCTCGAGCTCTGTAAACCAAAGCTCTGATACCAAATGTAACAGTCGACGAAATCCGGTAGGCTTTGCAACCATCCCTTCATCCCCCAAAGCAGCAGGTAAAACCCACCGTGGCATACACTGGTCCCCTAGTACCCTTGTTTTACGGCGACTCTCTCGAGCCTCCCGGCCGTAGCCTAACCAACCCTCGCAAGGGACATGTTGGGGTAAGAGCCCACTGTTTGCTACCAAACCATAAGGTGAGAACCCCCCCATCATGACTGCAACAAGAACTTGTGATACTCCACTTTCGATCATTTCCCAAATTTGATAATTTAAATTATTAATTCATATTTCAATCTAATTAAAGACTCATTAAAACTCAACTTAAATTTAGTCTTCCCAAAAATCAATATTAATGATTATTTAACTTTCGAAACACAAACATGTCACATCGACAATCTACACCATACCATTGATTTCTACCGATATATAACCTCTAAGTTCGTATGTCTCAGAGAAGGATGTTAAGCAAGAGAATAAATTCTCCACCACCAAACAGATTTATATATATAGCAGAGATCAACCACACAGTTCGAAATACAATGACAGACATGTAACCCTGCCTTTAACTGGGTTAAAGAACTAATGTCATTAAAAACACAGTTCATGATAAACCCAAACATTCCATTAATTATGGAATCTTCACGGAAACACAAGTCAATATATAATCGATATCAATTTCCGTATCCGGCTAATAATATAAATGGAATAGCGGCAAAGCCTTTTAAATTCCATATGTATTAACAGTCTTCCTCCATAGAAGTTCACTTTGATTATTATCTAATTGAATTCCATTCAATTCCAATTTAATATATTAAATCGGAAAACTTTGCTTTGGAAAATTCCATTAAATCTTAATAAAAGATTTATATATTCCAAATCACATTACACTGTAAATCGGGTTAAAGAACGAATGTCGTTAAAAATACAGTTCACAATAAACCCAATTCACATTCCATTTTTAGTTCCAATTAAATGTTAATTAATTGGTAATTTTTCTTTAAATCTGGATTAAAAGTTTATTCTTTTCAAACGGGGTTCAAGAATAGTGTTATTTAAGACACCATTCACGACAAACCCAAAATCACATTCCATTGTTAATCGGGTTAAAGAACAAGGGTTATTTAAAACACCGTTCATGATAAACCCAAAAACAAACTTCAATTCAATTCCAATTAAACTTTAATTAATTGGTATACTTCATTAAATCTAAATAAAAAGATTTAATCTTTTCTCAACTGGGTTTAAGAACAGTGTTAATGAAGACACCATTCACGACAAACTCAAATCCCATTTGATATTAAATACAAGGCTCTGAATAGAAAATATATCGGCTTATATTCAATATCAAATTCTGTAATCAACAAATATCATATTGGAATAACGATATATATATCTTCCAAATTCCTCCACAATATCCGTATAATCACGGAATCCAAATATCGAAATATTCCAAAGATAATTTCAATTCAAATCCATTCCAATTCATATACTGGAAATTCCGGTTATTTTTAAAACCATTTCAAATCCAATTTAATTATTTTAAAAATATTGGATTTATAATTCTAGTTCATAACTAGCTCATTTCGATAAAATATATTTTTATCTTTTCAAAATGGTATTTTTCATCCCAATTGCTTCCAAATCATTTATTATGATTTAACATAAATTATTGATATTTTTAATAATTTTATCAAGGCCCGTACAGTCGATTTCCATAAACGGTCATCCAACTACACTTATAACAACCTTTTGCAAATTTGATTTGGACATGATTCCAAATCCAACCATTAAATTTCAAGTCTCTTGTATTTGTTAGAAATCTCTTTTCGATACGAACCCAACGGTTCCGGTTTTAGGAGAATTCGACGGTCAGATCTCCTGTAATGTCCGTTCGAAGTCAATGGTCGAAATTCACAAACTGCCGCGGCGCGGCGCGTTCTATTCAGGCCATTATATATATAATATATGTACTATATATTTTTCATCGATTTCCTTTTAAAACGTATTTTATAAATCATTTTTAAATTCGTTTTCAAAACGATTTCAACTTCATATTCAATTTCAAATCAAAATTGAATATTCCGTATCATCGATATATAAATGATAGTATTTTCAAAACATTATATTTTAAAATCAATTCCTTTTCGATATTCATTATAAAAATGAATAAAATCGATATAAATATCATTCATGTCAAAATGGCGTTAATCTAATCAACACGGCTTTATATATTTAAATAGTTTCGTGTCCACCCCAAATCGGACATCAAAATCAGATTTTGATCCTTTTCTGAATATCATTTTAAAATATTCGTTATTCTAAAATATTCTTTTCTTCTGAATTGGAATCAGACACAGTCAATTACCATATAATGTGATTTATATGGATTTCATACAACACACGTACACAACAACAATCCAACATAGTCAACCGTCATCCATAGTGCATTCTACACTGCATAAGCATTAAATATAAATATTCAATGCTTACACAGCTTGTCAACCAATCGATTGGCATACAACTAAATATTGGGACTAGTGAATGTCATATATCATCCCAATACCCGTGTGGGGTTTCAATCAACAAATAATGAATTTTATTTGTGCAATTGGGCGATGTGTAAAATTTATCGTCCCAATCAATATCAATCAAATGTGTGTACATAAACAAATCGTCCGATTTGTTTATGAATATTTATTTTATTCATATACACGTTAAAAATTATATTTTTAACTATAAAACATTTATTTCAATACATGAATATTTTATTCAGTCCATTTCACATCATGATCAATTTCAACAACACAATACAATCAAACAAACAAGTCGTCCATGGTCTGTGGACGATGGGTGTCGGGTGCTGCTAAGCACCGTCTGCATCCAAGTATATAATTTTAACTAGAAAATAAATTAAAGTGAGAAGTTCTCACCTTTGGGATCCACTCCTCCATTATATTTCTGAATTTCAGAACAGTCTGTATTTGCCCGAAATTCCAATGCTATCTTTTCCCGCTGTTCATCGTAAAAATAGCATTTTTAGTAGGATGTTTATTTTAAAAATCATATTTTTATAATGGCACTTCATATATAAAAATCATATATTTTTACAATGCTTGTTTCTATATAAAAATTATATTTTTATATCTCTACTTCTTATATAAAGATCGAATTTTTATTTCAACTTCATATATGTAAAAATCGAATTTTTATCGCTACTTCAAAATGAAAATCTAATTTTTCTTCTATTAAAAATCAAATCATTTTAATGAACAAAATCAAATCTTTTCTATTTTAAAAATCGTATCTTTTTATAATTAAAAATCTAATCTTTTCAAATTTAAAAAATCTAAACTTTTCGTTATTAAAAAATCTATACTTTTCTATTTTAAAAATCTAAGCTTTTCTAATTTAAAAAAATAAAATCTTTATATGTTAAAAATATAAATAAAAATCAAATCTTTTTCATTGGTTAAAATTTTTATCTTTCATTGATTAAAAATTATCTTTTTATGCGACTAAAAATCATAACTTTTCACTATAAAAATCATATACTTCCTAGGAAAAAAATCATGACTTTAATAACATAAAAATCCCAACTTTACATTGATAAAGATCCTACCTTTATGTTGACAACATTATATACAAGAGAAACTGAAAATAAAATAAAATGTTATATACCCCTTTTTCTTTGTAGGGGGCCCCACGGCACGCGGACGTGGCGGAGGAGGCGCGGCTCCGACTGGCAGTGGCGGCGCGGGGGAATTGGGGTGGTGATTGGCACGGATTTGAGGGCTAGGGCATGGTTTTCTAATCGAAGAAGGTGGAGAGGGAAGGGACGAGGGAGGAGAAGGAGGGAGGGGCGTCGAAGGGGTGCGCCGGTCATGGGGAAAGGTGGCGCGACGAGCGGTGGCATGGCGGGGTGGGCGACGCGACATAGACGAGGGGTTTTTTTTTTTTTGATCGCGGGAGGGAAAGATAAAAGGAGGGGGTTATATGTAAAGTTTTTATATATTTAATATTTATTTATTTTCCATTTATTTTCAAAAAGGTTATCTTTTCATTTGAACTCCAAACGAGGCCCAACGACTGTCGCTCCTAGCTAATTATCCCCATTCCGAACACAATGGGATATGTATCGTAACCCATTTTGGCTGTTACGATCAGTTTTTGTCAAAATAAAAATATAAATCTATATATTGAATTTGAACGCACATTTCAATTTACCGTGACCACATACGGACCCCAAAAATTCCAGAAAAATAAATATGGCTATGTTTTGATGATATGGTCATAACAAAACCGATTTCATCGAATTTGGAGTCCGTTTGAAAAATGGCGATTTTCTGGTCGATCCAAATTTACTGCTCACAAATTGATTCCAAAAGTTATGAAAATTGGAATCAAGCAATAACTTGACATCCCGGATCCAACAAAAGTGATTTCGTCGAAAATGGAGATCGTTTGCAAAATTTCCATTTTTAAGGGCTATATTTCCATAGTGACTATTCTGAATTTTCAACTAGACATAACTTTTTATTCCCGCTATGAAATTTTGATTTTTCGGATTCGTTTGAAAGATATTTTCAAACAGATTCATAAATTTTTTGTTTCACTAAAATCCGGTTTATTTTGAATCCTGTACATTCATTTGAAATTTGAAATCGAATTTTCAAAATACTATGCCATTTCCAATTCCTTTTATAATTAAAATAAATATTTATATTTTAACTTCGATTCAAATAAATATACATGTTCTAATTCTATTCAAAATAAATTTCTTGTTGTTATTATTTAAAATAAATCATTTTAAATATTCAAAATTCATTAAAATTGCCAGAATAAAAAGTTTAAATTGGTTCTAATTTTCCGGGTTGTTACACGGAAGTCGGTCCCATACCTTGCCAGATGGAATTCATTAACAAATGAGCGCCCGCGGTTTTTGATTATATATTATGTACGTGGAACATGAGATGAAAGCGTTCTGCTAGATGATTATTATGTTGTGATTGATAGACATTATTATAATATCAAAAGAGTTTTGATATAAAGATTATCCTTCTTGCCAAAGGATTTTGAAATGTAAAATCAAGTGTTCTGGATTCTCATAAGGGAAAAACCCATTCTGTGTTATATGGCGTGGTCTTATGAGATATCGTTTATTCTTTTCAAACTGTTTCAAATTGTTTACTCATACCAGTCCCATGACTAACCCGGAGTTTATTTTGTTTTGTTTTCCCTAAACTCTTGGGTGCCCAAATTTATACGGGCAGTCAAGTAGTCAGGATTTTACAGATACTGAGAGCTTGGAGCAGGAGGCTTCAGGATTTTATAGCAAATGTTTATTTCAGCTGTGTTGTAAGTGTTGTACTCTGATAAATGTTATTGTATACATATACTAGTTTTATTTCAAAGTTATGTTATATTTTATTCGTTTTGCTGTGAGATTCATGTTACTCTGATTTTGTCTGGTTGTGTTCTTCTTCTTCTATTCTAATTTTTCTATCTTATCTATTCTCACCCTCTAACTTCTTTCATTAACTATCCGGTATTTCCGTATAATCGACATTGAGTTTAATTCGATAACCAGGGTCGCGAAAGCCCGGGTCGTTACAGATCAATCATCATTTCATTTCCCAGTTTCCCATTTATCATTTCCATATATTCATAAATTCCTTATTTTCTAAAATTAGAAAATATACATTATTAACTTTGGAAAATGTTTCCACTTCTTATTTATGAATCAATATCTTCCCACCTCTATCAGTCTCTAACTGTAAACTAGTAAGAGAACAACTTCCCAAGCATAAACCCCGAAGGCCGAGACCAACATCAGATCAATACCCAAAAAGCCATTCAACTTAACTAATTTCCAATTTCAGTAATTCCATTTAAATTCCTAATTCAAACCCCAAATTCCTTTATAATATTTTATTTGTAGAATATTTACTTAAATCCTTTGTTCTCATTAAATGTGAATAATATTTCTTCTTTGCAATCAAAACAGTTTGATTTCGTATTTAAAAACAATATTCCAAATCCAATTTCTATTTATACTTCTAATTATAGAATTATTCATCTAAAATCTCATTTTATTCTTCTAACACTTATAATCCCATTTATAATCACCTTTATAAATGTTGCTCAAATTCCATTTAAAATATCGGTGTTAAAACCGATTCTTACTTCTCTATAAAAATTCAGCCTTATATATTCTGTTTATCAAATGATAAATATTTTATTTAATTTATAAAACATTATTTATAAATTAAATCTTCTCAATCTGTTTGTTAAAACAAATTTCTATTTAATATCCACTTTAAACAATCCTCTCATAATTCTTTTATATCTCGTCAATTTCTTTTTATAATTCTATTTACTTTCTAAATAAATATTCCTTTTATACTTCTATTTATTTTCTAAATATATATTCCTTTTATACTTCTATTTATTTTCTAAATATATATTTCTTTATAATTATCCTATTTATTTCATATATAAACATTTCCTTTATATAATTATCATATTTATTTTCTAAATATAAATATTCCTTTTTCAATATACATTTTGAAAATTCCCTTTTTACATTCCAGTATTTATTATGGTATTTAAAATACCAAATAACAATGATCGATATCATTTAAACACACATAATCAACAACAGATTATATATCGCATCATATATTACCATATATGAAAAGACAGTAGTATAATTATTGAGGAATCCAATTGGATCCCTCCAACCTGTTTCCCTGCATCACTGATGTTAAACAATATAATTAACATCAATTTCATTTCAATATGAAATATTCTGATAAACAGAATCAATATTTGATTAACGATATATATATCTATCGTTATCTATAATTTCAACCAATAAATCAGCAATTCAACCAAACAATCAACACACAACAATCAATCAACATTTATCAATACTAGAATATATTTATAAAATATAAACTCTACAGAGTTAGTGAGATTTACTCACATTGGACGATCGTCGTTAAATAACGATAATTGTCGGTTGATTCAGACAGACAATTTATTTTGCTATAAATCGTAATGAGCTCCAATTCTCTCCCAGTCAGCTCCATTGTATAGTGTCCGTCCGTACGATTCCAACGGATCTTGTTTCGCTGAATTCGGGTAATATATGAGATAGTTGTCAATTTTATAATTTTATACACTATTTAACATTGAACTTATCTTAAATATATACATTATTATGGGCTTTTCATTGTCGGCCCACTCACCTTCTCAAAAACCATACCCGCAACAAATAGTAACTGTTCTTCCCCATTTAGAACTCCATCACCCGTTCCTCCTATCCTACCCATAGCCGATCATACTACCTTCCCCTTCTCGTTATCACTTCACCGAAAATCCTAAATGACATTACTAGCATTCACCCCATCAACTACTGTATCCACTCATATGCCTTCCAACTCACTCGCATCACGTTCAAAAATCACGACAGCACATAATTCGAGCACACACAGTAACTTCCGTCATTGATCACCACCAAACAACCCCAAAGTATGCACGCGGGGTGCTATTCTGCCTCCTCAACCCATTACTCAACTCAAATTCGTGAATCAAAGCCTCCACACTTATAAAATCTGAGCCCTAGCTATTATTAAGCCCGTTGTAAAAACCGCAACTACAAAAATGGTGATCAAACCATTCAAAACCGCTACCAGACTGAAGACCTTCTTCTCAAGAACTCAAATATGTGGATTTTATGATGTATAGAATTAGTTTTGAATTTACAAAAATTCATGAAGTAAGATTTCCTCACATTGAGACAATTTGATGGCGGCTACCAACATTTGACCGTAGAAAAATAATGGTTTAGGGTTAGGAGGAGGGTAGCGTATTTATAGGAATTTTATATATTTTTATATTCAATTATTTAATTTATTTTTATTGCAATGTTGTCCGTAATTATCAACAAAAATTCATACGATCACATAAAATATCCAAATTCAATAAAAATGGACATGCAACTATAGTTCGTTATTACGGACCCAACGAAACTTGTTTCATCGAATTCCGACTTCGTTTTCTCACACAGCGTATTTTTAAAGTTAAATAATTGACTTTTTCACATTAAAATGCCATACGACCACATACTGACTCCAAAGATCTTGGAAATTGAAATTAAATAATAATTTGATATTCCGGATCCAGCAAAATTAGTTCCATCGAAAACGAAGTTCATTTTGCAAAACTGACTATTTTTAAAGCTCTAAATAAACCCATTTAAATATTATTATATTTAAAAATAATTAAATTAAATATTTATAAATAAATATTAACGTATATATTCACATAAAATATAATACAGCTCCAAAATATTCCTGTCTAAATTTATAACTTGACATTTCAAATCTAGATCAAATAAGTATTCAATTTACATTAAAAATCCACTTATAATATAAATAAATTGTTATATATTATAAAGGAATTCCATAGCGACTTTTTGAAAATTTGATTTGGACATAACTCAAAATCTACACAATGAAATCTCGATTTTTCTCTTCAATTATAAAAATATACTTCACCAGCTCCGAACGTTTCTTATTTCACAGAAATCCAATTTCAAACGGGTTCTGTATATTCATTTAAAGTTCGAATCACCAAATTACGAAGTGCCGCGCCATCTCGAGCTCGAGTATAATTATAATATAATTATACATTCAACTGTCGTTTATATAATATATTCGTTAATATAATTCAACTCTAAATTGAATTATATATTCTAAATAATCCAGTTCACACAATATTGTGGATTGTACTATTTCCGACTATTCTGGAATTTAAATATATTATTTAATAACTATATAATTAAATATTCAATATTATTTAATTTTGGTCACTTTAAATTACCAAACTGTCCTTTAAATAATTAAATAAATTATTTATTATTCGTAAAAATACGGGTCGTTGCAGTATTCTTGAGATTGGGAACTTAAAGTTGTAACAAAGCCTTGGTAATGCTACCTGCTTGATTTGCACCATGGTTATTAAGCACTGGGTGTAGGGCTGTCAATGAATACCCGAAAAATCCGATATCCGTCCGAATCTGTAACGACACGGATTTTCGAACAGTTTATTTTAAATATTTAATATCGTTTAAATATTGAGTTTATAATATAAATGAATTTTTATATTCAGTTATCGAGTAAATAATTGAAATACGATTTATTTCGAATATAAATGATTATCGTAATACGAGAATCTGAAATAGTTAAATTTAAATTTAAACTAAGTTGGAAACAATTCAGAAAATTTATAAAAATTCAATTTAAATAGAATAGATAATAATAATATATTATCGAATAATTAATTGTTTTGAATTATATTGATCTAAAATTAACATCTTCCCCATATGATCGGACTGGACTTCGAAATCTGTTCCAGTGTGTTCAAAATAGCGGTTTAACCCTAGAATTGTTAGTTGTTGTGTTTCGATTGGAGTTCATGGTAGCGGTAAGAATATTGTGTCGTACCAGTTAATACATGCCCTTAATAAACCCTGTACCTATTGAAACCTACCATAGATAAATTCTACCAGTAAATACCTACTTTCATGTCCTTAACCAGGAAGCATCCCTCATTTATAAGTATCGCAGTCCCTTTTCCTTTATTATTCTTCACTGCGAAATGGAAATCGAAGGAATTCTAGAAAGAAAAATGCCACTCCTTTTTATATACAGATAGAAATCATCCAAGTCGCTATTCATTTGTTCATTTTTCTCTAAAAGCCAAAGTTAAAATCGAATGGAAGCTTCACAATCAAACTAAATACCGCTCGCTCATGAATAATTATAAATCGTTCAAAAGGAAACAATAAAGAGGAAATCTAATTCTATTGTGAAGCTATGTATTTCGATTCCCCTAAAAATCAAAATCCAGACTCACGACAGTGAAATGAGGGGGATTTGGGAACGACCTCGACTTCGAAAAAAAGGGATTTAAACCAAAAATTTGCATCCTGAAATTGAAGACCATCTGAAGTTCGACTTCAAAACTGGGCGACGCTCGCGATTTTTAAGGAGCGTGAATGGAGTGGGGCAGCTCGATGAGGGCGTGATGGAATTGTGGTGGAAGTCGCTACTGTATTGGAGCGCGTGAAGCTACAGATCGCCAGTGGACCTAGGGATTTGATCACAATGCAGGCAACGTCAGGATTGGTTCAAATTGGGATCAGCACTTTCACTGTTGCTCGCGTGAAAAGGAGCAGTCATGAGGGAGAGGTGTGAGTAGTTCGACATGGTGAATGGCATGATGGTGATATGTTAAAAGGTACTGGAGTTGCAGTTTCAACTCAGGGAAGTTATTGCATAAGGATTTCAGGGTGGTCAGATGTTGTGCGATATTTTGAACTAGAATTGGAGTTTCCTTTGTGTGCAGAAAGGAGAGGAGGTAATTAAGACATAGGATTTTCTTTTAGATCAAAAATCTAGTTTTTTTTTGTTAAGGAGAAAATTATAATAATAGCTCTACTATATTTTATGGTTATACAAGGAGATTAAGGAAAGCATGGTGATGTGAATTTCAACCTGCTGAACCCGGACCGGAAAATGTAAGAGAAGAAGTGGGCAAGTAGATAAGGGTAGAGATGTTTGAATGGGTCGACTTTAATGGGAAGCTACATGGGAGTTCAAAATTGTTACTAAGGAGAACATGGAAGATTTGCTTAATTAGGTAATTTACTTTAATTTAGTAATAAATTTTTAGTTACTTTTTAAATAGTTCAATAGCTTAGCAATAAATGTCAGGTTAAACTTATTCAAGATTTAAGTGAACGGAATCAGTCGTATAATCTGTAGTTGTGGATTTCTAATCGGGAATTAAAATGGAAATCAGAATGGATCGGGAATATTAAAAATCAATGTGAGTAATTCTCACTCAAGAATTTTATTTAAATTATTTTTATTGTTAAAAATAATTTTTGGTTGTTTGGTTGCATTTAAATATTACTGTGGCTATTTTACATATATATTAGTTATATAGGATTGATATTTGTGGCTATTATATATATATTGGTGATTGGATAGTTCCCGCAGTACCATTAGCGGATGCCCGCAGTATCATTAGCGGATGACCCTATACGCCCCACGCTATGATAGTGGATGACCTTCTGTACCGCGATATCCTGCCTCGAAGTAGGATGGGTATTATTTATGTTGGCTAACGTCTGTTGATGCAGGAAAACAGGTTGGAGGAATCCAACTGGATTCCTCAAAAATATTATTATTTGTTTGTTTTTCATATATATTATCATATATGATGTGTTAGAAAACCTATCATTTATAATTGGTTGTTTTGGGTGTTTGAAATATCACTGGGCCTAAAATATTGATAAATAAAAATATCGTGGAAAGGATATTTTGAGATTTAAAAGAGGAATTCTATTTTTAAAAATAGAATTTGAATTTCGAATGGGCTATAAAGATATTAACTTGTTTTGAATAAATAAAACAAGTATTGAAAATTTATAAACAACGTTTATGAATTTAACAATGCTGGAAATTGAAGTAAATTTATAAACGGTATTTATAAATAAAATGGGATGATTTTCATTGGATAATCAGGAGATTGAAATTAATTTATAAACATTGTTTATAAATGTAGTGGGAAAAATTATCATTTGGTAATTTGAATATTTAAATTCAAATGTGAATTTAAAAATAGAAATGGGGAAATCGTTTTAAAGAAATAAACGATGGAATTTATTCTGATGTTCAGAATATAAATTGAACTAAAATAAATCCTTAAGGATTTATGATTTGAATTCGATTCATTCGAATTCATTTAAATAGGAGTTAAATTGAATATGAAAATAAATTGGGTGTTATATATATAAGTTATTATAAATAGAAATTTCCAAAATAAGATTTTGGTTTTAAATAGATTTCGGAATAGACTCGTTTAAATATAAAACAAGGAAATTTATAAAATGGTGTTTATAAATATAATGAATTAATTATCAAGAGATAATTTGAATATTTAAATTCAAATATGAATTTAAAATTAGAATTTGAAATCATTCGAAAGGGAGCAATGGTTTTTATTCCGCGATTAGGAATATCAAAAGGATGGAGTTTCAAATAGAAATTTGAAAAAGGAACTTATTTAAATCTATGAAATAAGGAAGTCGAATTTATAAATAGTGTTATAAATTTGGTGAAATAAATTATCATTTGGATAATTTGAACCATTTAAATTCAAATAGGAATTTAAAAGTAAATTAGGAAGTTTTTTGAAACAAAATGATTGATTATATTTCGGAAATCGGAATATAAGCTAAATTGAGAAGAATTCAACGGGTTTATAATTGAAATTCGATTATATCGAATTTTATAAATAATTTATTTATAAAAGGAATTTGAGTTAAATATAGAAGATCGTAGTATAAATCAATATATTACCGAGTAAGGAAAAATCGACGATTTTAGATAATTGGAAATATTCAGTTGAATAGGGAAAATTAGATTCAATAGATATTAAAATATATTAGGATGCAGTTGAAATTTATTTATAAGCGAAGTTAAACGTTTATATTTAAATATAATTAAAACGAACTCGCTGCAGCGCGGTAGTTCGTAATTTGGCGTTTTAAACTTCAATTCAGTCTATAGAACTCAGTTCAAGTCGGAATTCTTTGAAACAAGAATCATCAGAACCGATTTGATAATAGTTTTCTAATGAAGGAGAAAATCTGGATTTCGTCTTATAGATTTTGAGTTATGTCAAAATCAAATTTTCAGAAAAACAGCGCCATAACCATTATAAAACCATAACGGTTTATTTAAATTAATAAAAGGATTTTAAACAAATAAATTCGGAATTTCTATTAGAAAAATCCAGACTTGAGTTATACAATAAATATGAACTCAAGTGTAGTAAGTGAACTGGTTTTTGAAAGAAAAATCAGATTGTTAATTATTGGATAGAATTAAATAATTTGAAAGTAGTTAGTTAAATGGAATTTTGAATTGAAATAGAGCTTTGGATAAGTGATTTAGATTTGTGGGTTTCATATTCGAAATCGAATATGAAACGTGAATGGGAAATAGAATTCAATTGGTTTATAAACAAATTAGAATATATTTGAATGTGATATGTTCAAATAGAAAATGAAATGGGTAAAAGAGCCGATTAAAGAATAAATTAACGAATCAAGTTAAAATGACCAAATTGAGTTGAAATAAATTAGAAATGGATGCATATGTGTTAAATAGGTATGGAATGAAGTGTATGAAGGTTATAATTCGTGTGCCCGACAATAAGTGTAACAACCCGGAAAATCCGAACCAATTTAAAAAATTTATTTTGGCTATTTCAGTAGATTTTGAATAGTTAAAATAATTTATTTTAAATAATAACGAATAAAAATTCATTTTTAATCAAAGTTAGAGCAAAAGTATTCATTCTGATTTCTAAAGAAATAAGAAATAGTATGGTAGTTTGAAAAGTCAAACCTGTACTTTGACCGAATGTACCGGAGTCAAAACTTAACGGATTTTAGTAAAACCAAAAACATCTAAATCTTTTTGAAAATATCTTTTCAACGAATTCGAAAAATCGAAATTTCATAGCGGGAATCAAAAGATATGGCCAATTGAATATTCAGGATGGTCGTTGTAGTATAATTTATAGCCCGTATAAAAGGTCATTTTTCAAATAAACTCCGTTTTCGACGAAACCACTTTTGTTGGATTCGGAATGTCAAATAATTGCTAGATTTAAATTTTCATAATTTTTCGAATTAATATGTGAGCGTGACAAACAAAAATGTGTTTTGTCAATTTCAATCAAATCTGTTCGACTTGAAAATAACCATTTTTCGAACAGTCTCAGAATTCGACGAAATTAATTTTTTTAGGACCGTATCGTCAAAACAAAGCCAGAAATATTTTTTCTGCATTTTTCTGAGTTTGTATGTGGCCCCGGTGAATTTGAATATACGATCTAATTAATTATTTAAATGACTTAAATAATAAATTAAAGATTACAGGCCACAAACAGTCGTTTGGGCTGATGAAACCTAGCCCATTGGATCCGGAACGGGGGCTATTGGCTAGTTTCAACTCCGTTTGGACTAAAATCAGATTAATTTAAGATGTATGGTTTTATTTGTAAAAATTACATTTAAATATTATAAATAATACAAAGAAACCCTAAAAACACTATTCATCTTTCTTCTAGCCGCCGCCTTCATACAAATCGATAGCCACCATGCTCTCCTTTTCATCCCTTAAAATCCACCGATCCTCTCAATAAAATTCCTCACTCCAGTTCAAGCTTTTGAAGAGATTTTCTTGCTCTTCATTTTCATACGGCTTGATTGATCTCTGGTGGCCTGAACTCCGAGGACCAGACCCCCAAACCCGCGCCAAAGATCACTGCTCCCCTCCCCCTAGGCTCCACCGAGCTGCACGTGCGTGGGCCCCCTAGTGCGCCGCTTGAAGCTCTTCGACGCGCCGCCTTCTGATCGTCCTCTGGTGCTGCAGATCTGAAACAAATTTCTACCCTAGTTCTGAAGTAATTGGGTTAACTAACGGCCGATTTCTGGTTTCAGGAAGAAGGTATAAATCCTTAAATAAATTAATCAATTTATTATATTCAAATGTTACAATCTTAAATAAATCGTAACTAATACATACGATATTGAAACTGAACAATTTCAGATCCTATTCAATCGTGAAACTGAGATCTACGCTGCTGTCCAGACTAGATCCAATTCCGAGCAATTCAAATTTTGGACCAAATTGTGTTTCGACAGTGAGATTTCTTCTTTTATATAATTAATTAATTATTTAATTTAATTGTTATGTGATGCTAGAATGTGTATAATTCAGATCTATTATGTGATGATATTGTGGGTGTTTAATCTGTTTGTTGGTGATGTATAATACAGATTTGTTTGTGTTCCCTTAAAATAATCATTTTGTTAAAATATTGATTTGGATTAGAATTTCCAAATCGATAAAAATAATCATTTTGTTAGAATATTGATTTGGATTAGAATTTCCAAATCGATAAAAATAATCATTTTGTTAAAATATTGATTTGGATTAAAATTTCCAAATCGATAAAAATAATCATTTTGTTAGAATATTGATTTGGATTAGAATTTCCAAATCGATAAAAATAATCATTTTGTTAGAATATTGATTTGAATTAGAATTTCCAAATCGATAAAAATAATCATTTTGTTAGAATATTGATTTGGATTAGAATTTACAAATCGATAAAAATAATCATTTTGTTAGAATATTGATTTGGATTAGAATTTCCAAATCGATAAAAATAATCATTTTGTTAAAATATTGATTTGGATTAGAATTTCCATATCGATAAAAATAATCATTGGGTTAGATTATTGATTTGGATTAGAATTTCCAAATCGATAAAAATAAACCATTTTGTAATGTTATTGATTTGGAATAGAATTGCTATTCCAATAAAAATAAATCATTTTGTTATGTGAATTGCATTAGATTTTCAATTAAACATAAAAACATTATTTAGATTATTTTTGTTGAATTGAATTAAATTTTCAATTCAATATAAAATTATTATTTTGATCATATTTGTTGAATTGAATTAGATTGTCAATTTCAATATTATAAATATCTTTTTATCATTTTTGAGTGTTGAAATAGAATTGTAAATTTAACATAAAACATTATTTGATCATTTTTGTTGTATTGAAATAGAATTGTCAATACAATAGAAAATATATCATTTTTGTCTATATCATTAAATTGAGATAAATTGTTCTTTTATTTGCATTCCTTCATGCAAATATACATTGTAATAAAAATTGTTCTTTTATTTGCACTCACTAATGCAAATATACATTGCAAAATAAAAAAATTTCTTGCATTCCTTGATGCAAATATACATTGTAATAAAAATTGTTCTTTTATTTGCACTCGCTATTGCAAATATACAGTGCAAAATAAAAATTGTTCTTTTATTTGCATTCTCTAATGCAAATATATTAAGAAATATAAAAAAATTCTTTTATTTGCATTCCTTGATGCAAATATCCGTTGAATAAAAATGTTGTTCTTTTATTTGCATTCTTTTACACAAATATACATAGAAATATAAAATGTTCTTTTACTTGCCTTCTTTATGCAAATATACTTTGAAATATAAAATATTCTTTTATTTGCATTCTCTAACGCAAATATGCATTGAAATAAGAAAAATCATATTTTTGTTTGCAATTTTAGATGCAAACAAAACATTAGAATTAAAATCATATTTTTGTTTGCAATTTTAGATGCAAACAAAACATTAGAATTAAAATCATATTTTTGTTTGCACTTTTAGATGCAAACAAAACATTAGAATTAAAATCACATTTTGCTTGCATTTTAGATGTAAACATAAACATTAGGATGAATATGACATTTTTATTTTGTATATTGGATAGAAATAAAAATATGATTTAAAAGGTTACATTTTTGTTTGTAAATAAAGTTGCAAACAAAACATTTAATAAAGATTTCATTTTTATTTGCATATTTAGATGCAAATAACCAACGTAGAAAAGATTTCATTTTTTTTATGCATATTTAGATGAAAAATCAATACCATAGGAGGAAGTTGCATTTTTGTTTACAAAATTGGTTGTAAACAAAACATTATAATAAAAGTTACATTTTGTTTACATTTTAGAGGTAAATAAAAGCTGATATTTTAAGAGTCACATTTTTTTTGACATCGCGTATGAAATAAAAGAATTGATTTAAAAGTTGAACGTTTATTGTCACTTTAATTGCAATAAAAATAGTAAGAATCGCCAAATGATTAATATTTATATATAAATTAAAATTAAAATTTAACGAATCGCGCGCGGTAGTTCGCGTTTCGGCAATCGTAACTTTAAACGATTATACCGTAAGATCCAACCATATGATTTTCCCCAAAAATGGTACCGCTAGGACCGCTTTGGGAAGATATTTCCGATGATATAAACTTTATCAAAATCCAACGGTTAGATTTCAAGATAAGTGTAAATCAAATTTGGGAAAAATAGCGCTTGGGCCACCCATTGGCCCAAAGCGCCCCATCCCACTATGTCGCCATACTAGGCTCTACAAATAAAACCGCAAAGTCACGTATTTAGAAATTGGATTTCCATCTGCGAACCGAGGCAAAAGATAGTCCTCAACCGATTCGAGACGCTCTAGTCCGTGTCTCAGGTCAGAGCTCGAGTGACCTTCGGAGCGACAGGGTCGGTCCACCGATGTGGATTAAAATTCCTGAACACTGCGTTTCCCCACCCTTTGTGGTGTCAATGAGCCAACGAATGACTCCATTGGCTTCACAAAGTCACGGATATATCCGAGGCGCCTCCAATTCCAACAACCACATGAGTCAAACTCGTCAGTCAGTTCAAGCACTGACGCCACTCCTAACTAGAAAGAAACGCATGCCCGCCCTGAGGTCCTTCTCCCGTTTTTGGTTCACACCGGGGTGTGAGGCTCACGAATTAACACTATACAAAGCTACGCCACAAAGGTCGTGCTTTGATCATCAACCACAAGACTCTGCTTTTCAACAGAAGCCTTGATCATTTGCACCTTAGCATGCCACACAGGCAAACCACTCTATGCAACCGATATCAGTCACACAGAATGAAATCCAATGTCAGACACACCGTCCATTTACAAGTTCGTTCTGGGTCTGAACGAAACCGGAGGCACCAAGTACCCCGCATATCCATCGATCCCCAAGTACGTCTGGACGATCACCAACTGTTTCCATCTTCTTGGGTGTACAGCCCAATCAAGATCATCAGTAATTATCCAAACGACGTGAAGACCTTCGGTCTCCGACCACCGTTTTCATCTTCGACTTATCGTCGTATCAGTTATTCAGAATGGGATAATCCCGGTCTTTCTGAATAACTCGCGTATATAATAAATATGTGTTACACAAACACAACATACGCCTCATTCCAATTCATCAGTCACTAACCGTAAATTAATCAAGAGAATAATTCCCCAAATATTAAGCCCGAAGGCCGAAACCAACATCAGATCAATACCCAGGAAATCACTCTGCTTTGCCAACCTACAGTTAGTTTCTAAATTTCACATTCTCAGGGAAAGGTTCCCATTAATTTTATCAAAGATAAATTCTTTTAAGTTTATTCTTTAATCTTTCTTTTGAATATCACTTCAAACTAGTCGGGATTAACGAACCACACGGAAGTAATTATTTATTTTATTTCCCAACCCCAACCTATTTATCCCATGAAGTAAAACTGGTCATACTTCATATCTAACACCACGGTGTTATCGGTAAATTCAATTACCATTTCACGTTCAAATCTAATTAAAGATTTAACGACCGTCTGGAGCAAAACTGGTGATGCTCCATTCTCGATCTTTTCAATCTAATTAAATATTCATTAAAACTCCACTTAGTTTTAATCTTTGACTGGGTTAAAGAATCAGTGTCATTTAAAACACGGTTCACGATAAACCCCAAAATCACATCACATTTCAATCAGTCCCTAACCGTAAATTAGCAAGTGAGCAATTCCCTAAGTATTAACCCCGAAGGCCGAAACCAACATCAGATCAATACCCCAGAAACCATTCAACTTAACTAATCTCCAGTTAGTTTCTGATTTTCTTAACTCCTTTGCGTCTAAGAACAGTATTATTGAAGATACTGTTCACGACAACCCAAAATCACATTCCATTAATTTTCGGGTTAAAGAACAAGCGTTATTTAAAACACTGTTCACGATAAACCCAAAAATCAATACAAATTTAATTCCAATTAAATATCATTTAATTGGTACACTTCATTAAATCTAAATAAAAGATTTAATCTTTTTCTCAACTGGGCTTAAGAACAGTGTTAATGAAGACACCAATCATGACAAACCCAAATCACATTTGATATTAAATAAAAGGCTCTGAATAGAAAATATATCGGCTTATATTCAATATCATATTCTACGACCAACAAATATCGTATTGGAAATAACGATATTAATATATCTTTCAAATTCCCATAACAATATCTGTATCATCACGAAATCCAACATCGAAATATTCCGAAGACAATTTCGATCCAAATCCCTTCCAATTCAATTATTGGAAATTCTGGTTATATTTCAAAACCATTTCAAATCAAATTTATTTATTTTAGAAATAAATAAATTATTATTCTAGTTCAAAACTAGTTCATTTCGGTAAAAATCTATTTTTATCTTTTCAAATATGGAGTTTTTCATCCCAATTCTTCACAAATCATTTCTTATGATTTTACACAAATTATTACTATTTTTAATAATTTTATCAAGGCCCGT
This sequence comes from Allium sativum, assembly GCA_030737875.1. Lineage (NCBI taxonomy): Eukaryota > Viridiplantae > Streptophyta > Magnoliopsida > Asparagales > Amaryllidaceae > Allium > Allium sativum. Next base: position 625,424,522 of record CM060910.1, read on the forward strand.
ACAGTCGATTTCCATCAACGGCCATCGAACTGCACTTACATCAACCTTTTCAAAATTTGATTTGGACATAATTCCAAATCCAACTGTTAGATTTCTAATCTCTAATATTAGTTAGAAAGCTCTTTTCGATACGAACCCAACGGTTCCAGTTTTAGGAGAATCCGACGGTCGGATCTCCCGCAATGTCAATTCGAAGTCATTGGTCGAAATTCATGAACTGCCGCAGCGCGGCACGTTCTATTCAGGCCATTATATTATATATATAATATATATAATATATACTTCATCGATTTCCTTTTAAAACGTATTTTATAAATCGTTTTAAATTTGTTTTCAAAACGGTTTCAACTTCCTTTCAAATTCAAATCAAAATTGAATCTTTCCTTATAGATTCGTTTTAATTTCATTTCAAATCGATTTCAATTCAATTTCAATTCGATTTGAATTCTATTCAATTCAATTTCTAATTCGATTTGAATTCTATTCAATTCAATTTCAATTCGATTTGAATTCTATTCAATTCAATTTCTAATTCGGTTTGAATTCTATTCAATTCAATTTCTAAAATATTTGATTATTGAAATCACTTTCCAATATTCATTTAAAAATGAATAAAATCGATATAAATATCGTTCACGTCAAAATGGCGTCAATCTAATCAACACAGCTTCATATATTTCTATTCAAATATTTCTTTTCAAATATTCCTATTCAAAACTGGAATGAGGCCCAATCAATTACCATATAATGTTAATTATATGGATTTTCTACAACACATGTATACAATAACAACGATGAATAATCAACCATCATCCAAAGTGCATTCTACACTGTATAAGCATCAAATATAAATATTTAACGCTTATAACAACCTGTCGATCAATCGATCGACATACGGCTAATCATTGGGACTAGTGTATGTCATATATCATCCCAATACCCGTGTGGGGTTTTCAAACAATCAAACACAGATTTTATTTGTGTAGTTGGGCGATGTGTAAAATTTATCGTCCGAATCAATATCAATCAAATCAGTGTATATAAACAAATCTCCGATTTGTTTATATTAATTTATTTCATTTCATATACACGTTAAAAATTCTATTTTTAACTATATAATATTTTCCACTATAAAATATTTTATTTCGTTTCACATCACATCACACAATCAGCTACACATCAAAATTAAACAAACAAGCATACAAGCCGTCCATGGTCTGTGGACCACGCGTGTCGGGTGCTACTAAAGACCGTCTGCATCCTAGTATATTTTTTTAACTAGTAAAATTAAATTAAAGGTGAGAAGTTCTCACAGAGGGTTCCACTTCGCCGTGCTTTGCTTTTGAACTGTTGAACCTTTTCGATCTGCTTGAAATTCCAATGCAGTTCTTTTTACGCTGTTCAAATAAAAATTATATTTTTATCGCTTCATTCAATAAATAAAAATCATGTTTTTATTTTACTTTACATATAAAGATCGAATTTTTATTACATCACTATAAAAATCACATTTTTATACCACTACTATATAGATAAAAATTCTATTTTTACACCGTTTCCTTCTATATAAAAATTATACTTTTAACCTTTTACAATATAAAAGATTATATTTTTATACTTTTACAATATAAAAGATTATATTTTTATACTTTTACAATATAAAAGATTATATTTTATATAATTAAAAATCACTTCTTTTTGGTTTTCCAAAATCACTACTATTCGTTTTCGAAGACCACTTCTTTTTCATGACAAAGATTACATTTTCATTTCGCGACCATGTATATAAAAATCTCATCTTCCAAAGGATAAAATTCTCGCCTTTAACACTTTAAAAATTCGACCTTTAACACTTAAAGAAATTCGATCTTTACTATATTAAAACATTAACTTTCCTATATTAAAACAATGCAAATAAAATAAAATAGAAAGAAGAAGGAAGAGCTTACAGTGTTTGGATAAGAAAAGAAAGAGGGAGAGAGGTCAAAGGGAGCATCGGAGGGGGTAGTGGACTTCGTGCTTGCGGTGTAGCTCGTCTGCGGTCTTCAAATCGGGGAGGAGGGGTGCTGATTTCGAACTGAGGAAGGAGGGGGGTGCGGTTGGTAAGGCGGAGGTGGAGCGACTGGAAATGAAGGAGGAGGCGGTGGTTAAGGAGGAGGGTGGCTCACGCGGTGGGGGCTCACGAAGGAGGTGCTCATGGGTGCGGTTTTTGTGACTGGAGGGAGGAGGAGGCGGAGAGAAGGTGAGTGCCGGAGAATGGGGGGTGGTCGACGAAAGCGAAGGAGGGCGGACGTCGGGTCTGAGCGGGCGAGGTGGCGGGCGGTTAGGGCTACAACGGTTTTGGGTTTTTTATTTATTTTGAAAACGATTTTAACTGAGAGGAAGGAAGGAGTGAAGAATATATATATATATATATATATTTAATTAATTTATTCCCTATAAGGTTGACTTTTCTTTTGAATCCCAAATCGAGCCCAACGACTGTCGCCCCTAGAGTAATACCCTCATTCCGAACACAATGGGATATGTATCGAAAGCCAGTTCGGCTGTTTCGATCAGTTTTCACTCAAATCAAAATATAACTCTATATATTGAATTTGAACGCGCATTTCAATTTACCGGGGCCACATACGAACTCTAAAAATTCCAGAAAAATATTTTCTAGCTTCGTATTGACGATACGGTTCTAACAAAACTAGTTTCGTCAAATTCTGAGACCGTTTGAAAAATGGCCATTTTCCAGTCGATTAAAATCAACTGAAACTGGTCAAACGCGTTTTCCTCTGCCACGCTCACATGTTGATTCAAAAAATAACGAAAATTGGAATATAGCAATGATTCGACATCGCGGATCCAACAAAAGTGGTTTCGTCGAAATCCGAGGTCGTTTGCAAAATGGCTATTTTTAAGGGCCGAAATTCCATAGCGACTATTCTGAATTTTCAAGTGGACATATCTTTTGATCCCCGCTATGAAATTTCAATTTTTCTGATTCGTTGGAAAGATATTCACAAATAGATTCAAATATTTTTGGTTTCACTAAAATCTGGTTTATTTTTCACCCGGTACATTCATTTGAAGTTTGAAATCGAATTATCGAACTACCGCGCCATTTTCAATTCCTTTTATAATTATAAATAATTATTTATATTCTAACGACGATCTATAAATATATACGTTCGATTCTATTCATAATAAATTTTTCGTCGATATTATTTAAAATATTTCATTTTAAATATTCAAAATCGCCAAAATAAATTTTTTAAATTGGCCTAGATTTTCGGGTCGTTACAATCTCCCCCACTTAAAACTTTTCATCCCCGAAAAGGAACGAAGCCGAAAGTTGTTTAACAATTCAACTCAACTTCCAGTATTTTCACTACGGCTTAAGTTCTTCAACTTTTCAGTTTCTAAGAACTTTTCAAATTTTTCAAAAATTTTGCTAACACCCTAAATTTTCGAAAAATTTCGCCATAACCTCCCCTGCACCGGGGACTTCGGGATATTTCATATAGCCTCCCATGGCCTTCTTCAGTCCAAAAGAAAAAGAAAAAAGCCAAGCTGCTCACAAAATCATCATCACCCAAACAAAACAGTAAATTATGGTAAACATGTACCTATTTGTCGGGCAAACAATTTTATTCTTCTGCTCTAGCCTCCTTCCTATGACCTGTTCAATGTAAGTACATGTACATGCAAGCATATGCGACTAATTTTCAATACAACTCATTATTTGGTTCAATTTGGCTAAAGGTTCAACATTTTAATTAGTCAAACAATAATCAAACAATACAACCAACAATCAATTAGTTGATTCGCTTTTCAATCACATAACTTTGATATATAGTCAAAAATTAGATTTTTGATGCCAAATCACAACAATAAGCCCTATCTAATTTTGGTTCTCACACCAGTCTAATGGAAATATATAGATATCACACTTTTGGCACTCGAACATCAACTCTGATGACGATGCATTAATCATCAGAATTCTCTCCGGGCGACTAGAATGTGATTCTATATCTACCCAATATATTAGTACTTCGAATACACGCGGATCAGACGTATACGAAAAATCTTTATATACTGGATAGTCCAAATCAATATAAATAAATATTCAAATACGAATAATTGATTTAAATTTTCAAATCAAAACTTGTTTTCATTTTAAAAATATACTCTCCACACTCGTTCTAGGATACTACTGATCCTATCTCTAACGAGTCATTCTAATTGGATATTACTAATCCAATATCTGATGAATTCTTTCGTATGGTTCTATTGTGTCTTGTTCTCTGAGCTTTGTAAACCAAAGCTCTGATACCAAATGTAACGAAAAGGAATTTCGCTCGATCCGAATCAGTCGCTAAACCGACCCAGACCGTTCGAAACGCCTGACGCTTTAAGAACACGACAAATTAGAATCCAAACGGAAGAACATTTCATTGTTAATTACAACAATTCCATCAGAATACAAGAATATACAGAGTATAAATGAATATTATACATTACAAAATATCAGAGATTACAATAAATTACATAGCAGCGGAAAATAATGCAAAATACAACTGAAGAAGATATACAGATACAAAGCTTTCCGGATATCGTTCCAGCTGTACATCAGGATCCTGTGAATATAAATCTGCAAAACCAAAACTACTAGCTGCCCGTGTCAAAATAAGGGCACCCAGAGTTTAGGTTAAAACAATAAATTCCAGGTCAGTCATGGGACTGGTGTGAGAACTAAAACAATTATTAATCTTTATTTTACAGTTAGGTAAATCAAGGGACCACGCCGTATAACACGGAACGGGTTTCCTCCCAAGAATACCAGTGCATAAAACAAACAGCGCAATGCTAAATAAAGAAAAATGAAGCTATTATAAGACCCAGATCCTATCACACAATGCAACGCAAGCCGGAGGATAGGGTTTTTGCCTTATAATAGCCAAGAATGCTTGGTACGTGAAATTTCATCTTTTATTATTACTATAAGTGTATAGTGTCAAAACAATTTCAAATCATAAGTATCAATCATAGACGGCATAAGCGCCCCATCCCACTATGTCGCCATACTAGGCTCTACAAATAAAACCGCAAAGTCACGTATTTGGAAATTGGATTTCCATCTGTGAACCGAGGCAAAAGATAGTCCTCAACCGATTTGAGATGCTCTAGTCCGTGTCTCAGGTCGGAGCTCGAGTGACCTTCGGAGCGACAGGGCCGGTCCACCGATGTGGATTAAAATTCCTGAACACTGCGTTTCCCCACCCTTTGGGGTGTCAATGAGCCAACGAATGACTCCATCGGCTTCACAAAGTCACCGATATATCCGAGGTGCCTCCAATTCCAACAACCACATGAGTCAAACTCGTCAGCCAGTTCAAGCACTGACGCCACTCCTAACTAGAAAGAAACGCATGAACTCCCTGAGGTCCTTCTCCCTTTTTTGGTTCACACCGAGGTGTGAGGCTCGCGAATTAACGCTACACAAAGCTATTGATCATCAACCACAAGATTCTGCTTTTCAACAGAAGCCTTGATCATTTGCACCTTAGCATGCCACACAGGCAAACCACTCTATGCAACCGATATCAGTCACACAGAATGAAATCCAATGTCAGACACACCGTCCATTTACAAGTTCGTTCTGGGTCTGAACGAAACCGGAGGCACCTAGTACCCCGCATATCCATCGATCCCCAAGTACGTCTGGACGATCACCAACTGTTTCCATCTTCTTGGGTGTACAACCCAATCAAGATCATCAGTAATTATCCAAACGACGTGAAGACCTTCGGTCTTCGACCACCGTCTTCATCTTCGACTTATCGTCGTATCAGTTATTCAGAATGGGATAATCCCGGTCTTTCTGAATAACTCGCGTATATAATAAATACGTGTTACACAAACACAACATACGCCTCATTCCAATTCATCAGTCACCAACCGTAAATTAATCAAGAGAATAATTCCCCAAATATTAACCCCGAAGGCCGAAACCAACATCAGATCAATACCCACGAAATCACTCTGCTTAGCCAACCTACAGTTAGTTTCTAAATTTCACATTCTCAGGGAAAGGTTCCCATTAATTTTATCAAAGATAAATTCTTTTAAATTTATTCTTTAATCTTTCTTTTGAATATCACTTCAAACTAGTCGGGATTAACGAACCACACGGAAGTAATTATTTATTTTATTTCCCAACCCCAACCTATTTATCCCATGAAGTAAAACTGGTCATACTTCATATCTAACACCACGGTGTTATCGGTAAATTCAATTACCATTTCACGTTCAAATCTAATTAAAGATTTAACTACCGTCTGGAGCAAAACTGGTGATGCTCCATTCTCGATCTTTTCAATCTAATTAAAGATTCATTAAAACTCCACTTAGTTTAAATCTTTGACTGGGTTAAAGAATCAGTGTCATTTAAAACACGGTTCACGATAAACCCCAAAATCACATCACATTTCATTCAGTCCCTAACCGTAAATTAGCAAGTGAGCAATTCCCTAAGTATTAACCCCGAAGGCCGAAACCAACATCAGATCAACACCCCAGAAGCCATTCAACTTAACTAATCTCCAGTTAGTTTCTGATTTTCTTAACTCCTTTGGGTCTAAGAACAGTATTATTGAAGATACCGTTCACGACAACCCAAAATCACATTCCATTAATTTTCGGGTTAAAGAACAAGCGTTATTTAAAAAACTGTTCACGATAAACCCAAAAATCAATACCAATTAAATTCCAATTAAATATCATTTAATTGGTACACTTCATTAAATCTAAATAAAAGATTTAATCTTTTTCTCAACTGGGCTTAAGAACAGTGTTAATGAAGACACCATTCACGACAAACCCAAATCACATTTGATATTAAATAAAAGGCTCTGAATAGAAAATATATCGGCTTATATTCAATATCAAATTCTACGACCAACAAATATCGTATTGGAAATAACGATATTAATATATCTTTCAAATTCCAATAATAATATCTGTATCATCGCGAAATCCAACATCGAAATATTCCGAAGACAATTTCGATCCTAATCCCTTCCAATTCAATTATTGGAAATTCTGGTTATATTTCAAAACCATTTCAAATCAAATTTATTTATCTTAGAAATACATAAATTATTATTCTAGTTCAAAACTAGTTCATTTCGATAAAAATCTATTTTTATCTTTTCAAATATGGAGTTTTTCATCCCAATTCTTCACAAATCATTTCTTATGATTATACACAAATTATTACTATTTTTAATAATTTTATCAAGGCCCGTACAGTCGATTTCCATCAATGGCCATCGAACTGCACTTACAACGACCTTTTCCAAATTTGATTTGGGCATAATTCCAAATCCAACCATTAGATTTCAAATCTCTAATATTAGTTAGAAAGCTCTTTTCGATACGAACCCAACGGTTCCTGTTTTAGGAGAATCCGACGGTAGGATCTCCCGTAATGTCAATTCGAAGTCATTGGTTGAAATTCACGAACTGCCGCAGCGCGGCACGTTCTATTCAGGCCATTATATTATATATAATATATACTTCATCAATTTCCTTTTAAAACGTATTTTATAAATCGTTTCAAATTCGTTTTCAAAACGGTTTCAACTTCCTTTCAAATTCAAATCAAAATTGAATCTTTCCTAATAGATTCGTTTTAATTTCATTTCAAATCGATTTCAATTCAATTTCAATTCGATTTGAATTCTATTCAATTCAATTTCTAATATGATTTGAATTCTATTCAATTCAATTTCTAAAATATTCGATTATTGAAATCACTTTCCAATATTCATTTAAAAATGAATAAAATCGATATAAATATCGTTCACGTCAAAATGGCCTCAATCTAATCAACACGGCTTCATATATTTCTATTTTCAAATATTCTATCTCAAATATTTCTTTTTCAAATATTTCTATTCAAAAATTTCTTTTCAAATATTCCTATTCAAAACTGGAATGAGGCCCAATCAATTACCATATAATGTTAATTATATGAATTTTCTACAACACATGTATACAATAACAACGATGAATAATCAACCATCATCCAAAGTGCATTCTACACTGTATAAGCATCAAATATAAATATTTAACGCTTATAACAACATGTCAATCAATCGATCGACATACGGCTAATCATTGGGACTAGTGTATGTCATATATCATCCCAATACCCATGTGGGGTTTTCAAATGATCAAACACAGATTTTATTTGTGCAGTTGGGCGATGTGTAAAATTTATCGTCCCAATCAATATCAATCAAATCAGTGTATATAAACAAATCTCCGATTTGTTTATATTAATTTATTTCATTTCATATACACGTTAAAAATTCAATTTTTAACAATATAATATTTTCCACTATAAAATATTTTATTTCGTTTCACATCACATCACACAATCAGCTACACATCAAAATCAAACAAACAAGCATACAAGCCGTCCATGGTCTGTGGACGACGGGTGTCGGGTGCTACTAAACACCGTCTGCATCCTAGTATATTTTTTTAACTAGTAAAATTAAATTAAAGGTGAGAAGTTATCACAGAGGGTTCCACTCCGCCGTGCTTTGCTTTTGAACTGTTGAACCTTTTCGATCTGCTTGAAATTCCAATGCTGTTCTTTTCACGTTGTTCAAATAAAAATTATATTTTTATCGCTTCATTCAATAAATAAAAATCATGTTTTTATTTTACTTCACATATAAAGATCGAATTTTTATTACATCACTTTAAAAATCACATTTTTATACCACTAGTATATAGATAAAAATTCTATTTTTACACCGTTTCCTTCTAAATAAAAATTATATTTTTAACCTTCTACAATATAAAAGATTATATTTTTATAATTTTACAATATAAAAGATTATATTTTTATACTTTTACAATATAAAAGATTATATTTTTATACTTTTACAATATAAAAGATTATATTTTTATACTTTTACAATATAAAAGATTATATTTTTATATAATTAAAAATCACTTCTTTTTGGTTTTCCAAAATCACTACTATTCTTTTTCAAAGACCACTTCTTTTTCATGACAAAGATTACATTTTTATTTCGCGACCATGTATATAAAAATCTCATCTTCCATACGATAAAATTCTCGCCTTTAACACTTTAAAAATTCGACCGTTAACACTTAAAGAAATTCGATCTTTACTATATTAAAACATTAACTTTCCTATATTAAAACAATGCAAATAAAATAAAATAGAAAGAAGAAGGAAGAGCTTACAGTGTTTGGATCAGAAAAGAAAGAGGGAGAGAGGTCAGAGGGAGCGTCGGAGGGGGTAGTGGACTTCGTGCTCGCGGTGTAGCTCGTCTGCGGTCTTCAAATCGGGGAGGAGGGGTGCTGATTTCGAACTGAGGAAGGAGGGGGTGCGGTTGGTGAAGGCGGAGGCGGAGCGACTGGAAATGAAGGAGGAGGCGGTGGTTAAGGAGGAGGGTGGCTCACGCGGTGGGGGCTCACGAAGGAGGTGCTCATGGGTGCGGTTTTCGTGACTGGAGGGAGGAGGAGGCAGAGAGAAGGGGAGTGCCGGAGAAGGGGGGTGGTCGACGAAAGCGGAGGAGGGCGGACGTCGGGTCTGAGCGGGCGAGGTGGTGGGCGGTTAGGGCTACAATGGTTTTGGGGGTTTTTTTTATTTTGAAAACGATTTTAACTGAGAGGAAGGAAGGAGTGAAGAATATATATATAATTATTTAATTAATTTATTCCCTATAAGGTTGACTTTTCTTTTGAATCCCAAATCGAGCCCAACGACTGTCGCCCTTAGGGTAATCCCCCAATTCCGAACACAATGGGATATGTATCGAAAGCCAGTTCGGCTGTTTCGATCAGTTTTCGCTCAAATCAAAATATAACTCTATATATTGAATTTGAACGCGCATTTCAATTTATCGGGGCCACATACGAACTCTAAAAATTCCAGAAAAATATTTTCTAGCTTCGTATTGATGATACGGTTCTAACAAAACTAGTTTCGTCAAATTCTGAGACTGTTTGAAAAATGGCCATTTTCCAGTCGATTAAAATCAACTGAAACTGGTCAAACGCGTTTTCCTTTGCCACGCTCACATATTGATTCGAAAAATAACATAAATTGGAATCTAGCAATGATTCGACATCGCGGATCCAACAAAAGTGGTTTCTTCGAAATCCGAGGTCGTTTGCAAAATGGCTATTTTTAAGGGCCGAAATTCCATAGCGACTATTCTGAATTTTCAACTGGACATATCTTTTGATCCCCGCTATGAAATTTCAATTTTTCTGATTCGTTGGAAAGATATTCACAAATAGATTCGAATATTTTTGGTTTCACTAAAATCCGGTTTATTTTGCACCCGGTACATTCATTTGAAGTTTGAAATCGAATTATCGAACTACCGCGCCATTTTCAATTCCTTTTATAATTAAAATAAAATTATTTATATTCTAACGACGATCTATAAATATATACATTCGTTTCTATTCATAATAAATTTTTCGTCGATATTATTTAAAATATTTCATTTTAAATATTAAAAATTCACCAAAATTGCCAAAATAAAAATTTTAAATTGGCCCAGATTTTCGGGTCGTTACACGTTTCAACCAGTAACCCATGAGTATCTTTGTGGGCTCGACCCAAGTCGAGGACGGGACACGCATACTGGGCTTGACTGTAAGAGGCCAAAACGGATTAGCGGTGGCAACGCAAGTCCAACGGGTTCATGTGCATGTGTGAGCCCGGGATGGTTGGTAAGACGTTGTTGCATCGTGTAGGTATAAGCCGTGCATTGTTGGTGGTATCGGGTTGCCACTTTGGGGAGTGATGCACCCCACTGTGGGGCCAGCACGGGTATCTACGAGTTCGGGAGCCGATAGCATGGGAGTAGTGGGTACAGCTAGTGGAGATAGGGGCAGGCGGCACCTATAAAGGCAACTAGGGGTGCACGAAACTACCATTATCATTATTAAGTTCTGTAGGCGGGATCAACCTTAGGGTGACTAGTGGTGGTGCAGTATAGTAATTATCTTATAGTGGTTTAGGTGTGCCTTTAACGTTATCTTTGTTCATCTTATTTCCTATTTACTCTGTCATACCCAATTGTTCACAGTTATTTCCTAATTTTCCAACTTGTGCCTTAGCCTAGTTATTTTGGTAATTATATTGTTAAAGTTATCGCACTCGCCAGACTTTATGTCTGACCCTCTTTGTTTCCACCTCTTTTCTTCCTTTTCCCCCCCAGGTGCTCAGGGTGGAACTAGCACAAATGGAGCTTGATTTTGGACAACTGTGTCTCTGCTTTTAGAAGTTGCTTGGATCGCTGAAGTAAAATTTCAGCCTATCTTATTTATGGCTATTTTGTGTTGGGGTTATGTCTTTCAATTTATGTACTCTGATTTAGTCAAGATGGGTATTATGTACTTTGACTCTGGTTTTTGATGATGTAATCAAACCTATGTGTTTACCGCTACAATGAATAAAATTTTAAATTTTTAAGTACTGTTTATATATGTCTTGTTGTTAAGTTTCTGTTCTATACACACTTAAAACGCTCATAGAAGTTAATGGATTCCCTTTGAGAGTGACATTAATGGACGTGGGGTGTTACACGTGGTATCAGAGCTGAAGGTTACCAGAACAGATATGAATTTTGAAAAACTGTTTTTCAAAAACACTTTTATAAAGAAGTACCTTCAAAAGTATGTTTTAAGGAAAGTATTTTCAAGAGAAAAGCTTATTTTAGAAAGCATAACCCCAAGAGCCATATATCTTTCCTTCGGTTCTTTTGTATTGAATCTTTCCTTTTTCGTTTCAGCATGTCTGGAATTCCCGAGATACCCGAGGGGATACCGATACCAGGATGGTTTAGGAGGTATTTGGAGACTAGGGCCACCACCGCAGGTCCAACAAATGCTCCTCCTCCTCCTCCTCCTCCCCCTCCTCCTCCTCCTCCTCGTGTCGATACTTTTGCAATGATATGTAAGGACTTTCGGGCAATGGGTGGAAAACCTTTTCACGAGATGGAGACATTTGTTGAAGCTCGAAATTGGCTAAAGGAGGTGGAAGAATTGTTTGGGATCTTTGAAGTGGAAGATGGAAGAAAGGTCCAGTTAGCTGCCTGGCTAATGAAGGATGAGGCCTCGTTTTGGTGGGAGGTCACTAATGGAGAGCGTCCAGTTGATACATGGCCAGATTTCAGGCGGAGGTTTGAAGCAAAGTTTCTCTCACGGGCTAAAGAGAATTTATACATGGAAAGGTTTTTGGCATTGAAGCAAGGGAATCTGTCAGTGAAAGAATACGTCAACAAGTTCAATCAGTTGGCGAGATTTGGCTTGGACTTGGTGAATACACCAGAAAAGAAGGCCTTGAGATTTGTTAAGGGTTTGAACGAGCCGCTTCATGGGTTAGCTATGAGCCACATCCCTATGGGGGCTACCTTTGAGGGACTAGTTGACATGGCGCTTATGCATGAAGAGGAGAAGGGCAATAATGCTAATAAGGCACCCGAGATGAAAGGGTATCAAAAGAAACCGCAACAGCAACAACAGAACAAGAAAGGTGGGAAAGGCAATAAGGGTAAGGGAAAGAAAAGATGCTTTAACTGTGGTACCCCAGGCCATCTAAGCAAAGATTGTAGGAAGAAAAAGAAGACTGGTTGTTTCCACTGTGGCAAAGCGGGACATCTAATTAAGGACTGCCCAAGGAAAGGGCAGAGGGCAGGGTCTACCTCGGGAAGATAGGTGCAGGCTCTTATGGCACCAGGGCAGGCAAGTTCAAGCTCTCGTGGTCCCATCGCTGCAAGAACGAGGTAGAACAATTTCCGTTGAAAGTTTAGTTTTTATGTTTGATCATCCTGTCCGTACTTTATTCGATTCTGGCGCATCACATTCGTTTATCTCTACATCATTAGTTGAAACACTGCACCTAAATACTAGTTTAGTTATAGATCCCTTAGTAGTCTCAAATCCTATTGGTGGTTCGGCTCATCTTTCTATGATCTTTCGGGATTTGAGAGTGTCTATCTTGGGCGTTGGATTTGAATGCAACGCCTTTGTTCTTGGCTTCATGGGCTACGGCTTGATTCTAGGTATGGATTGGCTAACTAGATATGGGGCCATCCTAGATTGTGAAAGAAGGGTAGTTATATTGTTGACTCGTTGTGGAAAGACCCTTGATATTTCTTATGACCCTAGAGGTCCAGTAATGCTTAGCTACCTAGAATCCCTTGACGCATTCAATGATGATTTACATTCTGTTCGTATAGTCCGTGAATATGTTGATGTCTTCGATGAGGTGAGGGGTCTACCCCCAAAACGTGAGATAGACTTTCGAATATATCTAGTAGATAATGCAAAGCCAGTTGCATTGCCAGTGCTCCATATGGCTCTAAGAGAGAGAAGAGAACTCGGTAAGCAAGTGAAAGAATTGCTTGAGAACGGGTTCATCAGACGTAGTATATCGGAGTGGGGTGCTCCAGTAGTATTTGCCACGAAGGCAAATGGGTCCCTTAGACTTTGTGTGGACTATAGAGAACTTAATAAGCTTACTAAGAAGAATAGGCACCGACTGCCGAGGATTGACGATCTCTTCGATCAGTTAGTTGGCACCTCAGTGTTTTCGCAGTTGGACTTAGCCACAGGTTTCCATCAGTTGAGAGTGGCTGAGGATAGCATAGACAAGACTTCCTTTAGGACTCCAGACGCCTTCTTCGAGTGGCTGGTGATGCCCTTCGGTTTGACAAACGCCCCCACATACTTTGTTGACTTGATAAGGAGGGTGTTTAGGGAGTACCTTAATAAATTCGTGGTAGTCTTTGTGGACGACATCTTGATCTTTTCTAAGAGCGAGGAAGAGCATGCCCTACATTTTAGGGAAGTGTTGGGGACCCTTCGAGCGCATAGCCTTAAAGCAAAATTTTCTAAATGTCACTTTTGGAGGAAGGAAGTGCGATTCTTAGGACACGTGGTTTCCAAAGAAGGGATAGCTGTGGATCCCATGAAGGTAGTGGCCATCCAAGATTGGAAGGTCCCTAAAAATGCTACCGAGGTGAGGAGTTTCTTAGGGTTGGCTGGCTACTATAGGAAGTTTATCAAAGACTTCGCAAAAATATCAGCCCCATTAACACGCTTGACGAAGAAGAACCTAGTTTTCACATGGGATGTAGATTGTGATGATGCGTTCCAACGTTTAAAGAGAGCTTTGACCACAGCCCCAGTCTTAGTGTTGCCAGATGGGAGTAAGCCATTTACCATTTATACCGATGCTTGTGGGACAAGACTAGGCACAGTCTTAATGCAAGAGGGAAGGGTAATAGCCTATGGAGGAAGGCAGTTGAGAGTGCATGAGAAAAATTACCCTACACATGACCTAGAGTTGGCCGCTATTGTCTTCACGCTTAAGTCTTGGCGCCATTATCTTCTTGGCAAGAAATTCGAATTGTTCATTGACCATAAATCGCTAAAATACTTGTTCTCTTAGAAGGACTTGAACTAAAGGCAGCAAAGGTGGATGGAATTCTTAGCGTCCTACGATTTCAAGATAGCATATACCCCTGGCAAGGGTAACGTGGTGGCAGACGCCTTAAGTAGGAAAAGGTTGTCCTTGAGTCCGTTGTTTGTTGAGCGGCGAAGCTTAGAGTTCATCTCTACGTTTGACTTTAGACCTTCCTTTGACTTTGTACCCGGTTTGCTAGCATCCTTAGAGGTCAGACCTACGCTTTTGGGACGGATTGGTGAGGCACAGCGAGATGACCCACAGTTGGTCGAGTTAGTAGAGAAGCTCAAAAGGGGGGAGTCATCGAGCCATCTCAGTAGATATACCCTAGATGATAAGGGTTGGTTACGTAGGGACAGTAGACTTTGTGTACCACGGGACGAGAATTTGAGGAAGACCATTCTTGATGATGCACATCGTTCGAAGATGACCATCCATCCAGGCGGGGACAATATGTACATGGACATGAGACGAGTTTACTTTTGTGCCGGCATGAAGAGGGATGTGGCTGAGTTTGTCACTAGATGCTTGGTGTGCCAACAAGTAAAAGCAGAGCAAAAGAAGCCCGGTGGGTTGCTTCACCCATTGGAGGTCCCACAATGGAAGTGGGAAAGTGTCTCGATGGACTTTATTGATGGGTTACCGAGATCGAGGAAGGGTAATATGGGGATTTGGGTCGTGGTAGACAGACTTACTAAGAGCGCCCATTTCATTCCCGTGAAGAGTAAGAGGACTGCTCCATGGTTAGCCTCCATATACATTCGAGAGATAGTTCGTTTGCACGGGGTTCCTTCTAGCACAGTGAGCGACCGCGATCCTATCTTTACTAGCGAGTTTTGGAAGAGCTTGCAAGAGGCGGTAGGGACTCAGTTATGTTTGAGCACCGCATATCATCCTCATACGGACGGCCAGACCGAGAGGGTGAATCGTATTCTAGAGGACCTATTGAGGTTGTGTGTCTTAGACTTCGGAGGTACATGGGAGGAACATCTTCCATTGGTGGAGTTCGCATATAATAATAGATTTCAGTCTAGCATTGGCATGGCACCGTTCGAGGATCTTTATGGACGGCCGTGTCGTTCGCCTACATGTTGGTGGGAATCTACAGATAAGATCTTGGTTGGGCCCGATATGATTAGAGAGACTTCGGAAAAGATTGATTTGATTCGAAGGAGGATGAAGACAGCGCAAGATAGGCAGAAATCTTATGCGGACAAGAGAAGGACAGATCTTGAGTTTGATATTGGGGACATAGTCTTTGTCAAGGTGTCTCCATTACGGAATGTCATTCGCTTTGGGTCCGTTGGGAAGTTAGCACCAAGGTTCGTAGGGTCGTTTCCTATTAAGGAGAGGATTGGACAGATGGCGTATAGAGTGGAGTTTCCCGAGAGACTTAGTGGTGTACACGATGTATTCCATGTATCACATTTGAGGAAGTGCTTGCACGAGACCGTGGAAGTGGTAGAACCGAGCTTGCTTAGAGAGGTGGAGATAGAGCGTGATGCGACGATTCGACGAGCTCCTACATGCATTCTTGGGTCGGAGATTAAGAAGTTGAGGAATCGAGAGGTCAAGCTAGTCAAAGTGCAATGGGGAGACGATGAGAGCGACGCTACTTGGGAGACGGAAGAGAAGATGCGTTCATTGTACCCTTTTCTTTTCAAGGGTATGTCTTTTAATTTCTCCTTTATCGCTTAGCTTGAACTTATTCTATCTTCAGTATGTCCTCTCGCTAGTATCTTTGACCTTTAGATAGGGTAGTCCTATGGTTGAAACATGTGTTTGAGACATGTTATGTATGATGGATGCATGTGGATGGAAGTGTTTGCTAGTGGTTGCTCGTGGATGCATATACACACACTTTAGGCACTAGATCGGCTCAGTCACTTCATATTGCATATTGCATATAAATGTGTGTGCATATTTAAGTTAGTGGATGTATAATGGTTGTGCTATCATATGGATGCTGCATTTTGGTGAATGGTTGTGCACACATGTAGAAATAATATGTATCGATAGGATTCTTTCGCATACATAATGGATGCATGGCACTATCATGGTTTGCATTAAGGAGGTCAACTGAATCAGTAGACCGTCTAATTTTGCATTAGATAAAGAACATATACACACACTTCTTGCATATGTTCATACAGCATTAGGAATTTTATAAGGACAATGGATGCCTGTGTTTGATGGATGAGTAGATGGTTGTTTGGATGTTAGGATATGCATTCTCCTTAACTTGGAGATTTCGGGGGTGAAATCCTTTAAGGAGGGGAGAATGTAACACCCTGTAATTTTCAATATTAATGTTCACAAATTAAAGAATAACTAATCTTAGATGTGATAATTAAGGGAAACGGGTTGCGCCATTGTGTTTCTCTCGGAATTCTGGTTGAGATAGAGTCCGAGTTTGCGTGTATTGGACTTCGTATGAAGAAGTTATGGCCAACGGAAGTTTCAGAAAATTCAAAACAGATTTCAAAAATTCAAATTTCAGAGTCAGAATGGGCTAGGCGGGAAATTTCCCGCCAGGGCCAGGTCCACCAGGGGGTCGACCTACCCACACAGGTCGACCAGGGGGTCGACCTGCCCCTCCCCCCTTGGGCAGATTTGTTTGATGACCTTTTTATGACTGTATGATGAGTCATTAGGGTTTCTGATCTGGTCTGAATGGCTGGGGTTAATTCTGGGTAGATCGGATGGCCTAAATTAATCCTAAACTTTATAAAAACACATGTAGACTCAAACCCTAAAATCAAATAAAAATTAGAATCATGGCCTCGATGCCGTTACCTTGCAACCTAGAATAGCCGCCACCAATTAGAGAGGAAGAAAAGCTAATCAAATCCAATTCTAATTTAAACCGCAACAAATTGTCTTCTTCAAAGGAAAGCTAAATCAATTTCAAAACTCAGATTTCAGAACTCAAGACCTTCTTTGAGTTGTGAGTTCGATTTCTTTAATAAAATAATTAACAATTTAATTGGATTGAGCTATGATGTGGATTATATGGTTATGTTGTGAATTATTGACCGCATGTTATTATCTATGTTGTAAATTCTATGATGTTATCATCTATGTTGTAAAGTTGTGATGTTATCATCTATGTTGTAATTCTATGATTGGCTTATGTATAATCAATTCATAATGTTGTTTCATATGCTAGTTTGGTTATGTTGTTGGAACTAATTCATATGATAAATCATATGTATGTATGCAAGTTAGGATGTTAATTGAGACATGGATCATATGCAAGTTAGTGAAAATTATATATAACCTTACATGTTTCATGACATCTATTTTATGTGTAAATTTGATCTAAAGTTAGGCTATGACATACATGGTTTATGCAAGTTTGTGACTATTACCTAAGCAAGTTTACACCTTTAGATTTAGATCTATGACATATGTAGTTTTATGCAAGTTTGTGGCTTTGGCCTATGCAAGTTTTTAGATGAAGAACCTCATTCACACATGCAAGCTCACCCCTTATGTTTAGATCTAGTTTTATCTATATGTATGTTGTGATGTTTTCTCTTTATTCCATAAGTTAGACTATTCGAGTCTAACATATATTTTACGTTAAACGAACGAACGTACAACGTGGGACAATGGGATAATATTAAAAGATTTAACATGAGAATTGGCATAAATGCCTTAAATGGCATAAAATAAATTTATGATGAAAATTGGTATGATTTTGCATACCATAAATAGATGGACATAATTGAGTCAATTACGGACATCGTTAAATTTGTAATTGATTGAAAATTTGAATAGGGAAATTAATTCAAATTGGGGAATAATTAATTTTGTGTAATTAATCGCCTAAGACACGAGGTTAGGCTCTTTTGTGGTGTAAGACTGCACGGACCCGCCAGGAAAATCCAGCTGCCACAATTGCCAGTCTAATGTGGGAGGTCTTAGGCATAAATTAAATGCGTAATAGTTGTAAAGACACGAGATTAGGCTCGTTTGTGGTGTAAGACTGCCCGGACCCGCCCGGCAAATCCAGCTGCCACAAATGCCAGTCTAATGTGGGAGGTCTTTACAAGGTTACGGTGTTAATGAACTAAGAAACACTTAACCAGATAAACATGTAGTGGGACATGGGGGTTGAGTGGGTGCCTTGGGTGGCTTGTGAAATACGATTAGAAACACTTAACCAAAATTTGAAACATGTAAGTGAACATGAATAAGAAGAGGGTTAAGTGGGATGTACTAGAGAGGACTAAGCTTAGGTGGACAGCTTGTGTCAAGTAATGGGGGCCCATTTCAACCAGTAACCCATGAGTATCTGTAACACCCCACCTCTGCTAGGGTCACTCACAAAGGGAATGCACTAGTTTTGGAGGAGCGTTATCGAGGTAAACAAACACAGAAATATTACAAGACAGAACACAAATAAAACAGCGGAAGAATCAAAAGACAAATTTCATTACTTTCAAAAAGAGCCAAAACCTTTTACATCCAAAGTACCAAATAGCCAAAGTCATTATTTTCCATTACAACAAATTCTGTCTTGCAAAAATAAAGAAGCATAAACTTAAAACAAAAAAAGTAGCTTAATTCCCCAAAGGTAGCAGAAATGCAGCCATAGCATAGCTCAAGATCAAACCGTACATGAGCCGAACCGAAAGCAAGCGAAATGCAAGCTAAGTGCTAGAGTTTCCTCCCTGAGAACCTGGGGGGGAACGAAAGAAAAAGAGGCAAAAGAAAATGGGTCAGTCATAAAGACTGGTAAGTCCTAGTGACTTTCAGCATAAAAACAGGTAAAAGTAACATGACATGCATAAACTGAAAGTAAACATAGGAATGTTGTCAAGATGGGCAAGATAGACTAAGATGGCACGATAATTCAAGTATAGCATCGCATGTTCAAGGTTCGCTGCACCAACTGTACTAGTATCCCAAACCCATGTCATATATTAACCATGAAATGATCCTTTGGCCCAATATCATGAAATGACCCATTACTAGGTCCAACGAAACCATCCATTAATCGATCGGCTCCCTACAAGTTCTAGTTCATCGTGTGTCTGTGTCATACGGCCCTATCACGAATGTAGTTACCTGTGCTAGGTCCACCATAGGGTGTATCAAGCCCTAGGGTGCCAACCACCGACACGAATCAAGCATGCACAGTGTAAACCTACTGATGCCCAATGCTTGCTTTTTCAACTCCGGACTACGTGCATGACCATAGTCCGCCTGAACCTACACTGGTGCACCAACTCAGCCGTCATTCTGGTCGCTTACAATCAGCCCAGTAATCGTACCCCACCCTGCCTAGTTCCAGGGCACCATGATACATCTAGTGGGTTACTGCTGAAATGGACCGCGTAACTAGGGTTTCCGTCCAATAGGTTAAGTGTTGTCATTTAAATTCGTGACTTAACCTGCCTACGTGTCATGTCAAATTGGCTAAGTGTTGTCGTTCAAGTTCATGACTTAGCTATACGAATCATGTGTCAAGTTGGTTAAGTATATTCAAGCAGTTCATGACTTAACCTCAGTAATCTTGTGTCAAGTTGGTTAAGTGTTGTCTTTCATGTTCATGACTTAACCCTATCATGTGGCATTAATTCATTAATGCACCCCAACCTCTCACATCAGACCTGTTGTTGTGGTCACTGGATATGCCAGGCGGTTCCGGGCAGGTTTACACCACAACTCAGTCTGACCTCAGGTTTTCAAGCGCGATATGACCAACTACCCACATTGGATCCTATTGTTTGCAGTAACTGGATTTGCCGGGCGGTTCCGGGCAGAATTACATTGCAAACTCAACCCAACCTCGAGTTGGCCATTTTCAGGTTCATTCTAGTGTCATTTCCAAGTTCAAATTTCATGTCAACTTCGTGTCAGTTTCAAGGCAAGTTTCATGTCCATATCCAGATTCAAGTTATAACAATGTTCATGTTTCATGTTCATAACCAATTCATGTTTTGCCTAATCTACCCAAATCGTATTCCCATCGCACGTAAACTCGAATCGATCCAAATTACAAATAAATCTAAATCCGGAATAAGTGAATAACATCAAAAAAAGGACGAGCATAAAGTGATAAAAGGGATTACAAGTCTAGCATGATATAACTTGAGATAATTGGTTACAACATCACTGACACATGGAATAATAGCCTCAAAACATTAGGATTTCAAATCTAGCATGATAAGGTGATAGTCATGATAAAAGTTGACATAAGGTAATAGTTCCAAACTTGTGAATAATAACTGATTCAACATCACAGGCATGATAGTATTATGGACATGAAAGGATTTGATTTACAACCTGAATAGGCCCAAATTAATTTCATAGCAATATTCCCAAAAGTCAAGATCCAAGATGAACAAGAATAGATATGAATCAATTATCATACATAGGTCCAATCCCAATTTATAACACGTCCATATTAAGTTTATAGTTTTAATCTAAAAGTAACTTTAACTTACAGATCGTGGTATAAGAAATTGAGATGTAGAAGTTGAATCTATAAACTAGTCGTCGAATTGTTGAATCTTGATTTGATTGTAGAAGCAAATCCCCATTATGCAATTCCTAGCCGTAGTCTTCAAGAAACAGTCTTTGCGTTTTATTTTAATTTAATCTTAATTTAAAAGAAGCATAAGGTTAGAGAAGAATGGTGTAAAGAGAATGAGGCTAGGAGGCTGTTTATATAGGTTTAGAGTCAAGAATTTGGCAACGAAACGAGTCTAGATACATCAGAATGAACCCAGGCTCAAAACTGGGCTCTGGCACCAGGTCGACCCCCAGGTAGACCATAGGGTCGACCTGGTCCCTGGGAGGTCGACCATAGTGTCGACCCCCAGGTCGACCTGGTCCTGGGTGGGAAAATTCCCGCCCAGCCTGCACTGGGGTTTGAATTTGAATTTAAAATTCGAATTTCGAGCTGTTTTCGATTCTGAAAATTCCTGAAACTTCGGAGGGTCATATCTCCCTCATACGGACTCCGTTTCTCGAAAATTCGGACTCGTTTCCAAGAAGAATTTCGAGACGAACGCAATGGCGCAACCCGTTTCACCTTATTCTTATTTTAAAATTTAATTCTGCCTTGATTTATGGTTTTGACATGTTATTAAAATACGGGTTGTTACATTCTCCCCTCCTTAAAGGATTTCGTCCCCGAAATCTTCAAGTTAAGAAGAATGTGTCCTACCATCCAACATCCATCTACTCAACTATCATCCACAAGCAACCACTGTCCTTAAAAGATTTCTAATGCTATATGAACTTATGCAAGAGTGTGTGTATATGTACTTATCTAATGCAAAAGATCAGGCGGTTACTGATTCAGTAGACCTCCTTAATGCAAAATATGTTAGTGTAATGAGTCCAACATGTATGCAAATTCCTAACATATTTATAATCTCTACATGAGTGCACAAACATTCATTCATATTCAACATCCATATAATAACATATCAGATTTCCATTCATATACAAGTATAAGCACCCATGCATATGCAATATGAAAATGTGACTGAGCCGATCTAGTGCCTAATATGTGTTATGAAACCATGAGCAACCACTTGCAATCCTCAACCATAACATGTTTCGATCACATGTTTACATCCTAAAGGGTTCTACCTAAGGTTCTCAAGATAGAATTGAGAAGATAAGCAAGATAAAATAAAGCATCTAGGATAAGAAGTTAAAGATGTACCCCCAGAAGGTCCTGCTTGCGGGACTTGCCCTTGCTTCTTAGGGCAGTTCTTGTTGATATGTCCAGTATCACCACACTGAAAGCATGCTCCCATCTTCATCTTCTTCTTTCTACAATCCTGGACTATATGCCCCTCAGTACCATAGAAGTTGCATTTTCTTTTCTCACGTGACTTGTTGTCATTATTGTTGTTGTTGTTCTTGCCTCCTTTCTCGGAGTCTACCTGCTTGTTTTGAGACTCATTCGCCTTGACCTCCTTCTTGCAGTTCTTGTCTTCTTCATTTAAGAGTGCCATTTCTACTAACCTTTCGTAAGTAGCCTCCATAGGTATGTGGGTCATAGCCAAGCTATAAAGTGGCTCATTCAATCCCTTGACAAAACAGAGAGCCTTCTTATGAGGAATATTCACTAAGTCCAGTCCAAACCGGGCCAGCTGATTGAACTGATTGACGTACTCCTTGACAGTCATACTTCCTTGCTTAAGAGATAAGAACTTTTCCAGTTGTAGACTTCGTTCAGGTTGTGAGAGGAATTTCATCTCAAACCTTATCCTGAAATCCATCCATGTGTCAACAGGTCTCTTAGCGTTAGTGGCTTCCCACCAATAGGAAGCTTCGTCTTTGAGTAACCATACCGCCAACTGTACCTTCTTCCTATCGTCCACCTCGAAGATAACGAACAGATCCTCAGATTCTTTGAGCCAGTTCCTCGCTTCTACGAATGATCAGTTCCCTTGAAATCCTTTCCACCCATGGCCCTAAAATCTCTACAGATCTTTGAGAAAGCATTGCACGAGGAGGGGGCGGAGGAGGAGGAACCGCTGCAGCTGGAGGAGGAATATCTGTTGGGCCTGCATCGTTGGCCCTAGCCTCTAAGTACCTCCTGAACCAGCCAGGTATTGGCATGCCTTCTGGAAGGTTAAGATTCTCAAACATGCTGAAATGAAAAAGAAGGGATTCAAATCGAGGAAACAAGGGATAGTGCTAATGGCTTTTGGGGAATAGCCTTTAAATAAAACAAGACTTTTCTTGAAAAAATGCTTCTTTGTAAACAGTTTTGAAAATAGTTTTAGAAGGTTTTAAAAACTTTTGCCCAGTCTGGTAACCTTCTGCTCTGATACTAAGTGTAACACCCCACCTCCGCTAGGGTCACTCACAAAGGGAATGCACTAGTTTTGGAGGAGCGTTATCGAGGTAAACAAACACAGAAATATTACAAGACAGAACATAAATAAAACAACGGAAGAATCAAAAGACAAATTTCATTACTTTCAAAAAGAGTCAAAACCTTTTTACATCCAAAGTACCAAATAGCCAAAGTCATTCTTTTCCATTACAACAAATTCTATCTTGCATAATTAAAGAAGCATAAACTTAAAACAACAAAAGTAGCTTAATTCCCCAAAGATAGCAGAAATGCAGCCATAGCATAGCTCAAGATCAAACCATACATGAGCTAAACTGAAAGCAAGCGAAATCCAAGTTAAGTGCTAGAGTTTCCTCGCTGGGAACCTGGGGGGGAACGAAAGAAAAAGAGGCGAAAGAAAGCGGGCCAGTCTTAAAGACTGGTAAGTCCTAGTGACTTTCAGCATAAAAACAAGTAAAAGTAACATGACATGTATAAATTGAAAGTAAACATAGGAATGCTGTCAAGATGGGAAAGAAAGACTAATATGGCACGATAATTCAAGTATAGCATCGCATGTTCAAGGTTCGCTGCACCAACTGTACTAGTATCCCAAACCCATGTCATATATTAACCATGAAATGATCCCTTGGCCCAATATCATGAAATGACCCATTACTAGGTCCAACGGAATGATCCATTAATCGATCGGCTCCCTACAAGTTCTAGTTCGTCGTGTGTCTGTGTCATACGGCCCTATCACGAATGTAGTTACCTGTGCTAGGTCCACCATAAGGTGTATCAAGCCCTAGGGTGCCAACCACCGACACGAATCAAGAATGTACAGTGTAAACCTACTGATGCCCAATGCCTGCTTTTCCAACTCCGGACTACGTGCATGACCATAGTCCGCCTGAACCTACACTGGCGCACCAACTTAGCCGTCGTTCTGGTCGCTTACAATCAGCTCAGTAATCGTGCCCCACCCTACCTAGTTCCAGGGTACCATGATACATCTAGTGGGTTACTGCTGAAATGGACCGCGTAACTAGGGTTTTCGTCCAATAGGTTAAGTGTTGTCATTTAAATTCATGACTTAACCCGCCTACGTGTCATGTCAAATTGGCTAAGTGTTGTCGTTCAAGTTCATGCCTTAGCCCTGCGAATCATGTGTCAAGTTGGTTAAGTATATTCAAGCAGTTCATGACTTAACCTCACTAATCATGTGTCAAGTTGGTTAAGTGTTGTCTTTCATGTTCATGACTTAACCCTATCATGTGGCATTGATGCACCCCAACCTCTCACATCAGACCTGTTGTTGTGGTCACTGGATATGCCGGGCGGTTCCGGGCAGATTTACACCACAACTCGGTCTGATCTCGGGTTTTCAAGCGCGATATGACCAACTACCCACATTGGATCCTATTGTTTGCAGTAACTGGATTTGTCGGGCGGTTCCGGGCAGAATTACACCACAAACTCAACCCAACCTCGAGTTGGCCATTTTGAGGTTCATTTTAGTGTCATGTCCATGTTCAAATTTCATGTCAAGTTCGTGTCAATTTCAAGGCAAGTTTCATGTCCATATCCAGATTCAAGTTATAACAATGTTCACGTTTCATGTTCATAACCAATTCATGTTTTGCCTAATCTACCCAAATTGTATTCCCATCGCACGTAAACTCGATTCGATCCAAATTACAAATAAATCTAAATCCAAAATAAGGGAATAACATCAAAAAAAGGATGAGCATAAAGTGATAAAAGGGATTACAAGCCTAGCATGATATAACTTGAGATAATTGGTTACAACATCACTGACACATGGAATAATAGCCTCAAAACATTAGGATTTCAAATCTAGCATGATAAGGTGATAGTCATGATAAAAGTTGGCATAAGGTAATAGTTCCAAACTTGTGAATAATAACTGATTCAACATCACATGCATGATAGTATCATGGACATGAAAGGATTTGATTTACAACATGAATAGGCCCAAATTAATTTCATAGCAATATTCCCAAAAGTCAAGATCCAAGATGAACAAGAATAGATATGAATCATTTATCATACATAGGTCCAATCCCAATTTATAACATGTCCATATTAAGTTTATAGTTTTAATCTAAAAGTAACTTGAACTTACAGATCGTGGTCTAAGAAATTGAGATGCAGAAGTTGAATCTATAAACTAGTCGTCGAATTGTTGAATCTTGATTTGATTGTAGAAGCAAATCCCCAATATGCAATTCCTAGCCGTAGTCTTCAAGAAACAGTCTTCGCGTTTTATTTTAATTTAATCTTAATTTAAAAGAAGCCATGTCCATCAAGAATTTGTGCAGCATAAGGTTTGAGAAGAATGGTGTAAAGAGAATGAGGCTAGGAGGCTGTTTATATAGGTTTAGAGTCAAGATTCTGGTCACGAAACGAATCTAGATACATCAGAATGAACCCAGGCTCAAAACTGGGCTATGGCACCAGGTCGACCCCCAGGTAGACCATAGGGTCGACCTGGTTCCTGGGAGGTCGACCATAGTGTCGACCCCCAGGTCGACCTGGTCCTGGGCGAGAAAATTCCCGCCCAGCCTGCACTGGGGTTTGAATTTGAATTTCAAATTCGAATTTCGAGCTGTTTTCGATTCTGAAAATTCCTGAAACTTCGGAGGGTCATATCTCCCTCATACGGACTCCGTTTCTCGAAAACTCGGACTCGTTTCCAAGCAGAATTTCAAGACGAACGCAATGGCGCACACATTTCCCCTTATTCTTATTTTAAAATTTAATTCTGCCTTGATTTATGGTTTTGACATGTTATTAAAATATGGGTTGTTACATTCTCCCCTCCTTAAAGGATTTCGTCCCCGAAATCTTCAAGTTAAGAAGAATGTGTCCTACCATCCAACATCCATCTACTCAACTATCATCCACAAGCAACCATTGTCCTTAAAAGATTTCTAATGTTGTATGAACTTATGCAAGAGTGTGTGTATATGTACTTATCTAATGCAAAAGATCAGGCGGTTATTGATTCAGTAGACCTCCTTAATGCAAAATATGTTAGTGTAATGAGTCCAACATGTATGCAAATTCCTAACATACTTTATAACTCTACATGAGTGCACAAACATTCATTCATATGCAACATCCATATAATAACATATCAGATTTCCATTCATATACAAGTATAAGCACCCATGCATATGCAATATGAAAATGTGACTGAGCCGATCTAGTGCCTGATATGTGTTATGAAACCAAGAGCAACCACTTGCAATCGTCAAACATAACATGTTTCGATCACATGTTTACATCCAAAAGAGTTCTACCTAAGGTTCTCAAGATAAAATTGAGAAGATAAGCAAGATAAAATAAAGCATCTAGGATAAGAAGTTAAAGATGTACCCCCCGAAGGTCCTGCTTGCGGGACTTGCCCTTGCTTCTTAGGGCATTTCTTGCTGATATGTCCAGTATCACCACACTGAAAGCATGCTCCCATCTTCATCTTCTTCTTTCTACAATCCTGGACTATATGCCCCTCAATACCATAGAAGTTGCATTTTCTTTTCTCACGTGACTTGTTGTCATTATTGTTGTTGTTGTTCTTGCCTCCTTTCTTGGAGTCTAACTTCTTGTTTTGAGACTCATTCGCCTTGACCTCCTTCTTGCAGTTCTTGTCTTCTTCAATTAAGAGTGCCATTTCTACTAACCTTTCGTAAGTAGCCTCCATAGGTATGTGGGTCATAGCCAAGCTATGAAGTGGCTCATTCAATCCCTTGACAAAACAGAGAGCCTTCTTATGAGGAGTATTCACTAAGTCCAGTCCAAACAGGGCCAGCTTATTGAACTGATTGATGTACTCCTTGACAGTCATACTTCCTTGCTTAAGAGATAAGAACTTTTCCAGTTGTAGACTTCGTTCAGGTTGTGAGAGGAATTTCATCTCAAACCTTATCCTGAAATACATCCATGTGTCAACAGGTCTCTCAGCATTAGTGACTTCCCACCAATAGGAAGCTTCGTCTTTGAGCAACCATACTGCCAATTGTACCTTCTTCCTATCGTCCGCCTCGAAGATAACGAACATATCCTCAGTTTCTTTGAGCCAGTTCCTCGCTTCTACGAATGATTCAGTTCCCTTGAAATCCTTTCCACCCATGGCCCTAAAATCTCTACAGATCTTTGAGAAAGCATTTGCACGAGGATGGTGCGGAGGAGGAGGAACCGCTGCAGCTGGAGGAAGAATTTCTGCTGGGCCTGCATTGTTGGCCCTAGCCTCTAAGTACCTCCTGAACCAGCCAGGTATTAGCACGCCTTCTGGAAGGTTAAGATTCCCAGACATGCTGAAATGAAAAAGAAGGGTTCAAAACGAGGAAACAAAGGATAGTGCTAATGGCTTTTGGGGAATAGCCTTTAAATAAAACAAGACTTTTCTTGAAAAAATGCTTCTTTGTAAATAGTTTTGAAAATAGTTTTAGAAGGTTTTAAAAACTTTTGCCCAGTCTGGTAACCTTCTGCTCTGATACTAAGTGTAACACCCCACCTCCGCTAGGGTCACTCACAAAGGGAATGCACTATTTTTGGAGGAGCGTTATCGAGGTAAACAAACACAGAAATATTACAAGACAGAACATAAATAAAACAACGAAAGAATCAAAAGACAAATTTCATTACTTTCAAAAAGAGTCAAAACCTTTTTACATCCAAAGAACCAAATAGCCAAAGTCATTATTTTCCATTACAACAAATTCTATCTTGCATAATTAAAGAAGCATAAACTTAAAACAACAAAAGTAGCTTAATTCCCCAAAGATAGCAGAAATGCAGCCATAGCATAGCTCAAGATCAAACCGTACATGAGCTAAACCGAAAGCAAGCGAAATCCAAGCTAAGTGCTAGAGTTTCCTCCCTGAGAACCTGGGGGGAAACGAAAGAAAAAGAGGCGAAAGAAAATGGGCCAGTCATAAAGACTGGTAAGTCCTAGTGACTTTCAGCATAAAAACAAGTAAAAGTAACATGACATGTATAAATTGAAAGTAAACATAGGAATGCTGTCAAGATGGGAAAGAAAGACTAAGATGGCACGATAATTCAAGTATAGCATCGCATGTACAAGGTTCGCTGCACCAACTGTACTAGTATCCCATACCCATGTCATATATTAACCATGAAATGATCCCTTGGCCAATTATCATGAAATGACCCATTACTAGGTCCAACGGAATGATCCATTAATCTATCGACTCCCTACAAGTTCTAGTTCGTCGTGTGTCTGTGTCATACGACCCTATCACGAATGTAGTTACCTGTGCTAGGTCCACCATAGGGTGTATCAAGCCCTAGGGTGCCAACCACCGACACGAATCAAGAATGCACAGTGTAAACCTATTGATGCCCAATGCCTGCTTTTCCAACTCTGGACTACGTGCATGACCATAGTCCGCCTGAACCTACACTGGCGCACCAACTCAGCCGTCGTTCTGGTCACTTACAATCAGCCCAGTAATCGTGCCCCACCCTACCTAGTTCCAGGGTACCATGATACATCTAGTGGGTTACTGCTGAAATGGACCGCGTAACTAGGGTTTCCGTCTAATAGGTTAATTGTTGTCATTTAAATTCGTGACTTAACCCGCCTATGTGTCATGTCAAATTGGCTAAGTGTTGTCGTTCAAGTTCATGACTTAGCCCTGTGAATCATGTGTCAAGTTGGTTAAATATATTCAAGCAGTTCATGACTTAACCTCACTAATCATGTGTCAAGTTGGTTAAGTGTTGTCTTTTATGTTCATGACTTAACCCTATCATGTGGCATTAATTCATTAATGCACCCCAACCTCTCACATCAGACCTGTTGTTGTGGTCACTGGATATGCCGAGCTATTCGGGCAGATTTACACCACAACTCAGTCTGACCAAGGGTTTTCAAGCGCGATATGACCAACTACCCACATTGGATCCTATTGTTTGCAGTAACTGGATTTGTCGGGCGGTTCCGGGCAGAATTACAGTGTAATCTCAACCCAACCTCGAGTTGGCCATTTTGAGGTTCATTCTAGTGTCATGTCCATGTTCAAATTTCATGTCAAGTTCGTGTCAGTTTCAAGGAAAGTTTCATGTCCATATCCAGATTCAAGTTATAACAATGTTCATGTTTTATGTTCATAACCAATTCATGTTTTGCCTAATCTACCCAAATCGTATTCCCATCGCACGTAAACTCAAATCGATCCAAATTACAAAAAAATCTAAATCCAGAATAAGGGAATAACATCAAAAAAAGGACGAGCATAAAGTGATAAAAGGGATTACAAGCCTAGCATGATATAACTTGAGATAATTGGTTACAACATCACTGACACATGGAATAATAGCCTCAAAACATTAGGATTTCAAATCTAGCATGATAAGGTGATAGTCATGATAAAAGTTGACATAAGGTAATAGTTCCAAACTTGTGAATAATAACTGATTCAACATCTCAGGCATGATAGTATTATGGACATGAAAGGATTTGATTTACAACATGAATAGGCCCTAATTAATTTCATAGCAATATTTCCAAAAGTCAAGATCCAAGACGAACAAGAATAGATATGAATCAATTATCATACATAGGTCCAATCCCAATTTATAACATGTCCATATTAAGTTTATAGTTTTAATCTAAAAGTAACTTGAACTTATAGATCGTGGTCTAAGAAATTGAGATGCATAAGTCGAATCTATAAACTAGTCGTCGAATTGTTGAATCTTGATTTGATTGTAGAAGCAAATCCCCAATATGCAATTCCTAGCCGTAGTCTTCAAGAAACAGTCTTCGCGTTTTATTTTAATTTAATCTTAATTTAAAAGAAGCCATGTCCATCAAGAATTTGTGCAGCATAAGGTTAGAGAAGAATGGTGTAAAGAGAATGAGGCTAGGAGGCTGTTTATATAGGTTTAAAGTCAAGAATCTGGTCACGAAACGAGTCTAGATACATCAGAATGAACCCAGACTCAAAACTGGGCTCTGGCACCATGTCGACCCCCAGGTCGACCATAGGGTCGACCTGGTCCCTGGGAGGTCGACCATAGTGTCGACCCCCAGGTCGACCTGGTCCTGGACGGGAAAATTCCCGCCAAGCCTGCACTGGGGTTTGAATTTGAATTTCGAATCCGAATTTCGAGCTGTTTTCGATTATGAAAATTCCTGAAACTTCGGAGGGTCATATCTCCCTCGTACGGACTCCGTTTCTCGAAAACTCGGACTCGTTTCCAAGCAGAATTTCGAGACTAACGCAATGGCGCAACCCGTTTCCCTTGATTCTTATTTTAAAATTTAATTCTGCCTTGATTTATGGTTTTGACATGTTATTAAAATACGGGTTGTTACATTTTCCCCTCCTTAAAGGATTTCGTCCCCGAAATCTTCAAGTTAAGAAGAATGTGTCCTACCATCCAACATCCATCTACTCAACTATCATCCACAAGCAACCATTGTCCTTAAAAGATTTCTAATGCTGTATGAACTTATGCAAGAGTGTGTGTATATGTACTTATCTAATGCAAAAGATCAGGCGGTTACTGATTCAGTAGACCTCCTTAATGCAAAATAAGTTAGTGTATTGAGTCCAACATGTATGCAAATTCCTAACATACTTTATAATCTCTACATGAGTGCACAAACATTCATTTATATGCAACATCCATATAATAACATATCATATTTCCATTCATATACAAGTATAAGCACCCATGCATATGCAATATGAAAATGTGACTGAGCTGATCTAGTGCCTAATATGTGTTATGCAACCACGAGCAACCACTTGCAATCATCAACCATAACATGTTTTGATCACATGTTTACATCCAAAATGGTTCTACCTAAGGTTCTCAAGATAGAACTGAGAAGATAAGCAAGATAAAACAAAGCATTTAGGAGAAGAAGTTAAAGATGTACCCCAGAAGGTCCTGCTTGCGGGACTTGCCCTAGCTTCTTAGGGCAGTTCTTGCTGATATGTCCAGTATCACCACACTGAAAGCATGCTCTCATCTTCATCTTCTTCTTTCTACAATCCTGGACTATATGCCCCTCAATACCACAGAAGTTGCATTTTCTTTTCTCACGTGACTTGTTGTCATTATTGTTGTTGTTGTTTTTGCCTCCTTTCTCGGAGTCTACCTTCTTGTTTTGAGACTCATTCGCCTTGACCTCCTTCTTGCCATTCTTGTCTTCTTCATTTGAGAGTGCCATTTCTACTAACCTTTCTTAAGTAGCCCCCATATGTATGTAGGTCATAGCCAAGCTGTGAAGTGGCTCATTCAATCCCTTGACAAAACGGAGAGCCTTCTTATGAGGAGTATTCACTAAGTCCAGTCCAAACCGGGCCAGTTGATTGAACTGATTGACGTACTCCTTGACAGTCATACTTCCATGCTTAAGAGATAAGAACTTTTCCAGTTGTAGACTTCGTTCAGGTTGTGAGAGGAATTTCATCTCAAACCTTACTGAAATCCATCCATGTGTCAACAGGTCTCTCAGCGTTAGTGACTTCCCACTAATAGGAAGCTTCGTCTTTGAGCAACCATACTACCAATCCTATCGTCCACCTCGAAGATAACGAACAGATCCTCAGTTTCTTTGAGCCAGTTCCTCGCTTCTACGATTGATTCAGTTCCCTTGAAATCCTTTCCACCCATCGCCCTAAAATCTCTATAGATCTTTGAGAAAGCATTTACACGAGGAGGGGGCGGAG
The DNA here is from genome assembly GCA_030737875.1 of Allium sativum. Taxonomy (NCBI): domain Eukaryota; kingdom Viridiplantae; phylum Streptophyta; class Magnoliopsida; order Asparagales; family Amaryllidaceae; genus Allium; species Allium sativum. Next base: position 625,456,602 of record CM060910.1, read on the forward strand.
GAGGAGGAACCGTTGCAGCTGGAGGAGGAATATCTGTTGGGCCTGCATCGTTGGCCCTAGCCTCTAAGTACCTCCTGAACCAGCTAGGTATTGGCATGCCTTCTGGAAGGTTAAGATTCCCAGACATGTTGAAATGAAAAAGAAAGGATTCAAAACGAGGAAACAAAGGATAGTGCTAATGGCTTTTGGGGAATAGCCTTTAAATAAAACAAGACTTTTCTTGAAAAAATGCTTCTTTGTAAACAGTTTTGAAAATGGTTTTAGAAGGTTTTAAAAACTTTTGCCTGGTCTGGTAACCTTCTGCTCTGATACCAAGTGTAACACCCCACCTCCGCTAGGGTCACTCACAAAGGGAATACACTAGTTTTGGAGGAGCGTTATCGAGGTAAACAAACACAGAAATATTACTAGACAGAACATAAATAAAACAGCGGAAGAATCAAAAGACAAATTTCATTACATTCAAAAAGAGTCAAAACCTTTTTACGTCCAAAGTACCAAATAGCCAAAGTCATTATTTTCCATTACAACAAATTCTGCCTTGCATAATGAAGAAGCATAAACTTAAAACAACAAAAGTAGCTTAATTCCCCAATGGTAGCAGAAATGCAGCCATAGCATAGCTCAAGATCAAACCGTACATGAGCTGAACCAAAAGCAAGCGAAATCCAAGCTAAGTGTTAGAGTTTCCTCCCTGAGAACCTGGGGGGAAATGAAAGAAAAAGAGGCAAAAGAAAACGGGTCAGTCATAAAGACTGGTAAGTCCTAGTGACTTTCAACATAAAAACAGGTAAAAGTAACATGACATGTATAAACTGAAAGTAAACATAGGAATGCTGTCAAGATGGGAAAGATAGATTAAGATGGCACGATAATTCAAGTATAGCATCGCATGTTCACAGTTCGCTGCACCAACTGTACTAGTATCCCAAACCCATGTCATATATTAACCATGAAATGATCCCTTGGCCCAATATCATGAAATGACCCATTACTAGCTCCAATGGAACGATCCATTAATCGATCGGCTCCCTACAAGTTCTAGTTCGTCGTGTGTTTGTGTCATACGGCCCTATCACGAATGTAGTTACTTGTGCTAGGTCCACCATGGGGTGTATCAAGCCCTAGGGTGCCAACACTGACACGAATCAAGCATGCACAGTGTAAACCTACTGATGCCCAATGCCTGCTTTTTCAACTCCGGACTACGTGCACGACTATAGTCCGCCTGAACCTACACTGGCGCACCAACTCAACCGTCGTTCTGGTCGCTTACAATCAGCCTAGTAATCGTGCCCCACCCTGCCTAGTTCCAGGGTACCATGATACATCTAGTGGGTTACTGCTGAAATGGACCACGTAACTAGGGATTCCGTCCAATAGGTTAAGTGTTGTCATTTAAATTCGTGACTTAACCCGCCTACGTGTCATGTCAAATTGGCTAAGTGTTGTCGTTCAAGTTCATGACTTAGCCCTACGAATCATGTGTCAAGTTGGTTAAGTATATTCAAGCAGTTCATGACTTAACCTCACTAATCATGTGTCAAGTTGGTTAAGTGTTGTCTTTCATGTTCATGACTTAACCCTATCATGTGGCATTAATTCATTAATGCACCCCAAGCTCTCACATCAGACCCGTTGTTGTGGTCACTGGATATGTCGGGCGGTTCCGGGAAGATTTACACCACAACTCAGTCTGACCAAGGGTTTTCAAGCGCGATATGACCAACTACCCACATTGGATCCTATTGTTTGCAGTAACTGGATTTGCTGGGCGGTTCCGGGCAGAATTACACTGCAAACTCAGCCCAACCTCGAGTTGGCCATTTTCAGGTTCATTCTAGTGTCATGTCCATGTTCAAATTTCATGTCAAGTTCGTGTCAGTTTCAAGGCAAGTTTCTGTCCATATCCAGATTCAAGTTATAACAATGTTCATGTTTCATGTTCATAACCAATTCATGTTTTGCCTAATCTACCCAAATCGTATTCCCATCGCACGTAAACTCGAATCGATCCAAATTACAAATAAATCTAAATCCAGAATAAAGGAATAACATCAAAAAAAGGACGAGCATAAAGTGATAAAAGGGATTACAAGTCTAACATGATATAACTTGACATAATTGGTTACAACATCACTGACACATGGAATAATAGCCTCAAAACATTAGGATTTCAAATCTAGCATGATAAGGTGATAGTCATGATAAAAGTTGACATAAGGTAATAGTTCCAAACTTGTGAATAATAACTGATTCAACATCACAGGCATGATAGTATTATGGACATGAAAGGATTTGATTTACAACATGAATAGGCCCAAATTAATTTCATAGCAATATTCCCAAAAGTCAAGATCCAAGATGAACAAGAATAGATATGAATAAATTATCATACATAGGTCCAATCCCAATTTACAACATGTCCATATTAAGTTTATAGTTTTAATCTAAAAGTAACTTGAACTTACAGATCGTGGTCTAAGAAATTGAGATGCAGAAGTTGAATCTATAAACTAGTCGTCGAATTGTTGAATCTTGATTTGATTGTAGAAGCAAATCCCAAATATGCAATTCCTAGCTGTAGTCTTCAAGAAACAGTCTTCGCGATTTATTTTAATTTAATCTTAATTTAAAAGAAGCCATGTCCATCAAGAATTTGTGCAGCATAAGGTTAGAGAAGAATGGTGTAAAGAGAATGAGGCTAGGAGGCTATTTATATAGGTTTAGAGTCAAGAATCTGGTCACGAAACGAGTCTAGATACATCAGAATGAACCCAGGTTCAATACTGGGCTCTGGCACCAGGTCGGCATGGTCCCTGGGAGGTCGACCATAGTGTTGACCCCTAGGTCAACCTGGTCCTGGGCGGGAAAATTCCCACCCAGCCTGCACTGAGGTTTGAATTTGAATTTTGAATTTGAATTTCGAGCTGTTTTCGATTCTGAAAATTCCTGAAACTTCGGAGGGTCATATCTCCCTCATACGGACTCTGTTTCTCGAAAACATGGACACTTTTCCAAGCAGAATTTCGAGACGAACGCAATGGCGCAACCCGTTTCCCTTGATTCTTATTTTAAAATTTAATTCTGCCTTGATTTATGGTTTTGACATGTTATTAAAATACGGGTTGTTACAGTATCTTTGTGGGCTCGACCCAAGTCAAGGACGGGACACACATACTGGGCTTGACTGTAAGAGGCCAAAACAGGTTACCGATGGCAACGCAAGTCCAACGGGTTCATGTGCGTGTGTGAGCCCGGGCTGGTAGGTAAGACGTTGTTGCATTGTGTAGGTATAAGCCGTGCATTGTTGGTGGTATCGGGTTGCAACTTTGGGGAGTGATACACCCCACTATGGGGCCAGCACGGGTATTTACGAGTTAGGGAGCCGATCGCATGGCGGTAGTGGGTACACCTAGTGGAGATAGGGGCAGGCTGCACCTATGAAGGCAAATAGGGGTGCACGAAACTACCATTATCATTATTAAGTTCTGTAGGCGGGATCAACCTTAGGGTGACTAGTGGTGGTGTAGTATAGCAATTATCTTATAGTCGTTTAGGTGCGCCTTTCACGTTATCTTTGTTCATCTTATTTCCTTGTTTACTCTGTCATACCCAATTGTTCGGAGTCATTTCTTTATTTTCCAACTTATGCCTTAGCCTAGTTATTTTGGTAATTATATTGTTAAAGTTATCGCACTCGCCAGACTTTATGTCTGACCCCCGTTGTTTCCACCTCTTTTCTTCCTTTTTCCCCCAAGGTGCTCAGGGTGGAACTAGCACCAGTGGAGCTTGATTTTGGATAGCTGTATCTCTGCCTTTAGAAGTTGCTTGGATCGCTGAAGTAAAAGTTCAGCCTATCTTATTTATGGCTATTTTGTGTTGGGGTTATGTCTTTCAATTTATGTACTCTGATTTAGTCAAGATGGATATTATGTACTTTGACTCTGGTTTTTGATGATGTAATCAAACCTATGTGTTTACCGCTGCAATGAATAAAATTTTAAATTTTTAAGTACTGTTTATATCTGTCTTGTTGTTAAGTTTCTGTTCTATACACACTTAAAACGCTCCATAGAAGTTAGTGCATTCCCTTTGTGAGTGACATTAATGGACGTGGGGTGTTACACAATTGATCGGGGCTTTTGTTAAAAAGCAGAGCCCTGTGGATGATGATCAAAGCATAGCCTATTTAGGCATAGCTTTGTGTATCTCATTACCTCGCAAGCCTCACACCCCGGTGGAGTCAAAAATGGGACAAGGGAACACAGGGAGTGCACATGTTTCTTTCTAGCTAGAAGTGGTGTTGGGTTTTCACGCAGCACAGCATTTTTATTTTTGTGGAATGAGGTGCCTCGAATTTTTATTAGTCGCAATGGACAACTTATAGGTCCAATAGGATCGAGAAGCGTGTGTTCAGGAATTGCCAATCCACTAAAGTATTTATGGACCGGCCCTGCTGTATCCAAGGGTTCGCCAGCATTCGAATCCTGAGGCATTGCTAGAGTGTCTTGAATCGGTCAAGAGATCGTTCCTAGCCTTAACTCATGATGGAATCCAACCTCCAATATGACATTTCGGTCTTGATTGTAAATCTATATACGGCGACATAGTATATGGTAGCTATGCCATCTAGGATTGATACATTTACTTTGAAGTATTTTTGAAGCATACTATACACTAATAATAATATTAAAAATGTTATTTTCTATGTATCAAGCATTTTTTATCATTATAAAGTAAAACACTATCCTCTGTTTGCATTGCATTGTGTGATGGGACCTGAGGCTTATAATGATTTCATTTTCTAAAAAGCATTGCGCTGTTTTTGACTTAAAAATTTATAAAACTTATGCACTGACAATCCAAGGAATTAAACTCGTTCCGCGATAGCGGCGTGGTCCAGTGATTAGCCATATTATTAGTTTAGTAAGATTTCTCATACCAGTCCCATGACTGACTCGTAGTTTGTTTCACTTTGCAAACTCGGGTGCCCTCTTTCCACACGGGCAGCCAATTGAAAGGTTTCAGGTAGGGATGTTTTCTGAACTCAAGCTTGCTACTGAAGATGTTGGAAGATCTTTTCTTTTTATCTTTTATTTTCTTCTTGAAATTTGAGACAGTATTGGATATTGATGTATTTTGGGAGATTGAGACTTTATTTCTTTCCCTGTTTTGAGACATCTGTATTGCTAAGTGTATCCAGTACTGCGTACTCTGATGTTCTGTGATGATGTTTGTGATGACATTTCATTTCCACTGCAAATGATTTATATGTTCTGCCATGTAATTGTGATCTGTTATTGTTTTAAATTCTGTTATACTCCTATGATTATCCTTACTTTCGTTCTACGGAAGTTTGGGTCATCACAATATGGTACATATTTAAATTTCATATGGGTTTTTATGCGCCGAATCGGCAAGCCACTTGGCTTTTTGATTTTCTTTTTGAATGGAAAGGGCCTAGAGAGGCGATTTGAGGTTTGAACTATCGACTGGTACAAAGGAGGTTATGGCCAAATTTTCCGGAAATTAAGGAGTTAGAATATTTTTAAGGTAATTTGATAACTAGAAATCTATACATCAATATATATAGAATCCGGTAAGGAAACGAACTTAAAAATAGAATATTATAAACAAAAAGAAAATCGAAAATCTGGTAATAGAAAGAGAAATATATATATATATACGTTTTAAAAATGAATAATTGGTTTTTACGATGTTGACTATTCGAGGTAAGTGGTCTTGTCTGTTTTGAAGTTAAAGATGTTATTCAGTCAAGGTCTGAGAGGTAATTATACCCCAACTTGATTGATTTCATTACTAACTGATAAATAGCAAGATTTAGTCTCAAAGAGAGATGTTTAAAGAGTTTAGTTGAATGCAGTATTTTGGGTTGCTGTAACGATATTTTATACAACATTCGTTTTAACCCAAGTAAGTGGAAATTTGGAAATATAATAATAAATATTTCCTGAGTATAGAAATAAATGAATGGTCGTGAAAAAGATAAGTAATTGGAATGTTTTCCAATTATAAATAAAATATATTTTTCCAAGTATAGAAAATAAAAGAAGGCAATATATGGAAATGTTTTCCAAAAAAAGTAAGAGGCCAAGATGATTATTGAAAATATTTGGTTAACAAATATTTGTAAGGAAATGAAGAAGTGATTTAATTAATAAAATATTAATTAAGAGGCCCAGTGATTTTTTTGATGGTTGGAATGTTTGTTTATTTTTCTTCGATAGTTAAATAACCGACTATCGAAGTATTTGCCAATATCGTTGTCAATATGGAGAGACCGGTTGGATTATTATCCTAGAACCACTCCGTATTTGCAGTAGCGTTGCGAATCAGATTATATGAAGATAGTCGAAGACGGAGTAAAGTGCAAGGACTTTTTTCTATTAATAGAAATGGTGCCTTCGGTTTCGTTCAATCCCAGAACGAACGTTTATGGACGAATGTCTGACAGAGTATTTCCAATTATCGCATATGTTGTTCTGTATAGATATATATATGCTGGCGGAGAATTTATTCTCTTAGCATAATATCCAGAATATATTTATGCAAATCAACTAGTGATTTACGGATCTGACAATGTGGCATTCAAAGTGATTGTGCTATCAATGAATGATAAGAAATCGTAGCCTCAGGCCTCAACAACTAGGAAATGACAAAAATCGGGCAGGCAGCATGGCTATGTGGGTCGCTCCCATTAGGGTGTATAATCACCTATCTAGAGAAATTCCTTTTACTTCTTTAATCTATTGATGTTGTCCCTTCAAATAAATATATACGTCCTAATTCTATTCAAAATAAATTTCTCGTCCTTATTATTTAAAATAAACCATTTTAAATATTCAAAATTCATTAAAATTGCCAAAATAAAAAATTTAAATTGGTTCTGATTTTCCAGGTTGTTACAATCTCCCCCACATAGAATCTTTTCGTCCTCGAAAAGGAACGGAGCTGAAAGTTGCTTAACTAATCAACTCAACTTTCAGTTTGGCTTTCATTCTTCAACTTTTCAATTTCTAAGAATTTTCCAATTCTTCAAAAATTTAGCTAACACCCTAAATATTCGAAAAATTTCGCCATAACCTCCTCTTCACGGGAGCACCGGGAAAATCCCCAAACCGCCACACAGGCCCTCTCATCTCAAAAAGAAAAAGAAAAAGCCAATCGACTCATAAAATCATCCAAACCCAATAAATTAGTAAACATGTACCTATATATCGGGCACACAATTTTATTCCTCTTCTCTAGCCTCCTTGCTATGACTTGTTCAATGTATATGCATGCATTTGCAATCAATTTTCAATTCAGTTCAAAACTTGATACAATTTGGTTATATGTACCGTTCTTTCACATAATGGTTTAAAGGAATAATCATACAACACAACCATCAATCAATTATTGGATTATCATTTCAAACACATATCTTTGATATACATAGTCAAAAATTATGTTTTTGGTGCCAAATCACAACAATAACCCTATCTAGTTTTGGTTCTCACACCAGTCAATTGGAAATATACAGAAATCCCACTTTCGAAACTCGAACATAAACACTGATAATGATATATCAATCATCGGTATCATCTCCGGGCGACTAGAGTGTGATTCTATATCTATCCAGTATATTAAAACTTCGAATACACGTTTGTAAGACGTATATGCAAAATCTTTATATATTGGATTGTCCAAATTCAATACAAATAAATATTCAAATACGTATGAAATGGTTTAAATTTTCAAAACAATATTTGTTTTCATTTTTATTTTAAAAACACTACTCTTTCGACTCGTTCTAGGATACTACTGATCCCATCTCTAACGAGTCATTCTCATTGGATATTACTAATCCAATCTCTGATGAATTATTTCGTTTGGTTCTAATGTGTCTTGTTCTCGAGCTCTGTAAACCAAAGCTCTGATACCAAATGGGGCGACCCAAACTTCCCCGTGAAGGAAAGCCCGTATTACTTTGAGGATAAGACGAATCAGAACACAAACAGAAGAACATTTCATTGCTTATTACAACAATTCCATCAGAATACAAGAATATACAGAGTATGAATAAATATTATAAATCAGAGAAATATCAGAGATTTAAATTACAATACATAGCAGCAGGAAAATAATACAAAACACAACTGAAGGAGATATATGGATACAGAGATTTCCGAATATCATTCCAGCTATAAACCAGGATCCTATGAATATAAATCTGCAAAACCAAAACTACTAGCTACCCGTGTGGAAAATAGGGGCACCCAGAGTTTAGGTTAAAACAATAAACTCCAGGTCAGTCATGTGACTGGTGTGAGAACTAAAACAATTATTTAAAACTTTACTTTAAAATGGAGTAAATTAAGGGACCACGCCGTATAACACGGAACGGGTTTCCTCCTAAGAATACCGGTGCATGGAATAAACAATGCAATGCTTTTTAGAAAAATGAAGCTATTATAAGACCCAGGTCCCATCACACAATGCAACGCAAGTCGAAGGATAGGGTTTTACCTTATAATAGCCAAACATGCTTGGTACGTTTAAAACAAATCATTTTGATACTATTATACTGTAGAGTGTATGAAAACAACTTCAAATATAAATGTATCAATCATAGACGGCATAGTGCCCCATCCCACTATGTCGCCATACTAGGCTCTACAAATAAAACCGAAATGTCGGGTATTGGGAATTGGATTTCCGCCATGAGTCAAGGCAAGGGATGTACTCCTTTCCGCTTCGAGACACTCTAGAAAATGCCTCGGGACTACGCACTCTGGGCAACCTCTGGATCCTCCAAGGTCGGTCCACACTTATGTTAGTGGATTGGCAATTCCTGAACACACGTTTCTCGGTCCTATAGGACCTATCCATCGGCTCCATAGAGACCGATATAACCGAGGCGCCTAGCAAACCAACAACTACATAGGTAAAAATATAACAATGATGTCAGGGCTAGTAAAACGCGGACACCACCCATAGCTAGAAAGAAATGTCATGTTCTCCTTGGGTTCCCTTATCCCGTTTTTGACTCATACCGAGGTGTGAGGCCAGCGAGTTAACGCTATACACAAAGCTATGATGTATTAAAGCCGTGCTTTGATCATCAACCACAAGACTCTGCTTTTCAACAAAAGGCTTGATCACTGCATCTCAGCATGCCACACAGGCAATTCATGCCATGCGACTGATATTTATCGATATATAACCTCTGAGCTCGTACGTCTCAGAGAAGGGCTTTAAGCAAGAGAATAAATTCTCCACCGCCAAACAGATATATATTTAATAGAAATCAAACAACATAGAATAAAATCGAATGTCAGACAGACAGTCCATTTACAAGTTCGTTCTGGGTCTGAACGAAACCGAAGGCACCTTATTCCTCGTCCCGTATGTCCAATATAGGAGAGAGGTCCTCCCATATCCGTCGATCTCCAAGTACGTCTGGACGATCACCACTTATTACCTCGTCTTGGGTGTACAGCCCAATCAAGACATCAATAATCATCCAAACAATGTGAAGACCTCCGGTCTTCAACCACCGTCTTCATCATCGACTTATCGTCGAATTAGTTATTCAGAATGGGTATAAACCCTGCCTTTCCGAATAACTCACGTATATAATAAACAAGTTCTATAAAAACACAGCATACGCCTCATTCCAATTATGGGTATTCTTTTATTCAAATATTCACATTCTTAGGGATTTGTTCCCACTAATTTTATCAAAGATAAATTCTTTAAAATTTATTCTTTAATCTTCCTTTGGATGTCAATTCAAACCATGTTAAGGTTTTCCATTCTAGTCGGGATTAGCGAACCACACCGAAGTTATCATTAATTTAATTTCCCAATCCCAACCTATTCATCCCATGGAGAAAAACTGGTATTACCCCATAACTAACACCACGTTGTTATCGGTAAATTTAATTACCATTTCCCGTTCAAATCTAATTAAAGATTTAACTATCGCTCGGGGAAAAACTGGCGACACTCCGTTCTCGATCATTTCCCAAATTTGATAATTTAAATTATCATTTCCCATTTAAATCTAATTAAAGATTCATTAAAACTCCACTTAGTTTTAATCTTCCTAAAAATCAATATTAATGATTATTTAACTTTGGAAACACTAACATGTCACATCGACAATCTACACCGTACTATTGATTTCTGCCGATATATAACCTCTAAGCTCGTACATCTTAGAGAAGGGTGTTAAGCAAGAGAATAAATTCTCTGCCACCAAAAAGATATATATTTTGCAGAGATCAACCATACAGTTCAAAATACAATGGCAGCCATTAATCCTGCCTTTAACTGGGTTAAAGAACTAATGTCATTTAAAACACATTTCACGATAAACCCAATTCACATTCCATTAATTATGGAATCTTCACGGAAAACAAATCAATATATAATCGATATCAATTTCCATATCTGACTAATAATATAAATGGAATAATAGCAAAGCCTTTTAAATTTCATATGTATTAACAGTCTTCCACCACAGAAGTTCACTTCGATTATTATCAATCGAATTTCATTCAAATCCAATTTAATATATTAAATTGGAAAACGTTACTTTGGAAAATTCCCATTAAATCTTAATAGAAAGATTTATAAATTCCAAATCACATTTCACTGTAAATTGGGTTAAAGAACGAATGTCATTAAAAACACAGTTCACAATAAACCCAATTCACATTCCATTTCTAATCGGGTTAAAGAACAAGTGTTATTTAAAACACCATTCACGATAAACCCAAAATCAAACTTCAAGTCAATTCCAATTAAATATTAATTAATTGGTATACTTCATTAAATCTCTATAAAAATATTTAATCTTTTCTCAACTGGGTTTAAGAACATTGTCATTTAAAACATAGTTCACGACAAACCCAAAATCCAGTTTGATATTAAATACAAGGCTCTGAATAGAAAATATATCGGCTTATATTCAATATCAAATTCTGAAACCAACAAATATCGTATTGGAATAACGATATATATATCTTCCAAATTCCTTCACAATATCCGTATCGAAATATTCCGAAGATAATTTCGATTCAAATTCATTCCAAATCATATATTGGAAATTCCGGTTATTTTTAAAACCATTTCAAATCCAATTTATTTATTTAAAAACATAGGATTTTAATTCTAGTTCATAACTAGTTCATTTCGATAAAAATATATTTTTATCTTTTCAAATATGGAATTTTTCAACCCAATTATTTTCAAATCATTTATTATGATTTTACACAAATTATTGATATTTTTAATAATTTTATCAAGGCCCGTACATTCGATTTCCATAAACGGTCATCGAACTGCACTTACAACAACCTTTTCCAAATTTGATTTGGACATAATTCTGAATCCAACCGTTATATTTCAAAACTCTTGTATTCTTAGAAATCTCTTTTCGATACAAACCCAACGGTTCCAGATTTAGGAGAATCCGACGGTCAGATCTCCCGTAATGTCCATTCGAAGTCAATGGTCGAAATTCGCGAACTGACGCAGCGCGGCGCTTTCTATTCAGGCCATTATTGTAACAACCCGGAAAATCTGAACCAGTTTAAAATTTTTAAATTGGCTATTTTATGGATTTTAAATATTTAAAATAAATATTTTAAATAATAACGATGAAAAGTATGTTTGAATCGATGTTTGAAAATAAATATAATTATTTTAAATTATAAACAAGGCCTGAAATGGCGCGGTAGTTTCAAAATTGGAATTCAAACTTTGACTGACTGTACCGGGTGCAAAATAAAATGAATTTTAGTGAAACCAAAAAAATTTAAATCTGTTAGTGAATATCTTTCTAACGAATCTGAAAAATCGAAGTTTCAAAGCAGGAGTCAAAAGTTATGGCCAAATGAATTTTCAGAAAGGTCGCTATACAGAATATATAGCTCTTTAAAATAGACATTTTGCAAACGACCTAGGAATTCGACGAAACCACTTTTGTTGGATCCGGGATGTGAAATTATTGCTAGGTTTCAAATTTCATAATTTTTGAAGTTAATATGTGAGCGTGGCGAAGGAAAATGTGTTTGGTCAATTACAGTTAAAGTGGATCGACCAGAAAATGACCATTTTTCAAACGGTCTCAGAATTCAACGAAACTTATTTTGTTGGGACCGTATCGTCAAAACATAGCTAGATTTATTTTTCGGGAATTTTTAGAATCAGTATGTGGCCCCGGCAAATTGAAGTGTACGTTCAAATCAAATATTGAATGTTTTATATTTCAATTTGAATAGAAACTGACTGAAACAGTCGAATGGGCCTTCGAAACATATCCCATTGTGTTCGGAATGGGGGTATTTAGCTAGGGATGACAGTCGTTAGGTTTGGATTGGAGTTCGTGTGTAGAAGGGGGTATTTTCGGATTTTATAAAAATATAAATAAATAAATAAAGTGCCAATCACCCACTTTCTCTCACTTCTGCGTTGACCACCGAAAATCCCATTCTTCTTCAACCGACGACGGAAACGAGCTCAATCTTTCTCCCTCTGATTCCCCTCAAGATACTCAACGAAATTGGCTGATTCTTCAGAGCTTTTTGTAGAGATTTCTCCAATCTCTAAGTCCATACTAGCCTCGAATTGTATCACTCCATATTCACGAAGATCTGAACCTCGAAAGACTCGCCGCTCACGCCCTGATTTCTCCACCACCACTGCATCGAGTTCGCCAGAATTTAGGGAGGAGGAGCGGCTCTCGTAGGCGCTTCACGTGGCAGGGTCTGGTCGAGCTACAGCATCTTCGTTTTAGTGAAAAGATCAAACCCTAGTGGTGAGCAAACGTTCGAAAATCGGCCTGAACAAATTACAGGGAAAGGAGGTGATTAATTTATTAATTACTTCATTAATTAACTCCATAATGTACTTGGCACAATAAAAATCGAATCTTTATCGTGTGTTAACGAAATTCGATGAAACAGGAGACACCGGGACCGTGAGGACGTCTTCTACATTTTAGAAGAGACCGCATATTTTTCTGAGCCTTTTGCAATTTTTGGTGGAGTGGAACCCAATGTGAGATTTCTAAATTATAAACGATATGGAAAACAACGATGTATAAATTATATAGTCGATGTATGAGTTATATAAGCATTGTACACCTCATGTAAAGCGTTGTATAAGTTGTATGTTCGATGTATAAGTTATATATGCGTTGTAAAAGTGATGTATGCGTTGAAATAAATTGAAATGATATTGAAATGAAATCAAAATATATTTATATACGAATATATATATATACACGCCCCTCGTCCACAGACCATGGACGATATTTATGGGTTGTGATATTGTTTGGATTATTTGGTTGATGTGAAATTTGGTGAATAATGCGAATGGTTGATAGAATTGTTTGCGGTTGAGAATGATTGACTGTGGTTGAAAAATACCCATTTGTGGTTGAAAACAAAATTAGAATAGGTTGTGGAAATGAAAGAAAACATGCTTGCCTGCGTGCGAATTAGATGCATGAAATCCCCATTGTCAAAAACCGCGAGGTTTTAAGGTAGCGCGAGGAGCCGTACTAGGGACGGTCCCGGTTTTAACTACCCTGCCATTATGCTGCCGAAATTTTCAATAATATTCATGTGTTAGAATTATTTTCATGTGTTGAAACTATATTCGTGTGTTGAATAGAAATTCATGTGTTGAATAGAAATTCATGTATTGAATAGAAATTCATGTGTGGAACAACATTCGTGTTTTGAAATAAATTGTTTTATAATAAAAATCATATTTTTATCTTCTATATGAACTATATAAAATATTCGTGTTTCGAAATAAATTGTTTTATAATAAAAATCTTATTTTTATCATATATATGAACTATATAAAATAGCCGTGGTTTGAAATAAATTGTTTTATAATAAAAATCATATTTTTATCATCTATATGAAATATATAAAATAGTCGTGGTTTGAAATAAATTGTTTTATAATAAAAATCGTATTTTTATCATCTATATGAACTATATAAAATAGTCGTGTTTTGAAATAAATTGTTTTATAATAAAAATCACATTTTTATTATATACATGAATTGTTAAAAATAGTGAAGTGTTGAAATAAATGTCTGTTGGATAAAAATATCATTTTTATCAAATGTATGAAATGAATATGGTTTTGAAATCGAAGAATAGAATATATATATATATAAATATAATTAAAATAAATCGAATAATGAAGCTGCAGTTTGTGTTTTGAAACCGTGATTTCAAATGATTAGTGCGGGAGATCCGACCATCGGATTTTCCCGAAACCAGAACCGTTGGGTTCGCTTTGGAAATATCTTTCCAACGACACCCACTTTGTAAAGATCCAACGGTTGGATTGTCTGGAATGTTTAATTCAAATCTGAAGAAAAACAGCGCCAGAATCGATTATATATATATATATATATATATAATTAAATCGAATAACGACGCTGCAGTTCGTATTTTGAAATCGTAACTTCAAACGATTAGTGCGGGAGATCCGACCGTCGGATTTTCCCGAAACTAAAACCGTTGGATTCGTTTTGAAAAGATCTTTCTAATGATATCAAATTTGTGAAGATCCAACGGTTAGATTTTCAGATATGTGTAAATCAAATCTGAAGAAAAACAGTGCCATGGACGCGTTATGGCCTGAAGCGTTGTTTGAATAAATTGGCTATTTTTAAATAAATAAAAATAGCGATAAATCATGATAAAATATTATAAATGATATGGAATGGAAATAAAGTGAATTTGCTCGGTTTATGTGATATTTGATGGTTGAATGTGTTTGGCTTGAAAATTACATTAAAGGACAAAATTAGTGATGTCGAATAATTTAACCATTGAAATGAATTGATTTGAAATTCTAAATATACGTGAATTATTTGAAAAGGCCGAGTTGATTCTCATTTCAAATAATTGTTCAACAAGTGAAAGTCGAAGATATGAAGGCGGTGCAAGACCGATGATCTTCACGTCGAATGGAGGGGTGCTACTGATGATCATGATAGGAGTAGCTACCTTGACGGGGCTGAAGTAGTAGTCGTCCGGACGTACATGTTGATTGTATGGATATACGAGGTATTGAGTGCCTCCGGTTTCGTTCAGACCCAGAACGAACTTGTAAATGGACTGTGTGTCTGACATTGGATTTTGTTCTGTGCGGATTGATCTCTATTAAATATATATATATATATATCTGTTTGGCGGCGGAGAATTCATTCTCTTTCTTAACGCCCTTCTCTGAGACGTACGAGCTCAGGGGTTATGTATCGATAGAAATCTGTCGCATGGAGTGAATTGCCTGTGTGGCATGCCTAAGTGGCTGATGATCAAGGCTTCTGTTGAAAAGCAAAGTCTTGTGGTTGATGATCAAAGCACGGCCTGTGTGGCATAGCTTTGTGTATAACGTGAATTCGCGAGCCTCACACCCCGGTATGAGCCAGAAATGAGAGAAGGACCTCAGGGAGGACATGCGTCTCTTTCTGGCTAGGGTGGTGTCAGTGACCTACCAGCCCTGACATCTATATTATTTTCACTTGTGTGGTTGTTGTTGTTGCGAGGCGCCTCAGATATATCGGTGACTATGTGAAGCCGATGGAGTCATAGGGCTCATTTACGCCGCAAAGGGCGGGGAGACGTATTGTTCATGCATAATAATCCACATCGGTGGACCGGCCTTGACGATCCAAGGCTTGCCTGAGGCTCGGGCTAGACAGTCTCGAATTCGGTAAGGACTATCTTTTGCCTTGGTTCATTATGGAAATCCAATTTCCGAATACGACATCGTGCGGTTTTGATTGTATATATATATATATATATATATATATATATATATATATATATAGGGCGACATGATATATGGTACCCATGCCATCTATAATTGATAGTTATGATTGAAATTGTTTTTGAAACATATATACACTAGCAATAATATCAAGTGATTTGTTTTGCTCGTATCAAGCATATTTTGGCTATTATAAGGTAAAACTCTATCCTCCGGCTTGTGTTGCATTGTGTGATGGGAAATGAGTCTTATAATGGCTTCATTTTTATAAAAAGCATTGCGATGTTTAAAAGATTTACTTGTGTTAAAGCACTGGAAATCCAATGGAGTAAACCCGTTCCGCGAAAGTGGCGTGGTCCTGTGATTAGCTATATTTGAAAATGTGTTAAGTAGATTTCTCATACCAGTCCCATGACTGACTCGTAGTTTGTTTCACTTGCAAACTCGGGTGCTCCTATTTCTACATGGGCAGCCTTGTATTCATGTTTTAGCAGGCTCTTTCTGGATAGCTGGAGCTGAAGATGGATTCTATCATTTATCTCTTTTTATGTTGTTCAGCTCCTGTTGTACATATTATGTTTTCTTTTCCGCTGTAGACATTTATGTATAGCTGAACTGTATTTGTACTAAGTATGATCCTATATAATGTGTAACTCTGATGATTATGTTGATCCAGTGTATTCTATTGTACATTATTTGGTGTATTTAATTATTTCTGTTCTGTTGTTATCAGTTTATGTGTTATATTCCAAAGATTACCCTCGCCACCGTCTTATCGGGGTTTGGGGTCGTCACAATTATATATATTATATATATTTCATCGATTTCCATTTAAAACGTATTTTATAAATCGTTTTAAATTTGTTTTCAAAATGATTTCAACTTCATATTCAATTTCCAATCAAAATTGAATATTCCATATCATCGATATATAAATGATAGTATTTTCAAAACATTAGATTTTGATATCAATTTCTTTTTCCATGTTCATTATAAAAAAATGAATAAAATCAATATAAATATCGTTCACGTCAAAATGGCGCTAATCTAATCAACACGGCCTTATATATTTAAATATTTTCGTGTCCATCCCAAATCGGACATCAAAATCACATTTTGATCCATTACTGAATATTATTTTAAAATATTCATTATTTTAAAATATTCTTTCTTTCTGAACTGGAATAAGACACAGTCAATTACCATATAATGTGATTTATATGGATTTCATACACACATGTATACAACAACAATCAAACACATTCAACCATCATCCAGAGTGCATTCTACACTACATAAGCATTAAATATAAATATTCAACGCCTACACAGCTTGTCAACCAATAGGTTGACATACAACTAAATATTGGGATTAGTGTGTCCAATATCATCCCAATACCCATGTGGGGTTTCAATCAATCAAGCACAGATTTATTTGTGCAGTTGGGCGATGTGTAAAATTTTACCATCCCAATCAATGTCAGATAAATGTGTGTACATAAAAAAATCGTCCGATTTGTAAATGAATATTTATTTTATTCATATACATGTTAAAAATTATATTTTTAACTATAAAATATTTTATTCCATTCCACATCACACAATCAATTTTCACATCACAATCAAACAAACAAACAAGTCGTCCATGCTTTGTGGACGACGAGTGTCGGGTGCTGCTAAGCACCGTCTGCATCCTAGTATATATTTTAACTAGAAAATATAATAAAAGTGAGGAGTTCTCACCTTTGGGTTCCACTCCGCCAGTTTTATTTCTGAATTTCTGAACCATCTGGATTTACCCAAAATTCTAGCGCAATCTATTCTACGTTGTTCATATTAAAAATCACATTTTTAATATGATGTTTATATTAAAAATCGTATTTTTATATCGCTACAAATATAAAAATCAAAATTATTCTCCATCGTATAAAAATCATATTTTTATTAACTCTATTATATAAAAATCATATTTTTATTTCATTTCATATATTTAAAAAATCAAATCTTTATACTAACAAAAATCATATTTTTCTTCTAATAAAAAAAATTGTATTTTTCTTCATTAAAAATCATATTTTTATTTCTAAACCATATTTTTATATGAAATAAAAATTAGAAAACTCACATATATTCTTTCTAGGGTTTCCTTGCTAGTGTGCCACCCACATCGATCGATCGGAGCCTTCCAAGCCTTGAAAGCCTCCAACGACGAAGAAAATGAGGGTTTTGGTTTTTTATGGAGAGAGAGGGGAGATTATGGGCGTGGGGTCGGATATGGGCTGAGGGGAGGTGGCGTAGAGGGGGGCTGAGGCAACGGGGTCTGGTGGCGGGTCACTGGTGGTAGGAGGCGATGGTTTGGTGGAGGTTCGGGCTTCAAATGGCTGGAGGGGGAAAGAACGGAGGGGGTGGTGGTGCGACATGGTTTGGAGGGGGTCCGGAGGTTGGCGCGGAGGTCGGGGAAGGGCGGCGTGGCGATGGCTGGGCGCAAGCGATGGGCGACGGTGGCTTGTAAGGGTTTTCTTTTTTCGATTCGATCTGAGAGAAAACAAAAGGGGGAGGGCCTTTTATATATTTTAATATTTAATTAAATCCAATAAAAGTCAACTTTCTCATTTGAACTCCAAATCGAACTCATCGACTATCGCCCCTAGCTAATTACCCCCATTCCGAACACAATGGGATAAGTTTCGTAAGCCAACTTGGTTGTTACGATTAGTTTCCGTCAAAGTCAAAATATAAATCTATATATTGAATTTGAACGGACATTTTAATTTACCGGGGCCACATACGACCGCAAAAATTCCAGAAAAATAAATCTGGCTATGTTTTGGTGATACGGTCCAAACAAAACTAATTTCGTCGAATTTGGTGACTGTTTGAAAAATGGCCATTTTCTTGTTGATCCAAATTGACTAAAACTATCAAAACACGTTTTGCTTCGCCACGCTCACATATTGATTCAAAAAATTATGAAAATTGTAATCTAGCAATAACTTGACATCTCGGATCCAACAAAAGTGGTTTCGTCGAAAACAGAGGTCATTTGTAAAATTTCCATTTTTAAGGGCAATATTTCCACAACGACAATTCTGAATTTTCAAATGGGCATAACTTTTTATTCCCACTATGAAATTTCAAATTTTCAGATTCGTTGGAAAGATATTCTCAAATAGATTCTAGTATTTTTGGTTTCGCTAAAATCCAGTTTATTTTGAATCCTGTACATTCATTTGAAATTTGAAATCGAATTTTCAAACTACTGCGCCATTTTCAATTCCTTTTATAATTAAAAATAAATATTTATATTCTAACGACGATTAAAATAAATATATACATTCTAATTCTATTCAAAATAAATTTCTTATCGTTATTATTTAAAATAAACCATTTTAAATATTCAAAATTCATTAAAATTGCCAAAATAAAAATTTAAAATTGGTTCTGATTTTCTAGGTTGTTACATATGAATTCTAAAATGTAACAATGTATACAAACAAGTATGCAACCAAATATCGGTCATGTTCCCTCTGACAAGGCTGTACGCGCCTTAACCAATATATATATATATATATATATATATATATATATATATATATATGTGCACCTAATGGCTACACTAACGATGCACCATCCCACCTATGAGGGAAACATACACCGTCCTCCACTTTTAGTCACTCTCGGGTCACCCGATCTCTAGCCACATACTTGCTAATTCATTTTATATCCCAAAGTAGGGAAAATCATTTCACAACATAATAATCACAAGTATTTTCAAATCTATATTGATTTCCACTTCCAAAACATTTCGAAATTATCGGGTATAGCCCTCGAAATCCTTTCTGTTTTATAAAACATTTTATAAAACGTTCCCTATCCAAAATCAGGAATATTATCCTTTTTACTCAAGAAATCTCATTTCAAAATTATTTATTAAATTTTTGAAATAAATAACATCGCTAAACACCTTATAGTCAAATCGTGAAGTGTTTCACAAGGTGCTAGCACATAGATATTTTTACCCAACCCAATGCTAAATGTAAAAGCATAATTTGCACAAAAACAGGTCGAGCATAATCCAAAAAATCAATCAATCACAATCCATATCAATAACCAAGTATATTTTGTTTGTCTCAAGTTGTAACGACCCGGCTTTTTCCCGGGCCTAATTGATCGCAAGATCGACCAAGACCCAAAACCCGCATATGTTAACTTTGGGAATACAATCCATTAGAACAAATAACAGAAGCCTTTTATAAACATTACAATAATGTTACATCAGAGTACAGAATATCAGAGTACATCGAAATAATAATACAGCGGAAGATTAAATTACAATAAATGTAATACACTACAGCGGGGTAATTAAATTAACACAGTGGAAGACTATCAATGCTCTAGACACAGCTCTAAGCTTCGCTCCAGAATCCTGCTCAATATATCTGCAAAACAAGCTACTCGACTGCCCGTGTGGAAAAGAGGGCACCCGAGTTTGCAAAGTGAAACAAACTATGGGTCAGTCATGGGACTGGTATGAGAAATCTTACTTAACTAATCTAATAAGAAGGCTAATCATAGGACCACACCGCTAACGCGGAACGAGTTTACTCCATTGGATTGCCAGCGCATAAAATAAAGTAAATCGTTAAACAACACAATACTTTTTAGAAAAATGAAACCATTATAGGACACAGGTCCCATCACACAATGCAACGCAAGCCGGAGGATAGAGTTTTACCTTATAACGGTCAAAAATGCTTGATACGATAAAAATGGATTTGATATTATTATTAGTGTATATATGATTTAAAAACATTTCAATCATAATGTATCAATCATAGACGGTATAGTACCCCATCCTACTATGTCGCCATACTAATTCTACAATCAAAACTGCATGATGTCGTATTGGAAATTAGAGTTTCCATCATGAGTCAAGGCTAGGAACGATCTCCTTACCGATTCGAGACACTCTAGCGATGTCTCAGGATTCGGACGCTGGTGAACCCTTGATACAGCAGGGTCGGTCCACAAATACTTTAGTGGATTAGTTATGCCTAAACACACACTTCTCTGTCCTATTGGACCTATAATACGGCCATTGGCGACCGATAAATTCGAGGCCTCGAAAATTCCATCATCCACATAAGTAAAATGTCAAGGCTGGTAAGTCGCTGACACCACTTCTAGCTAGAAAGAAACATGCACACTCCCTGCGTTCCCTTGCTCCGTTTCTGACTCATACCGGGGTGTGAGGCTCGCGAAGTCACGCTATACACAAAGCTATGCCGAAATAGGCTATGCTTTGATCACCAACCACAAGGCTCTGCTTTTCAACAAAAGCCTTGATCATTTGCATCTTCGCATGCCACATTGACAATCCACGCCATGCGATCGATAACTACCAATATATAATCTCTGAGCTCGTACGTCTCAGAGAAGGGTGTTAAGCAAGAGAATAAATTCTCTGCCACCACAGATTTATATTAAATAGAAATCAATTTAATTACATGGAATGAAAGTCAACGTCAGACACACATCCATTTACAAGACCGTTCTGGGTCTGAACGAAACCGGAGACACCTTATTCCTCGTCCCGTATGTCCAATACAGAAGTGAGGTGCTCGCATATCCGGACAATCAACAAGTACATACGGAAAAACTACCACTTTAACCCTTTACTGGGAGCTACCCAATGCAGGGCATCAGTAGTCGTTCATACGATGTGAGGATCGCCGGTCTTCATCCACCGTCTTCAATGTCTTTGACTTTAATCGTCGTAGTAATTATTCAGAATGGGTTAAACCCGATCTTTCCGAATAAATCGCGTATTATATAATTAAAAATCAAGTGCTATAAAGACACATCATACGCCTCATTCCAGTTCAGAATATTCTTTTAATAAAATATTTATATTATTAAGGAAAAGTTCCCATTAGTTTTATCAAAGATAAATTCCTTTAAATTTATTCTTAAATCTTCTTTTTAAAGAGTCATTAAAACACCAATTTGGTTTTAATATCAAAATCATTACTTTATGATTTTTCAATTTTAAGAAATTAATCCTATCTTTAACTGGGTTAAAGAATCAATGTCATTTAAAAACATTGTTCACGATAAACCCAAAATCATCTTCCATTAAACATGTAATTTTCACAGAAGTCAAATCAATATATAATCGATATAAATTTCCGTATCAGACCGATAATATAAATAGAATAACGACAAACCCTTTTAAATTCCGTATATAATAACAGTCTTCTTTTACAGAAGCCGATCTCGATTATTATCAAATCGAATTTCCATTTAATTCCAATTTATTATATTAAATTGGAAAACTTGTCTTTGGAAAATTTCCTTTTAAATCTTAATAAAAAGATTTATAAATTCTAAATCATATCTTTATTGTTAATTGGGTTAAAGAACAAATGTCGTTTAAAAAACAGTTCACAATAAACCCAACATATCATTTATTACAACTAATAAATATAATTGGAACTTTAAAAATCTTAATTAAAAAATTTATTCTTACATGCGGGGTTTAAGAACAGTGTTATTTAAGACACCATCCACAACAACCCAAAATCCAATTCTTTTATTTAATTCCAATTAATCATTAATTAATTAGAAGGCATCATTAAATCTAAATTATAAACATTTATCCTAGTTAATACTAGTTCATTTCTATAAAAATATATTTTTATCTTTTGTGTCCATCCGAAAACGGACATAGAAATCATCATTTTATTCTTCGTTGAATAATATTTTACAATATTCGTTATTTAAAAACATTCGTTATATAAAAAGATTCTTTATATAAAATATTCTTTATATTATAATGTTCATTATTTCAAAATATTCTTTATTAAATGATAATCTTTATTTTAAAATATTCTGTATTTAATAGATATTCTGAATCGAAATGCGACTCAGTCAATTACCATATAATTTCAGTTACATGGATTTCATACATCGTATGTATATAACAACAAATAATAAATAATCATCAAACCATCCATTCAACATCCAGAGTGAAGTTCACAACTGTGTGAGCATTAAAATGAAATAATAACGCTCATCGCAGCCTGTCGATCTATCGATCAACATTCAACTAAATATTGGGACTAGTGTATGCCAAATATCATCCCAATACCTGTGTGGGTGTAACAACCCGCAAATTCTGAACCAAATTAAAAAAATTATTTTAGAAATTTTGATGGATTTTGAATATTTAAAATGGTTTATTTTAAATAATAATGACTAAAGATTTATTTAAATCAAAGTTAGAATGAATAAAATTTATTTTAATTATAAAAGTAGTTAGAAATAGCGCGGTAGTTTGAAATTTTGAATTGGAACTTTGATTGACTGTACAGGATGCAAATTAAATCGGATTTCAGTGAAACAAGAAATATTTAAATCTATTTAATTATATCTTTTCAACAAATCTGAAAAATTGAAATTTCATAGCGGGAATCAAAAGTTCTACCCACTTTAAAATTCAATATAGTCACTGTAGAATTTATATATATATTTTAATATTAAAAATAGCCATTTTTCAAACAACCTCGGTTTTCGATGAAACCACTTTTGTCGGAACCGGAATATCAAAATATTGCTAGGTTTCAATTTTCATAATTTTTAGAATTAATTTGTGAGTGTGGTAAAAGAAAACGTGTTTTGTCAATTAAAGTCAAATTCGATCGACCAGAAAATGGTAATTTTTCAAACGGTCTCAGAATTCGATGAAATTAGTCTTGTTAGAACCGTATCGTCAAAACATAACTAGAAATAATTTTTCAGTAATTTTTAGAGTCAGTATGTGGCCCCGGTAAATTAAAATGTACGATCAAATTAAATAATTAAATGTTTTATATTTTAAAATTAAAAAAACTAATCATAACAGTTGAATTGGCTTGCGGGACATATGCCATTGTGTCCGGAATATGGGTAATTAGCTAAGAACGACATTCGTTGGGTCTCGTTTGAAGTTCGTACGGATAAACAAGTAATTTTGGATTTAATGGAATGAAATAAATAAAATAAAAAGAAAATACGCTATAAATACTCTAGTATGTACAGTCCAATACCAAACCCTAGCCCTAATACGTTTAGCCGCCAAAGGATATTTCAATGGCCGAAAACTTCCCAAACAAAACCCCTAATCTCTAACGATTGGATTCAAATTAGCATAGGATTCAAGAACAAAAATCAAAGAATAAGGGGAGCTCTTTAATTCTATACTATGGTGATGGGATTCCTTGATCTGTGGTGGCGGATTTTGGTGCTCGAAGTAAGCCCGTTTGGGCCCGATTTCTGATGCCCTCAGGCCACCGAGCACGGCGGCGCTCGCCGAGGGGGAAGGCGGCGCAAAGGCACCCGACGGGGCTACTCCGATCACGTTTAGATCAGCGGTGGCTCGCGCAATTCAAGGTGGACGGTGTCAAAGTTTTTGGTTTGTTTTGTTCGATCGGTGTACTGAAGGGAAGGTGTGAACGATGAAGAAAGAAAGAATTAAACAATGGTTAAGCAAAATTAATTGTTTAATTAATTAATTATTAAAAATGTTTAACATATAAATGACCGTATCTCCCTCAAATGAAATCAGAATTTGATGAAACGAATTCCGTTGGAATCCTTGTGATGAGATCTAGACGATGGGACTGACCAGATCTAAAATGGAGAACTTTGGAAATTCAGACAATAATCAATGTGAGATTTCTCATTTTAAATAATTAATCAATTTAATTATTTTTCTCGCTATTAAATAATTGTATGTATGTTAATGAATTAGTTATGCGATGAGATGAAATTTTGGTATGATTGATCTGTTTATTTTTTATGTATGTATGATAGATCTTAGATTTGCATATGTCGGTTAAATTAAAATAAATCATTTTCCTTGCCAATATTTTGTAAATCATGAATATTAAACAAAATGAAATATCTTTTTGTTTATATTGATTAAATTGAATTTGTTTGTCAATTCATTTAAAATATCATTTTGGTAATATTGATTGAATTGAATTTGTTTGTCAATTCAATTGAAATATATTTTGGTCATATTGATTGAATTGAATTTGTTTGCCAATTCAATTAAAATATCATTTTGGTCATATTGATTGAATTGAATTTGTTTATCAATTCAATTAAAATATCATTTTGGTCATATTGATTGAATTGAATATGTTTGTCAATTCAATTAAAATATCATTTTGGTCATATTGATTGAATTGAATTTGTTTGTCAAATCAATTAAAATATCATTTTGGTCATATCTATTGAATTGAATAGAATTGTCAATTCAATGAAAAATATAACATCTTTGTTTATATTATTGAATTAGAATAGAATTGTCAATTCAATAAAGAAATATCATTTTTGTTTGTTTGAATTAGAATTTTTAATTCAATAAAACATTGAATTAAAAGTTGCATTCTTTGATGCAAATAAACATTGAAATAAAAAATTATATTTCATTTGCATTCTTTGTCGCAAATAAAACATTGCAATAAAAAGTTGAATTTTTATTTGCATTCTTTGATGCAAATAAAAGGAGGAAGTGAAGGTTGCATTTTTGTTTGCAATTTTAGATGCAAACAAAACATTAATTAAAGTTGCATTTTTGTTTGCAATTTAGATGCAAATAAAAACATTAAAATGAAAGTTACATTTTTGTTTGCAGTTTTGATATGAATAAAATATTGATTTAAAAGTTGTATTTTTATTTGCGTTCTTTGATGCAAATAAAACATGAATTTAAAGGTTGCATTATTATTTGCATTCTTTAATGCAAATAAAACAAGAAATTAAAATGCCATTATATTAGAAAAGTCATTAGAATAGAAATTACATTTTTGTATAAAATATTACATTAAAATAGAAATTACATTTTTGTATAAAATGTTACATTAGAATAGAAATTTCATTTTTGTATCAAAATGTTACATTAGAATAGAAATTTCATTTTTGTATAAAAATGTTACATTAGAAAGGAAATAACATTTTTAGTATAAAATGTTGCATTAGAAATAAAGTTACATTTTAGTTGGAAATGTTGCATTAGAATAAAAATAGCATCTTTACCAGAAAATGTCATTATTCAGAATAATGTTATGCTAGAATAATAATATCATTTTTGATAGAAAGTGTCATTATTTAGAAATGTTATGTTATTATAAGAATGTCATTTATTTAAAAGTAATACAATTTGGTATAGAAGTGTACATTAGGTTAAAATAACATTTTTGATTGAGAAATGTATATTAGACAAAAATAACCTTTTTGTTAAAGAATGGACATCAGATTAAAATAACGTATTTTTTAGTAAATATACACTAAATTAAAAATGATATTGTTAATTAGAAATGTCATTTTAGATAAAAATTTCATGATAAAACAAAAGTGTCATTTTAGATTTAAAGGTCATGATAAAATAAAAGTTATCATTTTAGAAATCGGTCATGTTACATTAAAATGCCATATATTTAGGTTATAACATGTTACATTAAAATATATGTTGTGTTGAAATTAAATTATAAATATTTATTTATAATTTAATAGTGAAAATTTGTCAAATAGAAAAAAAATTCAAACTGAATTATAATTAGTTAAATTTATGTAACAACCCGAATTTTAATAACGTGTTATAATCAAGAATCAAGGCAGAATTAAATTTTAAAATCTGAATCAAGGGAAACGGGCTGTGCCATTGCGTTCGTCTCGAAAAATAAGCGAAATAGAGTCCGAGTTTTCGAAAAACGGAGTCCGTATGACCAAGTTATGGCCCAACGAAGTTTCAAAAAATTCCAAGTCCGAAAAACAGTTCAAAATTCAAATCTGGAGCCGAAAAGACTGGGCGGGAAAATTTCCCGCCCAGCACCCAAGTCGACATGGGTGTCGACTTGGGTGTCGACACACCCAAGGTGGTGTCGACTTGCAAGTCGACACCCCTGTCGACCTGGGTGGTCGAGCCCAGGCCACCTGGGTGCGCCTGCTTGTGTCTCTGGTCCTATTCTGGAAGCTTCCGACGGAATTTGATGGCTCAGATCTGATTTGGGGTTAATCCTGTGGTTTAAACTACCCCTAATCTCTATAAAAAGACCCCTAGACCTAGCCTAAACTCTCATTAATTCATTCCTACAACGTAGTTATGCCAAAATGCTCCCTCACCATGGCCTCCACCTTCATATCATGGCCTCCATCTTCATCTCCAAAGGCTTGAGCATCCAAAGCTAGATCCATGAAGAAGGTGCAAGCTTTCTACACCAAATCGAGGAGGGATCAACGTTGCTACGCAAGTTTCATGACGATTCTTCAACAAAGGAGCCACCTTTCTTCGACAAGACGATTCATGCTCTTAAATCTCTTGCCACGCTATGTAAGTTCTAGCCACTTCTAGAGCTAAACGGTAGTTTTAATGATGGCATGGAATAAAACGAGATTAAACTAAGTATGCTAGCCTATATGAACCTTGTCTTGCCTCTTTTGCTTGAACCTATGACTTTTGGCTATGCTTAGTGACTAAATCATGCTATTCATGTTATGATTAACCTAGTTTATCTTGCAAGTTTGAATCTTTATCTATGGAATGCTAGCATGAACCTTTGGGAATCATTTGACTTGTGAAACATTGGCAAAGATTTGACTTTGGGGCTTATGCATGTAAATGAACCCAAACCCCTTATGTTATCATGCATGTTTGTGGCCAAATTCCCTTATGATACTATGCATGTTTGTGGCCAAATTCCCTTATGATACTATGCATGTTTGTGGCCAAATTCCCTTATGATACTATGCATGTTTGTGGCCAAATTCCCTTATGATACTATGCATGTTTGTGGCCAAATTCCCTTATGATACTATGCATGTTTGTGGCCAACCCCTTTTGGACATCGTGCATGTTTTAGGCCAATGTGTTATCATAGTATTTCTACCATGTTGACTCGCTTTCACTTGCGTTTGAAAATACGTTTTGGGTAGTTTAGACAAGATGTGAATATGGCATTAAACGTGACTCGAAGTTACAGGAAACGTGACATGTATGTTAAACAAAAACGTTGACATGACATGTGGGGTAAACATGGGACTTGAAACTAGACACGTATGGGTTGTAAGGGTAATAAGACACTAGACCAAACATGAAAGTGGCCAACTTGAGGTTGGGTTGAGTTTGTAGCATAAATCTACCCCGACCCGCCCGGCTTAACTAGTGGCTACAAACAATAGGATCCAATGTGAGAAGTTGGTCATGTCGCGCTTAAGACCCGAGGTTAGACTAGGTTGTGGTGTAAAACTACCCGGACCCGCCCGGCCTAACTAGTAACCACAACAAGGTCTAATGTGAGAGGTTGAGAGTGCATTAATTAAATTAATGCCACATGATAAGGTTAAGTAAATTTGACTAATGACACTTAACCGATATGACACGAATGGGTAGGTTAAGTGGGACCGGGCTTGATTTCTTAATGACACTTAACCATACAAGACAATTAGGGGATGTGGTTAATTAATTTACGCTTAACTAATCCAACTTGGTAATTAGATGGGGTTAAGTAATTTACACTTAACTAATCCGACTTGGTAATTAGATGGGGTTAAGTAATTTAGACTTAACTAATCTAAACGCGGTAATTAGATGGGGTTAAGTAACCTACACTTAACTAATCTAAACACGGTAATTCGATGGGGTTAAGTTAAACACTTAACCAATCTAAACTTGGTAATTCAATGAGGTTAAGTAGCCAATACTTAACCAACTTAGCAAGATAATTTAATGGGGTTAAGTAATTCATACTTAACCAATTATACATGATGATTTGATGAGGTTAAGTAACCTATACTTAACCAATCTAATATGCGGATAGGGTTAAGTCATAAGACCTTTTAAATATACTTAACCATTATAATACGATTAGTGGATGGGGTTAAGTTAACCTATACTTATCCAATCCGACTCGATAGTCCGATGAGGTTAAGATAAGCTGTGCTTAACAAATCTAACACGATAACCTGATAGGGTTAAGATAAACAAATACTTAACCAAATTGACTTGATGATTGAATAGGGTTAAGTCATGAGCTTCTTGGTATACTTAACCAACTTGTAGGGCTAGGTCTTGGACTTGAATACTTAGCCAAATCTTGACATGATTCGTAGGCAGGTTAAGTCATGAACTTAAATGACAATACTTAACCCATTAGACAAAACCCTAGTTCAGGGGACTAGGTGGAAAACCGGGATTAACAAGGATAACGGGAATGGAGACTAAGTGGTAAACCTTAGTTTGGGAAACTAAGTAATAATTCTTAGTCAAGAGATTTGGACCAGTTCACAGATAGATGAGTAACCCGATACGGTAGGTCATCGCTTAAGCACACGAGAAGGAGGAGCAAATTATCCGACTGGGATAAAGGCTCCAACGAACTGGGTGACGAAGCGGTAGCTTCGGGGGACGTGAGGGTACTCTTGGTATCCCTCTGTGAGGTGGCAGATGGTCCATGAAACCCGGCCTCACAGAGGTTAAGGTCTGCGGTAGAAGAGCCAAGAGTATGCCTTGGTTGTTATGCGAGCGACCTAAAGACTGGGATGGATTAGCGTGGAGTCGACGATACTTGATTTTTGCCCTGGATAGCACGTCGCCGACTACCTACCATCTTTAGTCAATCGTGTACGAACGGAAATGCAGAGAACTCCCAACAGACCATGTTCTTGCTATCGAGTCATGGGTGAGGTTGGCCCATAGGAAAGTGGGGCTATAGTGGGGCCGGGATGTAGTTCTCATACATGATTTTTCTTGGATTGCCTTTCAGTAGTTGAGGGAGGGGTCACGTGGGACCATAGCCACGGGTACAAAAGCAGACCTTGATATCTGCATCAGTAGACGACTTAAAGCTCCCGACCGAGTTCCGTATTTCTTGATTTGCTATGGCACGGAACTCGGATGGCACATTGAGATACATGTGCGCCTAGACATGGAAAACGATTCACGAAATATACGTGGGACAAAGGGCGTGGTTGACGGGTGGCATAATCCCTAGTGGTCCTAGGTGGCCAAAACCCAAACCGAGACACGGAAACGTTCATTAGGTAGCATAATCCCTAGTGGTCCTAGGTGGCATAAATCCTAAGTGAACACACGATAGTTCATGGTAAGAAAACATAACTAGATCAAGGGTAACAGTCCAAAACAACTTCAAAAATAAAATGGTACTACGTTGAGGTGGTATAGATTTACATGGGAAAGCCCGTACGGCCTACGGCAAAGGACTGAACTTATACATGGGAAGAAACATACGAGTTGGGAAAACCTACATATGCTATATATTAGGTTGACATGGACCATTACATGACATTGGGCAAGGGACATTCATAGTTAACACATGACGCGGGTTGGGATACTAGTACGAGAGGTGCAGAGCAAATATACATGTTAGAACCACGAGAAATATACTTGATAGTAACCTCGGGATATTATATATGATAGATACCTTGAGATACTTCACTTGATAGAAACCTGATGACATGATACCTTGATTTATCTTGACACCGTAGTTTATCATGATACCTTAGTTTGTCTTGATACAGTAGTTCATCCGGTTATCTTGGTATAGCTTATCTATCTTGTCATCATCCTTATGCTTACTTTCAGTTTATGCATGTCATGTTACCTTTACCTGTTTTTATGCTGGAAGTAGATAGGACTTACCAGTCTTTATGACTGACCCCGTTTTCTTTCGCCTCTTTGTCTTCCGTTTCCCCCTCGGGTTTCAGGGAGGAAATGTTGTTGTTAGTTCGGACTTCTTCTGTTTGAAGGTCATCATGTATGGCTTGGACTTTTCTTGGCTATGGCTACTTTACTGATTCACTTAGGGAATAATTTATGAAAAGGTTTTTATGCTTCTTTACTATTGCAAGACAGGTTTTCATGTAAGAAATTCTCTGATGTAAAAGGCTTTAGACCTTATTTTATAAGGTAATGAAATCTGTTTTACTTCCGCTATTTTTATATGTTCTGTCTTGTAATATTTCTGTACATGTTTACCAATAATACCCCTCTAAAGCTAGTGCATTCCTTTGCGAGTGACCCTATCGGAGGTTGGGTGTTACATTTGGTATCAGAGCAGAAGGTTACCAGACTGGGCAAAAGTTTTTAAAACCTTCTGAAAACTATTTGAGAAACCGTTTACAAAGAAGCATTTTTCAAGAAAAGTTTTTAAAGGCTATTCCCCAAAAGCCATTAGCACTATCCTTTGTTTCCTTGATTGAACCTCTTTTCCTTTCTTTCCTCCATATGTAGTCACAGTAGTTTTAACTGCGACTAATCCTTGTCTAGCTACGTAAGTGTTTTCCCCGTGTGATGGAGAAAGTTCTCGAGAGACCTGTTACCGAAGTTATAAGAAGGGATAATAAGAGCAAGGATAAAGGACACGAGCTTAAGAATAAGCAACTTGTTGGTATGACTTGATCCACAAAGGAAGATAAGGACAAGATCAGCGAGAGGGCAATTGTATGCTCTCATTTCTAGCGTACTTAAGAGAAATGGTACTGTTCCTGTTAAAGGCTTAGCCTTTCTTTTCTATCATCCCGTCCAGACTTTGTATTGATCATCGCATCATTTAAGTCTGCC
Source organism: Allium sativum (assembly GCA_030737875.1). NCBI lineage: Eukaryota > Viridiplantae > Streptophyta > Magnoliopsida > Asparagales > Amaryllidaceae > Allium > Allium sativum. The sequence goes on from CM060910.1 coordinate 625,488,044, forward strand.
TCGATAGTTAAGTCTCTGCACCTTAGTACTAGCATGGTAGAAGATCCCACTTTGGGCCCAAAAATCTGGTTGGAGAGTCGGTCCATTTATTCATGACTTGTTTGGAATTGAGAGTGTAAATGTCAAGTGTTGAGATTAGAAGCAATACTTCTATTGTTGAGCTATGGATGGATTCTAGGGATGAAGTGGTTATCCAGTAAGGGATGCCATTCTCGGTTTTGAAAGGAGGGTAGTTAAACTCTTAGCTTGCCTTGGTAATACCCTCGAAGTCTCGTGTAACCTTTTGGGTTCTGTCATGGTTAGTTACCTAGAATCTCTTGATGCATTTATCGGAAATCCCTGATCCGATCGAGTAACGTTCACCACTAAGGCGTATGGTCCATTCCTCTTAAGCATGGGTTATAGGAATCACCCTAGTAAGTGCACGTGATAACATGGATTAGCATTGGTAAACGAGATCCAGAATTCATTAGTGAATTTTGGAGAGCTTGCATGAGTACGTAGATATGGTTGAGCCAAGTATACTAGGGAAAGAATAAATGAAAGTGAAACAAGAGGCGACAGTGAAATGAGTTTCGACTCATACCTTGGAAATAGGAATCAAGGAGCTACGAAATCACGAAGTCAAAGGCGGTCAAGGCACGATGGAATTAAGCTCAAGGAAATGTGGTTTAGACGCGCGCATCATGTCTCTTTTTAAGAGTATATCGTTGATCCCTGGTTCTCCTGTAGAGCTTGCTTGCATGCTATCGCTTGGTGGATATCCTCTCGGTCCTATTTCTGTTGCAAACCCCGTAAGGTGTTTGTCTTGTTTATCTTCTCGATCCTATCTTGGGAACCTTAGGTAGAACTCTATGGATGTAAACATGTATTTGAAACATGTTATGATTGATATGGTTGCAAATGGTTGCAGGTGGTTGCTCGTGGATGCGCGAATACACATTAGATACTAGATCGACGCACTCACATTTTGCATTGCATATGCACGAGTATTTATACTTGTTTGAAAGTCAATGTGTTGTCATGCGGATGTTGCATATGAATGAATGTTTGTGCACACATGTAGTGTTTATATGACTAGGACTATTTGCATACATGTTGGATTCATGGCACTAAACATATTTTGCATGTAGAAGATCATTCAGGCCTGATCATTAGCATTAGCTAAGAAACATATACACACACTTTCTGCATGTGTACATAAAGCATTAGAAGTCTGTTAAGGACAATGGTTGTCTGTGGATGATGTTTTGAGTAGATGGATGATGGATGGTAGGGTACGCTCTTCCTAACTTGGAGATTTCGGGGACGAAATCCTTAAAGGAGGGGAGAATGTAACAACCCGAATTTTAATAATGTGTTATAATCAAGAATCAAGGCAGAATTAAATTTTAAAATCTGAATCAAGGGAAACTGGCTGTGCCATTGCGTTCGTCTCGGAAAAATACGCGAAATAGAGTCTGAGTTTTCGAAAAACGGAGTCCGTATGACCAAGTTATGGCCCAACGAAGTTTCTGAAAATTCCAAGTCCGAAAAACAGTTCAAAATTCAAATCTGGAGCCGAAAAGACTGGGCGGGAAAATTTCCCGCCCAGCACCCAAGTCGACATGGGTGTCGACTTGGGTGTCGACACACCCAAGGTGGTGTCGACTTGCAAGTCGACACCCCTGTCGACCTGGGTGGTCTAGCCCAGGCCACCTGGGTGCGCCTGCTTGTGTCTCTGGTCCTGTTCTGGAAGCTTCCGACGGAATTTGATGGCTCAGATCTGATTTGGGGTTAATCCTATGGTTTAAACTACCCCTAATCTCTACAAAAAGACCCCTAGACCTAGCCTAAACCCTCATTAATTCATTCCTACAACGAAGTTATGCCAAAATGCTCCCTCACCATGGCCTCCACCTTCATATCATGGCCTCCATCTTCATCTCCAAAGGCTTGAGCATCCAAAGCTAGATCCATGAAGAAGGTGCAAGCTTTCTACACCAAATCGAGGAGGGATCAATGTTGCTATGCAAGTTTCATGACGATTCTTCAACAAAGGAGCCACCTTTCTTCGACAAGACGATTCATGCTCCTAAATCTCTTGCCACGCTATGTAAGTTCTAGCTACTTCTAGATCTAAATGGTAGTTTTAATGATGGCACGGAATAAAATGAGATTAAACTAAGTATGCTAGCCTATATGAACCTTGTCATGCCTCTTTTGCTTGAACCTATGACTTTTGGCTATGCTTAGTGACTAAATCATGCTATTCATGTTATGATTAACCTAGTTTATCTTGCAAGTTTGAATCTTTATCTATGGAATGCTAGCATGAACCTTTGGGAACCATTTGACTTGTGAAACATTGGCAAAGATTTGACTTTGGGGCTTATGCATGTAAATGAACCCAAACCCCTTATGTTATCATGCATGTTTGTGGCCAAATTCCCTTATGATACTATGCATGTTTGTGGCCAAATTCCCTTATGATACTATGCATGTTTGTGGCCAAATTCCCTTATGATACTATGCATGTTTGTGGCCAAATTCCCTTATGATACTATGCATGTTTGTGGCCAACCCCTTTTGGACATCGTGCATGTTTTAGGCCAATGTGTTATCATAGTATTTCTACCATGTTGACTCGCTTTCACTTGCGTTTGAAAATACGTTTTGGGTAGTTTAGACAAGATGTGAATATGGCATGAAACGTGACTCGAAGTTACAGGAAACGTGACATGTAAGTTAAACAAAAACGTGGACATGACATGTGGGGTAAACATGGGACTTGAAACTAGACACGTATGGGTTGTAAGGGTAATAAGACACTAGACCAAACATGAAAGTGGCCAACTCGAGGTTGGGTTGAGTTTGTAGCATAAATCTACCCGGACCCGCCCGGCTTAACTAGTGGCTACAAACAATAGGATCCAATGTGAGAAGTTGGTCATGTCGCGCTTAAGACCCGAGGTTAGACTAGGTTGTGGTGTAAAACTACCCGGACCCGCCCGGCCTAACTAGTAACCACAACAAGGTCTAATGTGAGAGGTTGAGAGTGCATTAATTAAATTAATGCCACATGATAAGGTTAAGTAAATTTGACTAATGACACTTAACCGATATGACACGAATGGGTATGTTAAGTGGGACCGGGCTTGATTTCTTAATGACACTTAACCATACAAGACAATTAGGGGATGGGGTTAAGTAATTTACGCTTAACTAATCCGACTTGGTAATTAGATGGGGTTAAGTAATTTACACTTAAATAATCCGACTTTGTAATTAGATGGGGTTAAGTAATTTAGACTTAACTAATCTAAACGCGGTAATTAGATGGGGTTAAGTAACCTACACTTAACTAATCTAAACACGGTAATTCGATGGGGTTAAGTTAAACACTTAACCAATCTAAACTTGGTAATTTAATGAGGTTAAGTAGCCAATACTTAACCAACTTAACAAGACAATTTAATGGGGTTAAGTAATTCATACTTAACCAATTATACATGATGATTTGATGAGGTTAAGTAACCTATACTTAACCAATCTAATATGCGGATAGGGTTAAGTCATAAGACCTTTTAAATATACTTAACCATTATAATACGATTAGTGGATGGGGTTAAGTTAACCTATACTTATCCAATCCGACTCGATAGTCCGATGAGGTTAAGATAAGCTGTGCTTAACAAATCTAACACGATAACCTGATAGGGTTAAGATAAACAAATACTTAACCAAATTGACTTGATGATTGAATAGGGTTAAGTCATGAGCTTCTTGGTATACTTAACCAACTTGTAGGGCTAGGTCTTGGACTTGAATACTTAGCCAAATCTTGACATGATTCGTAGGCAGGTTAAGTCATGAACTTAAATGACAATACTTAACCCATTAGACAAAACCCTAGTTCAGGGGACTAGGTGGAAAACCGGGATTAACAAGGATAACGGGAATGGAGACTAAGTGGTAAACCTTAGTTTGGGAAACTAAGTAATAATTCTTAGTCAAGAGATTTGGACCAGTTCACAGATAGATGAGTAACCCGATACGGTAGGTCATCGCTTAAACACACGAGAAGGAGGAGAAAATTATCCGACTGGGATAAAGGCTCCAACGAACTGGGTGACGAAGCGGTAGCTTCGGGGGACGTGAGGGTACTCTTGGTATCCCTCTGTGAGGTGGCAGATGGTCCACGAAACCCGGCCTCACAGAGGTTAAGGTCTACGGTAGAAGAGCCAAGAGTATGCCTTGGTTGCTATGCGAGCGACCTAAAGACTGGGATGGATTAGCGTGGAGTCGACGATACTTGATTTTTGCCCTGGATAGCACGTCGCCGACTACTTACCATCTTTAGTCAATCGTGTACGAACGGAAAGGCAGAGAACTCCCAACAGACCATGTTCTTGCTATCGAGTCATGGGTGAGGTTGGCCCATAGGAAAGTGGGGCTATAGTGGGGCCGGGATGTAGTTCTCATACATGATTTTTCTTGGATTGCCTTTCAGGAGTTGAGGGAGGGGTCACGTGGGACCATAGCCACGGGTACAAAAACAGACCTTGATATCTGCATCAGCAGACGACTTAAAGCTCCCGACCGAGTTCCGTATTTCTTGATTTGCTCTGGCACGGAACTCGGATGGCACATTGAGATACATGTGCGCCTAGACATGGAAAACGATTCACGAAATATACATGGGACAAAGGGCGTGGTTGACGGGTGGCATAATCCCTAGTGGTCCTAGGTGGCCAAAACCCAAACCGAGACACGGAAACGTTCATTAGGTAGCATAATCCCTAGTGGTCCTAGGTGGCATAAATCCTAAGTGAACACGCGATAGTTCATGGTACGAAAACATAACTAGATCAAGGGTAGCAGTCCAAAACAACTTCAAAAATAAAATGGTACTACGTTGAGGTGGTATAGATTTACATGGGAAAGCCCGTACGGCCTACGGCAAAGGACTGAACTTATACATGGGAAGAAACATACGAGTTGGGAAAACCTACATATGCTATATATTAGGTTGACATGGACCATTACATGACATTGGGCAAGGGACATTCATAGTTAACACATGACGCAGGTTGGGATTCTAGTACGAGAGGTGTAGAGCAAATATACATGTTAGAACCACGAGAAATATACTTGATAGTAACCTCGGGATATTATATATGATAGATACCTTGAGATACTTCACTTGATAGAAACCTGATGACATGATACCTTGATTTATCTTGACACCGTAGTTTATCATGATACCTTAGTTTGTCTTGATACAGTAGTTCATCCGGTTATCTTGGTATAGCTTATCTATCTTGTCATCATCCTTATGTTTACTTTCAGTTTATGCATGTCATGTTACCTTTACCTGTTTTTATGCTGGAAGTAGATAGGACTTACCAGTCTTTATGACTGACCCCGTTTTCTTTCCCCTCTTTGTCTTCGGTTTCCCCCTCAGGTTTCAGGGAGGAAATGCTGTTGTTAGTTCGGACTTCTTCTGTTTGAAGGTCATCATGTATGGCTTGGACTTTTCTTGGCTATGGCTACTTTACTGATTCACTTGGGGAATAATTTATGAAAAGGTTTTTATGCTTCTTTACTATTGCAAGACAGGTTTTCATGTAAGAAATTCTCTGATGTAAAAGGCTTTAGACCTTATTTTATAAGGTAATGAAATCTGTTTTACTTCCGCTATTTTTATATGTTCTGTCTTGTAATATTTCTGTACATGTTTACCAATAATACCCCTCTAAAGCTAGTGCATTCCTTTACGAGTGACCCTAGCGGAGGTTGGGTGTTACAATTTATTAACCAATAATCTATTTGGATGAACTGTTGCTTGAAAACTCCACACGGGTGTTGGGATGACATACACTAGTCCCAATATTTAACTGTATGTCAATCGATGGATTGACAATCTGTGTTGAGCGTTATTTATTTATTTTAACGCTCACACAATTATAAATTTCACTCTGGATGTGAATGGATTGTTTGATGATTATTTACCATTACTTTTATATACATATGCAATGTATGAAATCCATATGACCGAATCCATATGGTAATTGATTGAGTCGCATTCCGATTCAGAATATTTTTAATAAAACAATATTTCAAAATAAAGAACATCTTTATATAAAGAATATTTTAAAGTGAAGAATCTTAAAAATAAAGAATATTTTAAATAATAAATATTTAAATATAATATTTAGTAAGGAATAAAACTATGAAGTCGCGTTAAGTAGAAACGCCATTTTTAACCCGAACGAGTTTATCGATCGATCTATTTCATTTCAAAATGAATATTGAATGGAAGTGATTTTAAAATCTAATATTTTGAAAATATAAATATTTTAATATGATAAAAATATAGAATATTCAATTTTTATTTAAAATTGAAATGAAGCTGGAATCGTTTTAAAACGAATTTATAAAATATGATTTAAATAGAAATCGACGAAATATATATACGATATATTATATATATAATGGCTAGAATAGAACCCGCCGCGCAGCGACTGTTCGAGAATTTCGACCATTAACTTCAAATTGATGTAACGGAAGATCCGACCGTTGGATTCTCCTAAAACCGGAACCGTTGGGTTTGTATCGAAAAGTGCTTTCAATGAATATAAGGGTTTTGAAATCTAACAGTTAGATTTGGAATTATGTCCAAATCAATTTTGGAAAAAGTCGTTATGGATGCAGTTCGGTGGCCGTTATTGGAAACTGGCTGTATGGGCCTTAATAAAATTAATAAAAATATTAATGAATTATGTTAAATCATAGTATATGATTTGAAAAGATTTTGGATGAAAAAATTCCATATTTGAAGAGATAAAAATATATTTTTATCAAATTGAACTAGTTATTAATTAGAATAAATCTTTTAAGTAAGTTTTAATAAAGCTTTCCAATTAATTGGTTTTTATTGGAATTAAATTAAATAAGTGGGATTTGGGTTTGTCGTGAATAGTGTCTTAACACTGTTCTTAAACCCCGTATGAAAAGAATAAATCCTTTATTAAAGATTATTAGAATTTCCAAATATATTTAATAATTGGAATAAAATGAAATGTAAATTGGGTTTATTGTGAACTATGTTTTAAATGACATTGGTTCTTTAACCCAGTTTAAAGACAAGATTTATTTCTTGAAATTGAATAATCATAAAGTAATGATTTTTGATATTAAAACCAAATTGGGGTTTTAATGAATCTTTAGAAAGAAGATTAAAGGATAAATGTAAAGAATTTATCTTTGATAAAATTAATGGGAACCTTTCCCTAAAGTTGTGAATATTTATTTAAAAGAATATTCTGAATTGGAATGAGGCGTTGGATGTGCTTTTATAGTATTTTATTATTGATTATAAAATACGCAAATTCTTCGAAAAGACCAGGTTAACCCATTCTGAATAATTACTACGACGATCAAGAGTCGAAGATGAAGACGGTGGTTGAAGACCGGAGGTCTTCACATCGTTTGGATGGTTACTGATGTCTTGATTGGGAGGCCACCCAAGACAAGGTAATAAGTGGTGATCATCCAGACGTATTTTGAGATCGATGGATATGTGAGAACTTCTCTCCTGTATTGGGATAAGGTGTCTCCGGTTTCGTTCAGACCCAGAACGAACAAACTTGTAAATGGATGTATGTATGACGTTGTATTCCGTTATGCTGCATTTGTTGATCTCTGCTAAATATATATCTGTGGTGGCGGAGAATTTATTCTCTTGCTTAACACCCTTCTCTGAGACGTACGAGCTTAGAGGTTATATATTGGAAGAAATCAATGGTATGGTATGGATTGACAATGTGGCATGCCAAGATGCAAATGATCAAGGCTTTGTTGAAAAGCAGCGCCTTGTGGTTGATGATCAAAGCACAGCTTTTAACAGCATAGCTTTGTGTATAGCGTTACTTCGCGAGCCTCACACCCCGGTATGAACCAGAAACGGGAGAAGGATCCAGGGAGGACATACGTTTCTTTCTAGCTAGAAGTGGTGTCAGCGACTTACCAGCCCTGACATTTTTACTTATGTGGATGATGGAAGGAGGCGCCTCAATTATTTGAGTCCCTTGTGGCTTTATTTATGCCCCATAGGGCGGGAAGACGTATTGTTCAGGAATTAATATATAATCCACCAACGTAAGTTGGGGATTGGCCCTGTGGCTCCTAGGTGCAATTGCGGTTGATCCCGAGGCACGGGCTAGAGTGTCTCGAATTCGGTAAGGACTATCTTTTGCCTTGGTTCATGATGGAAATCCAACTTCCAATATGACCCATGCGGTTTTGATTGTATTACTAGTACGGCGACATAGTATATGGTAGTTAGGCCGTCTATGATTGATATTATGATTGAAATGTTTTTAAAACATATATACACTAATAATAATATCAACTCCATTTTATCATATCAAGCATTTTTGACCATTAGAAGATAAAACTCTATCCTCCGGTTTGCGTTGCATTGTGTGATGGGACTTGAGTCTTATAATGGTTTCATTTTTATAAAAAGCATTGCCATGTTTGACGATTTACTTTATTTCATGCACTGGCAATCCAATGGAGTAAACCCGTTCCGCGTTAGCGGCATGGTCCTGTGATTAGCCTTATTGTTAAATAGGTTAAGTAAGATTTCTCATACCAGTCCCATGACTGACTCGTAGTTTGTTTCACTTTGCAAACTCGGGTGCCCTCTTTTCCACACAGGCAGCCTTGTATTCAGGTTTTGGCAGACTTATCCTGGATAGCTATGGAGCTGAAGATGGATCCTATCATTTCTATCTTGCTATTCAGACTTCATTTAGTATATCATGTTTAATTCCGCTGCATTGTATTGGATTATTGTAATTTATCTTCCGCTGTATTATTTTTCAATGTACTCTGATATTCTGTGCTCTAATGTAACATTATTATAGTGTTTATAAAAGTCTGTTGTTATTTGTACTGAGGTGTTGTATGCCCAAAGTTAAAGTATTCGTGGATTTCCAACTTTTGGATCAGACCTGTGTGCTTTATGGTTGATTCAAAGGGCGGCGATTTACGGGTTTTTACAATTGGTATCAGAGCTCAGGTTAGCTCAAATCTTTGGGATATAACTTGTTATAACTGAACAAAAGACTCATCAGAGGTTGGTTTAGTAATATCTAATAAGAATACTCATTAGAGATAGGATTAGTAGCATCCTAGAATGAGAAACTCATTAGAGATGGGGTTAGAAATGCCCTAGAATGAGTTAAGAATGACAAGGCTATAATTAACCTATTTGTGATTATATATATAATCTGATCTAAGAAAATATGATTTTTGGATATATATATATATGTATATGTTATATATATATATATATACATACATATATATATATATATTTGAAAAGTTAATCAACTAATAAAATTATTGAAACAAATGAAAGAATGAAAATTTAGTGGTTAATTAAACAACTTTTAGCTCCGTTCCTTTTCGAGGACGAAAAGATTTTAAGTGGGGAGATTGTAACAACCCGCAAATTCTGAACCAATTTAAAAATTTTATTTTAGAAATTTTGATGGATTTTGAATATTTAAAATGGTTTATTTTAAATAAAAATGACCAAAGATTTATTTAAATCAAAGTTAGAACGAATAAATTTTATTTTAATTATAAAAGGAGTTAGAAATAGCGCGGTAGTTTGAAAATTTGAATTTGAACTTTGACTGACTATACAGGATGCAAACTAAATCAGATTTCAGTGAAACAAGAAATATTTAAATCTATTTAATTATATCTTTCCAATGAATCTGAAATATTGAAATTTCATAGCGGAAATCAAAAGTTATGCCCAGTTTAAAATTCAGGATAGTCGCTGTAGAATTTATATATATTTTTTAATATTAAAAATATCCATTTTTCAAACAACCTCCGTTTTCGACGAAACCACTTTTGTTGGAACCGGAATGTCAAATTATTGCTAGGTTTCAATTTTCATAATTTTTAGAATTAATATGTGAGTGTGGCAAAAGAAAACGTGTTTTGTCAATTATAGTCAAATTCGATCGACCAGAAAATGGCCATTTTTCAAACGGTCTCAGAATTCGATGAAATTAGTCTTGTGAGAACTGTATCGTAAAAACATAACAAGAAATATAATTTCGGTAATTTTTAGAGTCAGTATGTGGCCTAGGTAAATTAAAATGTACGATCAAATTAAATAATTAAATTTTTATATTTTAAAATTAAGAAAAACTGATCATAACTGTCGAATTGGCTTGCGGGACATATCCCATTGTGTTTGGAATAGGGGTAATTAGCTAGGGGCGACATACGTTGGGTCTCGTTTGAAGTTCGTACGGGTAAACAAGTAATTTTGGATTTAATGGAATTAAATAAATAAAATAGAAAGAAAATACGCTATAAATACTCTAGTATGTACGGTCCAATACTAAACCCTAGACCTAATACGTTCAACCGCCAAAGGATATTCCAATGGCTGAAAACTTCCCAAAGAAAACCCCTAATCTTTAACGATTGGATTCGAATTAGCATAGGATTCAAGAACAAAAATCAAAGAAGAAGGGGAGCTCTTTAATTCTATACGATGGTGATGGGATTCCTCGACCTGTGGTGGCGGATTTTGGTGCTCGAAGTAAGCCCGTTTGGGCCCAATTTCTGATGCCCTTAGGCCACCGAGCACGGGGGCGCTCACCGAGGGGGAAAGCGGCGCGAAGGCGCCCGACGCGGGCTACTCTGATCACGTTCAGATCAACGGTGGCGCGCGCAAGTCGAGGTGGACGGTGGCAAGGTTTTGGGTTTGTTTTGTTCAATCGGTGTACTGAAGGGAAGGGGTGAACAATGAAGACAAAGAATTAAACAATGGTTAAGTAAAATTAATTGTTTAATTAATTAATTATTTAAATGTTTAACATATAAATGACCGTATCTCACTCAAATGAAATCAGAATTTGATGAAATGAAATCCATTGGAATCCTTGTGATGAGATCTAGACGATGGGACTGACCAGATCTGGAATGGAGAATGTGACGGCCCGCCCCGCACCAACCGACATTTACTCCAAAAGTGCGCTGTACACATGCCCAGTTAGCACGGAACGGTCGTTAGAAGAAAAGAAAGAAGACGAAGAATCAACAAAGAACTTGTAATATGACTCACAGCGCATGGAATAAAATATAATCATAACATATACTTGACACAAAACAGGCGAGACAGTGCATAAGCTGAAAACAAACTATCATAGCAGCGGAAAATCCAAATACAGCTTATGTTCCACATCATCATTATTATAACTTTAAACTGTCTCTAAAGCAAAAGAAAGCTAAAGTAGAAGATGCACTACTAATGCCCAAGCAGTGATCCTCAACAACACAGGGAGAATATCTATATGTATCATATGTGGAAGCCTCCTGCTCGTCTCCGGATCAACTACTCGGGCATACCCAGCTAACATGTCTCTAGTCTGCTCGTGAGAGCACCCAGAGTAATAAGAAGAGACATAAAACTCTAGGTCAGACAAAAGTCTGGTATGAGCGATAAGCAACAAAACAGAACAATAACAGATATAATCCAATCATACCTGAACCTGGACCTGCAACCAAAGAGTTAGCACTACATACTGTACAATACTCTAAGGTGCCACTAAACAAAAGGTATAAAGATACGGGGGAGGGGGTGTGCATGTCATAGTGATATCAAACAATCAAGTATAGCAATCATCCTCACATCCCTCACTCAATGCGTAAAGCATACGATATCCTTTACTTTGGTCATCTCATCCTTTGGGCCATGACGGAATCCAATCCCGTACAACTATCACTACAAGCCCCTAATCTATCTGTCAATAGTGAACCAAGGTTACGGATACCAATAACCCCTTTGCACACGTCCCGCAGCAAAGTCCAATCATGAAGTGAACTCATTGGCTCCCAACTGGATCCTGCGCTCTAACTTCCTATTTGAACTGCCTTTGCATGGTCATCATCGGATCGGTCTTCTCCTTCTTCCTTGGTTCGGTTCGGATTGCTTCATCACCTCGGATCCGATCGAGTTCCTCAAGTCCCTCCATGATGCACCGGATCGGGTCGGGTCGTGCTCCATGCTCCAACTCGTGGTGGTTCGGATCGTGGCCAAGCTCCGGATCGGTTCAGATACAACCCAGGTCGTGCTTAACATCTCGGTTCGTGACAAGTTCCTTCGGGTCGGATCGGAGGATGCCATCGGGTTCGGGTCGGAGAAGAATACTCCACGGGCGGTTTGGTTCGCGAGTTGCACCTCCTTGGCCACCTGTTCACGAGCTTCCAGGCAGATCGGGTCAGTCTCCATCACCACAATCGGATCGGGTCGGTCTCCATCACCACAAGCGGATCGGGTCAGATCGTGGAGAGTGGTTCGGTTCGGATAAAGGGGATCTGATCCGGTCCCTGTCTGCAGTTCCTGCATTTTGTCCAGCGAGTTGTTTATGCCATTCGACGACATTTTCAACCATTCTAACTATTCTAATCAATCACAAAGCATACCATACAGTCATAGCAACAAGTAGAAGTGACGTCAAACACCAAAACAACAATATGATAGGTTAAAATGGATCAAACATCGCCAAAACCCCATATTTTCCCCTTAAGCATGTTTAAACCAAACTATTGATAGGATTAACAAAACTTAACCAAATTAGCCAAATTTTCTAACAGAGGCCTAAAATAATATTTAAGAATTTATGAATATTTTTCCAGATTTTTAACATGTATAAATTCGCTAATTATCACTAATCACCCCTTAATCTCCTAAATTCCGGGATTAGCAAAATTAGTCCAAATTAACCCAAATTCATATCAGAGGCATAAAATAATATTCTAGAATTTTAAAAAAAATTCTAGATTTTTCTGAGTTATAATTTCGCTAATCTTCGCTAATTACCATAATTACCCATAATTAGTGTAAAAGCAAGCTAATCACTCACCTTTGCCACAAAGTAAACTATAAATCTGAAATGATTCTCTGTTTAGGTCGAATTCTAATATGTTCCAGCAACTCTCTCTCTGATTTGGTGCTACCCTCCCTTGATTTGATGTAGTTTTGCTTAATCTTCGATTAGAAAGTGATTAGAGACGATTTTGGATGAAATTAGAAGGTTGAGGCCATGGCTAGGGTGAAAGACATGTTTGTGGCGGCTGGAAAATGAAATAAAATTTGTTTTCCTAGTGTTCTCAGCCTCCCCATAACCCTAATCCCGAAATGGGTTATGGGCCTTCTTGCTAATCACCTCAATTAGGCCCGGTTAAGCTGTTTTTCACCTTCTAAACCTTGTTTCAGCCATATCTCCCAAACGGTGAGTCCGTTTGGCTAGTCTGACCACTCTACGGAAAGGTAAACCATCATCTGGATCTAATGGAAGTGGTTTCAGGTCAAAACTCCTTACCAATCAAAAGTTATGGCCGAAACAAGATCAGCTAGGGGCAAAACGGTCATTTAAAAATCGGTAAAAATCATGAACATGGTAAATTACCCCAATAGTCGTTCCCCAACTCTACATGACCATACTACTTTGTATGAGAAACAAATAAATATTCTACGATCCTCCGATGCGTAGAATGCGGGTTGTTACATTCTTCCCCTCTTAAGAAATTTCGCCCCCGAAATTCCCTAACCAAAACACACAAAGGGTCCTGCATGCCTATCAGCCATAAAACAACAATCAAACATGCAAAACAAGCAAAACAAGCCTATCCTAGCATGCGGAATAACTAAATCGCAAATAAAATCTTACCAGGCAAAGAGTTCTGAATACTTCTTCCTTATGTTCTCTGTTTCCCAAGTACATTCTTTCTCATCACCACCGCACTGAACTTTGACTAGTTTCACCACCTTCCTTTGAAGATGCTTCGTATCGTTCCCAACAATACGCATAGGCTTGCGGTTCTTCACTGCCTCAGGTTCAACCTCGATATCATCCAACTGATCTGGTGAAACAGCCACACTAGGGTCGTGCACAAACTTCCTTAACTGGGAAATAAGAAATACGTTGTGAAATCCCGCCATCTTGTCTGGTAACTCAACTTTATATGCAAACTCAACCAAATGCAAATGGTCATCCCATGACCTTCCAAGATCCAATATACAAATCCTCAAAAGACCCTCTAATACACGATTCACCCAAATACCACCACAACCTGATCTAATCCTTGGTAAACTATCAATGAAATCCATTGAGACTTGTTTCCAACGATTGTGACAAACCACTAAGCTTCCTTTGCTCAGCTTTAACTAACTGACAATTCATGCATTTGGAGATAAACTTCCCAACGTCTCTCTCCATTACTCAATCCTTTTATATTGGGTACAACCAGCCTTTCATTCTTTTGAAGCCATTCTTCTCGATCAAGTCTTTACTTGATCAATCTCTCGCCATCGATATCCGTCTCTACCTTAGAGGTGGTTTCCAATAGGTTAGTATCGTTCCTCTAACTGGAACCAATCCACTCAATCAAAATCGATCTAATCGTCAAACTTGCCAACATTCCTTGATCCACTCTATACTTAGGTCTGAAATCATATCTCGCGATATACTATAATGGCTTCCATCGCAGAAACATAACCCCAAAACTGGCATGTCTCCTACTCAGTGCAACTGTTACCGCACTTAAATCCTTTGCTATGTCCACTCTGCCCCATGAGGTCATGACAACTTCACTGCACTGGCTCATAGCCTTGCTACGATCACTCTGCCCCATGAAGTAATGACTACCCCACTGCACTGATACGTAGCCTAATGTTCGTATATACCACCATCTCTTTGTTCCTGGAATCCTACAGGTGCTAGTCTACTCAAGAGAAGAAAGATAGGAACAAACATAGCAACCATAACATCCATCAAACAAATCCTATCTATCACCTGCTAAAGTCATAAACACATCGACACCTACATGACTGGTCTAACCAATCCCAATATGTCGATTCTTGTATGTCTGGTCCAACCAACATCTATAACTAATGGAAGCCCAGCCTCCATACATACACCGATACCTACTTGACTGGTCCAACCAATCCCAGGCCAATGGAAGCCTCGCCTCCCTACGGACTACCATACGTCCAACGTACGTTTATCCTCCAAGGATAACTAGATCACGTCCAACGGATCCAAGGTAACAGGCATCCCCAGAAACCCCTGCTTTAAGTCCGCCTAAAATACTTGAGTCCAACCCAAGTCTATACACTATCTTGCTGCCCTCTCGAGTCCAACTCGAGCCAAATCCAGTTCCTTGAAGCCTTCTCGAGTCTAACTCGAGTCAATCTATAACTCAGACCCAGTCTTGAGTATCCATTACCGACAAACTCTAGTCCAACGTGAGTCGTCTCCTTATTCGTTGCATCTCAACGAACACCCATTTTCTTTTACGAGTTCAAGTCCAACTTGAATCGTCCTAATCTTCGTTGCATCTTCCATGATCAACGAACACTTCCTATTCCTTCAAAGTTCTACTATCCAAAGAGAATATCAGCATAGGGTCCTAAACAATCCATTACTTTGTATCTTTCTCGAATCCCAGTCGAGCCATCTCATAACGCTATCGAGTCTAACTCGGGGCAGTCTATACCATTGAACAGTCTTATCATGTTACTGCTGCCCATCACTCCTCGAGTAAACCAAGATATCATCCAATGAAGAATCGCAACAACTATTTATCTTTCACGCAAACAATCCTAGTCGAACTCGATATTCCCCAAGCACAAGCCCCAAAGGCCTAAACCAATATCAGACAAGCACCCAAGGAACATCTCATCCGAATTCGGACAATCCACGTGAGATGATACTAGCAAAACAACTAAGCACTGGAGCACTTATTTGCCTCCTAGAGACAACTAGAACTTATTACAGTGACAACCTCTCAGCTCCCTTAACTCCAGTTACTATCGCCATCACTAGGTAGGTACCTAATACCACCGTATTCCTTTGGAGTAGATCGACTCCCCAAAATAATGCTAAACCCAGTAAAACCCAAAACAAAGCAATCACAACAAACATACATCCATGACTCGGTAAGACCACATTACAACAAATCATGCCAAAACTAGTCGAACCACCAACCAGGTTCGTCACTACTAAAGGTCTATCGACTATCTCGGGTTTGTCAAACAATACTCGAACAGGAACATCTTAAATAGAAAGCATACCACGAATAATGACGCCCTTTCCCTTCTCCTCCGCAGTTGGGGAATTTGACGAAGAAGGAACAACGTTGATAGCATATGCTTTCACAATCTGCTTCTCTTTAGGGGGTTGTGGACAATCATCTTTGTGATGTCCTGCCTGGCCGCAATTAAAGCACTTCCTTTCCCCAGGCTTTTCTCGACAATCTCTGGCATAGTGGCCTTTCTTGCCACAACTAAAGCACTCGCCACCATTCTTATTCTTCTTATTATGACCATTCTTGTTCGGGTTCTGCTTCCTCTTGTTCTGAGAGTCCTTCTTGCCTTCACCGCCTGCTTGCGGCTTTGGCTCCTCTATAGATGCAATAGCAACTTCGGTCTTCAGCTTAGAAAAAAGGCTCTTTGACCTTAATGTCTTTCCTACAATAGACTCGAACATCTCATCGATATGGTTTATAAGTCTTTCCCCCAAGTACCCATCCAAGCCAGTTATGAACTTCTCGTTCTTCTTCTCGACTGTATCGATGAGGGACAATCCATATTTCGATAAAGTATCGAATTCAGCGATGTACTCCGAGACTGCTCTACCATTTTGCTTAAGCTCCAAGAACTTCTTGAAAAATTCTGATTTATGAGCAGCTGGAATAAACTTATCACAAAAGCGAGTCTTAAACTGATTCCAAGTAATCTGATCCTCAGGAGTAGCTGCCTTAATAGCATTCCACCAATTCATAACCCGTCCTTGCAGCTGACGGGATGCTAGCTTCCTCTTCATTGCGTCTTCGATTCCCAGATCTTCGACGATGCATTCGTAATTATCTAGCCAATCTTGAACTTCTGTAGCCGACTCCGTTCCGTGGAACGGCTTCCCACCAAGACTAGTATAATCCTTGTTTAGCTTGGCGAAATCGGCCCTAGGTGCCTGCACCGCTGCAACACCACCGTTAACAGCATTAGGAACTGCTCCCCGAGCATCCCTATGCACCTCTCGCATGAAGGTAGTAAACATCGTCCTCATATCAGGAACATCCCTATTGTTTGCTCCTGAACCCGTACTCCTCGTATTTCGGCAAATCGTTCAATCTGCAAAGAGAAAACGATTAACCATCTCAATGCGGTGCCCGTGCAGTACGACTTCATCCTTACATCTACTAATACACTATATATACATATAGCTTTTAAAAACCAAAATAATCACAAATACGCGCTCTCATATACGTATACTATCTCTCCCTGGTGTCTTTCCCCAGGTTAACTACGCAACCTAGAGCTCTGATACCAAATATGACGGCCTGCCCCGCACCAACCGACATTTACTCCAAAAGTGCGTTGTACACATATCCAGTTAGCACGGAACGGTCGTCAGAAGAAAAGAAAGAAGACGAAGAATCAACAAAGAACCTGTAATATGTCTCACAGCGCATGGAATAAAATATAATCATAACATATACTTGACACAAAACAGGCAAGACAGTGCATAAGCTAAAAACAAACTATCATAGCAGCGGAAAATGCAAATACAGCTTATGTTCCACATCATCATTATTATAACTTTAAACTGTCTCTAAAGCAAAAGAAAGCTAAAGTAGAAGATGCACTACTAAGGCCCAAGCAGTGATCTTCAACAACATAGGGAGAATATCTATATGTATCATACGTAGAAGCCTCCTGCTCGTCTCCGGATCAACTACTCGTGCATACCCAACTAACCTATCTCTAGTCTGCTCGTGAGAGCACCTAGAGTAATAAGAAGAGACATAAAACTCTAGGTCAGACAAAAGTCTGGTATGAGCGATAAGCAACAAAACAGAACAATTACAGGTATAATCCAATCATACCTGAACCTGGACCTGCAACCAAAGAGTTAGCACTACATACTGTACAATACTCTAAGGTGCCACTAAACAAAAGGTATAAAGATACGGGGGAGGGGGTGTGCATGTCATAGTGATATCAAACAATCAAGCATAACAATCAGCCTCACATCCCTCACTCAGTGCGTAAAGCATACGATATCCTTTACTTTGGTCACCTCATCCTTTGGGCCATGACGGAATCCAATCCCGTACAACTATTACTACAAGCCTCTAGTCTATCTGTCAATAGTGAACCAAGGTTACGGATACCGATAACCCCTTTGCATACGTCCCGCAACAAAGTCCAATCATGAAGTGAACTCGTTGGCTCCCAACTGGATCCTGAGCTCTAACTTCCTATTTGGACTGCCTTTGCATCTCGGGTTATTGGTCATCATCGGATCGGTCTTCTCCTTCTTCCTTGGTTTGGTTCGGATTGCTTCATCACCTCAGATCCGATCGAGTTCCTCAAGTCCCTCCATGATGCACCGGATCGGGTCGGATCGTGTTCCATGCTCCAACTCGTGGTGGTTCGGATCGTGGCCAAGCTCCAGATCGGTTCAGATACAACCCAGGTTGTGCTTAACATCTCGGTTCGTGACAAGTTCCTTCGGGTCGGATCGGAGGATGCCATCGGGTTCGGGTCTGAGAAGAATACTCCACGGGCGGTTCGGTTCGCGAGTTGCACCTCCTTGGCCACCTGTTCACGAGCTTCCAGGCGGATCGGGTCGGTCTCCATCACCACAAGCGGATCGGGTCGGATCGTGGAGAGTGGTTCGGTTTGGATAAAGGGGATTCGATCCGGTCTCTGTCTGCAGTTCCTGCACTTTGTCCAACGAGTTGTTTACGCCATTCGACGGCGTTTTCAACCATTCTAACTATTCTAATCAATCACAAAGCATACCATACAGTCATAGCAACAAGTAGAAGTGACGTCAAACACCAAAACAACAATATGATAGGTTAAAATGGATCAAACATCGCCAAACCCCATATTTTCCCTTAAGCATGTTTAAACCAAACTAATGATAGGATTAACAAAACTTAACCAAATTAGCCAAATTTTCTAACAGAGGCCTAAAATAATATTTAAGAATTTATGAATATTTTTCCAGATTTTTAACATGCATAAATTCGCTAATTATCACTAATCACCCATTAATCCCCAAAATTCCGGGATTAGCAAAATTAGTCCAAATTAACCCAAATTCATATCAGAGGCATAAAATAATATTCTAGAATTTTAAAAATTTTTCTAGATCTTTCTGAGTTATAATTTCGCTAATCTTCGCTAATTACCATAATTAGCCATAATTAGTGTAAAAGCAAGCTAATCACTCACCTTTGCCACAAAGTAAACTATAAATCTGAAATGATTCTCTGTTTGGGTCGAATTCTAATGTGTTCCAGCAACTCTCTCTCTGATTTGGTGCTACCCTCCCATGATTTGATGTAGTTTTGCTTAATCTTCGATTAGAAAGTGATTAGAGACGATTTGGGATGAAATTAGAAGGTGGAGGCCATGGCTAGGGTGAAAGACATGTTTGTGGCAGCTGGAAAATGAAATAAAATTCGTTTTCCTACTGTTCTCAGCCTCGCGATAACCCTAATCCTGAAATGGGTTATGGGCCTTCTTGCTAATCACCTCAATTAGGCCCGGTTAAGCTGTTTTTCACCTTCTAAACCTTGTTTCAGCCATATCTCCCAAACAGTGAGTCCGTTTGGCTAATGTGACCACTCTACGGAAAGGTAAACCATCATCCGGATCTAATGGAAGTGGTTTCAGGTCAAAAATCCTTACCAATCGAAAGTTATGGCCGAAACAAGATCAACTAGGGGCAGAATGGTCATTTAAAAATCGGCAAAAATCATGAACATGGTAAATTACCCCAATAGTCGTTCCCCAACTCTACACGACCATACGACTTCGTATGAGAAAGAAATAAATATTCTACGATCCTCCGATGCGTAGAATGCGGGTTGTTACAGAGAACTTTGGAAATTCAGATAATAATCAATGTGAGATTTCTCATTTTAAATAATTAATCAATTTAATTATTTTTCCCACTGTTAAATAATTATATATGTTAATGAATTAGTTATGCGATGAGATGAAATTTTGTTATGATTGATCTATTTATTTTGTATGTATGTATGATAGATCTTAGATTTGCATACGTCGGTTAAACTAAAATAAATCATTTTCCTTGCCAATATTTTGTAAATCGTGAATATTAAACAAAATGAAATATCTTTTTGTTTATATTGATTGAATTGAATTTGTTTGTCAATTCAATTAAAATATCATTTTGGTCATATTGATTGAATTTTTTTGTCAATTCAGTTAAAATATCATTTTGGTCATATTGATTGAATTGAATTTGTTTGTCAATTCAATTAAAATATCATTTTGGTCATATTGATTGAATTGAATTTGTTTGTCAATTCAATTAAAATATCATTTTGGTCATATTGATTGAATTGAATTTGTTTGTCAATTCAATTAAAATATCATTTTGGTCATATCTATTGAATTGAATAGAATTGCCAATTCAATGAAAAATATAAAATCTTTGTTTATTGTGACAATCCCAAAACCCCGTATGACGGTGTTAAGGATAATCATTGGAATATAACACATTAATCATCATTAGCAGAATACAGATAATAGCATAAGTAGGAAATAGAATAATTTACATAAATATGACAGCGGAATCATAATATGTCACAACATCAGAGAGCACAGTGTAGGATACAACTTAGTGCATAAAAGTACATGATCAGTCTACATCGCCATAAGCGGTACATATACATAGAGAGTACATAAAAGAAGTATCAGTCTACATCGCCAGAAGCGGAATCATATACATAGATAATAATGGCGGAATATCAATAGTCAACCCTGAGAAGTCAAGCCTCGCCATGAGCCAAAAGATGCACTCCTGCTGCAGTGCAAACCTAAAATATGTCCAGCTACCTGATACTAGGCTGCCCGTGTGAAAATAAGGGCACCCGAGTTTGCAAGGTGAAACAAACTACGAGTCAGTCATGGGACTGGTATGAGAAATCTACTTAACTACTTAAACAACAATAATAAGGCAAATCATAGGACCACGCCATTTTCGCGGAACGGATTTACTCCAATGATTACTAGTGCATGAAATAAAGTAAACTATTAAATCATCGCAATGCTTTTTATAAAAATGAAGCCATTATAAGACTCAGGTCCCATTACACAATGCAACGCAAGCCGGAGGATAGAGTTTTACCTTATAATGGCCAAGAAATGCTTGATACATATAAAACAAAAGTGTTTGATATTATTACTAGTGCATATATGTTTCAAAAACAACTTCCATCATAAATATCAATCCTAGATGGCATAAGTGCCCCATACCACTATGTCGCCATACTAGTAATACAATCAAGTCCGCAATTTCGTATTGGAAATTGGATATCATCATGAGTCGAGGCAAGGGGCAAGCTCCTCTCCGTTCGAGACACTCTAGCAAATGTCTCAGGACCACACACAGCGATCCTTGGATCCTCCAAGGCCAATCCTCTCTTACTTTTGAGGATCGGCAGTTCCTGAGCACACGTTTCCCGGTCTTGTAGGACCTATATCCGAGGCGCCTCGCATTCCAACAGCCACACAGGTAAAGATAATATAAATGTCAGGGCTGGTAGGTCACTGACATCACCCATAGCTAGAAAGAAACGTCGTGCACTCCTTGGGTCCTTATCCCGTTTTTGACTCATACCGAGGTGTGAGGCTCGCGAATCAATGTTATACACAAAGCTATGTCACGTAGGCCATGCTTTGATCATCTAACACAAGACTTTGCTTTTCAACAGAAGCCTTGATCATCTGCCACTTAGGCGTGCCACATAGGCAATTCACTCCATGCGACGGATTTCTATCGATATATAACCTCTGAGCTCGTACGTCTCAGAGAAGGGTGTTAAGCAAGAGAATAAATTCTCCGCCGCCAAACAGATATATATTTAATAGGGATCAATCAGCACAGAACAAAATCCAATGTCAGACACACAGTCTATTTACAAGTTCGTTCTGGGTTTGAACGAAGCCGGAGGCACCATATTCCTCGCATATCCGTACAATCAACAAATATATCCGGACGACTACCACTTCAGCTCTAGCTACTCCAATCATGAGCATCAGTAGCGCCCATCCATCAAATGTGAAGATCGTCGGTCTTGAACCGTCTTCATCTCTTCGACTTCTAACCGTCGATTAATTATTTGAAATGAGAATTAACTCGGCCTTTTCAAATAATTCACGTATTTTTAGATTTTCAAATCACTTCTTCACATGGTTAAATCATTCGACATTCACATTTCAGTTCTTTAGTATAATTTTCATGTCAAACACGTTCGATCATCAAACATCAAGAAAACCAAGTAGAATCGGTTTATTTCCATTCTATATCGTCTATAATATTTTATAACGATATATCGCCATTTTTATTTATTTAAAAATGGCTCTATTTAATTAAACGACGTTTCAGGTCGTGCCGAGGCACTGGCGCTGTTTTTCCCTAAATTTGTTTTACACATATCTGAAAATCTAACCGTTGGATCTCAACAAAGTTTATATCGTTGGGAAGATAATCCCAAAGCGAACCCAACGGTTCCAATTTTGTGAAAATCTGATGGTCGGGTCTTTCGGTATAATTGTTTGAAGTTACGATTTCAAAACGCGAACTGCAGGGGCTCGATTCGTTTTATTTAATTTATATTTATATATATAAATATAATTTATTCGATGATTTCAATATCGTTTTCACTTCAAATATTTCACTAACGCCTTTAAATTTTGAAAAATTTCGCCATAACCTCCTTTGTACGGGAAGGGGTTTGGAAATTTATTGGGTCGTATTAGGTACCCAATAAATCCTAATAAGCATGCACATATTTATAGTGATATATTCCGGTGTCCACAGGGGAGTGTGTATAGATCATAACTCCAGAGAATAAATTCTCGTCACCTATAAATGGTTTTTGTGCCTTAATGACCAGAGAGACATGTTTACTGTCATCTCCAGACCCGTGTGGGTTTTTTTTATTAATCTTGCAATTTACCGTTACAATTTATATAGTCCAGATCAGTCATCAGTTCAACCTGTAATATATAGTCATCGCCATACAAGCCTCTCGCTCGTATGGTAAATCTTCAACCTCGTCACACAAGCTCCAAATGCTTATGTGGTATATGATGAAGTATGTCTATCTTCAAGAAGTATGCCATGTGGTGTAGTTCAAAATTAATTGTTACTATCCTATGGCGACGTTTATTTTTACACACAGAACAACCAGCACTCCGCATCCAATGGCATTCACAGGAGTTGATTTAATAATAAAATTGTGCATCCAACTCATTAAGGTTTACCTATTTCTCGGGCACGCAAATAAATTCTTTACTCAACAGCTAATCCACTTTCCTGTTCAACACATGTATATATATATACGTGCAAAACTAAGCTAAAAATAATATTTCTAGCGAACAAAGGTTTATTTCCACATATGGTTATTTTTAACACTTCCTATACATGTTAAAAATAATATTTTCAACCCACACATATTTATTTGAACAAGTGGTTATTTTTAATACTTTACGTTTCGCATAAAAATGATATTTTTAGCGAACAAAAATATATTTCAACACATGACTATTTTATTTAGTTCACATACATGTTAAAAATAATATTCATAGTAAACAAATATTTGTTTCAACACTTATATATTTTTAGCGAGTCGTTTACATGATAAAAATGATATTTTTATCATCAAAAATATTTATTCAACACATGAACATTTTTAGCACTTCACATTCACAATAAAAATGTAAATTTTATTGTTCAACCTATATATTCAACACATGAATATTATCCACTTCACACATATGATAAAAATATGATTTTTTTTATCGTTATAATCCTTTATTCAACACATATTTTCTATAGTTTATATATTTAATAAAAATGTGATTTTTAATGTTAAAACAATTTATTTAAAACACGAATAGTTTATATAGTTTATATATGTGATAAAATGTTATTTTTATTTTTCAAAGAATTTTATTCATCACATGAATTTCTATTCAACACATGAATATGGTTTCAACACATGAATATGGTTTCAATACATGAATTTCTATTCAACACATGAATATGGTTTCAACACATGAATAAAGTTTCAACACATGAAAATAATTCTAACACATGAATATTATTGAAAATTTCGGCAGCATAACAGCAGGGTATTTAAAACCGGCACTGTCCCGAGTACGGCTCCTCGCTCTACCTTAAAACCTCGCGGTTTTTGACAATGAGGATTTCATACATCTAATTCGCACGCAGGCGAGTATGTTTTTCTTTTCCACAATTTATTCTAATTTTGTTTCAATCACAAATAGGTATTTTTCAACCACAATGGTATTTTTCAACCACAATCCAAACAATATCAACAACAAACAATCCTATCAACCATTAGCATTATTCACCAAATTTTTCACGCCAATTCACAATCAATAAATATAGTCCATGGTTTGTGGACGAGGGGAGTGTGTGTGTGTGTATATATATATATTCGTATATAAATATATTTTATTTCCATTCCAACTCAATTTCAATGCATGTATGTTTCATCCAATGCTTGTATAATTTATACATCGCTCATATAACTTATACAACACATGTACATAAGGTATACAACACGTATATAATTTATACTTCGCTTATATAACTTATACAACACATTTCCATTCACATTTCAGTTTAGAAATCTCACAATGGTTTGTCGCTTTGCTAAAAATCGTATCGAGCTCAGAAAAATCCGCGGACACTTCTAGAATGTGGAGAGTGTCGACACGGTCTCGATGTTTCCTGTTTCATCGAATTTCGTTAACATAGCAAAAAGATATGATTTTTCGAAGTTTGCAGCACTTAAAAGTGTAAAAATCAGTTCAAAATACTAAACCCATTACCTCTCAGCAGTTTGTTCAAAACTAGGGTTGCGATTTTCTGCAAAACCATAGCACGTTGACACGATCGGAGTATACCACCTCGAAGAGGGGCGAGAGGCACTCTGGCGCAAGGGGGTGCGATCTGGTTCGGTGGTCCCTAGCGTTCGTGGAGGCGGCTTGAAGACTAAAACTTTGGGGAGGTGATTCACGAGCTACAGGCCACGAAAAAATCCAATCTTTATATGGATGTGAAGATCGTGAGGAGCACTACAAAATTCTCCAAAGGGCCATGGGTTTCTATTGAGTGGATTAAGAGAAAAAGAAGAGAGAAGGTGGGGAGGTACTTCCGTCGTTCGCAGGGGGGCTAGCGGGTTTTATCGGTTGACCGAGAAAATAGAAAGTGAAATTCTATTGGCCCAGGAATTTTATATTTATTTTAAATTCTTTTAAATCCAAAAATACCCTTCACCACTCATGAACTCCAATCCAAGCCCAACGATTGTCGCCCCTAGCTAAACACCTCTATCCCGAACACAATGGGATATGTATCGTAGGCCCATTCGACTGTTACAGACAATTATTCTTCAAATTAAAATATAAAACATTCAATATTCGATTTGAACGTACATTTCAATTTGCCGGGGCCACAAACTGATTTCAAAAATTCCAAAAAAATAAATCTAGCTATGTTTTGACGCTACGGTCCCAACAAAACTAGTTTCGTCGAATTCTGAGGCCGTTTGAAAAATGGTCATTTTCTGGTCGATCCAATTTAGCAGAAATCAAACAAACACGTTTTCCATTGCCACGCTCTAATATTAGCTTCAAAAATTATGAAATTTGAAATCTAGCAATAATTTGACATCCCGGATCCAACAAAATTGGTTTCGTCGAATTCCGAGGTCGTTTGCAAAATGTCTATTTTCAAGGGCTATATATTCGTTATAGCGACCTTTATGAAAATTCATTTAGCCATAACTTTTGATTCCCGCCATGAAACTTCGATTTTTCAGATTCGTTAAAAAGATATTCATAAATAGATTTAAAAAAATTTGGTTTCACCAAAATCCATTTTATTTTGCACCCGGTACAGTCAGTCAAAGTTTGAATTCAAATTTTCAAACTGCCGCACCATTTCTAACACTTTATTTTATTGAAATATTCTATTTCAATTGCTCAAATCTCTTTAAAATAACCAATTTAAAAATTTTAAATTGGCTCGTATTTTCCGGGTTGTTACATTTATATTATTGAATTGGAATAGAATTGTCGATTCAATAAAGAAATATCATTTTTGTTTATTTGAATTAGAATTTTTAATTCAATAAAACATTGAATAAAAAGTTGCATTCTTTGATGCAAATAAACATTGAAATAAAAAGTTATATTTCATTTGCATTCTTTTTCGCAAATAAAACATTGCAATAAAAAGTTGAATTTTTATTTGCATTCTTTGATGCAAATAAAAGGTGGAAATAAAGTTTGCATTTTTGTTTGCAATTTTAGATGCGAACAAAACATTAATTAAAGTTGCATTTTTGTTTGCAATTTAGATGCAAATAAAAACATTAAAATGAAAGCTACATTTTTGTTTGAATTTTTGATGTGAATAAAATATTGATTTAAAAGTTGTATTTTTATTTGCATTCTTTGATGCAAATAAAACATGAATTTAAAGGTTGCATTTTTATTTGCATTCTTTGATGCAAATAAAACATGAAATTAAAATGTCATTATATTAGAAAAGTCATTAGAATAGAAATTACACTTTTGTATAAAATATTACATTAAAATAGAAATTACATTTTTGCATAAAATGTTACTTTAGAATAGAAATTTCATTTTTGTATAAAATGTTACATTAGAATAGAAATTTCATTTTTGTATAAAAATGTTACATTAGAAAGGAAATAACATTTTTAGTATAAAATGTTGCATTAGAAATAAAGTTACATTTTAGTTGGAAATGTTGCATTAGAATAAAAATAGCATCTTTACTAGAAAATGTCATTATTCAGAATAATGTTATGCTAGAATAATAATATCATTTTTGATAGAAAGTGTCATTATTTAGAAATGTTATGTTATTATAAGAATGTCATTTATTTAAAAATAATACAATTTGGTATAGAAGTGTACATTAGGTTAAAATAACATTTTTGATTGAGAAATGTATATTAGACAAAAATAACCTTTTTGTTAAAGAATGGACATTAGATTAAAATAACATATTTGTTAGTAAATATGCACTAGATTATAAATGACATTGTTAATTAGAAATGTCATTTTAGATAAAAATGTCATGATAAAAGAAAATTGTCATTTTAGATTTAAAGGTCATGATAAAATAAAAGTTATCATTTTAGAAATTGGTCATGTTACATTAAAATGCCATATATTTAGGTTACGACATGTTACATTAAAATATATGTTGTGTTGAAATTAAATTATAAATATTTATTTATAATTTAATAGTGAAAATTTGCCAAACAGAAAATAATTCAAACTGAATTATAATTAGTTAAATTTATTAACCAATAATCTATTTAGATGAACTGTTGTTGCTTGAAAACCCCACACGGGTGTTGGGATGACATACACTTGTCCCAATATTTAACTATATGTCAATCAATGGATTGACAGTCTGTATTGAGCGTTATTTATTTATTTATTTATTTATTTATTTTAACGCTCATACAATTATAAATTTCACTCTGGATGTGAATGGATTGTTTAATGATTATTTGTCTTACTTTTATATACATATGCAATGTATGAAATCCATATGACCGAATCCATACGGTAATTGATTGAGTCGCATTTCGATTTAGAATATTTTTAATAAAATAATATTTCAAAATAAAGAACATCTTTATATAAAGAATATTTTAAAGTGAAGAATCTTGTAAATAAAGAATATTTTAAATAATAAATATTTAAATATAATATTCAGTGAGGAATAAAATTATGAAGTCGCGTTAAGTAGAAACGCTATTTTTAACCCGAACGGGTTTATCGATCGATCTATTTCATTTCAAAATGAATATTGAATGGAAGTGATTTCAAAATCTAATATTTGAAAATATAAATATTTTAATATGATAAAAATATAGAATATTCAATTTTTATTTAAAATTGAAATGAAGCTGGAATCGTTTTAAAATGAATTTATAAAATACGATTTAAATAGAAATCGATGAAATATATATATGATATTATATATATATACATATAATGGCCTGAATAGAACGCGCCGCGCAGCGACTGTTCACGAATTTGGACCATTAACTTCAAATTGATGTAACGGGAGATCCGACCGTCGGATTCTCCTAAAACCGGAACCGTTAGGTTCGTTTCGAAAAGAGCTTTCCAATGAATATAAGGGTTTTGAAATCTAACAGTTAGATTTGGAATTATGTCCAAATCAATTTTGGAAAAAGTCGTTATGGATGCAGTTTGGTGGCCGTTATTGGAAACTGACTGTATGGGCCTTAATAAAATTAATAAAAATATTAATAAATTATGTAAAATCATAGTATATGATTTGAAAAGATTTTGGATGAAAAATTCTATATTTGAAAAGATTTTGGGATTTGGGTTTTCCGTGAATAGTGTCTTAAAAAGGACTGTTCTTAAACCCCGTATGAAAAGAATAAACCCTTTATTAAAGATTATTAGAATTACCAGTTATATTTAATAATTGGAATAAAATGAAATGTAAATTGGGTTTATTGTGAACTATGTTTTAAATGACATTGGTTCTTTAACCCAGTTAAAAGACAAGATTTAGTTCTTGAAGTTGAATAATCATAAAGTAATGATTTTTGATATTAAAACCAAATTGGGGTTTTAATGAATCTTTAGAAAGAAGATTAAAGGATAAATGTAAAGAATTTATCTTTGATAAAATTAATGGGAACCTGTAACGACCCGTATTCTACACATCATAGAATTGCAGAATATTTATTTCTTTGCCGTATGAAGTTGTATGGTCATGTAACTTTGGGAAACATCTATTAGAGTCATTTCCCATGTTCATGATTTTTGTCGATTTTTAAATGACCATTTTGCCCCTAGTTGGTACTGTTTTGGCCATAACTTTTGATTGGAAAGGAATTTTGACCAGAAACCACTTCCATTTGATTCGTTTGATAGTTTCTCTTTCCGTACAGTGGTCATAATGACCAAACGGACTTACCGTTTGGGAGATATGGCTGAAACAAGGTTTGGAGGGTGAAAAACTGCTTAACTGGGCCAAATCGGGTGATTAGTGAGTAGGCCCATAACCCATTTCGGGATTAGGGTTATGGGAGGGCTGAAATGAGATGGAGAATCATTCCATTTCAGTTTTCTAGCCTCCACTTATCACCAAGGATCCCTAAAAATGGCCTCCAACCTCTAAATCACCTCCAAATCACCTTTTGGTTAAGGATTTGGCTTAGCAACCCCTAATCAAGGAAGATCTTCACCAAAGCAACAAAGGAGCTGCTGTTTGGCATCGAGATTCACATCAAATCAGAGAATTATTTCAGATCTTAGTTTATTTTGTGGCTAAGGTGAGTGATTTGCATAGTTTTGCACTAATTATGGCTAATTAGGGTTGATTAGTGTTAATTAGCGGATTTAAACATGATAAAATTCTGGAAAAATGTTTATAAAATTCGGAATGATATTTTAAACCTCTGTTAGAAATTTGGTTCCATTTGGTTAAGTTTTGTTAATCATATCATTGGTTTCACCTAAACATGCTTAGGGGGAAAATATGGGGTTTTGGGTATGTTTGATCCATTTTGACCTACCATGTTGATGTTTTGATGTTTGTGGTTGATTATGCATGTTGCTATGACCGTATGAAATGCTATGTGACTGTTTAGAATAGTTGGAATGGTCGAAAACGACGTCGAGGGGCGTAAACAGCTCGCTGGACAAGGTGCAGGGGTTCGGATCGCATAGGGGGTTGAGGGACGATCGGATCGCCCTATGGGATCGTGGGACATCACCACGAGTCGAGTCATCTCCTTCGAACCGAACCATCTGCGCAAGGTCCACGAGACGAATCGATGCAGCGCCGTGCCCAAATTGAAGTACTCCGACCCGGATCGCCAATGAGCATTACGACCCGATCCGATCCACTCGTGCTTCATATCACGATCCGACTAGAGGAAGGCAGCATCAACGATCCAATGCACAACGAGACGATGGAGGAGCGCGATCCGATCCGTATGGGGTATTCACGATCCGACCAGAAGTGGAGACCCGATTCGATGGAGACTAGATTCACGAGACGATGGGGAGTGCGACCTGATCATCTGGAGGACCACGACCCGATCCGACGTAGGAGGCGCGACCCGATCCAATGAAGAATGCTGAAGGCGACCCGATCCGATCCAATCTGGTGACGACCAATAACCCGAGATGCGAAGGTAGTCCAAATGGAAGTTAGAGCTCAGGATCTCGGAACCAGTTGGGAACCAATGAGTTCACTTCATGGTTGGACTTTGCTGCGGGACGTGTGCTAAGGAGTTGTCGACGTTCATAACTTCGATTCACCACTAAGAATGAATGATGGGCTACTTATCAGTGCAGTAGGGTCATTATGACCTGAGGGGCAAAGTGATGGTAGCAAGGCTACGCTATTAGTGCAGTAGGGTCATTATGACCTGAGAGGCAAGGTGATGCGTAGTAAGACTATGAGCCAGCGCAGATGGAGTGAATAACTCCATGGGGCAAGTGGACATAGTAAGGATTAGTAAGGCTATGAGCCAGTGCAGTGGGGTTCTTGTGACTCCATGGGGCAAAGTGGACATAGCGAAGGATTTGTGGCTACGTTATCAGTGCAGTGAAGCCATTTATGACTTCATGGGGCAAAGTGATCGTAGCAAGGTATGTTGGGTGATCGAAGTGGTGAATATCGTATGCTTTACGCACTGAGTGAGAGATGTGAGGATGGATGCTATGTTTGATTGTTTGCCATCATTATGACATGCACACCTCCCCCACCTCCGTATCCTTATATTGATTGATATGATACCTTAGAGTGTTGTATGGTATGTAGTGCTAACTCTTTGGTTGCAGGTCCAGGTTCAGGTATGTTTTAGTCTACCTGTTATTGTTCACTTTAGATGCTTATCTCTCATACCAGGCTTTATGTCTGACCCAGAGTTTTATGTCTCCTCTTATTACTCTGGGTGCTCACACGAGCAGACTAGAGACAGGTTAGCTGGTGGTGCGCGAGTAGCTGATTCGGAGGCGGGCAGGAGGCTTCCACGTATGATATATATATACACATTCTCCCTGTGTCGTTGGTGGTCACTACTTGGGCATTAGTAGTGTACCTCATTTACCTTACTTTTGCTTTGAGACAGTATGAAAGTAGTAATAAGCTGTACTTTTGGATTTCCGCTGCTATGATGGTTAGTTCTGATTTTCAGCTTATGCACTGTCTCTCCTGTTTTATGTCAAGTATGTTATTATTATATTTTGTCCTATGCGCTGTGAGACATTCTACAGGTTCCTTGTATGTTCATTTCCTTCTTCCTTTTCCTTCTGGCGACCCGTTCCGTGCTAACTGGATATGTGTACAACGCACCTTTGGAGTAAATGTCGGTTGGTGCGGGGCGGGCCGTCACAGAACCTTTCCCTAATGTTGTGAATATTTATTTAAAAGAATATTCTGAATTGGAATGAGGCGTTAGATGTGCTTTTATAGTATTTTATTATTGATTATAAATACGCGAATTATTTGGAAAGACCGGGTTAACCCATTCTGAATAATTACTACGACGATCAAGTGTCGAAGATGAAGATGGTGGTTGAAGACCGAAGGTCTTCACATCGTTTGGATGGTTACTGATGTCTTGATTGGGCGGCCACCTTAGACAAGGTAATAAGTGGTGATCGTCCAGACGTATTTGGAGATCGATGGATATGCGAGAACCTCTCTCCTATATTGGTATAAGGTGTCTCCGGTTTCGTTCTGACCCAGAACGAACTTGTAAATGGATGTATGTCTGACGTTGTATTCCTTTATGCTGTATTTGTTGATCTCTGCTAAATATATATATGTGGTGGCGGAGAATTTATTCTCTTGCTTAACACCCTTCTCTGAGACATACGAGCTTAGAGGTTATATATTGGCAGAAATCAATGGTGTGGTATGGAGTGACAATGTGGCATGCCAAGATGCAAATGATCAAGCCTTTTATTGAAAAGCAGTGCCTTGTGGTTGATGATCAAAGCACAGCTTTTAACAGCATAGCTTTGTGTATAGCGTTACTTCGTGAGCCTCACACCCCGGTATGAACCAGAAACGGGAGAAGGATCCAGGGAGGACATACGTTTCTTTCTAGCTAGAAGTGGTGTCAACGACTTACCAGCTCTGACATTTTTACTTATGTGGATGATGGAAGGAGGCGCCTCAGTTATTTGAGTCCCTTATGGCTCTATTTACGCCTCATAGGGTGGGGAGACGTATTGTTCAAGAATTTATATATAATCCACCAACGTAAGTTGGAGACCAGCCCTGTGGCTCCTAGGTGCAGTTGCGGTTGATCCCGATGCACGGGCTAGAGTGTCTCGAATTCGGTAAGGACTATCTTTTGCCTTGGTTCATGATGGAAATCCAATTTCCAATATGACCCATGCAGTTTTGATTGTATTACTAGTACGGCGACATAGTACATGGTAGCTATGCCGTCTATGATTGATATTATGATTGAAATGTCTTTAAAACATATATACACTAATAATAATAATATCAACTCCATTTTATCGTTTCAAGCATTTTTGACCATTATAAGGTAAAACTCTATCCTCCGGTTTGCGTTGCATTGTGTAATGGGACTTGAGTCTTATAATGGTTTCATTTTTATAAAAAGCATTGCGATGTTTGACGATTTACTTTATTTCATGCACTGGCAATCCAATGGAGTAAACCCATTCCGCGTTAGCAGCGTGGTCCTGTGATTAGCCTTATTGTTAAATAGGTTAAGTAAGGTTTCTCATACCGGTCCCACGACTGACTCGTAGTTTGTTTCACTTTGCAAACTCGGGTGCCCTCTTTTCAACACGGGCAACCTTGTATTGAGGTTTTAGCAGACTCATCCTGGATAGCTATGGAGCTAAAGATGGATCCTATCATTTCTATCTTGCTGTTCAGACTTCATTTAGTATATCATGTTTAATTCCGCTGCATTGTATTGGATTATTATAATTTATCTTCTGCTGTATTATTTTTCAATGTACTCTGATATTCTGTGCTCTGATGTAACATTATTACAATGTTTATAAAAGTCTTTTGTTATTTGTTCTGAGGTGTTGTATGCCCAAAGTTAAAGTATTCGTGGATTTCCAACTTTTGGATCAGACCTGTATGGTTTATGGTCGATTCAAAGGGAGGGGATTTACGGGTCTTTAACGTGGGGTGTTCAGCCAACAAAAGTTCATATAAATAAATAATTGGTTAATGAATTTAACCCATTTTAATTCTGCTAACATGTTGATGATAATGAGCAAAACATGTTATTTTATTCCTAAAGCCGAATAAAAATGTAATTTACTCGTATAATTTCCCTATACATTTCTAACGTCTAATAAAATGTAATTTATTCATATGACCTTATTGCGGATGACAAATAAAAAGATAATTTGTATTATACTTTATTTGTATGGAATTATAATTAAAGAAATAATCTTATGTCTTCAATGTATAACCTTACACGCAAAAATGTTTTGTTTTAAATTGCATACAACTTTAATGTATACATTACACATTAAAATGTCACTTTTATTTACATACAAATTCTAAAGTGTGTTGTGACAATGCAGATGATTCTGTATTTCACCTACAAATTCTAATGTATGTTTTGCAAATAAAGATGATTCTTATATTTGCAATATAAATTCTATTTCAACAAAATGCATAAAAAGTGATACATCCATTTTTCTGACCATTATATTTTATCAAAATGAATATTTTATTGTAACATAAACCTATTTAACAAAAATGCTATTTGTTTTTAACTCTTTTATTTAACAAAATGTGATTTTTATTTCATTACAAATCTAATTAACGTAAATGTAATTTTTGTTTTCAACCATCATATTTAACAAAATGTAATTTTTGTTTCAACTATTATATTTTGAGAAAAATAAATATTTTGGTTCAACTAACCTATTTGGCCAAAAATGTTCATTTTGACAAAATGCGTATTTTGACAAAACAATAAAAATGATGACTTTGTTTTGTCGACAACTCTAATTCAACAAAACAAATAAAAGTGATATGTTTGTTTTGTCGACATTTCTAATTCAACAAAACAAATAAAAGTGATATGTATGTTTTGTCAACAATTCTAATTTAACAAAACAAATAAAAGTGATATGTTTGTTTTGTCGAGAATTCTAATTCAACAAAACAAATAAAAGTGATATGTTTGTTTTATCAAATCAAATGCGACAAAAATGATAAGATTTGTTTTAATTATTATAATTTGACAAAAGTGACCAGTTTGTTTTAACTATGATAATTTGACAAAAGTGACCAATTTGTTTTAACTATGATAATTTGACAAAAGCGACAAATTGGGTTTAACTATTTTAATTTGATAAAAGTGGCCAATTTGGTTTCAACTAAACTTTTTGACAAAAATGGATATTTTTGTTTCAACAAATCCTTTTGACACAAATGATAATTTTGTTTCACTAACACGTTTTGACAAAAAGGGTTATTTTTATTTCAACAATCATTTTTTGACCAAAAACTATATTTTTATTCCAATGATCATGTTTTTAACAAAATCTATATTTTTATTTCAATAATCATGTTTTATTTACATAACATGATTTTAACATACATGACAACTTTATTTACATAATATGATTCTAACTAATGTCATGTTTAACAAAAATGATTATTTTTATTTTAACTAACATGTTTGACAAAAATGAATTATTTTTTTTAACTAACATGTTTGACAAAAATGATTATTTTTATTTCATATAAAATAACAACAAAAATGTTACTTTCAGCTCTTCTATTTTTATTGCATATAAAATGTAAACAAAAATGCAACTTTAAAATCGATTCTTTTCATTACAACCAAAGTGACAATAAAAATGTTTTCTTTGTATCAATTCTTTTTATTGTAACTAACTTGACAATGAAAATGTTATTTTTAAATCTATCCTTTTTATTGTGACTAAATTGACAATAAAAATGTTACATTAAATCCATTCTTTCTAATGAAAACATATTACATAAAAAGGTAATCTTTTAATACTATTCTTTTTAATGAAAACATATTACATAAAAAGGTAATCTTTTAAATTTCAATCTTTTGATTGGAACAAATTATCAAAATAAATGTAACCTTTAATATTTGATCTTTTTAATGAAACAATTTGACATCCAAAATATGTTCTTTTTAGTAGAAACAAGATGAAGCTAAAAATATGTTCTTTTTAGTTGAAACAAAATTTAAGCAAAAACCAAATTTTATGTAATCAAATCAAGATGATATTTTTATGTAATCATATAACAATGATATTTTCTTTTGTTGACACTTCTACTTCAACAAAAATGATACTTTTGTTTTGGCACAAATCTATATTTCATGCTTCAATAAAAGTGATATTTTTGTTATTGAACAAAATCTAAACAAATTCCATGTTCATGTTTCCAAATGAAAATGACATTTTTATTATAAAAACAAAACCATACCCATGGATTTAAATGGATGAATTTTATTATAAAACAAATCCATATTCCTAGATCTAAAATAAAAATAAGATTTTTATTTCAAATCCACGTTCAACAATAAAATATAGATTCAAGAGAAAGAATTTTCATCGTAGGATCTGATGTAACAAACATACGCATCACAATCAATAAACAATAGTTCCAATATCATACAGCGCAGATCCGAAATAAATTAACATACATACATGGAATTTAAATAACGAGAAATAATTAATATTTTAATTATTTTTAAATATAGAAATCTCACTTAGATTTTTCTGAATTTTCAAGGTGCTCCGTTCCAGATCTGGTTTGTTTCATGCTGTAGATCTCTTTTCTGCAAATCCAACGCTTCGAAAATCGTCCGATTTCGATCTCGTATGTAGGAGTTATGATCAGTCAAACATTTGATATTATAATTAATAAATTAAATAATTAATTTATAATTTTAATTCCTTAATTACCTTTCTTCTACATTGTTATACAGGACCGAACGAAACCCAACATCACTCACTCCACCTCGAAACGCGCGCCACATCCTTCACCTGTGCCTCGATTAGAACGCATCACACTGTAGCCCCGGCCCTCCTCCCGCTTCGCGCCAACAATGGTGCAACTTGCACCTCCTTAGGCCGAGGAATTGCGTGCGAAACGGCACCACTTCCTCACCAAAAAATGAACGCCACACTCTATGAAATCCGATCATCACCGTATGATTTTAAAGAGGGAAGAATGCTCTCTGATTTTTGTTTTAGTTTCATTTTGTACTTCGATCTGTAGAGGGAGTATTTAACAGGAGAACACGGGAACGTTTTGGCCATTGAAAAGGTTAAGGCGGTGGCCTGGTTTGAAATTAGGGTTTAGGTTAAATCTTAGTTAGGGTTATTTATATTATTATAATATTAAATTCTTTAATTTACAAATAAAACTGTTACTTCTCTACAGCTCCAATTTCAGCCCAACGAAAGTTGTTCCCAGGCAAATACCCCTGTTCCGGACCCACTGGAATATTTTTCGTAACCCAATTCAATTGTTTCGATAGGTTTTTCTTTAAATTTAAATACAAAACATTTAATTATTAAATTTGATCGTACAGTTTAATTTACCGGGGCCATATACTAACTCTAAAAATTACAGAAAAAATATTTCTAGCTATGTTTTGATGTTATGGTTCTAACAAGACTAATTTCGTCGATTTCCGAGACCGTTTGAAAAATGGCCATTTTCTGGTCGATCCAATTTGACTGAAATTGGCAAAACACATTTTCTTTTGCCACGCTCACATATTAATTCGAAAAATTATGAAAATTGAAAGCTAGCAATAATTTGACATTCTGGATCCAACAAAAGTGGTTTCATAAAAAACGAAGGTCGTTTGAAAAATGACTATTTTTAATATTAAAATATATATAAATTCTACAGCGACATTTCTGAATTTTAAACTAGCCATAACTTTTGATTCCCGCTATGAAATTTCAATTTTTCGGATTCGTTGGAAAGATATTTTTAAAAAAATTAAATAGTTTTGGTTTTACTAAAATTCGATTTATTTTGCATCCTGTACAGTCAATCAAAGTTCGAATTCAAATTTTCAAACTACCTCGCTAATTTTAACTCCTTTTTATAATTAAAATATATTCGTTCTAACTTCAATTAAAATAAATTTTTCATCGTTATTATTTAAAATAAATTATTTCCAATATTTAAAATCCATTAAAATTGCTAAAATAAAAATTTTAAATTGGTTCAGAATTTCCGGGTTATTACAATCTCCCCTACTTAAAATCTTTTCGTCCTCGAAAAGGAACGAAGTTAAAAGTTGTTTAATTAACCAACTAAGTTTTCATTTCATTTTTTTTATTAGTTTCAATAATTTTATTAATTGATTAACTTTCAAATATATATAACTTTTATATATATTCAAAAATCATATTTTCAAAAATCGAATTATATATATAATCACAAATACGTGAATTATAAACTTATAACTCTCAACTCATTCTAGGGCATTCCTAACCCCATCTCTAATGAGTTTTCTCATTCTAGGATACTGTTGATCCTATCGCTAATGAGTATTCTTATTGGATATTACTAATCCAATCTCTGATGAGTCTTTTGTTCAGTTCTAACGAGTTGTACCCCAAAGATTTGAGCTAACCAGAGCTCTTATACCAACTGTAATGACCCGGCTTTCGCCCGGACCTAATCGATCACAAGATCGACCAAGACCATTCAAAACCCGCATACGTTAACTTTGGGAATACAATCTATTAGAACAAATAATAGAAGACTTTTATAAACATTACAATAATGCTACATCAGAGTACTGAATATTAGAGTACATCGAAATAATAATACAGTGAAAGATTAAATTACAATAAATGTAATACACTGCAACGGAACAATTAAATTAACACAGCAGGAGACTATCAATGCTCTGGACATAGCTCTAAGCTTCGCTCTAGAATCCTGCTCAATATATCTGCAAAATAAGCTACTCGACTTCCGATATGGAAAAGAGGTCACCCGAGTTTGCAAAGTGAAACAAAATGCGGGTCAGTCATGGGACTGGTATGAGAAATCTTACTTAACTTATCTAATAAGAAGGCTAATCACAGGACCATGCCGCTAACGCAGAACGGGTTTACTTCATTGGATTGCCAGTGCATAAAATAAAGTAAATCATCAAACAACGCAATGCTTTTTAGAAAAATGAAACGATTATAAGACTCAGGTCCCATCACACAATGCAACGCAAGTCGAAGGATAGAGTTTAACCTTATAATGGTCAAAAATGCTTGATATGGTAAAAACGGATTTGATATTATTATAAGTGTATATATGTTTTAAAAACATTTCAATCATAATGTATCAATCATAGGCGGCATAGTACCCCATCCTACTATGTCGCCATAATAGTTCTACAATCAAAAACGCATGATGTCGTATTGGAAATTGGAGTTTCCATCATGAGTCAGGGCTAGGAACAATCTCCTTACCGATTCGAGACACTCTAGAAATGTCTCAGGATTCGGACGCTAGCGAACCCTTGGATACAGCAGGGCTGGTCCACAAATACTTTAGTGGATTAGTTATGCCTGAACACACACTTCCTGGTCCTATTGGACCTATAATACGGCCATTAGCGACCGATAAATCCAAGGCCTCGAAAATTCCATCATACACATAAGTAAAATGTTAGGGCTGGTAAGTCGCTGACACCACTTCTAGCTAGAAAGAAACGTGCGCATACCCTGCGTTCCCTTGCTCCGTTTCTGACTCATACAGGGGTGTGAGGCTCGCGAAGTCACGCTATACACAAAGCTATTGTAACGACCCAGAATTTGTGGCCAATTTAAAATTTTTAATTCAGAAATTTTAATGGATTTTATATACTTAAAATGATTTATTTTAAATAATAAAGATGAAAATTTTATTTTAAAATGAATAAATTCAATTTAATTATAAAAGGAGTTTAAAATAGTGCTACAGTTTGAAAATTTGAATTTGAACTTTGACTGAGTGTACAAGATTCATTTTCAATCAGAATTGAGCGAAACAAGAAATATTTAAATCTGTTTAATCATATCTTTCTAACGAATCTGAAAATTTGAAATTTCACTTTAGAAATCAAAAGTTATGTCCAGTTTAAAATTTTGAAAAGTTGCTGTGGAATTTATATATATTTTAATTAAATATATTGGCCTTGAAAATAGCCATTTTGCAAACCACCTCGG
This sequence comes from Allium sativum, assembly GCA_030737875.1. Lineage (NCBI taxonomy): Eukaryota > Viridiplantae > Streptophyta > Magnoliopsida > Asparagales > Amaryllidaceae > Allium > Allium sativum. The sequence continues at coordinate 625,527,495 of CM060910.1, forward strand.
TTTTCGACGAAACCACTTTTGTTGGAACTGGAATGTCAAATTATTGCTAAGTTTCAATTTTCATAATTTTTTGAATTAATATGTGAGCGTGGTGAAAGAAAATGTGTTTTGACTATTTCAATCAAATTTAATCGACTTGAAAATAGCCATTTTTCAAACGGTCTCAGAATTCAACATAATTAGTCTCGTTAGAACCGTATCATCAAAACAAAGCTAGAAATATTTTTTCTGTAATTTTTAGAGCCCATATGTGGCCCCGGTAATTTAAAATGTACGTTTGAATTTAATAATTAAATGATTTATAAGTTAATTTAATGAAAAACTTATCGTAACAGCCGAACTGGGTCACAAAACATATTTCATTGTGTCCGGGACGGGGGTTATTAGCTAGGGGCGATACTCGTGGGGTTCGATTCGGTGTTCATATTGATAAACATGAATTTTTGAATTAATTAAATAAATTAAATAGGAAAATACGCTTATAAATACGGTCCAGAATACGAAACCCTAATACCACATACTACAGTCGTCGTTCAACAGTTTCAATGGCCTACGAACACCGAAACAAAATCGCTAATCTCTCCTAAATTAAACCAAACTAAGGTATGATCCAAAGCCAATATCGAGGAGACTTTCAAGGGCGTTCGTTCCATAAGGAGATGATTGGAAACCGTGAACCGTGGTGGCCAAAATCGACATGGGAAGTGGCGAGGTTGGCAGTGGGATTCCTCGGCCTAGGGAGGTGCGAGTTGCACCGTGCTTGGAGCGTGGGGAGGCGTCGGCAAGGTGGTGGTCGTGGTGTTGTCGGATCGATGGATGGTGGCACAAATTCCGGTGCATGGTGGAGCTTTTGCACGAACGAATGGGTTGAGCAGCTTCGTGATGTTCCAGTAATAATCGGGAAGAAGGAGGATTAAGTTAAGGCTTAATTATAGTTTAATTATTTTTAATTAATCGTTAGTTAATCAAAAGTTTAAATCTCTATAACTCGGGCAAATGGAAACGAAATGCAGAAATTTCAGAAGCGTTCGAATCGGGGAAGCAAGATCTACGCAATGAAACTGACCGGGATTGAAACAGAGAACGTTGGAAATTTCAGATCTAAATTGTTTGGTGAGATTTCTTTATTTTAAAAATAATTAAAATTTAATTATCTTTCATTGTTCCAATTCCATATATGTATGTTAAGTAAATTCAATTCTGGATGTATGGTATTGTATTTGTTGTTTGTTGATGATGATGGTTGTTGTGGTTTGTGTTAGTTAGACTATGTTAAATAATTTTTTGTTAATTAGATTATGTTAAACAGGATTAAAAAGGACATTTTGTTTAAAAATGTTAAATATGATAAAAGAACATTTTTGTTTAAAAATGTTAAATAAAATTAAAACACCATTTTGTTATGAAAATATACATTATAAAGAAAGAATTAGAAAAGGGGCATTTTTATATATTCTAAAGATAGAATAAAAAAGGAAACATTTTGTTTAGAAATGTTAAATGAAATAAAAACAACATTTTGTTTAGAAATGTTGAATATGAGAAATGGACATTTTTGTTTATTTAAAAAGATTAGGCAAAAATTCGCATTTTGGTTACATTTAAAGAATTAAACAAAATTCTCATTTTTGTTTACATTAAAAGTTTACAAACAAAATCATCATTTTGTTTGCATTAGAAGTTAATAAACAAAATTCTCGTTTTTGTTTACATTAAAAGTTTACAAACAAAATCATCATTTTGTTTGCATTGGAAGTTAATAAACAAAATCATCATATTTGTTTACATTAAGAAAAATGAATTAGAATTGTATATTTTTATACATTAAGAAAGATGAATTAGAAATGTATATTTTTATACATTAAATAGTATTAGAATAAAAAGTACATTTTTGCCAGAAAATGAATATTAGAACAAAAAGTACATTTTTGCTAAAAAATGAACATTAGAGTAAAAGACACATTTTTGTCAAAATACAGTTATTAAAATAATAACATACATACTTGTCAGTTTAAGGGAATGAATTGAAAATGTTCATATTAGCCATTATAAATGAGTGAATTAGAAAGGTTCATTTTTGTCATTATAAAAGAATGAACAGCTAAACATTCATTTTTTTTATTAAAGTAGAAGTAGACAAAAATACTCATTTTTGTCAAAATTAAAAGAATGAAACAAAATATAGCATCTTTATGTTATATTAGATTTGAAACACCAAATATACACTTTTGTCGATTTACATTAGTTAACACCAAATATACACTTTTGTCAATTTACATTAGTTATTACAAAATAATCACTTTTGTCAATTTACATTAGTTGAAACCGATTATTCACTTTGGTCTATTTATACTAGTTGAAAACCAATTTTTCACTTTTGTCAATTTACACTAGTGAAACAAAATATGATTTAAAGAGCTACATTTTGTTTGCAATTTTAGATGCAAACAAATATTACATTTTTATTTTGTATTTTAGTTAGAAATAGAAATATACATTTTTGTTTGCAAATTTAGTTGCAAACAAAACAATTAATAAAGATTATATTTTTATTTGCATATTTAGTTGCAAATAAACATCGGTGTTAAAAGATTATATTTTTATTTGCATATTTAGAGGTAAATAAACACCGTAGGAAAAAGATGCATTTTGTTTGCAACTCTAGATGGGAACAAAACTTTAAATTTAAAAGTTATCCTTTTTATTTGCATTCCTTGTTGCAAATAAGACTAGAAATAAAAAGGTTACATCCCTCGATGTAAATAAACATAAAAAGTTGAATCTTTATTTGGATTCTCTTTTGCAAATAAAGCATGAAATAAGAAGTTATGTTTTTATTTACATTCTCTATTGCAAATAAAACATGAAATCAAAAAGTAGATTTTAATCTACACTTTAGTTGTTATAAAAATGATAAGATTAAATAATTACATTTTTAATGTAATATAAAGATTTCATTTTATACAATGTAAAAAGAATATCATTTTTATGTTAAATGAAAAGATCATACTCCATTGTAGGTGAGTCAACATCAGAATTCACATTTTTAATGTAAATGAATCTGTAGAAAGAATTCATTGTTTTGATAAATTATGTCAACATGAGAACTTGTGTCCTCTTTATTTATATATAAGTAATGATTCTTCCATATATATGTTTATGATACTGAAATGTTACACCTCCATTTACAAGTTACCCGACTTGTCTATATGATTGGGACGATAATTTTCACACTTCGCCCAAGTGCACAAATAATTTATTATTTGGTTGATGGATGAAACCCCACACGGGTATTGGGATGATATTGGATACACACTAATCCCAATATTTAGTTATCTGTCAATCGATGGATTGACAGTCTGTGATGAGCGTTAGTTATTTACTTTAATGCTCACACAGTTATAAATTCCACTTTGGGTGTTATTTGAATGTTTGGTAATTATTTATCATGATTGTTGATTACATTAATATATGGTTGTTGATTGAGTCACATTCCAATAAAGAATATTTTAGAAAATGTCTTAGAAAAAGAATATTTTAGAAAAAGAATATATTTTGGAAAAATATATTTTTATTGAATGAATTAGTTATTAACTAAAATAAATCATTAAATTAAGATTTAATGAAATTTTCAAAATTAGTGAATATTTAATTGAAATTAAATTAAATAAATTGGATTTTGGGTTTGTCGTGAATGGTGTCTTCAATAACACCTTTCTTAAACCCCGTTGAGAAATGAATAAATCTTTTAATTAAGACTATTAAAAGTTTTCAATTTATATTTAGTAATTGAAATAAGATGAAATGTGAGTCGGGTTTATTGTGAACTGTGTTTCTAAGCGACATTTGTTCTTTAACCCAACTGACAGTGAAAGTATGATTTGGAATTTATAAATCTTTTATTAAGATTTAAATGGAAATTTTCCAAAAGTAAAGTTTTCCAATTTAATATATTAAATTGGAATTGAATAGAATTCGAATTAATTATAACCGAGATAAGCTTCTGTAAAAGAAGACCGATACTACATATGGAATTTAAGAGGCCTTGCCGTTATTCCATTTATATTATTGGTTGGATACTGAAATTTATAACGATTATATATATTGATTTGTTTCCTGTGAAGATTCCATATTTTATGGAAGACGATTTTGGGTTTACCGTGAACTATGTTTTAAATGACATTAGTTCTTTAACCCAGTCAAGAATAAGATTTATTTATTAAATCTAAAGAATCATTTAATAATGATCTTTGATATTTAAAACCAAATGGTGTTTTGAATAAATCTTTAAAAGAAAGGTTTAAGGTTAAATGTAAAGAATTTATCTTTGATAGGATAATTTGAATATCTTATTTAAAAGAATATTCTGAATTGGAATGAGGCATTGGATGTGTTTTTATAGTACTCGATTTTTAATCATAAAAATACACAAGTTATTCAGAAAGACCGGGTTTAACCCATTCCGGATAATCACTACGACGATGAAGAGTCGAAGATGAAGATGGTGGTTGAAGACCGACAATCTTCACATCGAATGGATGTGTTGCCACTGAGACCCATGATGGGAGTAGCTACCTTGAAGGGGCTTCAGTGTTAGCCGTCCGGACTATTGTTGATTGTTTCGGATATGCGAGGACCTCTCAAGTGTCTCCGGTTTCGTTCAGACCCAGAACGGACTTGTAAATGGATGCGTGTCTGACATCGGATTTCGTTCCATGGGAATTAAATTGATTTCTATTAATGTATGTCTGTTTGGTGGTGGAGAATTTATTCTCTGCTTAACAGCCTGGTATATATTAATAGTTATCGATAGCATGGCGTGAATTGTCAATGTGGCACGCCAAGATGCAATTGATCAAGGCTTTTGTTGCAAAGCAGGGTCTTGTGGGATGATCAAAGTATAGCCTATTACGACATACCTTTGTGTATAACATGACTTCACGAGCCTCACACCCCGGTATGAGTCTAAAACGGGAGAAGGGAACGCAGGGAGTGCACACGTTATCTTTCTAGCTAGTGGTAGTGTCAGTGCTTAAACTGGCTGGTATTTTACTCATTGTGGATGATGGATTATGAGGTACCTCGTGTTTTTATAGGTTGTTAGTAGCCATATTATAGGTCCAAAAGGACCGGGAAACGTGTGTTCAGGTATAACTAATCCCCGACCCTTCGGAGTGGACCGACCCTGCAGGATCCAAGGGTTGCCCATAGGTGTGATCCTGAGGTATCCGCTAGAGTGCCTCGAATCGGTAAGGAGCTCCTCCCTAGCCTTGACTCTTGATGGAAAACCAAATCTCCTATACGACATGACGGTTTTGATTGTATAATTAGTATGGCGACATAGTATATGGTAGCTATGCCGTCTAGGATTAATACATTTATATTGAAATGATTTATGAAAACATATGCACACTAGTAGTAATCCGTTTTATGTATTTATCATCTTTTGATCATTATAAGGTAAAACCCTATCCTCCGGTTTGCGTTGCATTGTGTGATGGGACTTGGGTCTTATAATGATCTCATTTTTCTAAAAAGCATAGCGTTATTTAACGATTTACCTTATTTTATGCACTGGCAATCCAATGGAGTAAACCCGTTCCGCGTTAACGGCGTGGTCCTGTGATTAGCCTTATTATTAAATAAGTTAAGTAAGATTTCTCATACCAGTCCCATGACTGACCTGTAGTTTGTTTCACTGGCAAACTCGGGTGCCCATATTTGCCACACGGGCAGTCGAGTAGCTCTTTGCAGATATCCTTATAGGATCCTGGCTTACAGCTGAAGCGGTATTCGGAAAGCTCTGTATCCGTGTATTCCTTCCAGTTGTATATTTGTATTATTTTTCCGCTGCTTTCTAAATGTAATTTAAGCCTCTGATATTATTGTATTTCTATTGTGTAATAAGTATTCATACTCTGTTATTTTCTTGTACTCTGATGTAATTGTTGGAATCAGCAATAAAATGTTCTTCAGTTTATGTTCTGATGTGTGTTGTTCTCAAAGCAATCCATGCTTTCCTTTACGGGGAAGTTTGGGTCGTTTCAGCTATGCCGAAATAGGCTATGCTTTGATCACCAACCACAAGGCTCTGCTTTTCAACAAAAGCCTTGATCATTTGCATCATGGCATGCCACACTGACAATCCACGCCATGCGATCGATAACTACCAATATATAACCTCTGAGCTCATACGTCTCAGAGAAGGGTGTTAAGCAAGAGAATAAATTCTCTACCACCTTAGATATATATTAAATAGAAATCAATTTAATTACATGGAATGAAATCCAATGTTAGACACACATCCATTTGCAAGTACGTTCTGGGTCTGAATGAAACCGGAGACACCTTATTCCTCGTCCCGTATGTCCAATACGGAAGTGAGGTGCTCGCATATCCGAACAATCAAAAAGTACGTCTGGACAAACTACCACTTTAGCCTTTTACTGGGAGCTACCCAATGCCGGGCATCAGTAGTTGTCCATTCGATGTGAAGATCGCTGGTCTTCATCCACCGTCTTCAATGGCTTTGAGTTTAAACGTCGTAGTAATTATTCAGAATGGGTTAAACCCGTTCTTTTCGAATAACTCACGTATTTTATAATTAAAATTCAAGTGCTATAAAGACACATCGTACGCCTCATTCCAATTCAGAATATTCTTTTAATAAAATATTTATATTATTAAGGAAAAGTTCCCATTAGTTTTATCAAAGATAAATTCCTTTAAATTTATTTTTAAATCTTCTTTTTAAAGATTCATTAAAACTCCAATTTGGTTTCAATATCAAAATCATTACTTTATGACTATTCAATTTTAAGAAATTAATTGTAACAACCCAAAAATCTGGGCCAGTTTAAAATTTTTATTTTGGCAATTTTAGCGAATTTTGATTATTTAAAATGAATTATTTTAAATAATATCGACGAGAAATTTATTTTGAATAGAATTCGAACGTATATATTATATACGTCGTCATTAGAATATAAAAAATTATTTATAATTATAAAAGGAATTGAAAATGGCGCGGTAGTTCGATAATTCGATTTCTAACTTCAATTGAATGTACCGGGTGCAAAACAATCCGGATTTTAGTGAAACCAAAAATAATAGGATCTATTTGATAATATCTTTCCAACGAATCCGAAAAATTGAAATTTCATAGCTGGGATCAAAAGATATGTCCAGTTGAAAATTCTGAATAGTCGCTATGGAATTCAAGCCCTTAAAAATGGAAATTTTGCAAACGACCTCGGATTTCGACGAAACCACTTTTGTTGGGTCCGTGATGTCAAGTTATTGCTAGGTTTCAAATTTCATAATTTTTCAAATCAATATGTGAGCGTGGCAAAGGAAAACGCATTTGACCAGTTTCAGTTGATTTTAATCGACTGGAAAATGGCCATTTTTCAAACGGTCTCAGAATTTGACGAAATTAGTTTTGTTAGGACCGTATCGTCAATGCGAAGCTAGAAAATATTTTTCTGGGATTTTTCTAGTTAGTGTGTGACCCCGTTAATTTGAAATGTACGTTCAAATTGAATATATACCGATTTATGTTTTAAATTTGATGAAAACCTATCGTAACAGCCGAATCAGCTCACGATACATATCTCATTGTGTTCAGAATGGGGGTAATTAGCTGGGGGCGGCAGTCGTTGGGTTCGATTTTGAGTTCGGGAGATAAACAAGTATTAAATGAATAAAAAGAAAAAATATATATTATAAATATCCATTCAAAACCCTAGGACCGGTCAAACTTTATAACCGTGGTCCACTGTCTTCAAAGCCGCCGCCAGGATAAATTAACGGCTGCGAGCTCCCAATTTTATCCACGAAAATCATTCAAATCGATTTGAATTAGAAGATGAAAACAAAACAAAAATCGACAAGCTATTCGAGATCTTTCAATCTTTAGTTCAATGATCAACTCTCGTAAAGTGTTGGGCATGATTTTCGAGCTTGAAGGGCTCAACGTCGAACCGGATTTCCGGCGCAGTGGAGAGGCCGAGCTCCGCCTCGCTCCTGGCGGTGGCAGCACCTCCCAAGGCCGACGCTGTGGCCATCATGGATCCGATTCCGGCGGTCCTTGGGGCGTGCAAAATGATGCCCTAGTGGCTTGCGATGGTGGGTTCTTACTTCCACCTGGAACAAGGTACAGAACGATGAAGGTAATTTTTTTTTTTTTATATATTAGTAAATGTTTAATATAAATACATTGGAAAGAAAAAAATTCAGTTTTTATTTAATTTAATACATTGTTAAAAATCAGTTTGACAAGAAACGAAAAATTTGAATTTGCTTTGAAAACAAAATTTGAATTTGCTTTGAAAACAAAATTTGAATTAGCTTTGAAAACAAAGTTTGCATTCTTTTTGAAAATGAATTTTGCATTGATTTTGAAAATAAAATTAACATTGTTTTTAAAAATAGGAATAGCAGATTAAAAAGATGATTTTTATATATTGAATAGCATAGTAAAAATTCGATTTTTATATATTGAATAGCAAAGTAAAAATTCGATTTTTATATATTGAATGGCAAGGTGAAAATGTGATTTTTATATATATAGTGGCTACGGGCAACAAAAGCGACAAAGGGCGAGAATGGCGAAGATTTCTCAAAATGAAGAGTCGTGGTATTGGATATATAGCTATTGGTGAGAATTTCTCACTCTTCAATTTCTTTTCTAGTTATATATATATACTAGGATGCAGACGGTGCTTAGTAGCACCCGACACAATCGTCCACAGACCATGGACTTGTTTGTTTGGTTGCATAGATTAGTTAGATGATTTGATTTGAAATTGAATTGTTTGGTGAAATGAATGGATTGATTGATGTGTGAATGGCGTGGGCCTTCACTAGACCGGGGATAAGGCTAGGCCTTGTCCCGTTTCTAGTATCGTGCCGTTATGCCGCCGAAATTTTCTAAAATATGTTATAAAGATAAAAATAACATTTATTGAATAAATGAACTGAATAGAAATTCATGTGTTAAAATAAAATATTTTATCGTTAAAATATATAATTTTTAACGTGAATATGAATAAATATTCATTTACAAACCGGACGGTTTGTTTATGTACACCTATTTGAAGGATATTGATTGGGTCGATAAATTTTACACATCGCCCAACTGCACAAATAAAAATCTGTGTTTGATTGCTTGAAACCCCACACGGGTATTGGGATGATATTTGACGTACACTAATCCCGATTGTTTAGTTGTATGTCGATCGATTGATTGACAGGCTGTTATAAGCGTTGAATATTATATTTGATGCTTATACATTGTAGAATGCACTTTGGATGATGGTTGATTATTCATCGTTGTTGATATATACATGTGTTGTAGAAAATCCATATAATTAACATTATATGGTAATTGGTTGGGCCTCATTCCAGTTTTAAAATAGAAATATTTGAAAAAGAAATATTTGAAATAGAATATTTAAAAATAGGAATATATGAAGCCGTATTGATTAGATTGACGCCATTTTGACGTGAACGATATTTATATCGATTTTATTCATTTTATAATGAATATCGAAAGTGATTTCAAAATCTGATATTTTGAAAAGAATTGAATATAAACGAATTCGAATTTAAATTGAATATAAACGAATTCGAAAAGAGAATCGAAATTGAATTGAATTGAAAATGAACTGAAATTGAATTAGAAATCAATTTGAATTGAAATCAATTTGAAATGAATTTAAAATGAATTTAAATTGGAATATTCAATTTTGATTTGAAATTGAATATGAAGTTGAAACCGTTTTGAAAATGAATTTAAAACGATTTATAAAGCTCGTTTTGAATTGAAATCGACGAAGTATATATTATATATATAATATAATGGCCTGAATAGAACGCGCCGCACCGCGGCAGTTCGCGAATTTCGACCATTGACTTCGAACGGATATTGCGGGAGATCCGACCGTCGGATTCTCCTAAAACCGGAACCGTTGGGTTCGTATCGAAAAGAGCTTTCTAATGGATATTTGAAATTTGAAATCTAATGGTTGGATTTGGGATTATGTCCAAATCAAATTTGAAAAAGGTCGTTGTAAGTGCAGTTCGATGGCCATTGATGGAAATCGACTGTATGGGCCTTGATAAAATTATTAAAAATAGTAATAATTTGTGTAAAATCATAAGAAATGATTTGGTAAAAGTTGGGATGAAAAACTCCATATTTGAAAAGATAAAAATAGATTTTTATCGAAATGAACTAGTTTTGAACTAGAATTATAATTCTATTTATTTTTTTAAATAAATAAATTGAATTTGAAAAGGGTTTTAAAAATAACCAGAATTTCCAGTGATTGCATTGGAGTGGATTTGAATCGAAATTGTCTTCGGAATATTTCGATGTTGGAATTCGTGATTATACAGATGTTGTTATGGAAATTTGAAAGATATATATTTACATCGTTATTTCCAATACGACATTTGTTAATCGTAGAATTTGATATTGAATATAAGCCGATATATTTTCTATTCAGAGCCTTGTATTGAATATCAAATGTGATTTGGGTTTGTCGTGAATGGTGTCTTCATTAACACTGTTCTTGAACCCAGTTGAGAAAAGATTAAATCTTTTTATTTATATTTAATGAAGTGTACCAATTAAACAATATTTAATTGGAATTGAATTGATATTGGTTTTTGGGTTTATCGTGGACAGTGTTTTAAATAACACTCGTTCTTTAACCCGATAATTAATGTGATGTGATTTGGGTTTATCGTGAACCGTGTTTTAAATGACACTGATTCTTTAACCCAGTTAACGATTAAAACTAAGTGGAGTTTTAATGAATCTTTAATTAGATTGAAATGATCGAAAATGGAGTATCACCAGTTTTGCTCCAGGCGATAGTTAAATCTTTAATTAGATTTGAACGTGAAATGGTGATTGAATTTACCGATAATACTGTGGTGTTAGATATGAAGTATAACCAGTTTTACTTCATGGGATGAATAGGTTGGGATTGGGAAATTAAAACAAATGATTACTTCGGTAAGGTTCGCTAATCCCGACTAGTTTTGAATTGATATTCAAAAATAGATTAAAGAATAAATTCAAGAAATTTATCTTGGATAAAATTAATGGGAACCTTTCCCTATGAATGTGAAATTTAGAAACTAACTGTCAGTTAGCCAAGCAGAATGGTTTTCTGGATATTGATCTGATGTTGGTTTCGGCCTTCGGGGTTAATATTTGGGGAATTATTCTCTTGATTAATTTACGGTTAGTGACTGATGAATTGGAATGAGGCGTATGTTGTGTTTGTGTAACACTTATTTAAAATATACGCGAGTTATTCGGAAAGACCGGGTTTATCCCATTCTGAATAACTGATACGACGATAAGTCGAAGATGAAGACGATGGTCGAAGACCGGAGGTCTTCACGTCGTTTGGGTGATTACTGATGATCTTGATTGGGCTGTACACCCAAGAAGATGGAAACAGTTGGTGATCGTCCAGACGTACTTGGAGATCGATGGATATGCGGGGTACTAGGTGCCTCCGGTTTCGTTCAGACCTAGAACGGACTTGTAAATGGACTGTGTGTCTGACATTGGATTTTAGTCTGTGTGATTGATTTCTATTAAATATATATCTGTTTGGCGGCGGAGAATTTATTCTCTTGCTTAACGCCCTTCTCTGAGACGTACGAGCTCAGGGGTTATATATTGGTGGATATCAATCGCATGGAGTGAATTGCCTGTGTGGCATGCTAAGATGCAAGTGATCAAGGCTTCTGTTGAAAAGCAAAGTCTTGTGGTTGATGATCGAAGCACGGCCTTTGTGGCGTAGCTTTGTGTAACGTTTACTTCGCGAGTTTCGCACCCCGGTTGTGAACCAAAAATGGGAGAGGACCTCAGGGAGGACATGCGTTTCTTTCTAGCTAGGGTGGTGTCAGTGACCTACCAGCCCTGACATTTATATACTTTTCACCTGTGTGGTTGTTGCTGTTGCGAGCCGCCTCGGTTTGATCGGACGATCCGGGTTCGATGGAGTCATTCGTTGGCTCATTTACGCCCCAAAGGGCGGGGAAACGTATTGTTCAGGCACTATAATCCACATCGGTGGACCGGCCCTGTCGCTCCATGGGGCAGTTGCGGCTGTTCCTGAGGCTCGGGCTAGAGAGTCTCGAATCGGTAGAGGACGATCCCTGGCCTCGGTTCATAGATGGAAACCCAATTTCCAAATACGTGACTTTGCGATTTCGATTGTATAACCTATATATGGTGACATAGTGGTATGGGGCATTCATGCCGCCTATGATTGATACTTATGATTTGAAGTTGTTTTATACACTATACACTTATAATGGTATCAAATGATTTCTTTTAAACGTATCAAGCATTCTTGGCTATTATAAGGTAAAAACCCTATCCCCCGGCTTGCGTTGCATTGTGTGATAGGACTTGGGTCTTATAACAGCTTCATTTTTCTTTATTTAGCATTGCGCTGTTGTTTTATGCACTGGTATTCTTGGGAGGAAACCCGTTCCGTGTTATACGGCGTGGTCCCTTGATTTACCTAGCTTTAAAATAAAGATTAATAACTGTTTTAGTTCTCACACCAGTCCCATGACTGACCTGGAGTTTATTGTTTTAACCTAAACTCTGGGTGCCCTTATTTTGACACGGGCAGCTAGTAGTTTTGGGTTTTGCAGATTTATATTCACAGGATCCTGGTTTACAGCTGTAACGATATCCGGGAAGCTTTGTTTCCGTATATCTCCTTCTAGTTGTGTATTGTATTATTTTCCGCTGCGATGTATTTAAATGTAATTTTAATCTCTGATATTTCTGTGTAATATTTATTCATACTCTGTATATTCTTGTAATCTGATGCATTGTTGTAATATACAATGAAATGTTCTTTTGTATGCATTCTGTTTTGTCGTGTTCTCAAACGATAGGGCGTTTCGAACGGTCTGGGTCGGTTTAGCGACTGGTTCGGACCGAGCGAAATTCCTTTTCGTCACAGTTGGTATCAGATCTTTGGTTTACAAAGCAGAGAACAAGACACATTAGAACCGTACGAATGAATTCATCAGATATTGGATTAGCAATATCCAATGAGAATGGCTCGTCAGAGATAGGATCAGTAGTATCCTAGAACGAGTGTGAAGAGTATATTTTTCAAATGAAAACAATTCTGTTTTGAAATTTAAATCGTTTTACACGTATTTGAATAATTTATTTGTATTGATTTTGGACAATTCAGTATATAAAGAATTTGCATATACGCCTTGCAAACGTATATTCAAAGTTTTAATATATTGGATAGATATAGCATCACACTCTAGTCGCCCGGAGATGATATTGATGATAGCGATCGCATCATCAACATTTATGTTCGAGTTTCGAAGGTGTGATTTCTATATATTTCCATTAGACTGGTGTGAGAACCAAAACTAGATAGTGCTTATTGTTGTGATCTGGCATCAAAAATCTGATTTTTGACTATGTATCAAAATTATGAATTTGAAACGTTAATCCACTAATTGATTGATGTTTGTGTTGTTTGTTTAATTGTTTGATAATTTTGAACCATTACGCCTAATTGTATCAAATATTGAATTGTATTGAAAATTAGCCGCATTTGCTTGCATATACTTGTACTTACATTGAACAGGTCATAGCAAGGATGCTAGAGCAGAGAATAAAATTTGTTTGCCCGACAAATAGGTACATGTTTACTACATAATTTGCTGTTTTGTTTGGGTGATGATGATTTTATGAGCCTATTGGCTAGCCGCTTGGCCTTTTCTTTTTCTTTTTGAGATCAGAAGGCCTATATGGCAATTTCGGGATTTTTCCGTGGCTCCCGGTGCAGGGGAGGTTATGGCGAAATTTTTCGAAAATTCTGGGTGTTAGCCAAATTTTTGAAATTTTTGAAAATTCTCAGAAACTGAACAGTTGGAGAATGTAAGCCAGATCGAACGTAGAGTTTATTAATCAAACTACTTTCGACTTTGTTCCTTTTCGGGGACGAAAAGTTTTAAGTGGGGGAGATTGTAACAACCCGGAAATCTGGGCCAGTTTAAAATTTTTATTTTGGCAATTCTAGCGAATTTTGATTATTTAAAATGAATTATTTTAAATAATATCGACGAGAAATTTATTTTGAATAGAATTCGAACGTATATATTATATACGTCGTCATTAGAATATAAAAAATTATTTATAATTATAAAAGGAATTGAAAATGGCGCGGTAGTTCGATAATTCGATTTCTAACTTCAATTGAATGTACCGGGTGCAAAACAATCCGGATTTTAGTGAAACCAAAAATAATAGGATCTATTTGATAATATCTTTCCAAGGAATCCGAAAAATTGAAATTTCATAGCTGGGATCAAAAGATATGTCCAGTTGAAAATTCTGAATAGTCGCTATGGAATTCAAGCCCTTAAAAATGGAAATTTTGCAAACGACCTCGGATTTCGACGAAACCACTTTTGTTGGGTCCGTGATGTCAAGTTATTGCTAGGTTTCAAATTTCATAATTTTTCAAATCAATATGTGAGCGTGGCAAAGGAAAACGCATTTGACCAGTTTCAGTTGATTTTAATCGACTGGAAAATGGCCATTTTTCAAACGGTCTCAGAATTTGACGAAATTAGTTTTGTTAGGACCGTATCGTCAATGCGAAGCTAGAAAATATTTTTCTGGGATTTTTCTAGTTAGTGTGTGACCCCGGTAATTTGAAATGTACGTTCAAATTGAATATATACTGATTTATGTTTTAAATTTGATGAAAACCTATCGTAACAGCCGAATCAGCTCACGATACATATCTCATTGTGTTCAAAATGGGGGTAATTAGCTGGGGGCGGCAGTCGTTGGGTTCGATTTTGAGTTCGGGAGATAAACAAGTATTAAATAAATAAAAAGAAAAAAAAATATATTATAAATATCCATTCAAAACCCTAGGACCGGTCAAACTTTATAACCGTGGTCCACTGTCTTCAAAGCCGCCGCCAGGATAAATTAACGGCTGCGAGCTCCCAATTTTATCCACGAAAATCATTCAAATCGATTTGAATTAGAAGATGAAAACAAAACAAAAATCGACAAGCTATTCGAGATCTTTCAGTCTTTAGTTCAATGATCAACTCTCGTAAAGTGTTAGGCATGATTTTCGAGCTTGAAGGGCTCAATGTCGAACCGGATTTCCGGCGCAGTGGAGAGGCCGAGCTCCGCCTCGCTCCTGGCGGTGGCAGTACCTCCCAAGGCCGACGCTGTGGCCATCATGGATCCGATTCCGGCGGTCCTTGGGGCGTGCAAAATGATGCCCTAGTGGCTTGCGATGGTGGGTTCTTACTTCCACCTGGAACAAGGTACAGAACGATGAAGGTAAAAAAAATTTATTTTTTATTTTTTTATTTTTTATATATTAGTAAATGTTTAATATAAATACATTGGAAAGAAACAAATTCAGTTTTTATTTAATTTAATACATTGTTAAAAATCAGTTTGACAAGAAACGAAAAATTTGAATTTGCTTTGAAAACAAAATTTGAATTTGCTTTGAAAACAAAATTTGAATTAGCTTTGAAAACAAAGTTTGCATTCTTTTTGAAAATGAATTTTGCATTGATTTTGAAAATAAAATTAACATTGTTTTTAAAAATAGGAATAGCAGATTAAAAAGATGATTTTTATATATTGAATAGCATAGTAAAAATTCGATTTTTATATATTGAATAGCAAAGTAAAAATTCGATTTTTATATATTGAATGGCAAGGTGAAAATGTGATTTTTATATATATAGTGGCTACGGGCAACAAAAGCAACAAAGGGCGAGAATGGCGAAGATTTCTCAAAATGAAGAGTCGTGGTATTGGATATATAGCTATTGGTGAGAATTTCTCACTCTTCAATTTCTTTTATAGTTATATATATATATACTAGGATGCAGACGGTGCTTAGTAGCACCCGACACAATCGTCCACAGACCATGGACTTGTTTGTTTGGTTGCATAGATTAGTTAGATGATTTGAAATTGAATTGTTTGGTGAAATGAATGGATTGATTGATGTGTGAATGGCGTGGGCCTTCACTAGACCGGGGATAAGGCTAGGCCTTTTCCCGTTTCTAGTATCGTGCCGTTATGCCGCCGAAATTTTCTAAAATATGTTATAAAGATAAAAATAACATTTATTGAATAAATGAACTGAATAGAAATTCTCATGTGTTAAAATAAAATATTTTATCGTTAAAATATATAATTTTTAACGTGAATATGAATAAATAAATATTCATTTACAAACCGGATGGTTTGTTTATGTACACCTATTTGAAGGATATTGATTGGGTCGATAAATTTTACACATCGCCCAACTGCACAAATAAAAATCTGTGTTTGATTGCTTAAAACCCCACACGGGTATTGGGATGATATTTGACGTACACTAATCCCGATTGTTTAGTTGTATGTCGATCGATTGATTGACAGGCTGTTATAAGCGTTGAATATTATATTTGATGCTTATACATTGTAGAATGCACTTTGGATGATGGTTGATTATTCAACGTTGTTGATATATACATGTGTTGTAGAAAATCCATATAATTAACATTATATGGTAATTGGTTGGGCCTCATTCCAGTTTTAAAATAGAAATATTTGAAAACGAAATATTTGAAATAGAATATTTAAAAATAGGAATATATGAAGCCGTATTGATTAGATTGACGCCATTTTGACGTGAACGATATTTATATCGATTTTATTCATTTTATAATGAATATCGAAAGTGATTTCAAAATCTGATATTTTGAAAAGAATTGAATATAAACGAATTCGAATTTAAATTGAATATAAACGAATTCGAAAAGAGAATCGAAATTGAATTGAATTGAAAATGAACTGAAATTGAATTAGAAATCAATTTGAATTGAAATCAATTTGAAATGAATTTAAAATGAATTTAAATTGGAATATTCAATTTTGATTTGAAAATGAATATGAAGTTGAAACCGTTTTGAAAATGAATTTAAAACGATTTATAAAGCTCATTTTGAATTGAAATCGACGGAGTATATATTATATATATTATATATATAATATAATGGCCTGAATAGAACGCGCCGCGCCGCGGCAGTTCGCGAATTTCGACCATTGACTTCGAACGGATATTGCGGGAGATCCGACCGTCGGATTCTCCTAAAACCGGAACCGTTGGGTTCGTATCGAAAAGAGCTTTCTAATGGATATTTGAAATTTGAAATCTAATGGTTGGATTTGGGATTATGTCCAAATCAAATTTGAAAAAGGTCGCTGTAAGTGCAGTTCGATGGCCATTGATGGAAATCGACTGTATGGGCCTTGATAAAATTATTAAAAATAGTAATAATTTGTGTAAAATCATAAGAAATGATTTGGGAAAAGTTGGGATGAAAAACTCCATATTTGAAAAGATAAAAATAGATTTTTATCGAAATGAACTAGTTTTGAACTAGAATTATAATTCTATTTATTTTTTTAAATAAATAAATTGAATTTAAAAAGGGTTTTAAAAATAACCAAAATTTCCAATGATTGCATTGGAGTGGATTTGAATCGAAATTGTCTTCGGAATATTTCGATGTTGGAATTCGTGATTATACAGATGTTGTTATGGAAATTTGAAAGATATATATTTACATCGTTATTTCCAATACGACATTTGTTAATCGTAGAATTTGATATTGAATATAAGCCGATATATTTTCTATTCAGAGCCTTGTATTGAATATCAAATATGATTTGGGTTTGTCGTGAATGGTGTCTTCATTAACACTGTTCTTGAACCCAGTTGAGAAAAGATTAAATCTTTTTATTTAGATTTAATGAAGTGTACCAATTAAACAATATTTAATTGGAATTGAATTGATATTGATTTTTGGGTTTATCGTGGATAGTATTTTAAATAAAACTCGTTCTTTAACCCGATAATTAATGTGATGTGATTTGGGTTTATCGTGAACCGTGTTTTAAATGACACTGATTCTTTAACCCAGTTAACGATTAAAACTAAGTGGAGTTTTAATGAATCTTTAATTAGATTGAAATGATCGAAAATGGAGTATCATTAGTTTTGCTCCAGGCGATAGTTAAATCTTTAATTAGATTTGAACGTGAAATGGTAATTGAATTTACCGATAATACCGTGGTGTTAGATATGAAGTATAACCAGTTTTACTTCATGGGATGAATAGGTTGGGATTGGAAAATTAAAACAAATGATTACTTCGGTAAGGTTCGCTAATCCCGACTAGTTTTGAATTGATATTCAAAAATAGATTAAAGAATAAATTCAAGAAATTTATCTTGGATAAAATTAATGGGAACCTTTCCCTATGAATGTGAAATTTAGAAACTAACTGTCGGTTAGCCAAGCAGAATGGTTTTCTGGATATTGATCTGATGTTGGTTTCGGCCTTCGGGATTAATATTTGGGGAATTATTCTCTTGATTAATTTACGGTTAGTGACTGATGAATTGGAATGAGGCGTATGTTGTGTTTGTGTAACACTTATTTAAAATATACGCGAGTTATTCGGAAAGACCGGGTTTATCCCATTCTGAATAACTGATACGACGATAAGTCGAAGATGAAGACGATGGTCGAAGACCGGAGGTCTTCACGTCGTTTGGGTGATTACTGATGATCTTGATTGGGCTGTACACCCAAGAAGATGGAAACAGTTGGTGATCGTCCAGACGTACTTGGTGATCGATGGATATGCGGGGTACTAGGTGCCTCCGGTTCCGTTCAGACCCAGAACGGACTTGTAAATGGACTGTGTGTCTGACATTGGATTTTAGTCTGTGTGATTGATTTCTATTAAATATATATCTGTTTGGCGGCGGAGAATTTATTCTCTTGCTTAACGCGCTTCTCTGAGACGTACGAGCTCAGGGGTTATATATTGGTGGATATCAATCGCATGGAGTGAATTGCCTGTATGGCATGCTAAGATGCAAGTGATCAAGGCTCCTGTTGAAAAGCAAAGTCTTGTGGTTGATGATCGAAGCACGGCCTTTGTGGCGTAGCTTTGTGTAACGTTTACTTCGCGAGTTTCGCACCCCGGTTGTGAACCAAAAACGGGAGAGGACCTCAGGGAGGACATGCGTTTCTTTCTAGCTAGGGTGGTGTCAGTGACCTACCAGCCCTGACATTTATATACTTTTCACCTGTGTGGTTGTTGCTGTTGCGAGCCGCCTCGGTTTGATCGGACGATCCGGGTCCGATGGAGTCATTCGTTGGCTCATTTACGCCCCAAAGGGCGGGGAAACGTATTGTTCAGGCACTATAATCCACATCGGTGGACCGGCCCTGTCGCTCCATGGGGCAGTTGCGGCTGTTCCTGAGGCTCGGGCTAGAGAGTCTCGAATCGGTAGAGGACGATCCCTGGCCTCGGTTCATAGATGGAAACCCAATTTCCAAATACGTGACTTTGCGATTTCGATTGTATAACCTATATATGGCGACATAGTGGTATGGGGCATTCATGCCGCCTATGATTGATACTTATGATTTGAAGTTGTTTTATACACTATACACTTATAATGGTATCAAATGATTTCTTTTAAACGTATCAAGCATTCTTGGCTATTATAAGGTAAAAACCCTATCCCCCGGCTTGCGTTGCATTGTGTGATAGGACCTGGGTCTTATAACAGCTTCATTTTTCTTTATTTAGCATTGCGCTGTTGTTTTATGCACTGGTATTCTTGGGAGGAAACCCGTTCCGTGTTATACGGCGTGGTCCCTTGATTTACCTAACTTTAAAATAAAGATTAATAACTGTTTTAGTTCTCACACCAGTCCCATGACTGACCTGGAGTTTATTGTTTTAACCTAAACTCTGGGTGCCCTTATTTTGACACGGGCAGCTAGTAGTTTTGGGTTTTGCAGATTTATATTCACAGGATCCTGGTTTACAGCTGGAACGATATCCGGGAAGCTTTGTATCCGTATATCTCCTTCTAGTTGTGTATTGTATTATTTTCCGCTGCGATGTATTTAAATGTAATTTAAATCTATGATATTTCTGTGTAATATTTATTCATACTCTGTATATTCTTGTAATCTGATGCATTATTGTAATATACAATGAAATGTTCTTTTGTATGCGTTCTGTTTTGTCGTGTTCTCAAACGATAGGGCGTTTCGAACGGTCTGGGTCGGTTTAGCGACTGGTTCGGACCGAGCAAAATTCCTTTTCGTCACATTAATCCTATCTTTAACTGGGTTAAAGAATCAATGTCATTTAAAAACATTGTTCACGATAAACCCAAAATCATCTTCCATTAAATATGGAATTTTCATAGAAATCAAATCAATATATAATCGATATAAATTTCCGTATCAGACCGATAATATAAATGGAATAACGGCAAAACCTTTTAAATTCCGTATATAATAACAGTCTTCTTTTATAGAAGCCTATCTCGATTATTATCAAATCGAATTTCCATTCAATTCCAATTTATTATATTAAATTGGAAAACTTGTCTTTGGAAAATTTCCTTTTAAGTCTTAATAAAAAGATTTATAAATTCTAAATCATATCTTTATTGTTAATTGGGTTAAAGAACAAATGTCGTTTAAAACACAGTTCACAATAAACCTAACTCACATATCATTTATTACAATTAATAAATATAATTGGAACTCTAAAAATCTTAATTAAAAGATTTATTCTTACATACGGGGTTTAAAAACAGTGTTATTTTGGACACCTTCCACGACAACCCAAAATCCAATTCTTTTATTTAATTCCAATTAATCATTAATTAATTAGAAGGCATCATTAAATCTAAATTATAAATATTTATCCTAGTTAATACTAGTTCATTTCTATAAAAATATATTTTTATCTTTTGTGTCCATCCGAAAACGGACATAGAAATCATCATTTTATTCTTCGTTAAATAATATTTACAATATTCGTTATTTAAAAATATTTTTACATGAAAAGATTCTTTATATAAAATATTATTTATATTACAATGTTATTTATTTCAAAATATTCTTTATTAAAGGATAATCTTTATTTTTAAAATATACTGTATTTAAAAGATATTTTGAATCGGAATGTGACTCAATCAGTTACCATATAATTTCAGTTACATGGATTTCATACATCGTATGTATATAACAACAAATGATAAATAATCATCAAACCATCCATTCAACATCAAGAGTGAAGTTCACAACTGTGTGAGCATTAAAATGAAATAATAACGCTCATCGCAGTCTGTCAATCTATCGATCGACATTCAACTAAATATTGGGACTAGTGTATGTCATCCCACTACCCGTGTGGGGTTTTCAGCCAACAACAGTTCATATAAATAAATAATTGGTTAATGAATTTAACCTATTTTAATTCTGCTAACATGTTGATGATAATGAGCAAAACATGATTTTATTCCCAAAGCCGAATAAAAATGTAATTTACTCATATAATTTCCCTATATATTTCTAACGTCTAATAAAATGTAACTTATTCATATGACCTTATTGCGGATGACAAATAAAAAGATAATTTGTATTATACTTTATTCATATGGAATTACTCTTAACATTAACACATTAAAGAAATAATCTTATGTCGTCAATGTATAGCCTTACACACAAAAATGTTTTATTTTAAATTGCATACAACTTTAATGTATACATTAACACATTAAAATGTCACTTTTATTCACATACAAATTCTAAGGTGTGTTGTGACAATGCAAATGATTCTTTATTTCACCTACAAATTCTAATGTATGTTTTGCAAATAAAGATGGTTCTTATATTTGCAATATAAATTCTTTTTCAACAAAATGTACAAAAAGTGATACATCCATTTTGCTGACCATTCTATTTTATAAAAATGAATATTTTGTTGTAACACAAATCTATTCAACAAAAATGTTATTTGTGTTTAACTTTTTTATTTAACAAAATGTGATTTTTATTTCATTACAAATCTAATTAACGTAAATGTAATTTTTGTTTTCAACCATCATATTTAACAAAATGTAATTTTAGTTTTAACTATTATATTTTGACAAAAATAAATATTTTGGTTCAACGAACCTATTTAGCCAAAAATGTTCATTTTGACAAAATTTGTATTTTGATAAAACAATAAAAATGATGACTTTGTTTTGTCGACAACTCTAGTTTAACAAAACAAATAAAAATGATATGTTTGTTTTGTCAACATTTCTAATTCAACAAAACAAATAAAAGTGATATGTTTGTATTGTCGACAATTCTAATTCAACAAAACAAATAAAAGTAATATGTTTATTTTGTCGACAATTCTAATTCAACAAAACAAATAAAAGTGATATGTTTGTTTTGTCAAATCAAATGCGACAAAAATGATAAGATTTGTTTTAACTATGATAATTTGACAAAAGTGACCAATTTCTTTTAACTATGATAATTTGGCAAAAGCGAAAAATTGGATTTCAACTATTATAAATTGATAAAAGTGACAAACTGGGTTATAACTATTTTAATTTGATAAAATAGGCCAATTTAGTTTCAACTAAACTTTTTGACGGAAATGGATATTTTTTTTTCAACAAATCCTTTTGACATAAATGATAATTTTGTTTCACTAACATGTTTTGACAAAAAGGGTTATTTTTATTTCAACAATCATGTTTTGACCAAAAACTATATTTTTATTCCAATGATCATGTTCTTAACAAAATCTATATTTTTATTTCAATAATCATGTTTTATATTTACATAACATGATTTTAACATACATCATACATAACAATTTTATTTACATAATATGATTCTAACTAACGTCACGTTTGACAAAAATGACTATTTTTATTTTAACTAACATATTTGACAAAAATTGACTATTTTTATTTTAACTAACATGTTTGACAAAAATGATTATTTTTATTTTAACTAGCATGTTTGACAAAAATGATTATTTTTATTTCATATAAAATGACAACAAAAATGTTACTTTCAGCTCTTCTATTTTTATTGCATATAAAATGTAAATAAAAATACAACTTTAAAATCTATTCTTTTCATTACAACTAAAGTGACAATAAAAATGTTTCCTTTGTATCAATTCTTTTTATTGTAACTAACTTGACAATGAAAATGTTATTTTTAAATCTATCCTTTTTATTGTGACTAAATTGATAATAAAAATGTTACTTTAAATCCATTCTTTCTAATGAAAACATATTACATAAAAAAGTAATCTTTTAATACTATTCTTTTTAATGAAAACATATTACATAAAAAGGTAATCTTTTAAATTTCAATCTTTTGATTGGAACAAATTATCAACAAAAATGTAACCTTTAATGTTTGATCTTTTTATTGAAACAATTTGACATCCAAAATATATTCTTTTTAGTTGAAACAAAATGACGATAAAAATATGTTCTTTTTAGTTGAAACAAAATTTAAGCAAAAACCAAATTTTATGTAATCAAATCAAGATGATATTTTTATGTAATCAAATAAAAATGATATTTTCTTTTGTTGACACTTCTACTTCAACAAAAGTGATACTTTTGTTTTGGCACAAATCTATATTTCATGTTTCAATAAAAGTGACATTTCTGTTATTGAACAAAATTTAAACAAATTCCGTGTTCATGTTTCCAAATGAAATGACATTTTTATTATAAAAACAAAACCATACCCAAGAATCTAAACGGATTGATTTTATTATAAAAAAAATCTATATTCCTAGATCTAAAATAAAAATAAGATTTTTATTTCAAATCCACGTTTAACAATAAACTATAGATTCAGGAGAAAGAATTTTCATCGTAGGTTCAGATGTAAGAAACATACGCATCACAATCATCACAATCAATAAACAATAGTTCCAATATCATACAACGCAGATCTGAAATAAATTAATATACATACATGGAATTTAAATAACGAGAAATAATTAATATTTTAATTATTTTTAAATATAGAAATCTCACTTAGATTTTCCTGAATTTTCAAGGTGCTCCGTTCCAGATCTGGTTGTTTCATGCTGTAGATCTCTTTTCTGCGAATCCAACGCTTTGAAAATCGTCCGATTTCGATCTCGTATGTAGGAGTTATGATCAGTCAAACATTTGATATTCTAATTACTAAATTAAATAATTAATTTATAATTATAATTCCTTAATTACCTTTCTTCTACATCGTTATCCAGGACCGAACGAAACCCAACATCATCCACTCCACCTCGAAACGCGTGCCACATGCTTCACCTGTGCCTCGATTAGAACGCACCACACTGTAGCCCCGGCCCTCCTCCCGCTTCGCGCCAACAATGGTGCAACTCGCACCTTCTTAGGCCGAGGAATTGCGTGCGAAACGGCACCACTTCCTCACCAAAAAACGAACGCAACACTCCATGAAATCCGATCATCACCGTATGATTTTAAAGAGGGAAGAATGCCCTTTGATTTTTGACTTAGTTTCATATTGTAATTCGATCTGTAGAGGGAGTATTTAACAGGAGAACATGGGAACATTTTGGCCATTGAAAAGGTTAAGGCGGCGGCCTGGTTTGAAATTAGTGTTTAGGGTAAATTTTAGTTAGAGTTATTTATATTATTATAATATTAAATTCTTTAATTTACAAATAAGTCCGTTACTTCTCTACAGCTCCAATTTTAGCCCAACGAAAGTTGTCCCCAGGCAAATACCCCTATTTCAGACCCAATGGAATAGGTTTCGTAACCTAATTCAATTGTTTCGATAGGTTTTTCTTTAAATTTAAATATAAAACATTTATTTATTAAATTTGATTGTCAATTTTAATTTACCGGGGCCATATACTAACTCTAAAAATTACAAAAAAATATATTTCTAGCTATGTTTTGACGATACGGTTCTAACAAGAGTAATTTCATCGAATTTCGAGACAGTTTGAAAAATGGCCATTTTCTGGTCGATCCAATTTGACTAAAACTGACAAAACACATTTTCTTTTGCCACGCTCACATATTAATTCGAAAAATTATGAAAATTGAAATCTAGCAATAATTTGACATTCCGGATCCAACAAAAGTGGTTTCGTCGAAAACGGAGGTCATTTCAAAAATGGCTATTTTTAATATTAAAATATATAAATTCTACAGCGACTTTTCTGAATTTTAAACTGGACATAACTTTTGGTTCCCGCTATGAAATTTCAATTTTTTGGATTCGTTGGAAAGATATTTTTAAACAGGTTTAAATATTTTTGGTTTTACTAAAATCCGATTTATTTTGCATCCTGTACAGTCAGTCAAAGTTCAAATTCCAATTTTCAAACTACCGCGCTAATTCTAACTCCTTTCTATAATTAAAATATATTCGTTCTGACTTCGATTAAAATAAATTTTTCGTTGTTATTATTTAAAATAAATTATTTCTAGTATTTAAAATCCATTAAAATTGCTAAAATAAAAATTTTAAATTGGTTTAGAATTTCCGGGTTGTTACACAAGTTTTGGTAAATTACTAATTACCATTTGTCCATTCAAACCTAACTTTAAATAATGAATCATTTTTATTAATACTAAATATACATTAAAATGTTTCTTTTTAATGTTTAACAAATTTTGACAATAAACATGTCACTTTAAATAATGAATCATTTTATACATTCACAAAATAAAAAAGGATGTTTTATTGTTTAGCAAATTCTAATGACGAATAAAAAGAATATTTTATTTCCATGACATGTTTTACACTTCTAATGTCAAATAAAAAGAAGAATTTATTTGCACACATATTTCCAATGTTTTCTAATGACAAATAAAAAGGTATTTTATTTGCATGACATGTTTTACACTTCTAATGTCAAATAAAAAGAAGAATTTATTTGCATACATATTTCCAATGTTTTCTAATGACAAATAAAAAGATGTTTTATTTGCATGACATGTTTTACACTTCTAATGTCAAATAAAAAGAAGAATTTATTGGCATACATATTTCCAATGTTTTCTAATGACAAATAAAATGATATTTTATTTGCATGACATGTTTTACACTTCTAATGTCAAATAAAATGAAGACTTTTTCGGCATACATATTTCCAAAGTTTTCTGATGACAAATAAAAAGATATTTTATTTCCTACACAATTCTATATTGTATATGTATAAATAAAAAGAATCTTCTTATTTGTATAACAACTTCTATATATGACAAATAAAAATGAATTTTTATTTGTATACAAACTCTAATATCTAGCATGACAAATAAAAATGAATATTTTTATTTGTATTCAATTTCAATATTTAAAATGACAAATAAAAATGAATATTTTTAGTTGTATACAATTCTAATATTTAACATGTCCGATAAAAATGAATATTTTTATTTGTATACAATTCTAATATTTAACATGTTAAATAAAAATGAATACTTTTATTTGTATACAATTCTAATTTCAATAGGACAAATAAAAAGAAATATTCTCATTTGCATACAATTCCATTTAAACATGACAAATAAAAAGAAATATTTTTATTTGCATACAATTCTATTTTAAACATGATAAATAAAAAGAAATAATTTTATTTGCATACAATTCTATTTTAAACATGGCAAATAAAAAGAAATATTTTTATTTGTATACAATTCTATTTTATACATGACAAATAAAAAGAAATATTTTTATTTGCATACAATTTCAATATTTAACATGGCAAATAAAAATGAATATTTATATTTGTATACAATTTCAATATTTAACATGACAAATAAAAATGAATATTTTTATTTGTATACAATTTCAATATTTAACATGACAAATAAAAATGAATAATTTTATTTGCATACAATTCCATTATAAATATGGCAAATAAAAAGAAATATTTTTATTTGCATACAATTCTATTTTAAACATGGCAAATAAAAAGAAATATTTTTATTTGCATACAATTCTATTTTATACATGACAAATAAAACGAAATATTTTTATTTGCATACAATTCTATTTTATACATGACAAATAAAAAGAAATATTTTTATTTGTGTACAATTTAAATATTTATCATGATAAATAAAATGAATATTTTTATTTGTACACAATTTTTATTTTAACATGACAAATAAAATGAATATTTATTTGTACACAATTTTCTATTTTAACATGACAAATAAAATGAATATTTTTATTTGTATAAAATTTTAACTTTAACATAACAAATAAAAATGAAATATTTTTATTTGTATACAATTTTAATTTTAACATAACAAATAAAAATGAAATATTTTTATTTGTATACAATTTCTATTTTTCCGTTATATTCAATTAAATCAACAGATCACCACAACAGCATCAGCCAATTTAAATCAAATCACGTACATGTAAGAATTTCTAAACACAATAATAATTAATTAATTTTTAATTATTTAACTAAGAAATCTCACATTGATTTTTCTGAATGTCCTAAAAAAATTAATTTCGTCGAATTTGGAGACCGCTTGAAAAATGGCCATTTTCTGGTTGATCCAATTTGACTGAAATTGACAAAACACGTTTTCTTTTGCCACGCTCACATATTAATTCCAAAAGTTATGAAAATTGAAATCCAGCAATAATTTGACATTTCAGATCCAACCAAAGTGGTTTCGTCGAAAACGGAGGTCGTTTGCAAAATAGCTATATAAGGGCTATATTTTATATTAAATTCCATAGCGACTATTTCTAATTTTAATATGGACATAACTTTTTATTCCCGCTATGAAATTTCTACTTTTCACATTTGTTGGAAAGATATTTTTAAACAGATTTAAATATTTTGGTTTTACTAAAATCTGATTTATTTTGAATCCTGTACATTCAGTCAAAGTTCAAATTTTCAAACTATCGCGCTATTTCTATCTCCGTTTATAATTAAAATAAATATATTCATTCTAACTTTGATTAAAATAAAATTTAAATCATTACTATTTAAAATAAATAATTTTAAATATCCAAAATCCGTTAAAATTTCTAAAATAAAAATTTTAAATTGGTTCAGAAATTCCGGGTTATTACAATATCCCCCACTTAACATCTTGTCATCCTCGAAAAGGAACGGAGTTGAAAGTTGTTTACATAACCAACTCAACTTTCATTCTTTTATTGGTTTCAATAATTTTATTAGTTGAACTAATAATCATACAACACAATCATCAATCAATTAGTTGATTAGCTTTTCAAATATATATAACTTTTATACATTCAAAAATCATATTTTCTACAATAGGATTATATATATAATCACAAATATGTTAATTGTAAACTAGGATGGATAATCATTGGAATATAACATATCCATAACAACAGCATATTTCAGATAACAGTATAACACATAAATCATAGCTGCGGAAAATAGAAATCACAACATCAGAACATTAGAGTGGCACAGTTACAGGATACAACTTAGCATATAAAATGATTAGGGAAACTTCTTATACGGTCGAGTTGACTAAAAAGAGGATGAAGATATCACAGGACACACAGAAGTCATATTTAGGAAAAAGAAGGATTGACTTAGAATTTTCTATTGGTGATTTGGTCTTCATCGAAGTTTTACCGCTATGGAACGTGGTAAGGTTTGACTCAACGAGCAAGTTGACCCCAAGGTTTGTTTGATTATTCCCAGCCATAGAAAGGGTAGGGCAGATGGCTTATAGAGTTCGACTACTAGAGAGACTATTAGGTATTCATGGCGTATTCCATGTATCGCACTTGCAGAAGTGCCTACACAATTTAGCGGTGGTAGTAGAGCCTAGTGCATTAGAGGACATGGAGATCGAGCAAGAGGCATCCACCCGACGGGAACCTCAGCGGATCTTATATTTTAAGACCAAGAAGTGGAGAAACAAGGAATTAAGATTGGCCACCATGCAGTGGAGAAACGATGATGGTGAGGCTACTTGGGAACCCAAAGAGAAGATGTGTATTTCTTATCCCTATCTTTTTGATGGTACGTTCCAATCCTTTTCCATCTCTAGTTTTGAGGTTCACCTTTGAATTCCTTTGAACTCGATCTTAGGAGAAACCTACAAGTGATAAGATATGGTCGAAACATGTTGTTGAAATATGTTATGTTTGATTTTTGCAAATGGATGCAAATGTTTACAAGTGGATGTAGTATATGCATATACACACACTAGGCACTATAATTGCATATGCATGGGATATGTGTGCATTTTGACTATTTCTATGGTTGTAATATATGGATGTCTACATATGGTTGTTGCATATGGATGATGTTAGATGCACATATGTAGAATTATATATTAACATTAGGATTTTTTTTTCATACATTTTGCATGCATGGCACAAACATAATTGCATAGAAAGGAGGTCGACTGAATTGGTGGACCGCCCAATCTTTTGCATTACATAGGACCATATACACTACAAGATTGCGTAAGTATATAAATTGCATTAGATAAATTAAGGACAGCGGTTGCCAGTGAATGATGGATGTAGAAAATGCTTGTATTATTCTTCTACCTTAGAGATTTCCGGACGAAATCCTTTAAGGAAGGGAGAATGTAACAACCCAAAATTTAACGAATAACAATTAATTAACAAATTGATTAATTAAAGAATAAGTTGTGAAATAATAGGAATTAGGCAATGGGGTTTTTGACATGGGGTTCTTTACGATTTTCTGGTTAATTTAGTCTTTTGGTTTGCACAAAACGGCTTAAAATGAATAAGTAATGGCCAATTGAAGTTTGAAATTCAAAGCATAATTTAAAATAAAACAAAATGAATGTAACATCCCGCACCTCCGTTCATGCAAGATATTGTCCCCAACTTAGCCACCGTATAGGCATGGGGTTTTGTTCCTCATAAGGCCTCGGTGTTAGTAAGAGATGGGCTCTATTATATAAGTCCTGACTTCACACAAAACTTCCATGATGTGGGACTTATATTTCCGCTAGAAGTAGGGGTGTTACATTCTCCCTCCTTAAAGAGCCCAACGTCCCCGTCGGCTCACAAATGCCTCACCCAGGCGCTGTGGTCCACGGAGGAGCCACAATTTCGGCCGGGTATTGGCTCTGATACCACTATAACATCCCGCACCGTTCGCGCAAGATATTGTCCCAAAATTAGCCACCATACAGTTGTGGGGTTTTGTTCCTCAAAAGGCATCGACGTTAGTAAGAGATGGGCTCTACTATATAAGTCTACACTTCACACAGACTTCCACGATGTGGG
This sequence comes from Allium sativum, assembly GCA_030737875.1. Taxonomy (NCBI): domain Eukaryota; kingdom Viridiplantae; phylum Streptophyta; class Magnoliopsida; order Asparagales; family Amaryllidaceae; genus Allium; species Allium sativum. The sequence goes on from CM060910.1 coordinate 625,557,734, forward strand.
GCTTATATTTCCAGTAGAAGTAGGGGTGTTACATAATATAATTAATTGCACTTAATTAGCGTAATAATAGGGACAGCCTAGTCCCAGCTGGGTCAACCCATGTAGTTCAGCCAATCACATTTTTATGCCTAGCACGAAATGAAAAGTGCTGGAAGTTTTAGGAGCTTTCTTTTATCCGACGTTTAAGCATTTTGACCTAATATCTATTGGCCTTGAATCCCCTGCCTCATCTATAAATAAACCTACACTCTGCCCTCATTCCCCACAATTCTCATTCTTTGTTTTCTATGCCTCCACTACACTTTTCTTCTTCAAGAAAAAAAAAATTAAAGTTGTTCACGCACAAGTTGGAGTATTGTTTATGCATAGATTTTGGGGATTTCTACCGGGGCTAATTTGGATAAGCATTTTTTCAGTAAGAGTTCTGTGATTTCTAGATCTCTTATAAGCTTAAAGATAAATCTATAAAATAGTAGTTTTGGTTGTCTGGATTATTCACAGATCTTAGATCCAAATTATTACAGTCTGTTTTCAGATTCAGCTTTCTCTACTTTTCATTATGAATTCCTTCTGTCTTTGATTTTTGTTCAGATTTCTATAGACTATTGTGTTAGATCTCTTCTTCCCTTTTTCTAATTTTTTTAGATCTTGCAGTTACATCAAAATATGCCTGAAAGGCATATGAATATGATTAAAACAGGCTTGAACCTGTATGTCTAAATATTTGCGATGGATTATTTCTCTTTTTCGTTTAGTTTGCATTTGGGTTAGGGAATAAAATTAATTAAATAGAGATAATCAAATTGAGGCTTAATTTGAATATGTTGAAACTGCAATTATGAAGGGAATAACATGATTAAGGCAAATTAGACTATATAAATGCCTAATTAACATATTTTGATAGAAGTGGAATGTAACCAGAATATATCATAAATATGATAATTGGCAATCTTAATAAACACAAATTGTTTATTTGCAATTTTAAATATGACTTGGAATATTTGAAAGGGGCAGTCAGGCCTAATATATGCATATGATTTACAGTGCATTCATAAATTATGAGCCTAATACTTTTCATTGTCGGGCTTTAATATAAACATAATAACTTACACTGTGTTGGTAAATTATAAGCTTAAACTAAACTGTCGTGATTAGGCCTTATATGCACATATTAATTTACAATGTGCAGATAAATTATGAGCCTAATACTTTTCACTGTTAGGCTTTAATATGAACATATTAATTTACAATGTGTGCATAAATTAGGGGCCTAATATATATTGAATTTGTTTTGGAGGCCAAATCAATGGTTGGGGATTAGAGCCAAGTTATTTGTTGTTGGGATCTATTCCATGTAGCATACACTTTTATCATTTTCGATCTCAATATGAGGCAAGGGAATGCATCAAGTTACATTATGGATGTAAGTCGGTCTAATTGGAGGGTGTGAGTGCATTCCGGCGAGTCAGTGTGCGAGCACTGGTTCAATTTGGGGACATAAGCCACTTTGACATCTATGGATAAGGATATGTATTTTTGTTGATGGGATAGGGCCTGATAAACCAAATCAATAGTGGGAGAAGTTTATTTATGATTCGTCGAAGCCTACCGTTTGGGTAGTATTAGGGAACCTCTTCCTAATTTAGTTTCTATTTGTATAAGTGCGAAACATTCACCATTATCGAATCTTGTGAATGGGAACACTTACATCTTTTTATGTCATTCTCTATTCTATTTTGTTTTCATATGCACAAATGCTTACCCTTTTTATGACACTAAAACTACTATTTTATTTACTTTTCTTTCGCTTATCAGCTGTGCTAGAGATCACTACAGCTCACCAGACTTTTTTCTGACCTATTTCTCCTTTTCTTCTTTCCTTTTTCTCCCCCTGGGCTCTCAGGGAGGAAGTGCTTATCTTGGGCTAGCTAGTTTGTTTTATCTTGGAAGACTCTTGCAGAGATGTATTTTTCTTCTTATTTCTTTCCATGGTTGTTTGTACTTTTTGGCTATTTGGGGATATACTATTATTTTTTGACTCTGGTATTGCTATTATGACTAAGATTTGAAACATGTTATTTTAAGACAATTGGGTTTCGCTGAAATAATAAGAACGGTTTTGTTATTTTAATGTAAATTGTCTTCTTCTTCCGCTGTAAATTTATTACTTTATGTCTTGTGAAATCATAGTCTGTGTGACATTTATTGTCTTTATACCTACAATACTCCATATTTCTTTACGGTATTCTACATTAGGATAATGTTAAGGGGTGTGGGGTGTTAAAAATTCCATTGCAACTAGTGAGTGGAATATATTTTGGAATCTACTATATATATCAGATATGGATTCATTTTGACTCATTTTAAATTTCTAAAACTAGTTTGTTAATATAGAAATTTTGGTATGTTTTAACTTTACTGGTTCCTTCATGTGTAACTTGCAATGTTCTTCAAATTTCGTACACAGTGTAACACCTCATAATTTAATGCACTATAACCATACTTTAAAGACAATAAAATGGGATTACTTAATTAAATAGTTAGAATGAAGTAAAACTGGCTTTGCCGTTGTGTTTGCCTCCGAATTCTGGTTCATATAGATTTCAAATTTGTGTAAAACGGATAACGTATGAAGAAGTTATGAGTATAATTCGAATTAATTCAAACCAGAAAACAACACGCATAACCAGACCATCAGGGGACGACCCACAACGGGCCTGGGTCAACCTGGGGGGTCGATGGCTCGACCCACCTAGATCCCGTGCAGATACCGAATTCTTCATTTTGATTGCTTTTGTCGCTAGTTTCATCATTGACTCAGCGCTACGTGTATGGTCTAGATTAAAAACCTAATATCTAAAGGAAAAGATTAGCTCTGTAAATCTATAAATAGGTGGCTCTCTCCTATTTGACCCACTTGTGAGTTTCATGTCATTTTCAGATCTGATACCTAGAACTATATCATGACAGTTAAATAAAATTGGGTTTAGAACATACAGTGTTTATAAGATAACTGATATGCATGTTCTTCACCGTTATTCACCTATGTTGTTGTTATAAGTAAAATATATGTCTTTACTGTCAGATAATTAATTAGTTATGTGTATCTATTTTGCTTTTCCCTATTTCTATTGTTTTTAATTTATTTCAAGTCTTGCCTATATGCCTATGTGATTTGATTCTATTCTTCTTCCTCTATTTTTCCTTTTGTTTACACTAAGCCTGGGCCTTTAGGAGCCTAGGCTATGCCTGATTTAAGTTTGCGCATAGTAAAATTGAGATAATAAAAAAATAATATGAAAAAAGGGAATTTGGACATATTATTAAATTGGGGACTGATTGACTGTAATTTGGGAAAGGGGTAATATGCATATACTTGTACTTGCTGTAAATTGGGAATGTAATAAAAAGGGATGATTTGCATATACTTGTACTTGTGGTAAATTGGAAATGTGATAAAAAAGGTAATATGCATAAACTTGTATAGGATGTAATTTCGATACAGAATTGAATGAAATAGTATGCATATGTATAAACATGTTAGATTTGACTTAATATAGACATTAAGTAAAAGGACATGTTAAAATTATGTAAATACCAGATGTAGATTAGGTAATTATACATACATCTGGGCAGGTGTTTTGGGGAAGGGTTGTATACAGCTAATAACATGTAATTTTGCAGCCACGCTTATTAGTAAACCTAAACCTGTTAGGTTAAACCTGATTACTAATAAGCAAAGAGGTCCATCGTTCTGCTATTGTATCGGGTTTTGAGAACTCTTAAATCCTAATTACTTCAGGGCACAAGCCTAGGGGGTTTGGCTTCTGTAAATCTATTATGTAGGACCCATATCAGTCAGTATCCATGTTGGTATTTTGTCAGAGGGTCTTGCACTAGGTAGGGGCTAGGGAACACTTTACTGAACTGGATAGTAAGAGGTTCAAAATGGGGAAGGTGGGTATGGGAGCGTTTCGGTGGAGTCATGAGCGTGCATGAGTCCAAATAGGAAAACTAAGCTGTTGTAACACCAGTAAATAGGTCTGTGATATATAATGTAATGACCCGGATTCTTATGGGTTAATTTTAAATATTTAATACGGATTTAAATATTGGGTGGATAATATAAACGGAATTTTATATTAAGTTATCAATTTAATAATCGATTTCGATTTAATATCGAATATATTAAATTGACGAATACGAAAAACAATAAATAAATTCGAAGTTAAAACTGAATCGAAATGATTCAGATAATCAGTGTCAGTTCTGTTTGAATATAAAAGCGATAATAATAATTTTTATTATCGAAGAATTTAAATGGTTTGCATTTAATTTATAACAGTTTAAATAAATATCTTCCACAGACGATCGAAATGGACTTCGTGACCTATCCCGGTGTGTACAGAATAGTGTTATAACCCCAGGGACGACCCTTGTTGCGTTCAAAAAGGGGTTAGGAAATTTTGGGTAATTTAAATATATACACCTATATTTATAACCATTTCATAATATAAAGAATTGAACACATCTCCCTTTCCTCACCACAGAATAAAAACAACTGTGGCCTTCTTTTATCCATCCGTTCACCCATAAAACAATTCAAACCCGCCCCTTTCTTTGTCCACTCCACAGCAAATTGAAGAAACCGCTCCTCCTTGTTTCTCTTCATTTCAATCTCCTTTTAAGTAAACCAAATCAAAGCTTCAACAGAAATCAAAAAGGAAAATAATAACTGAAAAGGGTGAAGCGTGAATCCAAGAATAGGTGCAAGCGAAGTTTTCTCGTGATCGATTCAGGCACCGCGATGTTAGGGTAAGATTTTTTGGTGCTGCGATAAGCCTGGAGATCTCGGGTTCGAACTGTGTTATCGCGATGGGGGATTGAGATTTTAATCTTGAAATCTGCCTGTGGTTTGACATCAGGGATTGGAGGTTCACTAATCGATAGTTGATTTAGGGATGACCGTAGCTGAAAATAGGAAAGGAGAAAGATAGTGTGGCAGTTGTTGGTGAAGAGGCGCATCTCTAAGTCAACCACGGTGAAGTTCGAAGTAGTAGAAGTCGTGATAGAGATCGGAGCTGTTTATTGTTAAACGTGATGATCTAGGGGGTGCAAGAATGGGTGAAATGGAGCGCGATGCACTGAATTCGACGAAGTGATGTACTGGAGTGGAAAAAATTTGGTTCAATAATGAAGGAAGAAAATGGCATGTACAAGGTGCGTGCTTGTATATTGTCCTGGGGGAAACAACGAGGTCAAGTTGAATGAGAATATGGTAGACAGTTTCCGAAATTGTTTCAGAAAAGAAGATGGATTTTTACAAGTTATTAAGGTATATTATTTACTTAAAATAATTAATTTGTTCATGACTATTAATAATCAAATTTGGTAGTTACAAAATTTAGTGTATATATATATATATTTGATCATGAAATAAATAAAGGGAAATAAATTTATAAACTAATCGCTTGAGTATAAAATTAAATAAAGGTTAGATCTTTATTTTGATCATGAAATAAATAAATAAATAAAAATATTGTTGATTAAACAATGTGTATTTAATTTATTCAAGGTTCAGAAATCTTGAAAACAAGACGGGTTAGTCAGTAGCAGTAAGATATCCAAGCTAGAAGTGGTTCAGTTTAATTTAAAAACAGGAATGGATTGCAAATAAAAACCCTGGTGAGTAAATCTCACTCACCGCTTTATCTAGAATTATTTTTATTCGTTAAAAATAATTGTTGTTGCTTGTTTGGATTTTTCTGGTTGCTTTAAATATGTTATCCTGCCTCGAAGCAGGATGGGTATTACTGTGTTGACTAATGTCTGTGGATGCAGGAAAACAGGTTGGAGGAATCCAACAGGATTCCTCAAAAATATTATTATCTGTTTGTTCATATATACTGTCAAATATGATGTGTTAGAAATCCCGTGATTTGATAACTGACTGTTTGGGGTGTTTAAATATCACTGAGCTTGAATATTGATTTATAAAAATATCGAAAAAGGGTATTTGAGATTTAAAAAGGGAATTCTATTTTTATAAATAGAATTTGAATTTTTAATGAACTATAGAAAATATTAACTTGTTTTGAATATATATATATATATAACGAGTATTGAATTTATAAACTTTGTTTATAAATTTATAATGTTGGATTTGAATTGAATTTATAAACTCTGTTTATAAATTTTAAATGTGGGATTTGAATTGAATTTATAAACTTTGTTTATAAATATATATTGTGGGATTTTAAGTGAAGTTATAAACGTTGTTTATAAATAATACATAGAACTGAATTTGAAATTTGAATATAGAAATTCAAATAGATTTGAATATAGAAATTCAAATAGATTTGAATTTATAATTCAAATGGAATTTAAACTATGGAATTTGAATATAGAATTCAAATGGAATTTAAACTATGGAATTTGAATATAGAATTCAAATGGAATTTGAATAGTTTAAATATAAAGGAAATTCAAATATGGAGTTTGAATATATAAATTCAAATGGAATTTGAATAGTTTAAATATAAAGGAAATTCAAATATAGAGTTTAAATATAGAAATTCAAATAGAATTTGAATAGTTTAAATATAAAGGAAATTCAAATATAGAGTTTGAATATAGAAATTCAAATGGAGTTTGAATATAGAAAATTTAAATAGAACTTGAAATAGAATTTCAAAATAGAACTTGATATAGAAAATTCAAATAGACTTTGAATATAGAAATCTCAAATTAGAATTTGAATTGGAATTTGAATATAGGATTCAAATAGAGTTGAATTGGAATTTGAATATAGGATTCAAATAGAGTTGAGATGGAGTTTGAATATTAGAATTCGAATAGAGTTAAAATGGAGTTGAATTCATTTTAACGAAGTTTAAAAGTTTATATATATAAATATAATTAAAACGAACTCGTCGCAGCGCTGCAGTTCGTAAATTGGCAATTCAAACTTCAATTGAGTATACAGAATTCAATTGAAGTCGGAATTCTTTGAAACAAGAACCGTCAGGACCAGTTAGATAATAGTTTTCTAATAGAAGAGAAAAATCTGAATTTCGTCGAATAGATTTTGAGATATGTCAAAATCAAATTTCTAAAAATGCAGCGCCAAAATCGTTTGAAATCCATAAGGGTTTATTTATATAGATATAGGGATTTTTAAGCAAATAAAAATCCGAATTTCCATTTGAAAAATCTAGACTGGAGATACAAAGTAAATATGAACGCCAGTGAAGTAAGTGGAATGATTTTTGAGACAAAAATCATATTTTAAATGGTTAAATAGAATTACCTAAATTGGAGAATAATTAGTTAAAGGAAATTTGAATCGAAATTGGGTTTTTGGATAAGTGAAAGAGATTGAGAATTTATATTCGAAATCGAATATATAACTCAAGTTGAAAATATAATTAGATTAGTTTATAATTAAGTTGAAATATATTTGAACATGTTATATTCAAATAAAAAGGTGAAATAGGCAAACAGTTAATTAGCAAATCAATTAACGAATTAATTAACGAGTTGAGTTAAAACGAGTGTATTAAGTTGAAATGAATTAGAAATGTATGGATATACATGAGACAGGTTTGGGATGAAGTTAATGAAGATATATATTAGAATGCCCGACAAAAGGTACGTATTTAATTCATGTATGAGATTTTATGCGCCGTATCGGCAAGCCGCTTGGCTTTTTCTTTTTCTTTTGGAATGGTAAGGGCCATGGGAGGCTATTTGAAATATCCCGATGCTCCCAGTACAAAGGAGGTTATGGCGATTTTTTTCGGGAATTTAAGGAGTTAGAATATTTTTAAGATAATTTGATAACTAGAAATCCATATATCAATATATATAGAAGTCGATAAGGAAATGAACTTAGAAATAGAATTGTAAAATAAAAAAGGAAGACTAGGAATAAAATCTAGTAAGAATAGAAAGAGAAAGTGTATACGTATTTTAAAAGTGAATAAGTAGTTGTATGGTATTGATTATTCGAGTAAGTAGTCTTATCAGTTTTGACGTTATAAATGTTATTCAATCAAGGTCTGAGAGGTAGTTATACCCCAATTTGATTGATTTCATTATTAACAAATAAATAGTAAGATTTCAGGCTCGAAAATCAATGTTGAATAAGAGTTAGTTGAATATAGTATTTGGGTTGTCATAACGATGTTTTACACAACATCCGTTTTAACCCAAATAAGTGTAAGCTTGGAAATATAATAAAGAATATTTCCTAAGTATAGAAATAAACGAGATCGGAAAAGAGATAAGTAATTGGAATATTTTCCAATTATAAATAGCATATATTTTCTAAAGTTTAGAAAACAAAGGAAGGCGATATTCGGAAATGTTTTCCAAATAACGTAAAAGGCCAATATGGTTATTGAAAATATTTAGTTAACAAATATTGATAAAGAAGTAGAGAAGTGATTTAATTAATGGAATATTAATTAAGGGTTCAGTGATTGTTTGATAATTGGATGAACACTTGATTTCTTCGATAGTTAAATCATCGACTATCGAAACACTTGTTTTTATTCGATAGTTAAATCACAGACTATCGAAGTTTTTGACCATCGTTGTCAATATGGAGAGACCGGTTGATTATTATCCAAAGAACCACTATGTATTGCCATAAGCGTTGCGAATCATATATGCCAAAGAAAATTGAAGATGGAGTAAAGTGCAAGGGCTATTGTATAAGTCTTAGATAACAGTGCCTAAGATGGATTTACTGAATAGTGCCTTCGGTTCATCCTGTTCCTGGGTGACTTGTATGGATGAATGTCTGACAGAATATTTCCAGAAAGGTCACGTACATTGATTTCTTCAACCGTACCAAGAGTTGAAACGGAGAAGGAAACTTCTTTAGCTGACACGTAATGTACTGTTGTAGACGTCAATTAGTGATTTTCGATGGATCTGACAATGTGGCATTCGAAGTGAATCTGATGTGATGATAAAGCGTAACCTCAAGCCTCATCAACCGGTAAATGACAGAAATCGAGCAGGCAGCATGCTATGTAGGTCGCACCTATTAGGGTGTATAATCACCTGATCTAGAGTTTCATTTACTTCTAAAAATCTATTGTCAATGTTGTCCCATTCGGGAAACGGTTGCTGATCCCAACCGTTGGTGATATACATTCGATACACTCAAGCGAAATGAGTGGTCGGTCATGTGTGGCTGAGTTGCAAGATGTTCTTGTTGAACTCGGTGTATTCTCCTATAGAGATATACCAGCGGAAGGTGGTTCCATACCTTGTCATAGTTGGAAATCCATTACCCAATAAGTGCTTGCGGTTTTGATTGTATATTATATATGTGGAACGTGAGATGCAAACGTTCCACTAGATTGTTATTTACTTGATTTAGACATTATTATAATATCAAAAGAGTTTTGATATAAAGATTATTATTCCTTTCAAAAGGATTTTGAAAGATAAATCAAGTGTTTGGATTCTCATAAGAGAAAAACCCGTTCCGTGTTATATGGCGTGGTCTTATAAGATATCATTTAGTTTCTGAAACTGTTTTAAATTGTTTACTCATACCAGTGCCATGACTGACCTGGAGTTTATTTTGTTTTGTTCTACCTAAACTCTTGGGTGCCTAAATTTGTACGGGAAGTCAAGTAGTTCAGGATTTTACTGATCTATCTAAAGGAGCTCGGAGCAGGAGGCTTCAGCGTTAGTTATATAGAGTTTTGTTCCACTGTGTTGTAAGTGTTGTACTCTGATAAGTGTATGTTATACAGTTGAAATTTTGTATTTCAAAAAGTTATGATATATTATATTTTGTTCCGCTGCGATGTGAGATTCTGTGTTGTTATTTCTGTTCATCTTCTATCTTTTTCTTCAAAAAAAAACTGTTTCGTATTTTCATGATATTTGGGTTGGACGTATGATGTATATAGTCAACTCCGATATTGCGGACTTTGCGGGTCATTACATATAAGTTGCTTGGGGTGAGCGTTCGATCGGTTCATTTTTTTTGTGTCAAAGTTATCAGAACCAATAAAACCATTCACTAAATAAAAACCAAACCAATTAATCTCAAAACCGAACACGACCAAAACAAAAATAACCGATTCGGTTCGGTCGGTTTATTCGGTTAGGCTTAAACAGGCCTAAAGCATATGTTGTATGAAATAGAGTGCAAGATGATAAAAACAAACATTGAACAATAAGTGCATATTTACATTACGAAGATTTTTTATTAATAAGAAAACAATTTATATACAGTCAAAAGCTATCAAATATACCATAAATTGACAATCAACTTACATTAGTTCTTTGAAAATTTGCATTTCCTTGACAGCACACCACATAAAGTAATAACCTAAGATAAATATGTTGCTAACATAATAACAACGTAATACTACATGAACTTGTCAACAAAATAGTACATGACTTGATTTTAAAAATCATCAAAAATCCAAAGTTACAAAATATCATTAGGAATTAGCAACATCATAACACAAAATAGCAAAATGAAAGTTCATATAGCAACTTTCAGTCAAGGCGAAATAAGAATGTTGAATGTTATGCATAACATGGCCAAAACGGAAGACAACCATGATCTCCAGATCACCGTGCACGCCTATAAGTATCCCTCCCCATTCAAGCATTATAGTTCTAAACCTGAAATAAACATGGCCAGTATACATGAATATGCATATGTTAGCATATAAATAACTTGTTTTTGAGTATGTGTGGTAGAAAATTGAAAAGGAACAAATCAATAAAACATAACTTGACATTCACTGTCTGCAGAATTTTCAAAAAAAATAAAAAAATTCAGATGTGTTCTATAAATTTATTGTCTCAACTAAATTTACAACTCATACAAGCAAGCATATAACAACAGAACATAAAAATGTAAAAGAACATTATAAAAAGGTTATGGCATGAAAAACATGAGGAAATGGTACCTGATGAAAGTCTAAAAGGCAGAAACATTCTTTTACATGTTCTTCATTTGTTACTTGTAACCTATATTGAGCAAATCAAAATGTTTAATTACTTAAGTGCAAAAATATATTAAACAAGCAAGTGAATATTTTTCATAATAAGAAAACAACACAATTTTCAACCAGCATAAAACAAGATTATCGAAAAGAATTGTACACTTACCAAACTACATGTGCATAGTGACTAAATTTAAATGTTGGAGTTTACAACTTCACATATTAGATATTGGATCGAATGCTAGCTTGCTCACTTTTAAGGGGGGAAATGTAACAACCCGGAAAATCCAAGCCAATTAATTTTTTTTTTATTTTAGCAATTTTAATGAATTTTGAATATTTTAAAAGAATTATTTTAAATAATAACGATGAGAAATTTATTTTGAATAGAATTAGAATGTATATATTTATTTGAATCGCCGTTAGAATATAAATAATTATTTTTAATTATAAAAGGAATTGAAAATGGCGCGGTAGTTCGAAAATTAGATTTCAAATTTCAAATGAATGTACAGGATTCAGAATAAACCGGATTTTAGCGAAACCAAAAATATTAGAATCGATTTGGAAATATCTTTCCAACGAATCTGAAAAATTGAAATTTCATAGCAGGAATAAAAAGTTATGCCCAACTAAAAATTCAGAATAGTCGCTATGGAATTTTGGCCCTTATAAATGAAAATTTTGCAAACGACCTCCGTTTTCGACAAAACCACTTTTGTTGGATCCGGGATGTCAATTTATTGCTAGATTCCAAAAAATAATTTTCCGAATCAATGTGTGAGCGTGCTGAAGAAAAACGTGTTTTAACAGTTTTAGTCAATTTGGATCGACCAGAAAAGGGCCATTTTTCAGACGGTCTCCAAATTTGATGAAATTAGTTTTGTTAGAACTGTATCGTTAATACGAAAGTAGAAATAATTTTTTTGGAACTTTTTGAGTCAGTATACGACCCCGATGAATTGAAATGTACGTTTGAAATTAAATATATAATGATTTGTATTTTGATTTTGGTGGAAACTGGTCATAATAGCCGAAATGGCTTACGATACATATCCCATTGTGTTCGGAATGGGGGTAATTAGCTAGGGGCGACAGTCATTGGGTTTGAATTGGGGTTCGTATCAATGAACGGGTATTTTTGGAAACAAAATATTATTAAATAAATATATATATTGAAACTTTTGGTCAACCCCTTAACCCCATCCTCCACCATCAGTTTTCAAAGGAAAAAAGGGAGGGGGATCGCGATCTCCCCCAGGCGATCCATCGCCCTCGCCGCCGCATCAGGCGGAGCCGCCGCCGGCCTCCCCATCGACGATCTCCCGTTCTCTCTCTCCTCCTTCTATAATCCCAAACCGTCAAGACCCTAAACCCCCCCACCCAAAACCGCCATTCCTATAGCCATAGGGCCCACCTCCGACGCCGCTACACCCCGCCACCGGAGAGAGCGCCACTGCCAGCAACGGTGAACTCCCGATTGCGACAAAGGGTTAAGCAGATTCTAGATTTTAACAGTGAAAATGTTTTCTTTTTCCCCTCTTTTCTTAAGTAATTAAAATCAGTTTTTTTATATATAAAAACATGGATAAAAATCTGTTTTTCTATATAAGTAGCATTTAATTTAATTTCAGATTTAGTTATATATAGCACATGAAAAGGTTTGATTTTTTTTACATATAAAAAGATTATATTTTTAACATTAAAAAGATTAGATCTTTATATTAGAAAAGACATGAATTTTTATATGTTAGAAAATTTGAATCTTTATATTCGAAAAGACTGGATTTTTATATGTTAGAAAGTTGAATCTTTATATTAGAAAAGTTTGAATCTTTATATTAGAAAATATTGAATGTTTATATTAGAAAAGTTTGAATCTTTACATAGGAAAAGTATGATTTTTACAAATAGAAAGGTATGATTTTTATTGATTAAATGGTAAAGTAAAAATATAATTTTTAGAATTGAAATAAAAAAATGATTTTTACTATGAACAACATGAAGAAGATTGCGTTGGAATTTCAGGCAAGTCAGGACTGTTCTGAAATTCAAAAATGAAACGGCGTAGTGGATCCCAAAGGAGAACTTCTCACTTTTATTTTATTTTCTAGTTAAAATATATACTAGGATGCAGACGTTGCTTAGCAGCGCCTGACACCCGTCGTCCACAGACCATGGATGACTTGTTTGTTTGATTGATGTGTTGTGAAAATTGATTGTGTGTTGTGGAATGGAATAAAATATTTTATAGTTAAAAATATAATTTTTAACATGTATATGAATAAAATAAATATTTATAAACAAATCATATGATTTGTTTATGTACACGCATTTGACTGATATTGATTGGGACGATAAATTTTACACATCGCCTAACTGCACAAATAAAATATGTGTTTGATTGATTGAAACCCCACACGGGTATTGGGATGATATATGACATACAATAGTCCCAATAATTAGCTTATGTCGATCGATTGATTGACAGGCTATTGTAAGCGTTAAATATTTATATTTGATGCTTATGCAGTGTAGAATGCACTTTGGATGATGGTTGACTGTGTTTGACTGTTGTTGTATACATGCGTTGTATGAAATCCATATAAATCAAATTATATGGTAATTGACTGTGTCAGATTCTAGTTCAAAAAGAAAGAATATTTTAAAATAACGAATATTTTGAAATAATGAATATTTTAAAATAATATTCAGTAAAAGATCAAAATCTGATTTTGATGTCCGATTTGGGATGGACATGAAAATGTTTAAATATATAAAGCCGTGTTGATTTGATTAACGCCATTTTGACATGAACGATATTTATATCGATTTTACTCATTTCTATAATAAATATCTAAAAGGAAATGATTTCAAAATATAATGTTTTGAAAATACTATCATTTATATATCGATGATATGGAATATTCAATTTTGATTCGAAATTGAATATGAAGTTGAAATCGTTTTGAAAACGAATTTGAAACGATTTGTAAAATACGTTTTTAAAAGGAAATCAATGAAATATAATATATATATATATATATTATACAATGGCCTGAATAGAACGCACCGCGCTGTGGCAGTTCGTGAATTTCGACCATTGACTTCGAACGGACATTACGGGACATCCGACCGTCGGATTCTCCTAAAACTAGAACTGTTGGGTTCGTATCAAAAAGATCTTTCTAACGAATATTAGAGATTTGAAATCTAACGGTTGGATTTGGAATTATGTCCAAATCAAATTTGGAAGAGGTCGGTGTAAGTGCGGTTCGATGGCCATTTATGGAAATCGACTGTACGGGCCTTGATAAAATTATTAAAAATATCAATAATTAGTGTGAAATCATAAGAAATGATTTGGAAAGAATTGGGATGAAAAATTCCATATTTGAAAAGATAAAAATAGATTTTTATCAAAATGAACCAGTTATGAACTAGAAAAATAATTTATTTATTTTTAGAAATAAATAAATTGGATTTGAAATGGTTTTAAAATAACCAAAATTCCCAATATATGAATTGGAATGGATCGGAATCGAAATTACCTTCATAATATTTTGATATTGGGTTTGGTGATTATACGGATATTATGGAGGAATTTGGAAGATATATATATCGTTATTCCAATACGATATTTGTTGGTTTCAGAATTTGATATTGAATATAAGACAATATATTTTCTATACAGAGCCTTGTATTTAATATCGAATTGGATTTTGGGTTTGTCATGAATGGTATCTTTAATAATACTACTCTTAAACCCAAATGGAGTTAAGAAAATTAGAAAGTAACTGGAGATTAGTTAAGTTGAATGGTTTCCGGGGTATTGATCTGATGTTGGTTTCGGCCTTCGGGGTTAATACTTAGGGAATTGTTCTCTTACTAATTTACGGTTAGAGACTGATGGAATGTGAATTGGGTCAGTTGTGAACTATATTTTTAACGACATTCGTTCTTTAACCCGATTTACAGTGAAATGTGATTTGGAATTTATAAATCTTTATATTAAGATTTAACGGGAATTTTCCAAAGTAACGTTTTCCAATTTAATATATTAAACTGGAATTGATGGAATTCGATTGATAATAATCGAAATGAAATTCTGTGGAGGAAGACTGTTAATACATATGGAATTTAAAAGGCTTTGCCGTTATTCCATTTATATTATTAGTCGGATATGGAAATTGATATCGATTATATATTGATTTGTTTTTCCGTGAAGATTCCATAATTAATGGAATGTGATTTGGGTTTGTCGTGAATGGTGTCTTCCTTAACACTGTTCTTAAACCAAGTTGAGAAAAGATTAAATCTTTTTATTTAGATTTACTGAAGTATACCAATTAATTAAAATTTAATTGGAATTGAATGGAAATTGATCTTTGGGTTTATCGTGAACGGTGTTTTAAATAACACTTGTTCTTTAACCTGATTACCAATGGAATGAGATTTTGGGTTGTCGTGAATGGTATCTTTAATAATACTGTTCTTAGAGCCAATGGAGTTAAGAAAATCAGAAACTAACTGGAGATTAGTTAAGTTGAATGGTTTCCTGGGTATTGATCTGATGTTGGTTTCGGCCTTCGGGGTTAATACTTAGGGAATTGTTCACTTACTAATTTACGGTTAGGAGCTAATGGAATGGAATGTGATTTTGGGTTTATAGTGAATCGTGTTTTGAATGACATTGGTTCTTTAACCCAGTTAAAGACAGGATATGGTTTCCCAAGTTAAACAATCGTTAGTATTGATTTTTTGGGAAGATTCAAACCAGGTGGAGTTTTAATGCATCTTTAGTTAGATTGATCCAAAGGAAGATTAAAGAATAAATTTAAATAATTTATCTTTGATAAAATTAATGGGAACCTTTCCCATAGTATATGAATATTTGGATAAAGAAATATTCTGGATTGGAATGAGGCGTATGTTGTGTTTTTATAGCACTTGTTTATTATATACGCGAGTTATTCAGAAAGACCGGGTTATCCCATTCTGAATAACTGATTCGACGATGTGTCGAGGAAGAAGACGGTGGTTAAAGACCGGAGGTCTTCACATCGTTTGGATGATTACTGATGTCTTGATTGGGCGGTACACCCAAGGCGAGGTAATAAGTGGTGATCGTCCAGACGTACTTGAGGATCGACGGATATGCGAGGGCCTCTCCCCTTTATTGGACATATGGGGGAGGAATAAGGTGCCTCCGATTTCGTTCAGACCCAAAACAAACTTGTAAATGGATGTGTGTCTGACATCGGATTTCATTCTGTGTGACTGATAGACATCGGTTGCATAGTGTGAATTGCATGTGTAGCATGCTGAGATGCAAATGATCAAGGCTTCTGTTGAAAAGAAGAATCTTGTGGTTGATGATCAAAGTAGGGCTTTAATATAGCGTAGCTTTGTGTAACGTAAATTCGTGAGCCTCACACACCGGTGCGAACCAGAAATGGGAGAGGACCTCAGGGAGGGCATGCGTTTCGTTCTAGCTACGAGTGGTGTCAGCGTTTTACTAGCCATGACATTTTACTTATGTGGATGATGGATTGCGAGGCGCCTAGGTTATATCGGTCAATCCGGGACCGATGGAGTCATTTGGCTCATTGACGCCCCATAGGACGGGGAAATGCATGTTCAGGCATTTTAATCCACTCCGTATGGACCGGCCCTGACGATCCAACGGTCACTCGAGCTCTGATCCTAAGGGAGGGCTAGAGTGTCTCGAAGCGGAAAGGATGATCCCTTGCCTTGGTTCACAGATGGAAATCCGACTTCCAATACGACATTTTGCTGTTTTAATTGTAAACCTATATATGGCGACATAGTGGTATGAGGCACGTATGCCGTCTATGATTGATACTTATGATTGAAATTGTTTTGACACTATACACTTATAGTAATAATAAAACATGAAATTTTACATACCAAGCATTTTTGGCTATTATAAGGTAAAAACTCTATCCTCCGGCTTGCGTTGCATTGTGTGATGGGACCTGAGTCTTATAATAGCTTCATTGTTCTTTATTTAGCATTGCGTTGTTGTTTTTATGCACTGGTACTCTTGGGAGGAGACACGTTCCGTGTTATGCGGCATGGTACATTGATTTACCAAAATTTAAAATAAAGATTAATAACTGTTTTAGTTCTCACACCAGTCACATGACTGACCTGGAGTTTATTGTTTTAACCTAAACTCTGGGTGCCCCTATTTTCCGCACGGGCAGCTAGTAGTTTTGGTTTTGTAGATTTATATTCATAGGATCTTGGTTTACAACTGGAATGATATTCTGAAAGCTCTGTATCCGTATATTCCTTTCAGTTGTGTTTTGTATTATTTTCCGCTGCATTGTAATTTGTAAATCTCTGATATTTTTTTGTTGTATAATATTTATTTATACTCTGTATATTCTTGTATTCTGATGGAATTGTTGTAATAGACAACGGAATGTTCTTCTGTTTGTGTTCTAATTCGTCTTATCCTCAAAGCAATCCGTTCTTCCTTTATTCCTCGGAGATCGGGGAAGTTCTGGGTCATTACAGTGGTATAAGAGCTTTGGTTTACAGAGCTCAGAGAACAAGGCACATTAGAATCAAACAAAAGAATTCATCAGAAATTGGATTAGTAATATCCAATGAGAATGACTCGTTAGAGATGGGATCAGTTGTATCCTCTAACGAGTGTAAAGAGTGATATTTTTAGAATAAAAATGAAAACAATTTTTTCTTTAAAAATTTAAACTTTATTATTCGTATTTGAATATTTATTTTAGATTGAATTTTGACAATCCAGTATATAGAGATTTTAATATACGTCTGATCCATGTGTATTGAAGCCTCAAATATACTGGATGGATATAGAATTACACTCTAGTCGCCCGGGTCTGATTCTGATGACGGCACGCCATCATCAGTGTTTATATTCGGGTGCCGAAAGTGGGATATCTATATATTTCCAATTGATTGGTGTGAGAACCAAAACTAGATAGGGCTTATTGTTGTGATTTGGCATCAAAAATCTGATTTTTGGACTATGTATCAAAGTTATGAATTTGAAAAGTTAATCAACTAATTGATTGATGATTGTGTTGCGTGATTATTTATTTAAATCAACATGTGAAAGAAAGGTAAATTTAGGCCAAATAGAACCAAATATTTAACCGTATTGAAAATTGTTTGAAATTGCATATATGTATATGCATATATATTGAACAGGTCATAGCAGGGTAGCTAAGCAGAGGAATAAAATTGTTTGCTCGACAAATAGGTACATGTTTATTGTATTTCTTGGGGTTTTTGATGATTTTATGAGCCGATTGGCTTGCCGCTTGGCTGTTTCTTTTTCTTTTTCGTTTTGGATTGGAGAGGCATGTATGGCAGTTTCGGGATTTTCCCGGTGCTCCCGTACAGAGGAGGTTATGGCGAAAATTTTCGAAAATTTAGGGTGTTAGCCCAAATTTTGAAGAATTTGAAAAGTTCTTAGAAACAAAAAGTTGAAGAACTTAAGCCGTAATGAAAATAATGGAAGTTGAGTTGGTTTGTAAAACAACTTTTAGCTCCATTCCTTTTCGAGGACGAAAATATTTTAAGTTGAGGAGATTGTAACAACCTAGAAAATCCAAGCCAATTTAAATTTTTTATTTTGGCAATTTTAATGGATTTTGAATATTTAAAATGAATTATTTTAAATAATAACGATGAGAAATTTATTTTGAATAGAATTAGAACGTATATAATTATTTGAATCGTCGTTAGAATATAAATAATTATTTTTAATTATAAAAGGAATTGAAAATGGCGCGGCAGTTCGAAAATTAGATTTCAAATTTCAAATGAATGTACAGGATTCAGAATAAACCGGATTTTAGCGAAACCAAAAATATTAGAATCTATTTGATAATATATTTCCAACAAATCCGAAAAATTGAAATTTCATAGCGGGAATAAAAAGTTATTCCCAGTTGAAAATTCAGAATAGTCGCTATGGAATTTTGGCCCTTAAAAATAGAAATTTTGCAAACGACCTCTGTTTTCGACGAAACCACTTTTGTTGGATCCGGGATGTCAAGTTATTGCTAGATTCCAAAAAATAATTTTTCGAATCAATGTGTGAGCGGGGCGAAGGAAAACATGTTTTGACAGTTTCAGTCAATTTGGATCGACCAGAAAAGGGCCATTTTTCAAATGTTCTCCAAATTGGACGAAATTAGTTTTGTTAGAACCGTATAGTCAATAGGAAACTAGAAATAATTTTTTTGGATTTTTTTGAGTTAGTATGCGACTTCGATGAATTGAAATGTACGTTTGAAATTCAATATAATGATTTATATTTTGATTTTGGCGGAAACCGGTCGTAACAGCCGAACTATCTTACGATAGATATCCCATTGTGTTCGGAATGGGGGTAATTAGCTAGGAGCCACAGTCGTTAGGTTTGAATTGGGGTTCGTATCAATGAACGGGTAATTTTGGAAATAAAATATTATTAAATAAATATATATATATATATATATATATTGAAACTTTGGTCAACCCTTTAGCCCCATCCTCCATCGTCAGTTTTCAAAGGAAAATAAGATAATAAAAAAAGGAGGGGGGATTGCGATCTCCCCCAGGTGATCCATCGCCCTCGCCGCCGCCGGCCTCCCCATCGACGATCTCCCCCTCTCCCGTTCTCTCTCTCATCCTTCTATAATCCTAAACCGTCAAGACCCTAAACCCCCTCAGCCAAAACCGCCATTCCCACAGCCGTAGGGCCCACCTCCGACACCGCTACGCCTCGCCACCGGAGAGAGCGCCACTGCCAGCGACGGTGAACTCCCGATTGCGACAAAGGGTTAAGCAGATTCCATATTTTAACAGTGAAAAGGATTTATTTTTTTCCCTCTTTTCTTAAGTAATTAAAATCAGATTTTTTTTTATATAAAAACATGGATAAAAATCTGATTTTCTATATAATTAGCATTGAATTTAATTTTAGATTTATTTATATATAGCATATGAAAAGGTTTTATTTTTTTTACATATAAAAAGATTAGATTTTTAACATTAAAAAAGATTTGATCTTTATATTAGAAAAGACATGAATTTTTATATGTTAGAAAGTTTGAATCTTTATATTAGAAAAGATTGAATTTTTATATGTTAGAAAGTTGAATCTTTATATAAGAAAAGTTTGAATCTTTATATTAGAAAAGATTGAATGTTTATATTAGAAAAGTTTGAATCTTTACGTAGGAAAAGTATGATTTTTACAAATAGAAAGGTATTATTTTTATTGTTTAAATGGTAAAGTAAAAATATAATTTTTTGAATTGAAATAAAAATGTAATTTTTACTATGAACAACGTGAAGAAGATTGCGTTGGAGTTTCAAGCAAGTCAGGACTATTCTGAAATTCAAAAATGAAACGGCGGAGTGGATCCCAAAGGAGAACTTCTCACTTTTATTTTATTTTCTAGTTAAAATATATACTAGGATGCAGACGGTGCTTAGCAGCGCCCGACACCCGTGGTCCACAGACCATGGATGACTTGTTTGTTTGATTGATGTGTTGTGAAAACTGACTGTGTTTTGTGGAATGGAATAAAATATTTTATAGTTAAAAATATAATTTTTAACATGTAGATGAATAAAATAAATATTTATAAACAAATCGGACGATTTTTTTATGTACACACATTTGACTGATATTGATTGGGACGATAAATTTTACACATCGCCCAACTGCACAAATAAAATGTGTGTTTGATTGACTGAAACCCCACACGGATATTCGGATGATATATAACATACACTAGTCCCAATAATTAGCTATCTGTCGATTGATTGATTGACAGGCTGTTGCAAGCGTTAAATATTTATATTTGACGCTTATGCAGTGTAGAATGCACTTTGGATGATGGTTGACTGTGTTTGACTGTTGTTGTATACATGCGTTGTATGAAATCTATATAAATCAAATTATATGGTAATTGACTGTGTCTGATTCCAGTTCAGAAAGAAAGAATATTTTAAAATAACAAATATTTTGAAATAATGAATATTTTAAAATAATATTTAGTAAAAGATCAAAATCTGACTTTGATGTCCGATTTGGAATGGACAAGAAAATGTTTAAATATATAAAGCCGTGTTGATTTGATTAACGCCATTTTGACGTGAACGATATTTATATCGATTTTATTCATTTCTATAATGAATATCGAAAAGGAAATGATTTCAAAATATAATGTTTTGAAAATACTATCATTTATATATCGATGATATGGAATATTCAATTTTGACTCGAAAATGAATATGAAGTTGAAATCGTTTTGAAAACGAATTTGAAACGATTTATAAAATACGTTTTTAAAAGGAAATCGATGAAATATAATATATATATATATATATATTATATTACATATATATAATGGCCTGAATAGAACGCGTCGCGCTGCGGTAGTTCGTGAATTTCGACCATTGACTTCGAACGGACATTACGGGAGATCCGACCGTCGGATTCTCCTAAAACCGGAGCCGTTGGGTTCGTATCGAAAAGAGCTTTCTAACGAATATTAGAGATTTGAAATTTAACAGTTGGATTAAGAATTATGTCCAAATCAGATTTGGTAGAGGTTGCTGTAAGTGCAGTTCGATGGCCATTTATGGAAATCGACTGTACGGGCCTTGATAAAATTATTAAAAATATCAATAATTAGTGTAAAATCATAAGAAATGATTTGGAAAGAATTGGGATATAAAATTCCATATTTGAAAAGATACAAATAGTTTTTTATCAAAATGAACTAGTTATGAACTAGAAAAATAATTTATTTATTTTTAGAAATAAATAAATTGGATTTGAAATGGTTTTAAAATAACCAGAATTCCCAATATATGAATTGGAATGGATCGGAATCGAAATTACCTTCGGAATATTTCGATATTGGGTTTCATGATTATACGGATATTGTGGAGGAATTTGGAAGATATATATATCGTTATTCTAATATGATATTTGTTGGTTTCAGAATTTGATATTGAATATAAGCCGGTATATTTTCTATTCAGAGCCTTGTATTTAATATCGAATTGGATTTTGGGTTTGTCGTGAATGGTATCTTTAATAATACTGTTCTTAAACCCAAATGGAGTTAAGAAAATTAGAAACTAACTGGAGATTAGTTAAGTTGAATGGTTTCCGGGGTATTGATCTGATGTTGGTTTCGGCCTTCGGGTTTAATACTTAGGGAATTGTTCTCTTACTAATTTACGGTTAAAGATTGATGGAATGTGAATTGGGTTTATTGTGAACTGTGTTTTTAGCGACATTCGTTCTTTAACCCGATTTACAGTGAAATGTGATTTGGAATTTATAAATCTTTTTATTAAGATTTAACAGGAATTTTCCAAAGTAACGTTTTCCAATTTAATATATTAAACTGGAATTGAATGGAATTCGATTAATAATAATCAAAATGAAATTCTGTGGAGGAAGACTGTTAATACATATGGAATTTAAAAGGCTTTTCCATTATTCCATTTATAATATTAGTCGGATATGGAAATTGATATCGATTATATATTGATTTGTTTTTCCGTAAATATTCCATAATTAATGAAATGTGATTTGGGTTTGTCGTGAATAGTGTCTTCATTAACACTGTTCTTAAACCCAGTTGAGAAAAGATTAAATCTTTTTATTTAGATTTAATGAATTATACCAATTAATTAATATTTAATTGGAATTGAATGGAAATTGATCTTTGGGTTTATCGTGAACGGTGTTTTAAATAACACTTGTTCTTTAACCCGATTACCAATGGAATGGGATTTTGGGTTGTCGTGAATGGTATCTTTAATAATACTATTCTTAGACCCAATGGAGTAAAGAAAATCAGAAACTAACTGGAGATTAGTTAAGTTGAATGATTTCCTATGTATTGATCTGATGTTGGTTTCGGCCTTCGGGGTTAATACTTAGGGAATTTTTCACTTGCTAATTTACGGTTAGGGGCTGATGGAATGGAATGTGATTTTGGGTTTATAGTGAATCGTGTTTTAAATGACATTGGTTCTTTAACCCAGTTGAAGACAGGATATGGTGTCCCAAGTTAAACAACCGTTAATATTGATTTTTGGGAAGATTAAAACCAAGTGGAGTTTTAATGCATCTTTAATTAGATTGAATTAATATCCAAAGGAAGATTAAAGAATAAATTTAAAGAATTTATCTCTGATAAAACTAATGGGAACCTTTCCCAAAGTATATGAATATTTGGATAAAGAAATATTATGGATTGGAATGAGGCGTATGTTGTGTTTTTATAGCACTTGTTTATTGTATACGCGAGTTGTTCAGAAAGACTGGGTCTATCTCATTCTGAATAACCGATTCGACGATGTGTCGAGGAAGAAGACGGTGGTTGAAGACCGGAGGTCTTCACATCGTTTGGATGACTACTGATGTCTTGATTGGGTGGTACACCTAAGGTGAGGTAATAAGTGGTGATCGTCCAGATGTACTTGGAGATCGACGGATATGCGAGGGCCTCTCCCCTGTATTAGACATATGGGGGAGGAATAAGATGTCTCCGGTTTCGTTCAGACCCAGAACGAACTTGTAAATGGATGTGTGTATGACATCGGATTTCATTTTGTGTGACTGATAGACATCGGTTGCATAGCGTGAATTGCCTATGTGGCATGCTGAGATGCAAATGATCAAGGCTTCTGTTGAAAAGCAGAGTGTTGTGGTTGATGATTAAAGCACGGCTTTAATATAACATAGCTTTGTATAGCGTTAATTCGCGAGCCTCACACACTGGTGTGAACCAGAAACGGGAAAGGACCTCAGGAAGGGCATGCGTTTCCTTCTAGCTAGGAGTGGTGCCATCGTTTTACTAGCCCTGACATTTTACTTATGTGGATGATGGATTGCGAGGCGCCTCGGTTATATCGGTCGATCCAGGACCGATGGAGTCATTTGGCTCATTGATGCCCCATAGGAAGGGGAAATGCATGTTCAGGCATTTTAATCCACTCCGTGTGGACCGGCCCGGATGATCCAAGGGTCACTCGAGCTCTGATCCTGAGGGGCGGGCTAGAGCGTCTCGAAGCGGTAAGGACGATCCCTTGCCTTGGTTCACAGATGGAAATCCAACTTCCAATAAGACATTTTGCGGTTTTAATTGTAAACCTATATATGGCGGCATAGTGGTATGGGGAACTTATGACGTCTATGATTGATACTTATGATTGAAATTGTTTTGACACTATACACTTATAGTAATAATAAAACATGAAATTTTACGTACCAAGCATTCTTGGCTATTATAAGGTAAAAAATATATCCTCCGGCTTGCGTTGCATTATGTGATGGGACATGAGTCTAATAATAGCTTCATTGTTCTTTATTTAGCATTGCGCTGTTGTTTTTTTGCACTGGTATTCTTGGACGGAAACCCGTTCCGTGTTATATGGCGTGGTCCCTTGATTTACTAACTTTAAAATAAAGATTAATAACTGTTTTGGTTCTCACACCAGTCACATGACTGACCTGGAGTTTATTATTTTAACCTAAACTCTGGGTGCCCCTATTTTCCGTACGGGCAGCTATAGTTTTGGTTTTGCAGATTTGTATTCACAGGATCATGGTTTACAGCTGGAATGATATTCGGAAAGCTCTATATCCGTATATTCCTTTCATTTGTGTTTTGTATTATTTTCCGTTGCACTGTAATTTGTAAATCTCTGATATTTTTCTGATGTATAATATTTATTTATACTCTGTATATTCTTGTATTCTGATGGAGTTGTTGTAATAGACAATGGAATGTTCTTCTGTTTTTGTTCTGATTCGTCTTGTCCTCAAAGCAATCCGTTCTTCCTCTTCTCCTCGGAGATCGGGGAAGTTCTGGGTCCTTACAAAAAAAAACATCAAATGTATTGTATGTATGCAAAATAAATTATCGCATAACATGCATTTACAGACCGTATTCTGATTGCTCCATTGTGCTTAAGTCTTTATCGTAGTCAATTTTAGATGCTGAAAAATAGTTTCTTAACCAGTCCTAGGTGCATATAAGAGACTGAACAATCTTAGGTATTAATGAGCTTCTAAATGGACTGAGAACGCGACCGCTAGTTCTAAATGTAGGTTCAGATGCAACTGTAGAAATTGGGACTGCCAATACATCACGAGACATTTTCGAAAGGATAGGAAACCTTAAACAATTTTCTTTCCAATATTTTAATACGTCAGACTCTGTAGAATCAATCTCATTTTTTTCGTTGAGGTATTTCCCCAATTCTGACTTACTTACTCCATAATTATTCAAGGCTTTCAAAATTTTAAAACGAGCTCTTAAGTCAATCGCATCTTCCTCACTTTCTGATACACTAGCCACTCCACTGAACTGATTATAGCTCACTTGTTTTGTTTTGTATTTATTGAATAGTTCAAAAGCAACATTTTTGACTGGTTGAACCTTTAATATATATGTGGAGGGATATAATGCTTCTAATGAAAACTCTATAATGCTAAATTTCCATCGAGGTTCAAGAAAAATAGCAATGTAGGTTAACATATTCATTTTCTCCCGACTTCCCCAATATTTATCATACTTTTCTTTCATTTTTATGGCCATACGTTGTAAATTTGGATCTTCGCTCATTTGCTGTTTTTCTAAGCATTCAATAACTTTGCTTATTTCATGTTGACGAGTATTAATTATAACATATGACGGACAAGATACAAGCAAAGCGAGCTCAAAAAATTCGTTTAAAAACACACATAATTTTCTACCATTTTCCCAATCAATTTCCATAGGCACCCCTCCCCCTTTTTCCTACTCACTTCTAAAAAATCAATCTTCCATATCAAACCTTTCAAAAGCATTCTCATATTGTTGTGTTGCATTAAGCATTAAGTACGTAGAATTCCATCTAGTAGGAACATCCAAGCATAAACCATTTTTGTATTCCAATTTCTCAAGTGAAATGCAATTTTTGAATATTTTAAATCTAGAAGGTGATTGCTTAACATATCTAACTGTAGCTCTTATGCGTGAAATTACTTCTCCATTTTCTTTCAAACCATTGTTCACAACTAGATTAATAATGTGGGCAATGCATCAGATATGTAAATATTTATCTTCTAACATGGTTCCTTTTGAATTTGTAAATCTATGTTTCAAGTAACTAACCACGACATCATTTCAGCTAGCATTTTTATTGCAAATACTTTATCAATACCCCAATCCATTAAACGGTTTTAAATTTCTTTACCCAAATCTTCACCTCTATGACTCAAAATAGGACAAAAATTTAACACTCTTTTTCTTAATATCCAATCATCATTTATCCAGTGACCAGTTATGCACATATAGTTAATTCTTTGTATTGATGTCCATGTATCGGTAGTGAGACAAAGCATGAAACAAGAACCTTGTAAAACTGATTATAGTTTAGCCTTTTCTTCAAGAAATATTTCATAATAATCCCTTTGAACTGTAAATCGAGGTGGACAATGAAATTGAGGCCCAAGTGTTTTAGACAAAAAATATTTAAATCTAACCCTTTCTACAATTTTAAATGGAAGCTCGTCCAAAATTATAAAATACGATAACGCTTTTCTAACATCGCTTGCAACATATTTCCATGCACTTAAAACTATTGGTTTACCATTTTCTCCAACTTTAAGATTAATTTGAGCTTGCTTAGTATCCCTATTACGTGGAATCTCCTTGCATAAAGTCATATGAGTTTTTAAACTTGACGTGCCATTTTTATTAGTATTAGAATGATATTCTTTTGTACAGTATTTGCAGCGGGCTTTGAAGCTAGCTTCTTCATCCTGAAATGAATCAAAGTGATCCTGTAATGACCCATCTTTTTGCCCGATTTTCGCCGGTAATTAAACCAACTTAAATCGTTCACAAAGACGAATTGTTATGGGTACATACATATATTGCACAAGATAACAGAACTTTTCATTGCATAATACAATATTACACCAGAGTTACATTCAAATATCAGAGTTACAACATATACAGCGGGAGAAAAGTAAATATACTCTAAGTGGAAAAATCGTATGATATAGCGGAAGCTCCAAACATTGGAGTGAACTCCAACTCTAAAAGCACTCCGAATCCTGCTCCAACGATCTATAACTGCAAAACTAAACTACTAGCTGCCCGTGTGGAAATTAATGGGCACCCAGAGTTTAGGAAGGAACAATAAATTCCAGGTCAGTCATGGGACTGGTGTGATAACATAAAACAATTGCTTTAAGATTTATTTTAAAGTTGGGAAATTCACCGGACCACGACGCTAACGTGGAACGGGTTTACTCCATGTGAATGCCCGTGCACATAAATTTGCAATGACTTTTTTTTGAAAATGAGGCTATCATAAGCTCGTCCCACATCACACAATGCAAGCGCACACCAGATGGGCGAGTTTTATCTTATGATAACCAAATATGCTTTCATATGTGAAAATCCTCTTTTAATTATTATATACAATGTGGAAATCATTTCACAAATAAATATAGAATCATAGCCCCCATAACCCCAATTGGTTATATTGACATATAGGTATACAATCAAAATCTGTATGGCTCGTATTGGAGATTTGGGTTTCCAACTTGATGATTCATGGCACGAAAGATCAATCAGGGATACGAAGCGAAGTGTAACACGACTTTTCCGTCCATCTCGGACACCAACAACAAATCGCAGGGCAGATCAACGATTTTCGACCAGACACGGCCCCCTGAACATACACAATTTTCCCTAAGTTCATAAGTGGTTTCCCACTGCTATAGCTTTATCATCAATCATATATAAGTATACAACCTAACCGCCAGTTTCTCATCAATAAGGGGTGTGGGGTTTGTCGATGTCACGTCATACACAAAGCATGCCTAGATAAGCAATGGCATAATCATACAAGCTCATTTCATATCTTAAGTATGTCACATTGTCCATTCACAACATGACCACTGATTTCCATCATTACATAACCACTTTGAGCTCATACGCCACAAACCAGAAACATATCAACGGAAATCAGGGTTATGCCATCAGTTACAATGTCAGGCACACAATCCATACAAGTCCATTCTGGGTCTGAACGGAACAATAATTACCATTATCCATGGTTATAATTCAATCTCCTTCTAGTCATTATCCATTTATTTCTAAATCAAGGTTGGGTTGATCATAAATTTCGTTACCGTCTAAACTCCTCCTTTTTAAAATCAAATATTCATTTTCCAACCACATCATCAAAACATAACCCTTCGATCCTTATGTTCAAAACATAATTCATTGATTTCATAAGTCGTTAAATTTTCCAAATCTTTACTTGGATTGCAAATACGTTTATGATAATCCAAACACTTCATATTCAAACATAAGTTTTAATGGAGTTAACTCGACTTATATTTGATATCAATACCATATATAAATATTTAACCACTTAAAAATCTTTCGAAACCGTTTGCAATCCTTGTAACCATTTGAAAATAGTGGTTCACGTTTTATAAACTCCAAACCAATTTATCTTTGGGAATGCGAGAATAACGTTTGGAAATGTTACTAAAAGCGCCGCAATAGCCATTTAAATCAAATAGATTCCAAATCATCCAAAATTCAAAATTTTCAATTCTAATTACTTTAAATTAATAAAGTAAGATCCATCATAAATTTTCCCAAATTTTAAACTTGATTTATTTGAATTTCGTTGCGATCGCCTAACTGCACTTACAGCGACCTTTCCCAAATTTGTTTTGAGCGTAACCTGAAAATCGTACATTGAAATTCGAAAATTTCTCTTTTATTCAAAACTGTCTGTATTTGAAAATCAACATTTCTTATTTCAAGTCAAACCGATTTCAAACAATCAGTTATAATCATTCAAAATTTTATATCGATATTTATGAACTATCGCGCCGCAATGCGTTATAAATTGATTTTTAATATAAATCGCTCAAGTTCCTTTCAAATTGAATTTATATTTCCAATTCAAAATAACTTTATTTCAAAATTGGTTGTTAAGTTTAATCAAAAAACATTCCACGTTTCCAAAACCTAATTTCAAATTTAAACAAGCTGTGAGTAATAGAATTTCCAAAACCCTTTTATTTGAAATTTAAATTTAATATTAATGAATGACACTACGCGACGTTTATAAGTTTAAAATTCAAATTTGTTTCTAAGTTAAAAAATTTCAAATTATATTTTTGATTAACTGTTCCGTCCGTCGGACCAGTTAGGGATAGCCAGAGAGAGCAGGAAACCAGATTTCCAAACCCAAGCCTAGACATTATCCTCTCTGTCATCCTAGAACGGTCTGGTATATATTATTATAAAACTTATATTTAAATTTCCAAACCTCTTTTCAAATTAAATTGGACTTAAGAAAAATAATATTTTAATATTTGAAAATAAATCTTCATTTATATGGAAGGAGGATTGAACCGATCATCTGTATGATTCCACAACCATGGTGTTGTGTGTGCATCATGCAAACATAATAAATCAACCAGATAAATTTGATGATCATGAATTATAATCATCACCCATAAACAAACAATTCAGCTGTGCACAAGCGTTATGATCAATAACGCTTTTTTAGGTTCAGTGTGTCATCTAATTACATGCACATCGATTCACACAATAACATCCATATCCAACCAATCATCATAAATTCATCACAACTCATTATTTAATCACTACTAATTAAAATAAATGATTAAATTAAGTGTTCTCACAGAAAGCTTTCCAAAATCTTCAATGTTTGAGTTTCCATGTGAACAAACAACATTACAGATACATGTACTACTTAAGATCCATTTCCATTAGCAGCTAGTGATTTTCTGCTAATTTTATATATATATATATATATATATATATATATATATATATATATATACTCGATTAGTAACATTGTTTGTTATATGTTCATATATATAACGACCATTTATTTTATTTTTATTAAAATTTATACTTAGACAAAATTATGAATATGACATGTCAGTGTGTTTATATTTCCCGATACGATTCTTACGATTCTAATGGGCTCAAGGGCACATTAATCTGATCTAGAATGAATAAGCTATTAGGTTTTAAAGTCTAACTAACATAACTTAAAATTTAAAATAAATCATACCCAACATATAAGCCCAACGCACAACATCCGATCCAAGACCCTTTAACCACTCTATTCTCAAGCATTCAGCCCAAAGCCCCAAATATAAAGATCCAAGCCCATACCAT
The DNA here is from genome assembly GCA_030737875.1 of Allium sativum. Taxonomy (NCBI): domain Eukaryota; kingdom Viridiplantae; phylum Streptophyta; class Magnoliopsida; order Asparagales; family Amaryllidaceae; genus Allium; species Allium sativum. Next base: position 625,587,993 of record CM060910.1, read on the forward strand.
GCTCCCCCATTTCTTCTTCTTCCTTGCGCCTCCTCTGTTTCATGCGGAAGAACCCATCACCGTGCACCTACGTGTGCACGTACACACATCAAAACGCCATCAAACACCACCCCGAAACCACCCACGAACCTCTTTTCATCTCCTCTCTCGACTGCACCTACTCGCACTCAAACTCAGCACCCCCAACGGAAAACCGCCATCCAAGCCGAGACCTGGAACGAACCCAATGCACGCAAGCAGTAAGAGTATCGACACAAAAATTCACTGATATCCACCTAATTACACCACATCGAAGCTCCCTTCATCCTCAGCACAACGCTACTCTCTGACTCTCCTATCGCTACCTCCTCCTTCGGCAAACCCAAAACCTAAATTTGAACTTCTCCGATCATCGAAACGGAATCGCCCAAAACTCGTATGAAAAATACTACCTTCCCTGCTGATCGCAACGGCGCAAACAACATCGATTAATTCTCCCTAGATTTTGAGTTATGATTTTTCAAAGATTTGGAACCCATTCTTCACATTCGCGGTTTTAGATCGATTCCTCCTTTCACTCTCAACGAAAACTTGATCCGTTAACTTGTAAAAATCAGAAACGCTGATCTGAACAACTTTCGTGTAGATCATTTTGGCTAGAAATGAAAGGTTTGGGAGATTTGGATTTTTGAGTGAAGAGGGAAGACATTATTTTATTTACTATAAGCAGAGAACAAAAATAGAAGATGGACAAGAGAAGACAACTAAGTGAGAAACCAGAAATTGAAAATGCTGAAGTGTGCATAGAAAGGAAAGCTCTCTTTATATTTATTTAAATTCATTTATCCTTTAATTCAAGACACTTGGCACACAAAGCTCATGCATAAAGACACATATTTTTCATTTAAAAATTGACCAATGCATGCCTTCCAAAATGGCCTTATGTATTTATTTATAAAATTTGAAATTTTAGCCACACCTTGATAACACTTATATTTGTAACTCATTTGCAACTCTTGTAAGTGTCACCAATATATTACTTAAGGTTTATCAAATTATTTGCAACTAATATTTTCAAAATACATGCCTATTTTTTATTTATCAAATATATACATATGATTTGTCAATATTTTATAAAAATAATCTAAAAATAAATTCTTAATAATCCTCATATAATTATATATATATATATTATTCAATGATCATAAAAAAATCATTTTGACAAAATCTTAAATAACTCATTTTTCCAAATCCATAATTTATATTAATATTAAATTCAGAAAGGTGCCATTACTTATAAATATTTGAAATATGCATGAAATCTTAAACATGAACTTAAAATAAGTTTTCTATATTTTAATAAATCAAAATAATTATTCAAACTTATAAATATATAGGATCACTATTTTTAATTTTATATTTAAATCTTATTAAATTCATTTTATAGAACAAAAATCCAAATTAAATTTAGGTAAAATTTTAGGTTGTTACATTCACCCCCCTTTAAGGCTTTTCGTCCTCGAGAAGGAGAGTCATAAAATTAAATCTTATTTATCAAAAAAATATTCTTACGAATTTTTATTAAGCTTGAAGCTTATCAAACTGAAGTCTCATGCGATTACATTTGTAAAACTTTTAATACCATAACTTATATTAACTTAAATCGTTATATTAGAAAGATTTATATTTTTGGAGAAGTCAATTTAAAGATCAATTTAAAGAAATTTGAGTTTTTAACCATAATTACAAATCTTGGTTTGCCAAACATTTTGAAAACGATTTCCTCGGACTTAGAATCCCATTTCATCTCAAAATATTGAAATACTATATAATTTCCAAATAAATAATCATATCTTACTTCGGGACTTTCCAAAACCAAATTTTCTTTCAAAGTTTCAAACAATCAGTAGTGAAATAAAATAAATTTATTAGTTCGAGAAGCTTTCCCTCATGATGGGATACTGAGTAGCACCCATCGTATGAAAACAAATCACATCTCAATTTTGTCATGAGTTACTCGAATAATCCAAATCATTTCATATCTCGAAGTCGTAAATCATTTTGCAACCCATAGTTTACAAATATTTAAATCATAATGATAAATATTTCAAATTATTGGGATTTAAGTCGTCGAGATTTTCCTTTATTTGTAAACCACTTTTATAAACTACCCATCATATCCAAGATATTTGGGGAAAATTCGATTGCTTGGAAATAAATTTTAGTTTTCAAATATACAACTTAAGTTTCATGTTTCAAAATAAATGATCTTATCCAAAATTTACTAAGTCGAAATATTTACAGAATCCATATCTAGCTTCATAAACCTCAATTTATTTCAAAACATCTAACTACCTACATAAGTTAATATCCATATAGCCATACGATTTCCTTAACAGCTTTTCCTATAAGCCTTTAAACAATCTTTTACAATTCATAAATCCTTTTAACCTCCTCTAGTTCAAATTCAACATTGTTTCAAATATTCCCAAGATTCCCAAATAATTTCCATATCTTCAATAATTGGATTTCCTATTTTAGTTGTTATGTTCACCTAATCGAATAACACTTTTTCTAAATCCACTTTAAAATTTGAATGTATATCACCCTTTCTTCATTCCTGTTTACGTATCGAATCTTGTTTAGAAAGTTTTCTTACTCAACTAGTCGGAAAATCTCTTAAAACAGTTTTATTTAAAATACCATCACGCTTCCTCTGCGCACTCTGATTATGCATATACATATTCAAGCTAGTATTATATCAAATCTTAACATTTTCAGAACTCACTTCTTAAAATTTTATATTTCAAAGGTCCAAATTTTTCCTCTTGAGTAAATCTTACTTCAACTTCCGTTTTTCTTAGCATCATAAGTGACTATTCTTTAAATATTTTCTATTTGAATCTCTCATACAGAAACTTTCTCCCTTCTTTGATATTAGTTAAAGTTTAAATCATCCTTTATACCATTTCTTAACTTAAGTCAAAAATCATTTTCATATTCTTTACGAGGAGTTTTAATTTACTAAAATATACTTGCATATTATCATTTTCAATTCATGCTAAGCATCAATTTCAAAGCTATCGTTTACATTAACTTATTCTTTTGAGGAATATAATATCTTTTCAGGTTATAATTTATTAGATCTAAAATACATATTCAAACCTTTGTTATGACTTGTTTATTTTGAATTATGGGTGACATTTTTGATATAATTCCTTAATGAATTATCTTATTTTCCAAAATTAACTTTCTAATCTTTAAGCGAAATTTACTTCTAAAATCCTTTCTCGTTATTAAAATAGTTTGATTTGCATTTATAACATATTGTCCTTACATTAATTTTTTTTTAATATTTCAAACATATCGAAATAGTTTAAGTATTCCTCGACGTCTTAACTAGAATCGTATAGTCATCCCACTTTCGAAACTCGGAAATAAGTACTGATGGTGCCATGGTCATCAGTAAAATCATCCTCGACCGACTAGAGTGTGACTCTATATCTCTCTAGTATACATTGGACTTCGTATATACATTAGCTAGGCTTATATCCAAAATCTCTATATACTCGATAGTCTAATCTCGACATCAAATAATATACTCAAAACTCTTTATCATAAATTTTACTCCAAAACAATTACCATTTCAAGACAATTTATTTAGTTTCAAAATAACTTTATATTGACTTCAAATTACGGTCTCTCGGCATAATATTCCAAAATCTCATTCTAGGGTAGTACTGACCCTATCTCTAATGAGATATTATAACTCTGATGAGTCCTATCTTTTGTTCAAATATGTCGTACCCCATAGCTTTGTATAACCAAAGCTCTGATACCAACTGTAACGACCCATCTTTTTGCCCGATTTTCGCTGGTAATTAAACCAATTTAAATCGTTCACAAAGACGAATTGTTATGGGTACATACATATATTGCACAAAATAACAGAACTTTTCATTGCGTAATACAATATTACGTCATAGTTACATTCAAATATCAGAGTTACAACATATACAGCGGAAGAACAGTAAATATACTCTCAGTGGAAAAATCGTATGATACAGTGGAAGCTCCAAACTTTGGAGTGAATTCCAACTCTAAAAGCACTCCGTATCCTGCTCCAACGATCTATAACTGCAAAACTAAACTACTAGCTGCCCATGTGAAAATTAATGGGCACCCATAGTTTAGGAAGGAACAATAAACTCCAGGTCAGTCATGGGATTGGTGTGAGAACATAAAACCATTACTTTAAGATTTATTTTAAAGTTGGGAAATTCACCGGACCACGCCGCTAATGCGGAACGGGTTTACTCTATGTGAATGCACATGCACATAAATTTGAAATGACTTTTTTTTTTAAAATGAGGCTATCATAAGCTCGTCCCACATCACACAATGCAAACGCACACCAGATGGGCGAATTTTGTCTTATGATAACCAAACATGCTTTCATACGTGAAAATCCTCATTTAATTATTATATACAGTGTGGATATCATTTCGCAAATAAATATATAATCATAGCCCCCATAACCCCAATTGGTTATATTGAAATATAGGTATACAATCAAAATCCGTATGGCTCGTATTGGAGATTTCGGTTTCCAACTTGATGATTCCTGGCACGAAAGATCAATCAGGGATACGAAGCGAAGTGTAATAAGGCTTTTCTGTCCATCTCGGACACAAACAACAAATCGCAGGGCAAATCAACGGTTTTCGACCAGACAAGGCCCCCCGAACATACCCAATTTTCCCCAAGTTCATAAGTGGTTTCCCACTGCTACAGCTTCATCATCAATCATATATAAGTATACAACCTAACCGCCAGTTTCTCATCAATCCGAGGTGTGAGGTTTGTCGATGTCACGTCATACACAAAGCATGCCTAGATAAGTAATGCCCTTATCATACAAGCTCATTTCATATCTTAAGTATGCCACATTGTTCATTCACAACATGACCACTGATTTCCAACATTACATAACCACTTTGAGCTCGTACGTCACAAACCAGAAACATATCAACAGAAATCAGTGTTATGTCGTCAATTACAGTGCCAGGCACACAATCCATACAAGTCCATTCTCGGTCTGAACGGAACAAAATCCGAAAATCTCCGAATATACTCAGACCTCATGCCACTTATAACCTCGAATAAGGTGTATGGCCTAATTCGAGATATCAGAAATCAATCCGAATAAATTCAAAAATTCCCGGTCTTTATTCGTCGATTCCAAGTTTCAAATTCGATCCATGTGTCGTATTATTACTTGGAATGGTTTTCGGACTTAAATTCGATCCCGGTCTTTCCATGTAATAAGCGTATTCTTAAAACAATAGTTATGGACCACACATGGTTATAATTCAATCTCCTTCCAGTCATTATCCATTTATTTCTAAATCAAAGTTGGATTGATCATAAATTTCGTTACCGTCTTAACCCTTTCTTTTTAAAATCAAATATTCATTTTCCAACCATATCATCAAAACATAACCCTTCGATCCTTATGTTCAAAACATAATTCATTGATTTCATAAGTCGTTAAATTTCCTGAATCTTTACTTGGATTACAAATACATTTACGATAATCCAAACACTTCATATTCAAACATAAGTTTTAATGGAGTTAACTTGACTTATATTTGATATCAATACCATATACAAATATTTAACCACTTAAAAATCTTTCCAAACCGTTTGCATTCCTTTTAACCATTTGAAAATAATGGTTCACGTTTTATAAACTCCAAACCAATTTATCTTTGGGAACGCGAGAATAATGTTTGGAAATGTTACTAAAAGCGCTGCAATAGCCATTTAAATCAAATAGATTCCAAATCACCCAAAATTCAAATGTTTCAATTCTAATTACTTTAAATTAATAAAGTAAGATCCATCATTAATTTTCCCAAATTTTTAACTTGATTTAATTGAATTTCGTTGCGATCGCCTAACTACACTTACAACGACCTTTCCCAAATTTGTTTTGAGCATAACCTGAAAATCGTACGTTGAAATTCGAAAATTTCTCTTTTATTCAAAATTGTCTGTATTTGAAAATCAATATTTCTTATTTCAAGTCAAACCGATTTCAAACAATCAAGTTATAATCATTCAAAAAATTTAAATTGATATTTGTGAATAGTCGCGCCGCAGCGCGTTATAAATTGATTTTTAATATAAATCGCTCAAGTTCCTTTCAAATTGAATTTATATTTCCAATTCAAAATAACTTTATTTAAAAATTGGTTTTTAAGTTTAATCAAAAATCATTTCACATTTCCCAAACCTAATTTCAAATTTAAATAAGCTGTGAGCAATAGAATTTCCAAAACCCTTTTATTTGAAATTTAAATTTAATATTAATGAATGACACTACGCGATGTTTATAAGTTTAAAATTCAAATTTGTTTCTAAGTTAAAAAAATTCAAATCTAAATTTCAAATTATATTTTTAATTAACAATTCCGTCCATCGGACCAGTTAAGGATAGCCAGGGAGATCAGGAAACTGGATTTCCAAACCCAAGCCTAGACACTATCCTCTTGGTCATCCTTGAACGGTCTGGTATATATTATTATAAAATTTATATTTAAATTTCTAAACCTCTTTTCAAATTAAACCGGACTTAAGAAAAATAATATTTTAATATTTGAAAATAAACCTTCATTTATATGGAAGGAGGATTAAACCGATCATCTGTATGATTCCACAACCATGGTGTTGTGTGTGCATCATGTAAACATAAGAAATCAACCAGATAAATTGGATGATCATGAGTTATAATCATCACCCATAAACAAACAAGTCAGCTGTGCACAAGCGTTACGGTCAATAACACTTTTCAGTGTATCATCTAATTACATGCACATCCATTCACACAATAACATCCATATCCAACCAATCATCATAAATTCATCACAACTCATTATTTAATCACTACTAATTAAAATAAATGATTAAATTAAGTGTTCTCACCGAAAGCTTTCCAAAATCTTCAATATCCGAGTTTCCATGTGAACAAACAACGTTACCGCTACATGTACTGCTTAAGATCCATTTCCATTAGCAGCTAGTGATTTTATGCTAATTTTATATATATACGCTCGATTGGTAACATTGTTCGTTATATATACACATATATATATATATAAGGACCATTTATTTTATTTTTATTAAAATTTATACTTAGACAAAATTATGAATATGATATGTCAGTGTGTTTATATTTCCCGATACGATTCTAACGGGCTCAAGGGCGCATTAATCCAATCTAGAACGAGTGAGCTATTAGGTTTTAAAGTTTAACTAACATAACTTAAAATTTAAAATATATCATACCCAACATATAAGCCTATCCTAATGCACAACATCCGATCCAAGACCCTCTAACCACTCCATTCTCAAGCATTCAGCCCAAAGCCCCAAATCTAAGGATCCAAGCCCATACCGTGCTCCCCTCTTCTTCTTCTTCCTTGCGCCTCCTCTATTTCACGCGGAAGAACCCATCACCGTGCACCTGCATGTGCACGTACACACATCAAAACGCCATCAAACACCACCCGAAACCACCCACGAACTTCTTTTCATCTCCTCTCTCGACTGCACCCACTCGCACTCGAACTCAGCACCCCCAACGGAAAACCGCCATCCAAGTCGAGACCTGGAACGAACCCGATGCACGCAAGCAGTAAGAGTATCGACACAAAAATTCACCGATATCCACCGAATTACTTCACATCGAAGCTCTCTTCATCCTCAGGACAACGCTACTCTCCAATTCTTCTATTGCTACCTCCTCCTCCGGCCAACCTAAAGACTAATTTTGAACTTCTCCGATCATCGACACAGAATCACACAAAACTCATATGAAAAATACTACCTTCCCTGTTGATCGCAACGACGCAGACGACATCGTTTAAGTCTCCCTGGATTTTGAGTTATGATTTTTCGAAGATTTGGAACCCATTCTTCACATTCGCTGTTTTAGATCGATTCCTCCTTCCACTCTCAACGAAAAATTGCTCCGTTAACTTGTAAAAATCAGTAACGCTGATCCGGACAACTTTCATGTAGATCATTTTGGCTAGAAATGAAAGGATTGGGAGATTTGGATTTTTGAGTGAAGAGGGAAGGCATTACTTCATTTACTGTAAGCGGAGAAAAAAAATAGAAGATAGGCAGGAGAAGATAACAACGTGAGAAACCAGAAATTGAAAATGTTGAAGTGTGCATAGGAAGGAAAACTCTCTTTATATCTATTTAAATTCGTTTATCCTTTAATTCAAGACACTTGGCACACAAAGCTCATGCATAAAGACACATATTTTTCATTTAAAAATTGACCAATGCATGCCTTCCAAAATGGTCTTATGTATTTATTTATAAAATTTGATATTTTAGCCACACCTTGATAACACTTATATTTGCAACTCATTTGCAACTCTTATAAGTGTCACCAATATATTCCTTAAGGTTTATCAAATTATTTATAACTAATATTTTCAAAATACATGCCTATTTTTTATTTATCAAATATATACATATGATTTGTCAATATTTTATAAAAATAATATTAATATAAATTCTTAATAATACTCATAAAATTTTATAAACATTATTCAATGATCATAAAAAAAATCATTTTGATAAAATCTTAGATAACTCATTTTTCCAAATCCATAATTTATATTAATATTAAATTCAGAAAGGTGCCATTAGTTATAAATATTTGAAACATGCATAAAATCTTAAACATGAACTTAAAATAAGTTTTCTATATTTTAATAAATCAAAATAATTATTCAAACTTATAAATATATAGGATCACTATTATTAATTTTATATTTAAATCTTATTAAATTCATTTTATAGAACAAAAATCCAAATTAAATTTAGGTTGTTACAGATCCCAAACATCTGATCTTTCTTCCCTTTCTTTCTTTTTACTCTACCTTTTGATGGATTAATCTCATTATTTGTTGTTGGTTGTAGTTTGCATGTACCCTCTTAATTGTCCTGCGCATAAAAATGAAAAATAAAAATAAAAAAATGTAAAATAAATCAATAAATAATAACAGTTTGGCACATATGGTAATCATTTATAATTTGAATATAATAAAAGGATACACAATTATGTAGATTGCATATTGTATACATAGTAGTGATCACATAATTTGAAGAAAATGTTAATTACGATAATTACATATGTGCACATTATTCTATTTAACTTCAACTAGAAAATAGAAAGAAAAAAATGAAAATGCTAAGTAATGTAACATACATCTTGTATGGCTGGAGCTATAGCAACAGCTGAAATTTCATTTTCCATCGTTCGTCAAATTTCAAGTTTGATTGTCCTCTACCATATTCAAATTACATACAAGTTTAATAACTCTAAAACCAGATACTGTATTCACTGGAATTGATTTTTTTGTGTGGGCGAAAACTAGAAGTGTTATGAAACAAAAATTTGGTTAAGGAATTTTATCAAATGGGACTTGTGTACAATCATACTTGCCGAAATTTAGCAAGTTCTGGATAGTTTGAAAAACATATGGAAAACTAAAATGAATTTGGTTACACATTATTCCAATCTTTATCAGTTGCAATACATTTCATAAAATAAAAGATTACAACAAAAATATATTTTGCTTACACTAGTTTCAAACACGCATACTATAATAAAATAAATGCAAATCTCATAGTTTTTTAAAAAAATACCACTTACAGGAGAGTAAACAATGGATGAATTATTGATCTCACAAGCTTAAATCAATGCAACAAGAGATTGATAGAAGAATTTGTAGGTTTGTGTTGAAAATATTTGAGAGGATATCGTTTACGAGATAACCCTTTCTATGAATTGGTAAAGTTCATAAGTGCCAAGACATAAATTACAGCGGTCCACTTAAAGAATTATTAATGATGTGTAAATTGGGAAATGAATTGATGTCTCGTATAAAGGAATATGGTTCATATTCCAGGTATTGTTATGGAAAATTGGAAATTGTAATTATGTTGTCACATATATTGATTGGTTACCATTTCAAAAAATGAGTAACCATATTAAAATTTAAACGGTTACATTAAAACTTAAAACATGCAGTTCTTATTCGGCTTAATTGGTCGGTCTGGTTTGTAAATATTAAAAACTAAAACGTTTGGAAAACCGAACAAAGATGGAATTAAAAACCAAAACCAACCAATTAATTATGTAACCGAATCGAACCAACCAAACTAATTCGATTCGGTCGGTTTATTGGTTTTTTAACCAAGAAATGCTCACCCCTATAAGTTGTTGGGTTAGGGAGTAATACACCCTACTGTCGGGGCTGACACGGGGTATTTACGTATTAGGGAGTCGATCACATGGGTAGTAATTAGGGTACACCTAATCCAACTATTATGTAATTAGGGTAACACCTAATCTTGTTCTGTAATTAGGGTATGCATAATCCTGTTATTTATGTTAAGTAATTAGGCTAATGCCTAGTCATATTATACTAGTATTGGTACAAACAAAACCTGTTTTTAGGGATATAAACGTGAAGCATTACTCGATCACTGTTTAGTCCTGTCATTCCTGTTTATCTCGTTGTTCTGTTTTGTTTATCTAATTACTTGTTGCCTTATATGATAATGTACTTTCTCATCCAGTCTTGTTTACCTATCCTGGTATCTCTATTTTATGCATATTTGAAAATCACTGGAACTCGCTGGACTTTATGTCTGACCCTTTTTGTTTTCGCTTCTTTTCTCTTCCCCCTAGTTTCTCAGAGTGGTAGTACTCCTCGATGATTAGGACTTACTCTTTCAACTTGGATCTAGACTTTCTGAGATGTACCGCTTTGACTTACTTTCTACTTTGTTATGGCTTGCTATGAGGGATATGGTTTTATACTATGGCACTCTGTTATTTGGCGTTATGAGGCGATTGAGATACTTGTTTTTAGATGTAACTAATTTGATGATGTAACCTGTTTTGAGGCTATGTCTTATTTTAATAATAATGATGAAATTTCCGCTACTTATTTCATATTTGTCTTGTGAATTTCTGTATTGTTTACCTATTACGCTTCACGAAACTTAATGCATTCTCTTATGATGACATTAACGGACGTGGGGTGTCACACACGGACTTACAAATGAATATTTTTTCTTGTAACAACCCGGAAAATACGAGCCAATTTAAAAATTTTAAATTGGTTATTTTAAAGAAATTTAAACAATTAAAATAGAATATATCAATAAAATAAAGAGTTAGAAAATGGTGCGGTAGTTTCAAAATTTGAATTCAGACTTTGACTGACTATACCGGGTGCAAAATAAAACGGATTTTAGTGAAACCAAAAATATTTAAATCTGTTTATGAATATCTTTCTAACGAATCTGAAAAATCGAAGTTTCATAGCGGGAATCAAAAGTTATGGCCAAATGAATTTTTAGAAAGGTCACTATAGAGAATATATAGCCCTTGAAAATAGACATTTTGCAAACGACCTCGGAATTCGACGAAACCACTTTTCTTGGATCCAGGATGTTAAATTATTGCTAGGTTTCAAATTTTATAATTTTTGAAGCTAGTATGTGAGTGTGGCAAAAGAAAACGTGTGTGGTTGTTTTTTGTTAAATTGGATAGACCAGAAAATGGCCATTTTTCAAACGATCTCAGAATTCGACGAAACTAGTTTTGTTGGCAATGTAGCGTCAAAACATAGCTAGATTTATTTTTCTGGAATTTTTCGAATTAGTTTGTAGCCGTGGCAAATTGAAATGCACATTCAAATCGAATAATGAATGTTTTACATTTTAATTTGAAAAATAACTGACTGTAACAGTCAAATTGGCCTACGAAACATATCCAATTGTGTCCGGGATGGGGGTATTTAGCTAGGGGCGACAGTCGTTGGGTTTGGATTGGAGTTAGTACGGAGAAACTGGTATTTTTGAATTTAAATAAATTAAAAATAAATTATATAACCCTTGGGCCAATAGGAATCAACCACTTCACCGTTTACTTTTCAACCCCCCTCCCACCCCCGCCTCTTTCTGCTCTCAACGACCCACAATACTCTGAACTTCCCGGCCGTTTTCCGATCAACTCCAATCGAATTAGCCCCTGCCACCACCCAAACTTCGAAGCTCTCCTCCTCCTCTTCAAATCAATACCCACCACGCCCCCTATCACCTCAAGTTCATCGTGAATCACCTCCTCCAAGTCCAGACCTTCCCGCCGCCGCCCTGCCCTATCCCGACCACCGAGTCGCCAGCGCCGCCACCCCCAGGAGCGCCTCTCTTCCCTCTGTCACGTCGCACCACCTGATCGACGCGATACTTCACGGATTTGCCGCAAATTCGAAACCTAGTTTCGAAGGTTCAGAGGAGGTATACGGTTTTGATTTTCAGAACTGAAAATAACACTTTTAAGTGTTGTAAACTTTGAAAAATCGTATCTTTATCGTGTATTAACGAAATTCAATGAAACAGGAAACATCGAGACCGTGTCGACGCTCTCTACATTCTAGAAGTGTCCGGGGATTTTTCTGAGCTCGCTACCATTTTTAGCAAAGCGACAAACCAATGTGAGATTTCTAAACTGAAATGTGAATAGAAATGTGATATATAAATTATATAAGAAAAATATAAATTATATACGTGTTGTATGCCTCATGTACATGCGTTGTATAAGTTATATGAGTGAAGTATGAATTATACATGCATTGTATAAATGATATGTGTGTTGGAATGGAAATAAAATATATTTATATACGAATATATATATACTCTCCTCGTCCACAATCCATGGACGATATTTATTGATTGTGAATTGGCATGAAAAATTTGGTGAATAATGCGAATGGTTGATAGGATTGTTTGTGGTTGAAAAATACCATTGTGGTTGAAAAATACCCATTTGTGATTGAAACAAATTTGAAATAAATAGTGGAAAAGAAAATTCATACTCGCCTGCGTGCGAATTAGATGTATGAAATCCCCATTGTCAAAAACCGCGAGGTTTTAAGGTAGAGCGAGGAGCCGTACTCGGGACGGTGCCGGTTTTAACTACCCTGTCGTTATGCTGCCGAAATTTTCAATAATATTCATGTGTTAGAATTATTTTCATATGTTGAAATTATTTTCATGTGTTGAAACCTTATTCATGTGTTGAAACCTTATTCATGTGTCGAAAATAAAGTCATGTGTTAAAACCATATTCATGTGTTGAAAAATATATTCATGTATAGAATAAATTCTTTAAACGATAAAAATAACATCTTTAACATAAGTATGAAGTAAATAATGCTCATATGTTGAGAAGTTCATGTATTGAAAAATAAATTCATGTATTGAATAAATAAATTGTTTTAACAATAAAAATCACATTTTTATTATATATATGAAGTACGTAAAATATTAATGTTTTAAATAAATTGTTTTAACAATAAAAATCACATCTTTCTTATATGTACGAACTATATAAAATATCCTTCCATGGAAATATTCATGTGTTGAAAAAGGTTCATGTGTTGAATAAAAAGATCGAACATTAAAAATTACAGTTTTATTGAGAATATGAAATGTTAAAAACATTCATGTGTTGAATAAATATTTTTGATGATAAAAATACCATTTTTATCATGTATATGATTTGCTAAAAATATATAAGTGTTGAAATAAATATTTGTTTGCTATGAATATTATTTTTAACATGTATGGGAACTAAATAAAATGGTCATGTATTGAAATATATTTTAGTTCACTAAAAATATCATTTTTAAATGAAATATGAAGTGTTAAAATAACCACTTGTTCAAACAAACATTCATGAGTTGGAAATATTCATTAGTTGGCTAATAATGCGATTTTCAGCTTATGTATGCAACATTGGAATGAATGGTAACGTAAAACCAAATCGAATCAAATATGAAACTGAATTGAAAACTGATAGGTGATTAGAATTGCACACATGCACATGCATATTTATTGAACAGGTTATGGCGAAGAGGCTAGAGAAGAGGAATAAAATTGTGTGCCCGACAAATAGGTACATGTTTACTGTTTTGCTTGGGTGATGATTTTATGAGCCGATTGGCTAGCCGCTTGGCTTTTTCTTTTTCTTTTTGAGATGAGACGCCCTGTGGCTGTTTGGGAATTTTCCCGACCCTTCCCGTACAAAGGAGGTTATGGCGAAATTTTCCAAAATTTAAAGGCGTTAGTGAAATATTTGAAGTGAAAACGATATTGAAATCGCCGAATGAATTATATTTTTATATATATATATATATATAAATATAAATTAAAACGAATCGAGGCCGTGCAGTTCGCATTTTAAAATCGTAATTTTAAACGATTATACCTAAAGATCCGACCATCGGATTTTGACGAAACTGGAACCGTTGGGTTCGCTTTTGAGAGATCTTTCCAACGATATAAACTTTGTTAAGATCCAACAGTTAGATTTTCAGATATGTGTAAAACAAATTTAGGGAAAAACGGCGCCAGTGCCTCGGCACGACCGGAAACGTCATTTAATCGAATAGAGCCATTTTTAAATAAATAAAAATGGCGATATATCATTATAAAATATTATATACGATATAGAATGGAAATAAACCGATTCTGCTTGGTTTGCTTGATATTTGATGGTTGAATGCGTTTGACATGAAAATTATACTAAGGAACTAAAATGCGAATGTTGAATAATTTAACCATGTGAAGAATTGATTTGAAAATCTAAATATACGTGGATTATTTGAAAAGGCTGAGTTCATTCTCATTTCAAATAATCGATCGACGGTTAGAAGTCGAAGAGTTGAAGACGGTTCAAGACCGACGATCTTCACATTGGATGGATGGGCGCTACTGATGCTCATGATTGGAGTAGCTACCTTAAAGGAGTTGAAGTGTTAGTCGTCCGGACGTATTGTTGATTGTACGGATATGCGAGGAATATGGTGCCTCCGGCTTTGTTCAAACCCAGAACGAACTTGTAAATGGACTGTTTGTCTGACATTGGATTTTGTTCTGTGCTGATTGATCTCTATTAAATATATATCTGTTTGGCGGCGGAGATTTTATTCTCTTGCTTAACGCCCTTCTCTGAGACGTACGAGCTCAGAGGTTATATATCGATAGAAATCAGTCGCATGGAGTGAATTGCCTGTGTGGCACGCCTAAGTGGCATATGATCAAGGCTTCTGTTGCAAAGCAAAGTCTTGTGGATGATGATCAAAGCATGGCCTATGTGGCACAGCTTTGTGTATAGCGTGGATTTGCGAGCCTCACACCTCGGTATGAGTCAAAAAGGGATAAGGACCACTGGGAGAACACGACATTTCTTTCTAGCTACGGTGGTGTCAGTGACTTACCAGCCCTGACATTTATATATACTTTTCACCTGTGTGGTTGTTGGAATGCGAGGCGCCTCGATTATAGGTCTGTAAGGACCGGGAAATGTGTGTTCAGGAATTGCCAATCCTCAAAAGTAAGAGAGGACCGGCCCAGCCAATTCCTAGGATCATTGTATGTGATCCTGAGACATTTGCTAGAGTGTCTCGAACGGAGAGGAGCTTGCCCCTTGCCTCGACTCATGATGGAATCCAATTTCCAATACGAAATTGCGGATTTGATTGTATTACTAGTATGGCGACATAGTGGTATGGGTCACTTATGTCGTCTATGATTGATATTTATGATTGAATTTGCTTTTAAAACATATATGCACTAGTAATAATATCAAAGACTTTTGTTTATACGTATCAAGCATTTCTTGGCCATTATAAGGTAAAACTCTATCCTCCGGCTTGCGTTGCATAGTGTGATGGGACCTGAGTCTTATAATGGCTTTATTTTTAAAAAAAGCATTGCGATGATTTAATAATTTACTTTATTTCATGCATTAGCAATCATTGGAGTAAACCCGTTCTGCGAAAGTGGCGTGGTCCTTTGATTTGCCTTATTATTGTTGTTTAATTAGTTAAGTAGATTTCTCATACCAGTCCCATGATTGACTCGTAGTTTGTTTCACCTTGTAAACTCGGGTGCCCTTATTTTCACATGGGTAGCCTAGTATCAGGTAGCTGGCGTATTTTGGCTTTGCACCGCAGCAAAGGTGCATCTTTTGGTTCATGGCGAGGCTTGACTACACAGTGTTGACTATTGATTTTTTCGCCATTATTATATATGTATATGATTCCGCCTCTGGCGATGTAGACTGATGTTTCATTTATGTACTCTCTATGTATATGTACCGCTTATGGCGATGTAGACTGATCATGTACTTTTATGCACTAAGTTGTATACTACACTGTGCTCTCTGATGTTGTGATATGTATGATTCCGCTGTCATATTTGTGTAAATTATTCTATTTCCTGCTTTTGCTATTATCTGTATTCTGTTAATGATGATTAGTGTGTTATATTCCAATGATTATCCTTAACACCGTCGTACGGGGTTTTGGGATTGTCACATTTCCAATTCATTTCTATCTAGTGAACAAAACAAGATATTCATAGCTTTTTATTTATTTTATGCAACTTCTTTTTGATCAATACTCTACTGTACAAAAAAAAATTGGGTTGTTGTACTCAGTTTATGTGATATTCCATATATCTAATCCCATCGATTGTAAACTGATTTTCATTTTACAAGACCAATGAGAATAATTAATATCATTAAAAGGTAAGGAACTGATTGATCTTTAACGAATGAATTACTGGCAGATGTATTAATACTTTTTATTCATGGTTTTATTACCAATGTTGGTAGTCGATATAAATTTCAAAAATCATATTATGAATGCTTTGAAAACCAATGTTCCGGTACCAAATCTTGATTTGTGGAATGGAGAGCGTAAGGCTAAATTAATACTAAAGATGGGTGAATATTATTTTCTAATTTATATGAATCTTTTTTATAATGGTTTAAAAATATACCTGAAATGATGCAAATAATAATCAAAGACATAATCAAAAAATCAAAATATAGAAGTAAATGTCGTAAAGTAAAAGGAAAGAACATGTTAAGATTTAACATTGGTTCGTGGTTACTCTATATCCAGTTTGACACATTTCCTTGTATAGATTTTCTTTCAATATAATGTTGATATACAATCTCGATTTCAAGGCTACGAGATACACGCTCCGAAATTTCCCATCTATGGGTAGAGTCACATGATTTACCAAGCAAGAAACACACCCGTTAGATTTCCATGGCTACTAAGTAGATCTAATTGATTTCCAAGGATACAAGTCACATCAAATTGATTTTTCAGCTACAGTCATTGTAACAACCCGCATTCTACGCATCGTAAGATCGTAGAATATTTATTTCTTTCCCATATTAAGTCGTATGGTCATGAAACTTTGGGAAACAACCATTAGAGTCATTTCCCATGTTCATGATTTTTGTCGATTTTTAAATGACCGTTTTGCCCCTAGTTGATCTTGTTTCAGCCATAACTTTTGATTGGAAAGGAATTTTGATCTGAAACCACTTCCATTAGATTCGTTCGATGGTTTACCTTTCCGTAGAGTGGTCACATGTGAGAAATGGACTTACCGTTTGGGAGATATGGCTGAAATAAGGTTTGGAAGGTGAAAAACTGCTTAACCGGGCCAAATAAGGTGATTAGTGAATGGGCCCATAACCCATTTCGGGATTAGGGTTATGGGGAGGCTGAAATGAGTTAGGGTTTCATTTCATTTCAGTTTTCTAGCCTCCACTTACCTCTTTGAAACCCTAAAAATGGCCTCCAACCTCTAAATCACCTCCAAATCACTTTCTACTTGAAGATTGGGCTTAGCAACATCAAATCAAGAGAGATCAACACCAAATCAACATTAGAGCTGCTGTTTTGCATTGGGATCTTCACCAAATCAGAGATTTATTTCAGATCTAAGTTTTATTTGTGGCTAAGGTGAGTGATTTGCATAGTCCCTCACTAATTATGGTTAATTAAGGGTAATTAGTGAAGATTAGCGAATTTATACATTAATAAATTCTGGAAAAATACTTATAAATTCTTAAATAATGTTTTAGACCTCTGATATGAATTTGGGTTAATTTGATTAAGTTTTGCTAATCATATCATTAGTTTCACCTAAACATGCTTAAGGGAAAATATGGGGTTTGGCTATGTTTGATCCATTTTAACCTATCATATTGATGTTTTGGTGTTTGAGGTCACTTGTACATGTTGCTATGACTGTATGGTATGTTTTGTGATTGCTTAGAATAGCTAGAATGGCCTAAAATGCCGTCGAGAGGCGTATAAACAGTCGTTGGAAAGTTGCAGGAAGTTGCAGGTAGGATCGGATCGGACCCCCTTACCCGACCCGAACCGATCGTGGGCACATGCCACGATCCTAACCAAGGACCACGATCCGATGGGAAGAAGAGCTCGAGTCTGAACCGCGCTATTAGCCCCGACCCGATCCGCCCATGAAGGGTGAGCACGATCCGTTGACCTAGAGAAGTGCTTTCCGACCCGAACCGCTTGAAGGACCACGATCCGAACCGGCGATGGCGACTGGACTTGGAGACCCGACCCGACCCGCTGGGGTGATGACGATCTGAACTGTGGCGTGCTAAAGACCCCGATCTGATCCATTGAAAGATGATAAAGGCCGAACCGATCCGGTGATGACCAATAACCCGAGATGCAAAGGTAGTCCAAATGGAAGTTAGAGCTCAGGATCCAGTTGGGGATCAATGAGTTCACTTCATGGTTGGGCTTCGCTGCGGGATGTGTGCTAACGAGTTGTCGACGTTGATAACTTCGATTCACCACTGAAAATGAATGATGGGCTACTTATCAGTGCAGTAGAGTCACTATGACTCGAGGGGCAAGGTGATGGTAGCAAGACTACGTTATCAGTGTAGTAGAGTCATTATGACTCGAGGGGCAAAGTGATCGTAGTAAGACTATGAGCCAGCGCAGATGGGGTGAATAACTCCATGGGGCAAGTGGACATAGTAAATGATTGGTAAGGCTATGAGCCAGCGCAGATGGGGTGAATAACTCCATGGGGCAAGTGGACATAGCGAAGGATTAGTGGCTATGTATCAGTGCAGTGAAGCCATTTATGATTTCATGGGGCAAGGTGATCATAGCAAAGTATTGAGGTGATCGAAGTGGTGAATATCGTATGCTTTACGCACTGAGTGAGAGATGTGAGGATGGTTGTTATGCTTGATTGTTTTCCATCACTATGACATGCACACTCCCACCCCCGTTATCTTTACACCATTTGAAATGGCACCTTAGAGTGTTGTACAGTATGTAGTGCTAACTCTTTGGTTGCAGGTCCAGGTTCAGGTATGGTTTAGTATACCTGTTATTGTTTTGTTTAGCTGCTTATCGCTCATACCAGACTTTTTGTCGACCCAGAGTTTTATGTCTCTTCTTATTACTCTGGGAGCTCACACGAGCAGACTAGAGACAGGTTAGCTGGTGATGCACGAGTAGCAGATTCGGAGGCGAGCAGGAGGCTCCTACGTATGATATCTACATATATTCTCCTTGTGTCGTTGGTGGTCACTACTTAGGAATTAGTAGTGTACCTCCCTTATCTTGCTTTTGCTTTAGAGACAGTATTCTAAAAGTTGTAATAAGCTGTATTTTGGATTTCCGCTGCTATGATGCTTAGTTTTGGTTTTCAGCTTATGCACTGTCTCTCCTGTTTTATGTCAAGTATGTTGTTATTATATTTTGTTCAATGCGCTGTGAGACATTCTACAGGTTCCTTGTTAGTTCATTTCCTTCTTTCCTTTCCTTCTGACGATCGTCCCGTGCTAACTGGACATGTGTACAACGCACTTTTGGAGTAAATGTCGGTTGGTGCGGGGCGGGCTGTCACAGTCATACCCAGTTGATTTACATGCTACAACCACTCCCACATGCATAGCAGAATGATTTTATAAAGTTTAACAGACATAGATCTTTAATTATAATCGACTCAACAACCCTTTAATAACACTTTAATATTGATTTGTGTGGGAAGATAAGAGAGATCAAAAATAAAAATAACAGAGAATCAAACTAATGGTGATTGAATTTTGACTCTCATTGAAATTCGATAGAGTTTACGACTAATTTCATTTAGAAAAGAAAGGAATAAAAAAAAGGAGAGACAAACAAGAAAGTTGTTATAAAAAATTCATTTAGAAGTCCGATATTTATGGAGAAACAACAGTAATGTCTATTCGCAAAAAGATGGTGAAAAGACACTTCCAATCAAATTTGAATTTTGAAAATTCCTGTCTATATGTCGATATACATATGAAGGATATGTCGGCATACCATTTGGTATTTAAAAAAAATCTGTTTAAATTAATTTGTAACTTTGTATAATCATTCAAACATACTTTATATATTTTAATCGTAGTAAATCTAAACAAAACAAAATAATATTATTTTGAAATATTTTTATACATAAAGAACTTCTAAAAATAAAGTCATTTAAATAATATAAAGTATTAGTGAATATATTAAACTCAAACATACAATAAAAGCTACAAAATTATAAATATTCAAAAACTTAATATATATTTAAAATGTAAGGAAATTTAAAACTTAAATCTTGTATAAACAAATAAGAAAATTATTTTAAAATTTTACCTTTAAAATATTATTTTGAGTAATATTTTGAAAAAATATTTTTAAAAATAGGAATAGTTGAAGAATCTTGAAATAAAATTAGAGGAAGAGAGATCAAGAAAATGCTATTAGCATTTTAACATATAATCTAAGACTCACTAACATATTCGGGATACCCTAATTTGTTGAACTCTTCAATACCCATGAGTTTTCATTCTCTACCTTTTGAGTCTTTATATAAACATTTTTGCTTTATCATCATCTTGGCATTTTAACATATAATCTAAGACTCAATAACATATTCGGGATACCCTAATTTGTCGAACTCTTCAATACCCATGAGTCTTCATTCTCTACCTTTTGAATCTTTATATAAACATTTTTGCTTTATCAACATTTTGATTCTACATGTGATATTGTATAGTCTTTTTAATCGACACTTATCTAATATATATATATATATGTATATGTGTGTATATATATATGTGTGTGTGTGTGTATGGGCATAGTCGACTGATTTTTAAAGTGATCTGTAACACTTTTTCTACTATATATGGTTTACAATGGATCGACCACTTTGAGTTCACCATGTAGGAAGAAACAAGATACTACATACAACAAAAGGTTGTCATAGCCTACAATGTACAATTACAAACAAAAACAAAACTAAATGACACTTGGCATGTAGGCTGAGAGGAAGAAAATTCACACAAGGACAAAGCCAAGTTACATTCTTTATCATCAACCAGACACTCAATAGACATACCATCTCTATGTCGAGCATAGAGAATAACAAACTACCACATCACATTTGCTTGTAGTAAACCATTACACCATTGAAAAGGTAACATGGAAACGCTCCCAAAAAGGCACAAAAAAGCATCTCCTGGAAAAAAGACTTGTCCATGGATATTGGCATTCAGAAGATTGCCGCAAAGTCACCAAAATAAACGCAGCCACAGTAGCTATGTTATCGCCGTAGCTAACTGGAGGGAGGGTGAAGCACAACCAGGGAAAACATCGAAAAACCTAATCACAAAAACAGATTTCCCAAGCTTTAAAAAGCACTTGACAAACCCGGATCCAACATGGAATACAACTATGATCAGGGAGACAAGGCTCTATGATGCCTTACCCATACAATAACCAACTACATTCAAACACAGATTATCCTAATGTAAATCACAACACACACAACCACACGGGTCAGTAGTCAATACATACCCAGCACAAAAAAGAAACCCATAGAGTAGACGACCCATACAATTAACCAACTAAGACCAAAAATACCACTAACCCACTAAAACAAAGAGCACTAGAGAATATCAGACTCACAATATCAGCATCAGCACATTGAAGTTTATTCGATCCACAACCAAAATCCTCAAAGGAATGGGTCTGCATTTTGGTATGAGGCACATTCACAGCTGTGTCTGAGATCTAGTGAATCAAAGGGAGAGGCAAATCGGAGATCTCGATGTATCATAGTCAACTGGCTGTAAGTAGGCTCAAATTAAGCCGAGGGGAACACAAATTGATGAAGTAGTGGTGCGGTAAAGTGGTTCGTCGAAATAGATCTGGCCAAATAAGAGAGAAACTAGTACGACAAAGAAGCATGGAGGTTGTGGTGAATAAAAGGTGGAAACAATTGTAGATTTGAATTAGAACAAGAGGGTGGTCTATGCCATGACGGCGGAAACTAGAAAGGTAGCAGTATTTT
This sequence comes from Allium sativum, assembly GCA_030737875.1. Classification (NCBI taxonomy): domain Eukaryota; kingdom Viridiplantae; phylum Streptophyta; class Magnoliopsida; order Asparagales; family Amaryllidaceae; genus Allium; species Allium sativum. Next base: position 625,610,304 of record CM060910.1, read on the forward strand.
GGAGAGTAAATTAAGATTTAGTTGGTCTGACTTGCAGGGGAAAGAGTGAATTCGATCGAAATAGAGTGAAGAAGCAAAGAACGAAGAGAAAAAGGGTAGTTTTCCAATTGCTATAGAAACAATCCTGTGGTGTTTATAATATATATATATATATCTTGATAAAACATTAGTATTTATATTTTATGTCACTTCCTAAAGTTGTTTCCATAAAAAATTAGGGATCTAAGATATTAACAACATCATCATTCAATCATTCCGAAATATTAGAACTACATGAAGAAGCCCAAAATGTATTTAATTAAGATCATTATTCAAAAATATTCCAAATACATGTCAACTGCCCTCATATACAGATGAATCAACTATTATAATGTAGTTTGTGTATCTCGGATTTAGCCAAGTTACATCATTGATAATAGAAAGAAACATATTTCTCCTAAATTTTCCTCACACATGAATTACAAAGGATAGTAAGATAAAAGTGAAACAAAACCAATTTCAAGAAAATATGTCAAATCTACTCATAAAGGCACTTACCCAAATCAACGCTTAAGAAGATGATGTACAATTTGTATGTGTCTGCTGCGTCAACAAACTAATTAAACAATGCATTATTAATCAAAGAAGCATACAAAAATATTTGTAATGCATTACTTTTCCTTTAATAATATTTTTCTGATTGATTTTTTTATAAGGTCTTAATGAGCATTATTTTGATATAAAAGTATTAAGCTTCATAATTATATATTAAACATGTCACATAAATCTGAAATCAAGTTGCATTTTTTCTTTATTTATGTTTTTACCCCATTTCTTATAATATTTGTTGTAATGACCGGGTGGAACTTTAATGCCCAAATTTTGACAATAATACTTAATCTCGTATTACTTGCCAAATCCCGAGTATCGAAAACACCATGGATCATTCTGGTGAAACAGTGCTAGAAAACTCACTAGGTTTATAGGTATCACCCAATTGATTTAAAGTCAAAAATCCTTTTTGAAAGAAAAGGGTAATCATAAGACCAATCCACACATAAACACGAATGGTTTTTATCTTATGATAACCCAACACATTCTTTATATCAAAACTTTCTGATATTATAATAGTGTTTAAATAGAATAAATAAACGTCTAGCAGAACGCTTGCATCTCACGCTCCACATACTTAGCATATAATGAAAAACTGCATGACACTTATTAGAGAATGAATTCCAACTATAAAAAGTTGTTGGACCACCTTTCGATAGTGTATCTCTAGAGAGGAATACACTGGATTTAATAAGAACATCTTGTAACCCGACCACACATGACCGATCACTCATTCCGCTTGAGTGTATCAAATATATTATCACTAACACTTAGGCTCAAACCACCATTTTCGATAGCATATAGCAGGGATAGAATAAAGAAGCAAATGAATTTCCTCAAGATCAAGTGATAATGGTCCTTAATGAGAGCGACTACATAGGCATGTTGCCTGCCCGATTTCTTTCATTTTCCTAGTTGATGAGGCTTGAGTTTAAAATTAATCTTTTGAACATCACATCATCATTCACTTTGAATACCATATTGTTAGATCCGCCAGAAATCACTAATTGATTTCCACAAAAACACTCTAGGTGTTAAGCTAAGAGAAGTTGCCTTCTCTCCACCAACTATGGTAAGTTTGAAGAAATCAATGTATGTGACCCCTTTGGAAATACTCTATCAGACATCTGTCCATACAAGTCATCCATGAACATTGAACAGGATGAACCAAAGGCACTGTCCTACCACATCCTAGGAATCATCCTATGAATTAGTAGCGAGTAGTCCTTGTAATCCAAAGATTTCAATCATGACAGAATCACCATCAAAAATAGCTCTGGGTGCTAACTAGAGAAATTCAACAAGTAGTTCTTCCGCTCATGAAGATCCACGGTCTTCAATTGCTCCATCTCGATCATTGTGATGACCCCAAACTTACGCAGAACGAAAGTTGAGATGATCATTGGAATATAACATAAATATAGCAACACATAACACAGATAACAACATAAATATAAGAATCTATAAAACAACAACATCAACATAGCAGTGGAATATGGATGTTATCATAACACAGAATCCCAGTCACAGAGTCCTACTTATTACATCAAAATCCCAACAAAAGGAAACAAGTACATAATGTTAAAGACACAGTTTGAAACGAAGTGAAACACGGTTTGAATGTCTCAAAGTCTAAGTGGAAACAAAGATAAAGGTGAGGGTCTGCATAGTCCAACAAAACACCTCGATAAGCAACAACACCAAAGCGAATAAGCAAGCTCCAAGATCAGCAACTCCAGGGAAGCAACCTAACAACCTGTCAATTGGCTGCCCGTGTGGAAAGAGGGCACCCGAAATTTGCAAAGTGAAACAAAATTCGAGTCAGTCATGGGACTGGTATGAGAAATCTTTCTATACTAACAAACCATATGGCGAATCACAGGACCACGCCGCTAAGGCGGAACGGGTTTACTCCATTGGATTGCCAGTGCATAATTAAGTAAGTCGTTTGAATAACGCTATGCCCTTTAAAGAAAAATGAGATCGTTATAAGACCCAAGTCCCATCACACCATGCAACGCACACCAGAGGAAAGGGTTTTTCCTTATAACGATCAAAAGATGATAAATACGTCAAACGCATTAATACTAGTGTGCATATGTTTTCATAAATCATTTCAATATAAATGTATTAATCCTAGACGACATAGGTACCATATATTATGCCGCCGTATATAAGTATACAACTAAAATCGTAATGTCGTATTGGAGAATTGGTTTCCATCATGAGTCGAGGCTAGGGGCAAGCTCCTCTCCGATTTAAGACACTCTAGCAAATGCCTCAGGATCCCCCGCAGTGAACCCTTGGAAGCGGTAGGGCCGGTCTCCACCTAACGGCAGTAGATTAGTTATGCCTGAACACACGTTTCCCGGTCCCTTTGGACCTATAGTATGACCACCAACGGCCTATAAAACACGAGGTACCTCAAAATCCATCATCCACATAAGTAAAATGTCAGCGCTGGTAGGTCCCTGACACAACTCTAGCTAGAAAGAAACGTGTGCACTCCCTACGGTCCGTATCCCGTTTTTGACTCATACCGACGTGTGAGGCTCGTGAGGCTACGTTATACACAAAGCTACGCCTAAACAGGCCGTGCTTTGATCACCTTCTACAAGGTCTGCTTTTCAACAAAGCCTTGACCATTCGCATCTTAGCGTGCCACATTGACAATTCGTGTCATGCTATCGATAGCTACTAACATATACCAGGGTGTTAAGCAGAGGATAAATTCTCTACCACCAAACAAGCATACATTAATAAAGATTGATTTAGTTACACGAAACGAATTCCAACGTCAGACGCGCGTCCATACAAGTCCGTTCTGGGTTTGAACGAAACCGGAGATACCAGGGAGGTTCTCGCTTATCCGGACAATCAACTCATACGACCGGCCAACTACTACATCGACCCCTTCCTGGGAGCAAATCAGTCCAAGGTTTCAATAATCGTTGCCCGTCCGACGTGAAGATCGCCGGTCTTCAACATCATCTTCTATTATTTCGATTTAAATCGTCGTTTGATTACCTGAAATGAGTTACACTCGGCCTTTTCAAATAATCATCGCATAATTATCATTTAAAACATTTCACGTTGTTTATATTTATTCATAGCGATTTATTTCTATTTTTATTTATTTACAGATGGGGCGAATTAATTTAAAACGACGCTTCGGGTCGATAGGCGGCCCTGGCGCTGCTTTTACCAAAATTTGTTTTAGACATATCTTAAAATCTAACCGTCAGATTTTGGTACATTTTATGTCGTTGGAAAGCTCCTTCCAAGACGGTCCTAACGGATCCAGTTTTGGAAAAATTCAACGGTCGGATCTTTCTATACAACCGTTTAAAGTTATGATCTCAAAACGCGAACTACCGCGCGTGTTTCGCTTAGTTTCAATTTATATTATATATATAGATCAAACCATTTGGCGCTTTCAAAAATCCATTCTTTTGTTTATAACATAATATATATATATATACATATACATATATATATATATATATATATATATTTCTTTCTTTTTTTTTTCTCTTTTTTTTTCTCTGTCCGCCAATTCTAATGCGACGAAAATCATATCTTAGGCTATGTGTATTTTTATATTAAACAAAAGTAATAATTTTGTTTTATTCCTTTACCCTTGACATTGAACATGTAAATGTTTTCTTATACTTACCTTTGCCTTGAAAATGTACATATTGACTTTTATTTTCTTTTACATAAGAAAATTTACATATTGCATTTATTTATCTTTACATAAGAAAATGTACATATTACATTTATTTTCTTTTACATGAGAAAATATACATATTGCACTTATTTACTTTTACATAAGAAAATGTACTTATTACATTTATTTTCTTTTACATGAGAAAATATACATATTGCACTTATTTACTTTTACATAAGAAAATGTACTTATTACATTTATTTTCTTTTACATGAGAAAATATACATATTGCACTTATTTACTTTTACATAAGAAAATGTACTTATTACATTTATTTTCTTTTACATGAGAAAATATACATATTGCACTTATTTACTTTTACATAAGAAAATGTACTTATTACATTTATTTTCTTTTACATGAGAAAATATACATATTGCACTTATTTACTTTTACATAAGAAAATGTACTTTAAATTCTTATTTATGAAAACACCTTCTCTAACGTCAACATTTCTAATACTAGTATTTGTATATTTTCTAATGTCAATATTGAATTTATTTTTAACTATATATTATCATGACGATGAAGATTTTGACCCATTTTAACTCTACTAACTTGACTATGAGATTTTTTCTTCTTTTTTTTTCTTTTCAACGTACATGTTCAATGTGATATCCCAATACAAAAAAAACATCTATCTCATGTCAAACCAAAGGTGGCCCTCTATAATTTAGTGTCAATTTCATGTCAACACACAATAATATGGTTTTTGTCTAACCATACCAATAATACACAGCATATGGTTTGGTGTATACTTTTGGCGTCATTACAATGATGTTAACACAATGTGTAAAGTGGTGTTGTCACAATACAATTAACACAACATATAAATTGGTGTCGTCATAATACAGTTCACACAATGATGTAGGTTTGGGTGTCATCTCATCTATACCAACATAGATATGATTGGGTGCAACTTTGATGAATCAAATTAAGGACCTCATCTTTATTTTTATTTGTAAATATGAATAGAGATTGAAACTTACATTTTGTTTTATAAATAAGGGTTCAACTTGCATTTATAAAATAAAGATAAGAATGGGTAATTTAGCTTGTAGACAAGACAAAGGTGAAAATTGTCCTCTTATTTGTTTTGACAAAACGGACCCAAAAATTTGTCCTTGTATTTATGTTAACAAAATGAGTACTAAATTTGTTCTTTTATTTTGTTAATAAAATAAACGCAAAATTGTTCTTTTACTATGTTAACAAAATCAACATAAATTTCTCTTCTTTTATTTTATTATGTTAACAAAATTTACATAAAACTTTGTCTCTTCTCATTTGTTAACAAAATCACATAAAAATTGTCTTTTCATTTGATTAACAAACCAACATAAAATTGACTCTTTTTGTTTGATTAACCAATCAACATCAAATTATCTCTTTTTGTTTGATTAACAAAATCAACATCAAAATTGTCTCTTTTTGTTTGATTAACAAAATAACATCAAAATTGTCTCTTTTTGTTTGATTAACAAAATAACATCAAAATTGTCTCTTTTTGTTTGATTAACAGAATAACATCAAAATTGTCTCTTTTTGTTTGATTAACAGAATAACATCAAAATTGTCTCTTTTTGTTTGATTAACAGAATAACATCAAAATTGTCTCTTTTTGTTTGATTAACAAAATAACATCAAAATTGTCTCTTTTTGTTTGATTAACAAAATAACATCAAAATTGTCTCTTTTTGTTTGATTAACAAAATAACATCAAAATTGTCTCTTTTTGTTTGATTAACAAAATGTAGAAATGATAAAGAAGAGAATCTCATTTTGATTCTATCAAGATTGCAGATCTAATTAACACAGCTATTTCATGGCATCATCACACACAATAATCACATATATATGTCCACACACCACAGATCAGAAAACAACAATACACAATCATGAACTCAGCATTTTAATTAATTTTATTAATTATTAAATAAACTAGAGATCTCACATTCGTTGTGGATTTTTGGTCCAAATTCAAACTGTTCAGAACAGTCCCGTTTCAGTCCAGCACTGTAGATCTTGTTTTTATGATCAGAACGCCGCTGAAATCATCAAATTCCGATTTGAAACGCATAATATATGGTTATTTAAAGATTTAAAACAATTTATTTAGCTTAATTAAAATAATTAAGTTGGAAAATTAACCTTCTTCCACTCAGAGAACAAGGCCGTGACCTTTTTGAAATTGCTCCGAACTAGGTCGGACCTTTGCCGTCCGTACAGTCGCCTGGAGGCCGAGCAGGCAGCGTCACGGGGAAGAGGGAGGTGTGGCGCAGCCACGCCTGGAGGCGGGGCCCACTCGGTGGCGTGGGTGGCTCTGGGCGGCGGTCGCAAGTTGGCGGGTTTGGGGGGTTCGTTCGAGCGCTACGGTGCACGAGAGGGGAGGTGACAGGTATGGTTGGAAAGAGGAGAGAAAGCTCTTTGGAGTGAGCAATGGGTTGGGGTCTAATTCGTGAGGAGGAGGGAGGATTTGGAGGAGGAAGTTTCGAGCTGAAATAGGGTGGCGGCGGCCCGTTTTTGAAGAACGATGAACAGTGCTCTATTTTGTTTTTTGTTTTTTTGTTTAGGGTTTTGCTTATTTTTATATTAATTTATGTGTAATTTTACATTTAAATCCAAACGTTTCAAATTAAGCCAACTTCAGTCCAACTGAAGCCCCCCCTACCAAATAGACCCTATTCCGGATCCAACGGGCTAGGTCCCGTCAGCCCAAGAGTTCGTCTCGACCCCCGTTTCTCAGTTTTAAATATAATTCATTTATTTTTAAATTCAACCGTCAATAAAAATTCACCGGGGCTACATACGGACTTGGAAAAAATCCAGAAAAATATTTTTGGCTTCGTTATGACGATACGGTCCTAACAAAATTAATTTCGTCTAATTCTGAGACTGTTTGAAAAATGGCTATTTTTCAGTCGATTAAATTTGACTGAAATGAACAGGACACATTTTCCCTTGCCATGCTCACAAATAAATTCGGAAAATTCTAAAAATTGAAACCTAGTAATAATATGATATTCCGGTTCCGATGAAATTGGTTTCGTCGAAAACAGAGATCGTTTGAAAATTGGCTATTTTCACTAGCTTTAAACATTATTTAAAATGAAAATTTTAAATTCTGCCTCATTTGCCAACTAAATTACTTAAAAAAAAAAAAATTAAATTGGCTCGGATTTTCCGGGTCGTTACAATCATCATCTGATACCTTCCACATTTACGTATTTGCTGATCGGAATGGTATTCGAATACAAATTTGACCCCGGTTTTTTCCATACCAACAATCATATAGGCTAGATTTGATAGTCGGTTATTTTACTATCAAAATTAGCATCCATTCAAGTTCAACTATGAAATGAATTCTGGTTCAGTACACAGCGTCACTTGGCCTCTTCAATTAACCATTCGTTAATTAAAACTTCTAACTCTTTCAATATTTTGAATATAGCTTTTCGCTTCCTATTTTAACATAAGAGTATTTTCAAACCATTGTAGATGCTATAGAAACAATTCATATATATACTCCACCCTTTGGATTCAATAAAATTTCACGTAAAACATTGTTACGACAATTATTATAATTGGAATTTAATCACCATATGTTAAAATATATTTCAAACCACTTCCCTTTTGAAATTCATTTGGATTATACTTCAAATTCATTTCCAAAATTCCTTTCTGACACTTGAGGAAAATAAATTAATATATTATTTAAATCTTCGTTTGAACTTTATTTAAGAAATAATTCATAATTCCTCGAACATTCTCGAAGTTCGACTTAATTCCCTTTTACCAATTTTAAATGATTATATTCCTTTATAATCTCAACTAATCATTTCCAACTTTATTATGAAATATCGTTTCATAATATTAAGTAAACAATAGTCCATTTTTAATGTTTATCCATTCCAACTTCTAATATTTCAAAACGATCTGATTTCACAATTATTTTATCAAAGTCCATTATAAAATATAATTTGCAAGACATTTGAAATAAACATTATTATTTTCTAAAACTGGTAAAATTAAGTCCTTTTATAAAAATACATGTTTGTAATTCAAACATTTAACTTAACATTTATATTAAATTTTACAACACTTTGCAATGGTTGATATTTTTTCCATAATACGTTCTTAAACCTCTTACCGACATTTAAACATCAGTTTGACAATTACTTTTGTCGGAATCCAACTTATAATCCTTTTTAATATAACTCAACTTATGTATGTATTTCTGTTTATAACTACTTTCGAAAATCTTGACTAGAAGTCTCATTTACTAAGTATTTGTTCCAAATCCAGTTACACACAAATCAATATTCCACTATCAATTCCATTTGTTCACTAATCTTATTCTCGAAATGCAATTTAATCACATTTCGTATATTTTTAAACAACATTTGCAAAAAAATGTTCATTAGACACAAAAATTTCAATTTTCAACTTTTTAATCGATCCTCATATACTCAAGATCCCATTAACATATTTCAATACTTTGGAGTCATTTAGACTTCCTTTACGACACTTAATGCCTTTTACATAACCATTTTTACACTCCAATTCACTAGTATAACAAATTTATAATGCTTAATCATTTATTTAATAATATCTTGGAATTTCCATTACTTATAATTTAAATGATTTTTAAAACATAAATACAACTTTGGCATTTACTTTTTAAAACAAAAGTTATTACTTTGAAAATGTTCAAAATCGATTTAGCAACGATTCCAACAATCTTTTATTTTATTGATGGTACTAAAGAGATAAACGACTGCTAAAGTACCAAACAGTGTAATAAACTAATTTCACATCTAATCCCATTGACGAACAATATAAATATCAGTGAGGAATCCTATTTGATTCCTCCAACCTGTCATTTTCGGCACCACAAATTCTTATTTTCAGCATATATCATAATATATAAAATTAAACTACTACCGATGAAGAATCTTGTTGGATCCCTCCAACCCTTATTTCCTGCATTATAAACACGATTACCTCAATATAATATCATACAATTCAATATATAGATAAAATTTCAACAATCAACCAATAACAACAATCCAAGCGTCTATCTTCTAATTTAACATGTTTATATTGCTATAAACGTGACCAAGAAGGTAAGTTACCTCATTAAGTAATAATCATTGAAATAACGATTTTATTCCAATTGAATTAAATGAACATTTAATTTAATCAATTCATCAAATATATATATATTATATTCAACGTATGTCAAACAATCAATAAACATAACACACAAATAAAAATCCCGACTTATATGAAATATAAGCGGGTCAAACCGAGTGAGTTATGCTCACTTTGATTCCATTTGTCGCTAAAGCGATTCAGGTTTCAGTTAAATTAAATGAGTGTTTGATTTAACTATAAATTCTAGCTGTCTCCAACTCTATCCAAATTAGCTTCTGAATTTAGTGTTCATCACCACGATTCCAATGTAACTTGTTTGGTTCAATTCTGTTCACGTTATAAAACTTTATTCACGTTATAGCATACATGATTTAATCAAATTAATTAACATCTTTACTATATTATTAATAATATTTATTACATAGATTAAGGAAATCACGGGTCGAGATAATTTCTTTCTTCCTCCAGGTTTGTTTCCTAGGTTCCTCATCACACACGACATCATGAAGCATGCTCCAAATCTTCACCGTCGCACCCAACCTCTAAACCCGAATGTCGATCAAAGACCACCACTTCACTCGCCTTTGTGCACTCCTCCTTCGCCAGAAACACCCTTGAACTTGACGCCTTTTATCACCTGAAATTGGCTCACGAGTGCAACCACATCGAGGACTAACGTTGGCCACGCTAGCACTCAAACTTCGATCATAATCGTTCATCGAAAAGCCTTTGCCTAACTTTATAATTTAGTAGTTGAACGATTCTCGGATAGGTGAGTGGATTTCTTGATAATCTGGGTTGAAGGTGGGGATGTGTTGGTCGTTCGTTTTGTATAGGGTGGAGGCAGCTAATATTTGCGCTGCCCATGTAAGAATTCTTGACTACAAGAGATTAGGGTTGGGGGATATATATATATATAGAGAGAGAATATATATTAATATTTTATTATTCTATGACACTTACGCATGAACTAATACGTTAGAATAGCCACATGCGACCTCCGATCGCGACAAAAAATGTAATTTTAGCATAACTCAACATTCTGGACACGATGGAACTAGTTTCGATGAATTCCGAGATCGTTTGTAAAACTTCCTTTATAATTCACAACATGAATTGATACACGTTTAAATTGTGCACGATCGCAAAATAAATCCAATTGACTAAAAATTTGAAATCTTACAAAAATTAATCACTACGGATTTAATAAAATTAGTTTTGTTGAAATCCGACTTTGTTTGAAAACTGGTTATTCTTAAGTTCCATATTGAATCGATAAAACGATTAAATAAAAATCTAAGCGTTTACCATTCACACGATCTAACGGTAAGTCTGATCAATAAAAAAATCGAAATCCTATAATAACTTACTAGTACGAATCCAATGTCACAAGTTTCATCGCATTCCAAGGTTGTTCTCCTAGAATGATAGTTCATACATAAAACGATCCTATTTTGGAAACCAAAATACCTGATCTTCAAAAATAACGAACTATATAAATATCCTGACTCTAAACGTCAATATGAATTCAATGGAACTGGTCTTGCATTTTAATTCGATTGTTATCTCAAGTTACGTAAATTCTTTACAAATAAAATTAGATTTATATAATTAAACGTTATGGTTTATAAATGATTCCATTGCGACTGTCTAAAAAATTGATTTGGACAAAACTCAAAATCTATATATGAAATCTCGATTTTTCTCTTTCATTAGAAAATTATAACCAAATAGGTTCGGAAGATTCTTATTTCAAAGAATTCCGACTTATATTGAATTTTGTATACTTAATTAAAGTTCAAAACATAATATTATGAACTACCATGACGTTACGAGTTTGTTTTTAATTTAATATAAATTATACATTCAAACTTCGTTAAATAAATAAATAAAAATACCTTTATATTTCTAAATTAACATTTATAACTAATTTTAAATGTTCAAATTTAACAGTTAAATATCTGGGTTATTACATTCCTTCCCCCTTAAAAGAATTTCATCCTTGAAATTATTGAGATAGGAAAAATGCTACAAACCCATTAACTTTTCCAAAATTTACTCAGTTAAAATCTTCAGTTCCACTTTTTGAATTTATAGTTCCACCAATTTAATTGTTTTTAATTAAAACACCAATTTTTTTCTATTAACAATTTTTTTCAAAAATATCAAAAAAATTCTAAACTTTGGCAGAGTCTCCCCTGTATAGAGGGACTTCTGCGATATCGCAGGAACAACAAATATATATGCATCGACCTACATGATCGGAAAATCCAATTCATATACCAAAATTTATATTTTCCAGTAGGCATACTTTATATGAGCGCTATTAAGTGTACTTGCTCAATTTATGTGCAATCTACGCAACCAAATCAACCATCACAGCCTTCTGATACTTGTATTTATCTCAATATAACATATTAGTTCCATAATCATGCAAATTGCAAAATTATATTAATTTTCTCATTCATATGCAAGTCTAACTTTCAAACTACTTGAATTCACACATTTATCCTTTATGTTCCACCTAAATCCACTATATTGGAATTCATTTCTTTAGCTTTAGTTCCATTAAACTATTGACGAATTTTATTCAACCAAACAATCATCCAATAAACAAACAATGCATAATCAACATAAACCAATCATTCAATTCAATTGGTTCGGTTAAATCCAATTAATATTCAACATTAATATTTTCCTGTTTACATTCACTTGGGTTGAACATAGTTCAATAATAATTGATTAACATCAAATTGAATTCCATTCCGTTATTATTTCCTAATTCATTAGTTTTTAAGCATTTAGCATATTTTCTTTAGTACATTTATCCAAAAATCTACATTCAAGTACAAATTTAATTCACCCACTTCTTTACTTAACTAAGTTAAGTCTCATTTCATATTCAATTAACTAATTGATCTTTGAATTATTTCACTTTCAGCTTCTGATTTTCATTCAAAAGAAATCATCCATTTTCCCTTCTAATTTCATTTAACTTATCTTTACGTTAAATTATGATTCACTCATTCCATATCATAATTCTCATTCACAAATTTTATATGTGAAATTTCTTTTGGTTATATTAAACCATTCAAATTCATAATTTCATTCAAATCAAACAAACAAACACATACTAATATTCTCAAATTGTGGTAGTATATAAAAATAAAATTTGGGCAAAATAATTTAATTTACCCCCTTTTCAAAAATACTAGAAAAAATAATTTTATATTCAATTACAAATACACGCTCTCATCTAGAGTATTAATAATCCTATATCTATTGAGTTACGCCACAGAGCTAAGGTTACCGCTAAACCTTATGTTCTGATACCACTGTAATGACCCGACGAAAATTTGATGCTCGAATTTGGACAATAACACTTAATCCCGTATTACATGCCAAATCCCAAGTATCAAATACACAAGATAGTTAATAGAAAGTAAGTTAGAAGGTGAAAAAGAAAGAAAGAAATATTAGAATAGAAGAATAGAAGAAGAAAAAAACTAACCAGCATAACATAGAGTCTCACATCGCAGCAGAATAAAATATAATATAGAAATAAATCTTTATTGAGAGCTTGAAATAATACTTACAATCATCAGAGTACAACATACAACCAATACATCTGGACAGTTATAACAACTTGTCACCATATACAACACACAGCGGAATAAATACTAAATACGTATCATACGTATGAACTCCTTCAGCATGTCTTCTGAGGTCATACCATCCTATCCTAAACCTGTAAATCTCGGCCTGACCCGAGCATTGCAAATGCCACGGATCTGTCTGGTGAACCAGTGTGACAAAACTCACTAAATTTATAAGTCTCGTCTAATAGACTTAAAGTCAAAAATCATTTTTGAAAGAAAAGGATAATCGTAAGACCGTTCCACACATAAATACGGACGGTTTTTACCTTACACTAACCCAACACATTCTTTGTATCAAAACTATTCTGATATTATAACAGTGCCTAAATCTAATAAATAACTATATCAAGTTGAACGTTTGCATCTCATGCTCTACATACTTAGCATATAATCGATAACCGCATGACACTTATTGGAGAATGGATTCCAACTATGACAAGTTTGGGACCACCTACGATAGTGTATCACTAGAGAGGAATACACTGGGTTCAACAAGAACATCTTGTAACCCGACCACACATGACCGACCACTCATTCCTTGAGTGTATCGAATATATTATCATCAACGGTTGGGCTTAAACCACCATTCCCAAAAGCATACAACAACGATAAAGCAAAGAAGAAAATGATTTTTCTTTAGATCAAGTGATAATAGACCCTAATGGAAGGGACCCACATAGCCATGTTGCCTTCCTGATTTACGTCATTTTCCGTTTGGTGAGCCATGAGGTTACGATTACCTTTTTTGAACATCACATCATCATTTACTCTGAATACCACATTATCAGATCCGCCAGAAATAACTAATTGATTCCCACAAAAATATTCTAGGTGTTAAGCTAAAAGAAGTTGTCTTCTCCGCCACCAACTATGGTACGTTTGAAGAAATCTACGTACATGACCCTTTTGGAAATACTCTATCAAACATCTGTCCATATAAGTCATCTAGGAACAGGATGAACCGAAGGCACTCTCCTACCACATCCTAGGAATCTCCCTATGGATTAGTAGTGTATAGTGCTTGCAATCCGAAGATCTCAATCATAACAATATCATCGTCAAAATATCTCTAGGAGCTAACTAAGGAAATTCAATAAGTAGTTCTTCCGCTCATGGAGATCCACGGTCTTCAGTTGATCCATCTCGATCACCATTTGATATCTTCCATGTTTACGTATTTACTAGTCGGAATGGTATTCGAGAATAAATTTGATCTCAATCTTTCTGTACCAACAATGGTATATGCCAGATTTGATAGTCGGACATCTAACTATTAAAATACACATCTATTCAACTGTGGAAAATGAATTCATAGTTCAATACATAATGTCACTTGGCCTATTTAACTAACCATCCGTTAATTAAAACTTCTGAATCTTTCAATATTTTGAATATAACTTTTCACTTCTTATTTTAACATAAGAGTATTCTCGAACCATTTTAAATACTTTCGGAACAATTCATATATATTCCACCCTTTGGGTTCAATCAAATTTCACGTGAAACATTGTTACGATAACTCCTAATTATTATATTTGGAATTTAACTACCATATGTTAAAATATATTTCAAACCACATCCATGTCGGAATTCATTTAGTTTATACTTCAAATATATTTCCAAAATTCATTTCCGACACTTAAGGAAAATATATTTAAATATTATTCAAATCTTCATTTGAACTTTATTCAAAAAATAATTCATAATTCCTCTAACATTCTCGAAGTTCAATTTATTTCCCTCTTAACAATTTTAAATGATTATATTCCTTTATAATCTCAACTAATCATTTACAACTTTATTATGAAATAACATTTCATAATATTAACTAACCAATTGTTTATTTTTAATGTGTATCCATTCCAACTTCTAATATTCCAAAACGATCTGATTTCACATTTATTTTTATCAAACTACATTATAAAATGTAATTTGCAAAACATTTGCAATAACCATTATTTATTTTCTAAAACTGGGAAAAATAAGTTCTTTTATAAAAATAAATGTTTGTAATTCAAACAACATTTGTATTAAATTTTACCAACACTTCGTACTAGTTGATATTCTTTCCATAACACATTCTTAAACCTCTTACTGACATTCAAACTTCTATTTGACAATTACTTTTTATCGGAAACCCAATTTATAATCCTTTTCAATATAACTCAACTTATATATGTATTTCCATTTATAACTACTTTTGAAAAATCTTGACTCAAAGTCTCATTTACTTCGTATTTGTCCCAAATCCAGTTACAC
This sequence comes from Allium sativum, assembly GCA_030737875.1. NCBI lineage: Eukaryota > Viridiplantae > Streptophyta > Magnoliopsida > Asparagales > Amaryllidaceae > Allium > Allium sativum. The sequence continues at coordinate 625,625,700 of CM060910.1, forward strand.
GTAAATCCATATTCCACTTTTAATTCCATTTATTCGCTAATCTTATTCACGAAATGCTATTTAATCACATTTTGTATATTTCTAAATAACGTTTGCAAAAAACGTTCATTAGATACAAAAATTTCACTTTTTTAACTCTTTAATCAATCCTCTTAAACTCACAATCCCATTAACACATTTCAATAATTTGAAATATTTTAGACTTCCTTTACAATACTTAAGGCCTTTTACACAACCATTTTAACACTCCAATTCACTAATATGACAAGTTTATAATGCTTAGCTATTTATTTATAATATCTTTGAATTTCCATTTGTTATAATTCTAATGATTATAAAAACGTAAATAAACTTCAGCTTTTACTTTTGAAAACAAAAATCGTATTTCAAATATATATATAACTTTGAAAACGTTCAAAACCGATTTAACATCAACTTTTATTTTTATTTTTTTGGCAAAGCAAAAAATCAACTTTTATTTTTAAGAGTAAAACATTGTTTCAAACCAGTTACATCATCAAATACCAAATATTTCAAATAAAACCATGTTAGGGATTGCGGAATGGATCGTTAAGGCAAAACAAACAGCCACCGTGACGGCCCGCCCCGCACCAGCCGACATTTCCCTCGAAATGCGTTGTACCGATGTCCAACCAGTACGGAACGGACGTCAGAAGAAAGGATAAGAAGACAAGAACTAACAAGAAATCTGTAGAATATCTCATAGCACATGGAATAAAATATAATAATAATATACTTGACATAAAACAGGGGAGACAGTGCATAAGCTGAAACTAAACCAAAATCATCATAGCAGCGGAAATCCAAACACAGCTTATGATCCAATACCATTATTACAACTTCGTAAAATACTGTCTCTAAAACAAAAAGAAAGAGGTACACTACTAATGCCCAAAGTAGTGACCAACAGCGACATAGGGAGAATATCTACATATATCATACGTGGGAGCCTCCTGCTCGTCTCCGGTACAGCTACTCGTGCATACCACCTAACCTGTCTCTAGTCTGCTCGTTTAAGAGCACCCATAGTAATAAGAAGAGACATAAAACTCTGGGTCAGACAAAAGTCTGGTATTAGCGATAAGCATCTAAACAGAACAATAACAGGTATACTAAACCATACCTGAACCTGGACCTGCAACCAAAGAGTTAGCACTACATACCGTACAATACTCTAAGGTGCCACTAAACATGGTATAAAGATAACGGGGGAGGGGGCGATCATGTCATAATGAAGGCAAACAATCAAACATAGCAACCATCCTCACATCTCTCACTCAGTGCGTAAAGCATACGATGTCCACCACTGTCAATAACTAGACCCATCGAAGTAGTGACGGAGTTCGACTTGTACAACTACTACTACCACCAAGCTTACCTCATGGAATCATAACTAAATCTTTACAAATGACCCACTTCATTGGTCTATAGCCCTTTTTGTCGTACCTAGGCCATTGTGGCCCTGAATCTGTTCACGTACCCCCTACACATAGTGATCCAAAGTTACAGACATCGACAACCCCTTAGCACACGTCCCGCAGCAAAGCCTAATGATGAAGTTCACTCGTTGGTTCCCATCTGGATCCCGAGTCAAAACTACTCATTTGGACTTCCTTTGCATCTTGGGTTTTTGGTCATCACCGGATCGGTTCGGTCCTCCCTCTTAATTTTGCTTCGGATCGGACTCCCTGAAGTGGCTTGGTTCGAATACTCCTCTCTAAGCATCGGATCGGTTCGGTTTGTGGCCTCCATCTTCGGTTCGGTTCGGGTCGCACCCTTCCACTGGCTCGTGACTCCTCCAGGCATCGGTTCGTGGTCTCCGTTTGTAGTTCAAGCAACTCAAGTTCTCATCATCTCTCCGGGTCGGGTCGGAGTTATATAAGTGGTTCGTGGGGGAAAGGCTTCACAATCGGTTCGGTTCGGGCCTCCCCATCCGATCCGATCCGGTTCGGGTCACAGCCTGCACTTTTCCTGCAACTTCCAGCGACCGTTTATCCGCCACTCGACGGCATTTTCAACCATTCTAACTATTCTAAACAATCACAATTCATACCAAACAGTCATAGCAACATATAACATCAACCACAAACACCAAAACAACAATCTAACATGGTAAAATAGATCAAACATGCCCAAAAACCCATGTTTTCCCTTAATCATGTTTAAGCATAATTAATGATAGGATTAACAAAACTTAACCAAATTAGCCAAATTTTCTAACAGAGGTCTAAAATAATATTTCAGAATTTCTAAACATTTTTCCAGAATTTAATCTTGCATAATTTCGTTAATTAACACTAATCACCCTAAATAACTGTAATTAGTTTAAAAACGATGCTAATCACTCACCTTTGCCACAAATAAAACTCAGATCTGAAATGATTCTCTGTTTGTCACGAATACCAATGCAACACAGCAGCTCTACCTCGATTGTTGTGCTAATCTGCCTTGATTTGATGTTGTTATGCTTAATCCTTGATTAGAAGGTGATTTGGGGTGTTTTAGGAAGTGGAGGCCATGGCTAAACTTGAAGGAAAAAAAAGTGGTTGTTGGAAAATGATAGAAACTGAATTCCCTAACCCTATCAGCCTCCCAATAACCCTAATCCCGAAATGGGTTATGGGCCCACTCACTAATCACCCAAATTAGGCCCGGTTAAGCTGTTTTTCGCCTTCTAAACCTTGTTTCAGCCATATCTCCCAAACGTTGAGTCCGTTTGGCTAATGCGACCACTCTAAGGAATTGTAAACCATCATCCGAAGCCAATGGCAGTGATTTCAGGTAAAAACTCCTTTCCTATCAAAAGTTATGGCCGAAACAAGATCAGCTAGGGGAAAAATGGTCATTTAAAAATCAGCAAAAATCATGAACATGGGAAATGACCTCAATAGTCGTCTTCTAAAGTTACATGACCATACAACTTCGTATGTGAAAGAAAGAAATATTCTACGATCCTTCGATACATAGAGTGCGGGTTGTTACATTCTCCCCCACCCCCCCCCCCCCCCCCTTAAGAAATTTCATCCCCGAAATTCCTTAACCCAAAACATACAAAGGATCCTGCATGCCTACCAGCCATATACAACAATCAAACATGCAAAACAAACAAAACAAGCCTATCCTAGCATGCGGAAAGACTAAATCGAAACTGAAATCTTACCAGGCGAAGAGTTCTGGATACGTCTTCCTAATGTTCTCCTCTGTCTCCCAAGTACAGTCATTTTCATTCTCGCCCCACTGAACTTTGACTAGATTCACCGCCTTCCTTCGAAGTTGCTTCGTATCGTTCCCAACAATACGCATAGGTCTGCGGTTCCCAACCGCCTCGGGTTCAACCTCGATATCATCCAACTGATCAGGTGAAATAGCCATATCGGGGTCGTGCACAAATTTCCTTAACTGGGAAACATGAAATACGTTATGAACTCCTGCCATCTTCTCTGGTAATTCAACTTTATATGCCAAATTCCTAACTTGCTCGAGAACTGGGAATGGACCAATAAATCTTGGTGTTAACTTGCCTCTCCTGCCAAATCGTATCACGCTCTTTAACGGAGAAATCTTGACAAACACCAAGTCGCCAATGGAGAACTTTAAATCTCTTCTCCTCTTATCAGCATAACTCTTCTGCCTATCTTGGGCAGCCTTCATTCGTTGTTGAATGACTTTGATCTTGCTTGAAGTTTCTCTTATCACATCTGGCCCAAGCACAAATTTCTCACCGGTTTCTAGCCAACATGACGGTGAGTTGCACGGTCTTCCGTACAAAGCTTCAAATGGAGCCATACCAATACTGGATTGATAACTGTTATTATATGCAAACTCCACTAGATGTAAATGGTCATCCCATGACCCACCAAAATCTAATATGCAAGCTCTCAAGAGATCTTCTAATATACGATTCATCCTCTCTGTCTGACCATCGGTTTGAGGATGATACGCGGTACTGAGATGTAGTTCTGATCCCAACGCCTCTTGTAAGCTTTTCCAAAATCCACAAGTAAACAATGGATCTCGGTCACTCACAATGCCTTTTGGTACTCCATGAAATCTCACTACCCACTTTATATATAGTTCTGCTAACTTAGCTGCCGTTCTATTCGATTTGACGGGTATAAACCTTGCGCTCTTGGTCAAATGATCAACAATCACCCAAATGCTATCATGGCCCGATCTAGTCCTCAGTAAACCATCGATGAAATCCATTGAAACTTGCTCCCATTTCCATTCTGGAATTTCTAATGGTTGTAACAAACCACTAGGCTTCTTTTGCTCAGCTTTAACTAGTTGGCAATTCATGAATTTGGATATAAACTTCCCAACGTCTCTTTTCATCCCTTCCCAGTAGTAGGTCTGCTTCATGTCTCGATACATTTTGTTACCACCGGGATGTATAGTTAGTTTTGAGTGATGACATTCTCTAAGCACTTCATCTCTCAATCCATTGACATTGGGTACAACTAGTCTTCCATTCTTTCTTAGCCATCCATCTCGATCAAGCCCGCACTTGTTCATCTCTTCGTCGATTCCCATTTCTAACTTTGAGATGATTTCCAATAGGTTACGATCGTTCCTCTGACTGGAACCAATCCGCTCAATCAAATGGGTCTGTTCGCCAAACTTGCTAACATCTCTGGATCCAATTCGCACTTTGGTCTGAAATCATACCTGAAACACCCCACCCTCCATTAAGGTCACTCACAAGGGACTGCCTTAACTGTGGTGGAGGTTTTTAAGTAAAAGTCACAGATAAAACACAAGACAGATATAAACACATATATATAAGTGTGAAGACCCGTAACTTCCCCGTAAAGGAAAGCGGCGGATAGTTCGAGAACAAGCCACAACAAAACGCATATAAAAGAACATTTCACTGTATATTACAACAATGCATCAGATTACAAGAATATACAGAGTATAAATGAATATTACACAGAAATATCAGAGATTTAAATTATATTTAAATACATCACAGCGGAAAATAATACAATACACAACTAGGAGGAGATATACGGATACAAGGCTTTCCGGATATCGTTCCAGCTGTAAACCAGGATCCTGTGAATATAAATCTGCAAAACCAAAACTACTAGTTGCCCGTGTCAAAATAAGGGCACCCAGAGTTTAGGTTAAAACAATAAACTCCAGGTCAGTCATGTGACTGGTGTGAGAACTAAAACAGTTTTTAATCTTTATTTTCAAAGGTAAATCAAGGGACCACGCCGTAACACGGAACGGGTTTCCTCCCAAGAATACCAGTGCATAAAACAAACAGCGCAATGCTAAATAAAGAAAGATGAAGCTGTTATAAGACCCAGGTCCTATCACAAAATGCAACGCAAGCCGGGGGATAGGGTTTTCCCTTATAACAGCCAAAGAATGCTTGATACGTTTAAAACAAATCATTTGATACTATAATAAGTGCATAGTGTATAAAACAACTTCAAATCATAAGTATCAATCATAGGCGGCATGGGTACCATATATCATGTCGCCATATATAGGTTTACAAATAAAACCGCAAAGTCACGTATTTGGAAATTGGATTTCCTTCTATGAACCGAGGCAAAAGATAGTCCTCAACCGATTCGAGACGCTCTAGCCCGTGTCTCAGGATCAGAGCTCGAGTGACCCTTGGAGCGACAGGGCCGGTCCACCGATGTGGATTAAACTTAAACCCTGAACATGCGTTCCCCCGCCCTATGGGGCGTCAATGAGCCAACGAGTGACTCCATCGGTTCGAGAACGACCGATCAATCCGAGGCGCCTCGCAACAGCAACAACCACATAAGTCAAACTCGTCAGGGCGTGTAAAACCACTGACGCCACTTCTAACTAGAAAGAAACGCATGCCCTCCCTGAGGTCCGTCTCCCGTTTTTGGTTCATACCGGGTGTGAAACTCGCGAAGTAAACGTTACACAAAGCTACGCCACAAAGGCCGTGCTTTGATCATCACCACAAGACTTTGCTTTTCAACAGAAGCCTTGATCAATTGCCACTTAGGCATGCCACACAGGCAATTCACTCCATGCGTTTGATATCCATCAATATATAACCCCTGAGCTCGTACGTCTCAGAGAAGGGCGTTAAGCAAGAGAATAAATTCTCCGCCGCCAAACAGATATATATTTAATAGAGATCAATCACACGGACTAAAATCCAATGTCAGACACACAGTCCATTTACAAGTCCGTTCTGGGGCTGAACGAAACCGGAGGCACCTAGTACCCCGCATATCCATCGATCTCCAAGTACGTCTGGACGATCACCAACTGTTTCCATCTTCTTGGGTGTACAGCCCAATCAAGATCATCAGTAATTACCCAAACGACGTGAAGACCTCCGGTCTTCGACCATCGTCTTCATCTTCGACTTATCGTCGTATCAGTTATTCAGAATGGGATAAACCCGGTCTTTCCGAATAACTCGCGTATATTTTAAATAAGTGTTACACAACATACGCCTCATTCCAATTCATTAGTCACTAACCGTAAATTAATCAAGAGAATAATTCCCCAAATATTAACCCCGAAGGCCGAAACCAACATCAGATCAATGTCCAGAAAACCATTCTGCTTAGCTAACCGACAGTTAGTTTCTAAATTTCACATTCATAGGGAAAGGTTCCAATTAATTTTATCCAAGATAAATTCCTGAATTTATTCTTTAATCTATCTTTTGAATATCAATTCAAAACTAGTCGGAATTAGCGAGCCTTACCGAAGTAATCATTGGTTTTAATTTCCCAATCCCAACCTATTCATCCCATGAAGTAAAACTGGTAATACTTCATATCTAACACCACGGTGTTATCGGTAAATTCAATTACCATTTCACGTTCAAATCTAATTAAAGATTTAACTATCGCCTGGAGCAAACTGGTGATACTCCATTTTCGATCTTTTCAATCTAATTAAAGATTCATTAAAACTCCACTTAGTTTTAATCGTTAACTGGGTTAAAGAATCAGTGTCATTTAAAAACACGGTTCACGATAAACCCAAAATCACATTCATTAATTATCGGGTTAAAGAACGAGTGTTGTTTAAAACACTGTTCACGATAAACCCAAAAATCAATATCAATCCCATTCCAATTAAATATTATTTAATTGATACACTTCATTAAATCTAAATAAAAAGATTTAATCTTTTCTCAACTGGGTTCAAGAACAGTGTTAGTGAAGACACCATTCACGACAAACCCAAATCACATTTGATATTCAATATAAGGCTCTGAATAGAAAATATATCGGCTTATATTCAACATCAAATTCTACGACGAACAAATGTCGTATTGGAAATAACGATATAAATATATATCTTTCAAATTTCCATAACAACACCTGTATAATCACGAATTCCAACATCGAAATATTCCGAAGACAATTTCGATTCAAATCCACTCCAATGCAATCATTGGAAATTCTGGTTATTTTTAAAACCCTTTTCAAATTCAATTTACTTATTTAAAAATAAATAGAATTATAATTCTAGTTCAAAACTAGTTCATTTCGATAAAAATCTATTTTTATCTTTTCAAATATGGAGTTTTTCATCCCAATTCTTTCTAAATCATTTCTTATGATTTTACACAAATTATTACTATTTTTAATAATTTTATCAAGGCCCGTACAGTCGATTTCCATCAATGGCCATCGAACTGCACTTACAGCGACCTTTTTCAAATTTGATTTGGACATAATTCCAAATCCAACCGTTAGATTTCTAATTTCTAATATTCGTTAGAAAGCTCTTTTCGATACGAACCCAACGGTTCCGGTTTTAGGAGAATCCGACGGTCGGATCTCCCGTAATGTCCGTTTGAAATAAATGGTCGAAATTCGCGAACTGCCGCGGCGCGGCGCGTTCTATTCAGGCCATTATATTATATATAATATATATAATATATACTTTGTCGATTTCTATTTAAAACGAATTATATAAATAGTTTTAAATTCGTTTCAAAAGCAATTTCAACTTCCATTTCAATTCAAATCAAAATTGAATTCTTCTTTATAAATTCGTTTTAAAATTCATTTCTATTCAATTCAATTTGAATTCATTTCAATTCATTTTCAATTCAATTCGAAATCGTTTTCAATTCATTTCATTTCGAAATCGTTTTCAATTCATTTCATTTCGAAATCGTTTAAAATCGATATAAATATCGTTCACGTCAAAATGGCGTCAATCTAACCAACACGGCTTCATATCTTTCTATTTTCAAATATTCTATTTCAAATGTTTCTTTATTCAAAATAGTTGTTGTTATCAAAATATTTCGTTCAACACATGACCAATCTCAATGAACGAGTACTGTCAACACATGAACTTTTATTTTATAATATTAAAGGTGCAAATTTTATTACTAAAATATTTCGTTCAACACATGACCAATCTCAATGAATGAGTACTGTCAACACATGAACTTTTATTTTATAATATTAAAGGTGCAAATTTTATTACTAAAATATTTCGTTCAACACATGACCAATCTCAATGAATGAGTACTGTCAACACATGAACTTTTATTTTATATCGATAAAGATGTAAATTTTATTACTAAAATATTTCGTTCAACACATGACCAATCTCAATGAATGAGTACTGTCAACACATGAACTTTTATTTTATATCGATAAAGATGTAAATTTTATTACTAAAATATTTCGTTCAACACATGACCAATCTCAATGAATGAGTACTGTCAACACATGAACTTTTATTTTATATCGATAAAGATGTAAATTTTATTACTAAAATATTTCGTTCAACACATGACCAATCTCAATGGATGAGTACTATCAACACATGAACCTTTATTTTATAATATTCTTTATTTTTCAAATTGGAATGAGGCCCAATCAATTTACCATATAAAATTAATTATATGGATTTTCATACAACACATGTATATAATAGCATTGAAAAATAATCAACCATCAACCAAAGTGCACTACACTGTATAAGCATCAAATATAGATCTCTAACGCTTATAACAGCCTGTCAATCAATCGATCGACATATTTAATCAATCAGGATGAGTGAACTTCATATTTCATCCCAACACCCGTGTGGGGTTTCAAACAATCAAACACAGATTTTATTTGTGCAGTTGGGCGATGTGTAAAATTTATCGACCCAATCAATGTCCTTCAAATAGGTGTACATAAACAAACCGTCTGGTTTGTAAATGAATATTTATTTATTCACATTCACGTTAAAAATTATATTTTTAACGATAAAACATTTTATTCCAACATATGAATTTCTATTCAGTTCATTCTTTAAATAAAATGCTATGTTTATTTTTCTAACTTATTTTAGAAAATTTCGGCGGCATAACGGCACGATACTAGAAAGGGGACAAGGCTTAGCCTTATCCCCGGTCTAGTGAAGGCCCACGCCATTCACACATCAATCAAATCAATTTATTTCACCCAACAATTAAATTTCAAATCAAATCATCACTAATCTATGCAACCAAACAAACAAGTCCATGGTCTGTGGACGATTGTGTCGGGTGCTACTAAGCACCGTCTGCATCCTAGTATATATATAATTAGAAAAGAAATTGAAGAGTGAGAAATTCTCACAGATAGCTATCCTAGCTCCACGGCACTTCATTGATAGGAATCTTCATCGCTATCGCATCTTCGTCATCTTCGTTGCCCGTATACACTGTATATATAAAAATCACCTTTTTATATTCTCTATTATATAAAAATCATATTTTTCTCTCGAAGTTCAATATATAAAAATCATATTTTTAATCTCGAAGTTCAATATATAAAAATCATATTTTTAATCTCGAAGTTCAATATATAAAAATCATATTTTTACTTCGCTAACTTCATAATATAAAAATCCGATTTTTACAAACTCTTCTCCTATATAAAAATTCGATTTTTACTAACTTTTCACATGTATAAAATATGAACTTTCCGTATATAAAAAAAACCTGAACTTTTACCTAAACAAAAATATAAGCTTTTGCCATATAAAAATATAAACCTTTTACTTATAAAAATATAAGCTTTTTAAGCTAAGTATAAATCACTTTTCAACTAATTAAAAATCAGTTTTAAAGCTAATTAAAAATTCAGTTTTTAAACTAAATTAAAATCAGTTAAAAGAGCTCACCGAGTTATTGGAGGAAAGGGGGGGGGTTGCAGGTTTGAATCTGCAGAGGGAGGAAGGGCGTCGGCATCATCTGGTGGCGGGTGGAGTTCGTCAGAAGGTCGGAGGCGAGCAGGAGGGGGGTTTTGCGCCGGCGGTTGGCAGGGCGGTGGGGTTCCGTTCTGGTGGAGGTTCGATTTGAGGTGGGCTAGGTTTGGCGGCGGGATGTAGGAGGGTCGAAGGGAGAGAGGGGTGTGGAGGAGGGTGGTGTCGCGCCGGAGGAGGAGGGGGTCGCGAATGGGTGGGGCCCGCCTGGGCGGCGGCGCGGTGGCGCAGTCGGGGAGCGATGCGGCGGCGGCTCCCGTCTCCTTTTCTTTTTTTTCTTTTTTTTTTCTTTTTTTTTCTTTTATTATGAATAACGAAAAGGAGGGAGGGGGGGCCAGAACGTTAAAAGGGGTGAGGAGATATTTTTTTTTTTTTATTATTATTTTAATTACATAAAGTTGACTTTTACATACGACCTCAAAACGAGGCCCACCGCCTGTCGTCCATAGCGTTTTACCCCCATTCCGAACACAATGGGATATGTATCGCAAGTTGATTCGATCGTTTGAATTAGTTTCCGTTGAATTTACATTTAAATCACTATACTGAATTTTAAACGTACATTTCAAATTACCGGGGTCGCATACGAACTCTAAAAATTCTTGAAAAATATTTTCTAGCTTCGTATTGACGATACGGTCCTAACAAAACTAGTTTCGTCGAATTCTGAGACCGTTGGAAAAATGGCCATTTTCCAGTCGATTAAAATCAACTGAAACTGGTCAAACGCGTTTTCCTTTGCCACGCTCACATATTGATTCGAAAAATTATGAAATTTGGAATCTAGCAATAACTTAACATCACGGACCCAACAAAACTGGTTTCGTCGAAATCCGAAGTCATTTGCAAAATGTCCATTTTTAAGGGCCTGAATTCCATAGCGACTATTCAGAATTTTCAACTGGACATATCTTTTGATTCCCGCTATCAAATTTCAATTTGTCGGATTCGTTGGAAAGATATTATCAATTCGATCCCATTATTTTTGGTTTCACTAAAATCCGGATTGTTTTGCCCCCGGTACATCAAATTGAAGTTTGAAATCGAATTATCGAACTACCGCGCCATTTTCAATTCTATTTATAATTATATATAAATATTTATATTCTAACGACGACGTATATAATATATACGTTCGAATTATATTCAAAATAAATTTTCTCGTCGATATTATTTAAAATAATCCATTTTAAATATTCAAAATTCGCTAAAATTGCCAAAATAAAAATTTTAAACTGGCCCAGATTTTCGGGTTATTACAATCTCCCCCACTTAAAACTTTTCGTTCCCGAAAAGGAACAAAGTCGAAAGTGGTTTGATTAATCAACTCTACGCTCGATCTGGCTTCCATTCTCCAACTTTTCAGTTTCTGAGAATTTCCAAAATTTCAAAAATTTGGCTAACACCCTAAATTTTTGAAAAATTTCGCCATAACCTCCCCTGCACCGGGAGCATCGGGGAATTTCAAATAGCTTCCCCGGTCCTTCAGATCTCAAAAAGAAAAAGAAAAAGCCAAGCGGCTAGCCAATAGGCTCATAAAATCATCATCACCCAAACAAAACAGGAAATTATGTAGTAAACATGTACCTATTTGTCGGGCAAACAAATTTTATTCTCTGCTCTAGCCTCCTTGCTATGACATGTTCAATGATATATATGTATATGCAAGCAAATGCAACCAATTTTCAATATAATCCAATATTTGGTTCAATTAGGCTAAATGGTTCAAAATTATCAAACAAATAAACAATCAACACAAACATCAATCAATTAGTGGATTTAACGTTTCAAATTCATAATTTTGATATATATACAAAAATCCTGTTTTTGATGCCAAATCACAACAAATGTATTCTAGCTATATTAGTTTTGGTTCTCACACCAGTCTAATGGAAATATATAGAAATCACACCTTCGAAACACGAACATAATTATTGATGATGCCATGGTCATTATCAACATCATCTCCGGGCGACTAGAGTGTAATTCTATATCTATTCAATATATTAAAACTTTGAATACACGTGGATCAGACGTATACGCAAAATCTATATATACTGGATTGTCCACATCAATTTAAATAAATAACCAAATACGTTTAAAACGATTTAGATTTTCAAAACAAAATTTGTTTTCATTTTCAAAAATATACTCTTCACACTCGTTCTAGGATACTACTGATCCTATCTCTAACGAGTCATTCTCATTGGATATTGTTAATCCAATATCTGATGAATTCTTTCGTACGGTTCTAACGTGCCTTGTTCTCTGCTTTGTAAACCAAAGCTCTGATACCAACTGTGAAGACCCGTAACTTCCCCGTAAAGGAAAGCGGCGGATAGTTCGAGAACAAGCCACAACAAAACGCATATAAAAGAACATTTCACTGTATATTACAACAATGCATCAGATTACAAGAATATACAGAGTATAAATGAATATACACAGAAATATCAGAGATTTAAATTATATTTAAATACATCGCAGCGGAAAATAATACAATACACAACTAGGAGGAGATATACGGATACAAAGCTTTCCGGATATCGTTCCAGCTGTAAACCAGGATCCTGTGAATATAAATCTGCAAAACCAAAACTACTAGCTGCCCGTGTTAAAATAAGGGCACCCAGAGTTTAGGTTAAAACAATAAACTCCAGGTCAGTCATGTGACTGGTGTGAGAACTAAAACAGTTTTTAATCTTTATTTTCAAAGGTAAATCAAGGGACCACGCCGTAACACGGAACGGGTTTCCTCCCAAGAATACCAGTGCATAAAACAAACAGCGCAATGCTAAATAAAGAAAGATGAAGCTGTTATAAGACCCAGGTCCTATCACACAATGCAACGCAAGCCGGGGGATAGGGTTTTCCCTTATAACAGCCAAAGAATGCTTGATATGTTTAAAACAAATCATTTGATACTATAATAAGTGCATAGTGTATAAAACAACTTCAAGTCATAAGTATCAATCATAGGCGGCATGGGTACCATATATCATGTCGCCATATATAGGTTTACAAATAAAACCACAAAGTCACGTATTTGGAAATTGGATTTCCTTCTATGAACCGAGGCAAAAGATAGTCCTCAACCGATTCGAGACGCTCTAGCCCGTGTCTCAGGATCAGAGCTCGAGTGACCCTTGGAGCGACAGGGCCGGTCCACCGATGTGGATTAAACTTAAACCCTGAACATGCGTTCCCCCGCCCTATGGGGCGTCAATGAGCCAACGAATGACTCCATCGGTTCGAGAACGACCGATCAATCCGAGGCGCCTCGCAACAGCAACAACCACATAAGTCAAACTCATCAGGGCGTGTAAAACCACTGACGCCACTTCTAACTAGAAAGAAACGCATGCCCTCCCTGAGGTCCGTCTCCCGTTTTTGGTTCATACCGGGTGTGAAACTCGTGAAGTAAACGTTACACAAAGCTACGCCACAAAGGCCGTGCTTTGATCATCACCACAAGACTTTGCTTTTCAACAGAAGTCTTGATCAATTGCCACTTAGGCATGCCACACAGGCAATTCACTCCATGCGTTTGATATCCATCAATATATAACCCCTGAGCTCGTACGTCTCAGAGAAGGGCGTTAAGCAAGAGAATAAATTCTCCGCCGCCAAACAGATATATATTTAATAGAGATCAATCACACGGACTAAAATCCAATGTCAGACACACAGTCCATTTACAAGTCCGTTCTGGGGCTGAACGAAACCGGAGGCACCTAGTACCCCGCATATCCATCGATCTCCAAGTACGTCTGGACGATCACCAACTGTTTCCATCTTCTTGGGTGTACAGCCAAATCAAGATCATCAGTAATTACCCAAACGACGTGAAGACCTCCGGTCTTCGACCATCGTCTTCATCTTCGACTTATCGTCGTATCAGTTATTCAGAATGGGATAAACCCGGTCTTTCCGAATAACTCGCGTATATTTTAAATAAGTGTTACACAAACACAACATACGCCTCATTCCAATTCATTAGTCACTAACCGTAAATTAATCAAGAGAATAATTCCCCAAATATTAACCCCGAAGGCCGAAACCAACATCAGATCAATATCCAGAAAACCATTCTGCTTAGCTAACCGACAGTTAGTTTCTAAATTTCACATTCATAGGGAAAGGTTCCCATTAATTTTATCCAAGATAAATTCCTGAATTTATTCTTTAATCTATCTTTTGAATATCAATTCAAAACTAGTCGGAATTAGTGAACCTTACCGAAGTAATCATTGGTTTTAATTTCCCAATCCCAACCTATTCATCCCATGAAGTAAAACTGGTAATACTTCATATCTAACACCACGGTGTTATCGGTAAATTCAATTACCATTTCACGTTCAAATCTAATTAAAGATTTAACTATCGCCTGGAGCAAACTGGTGATACTCCATTTTCGATCTTTTCAATCTAATTAAAGATTCATTAAAACTCCACTTAGTTTTAATCGTTAACTGGGTTAAAGAATCAGTGTCATTTAAAAACACAGTTCACGATAAACCCAAAATCACATTCATTAATTATCGGGTTAAAGAACGAGTGTTCTTTAAAACACTGTTCACGATAAACCCAAAAATCAATATCAATCCCATTCCAATTAAATATTATTTAATTGATACACTTCATTAAATCTAAATAAAAAGATTTAATCTTTTCTCAACTGGGTTCAAGAACAGTGTTAGTGAAGACACCATTCACGACAAACCCAAATCACATTTGATATTCAATATAAGGCTCTGAATAGAAAATATATCGGCTTATATTCAACATCAAATTCTACGACGAACAAATGTCGAATTGGAAATAACGATATAAATATATATCTTTCAAATTTCCATAACAACACCTGTATAATCACGAATTCCAACATCGAAATATTCCGAAGACAATTTCGATTCAAATCCACTCCAATGCAATCATTGGAAATTCTGGTTATTTTTAAAACCCTTTTCAAATTCAATTTATTTATTTAAAAATAAATAGAATTATAATTCTAGTTCAAAACTAGTTCATTTCGATAAAAATCTATTTTTATCTTTTCAAATATGGAGTTTTTCATCCCAATTCTTTCTAAATCATTTCTTATGATTTTACACAAATTATTACTATTTTTAATAATTTTATCAAGGCCCGTACAGTCGATTTCCATCAATGGCCATCGAACTGCACTTACAGCGACCTTTTTCAAATTTGATTTGGACATAATTCCAAATCCAACCGTTAGATTTCTAATTTCTAATATTCTTTAGAAAGCTCTTTTCGATACGAACCCAACGGTTCCGGTTTTAGGAGAATCCGACGGTCGGCTCTCCCGTAACGTCCGTTTGAAATAAATGGTCGAAATTCGCGAACTGCCGCGGCGCGGCGCGTTCTATTCAGGCCATTATATTATATATAATATATATAATATATACTTCGTCGATTTCTATTCAAAACGAATTATATAAATAGTTTTAAATTCGTTTCAAAAGCAATTTCAACTTCCATTTCAATTCAAATCAAAATTGAATTCTTCTTTATAAATTCGTTTTAAAATTCATTTCTATTCAATTCAAATTTCAATTCAATTTGAATTCATTTCAATTCATTTTCAATTCAATTCGAAATCGTTTTCAATTCATTTCATTTCGAAATCGTTTTCAATTCATTTCATTTCGAAATCGTTTAAAATCGATATAAATATCGTTCACGTCAAAATGGCGTCAATCTAACCAACACGGCTTCATATCTTTCTATTTTCAAATATTCTATTTCAAATGTTTCTTTATTCAAAATAGTTGTTATTATCAAAATATTTCGTTCAACACATGACCAATCTCAATGAATGAGTACTGTCAACACATGAACTTTTATTTTATAATATTAAAGGTGCAAATTTTATTACTAAAATATTTCGTTCAACACATGACCAATCTCAATGAATGAGTACTGTCAACACATGAACTTTTATTTTATAATATTAAAGGTGCAAATTTTATTACTAAAATATTTCGTTCAACACATGACCAATCTCAATGAATGAGTACTGTCAACACATGAACTTTTATTTTATATCGATAAAGATGTAAATTTTATTACTAAAATATTTCGTTCAACACATGACCAATCTCAATGAATGAGTACTGTCAACACATGAACTTTTATTTTATATCGATAAAGATGTAAATTTTATTACTAAAATATTTCGTTCAACACATGACCAATCTCAATGAATGAGTACTGTCAACACATGAACTTTTATTTTATATCGATAAAGATGAAAATTTTATTACTAAAATATTTCGTTCAACACATGACCAATCTCAATGGATGAGTACTGTCAACACATGAACCTTTATTTTATAATATTCTTTATTTTTCAAATTGGAATGAGGCCCAATCAATTTACCATATAAAATTAATTATATGGATTTTAATACAACACATGTATATAATAGCATTGAAAAATAATCAACCATCAACCAAAGTGCACTACACTGTATAAGCATCAAATATAGATCTCTAACGCTTATAACAGCCTGTCAATCAATCGATCGACATATTTAATCAATCAGGATGAGTGAACTTCATATTTCATCCCAACACCCGTGTGGGGTTTCAAACAATCAAACACAGATTTTATTTGTGCAGTTGGGCGATGTGTAAAATTTATCGACCCAATCAATGTCCTTCAAATAGGTGTACATAAACAAACCGTCTGGTTTGTAAATGAATATTTATTTATTCACATTCACGTTAAAAATTATATTTTTAACGATAAAACATTTTATTCCAACATATGAATTTCTATTCAGTTCATTCTTTAAATAAAATGCTATGTTTATTTTTCTAACTTATTTTAGAAAATTTCGGCGGCATAACGGCACGATACTAGAAACGGGACAAGGCTTAGCCTTATCCCCGGTCTAGTGAAGGCCCACGCCATTCACACATCAATCAAATCAATTTATTTCACCCAACAATTAAATTTCAAATCAAATCATCACTAATCTATGCAACCAAACAAACAAGTCCATGGTCTGTGGACGATTGTGTCGGGTGCTACTAAGCACCGTCTGCATCCTAGTATATATATATAATTAGAAAAGAAATTGAAGAGTGAGAAATTCTCACAGATAGCTATCCTAGCTCCACGGCACTTCATTGATAGAAATCTTCATCGCTATCGCATCTTCGTCATCTTCGTTGCCCGTATACACTATATATATAAAAATCACCTTTTTATATTCTCTATTATATAAAAATCATATTTTTCTCTCGAAGTTCAATATATAAAAATCATATTTTTAATCTCGAAGTTCAATATATAAAAATCATATTTTTAATCTCGAAGTTCAATATATAAAAATCATATTTTTACTTGGCTAACTTCATAATATAAAAATCCGATTTTTACAAACTCTTCTCCTATATAAAAATTCGATTTTTACTAACTTTTCACATGTATAAAATATGAACTTTCCGTATATTAAAAAAAACCTGAACTTTTACCTAAACAAAAATATAAGCTTTTGCCATATAAAAATATAAACCTTTTACTTATAAAAATATAAGCTTTTTAAGCTAAGTATAAATCAGTTTTACAGCTAATTAAAAATCAGTTTTAAAGCTAATTAAAAATTCAGTTTTTAAACTAAATTAAAATCAGTTAAAAGAGCTCACCGAGTTATTGGAGGAAAGGGGGGTTGCAGGTTTGAATCTGCAGAGGGAGGAAGGGCGTCGGCATCATCTGGTGGCGGGTGGAGTTCGTCAGAAGGTCGGAGGCGAGCAGGAGGGGGGTTTTGCGCCGGCGGTTGTCAGGGCGGTGGGGTTCCGTTCTGGTGGAGGTTCGATTTGAGGTGGGCTAGGTCTGGCGGCGGGATGTGGGAGGGTCGGAGGGAGAGAGGGGTGTGGAGGAGGGTGGTGTCGCGCCGGAGGAGGAGGGGGTCGCGAATGGGTGGGGCCCGCCTGGGCGGCGGCGCGATGGCGCAGTCGGGGAGCGATGCGGCGGCGGCTCCCGTCTCCTTTTCTTTTTTTTCTTTTATTATGAATAACGAAAAGGAGGGAGGGGGGGCCAGAACGTTAAAAGGGGTGAGGAGATATTTTTTTTTATTATTATTATTTTAATTACATAAAGTTGACTTTTACATACGACCTCAAAACGAGGCCCACCGCCTGTCGTCCATAGCATTTTACCCCCATTCCGAACACAATGGGATATGTATCGCAAGTTGATTCGATCGTTTGAATTAGTTTCCATTGAATTTACATTTAAATCACTATATTGAATTTTAAACGTACATTTCAAATTACCGGGGTCGCATACGAACTCTAAAAATTCTCGAAAAATATTTTCTAACTTCGTATTGACGATACGGTCCTAACAAAACTAGTTTCGTCGAATTCTGAGACCGTTGGAAAAATGGCCATTTTCCAGTCGATTAAAATCAACTGAAACCGGTCAAACGCGTTTTCCTTTGCCACGCTCACATATTGATTCGAAAAATTATGAAATTTGGAATCTAGCAATAACTTAACATCACGAACCCAACAAAACTGGTTTCGTCGAAATCCGAAGTCATTTGCAAAATGTCCATTTTTAAGGGCCTGAATTCCATAGCGACTATTCAGAATTTTCAACTGGACATATCTTTTGATTCCCGCTATCAAATTTCAATTTGTCGGATTCGTTGGAAAGATATTATCAATTCGATCCCATTATTTTTGGTTTCACTAAAATCCGGATTGTTTTTCCCCCGGTACATCAAATTGAAGTTTGAAATCGAATTATCGAACTACCGCGCCATTTTCAATTCTATTTATAATTATATATAAATATTTATATTCTAACGACGACGTATATAATATATACGTTCGAATTATATTCAAAATAAATTTTCTCGTCGATATTATTTAAAATAATCCATTTTAAATATTCAAAATTCGCTAAAATTGCCAAAATAAAAATTTTAAACTGGCCCAGATTTTAGGGTTATTACAATAAGCAGCGGAAAACAAAATACTTTTTATTTCATAAAAATGTGTTCATACAAAACATTTCCATAACTGTCACATAATATCTTCCAAAACATTACAACATCACTTCTGTCTTGGTTATTAAATAAAGAAGCATAAAACAGAATTAAGACTACATAAATCCCCATGATTGTGTCCAACAGCCATAGCTAAAGCAAGAGAGTCCAAACCGTACATCTACTATCTTGAAGCTTGCAAAGAGTCTGACTAAGCTGAGTTGTTTCCTCCCTGTGGACCTGGGGGGAGAGGGGAACGGAAGAAAAGAAGACGAAAGAAAATAGGGTCAGACATAAAGCCTGGTAAGTCTAGTGACTCTTCAGTATGAGAATAAGAATAATGGCATGATAAGTATAAACTGGAACAGGAAAGTATCATAAAATAAGACAAAGCAGTTTGAACCGAATATACTATCGCACCCCATACTATATCTCTCTGCACCTACTAGTATTGTCTTAACTGGCACCCCATGAAGGGGGTAAAGTGATCCCCTTTTTCTAAAGATCGGCTCCTACTCGCATAATCATCTGTGTCTTACGGCCCTCAGAGATTGTAGATACCTATGCTGGCCCCACCATGGGGTGTATCAAGTCCCATGGTGGCGACCCGACACAAACCTGGAAATACATAGGTTATACTACTGGTGCCCCCAGTGCCTTGTTTGTCTGCTCCGAAGTGTGTGCACGCCCGCACTCCGTAAGAACCCACACTGTTGCACCCACCGTCGTCGCTTTTGACCGCTTACAATCATCCCAGTAATCATGCCCCACCCTGCCTAGTTTCAGGGTACCATGATACCTAATTGGGTTACTGTTGAAATGGGTCCCCGTTACTAGGATTTTCTAGTCAAACATGTTAAGTGGTTAAGTGTCTGTATTTACCTAACCCCACCCATCAATTTAATTAACATGTTGAATTGGTTAAGTGTTTTAGTTAACTTAACCCTACCATCCTGACAGTCTGTCCTTAGCTTTTTAAAGCACTGACCACTCACATTAGACAGGTATTGTTATGGTTACTGGATGTGCCGGTCGGTTCTGGGCAGATTTACACCGTAACTCAGTCTAACCTCGGGTCCTTATTGGGCTCCATGCTTAACCACCCACATTGGATAGGTATTGTTGTGACTACTGGACAACCGGGCGGGTCCGGGCAGGTTTACATCACAACTCAATCCAACCTCGTGTTAAGCATACTCGTATTTTCTAAATTTACATATTTGTCTTTATTACTTAATATATGTAAATTTGTAAACAATTAAATGTTGTGGCCCACTTTCCAAGTTTAACGTTTTTGGTATAAGAATTTATACCATTTAAATGCCACCAATTTTGGCATGTGACAAACATGCCAATTTCATATATTTTTATGTCAAGTTTTACTAATATTCCCAACGTTACCCCGTTTAAACATTAGGCTAACAATCTTAGCCTAATTTTCGTTCGTATGGTTTTTAACATATAATATTAGGCTAAAAACTTAGCCTAATTTAGCGCACACAAAATTGACATAAGGGAATTCATAAACATGAACATGACATAGGTGTAAACTTGGCATTTTTGGCATAGTAAATATGAACATCATAGGTGTGAACTTGCAAAATAGTCAACATGAATGTCATAGGTGTGAACTTGCAACATAGCCTAAATCAAAATATATGTGAACTTGCATTGAAATAGGTATCTAACCAAATTGGTGTCACATAAATTAGCATATGATTTAGATAACATAAGCCTAAACTTGTTTTGGATCTAGGCATAACATCGAGCATAACTAGCATATGACAAGAATATGACAATTTCATAAAGTATGTATAAATTTATGACAAGGGTGTGAACTAGATCCAATCATATGTCTAATTACAACATGAAACACATATTAAAGTGGATCTTGACATGGATCCAATTTTGGAACTTGCCACTTTCTTACAAACATACTAGCATGTATGTGAACATAATCGTTTAGGCATAAAGGTTCTAGCATATATATACATGAAATCTTAATCACATGCAACCTATATAATCACATCAACATATAGGTGTCGATTACAACATGAACTATACAACTTGCATGTGATTCTGTATGTACAATAGGCTCAATATCAACTCAACTATACCACAAACATCACAATACCACAATCATTTCAATACATAGATGTGAATTAACATCGTTATTTCATAATAACACAATTCCATTTCCATTTTACATCGAATCAAATCCAAACTTTTATTCTCATCGGAAAAATCACTATACTTACAACGAACGACGAACTTGAATTATGGATTCTGAGTTCTGAATTTGAAATGCTTTCCTTTGGGTAGACTAACGTTGATTTGATTCGTTTTTTAACTCTAATTTGGATCGTCTCTAAGCTTTTCTACAAGTGGAGGCTCCTCTTAGTTCTCTACCGACAGCATTGCGGCTCCGTCTCTAATTTCTTATGTGAATTTAGGTTGGAGTCTTAAGTTGTTTATATAGAATTTCAGATTGATTTGAGCCGTCAGATGATCATAGACGAATCTAGAACATTCACTTCGAGAGGAGCCAACCAAAATGCGACATGTCAGCCCTAGTGACACAGCCAAGCCTCAGAAATCGACCAGAACCCGACCAGGCCAGCCAGGGCCAAACCAGGTCGACTGGGCAGGTCGCCCCCCAGGTCGACCCTATGGTCGACCTGGTCACCCCTATGGTCGACCTGGTCACCCAGGTCGACCCCCAGGTCGATCCCCAGGTCGAACTGGTGCCTAGAAGGAAATTTTCCCGCCCAGCCCAGTTTGGGTCTGAATTCGTAATTTGAACCGATTTTTGAACTGTTTGAATTTTAATTTGAATTCTGAAACTTCCGGAGGTCATAACTCCTTCATACAGAGTCTGATTCACACAAACTCGGACTCTATCTCAGGAAGAATTCCGAGACGAGCGCAATGGCGTAACCCGTTTCCCCTAATTCTTTCATTAAGAATTATTTATACTTTAATTTGTCAATTTACAATTAACAGAAAATTCAGGGTGTTACATTCTCCCTTCCTTAAAGGATTTCGTCCCCGAAATCTTCAAGTCTACGAGAGCGTAAGTCCTAACATCCAATCGTCCATCTACTCAACCATCAAACACAGGCGTCCATTGTCCTTAAAAGACTTCTAATGCTTCATGATCATATGCACAGTGTGTTTACATGTCCTTATCTAATGCAAAAATTAGGCGGTCTACTGATTCAGTTGACCTCCTTAATGCAAATCATGTAAGTGCCATGAATCCATTATGTATGCAAATTTTTCCTACTCATAATTCTACATGAGCGCGCAACCATTCATATAAATGCGACATCCATATGACAACATATAAATTTTCAACCTCATATAAATATGAATACATATATGCATATGCAATATGAAGTGACTGAGCCGATCTAAAACCTAGGTTGTGTGTGTATATGCATCCACGAGCAACCACTTGCAGCCATCAATCATAACATGTTTCAAGTACATGTTCACATCCAAAGGGGTTTCTACCTAAGGATAAAGGATAATATCGAGGAGATTATAGATACAAGCACAACTTAAGGAAAAAGAGAGAGGTCAAAGATATACCCTCAAAAAGAAAAGGGTAGGCCGCACGTATTATGTCCTCAGTTTCCCAAGTCGCATCTTCCTCGGCGTTGCTCCACTGAACTTTGATGAGCTTGACTTCGCGGTTGCGTAGCTTTTTGATTTCAGTTCCTACGATTCGAGTTGGAAATCTCCTTACAGTTGCTTTGCGTTCCACTTTGGCTTCTTCTAGAATGCTTGGCTCCACCACTTCCGTAGATTCATGCAGACATTTCCGGAGATGAGAAACGTGAAAGATGTTGTGAATTCCAGCCAATCTTTCAGGCAGCTCTACTCTGTAAGCCATTTTCCCAATCTTCTCGATGATAGGGAACGGTCCTACAAATCTTGGTACTAGTTTTCCTGCGGATCCAAAGCGAATGACGTTCCTTAAAGGAGATACCTTAAGGAAAACCCTGTCCCCAACCTCAAACTCAAAGTCGGTCCTTCTTTTGTCGGCGTAGGATTTCTGTCTGTCTTGGGCTGTCTTCATTCTCCTTCGTATCAAGTCCACTTTTTCTGAAGTCTCTCGAATCATGTCCGGCCCAAGTATAAGTTTGTCAGTAGACTCCCACCAACAAGTTGGTGATCGGCACGGTCTTCCATACAAAGCTTCAAAAGGCGCCATACCGATGGTGGCTTGGTAGCTGTTGTTGTAGGCGAATTCTACTAGAGGAAGATGATCCTCCCAAGTCCCTCCGAAGTCAAGAACGCATAGTCTCAAAAGATCTTCTAATACCCTATTCACCCTTTCTGTCTGGCCATCATTTTGGGGGTGATAGGCCGTGCTCAAATTTAGCTGTGTGCCTACAGCTTCTTGCAGACTCCGCCAAAATTCGCTCGTAAAGATGGGATCTCTGTCACTTACTATACTAGAGGGTATCCCATGGAGTCGAATTATTTCCTTGAGATAAAGAGAAGCTAGAGATGAAGCAGTCCTTCTACTCTTGATAGGTATAAAGTGGGCGCTTTTAATAAGCCTGTCCACTATTACCCATATGCTAGTATTGCCTCTTCTTGACCTAGGCAACCCGTCAATGAAGTCCATTGAAATGCTATCCCACTTCCATTGCGGGACTTCTAGAGGATGAAGCAGTCCTCCAGGCTTCTTCTGTTCCGCCTTGACCTGTTGGCATATCATGCACTTAGAAACGAAATCTGCCACGTCCTTCTTCATGCCGTCCCAAAAGAAAACTCTCTTTACGTCCTTGTACATCTTGTCCCCGCCTGGGTGTATTGTCATCTTGGAATAATGTGCTTCCTCAAGAACCTTCTTTACCAATTCCCTTGCTTGTAGGACGCATACTCTTCCATCTCGCCTCATCCAACCCTTATCATCGATGGAGTACCTATTGAGGTGACTGGAAGTTTCACCCCTAATTAGCTTATCAATCACATCCACAAGCTTAGGGTCATCACATTGTGCAGCCCCTATTGAGTCTAAAAGAGTGGGTCGTACTTCTAGGGATGCCATTAAACCGGGTACAAAATCAGCGGATGGCCTAAAGTCAAAACTGGCTATATACTCCAAGCTCTGCCTTTCTACAAAGAGAGGGCTTAAGGTCAGTTTCTTTCGGCTCAACGCGTCTGCTACTACGTTGCCTTTGCCGGGAGTATAGGAAATTTCAAAATCATACGAGGCAAGGAACTCCATCCATCTTTGCTGCCTTAAGTTAAGATCTTTCTATGAGAAGAGATATTTCAACGATTTATGGTCAGTATATAATTCGAACTTCTCACCTAGGAGATAATGGCGCCAAGACTTAAGCGCAAAGACGATGGCGGCCAACTCAAGATCGTGGGTTGGGTAGTTCTTTTCATGAACTTTCAATTGTCTTCCACCATAAGCTACTACCCTCCCTTCCTGCATTAGAACAACCCCTAGTCCCGTACCACAAGCATTCGTGTATACGGTGAACATCTTGCTTCCGTCTGGCAAAGTCAGAACTGGGGCTGTTGTGAGAGCCCTTTTTAATTGTTGGAAAGCAAACTCGCAATCCAAATCCCAAGCGAATGGAGGATTCTTCTTTGTTAGCCTTGTGAGTGCAGCTGAGATTTTCGCGAAATCCCTAATGAACTTTCGGTAAAAACTTGCTAGCCCGAGGAAGCTTCGGACTTCGGTTGCATTCCTTGGTGTCTTCCAATCTTGCACTGCCACCACTTTCGCGGGGTCAACAGCTAACCCCTATTTGGACACTATATGTCCTAGAAATCTTACTTCTTCTCTCCAAAAGTGGCATTTGGAGAATTTGGCTTTTAGCTGATGAACTCGAAGAGTTTCCATGATCTCCTTCAGATGCTGAGCATGTTATTCCTCATTCTTTGAGAAGATCAAAATATCGTCTATGAAGACCACCACGAATTTATTGAGGAATTCTCTGAACACCCTGCTCATTAGGTCTACAAAATAAGCGGGTGCGTTTGTCAAGACGAAAGGCATGACAAGCCACTCATAGAAACCGTTGGGGTTCTGAACGCCATTTTATCAATACTATCTTCAGCTACCCTTAGCTGATGGAACCCAGTAGCTAGATCAAGTTGGGAGAAGACCGACGCACCTACAAGCTGATCAAACAAATCGTCAATTCTGGGAAGCGGGTGTCTATTCTTTTTAGTCAGCTTGTTTAGCTCCCTATAGTCCACGCAAAGCCTGCTTTGGTGGCGAACACCACTGGAGCACCCCATTCCGAGATACTTCTCCTTATAAACCCCTTCTCGAGAAGCTCCTTAACTTGCTTATTGAGCTCCTTTCTCTCCTTTGGAGCCATGTGTATAACAGGCAGAGCTACAGGCTTTGCATTATCAACAAGATATATGCGGAAATCTATTTCCCGCTTCAGAGGTAAGCCTTTCACCTCTTCAAAGACATCCGGATATTCCCGGACCACTCTAACCGACTGCAAATTCTCAACAGAAGCGTCAAGCGACTCTTGATAACTAAGCAAAACAACATTCAAGGGATTACAAGAAATTTCTACAGTGTTACTGAGCCGAGTCAAGAGTCTAACCACTCTTTTCTCACAATCAAGAATGGCACCATTACTGGATAACCAGTCCATGCCTCCTGAGAAGCCCAAAACAAAGGCACTACATCTAAATTCAACACTTAGAATAGAGATTTTCAAATCTAAGCAAACCATCGACAAATAAGCCGAGCTCCCAATTGGATTTGAAACAACCAAGTGATCTTCTACCATACTAGTGTCTAGGTGTAGAGATTCTACTAAAGCAGATGAAATAAAGGAGTGTGATGCACCAGAATCAAAGAGAGTGCAAACTGGATGATCATACAGATAAACTAAGCTTTCTACAGAAATATTTCTACTTCGTTCTTGTGGAGGTGCCGTCAGCGCGTGAACCTTCCCTCCTGAGGTGGATCCAGTCCTTTGTCCCTGCCCTCGCTTCTTTGGGCAGTCCTTAGCCAAGTGTCCAGTCTCTCCGCAATGGAAACAACCCCCATTCATCTTTGCCTTCTTATTCCTGCAGTCTTTTGCTATATGTCCCACAATGCCACAGAAATTGCACTTTCTCTTTTCACGGGTTTTGTTGTTCTTCTCGCCTTTCTTGAAGTCTGTTTCCTTAGCCTGTAAACCCTCTTTCTTTTCTTGAGGCGCTTCCACCTTTGCCTCTTTCTTGCCTTTGTCTTCATCGTGTAGCAGCGCCATGTCCACCAAGCTTTCATAGGTCACCCCTATGGGTATATGGGTCATAGCAAGGCTATGTAGAGGCTCATTCAGACCTTTGACGAAACGAAGGGCCTTCTTGTGTTGGGTGTTTACTAAATCCAGCCCAAATCTGGCCAGCTGATTAAACTGATTCACATACTCCTTGATTGTCATATTTCCTTGTTTAAGAGTTAGGAACTTCTCCATTTGCAGGCTTCTTTCAGCTTGGGAGAGGAATTTCATCTCAAATCTCATCCTGAAATCTTCCCAAGTTTCCACTGGCCTTTCAGCATGGGTAACTTCCCACCAATAGGAAGCTTCATCTTTGAGCAACCACACTGCTAGCTGTATCTTTTGCCTGTCGTCAACTTCGAAGATGACGAACAAGTCCTCGGTCTCCTTCAGCCAGTTCCTTGTTACTACAAAGGATTCAGTTCCATAAAAGTCCTTTCCACCCATAGCATTGAAGTCTCTACATATCTTAGCGAAAGTATTTCCACGAGGAGGAGGAGGAGGTACCGCTGCCATTGTGGGAGGAGGAATGTCTGCTGGGACCGCACCATTGGCCCTAGCCTCTAGGTACCTTCAGAACCAGCTGGGTATCGGTACTCCTTCCGGAAGGTTAAGATCTCCAGACATGCTGGAACAAAAAGGAAAGTATTCAAGATAAAGGATAGAGAGATTGTGCATATGGCTTTGGGGAATTATGCCTTTTAAAAACAAAACTTTTTCTTGAAAAAGATGTTTCTTTAAACTTCTTTTTGAAAATAGTTTTGAAATTTTTTATCTAGTCTGGTAAATCTATGCTCTGATACCAAGTGAAACACCCCACCCTCCATTAAGGTTACTCACAAGGGACTGCCTTAACTTTGGTGGAGGTTTTTAAGTAAAAGTCACAGATAAAACACAAGACAGATATAAACACACACACACACACACACACACACATATATATATATATATATATATATATATATATATATATAAGCAGCGGAAAACAACGGACTTTTTATTTCATAAAAATGTGTTCATACAAAACATTTCCATAACTATCACATAATATCTTCCAAAACATTACAACATCACTTCTGTCTTGGTTATTAAATAAAGAAGCATAAAACAGAATTAAGACTACATAAATCCCCATGATTGTGTCCAACATCCATAGCTAAAGCAAGAGAGTCCAAACCGTACATCTACTATCTTGAAGCTTGCAAGGAGTCTGACTAAGCTGAGTTGTTTCCTCCCTGTGGACCTGGGAAGGGGAATGGAAGAAAAGAAGAC
Organism: Allium sativum; assembly: GCA_030737875.1. Classification (NCBI taxonomy): domain Eukaryota; kingdom Viridiplantae; phylum Streptophyta; class Magnoliopsida; order Asparagales; family Amaryllidaceae; genus Allium; species Allium sativum. Next base: position 625,653,517 of record CM060910.1, read on the forward strand.
GAAAGAAAATAGGGTCAGACATAAAGCCTGGTAAGTCTAGTGACTCTTCAGTACGAGAATAAGAATAAGGGCATGATAAGTATAAACTAGAACAGGAAAGTATCATCAACTAAGACAAAGCAGTTTGAATCGAATATACTATCGCACCCCATACTATATCTCTCTACGCCTACTAGTATTGTCTTAACTGGCACCCATGAAGGGGGTAAAGTGATCCCCTTTTTCTAAAGATCGGCTCCTACTCGCATAATCATCTGTGTCTTACGGCCCCCATAGATTGTAGATACCTATGCTGGCCCCACCATGGGGTGTATCAAGTCCCATGGTGGCGACCCGACACAAAACTGGAAATACATAGGTTATACTACTAGTGCCCCCAGTGCCCTGTTTGTCTGCTCCGAAGTGTGTTCACGCCCGCACTCCGTTAGAACAGACATTGTTGCACCCACTACCGTCGCTTTTGACCGCTTACAATCAGCCCAGTAATCGTGCCCCACCCTGCCTAGTTTCAGGGTACCATGATACCTAATTGGGTTACTGCTGAAATGGGTTCCCGTTACTAGGGTTTTCTAGTCAAACATGTTAAATGGTTAAGTGTCTGTATTTACCTAACCCCACCCATCAATTTAATTAACATGTTGAATTGGTTAAGTGTTTTAGTTAACTTAACCCTACCATCCTGACAGTCTGTCCTTAGCTTTTTAAAGCACTGACCACTCACATTAGACAGGTATTGTTACGGTTACTGGATGTGCCGGTCGGTTCCGGGCAGATTTACACCGTAACTCAGTCTAACCTCGGGTCCTTATTGGGCTCCATGCTTAACCACCCACATTGGATAGGTATTGTTGTGACTACTGGACAGCCGGGCGGGTCCGGGCAGGTTTACATCACAACTCAATCCAACCTCGTGTTAAGCATACTCGTATTTTCTAAATTTACATATTTGTCTTTATTACTTAATATATGTAAATTTGTCAACAATTAAATGTTGTAGCCCACGTATAAGAATTTATACCATTTAAATGCCACCAATTTTGGCATGTGACAAACATGCCAATTTCATATATTTTTATGTCAAGTTTTACTAATATTCCCAACGTTACCCCGTTTAAAAATTAGGCTAACAATCTTAGCCTAATTTTCGTTCGCATGGTTTTTAACATATAATATTAGGCTAAAAACTTAGCCTAATTTAGTGCACACAAAATTGACATAAGGGAATTCATAAACATGAACATGACATAGGTGTAAACTTGGCATTTTTGGCATAGTAAATATGAACATCATAGGTGTGAACTTGCAAAATAGTCAACATGAATGTCATAGGTGTGAACTTGCAACATAGCCTAAATCAACATATATGTGAACTTGCATTGAAATAGGTGTCACATAAATTAGCATATGATTTAGATAACATAAGCCTAAACTTGTTTTGGATCTAGGCATAACATCGAGCATAACTAGCATATGACAAGAATATGACAATTTCATAAAGTATGTATAATTTTATGACAAGGGTGTGAACTAGATCCAATCATATGTCTAATTACAACATGAAACAAATATTAAACTGGATCTTGACATGGATCCAATTTTGGAACTTGCAACTTTCTTACAAACATACTAGCATGTATGTGAGGTTCTAGCATATATTTACATGAAATCTTAATCACATACAACCTATATAATCACATAAACATATAGGTGTCAATTACAACATGAACTATACAACCTGCATGTGATTCTATATGCACAATAGGCTCAATATCAACTCAACTATACCACAAACATCACAATACCACAACCATTTCAATACATAGATGTGAATTAACATCGTTATTTCATAATAACACAATTCCATTTCCATTTTACATCGAATCAAATCCAAACTTTTATTCACACCGGAAAAATCACTATACTTACAACGAACGACGAACTTGAATTCTGGATTCTGAGTTCTGAATTTGAAACGCTTTCCTTTGGGTAGACTAACGTTGATTTGATTTGTGTTTTAACTCTAATTTTTCTCATCTCTAAGCTTTTCTACAAGTGGAGGCTCCTCTTAGTTTTTTACCGACAGCATGGCGGCTCCGTCTCTAATTTCTTATGTGAGTTTAGGTTGGAGTCTTAAGTTGTTTATATAGAATTTCAGATTGATTTGAGCCGTCAGATGATCATAGACGAATCTAGACCATTCACTTCGAGAGGAGCCAATCAAAATGCGACATGTCAGCCCTAGTGACACGGCCAAGCCTTAGAAATTGACCAGAACCCGACCAGGCCAGCCAGGGCCAAACAGGTCGACACCCAGATCGACCCCCAGGTCGACCCCATGGTCGACCTGGTCACCCAGGTCGACCCCCAGGTCGACCTGGTGCCTGGGCGGGAATTTTCCCGCCCAGCCCAGTTTGGGTCTGAATTCATAATTTGAACCGATTTTTGAACTGGTTGAATTTTAATTTGAATTCTGAAACTTCCGGAGGTCATAACTCCTTCATACGGAGTCCAATTCACGCAAACTCGGACTCTATCTCAGGCAGAATTCCGAGACGAGCGCATTGGCATAACCCTTTTCCCCAATTCTTTCATTAAGAATTAATTATACTTTAATTTGTCAATTTACAGTTAACAGAAAATTCGGGGTGTTACAATACCCAGCGATGTACTCTAGTTGCTTCCATTCAAGAAACATAGCCCCTAGACTGGCATGTCTTCTACTCAATGCATTAGCTACCGCATTGCCCTTTCCTGGTGTATATGCGATATCGAAATCATAGGAAGCCAAGAATTCTAACCATCTTTGTTGACGGAGATTCAGATCCTTCTGAGAGAAGAGATACTTCAACGATTTATGATCGGTAAACAGCTCAAACCTTTCTCCCATGAGATAATGTCTCCACATCTTCAACGCGAACACAATCGCTGCTAATTCCAAATCATGGGTAGGATATCTTTTCTCGTGCGGTTTCAGTTGCCAACTTGCATAAGCTACAACCCAACCTCCTTGCATCAATACAGCACCCCAGTCCGGTACCACAGGCATCCGTGTATACCGTCATCACTTTATTCCCCTTAGGAATGATTAACACTAGTGCGCACGTTAACTTTTCCTTTAGACTCTTGAATGCATTCTCACACTTTTCGTCCCAGACGAAAGCTTGACTTTTCTTAGTCAACTGAGTCAACGGTGCCGCTATCTTGGAGAAGTCTTGGATAAACTTACGATAATATCCAGCTAATCCCAAGAAACTTCTTATGTCTGTTGCATTCTTGGGCGTAGACCAATCCTGTACCGTAGCTACCTTCGCAGGATCCACGGCGATACCATTCTCTGAAACAACATGGTCCAAGAACCTCACTTCCCTCTTCCAGAAGTGGCACTTAAAAAACTTTGCTTTAAATGGATGTTTTCTTAACACCTCCATCACTATCCTCAAGTGTTCCTTGTATTCTTCCTCTGTCCTCTGAACAAAGGCGACCGTCAGGGAGGTATGAATAACTCCGACCAAGTATATTAATTTGGACCAATCCATTCTATTCCCAGTAGAATAAACAAGTATGTCGTCCACGAACACAAGAACAAACTTATTCAACTGATCTCTGAATACCCTATTCAAAAGATCCACAAAATATGTTGGCGCATTGGTTAACCCAAATGGCATGACCAACCACTCATAAAATCCAGACGGCGTCCGAAATGCCGTTTTGGCTATACTCTCAGCTTCCACCCTAAGCTGATGAAAACCTGTCGCGAGATCCAACTGGGAAAACACTCTTGTGCCACTCAACTGATCAAATAAATCATCTATCCGCGGTAGAGGATACTTATTCTTCCTCGTCACCTTATTCAACTCGCGGTAGTCTACACACAATCGAAGGGAATTATCGGCCTTGGTAGCGAACACAACTGGTGCTCCCCATTTAGAAAGATTTCTTCTGATAAATCCCTTCTTCAAAAGATCGCTTACTTGCACTCCAAGCTCTCTCTGCTCTCTTGGCGCCATACGACGAAGTGGCATCACTATAGGTCTGGCATCTTTCACTAAATCAATACGGAACTTAATCTCTTGGTGTGGTGGAAGTCCGGTCACTTCGCCGAAGACGACCGGATACTGGCCAGCCACGGGCACATCTGACAACCCATCATGCGGGATGTCGAGGGAATTTAGAAAACTATCCATTACCCCATCACTAGGTAGACCACCAAACACTACTCTTCGCCTATCATCCGCTCTAACTATCACCAAAAAGCCCTCACAGTCTACCACCACCCCGTATCTTTGGAGCCAATCGACCCCCAAAATAATGCCAAACACAGTAAAGCCCAAAACAAAGCAATCACAAACAAACATGCATCCATGACTCGATAAGACCACATTACAACAAATCATACTAAGGCTCGTCGAACCACTAATCGGGTTCATCACCGCTAAAGGTCTATCGACTATCTCGGGTTCCAATCCCAACCTATCTACCAGGTCACTAGATATAAAGGAACGGGAAGCCCCAGTATCAAACAGTACTCGAACAGGAACATCATAAACAGAAAGCATACCTTGAATAACGACATTCTTTCCTTTCTCCCCCGCAGTTGGGGCATTCGACGAAGAAGGAATAGCATTAAGGGCATACGCTTTCACCATCTGCTTCTCTTTCAAAGGTTGTGGACACTTATCCTTTTGATGTCCAACTTAGCCACAGTTGAAGCACTTCCTATCCGCAGGCTTTGCTCGACAATTACTAGAAAAATGGCCCTTCTTGCCACAGCTAAAGCACTCAACATCTTTCTTATTCTTTTTCTTCTGGCCATCCTTGGTTTGATTCTTCTTTCTTTTATTCTGAGAACCATTCTTGCCTCCACCGCTTGCTTACGGCTTTGGCTCTTCTGTAGATGCAACCTCAGTCTTCGACTTAGGGTATAGGCTCTCTGATCTCAAAGCTTTCCCCACAGTCGATTCAAACGTCTCATCAATGTGGTTAATAAGCCTTTCCCCCAAGTATTGATCCAAGCCTGTTATGAACTTCTCATTCTTCTTCTCAGGAGTGTCAATGAGGGATAACCCATACTTCGATAAAGTATCGAACTCAGCAATGTACACCGAGACTGCTCTACCATTCTGCTTAAGCTCCAGAAACTTTCTAAACAACTCTGATTTCTGAGCAGCTAGGATAAACTTATCACTAAAGTGAGTCTTGAACTGGTTCCAAGTAACTTGATCCTCTGGAGTAGCTGCCTTAATAGCATTCCACCAATTCATTGCCCGTCCTTGCAGCTAACGTGATGTTAGCCTTCTCTTCATTGCATCCTAGTTACCCAAATCTTCAAAGATGCGCTCACAACTATCCAACCAATCTTGAACATCCGTAGCCGACTCCGTTCCGTGGAACGGTTTCCCACCAAGGCTAGTGTAATACTTATAGAGCTTGGCGAAATCGGCCCTAGGCACCTGCACCTCTGCACCACCACCATTAGCAGCATTGGGAACTGCCCTCTTAACGTCCCTAAGCATCTCTCTCATGAAGTCAGTGAACATCGTCCTCATGTCAGCAGCATTCCCATTATTGGCTCCTCTACCAGTATCCCTCGTATATCGGCTCATCGTTAAATCTGTAAAGAGAAAACGATTAACCATCTCTTCAGTGGTGCCAGTGCAGTGCGACTTCATCCTTAGCTATACTAATAGTATATATATAGCTTTTGAAAACCAAAATATAACAAATATGCGCTCTCATATACGTACTATCTCTCCCTAGTGACTTCCCTAGGTTAACTTGGAGCTCTGATACCAAGTGTGACGGCCCGCCCCGCACCAGCCGACATTTCCCTTGAAATGCGTTGTACCGATGTCCAACCAGTACGGAACGGATGTCAGAAGAAAGGATAAGAAGACAAGAACTAACAAGGAACCTGTAGAATGTCTCACAGTGCATGGAACAAAATATAATAATAACATAGTTGACATAAAACAGGGGAGACAGTGCATAAGCTGAAACTAAACCATAATCATCATAGCAGCGGAAATCCAAACACAACTTATGATCCAATATCATTATTACAACTTTGTAAAATACTGTCTCTAAAGCAAAAAGAAAGAGGTACACTACTAATGCCCAAAGTAGTGACCAGCAGCGACATAGGGAGAATATCTACATATATCATACGTGGGAGCCTCCTGCTCGTCTGCGGTACAGCTGCTCGTGCATACCACCTAACCTGTCTCTAGTCTTCCTGTTTAAAAGCACCCAGAGTAATAAGAAGAGACATAAAACTCTAGGTCATACAAAAGTCTGGTATGAGCGATAAGCATCTAAACAGAACAATAACAGGTATACTAAACCATACCTAAACCTGGACCTGCAACCAAAGAGTTAGCACTACATACCGTACAATACCCTAAGGTGTCACTAAACATGGTATAAAGATAACGGGGGAGGGGGCGTGCATGTCATAATGAAGGCAAACAATCAAACATAGCAACCATCCTCACATCTCTTACTCAGTGCGTAAAGCATACGATGTCCACCACTGTCAATCACTAGACCCATCGAAGTAGTGACCGAGTTCGACTTGTACAACAACTGCTACCACCAAGCTTACCTCATGGAATCATGACTAAATCTTTACAAATGACCCCCCCTTCATTGGTCTATAGCCCTTTTTGTTGTACTAGGCCACTATGGCCCTGAGTCTGTTCACGTACCCCCTACATATAGTGATCCAAAGTTATAGACATCGACAACCCCTTAGCACACGTCCCGCGGCAAAGCCCAATCATGAAGTTCACTCATTGGTTCCCATCTGGATCCCGAGTCAAAACTACTCATTTGGACTTCCTTGGCATCTCGGGTTTTTGGTCATCACCGGATCGGTTCGGTCCTCCCTCTTAATTTTGCTTCGGATCGGACTCCCTGAAGTGGCTTGGTTCGAATACTCCTCTCTAAGCATCGGATCGTTTCGGCTTGTGGCCTCCATCTCCGGTTCGGTTCAAGTTGCACCCTTCCACTGGCTTGTGACTCCTCCAGGCATCGGTTCGTGGTCTCCGTTTGTAGTTCAAGCAGCTCAAGTTCTCATCTTCTCTTCGGGTCGGGTCGGAGTTATATAAGCGGTTCGTGGGGGAAAAGATTCACAATCGGTTCGGTTCGGGCCTCCCCATCCGATCCGATCCGGTTCGGGTCACAGCCTGCACTTTTCCTACAACTTCCAGCGACCGTTTATATGCCACTCGACGGTGTTTTCGACCATTCTAACTATTCTAAACAATCACAATTCATACCAAACAGTCATAGCAACATATAACATCAATCACAAACACCAAAACAACAATCTAACATGGTAAAATAGATCAAACATGCCCAAAAACCCATGTTTTCCCCTTAATCATGTTTAAGCATAACTAATGATAGGATTAACAAAACTTAACCAAATTAGTCAAATTTTCTAACAGAGGTCTAAAATAATATTTTAGAATTTCTAAACATTTTTCCAGAATTTAATCTTGCATAATTTCGTTAATTAACACTAATCACCCTAAATAACTGTAATTAGTGTAAAAACGATGCCAATCACTCACCTTTGCCACAAATAAAACTCAGATCTGAAATGATTCTCTGTTTGGCACGAATACCAATGCAACATAGCATCTCTACCTCGATTCTTGTGCTAATCCGCCTTGATCTGATGTTGCTAAGCTTAATCCTTGATTAGAAGGTGATTTGGGGTGTTTTAGGAAGTGGAGGCCATGGCTAAACTTGAAGGAACAAAAAGTGGTTGTTGGAAAATGATAGAAACTGAATTCCCTTACCCTATCAGCCTCCCAATAACCCTAATCCCGAAATGGGTTATGGGCTCACTCACTAATCACCCAAATTAGGCCTGATTAAGCTGTTTTTCGCCTTCTAAACCTTGTTTCAGCCATATCTCCCAAACGGAATCACAGACACATACAACTTCATATGTGAAAGAAATAAATATTCTACGACCCTTTGATACATAGAGTGCGGGTCGTTACCGCCACCTTTCCAGAATTTGAATTGCCAACAGCCACTTTACCCATCTTTTCAACTTTTGAATTTTCAAAAGTCATAAAACACTTTTTTCCTGAATTAAACAATATTTTAGTAGATCATATGTCTTTTCATCATGATTATATGCATAATTTTCCAACATTGATACTATGCTTGAATTGACACTAGTGTTAACAAAAATTTCAAAATTTGCCATTTAAAAATTTTCAAAAATCAGGTTATGAACTTTTTGAAAGACCTTGCTCTGATGCCAATTGTTAGGGATTGCGGAATGGTTCGTTAAGGCAAAACAAACACCAGAGGAGGGTAAATAGTGTTTTTGAGAATTTAATCAAAATCTAAAACTTATGTGAACTATTATATGAATCAAAAACCACAAACACAATCACAGACACATATTCAAACACAGACACAAAAATAAACAGAAATAAGATTGCAGGAAAGGAAAGAACACACCGTATTTTATACTGGTTCGGAGCAATTCTACGGCTAGTCCCATGCAAAGCTGGATTGCGCAGAGTTTTATTACTATATCAATATCCAATTACAATCCTCCTTGATTTCACGGCTACAAGGGATACCACCGTTTCCACCCACACTCTTGATCAAGTATACCTTCCTTGATTTCACGGCTACAAGGGATACCACCGATTACCCATCCTTGATTTCATGGCTACAAGGGATACCACCAATTCTTTTACACAACCCAATCTATTACAAACAGCCCAATAACTCTTCAATAGCACTTGATTCAGAGAGTAATGAGTAAAGAGTGTAGAGAGCAGAAGATTAGTGAAAACGGAATTGAATTTGGCAAAGTATAGGTGTAGAAATCATAAAAATGATAAGAAATAATGGTGTAATGAAAGAGTGTGAAAGTGGAGAAGAAGGAGTGATTAAAAATCGAATTCAAGCCCTTTTATAGTGAAAAGACACTTCCTTTCGAAATTGAAAAAATGACAGTTATATGTCGACATAGTGTTTTTCTTATATTGACACGACGACACACACCTAGTGTAAAATTAATTTTTGAGCAATTTTCAAGTGTTTTGATATAAATATAGTTCTGGAAATTGTTGAATTAAAAATAGTGTTATAAATTAATATTATAAAGTAGGAAATCATATGAAAACATAAATATAAACTATATAAACATATTCATAAAATTATAAAGTTTAAAACTATATAAATATAAAATATAAAAATATAAATATATAAAACGTATAATCCTTGAGTTTGAAAACAAAAATAAAGTAAGAAAGAAAAATAGAAAAGATAGAAAATAAAACAGAGAAGATTGAAGATAGAATTTGGAAATAGAATTTGAATTTTGAATTTGAATTTGAACCTGGAGTGCTATTTAGAGTCTTGCATAATCTACTATATTAGTCTTGAACTCTTGAAATCTTGAATACTCACGAGACTTGAAACATATCTGAATTTTGAATCTCTAATATCTTTAAACTATACAGTCTTCAATGATATTTCCTGTATATAAATCTTGCATATGTGTGTGTGTATATATTCTATACAAAAGTGTTAGTATATATTTTATAATCAATTAATACTGAAATAAGGTTGTTGTCATCAAAACTCCATTCTCCAACAAACCATCTGCCTTATAATGTCAAACATCATAGTATAATAAAGCTAAACCATATATCCCATCTGATAAGCCATAGCATAGTAGAAAGATAATCAAAGCGGTACATCAAATCGGTAGAAGTTTGATCAAAGCAACAATCAACCAATAAGAGCAATCCAAACATCCATATTTTAATTTAATACGTTTATATTACTTTAAATGTGACCAACAAGATAAGTTACCTCATTTGGTAATAATCGCCGAAATAACGATTTTATTCCAATTAAATTAAACGAACATTTAATTTAATCAATTCATCCAATATATATAATATATTAAACATACATCAAACATTCAACAATCGCAGCACACAAATAAAAATCCTGACTTATATGAAATATAAGTGGGTCAAACTGAGTGAGTTATACTCACTATGATTCCATTTGTCGCTAAAGCGATTCGGGTTTCAAATAACTTAAACAGACGTTTAATTTAACTATAAATTCTTGTTGTCTCCAACTCTGTCCAAATTAGCTATAGAATGTAGTGTTCGTCACCACGATTCTAATGCGACTTGTTTGGTTCAATTCTGTTCACGTAATAAAAAGTTATTCACGTTATAGCATACATGATTTGATTAAATTAATCAACATCTTAATTATATTAATAATATTCGTTACATTGATTTAGGAAATTACAGGCCGAGATAATTTCCTTCTTCATTCGCGTTTGTTTCTTCGTTCCTCATCACACACGACATCACAAGCATGCTCCAAATCTTCACCGCCGCACCCAACCTCCGACCCCCGGATGTCGATCGAAGACCGCCGCTCCACTCGCCTCAATGTGCTCGTCCTTCGCTAGAAAATCCCTTGAACTCGACGCCTTCTATCGCCTATAGCCATTTTGGGGACCAATTCCGGCTACACCGACACTCAAATTTCGATCACAACCGTTCATTAGAAAGCCCTCGCCTAACTCTATAATTTAGTAGTTGAACGTTTCTTGGATAGGTGAATGGATTTCGTGAAAGTCGGGGAAGAAGTTGGGGAAGTGTTGGTTGTTCGTTTTGTATAGGGTGAAAGCTGCTAATATTTTCGTTGACCACGCACAAAATTTCGACCGCAAGAGATTACGGTTGGTGGAAGGGGTATATATAGAGAATACATATTAATATATTATTATTTTATGATACTTAATTTAAGCAAACTCAATATTGCGGACACGATGAAACTGGTTTTGTCGAATTCCGAGATCGTTTGTAAAACCTTCTTCATAGTTTACAAAGTGAATCGATACGCGTTTAATTTGCGCATGATCACGAAACAAATCTAATTGACTTGAAATTTGAAATCTTACAAAAATTAACCACTATTGATTTAATAAAATTAATTTCGTTGAAATTCAAGTTCGTTTGAAAATTGGTTATTCTTTAGTTCCATATTAAATTGATAAAATGATTAAATAAAAATCTAAGCATTTACCATTCGCACGATCAAACGGTGAGTGCGATCGATATGAAAATCCAAATCTTATAATAACTTGCTAATAGGAATCCAATGGCACAAATTTTGTTGTATTCTGAGACTGTTCTCCTGGAATGATATTTTACGCGTATAATGACGCTATTTTGGACAAAAAATACATGGTCTCCAAAAATAATGAACTATATAAATATCTTGACTCTAAACTTCAATACGAATTCAACGGAACTGGTCTCGCATTTTAATTCGATCATTATCTCAAGTTACATAAAATTTTCCTTTCAAATCAAATTAAATCTATATAAATAATCATTATGGTTTATAAATGATTCCATAGAGACTTTCGGAAAGTTTCGCTTTGGACATAACTCAAATCTACAATGTGAAATCTTGATTTTCTATTTCATTAGAAAATTATAATCAAATAGATTCGGAAGATTCTTGTTTCAAAGAATTCCAACTTATATTAAATTTTGTATATTCGATTAAAGTTAAAAACGTAATATGAATTACCACAAAGTTATGAGCTCGTTTTTAATTTAATATAAATTATACTTTCAAACTTCAATAAATAAATAAATAAAATCCTTTTATATTTCCAAACTAAAATTTAAAACCAATTTTAAATGTTCAATTTAACAGCTAAAAATCTGAATCATTACATTTTTTAGTTTTTAGCGAGACAATTATTCTTATCATTTTTACATATATATATATATTCAAGGGGGCTATTGTAATACATACAAATAATACCAGCGAATGTGCTAAATATAAGAACAAAGTATTGAAACACGTAGAATCTGCAAAGATAACTTACTTGTATGCATTTCAGTTCTGAATGAATAAAAATGTTTCACTCTCTAATGACATATAGTCTTGTTTGTTTTCATAATACATAATGAATATTTATTTCATATTAATATTTTAATTCAAGAGATTAAGAAGAAAAATCAAACAGTTTACGCTATATTGTTAGTACATGGAATGAATTTGGGTAATGCATGTCAATCAAATGAAAACAAAAATCATTGTAGATAGTCTTCGTTTACAGAGTGAAACATTTTGTGAATTGGTGCATACACCTAGGGCTGTTAATAGATAACCGAAAAATCCGATATCCGTCCGCATCAGCAACCGAAAAGCGGATAAATATCCGATATCCGAAAAAAGGATGCGGGTGAGGATATAGGCACATCCATATCCGAAAATTATCTGTCCACTTTTTTTCATGATTATAGCTGAAATCATGTGTATTTTAACATAATTAAATATACTAATTTATTATTTTGCAAAGTTAATAGTCTACTAAATGAATTCTAATTGCTCAAAATTATATATATCATCATATTTATTTATTTTTAGCACTTTAGTAATCAAATGGGTTGAAAAACCTTAATATTATGCTAAAAAAATTCATTTATGTTCATTAATTTTTCGATCCTTAGCGGAGCGGATAATTAACCGATATCCGTCCGTATTCGCAGATGCGGATATCCAATATCCGAAAATGATTTCAGATGTGGATGCGGATATGACAATATATGGATCCGAAAGTATCCGTTGACAACCCTGCATGCATGTCTTTTATCTATCAACTCAACATTTATTATCAATTAACTTATCAAATTGACATATTGCATAGCAAGGAAAAAAAGCTTCTTAGCGGAGGCGATCGTTAATGGCGACAAAGGCTTCCTATTTCTAAGTTTCTTCCATAGCGCATATGTAATCTTTCCCAAAAACATTTCTACCAAATCCTCTGTCTTACAGTTTCTAATCTATTTCCCTCTTTGTTTTCGCCACACATGGTCTCCTCCGCTAACAAACCAACGTTAGGTCTAAGCTTTTGCCCTGTTCGCTACACATGGAATTAGATCTGAGGACCTTTTACCCTTATATTTTCAACCTCATCTCCTCAGTCTCAAACCCCTCGATTTCACCACATTCTAAACTTCATACCTTCGTTCTGTAACTTCTTTAGACAACTGCTTGCCCCTCTTCGATTTTGAAGGGTTTCAAGCTCTTCAATTGGCAGTTTGTTCGAAGGTCTAAAGACAAACACTAGCATGGAGCTTCTCAATGAGCAGCACCTCCTACCTATTTTTCCTATTTTCGCGTCTCGAGGTTGACTATGCTACCTCTGTGATGGTACAGGTTAACTTCTAGGTATTTTTGGTCGTCTTGCTGGTAGTTCCTTTTTGACAGTGTTGTGTATTTGAGTGTTTTCTTATTGTTGAGGTGCTTGGTTATACTGTGGAAATTGGTGCTCGGTTCTGTCTTTAAGTACTGTTTGGTGTTGTGTTGATGCAGGTGTTAATGGTGGTTCTCTGGTTGAATGTATTGCTCACTGTCTTTGGCATAACTTGTGAAGTGAGAGTTCTAAATTTGCCGAAGTCTGGTTGAGTCAGATCCTTTCCTTCCATCATTGTATGCATATGCAACTACACCTATGTAATTTTGTTGGTTGTTTTCTTCGTGGTGGCTCGACCTCCTTGACTTTGGCGATATGGAAGACCTTGTCTCGAGGTGTCAAGTCGGCTTGGTTGAGTAAACACGCTAGTACTGTCAACTTGCTATGGATCCTTGTCCAAGACTTTCTGTCAAATCCGACATGAGAATAGGCGTGCCCCTATTTCTGCTATACATCTTATGCAGCCCTGTGCAATGGATGTTGCCTAGTATTAATTTTTTTGTCTATCACTTTTTTGTATGTATGTAGCAATACATGTGTATAATATGTAATGTAAATCCTATTGGAATATGTAAGTGTAGCCTAGTTAGAATAGCCAAGATCAAGTGCTATAAGCCTGTTAGGTAGAGTGGACGGAACACTATAAACTCCGTAAGCGGTATACGGTCCACCTTTAAAACCGATATAGTTGATTGTCAAACACACACCTGCACTATACTATATTTTTATTATTGGTTATAATAAAAAAGTGTTACGGATCACTATAAAACCGGTCGGCTATGCCAAAAAAAATAACTTATCAAATAAATAAACAAAGGAATATGAAAAATAAACATTAAATAAGAAAGTAAGTCTAGTTACCTCAAGAGTAGTGGACATCATCATCCAGTATCTCCGAAGTTGAGTGATGATTTAAGAACATGGCTTGTACCATTTGTTCATCTACTTTTCTTCTCAATTGAAATTCGGTTCCAATCTTTTTTCCATCATGCCCTCTTTCATAGAAATAATCTAAATATCATTAATTAAGGTGATCAAATTTGAATTGTTACATATACTTAAAGGGGTCTATTGTAATATATAAATAATAACGGTGAATAGGCTAAATGTTTTAAAAAAAAATTGTAATACTCATGGAGTCTATAAATAAAACTCATTTGTATTGCATTTGAGATCTAAAGAATGATATCTAGTTTTTTATTACTCTTGTTTATTACATAATACACCATGAAATATTTATTTTGGATTAATATTTCAATTCAAGAGATTGGAAGAAAATTAAACAAAGTTATTATATGTAGTTTGTGTTAAAAAAAAATCAAAAACTTTTGTCAAATGTGATCCCCTAGGGCGCGGGATCCAGGGGGCAACGCTTTGTTCAAAACGGTATGCTTTATGTACTGTTGAATTCAAATTCAATAGCCAATGGTAACAACTATTAGAAAACGGTTGCAACTGTTCGACCTAACAGACACCTATAGATGAATGGATGTTTCACTGCCTATATAACGGTACGTTTCATCAACACAGACTTTACTTTTCCATTCTTTCTCGAATTCTTAAATCATCAGCATCATCAAACTAACTTATGAGTGTTTTTTTAGATCTGTGTAAGTAATCATAACTTTCAGATATAATCTTTATTGTATTTTGAAAGAAGGTTTTCAATCCACCCGCTGCGGTAAAAAGAGGGGAAAACGTTATAGAAACACAACGAATTATTCGTACCTTGAAACGAGTAATCTTATTTTACTCTATGATCATCAATCGTTTGTTAATGATATTAACCTGGGTGATGCATATCAAATAAATAAAAACAAAAATTATGGACAGATATTCTTCGTTTATGGAGTATAAGACATTATGAAGATCTTTTGGAAGATCCGCTGCTCATATTTTGTGAATTTAGAGTGCTAATGACTTCCATCTATCAACTCAACGTTTATTACCGACTTAATTTGTCAAATTAATAAATGGAGGAATATGAAAAATAAACGGAGCAATATGAGATTACACCAGTTCATCCTAAATAATAATAAAAAGACCTACGGGGCACAATCCTAGATTGCACCCTATAGCTTTATACATAACGCTTCTCTTCATCGTTTCCTCCTCATTCTTCAACTCCAAAAAAAAACATAAAACCTAAGATAAAATATTTACACATCCAACATTGTTATTCATTAAAGCAAGCATCATTTGTTACAAATCTACTTGTAGACTAACGGAATTTGCTTGTGTTGGATTGTCAGATATATGTTTTTTTTTCATTTAGCAATCTAAGTACTTTTTATTTTGTGTTCGACATAGAATGACTCCAAATTACATTGCTACTATATGCTGGTATGATGGAGATTTGGTTATTGATGGACATAAATGTGGAATATATAGTGGTGGATCTAACAAACTGGCAAAAGATCTAAAAGGATCAAACTTCGTACAAATAAAAGAGGCTGTTTATAAAACTACTAGGATTAAACGCTATGAGTTTGACATTGTATTGGTTTGAATTGGCCAACCGATTCCGGATCTAAGACAATAAAAATTGTAAATGACGACGATGTTAAATTAATGCTTTCTGCCATGTCAAAAATCTATAGAATTATTTGTTTTGAAAGAAAGAAGATTGTTTCCAGAACAACATGTAACTCCTTCCTCAGTGGCTCATACAGCCAACCATCCATATCCTCTTATGAACACGCCGAATTATGGGCAACAACAAATGTTTTTTGGGTATAATCCATTTATGAATTTTCAACAAGCATCACAACCTGTCTATCAATATCCGATGCAAGATACCATTGCGAATATTAGTCAAGTGTAACTCGAACTTCAAACATCTCCTATTGAACACTATTACTAATTTTTTTATTTGATAGTAAAAAAATTGTATTTTTCAGTTGTGTTCCGCATTACTTTCCGACGCAAAATGCCGCTGAACTATCGACAAGATATCAGTCTTCCCTCATGCATCCAACGCCCTCTAAATTGTACCATATGAGCCAACAGTAAGTTACGGCCGTTACGGATATTGAACTATGTTGCATATAAAGATTTACTCAAAATTTTCCACTTGTTTACTGCAGTTATCCGACACATGCTACTGAAACAGAATCAAATATGGAACTAAATCAATCCGATGTCGATATGGATATAGAAGAACCTGACATTGGAGAGTTAAATCACGTTCCTTCACTTGATAGCATGACCGTGGATAGTATTCTCGAGAATGATACTACGTGGATTGATGTTATGCAAGTAAACAATGTTTTTTTTAAATTATGATTTTGGGGTTGAATAAAATGCATCTGAAGATAGTGACGATTCAGAGCCAGACATGGAGTGTACTGCACAAATGTTGGCTAGATTCCTTGTTGCTAATTTGCAATTCAATAATGAAATTTTCTCATCGTCTTATGTTTAGAATAGTTTCAAAGTTGGAATGATGTTCGAGAGCAAAAGTAAATTCTTTCAACAACTAAGTGAGTGCTCAATTTTACATGCAGTTTTTACAGAGAGCAAATTGCTCTCTTTCGAGTCCAATCTCGAATTGCGCCACTGGTGCTATCCGAAATTTCTCCCTATGCCCTTTATAGTGAGCAATTTTGTGACGGCAAGGAATTTCGCTCGATCCGAATCGGTCGTTAAACCGACAAATGTGACGGCAAGGAATTTCGCTCGATCCGAATCGGTGTTAAACCGACAAAGAACGTTCGAAACCCCTGATCGTTTTGAGAACACGACAAATTGGAACGCAGACGGAAGAACATTTCATTGTTTATTACAACAATTCCATAAGATACAAGAATATACAGTGTATAAATAAATATTACACATTTGACAAATATCAGAGATTCCAATAAATTACATAGCAGCGGAAAATAATACAAAACACAACTGAAAGTAATACACGGATACAGAGCTTTCCAAGCATCGTTCCAGCTGTAAATCAGGATCCTGTGAATATAAATCTGCAAAACCAAAACTACTAGCTGCCCGTGTAGAAAATAGGGGCACCCAGAGTTTAGGTTAAAACAATAAACTCCAGATCAGTCATGTGACTGGTGTGAGAACTAAAACAGTTATTTAAAACTTTACTTTAAAAGAGAGTAATTCAAGGGACCACGCCGTATAACACGGAACCGGTTTCCTCCCAAGAATACCAGTGCATATCAATAAACAACGCAATGCTTTTTCGAAAAATGAAGCTATTATAAGACCCAGGTCCCATCACACAATGCAACGCAAGCCGGAGGATAGGGTTTTCCCTTATAATAGCCAAACATGCTTGGTACGTTTTAAAAATAAATCATTTGATACTATAATAAGTGTATAGTGTCAAAACAATTTCAATCATAAATATCAATCCTAGGCGGCATGGGTACCATCTATTATGTCGCCATACTAGGCTCTACAAATAAAACCGAAATATCTCGTATTGGAAATTGGATTTCCGTCATGAGTCGAGGAAAGGGGCAAGCTCCTCTCCGCTTCGAGACACTCTAGCAAATGCCTCAGGACTACACACTCTGGGTAACCCCTAGGATCCTCCAAGACCGGTCCTCTCTTACGTTTGAGGATTAATTATTCCTGAACACACGTTTCCCGGCCCTATAGGACCTATAATCGAGGCGCCTCGCATCCAAACCACAAAGGTGAAAAGTATATCAATGTCAGGGCTGGTAGGTCACTGACACCACCCATAGCTAGAAAGAAACATCGTGCACTCCTTGGGTCCTCATCCCGTTTTTGACTCATACCGAGGTGTGAGGCTCGCGAATCCATGCTATACACAAAGCTGCCACGTAGGCCGTGCTTTGATCATCAACCACAAGACTTTGCTTTTCAACAGAAGCCTTGATCCGTGCAACTCAGCGTGCCACACAGGCAATTCATGCCATGCGATTGATATCTATCGATATATAACCTCTAAGCTCGTACGTCTCAGAGAAGGGCGTTAAGAAAGAGAATAAATTCTCCGCCGCCAAACAGATATATATTTAACAGAAATCAATCAACACAGAATAAAATCCAATGTCAGGCACACAATCCATTTACAAGTTCGTTCTGGGTCTGAACGAAACCGGAGGCACTTTCCTTGCATATCCATCGATCTCCAAGTACGTCTGGACGACCACCAACTGATTCCCTCATCTTGGGTGTACAACCCAATCAAGATCATCAGTAATCACCCAAACGATGTGAAGACTTCTGGTCTTCGACCACCGTCATCATCTTCGACTTATCGTCGAATCGGTTATTCAGAATGGGTGTAAACCCAGCCTTTCCGAACAACCCGCGTATATTATAAACAAATGTTACACAAACACAACATACGCCTCATTCCAATTCATCAGTCACTAACCGTAAATTAGCAAGAGAACAATTCCCTAAATATTAACCCCGAAGGCCGAAACCAACATCAGATCAATACCCAGGAAACCATTCTTCTTAACTAACTTACAACTAGTTTCTAAATTTCATATTCTTAGGGAAAGGTTCCCATTAATTTTATCAAAGATAAATTCTTTAAAATTTATCCTTTAATCTTCCTTTGGATATTATTTCAAACCAGATTATGGTTTTCCAAAAGAGTCGAGATTAGCGAACCACACCGAAGTAATTATTTATTTTATTTCCCAATCCCAACCTATTCATCCCATGAAGAAAAACTGGTAATACTCCATTTCTAACACCACGGTGTTATCGGTAAAATTAATTACCATTTCACGTTCAAATCTAATTAAAGATTTAACTATCGCTTTGGAGCAAAACTGGTAATACTCCATTCTCACTCACTTTCCAAATTTGATAATTTAAATTACCAATTCACATTTCAATCTAATTGCAGATTCATTAAAACTCCTTTTACTGGGTTAAAGAACTATTGTCATTTAAAACACAGTTCACGATAAACCCAAATCACATTCTATTTATTATCGGGTTAAAGAACAAGTGTTATTTAAAACACCCTTCATGATAAACCCACAAATCAATTCTATTTAAAACCCATTTCAAATCCAATTTATTTATTTAAAAATAAATGGGTTTTAATTTTAGTTCAAAACTAGTTCATTTCGATAAAAATCTATTTTTATCTTTTCAAATATGGAGTTTTTCATCCCAATTTTCCCCAAATCATTTCTTATGATTTTACACAAATTGTTGATATTTTTGATAATTTTATCAAGGCCCGTACAGTCGATTTCCAACAACGGCCATCGAACTGCACTTACAGCGACCTTTTCTGAATTTGATTTGGACGTATCTCCAAATCCAACCGTTAGATTTCAAATTTCTAATATTTGTTAGAAAGCTCTTTTCGATACGAACCCAACGGTTCCGGTTTTAGGAGAATCCGTCGGATCTCCCGTAATGTCCGTTTCGAAGTCAATGGTCGAAATTTACGAACTACCGCGGCGCGGCGCGTTCTATTCGGGCCATTATATTATATATATAATATATATAATATATATTTCGTCGATTTCTATTTAAAACGAATTTTATAAATAGTTTTAAATTCATTTCAAAAACATTTCAACTTCCATTTCCAATTCAAATCAAAATTGAATTTTTCCTTATAAATTCGTTTAAAAATTCATCTCAATTCAATTCAAATTTCAATTCAATTTGAATTCATTTCAAATTCAACTTATTTGAATTTCTTTTTATATTCAATTCGATTCTAATTCGTTATATATTCAATTCAATTTGAATTTCTTTTATATTCAATTCAATTCGAAAAACGAATATAATCGATATAAATATCGTTCGCGTCAAAATAGCGCATCTCTAATCAACACGGCTTTATATATTTCAATAATTCCGTTATTCTATTCAACAAATGAATATTTATCCTATTTAATACATGAATCTATATTTTTGTCAACACATGACTAATCTCAACGAATGAGTACTGTCCACGTGTGACTATTTTTGTTATTTAATATATTTTATAAAAATTATGGTATCTATCGTTTGATTTCAAATCAGATTCCAACCGTAAATTAGTAAGAGAACGATTCCCTGAATATTAACCCCGAATGCCGAAACCAACATCAGATCAACATTTAGGAGACCACTCATCTTATCTATTTTCCAGTTAGTTTCTAATTTTATATATGATAAAGATATAAATCTTATTGTTAAAATATTTCGTTCAACACATGACTAATCTCAACGAATGAGTACTGTCAACACATGAACCATTATTTTATAATGATAAAGATGTAAATTTTATTGTTAAAATATTTCGTTCAACACATGACTAATCTCAACGGATGAGTACTGTCAACACATGAACCTTTATTTTATAATATTCTTTATTTTCTAAATTGGAATGAGGCCCAATCAATTACCATATAAAGTTAATTATATGGATTCCATACGATAAATGTATATAATAGCAACGATAAATAATCAACCATCATCCAAAGTGCACTACACTGTATAAGCATCAAATATAGATATCTAACGCTTATAACAGCCTGTCGATCCATCGATCGACATACAACTAATTATTGGGATTAGTGTATGTCGTATTTTATCCCAATACCCGTGTGGGGTTTCAAACAATCAAACACATATTTTATTTGTGCAGTTGGGCGATGTGTAAAATTTATCGTCCCAATCAATGTCCTTCAAATAGGTGTACATAAACAAACCGTCCGGTTTGTAAATGAATATTTATTTATTCACGTTCACGTTAAAAATTATATTTTTAATGACCAAATTATTTTATTCAACCTATGAATATTCTATTCGGTTCATTTATTAAATAAAATGATATCTTTATTTTTCTAACTTATTTTAGAAAATTTCGGCGGCATAACGGCACGATACTAGAAACGGGACAAGGCCTAGCCTTATCCCCGGTCTAATAATGGCCCATGCCATACACATATCAATCAAACCAATTTCAATTCACCAAACAACCAAATTTAGATCAAATAATCTAACCAACTACAAAACCAAACAAACAAGTCCATGGTCTGTGGACAATGGTGTCGGGTGCTACTAAACCCTGTCTGCATCCTAGTATATATTTATAACTAGAAAAGGAAATTTAAAGTGAGAAGTTCTCACTGACTAGCTAAACCAACCGTCACGACTCTTCTTATGTAGAAATCTTCGTTGTGCTCGCCTTTTTGCCAATTTCACTACCCGTAGTCACTACATATATAAAAATCACATTTTTATATTGTTGCTATGTATATAAAAATCACATTTTTATACTACTACTATATAGATAAAAATTCTATTTTTATACCGTTGTTCATATAGTAAAGATCAAATCTTTACTATCTATATAATATAAAAATCGTATTTTTATTATCTCTACTATATAAATATCATATTTTTATTCTTCCTATAATATAAAAATCATATTTTTATTCTAGTTCATTCGCCAAAAACCATAGAAGCTTTAAAACGGAGAAAACTTACATTTTTTCTAACGCCCGGATTCGCTGTTCTGGTTCCAGAATTTGCAAACGAGCTTCAATCTTCTTTTTTTCTAGCTTAACCGCGTCATTCCGGACAACTTTCGCCTAGTGGTCTTCCTCCCGAAAATGTGTCATTTCGCCGAAAATCGCGAAAAGACAGCATTTTGACAGTGTTTGAACAACAGACTTTGAACGCGTTTTCCCGACAACTCCGCAATGCAAAATGGGACTATCATATACCAAATCGAAGAGAAAATCATGCTCTTCGACTTTGGTCTTGAGAAACTTTGGCTAGAAAGCACGGTTTGGGAGTTATTCGCGAAATAGCGACAGGGTGTTTTATGCAAAACGAGATTTTTGTGAAAAATGTGATTTTTGAGGAGGAGGGGCCCACGGCCGGAGTTGAGGGGCTGGAGGGGGGCGCCGGACCTGATTGGAGGTGGGGAGGTGGCTAAAGGGCAGCGGCGGTGGTGGTGTGGCCCGTGGTGGTGGTGGTGGCTCCTAGGGTTTAGGTTTGTGAAGGAAGAGAGAGAAAGAGAAGAGGAGAGAGAAGAGGAGGAGGAGGAGGGTGGTCGGAGGGAGGTGGCGGTGCTGGTGGAGGCCGGCGGTGGCTGATGTAGGGGCGGCAGCAACTTGGTGGAGGAGGAGGCCATTTTTTTCTTTTTTGAAGAGGAAGAGAGAAGTGAAGTTATGAAGAGAAAAATGGAGTAAAAGTGATTATATGCTAGTTTCTCGCCCATCGTCCAAACGCCGACGATATCCAATTGCCGCGGATTTCAGACACGACATAGTAGACGTGAAGACAAGTCCCACGAAACAAATTTCGTCGAATTCCGAATTCGTTTGACCGTCCGTTAAAATTCTCAAAAATGCTCAGATAAGCTCTAAAAATGCGATTTTGGCGCACTATTTCTTCTTGCACGCTCACATGCTAACATCAAAAATCATGCCCTTTTGGATTTAACCATTTTTAGACGATACGAATCCAGAAAAAAAACGAAATCGAATTCTGAGGTCGTCTCAATAATGTTCCTTTGTAAAATGACTGCCTGCTTTACCCTGAACTGTTTCAGCTCGCACGGCCACATACTAACTCCGTTCGACGCGCCATTTGGAATTCAACAATGATTTGTCATTATGAATCCAGAAAAATTTATCTCGTCGAATTCTGAGCTCATATGCAAAATTTCACTTTTTAAGGGCTATGTTTTGCTAACCGAAAAGCTCAAGCCAATTGCCACTATTCCGGATATCGGAATATATCGAAGCTTATACTTTTCGGAGTTCTAAACGCCATTTTGAATGCAATGGAAGTGGTTTCGAGTCCAAATTCATCCGTATGCAAAATTGATTTTTTTGGGCCATGTATAATTTACATAGCGACTATTCTGAATTTTCAACTGGGCATAACTTTTGATTCCCGCTATGAAATTTCGATTTTTCAGATTCGTTGGAAAGATATTTTCAACTAGATTCTAATATTTTTGGTTTCGCCAAAATCTGGTTTATTTTGCACTCGGTATGTTCAATTGAAATTTGAAATCGAATTATCGAACTACCGCGCCATTTTCAATTCCTTTTATAATTTAAAATAAATATTTATATGCTAACGACGATGTATATAAATATATACATTCGAATTATATTCAAAATAAATTTCTCGTTGTTATTATTTAAAATAATTCATTTTAAATATTCAAAATTCATTAAAATTGCCAAAATAAAAATTTTAAACTGGCTCAGAATTTCCGGGTTGTTACAAATTTGTTATCTGTAAAGTTACAATACAATGAAACATTCCAACCATTCAACAATGCAAAATACCAACATTCCAACCATTTATGTACACATAACATGAAACATACCAATTATTCAACGTACTAACCATTCAACATACCAACAATGTGTCCTATAGTTTTTTTTAAGATGAGATGATGCAATCTCAGATTGCGTCAGTGTACACGTGGACTGGCGCAATCCAATATTGCTTCAGTTTATTCTGACCAACTCAGCGCTAAGTTGACCAAAAGTAGGCTATAAATGAAATATTTTGAAAAAGTGAACTAAATATGTAATAAAATGGAAAAATAATGCAGACTTGAAAAGAAAGAAAAAAATCTCAATGTATGAAAATAAAATGTAAAAAGAAGGCTAAAGTAAAATATTATTTTAGATTAATATTTCAATTCAAAAGATAAAAAAAATCAAACAAGTTGCTCTATGCAGTTTGTAAATAAAACGTTGCTCTATGTAGTTTGTAAACGAAATTAACCAGGGTGATGCATATCAATATGAAGTTTAAGACATTATGAAGATCTTTTGGAAGATCCGCTGCTCATATTTTGTGAATCAGAGTGTTGGTGTCTTTCATCCATCAACTCAACATTTATTGCTGACTTAATTTGTCAAATTAATAAACAAAGGAATATGTAAAATAAACATTATAATAAGAGAAGATTCTAGTTACATTAAGAGCAGCGCCTATCAGCCATCACGTACCGCCGAAGTTTCAGCGATGATTTAAGAACATAGCTCGTCCCGTCTTTTCTTTTCAATTCAAATTCGGTCTGAAACTTTTCTCACCATGCCCTCTTCTAAGAAAATGGGCCTAGTAAAATCCATGGAAACCCAAAACCAATCAAGAGAGCTCAAAGAAAACACAAAGAAAGGTAGATTATGGTCGGAGCTTCCAAATTTGATTCTCATCTCGATAACCCACTGTCTTATCTCCCTCCCCGACCTTATCTCATTTTCGCACGTCTGCCGCCATTGGCACTCTTCAATCTTCTTCTTATCAATTCCTCCTCTCTTTTTTGTCCTCCTTTTCTTCACACTATTAGTGTACCCACATCATTTTACAAGTAGTACATTCCTTCCATCGCTTTAGAACGTGAATCGTCTATGGGTTTCTCTAACCAGCGTCTTATTTATCTCAGTAGCAACAAACCATCTTGTTAAATCCACTCACTAACTCGTATACCGTACTCCCATGTTTTACTTCTGCAAATGATTACTTGTTCACCGCTTTGACCAATTCGAACTCATCTAATCATTCCGCCTTGCTTGCTTTTATTTCCAACGATGTTTTTAGTTATGTTTTCATAAGGCGTGGAAATCTTGATTGGCACAGTGGTAGTTTTGGACAAGATATTTGTATTGCCAGTGTTGTGACTCTTAAAGATGGGAGGGTTTTTGCTGTCAACAATAATGCTAATATTGTAGCAGAAATCATTAATAGCGAGAACCGCATTGTATACGCCGAATCATTTGATGTTAAAGGCATTGATGAAAACATGGTTTTTGATAAGACACATTTTGGTCCTAAGTTGGTAGAATGTGGAGGAGATTTGTTGCTTGTGCTTTTTGTGCAAAGTGAAACGAATGGCCAAACTTGTGAAAATTAACCTTTACAAGCTAGATTTGAGGAGAAAATATGAAAAGATTGGTGGATTATGCAATTTTTATTGACTATGGAAGTAGATGTGGCTACAGTTGTTATACAATGGAAAGATGAGGGGAAATGAATGATTGTCTGTACTTGACAGGGCCTGACAGCACAGAGTCATTTATATAGTTTCCGATTGATGGCTCAATATTACCTCAATATGGTGGTATGGAGTCCTTAGTGTCAAGTAGATGGATGAAGGCACCAAGGTGACCTTCGCCAATTTGGTGTTGTCCTCTTTAGGTATGAACTCATTTTCTTTCATCTGACTATTTTTATGGTTGATAAAAGTTTACGTAACAAAATCATATCAGTATTGTTTTTGATTTTTTTTCCCTCTAGTATTCTTTTCTTGATTTAAATGAACTTTTCTTTAATTTTCCAAATTGGTGAGCATTGCATAAGTTATTGACTCTAAATTTCATTTGGGTAATCCTCTAACTGAATCTAGTTTAGAAATCCTAGAAATGTGTTTGAAGTTTATATGACCAACTCTCTAATGCCAAATCCAGGGGTCACTTGAATTAGCCATAAGACATAGGTTATCGCTGGAGATTTTCATACTCAATATATAGATATTTTCTTTCTATCTCTTTCGTATATAACTTTTGAATTTCTATCTTCTATAAAACATTTATTCTTTTCAAAGTTTATTTTATAACCCTTATCGATAAGTTGACTTATACTTAGCAAGTTATGTTTTAAATTCCTAACTACTAAAACACCATAAATAGTAGAAGTTTCAGAATTACCGACATTGTTGATTCCAATAATGTATCCTTTGGAGTTATCTCTGATGTTCACCATTCCACCATCTTCATATTTAAGATTATTGAGTAATTATGGATTTCCCGTCATATATCTTGAACAGCCACTATCCAGTATCCATTTGTCCTTTTTCATCTCCACCAATTTCTTTCTAGAATTTGAATTATCAACAGCCATATAACACACTAGTTTGGGATTTGAATTTCCAACAGCCACCTTTCTAGAATTTGAATTTCCAATAGCCACTTTACCCATCTTTCCAACTTTTGAATTTTCAAAGGTCATAAAACACTTTTTACCTGAATTAAACAATATTTTAGTAGATCATATGTCTTTTCATCATGATTATATGCATACTCTTCCAACATTGATACTAGTGTTAAAAAAATTCAAAATTTTCCATTTAAATTTTTTCAAAAATTAGATTACGAACTTTTTGAAAGACCTTGCTCTGATACCAATTGTTAGGGATTGCGGAATGGATCATTAAGGCAAAACAAACACCAGAGGGGGGTGAATAGTGTTTTTGAGAATTTAATCAAAATCTAAAACTTATGTGAACTACTATATGAATCAAGCACCACAAATACAATCACAAACATATATACAAACACAGACACAAAAATAAACAGAAATAAGATTGCAGAAAAGGAAAGAAAACACCGGATTTTATACTTGTTCGGAATTGCTTCTACGTCCAGTCCCACGCAAAGCTGGATTGCGCAGAGTTTTATTACTATATCAATATCCAATTACAATCCTCCTTGATTTCACGGCTACAAGGGATACCACCGTTACCACCCACACACTTGATCAAGTATACCGTCCTTGATTTCACGGCTACAAGGGACACCATCGATTACCCGTCCTTGATTTCATGGCTACAAGGGACACCACCGATTCTTTTACACAACCCAATCTATTACAAACAGCCCAATAACTCTTCAATAGCACTTGATTTAGAGAGTAACGAGTAGAGAGTGTAGAGAGAAGAAGATTAGTGAAAGCAGAATTGAATTTGGTAAAGTATAGGTGTAGAAATCATAAAAATGATAATAAATAATGGTGTAATGAAAGAGTATGAAAGTGGAGGAGGAGTGATTAAAAATTCGAATTCAACCCTTTTATAGTGTGTGAAAGGTTGCAACGCTTCAAAACCATCACAATTGGTGAAAAGACACTTCCTTTCGAAATTGAAAAAATGACAGTTATATGTCGACATAGTGTTTTTCTTATGTTGAGACATACCTAGTGTAAAATTAATTTTTGAGCATTTTTCAAGTGTTTTGATATAAATATAATTCTAGAAATTTTTGAATTAAAAATAGTATTATAAATTAATATTATAAAGTAGGAAATCATATGAAAACATAAATATAAACTATATAAACATATTCATAAAATTATAAAGTTTAAAACAATATAAATATAAAATATAAATATATAAAACGTATAATCCTTGAGTTTGAAAACGAAAGTAATGTAAGAAAGAAAAATAGAAAAGACAGAAAATAAAATAGAGAAGATTGAAGATAGAATTTGGAAACAGAATTTGAAAAACAGAATTTGAATTTTGAATTTGAATTTGAACCTGGAGTGCTATTTAGAGTCTTGCATAATCTACTATATTAGTCTTGGACTCTTGAAAGCTTGAATACTCACGAGACTTGAAACACATCTGAATTTTGAATCTCTAATATCTTTAAACTATACAGTCTTCAGTGATATTTCCTGTATATAAATCCTACATATGTCTGTGTATATATATATATATATATATATTCTATACAAAAGTGTTAGTATCTATTTTGTAATCAATTAATATTGAAATAAGGTTGTTGTCATCAAAACTCCATTCTCCAACAAACCATCTGCCTTATAATGTCAAACATCAGAGTATAATAAAGCTAAACCATATATCCCATCTGATAAGCCATAGCATAGTAGAAAGATAATCAAAGCGGTACATCAAATCGGTAGAAGTTTGATCCAAGTTGGAAAAAAATCCTGATCACTGAGGAGTACTACCACTCTGAGTACCTGGGGGGGGGGGAAGGAAGAGAAAGAAGCCAAAAAAAAAATAGGTCAGACATAAAGCCTGACGAGATCCAGTGATTTTCAGTACATGCATAAAATAGAGGTATCAAGACAGATAAACAAAACTGGATGAGAAAGTACAACATCATATAAGATAATAGGTAAACAAGACAACAAAATAAAACAGTGATCGAGTAAAGCTTCCCATTTATTTTCCTAGAACAAGTTTCCTCTGCACCAATACCAGTATAAAAGGATTAGGTGTTACCCTAACTACATAATAGGAACAAGATTAGGTGTTAACATAATTACATAATAGGAACAGGATTAGGTGTTAATCTAATTACATAACAGGAACAAGATTAGGTGTTAACCTAATGATTGACATAGAAATATGTTTATTTTATGCTCTTATATCTTATCTTTTGTATATAAATAAATATTACTTGGGTATTGTTTTGTTACTTTTACAGATATTCCAACCCAGCCCGCATGCAACCAGAAATTTAGAGAAATAGAGATCAAATTGCTGTGTATTTGCATTTTGAAGAATTGTAGATGAAGATCTCACATCTGGTTGCTGTTGGACAAGAAAATAACTGATTTAGAGGCCATGCACATCTCAAATTAAAGGAGGCTTGTCAAAGAACCAAGAGGAAAAGAAGAAAGGCCAAAAATTTAATAGATTTAACTAAGGCCCATTGAGACTCTCATTGTAAACTCTTTTGGTGAATTCCCTAAGGCCCGTCTATCATTATATTAGGGTTAGGGTTAGGGTTTGGCTTTCTATCCTATAAATACCCTTGTAATGTCATTGTAGCCACCATCCTATATCTCATTTCTGTATTCCATTACTCTAATAAAAATTCTTCTTCTTTTATTTTCTAGTATTTTTTTAGCAACTAGTGTCATCTACCCGATTAGATTCGGTAGAGTACTAGTTGTATTTTACATTTTTTTCATTAGTGATTAGTCGTTTGATTAGTTTCAACGACAATCCTAATTTTATTTTTTTGTTGTTCTCCTTATTCTTCACTTTTATTTTCTGCATTGTTGTTCTTGTTTTGCAATTTACTTTCTTTAGTGATTAATCGTTGATTAGATTCAACGATAATCCTAAGTTCGCAATTTCAATTTGTTTTTATTTCAACAAAATCTCCACGCTTCGTCTAACTCGCCCAAGAGATTAGACAAATAATTTGATTTTAATTACACCTCCCTGTGTTCGACCTGTATGCTACACACCTGTGCGCTTGCAGTAATTTAATTTAAAATTCGCGCTTTTCTAATTCTTAGGAAAGCGACGATCAAGTTTTTGGCGCCGTTGCCGGGGAGGTAACGATTAAATTTTATTATTTAGTTAATTTTGATTCGTGTTAGTTTTATTTTATTTTATTTCCTTCTGTTTTCTTGTATATATAGAAAAAATATCTTAATTAGTTGATTTGGTATTATCTACTGATACTCTAATCTTCTGAACAAGAAAAAAAATAATTGCCAAATTTTATTGTTTTTTTCCTTTTTTTTCATTTATTTCTTTCCCCTTTTCAAATTTTTCTTTTTTTCTCTCTCTTCTAATTCTACAACAATAAAAAAATCTTTTTGTTTTTGTCTTCTCTTTTGTTACTTTCCCCTTTTTCAATCCCTTTCCAATTTCTTACATTACTTCTTCTACAAATCTCACCAAATAAATAACAAAAAAAATTGCCAAATTTTCTTCATTTGTTTCCGATCTTTCTCCTCCTTTCCAAACCCACAAAATCATCATACAGCAGATCGATAGCCACAAACCCGTCTGCTTGTATCCATCATAAACCACTCTGCCAGATTAGAATTCCCCAAGCACCGACCTCGCCGAAACTCATCCGGTCTTCACGCAATCCCCTTCACCAAGTCAGAACTCCCACGTTAATCTCAGTCACACCGAAACAGTGTGCGCAACTGCAGATCAAATGGCCACTTTTTGAACTTTACATCTCCACTCCATAGTCCATTACCCTATTCTCCGTAGCGTCGATCACTTCCATCAAAACTTCACAAAACTCCACGTTCATTACCACAACATCATCACAAATCACCAACAAACCACAGCTTTCCTCCGGCTTCCTTCACAAACCTCCCCTGCGCCCATTCACAAATATCTCCATCATCTATAATCTCACTAACCACCGCCTTCTCATCACCATATCACCATTGTCCCACACCACAGATCAAACGCATAAACAACGCGCAATATCCTATCGTTCCCATCATTACAGCAGCTTTCATCTTCATGCTTCATTGTACTAAAGCACAAACAGGTTTCACAAATCCTAATTCGAATCACAAGAAAACCATAACCAAATCAAATACCCCCCACATCAAACGCAATTCCAAATCACAGACCATCACTGCTCCGAAATCATCACCATCCCGAACCAAATTTCGAAACCAGGAACCCAATTTTGAAAACCCTTCACCGAATTCAAAATTATTCAGACCAAAAATTAGTTCGAAAGCCAGGAAAACCCAAATCAGTCGATTCCAAATCGAAACTCGATTCCCGAAGCTTGGTTGATTTTGTGTGAGAACGCGATTTATTTTGTGTCTTCGTGCATCGATTTGGCTTTCTGGGAAGTTCATTGGAGGAAATTTATAGAAAAAAAGTATCGGATTTGTTTCCTGAAGCTTGGGAGGGTGCGTGATTTTATTCTTTTGGGTTGGTTGTGTTCTGAGAAGGGTTGGAGGGATTAAATAATGGAAGGGGGTGCTTTGGTTTTAAGCAAACAAAGAAAGGGCCAGCATTTTAAATCCTTTTGAGGGGATTTCGTTCTTCTTAGTCAGTGGTACGGTCAGTTTATTTCAGTGAGTGCATTCTATTTTGAGGATGTTCACAAACTATTTGCGGTTTAGTCTGGTTTGAGTTTTTATTTTTATTTTATTTTTGTTAGGCTTCATTTTTAGTTCTGTTGAGTCAAGTTTTGTTTCATTGTTCTTTGAATTTAGTTTTTTTTCCTAGTTGTGTTTGCCTTTGCTTGTTTTATATTTCTTTTAGGGTAGCCATTGTGTTAAAAAAAGAAAATTGAGCTTTTATTTTTAAGCTTAGTTGAATAGTTTTTTTTGTTTTTTTCTTAGTCGGGTCCGTTTGTTAGTTTTCTAAGAATTTTTTTTCCTTTCGATTATTTTTGCTTTGTTTTATTTGTTTTTCTTAAAAAAAAAGAGAGAGAGAGAGGGAGAAAGAAGAAGTTCAATCTATCAAAGGCCAAAGCGAGAAAAGAATTCAAGTGAACAAACAAGGATTCAAGGGTCAAGCAAAGTAAACGGTGAAATTTGAGTCCTATCTGCTCAATCATTCTGGACTGTCATACCCCACTCTGTAAAATTTTCTAAACTCTACAGGTTCTATAACTGCTTGATAAATATAGAAATTGTTTGTAAAAATCTTCTACAGGGGCAACGGCTTGCTTGTACAAAATTTTAATTTATTATTATTATTTTGTGTCTGTTCTGTGACTGATATTTCTGAATCTGTTTGTGAGAAACGAATTTCCATAACTAAACACTCTCGTTGATTTTCAATTTTAACACTTGATTAGATTTGCAAAAATAATATAATTGAAAAGTGGTGTTTTGTGAAGTTGATTGTCTCGTATAATTGGATCGCGGATATATATTAGTTCAATTTTTTGAACTATTAGCAAAAGAGGTTGCATACTACCCGTAAAACATTGGTCGTATCCCTTAGTTTTATACTATACGTGAACGGCCATAAGACCCTCTTCCCCCCTTCTAATTGAGCCAGTTAATTAATAGAGCACAACTTAGTATTTTATACTATTTTTGAAGTGAGAATAATTTTTGTCTTCCGTCAACTTCATTCAAATGTCTGATTCAAAAAAATCCTTGAGAGAATTGTGGGATAATAATCGGAGTAGACGTCCTCTTGAAGAGTATGAGTATGAATTGCAACTCATGAAACAAGATTTTCCAAAATTTCGTGAGCCCAATGTCAACAATTTTCAAAATTTTCCAATTGACCAACATTTTCAAAATCATAGATATAATCGAAACGACGATTTCAATTTAAATTTCAGTAACTTCGATTATGGGCCACATCCACATCAAAACGGTTTTGAATCGCAACGTACCTTTGATCAACATCAATATGGGGTTGGAAACCAATTCGAAAATAATTTTGAAAATGATTTTCAAATCGATCAAAATTTTCAAAACTACAACCCATATCCACATCTTGAGAATGATTTCCAATTTCAATTTTCTGAAAGTTCAAACTATTTTGAAAATCAAGAAATCCAAAGTGAGAGCTCTCAAATCAACGACTCTGAAGAATGTAATTTTGATGAGAGGGCGGAAAGGCTAAATAAAAAGATGGATGAACTTCTTTGTTTAATGGCGTCTTATAAAGAACAACAAGAGCAACAAAATCAAATTCAAACAAGCCTTGAATCAGAATATAATTCAACTCTTAGTGACAACGAAAATTTTCAAATAACGACTTTTGAAATTGAGAATAACCATCTAAATGAAGTTGTTCACAATTCAGCAAGTGATTTGGACTTCGATTCTTTTATAGAAAAAGATTTAAACTCAGATTTTGATCTTCCTCTTTCAGGCTGTGAAAAACTTGAAATTATAGAAATCGAACAGAATAAAAATGTTGAAATTTTCAATTCAAACGTGGAAAAGGATTTTAACGAACATGAATTCTTTGGGTTGTACAAGGATGAGTTGCCAAATGAGGAAGAAATAGATTCACGTCACGATTTCGAAAATTTTAACTTTGAGAAAATTTCAAATGAGCTTGAAATTGTCAGTGTCTTGAACAACTTTGAGAAATGTGATCACATAGTCTTGAATAACACTCAGATTTCAACTTTCACTGGATTTATATACGATCACAAATTTTTGAGCAATTACACTGATAAATTCGTTGAACACATGAATTATTTTTGGAATGCTAGCTTGGTTGAAAAACTTCATGTTAGGACGACCCTGAACATTCATTTACTAGACTACAAATCTAGGTTTAAACCTGAGATGGTTTTCAAAAACCTTTGCTTATTAGAAAACATGCCTAGACATAGTGGGAATGGGACTCATAGGGCAAGAACCAAGTGTGGGGGAAAAAGATGGTGGTACTCTTTGCATCGCATGCACCACAAACACATATATCATTGTACATATGATCCATTCTTACATATAGTTAGATTGCATCTTATTCTACAAATCATTTTGCATCTAATACACCTTTGGGTACGATCTTTCAAATTTAGAAAACGTTCACAGTGTGGACACTGTTTAGTTCTAGTGTGGGGGGAGTCTGCATTTCATTCATTTTTCATTTTTCTTTCTTTTCATTTTCAGCCATTTAAATAGGACCATCATGCATTTTAGACTGTACTAACATGCCATTTTTTTTTGAAACATGACTCATTTTAGTTTGATGCAACAAAATAAGTTAACAATTATTAGTCAGTTGATAGTTTTTTCTCTCTCAACTTAGATCGAATAAGAAATATAATGAAAAGTTTAATTTTGCGGGATAATAGTGTAACCGGTACATAGGGAGATTCTTAGGTGATGGCCATGAAATCTATTCTATATTGTAGACTTTGTTTAAATAAGTGGAGGACTTAAATTACTTATATTGGCTTTTCGAATCTTTAAAACTAAGTTGTGTTAAGTTGAACTCGCATAACTCTCTTTTGTGCTTATATTTTCAATAATAATAATAGTAATCCAAGGGTATCCAACATTGCTTGTATATCGAGCATTGGTGTGCAAACCCGCCAAGCTCTATCTGACACGTTGTTGACAAAGTCAGCGTTGGAATATCTTGGTCTCATTTTATGAGATTGGACACCTAAGGATTACCGACACGTTGTTGACAAAGTCAAAGTCGGCCTGCACAATCCGCCAAGCTCTTTACCTACTCTCCGTTAGTCCGCGAGGCAGTGCATGGGTGGTAAACCTTGGTCTTCTAAGTTAGGTGTATGTAATTAATCATAAATTTCAACTTTTATAGAGATAGAGAATAAGCGATGATGCCCAAACACTTCTTGACCTTATTGATTTGACTAGCCATACACAAGGAAATTAGAATACCACTTTACTAACTGTGCCAAGCAAACTAAGAATTTATTTCATGGCTGCACTATGTTATCGACCGAACTAACTGGCCAAACTGGAATTTAACATTTGAAAACTTGATTTATATTGAAATTTTGTGACAAGTTGAGGTATTTAAAGTACAATCAACTGATTAGAAATTGTTAACTTAATTTGTTGTACCACTTTCCTGAAACAAGTCGTGTTTTCAATTTTTGTTTTCAATTGCATAAGCCCTTTGCATTCATATAGTTACATTAGATCCACACATACTGCATTTGGATTTTGTGGGTAGTATCCGCTGAAAACCCTCACGAGACACCACTTGTCCTACTAGGGACACCTAGAGGTTTAACGGCTTGTTGCATACGCTCAATGCAATCGTGTTTCCTACGAAAGTGCGACCTATCTAGTTAGTTTTTAATTTTTGTTTTACTCGAGGACGAGTAAAAGATAAGTGTGGGGGTATTTGGTTGACATAGAAATATGTTTATTTTATGCTCTTATATCTTATCTTTTGTATATAAATAAATATTACTTAGGTATTGTTTTGTTACTTTTACAGATATTCCAACCCAGCCCGCATGCAACCAGAAATGTAGAGAAATAGAGATCAAATTGCTGTGTATTTGCATTTTGAAGAATTGTAGATGAAGATCTCACATCTGGCTGCTGTTGGACAAGAAAATAACTGATTTATAGGCCATGCACATCTCAAATTAAAGGAGGCTTGTCAAAGAACCAAGAGGAAAAGAAGAAAGGCCAAAAATTTAATAGATTTAACTAAGGCCCATTGAGACTCTCATTGTAAACTCTTTTGGTGAATTCCCTAAGGCCCATCTATCATTATATTAGGGTTAGGGTTAGGGTTTGGCTTTCTATCCTATAAATACCCTTGTAATGTCATTGTAGCCACCATCCTATATCTCATTTCTGTATTCCATTACTCTAATAAAAATTCTTCTTCTTCTTCTTTTATTTTCTAGTATTTTTTTTAGCAACTAGTGTCATCTACCCGATTAGATTCGGTAGAGTACTAGTTGTATTTTACATTTGTTTCATTAGTGATTAGTCGTTTGATTAGTTTCAATGACAATCCTAATTTTATTTTTTTTGTTGTTCTCCTTATTCTGCACTTTTATTTTCTGCATTGTTGTTCTTGTTTTGCAATTTACTTTCTTTAGTGATTAATCGTTGATTAGATTCAACGATAATCCTAAGTTCGCAATTTCAATTTGTTTTTGTTTCAACAGAATCTCCACGCTTCGTCTAACTCGCCCAAGAGATTAGATAAATAATTTGATTTTAATTACACCTCCCTGTGTTCGACCTGTATGCTACACACCTGTGCGCTTGCAGTAATTTAATTTAAAATTCGCGCTTTTCTAATTCTTAGGAAAGCGACGATCACCAAATTACATAACAGGAACAAAATTAGGTGTTAACCTAATTACATAACAGGAACATGATTAGGTGTTAACCTAATTACTACCCATGCGATCGGCTCCCTACTACG
The DNA here is from genome assembly GCA_030737875.1 of Allium sativum. Classification (NCBI taxonomy): domain Eukaryota; kingdom Viridiplantae; phylum Streptophyta; class Magnoliopsida; order Asparagales; family Amaryllidaceae; genus Allium; species Allium sativum. The sequence goes on from CM060910.1 coordinate 625,689,123, forward strand.
TAAATACCCTGTACCAACCCCAGCAGCAAGATGTATCATTCCCTAACCCAGCAACTTATGTAACAAAGACCTATTTATTGGTGTTACAACGTCTTAGTTTCTCTAATCAGACCCATGCACGCTCATGACTCTGCCGGAACGCTCCCGTACCCACCTTCCTCGTTTGAATCTCTTACTATCCAGTTCAGTAAAGTGTGACCTGGCCTTTACCAAGTGCGAGGCCCCCTAACAAGATACCAACAGGGATACTGACTGGTATGGGTTCCACATGGCAAGATTGACACAAGCTAAACCCCCTAAGCTTGTGCCTCCAAGTAACTAGGATTTAAGAGTCCCCAAAACCCGATACGACAACAGATCGAGGGACCTCTTAGCTTATTAGTACCTACATTTTCATAACGATTTCTTTACTTAATGTCTGTATTAAGTCTAATATAACATGTAAACATATGTGCATGTTCTTCCTCTTGATTATATTCCCAAATTACAGTCAATAGTCTTCAATTTATAATATCTTCAATTTATAATATGCCCCCACTTCTTTTTCACTGTCATTTCATATTATCTCAAATTCTTCATATTATCTCAAATTCAATTATACGCAATCTTAAATCAGAAATGGCCTGGGCTCTCGATAGCCTAGGCTTAGCGTAAATAAAAAGGAAAAAAAATAGAAGGAGAAGAACAGAATCAAATCAACCGAATAAAAATAGGCACATAAACAAGACTATAAATAAAACAGCAGAATAGGGATGAGGAAGATAGATATGTATGAACATAACTGATAATCAACTAACAGTAAAAGAACATATATTACTATAACAACTACATAGATGAATAACAATATAGAAAATAACTTATATGTACTGCACGTTCTAGATCCACTTTTATTTACTATCATAATACGTGTCCAAATATCATACATTAAAATAACTTGAACTCATAGTGGTAGGTATTAGGTTCAGAAATGGTTCTTGAAAAAGGTTGTATGTAGATCTTGAATTATCTCTGTAGATCTAACTTTCAGCAGTGTCTCCCCATTTTATTAATTTAGAATAGAGTCATAGAGGAAGAGGGAATAAAGAATAGTTATGTGTAGATAAAATGGGAGAGAGCCTACTCTATTTATAGATTTACCGAGCTAATTCTTAACCGTTAAATTTTAGGGTTTTAAATCTAGCCATACAAGTCATCCAAACGAACCTAGTATATAAAACAGTCCATGAACATAACTCAGAATCAGGTCTGCATGTAGGTGGGTCGACCTCTACCTATCGGGTCGACCAATGGGTCGACCCCCCCTTAAGCATGGGTCGACCCAGCAAGGGTGTGGGTCGTCCCATGACCGTTGGTTCCAGCATAGATTATTCGGTGTGAATTTAAATTAATTTTGTATATAATCATCATATATATATACACTATCTTCTTATGTCCATATCTTCTTCAGACGTTATCTGATTTGCGCTAACTCGGGGTCTATCTAAAGTAGAATTCTGAGATGAACGCAATGGTAAAGTCGACTTTACTTAATTTTGAATATTTAATTATATAATATTCATTTTATTATCTTTACTTTAAAGTTATGGGGTATTAAATTTTTGGGGTGTTACATGAAATATCAACAAATTTCACATCTAGTTGAACACATCCAATCACATTGATAAACATTATCAGTATCAATGAGGAATCCTGATAGATTCCTCCATCCTATAATTTTCTGCACCACAAATTCATATTTAAACATATAGCATATATAAAAAATTTAACAACTAGTGGAATCTAGTTGGATCCCTCCAACCTGTATTTCCTGCATCACAAACACGATGACCTAAATATATTATCATCCAATTCAATATACAGATAAAATTGCGACAATCAACCGATAAGAGCAATCCAAACATCCATATTTTAATTTAATACGTTTATATCACTCTAAATGTGACCAACAAGATAAGTTACCTCATTTGGTAATAATAGTTGAAATAACGATTTTATTCCAATTAAATTAAACGAACATTTAATTTAATCAATTCATCCAATATATATAATATATTCAACATACAACAAACATTCAACAATCACAGCACACAAATAAAAATCCTAACTTATATGAAATATAAGTGGGTCAAACTGAGTGAGTTATACTCACTATGATTCCATTTGTCGCTAAAGCGATTCGGGTTTCAAATAAATAAACAAACATTTAATTTAACTGTAAATTCTAGTTGTCCACAACTCTGTCCAAATTAGCTCTAGAATGTAGTGTTCGTCACCACGATTCTAATGCAACTTTTTTGGTTTAATTCTGTTCACGTAATAAAAAGTTATTCACGTTATAGCGTACATGATTTGATTAAATTAATCAACATCTTAATTATATTAATAATATTCGTTACATTGATTTAGGAAATTAAAGGCCGAGATAATTTCCTTCTTCATTCGCGTATGTTTCCACGTTCCTCATCACACATGACATCACAAGCACGCTCCAAATTTTCACTGCCGCACCCAACCTCCGACCCCCGGTTGTCGATCGAAGACCGCCGCTCCACTCGCCTCAACGTGCTCTTCCTTCGCTAGAAACTCCCTTGAACTCGATGCCTTCTATCGCCTGAAATTGGCTTACGAACACAACCATTTTGAGGACCAATTCTGACTACACCAGCACTCAAATTCCGATCACAACCGTTCATTAGAAAGCCCTCACCTAACTCTATAATTTAGTAGTTGAACGTTTCTCGGATATGTGAATGGATTTCCTGAAAGTTGGGGAAGAAGGTGGGGATGTGTTGGTCATTCGTTTTGTATAGGGTGAAGGCTGCAAATATTTTCATTGACGACGCAAAAAAATTCGACCGCAAGAGATTAGAGTTGGTGGAAGGGGTATATATAAAGAATACATATTAATATGTTATTATTTTATGATACTTGCGCATGATAACACATTAAAACAACCGCATGCGACTTCTGATCGCGGTGAAAATTGTAATTTAAGCAAACTCAATATTGCGGACACGATGGAACTGGTTTCGTCGAATTCCGAGATTGTTTGTAAAACTTCCTTTATAGTTCACAACATGAATCGATGCACATTTAATTTGCGCATGATCACAAAACAAATCTAATTGATTTGAAATTTGAAATATTACAAAAATTAACCACTATGGATTTAATAAAATTAGTTTCATTGGAATTGGAGTTCGTTTGAAAATTAGTTATTCTTTAGTTCCATATTAAATTTATAAAATGATTAAATAAAAATCTAAGCGTTTACCATTCGCACGATCAAACGGTGAGTCCGATCGATACGAAAATCGAAATCTTATATTAACTTACTAATATGAATCCAATGGCATAAGTTTGGTCACATTCTGAGACTGTTCTCCCGGAATGATATTTTACGCGTATAACGACGCTATTTTGGACAAAAAATACATGGTCTCCAAAAATAATGAACTATATACATATCCTGACTCTAAACTTCAATACGAATTCAACGGCACTAGTCTCGCATTTTAATTCGATCATTATCTCAAGTTACGTAAAAATTCCTTTCAAATCAAATTAAATCTATATAAATAATCGTTACGGTTTATAAACGATTCCTTAGAGACTTTCTGAAAATTTTGTTTGGACATAACTCAAATCTACAATATGAAATCTCGATTTTCTATTTCAATAGAAAATTATAATCAAATTGATTCGGAAGATTCTTGTTTCAAAGAATTCCGACTTATATTGAATTATGTATATTCAATTAAAGTTAAAAATGTAATATTGCAAATTACCACGATGAGCTCGTTTTTAATTTAAAATAAATTATACTTTCAAACTTTGTTAAATAAATAAGTAAATAAAATCCTTTTATATTTCCAAATTAACATTTAAAACCAATTTTAAATGTTCAATTTAACAGCTAAAAATATGGATCGTTACATTTTTTTTTGTTTTTAGCGAGACAATTATTCTTATCATTTTTACATATGCATTTTCAAGGGGGGCTATTGTAATACATACAAATAATACCAGCGAATGTGTTAAATATAAGAAAAAACATTGAAATACGTAGAATCTATAAATATAACTTACTTGTATGCATTTCAGGTCTGAATGAATAAAAATGTTTCACTCTCTAATGGCATATAGTCTTGTTTGTTTTCATAATACACAATGAATATTTAGTTTAGATTAATATTTCAATTCAAGAGATTAAGAAGGAAAATCAAACAGTCTACGCTACATAGTTAGTACATGGAATGAATTTGGGTAATGCATGTCAATTAAATGAAAACAAAAATCATTGTAGATAGTCTTCGTTTATAGAGCATGAGAAGTTATTGAGATCTTTTAGAAGAAGATCCGTTGCTCACATTTCGTAAATTGGTGCATACACATAGGGCTGTCAATAGATAACCGAAAAATCCGATATCCGTCCGCATCTGCAACCGAAAAGCGGATAAATATCCGATATCCGAAAAAACGGATGCGGGTGAGGATATAGGCACATCCGCATCCGAAAATTATCCGTATGCTTTTTTTCATGATTATAGCTTAAATTATGTGTATTTTAACATAATTAAATATATTAATTTATTATTTTGCAAAGTTGATAGTCTACTAAATGAATTCTAATTGCTCAAAATTATATATCATCATATTTATTTATTTTTAGCACTTTAGTAATCAATTGGGCTGAAAAACCTTAATATTATGCTAAAAAAATTCATTTATGTTAATTGATTTTTCGATCCTTGGCGGACCGGATAATTAACCGATATTCGTCCGTATCCGCAGATGCGGATATCCGATATTTGAAAATGATTTCAGATGTGGATGCGGATATGACACTATCCGCATCCGAAAGTATCCGTTGACAGCCCTGTATGCACATGTCTTTTATCCATCAACTCAACATTTATTATCAATTAACTTATCAAATTCACATATTGCATAGCAGGGCAAAAAAAGCTTCTTAGCGGAGGCGATCGTTAATGGCGATAAAGGCTCCCCATTTCTACGTTTCTTCCACAGCGCATCAGTAATCTTTCCCAAAAACATTTCTACCAACTCCTCTGTTTTACATTTTCTAATCTATTTCCCTCTTTGCTTTCTCCACACATGGTCTCCTCCGCTAAAAAACCATCGTTAGATCTGAGCTTTTTCCCTGTTCGCTACACATGGAATTAGATCAGAGGACCTTTTCCCCTTATATTTTCAACCTCATCTCCTCAGTCTCAAACCCCTCGATTTCACCACAGTCTAAACTTCTTACCTTCGTTCTTTAACTTCTTCAGGCAACTGCTTGCCCCTCTTCGATTCTGAAGGGTTTCGAGCTCTTCAACTGGTGGTTTGTTCGAAGGTCTGAAGACAAACACTGGCGTGGAGCTTCTCAATGAGCAGCAATTCCTACCAATTTTTCCTATTTTCGCATCTCGAGGTTGACTATGCTACCTCTGTGATGGTACAGGTTAACTTCTAGGTATTCAATGTTCACTTTGTGGTCGTCTTGCTGGTAGTGCCTTTTAGACGGTGTTGTGTATTTGAGTGGTTTGTTTATTGTTGAGGTGCTTGGTTATACTTTGGAAATTGGTGCTCGATTCTGTCTTTAAGTATTATTTGGTGTTGTGTTGATGCGGGTGTTAATGGTGGTTCTCTGGTTGAATGTATTGCTCACTGTCTTTGGCATAACTTGTGAAGCAAGAGCTCTAAATTTGCTGAAGTCTGGTTGAGTCAGATCGTTTCCTTCCATCATTATATGCGTATGCAACTACACCTATGTAATTTTGTTGGCTATTTTCTTTGTGGTGGCTCGGCCACCTTGACTTTGGCGATATGGAAGACCTTGTCTCGAGGTGTCAAGTCATCTTGGTTGGGTAAACACGCTAGTACTGTCTACATGCTATGGATCCTTGTCCAAGATTTTCTGTCAAATCCGACATGAGAATAGGGGCACCCCTATTTCTGCTGTACATCTTACGCAACCCTGTGCAATGGATGCTGACTAGTATTAATTTACTTGTCTATCACTTTTTTGTATGTATGTAGCAATACACGTGTATAATATATAATGTAATTCCGATTGCAATAAGTAAGTGTAGCCTAGTTAGAATAGCCAATTTCAAGTACTATAAGCCTGTTAGGTAGAGTGGACGGAACACTATAAACTCTATAAGCGGTGGACGGTCCACCTTAAAAACCGATTTAGTTGATTGTCAACCACAATCACCTGCACTATACTATATTTTTATTATTGGTTATAATAAAAAAGCGTTATGGATCACTATAAAAACCGGTCGGCTATGCCAAAAAAATAACTTATCAAATTAATAAACAAAGGAATATGAAAAATAAACATTAAATAAGAAAGTAAGTCTAGTTACCTCAAGAGTAGTGGACATCATCATCCAGTATCTCCGAAGTTGAGTGATGATTTAAGAACATGCCTTGTACCATCTGTTCATCTACTTTTCTTCTCAATTGAAATTCGGTTCCAATCTTTTTTCCACCATGCCCTCTTTCATAGAAATAATCCAAATATCATTAATTAAGGTGATCAAATTTGAATTGTTACATATACTTAAAAGGAGCTATTGTAATATATAAATAATAACGGTGAATAGGCTAAATGTTAAAAAAAAATTTGTAATACTCATGGAGTCTATAAGTAAAACTCAATTGTATTGCATTTGAGATCTAAAGAATGATATCTGGTTTTTTTATTACTCTTGTTTATTTCATAAAACACCATGAAATATTTATTTTGGATTAATATTTCAATTCAAGAGATTGGAAGAAAATTAAACAAAGTTATTTTATGTAGTTTATGTTGAAAGTTTTTTTCAAAACTTTTGTTAAATGTGATACCCTGAGGGGCGGGGTCCCGGGGCAGCGCTTTGTTCAAAATGGTACACTTTATTTACTATTGAATTCAAATTCAATGGCCAACGGTAACAACTATTAGAATGGATGTTTCACTGCCTATATAACGGTACGTTTCATCAGCACAGACTTTACTTTTCCATTCTTTCTCGAATTCTTAAATCATCAAACTAACTTCCGAGTGTTTTTTCAGATCTGTGTAAGTAATCACAACTTTCAGATATAATCTTTATTGTATTTTGGAAGAAGGTTTTCAATCCACCCGATGCGATAAAAAGAGGGGAAAACGTTATTGAAACACAACGAATCATTCGTGCCTTGGAACGAGTAATCTTATTTTACTCTATCATCATCAACTGTTTGTTAATGATATTAACCTAAGTGATGCATATCAAATAAATAAAAACAAAAATTACGAACATATATTCTTCGTTTGTGGAGTATAAGACATTATGAAGATCTCTTGGAAGATCCGTTGCTTATATTTTGTGAATTAGATTGCTGATGACTTTCATCTATCAGCTCAACATTTATTACCAACTTAATTTGTCAAATTAATAAACGGAGGAATATGAAAAATAAACGGAGCAATACAAGATTACACCAGTTCATCTTAAATAATAATAAAAAGACCTACGGGGCACAATCCTAGATTGCACCCTATAGGTTTATACATAACGCTTCTCTTCATCGTTTCCTCCTCATTCTTCAACTCCAATATATATATATATATATATATATATATATATATATATATATATATATAAGAGAAAAAAAAACCAAAACCTAAGATAAAATATTTACACATCTAACATTGTTATTCATTAAAACAAACATCATTTGTTAAAAATCTATTTGTAGACTAACGAAATTTGCTTGTGTTAGATTGTCAAATATATGTTTTTTTTTTCATTTAGCAATCTAAGTACTTTTTATTTTGTGTTCAACATAGAATGACTCCAAATTGCATTGCTACTGTATGCTGTTATGATGGAGATTTGGTTATTGATGGACATAAATGTGGAATATATAATGGTGGATCTAACAAATCTGCGAAAGTTCTAAAAGGATCAAACTTCGTACAAATAAAAGAGGATGTTTATAAAACTACTAGGATTAAACATGGTGAGTTTGACATTGTATTAGTTTGCAATTGGCCAACCGATTCCGGATCTAAGACAATAAAAATTGTAAATGACGATGATGTTAAATTAATGCTTTCTGCCATGTCAAAAATCTATAGAATTATTTGTTTTGAAAGAAAGAAGATTGTTTCCAGAACGACATGCAACTCCTTCCTCAGTGGCTCATACAACCAACCATCCATATCCTCTTATGAACATACCAAATTATGGGCAACAACAAATGTTTTTTGGGTATAATCCACTTATGAATTTTCAACAAGCATCACATCCCGTCTATCAATATCCGACGCAAGATACCATTGCGAATATTAGTCAAGTGTAACTCAAACTTCAAACTTCTTCTATTGAACACTATTACCAATTTCTTTGTTTGATAGTAAAAATTTTTGTATTTTTCAGTTGTGTTCCGCATTACCTTCCGACGCAAAATACCGCTAGACTATCAACAAGATATCAATCTTCCCCCATCCAGCCCTCTGAATTGTATCACATGAGCCAATAGTAAGTTACAGCCGTTACGGATATTGAACTATGTTGCATATAAAGGTTTACTTAAAATTTTCCACTTGCTTACTGCAGTTATCCGACACATGCTACCGAAACAGAATCAAATATGGAACTAAATCAATCCGATGTCGATATGGATTTAGAAGAACTTGACATTGGAGAGTTAAATCACGTTCCTTCACTTGATAGCATGACCGTGGCTAGTATTCTCGAGAATGATACCACGAGGATTGATGTAATGCAAGTAAACAATGTTTGTTTAAATTATGATTTTGGGGCTGAATATAATGCATCCGAAGATAGTGACGATCTGGAGCCAGACATGGAGTGTACTGCATAAATGTTGGCTAGATTCGTTGTTGCTAATTTGCAATTCAATAATGAAATTTTCTCATCGTCTTGTGTTCAGAATGGTTTCAAAGTTGGTATGATGTTCGAGAGCAAAACTAAATTCGTTCAACAACTAAGTGAGTGGTCAATTTTACATGTAGTTCTTACAAAGAGCAAATTGCTCTTTTTAAAATCCAATCTCGGATTGCGCCACTGGCGCTATTCGAAATTGCTCCCCTTGCCCTTTACAGTGAGCAATTTGTTATCTGTAAAGTTACAATACAATGCAACATTCCAACCATTCAACAATGCAAAATACCAACATTCCAACCATTTATGTACACATAACATGAAACATACCAACTATTCAACGTACTAACCATTCAACATACCAACAATGCGCCCCGTAGTGTTTTTTTTTTTTTTTTTTAAGTTGAATTGATGCAATCTCAGATTGCGGCAGTGTACACGTGTACCCGCGCAGTCCAACATTGCGAAAGTTCATTCTGATCAACTCAGCGCTGAGTTGATCAAAAGTATGCTACAAGTGAAATATTTTGAAAAAGTGAACTAAATATGTAATAAAATGGAAATATAATGCAAACTTGAAAAGAAAGAAAAAAAATTCAGTGTATGAAAATAAAATATAAAAAGAAGGCTAAATTAAAATATTATTTTAGATTAATATTTCAATTCAAAAGATTAGAAAAAATCAAACAAGTTGCTCTATGTAGTTTGTAAATGAAACGTTGTTCTATGTAGTTTGTAAACAAATTAACATGGGTGATGCATATCAATTGAACAAAAACAAAAGGTATTAAAAGATATAAGATACTCTTCGTTTGTGGAGTTTAAGAGATTATGAAGATCTTTTGGAAGATCCGCTACTCATATTTTGTGAGTTAGAGTGCTGGTGTCTTTCATCCATCAACTCAACATTTATTGCTGACTTAATTTGTCAAATTAATAAACAGAGGAATATGTAAAATAGACATTATAACAAGAGAAGAGTCTAGTTACATTAAGAGCAGCGCCTATCAGCCATCGCGTACCGTCGAAGTTTCAGCGATGATTTAAGATCATGGCTCGTCCCGTCTCTTCATCTTCTTTTCTTCTCAATTCAAATTCGGTCCCAAAACTTTTCTCGCCATGCCCTTTTCCAAGAAAACGGACCCACTAAAATCCATGGAAACCCAAAACCGATCAAGAGAGCTCAAAGAAAACACAGAGAAAAGCAGATCATGGTCGGAGCTTCCAAATTTGATTCTCATCTCAAAAACCCACTATCTTATCTCCCTCCCCGACCTTATCTCATTTTCGCACGTCTGCCGCCATTGGCGCTCTTCAGTCTTCTTCTCATCAATTCCTCCTATCTTTCTTTGTCCTCCTTTTCTTCACACTATTAGTGTACCCACATCATTTTACAAGCACTACATTCCATCCATCGCTTTAGAACACGAATCGTTTATGGGTTTCTCTCACGGCCGTCTAATTTATCACAGAAGCAACAAACTCATCCTGTTAAATCCACTCACTAAGTCATATACCGTACTCCCATGTTTTACTTCTGAAAATGATTACTCGTTCGTCGCTTTGACCAGTCCGATCTCATCTAATCGTTCCGTCTTACTTGTTTTTACTTCCAACGATGTTTTTAGGTATGTTTTCATAAGGCATGGAAATCTTGGTTGGCGCAGTGGTAGTTTTGGAAGATATATTTGCATCGCGAGTGTTGTGACTCTTAAAGATGGGAGGGTTTTCGCTGTCAACGATAATGCTAATATCGTAGCTGAATTCATTAATAGCGAGAACCGCAGTATATACGCTGAATCATTTGATATTAAAGGCATTGATGAAAAAATGGTTTTTGATAAGACACATTTTGGTCCTAAGTTGGTAGAATGTGGGGGAAATTTGTTGCTTGTGCTTTTTGTGCAAAGTGAAACGAATGGCCAAGTTGTGAAAATTAACCTTTACAAGCTTGATTTGGGGAGAAAAATGTGGACGCAAGTGAAAAGATTGGTGGATTATGCAATTTTTATTGACTGTGGAAGTAGATGTGGCTACAGTTGTTATATGATGGAAAGATGGGGGAAAATGAATGATTGTCTGTACTTGACAGGGCCTGGCAGCACAGAGTCATTTTCGCAGTTTCCAATTGATGGTTCAATATTACCTCAATATGGTGGTATGGAGTCCTTGGTGTCAAGTAGATGGATGAAGGCACCAAGGTGGCCTTCGCCAATTTGGTGTTGTCCTCTCTAGGTATGAATTCATTTTCTTACGTCTGACTATTTTTATGGTTGATAAAAGTTTTATGTAACAAAATCATGTCAGTATTTGTTTTTGTTTTGTTTTGTTTTTCCCCCTCTAGTGATGTTTTCTTGAAGGGCATATCATGAATCCATGATGCATGACTGGTATAAAAGTGAAATAGTCATAAGTGATTAATTGCTATAAGCTTTTACTAATAAAATGTGCAAGGCTATTGTTGATGCTCTGAACCTTGGTACGGTCAGTTTCAATATATTTTCTTGTTCAGTTTATGGTCTCAAAGTTATACTTCATATCTTCTTGAGGAATTCGCAAAATATAATTAGACCTAAACAATGTTTGAATTCTTCCAAGATAAGAAGTTGAAATGTTCATATTGTTCAATCACTTCTGCAGGCTAGTACATGAGAATCTTGATTCCGAACTGAAATTTAAGGATTAGCTGCTCCTCTTGGATATCCATGTATTTAAAGCAAACATCACATTTTGGTCTACAAATGTTTATATCAAAAATACCTTTCTTTCAAGGTCCTTCAGTTTGGAAAACATTCAAGATATGGATTTAAGTTTCCAAATGCACATATGGAGTGTTTGCGTTAATGCAGTTTTGATTATCGTTTTTCATGTTTAAAGCCTGTTAGCAATGCTTTACGCAAAAACATTTAATAGATGGCATTTTAGTTTTTTAATCTTTGAATTTTATTCCTTCCAAACAAAATTTTCCGGATAAAATGTCAGAATAAGGCAACAAAAAAGCCTAATTGATTAAGCCACTGTTGGCAGTAAACTCTATTATCCTATATGTTCTTAGATACGTGAACAAGTTCATATATGACATGATGAATATCTATCTAACCTTGCGTCTGTCTGCATATGTAAAACTATCAATTATAGAAAAATATCTCGTTCCTGCAATCATAGAGAATGGGATTAAGTAAACTTAATTAAATGAATTTCTGAACTTTTTCACTTTGACATAAACTTTTTGATTTACTACTGCTGCTCTAAGTTGTCACATGTAGGTCAGTGGATTTCGGTGCTAAAAATAATCTGTTTTTGTCTTTTAGTTTGGGAAATATTCAATTGAAACAGCGAGACATTGAAAGCTTCGTTTGATGTTCTCACACAATAAAGCGCTCACACATGGAGACGTCTTGGAGTGTCGGAACTTAATGTAGACTATACACATAATGACCGTAGTATCGGCAGAGTATTAGGGTTAACGAGTTCTAAATGCAAGCAAACTACGCAAAAATATAACATATTATTAGCCTTTGGAAATTTTTATATCTACTGTGATATTGCTTCAAAGTGCTAACTACGTAACGCCGTAAAATTTATGGCTTACAGTCTATCATACAAAATTCTCCACTAGATTACTACTTGTAAAATTACTTCATAAAACACAAGGGATTGTTTAAGGGAAAATCATATTGAATAAGAGACACCACTGTAATCGTGCTTTAATGGGAAAATCAATTTGATAAGGGAAATGAACAAAATATTTGTTTTCCCTTGGAATGAATATTAAACAGTACATTTTAGGAAATACAGCAAAAAAATACACTTAAAATTCTAACATACACTTTTTTAGGACAAACTTTAGAAGGTTTCAACTATTTAAGATGAACTTTTTGAAGTTGTAAATGACTTGAAGTTTATTTTTGTTTTGAAATTTTATAATTCTGAAAGCTAAAATATGTACAGTAAACAAAAAACACGATTTTCTAAACTTTAGATTTTAAACCTAGGATATTATTATTTTTTCAAACGTCGGTTTTTTTTCCTACTATAATTCTAAGTTCTTAATTTCTATCAAATTATTGAAATAAAATTGTCATTATTTATTATGAAAACAACATAACCACTTTAGCATTTTCTCCCTATTAAGAAAAATAAAAGTCAGGATATGTCAACATTTGTTACTAGAAGTTTCCCTTTGGCCAATCATGCCTCTTATCCAATTGTCTCTCCATTTAACAACCACCAATCACAAAATCTCAGTCATCTTGTGAACTTTTTTGGCGGAGACGTTGGTCTCTTTATTAGCAAATAAATTTTATCTATCATTGTTAAAATTCCAAATGACAACGAATAAACTTATGGGTGCTTTTGTCATTTATAGCGTTACTAGTTAAATGTTTGGCTTCCACATGGGTTCGAACGATATTTTAGCACACCCATTTCATAACAGAAGTAAAATACGAGGTATACAGTTATGTGCTTTTAAATTAAGGTATACAGTTATGTGTTTATAATTTATTTTAAGTCCTTTTTGGGAAAAAAATTCAAGCTAAATTGGGTTTTTATCTCATTGTCTCCAGTGGTTGTATCTCTCAGATAAGGTTACTTGTTACGATAGAAAGCATCATAATCTTTTGAAATCTCAGAAGTCAGACCACCTTAGATGTTCTAGAAACCATCATAATCTGCATATACTTGGTTTGTTTGGCCTTTTTATCATCTGCATAAGCTTATAACCATCATAATTATGCATTTGTTTCAAAATCTATTTATTATGTTAAAAATGTGATATACCAATGTTGCACATAAACTTGCACAATATAATATTATGTTCAATGTACAAGCACGGTTTTGGCTTTTTTACAATGTTGCCTTCGAGGATCTAGTATATCTACCTGTCTTTGCTATAAATGGGAAATAAGCACATTGAGTTAACAGTTATAAGCTTAACTAACAAGAAGTTTGAGGCTGTAATTATTACTACAAACACTGTTATAAATGTCTTCAACATATATTCAACTGATCCCACCGCAATTACAGAAGTTACAACACGGAATCCCAAACGGATCCTATATTGAAAATACATTGACAAATACTCTAAATTGGCAAATATTACACAGGATTTATCCACTTTTTGATTTGTGTGATTCACCGTTGCAGCTATAAATTTATACTTATGAAACACATGAAAATTATTTTTGGACAATATTCGAAGTAAAAGCTTTCAGATTGTATTAGAATTGGATTAATCTTTGAACTTGGTACTTTTCATAAACATGTATATATAACTAAAACAGATATAGATGAATTCCTTTTTGAACATTGTTCAATTGGTGCTGATGGGATTAGATCACAAAATCTTAGGATGGACAATCTGCATGCACGCCGCTACGATATGCATAAGTATCGATTGGTTATGAAACTTACGTTAGAAAGCATCATAATTTGTCATCTACATATATTTCATCTGCTTCAGTCTTCATGTTGCACACTTGTTTTAAAAATCTATAATGCTACAAATGGTATGTAATAATGTTGCACGATAATTTGCATCATGTTTTCATTATTCAGAATTCTGGTGGATTTCCGTTCTAGTTCCGATCATGTTCGTGCTGCAATCCAATCTGAATTCCAAATTCAGTATTCACCTCTTTAAAATTATAAACATTAGCCCAAAATAGTGCAGAAATCGATAATACTGAATAAACATGTAAAAGAATTGAAAAGAAAAAATCAAACAAGGTAATAGAAAAGAGCAAATGATAAAACTAATTTCAATAAAAATCAGCATATTTTTGTCGCTTCAACGTAATTCAGGAGAAATTAATATGAGAAATATTTGAAATCAATATACAAATATGTATATACAAACTATAAATTCAATTTTCGTAAATACAAAAATATACCATAATTATTGTGCTTCTACCAAAAAAATATTCCAAAACAGAATTATGACTCAAATCCGAAATTTTTCCAAAATTGGCCGAAAATTTGAAAACCTTGAATACGCCATTAAAAGTTGCCTTCAAGTATTCAATATATGTGTGTATGACAAAATTGGGAATACGTACGTTTAACTCATAGTTATCAACTTTACTAGCAAAAAATGCAAGGTTATTATTAATATTACGGATGCTATTATTAATAACTTCAACTGATCACAAAATATTTTAATTGAATTTTACCATTGATATGGAAATTACACACCGGGTTTTTTATTTACCTTTTCTTTGTAAATCTATACTTATGAGTTTATAATAATTAATCAAATCTTAAATTAATAGTGTTAGATTAAGATCTTAGAACTTCATATTTTCATGTATAGAAGTAGAAAATAAATAAATTACTTAACTTGAGCAAGCATTGACGAGATCTAAAATGAAGAAAGAGTTGCTCTTCCAACTTTGCTTTTTTACTGGCGTTCTTCTAATATTATTTTTTATAATAATATTTTCTATGATATAATGGAATGATATAGTGGCCTCTTTATACAGATAGAGTGGGACCTTTTCCCAAGTAATCATCATATCAACATAATAATACAAATATAAACATTAAATAGTAACAAATATTGACATAATTTTATTAGTTGACACTTCAACTCCATATTGACATAATTTTATCCCATTTGATCTTTGGCAGATTTAGGTAAGGACACACGTTAATCCCATCATTATATCGTTAAGTATTAACCTATGTTAGTCATTTTGAAATCACTTAATTTGATGTAATACCTTCCATGTATCAATATACTAGTTCTGTGCTTACAATAACGTACATATATTTTCTAACAGTGAGCAAACCGTTTCCAATATCAAAATATTTATTATACATGGATTGTGAAATTAAGATGTCAAGAATATATTGCCCGTTACAGAAGAAACATCGATTATTTTTTATAATACCTATCTTTTTGACATGATCGGTAAACCTGTAAATGTAGGTATTTCTTAAGTTAAGGAACCCACGTAGTGATTTTTGTGCTAATGTTGGCACTTTGGATTGTCTTCTTCTATGGGAGTGCAAGTTTGTTTAGCACCTTAATATATTTATAGTACTTGGAGAAGAAGACAAGTGCAAAACTATCATTTTTTTCAACAATTCTAGATTTTTTGATTGACAACCTGCAACACTTATAGCTTTGATGGTACGATTTGAAGCTGCGGCCAATTTATTACCTTTCTTGATTTCATATGACAAACAAAAATAGTCTTAGCACACAAAGATGTCCTCGACTGCGCCAAAAAAAAATGCGGGAAAAAGAAGAAGAGGACATGCTCATATGAATCTTTATGTAAATAACCAAAAAAGAGTGGGTTATGTAAACTCAAACCTAATTATTTCATAGAACTATAATGGTTATCATTAGGATCCGTACACAATTAGGTTTGAGAATATGTAAGAAGTGAATAAAAACAAACTGCATATAATTTACTCCAAATACTTAAATTAATTTCTCTAAGAGACTACGAAGGAGAAAACCTGAAAATTGAAATAAAATTTCAATCCCCAAAATCCTAATACAATAACATCCACGTTACAATGACCCTTGTAGCAGTCTAAAGTAATCAGAGTTGCTGGGTCAATGATATTAAGAAATCTATGATTGAAATTGCAGTTGACTAGAAGCCTATAGCTATGCCATTGGCTTTTAGTCCCTCACTCTTTCTTTTTTTTTCTTTTCTTTTTCTTTTTTTTTAATCTCTTTGTTTCGTCTTCGCTGCTGCTCTTCTGCAAATCCAAGTGATGCCTTCCAAAAAATATTTTATTATATATCCCAACACTTTCCACCTTAATACTATATTTTCATACATGTTACTCAAGCTCCACTCGCGAACTTAAGCTTATTGCAATTTCCAATTATCATCATGGAAACAAACGTATCTCCACTCTAATTCAAATCTTAATCATTCTCCAAACCATTTAATTACGCATGCATGCCAGTCAAGTATGCATTTTAGTGAATCGAAATTGTTTGTAGCAATGGTCCGCATGTGGGCTTTCGTTGCTGGCACCATGTTGATGCATACAGATTTTCCTCTCCAACATCACTTTGAAAGTCCCTGCATCATTTATTGTTTTTTCAAGCAATTTTATTTATGTTAGTACTTTTTTTTTTTCGTGCAGTGTTTTCCTATTAACTTTTCAAACTCTTGACTCCACTGCTAGTTGAAAAGTTGTAGTACTAATCTTCCGATCGTCATGCATTGTCGGTCCAATTGAATCTCTGCCCTTAACATGAAATCTTCTTAGTTTCTTGATTTTCATTATTAATAAACAATTTCTTTTGATTGCGTTTGTGGAAACAAAAACTTGAATTAAGCGCTCAATCTTTGATTTTCTCTTTATCATGTACATGATGTCATCAAATTGCTCACGAAAAATGCATCTCACCATACCTGCATCGTTACTGTCATTTTGTTCATTTTGGTCTAATTCAATGCTTTCATCATCTCCTTATTCCAGTTAAACTTAACGCAAAATCTCAGCTGATGACCCGGTTTTTCTCAGTAATAGTCCGGGTAATAATAGGAGAAATTCATTTCCATGTTTGATTTGTTATACCAGTTGTACACATTTAAATGGTTATATATCCCTGCTTGTGCAAAGATTTACCTCTCATATTCATTTTCATATTATAGTACGCATGTAAAATATTGTGGAACTACATCACATTATTGATGCCGCCATCTGTATCCAAGTACTTTTCATAAAAAAATCATTCATCGTATTTTCACCATCATCGTTGAACCTAGCATTTTCTATTTTGATGATTTATATGTTGGAAATATTGTGAATTATTTAAAACATGAAATAAGTGTATGATGGCTCCTATTTGTGAATAGTCCCACATCATGGGATTATATGGAAGAGGCAAGCTTATATACTTGTTTCTAAGAAGCTTTGATGTGGCCTTGGGCTCCCAATGCATGCTTTGTTGTGAGGAGGGAGCTCATGCATCATGACCACCACACACGCGCGCGCCCGACCGACTCGACTCGACTCGACCCGGCTCGGCTCGGCTCGGCTCGAGCTTTCTCTTTCGAATA
The DNA here is from genome assembly GCA_030737875.1 of Allium sativum. Lineage (NCBI taxonomy): Eukaryota > Viridiplantae > Streptophyta > Magnoliopsida > Asparagales > Amaryllidaceae > Allium > Allium sativum. The sequence goes on from CM060910.1 coordinate 625,707,052, forward strand.
CCCTGATCCCCGTCTATATATTATCATTAGATTAGACGAGATCAATAACAGAAAAAATTCTGCATTCTCTTTCTCCGCCATTAAAATAATCTTAAGAAATTTTCGAGCAGTAAAATCAGAAAGTGCAAATCTGCACTGATTTGTTTGTGCAAAGCAAATCAGTTATTAATCAGAGAGAGGCGGCGGCGGAAGTACGAACTGGTTTTGCACCACCGGCCAGATCGCCGAATCGTCTTCAAGAAAGCGACGAACTACGTGACTCAGCCATTGTTTTCAACAATTTGAAGACGAACAGAAACAATGGCTTCGACAACAACTGTAGATGATGCTGCTGCTCCTGCTTCTGCATTCCAGATCCCATTGGTGACTGCTGCTCCATTTCGTTTCGAAGGTCTGCACTTCAAACGCTGGCGTCAAAAGATGGAGTTCTATCTGACGATGAGTAAGGTGTCTGCTGCTCTTACCACCGAGAAACCGCAGTTGCCAGACAAGCCTGACGGAACTGACGCAGCGCAGATGACATCCTGGAACGAACAATCGAAGCAGTTGCAAAGCTGGACAGAACAGGATTATTTGTGCAAAAATTTTATTCTGAACGGATTGAGCGATGATCTGTATGATTACTACAATTCAGAAGACAAGACAGCGAAGCAGATCTGGGAAGCACTGCAGAAGAAATACGATACAGAGGAGGCAGGGGCGAAGAAGTATGCTGTGAGCCGCTATCTGAAGTATCAGATGACAGACGATAGATCAGTAGAGATGCAGTCTCATGAGCTGCAGAAAATAGCTCATGAGATCATTTCCGAAGGTATGGTTTTAGATGAACAGTTTCAAGTTGCTGTTATTATTGACAAACTTCCCCCAGGTTGGAAAGACTTTAAGAATTTCTTGCGCCATAAGACTAAGGAATTCTCCTTAGAGAGTCTGATTACTCGCCTTCGCATTGAGGAGGCAGCACGCAAACAGGACCAGAAAGAGGAAGTGTTGTTTGTTTCAAACAACAACACTAAAAAGACCAAGCCCGCAGTTCTGAAACCAAATCAGAAATCTTTTAAGAATCAGAACAGACGCAACAATGGGAATCCGTAGGGAAACCCAAAAGGACAGCAAAAACCAGCCCAAAAGAATGACTCTGGACAGTTGTTTCTATGTTACAACTGTGGCAAACCAGGTCATATGGCACGAAAGTGTCGGAACAAGCCTAGCTCTGTACCACAGGCTAACTTGACTGAGGATGAGCCACTTATGGCTATGATTTCTGAGATTCACCTTGTTGGTGGATCAGATGGCTGGTGGATAGACACTGGTGCTTCGCGCCATGTCTGTTATGATCGTGCTATGTTCTCCACATACACGGCTGCTGATGATCAGAAAGTGTTGCTGGGAGATTCCCACACCACTAAAGTTGCTGGGGTTGGAAACGTGGAGATCAAGTTTACCTCTGGAAAGACTGTAATCCTCAAAGATGTTATGCATACTCCAGAGATGAGGAAGAATCTGGTTTTTGGCTATCTTCTCAATAAGGCAGGGTTCACTCAATTTATTGGTGCTGACTTGTATACTATAGTGTATAAGGGAAACTTTGTAGGAAAGGGTTATGCTTGTGAGGGAATGTTCAAATTAAATGTTGAATTGAATAAAGTGAATAATTCTGCTTATATGTTGTGTGATTTTAATATTTGGCATTCTAGATTATGTCATGTTAATAAACGAATAATTAATAACATGAGCACTCTAGATATGATACCTAAGATAGCAGAATCTGAATCTGATAAATGTGAATTCTGTACACAAGCAAAAATCACTAAGAAACCTCACAAGTCTGTTAATAGAGAATCTGAACCCTTAGACTTGATTCATTCTGACATATGTGAACTTGATGGTACTTTGACTAGACATGGACATCGTTATTTTATCACTTTTATCGATGATTGTTCTGATTTCACATATGTATATCTTATGAAACATAAAAGTGATGCCTTTGAATTGTTTAAAACATTCAAAACTGAAATTGAGAATCAAGTAAATAGAAAGATTAAGAGACTTCGTAGTGATAGAGGAACAGAATATGAATCTAATTCAATTCTGGACTTCTATAAATTACATGGTATTGTACATGAGAGAACTGCACCCTATTCACCTGAAATGAACGGTAAAGCTGAAAGAAAAAATAGGACTTTTACCGAATTAGTAGTGGCCATCCTACTAAATTCTGGTGCAGCAAAACATTGGTGGGGGGATATTTTATTGACTGTATGCTATGTTCTGAACAGAATCCCTAAATCTAAGAATAAAATTTCACCTTATGAAATTTTAAAGAATCATAAGCCCAATGTCTCATACTTTAGAACTTGGGGTTGTTTAGCATATGTTCGCATTCCAGACCCTAAGAGAATAAAATTGGCAAGTAGAGCATATGAATGTGCATTTATAGGCTATGCTATTAATAGCAAAGCATACAGATTTTATGACTTAAATGCACATAATATAATTGAATCAAATGATGCCGATTTTTATGAAACTAAATTTCCTTTTAAATTAAGGAATAGTGGGGGCTCATCAAGTACGCCTATAAGAACAGAACTTGATAAAAGTTCTAAAGCTGAACCTAGAAGAAGTAAAAGAGCAAGAACCGAGAAAAACTTTGGCTCGGATTTTTGTGCTTTTACTATAGAGGAGGATCCATTAAACCTCCAAGAGGCCTTATCTTCTTTAGATGCCGATTTTTGGCGAGAGGCTATAAATGATGAGATGGATTCTCTGGAATCCAATAAGACTTGGCATTTGGCAGATTTACCCCCTGGTTGTAAATCTATAGGCTGTAAATGGGTGCTTAAAAAGAAACTAAAACCTGATGGTACTATAGATAAATACAAAGCACGACTAGTAGCTAAAGGTTTTAGACAAAAAGAAAATATAGATTTCTTTGACACTTTTTCACCTGTAACTAGAATAACATCCATTCGGGTATTGATCTCATTTGCTTCCATTCATAACTTACTAATACACCAAATGGATGTTAAAACTGCCTTTTTGAACGGTGAATTAGACGAAGAAATTTATATGGACCAGCCTGAAGGATTTGTAGTACATGGTCAAGAACATAAAGTATGCAAGTTAGATAAATCATTATATGGTTTAAAACAAGCACCTAAACAATGGCATGAAAAATTTGATAACTTAATCATTTCAAATGATTTTAAAGTTAATGAAAGTGACAAATGCATTTATTACAAATATGAGAATGACATTTGCACTATTATATGCCTTTATGTAGATGACCTACTCATCTTTGGGTCAAACATTCATGCCATAAATTCAGTCAAATCCTTATTATGTGCCAATTTTGATATGAAAGATCTAGGTGAAGCGAGTGTAATCCTCGGTATTAAAATTACTAGGTCAGAAAAGGGAATTTCTTTGGATCAGTCTCATTACATTGAGAAGATACTAAAGAAATATAATTACTTTGACTGTAAACCCGCATGTACACCATACGATCCAAGTGTAAAGTTATTTAAGAACACTGGTGAAGGTGTAAGACAGTCTGATTATGCGAGCATCATTGGCAGCCTTCGGTATGCCACTGATTGTACTAGACCCGACATTGCCTATGTCGTGGGATTATTGTGCAGGTTTACCAGTAGACCTAGTATAGAGCACTGGCATGCTATTGAAAGGGTCATGAGATACCTTAAACGAACAATGAACCTTGGATTACATTATGAAAAGTTTCCAGCTGTACTTGAAGGATATTCAGATGCAGACTGGAATACTTTATCTGATGATTCTAAAGCGACCAGTGGCTATATATTTAGCATCGCTGGAGGAGCTGTTTCTTGGAAATCCAAGAAACGGACTATTTTGGCTCAGTCCACTATGGAGTCTGAGATGATAGCACTAGCCACAGCTAGTGAAGAAGCAGAATATTTGAGAAATCTGCTAGCTGAGATTCCCTTATGGGAAAAACCGATACCGGCTGTGTTGATACATTGTGATAGTACCGCGGCTATTGCAAAAGTTCAGAACCGTTATTATAACGGTAAGAGACGACAAATACGTCGTAAGCACAGCACGGTTAGAGAGCTACTTTCTACAGGTACCGTTAGAGTAGATTACGTACGTAGTGAAGAAAATTTGGCAGATCCTTTGACGAAAGGACTGTCAAGAGAGAAAGTCCATAATTCTTCTAAAAGAATGGGACTATTGCCCTTAGATTGTTGACTCACGCACAATGGTAACCCGACCTAAATGACTGGAGATCCCAAGAAATAGGTTCAATGGGTAATAACAAGTTGTGTAGTGATAGAAGTTGAACATGCTATATAATAAACTAAGAAGCATGTATTCCTGAAGTGATAGAGGATGAGTTAATAGAAACTCTTAATGAGATCTATACTCTATTTGGAGTGGAGTACCTACCTTCAGGAGTACTCTTGATAGACTCACCTATGTGAATGTGGAAATGAGGCCGTTTCCTATGGAGTTTTGGGCAGAACTTCTAGAGCGTTCACTAAACTGGGATAGACGTGTATGGCCATAAATGCACGGGCTTATTTGATTGCACTATGGAAAAGATTGTGTGTGGTTTGATGTCAGGAATAGAGTTCAAGACTACGTGTCACTCTAGTAAAAACTGAATCTTATTCACTACGCAAAGGTTCAAGTCGGATGACACCTTTGTTTATGCACAGTCTTATGTGTTTAGAAACTGCTCGATAATATTTTAAAAAATTCAAGTGGGGGATTGTTGGAAATATTGTGAATTATTTAAAACATGAAATAAGTGTATGATGGCTCCTATTTGTGAATAGTCCCACATCATGGGATTATATGGAAGAGGCAAGCTTATATACTTGTTTCTAAGAAGCTTTGATGGGGCCTTGGGCTCCCAATGCATGCTTTGTTGTGAGGAGGGAGCCCATGCATCATGACCACCAAACACGCGCGCGCCCGACCGACCGACTCGACTCGACCCGACCCGGCCCGGCTCGGCTCGGCTCGGTTCGGTTCGGTTCGGCTCGGGCTCGGGCTCGGGCTCGGGCTTTGGGCCCTGGCTATGTGGTGTAGACACTTATATTTTTGGTCCAGAAAACACTGCTATTTTCGAACCAGTTTTTAAATCAGGAAAATAATTTCTGAACCGATTTTTATATGACGCGGTAAAACTTTGACCAAGTATTTTCGCAGATCCGATTTTTCTCCACTGACCAGATTTTTCGAATACCCTGATCCCCGTCTATATATTATCATTAGATTAGACGAGATCAACAACAGAAAAAATTCTCCATTCTCTTTCTCCGCCATTAAAATAATCTTAAGAAATTTTCGAGCAGTAAAATCAGAAAGTGCAAATCTGCACTGATTTGTTTGTGCAAAGCAGATCAGTTATTAATCAGAGAGAGGCGGCGGCGGAAGTACGAACTGGTTTTGCACCACCGGCCAGATCGCCGAATCGTCTTCAAGAAAGCGACGAAGTACGTGACTCAGCCATTGTTTTCAACATTATATGATTGCTTGAGCAGTAAAATCTACAACTTTATATTTTTCTGGATGATAGTCAATGAAACTAATATTGATTGTTTAAGAATCTATATTCTTTTTGTGTGGATCATAAATTCTTACTTTTGCCAACAACCCCAATATGATAAGCGTTTTAAACTGTTCTTCTTAGTGGTCCAAAGTTCAGAAGGATGTTATTCAACTGCTATACTTATGATATTTGTATAAAAAACGCATGTCTGTTTTTCTATCCGGATTCATTCATGATGATGCAAGCGTAAATGCAATCCAGGTTATGCTACACTACCCGGGTTAAATTATATGGTTCTTTCTCATTTATCATATTGTATGGTGAAAATTAGGGGTGCTGCACTATTGGAGTGTCATTGAACAAGCATACTATGGATTTAACTCAGCATTTCTTTTATATTTTTACAGTTTATTTTGGGTACAGTAGTAAATGCTTAACCAAATAAGCCAATATTTGGTATGTTAAGCATCTATTTTGAAGCATGAAAAAGTTCACTACATATTTTCGAACTCATCCTTGATACATGAAAAAGCAGAATTAAAATATCTTATTATCATATATGCATTTGGCACATTAAAAGGTTCATATATTTGAGCTTATTTATACTTCTACTGTTTATTTTGGATACTGTAGTAAAATGCCTAAACAAATAAGCCGATATTGGTATGTTAAGCATCTATTTTGAAGCATGAAAAAGTGCACTACATATATTTGAACTCATCTATACTTTTGCAGTTTATTTTGGGTACAGTAGTAAAATGCCTAACCAAATAAGCCAATACTGGTATGTTAAGCATCTATTTTGATGCATGAAAAAGTTCACTACATATGTTTGAACTCGTCCTTAATAAATGAAAAAGCATAATTAAAATATCTTATTATCATATATGCATTTGACACATTAAAAGGATTGCATGTTTGAACTCATCTATTTAAAATATCTTATTATCATACTGTTATTTTGGAAAGTTGCCACTGCATTAAGTGGTAAAAGCTAATAATGACCAGTTGAGTAATTTACAAGTTGGTTTGTTGACTATGTTCCATCAAGAAATTTACATCAAAAACAAATTCAAGGACAATTTGTATTTCAAAATATGCTTTCTGTATTTTAATTTTCCCTTCAAATTTTCAGGGTTCATATTTTGCTGTGGAAGAAGAGGGTTTCAGCACTTTTTTGAGAGCGTACAAGCAGATGGAGACATCAAATGGAGCTCTGGCAGTTGGTTTTGAAGGTTAAAGAGCAAAGCCATGCTCTTCTTGTTGTCTGCAGAACAGTGCTTTTTGGGTAGATATAGGATATAGTTATTGAAACGAAGTACATTTGCTGTAGAACTGAAAGTTTACTTAACTAATATGGTAATCATTAATGGGGCATTGAATTTCTGCTATGTCATATTAATACGATATTTTCATAGCGACCGAGCTGACACTTGCTCACTGATTGGCCAGATAAATCCGAATGGAGCCATAATTGGATTTAAAAAAAAAAAAAAAAGTGTGCAACCAATCAGCACAAGCGAGTATAAAGCGATTGCAGCACAGGCGAGTGATATTAGCAATCTCCGTTTACAAGTGAAATTTGAAGTGTCTATGGTGGGTGTGGTTGAGGATTTTTTTTTTTTTTTTTTTTTTGTTTGATATTCTGTGCACTAAGATACCTAGATCTGTATTTACTGAACTCATTTTATCCTAATTACAACCATGTTGGGTCAACCCATTAATAATTTTTTATTACATGAGTCATAAAAGGATTGACCCATTTTTAAAAGGGTTACAAATGGGTAACCCATTTACTCAAATAGTAAAAAAGTAATACTTTAAAATACTGATTTTTAAAGTTAAAAATGTCAAAATTATGCAAAAAAATCCTTTATTTTTGAAAAAATGAAAAAAATTCAGAAATTTCAAAAAATTATAAAATGAAAATGAAAATAATGAAGTATTCGAAAATAAGGATTTTTAAAGCTAAAAGGACCAAAATTACGAAAATAACCTTCATATTGGAAAAAGTGAAAATAATGAAAAATTTCATAAATCCAGAAAATTGCGAAATGAAAAGTAAAAAAAAGAATTATTTGAAAATTACGATTTCTAAATACCCTTTATATTGGAAAAAGTGGGAAAAAAATTAAAAAAAAATCCAAAAATTATGAAATGAAAAATAATAAAAGAATTATTCGAAAATAATAATTTTTGAAGTTAAAAAGGCCAAAATTACGAAAATGCCTTTCATGTTGAAAAAAATGGAAAAAAACAAAATAAAATTTAAAAAATCCAGAAAATTACGAAATGAAAGGTAAAAAATGTTTTACTTTAAAATAACGAATTTTAAAGCTAAAAATGCTAAAATTATGAAAATACCCTTTATTTTGGAAAATAAAATTTGTAAAAACATATAAAAAGATATGTTTGATGAGTATATTTGTGTTTCCAGTTTTTTTACTGCAGTTTTAAGATGTGTTTTATAACATTTTTTCGTATTAGGGTTATAAGGTTTGTAATGAGTTAACCCTTTAATCAAGAAAGTCAAAAGGGTCGAGCTATTATATGTAGCGAAAGGGTAAGATCAAATTTTACTTGACCTACATATGGCTCTACCTTACCCTTTTGACACGTCTAGAGGCACCTAGAAGAGTTCGAATGTTATTATGCATTGGTCAGGTTAAACATCCATGTCTTATCCTTTGCCTGGTCGGCATATGTATGCATGATCTTTTACTTCATTACTAGGGAAGAGATTAACTAGCACATGGATGTTGTATTTTTGAGATTGGGAACTTAAAGTTGTAACAAAGTCTTGGTAATGCTACCAGCATGATTTGCACCATGGTTATTAAGCAGTGGGTGCGCTGATTTTACTCATTTCTTAAGAGTGATGATGAATACATCAAAAAATACTCTTATTTTATCGTATCTTAAAAATATCACATCTTTGTGAATGTTACCAAAATTTTTACTACACTTCAAATACACCTTCTTAACGCTGATTTGAAAAAGATAAAAATGTGTTAAAGAAATTATTATGATATTATAACAAAGGCAAATCAAATAAATATGTTATGCTAAAAAAATTACATCTTTATACACTATACTATAAACATACATTTGAATTGGTTGAACACATCGCGACTTTTAAGTTGTCAAAAAATTTAAAGGCGGTAATGCAATCATTTAATTTTTTGTTGTTCTAAAAACTACATGACCTGTTGAAAATCCAGTAAATCAAGTTTTTGCAATTTACCATTTAATTCTAGTGCGATCTAGCGCAGTTCTTTTAATAATACTGAAGTTTGATGGTTTATGTGGTCTAAATTAGTCATGTTAGGGCTAACTAGTTAAACATCCTCGGTCGATACGGTATCTGGAATGGAAATTTCTAGGATTATAACTGGATAATCATATATCATGTTCCATTTGGTTATTGGTTGACCTGAAAGGTGAAATGGGGTCAAAGGTTGCCCTTTTTAGAAGATGTCCTATTTAAATCGAGACCTATGCTAATTTTTAATATAGTTTTTTTTAGCTAGATGAAAAAAATTCTTATAATAAAAAAAAAACATCCCCTGCAATTTACAATCGCCAGGCTAAAACAAAACAAAAATCATAATTCCAAATCATAGCCTATAGTAGACCAAAAGCTCAACTCAAATTCCACTTTCCCTAATATATAGAAGTTTACAAAGCCTAAATACCGCTCGCATTATAGGAATGGCATCGCGGCGGCATTTTTATGCCCCAGACCCACCCCGTAGACCTACCAAATTTTGCCTCATACGCGGAAGCTGTTCGGATCAGGGTAAAATCGTCCCGTCCCAAGACCCGATGAATCATGTATCAATATATACAATTTTATTTATTTATATTTTTTATCATTAAATGATAAATTAAATACAACTAATAATGTGTTGGCAATGATAAGAGAAACGAATAGTACGATAACAATTTATAATATATGGATTTGTTATTGTATAATTATCATTGATGCAACTAAATACTATGAATTTTTTTATAGTTTATTTATTTAAAATATATAATATTCAAGTTATAACCACGTATACATAAAAAGAAAGACATGTAATCGTTATAGTTATAAAACAGTTTAATGATGTTTTACTAATGCGGGTCGGGTTGGAGCGGGTTAGCCGTGCCTCAAACCCGACCCTAGATCCTGACCTCTCAAAGCAGGTTACGAGTCTACCTGCCCCAAAGACCCAATGAATTAGATCTAGACGGACCAAAACAGAGGCGAGTCAACTGGGTTTGGACCCTATACCCATCCCATTATCATCCCTACTACATTCCAGGCCTTCTTGCTGAAATGTGTCGGCTCACGTGCAAAGCATTCTCATGTCATTATACTCCACGTTGCAGGCCTTTTTGGCCAAATATCTCCACTTCATTTCCCCATCTCTTTAGCTTAATCCAAGCCTTTCTTCTTTTATCAGAGATCGTACACGATAGAAAATTTTAATTCATCTAAATAAAAAAAATCATTTTTCTTGCCGATCTTCAAGATTTGAATGTATATCCTTAATTTCAGCTAGAACTTAATACTATTTGGTTAAATTAAACAAACCAACCATTTTGGTTGGTTTAGTTTGGTTTTAAAACTAAATGAGTTTATATTCGGTTCAAAAGAAATATTTTGGATATCGATTTATCTAAATGAGTCAAAAAAATACTATATTTTCAAAATTATCGATTTTATAATAATATATTTAGATTAGTTTGGTTATCGAAGTAAATTTTAATTATTATATATATATATATATGTGTCAAATTAACTATTATGTACTGTAATAATCATAAATAAAAATACTTCAATTACATATTTATGGTATATATCCATGCTTCCACTATTCTTTCTGATAAGTGCTTTGTTTTACAAGCAGACTTGTTTAATTTGTCTCTCATGATTTTCATGAATCTTGTGCGTTTCTTGGTTGCGGGCCAACATAGCCGTGATTGAACTACCATTTTGATTTTACAAGTTTTATGTGCCACTCATTTAAAATAAAGTTTTACAAAACTATTTCATGGATTTTCAAAATCTATTTCCAGTTATAAATTTTTATGTAATTACTTTCAAGTATAACATTTTTTATAAACCAAATCATTTATTTAAAAATATAATTATTAAAGCATTCCTTAAATTAATTAAATTAAAAACTACAATTAGTAAAGTAATTTAACTTTCTTAAACTTAGATTTATAAAATGATTAATCAAGTTAAACATCCTTTGTAAGTAGTTAATCAAGCTAGCCTTTTTTAACATATAAATTAATTAACTCAACTTTATTAAATAAATAACTAAAAATATCTTAAATATCTTTATTTAAAATAATTAACTAACACTACGCCATAGATGGCCTACGGCAACCCTAAAGAAATGACGCGGTAGGTGCCAAAAAGTGTTGCTATAGGCAAAAAATGATATGTGGTAACACTTTTTTGGGGTTGCCTTTGCCGCGTTGCCTTAGAGCCAAAGGCAACATCTTTGCGACTCTATGACAATATCAGTACATGTGTTGCCACAAGTACCAATACAACAACAAAAAATACCCTTTCGCAACTGCCAAAAATAGTTGTAATATGTATGTCTAGTACACTGGAAATTGTAATAAAGTCAACCTTTTTTACAACTGTTTCTAGCAATTGTTAAAATTTGTTTTACAACTGCTAAAAGTAATTGCACCGCAACTGCTATTAAACAAAGATTTCATAATATTATAATAAATATTATCATAATGGAGTATTTTATTCGAATATATATTTTATTTCAACATTTCAAATGGTACAAATTTTTTGACTCCACTATTGTACATTCACTCGTATATTACACAATCATTCATATTTACATACATTCCTCACTACATTGTCACTCGATTCACTCATATACAGACTCACACATACAACCATAAGAAAGAAAAAAATACACGAAAATGATTATATAAACTACTACCTTTATTTTTTTTCCTTCTGATGATTTGCTCGCAACGGCAACTTCTCTAGTTCAATCATGAATGGCCTCTGATACAACAACATTACTTCATCATTGATCGCCTTGAATTGATCTAACACAACAAAATTTATTTAATGGTAATGAAAACAAAATTAAACAAAACAAATTTATTTAATGCTAACCATCAGGTAATCTTCGATATTATTCATTTCAAATTTCAGATAATAACATGATACTAGTATGTCTATTATCACCTGTTCAGTGCCTGTATAATTGGCAGAATCTGCAATGAACAACAAACATGATATGACCCATGGTCCTGTAATTCACAATACTTCGTTGATGATGATTACACTATACCAACCCTCTTGTCCAAGGTAACTTTCGAACTTCAAAACAATTTCAAATATATACATTTTTTTTTTGTATCAACCAATAATCAATTCAATACCAAACTAACAAGCCATTTACTTGTAAAAAAACACAATGTATCTACTACTAGGTATTTTTCTCATGTGATTACGAGAAGAAATGATGAGCCTCATAGTATTTATCGTGCACTACATTGTAAAGAGGATGAACAGGCTCTAAGAGGTTAGAATAAGGACCCAAAACTGCCTTTGGTAATACAGGGGTATTTTTGTAACACTCCGTAATTTTAAAAATATGACATAAGGGATCATTAAAGGATACTTAATTGTTATAAGAAGAATTTAGGGAAACGGATTGCGCCACTGCGTTCATCTCGGAATTCTGCTTGGGATAGAGTCCGAGTTTGCGTAAAACGGATACATTATGAAGTTATGAAGCTTAGAAGAATTCAAGAATTAGCAGAATTTAATAATAATTAAATAACAAATCAAAAATGAATTCAAAAATCAAAATCAGCCAAATCTGGGTGAGCGGGAAATCTCCCGCTCTAGGGTGTCGACAAAGGTGTTGACCCCATCGGCCCAGATCTGGCCTGACGAGTTTTGTGGTCTGGACTGATACGTGGTCTTCTGGGATTGGCTGGATGATGTGTTTTTCTTGTTTGTAGGGTTCAGATGGATCCTAATCTACTAATTCACCTAGAGCATCTATAAAATACCCCTAAATCTAACCCTAATCTCATTGTCATTCATCTATGGTGCCTCCATGCTGCTCTAATATAAATTAACCTAGCATTTCTTCTCTAACCAAAATCAAAGTAGAAATTTAAAGATAGTTCTTCTTCAACAATCAAATTAGAAGATAAGATCTACATCAATCAGGTAGAGATTATCCAAGATCCGAATTGCTACAACAACGCCTAATTTTCTAAGAATTCTATCGCTGTGAGTCTATGTCACTTTCGCATATAATTGAATTTAAAAAGTAATTGTGATAGGATTGTGAATTGAATTCAATGAATATGCCTGTGAATGAGATGAATCTTATCAAGTTTGTAAATCATTATCCTTTAAATTCATACCCATAAATTTGCCATATGCCTTTCTGATCTAGTTTATTGTTATATGCTTGTTTATGTTTCATATGCCTGTTCTTATGTTTATGCCAATTTTGATGTTGAATCTCTTCTCCTCCTCTTTTCCTTTTTTTATGAGATTAGGCTAACTTCGAGCCTAACATATTGCGTTGAGATTTGCGTACGAATAACGTTTGAACGATTGGGAAAAGTTTGGGGAAATTTGTAATAAAATGAGATTATTGGCATAAATCAATTTGAGCATAATTGTGTGTATAAATTGTATACATGAGTTTTGGCATAAGTTGGATTGGGCATAATTGGATATAATTTTCATATATGAGGTTTGGCATAAATTGTTAATATCAATGAACGCAAATTAATTTGGGCATAATTTGGCATAACATGTATACATAAGATTATAGGCCTAATTTGGATTAAAATTATAAACATAATTTAGATTGGAAATTATGGGTAAATGGAATATATTTTAATCCAAGATTTAAAATTGGGACTTGAATCAAGAAAGTGATAATGAACGCCTAAGACACGAGGTTAGATTCGAATTGCGGTATAAGACTGCCCGGAACCGCCCGGCACATCCAGCAACCGCAATTTGGTAATCTAATGTGAGAGGTCAAAGGCAGAAATTAGATACGTAATAATGCAAAGACACGAGGTTAGATTCGGATTGCGGTATAAGACTACCCGGAACCACCCGGCATATCCAGCAACCGCAAAACGACAATCTAATGTGGGAGGTCTTGCAAGATTACGATTATAATGAATTAATAAACACTTAACCAAGATAAGACATGTGGTAAGACATAGGAATGATAAAAGGGTTAAGTGGGTAACATGGGTAGCATGTGAAACATAATTTAAACACTTAACCAAGATGAGACATGTGATTAGACATGGGGATAAAGAGGGTTAAGTGGGAATTCCTAGTGGGGACCAAGCTTAGGAGGGAAGCTTATGTCAAGTGGGTGGACCCTTTTCAACCAGTAACCCATTTTAGTATCTATATGAGCTCAAATTAGGTCGAGGATAGGGACACGCTTACTGGGGTTGATTGTAAGAGGTCAATAAAGAGTTAGCCATGGCAGTGCAAGTCCAACGGAGTCATGTGTGTGCGTGGGTCCGGGCTGGTAGGTAAGACGTTGTTGCATCGTGTAGGTATAAGCCGTGCATTTTAGTAGTATCGGGTTGCCACTTTAGGAAGTGATACACCCTACTGTGGGATCAGCACGGGTATCTACGAGTTAGGGAGCCGATCGAATGGGGAGGGTGGTGGGTACAACTATTGGAGATAGGAGCAGGCATCACCTATGACAGCAGCTAGGAGTACACGAAACTACCATCGTCATCATCATCATCATCATCATTATTATTATGTTTACTAAGAGGGACCAACTTTCAGTATGGAACTAGTATTGGTGCGGTGTAGGGATTATCTTATAGTGATTAGAAGCGCAATCACGTTATATCTTGTTTACCTTGTCAAATCTTCTTATATTATAGTCATCTCTTATATCCAGTTTACGTTCTTATCCTGTTACTTTACTGATTATATTGTTAAAGTCACTGGACTCGCCAGACTTTATTTATGTCTGACTATTTTTGGTTTTGCCTCTTTTCTTTCCTCCCCCCCTCCCCAGGTCCTCAGGGTGGGACTAGTGGAGCTTGACTTGGATTTCTTTCTTCTTGAAGTGCTCGGAAGTGTTGAAAGTAATGATCTGCTTTATCTCTTTTCATTATGGCTATTTGAAGTGGGATAATGGTTTTGCTTTTATGTACTCTAATAATAATTTTGTTCAAGATGAATATTTGTGTACTTGGCTTAGTATATGGTTTTGATGTTGTAACCAGATATGTTTTACTTTTTCGCTGCAATAAATAAATTTTGAATTTTTAAGTACCATTTTATATATCTGTCTTGTGATATTCTATTCTATACTCTTATAACGCTCCATGAAAGTTAATGCATTCCCTTAGTGAGTGACATTAATTGACGTGGGGTTGTTACATGTGGTATCAGAGCTGAAGGTTACCAGGACAGATAAAAGATTTTGAAAACCGTTTTCAAAAGCATATTTTTTTTAAGAAGTATTTTCAAAAACATATTTTAAAGAAGGTGTTTTCAAGAGAAAGGTTTATTATGAAAAACATAATCCCCAAAAGCCATATATCTATCTTTCGATTCTCTGTTTTGAATCTCTTCCTTTTTCCTTTCAGTATGTCTGGGGAACCCGTTATACCCGAGGGCGTACAGATACCAGGCTGGTTCAGAAGGTATCTGGAGGCTAGGGCTACTGTTGTAGGCCCAACAGACGTTCCTCCTCCCCCAGCTGCAGCCGCTCCTCCTCCCCCCCCCCCTGTAGACGTTTTTTCTAAGATATGCAAAGACTTCCGTGCGATGGGCGGAAAGCCGTTTTATGGAACTGAGACGTTTGTTGAGGCTCGGAATTGGCTCAAGGAAGTGGAGGATTTGTTTGGTATCTTTAAGATAGACGAGGGAATGAAAGTTCATCTAGTTGCTTGGTTGATGAAGGACAAAGCCTCATTTTGGTGGGAAGTAACTAATGGAGGACGTGTAGTGGAGACGTGAAGGGATTTTAGACAAAGGTTCAAGCTAAAATTTCTTTCACAAGCAAAGGAGAGTTTATACATGGAGAGGTTCTTGGCATTGAAACAAGGGAGTTTTTCTGTGAAGGAGTACGTTAACAAGTTTAACCAGTTAGCAAGATTTGGTATGGAATTAGTTAATACACCACATAAGAAGGCCTTGAGATTTGCCAAGGGTCTGAATGAACCATTACACGGGTTAGCTATATCCCACATTCCTACGGGGACTATTTTCGAGAATCTTGTTGATATGGCGCTGATACATGAAGAGAAGAAAGGTGCTAGTGTAGTTAAGGCACAGGATAAGAAAGTGGATCCAAAGAAAGAACAGCAACAACAAAAGAAAGGTGGTAAGGATAACAAGGGCCAAGGGAAGAAGAGGTGCTTTAATTGAGGAACACCGGGCCACTTAAGCAAGGACTGTAGGAAGAAGAAGAAGACGGGTTGCTTCCAATGTGGTGAGGCAGGACATATGATTAAAGACCGCCCGTGTAACGACCCGCATTCTACGCATCAGAGGATCGTAGAATATTTATTTTGTCTTCATGCGAGGTCGTATGGTCGTGTAACTTTGGGGAGCGACTGTTGGGGTCATTTCCCATGTTCACGATCTTTGCCGATTTTTAAATGACCGTTTTGCCCTTAGCTGATCTTGTTTCGGCCATAACTTTTGACTGGTAAGGATTTTTGACTTGAAACCACTTCCATTGGATTTGGATGATGGTTTACAATTCCGTAGAGTGGTCACATTAGCCAAACGGACTCACCATTTGGGAGATATGGCTAAAACAATGTTTAGAAGGTGAAAAACTACTTAACCGTGCTTAATTGGGTAGTTAATAGCTAGGCCCAATGGAGGATTTCAGGATTAGGGGTATACAGGGGATGATTAGGGTTAGAAAACATTTCTTTAGACACTTTTTCAGCTGCCACTTTCATTCTTGGAACCCTAGTAATGGCCTCCAACATCTGAAACACCTCTAAACCACTTTCTAATTGAAGATTTAGCTAAATTACATCAAATTAAGGAGAAATAGCACCAAAACAAGGTTAGCACTGCTGTTAGACATCAGTATTTGTGTCAAACAGAGAATCATTTCAGATCTATAGTTTATTTGTGGCAAAGGTGAGTGATTTGCATTGTTTTTCACTAACTACGGTTAATTAAGGGTAATTAGTGTTAATTAGCGTAATTATACATGTTAAAATTTTGGAAAAATATTTATAAATTTCGAAATATTGTTTTAGGCCTCTATTAGAAATTAGGGTTAATTTGGTTAAGTTTTTCTAATCCTATCATTAGACTTACTTGAACATGATTAAGGGAAAATATGAGGTTTTGGCTATGTTTGATCCATTTTAACCTACCAAGTTGGTGTTAGTGGCCAATTTTATATGTTTCTATGACTGTATGGTATGCTTTGTGATTGATTAGAAAAGTTAGATTGGTTGAGAACGCCGTCGAATGGCGTAAAACAGTCGCTGGAAAGAAGTGCAGGAAATTAACCAAACCGGATCGGAGGGGGGGAAACACGAACCGAACCGCTACCCCCGAACTGGTGCATCACGAGCCAATCTGGGGAGCTGGGGAGATCATGACCGAACCGACCCAATGTACTATCCACGAACTTGGAGAAGGAGACCGAACCAGAACACTCTTCCGACCCGAACCCATTGGGTGTTACCGATCTGAACCGGGTGATATAGCAGGAACCACGAACCAGTGACAAAGGGGATGGAGCACGAACTGGTTTCCTTCTCCGAACCAAAGCACCACCAATCCGACCCGTATGGGGAAATCCGAACTGAACCAAGAGGGGAGCCACGAGCCGATGTGTTGAGCACGAGCTGAAGGGGACTGAACCGAACCGGTGCATCACGAGCCAGACTGGGTGCTGCCATGAGCTGGAGCCAGAATTACGAACTGAGTCTATACGATGGCCACGAACCGAACTGGGAGTACGATCTGAAGCGAAGAGAAGTGAAGAACCGAACTGATCTGGAGTAGACCAAAACCCGAGATGCAAAGGTAGTCCAAATGGGAAGTAGAACTCAGGATCCAGTTGGGAACCAACGAGTTAACTTCATGAGTTGGGCTTTGCTGCGGGACGTGTGCTAAGGAGTTATCGACGTCTATAGCTTTGATTCACCATTGAGAGACGGATATTGGCTACGGATCAGTGCAGTGAGGTCATTATGTCTTCATGGGGAAGAGTGATCGTAGCAAGGCTATGAGCCAGTGCAGTGGAGTTGTTATGACTTCATGGGGGCAAAGTGGACATAGCAAGGACTAGTGGCTATGGATCAGTGCAGTGGAGTCGCCGTGACTCCATGGGGAAGAGTGATCATAGCAAGGATTTGGGTGATCAAAGCGGTGGATATCATATGCTTTACGCACTGAGTGAGAGATGTGAGGATGGTTGCTATGCTTGATTGTTTGACATCACTATCACATGCACACCCCTCCCCCGTATCTTTATGCCATATGTTAGTGTCACCTTAGAGTATTGTACAGTATGTAGTGTTAACTCTTTGGTTGCAGGTCCAGGTATGGTTTAGTATACCTGTTATTGTTCTGTTTTGCTGCTATCGCTCATACCAGACTTTTGTCTAATCCAGAGTTTTATGTCTCTTCTTATTACTCTGGGTGCTCTTAAACGGGAAGACTAGAGACAGGTCAGATGATTATGCACGAGTAGCTATACCGGAGACGAGCAGGAGGCTTCCACGTATGATATATATATATAGATATTCTTCCTGTGTCGCTGCTCGTCACTACTTTGGGCATTAATAGTGTACCTTTCCTTTACTTTGCTTTAGAAACAGTTTTAAAAAGTTGTAATAATGATGATGTGGAACATAAGCTGTAACTTTTTATTTTTCGCTGCTATGATGTTTAGTTTCCAGTTTATGCACTGTCTCGCCTATTTTATGTCAAAATTATTTTATTATTATATTTTATCCCATGCGCTATGAGACATTTTACAGGTTCCTTGTTAGTTCAAATTCCTTTCTTTTCCTTTCTTTGGCGATCGTCCCATGCCGGTCGGGCATTGGTACAACGCATTTCAGGTAAATGTCGGCTGGTGCGGGGCGGGCCGTCACATTTGGTATCAGAGCTCCAGGTTGCGTTGTTAACCTAGGGAAAGACACCAGGGATAAATAGTACGTATATGAGAGCGCGTATTTGTGATATTTTGGTTTTCAATATATATATATATATATATATATATATATATATATATATATATGCTATTAGTATATTTAAGGATGGAGTCGCATTGCACTGGCACCACTGAAGAGATGGTTAATCGTTTTCCCCTTACAGATTGAACGATGAGCCGACATACGAGGGGTACTGGTAGAGGAGCCAATAATGGGAATGCTGCTGACATGAGGACGATGTTCATTGACTTCATGAGAGAGATGCTTAGGGATGTTCAGAGGGAAGTTCCTAATGCTGCAAATGGTGGTGGTGCAGCGGTGCAGGCGCCTAGGGCTGATTTCGCCAACTTCTGTAAGGACTACACTAGTCTTGGTGGAAATCCGTTCCATGGAACGGAATCAGCTACAGATGTTCAAGATTGGTTGGATAGCTGGTAGTGTATCTTAGAAGACTTAGGTATTGAGGTTGCGATGAAGTGAAAGCTAGCATCCCATCAACTACAAGGACGGGCAATGAATTGGTGGAATGCTATTAAGGCAGCCAATCCTGAGGACCAATTACTTGGGATCAACTTAAGGCTCGCTTCAGCGATAAGTTTATCCCAGCTGCTCAGAAGTCAGAATTGTTTAGGAAATTCTTGGAGCTTAAGCAGAATGGTAGGACAGTCTCAGAGTATATTGCTGAGTTCGATACTTTATCGAAATATGGATTATCCCTTATACATACTTCCGACAAGAAGAACGAGAAGTTTATAACTGGTTTGGATGGATACTTGGGGGAAAGGCTTATTAACCACATCGATGAGACGTTTGAATCGATTGTGGGGAAAGCTTTGAGATCGGAGAGTCTATACCCTAAGTCGAAGACTGAGGTTGCATCTGCAGACGAGCCAAAGCCGCAAGCAAGCGGTGGAGGCAAGAATGGTTCTCGGAATAAGAGAAAGCATAACTAGACCAAGGATGGCCAGAAAAAGAGTAAGGAAGATGTTGAATGCTTCAGCTGTAGTAAGAAGGGCCACTATGCCAAAGAGTGTCGGGCCAAGCCAGCGGATAGGAAGTGCTTTAACTGCAGCCAAGTGGGACATCACAAGGATAAGTGTCCGCAACCCCCCAAAGAGAAGAAATTGTGAAAGCATATGCTATTAATGTTGTTCCTTCTTCGTCGAATGCCCCAACTGCGGCGGAGAAGGGAAAAAATGTCGTTATCCAAGGTATGCTTTCCATTTATGATGTTCCAGTAAGAGTTTTGTTTGATACCAGAGCTTCTCGTTCCTTCATATCTAGTGACCTGGTAGATAGGTTGGAATTGGAACCCGAGATAGTCGATAGACCTTTATTAGTGACGAACCCGATTGGTGGTTCGACTAGCCTTAGTATTATTTGCCGTAATGTGGTCTTATCGAGTCATGAATGTATATTTGTTTCTGATTGCTTTGTTTTGGGCTTTACTGGGTTTGGCATTATTTTGGGAGTTGATTGGCTCCAAAGATACGGGGTGGTGGTAGAATGTGAGGGATTTTTGGTGATAGTTAGAGCGGATGATGGACGGAGGGTACTGTTTGGTGGTCTACCTAGTAATGGGGTAATGGCTAGTTTTCTAAATTCCCTCGACATCCCGCATGATGAGTTGTCAGATGTGCCCGTGGCTAGCCAGTATCCGGACGTCTTCGAGGAAGTGACCGTACGTCCACCACACCGAGAGATTGAGTTCCGTAATGATTTAGTGAAAGATGCCAGACCTATAGTGATGCCACTTCGTCGTATAGCATCAAGAGAGCAGCGAGAGCTCGGGGTGCAAGTGAGCGATCTTTTGAAGAAGGGATTTATCAGAAGAAGTGTTTCAGAGTGGGGAGCACCAGTTGTGTTTGCTACCAAGGCAGATGGTTCCCTTCGATTGTGTGTGGACTACAGCGAGTTGAATAAGGTGACATGGAAGAATAAGTATCCTCTACCGTGGATAGATGATTTGTTTGATCAGTTGAGTGGTGCGCGAGTGTTCTCCCAGTTGGATCTCACGACAGGTTTTCATCAGCTTAGGGTGGAAGCTGAGAGTATAGCTAAAACAACATTTTAGACGCCGTCTGGATTCTATGAGTGGTTGGTCATGCCACTCGGGTTGACCAATGCACCAGGATATTTTGTGGATCTCATGAATAGGGTATTCAGGGATCAATTGATTAAGTTTGTTCTTGTGTTCGTAGACGATATCTTGGTTTATTCGAGGACAGAGGAAGAACATAAGGAACATTTGAGGATAGTGATGGAGGCGTTGAGAAAACACCAATTGAAAGCAAAGTTTTCTAAGGGTCACTTCTGGAGGAGGGAAGTCAGATTCTTGGGCCATGTTGTTTCAGAGAATGGTATTGCCGTGGATCCTGCGAAAGTGACTACGGTACAAGATTGGCCTATGCCCAAGAATGCAACAGACGTAAGAAGTTTCTTGGGATTAGCTGGATATTACCGTAAGTTTATCCAGAATTTCTCCAAGATTGGTACACGAACCGAACCGCTCCCCCCAAACTGTTGCATCATGAGCCAATCTGGGGAACTGGGGAGATCATGACCGAACCGACCCAATGTACTATACACGAACTTGGAGAAGGAGACCGAACCAGAACACTCTTCCGACCCGAACCCATTAGGTGTTACCGATCCAAACCAGGTGATATAGCAGGAACCACGAACCAGTGACAAAGGGGATGGAGCACGAACTGGTTTCCTTCTCCGAACCAAAGCACCACCGATTCGACCCGTATGGAGAAATCCGAACCGAACCAAGAGGGGTGCCACGAGCCGATGTGTTGAGCACGAGCTGAAGGGGACCGAACCGAACCGGTGCATCACGAGCCAGACTGGGTGTTGCCATGAGCTGGAGCCAGAATTACGAACTGAGTCTATATGATGGTCACGAACCGAACTGGGAATACGATCTGAAGCGAAGAAAAGTGAAGAACCGAACTGTTCCGGAGTAGACCAAAACCCGAGATGCAAAGGTAGTCCAAATGGGAAGTAGAACTCAAGATCTAGTTGGGAACCAACGAGTTAACTTCATGAGTTGGGCTTTGCTGCGGGACGTATGCTAAAAATTTATCGACGTCTATAGCTTTGATTCACCATTGAGAGACGGATATTGGCTACGGATTAGTGTAGTGAGGTCATCATGGCTTCATGGGGCAGAGTGATCGTAGCAAGGCTATGAGCCAGTGCAGTGCAGTTGTTATGACTTCATGGGGCAGAGTGGACATAGCAAGGACTAGTGGCTATGGATCAGTGCAGTGGAGTCGCCATGAATCCATGGGGCAGAGTGATTATAGCAAGGATTTGGGTGATCAAAGCGGTGGATATCGTATGCTTTACGCACCGGTGAGAGATGTGAGGATGGTTGCTATGCTTGATTGTTTGACATCACTATGACATGCACACCCCTCCCCCGTATCTTTACACCATATGTTAGTGTCACCTTAGAGTATTGTACAGTATGTAGTGCTAACTCTTGGGTTGCAGGTCCAGGTTCAGGTATGGTTTAGTATACCTGTTATTGTTCTGTTTTGTTGCTTATCACTCATACCAGACTTTTGTCTGATCCAGAGTTTTATGTCTCTTCTTATTACTCTGGGTGCTCTTAAACGGGCAGACTAGAGACAGGTCAGGTGATTATGCACGAGTAGCTGTACCGGAGACGAGCAGGAGGCTTCCACGTATGATATATATAGATATTCTCCATGTGTCGCTGCTCGTCAGTAATAACCCGGAAATCTAAGCCAATTAAAAAATTTTATTTTGGCAATTTTGATGAATTTTGAATATTTAAAATGATTTATTTTAAATAATGACGATGAGAAATCTATTTTGAATAGAATTAGAACGTATATTTTTATTTGAATCGACGTTAGAATATAAATAATTATTATTAATTTTAAAAGGAATCGAAAATGGCGCGGTAGTTCAAAAATTCGATTTCAAAATTCAAATGAATGTACATGATTCAAAATAAGCCGAATTTTAGCGAAACCAAAAAAATTTGAATCTATTTAAGAATATATTTCCAACGAATCCAAAAAATTGAAATTTCATATCGGGGATAATAAGTTACGCCCAGTTGAAAATTCAGAATAGTCGCTGTGGAATTCTGGCCCTTAAAAATACTCATTTTGCAAATAACCTCGGTATTCGACGAAACCACTTTTGTTGGATCCGTGATGTCAAGTTATTGCTAGGTTTCAAAATTCGTAGTTTTTGAAATCAATATGTGAGCGTGGCAAAAGAAAACGTGTTTTGTCAGTTTCAGTCGATTTTGATCGACCAGAAAATGGCCGTTTTTCAAATGGTCTTCAAATTTGACGAAATTAGTTTGGTTAGAACCGTATCGTCAATATGAGATTAGAAAATATTTTTCGGGAATTTTTAGAGTCCGTATGTGGCCCTGGTAAATTGAAATGCGCGTTCAAATTCAATATATAGATTTATATTTTGATTTTGATGAAAACAGATCGAAACAGTCTAACTAGCTTATGAAACATATCCCATTGTGTTCAAAATGGGGGTAATACACTAGGGGTGACAGTCGTTGTGTCTCGTTTGGTGTTCGAATTAAAAGTCAACTTTATCGGAGAAAAAATATAATATATATATATATATATAAAGTCCCTCAACTCTCATTTCTCTCTCTCCCTCCCTCATAACAGAAATCGAAATAAAAAGAAAAAAACCCCGCTTGAGCCTGGAACCCTAAACCGCCGTCGCCTAAGTCTCGCCCCCCTCGCATGCGTTCCTCCGCCGTCGCACGCCGTTAGCGTGGCCCCACTCCGACCATCCTCCTTCTCATCGCCCCCTCCCTCTTCCCCTAGCCCGTAGCTACCCAGATGCAACCGTCTCCGCCGCTGAAGGCTCCACAGTGCCTACACCAACCTCCCCTGCGCCGCCTCCTGCCTCCAAACATCCGGCGTCGGACTATAGCATCCCTCTTCCAACTGATTTACTGTGAGTCCCCCCCTTTCCTTTCTTCTTCTTCGTTTTATTTTATACCGAATTAACATGATTTTTAATACTGAATTAACATGATTTTTAATACTGAATTAACTTGATTTTTAAAACTGAAAGAGGCATGATTTTTATAGTTAAAAAGATAGAATTTTTATAGTTAAAAAGATAGGATTTTTATAGCGATAAAAATTCGATTTTTATATACATAGAATAGCGATAAAAATTCGATTTTTATATATGAAGTAGCAATGAAAAGATTATATTTTTATCATAGGAAAGGCGATATTTTTATATTTGGAAAGGCGATATTTTTATATTTAGAAAGGCGAGATTTTTATATATGAAGCGAAATAAAAATTCGATCTTTATATAAGAAGTAGAAATATAAAAATATAATTTTTATATAGAAAGAAGCGTTGTAAAATATATGAAATAAAAATAAAAATATGATTTTTATTTGTTGGGACAAAGCTTTAAAAATATGATTTTTACTGTGAACAGCGGGAAAAGATGGGATGTTATCGACTGAAATCAAAACGAAACCCGAACAGTTCAGAAGCAAAACACGGCGGAGTGGAACCCTCGGTGAGAACTCCTCACTAAAATTTTCTGTTCAGTTATTTATTTTATAACTGCATATATAAACTGCTCCCCATCGTCCACAGACCATGGACGACTTGTGTGATTGTTTGTGTTGTGAAAATTGACTGTTGGTTGTGAAATAAAATATATATTCATGTGTTGAAATAAAATATATATTCATGTGTTGAAATAAAATATATATTCATGTGTTGGAAAAAAAAAATATTCATGTGTTGGAAAAAAAAATCATGTGTTGGAAAAAAATTATATTCATGTGTTGAAATAAAATATATATTCACGTGTTGAAATAAAATAAATATTCATTTACAAATCGAACGATTTGTTTATGTACACCGATTTGACTGATATTGATTGGGACGATAAATTTTACACATCGCCCAACTGCACAAATAAAATCTGTGTTTGATTGTTTGAAAACCCCACACGGGTGTTGGGATGAAATTGGACATACACGAATCCCAATAATTAGCTGTATGTCGATCTATTGACTGACAGGCTGTTATAAGCGTTGAATATTTATATTTGATGCTTATACAGTGTAGAATGCACTCTGGATGATGGTTGACTATTTATCGTTGCTATTATATACATGTGTTGTATGGAATCCATATAAATAATATTATATGGTAATTGAGTGGGTCTCATTCCAATTTAGAAAATAAATTATATTCATGTGTTGAATAAACAAAATAGTCATGTGTTGACAATACTCATGTGTTGAGAATATTCATGTGCTGAAACCATTCATGTGTTGAATAAAATATATATTCATGTGTTGAAATAAAATATATATTCATTTGTTGAAATAAAATATATATTCATGTGTTGAATAAAAGAAAATTCATGTGTTGAAGAAAATATTCATTTGTTGAATAGAATAACGAAGTTATTGAAATATATAAAGCTGTGTTGATTAGATTGACGCCATTTTGACGTGAACGATATTTATATCGATTTTATTCATTTATAAAATGGACATCGAAAAGGAAACGATTTCAAAATATAATGTTTTGAAAATATTATCATTTGTATATCGATGATATGGAATATTCAATTTTGATTTGAAATTGAATAGGAAGTTGAAATCGTTTTGAAAACGAATTTAAAACGATTTATAAAATACGTTTTAAAAGGAAATCGACGAAATATATATAATATATATATTATATATATAATGGCCTGAATAGAACGCGCCGCGCTGCAGCAGTTCGCGAATTTCGACCATTGACTTCGAATGGACATTACGGGAGATCCGACCGTTGGATTCTCCTAAAACGGAACGCTTAGGTTCATATCGAAAAGAGCTTTCTAACGAATATTAGAGATTTGAAATCTAATGGTTGGATTTGGAATTATGTCCAAATCAAATTTGGAAAAGGTCGTTATAAGTGCAGTTCGATGGCCATTGATGGAAATCAACTGTACGGGCCTTGATAAAATTATTAAAAATAGTAATAATTTGTGTAAAATCATAAGAAATGATTTGGAAAGAATTAGGATGAAAATTTCCATATTTGAAAAGATAAAAATAAATTTTTATCGAAATGAACTAGTTTTGAACTAGAATTATAATTCCATTTATTTTTAAAATAAATAAATTGGATTTGAAATGATTTTGAAAATAACCAAAATTTCCAATAATTGAATTGGAATGGATTTGAATCGAAATTGTCTTTGGAATATTTCGATGTTGGATTTCGTGATTATACAGATATTGTTATGGAAATTTGAAATATATATTAATCTCGTTATTTCTAATACGATATTTGTTGGTCGTAGAATTTGATATTGAATATAAGCCGATATATTTTATATTCAGAGCCTTGTATTTAATATCAAATAGGATTTGGGTTTGTCGTGAATGGTGTCTTCATTAACACTGTTTTTAAACCCAGTTGAGAAAAAGATTAAATCTTTTATTTAGATTTAATGAAGTATACCAATTAAATGGAATTTAATTGGAATTGAATTTCAATTGATTTTTTTTGGGTTTATCGTGAACGGTGTTTTAAGTAACACTTGTTCTTTAACCCGATAATTAATGGAATGTGATTTTGGGTTTATCGTGAGCCGTGGTTTAAATGACATTGGTTCTTTAACCCAGTTAAAGACAGGGTATGGTTTCCCAAGTTAAACAATCATTAATATTGATTTTTGGGATGATTAAAACCAAGTGGAGTTTTAACGAATCTTTAATTAGATTGAAAAGTGAATTAGATAATTAAAATTATCAAATTCAAGAAATGATCGAGAATGGAGTACCACCAGTTTTACTCCAGACGATAGTTTAATCTTTAATTAGATTTGAACGTGAAACGGTAATTGAATTTACCGATAACACCGTGGTATTAGATATGAAGTATTACCAGTTTTACTTCATGGGATGAATAGGTTAGGATTGGGAAATTAAAACAAATGATTACTTCAGTAAGGTTCGTTAATCCCGACTAGTTTGGATAAATCATAATTTGGTTTGAATTGATATTCGAAGGAAGATTAAAGAATAAATTTAAAGAATTTATCTTTGATAAAATTAATGGGAACCTTTCCCAAAGTATAAGAATATTTGAATAAAAGAATATTCTAAATTGGAATGAGGCGTATGTTGTGTTTGTGTAACATTTGTTTATAAAATACGCGAGTTATTCGGAAAGACCGTGTTTATTCCATTCCGAATAACTGATACGACGATTATTCAAAGATGAAGACGGTGGTTGAAGACCGGAGGTCTTCACGTCATTTGGATAATTACTGATGATCTTGATTGGGCCGTACACCCAAGAGGAGGGAATCAGTTAGTGATCGTCCAGACGTACTTGGAGATCGATGGATATGCAAGGTACAAGGTGCCTCCGGTTTCGTTCAGACCCAGGACAGACTTGTAAATGGACTGTGTGTCTGACATTGGATATCATTCTGTGTGATTGATGGATATCGGTTACATGGAGTGGTCTGCCTGTGTGGCATGCTAAGATGCAAATGATCAAGGCTTATGTTGAAAAGTAGAGTCTTGTGGTTGATGATCAAAGCACGGCCTATGTGGCATCGCTTTGTGTAGCATTAATTCACGAGCCTCACACCCCGGTGTGAACCAAAAACGGGAGAGGACTCCAGGGAGGATGTGATAACCCAGAAATCTGAGCCAATTTAAAATTTTTATTTTGGAAATTTTGATGGATTTTGAATATTTAAAATGATTTATTTTAAATAATAGTGACAAGAAATTTATTTTGAATAGAATTAGAACGTATATATTTATATAGATCGACGTTAGAATATAAATATTTATTTTTAATTATAAAAGGAATTGAAAATGGCGCGGTAGTTTGAAATTTCGATTTCGAATTTCAAATGAATGTACAGGATTCAAAATAAACAGAATTTTGGTGCAACCAAAAATATTAGAATCTATTTGAGAATATCTTTCCAACGAATCCGAAAAATCAAAATTTCATAGCGGAAATCAAAAGATACGTCCAGTTGAAAATTCAGAATAGTTGCTATGGAATTCTGGCCCTTAAAAATAGCCATTTTGTAAACGACCTTCGTTTTCGATGAAACCACTTGTGTTGGATCCGTGATGTCAAGTTATTGCTAGATTCCAAAATTCATAATTTCTGAATCAATATGTGAGCGTGGCGAAGTAAAACATGTTTTGGCAGTTTCAGTCAATTTCGATCGACCAGAAATTGGCCATTTTTCAAACGGCCTCAGAATTTGACGAAATTAGTTTTGTTAGAACCGTATCGTCAATGTGAAGCTAGAAAATATTTTTTGGGAATTTTTAGAGACTGTATGTGGCCCCGGTAAATTGAAATGTGTGTTTAAATTAAATATATATTGTTTTATATTTTAATTTCAGTAAAAATTGATCGAAACGATAGAATTGGGTTACGAAACATATCCCATTGTGTTCAGAATGGGGGTGATTAGCTAGGGGCGATAGTCGTTGCATTTGATTTAGAGTTAGGTTGAAAAGTCAACTTTTCTTTGGAAAATTTAATTTAATAATTATATTATATACACTTTAAAACCTAGTCAAACCCTAACATTTAATCCATCATGGTCAAACGAGAAAAAAAATCGCCCCCCTAAATCGAAATCTCGTCGCTCCCCTACTGTAACGACCCGGATTTTGTCGACTTTGGCTATCGCCATAAACTCAATGATGACTAACCAAACATCGAAAAATACCAGAAAGTTAATGAAAGAAATTAGAGGGTGAGGAAAGATAAGATAGAAACTTAGAGAAGAAGAAGAAGAACACAACATCACAGTAACGCAAACCTCACAGCGGAACGAATAACATATAATAGATAACATATCTTTGTAATAAAAGATTTTACTTGAATATACATATCATCATCAAGTAAAATCACTTATAACACAGCGGAAATAAACAATAGTTATATGATCCTGAAGCCTCCTGCTCCAGCTCTTCAAGTATCTGTAAATCCCGACTACTTGACTGCCCGTACAAAATTGGGCACCCAAGAGTTTAGGGAAAACAAAACAAAAGAAACTCCGGGTCAGTCATGGGACTGGTATGAGTGAAACAGTTTAAAACAGTTCGAACAGTAAACGATCTCTCATAAGACCACGTCGTATAACGGAACGGGTTTTTCCCTTATGAGAATCCAAAATATCTTTACATCAAAAACCTTTTGATATTATAATAATGTCTATCAACCACAATATAATAATCATCTAGCAGAAACGCTTTCATCTCACGTTCTACATATGTAGTATACAATCAAAACCGCAAGCACGTATTGGGTAATGGATTTCCAACTATGACAAGGTATGGAACCACCTTTCGCTAGTGTACCTCTAGAAAGGAATACACTGGGTTCAACAAGAACATCTTGCAACCCGGCCACACATGACCGACCACTCATTTCGCTTGAGTGTATCGAATGTATATCACCAACGGTTGGGATCAGCAACCATTTCCCGCATGGGACAACATCAACAATAGATTTTTAGAAGTAAATGAAACTCTAGATCAGGTGATTATACACCCTAATAGGTGCGATCTATATAGCCATGCTGCCTACCCGATTTTTGTCATTTCCCGTTTGATGAGGCTTGAGGTACGCTTTATCATCACATCAGATTCAATTCGAATGCCACATTGTCAGATCCATCGAAAATCACTAATTGACGTCTACAACAGTACATTACGTGTTAGCTAAAGAAGTTTCCTTCTCCGCTTCCACTCTTGGTACAGTTGAAGAAATCAATGTACGTGACCTTTCTGGAAATACTCTGTCAGACATTCATCCATACAAGTCATCCAGGAACAGGATGAACCGAAGGTACTATTCAGTATATCCATCTTAGGCACTGTTATCTAAGATTTATACAACAGCCCTTGCACTTTACCCTGTCTTCAATTATCCTTGGCATATATGATTCGCAACACTTATGCCAATACAGAGTAGTTCTTTGGATAATAATCCAACCGGTCTCTCCACATTAACAACGTTTAAATGGTCAAAACTTTGATAGTCTGTGATTTAACTATCAAAGAAAAACACGTGTGCAAACAACGATATTATTTCCAGGAGGAAATTATATCGATCAATCATCATTCAACATTTATCTCTTTATTTCATTAATTTACTTATCTTCTGTTTCCATATATTCTAAATTTTTATTTTCTATTATCAAAAAACATTTCTGATTTTCGTTTCGAAAACATTTCCAAAACTTCTTAATTGGGATTTAAACAGATGTTTAAAACTATATTGCGATGATGACTCAAACCACTATACTAAATTACTAAATCCACTTAACCACTTCACACTCGAACCGTAACCATTTCTTATATAAAACGCAGTCAATCAAGTTGGGGTATAGCTACCTCTCAGACCTTAACTGAACCACATTTCAAATCTTGAAATAGATAAGATTCACCTTTTTAACTCTTTAACACTTCCTTACGAACCCTCGGATTCTATTTACGAACCCCCTTCTTTTACAAGTTTACGTGATTATAACAATGGTGTTATAATCTCCTACATCCGAAATATATTATCTTTAATATGACTTTTATTTCCTAACTCGAATAATATAACGAAAACTAATTTATTTACTCCTATTCGGTTAACTCTAATCTATAACTCTTATTTGAATAACTCCAACCAAATAGTTGTTACTGGATTAACTCTTATTCGAACAACTTATTCGAATAACTTATATTCGATTTGCTTACTTTCGAATACTTATATTCGATAATCTCTTTCTTCGAATAAATTTTTTCGATTTAACTCCTGTCGAATAACTAGATTCGATCAACTCACTTCGAATATTTCTGATTCGATTTACTTCTTTGAATAACTAAATTCAATTAACTCATTTGAACTCTATTCGAATAAACTAAATTCGATTAACTCCATTTGAATAACTCTAGTTCGATTTAACTCTATTCAATAACTCTAGTTCAATTTAACTCTATCGATTAACTCTAACTGTTTAACTCTAACTGGTTAATTCAACTGGTTAACTCTCTTATCCAATCTTAACTTAACTAGATTAACTCCTATTCGAATAACTAATATTCGATTAGCTCAAATTGATTTACTCTCATTCGATTTACTCCTATTCGAAAAATTCCTATTTGATTTACTTTACTCGAATAACTAATATTCGATTAACTCCTTTTATTAACTATATTTGATTAACTCTAGTTGGTTAATTCTAATTGGTTAACTCTAACTCTAATCGATTATCTCTAACTGGTTAACTCTATTTATTTAGCAAATAAATATTTCATTTCAATTCTATTTATTTAACAAATAAATATCTCCTTTTATCTCTTTCTATTTATTTCCTAAATAAATAACCCCTTTTCTTTTATTTATTTCCCAAATAAATAAATCCTTTTTCCTTTATTTATTCCCTAAATAAATAAATCCTTTTACTTTTATTTATTTCCCAAATAAATAAATAATCCCATTAAATCTATTTGTAAATGTTCTACAAATACTTCCTTTTTAATTCTATTCTATTTGTAAATGGTTTACAAATATTTCTCTTTTTATATTTGTCTATTTATTTTCAAAATAAATAATTCTCTTATACTTCTATTTATTTTATAAATGCATATTCCATTTTAATCCTATTTATTTTCTAATTAAATTCTCCTTTGATTTAATCCTGCTTATCTTCCAACGTAAATAATCCCTTTATAATATCTAAATTATTTACCAAATAAGTAATCCATTTAATGTCTTATTTATTTATCTTAAATAAATAATTCACTTTATAAGTATTCCACTTATAAATATCCTTTTTATAAATATTCCCTATTTATAAATATTCCTGTTTATAAAATCTTCTTTGATTTTATAAATATTTTCCTTTTATAAAATCCTTTGATTTTATAAATAATTTATTTTCAAATATCACTTTAAAAATTCCCTTTTTAACACTCCAGTATTTCTATGGTACTTAACCCATCAAAACACGATGACCAATATCGTCCAAACACATATAATCGCCAACAGATTATATAGCACATCATATATTCAATTATATGATAACAATAAAATAACTATTGAGGAATCCAGTCGGATTCCTCCAACCTGTTTCCCTGCATCCACAGATGTTACACAGTAAAATCAACATCACTTTCAGTTCCATATGATATATTTTGTTAAACAGAATCAATATAGAAATTCAACTAACTGACTAGCAGTTCAATCAAACAGTCAACACCCAGTCAATCAGCCAATATCTAACAGTTCTAAAAATATAACATGAAATTATAAACTGTTCAGAGTTAGTGAGATTTACTCACATTGGACGATCATCGTTGATAACGATAACCATCGCTTGATTCAAACGGACAATTTATTTTGCTATAAATTGTAGTGTGTTCCAATTCACACCAAACCAGATTCATGTTGTAGCATTCGTCTGTACGATCCTGTTGGATCCGACCATTCTAATTTCCTTATGATCCGGCCCAAACTCTTCTCTATCGGCATCTACTTCTACAACAAATATCCACATTCTCCTCTTCTGTACAAGCTTGGCAACTCCATCTCTATTTCATGCCGTGACCCTCCAGTCAACTAACAACGTTCATTCTTTCTGCACAAAAATGTTGTTCCATTTTCTCGGCACAAAAATGTTTTCACCAAACTATAATATTACCAACCCTATACTAAAGATGTAGCACTCACCTCTTCCTGTTCTCTCCAGCATTAAACAACAATTTTCCAACTAAAATCGCCATTTTCCAACATCTGCTGATGCCTGGAACCCACCGTGTTAAGCATAACCGAATGCTTCATCTCCCCTAACCGAAGAACACCACTTCAGCAGCCACCTCAAAACGTCGACACTCCACCATCGAACCGAACAATGACTTCGACGGGAATAGAATCGCACCCAGTAAAATCATCTCGGAAATGAAGAGGATGTTCTCATTAAGACAAAGAAATTACTCATGAGATTTATGGATTTTTCCGTGAATTGTTTCGATTTTCTTTGATTGATTTTTGTGCAGCGTTTTTGTTGTGGAGGATGGATTGTTGGCGGCTGTAAACTTTTGATAGGAGAATGAAGTGATTAGGTTATACGGATTTAAAGGTATTTATAGAAAGTAGATGGATTTGTGAGGCAAATCGTTCTCCACGTTTTTACTTTTAGAATGGAAGGAAATGAGTTTTATTATAAAATAAAAATAATTGGTTTGAAATATCTCCTACATACACCTTTTCATTACATTCTTTGGTTGATAGTTATGCACCCACGTCCTTTTGTCAAATGCGGTGATGTGTACAAATTCTTAGCCATACACATATATATTTAAGTTATAAAATATGCCTACCCCTTTACATAAAATTTATTCATTTTTTTTGGACTGTTGTAGACAGAGATAAAAACATCGTTATATTCAGCAAAGTGCCACGATCCCAAAAACATAATAATATCGGTAGGTTAACTCATATTGTGAAACCCCGAAATGTTGATTACAAGGTGCAAAATACTCCAAACAAAAAGTTGCTTATTTAATTAATTAAAAATTTCCATAAAATTCTAAAAATTAAATTATTTCTATGTCTCAAGAGAACCTTGTATAAATTCAAACCCGATATCTAGTTATATCGAATAAACCGTTATGGTCGATAAACGATTCTATAACGACTATTTTAAAATTTGATTTGGACATAACTCTCAATCCACACGACGAAATCCTGATTTTTCTCTTCCACTAGAAAGATATACTCCACCGGCTCCACACGTTTCTTGTTTCACAGAAATCCGATTTAAAACGAATCCTGTACATCCAGTTGAAGTTCAAATCGCCAAATTACGAACTACAGCGCCATTTCGAGCTCGATTTTAATTATAATATAATTATGTGTTCAAACTGTCGTTTATATAATATTTTCGTTATTCAAATTCAATTCCAAGCTAAATTAAAAATCACAGATGATCCAGTTCACTCCATATCGCCATTTCAGCCAATTCTGATTATTTCAGAATTAAATATATTATTTAATTTATTATTTTAATTAAATATTCACCATTATTTAATTCCACGACCATTAAATCCTTTAATTCACTATTTAAATAATTAAATAAATTAATTATTATACCGCTGGAAAATGCGGGTCATTACAATCTTCCCCACTTAAAATAATTTCGTCCTCGAAATTGCTAAGGTAGAGAACGACCCTATCGACTGGTTAGAACATATTTTTTCACTTCTTAACTTCAGTTTCAACTGAACCAATTTAATTTCAATTAAAAATTTATTTATTTCTTATCAACGAAAATTTCCAAAAATCCTGAAAATTTTCTAACGCCTTAACTCTTCGAAAAATTTCGCCAGCACCTTCTTTGGGCTGGTCAATCGGTTAAACTCCCACTCGCCTCTCTGGGCCTTCTCCAACTCAAAAGAAAATCAAACAGCCAAGCGGCTTGCCAATTCGGCTCATAAATCTTATATCCAATAGAAATATAAACTTGTACCTTTTGTTGGCATATCATTATATCCTTTCCACCTGTTATCAATTCAGCGGATACAAGGGTCATCCCAATCAAATTCCAATCTGCTTTTATCCACAAGACAACCATTTGCTTATATCCGAGCCAAATATCATTTCAACTCGAGTTTCTTCTCGATTCCCAACTCTTAACTTGATTATCACATTACACTTCAAATTTGAATCTCACAATCCAATTTGCCTTGATATCATTCTATTTCAATCTCAGTTACCACTTTACTGGCTTTACTTTAATTCAAATTTTCTTTCACAAATTTCTGATAAATTTGTTTTTAATTCAAACAGTCTTTCTCTGGGAGTTTTTAAACAGTTTACTCTTTTCAAAATCAAATTTCCCTTTTTGAAATTCAACACCACTTGTCTTTCCCAAAACAAATTCAAAACAGTATCTTTGGTAGTAATTCGTCACTTACAACTCGAAAATGAATACTGATGATGCAGCTGTCATCATCAGAATCTATTTTCCAGCGATCGAAGTGAGTTCAATACTATAAAACCATTTCTAAACATTTCCACTTTGAAATTTATTTCAAAATATAATTCACATTGCTTGTAAAATAATTTAAAATCTCCCAGGATCTTAATTTTTCCTTATTTTTAATCCAAATTCATTTACAAACACTTATCCAATTTTCAGGGTTTTTAATTTCAATTCTGATTTGAATTTCAGATTCAATTCATTTCGTAACACATTATACGAATTTTGATTGGTTATTTACATAACCATTTCACTTTTTATAATCTTACTCGATTATAATAACAACCAATATATCCTATATATTATAATCATTCCAATATAAATCCTTTATATCAAAATATAATTTTCGGTAAATCATTTCGTTTACCCTCCTTTTAAAACATACCATGACGGTTCATCGTATTCAAGTGTTTACCAACTCCTACCGATACAGTAGATTAAACTGATCGACCAAAACACATAAACAACTCAACCAATAAATCTCCACAATATAAAACAAATTTCTATATCAATAACAAATACGTTCACTCGTATATATACACTCAACTCAATCTAGGGTATTACTAACCCTATCTCTACCGAGTCACACCACAGAGCCAAGATAAATCACTTAACTTAAGCTCTGATACCAACTGTAACGACCCGAAAATTCAAGTAGGCTTTGCAACCATCCTCTCCTCCCCAAAGCAGCAAGGTAATACCCCACTGAGGCTTACATTGGTACCCCAGTCCATAATTTACGTCCAGCCTTTCGACTTCACAACCAACCCTCATTTTCGGGACATGTAGGGGTAAGAGTCTCTCATTCGCCACCTAACGAAAAGCGAGAACCCCCTATCATGCGACACATGCACCAAGCACGCAACATGGACTGGTATGAGTGAAACAGTTTAAAACAGTTCGAACAGTAAACGATCTCTCATAAGACCACGCCGTATAACGGAACGGGTTTTTCCCTTATGAGAATCCAAAATATCTTTTTATCAAAAACCTTTTGATATTATAATAATATCTATCAACCACAATATAATAATCATCTAGAAGAAACGCTTTTATCTCACGTTCTACATATGTAGTATACAATCAAAACCGCAAGCACGTATTGGGTAATGGATTTCCAACTATGACAAGGTATGGAACCACCTTTCGCTAGTGTACCTCTAGAAAGGAATACACTGGGTTCAACAAGAACATCTTGCAACCCGGCCACACATGACCGACCACTCATTCGCTTGAGTGTATCGAATGTATATCACCAACGGTTGGGATCAGGAACCGTTTCCCGCATGGGACAACATCAACAATAGATTTTTAGAAGTAAATGAAACTCTAGATCAGGTGATTATACACCCTAATAGGTGCGGCCTACATAGCCATGCTGCCTGCCCGATTTTTGTCATTTCCCGGTTGATGAGGCTTGAGGTTATGCTTTATCATCACATCAGATTCACTTCGAATGCCACATTGTCAGATCCATCGAAAATCACTAATTGACGTCTACAACAGTACATTACGTGTTAGGTAAAGAAGTTTCCTTCTCCGCTTCCACTCTTGGTACGGTTGAAGAAATCAATGTACGTGAGCTTTCTGGAAATACTCTGTCAGACATTCATCCATACAAGTCATCCAGGAACAGGATGAACCGAAGGTACTATTCAGTATATCCATCTTAGGCACTATTATCTAAGATTTATACTACAGCCCTTGAACTTTACTCTGTCTTTAATTATCCTTGGCATATATGATTCGCAACGCTTATGCCAATACAGAGTGGTTCTTTGGATAATAATCCAACCGGTCTCTCCATATTAACAACGTTAAAATGGTCAAAACTTTGATAGTCTGTGATTTAACTATCAAAGAAAAACACGTGTGCAAACAACGATATTATTTCCAGGAGGAAATTATATCGATCAATCATCATTCAACATTTATCTCTTTATTTCATTAATTTACTTATCTTCTGTTTCCATATATTCTAAATTCTTATTTTCTATTATCAGAAAACATTTCTGATTTTCGTTTGGAAAACATTTCCAAAACTTTATAATTGGGATTTAAACAGATGTTTAAAACTATATTGCGATGACGACTCAAACCACTATACTAAATTACTAAATCCACTTAACCACTTCACACTTGAACAGTAACCATTTCTTAATAAAAAACGCAGTCAATCAAGTTGGGGTATAGCTGCCTCTCAGACCTTAACTGAACCACCTTTAAAATCTTGAAATAGATAAGATTCACCTTTTTAACTCTTTAACACTTCCTTACGAACCCTCGGATTCTATTTACGAACCCCCTTCTTTTACAAGTTTACGTGATTATAACAATGGTGTTATAATCTCCTGCATCCGAAATATATTATCTTTAATATGACTTTTATTTCCTAACTCGAATAATATAACGACAACTAATTTATTTACTCCTATTCGGTTAACTCTAATCTATAACTCTTATTTGAATAAATCCAACCAAATAAATGTTACTGGATTAACTCTTATTCGGACAACTTATTCTAATAACTTATATTCGATTTGCTTACTTTTGAATACTTATATTCGATAATCTCTTTCTTCGAATAAATCTTATTCGATTTAACTCATGTCGAATAACTAGATTCGATCAACTCACTTCGAATATTTCTGATTCGATTTACTTCTTTGAATAACTAAATTCGATTAACTCATTTCAACTCTATTCGATTAAACTAAATTCAATTAACTCCATTTGAATAACTCTAGTTCGATTTAACTTTATTCAATAACTCTAGTTCGATTTAACTCTATCGATTAACTCTAACTGATTAACTCTAACTGGTTAATTCAACTGGTTAACTTTCTTATCCAATCTTAACTTGATTAACTCCTATTCGGATAACTAATATTCGATTAGCTCAAATTGATTTACTCTCATTCGATTTACTCCTATTCGAAAAATTCCTATTTGATTTACTTTACTCGAATAACTAATATTCGATTAACTCCTTTTATTAACTATATTTGATTAACTCTAGTTGGTTAATTCTAATTGGTTAACTCTAACTCTAATCGATTATCTCTAACTGGTTAACTCTATTTATTTAGCAAATAAATATTTCCTTTCAATTCTATTTATTTAACAAATAAATATCTCCTTTTATCTCTTTCTATTTATTTCCTAAATAAATAACCCCTTTTCTTTTATTTATTTCCCAAATAAATATATCCTTTTTCCTTTATTTATTCCCTAAATAAATAAATCCTTTTACTTTTATTTATTTCCTAAATAAATAAATAATCCCATTAAATCTATTTGTAAATGTTCTACAAATATTTCCTTTTTAATTCTATTCTATTTGTAAATGGTTTACAAATATTTCTCCTTCTATATTTGTCTATTTATTTTCTAAATAAATAATTCTCTTATACTTCTATTTATTTTATAAATGCATATTCCATTTTAATCCTATTTATTTTCTAATTAAATTCTCCTTTGATTTAATCCTGCTTATCTTCCAACGTAAATAATCCCTTTATAATATCTAAATTATTTACCAAATAAGTAATCCATTTAATGTCTTATTTATTTATCTTAAATAAATAATTCACTTTATAAGTATTCCACTTATAAATATCCTTTTTATAAATATTCCCTATTTATAAATATTCCTGTTTATAAAATCTTCTTTGATTTTATAAATATTTTCCTTTTATAAAATCCTTTGATTTTATAAATAATTTATTTTCAAATATCACTTTAAAAATTCCCTTTTTAACACTCCAGTATTTCTATGGTACTTATCCCATCAAAACACGATGACCAATATCGTCCAAACACATATAATCGCCAACAGATTATATAGCACATCATATATTCAATTATATGATAACAATAAAATAACTGTTGAGGAATCCAGTCGGATTCCTCTAACCTGTTTCCCTGCATCCACAGATGTTACACAATAAAATCAACATCACTTTCAGTTCCATATGATATATTTTGTTAAACAGAATCAATATAGAAATTCAACTAACTGACTAGCAGTTCAATCAAACAGTCAACACACAGTCAATCAACCAATATTTAACAGTTCTAAAAATATAACATGAAATTATAAACTGTTCAGAGTTAGTGAGATTTACTCACATTGGACGATCATCGTTGATAACGATAACCATCGCTTGATTCAAACGGACAATTTATTTTGCTATAAATTGTAGTGTGTTCCAATTCACCCCAAACCAGATTCATGTTGTAGCATTTGTCTGTACGATCCGGTTGGATCCGACCATTCTAATTTCCTTATGATCCGACCCAAACTCTTCTCTATCGGCATCTACTTATACAACAAATATCCACATTCTCCTCTTCTGTACAAGCTTGGCAACTCCATCTCTATTTCATGCCGTGACCCTCCAGTCAACTAACAACGTTCATTCTTTCTGCACAAAAATGTTGTTCCATTTTCTCGGCACAAAAATGTTTTCACCAAACTATAATATTACCAACCCTATACTAAAGATGTAGCACTCACCTCTTCCTGTTCTCTCCAGCATTAAACAACAATTTTCCAACTAAAATCGCCATTTTCCAACATCTGCTGATGCTTGGAACACACCGTGTTAAGCATAACCGAATGCTTCAACTCCCCTAACCGAAGAACACCACTTCAGCAGCCACCTCAAAACGTCGACACTCCACCATCGAACTGAACACTGGCTTCGACGGGAATAGAATCGCACCCAGTAAAATCATCTCAGAAATGAAGAGGATGTTCTCGTTAATACAAAGAAATTACTCGCGAGATTTATGGATTTTTCCGTGAATTGTTTCGATTTTCTTTGATTGATTTTTGTGCCGTGTTTTTGTTGTGGAGGATGGATTGTTGGCGGCTGTAAACTTTTGATAGGAGAATGAAGTGATTAGGTTATACGGATTTAAAGGTATTTATAGAAAGTAGATGGATTTATGAGGCAAATCGTTCTCCATGTTTTTACTTTTAGAATGGAAGGAAATGAGTTTTATTATAAAATAAAAATAATTGGTTCAAAATATCTCCTACATACACCTTTTCATTACATTCTTTGGTTGATAAATATGCACCCACGTCCTTTTGTCAAATGTGGTGATGTGTACAAATTCTTAGCCATACATATATATATAAGTTATAAAATATGCCTACCCCTTTACATAAAATTTATTCATTTTTTTTGGACTGTTATAGACAGAGATAAAAACATCGTTATATTCAGCAAAGTGCCACGATCCCAAAAACATAATAATATCGGTAGGTTAACTCATATTGTGAAACCCCGAAATGTTGATTGCAAGGTGCAAAATACTCCAAACAAAAAGTTGTTTATTTAATTAATTAAAAATTTACATAAAATTCTAAAAATTAAATTATCGCTATGTCTCAAAAGAACCTTATATAAATTTAAACGCGATATCTAGTTATATCGAATAAACCGTTATGGTCGATAAACGAATCTATATCGACTATTTTAAATTTTTATTTGGACATTACTCTATATCCACACGACGAAATTCTGATTTTTCTCTTCCACTAGAAAGATATACTCCACCGGCTCCACACGTTTCTTGTTTCACAGAAATCCGATTTAAAACGAATCCTGTACATCCAGTTGAAGTTCCTATCGCCAAATTACGAACTGCAGCGCCATTTCGAGCTCGATTTTAATTATAATTTAATTATACATTCAAACTATCGTTTATATAATATTTTCATTATTCAAATTCAATTCCAAGGTGACTTAAATATCACAGATGATCCAGTTCACATCATATCGCCATTTCAGCCAATTCTGATTATTTCAGAATTAAATATATTATTTAATTTATTATTTTAATTAAATATTAACCATTATTTAATTCCACGACCATTAAATCCTTTAATTCACTATTTAAATAATTAAATAAATTAATTATTATACCGTTGGAAAATGCGGGTCATTACACTTACCCTACCCGTCGCCGCCGCTCAGACGATCCGCCCCCCCCCCCCCTTGGTCGCTGCTCCGCCCCAGCCTCCACAAGGCTGACGCCCTCCACCTCGTTTCTCCCTAACCCCAAAACACCCCACACGCACGGAAACGCCACGTCGTCACCAACTAAGGCCGCCGCCACGAACAGAGACCACCGCCGCCGCCCTGAACGAACTCCACCCACCTGCGCGCCATCCTCCACCTCGCCCCTCTCTCCCTCTTCACGCGAAAGTGAGTTTTTATTTTAATCATTTCATTTTCTTTTTAGGTGATTAACTTTGTAGTTAGCATTGCTTTGAAACATGAAAGGCTATATTTTTATTAACATGAAAGGGAGAATGAAAAGTAAGTTTTATTTTATTTTGTTTATATTTCTTCGTGTAAATAAAAAGGTGGTTAAATTAGGAAAGTTTAGATTTTTATAA
This sequence comes from Allium sativum, assembly GCA_030737875.1. Lineage (NCBI taxonomy): Eukaryota > Viridiplantae > Streptophyta > Magnoliopsida > Asparagales > Amaryllidaceae > Allium > Allium sativum. The sequence continues at coordinate 625,748,298 of CM060910.1, forward strand.
CGTAAAAAGATTCGATTTTTACATGAGAAATACTTGAATAAGAATGCTATTTTTATATTAATAGCTTTGCAGTAAAAATTTGATTTTTATTTATATAGAAGTAGGAAAAAATTTGATTTTTTATTTATGTAGAGAAATAAAAATATAATTTTTATATATGTCGAGTAGTAAAAATATAATTTTATATAAGTAGAGATACAAAAAATATAATTTTTATATATGTAGAAAGTTAATTTTTTTTTGATTTTTACATATATTAAAGCAAGATAAAAATATGATTTTTTATCGTTTGAATGGAAAAGTAAAAATATGATTTTGATATATATATTAGCGATATAAAAATATAATTTTTATATAGAAAGAAGCGTTGTAAAGATATATGAAGTAGAATAAAAATGTGATTTTTATTTATTGGAATGAAGCCATAAAAATATAATTTTTATTGTGAACAGCGTGAAAATGACTGCATTGGAATTTCAAACAAATCCAAACGGTTTAGAAGTTCAAAAATAGAGAATGGAGGAGTGGAACCCTCGGTGAGAACTTCTCACTTTTAATTTATTTTCTAGTTGAAATATATACTAAGATGCAGACGGTGCTTAGCAACACCCGACACTCATCGTCCACAGACCATGGACGGCTTGTTTGTTTGATTGTTGTGTTGTGAAATTTGATTGTGTGATGTGGAATGAAATAAAATATTTTATCGTTATAAATATTTTATAGTTAAAAATGTAATTTTTAACGCGTATATAAAATAAATATTTATAAACAAATCGGACGATTTGTTTATGTACACCCATTTGACTGATATTGATTGGGATGATAAATTTTACACATCGCCCAACTGCACAAATAAAAATATGTGTTTGTTGATTTGAAACCCCACACCGGTATTGGGATAATATTTGACGTACACTAATCCCGATTGTTTAGTGCATGTCAATCGATGGGTTGACAGACTGTGTAAGCGTTAATTATTTATATTTAATTCTTATGCAGTTGTGTGGTGCACTTTGGATGATGGTTGATTATTTATCGTTGCTATTATATACATGTGGTGTAGGGAATCCATATAATTAACATTATATGGTAATTGATTGAGCCTCATTCCAATTTGAAAAATAAGGAATATTATAAAAGAAAATTCATGTGTTGAATAGAAAGAAAATTCATGTGTTGAATAGAAAGAAAATTCATGTGTTGAATAAAATAAATATTCATGTGTTGAATAAAAATATATATTCATGTGTTGAATAAAAACATAAATTCATGTGTTGAATAAAAATATATATACTCATGTGTTGAAGAAAATATTCATTTGTTGAATAGATTAACGAAGTTATTGAAATATATAAAGCCGTGTTGGTTAGATACACGCCATTTTGACGCGAACGAATTTATATCGATTATATTCGTTTTTATAATGATTATAGAAAAGGAAGTGATTTCAAAATATAACGTTTTCAAAAATATTATCATATATATATATATATATATATTGATGATGTGGAATATTCAATTTTGATTCGAAATTGAATATGAAGTTTAAATCGTTTTGAAAACAAATTTAAAACGATTTTTAAAATACGTTTTTAAAGGAAATCGACGAAATATACATAATATATATTATATATATTAAATGGCCTGAATAGAACGCGCCGCGCCGCGATAGTTCATGAATTTCGACCATTGACTTTGAACAGATATTACGGGAGATCCGACCGTCGGATTCTCCTAAAACCGGAACCTTTGGGTTCGTATCCAAAAGAGTTTTCTAACGAATATTAGATATTTGAAATCTAACGGTTGGATTTGGAATTATGTCCAATTCAAATTTGGAAAAGGTCGCTGTAAGTGCAGTTCGATGGCCGTTGATGGAATTCGACTGTACAGGCTTCGATAAAATTATTGAAAATAGTAATAATTTGTGTAAAATCATAAGAAATGATTTGTGAAGAATTGAGATGAAAAATTCTCAGTTTGAAAAGATAAAAATAGATTTTTATCAAAATGAACTAGTTTTGAACTAGAATTATAATCCCATTTATTTTTAAAATAAGTAAAGTGGATTTTAAATGGTTTTGAAAATAACCAGAATTTCCAATATATAAAGTGGAAATGGATTTGAATCGAAATTGTCTCTGGAATATTTCGATGTTGGATTTCGTGATTATACAGATATTGTTATGGAAATTTGAAAGATATATTTATATCGTTATTTCCAATATGATATTTGTTGGTCGTAGAAATTGATATTGAATATAAGCCAATATATTTTCTATTCAGAGCCTTGTATTTAATATCAAATGGGATTTGGGTTTGTCGTGAATGGTGTCTTCATTAACACTGTTCTTAAACCAAGTTGAGAAAAAGATTAAATCTTTTTATTTAAATTTAATGAAGTATACCAATTAAATGGTATTTAATTGGAATTGAATTTGAATTGATTTTTGGGTTTATCATGAACGGTGTTTTAAATAACACTTGTTCTTTAACCCGATAATTAATGGAATGTGATTTTGGGTTTATAGCGAACCGTGTTTTAAATGACATTGGTTCTTTAACCCAGTTAAAGACAGGATAAGATTTCCCAAGTTAAACAATCATTAATATTTATTTTTGGGAAGATTAAAACCAAGTGGAGTTTTAATGAATCTTTAATTAGATTGAAATGATTGAGAATGGAGTATCACCAGTTTTGCTCCAGGCGATAGTTAAATCTTTAATTAGATTTGAACGTGAAATGGTAATTGAATTTACCGATAACACCATGGTGTTAGATATGAAGTATGACCAGTTTTACTTCATGGGATGAATAGGTTGGGATTGGGAAATAAAATAAATGATTACTTCGGTGAGGTTCGCTAATCCCGACTAATTTGAATTGATATTCAAAAGAAGATTAAAGAATAAATTTAAAGAATTTATACATGATAAAATTAATGGGAACCTTTCCCAAAGTATAAGAATATTTAAATAAAAGAATATTCTGAATTGGAATGAGGCGTATGTTGTGTTTGTGTAACACTTGTTTATTTTATACGCAGGTTATTTAGGAAGACCGGGTTTATCCCATTCTGAATAACTGATTCGACGATGTGTCGAGGATGAAGACGGTGGTCAAAGACCGGAGGTCTTCACATCGTTTGGGTGATTACTGATGATCTTGATTGGGATGTACACCCAAGAGGAGGGAATCAGTTGGTGATCGTCCAGACGTACTTGGAGATAGATGGATATGCGAGGTACAAGGTGCCTCCGGTTTCGTTCAGACCCAGAACTAACTTGTAAATGGACTGTGTGTCTAACATTGGATTTTAATCTATGTGGTTGATTTCTATTAAATATATATCTGTTTGGCGGCGGAGAATTTATTCTCTTGCTTAACGCCCTTCTCTGAGACGTACGAGCTCAGAGGTTATATATTGATGGATATCAATCGCATGGAGTGAATTGTCAGTGTGGCATTCCGAAGTGGCAAATGATCAAGGCTTTTGTTGAAAAGCAGAGTCTTGTGGTTGATGATCAAAGCACCGCCTGTGTGGCATAGCTTTGTGTAACGTTGATTCGTAAGCCTCACACCTCGGTTGTGAACCAGAAACGGGAGAGGAAATCAGGGAGGGCATGCGTTTCCTTCTAGCTAGGGTGGTGTCAGTGACCTACCAGCCCTGACATTTATATTATTTTCACCTGTGTGGTTGTTGGATTGCGAGGCGCCTCGGATATATTGGTGAGTATATGGAGCCGATGGAGTCATTTGGCTCATTTACGCCCCAAAGGGTGGGGAAACGCAGTGTTCAGGCATTTTAATCCACATCGGTGGACCGACCCTGACGATCCAAAGGCTTGACTGAGTACTTGCCTGAGGCATGGGCTATATTGTCTCGAATTCGGTGAGGACTATCTTTTGCCTCGGTTCACAGATGGAAATCCAACTTCCAATACGTGACTTTGCAGTTTTGATTGTAGAGCCTAGTATGGCGACATGATATATGGTACCCATGCCGTCTAGGATTGATACATTTATATTTGAAGTTGTTTTATACACTATGCCAAATCAAAACAATAAGCCCTAAACTGCTTTGGTTCTCACACCAGTCCCATGACTGACCTGGAATTTATTGTTTTAACCTAAACTCTGGGTGCTTCTATTTTCCGCACGGGCAGCTAGTAAGATTTATATTCACAGGATCCTGATTTACAGCTGGAACGATACTCGGAAAGCTCTGTATCCGTGTATTACTTTCAGTTGTGTATTGTATTATTTTTCCGCTGCTATGTAATGTATTTTTATCTCTAATATTTAGTGAATGTATAATATTTGTTTATACTCTATATATTCTTGTATTCCGATGAAATTGTTGTAATTAACAATGAAATGTTCTTCTGTTTGCGTTTTGATTTGTCCTGTTCTCAAAGCAATCATGGGTTTCGAGCGGTCTTGTTTGGTTTAGCGATCGATTCGGATCGAGCGAAATTCCTTGTTGTTTCATTTGGTATCAGAGCTTTGGTTTACAGAGCTCGGAGAACAAGACACATTAGAACCAAACAAAAGAATTCATCCGAGATTGGATTAGTAATATCCAATGAGAATGACTCGTTAGAGATAGGATCAGTAGTATCCTAGAACGAGTGTGAAGAGTATATTTTTAAATGAAAACAATTTTTGTTTTGAAAATTTAAATCAATTATTCGTATTTGAATACTTATTTATATTGATTTGGACAATCCAGTATGTAAATATTTTGCGTATACGTCTGATCCGCGTGTATTTGAAGTTTTAATATACTGGGTAGATATAGAATCACACTCTAGTCACCCGGACATGGTCCTGATGATGAAGTATACCATCACCAGTATTTATTTTTGAGTGACGAAAGTGGGATTTCTTTATATTTCCAATTGACTAGTGTGAGAACCAAAACTAGATAGGGCCTATTGTTGTGATTTGGCACTAAAAATGTGATTTTTGACTACATATCAAAATTATGAGTTTGAAATGATAATCAACTAATTGATTGCTGGTTGTGTTGTTTGATTCATTAAAATTTGAACCATTAGCCAAATTGAACCAAATAGTGAGTTGTATTGAAAATTTGTCGCATTTGCATACATATACATGTACTTACATTGAACAGGTCATAGCAAGGAGGTTAGAGAAGAGGAATAAAATTATTTGCCCGACAAATAGGTATATGTTTATTGTATTTCTTGGGTTTTCGATGATTTTATGAGCCGCTTGGCTGTTTCTTTTTCTTTTGGATTGGTGAGGGCCATGGGAGGCTATTTGAAATATCCCCAAGCTACCGGTGCAGGGGAGGTTATGGCGAAATTTTTCGGAAATTTAGGGTGTTAGCCAAATTTTTGAAAAATTTGAAAAGTTCTTAGAAACCGAAAAGTTGAAGAACATAAGCCATAAAAAAAAGTTGAGTTGGTTTGTAAAAAAACTTTCGGCTTCATTCCTTTTCGGGGACGAAAAGTTTTAAGTGGGGGAGATTGTAATAACCCATAAATCTGAGCCAATTTAAAAATTTTATTTTGGCAATTTTGATGGATTTTGAATATTTAAAATGATTTATTTTAAATAATAGTGACAAGAAATTTATTTTGAATAGAATTAGAATGTATATATTTATATAGATCGACGTTAGAATATAAATATTTATTTTTAATTATAAAAGGAATTGAAAATGGCGCGGTAGTTTGAAATTTCGATTTCGAATTTCATATGAATGTACAGGATTCAAAATAAATCAGATTTTGGTGAAACCAAAAATATTAGAATCTATTTGAGAATATCTTTCCAACGAATCCGAAAAATCAAAATTTCATAGCGGGAATCAAAAGATACGTCCAGTTGAAAATTCAGAATAGTCGATATGGAATTCTGGCCCTTAAATATAGCCATTTTGCAAACGACCTTCGTTTTCGATGAAACCCCTTTTGTTGGATCCGTGATATCAAGTTATTGCTAGATTCCAAAATTCATAATTTTCTGAATCAATATGTGAGCGTGGTGAAGTAAAACGTGTTTTGGCAGTTTCAGTCAATTTCGATCAACCAGAAATTGGCCATTTCTCAAACGGTCTCAGAATTTGACGAAATTAGTTTTGTTAGAACCGTATCGTCAATACTAAGCCAGAAAATATTTTTTTGGAATTTTTAGAGACTGTATGTGGCCTCAGTAAATTGAAATGTGCGTTTAAATTAAATATATATTGTTTTATATTTTAATTTCAGCAAAAATTGATCGAAACGATAGAATTGGGTTACGAAACATATCCCATTATGTTCGGAATGGGGGTTATTAGCTAGGGGCGACAGTCGCTGCGTTTGATTTAGAGTTAGCTTGAAAAGTCAACTTTTCTTTGGAAAATTTAATTAAATAATTATATTATATATATTTTAAAACCTAGTCAAACCCTACCATTTAATACATCGTGGTCAAACGAGAAAAAAAACCGCCCCCCCCCCTAAATCAAAATCTCTTCGCTCCCCTACCCGTCGTCGCCGCTCAGACGATCCACCCCCCCTTGGTCGCTGCTCCGCCCCAGCCTCCACAAGGCCGACGCCCTCCACCTCATTTCTCCCTAACCCCAAAACACCCCACATGCACGGAAACGCCATGCCGCCACCAACTAAGGCCGCCGCACTGAACGGACCCCACCCACCTGCGCGCCATCCTCCACCTCGCCCCTCTCTCCCTCTTCACGCGAAAGTGAGTTTTTATTTTAATCATTTCATTTTCTTTTTAGGTGATTAACTTTATAATTAGCATTGCTTTGAAACATGAAAGGCTATATTTTTATTAACATGAAAGGGAGAATGAAAAGTAAGTTTTATTTTATTTTGTTTATATTTCTTCGTGTAAATAAAAAGGTGATTAAATTAGGAAAGTTTAGATTTTTATAACGTAAAAAGATTTGATTTTTACATGAGAAATCCTTGAATAAAAATGCTATTATTATATTAATAGCTTTGCAATAAAAATTTGATTTTTATTTATATAGAAGTAGGATAAAAATTTGATTTTTTATTTATGTAGAGAAATAAAAATATAATTTTTATATATGTCGAGCAGTAAAAATATAATTTTATATAAGCAGAGATATAAAAAATATAATTTTTATATATGTAGAAAGTTATTTTTTTTATTTTTACATATATTAAAGCAAGATAATAATATGATTTTTTATCGTTCGAATGGAAAAGTAAAAATATGATTTTGATATATATATATATATATATATATATATATATATATATATTAGCGATATAAAAATATAATTTTTATATAGAAAGAAGCGTTGTAAAGATATATGAAGTAGAATAAAAATGTGAGTTTTATTTATTGGAGTGAAGCAATAAAAATATAATTTTTATTATGAACAGCGTGAAAAGGACTGCATTGGAATTTCAAACAAATCAAACGAATCAGAAGTTCAGAAATAGTGAATGGAGGAGTGGAACCCTCGGTGAGAACTTCTCATTTTTAATTTATTTTCTAGTTGAAATATATACTATGATGCAGATGGTGCTTAGCAGCACCCGACACCCGTCGTCCACAGACCATGGACGGCTTGTTTGTTTGATTGCTGTGTTGTGAAATTTGATTGTGTGATGTGGAATGAAAAAAAATATTTTATAGTTAAAAATATAATTTTTAACGTGTATATAAAATAAATATTTATAAACAAATCGGACGATTTGTTCATGTACACCCGTTTGACTGATATTGATTGGGACGATAAATTTTTCACATCGCCCAACTGCACAAATAAAAATCTGTGTTTGTTGATTTGAAACCGCACATGGGTATTGGGATGAAAGTTGACGTACACTAATCCCGATTGTTTAGTGTATGTCAGTCGATGGGTTAACAGACTGTGTAAGCGTTAATTATTTATATTAATGCTTATGCAGTTGTGTGGTGCACTTTGGATGATGGTTGATTATTTATCGTTGCTATTATATACATGTGTTGTAGGGAATCCATATAATTAACATTATATGGTAATTGATTGGGCCTCATTCCAATTTGGAAAATAAGGAATATTATAAAAGAAAATTCATGTGTTGAATAGAAAGAAAATTCATGTGTTGAATAGAAAGAAAATTCATGTATTGAATAAAATAAATATTCACGTGTTGAATAAAATTATATATTCATGTGTTGAATAAAAATATAAATTCATGTGTTGAATAAAAACATATATACTCATGTGTTGAAGAAAATATTCATTTGTTGAATAGATTAACGAAGTTATTTAAATATATAAAGCCGTGTTGGTTAGATATGCGCCATTTTGACGCGAACGATATTTATATCGATTATATTCGTTTTTATAATGATTATATCAAAGGAAGTGATTTCAAAATATAACGTTTTTGAAAATATTATCATATATATATATATATATATATATATATATTGATGATGTGGAATATTCAATTTTGACTCGAAATTGAATATGAAGTTGAAATCGTTTTGAAAACGAATTTAAAACGATTTTTAAAATACGTTTTGAAAGGAAATCGACGAAATATATATAATATATATATTATATATATTAAATGGCCTGAATAGAACGCGCCGTGGCAGTTCGCGAATTTCGACCATTGACTTCGAATGGATATTACGGGAGATCCGACCGTCGCATTCTCCTAAAACCGGAACCGTTGGGTTCGTATCCAAAAGAGCTTTCTAACGAATATTAGAGATTTGAAATCTAACGGTTGGATTTGGAGTTATGTCTAAGTCAAATTTGGAAAAGGTCGTTGTAAGTGTCGTTCGATGGCCGTTGATGGAATTCGACTGTACGGGCCTTGATAATCATAGTCCAATATTGTATTTGAAACGACAATTTTAGCGCATATTTAAAGACTGTTCTGCCCATGGAGCATTAAATCTCGAAATATGGCCATCCTTATACTTTTATCCGCCTAAAAAGCTATTCGAACTGAATGGAAATGGTGTCGAGTCCCGATTCAATCGTTTATGAAAAATCTCACTTTGGAACCCTCAAATAATTGATGATTAATATTTAAATAAAATATTCAATCTTCAAAAATATGGTCATTGCATTCTCCCCCTAATGAGATCCCCAAGTTTAGAACAATGCAACCAAGCGCTATTGCATAAATGACGACCCAAGAAAAATCGTCAATCATTGCTCTCAAGAACAACTATTGAAAGCGATCACTACAAAAGAAATAAACTCATAATTTGGCATAAAACCATAATTCTCATTCCTATGTACAACTTCTATTAAAATCTAGGATCGATACAACTAAGCCAAGCACATGCATTATACACTTATTTCCAAATGAACGAACAATGCTGAACATAAGTGACGTCCCCTTAGTTGGAAGACAACTTGACTAAGAAACTTCTCCCCCAACCCTGGCTTTGATCATAGAAAATTCCGACATCACCTCCTCTACGCGGCCCAATCCAGAAAACTACAACTAGCCAAATCTGGCTCATCCCAGCGAAAGTCCAAAGTGGCTTCTCATATTTAGGGCGTTAAATCATCAAAAATGCAGTCAGAGCCGAAAGTACAACTCAATACGACATTTATTGTCAAGTCATATATGGAAACAAACATACTAGAAAAAACAAAGATATCCTTTATGCTTAACAATCACATAAGAATGAGCAGTCATGTGAACATTAACAATCAACCAAATATAGGTAAAACAACATAAACCATAAAATATAACATCCATGCCTAATCTACATGCAGGATACTACCCTATCTAATATGAGATATCAAATCCACATATGACTCGACAAATTTTGTCGCCATCCCATTGAGAATAACAATCCAAAATCATCGCATCAACGAATCAGATATGAATCAACTGTTATCGTACTATTCTTAACTTCTTCACAATCTATACATGAAACTATCGATAATTGCTCTTACATCTTTTCACAAAACTCGAGTAGTTATAGAGAACCACTCGATATTTCTTATTCGACATTATTAATTGATCATTGATCCATATGTTATGAATACCCTATCATTCTCTTCCAACCATGCCGGGAATAATAACACCTCTTATATATGGAACCAACCACTATAGTTGAGTTCGCACAACATCACTACGAACTTTGGAGTTATCGCCAATGATAAATACGAGCCTCACCCGCTAACATAATGTAATGTCCCAGGTTTTTCTGCCATTTAATTAGAATATTTAAATTTGTTTAAATATTATATTAGGAATATAATGGATTTTTAATCAAATTTATTTATTTAAAATAGAGTTCGAATATATATATTTATATATTAATTAAAACGAGCTCGAAACGTCGCGGTAGTTCGAAATTTTTGATTTGAACTTTAACTGAGTATACAGGATCCGATATAAGTCGGATTTCTGTGAAACGAGAAACGTTAGAATCTTATTGATGACAATTTTCATATGAAAAAGAGAAATCCAGATTCTGTGTTATGGATTGTTAGTTATGGCCAGATCTAATTTTAAAATAATCGCTATAAAAATCGTTATTTAACGATAACGTTTATTAAATAAAATCTCAACGGTTTATATATATATATATATATATATATTCGGATATTTTTAAACTGAATTTCCAAAGTGTCGAGTTTGGAATCCATTTGTCTTATTTAATGTTATATGACATTCCACTTGGGTATAGTTGATAATATCGGTTTATTATTATTATTCAGTTCAACTGTTTTAGAATTTAATTTATATTATATCGATATTCAATGAGATTTTAATAATAAACCAAACTAAAGCTTGGGGTACAACAAAAACATAGACCATATTTTTCAATACAAATTCTCTCTGTATATATGTATGTTTGTATATATCTAGATATACCCATCAACGATTCACTTGGTTCGGCAAAACGAATGAAATCCGAATGCATATCATACTTGTCCAACAAAAACAGAAGCTGGTCAATGAATATGAAAAAAAACAGAAAACATGAATAATAACAAGCTTAGACACAGACACTATACAAGCTGAAGGTGATCTGTTCAAAGAAAACAACATATATATTTGGTTGTACAAATACAAAACAAATTATACAAAAGGGTTCAGTTTAAAAACTTTATGTCAGCATGTCTTGTTTTCTCTAAAACAGTGAAACGAAAAATATCTTCACAAGGCACGGTAATGCACAACTCAAGAAAATAGCCAAACAGTACAAGGACAAGCTAAGAAAAACCAAATATATTTGTATATTCATATATCAAAACTATACAATACAATTACAACTGAAATTGTTGATACATGAAGTCAAATTTAATATACAACCTATACAAGATTGTACTTGAACACTAAATCTATATACAAATTCAAATATCAGTACTAAAGAAACAAGTTAGCCTCCATTCCAAATGAACAGTTTGAGTATTTAATGGATATCTAAGCAGAGTAGTACATGAAAATCCAATACTCCCCTGCTAAGCATCATACAGCCCTTAAGAGTCTCTATCACAGTTCGATCATGGCTGGAAGAAAAGAAAACAACACCTAAGAACAGCTAATATCAACAGTAGGAGCAGTTGGGAAATGAAGAAAAAGAAATGAAAAATATATACAGCTAGAAAATAGCTAGAACAGCTATATTTTTTTTTACAACTAAATAGCTAAGAAAATGTACTATGGAAAGGAAAAAAAGATATGTATCTTTATACATGGAATACGCTGAATAGACAAGACCATGAACAACTATGAGGAATCAAATATGTGTATATTTTTTTTTCACATCAACTCTGAAATCGAATAGCTTTTATATACATTCACATATACAGTGAAATCACATGCAGACTTCTGCAATGTATTTAGAAATGAAAAAAAAAATCTGACATATAGTTCAAGATCTCTGATATTGATTAAACAAGTCATGGTTATAGCCTCACATAACCTATACCTATTTGATCACTATTGGATTTCGAACAAACCAACAGTGCTGTAAATCCATTACTTAGCTCAGTAGAAATCTCCTACCAAACCATCACTATCCATTCAGGTCTCATCATCAGTACATACATCCTGGAAAGGGGAAGAACACATATGGCCTAAACCTAGTAGCCAAACCTATCTAGGGCTGATGGACGTTGATACCATCTAAAAATCCACCACTATATATACGCACGCAGCGTTTCAACAAATGGCCAGAACCTTAAACCAAATACAGTAAAGAATAACAACCCGAAACCACAAGAAAAAGAGAAAAGAAAATCAAAACAAAAATATACAGTAATTCAAAGTCGACTAGAATACTTATCTGTACTCGTGGTATACGCGTTTCAAATTTGAGGGACCGGGGTTTGTTCAGATTTGCGAGAGGGAAGCCATGGTGTGGTTGTCTGTAGTGGATATGGGAGGAAGCTCCTTCGTTTCTGAGAGGTGGGAATGACCGGCGAAGCGATGGTGGTTGCTGGAGGGTTCATTAGGGTTTGGCTTGTCAAATTGAAGACGGAGGGCGAAGGAAGGACAGAGCGGGTTGCATGAGGGGTTGCGACGCCCTTGATTTTTGGCTGAACGGAAAGGGGACAAGGGATCGGTCATTGGAGAATTATGGTGGAGGCGGTGTTTTGATTTTGTGGGATGGAAGGGTCACGAAGGAAGGGTTTTAATGATGAAGGTGGGCTGGGGAAGTAAACGGGCCAAACAAGGATGGTAAGGGCCCATTTTAATAATATAAAACTATGTTTAAATAATTTATACACTTTGTTTAGGAAAGCTTAAATGTCGAATGAGGTATTAAACAAGTCCAACCTTATAATGGTAATGTTATATATAAGCTTATATTTATATACACAGCCTATATTTTACCTTCTTGTGTTTAACAGTTAGGTATAAAGGAGTGTAAAAGAGGAAAGAAGTAAACTAAACTTTTAATTAAACAACAATTATTTAATTAAACCCAAGGTGTAACATATAAAAATTAAGATGTGCTCGTATATTGTCAGATTGAGACGAAATAAGGAAGACGGTGGGATCGCCGTGGCAGACGCTTCATTTTGGAAGTAGCTTGGATACATTTGGGGTTAACTGAAACAGACCGTCCGAACGAATGGAAATACAAAGTGAGTTAAACTCACTCAGGTTTTCCCATTTATATTTTATATGGATTGGTTTTTTTTATTTTGTGTGCTTTACTTGCCAATGGTTGACTGTTTGTTTGCTGATTTAACTGATGAAATTAAACCGTTGTTTAATTTCAGTAAAATACCAAATCGTTATCCTAACGATTGGTTCCAATAAAGGTAATTTACTTGTTGGTCACGTTTATAAAATAAACGTGTTTAATGGTTCGAATTGTTTAAACTGATTAAATTGTTTGTTCAATGGTCGTTATTTATTATTATCAAAATTACCAGTTAAATTGGATTTGATTTGTTTTCATATTTTCATACATGAACTGATCCGATGGGGTAATTGATTTGAGTATCGGTTGTTGACTGAAATTTCAACAACCGTGTAGTTTAAACCAATGGGCGGTATTGGTTGAGTATCTGGCGACATATGGCCTGTAAAATCAATCGTGATGTTGATTTACCGTCAGGCAAATCGACTGGAATGAAGTTATAAAATTTATTTTATAACTGGTAATGGATGTTGAAAACATATTATTTTAAAGAAAAGTTTATAGAGAGAATAAATAAATAAATGGTTTATGTAAGATTTGATTTATTTTTAATCAATTTTATAAAGGCAACTCTGATGTTAATCTGATTTATAAGTACAAGGATGAGAAATAAATCAAATGGTATTATTCTAATTTTAATAAGATTTTTAAAGGGAAAATTTAATAAAGGAATTAACTATGAAAGTAGTTAACCACCAAAGTAAATTATTATTTTAATAATTTAGAGAAATACTTCTTAATTGAGATTCATTTAAAAAGTACTCAAAATTGAAATGGAATCCAATTGAATGGCGAAAGGGAATTATAAACGGGTTTTATATCTAAAACCCGAGTTTGTACAATAAGTTATAAAAAGGAATTTTGAGCAAATATGATAGCTTAAAAATGAATGTTACTTAATTCTTTTGAGTTAAGTAAAAAGAATTTAGATCAAAAAGATTTATAATGAATCAGGGTTATGTAAATGAGCGTTAATGTGTAAAAGTGTCAATTATACATTAAAGTTACTTAATAATAGATTAAGTAAAAGGGGGAGGTTTAAAATAAGATTTTCAAGGCAGAAAGTATTGAATGGTTTTGAAAAGGGATTAGTAAAAGTGGATTTGGTAAAAGAATTGGTTCATGAGGTTTTGTAACCAAATTTGAAGTCCATAATGAGTTTGGTTAAAGAAGCAGATTTAAAAGTGATGTTTTAGAAAGGGGATTTCTTAATTCGTGAATTAAGAACTAATGATATATTCGAGGGAAAGATTTTCAAAAGGAAAGAAGGTTTATGAAACTGTACTTTTAAACAAAATAGTAAAATGAAAGTTGTGTTGAGATTAGATGAGATATTGGTTTTATATTACAACTCGTATTTTTCTTTAGATATGAACGTTGTTGATCAAGGTCTGAGAGGTAATTAAAATACCCCAACTTGAACGACATCAGGACTATCTAAGGATGATATTAGTTGTAATGGTAAAAGGAGTTAGTGATAATTTATTTACATTTGTGAAATAAAAATGGAAAGGTTGGGTTTTATCCAACATGAATAAGCACTGGGTTCTGTCAGGTAATAAATAAAAGATATTTCGTAACGTCGTTTACGAGTCGTTTCGAAGAAAAGATATAGATAATTGGATATGATATAGGATTTTACTAAGTATAAAAAAAATGAATTTGTTTTAAAGTATAATCTTATGATAAATAAAGAAACGGGGAACTACATTTATAATATCGAAATATATAAGAGTTTTAAATGTACGTTGTTTAATTAAAAAGGCCAAGTGATGTCGAATACTGAACCAGTGAACTCATTGGATTGTCATGATTGAAACACTGTTTATTTTGATAGTTAAATCACCGACTATCAAACCTGTCCAATGCGATTGTTGGTATGGAAAGATCGGGATCGAATTTATATTCGAAAACCATTCCGACCAACAAATACGTGAAGATACCAGAAGATGATCGAGATGGAGCATTGAAGACCGTAGAATTTCATAAACGGAAGGACTGCTAATAATCTCTGGTCTGCAGTTAGAGATGTACTGTGGTTCTGTCGTGGTCGGAATCTACGGGTTGCAAGGACTTCTCGCTACTGATCCATGGGGTGATTCCTATATGAGATGCAGTAGGAGAGTACCTTCGGTTCATCCTGTTCATGGATGACTCGTATGGACGAGTGTCTGACAGAGTATTTCCAAAGGATCACGTACGTTGATTTCTTCAAACGTGCTATAGTTGGTTAGCTCCCAACTAGAGTATTTTTGTGGATGTCAATTGGTGATATCTGGCGGATCTGACGATGTGGCATTCAAAGTGAATGGTGGCCAGGTGTTGTAAAGGAAATTCTGACCTCAAGCCTCATCAACCGGGAAATGACAAAAATCGGGCAGGCAGCTTGGCTATGTGGGTCGTTCCCATTAGGGTGTATAATCACCTATCTAGAAATTTTTTTTGCTTCTTTAATCTATTTCGATGCTGTCCCTTTTCGGGAAACGGTGGTTTGAGTCCAACCGTTGGTGATATACATTCGATGCACTCAAGCGAAATGAGTGGTCGGTCATGTATGGGTCGGGTTGCAAGACGTTCTTGTTAAACCCAGTGTATTCGCCTCTAGGGATACACTATCGGCAGGTGGTCCCATACCTTGTCATAAGTTGGAATCCAATCTCCAATAAGAGCCCGCGGTTTTGATTGTATACTATATATGTGGAGCGTGAGATGCAAGCGTTCCACTAGATTGATATTTACTTGTATTTAGACATTATTATAATATCAGAAAAGATATTGGTTTCAAGACTGGTTTGGGTTATCGTAAGGTAAAAACCGTCCATGTTTATGTGTGGATTTGGTCTTACGATTATCCTCTTCTTTGAAAAGATTTTGACTTTAAAATCAAGTTGTGTGTTACCTTAATACTGCGCGAGTTTTTCTTACTCTGGTTCACCAGACTGACCCGGTGTTTTGTAAATGCTCGGGTTAGCCCGAGGTGTACAGGTTCAGGTTATCGAATGATGTGAAGAGACGAGCTAGAAGAGTCCAGACGTGTGATATTATATAGCTACTATTCCGTTGTGTGTTGTATCTGAGGACAGGTTATTATAACTGTCTAGATGGTGATGTACTTTGATAAATTGTAAGTATTTTTAAAGCTCTCAGTAAATATTTATTTCTGTATTATATTTAGTTCTGTTGCAATGTGAGACTTTGTGTTGTGTTAGTTCTTCTTCTTCTTCTATTCTAATATTTCTTTCTTTCTTATCTCACCCTCTAATTTCTTTCTAATAACGTTCTAGTGTTTTCGGTGTTTGGAAAGTTGGCATGAGTTACGGTAAAGGTATTTATGTCGATTTTCAGGGCCGAAAATCCCTGTTCGTTACACATAATATCCCTCCTAAACTGGTACATCTCCAACTCAGACACACCTAACTGCACTAGGAGGCTAGGAACTCAAATTGTCACCACAGATGAAGGTCAAGATCATTCTCGAAGAAGAGAAAGTCAGTGATGAACATTACTAAACAATGCTAACTCCTACCTTAACAATCAACGCCTCCAGATCTGCAAAACGAACTCTATCGCCACCGCCCTCGAAATCAGGAGTAGAGTACTCCTCGTGTGACTTCGGTAGTCGACTAGGAATGCGACAACACCATTTTTAGCATTAACTCGGTACCTACTAGAGCAACACTACCAAGTGAGTACTATCAAATTCTCATTTTCTCAAGGAAGGAGTAATGTCGATATGCTCGCCAACTTCGAACTCAGGCTTCCAATTTGAAACTCCCTTTGGGTCAACTTTGAACTCCAAACTTTCATAACCCCCATAGGATCGATGATGGCATCCAACTCATGGCAACATGTCTCCAACACCTCACTTCCCTTATCCTGAAATGATATCCCAAACTGAACCTACTATTGGTGCTCCACAACAACAATCAACACTACGTCGCCATACCCTTTGCGTTCTCCTTATCGAAGGGGAAACAAAAACACAATCGGGTTGCACAAGAATAATTACTCAATGTAATATTTGGAACACGGTCCAAGAAGTCAATTGAGAGAACATCCTGACACTACGGAGATGATCGAATAAGCTACCGAGAACCTTTTCCTCCTACTTCATATGTACCATATCCCCTAGGGGAATTAATACTGGTTCAACATCTAAAACAAGATCTACATGAATCTTAACTCCAATATGGTGGAAATCTAGCTATTTTCAGCCAACGCTAACTAACATACAATCTAAGGTAACCGTCCATCTGTACTACGAATACTATTAATGCTCTCTACTCGGATTTAATCCTCTGAATCCCAAATGATTTTTCATTTGCACCTCGAGTTCCTCATCTTCTCTCCGGGTGCTTTTCCTTCTCAAAAGTTTCACTATACATCTAGTATACTTCATCATGTCAATACGAGACTAAATTTCTCTAGTGACTATACTGTCAACAACTTAACGTCTGAAATTTGGAGTTGTTGTAGATAACTAGCCAATACCTACTAATCTGGTAAACAACCTACCAGTACTCTCTGCTCATCATCTGTCTCTAACATGTTCATACAACCAAAGCACAATTTCAGGTTTGCAATGTAAATATATTATTTATACAATTTCATTTGGTTCATTCCATTTGTATACAATTCACAATTCCAAATGTTAACATTTTAGTTACATAACCTTATTATAAGCATAAGCTATTTCATATACATTTATAATTCATTCACAAGTTATTCCAAATTTCAATATACTCTAATATTAGCTAAGTGTATAAGCACTAACATGTTCATTTTACTCAACTTAATTAGTTCAAAATTTTCAAAACCATTTTTAACTCATTGTTTCTCAAATTCTATATTCTAAAAATCCATTTCATTTATATTTTAGTTTTGAATCAGGAACTACCAAACCGCAATATTTCTAAAAAATTTATTTTACATATATCTTAAAATATACAAGTTGAAATCTAAATCTTTCTCTTTCATTTGAAAACTATATTCCAATAGATCCAAAAGACTCTTGTTTCAAAGAATTCTGACTTATTTTGGACCTTATACATTCATTTAAACTTCATTTCAAAAAATTATGAACTGCCCCTATGCGATGAGCTCGTTTTAATTAATTTGATTAATTCGTTCAATCCTTTATTAAGTTTTATAAATTATAAACGTATTCCCTTATATTTTCACCTAAACTAGTTAAACATTCATATTCAACTTGGAAATATCGACTATCCTAAATCGTCGAACATCCAACCATCAATACCAATACATTTAATTCATAACCAAACAATTCACTTTATTCTCTTATTTCTTTGATTTGGTTTATTTGCCTTACTTAGTTGAATTCAATTTCATAGCGTGACTATGTATATATATCATTTATTGACACAACTTAAGTTTCATTCACATTTATAAACCATCAATTTTATTTCACCATTCATTATTCGTACTAATAATTTATTCAATTGCTTATTCCTATAACATTTTAACTTCTTAAATAATTGGTAAGTTATATAATGCTATAGAAAAAGAATTGAGTATTATATAAGTTCAACGGTTTCAATTTTGGGAAAATTCACTATTTCACATTTCTGAGAGTTTCACCTTTGATTTATTTCTCTTACGTTCATTTTCTTATTTCACAATTCAAAAATTTCTACATTCTAAATTTTAATTTATTTCAATAATTTGAAAAATCATTAGTTATTTGAGAACTTAAGAATTCAACTTCGGGTTCATTCGCAAATCAACTTCAAAATATTATATATATTATATCTTTTATATCAAACCGTACTATAAAAGATTTTAAATTGAAATCAATTTCTCGAAACTAGGTATAAAAGTTTCAAGTGGTCTTCCCCACTCAGACTCTTGAAAATAAACGTCGATGTTGCGTGCACTCATCACCGAAATCATTTCCAGAGACAAGAAGCGGTTACACACTTGTTTCCTTTAAATCATTTGAAAACAATTTCTATATGAAATTACTTCTAAAATATACTTGTATTATTTTAAAACCATTTGCAAATCAATACTTTCAAAGCACCCGAATATAAATTTTCAATTTCACATTCAAATTCATCTTATTTCATTATCAATTAATTTTCAATATCTCATTTTCTTAAGATCATGCAATAGTCAATACTTTAAATACATTGCCAAATCGAACAATAAACGACGATAATCGAGGATTATCATCTCCAAGCAACCAATATATCAAACTTAAAATTTTCCAAAATAATTAATCATATATATAATATATATAATCCAAAACAATACGGTGTCGATATGTCCTGTTCTAGTGTTTAGAAACCCCTATCGATGCCTTGGCGTCTCAAGTATCGACCAGAATTCATAAATACTCAATAGAACAAATTAACAGAATATAAATGACCATTTACATTGAAATTACAAGTGCGCTTTCTCATTTACATTCAAACTCATTTTAGGGTACTACCACCTTATCTCTAATGAGTTAACCCCAAACAGAGCCAAAGTTATTACTAAACCAAAGCTATGATACCGACTGTAACGACCTGCATTATTTTTACAGTTCAAACCGGCAAAGTTCCACAAATGTCAACTTAAACAAATTAAAAATACATATAGTTATTAGGGTTAATATGAACGGAAAAAACAATCAAAATATCTTGTAGTGGAAGGACAAAATATAATAAATAAATAACCGTTCATAAAGTTGTTAACATATACATCTGATTATACTTTACAACCATTATCAGAGTTAAACTATCACAACACATACCAATAAATGCAGCGGAATAATACTAATACATACGTCTATCAAGCTACATCTTCATCTTCATAATGAGGTCTTCACTAATTGAAACTCAGGATGACTCGAGCATAAATGAAAAGACAAACCACTCAGATCAAAACAAAAATATTTTCGTATCAGTCAAATCAAAATCATGTAATAATATGAGTGTCACGGCGTTGGAGATGCTAACGGTTACTCACATCTCATGTCCAATGTGTTCGTGAGTGCAATAACTTAAGAGATGTTACAACAATTTCAATCTCTTAAAGGTTTGCTAAACTAGATACTACATAATATAACATGCTATTATGATAGTGTCTATCTGTAAAGCAAAATATCAAAATAGTGTAGTGAGATTACTATTATTACCCTTACATCATTTATAAATATTTTAGTCTATACAGTACTATTGACTCCACCAAATGGTTGGCTATCAAGAAGCACTCCATAGGTACAATGCAAAACAAGATGATAGTGGGTGCGATCAGGATAATATGACAAGGCACTTGAGGAAATACGCATGGTAGGATTCTATCAATTGCACTCCGGACCAGTGGTAACGCATAGAAGCTACTACCGCCCACCTCGAACACACTCCCATAATCTAGGGTAGACACCGTTCAAATCACAAAGTAATAGAAATGGTTCGAAGAAATGTGTCTAATAGAAGGGATGACCCCACTTAATCACGGTATAACTTATGTTTTAGTCATTTCAATTATGACTTGAAGATCAAGGATATCCATCATCATTCCCTTACTTCATTCCAGTAGAGTTCGCCACTATCCTACTTCATTCTGCATTCTCTACAACGTACATAGTTGTTGAAGTGGTTTCGGTATTGGCATAAAGTATGACAATATCTGATCTCGGTCTTTTAAATAACCAAACGCTTATTTCATACCAGTCGATTCTTTTACATTTCAAAATGATTTGTACTTCATATCAAAATATCAAATTTTGCTTTAAAAAACATTTCATATCCTAAAATAGAATATGCCTTCATATAAAAATCTTTATTTGAATCCAAACTTATAATTTTGAAACAATTTCAATTTAGACTGGTTTGAATATTGAAATAGTTGAAAGGTATATTAAACCAGTGTAGATATATATATTTGAAATAGTTTGAAAACTAATAATTAGGGCGATAAAAATTTAAATAAATAGTTTGAAATTAAAATATGATTTTTCAAAATTTAGTTTTATATATAGTTAAAGATTAAAGAAATTTATAAACTAGATGATTGACTGTTAAAATAGTAAATCAAAATAGAATATATATATATGTGTGTGTGTGTTAGAAATAGTTTGTAAAGTAAATAATAAGTAATTAAAATAGTTTATTAAGATATTGTAGAATAAGTATTAGCAAAAAAAATAGAATAGTACGAAAAGTAAAATAGTTATTGTATATGAATTAAAATATAGAATGGTTTACAAAGAAAATAGTTATTTAGTAAAAAAGTTTATATAAGGGTATAAATAAAATAATTAGAATTAGAATTAGAATTAGAATTATTTCTTTAAATTTTATATAAACCGAAAATCATATTCCAATTTCAAACCAATTCGACTCAATTTCGTTATTTCAATTCAAATTGTAACGACCGGGAATTTCGCTCGATCCGAATCGATCGCTAAACCGACCAAGACCATTCGAAACGCCTGATTGTTTTGAGAACACGACAAATTCGAACGCAAACGGAAGAACATTTCATTGCTTATTACAACAATTCCATCAGAATACAAGAATATACAGAGTATGAATAAATATTATACATAAGAGATTACAATAAATTACATAGCAGCGGAAAATAATACAAAACACAACTAGTAGTAATACATGGATACAGAGCTTTCCGAGTATCTTTCCAGCTGTAAATCAGGATCATGTGAATATAAATCTACAAAACCGAAACTACTAGCTGCCCGTGTCAAAATAAGGGCACCCAGAGTTTAGGTTAAAACAATAAACTCCAGGTCAGTCATGGGACTGGTGTGAGAACTAAAACAATTATTTATCTTTATTTTAAAGTTGGATAAATCAAGGGACCACGCCGTATAACACGGAACGGGTTTCCTCCCAAGAATACCAGTGCATAAAACAACATCGCAATGCTAAATAAAGAAAAATGAAGCTATTATAAGACCCAGGTACCATCACACAATGCAACACAAACCGGAGGATATGGTTTTTACCTTATAATAGCCAAGAATGCTTGGTACATGAAATTTCATGTTTTATTATTACTATAAGTGTATAGTGTCAAAACAATTTCAAATCATAAGTATCAATCGTAGACGACATGGGTACCATATATCATGTCGCCATACTAGGCTCTACAATCAAAACCGCACATGTCACGTATTGGAAGTTAGATTTCCATCTGTGAACCGAGGCAAAAGATAGTCCTCTACCGTTTTCGAGACTCTCTAGCCCGAGCCTCAGGATCAGAGCTCGAGTGACCCTTGGAGCGACAGGGCCGGTCCACCGATGTGGATTAAAATTCCTGAACACAACGTTTCCCCACCCTTTGGGGCGTAAATGAGCCACATGACTCCATCGGCTCCACACAGTCACCGATATAACCGAGGCGCCTCGCAACAGCAACAACCACATAAGTCAAACTCGTCAGGGCATGTAAAACCACTGACGCCACTTCTAGCTAGAAGGAAACGCATGCCCTCCCTGAGGTCCTCTCCCGTTTTTGGTTCACAACCGGGGTGTGAGGCTCGCGAATCAACGCTACAAAAAGCTGTGTCACACAGGCTATGCTTTGATCATCAACCACAAGACTCTGCTTTTCAACAGAAGCCTTGATCATTTGCCACTTAGGCATGCCACACAGGCCATTCACTCCATGCGATGGATATCCATCAATATATAACCCCTGAGCTCGTACGTCTCAGAGAAGGGCGTTAAGCAAGAGAATAAATTCTCCGCCGCCAAACAGATATATATTTAATAGAAATCAATCACACAGAATAAAATCCAATGTCAGACACAAAGTCCATTTACAAGTTCGTTCTGGGTCTGAACGAAACCGGAGGCACCTTGTACCTCGCATATCCATCGATCTCCAAGTACGTCTGGACGACAACTAACTGATTCCCTCCTCTTGGGTGTACGACCCAATCAAGATCATCAGTAATCACCCAAACGACGTGAAGACCTCCGGTCTTCAACCACCGTCTTCATCCTCGACACCAAGTCGAATCAGTTATTCAAAATGGGATAAACCCGGTTTTTTTGAATAACATACGCCTCATTCCAATTCAGAATATTCTTACACTTTGGGAAAGGTTCCCATTAATTTTATCAAAGATAAATTCTTTAAATTTATTCTTTAATCTTCTTTTGAATATCAATTCAAATTAGTCAGGATTAGCGAACCACACCGAAGTAATCATTTATTTTATTTCCCAATCCCAACCTATTCATCCCATGAAGTAAAACTGGTAATACTTCATATCTAACACCACGGTGTTATCGGTAAATTCAATTATCATTTCACATTCAAATCTAATTAAAGATTTGACTATCGCCTGGAGCAAAACTGGTGATACCCCATTCTCGACCATTTCAATCTAATTAAAGATTCATTAAAACCCCACTTAGTTTTAATCTTCACATAAATCAATATCCTGTTTTTACTGGGTTAAAGAACCAATGTCATTTAAAACACGGTTCATTATAAACCCAAAATCACATTCCATTAATTATCGGGTTAAAGAACAAGTGTTATTTACAACACCGTTCACGATAAACCCGAAAATCAATTCAAATTCAATTCCAATTAAATACCATTTAATTGGTACACTTCATTAAATCTAAATAAAAAGATTTAATCTTTTTCTCAACTGGGTTTAAGAACAGTGTTAATGAAGACACCATTCACGACAAACCCAAATCACATTTGATATTAAATACAAGGCTCTGAATAGAAAATATATCAGCTTATATTCAATATCAAATTCTACGACCAACAAATATCGTATTGGAAATAACGATATAGATATATCTTTCAAATTTCCATAACAATATCTGTATAATCACAAAATCCAACATCGAAATATTCCAAAGATAATTTCGATTCAAATCCATTCCAATTCAATTATTGGAAATTCTGGTTATTTTCAAAACCATTTCAAATCCACTTTATTTATTTCAAAAATAAATAGAACTATAATTCTAGTTCAAAACTAGTTCATTTCGATAAAAATCTATTTTTATCTTTTCACATTTGGAATTTTTCATCCCAATTCTTCACAAATCATTTCTTATGATTTTACACAAATTATTACTATTTTTAATAATTTTATCAAGGCCCGTACAGTTGATTTCCATCAACGGCTATCGAACTGCACTTATAGCGACCTTTTCCAAATTTGATTTGGACATAATTCCAAATCCAACCGTTAGATTTCTAATTTCTAATATTCGTTAGAAAGCT
This sequence comes from Allium sativum, assembly GCA_030737875.1. Taxonomy (NCBI): domain Eukaryota; kingdom Viridiplantae; phylum Streptophyta; class Magnoliopsida; order Asparagales; family Amaryllidaceae; genus Allium; species Allium sativum. The sequence continues at coordinate 625,772,671 of CM060910.1, forward strand.
CTTTTCGATACGAACCCAACAGTTCCGGTTTTAGGAGAATCCGACGGTTGGATCTCCCGCAATGTCCATTCGAAGTCAATGGTCGAAATTCGCGAACTACCGCGGCGCGTTCTATTCAGGCCATTATATACGTAATATATATATTATATATATTTCGTCGATTTCCTTTCAAAACGTATTTTATAAATCGTTTAAATTCGTTTTCAAAACGATTTCAACTTCCTTTTCGAATTCAAATCAAGATTGAATTTTTCAATATAAATTCGTTTTAATTTCATTTCAAATCGATTTCAATTCAATTTCAATTTAATTACAATTTCAATTCATTTCAATTTAATTCGAATTTCAATTCATTTCAATTTAATTCGAATTTCAATTCATTTCAATTTAATTCGAATTTCAATTCATTTCAATTTAACTCGAATTTCAATTCACTTCAATTTAATTCGAATTTCAATTCTCTTCAATTTAATTTGAATTTCAATTCTTTTCAATTTAATTCGAATTTCAATTCATTTCAATTTAACTTGAATTTCAATTCACTTCAATTTAATTCGAATTTCAATTCTCTTCAATTTAATTCGAATTTCAATTCTCTTCAATTTAATTCGAATTTTGAAATCACTTTCAATATTCATTGAAAAAAAGAATAAAATCGATATAAATATCGTTCACGTCAAAATGGCGTCAATCTAATCAACACGGCTTTTATTCAACACTTGAATGTTTATTCTATTCAACACATGAATATTTTTCAATATTGGAATGAGGCCCAATCAATTACCATATAATGTTAATTATATGGATTTTCTACAACACATGTATATAATAGCAACGATAAATAATCAACCATCATCCAAAGTGCACCACACAACTGCATAAGCATTAAATATAAATAATTACGCTTACACAGTCTATCGACCAATTGATCGACATACAACTAAATAATTGGGATTAGTGTACATCAAATATCATCCCAACACCCGTGTGGGGTTTCAATCCACAAACACTGAATATTATTTGTGCTGTTGGGCGACGTGTAAAATTTATCATCCCAATCAAAATCCTTCAAATAGGTGTACATAAACAAACCGTCCGGTTTGTAAATGAATATTTATTTATTCACATTCACGTTAAAAATTATATTTTTAACGATAATTAATTTATTTCAACACATGAATGTTTTTAATTATCCATTTCACATCAACATCACAAACAAAATTTACGACACAACAAACAAGCATACAAGTCGTCTATGGTCTGTGGACGACGGGTGTCGGGTGCTGCTAAACACCGTCTGCATCCTAGTATATATTTCAACTAGAAAATAAAATAAAAGTGGGGAGTTCTCACCAAGAGCTAAACCAACGCCGCGACTCTTCGTATGTAGAAATCTTCGTTGTTATCACCTTTTGTCAAGTTCATTATCCGTAGCCACTACATATATAAAAAACACATTTTTATATTGTTGCTATTTATATAAAAATCACATTTTTATAATCGCTCTCTATGGATAAAAATCATATTTTTATACCGCTACTATATAGATAAAAATTCTATTTTTATACCGTTGTTCATATAATAAAGATCATATTTTTATCACGCTATTCTCTATATAAAAATTATATTTTTATATCGCTCTTCTTCCAATAAAGATTATATTTTTATAACGCTCCTTCCTATATAAAAATTATATTTCTTATATCTACTTCTAATATAAAGATCGTGTGTTTATATTTTAAAAATCTAGTTTTTCCTTTCATACTTATATACATGAAAACCACTTCTTTCTATTACTAATGAACAAATAAAAATCGTTACTTTACTTGGCTAATGGATAAATAAAAATCCTTGCTAATCAATAAATAAAAATCCTTACTTTACTTTGCTAATCAATAAATAAAAATCAAATCTTGAAAATGATTTCATTTATATAAAGATCGAACCTTGAATTCGATGACATTCATATAAAAATCTAAACTTTATAAACGATAAAAGCCAAATCTTCTATATGTTAAAAATCATATCTTTAAAGTGTTAAAAATCTTCACTTCATATGAATAAAGATCTAAACTTTATATTGATAAAAATATAATTTTTTCAATATTTTAAAAATACAAGCTTTCGGTGTTTAAAAAAAATCTTTCGGTTTTAAACCATTTCATAGAAAGGATTCACAAAATAAAACAAAAACAAAGCTTTTAAATTAAAATAAAAACAAAATAAAAGAAATACTCACATTTTGTTAGCGAAGAAGGGGGCTGTTGCGCTCGGCGTGGGTCAGTGGTAGGTGGTGCCAGGGGCTGCATGAGGCGGTGGTGGTCGGCTAGGGGAGTCAGGGTGACGGCCTTCGTGGATTTGGGGTTTCAGAAAAGGGGGCAGGTCTGGGAACTGGAGGGGATCGAACGAAGAGGGGAAGGGTTGCGTGGATCGAGGAAGGGCCGGAGAGGATCTCGCCGGAGCGGGTGGTGGTCGGCGTCGCCTAGGGGGGCGCGATGGCGGTTCTTCCGCCTCCGTCCTCCTTCTATTTTATTTTTCGATTTGACTCTGATCAATGAGGGAGAGAGGTAGGTGAGAGGAGTATATATATTATAATATATAGATATATTTAATTATTTTATTTCAAAAAGTAACTGTTAATTTCGACCTCTAAACGAGACCCATCGCCTATCGTCCCTGGCTAATTACCCCCATGCCGAACACAATGGGATATGCATCGTAAGCTGATTCGATCGTTTCGACCAGTTTCCTTCAAAATCAACATATAACTCAATGTATTGAATTTGAACGTGCATTTCAATTTACTGGGGCTACATACGAACTCTAAAAATTCCCGAAAAATATTTTCTAGCTTCGTATTGACGATACGATCCTAACAAAACTAGTTTCATTAAATTCTGAGACCGTTTGAAAAATGGCCATTTTCCAGTCGATTAAAATTGACTAAAACTGGTCAATTGCGTTTTCCTTTGCCACGCTCACATATTGATTCGAAAAATTACAAATTTTGGAATCTAGCAATAACTTGACATCCCAGATCCAACAAAAGTGGTTTCGTCGAAAACCGAGGTCGTTTGCAAAATTTCCATTTTTAAGGGCCAGAATTCCATAGCGACTATTCTGAAATTTCAACTGGGCATAACTTTTTATCCCCGCTATGAAATTTCAATTTTTCGGATTCGTTGGAAAGATATTCATAAATAGATTCAAATATTTTTGGTTTCACTAAAATCCGGTTTATATTGAATCATGTACATTCATTTGAAATTTGAAATCGAATTTTCGAACTACGGCGCCATTTCCAATTCCTTTTTTAATTTAAAATAAATATTTATATTCTAACGACGATTCAAATAAATATATATATTCTAATTCTATTCAAAATAAATTTCTCGTCGTTATTATTTAAAATAATTCATTTTAAATAATCAAAATTCGCTAAAATTGCCAAAATAAAAATTTTAAATTGGCTCAGATTTCTGGGTTATTACACAAATCAATTCCCGTTTCAAATTCAATTCAATTTAGCCCATTACATTCAAATATTTAAAGTTCCCAAACTATACTTCTCATTTTGGATTATTTAGATTTATAAAAAATTGCGAGTTCATAATTCAAATACTACTTTGAATCAAATTAATATAAAGTAAATTTCAAAGATGAAAAAATAATTCAATTTCAATAGATTCAATCCATATTCCATTTCGAGTTTTAACTTCAATTTATATCGTTAACAAATTTCCTTTAAATTTTAAATTTCAAAATTCAAAGTTTAAATTCAAAGGAAATCTATTTATAAACCCCATTTATTATTATCTTTAAAACAATATTTTAAGATTCAAGGTTAAAACAAATTTTATTTAACCAATCGGTGTTTGTATATAATTTTCTATCCTGTGGCCAAGTAATACTTAAAATTTGTTTTTAGTATTTTGAGAACGGATATATATCATTTCAATCCATATTAGGGGTCATGGGTAGTTATCATTTCAACACGTGTTCTTGATTCATTTTAATTACTAATCCCAGGTTTATTTGATGCCCGTAACTTCTAGGGTAAATGGTTGGGATTAATCAACACAAGTAAACAATCCATCATCAATATATCAAACATAACAATTTATGACACCCATCAAAATCAATATAACCAAAAAATTTAATATCTCATCAATTTATTAGTTATCAGACGTTGGGTTTAAACCAGCAACTAAATGTCAAATTTTAACTTAACTGATTTTTTTTAACTAAACTGAAAATTTTAAACTAACAATCAAATTTAAATTACACTATCGATGTCAGTTAACATAAATATGCAATTTCAACTACCAAATAGCAACCTGTACAATCATACCATAACATGGTTTTAATTTAACTAATAATCGAATGCTTTTGTTAAGTATGAATGTGTTTAATCACTCACCTTTGTTTTTGAATGCGTTTGAAATCCAAATGGAGTCCCAAAATTGAACAATCTCCAAATTTAATCAAACCAGCTCCATGTCATTCGGAATTTCGATAAAATCGCAATGGAGAAAACCACGCAAAAATATAAGTTTTTATGACAAAGATATAACCGTTACAAGTTAATATGCGATAAAATATAATTAGCTTAATTTATTTAAATAAAAAAGTATCCTCACCACTTTACCTCACGCACGTGCAAACGCTCCCCCTTCTTCCCTAATTCAAATTCGAACATGCCTGTACATGTAGCATGAAACCATGGTCGCACTTCTCCCCATCCAACTCCCTCTATATTTCACAAAATTTATATCCACTGTCACTATTAGCTTCCTCCTCCCGATCTCCTCCTCCCTATGACAAACGAAAACTCGGTTGCTTTTTGAAAAAGCCGACTTCCAGGTCATTGCTCCTCAATGGTGCGATAATGGCAAGTTCCGATCCGAGCCCTTCGTCCCTAAGTCGATCTGATCCCCAGCTTAACCATCATGGCCTTCCTTTTTGCCAAGCTTCTTTTGTGCCAGACTCCAGTTCGGGTCGGGTTCCTTGCCCAGGTCTCCTATCCGATCCGAGCCCATATCCGATCCGATCCGAAACCCTGCATAACTTTCTGCAACTTTTTCCAGCAATTTGTTTACGCCATTCGACGACGTTTTCGACAAATCTAACTATACTAATCAATCACAAATCATTTCAAACAGTCATAGCAACATAGCAAACTAACCACAAACACCAAAACAATGAATTTACATGTCAAAATGGATCAAATATACCCAAAACCCCATATTTTCCCTTAAGCATGTTTAAGCAAAACTAATCATAGGGTTAACAAAACTTAACCAAATTAAACCAAATTTCTACCAGTGGCATAAAATATTATTTTCGAATTTATAGACATTTTTCCAGAATTTATTTGTGTGTAAATTCGCTAATCTTCACTAATTACCCTTAATTAACTGTAATTAGTGTCAAAACAATGCAAATCACTCACCTTGGCCACAAACGAAATTCTCAGAACTGAAACCTTGCTGATTTGGGCGAATACTGATGTCTAATAGCAGCTCTAGCCTTGCTTTCGTGTTTCCTCTCCTTAATTTGATGTAGATTAAGCCAAAACTTGATTAGAAAGTGATTAGAAGGTGATTTGGGTGTTGGAGGCCATTGCTAGGGTTGCAAGAAAGAAAGTGGCGGCTGGGAAATGAGGATAAGATCGTTCTCTAACCGATTTCAGCCTCCTCCTTACTCTAATCCCGAAATCCCCCATTGGGCCTAGCTGCTAATTACCCGGTTAAGCCCAATTAAGCTGTTTTTCACCATCTGAAACTTGTTTCAGCCATATCTCCCAAACGGTGGGTCCGTTTGGCTAATGTGACCACTCTACGGAATTGTAAACCATCATCCAGAGCCAATGGAAGTGGATTCAGATCAAAATTCCTTTCCAATCAAAAGTTATGGCCAAAACAGTACCAACTAGGGGTAAAATGGTCATTTAAAAATCGACAAAAATCATGAACATGGGAAATGACCCCAATAGTCGTCTCCCAAAGTTACATGACCATACGACTTCGTATGTGAAAGAAATAAATATTCTACGATCCTATGATGCGTAGAATACGGGTCGTTACACTCCCCCCCCCCCCCCCTTAAGAAATTTCGTCCCCGAAATTCCTTAACCCAAAACATACAAAAGATCCCGCATGCCTAACAGCCACATACAACAACCAAACATGCAAAGCAAGCAAACAAGCCTATCCTAGCATGCGGAAAACTAAATCGAAGTCAAAATCTTACCAGGCAAGGAGTTCTGGGTATGTCTTCCTAATGTTCTCCTCTGTCTCCCAAGTACAATCATTCTCGTCCTCGCTCATCTGAACCTTGACTAGCTTCACCGCCTTCCTTCGAAGTTGCTTCATGTCGTGCTCGACAATACGGGCCGGCTTGCGGTTACCAACCGCCTCGGGTTCTACTTCGAAGTCCTCTAACTGATCAGGTGAAATAGTCGTATCTGAGTCGTGGACGAACTTCCTTAGTTGGGAAACATGAAATACATTGTGAACTCCCGCCATCTTCTCTGGTAAGTCAACTCTATATGCCAAATTCCCGACTGGTTCAAGAACAGGGAATGGGCCAACAAATCTTGGTGCTAACTTGCCTCTCCTGCCAAATCGTATCACGCTCTTCAACGGAGAAATCTTGACAAACACCAAGTCACCAACGGAGAATTTTAAGTCTCTTCTCCTCTTATCAGCATAACTCTTCTGCCTATCTTGGGCGGCTTTCATTCGTTGTTGAATGATCTTGATTTTATCTGAAGTTTCCCTCACCACATCTGGTCCAAGCATAAACTTCTCGTCAGTCTCTATCCAACATGATGGTGAGTTGCACGGTCTTCCGTACAAAGCTTCATATGGAGCCATACCGATACTGGATTGGTAGCTATTATTATGCAAACTCTACAAGATGCAAATGGTCATCCCATAATCCACCAAAATCCAATATACATGCTCTCAAGAGATCTTCCAAAATACGATTCACCCTCTCCGTCTAACCGTCGGTCTGAGGATGATATGCGGTACTGAGATGTAACTTTGACCCTAGAGCCTCTTGTAAGCTCTTCCAAAACCCACTAGTGAACAACGGGTCTCGGTCACTCACAATGCTTTTAGGTACCCCATGAAATCTCACTACCCACTTCATATACAATTCTGCTAACTTAGCTGCCGTTCTGGTCGATTTAACTGGTATGAATCTTGCACTTTTAGTCAATCGATCCACAATTACCTAAATGCTATCATGTCCCGATCTAGTCCTTGGTAAACCATCGATGAAATCCATCGAGACTTGCTCCCATTTCCATTTGGGAATTTCTAATGGTTGCAACAACCCACTAGGCTTCTTTTGCTCGGCTTTAACTAGCTGGCAATTCATGCATTTGGATATAAACCTCCCAATGTCTCTTTTCATCCCTTCCCAGTAGTACGTCTGCTTCATGTCTCGATACATCTTGTTACCACCGGGGTGTATAGTCAGTTTTGAGTGATGACATTCTCTAAGCACTTCATCTCTCAATCCATTGACATTGGGTACAACAAGCTTTCCATTCTTTCTAAGCCATCCATGTAAAGACCCGCAAACATCAATTTCCACCATACAACAATTCAATCCATACAACATTCATTTTGTATAATGATAATATAATTAAATTAAATTAATTATATAAAAAAAATATAATCTCACCTTGCTTGTTTCTGAAATGAAGTGATTTAAATTAGATCTCGTGTTTGGAGTCACAGCGGTTACGGATCTGAAAGATTTCAAATTGAAATTTATGTAAAAATTAGAATTCTGGCCTTTAACAACTGACACAGTGACGCTTAAAAGCATGACAAAATCTGAAGCTGTTTACCTCAATTTTTAGAATTGTTCAAAACTTTGAATGCGGATTTCGGGAGCTATAGTCGACGGTTTTACGAACGGTTTGCGGGAGATTGAAGAGCTACGAGAGGGCTATCTTCACCGGGAAGATGGGGAGGTGCGGCTGCAAAGAGGAGGTGCGGTGGCAGCATGTTTGGCCGAACTTTGCGGAGGTGAATCGAGAGCTACGGGCAACAGTTTGATGTGAGGTTTGTTGGAGAAAAAAGAGGAAGAAAAGAGCTTCAAAAAGTTTCACTACGGCATGATCTAATTCTTAGTGGTTTGAGAGATAGGGAGGAGAGAAGTTTCGGCCATGATGGGTTACATGGTGCGGCTGAAACACGTTGGAGGAGAAGAAGAAGCCCGACTTTGAATTTATATTATTATATTAGGTTAATCTAATTAATATTTAATTAGCCCGTTTTGGTCCGAACTCCGATTTAGGCCCAACGACTATCGTTCCCACCATTTAGCCCCCATTTCGAACTCATCTAGACATGTCTCGTCAGCCCAAACTGTCATCTAGGCCTCCGTTTTGCAGTTTTAAAATTTAAGTCCTTTATTTCTAATTTTTCCGTACAAATAATTTTACCGGGGACACAAATTAGCTCAGAAAAATCCAGAAAAATTATTTTTGGCTTTCTTATGACGTTACGGTCCTAAAAAAATTTATTTCGTCGGATTCTGAGACTTTTTGAAAAATGGCTATTTTTAAGGCGTTTAAATTTAATTGAAATAGTCAAAACACATCTTCTTTTCCCACGTTCACATATTAATTCGAAAAATTCTGAAAATTGAAACCTAGCAATAATTTGACATTCCGGTTCCAACAAAAGTGATTTCGTCGAAAACCGAGGTCGTTTGAAAAATGACTATTTTTAAGGCCAATATATTTAATATTAAAAATACATTTTTAAACAAATAAATCCCGAAACTCAAAATATATAAGTGTTTACTGTTTTTCAATGTAGAAACATCATTCTGAACTCAATGGAAGTGGTTTCGAGTTCAAATTCCTTCGTATGCAAAAAGTAGCATTTTGACCTTTATAAATTTCATAGCGACCTTTCTAAATATTGAATTGGCCATAACTTTTGATTTCCGCTATGAAATTTCAATTTTTCGGATTCGTTGGAAAGATATTTTTAAATAGATTCTAATATTTTTGGTTTCACTAAAATCCGTTAAATTTTGCATCCTGTACGGTCAGTCAAAGTTCAAGTTTGACTTTTCAAACTACTGCGTTATTTCTAATTCTTTTGTTAATTAAAATTAAATCGTTCATTCTAACTTCGATTTAAATCAAATTTTTGATCATTATTATTTAAAATAGATTATTTTATATTGTCAAAATTCATAAAAATTTTCTAAAATAAAAATTTTAAATTGGTTCTGATTTTGCGGGTTGTTACAATCACCCCCACTTAAAAACTTTTCGTCCTCGAAAAGGAACGTAGCTAAAAATTGTAAAATTAACTATCTTAATTTTAAATTTTAATGGTTAATTATCTTTTCAAAATATACATAACTTTATATATATATAAATCATATTTCAAAGAATAGATTATAAATATCAAAAATGCGTTAATTATAAATTCGTAACTCTTAACTCGTTCTAGGGCATTACTAACCCCATCTCTAACGAGTTTACTCATTCTAGGATACTGCTGATCCTATCTCTAATGAGTATTCTAATTGGACATTACTAATCCAATCTCTGATGAGTCTTTTGTTCAGTTCTAACAAGTTGTACCCCAAAGATTTGAGCTAACCAGAGCTTTGATACCAACTGTAAAGACCCGCAAACATCAATTTCCACCATACAACAATTCAATCCATACAACATTCATTTTGTATAATGATAATATAATTAAATTAAATTAATTATATATATAAAAAAATATAGAATCTCACCTTGCTTGTTTCTGAAATGAAGTGATTTAAATCAGATCTCGTGTTTGGAGTCACAACGGTTACGGATCTGAAAGATTTCAAATTGAAATTTATGTAAAAATTAGAATTCTGGCCTCTAACAACTGACACAGTGACGCTTAAAAGCATGACAAAATCTGAAGCTATTTACCTCAATTTTCAGAATTGTTCAAAACTTTGAATGCGGATTTCGGGAGCTATAGTCGACGGTTTTACGAACGGTTTGCGGGAGATTGAAGAGCTACGAGAGGGCTATCTTCACCGGGAAGATGGGGAGGTGCGGCTGCAAAGAGGAGGTGCGGTGGCAGCATGTTTGGCCGAACTTTGCGGAGGTGAATCGAGAGCTACGGGCAACGGTTTGATGTGAGGTTTGTTGGAGAAGAAAGAGGAAGAAAAGAGCTTCAAAAAGTTTCACTACGGCATGATCTAATTCTTAGTGGTTTGAGAGATAGGGAGGAGAGAAGTTTCGGCCATGATAGGTTACATGGTGCGGCTGAAACACGTTGGAGGAGAAGAAGAAGCCCGACTTTGAATTTATATTATTATATTAGGTTAATCTAATTAATATTTAATTAGCCCGTTTTGGTCCGAACTCCGATTTAGGCCCAACGACTGCCGTTCCTACCATTTAGCCCCCATTTCGAACTCATCTAGACATGTCTCGTCAGCCCAAACTGTCATTTAGGCCTCCGTTTTGCAGTTTTAAAATTTAAGTCCTTTATTTCTAATTTTTCCGTACAAATAATTTTACCGGGGACACAAATTAGCTCAGAAAAATTATTTTTGGCTTTCTTATGACGTTACGGTCCTAAAAAAATTTATTTCGTCGGATTCTGAGACTTTTTAAAAAATGGCTATTTTTAAGGCGTTTAAATTTAACTGAAATAGTCAAAACACATCTTCTTTTCCCACGTTCACATATTAATTCGAAAAATTCTGAAAATTGAAACCTAGCAATAATTTGACATTCCGGTTCCAACAAAAGTGATTTCGTCGAAAACCGAGGTCGTTTGAAAAATGACTATTTTTAAGGCCAATATATTTAATATTAAAAATACATTTTTAAACAAATAAATCCCGAAACTCAAAATATATAAGTGTTTACTGTTTTTCAATGTAGAAACATCATTCTGAACTCAATGGAAGTGGTTTCGAGTTCAAATTCCTTCGTATGCAAAAAGTAGCATTTTGACCTTTATAAATTTCATAGCGACCTTTCTAAATATTGAATTGGCCATAACTTTTGATTTCCGCTATGAAATTTCAATTTTTCGGATTCGTTGGAAAGATATTTTTAAATAGATTCTAATATTTTTGGTTTCACTAAAATCCGTTAAATTTTGCATCCTGTACGGTCAGTCAAAGTTCAAGTTTGACTTTTCAAACTACTGCGTTATTTCTAACTCTTTTGTTAATTAAAATTAAATCGTTCATTCTAACTTCGATTTAAATCAAATTTTTGATCATTATTATTTAAAATAGATTATTTTATATTGTCAAAATTCATTAAAATTTTCTAAAATAAAAATTTTAAATTGGTTCTGATTTTGCGGGTTGTTACAATCACCCCCACTTAAAAACTTTTCGTCCTCGAAAAGGAACGTAGCTAAAAATTGTAAAATTAACTATCTTAATTTTAAATTTTAATGGTTAATTATCTTTTCAAAATATACATAACTTTATATATATATAAATCATATTTCAAAGAATAGATTATAAATATCAAAAATGCGTTAATTATAAATTCGTAACTCTTAACTCGTTCTAGGGCATTACTAACCCCATCTCTAACGAGTTTACTCATTCTAGGATACTGCTGATCCTATCTCTAATGAGTATTCTAATTGGACATTACTAATCCAATATCTGATGAGTCTTTTGTTCAGTTCTAACAAGTTGTACCCCAAAGATTTGAGCTAACCAGAGCTCTGATACCAACTGTAAAGACCCGCAAACATCAATTTCCACCATACAACAATTCAATCCATACAACATTCATTTTGTATAATGATAATATAATTAAATTAAATTAATTATATATATAAAAAAATATAGAATCTCACCTTGCTTGTTTCTGAAATGAAGTGATTTAAATCAGATCTCGTGTTTGGAGTCACAGCGGTTACGGATCTGAAAGATTTCAAATTGAAATTTATGTAAAAATTAGAATTCTGGCCTCTAACAACTGACACAGTGACGCTTAAAAGCATGACAAAATCTGAAGCTATTTACCTCAATTTTCAGAATTGTTCAAAACTTTGAATGCGGATTTCGGGAGCTATAGTCGACGGTTTTACGAACGGTTTGCGGGAGATTGAAGAGCTACGAGAGGGCTATCTTCACCGGGAAGATGGGGAGGTGCGGCTGCAAAGAGGAGGTGCGGCGGCAGCATGTTTGGCCGAACTTTTCGGAGGTGAATTGAGAGCTACGGGCAACGGTTTGATGTGAGATTTGTTGGAGAAGAAAGAGGAAGAAAAGAGCTTCAAAAAGTTTCACTACGGCATGATCTAATTCTTAGTGGTTTGAGAGATAGGGAAGAGAGAAGTTTCGGCCATGATGGGTTACATAGTGCGGCTGAAACACGTTGGAGGAGAAGAAGAAGCCCGACTTTGAATTTATATTATTATATTAGGTTAATCTAATTAATATTTAATTAGCCCGTTTAAGCCCGTTTTGGTCCGAACTCCGATTTAGGCCGAACGACTGCCGTTCCTACCATTTAGCCCCCATTGCGAACTTATCTAGACATGTCTCGTTAGCCCAAACTGTCATCTAGGCCTCCGTTTTGCAGTTTTAAAATTTAAGTCCTTTATTTCTAATTTTTCCGTACAAATAATTTTACCGGGGACACAAATTAGCTCAGAAAAATCCAGAAAAATTATTTTTGGCTTTCTTATGACGTTACGGTCCTAACAAAATTTATTTCGTCGGATTTTGAGACTTTTTGAAAAATGGCTATTTTTAAGGCGTTTAAATTTAAATGAAAATTAGGCTCACATCCCTAAAAAGTTTCAAAATGCAGCGCACGTCCCCCCCAAACTTTGTATGCAAACCCGGTCCCTAAAATGAAGGTGCCGCTCTTTTTTTTTTCTTCCTTCCGCCTGTTGCCCCATCCACTTCCGCCTTTTTGTCAATTTTGAGCAAAAAAATTGCGCCAGTGACCTAAAAAAAAAAAATTCAAAAAATAGGAAATATTCCCAGAAGCCTTCGCCAAAAAAAAAAAAAAAAGTTGCATACTTCTGTGCAACAATGTCAGAAAAGTAGCATACATAAGTGCATATATTCATGTAGTGTATTTCTGTTGAAAATCTGGACAATTATATGCATACATGTATGCAATTATTAGCAAATAACTGCATACATGTATGCATACAAAGTTGAACCGAGATTCAAGTGTTGCGCAAGTGTTGCGAATAGTTGCATACATGAATGCAACTATTCTGTATATATGCATGCATGTGTGCAACAAAGTTAGAAGGGGCGATGGCTTCTGAATTTGCGCATGAATATATGCATGTATTCTGTATAAGAGCATAAATATGTGCAACAATATCTGAAAACGGCGAATGGTTGAAAAAACAGGCCAAATTTGAATATATGCATAAAACGATGCATATATTGGTGTTTAGCAGCATATATGTATGCATTTATACTGCAGTTTGGCGCAACACTGAAATATAAGCATGAATGTATGCAACTATGTACGAATATGTGCATCTTTTGATGCAAAAACCTGCTGTTTCGCTGTTTTGTGTTATTTTGGGTTTTGACGTGGTTTTTGATTGTTTTTTCACCTGAATTTTTTGGTGTGAACGTGTTTTATTTAATAATGAATTAACGTGATTTTTTTTATTTTTTTTATATGTTTTTGAAAAATAGGGACCTAATTTACATGAAAAGTTGGACCGGATGTGAGCCTAATTTTGAAACTTAATAGGGACTTGTGACAAACGGACCCTTAAATTTAACTGAAATAGTCAAAACACATCTTCTTTTCCCACGTTCACATATTAATTCAAAAAATTCTGAAAATTGAAACCTAGCAATAATTTGACATTCCGGTTCCAACAAAAGTGATTTCGTCAAAAACCGAGGTCGTTTGAAAAATGACTATTTTTAAGGCCAATATATTTAATATTAAAAATACATTTTTAAACAAATAAATCCCAAAACTCAAAATATATATGTGTTTACTGTTTTTCAATGTAGAAACATCATTCTGAACTCAATGGAAGTGGTTTCGAGTTCAAATTCCTTCGTATGCAAAAAGTAGCATTTTGACCTTTATAAATTTCATAGTGACCTTTCTAAATATTGAATTGGCCATAACTTTTGATTTCCGCTATGAAATTTCAATTTTTCGGATTCGTTGGAAAGATATTTTTAAATAGATTCTAATATTTTTGGTTTCACTAAAATCCGTTAAATTTTGCATCCTGTACAGTCAGTCAAAGTTCAAGTTTGACTTTTCAAACTACCGCGTTATTTCTAACTCTTTTGTTAATTAAAATTAAATCGTTCATTCTAACTTCGATTTAAATCAAATTTGTGATCATTATTATTTAAAATAGATTATTTTATATTGTCAAAATTCATTAAAATTTTCTAAAATAAAATTTTTAAATTGGTTCTGATTTTGCGGGTTGTTACAATCCATCTCGATCAAGCCCATACTTGTTCATCTCCTCATCGATACCCGTCTCTAACTTGGAGATGATTTCCAATAGGTTAGGATCGTCCCTCTGACTAGAGCCGATCCGCTCAATCAAAGTGGGTCTGACCGTCAAACTTGCTAACATTTCTGGATTCAATTCGCACTTTGGTCTGAAATCAAACCCCGCGATGTACTCCAGTTGCTTCCATTCAAGAAACATAGCCCCTAAACTGGCATGTCTCCTACTCAATGCATCAGCCACTGCATTGCCCTTTCCCGGTGTATATGCGATGTCAAAATCATAGGAAGCCAAGAATTATAACCACCTTTGTTGCCGGAGATTTAAATCCTTCTGGGAGAAGAGATACTTCAACGACTTATGATCTGTAAACAGTTCAAATCTTTCTCCCAAGAGATAGTGTCTCCACATCTTTAATGCGAACACGATCGCTGCCAATTCCAAATCATGGGTAGGGTATCTTTTCTCGTGCGGTTTCAATTGCCGACTTGCATAAGCTACAACCCTACCGCCTTGCATCAATACAGCACCCAGTCCGGTACCACAGGCATCCGTGTATACCGTCATCTCTTCATTCCCCTTAGGAATGACTAACACTGGTGCGCATGTCAACTTGTCCTTTAGACTCTTGAATGCATTCTCACACCTTTCATCCCAGACAAAAGCTTGATTCTTCTTGGTCAACTTGGTTAATGGTGCTGCTATCTTGAAGAAACCTTGGATAAACTTACGATAATATCCAGCTAACCCCAAGAAACTTCTTACATCTGTTGCATTCTTGGGCGTAGGCCAATCCTGTACCGTAGCCACCTTCGCCGGGTCCACGGCAATACCATTCTCTGATACAACATGGCCCAAGAACCTCACTTCCCTCCTCCAGAAGTGACACTTAGAAAACTTTGCTTTCAATTGGTGTTTTCTCAACAACTCCATCACTATTTTTAAATGTTCCTTGTGTTCTTCCTCTGTCCTCGAGTAGACCAAAATATCATCAACGAACACAAGGACAAACTTATTCAACTGATCTCTGAATACCCTATTCATAAGATCCATAAAATATGATGAGGCATTGGTCAGCCCGAATGGCATGACCAACCACTCATAAAATCCAGACGGCGTCCGAAATGCCATTTTAGCTATACTCTCAGCTTCCACTCTAAGCTGATGAAAACCCATCGCGAGATCCAACTGAGAAAATACTCTCGCGCCACCCAACTGATCGAACAAATCATCTATCCGCGGTAGAGGATACTTGTTCTTCCTCGTCACTTTATTCAACTCGCGGTAGTCTACACACAAACGAAGGGAACCATCCGCCTTAGTAGCAAACACAACTGGTGCTCCCCATTCAGAAACATTCCTTCTGATAAATCCCTTCTTCAAAAGATCGCTGACTTGCACCTCGAGCTCTCGCTGCTCCCTTGGTGCCATACGACGAAGTGGCATCACTATAGGTCTGGCATCTTTTACCAAATCAATATGGAACTCAATCTCTCGGTGTGGTGGAAGCCCGGTCACTTCTTCGAAAACGTCCGGATACTGGCCAACCACGGGCAAACCTGACAACTCACTATGCGGAATGTCGAGGGAGTTTAGAAAACTAGCCAATACCCCCTCACTGGGTAGACCACCAAACACTATCCTCCGCCCATCATCCGCTCTAGCTGTCACCAAAAAGCCCTCACATTCTACCACCACCCCGTATCTTTGGAGCCAATCTACTCCCAAAATAATGTCAAACCCAGTAAAGCCCAAAACAAAGCAATCACAAACAAACATGCATCCATGACTCGATAAGACCACATTACGACAAATCATGCTAATGCTAGTCGAACCACCAATCGGGTTCGTCACTACTAAAGGTCTATCGACAATCTCGGGCTCCAATCCCAACCTATCTACCAGGTCACTAGATATGAAAGAACTGGAAGCTCCGGTATCAAACAAAACTCTAACAGGAACATCATAAACAGAAAGCATACCTTGAATGACGACATTCTTTCCCTTCTCCGCCGCAGTTGGGGCATTCGATGAAGAAGGAATAGCATTAGGGCATATGCTTTCACCATTTGCTTTTCTTTAGGGGGTTGCGGACACTTGTCCTTGTGATGTCCCATTTGGCCACAGTTGAAGCACTTCCTGTCCGCTGACTTGGCCCGACAATTACTAGCATAATGGCCCTTCTTACCACAGCTGAAGCACTCAACATCTTGCTTATTATTTTTCTTCTAGCCATCCTTAGTCTGATTTTGCTTCCTCTTATTCTGGGAACCACCCTTGCCTCTACCACTTGCTTGTGGCTTTGGCTCATCCGCGGATGCAACCTCAGTCTTCAGCTTAGGGTAGAGACTTTCTGATCTTAATGCTTTCCCCACAATTGATTCAAACGTCTCATCGATGTGGTTAATAAGCCTTTCCCCCAAGTACTGATCCAAACCAGTTATGAATTTCTCATTCTTCTTCTCGGCAGTATCAATAAGAGATAACCCATATTTTGACAAAGTGTCGAATTCAGCAATATACTCCGAGACAGCTCTACCATTCTGCTTGAGCTCCAAGAATTTCTTAAACAGCACTGACTTCTGAGCAGTTGGAATGAACTTCTCGCTAAAGCGAGCCTTAAACTGCTCCCAAGTAATCTGATCTTGGGAATAGCTGCCTTTATAGCATTCCACCAATTCATTGCCCGCCCTTGCAGCTGACGGGACGCTAGCTTTCTCTTCATCGCATCCTCGATACCCAAATCCTCGAAGATACGTTCGCAACTATCCAACCAATCCTGAACATCCGTGGCTGACTCCGTTCCGTGGAACGGCTTCCCACCAAGACTAGTATAATCCTTGTTCAGCTTGACAAAGTCGACCCTCGGTGCCTGCACTATTGGACCACCACCATTTCCACCATTGGGAGCAGCCCTCTGCACGTTCCTAAGCATCTCTCTCATGAGGTCAGTAAACATCGTCCTCATGTCAGCAGCATTCCCATTATTGGCCCCTCTACCGGTACCTCTAACATATCGGCTCATCGTCAATCTGAAAAAGGAAACGATTAACGACCCCATAGTGGTGCTAGTGCAGTACGACTTCATCCTTATACTAGTAATAGTATATATATATATAGCTTTAAAAACCAAAATAATCACAAATACGCTCTCTCGTATACGTATATTATCTCTCCCTGATAACTTCCCTAGGTTAACTACGCAACCTAGAGCTCTGATACCAAGTGTCAAGTTCCGATCCGAGCCCTTCGTCCCTAAGTCGATCCGATCCCCAGCTTAACCAACATGGCCTTCCTTTTTGCCAAGCCTCTTTTGTGCCAGACTCCAGTTCGGGTCGGGTTCCTTGCCCAGGTCTCCTATCCGATCCGAGCCCATATCCGATCCGATCCGAAACCCTGCATAACTTTCTGCAACTTTTCCAGCAACTTGTTTACGCCATTCGACGACGTTTTCGACAAATCTAACTATACTAATCAATCACAAATCATGTCAAACAGTCATAGCAACATAGCAAACTAACCACAAACACCAAAACAATGAATTTACATGTCAAAATGGATCAAATATACCCAAAACCCCATATTTTCCCTTAAGCATGTTTAAGCAAAACTAATCATAGGGTTAACAAAACTTAACCAAATTAAACCAAATTTCTACCAGTGGCATAAAATATTATTTTCGAATTTATAGACATTTTTCCAGAATTTATTAGTGTGTAAATTCGCTAATCTTCACTAATTACCCTTAATTAACTGTAATTAATGTCAAAACAATGCAAATCACTCACCTTGGCCACAAACGAAATTCTCAGAACTGAAACCTTGCTGATTTGGGCGAATACTGATGTCTAACAACAGCTTTAGCCTTGCTTTCGTGTTTCCTCTCCTTAATTTGATGTAGATTAAGCCAAAACTTGATTAGAAAGTGATTTGGGTGTTGGAGGCCATTGCTAGAGTTGCAAGAAAGAAAGTGGCGGCTGGGAAATGAGGATAAGATCGTTCTCTAACCGATTTCAGCCTCCTCCTTACTCTAATCCCGAAATCCCCCATTGGGCCTAGCTGCTAATTACCCGGTTAAGCCCAATTAAGCTGTTTTTCACCATCTGAAACTTGTTTCAGCCACATCTCCCAAACGGTGAGTCCGTTTGGCTAATGTAACCACTCTACGGAATTGTAAACCATCATCCGGAGCCAATGGAAGTGGTTTTAGGTCAAAATTCCTTTCTAGTCAAAAGTTATGGCCAAAACAGTACCAACTAGGGGTAAAATGGTCATTCAAAAATCGACAAAAATCATGAACATGGGAAATGACCCCAATAGTCGTCTCCCAAAGTTACATGACCATACGACTTCGTATGTGAAAGAAATAAATATTCTACGATCCTATGATGCGTAGAATACAGGTCGTTACAGATAATATTTTTCTTGGATCCTGAACAAACTCCTCTACCTGAAGCTGCTTGTCACTAGAAATACCACACCAATCTCCATTCGAGACATCTCCACCCTAATTGACGTTAAGTCCCATCCCTAGGTCACGCTGCTCTAACATCGATCCTTAGTAAAATCGATCGTACCAAAATCCGAGTACACTAGTGCAAAGCTCTAACTTATACGAGTTCAATAGATTCAAATCTGCTTGATTTCGTTGAGTATTGAATCAGATTTACTTGATTGAAGTTTCCATTAAAGTGGCGACCTATTTCTTTTATTACAGGGAGTTAGAGTGAAGGATTAGGTTAGGAACTTGTTATATTTTACAGGTAAAGAAAAGATAGTTATTTAATATAAATTTGACTTAATTGTCGTCAAATGTTTTAAGCTCGCACGACTACGTATCTTGTCCAATCACCGTGAAACTTGACATTCTCCGATATTTAAATATTCCGGACTCGATGAAATTGGTTTCCTCAAAATTCAAGGTCGTTTGCAAAATGACTATTTTAGTTTTAAAATTTTAACCGATACGCGTCTATATCGCGCACGTTCACATAACAACTCCGATTGGCACGAAACTTGAAATCTAACAAAAATTTACAATTCCAGATCTAACGAAACCGATTTCATCAAATTTCTACATCGTTTGCAAAATCACTATTTTAACAGGTTCATTGGTATATTAAAATATTCAGTTTTCATATATTCACTTCTAATTAAATTTAAATGTTAACTTTATTCAAATTAGAATAGAATTCAAATAACTTTATACATCAAATTTCATTTATTTTGAACTCAAATTTTGACTATTTACCAAATCATTTGAATTTCAATTGTAAATAAATTAAAGCAATTCCATTCAAATAATTTAAATAATAAATCCAGATTTCAATATTTATTGATACAAACAAAATCATAGTTAAATTTACAATTCATGCAAGTTATTATTGTTATAATTGTTTGCAATTCATTCCTTAGTCAATTTAAAATAAGTTTACATCATATGTTTCACAATTAAATCATTAAATTTTAAATTCAAACCATAATTGGAATTAAATCTTATTAAATTCAAAATTTTAAATAATAGAAAATAAGGGTTGTTACATTCTCTGTACTCTCCGAATTCATCAGTTGAAGGCGAAATTCTCCGAGTGTCATTTATGGAGGAAAGAGGTGCATCTCCTATGGAATATGGTCTCTAAGGATGGGTTGGCAGTTGATCCCACCAAGATTATGGTGGTATAGGAATTTGGCTTTCTCTTGGGACATAAACTGTGAGGGTGTCTTTCGAAGACTAGAGAATGCGCTCACAAGTGCACCATTTTTGACATTACTCGATGGATTTACGATGTTTATAGTTTATACCAACGCTTGTAGGACTAGTTTATGTGGGGTATTGATGCAAGAGGGTAGGGTAGCGTGCTATGGTAGTAGGGAGCTAAGGGTTCATGAGAGGAATTACCCTATGCACGATTTGGAGTTAGGTGTTATAGTATTCTCACGTAAGTCTTAGAGACACTACTTACTTGGCAAGAGGTTCGAGCTCTTTATAGACCACAAGTCACTCATGTATTTGTTCTCACAAAGGGATTTTAATTTGAGGCAGTAAAGGTGGATGAAGTTCTTAGCATCATCTGATTTCAACATTTCTTATACCCCTACCAAAGGAAATGTAGTGGTTGATGCTTTGACCAGACAGAGAGCGGCATTGAGTCCTTTTCGGATGGTTTGACGAGTGTAGTATTAGCCGAGGCTCATCACTCTCGGATGACTATTCACCCAGGTGGTGACCAAATGTACCGTGATAGAGATGAATCTTTTATTAGACCGGCATAAAGAAGAGCGTGACTGAGTTTTTAGTTAGATGTGTGACTTTCCAAAGAGTTAAGGCGCAGAAAAAGAAGTCTTGTGGACTACTTCAGCCTTTGGATATACCATGTGGAAATGGGAGAGTGTTTCTATGGATTTTGTGGATGGGTTGCCCAGGTCAAGAAAGGGCAACACCATCATTTGGGTCATAATGGAATGGTTGACTAAGAGCACCCATTTCATCCCGGTTAAGAGTAAGAGAACGAATGCATGGTTGGGTTCTTTGTATATTTGTGAGATAGTTATACTCCATGGTATTCCTTCGAGCATCATGAGCAATAAAGACCCATTTTTTACTAGCGAGTTTTGGAGGAGTCTGTAAGAAGCATTAGGAACACAACTCAGGTTGAGTATAGCTTATCACCATAAGAGAGATGAAAAGAATAAGGGTGAATAGGATTTTGGAAGACCTGCGAGGATATGTATTTTTGACTTCATAGGGATTTGGGAAGATCATTTACCCTATGTGGAATTCCTAGCTTTTAGTCTTGCATTGGAATGGCATCCTTCGAGGCCTTGTATGGACGACCTTGTAGATCTTCGGCATATTAGTGGGGCTCAAAAGATTGACTGCTTCTTAGACCAGAAATGATTAGGGAAACTTCTGATAAGGTTGAGTTGATTAAAAAGAGGACGAAGGCAACACAAGACACACAAAAGTCATATGCAGACAAAAGAAGGATTGACTTAGAATTTTCTACTGGTGATTTGGTCTTCACCAAAGTTTTGCCGCTAAGGAACGTGTTAAGGTTTGACTCAACGAGCAAGTTGACCCCAAGGTTTATTGGACTGTTCCCAGTCATGGAAAGGATAGGGCAAATGGCTTATAGAGTTTGACTACCAGAGAGACTATCAGGTGTTCATGACGTGTTCAATGTATCACACTTGCAGAAGTGCCTACACGATTTAGCGGTGGTAGTAGAGCCTAGTGCATTAGAGGACATGGAGATCGAGCAGGAGGCATCCGCCCAACGGGAACCTCAGCGGATCTTAGATTTTGAGACCAAGAAGTCAAGAAACAAAGAATTAAGATTGGCCATGGTGCAGTGGAGAAATGATGATGGTGAGGCTACTTGGGAGCCGAAAGAGAAGATGTTTATTTCTTATCCCTATCTTTTTGATGGTACGTTCCAATCCTTTTCCATCTCTAGTTCTTAGGTTCACCTTCGAATTCCTTTGAACTCGATCTTAGAAGAAACCTATAGGTGATAAGATATGGTCGAAACATGTCATTGTAACATGTTGTGTTTGATTTTTGCAAATGGATGCAAATGTTTACAATTGGATGTAGTATATGCATACATACACACTAGGAATTATGATTACATATGCATATGGATATGTATGCATTTTGATTATTTCTATGGTTGTAATATATGGATGTTGTCATATGGTTGTTGCATATGGATGATGTTTGATGCACATATGTAGAATTATCTATTAACATTAGGATTTTTTTCGTACATTTGGATGCATGACACAAACATAATTGCATAGAAAGAAGGTCGATTGAATTGGTGGACCACCCAATATTTTGAATTATTTAGGACCATATACACTACAATAACGCTTGTATTATTCTTCTACCTTACATATTTCGGGGACAAAATCCTTTATGGAGGGGAGAATATAACAACCCAAAATTTAATGAATAATAATTAATTAATAAATTGATTAATTAAGGAATAAGTTGAGAAATAATGGGATTTGGGCAATGGGGTTTTTGCCATGGGGTCCGTCACGATTTTCTAGTTAAGTTAGACTTCTGGTTTGCACAAAAGGACTTAAAACGAATAAGTAATGACCAATTGAAGTTTGAAATTCAAAGTAGAATTTAAAATAAAATGAAATGAATGTAATAGCCCGCATCTCTGTTCATGCAAGATATTGTCCCCAACTTAGCCACCGTATACGCGTGGGGTTTTGTTCCTCAAAAGACCTCGGTTTTAGTAAGAGATGGGCTTTACTATATAAGTCCTAACTTCACAAAAGCTTCCACGATGTGGGACTTATATTTCCATTAGAAGTAGGTGGTGTTACAATCTCCCTCCCTACAGAACCCAATGTCCCCGTTGGCTCACGAATGCCTCACCTAGGCGCTGTGATCCATGGAGAAGCCACAATTCCGGCTGGGTATTGGCTCTGATACCACTATACCATCCTGCACCGTTCGCACAAGATATTATCCTAAAATTAGCCACCATATAGTTATGGGGTTTTATTCCTTAAAACACATCGACGTTAGTAGGAGATGGGCTATACTATATAAGTCTGCACTTCACACAGGCTTCCACGATGTGGGACTTATATATCCACTAGAAGTAGGGGTGTTACATAATAAAATTAATTATGCTTAATTAGCATAATAATAAGGACGACCAGTCCCAGCTAGGTCAACCCATGTAGTTCAGCCAAGCACGAAATGAAGAGTGCTGGAAGTTTCGGGATCTTTCCTTTATCCGACGTTTGAGCATTTTGACTTAATGGCCTTGAATCCCCTGCCTCATATGTAGATAAACCTACACACCTCCCTCATTCCCCCACAATTCTCATTCTTCGTTTTCTATGCCTCCCCTACACTTTTCTTCTTCAAAAGAAAAATAAAAGTTGTCCACGCACAAGTTGGAGTATTGTTTATGCATAGATTTTAGGGATTTCTACTGGGGCTAATTTGGATAAGCATTTTTAGGTAAAATTTCAGTGATTTCTAGATCTCTTATAATCTTAAAGATAAATCTATAAAATAGTAGTTGTGGTTGTCTGGATTATTCACAGATCTTAGATCCAGATTATTACAGTCTGATTTCAGATTCAGTTGTCTCTACTTTTCTTTTTGAATTCCTTCTGTCTTTGATTTTTGTTCAGATTTCTATAGATTGTTGTGTTAGATCTCTTCTTCCCTTTTTCTGTTTTTTATATGTTGCAGTTTCGTCAAAATATGCCTAAAAGGCATATAAATATGATTAAAACAGGCTTGAACCTGTATGTCTAAATATTTGCAATGGATTATTTCTCTTTTTTCATCTAGTTTGCATTTGGATCGGGGAATAAAATTAATTAAATAGAGATAATCAAATTGAGGCTTAATTTGAATATGTTGAAACTGCAATTATGAAGGGAACAACATGATTAAGGCAAATTGGACTATATAAATGCCTAATTAACAGATTTTGACAGAAGTGGAATGTAACCAGAAAGTATCATAAATATGATAATTGGAAATCATAATAAACACAAATAGTTTATTTGCAATTTTAAATATGACTTGGAATATGTAACAACCCGGAATTTTGGAACCAATTTAAAAATTTTATTTTAGCAATTTTAATCAATTTTGAATATTTAAAATAATTTATTTTAAATAATAATGATGAAAATTTTATTTAAATCGAAGTTAGAACGAATATATTTAATTTAATTATATAAGGAGTTAGAAATAGCGCGGTAGTTTGAAAATTTGAATTCGAACTTTGATTGACTGTACATGATGCAAAATAAATCACATTTTAGTGAAACCAAAAATATTAGAATTTGTTTAAAAATATCTTTCCAATGAATTCGAAAAATTGAAATTTCATAGCGGGAATCAAAAGTTATGGTCAGTTGAATATTCAAAATAGTCGCCGTAGAATTTAATATAATATATAGCCCGTATAAATAGTCGTTTTACAAACGACCTCCATTTTCGACGAAGCTACTTTGGTTGAGTCCGGAATGTCAAATTACTACAGGATTCCAATTTTCATAATTTTTGGAATCAATATGTGAGCGTGGCAAATCAAAACGTGTTTTATCAATTTCAATCGACCAGAAAATGAGCATTTTCAAACCGTCTCCAAATTCAACGAAATTAATTTTGTTAGGACCGTGTCGTCAAAACATAGCTAGAATTATTTTTGGGGAATTTTTGGAGTCCGTATGTGGCCTTGGTAAATTTAAATGTTCGATCAAATTTAATAATTAAATGATTTATATTTTAAATTAAAGAAAACAAGCCGAAAACGATCGAATGGGCTGATGAGACCTTGTTCATTGTGTCCGAAATAGGGGTATTTGGCTAGGGGAAACATTCGCTGGGCTGGCTTTGGAGTTATTAAGAGTTAACAGGCCTTTTCTAAAAATTAATGGATTTAATAATATTTTATTATAAAACCTAGGTTAAATCAAACCCTAAATCCTCTTCATAGTTCAGCCGCCACAAATCAAAGGCCTGAGTGCTCCAAACTTCGTCCCTTAATCTCCCCTTCTACAATTCGATTCAAACCAAAATTATAAAACAAAAATCGAAGACCTAGGAGAGATGAATCTACTCAACGGCTAAGATCGAGAATCGAACATCGTGGCGGCGGGATTTTCAATGCAAACAGTCGGAGTTCATGGCCGGTTTCTGGAGCGAAGGGGGACTCGGGTTGCACCACAATCGGGGTGAAGGAGGAGGGCGACTAGGGCTACGGGGCGGTGGCGTTGGATGGTGGTCCGGTGGCCTTAAGGGAGGTGGGCGACGGTTTATTTTCAGGCGCGATATGGGTTCAAGCGTGCGATACAGAAGAAGAAAGAAGCGATCTTTTTTTCACATGATTAAGCATTGGTTGAAGGTTAAATAAAGTAATTAATTATATTAATTATTTAATTAAATTGTAAATGTCTAAAATGTCCATATCTTGTTCATACAAATACAGAATTCGACAAACTCAGTCGCGTTAGAACCGCCTTGAAAAATACTACGGCATGGAACAGACTGAAACGAATTTGGAGCGATCTACAATTTTGGAGAATTCAAAACCCACTGTGAGAATTCTATTTATTTTATAATTAAAAATAATTAATTATGGTTGTGATTTTTCTTCCAATCCGCGTGATTTGATCTGGAATTGATGATTGAAGTTGTTATGTAGATCTATTGAATTGATGATTGTTGTGTTGAACAAAATATAAATGCTGAATTAAAATTGTCATTTTTGACAAATTAGAATTGTCTTTTTTGACAAATTAGAAATGTTGAATTAAAATTATCATTTTTGACAAATTAGAAATGTTGAATTAAAATTGTCCTTTTTTGACAAATTAGAATTGTCTAATCAAAATTTGTCATTTTTGACAAATTAGAAATGTTAAACTAAAATTGTCATTTTTCTCAAAATAGAATAGTTGAAAATAAATATATCATTCTTGTTATAATAAAAGTGTTGAAAACAAATATAACATTTTTGTCAAAGTAGTTTAATTGGAACAAAAAAAAAATACATTTTTATCAAAATAATTTAGTTGAAACAAAAATATTCATTTTTATCAAAGTAGTTTAGTTAAATAAAAAAATACATTTTTGTCGAAATAGTTTAGTTGAAACAAAAATATTCATTTTTGTCAAAGTAGTTTAGTTAAACAAAAAAAAATACATTTTTTTCAAAATAGTTTGGTTGAAACAAAAATATACATTTTTGTCAAAATAGTTTAGTTGAAACAAAAATATTCATTTTTGTCAAAGTAGTTTAGTTAAACAAAAATATTCATTTTTGTCAAAGTAGTTTAGTTGAAACAAAAATATACATTTTTGTCGAAGTAGTTTAGTTAAACAAAAATATCCATTTTTGTCAAAGTAGTTTAGTTAAACAAAAATATCCATTTTTGTCAAAGTAGTTTGGTTAAACAAAAATATCCATTTTTGTCAAAGTAGTTTAGTTAAACAAAAATATCCATTTTTGTCAAAGTAGATTGGTTGAAACAAAAATACTCATTTTTGTCAAAGTAGTTTAGTTAAACAAAAATATTCATTTTTGTCAAATAGTTTAGTTAAACAAAAATATTCATTTTTGTCAAATAGATAAGTTGAAAACAAAAATATTTATGTTTGTCAAAAAGATTAGTTGAAAACAAAATATACCATTTTGTCAAAATAAAATTATTGAACAAAAATATACATTTTTGTCAAATTAGAATAGTTGAACAAAATGTACATTTGTGTCAAAATAAATTAGTTGTAACAAAATATAATAGTTAAAACAAAAATTTACATTTTGTCAAAATATGATGGTTGAAAGCAAATTTTTTTTTTTTTTTTCAATTAGATAAGAGAGAAAACAAAAACTACATTTTGTTAAATAGATTTGAGTTAAAACTACATTTTTGTTAAATAGATTTGAGTTAAAACAAAAATAACATTTTTGTAAAATAGATTACTTTTATGCATTTTGTTAAAATAGAATTGTGAACAAAATGAAATTATCACTTTTATGCATTTTGTTAAAATGGAATTTTAGACAAAATGAAATTTATCACTTTTATGCATTATGTTAAAATGAAATTTTAGACAAAATGAAACTATCACTTTTGTTCATTCTGTTAAAATAGAATTGTTAACAAAATGAAATTATCACTTTTATGCATTTTGTTAAAATGGAATTTTAGACAAAATGAAATTTATCACTTTTATGCATTATGTTAAAAAGGAATTTTAGACAAAATGAAACTATCACTTTTGTTCATCTTGTTAAAATAGAATTGTTAACAAAATGGAATTATCACTTTTATGCATTTTGTTAAAATGGAATTTTAGACAAAATGAAATTTATCACTTTTATGCATTATGTTAAAATGGAATTTTAGACAAAATGAAACTATCACTTTTGTTCATTTTGTTAAAATAGAATTGTTAACAAAATGAAATTATCACTTTTATGCATTTTGTTAAAATGGAATTTTAGACAAAATGAAACTATCACTTTTGTTCATTTTGTTAAAATAGAATTGTTAACAAAATGATAATTTTTTATGCATTTTGTTAAAATAGAATTGTTAACAAAAGGAAATTATCACTTTCGTTCATTTTGTTAAAATAGAATTGTTAACAAAATGAAATCATCACTTTTATGCATTTTGTTAAAATGGAACTTTAGACAAAATGAACGAATCACTTTTTAATCATTTTGTTAAAATAGAATTGTCAACAAAAAATGAATGTATCACTTTTTATGTATTTGTTGTAATAGAACTTGTTTGTAAATTAAAGAATCATTTTTATTGTCACAACATACATTAGAATTTGTATGTTAATTAGAGAATCATTTTTATTGTCACAACATACATTAGAATTGGTATGTAAGTTAAAGAATTATTTTTATTGTCAAAACATACATTGAAACTATATACAAATAAAATACTTCTTTTTATTTGTTTGAAAATAGAAATACAAATAAAATAATTAGCTTTTTATTTGTTATTGGCTCAGTTGTCATGTGAATGATATATTTTGTTTGACATTATGAATACGTAGATATTATATGCCAATAAAAATATTCTTTTATTTGGCATGTTAAACATGTTAGTGGAATCAGCGAATGATTTATATTTATATATAGTTATATATAAGTATAAATTAAAATTAAACGAATCACGCGCGGTAGTTCGCGATTCGGAATCGTAATTTTAAACGATTATACCGAAAGATCCGACCGTCGGATTTTCCCAAAACTGGAACCGTTAGGACCGCTTTGGGAAGATCTTTCCAACGATATAAATTTTGTTAAAATCCAACGGTTAGATTTCGAAATAAGTGTAGATCAAATTTTGATAAAAACAGCGCCAGGGCCGCCTATTGACCCGAAGAGTCGTTAAATTAATTTAGCTATTTTTATATATATAAAAATAGCGATAAAATGTTATTAAATAATATTAATGGTATGAAATGGTTTTAAATTATATATATGCGAGGATCATTTGAAAAGACCGAGTTTAATCTCATTTCAAATGATTATACGACGATTTAAATCGAAGATATTGAAGACGGCGATTGAAGACCGGCGATCTTCACATCGAATGGATAACTACTGATGCCCGGCATTGGATAGCTCCCAGTAAAGGGTTAAATTGGTAGTTGTCCGGACGTACTTGTTGATTGTCCAGATAAGGGAACACCTCTCTTCCGTATTGGACATACGGGGTGAGGAATAAGGTGTCTCAGGTTTCGTTCAGACCCAGAATGGACTTGTAAATGGATGTGTGTTTGACGTTGGATTTCATTCTATGTGAATTGATTTCTATTTAATATATATATATATGTTTGGTGGCGGAGAATTTATTCTCTTGCTTAACACCCTTCTCTGAGACACATGAGCTTAGAGGTTATATACTGATAGCTATTGATCGCATGACATGAATTGTCAATGTGACATGCCAAGATGCAAATGATCGAGGCTTGTTGAAAAGCAGAGCCTTGTTGTTGATGATCAAAGCACGACCTGTTTAGGCGTAGCTTTGTGTATAGCGTTACCTCGCGAGCCTCACACCCCGGTAAGAGTCAGAAACGGGACAAGGGAACGCAGGGAGTGCACACGTTTCTTTCTAGCTAGAAGTGGTATCAGGGTTTTGCAAGCTCTGACATTTTATGTGGCGACCCGTAGTTCCCCGTGAGGGAAAGCTCGGATTGCTTCGAGAACAAGACAAATCGGAATATAAACAGAAGAACATTTCATTGTTTTTTACAACAGTTTCATCAGAATACAAGAATATTAAGAGTATGAATAAATATTTTACAGCAGAAAATATCAGAGATTAAAATACATAGCAGCAGAAATAAAATGTATAAATACGATGCGTAGCGGAAAATACAATAACTAGCACAACTGAATGAAATACACGGATATAGAGCGTTCCGAATATAGCTCTAGCTGTAAATCCAGGATCATGTATAAATAAATCTACAAAACCAAAACTACTAGCTGCCCGTGTGGAAAATATGGGCACCCAGAGTTTATGTTAAAACAATAAACTCCAGGTCTGTCATGGGACTGGTGTGAGAACTAAAACAGTTATTTAAAACTTTACTTTTAAATGAGGTAAATCAAGGGACCACGCCGTATAACACGGAACGAGTTTACCCCCAAGAATACCAGTGCCTAAAACAAACAACGCAATGCTAAATAAAAGAAAAATGAAGCTATTATAAAACTTAGGTCCCATCACACAAAGCAACGCAAGCCGGAGGATAGAGTTTTACCTTATAATAGCCAAATATGTTTGGTACGTTTTAAAACAAATCTTTTATTATTACTATAAGTGAAAAAATCAACTTCAATTATAAATGTATCAACCATAGACGGCATGAGCTCCCCATTCCACTATGTCGCCATACATAGTATACAATCAAAACCGAAAAATGTCGTATTTGGAAATTGGATTTCCATCATGGTGGCTCCTGATCCGAAAGGTCTATCGCGTAGTGAAATTCACCACGGTTTACGTCGCAGGCATGCGAAAACACCGTAATGCACATCCACACTATCTAGGAAACAAGTTACCGCGGCTTACGTCGCAGGCATGTGAAAACACCGCTAACTCTATCCATCAGGGAATCGGGGGGTGTGCCCTATCCCTCACCTGGGTCGACCAAATGCATGACACCACTAAGGTGTCTATCCTTATCTCGAAAGCATACTAATCTAACCATCAGTTTACCACCATATCGGTGTGTGAGGCTCGCGAATTAACGCTACACAAAGCTGTGCTTTGATCATCATCCACCAAACTTTGCTTTTCAACAAAAGTTTGGATCACTGCATCTCAGCATGCCACACTATCAATCCATACTGAACCACTGATTTCTGCTGATATATAACCTCTGAGCTCGTACGTCTTAGAGAAGGGTGTTAAGCAAGAGAATAAATTCTCCGCCACCAAACAGATATGTATATTTAGCAGAGATCAACGAATACAGTATAAAGGAATACAATGTCAGACACATAATCCATTTACAAGCCCGTTCTAGGTCTGAACGAAACCAGAGGCACCTTATTCCTCATCCCATATGTCCAATACAGGAGAGAGGCCCTCGCATATCCGTACAATCAACAAATACATCCGGACGACTACCACTATAGCCCCTTCAAGGTATCTACACCAATCATGAGAAATAGTAGCAACCCATCCATTCGATGTGAAGATCTTCAGTCTTGCACCGTCTTCAATCTCTTCGACTTTTCGTCGTATCAGTCATTCAAAATGGGTTAAACCCAGCCTTTCTGAATAACTCGTGTATCTTATAATCAAGTGCTATAACAACACATCATACGCCTCATTCCAATCCAGAATATTCTTTTATTCAAATATTCTCATCATTAGAGAATAGGTTCCCATTAATTTTATCAAAGATAAATTCTTTTAAATTTATTCTTTAATCTTCCATTGGATATCAAACCATATTAAGGTTTTCCAAACTAGTCGGGTTTAGCGAACTACACCGATGTAATCATTTATTTTATTTCCCGATCCCAACCTGTTCATCCCATGAAGCAAAACTGGTAACACTCCATATCTAACACCATGGTCTTATCGGTAAATATTAATTACCATTTCATGTTCAAATCTAATTAAAGATTTAGCTATCGCTTGGAGTAAAACTGGTGGTACTCCATTTTCGATCATTTTCTTGAATTGATAATTTTAATAATCGCATTCACTTTTCAATCTAATTAAAGATTCATTAAAACTCCATTTAGTTTTAATCTTCCCAAAAATCAATATTAATGATTATATAACTTGGGAAATCATGTCCTGTCTTTAACTTGGTTAAAGAACCAATGTCATTTAAAAACACGGTTCATGGTAAACCCAAAATCACATTCCACTCCATAAGTCTCTAACCGTAAATTAGTAAGAAAACAATTCCCTAAGTATTAATCCCGAAGGTCGAAACCAACATCAGATCAATACCCAGGAAACCATTCAACTTAGCTATTCTCCAGTTGGTTTCTAATTTTCTTAACTCAATTGGGTTTAAGAACAATATTTTTAAAGATACCATTCACGACAAGCCCAAAATTCAATTCAATTCAATTCCAATTTAATATTAATTAATTGGTAAACTTCATTAAATCTTAATAAAAAGATTTAATCTTTTCTCAACTGGGTTTAAGAACAGTGTTAGTGAAGACACCGTTCACGACAAACCCAGAATCCTATTTGATATTAAATACAAGGCTCTGAATAGAAAATATATTGGCTTATATTCAATATCAAATTCTAAAATCAACAAATATCGTATTGGAATAACGATATATATATCTTCCAAATTCCTCCACAATGTCCGTATAATCACGGAATCCAATATCGAAATATTCCGAAGATAATTTCTATTCAAATCCATTCCAATTTATTCATTGGAAAAATTGTGGTTATTTAAAAACTATTTTCAAATCCAATTTATTTATTTCTAAAAATAAATAGATTATTTTTCTAGTTAATAACTAGTTCATTTCGATAAAAATATATTTTTATTTTTTCAAATATGGAATTTTTCATCCCAGTTCTTTCCAAATCATTTATTATGATTTTACATAATTTTTCCATATTTTTAATAATTTTATTATCGCCCGTACAGTTAGTTTCCAATAACGGCCACCGAACTGCATCCATAGCAACCTTTTCTAAAATTGATTTGGACATATATCCAAATCTAACCGTTAGATTTCAAATCTCTTATATTCATTGGAAAGCTCTTTTCGATACAAACCCAACTGTTCCGGTTTTAGAAGAATCCGACGGTTGGATCTCCCGTAACATCAATTTGAAGTTAATGGTCGAAATTCACGAACGGTCGCTGCGCGGTGCATTCTATTCATGCCATTATAATATATATATATATATGTATGTATGTAAAATATTTCATCGATTTCCATTTAAAATGAATTTTATTTTAAAAATGATTTCCACTTCCATTTCAATTTCAAATCTAAATTGAATATTCCAATATAAATTCGTTTTAAATTCATTTCAAATCAATTTCAATTCAATTCGATTTCAATTCCATTTCAATTCGTTTTGAATTCATTTTAAATTGATTTCAATTCAATTCGATTTCAATTCCATTTTAATTCGTTTTAAATTCATTTTAAATCGATTTCAATTCAATTCGATTTCAATTCCATTTCAATTCGTTTTGAATTCATTTTAAAACAATTTCAATTCTATTTTCAAATTCAAATCAAAATTTAATTTTCCATATCATTTTAATATTAAAATGATAATATTTTCAAAATATCAGTTTTTGAAACCACTTTTCGATATTCATTATAAAATGAATAAAATCGACAAAATCCTCGTTCATGTTAAAATGGCATTTAACTACTTCACACGGCTTCACATTTCAATATTCACTGAATATTATTTTAAAATATTCGATAATTCTGAACTGGAATTAGACTCAATCAATTACCATATAATTTTATTTATATGGATTTCAACATCATGTATATGCAACAATAATGATAAGCTATCATTAAAAATTCAAACAACATCCAGGGTGCATTCTACAACTGTATAAGCATTAAAATAAATGAATAAAGAACGCTCATACAGTCTGTCAACCCATCGATTGACATACCACTAATTATTGGGATCAGTGTATGTCAAATATTATCCCAATACCCGTGTGGGGTTTTCAAACAACAAATACTGTTTATTATTTGTTCAGTTGAGCGACGTGTAAAAATTATCGTCCCAATCAATATCAGATAAATAAGTGTACATAAACAAACCGTCCGGTTTGTAAATGAATATTTATTTTATTTTCATTTCACAATAATTTATATGTATATATTTATATAAATAATTTTTATATACAATAATATCAATACATGACAATCACAATCAACACAAACAATACAATCAAACAAGTCGTCCATGGTCTGTGGACGACAGGGAGCAGTTAAGATTTGCAGTTATAAAATAAATTAAATAACTGTACAAAAATAATAGTGGGAAGTTCTCACATTGGTTTTCCACTCCGTCTGTGTTATTTCTGAACTTCTGAACAGTTTGGTTTGAAATTTATCTGAATTTCCAACATGCTCCGTTTTGATCTCGGTCAGTTTTGTTGTGAAGCTCTCATCCCCACGATCGCAACGGATCCAAGTTTGTAATTTTTCGACCTCGTACGCAAAAGACATGTATTTTTTAAACTTTGGATAATTTTACGATATAATTAATTAATAATTAAATAAAATATGACCCCTTTCTCTTTCTTCTTTCTGTAAATCACGAGACCCGCTTTCAACTTGAACCCATTGTTGCCCCAATTCTTACGTCGTCGCATGTTGATCGGAGCAGCCAGCCGAGCATCCGGCGGCACCATCACCTTCGCCGTCATGCAAACTCCCAGTGCTGTGAATAGTACGGCGTTCGAACGCCCCTTCTTCCCCGAAATCGGGTCCAATCGCGCTGCCTTTGAGTGGTAATTTCCCTCGATTTACTAACCGATAATTCATCACATTTGTACGGATTGGAAGAGCTTGGTACGCTCTTGAATCTTGCTTCAAGAAGTTTTTGAATTTCTATTGTGGATTGGAAGAAATCAGAGTGGGAATGAGGGAGCGATTTAGGCCGTTGATTTACTCGTGGCGGCGGCAGAACGTTAGGAAAGAGGGGGGATTAGGGTTTAGCATAGAAAGGGGGTATATATATATATATTATTTTTATTATATTTAATTCTTTTAATTTCTTCATTATAAAATTTCGCGTACGAACTCCAAATCATACCCAGCGACTGTTATCCCTAACCAACTACCCCCATTCCGAACACAATCATAAGCCAATTCTATTGTTTCGATCAGTTTTATTTTAAATTAAAATATAAATCAATATATATTACATTTAAACGTACATTTTAATTTACCGGGGACATATACTGACTCTAAAAATTCCCAAAAAATAAATCTAGCTATGTTTTGACGATACAGTCCTAACAGAACTAATTTCGTCAAATTTGAAGACCGTTTGAAAAATGGTCATTTTCTGGCTGATCCAATTTGACTGAAATTGACAAAATACGTTTTCTTTTGCCACGCTCACATATTGATTTCAAAAATTATGGAAATTGGAATCTAGCAATAATTTGACATCCCAGATCCAACGAAAATGGTTACGTCGAAAATGGAGGTCGTTTGCAAAATGTCTATTTTTAAGGGCTTTATATATATATATATATATATATATATTAAAATATATATAAATTCGACAACGACTTTTCTGAATTTTCAACTGGACATAACTTTTTGTTCCCGCTATGAAATCTGGATATTTCACATCCGTTGGAAAGATATTTTCAAACAGATTCTAATATTTTTTGTTTTACTAAAATCTGGTTATTTTGAATCATGTACATTCATTTGAAATTTTAAATCAAATTTTCAAACTACTCGATTTAAATAAATTTATACGTTCTAATTCTATTCTTTTTAGTCGTTATTATTCAAAATAAATCATTTTAAATATTCAAAATTCATTAAAATTGCCAAAATAAAAATTTTAAATTGGTTCCGATTTTCCAGGTTGTTACAATCTCCCCCACTTAAAATCTTTTCGTCCTCGAAAAGGAATGGAGTTGAAAGTTGTTTAACTAACCAACTCAACTCTCATTCTGGCTTTCATTCTTCAACTTTTCAGTTTCTAATAATTTTTCAATTCTTCAAAAATTTGGCTAACACCCTAAATTTTCAATTTTTTTTGCCATAACCTTCTTTGTACGGGGAGCATCAGGAAAATCCCCAAACTGCCACACAGGCTCTCTCATCTCAAAAAGAAAAAGAAAAGGCTAAGCGGCTAGCCAATCGGCTCATAAAATCACCAAAACCCAATAAATTAGTAAACATGTACCTATTTGTCGGGCATACAATTTTATTCCTCTTCTTAGCTTCCGTGCTATGACCTATATAACATATATATGTACATGCATGCAGTTTCCAAACAATTTTCAATTCAGTTCAACATTTTGATAATTTGGCCTTACATATCATTTATTGGTTTGGATTTGGTTCAATTCAACTTTTCATTCTCATATTGGATTTATTATTCCAATATTTTAATTTGTTAAATTAATAATCAAACAACACAACCAACAATCAATTTGTGAATTAAATTGCCAAAACATATAACTTTAGTATATATATTCAAAAATCATATTTCTTGTGTCAAGTTCCAGACAATAAATTCAAAATGAGGTTTTGGTTCTCACACCAGTCGATTGGAGATATATAGATATCCCACCTTCGAAACTCGAACACATATGCCGATGATGCGACCGCTATCATCAGAATCATCTCCGGCCGATTAGATTGTGATTCTATATCTACCCAGTATATTTGAGACTTCAAATATACGCCCATGGCGCGTATATACAAAATCTTCATATATTCGATTGTCCAAATTTAATATAAAATAAAATACTCAAATACGTATTATTTGATATAAGTTTTCAAAACAAAATTGGTTTTCATTTTTATTTTAAAAATAACACTCTTCCCGCTCGTTCTAGGATACTACTGATCCTATCTCTAACGAGTCATTCTCATTGGATATTACTTATCCAATCTCTGATGAATTCTTTCGTTTGGTTCTAATATGTCATGTTCTCGAGCTCTATAAACCAAAGCTCTGATACCAAATGTGGCGACCCGTACTTCCCCGCAAGGGAAAGCCCGGATCGCTTCGAGAACAAGACAAATCGGAACATAAACAGAAGAACATTTCATTGTTATTTACAACAATTCAATAAGAATACAAGAATATTCATAGTATGAATAAATTACAGCAGAAAATATCAGAGATTAAAATACATAGCAGTGGAAATAAAATGTATAAATACGATGCGTAGCGGAAAATGCAATAACTAGCACAACTGAATGAAATACACGGATACAGAGCGTTCCAAATATAACTCCAGCTGTTAGTCCAGGGTCCTGTATAAATAAATCTGCAAAACCAAAACTACCAGCTGCCCATGTGGAAAATATGGGCACCCAGAGTTTAGGTTAAAACAATAAACTCCAGATCAGTCATGGGACTGGTGTGAGAACTAAAACAGTTATTTAAAACTTTACTTTAAAATGAGGTAAATCAAGGGACCACACCGTATAACACGGAACGGGTTTACCCCCAAGAATACCAGTGCCTAAAGCAAATAACGCAATGCTAAACAAAGAAAAATGAAGCTATTATAAGACTCAGGTCCCATCACACAATGCAACGCAAGCCGGAGGATAGAGTTTTACCTTATAATAGCCAAATATGTTTGGTACGTTTTAAAACAAATCTTTTATTATTACTATAAGTGAAGAAATCAACTTCAAATATAAATGTATCAATCATAGACGGCATGAGCGCCCCATTCCACTATGTCGCCATATATAGTATACAATCAAAACCGAAAAATGTCATATTTGGAAAATGGATTTCCATCATGGTGGCTCCTGATCCGAAAGATCTATCGCATAGTGCAATTCACCACGATTTACGTCGCAGGCATGCGAAAACACCGTAATGCACATCCGCACTATCCAGTAAACAAGTTACCGCGACTTACGTCGCAGGCATGCGAAAACACTGCTAACTCTATCCATCAGGGAATCGGGGGGGTGTGCCCTATCCCTCACCTCAGTCGACCGAATCCATGACACCACTAAGGTGTCATCCTCATCTCATAAGCATACTAATCTAACCATCAGCTTACCACTATACCGGTGTGTGAGGCTCGCGAATTAACGCTACACAAAGCTATGCTATATTAAAGCTATGCTTTGATCATAATCCACCAAACTTTACTTTTCAACAAAAGTTTGGATCACTGCATCTTAGCATGCCACACTATCAATCCATATTGTACCACTGATTTCCGCCGATATATAACCTCTGAGCTTGTACGTCTCAGAGAAGGGTGTTAAGCAAGAGAATAAATTCTCCGCCACCAAACAGATATATATTTAGCAGAGTTCAACGAATACAGTATAAAGGAATACAATGTCAGACACACCATCCATTTACAAGCCCGTTCTAGGTCTAAACGAAATCAGAGGCACCTTATTCCTCGTCCCGTATGTCCAATACAGGAGAGATGCCCTTGCATATCTGTACAATCAACAAGTACGTCCGGATGGCTACCACTGTAGCCCCTTCAAGGTATCTACTCCAATTATAAGCAATAGTAGCAACCCATCCATTCGATGTGAAGATCGTCGGTCTTGCACCGTCTTCAATTACTTTGACTTTTCGTCGTATCAGTCATTCAGAATGGGTTAAACCCAGCCTTTCTGAATAACTCGTGTATCTTATAATCAAGTGCTATAACAACACATCATATGCCTCATTCCAATCCAGAAGATTCTTTTATTCAAATATTCTCATCATTAGGGAATATGTTCCCATTAATTTTATCAAAGATAAATTCTTTTAAATTTATTCTTTAATCTTCTTTTGGATATCAAACCATATTAAGGTTTTCCAAACTAGTCGGGATTAGCGAACTACATCGATGTAATCACTTATTTTATTTCCCAATCCCAACCTATTCATCCCATGGAGCAAAACTGGTTATACTCCATATCTAACACCACGGTGTTATCGGTAAATATTAATTACCATTTCACGTTCAAATCTAATTAAAGATTTAGCTATCGCTTGGAGTAAAACTGGTGGTACTCCATTTTTAGTCATTTTCTTGAATTGATAATTTTAATTATCACATTCACTTTTCTATCTAATTAAAGATTCATTAAAACTCCATTTAGTTTTAATCTTCCCAAAAATCAATATTAATGATTATGTAACTTGGGAAATCATATCCTGTTTTTAACTGGGTTAAAGAACCAATGTCATTTAAAACACGGTTCACGATAAACCCAAATCACATTCCATTCCATCAGTCTCTAACCGTAAATTAGTAAGAGAACAATTCCCTAAGTATTAATCCCGAAGGTCGAAACCAACATCAGATCAATACCCATGAAACCATTCAACTTAGCTAATCTCCAGTTCGTTTCTAATTTTCTTAACTCCATAGGGTTCGAGAACAATATTTTTAAAGATACCATTCACGACAAACCCAAAATTCAATTTGATATTAAATACAAGGCTCTGAATAGAAAATATATTGGCTTATATTCAATAACAAATTTTGAAATCAACAAATATCGTATTGGAATAACGATATATATCTTCCGAATTCCTCCACAACGTCCGTATAATCACGGAATTCAATATCGAAATATTCCGAAGATAATTTTGATTTAAATCCATTCCAATTTATTTATTGGAAAAATTCTGGTTATTTTAAAACCATTTTCAAATCCAATTTATTTATTTCTAAAAATAAATAGATTATTTTTCTAGTTAATAACTAGTTCATTTCGATAAAAATATATTTTTATCTTTTCAAATATGGAATTTTTCATCCCAATTCTTTCCAAATCATTTATTATGACTTTACATAATTTTTCCATATTTTTAATAATTTTATTATCGCCCGTACAGTCGGTTCCAATAACGGCCACCGAACTACATCCATAGTGACCTTTTCTGAAATTGATTTGGATATATCTCCAAATCTAACCATTATATTTCAAATCTCTTATATTCGTTGGAAATCTCTTTTCGATACGAACCCAACGGTTCCGGATTTAGGAGAATCCGACGGTCGGATCTCCCGTAACATCAATTTGAAGTTAATGGTCGAAATTCGCGAACAGTCGCTGCGCGGCGCGTTCTATTCAAGCCATTGTAATATATATATATATATATATATATATTATATTCTGTCGATTTCCATTTAAAACGAATTTTATAAATCGTTTTAAATTCGTTTTAAAAATGATTTCCACTTCCATTTCAATTTCAAATCCAAACTAAATATTCTAATATAAATTCGTTTTAAAGTCATTTCAAACCGATTTCAATTCCATTTCAATTCGTTTTGAATTCATTTTAAACGATTTCAATTCCATTTCAATTCATTTTAAATTCATTTTAAGTCGATTTCAATTCAATTCGATTTCAGTTCCATTTCAATTAGTTTTAAATTCAGTTTAAATCGATTTCAATTCAATTCGATTTCAATTCCATTTCAATTCGTTTTGAATTCATTTTAAAACGATTTCAATTCTATTTTCAAATTCAAATCAAAATTTAATTTTCCATATCATTTCAATATTAAAATGATAATATTTTCAAAATATCAAATTTTGAAATCACTTTTCGATATTCATCATAAAACGAATAAAATCGACAAAATTCCCGTTCGTGTTAAAATGACGTTTAACTACTTAACACGGCTTCACATTTCAATATTCACTGAATATTATTTTAAAATATTCGTTAATTCTGAACTGGAATCAGACTCAATTAATTACCATATAATTTTATTTATATGGATTTCAACATCATATATATGCAACAATAATGATAAGCTTTCATTAAAAATTCAAACAACTTCCAGAGTGCATTCTACAACTGTATAAGCATTAAAATAAATAAATAACGTTCATTCAGTCTGTCAACCCATCGATTGACATACCACTAATTATTGGGATCAGTGTATGTAAAATATTATCCCAATACCCATGTGGGGTTTTCAAACAACAAATACTGTTTATTATTTGTTCAGTTGGGCGATGTGTAAAAATTATCGTCCCAAACAATATCAGATAAATAAGTGTACATAAACAAACCGTCCAGTTTGTAAATGATTATTTATTTTATTTTCATTTCACAATAATTTATATGTATATATTTATATAAATAATTTTTATATACAACAATATCAATACATGACAATCACAATCAACACAATCAAACAAGTCTTCCATGGTCTGTGGACGACGGGGAGCAGTTCATATTTGCAGTTATAAAATAAATTAAATAGTTGTAGAAAAATAATAGTGAGAAGTTCTCACATTGGTTTTCCACTCCGCCAGTGTTATTTATGAATTTCTAAACAGTTTGGTTTGAAATTTATCTGAATTTCCAACATGCTCCGTTTTGAACGCGGTCAGTTTTGTTGTGAAGCTCTCGTCTCCACGATCGCAACGGATCCAAGTTTGAAATTTTTCGACCTCGTATGCAAAAGATATGTATTTTTTAAACTTTGGATAATTTTACGATATAATTAATTAATAATTAAATAAAACATAACCCCTTTCTCTTTCTTCTTTCTGTAAATCACGAGACCCGCTTTCAACTTGAACTCATTGTTTCCCCAATTCTCACGTCGTCACACGTTGATGGGAGCAGCCAACCGAGCATCCGGCGACGCCACCACCTTCGCCATCATGTAAGCTCCCAGCGCCGTGAATAGTACGACGTTCGAAAAGCCCCTTCTTCCCCCAAATCGGGTTCAACCGTGCTGCCTTTGAGTGGCAATTTCCCTCGATTTACTAACCGATAATTCATCACATTTGTACGGATTGGAAGAGCTTGGTACGCTCTTGAATCTTGCTTCAAGAAGTGTTAGAATTTCTATTGTGGATTGGAAGAAATCAGAAGGGGATGGAGAGAGCGATTTAGGCCGTTGATTTATTCGTGGCGGAGGCAGAACGTTAGGAAAGAGGGGGATTAGGGTTTAGCATAGAAAGGGGGTATATATATATATATTATTTTCATTATATTTAATTCTTTTAATTCCTTTGTTATAAAATTTCGCGTATGAACTCCAAATCATACCCAACGACTGTTGTCCCTAGCCAATTACCCCCATTCCGAACACAATGGAATATGTTTCGTAAGCCAATTCTATCGTTTCGATCAGTTTTATTTTAAATTAAAATATAAATCAATATATATTACATTTAAACATATGTTTTAATTTACCGGGGCCATATACTTACTCTAAAAATTCTTGAAAAATAAATCTAGCTATGTTTTGACGATATGGTCCTAACAAAACTAATTTCATCAAATTTGAAGGCCGTTTGAAAAATGGCCATTTTCTGTTCGATCCAATTTGACTTAAATTGACAAAACACGTTTTGTTTTGCCACGCTCACATATTGATTTCAAAAATTATGGAAATTGGAATCTAGCAATAATTTGACATCTCGGATCCAACAAAAGTGGTTTCATCGAAAACGGAGGTCGTTTGCAAAATGGCTATTTTAAGGGCTTTATATATATTAAGATATATATATATTCCACAGCGACTTTTCTGAATTTTTAGACATAACTTTTTATTCCCTCTATGAAATCTGCATTTTTCACATCCGTTGGAAAGATATTTTCAAACAGATTCTAATATTTCTGGTTTTACTAAAATCCAGTTTATTTTGAATCATGTACATTCATTTGAAGTTTGAAATCGAATTTTCAAACTACCGCTCCATTTCCAATCCCATTTATAATTAAAATAAATATTTATATTCTAATTTCAATTTAAATAAATTTATACGTTCTAATTCTATTCTTTTTAGTCGTTATTATTTAAAATAAATCATTCAAATATTCAAAATTCATTAAAATTGCCAAAATAAAAAATTTAAATTGGTTCTAATTTTCCGGGTTGTTACATTTTACTTATGTGGTTGATGGATTACGATGCCTCGGATTTATTGGTCGATAGTGACCAAATTATAGGTTCGATAGGACCGGGAAACGTGTGTTCAGGAATTGCCGATCCACTAAGGTATATTTCTGGACCGGCCCTGAGGATCCAAGGGTTCACTACGGGAGATCCTGAGACATTGCTAGAGTGTCTCGAATCGGTAAGGAGATCGTCCCTAGCCTTGACTCATGATGGAAATCCAACTTCCAATATGACACCATGCGGTTTTGATTGTAGAACTAGTATGGTGACATAGTATATGGTAGCTATGTCGTTTATGATTGATACATTATGATTGAAATGTTTTTGAAACATATATACACTAATAATAATATCAAATCGGTTTTATCGTATCAAGCATTTTTGACCATTATAAGGTAAAACTCTATCCTCTGGTTTGCATTGCATTGTGTGATGGGACTTGAGTCTTATAGTGGTTTCATTTTTCTAAAAAGCATTGCGCTATTTAACAATTTACTTTATTCCATGCACTGGCAATCCAATGGAGTAAACCCGTTCCACGTTAGCGGCATGGTCCTATGATTAGACTTATTATTAGATAAGTTAGGAAAGATTTCTCGTACCAGTCCCATGACTGACCCATAGTTTGTTTCACTTTGCAAATTCGGGTGCCCTCTTTTCCACATGGACAATCGAGTAGCTTATTTTGCAGATTTATTGAGCAGGATTATGGATCAAATTTTAAAGTTGTGTCCAGAGCATTGATAGACTTCCGCTGTATTAGATTATTGGTTCCGCTGCACTGTCTTAAAATTCATTGTAATTTAATCTTCCGTTATAGTATTTACTTCGATGTACTCTGATATTCTGTTCTCTGATGTAACATTATTATAATGTTTATAAAAGGCTTCTGTTATTTGTTCTGATGTGTTGTATGCTTAAAGTTAGCGCATTCAGGTTTTTGAACGGTCTTAGTCGACTTTGCGATCGATTATGTCCGGGCGAAATCTGAATCGTTACAGTTGGTATCAGAGCTTTGGTTAGCTCAAATCTTTGGGTACAACTAGTTAGAACTGAACAAAAGACTCACCAGAGGTAGGATTAGTAATATCCTATGAAAGAATACTCATTAGAGATAGGATCAGTAGTATCCGAGAATGAGAAAAACTCATTAGAGATGGGGTTAGAATTGCCCTAGAATGAGTTGAGGGTGTCAAGTTTATAATTAACGTATTTGTGAATATATATATATATATATATAATCCGATCTTAGAAACATGATATTTGAATATATAAAAGTTATATATATTTGAAAAACTAAACAATTAATTGATTTATGATTATTTTGTGTGATTATTAGTTCAACTAATAAAATTATTGAAATAATTAAAATAATGAAAATTTAGTGGTTAGTTAAACAACTTTTAGCTTCGTTCCTTTTCGAGGACGAAAAGATTTTAAGTGGGGGAGATTGTAACAACCCGGAATTTTGGAACCAATTTAAAATTTTTATTTTAGCAATTTTAATGGATTTTGAATATTTAAAATAATTTATTTTAAATAATAATGATGAAAAAATTATTTAAATTAAAGTTAGAACGAATATATTTAATTTAATTATATAAGGAGTTAGAAATAACGCGGTAGTTTGAAAATTTGAATTCGAACTTTGACTGACTGTACAGGATGCAAAATAAATCGGATTTTAGTGAAACAAAAAATATTAGAATCTGTTTAAAAATATATTTCCGACGAATCCAAAAAATTGAAATTTCATAGCGAGATTCAAAAGTTATGGTCAGTTGAATATTCAAAATAGTCATTGTAGAATTTAATATAATATATAACCCGTATAAATAGTCGTTTTACAAACGACCTCCGTTTTCGA
The DNA here is from genome assembly GCA_030737875.1 of Allium sativum. Classification (NCBI taxonomy): domain Eukaryota; kingdom Viridiplantae; phylum Streptophyta; class Magnoliopsida; order Asparagales; family Amaryllidaceae; genus Allium; species Allium sativum. The sequence continues at coordinate 625,816,655 of CM060910.1, forward strand.
CGAAACCACTTTGGTTGAATCCGTAATGTCAAATTACCATAGGATTCCAATTTTCATAATTTTTGAATCAATATGTGAGAGTGGCAAATCAAAACGTGTTTTGTCAATTTCAGTTAATTTGGATTGACCAGAAAATGGCCATTTTTTAAACGGTCTCCAAATTCAACGCAATTAATTTTCTAGGACCGTATCGTCAAAACATAGCTCGGTTTATTTTTTGGGAATTTTTGGAGTCAGTATGTGGCCTCGGTAAATTTAAACGTACGATCAAATTTAATAATTAAATGATTTATATTTTAAATTAAAGAAAAGAAGCCGAAAACGATCAAATGGGATGATGAGACCTAGTCCATTGTGTCCGAAACAGGGGTATTTGGCTAGGGGAGACATTTGCTGGGCTGGATTTGGAATTATTAAGAGTTAACAGGCCTTTTCTAAAAATTAATGGATTTAATAATATTTTATTATAAAAACCTAGGTTAAATCAAACACTAAATCCTCTTCATAGTTCAGCTGCCACAAATCAAAGGCCTGAGCGCTCCAAACTTCGTCCCTTAATCTTCCCTTCTACAATTCGATTCAAACCAAAATTATAAAACAAAAATCGAAGACCTAGGAGAGATGAATCTACTCAACGGCTAAGATCGAGAACCGATCATCGTGATTGCGGGATTTTCAATGCAAACATTCGGAGTTTGTGGTCGGTTTTTGGAGCGAAGGGGGACTCGAGTTGCACCATAACCGGGGTGAAGGAGGAGGGCGGTTAGGGCTACGAGGCGGTGGCGTTGGACGGTGGTCCGGTGGCCTTAAGGACAATGGATGCCTATGTCTGATGGTTGAGTAGATGGTTGTTTGGATGTTAGGATATGCATTCTCCTTAACTTGGAGATTTCGGGGGTGAAATCCTTTAAGGAGGGGAGAATGTAACACCCCGTAGTTTTCAATATTAATGTTCACAAATTAAAGAATAACTAATCTCAGATGTGAGAATTAAGGGAAGCGGGTTGCGCCATTGTGTTTGTCTCGGAATTCTGCTTGAGATAGAGTCCAAGTTTGCATGAATTGGACTTCGTATGATGAAGTTATGGCCATCGGAAGTTTCAGAAAATTCAAAACAGATTTCGAAAATTCAAATTTCAGAGTCAGAATGGGCTAGGCGGTAAATTTCCCGCCAGGGCCAGGTCGACCAGGGGGTCGACCTACCCACAACAGGTCAACCAGGGGGTCGACCTGCCCCCTCCGGGTAGATTTGATTGATGACCTTTTTATGACTGTATGCTGAGTCATTAGGGTTTGTGATCTGGTCTGAATGGTTGCGGTTAATTCTGGGTTGATCGGACGACCTAAATTAATCCTAAACTCTATAAAAACACATAGACTCAAACCCTAAAATCAAATTAAAATTAGAATCATGGCCTCCATGCTGTCACCTTGCAACCTAGAATAGCCGCCACCTATTAGAGAGGAAGAAAAGCTAATCAAATTCAATTCTAATCTAAACTGCAACAAATTGTCTTCTTCAAAGGAAAGCTAAATCAATTTAAAAACTCAAGACCTTATTTGAGTTGTGAGTTCGATTTCTTTAATAAGATAATTAGCAATTTAATTGGATTGAGCTATGATTTGGATTATATGGTTATGTTGTGAATCATTGACCGTATGTTATCATCTATGTTGTAAAATTGTGATGTTATCATCTATGTTGTAAATTCTATGATGTTATCGTCTATGTTGTAAAGTTGTGATGTTATCATCTATGTTGTAATTCTATGATTGGCTTATGTATAATTAATTCATAATGATGTTTCATATGCTAGTTTGGTTATGTTGTTGTTGGAACTAATTCATGTGATAAATCATATGTATGTGTGCAAGTTTAGATGTTAATTTAGATATGGATCATATGCAAGTTAGTGAAAATTATATACAACCTTACATGTTTCATGACATCTATTTTATGTGTAAATTGGATCTAAAGTTAGGCTACGACATGTGTGAGTTATATGCTAGTATACAAAATTCTATATGCTAGTTTACATGTTTAGATGTAAGTTTACACCATCGTTTATGTTGCATAAATCACATATGCAAATATATATATATATATATATATATATATATATATATATGTTTGGAGTATGAATCATGCCTATGCAAGTTTACCCCTTATGGTTAGATCCATGACATACATGGCTTATGCAAGTTTGTGACTATTACCTAAACAAGTTTACACCTTTAGATTTAGATCTATGACATATGTAGTTTTATGCAAGTTTGTGACTTTGGCCTATGCAAGTTTTAGATGAAGAACCTCATTCACACATGCAAGTTCACCCCTTGTGTTTAGATCTAGTTTTATTTCTATGTATGTTGTGATGTTTTCTCTTTATTCCATAAGTTAGACTATTCGAGTCTAACGTATATTTTACGTTAAACGAACGAACGTACAACATGGGGCAATTTGGATAATATTAAAAGATTTAATATTGAGAATTGGCATAAATGCCTTAAATGGCATAAAATAAATTTATGATGATAATTGGTATAATTTTGCATACCATAAATAGATGGGCATAATTGAGTCAATTATGGACATAGTTAAAATTGTAATTGATTGATAATTTGAATAGGGAAATTAATTCAAATTGGGGAATAATTAATTTTGAGTAATTAATCATCTAAGACACGAGGTCAGGCTCTTTTGTGGTGTAAGACTGCCCGGACCCACCCGGCAAATCCAGCTGCCACAAATGCCAGTATTATGTGGGATGTCTTAGGAATAAATTAAATGCGTAACAGTTGTAAAGACACGAGGTTAAGCTCGTTTGTGCTGTAAGACTGCCCGGACCCGCCTGGCAAATCCAGCTGCCACAAATGCCAATCTAATGTGGGAGGTCTTTACAAGGTTACGGTGTTAATGAATTGAGAAACACTTAATCAGATAAACATGTGGTGGGACATGGGGGTTAAGCGCGTGCCTTGGGTGGCTTGTGAAATACGATTAGTAACACTTAACCAAAATTTGAAACACGTAAGTGAACATGGATAAGAGGAGGGTTAAGTGGGATGTACTAGAGGGGACCAAGCTTAGGTGGATAGCTTGACTCAAGTAATGGGGGTCCGTTTCAACTAGTAACCCATGAATATCTTTGTGGGCTAGACCCAAGTCGAGGACGGGACACGCATACTGGGCTTGACTATAAGAGGCCAAAACGGGTTAGCGGTGGCAACGCAAGTCCAACGGGTTCATGTGCGTGTGTGGGCCCGGGCTGATAAGTAAGACGTTGTTGCATCGTGTAGGTATAAGCCGTGCATTGTTGGTGGTATCGGGTTGCCACTTTGGGGAGTGATACACCCCACTGTGGGGCCAGCGCGGGTATCTACGAGTTAGGGAGCCGATCGCATGGCGGTAGTGGGTACACCTAATGGAGATAGGGGCAGGCAACACCTATGAAGGCACCTAGGGGTGCACGAAACTACCATTATCATTATTAAGTTCTGTAGGCGGGATCAACCTTAGGGTGACTAGTGGTGGTGCAGTATAGTAATTATCTTATGGTGGTTTAGGTGCGCCTTTAACGTTATCTTTGTTCATCTTATTTCCTTGTTTACTCTTCCATACCCAATTTTTCACAGTCATTTCCTTATTTTCCAACTTATGCATTAGCCTAGTTATTCTGATAATTATATTGTTAAAGTTATCGCACTCGCCATACTTTATGTCTGACCCCCTTTGTTTCCACCTCTTTTCTTCCTTTCTCCCCCAGGTGCTCAGGGTGGAACTAGCACCAGTGGAGCTTGATTTTGGACAGCTGTATCTCTTGCTTTTAGAAGTTGCTTGGATCGCTGAAGTAAAAGTTCAGCCTATCTTATTTATGACTATTTTGTGTTGGGGTTATGTCTTTCAATTTATGTACTCTGATTTAGTCAAGATGGATATTATGTACTTTGACTCTGGTTTTTGATGATGTAATCAAACCTATGTGTTTACCGCTGCAATGAATAAAATTTTAAATTTTTAAGTACTGTTTATATCTGTCTTGTTGTTAAGTTTCTGTTCTATATACACTTAAAACGTTCCATAGAAGTTAATGCATTCCCTTTGTGAGTGACATTAATGGACGTGGGGTGTTACACGTGGTATCAGAGCTGAAGGTTACCAGAACAGATATGAATTTTGAAAAACTATTTTTCAAAAACACTTTTACAAAGAAGTACCTTCAAAAGTATGTTTTAAGGAAAGTATTTTCAAGAGAAAATCTTATTTTAGAAAGCATAACCCTAAGAGCCATATATCTTTCCTTTGGTTCTTTTGTATTGAATCTTTCCTTTTTCGTTTCAGCATGTCTGGAATTCCCGAGATACCCGAGGGGATAACGATACCAGGATGGTTTAGGAGGTATTTGGAGACTAGGGCCACCACCGCAGGTCCAACAAATGCTCCTCCTCCCCCTCCTCCTCCTCCTCGTGTCGATACTTTTGCAAAGATATGTAAGGACTTTCGGGCAATGGGTGGAAAACGTTTTCACGGGACGGAGACATTTGTTGAAGCTCAAAATTGGATAAAGGAGGTGGAAGAATTGTTTGGGATCTTTGAAGTGGAAGATGGAAGAAAGGTCCAGTTAGCTGCCTGGCTAATGAAGGACGAGGCCTCGTTTTGGTGGGATGTCACTAATGGAGAGTGTCCAGTTGATACATGGCCAGATTTCAGGCGGAGGTTTGAAGCAAAGTTTCTCTCACGGGCTGAAGAGAATTTGTACATGGAAAGATTTTTGGCATTGAAGCAGGGGAATCTGTCAGTGAAAGAATACGTCAACAAATTCAATCAATTGGCGAGATTTGGCTTGGACTTGGTGAATACACCAGAAAAGAAGGCCCTGAGATTTGTTAAGGGTTTGAATGAGCCGCTTCGTGGGTTAGCTAAGACCCACATCCCCATGGGGGCTACCTTTGAGAGACTAGTTGACATGACGCTTATGCATGAAGAGGAGAAGGGCGCCAATGCTAATAAGGCACCCGAGAAGAAAGGGGATCAAAAGAAACTGCAACAACAACAACAGAACAATAAAGGTGGTAAAGGCAACAATGGTAAGGGAAAAAAAGATGCTTTAACTGTGGGACCCCAGACCATCTAAGTAAAGATTGTAGGAAGAAAAAGAAGACTGGTTGTTTCCACTATGGCGAAGCGGGACATCTGATTAAGGACTGCCCAAGGAAAGGGCAAAGGGCAGGGTCTACCTCGGGAGGACAGGTGAAGGCTCTTATGGCACCAGGGCAGGCAAGGGGGCAAGTTCAGGCTCTCGTGGTCCCACCGCTGCAAGAACGAGGTAGAGCAGTTTCCGTTGAAAGTTTAGTTTTTCTGTTTGATCATCCTGTCCGTACTTTATTCGATTATGGCGCATCACATTCGTTTATCTCTACATCATTAGTTGAAACACTGCACCTAAATAGTAGTTTAGTTACAGATCCCTTAGTAGTCTCAAATCCTATTGGTGGTTCTGCTCATCTTTCTATGATCTGTCGGGATTTGAGAGTGTCTATCTTGGGCGTTGGGTTTGAATGCAACACCTTTGTTCTTGGCTTCATGGGCTACGGCTTGATTCTAGGTATGGATTGACTAACTAGATATGAGGCCATCCTAGATTGTGAAAGAAGGGTAGTTAGATTGTTGACTTGTTGTGGAAAAACCCTTGATATTTCTTGTGACCCTAGAGGTCCAGTAATGCTTAGCTACCTAGAATCCCTTGACACATCCAATGATGATTTACATTCTGTTCGTATAGTCCGTGAATATGTTGATGTCTTCGATGAGGTGAGCGGTCTACCCCCAAAACGTGAGATAGACTTTCAAATATATCTAGTAGATAATGCAAAGCCAGTTGCATTGCCAGTGCGCCATATGACTCCAAGGGAGAGAAGAGAACCTAGTAAGCAAGTGAAAGAATTGCTTGAGAAGGGGTTCATAAGACGTAGTATATCGGAGTGGGGTGCTCCATTAGTATTTGCCACGAAGGCAGATGGGTCCCTTAGACTTTGTGTGGACTATAGGGAACTTAATAAGCTTACTAAGAAGAATAGGCACCCACTGCCGAGGATTGACGATCTCTTCGATCAATTAGTTGGCACCTCAATGTTTTCGCAGTTGGACTTAGCCACGGGTTTCCATCAGTTGAGAGTGGCTGAGGATAGCATAGACAAGACTGCCTTTAGGATTCCAGACGGCTTCTTCGAGTGGCTTGTGATTCCCTTCGGTTTGACAAACGCCCCCGCATACTTTGTTGACTTGATGAGTAGGGTGTTTAGGGAGTACCTTAATAAATTTGTGGTAGTCTTTGTGGACGATATCTTGATCTTTTCTAAGAGCGAGGAAGAGCATGCCCTACATCTTAGGGAAGTAATGGAGACCCTTCGAGCGCATAGCCTTAAAGCTAAATTTTCTATGTCACTTTTGGAGGAAGGAAGTGCGATTCTTAGGGCACGTGGTTTCCAAAGAAGGGATAGCTGTGGATCCCGTGAAGGTAGTGGCCATCCAAGATTGGAAGGTCCCTAAAAATGCTACCGAGGTGAGGAGTTTCTTAGGGTTGGCTGGCTACTATAGGAAGTTTATCAAAGACTTCGCAAAAATATCAGCCCCATTAACACGCTTGACGAAGAAGAATCTAGTTTTCACATGGGACGTAGATTGTGATGATGCGTTCCAACGTTTAAAGAGAGCTTTGACCACAACCCCAGTCTTAGTGTTGGCAGATGGGAGTAAGCCATTTACCGTTTATACCGATGCTTATGGGATAGGGCTAGGGGAAGGGTAATAGCCTATGGTGGAGGGCAGTTGAGAGTGCATGAGAGAAATTACCCTACACATGACCTAGAGTTGGTCGCTATTGTTTTCGCGCTTAAGTCTTGGCGCCATTATCTTCTTGGCGAGAAATTCGAATTGTTCACTGACCACAAATCGCTAAAATACTTGTTCTCTCAGAAGGACTTGAACTTAAGGCAGCAAAGGTGGATGAAATTCTTAGCGTCCTACGATTTCGAGATAACATATACCCCTGGCAAGGGTAACGTGGTAGCAGACGCCTTAAGTAGGAAAAGGTTGTCCTTGAGTCCGCTGTTTGTTGAGCGACAAAGCTTAGAGTTCATTTCTACGTTTGACTTTAGACCTTCCATTGACTTTGTACCCGGTTTGCTAGCATCCTTAGAGGTCAGGCCTACGCTTTTGGGACGGATTGGTGAGGCACAGCGAGATGACCCACAGTTGGTCGAGTTAGTAGAGAAGCTCAAAAGGGGGGAGTCATCGATCCATCTCAGTAGATATACCCTAGATGATAAGGGTTGGTTACATAGGGACGGTAGACTTTGTGTACCACAGGACGAGAATTTGAGGAAGACCATTCTTGATAATGCACATCGTTCGAAGATGACCATCCATCCCAGCGGGGACAAGATGTACATGGACATGAGACGAGTTTACTTTTGGGCTGGTATGAAGAGGGATGTGGCTGAGTTTGTCGCTAGATGCTTGGTGTGCCAACAAGTAAAAGCAGAGCAAAAGAAGCCCAGTGGGTTGCTTCACCCATTGGAGGTAACACAATGGAAGTGGGAAAGTGTCTCGATGGACTTTATTGATGGGTTACCGAGATCGAGGAAGGGTAATACGGGGATTTGGGTCATGGTAGACCGACTTACTAAGAGCGCCCATTTCATTCCCATGAAGAGTAAGAGGACTGCTCCATGGTTAGCCTCCGCATACATTCGAGAGATAGTTCGTTTGCTCGGTGTTCCTTCAAGCGTAGTAAGCGACCGCGATCCTATCTTTACTAGCGAGTTTTGGAAGAGCTTGCAAGAGGCGGTAGGGACTCAGTTATGTTTGAGCACTGCATATCATCCTTAGACAGACGACCAGACCGAGAGGGTGAATTGTATTCTAGAGGACCTATTGAGGTTGTGTGTCTTAGACTTCGGAGGTACATGGGAGGAACATCTTCCGTTGGTGGAGTTCGCATATAATAATAGCTTTCAGTCTAGCATTGTCATGGCACCGTTCGAGGCTCTTTATGGACGGCCGTATTGTTCGCCTACATGTTGGTGGGAATCTACAGATAAGATCTTGCTTGCGTCCGATATGATTAGAGAGACTTCACAAAAATCGATTTGATTCGAAGGAGGATGAAGACGGCGCAAGATAGGCAGAAATCTTATGCGGACAAGAGGAGGACAGATCTTGAGTTTGATATTGGGGACATGGTCTTTGTCAAGGTGTCTCCATTACGGAATGTTGTTCGCTTTGGGTCCGTTGGGAAGTTAGCACCAAGGTTCATAGGGTCGTTTCCTATTAAGGAGAGTATTGGACAGATGGCGTATAGAGTGGAGTTGCCCGAGAGACTTAGTGGTGTACACGATGTATTCCATGTATCACATTTGAGGAAGTGCTTGCATGAGACCGCGGAAGTGGTAGAGCCGAGCTTGCTTAAAGGTGGAGATAGAGCGTGATGCGACGATTCGACGAGCCCCTACGTGCATTCTTGGGTCAGAGATTAAGAAGTTGAGGAATCGAGAGGTCAAGCTAGTCAAAGTGCAATGGGGAGATGATGAGAGCAACGCTACTTGGGAGATGGAAGAGAAGATGCGTTCATTGTACCCTTTTCTTTTCAAGGGTATGTCTTTTAATTTCTCCTTTATCGCTTAGCTTGTACTTGTTTTATCTTTAGTATGTCCTCTCGCTAGTATCTTTGACCTTTAGATAGGGTAGTCCTATGGTTGAAACATGTGTTTGAGACATGTTATGTATGATGGATGCATGTGGATGCAAGTGTTTGCTAGTGGTTGCTCGTAAATGCATATACACACACTTTAGGCACTGGATCGGCTCAGTCACTTCATATTGCATATTGCATATAAATGTGTGTACATATTTAAGTTAATGGATGTATAATGATTGTACTATCATATGGATGTTGCATTTTGGTGAATGGTTATGCACACATGTAGAAATAATGTGTATCGATAGGATTCTTTCGCATGCATATTGGACACATGACACTATCATGGTTTGCATTAAGGAGGTCAACTGAATCAGTAGGTCACCTGATTTTGCATTAGATAAAGAACATATACACACACTTCTTGCATATGTTCATACAACATTAGGAATTTTATAAGGACAATGGATGCCTGTGTCTGATAGTTGAGTAGATGGTTGTTTGGATGTTAGGATATGCATTCTCCTTAACTTGGAGATTTCGGAGGCGAAATCCTTCAAGGAGGGGAGAATGTAACACCCCGTAATTTTCAATATTAATGTTCACAAATTAAAGAATAACTAATCTTAGATGTGAGAATTAAGGGAAACGGGTTGCGCTATTGTGTTCGTCTCGGAATTATGGTTGAGATAGAGTCCGAGTTTGCATGAATTGGACTTCGTATGAAGAAGTTATAGCCATCGGAAGTTTCAGAAAATTCAAAACAGATTTCGAAAATTCAAATTTCAGAGTCAGAATGGGCTAGGCGGTAAATTTCCGGCCAGGGCCAGGTTGACCAGGGGGTCGACCTACCCACAACAGGTCGACCAGGGGGTCGACCTGGCTCCCCCCCCCCCCCCCCCGGGCAGATTTGATTGATGACCTTTTTATGACTGTATGCTGAGTAATTAGATGGCTGCGGTTAATTCTGGGTTGATCGGACGGCCTAAGTTAATCCTAAACTCTATAAAAATACATGTAGACTCAAACCCTAAAATCAAATTAAAATTAGAATCATGGCCTCCATGCCGTCACCTTGCAACCTAGAATAGCAGCCACCAATTAGAGAGAAAGAAAAGCTAATCAAATTCAATTCTAATCTAAACCGCAACAAATTGTCTTCTTCAAAGGAAAGCTAAATCAATTTCAGAACTCAAGACCTTCTTTGAGTTGTGAGTTCGATTTCTTTAATAAGATAATTAGCAATTTAATTGGATTGAGCTATGATTTGGATTATATGGTTATGTTGTGAATCATTGATCGTATGTTATCATCTATGTTGTAAAATTGTGATGTTATCATCTATGTTGTAAATTCTATGATGTTATCATCTATGGTGTAAAGTTGTGATGTTATCATCTATGTTGTAATTCTATGATTGGCTTGTGTATAACCAATTCATAATGATGTTTTATATGCTAGTTTGGTTATGTTGTTGTTGGAACTAATTCATATGATAAATCATATGTATGTATGCAAGTTTAGATGTTAATTTGGATATGGATCATATGCAAGTTAGTGAAAATTATATACAACCTTACATGTTTCATGACATCTATTTTATGTGTAAATTGGATCTAAAGTTAGGCTATGACATGTGTGAGTTATATGCTAGTATACAAAATTCTATATGCTAGTTTAGATGTAAGTTTACACCATCGTTTATGTTGCATAAATCACATATGCAAGTATGTATGTATATATATATATATATATATATATATGTTTGGAGTATGAATCATGCCTATGCAAGTTTACCCCTTATGGTTAGATCCATGACATACATGGCTTATGCAAGTTTGTGGCTATTACCTAAACAAGTTTACACCTTTAGATTTAGATCTATGACATATGTAGTTTTATGCAAGTTTGTGACTTTGGCCTATGCAAGTTTTAGATGAAGAACCTCATTCACACATGCAAGTTCACCCCTTATGTTTAGATCTATGTATGTTGTGATGTTTTCTCTTTATTCCATAAGTTAGACTATTCGAGTCTAACGTATATTTTACGTTAAACGAACGAACGTACAACGTGGGGCAATGGGATAATATTAAAAGATTTAATATTGAGAATTGGCATAAATGCCTTAAATGGCATAAAATAAATTTATGATGATAATTAGTATAATTTTGCATACCATAAATAGATGGACATAATTGAGTCAATTATGGACATAGTTAAAATTGGAATTGATTGATGATTTGAATAGGAAAATTAATTCAAATTGGGGAATAATTAATTTTGTGTAATTAATCGTCTAAGACACGAGGTTAGGCTCTTTTGTGGTGTAAGACTGCCCGGACCCGCCCGACAAATCCAGCTGCCACAAATACCAGTCTAATGTGGGAGGTCTTAGGCATAAATTAAATGCGTAACAGTTGTAAAGACACGAGGTTAGGCTCGTTTGTGGTGTAAGACTGCCCGGACCCGCCCGAAAAATCCAGCTGCCACAAATGCCAGTCTAATGTGGGAGGTCTTTACAAGGTTACGGTGTTAATGAATTAAGAAACACTTAACCAGATAAACATGTGGTGGGACATGAGGGTTAAGTGGGTGCCTTGGGTGGCTTGTGAAATACGATTAGAAACACTTAACCAAAATTTGAAACATGTAAGTGAACATGGATAAGAGGAGGGTTAAGTGGGATGTACTAGAGGGGACTAAGCTTAGGTGGATAGCTTGTGTCAAGTAATGGGGTTCCGTTTCAACCGGTAACCCATGAGTATCTTTGTGGGCTCGACCCAAGTCGAGGACGGGACACGCATACTGGGCTTGACTGTAAGAGGCCAAAATGGGTTAGCGGTGGCAACGCAAGTCCAACGGGTTCATGTGCGTGTGTGGGTCCGGGCTGGTAGGTAAGACGTTGTTGCATCGTGTGGGTATAAGCTGTGCATTGTTGGTGGTATTGGGTTGCCACTTTGGGGAGTGATACACCCCACTGTGGGGCCAACACGGGTATCTACGTGTTAGGGAGCCGATCGCATGGGGGTAGTGGGTACACCTAGTGGAGATAGGGGCAGGCATCACCTATGAAGGCAACTAGGGGTGCACGAAACTACCATTATCATTATTAAGTTCTGTAGGCGGGATCAACCTTAGGGTGACTAGTGGTTGTGCAGTATAGTAATTATCTTATAGTGGTTTAGGTGCGCCTTTAACGTTATCTTTGTTCATCTTATTTCCTTGTTTACTCTGCCATACCCAATTGTTCACAGTCATTTCCTTATTTTCCAACTTATGTCTTAGCCTAGTTATTTTGATAATTATATTGTTAAAGTTATCGCACTCGCCAGACTTTATGTCTGACCCCTTTGTTTCCACCTCTTTTCTTCCTTTTCCCCCCAGGTGCTCAGGGTGGAACTAGCACCAGTGGAGCTTGATTTTGGATAGCTGTATCTCTTGCTTTTAGAAGTTGCTTGGATCGCTGAAGTAAAAGTTCAGTCTATCTTATTTATGGCTATTTTGTGTTGGGGTTATGTCTTTCAATTTATGTACTATGATTTAGTCAAGATGGATATTATGTACTTTGACTCTGGTTTTTGATGATGTAATCAAACCTGTGTGTTTACCGCTGCAATGAATAAAATTTTAAATTTTTAAGTACTGTTTATATCTGTCTTGTTGTTAAGTTTTTGTTCTATATACACTTAAACGCTCCATAGAAGTTAATGCATTCCCTTTGTGAGTGACATTAATGGACGTGGGGTGTTACAGTGGGCGGCGGTTTCCTTTCAGGTGCGATATGGGTTCAAGCGTGCGATACAGAAGAAGAAAGAAGCGGCCTTTTTTTCACTTGATTAAATATTGGTTGAAGGTTAAATAAAGTAATAAATTATATTAATTATTTAATTAAATTGTAAATGTCTAAAATGTCCATATCTTGTTCATACGAATACAGAATTCGACAAACTCAGTCGTGTTGGAACCGTCTTGAAAAACACTACAGCATGGAACAGACTAAAACGAATTTGGAGCGATCTACAATTTTGGAGAATTCAAAATCCACTGTGAGAATTATATCTATTTTATAATTAAAAATAATTAATTATGGTTGTGATTTTTCTTCCAATCCGCGTGATTTGATTTGGAATTGATGATTGAAGTTGTTATGTAGATCTATTGAATTGATGATTGTTGTGTTGAACAAAATATAAATATTGAATTAAAATTGCCATTTTTGACAAATTAGAAATGTTGAATTAAAATTTTCATTTTTGACAAATTAGAAATGTTGAATTAAAATTGTCCTTTTTTGACAAATTAGAATTGTTGAATCAAAATTTGTCATATAAATTAAAATTGTCATTTTTCCCAAAATAGAATAGTTGAAAATAAATATATCATTCTTGTTATAATAAAAGTGTTGAAAACAAATATAACATTTTTTTGTCAAAGTAGTTTAATTGGAACAAAAAAATACATTTTTGTCAAAATAATTTAGTTGGAACAAAAATATTCATTTTTGTCAAAGTAGTTTAGTTAAACAAAAAAATACATTTTTGTCAAAATAGTTTAGTTGAAAAAAAAAATTCATTTTTGTCAAAATAGTTTAGTTGAAACAAAAAAATACATTTTTGTCAAAATAGTTTAGTTGAAACAAAAATATACATTTTTGTCAAAGTAGTTTAGTTGAAACAAAAATATGCATTTTTGTCAAAGTAGTTTAGTTAAACAAAAATATCCATTTTTGTCAAAGTAGTTTAGTTAAAAAAAATATATCAATTTTTGTCAAAGTAGTTTAGTTAAACAAAAATATCCATTTTTGTCAAAGTAGTTTGGTTAAACAAAAATATCCATTTTTGTCAAAGTAGTTTGGTTAAACAAAAATATCCATTTTTGTCAAAGTAGTTTGGTTGAAAAAAAATATCCATTTTTGTCAAATAGTTTAGTTAAACAAAAATATTCATTTTTGTCAAATAGATTAGTTGAAAACAAAAATATTTATGTTTGTCAAAAGATTGAAAACAAAATATACCATTTTGTCAAAATAAAATTGTTGAACAAAAATATACATTTTTGTCAAATTAGAATAGTTGAACAAAATGTACATTTGTGTCAAATTAGATTAGTTGTAACAAAATATAATAGTTAAAACAAAAATTTACATTTTGTCAAAATATGATGGTTGAAAGCAAAAAATAACATTTTTGTCAATTAGATAAGAGAGAAAACAAAAACTACATTCTATTAAATAGATTTGAGTTAAAACTACATTTTTGTTAAATAGATTTGAGTTAAAACAAAAACAACATTTTTGTAAAATAGATTACTTTTATGCATTTTGTTAAAATAGAATTGTTAACAAAATTAAATTATCACTTTTATGCATTTTGCTAAAATGGAATTTTAGACAAAATGAAATTTATCACTTTTATGGATTATGTTAAAATGGAATTTTAGACAAAATGAAACTATCACTTTTGTTCATTTTGTTAAAATATAATTGTTAACAAAATGAAATTATCACTTTTATGCATTTTGTTAAAATGGAATTTTAGACAAAATGAAATTTATCACGTTTATGCATTACGTTAAAATGGAATTTTAGACAAAATGAAACTATCACTTTTGTTCATTTTGTTAAAATAGAATTGTTAACAAAATGAAATTATCACTTTTATGCATTTTATTAAAATGGAATTTTAGACAAAATGAAATTTATTACTTTTATGCATTATGTTAAAATGGAATTTTAGACAAAATGAAACTATCACTTTTGTTTATTTTGTTAAAATAGAATTATTAACAAAATGAAATTATCACTTTTATGCGTTTTGTTAAAATGGAATTTTAGACAAAATGAAACTATCACTTTTGTTCATTTTGTTAAAATAGAATTGTTAACAAAATGAAATTATCACTTTTATGCATTTTGTTAAAATGGAACTTTAGACAAAATGAAATTGTCACTTTTATGCATTTTGTTAAAATAGAATTGTTGACAAAAGGAAATTATCACTTTTGTTCATTTTGTTAAAGAATTGTTAACAAAATGAAATCATCACTTTTATGCATTTTGTTAACTTTAGACAAAATGAATGAATCACTTTTTAATCATTTTGTTGAAATAGAATTGTCAACAAAAAATGAATGTATCACTTTTTATGTATTCGTTGAAATAGAACTTGTGTGTAAATTAAAGAATCAGTTTTATTGTCACAACGTACGTTAGAATTTGTATGTTAATTAAAGAATCATTTTTATTGTCACAACATACATTAGAATTGATATGTAAGTTAAAGAATTATTTTTATTGTCAAAACATACATTGAAACTATATACAAATAAAATATTTCTTTTTATTTGTTAAAGTTGAAAATAGAAATACAAATAAAAAAATTAGCTTTTTATTTGTCATTGGCTCAGTTGTCATTTGAACGATATATTTTGTTTGACATTATGAATACGTAGATATGATATGCCAATAAAAACATTCTTTTATTTGGCATGTTAAACACGTTAGTGGAATCGGCGAATGGTTTATATTTATATATAGTTATATATAAATTAAAATTAAAATTAAACGAATCACGCGAGGTAGTTCACATTTCAGAATCGTAATTTTAAATGATTATACCAAAAGATTCAATCGTCGAATTTTCCCAAAACTGGAACTGTTAAGACCGCTTTGAGAAGATCTTTCCAACGATATAAATTTTGTTAAAATCCAACGGTTAGATTTCGAGATAAGTGTAGATCAAATTTTGATAAAAACAGCGCCAGGGCCGCCTATTGATCCGAAGCGTCGTTAAATTAATTTAGCTATTTTTATATATATAAAAATAGCGATAAAACGTTATTAAATAATATTAACGGTATGAAATTGTTTTAAATTATATATATGCGAGGATCATTTGAGAAAACCGAGTTCAATCTCATTTCAAATGATTATACGACGATTTAAATCGAAGATATTGAAGACGGCGATTGAAGACCGGCGATCTTCACATCGAATGGATAACTACTGATGCCCATCATTGGGTAGCTCACAGTAAAGGGTTAAAGTGGTAGTTGTCTGGACGTACTTGTTGATTGTCCGGATAAGAGAGTATCTCTCTTCCGTATTGGACATACGGGGTGAGGAATAAGGTGTCTCCGGTTTCGTTCAGACCTAAAACGGACTTGTAAATGGATGTGTGTCTGACATTGAATTTCATTCTATGTGAAATGATTTCTATTTAATATATGTCTGTTTGGTGGCGGAGAATTTATTCTCTTGCTTAACACCCTTCTCTGAGACGCATGAGCTTAGAGGTTATATATTGATAGTTACTGATCGCATGGCGTGAATTGTCAATGCGGCATGCCAAGATGCAAATGATCGAGGCTTTTGTTGAAAAGCAGAGCCTTGTGGTTGATGATCAAAGCACAGCCTATTTAGGCATAGCTTTGTGTATAGGGTTACCTCGCAAGCCTCACACCCCGGTAAGAGTCAGAAACGGGACAAGGGAACGCAAGGAGTGCACACGTTTCTTTCTAGCTAGAAGTGGTAACAGGGTTTTGTAAGCCTTGACATTTTACTTATGTGGTTGATGGATTACGAGGCCTCGGATTTATTGGTCGATAGTGACCAAATTATAGGTTCAATAAGATCGGGAAACGTATGTTCAGGAATTGCCAATGCACTGAGGTATATTCATGGACCGACCCTGCAGGATCCAAAGGTTCACTGCGGGGGATCCTAAGACATTGCTAGAGTGTTTTGAATCGGTAAGGAGATCGTCCCTAGCCTTGACTCATGATGGAAATCCAACTTCCAATACAACACCATGCGGTTTTGATTGTAGAACTAGTATGGCGACGTAGTATATGGTAGCTATGACGTCTATGATTGATACATTATGATTGAAATGTTTTTGAAACATATATACACTAATAATAATATCAAATCCGCTTTATCGTATCAAGCATTTTTGACCATTATAAGGTAAAACTCTATCCTCCGGTTTGCGTTGCATTGTGTGATGGGACTTGAGTTTTATAATGGTTTAATTTTTCTAAAAAGCATTGCGATGTTTAATGATTTACTTTATTCTATGCACTGACAATCCAATGGAGTAAATCCGTTCCTCGTTAGCGGCGTGGTCCTGTGATTAGCCTTATTATTAGATAAGTTAGGAAAGATTTATCATACTACTCCCATGACTGACCCGTAGTTTGTTTCACTTTGCAAACTCGGGTGCCCTCTTTTCCGCACGGGCAGTCGAGTAGCTTATTTTGCAGATTTATTGAGCAGGATTCTGGATCGAAGTTTAAAGCTGTGTCCAGAGCATTGATAGACTTCCGCTGTATCAGATTATTGGTTCCGCTGCACTGTCTTAAAATTCATTGTAGTTTAATCTTCCGATGTAGTATTTATTTCAATGTACTCTGATGTAACATTATTATAATGTTTATAAAAGTATTCTGTTATTTGTTCTGATATGTTGTATGCTCAAAGTTAGCACACTCGGGTTTTTGAACGGTCTTAGTCGATTTTACGATCGATTAGGTCTGGGCGAAGTCCGAATCGTTACAGAATATTTGAAGGGGCAGTCAGGCCTAATATGTGCTTATGATTTACAGTGCGTGCATAAATTATGAGCCTAATATTTTTCGTTGTCGAGATTTAATATAAACATATTAACTTACACTGTGTTGGTAAATTATAAGCTTAAACTAAACTGTCGAAGTTAGGCCTAATATGCGTATCTTAATTTACAGTGTGCGGATAAATTACAAGCATAACACTTTTCATTGTCAGGCTTTAATATGAACATATTAATTTACAATGTATGCGTAAATTTGGGGCCTAATATATATTGAATTTTTTTTGGTGGCTAAATCAATGGTTGGGGATTTGAGCCAAGTTATTTGTTGTTAGGATCAATTCCACGTAGCATACACTTTTATCATTTTCGGTCTCAATATAAGGAAAGTGAACGCATCAAGTTACGTTATGGATGTAAGTCGGTCTAATTGGAGGGTATGAGTGCGTTCTGGCGAGTTAGTGTGCGAGCACTGGTTCAATTTGGGGACATAAGCCACTTTGACACCTGTGGATAAGGTTATGTATTTTTGCTGATGGGATAGGGCCTGATAAAGTGTAACGACCCGTATTCTACGCATCATATGATCGTAGAATATTTATTTCTTTCCCATGTGAAGTCGTATGGTCATGTAACTTTGGGAAATATCTATTAGAGTCATTTCCCATGTTCATGATTTTTCCCGATTTTTAAATGACCATTTTACCCCTAGTTATCACTGTTTTGGCCATAACTTTTGACTGGAAAAGAATTTTGACCTGAAACCACTTCCATTCGCCCCGGATGATGGTTTACAATTCCGTAGAGTGGTCACATTAGCCAAACGGACTCACCGTTTGGGAGATATGGCTAAAACAAGTTTCAGATGGTGAAAAACAGCTTAATTGGGCCTAACCGGGTGATTAGCAGCTAGGCCCAGAGGGGGATTTCGGGTTTAGGGGTATATAGGGGCTGATTAGGGTTAGAAAACATTTCTTTAGACATTTTCCAGCCGCCACTTTCATCCTTCGACACTCTAACAATGGCCTCCTACATCTAAAACACCCCAAATCACTTTCTAATTGAAGATTAGGCTTAGCAACATCAAATTAAGAAGAAAAAGCACCAAAGCAAGGTTAAAGCTGCTGTTGGGCATCAGTATTCGCCCCAAATCAGAGAAATTTCAGTTCTGAGAATTTTATTTGAGGCCAAGGTGAGTGATTTGCATAGTTTTTGCACTAATTACGGTAATTAGGGGTAATTAGTGAAGATTAGCGAATTTATACACTAATAAATTCAGGAAAAATGTTTAGAAATTCTTAAATGTTATTTAAAACCTCGGATAGAAGTTTGGTTCGATTTGATTAAGTTTTGCCAAGTATATCACTTGATTTGCTTAAACATGCTTAAGGGAAAATTTGGGGTTTTGACCATGTTTGATCCACTTTACATGCTATGATTTGTGTTATGGTGTTCGTGGTCGATACTATACGTTGCTATGACTGTATGAGATGTTTTGTGATTGTTTAGAAGTGTTAGTTTGGTCAAAAACGCCGTCGAATGGCGAAAGACTGTCGCTGAAACGAAGTGCAGGAATTTACCCGGATCGGATCGCCCCCTATGAGCACGATTCGATGGAAGCTCATGCCACGATCCGTTCCACTTCGAAGGCCACGAACCGATGCAGCGCCGTGTCCAAACTGAAGTACCTCGATCCGAATCGCTCCAGCTTGGTGGACCACGAACCGATCAGAAGGTGCGATCCGAGATGAGGCGCGACGATCCAGACGAGGTAGCACGACCCGAACCCAATGGGTTGCCAGCGCCACGAGCTGTTGAGGCGCGATCCGTATGGTGCGACACGATACGATGGAGCTGGAGCACCACGAGCCAGCAGGAACTCGATCCGATCCGATTGGGGAGGCGCGTCACGAACCGAACCATCCAAGGGAGCACGATCCGAGGAGAAGACTGAATGAAGACCGATCCGGAAGTGAAGACTATAACCCGAGATGCAAAGGAAGTCCAAATGAGAAGTTAGAGCTCAAGATTCAGATGGGAATCAATGAGTTCGCTTCATGGTTAGGCTTTGCTGCGGGATGCGTGCCAAGGAGTTATCGACGTCTATAGCTTTGGACCACTATTGTGACATCCCCCAAACTTCCACGGGTGAAAGCAAGGAGAAATCATATGGAATACGACATAAATATAGTACAACAAGTCACAAAAAAACAACATAGCACAGGAAATCCATATAACAACAACATTATAGCAGCGGATATATAATGTCATCAGTAATAGAAAATCCACAGTCACAGAATCTAAATTATTACAGCAGGGTTTTAGAGAATTGCATAAGTTCCAACTCCAAATAAAACAACGTGGAATGGAAATAAGTCTGAAAATAAAAGGAAAGAAAAATGCGATAAACGAAAAGATAGGTCTTCAAAGCTCCATCACCTTATCTTCACCAAAAGCAACTCCAAGCAAAAAGGTAAAAGTAGCTCCAAAGAAACTCCAAGCAGCAAAAGAACCTGTCTACTTGGCTGCCCGTGTAGAAGAGAGGGCACCCAAGTTTGCAAAAAGGTGAAACAAACAATGGGTCAGTCGTGGGACTGGTGTGAGAGTTCTTAACTAAAATTACTCATACTACTAAAGCAAATCCAAGAACCACGCCGCTAACGCGGAACGGGTTGTACCAATGGATTGCCGTGCATAACTACAGTGTCAGTACAAATAAATAAAACGTAACACAGCGCAATGTCTTTTGAAAAATGGAACCACCATAAGACTCAGGTCCCATCACACAATGCAACGCACACCAAGAGGATAGAGTTTTACCTTATGGTGGTTAAACATGCTAAATACGCCAAATACGAAACTAATATTATTATTAGGGTGTATATTTTTTTTAAAAAAAAACAATTCAAAGCAATGTATTAATCCTAGGAAGCATAGGTACCATATAGTATGCCTCCGATACTAGTAATACAAATCAAATCCGTTGGGGTCGTATTGGAAATTTGGGTTTCCATCATGAGTCCAGGCTAAGGAGGACTCCTTACCGATTCGAGACGCTCTAGTCAACGTCTCAGGATTACCCGCAGTTAACCCTTGGATCCTGCAGGGCCGGTCCTCACATACAACTTAGAGGATTGGCAATTCCTAAGCACACGTTCCCCGGTCCTATAGGACCTATCCGAGGCGCCTCATTTCATCATCCTCCAAAAAGTAAAATGACTACTAACTAGAAGGAAACGTGCTACTTTCCCTGCGTTCCCTTCCCCCTTTTTAGACTCTACCGGTTTGTGAGGCTCGTGAGGTCGTGTATACCATATCACAGAATTTTGCTTTTCAACAAGAAACCCTGATCATTTCATCTTAGCACGCCACACCGCCA